>OX639994.1:12664425-15164425 GCA_951828415.1 Anomoia purmunda
TACTCAAAGAAGTCAGAGCTTATATTCTTTTCCATGTAGAATTTTAAGCAGTAGTCCTATAAAATATGTCCTTATTCAGGCTTCACGAATTCACCCTAGAATTTTCAAAATCTTTACCAGATTTTCTAAGTGTTTGAATGATCTTCTGCTTCGATTTGTGTTGGGTGTCCTATGCTAGCTATGGACGGCATATCCAAGCGCTATATTTAACAACCTCTAGTCACTACTAGGCATATCCATTCTCACAGTGGCTTACAGTGTAAATTACCTTTGTTTTGTGCAAAATTTTTTCAATAATTTTTTATGAAAATATGTTTAATTCTTACGCCATAAATCAAGGTTTCAAACGTTATATACAATTTTCATAAATAAAAAAAAACGTCATCAAGTTTTCAAATCTAATCAGAATTTCAATAAACTTTTTTGGTATAATTTTGTAGCCCAATCAATATCAATATAAAAAGTGCAAGTTTCAAGTAGCTGAAAAATTACCCAAAAACTATCTTAAAATTGTCTAAAATTCTAAACAAATTTAAAATTTTTCAAGGCTTAGTAAATTTTCGTACATTGTCACAAAATTCAATATTATGATTTTTATGGCTAATAATCAAGGCGAATTTATAGAAGGTGATGGCATAAGAGCAGCTGATTTGAATTTTTTTTATTCACCTACATGTATTTTGTTTTTGCTTTTGCGTATGAGCTTTCAAAAGCCGTAAAAGCAAAAACAAAATGTATTTAAATTTTGACAACTCTTACGCAGAAACAAAAACAAAAAACATAGGAATTTTGTAGTTGTATTTATAACACCACCTTGTATGGATTCGCCTTGGCTAATAATATTGACTGTCAGTTTCACAAAATTTTTGTTAAGACAAATTTAATTTTCATTTTCATTTCGATTTAAATTTCATTTACACTTTTCCGGCCAAAATCTTGACTTTAGCAGAAAAAGTGGTTTGCAGTGAATGTGATACAATAAAAATTCACATTTTTCCTGAAACGAAATACATAAATACTTTTTAAACTTGTCAAATCAAGGCTCTTAAATAAAATTTAAATGGAATCTTAAATTAATCAAATTTTAATGAAATTGATTTTATGAAACTGGCTTCGATTCTAAAATGTTGTTATGAAGATTAATTTCAAAAATTTACCATGGGCACTATTGCGAAAACTAACATAGGCCCATTTTAACTGTCAGTTATAAATTTAATGGTTGACAGGTAAGTAAAAATTTGTTACCAAATTAGTTTGATTAAAATGTACTTTAGGTACGATTTTGATAAAATTTGAGTTGAAAATCTAAAATCATAGAATCTCCCTTAATCGAAATTTAGTACTGAATATAAATTTCCGTTATCAGATATTTGCCGCCGGTTCTTTTTGCATTTAAACGTCAGTAGAGGCCTTGGCCTATGATAGGGCTTGCAGTTTTCTTCCCTGCTCTGCAGAAACGACAACATTCATACGAGTAAATAGATTCTCAGTTTAGTTGGATTATAGTTCAACCTGCAGTGTCTTGTAAGAATTCACGTAATAATTTTTAATTTTTTCTTCGATAAGCTAATGCATCCTCCAAAACGTTTTGGGCTATATAATCCTGATAGTACTTTGGATGATTTGTAGCTAGCTAATCTGGTCGATTTTCCTAGCATAAATAGTTGTCTGTGGGCTTCCTCCTTTTCTTTGCCAAACTTGGTAGTGCCTTTTTTTATATCGCACAAGAGCTGCTCACTTTTTTGAGAGTTTTTCAGCGATCTCGTTTTCATGAATACCGGTATGGCCCACAATGCAGAGTTCGTCAAACTCGATTGCTTAGACCTAGTGTGTTTAGCTTGTTAAGGGACTTTATCACCAGTTTTGAAGCTACCTGATGCTAATTGAGAACCTTAATAGCCGCATGGCTGTCGGTCATGGATCAGGTAATGTTCTGATTTCGATAGGTGCAGGTGGTATTCAATCTTCTTCAGCATCTATGAAAATCTTGAATTTTTCTTCTCCTCCGATTGTTGAGTTTGCTGTTTACATATTTTATTAACAATTAAGATTTAATACACATTTTTTTAACCAACACAAGAATTCCAGCTGCAATCATTAGTTAAACAAGAATTCGCTTTATTTTACAAGTAAGTGAACTCTACGAAGAAGAGACGGCAGAACAGGTCGTATGATAAATATTTTAATGAAAATCTGGTACGCTTGCCGCTTTAATTTACTGATAGTATTTAGATTTACGAACAGTGCTGCCAATTTAGATTTTTTTATAATCGTATATACAAGAATTACAGCTGTAAGTACTGGTTTAACGAAGTCTATCAAGGGCGTTGTTCTTATTTGAAGAACAAGTTGTCTCTAAAAAAAAAGGAACTTGCATATAAAGAGCTTTCGTTTGAACAGGTCGTATGAGTAATATTTTTAACTCAATCGCTTTTCGGTTTACTTGAGTACACTTAGGTTTTCCCCTATGCGGGTTTTCGAACCATTTTTTCTCTGTAACGATATTGCTTTTGGTGAGTCATTATTACTTTTTTCATTGTGTAGCATAATTCATGTATTTATTGTGCTATTTTTTTTGCTTAATATTGTCTTGCTCGATTTTTTATGCGCTTTTTGGAATTTTTTACAAAAAGCAAAGTTTCTGAATTCATGCGGGTTTTGAAAATTCTGAAATTTTCCCCTGTTTTTGTATGAGAGTAAATAATCTTTTTATGTGGATTTTTTGAATGCGACTTTCCGAGGAACGCATATACTGTCTAAAAATACCTAGGTGTATTTATATTTTAAGCTTAGTAGTATTTAAATTTTGATATATAGAAAAGCTATAAAGATTATCTATTGCCTTTTTCATCATGCGAGAAAAAAAATTAAAAGTGAATATCCATAAACTAAAATTTTAATACCTACGATAGTAAAATGTGGCATGGCATGGTTAATTGTTGAAAAAAATTTCATGACACCCATGATTTTAGTTTTTAGTCTGATATTAGTTTAATGTCTGGTACCCAGAACCTATCTAATTATGTTTTAGATTTTAAAACAATTTTATTAAAAATATTCTCAGTTTTTATTTTGTTACTTAAGTTTTTTTTACCCTCCCGATTGCCTCACAGTTCTCGGGTTATGTAACGCTAAAGACGTATAATTAAAAAAAAAAAAACCCCACACAGTCCTCAGTCCGATACGAAATCTTAATGCTTGAACCCCGATGCTTTAGAGGATGAAATTCTTAGTTTTGGTTAGATGCCTAAATTTAAGTTTTACTACTTGTAAAGCGCTTCCATTTAATACCCATTACTCATATTAAGACGATTGAAACAATTATGAAATCCGCCATTTTATACCGGCGGCCATCTTAGATTTGACATTTTTCGGATTTACAATTCAGAAATATGAAATCAACCTAACAACAATTCAATTACTAACCCACAGGGCAAGCAAATTAAACCCGCTTAAAAATACTACGAGAAGTTGGTGCTAAAAAAAATTTAAAAAACATAACATTACATTATAAAATAAAGTGCTCCACATAGCTATCGCCTGTCGTGGGAAAGCAAAAACAAACTCACATTTCCCAGAGCTACACATGTGACCTTGCCCTTTCTAGTTATCATTTATTTTACGCCCTCCACTACTTTCTTGCTGATAATTCAACAGCGTTTGCACCTGAGCTATGCTTGGAGATTTATTACCATACATTATTTTCTAATGCACTCGTATCTAAGTATATACTAAATTTGCATACCATCTAAAACTTGAATAAATGCAGTGAAAAGATTGAAAATTTACATAAAAATTTACTTTTTGTAGGCTGTTGCTTTGAGTGAAAAAAACAAAAAACAAAAATCATCACAATGGGTACAAATCACATTCCCGATGTTCTAGTCTCTCATGAATATATGACTTTGGAACAGCAACAACAACAGCAGCAGCAGCAGCAACAACAACAACAACACCAACAACAGCACCAGCAATTACAAATTCATCAACATCAATTAAATGCCAGCATTAATCCCGATAATCCACAGTCACCTATCGACTTACAGGAGGCATCTTCGCGGCCAGTACGTAGAGCGAGCCAAAGGACAAGCCAGGTACATGATCTATAAATAGTAGTTACTAATTTCGTAGAACAGCTAAAAATTGGTATGTGTTTCTGTCTGATTTTTGATTAAAAAAAAACGGTATAAAAATAATATATCTTAAATTTTTTGGCGTAAAACGAGTACCTCTCTAAATTTGTCCAACTTCAGATTTACATGTTATAATGATCGCATATATTTTGTCATTGCCACTTTAAACTTTCCGTTAGTTTTATGGTAAGCTCCCTTTGAACTGCGGATCTCAAATCGACCAAAGGTGGGAATTTACCATTTTTGATTTGGATACAATTTGGTCAGAAGCTGTCTTCCTTGCTACAACGAACTTCTGCCAACAGAAAACAAATTTAAAAAATGCGTTTCAAAAGGTCATGCAAAATTCAAGATTTCAAACTTTCACCCTTTTTTCAGTTTTTCAAGACTAATTTTTCATATCTCGACAACAAAAAATTTTTTGGGTACGGGTTAAACAGGATAGTTGGAGATACATAGATAAAAATATGTATTACAAAATTTGTTTTCTTACCCAAATATTTCAAAATTTTGAAAATTTTAAAACTGCCAAAATAATTTTTTTAGTTCAATTTAAAAAATCAAAAAATTTAAAAATTTTGAAATTTTCAAAATTGCTATTTTTGAGGCAAATTTTCAAGATATTGTTTGTTTTGCATGATAAAATTTTATTAATTAAAAATTAAGATTTGTTTTCTTTATCTTTTAATATCTCGAAAAGAATATTAGTGGATAAGTTTTAAAGACAAAAATTCACAATTTTTTTTTCCAAATGTGGGTCAACAATTAATTTTCAATCGCTTTGTTTTTAAAAAATATATCTGTATGTTCTTAAAAGACTTTAAAAATTTCAATAAAATATTTTTTTTTAAGATTTGAATTAAAAAAAACGTATTTTTTCTTTCGCAATATCTTAATAAAATAATATAAACTTAATATTCAATTTTACAATTTTGAGCAATAAGTATTAAATTGAAGGTGAAAAGGCCCAATTTAGAAAAATTCAAAGTTTTGAAAATTTTTTGATATATATTCCAGATGTTATTTGCAGCCAGACTAGCTCTGAGATATTAAAATACTTAAATAACTATAAAAAATAATTACATATTGAATTTTGCATAACTTTTGGAAACAAATTTTTAAGGCTTTTTTCCGTTGGTTCGTTTATTTTGAGTTTGGCTTAACTTTAGGAAGAAATTCTTTTCCATTGGTAGAACTTCGTTAAAAATGGTGAAATTTGGAGTTTGGCATAACTTTTGGAAACTATTTCGTTAATATTTTATCCGCTAGCATAAAACTTTGTTATAGGATGAAAGAAACCTAACGGCCGACGTTTTCGGAATATACTGCACTAGGACTTGAGGTCTTCATTTACAACAATGTCAAACAATGCCGTACAAAAATACCATGACAGTTTGAAAAAAAAAACCCACTGATGTTCTGTCATAAAATCCCTACAGAAGAAAGTGCCTCTTAACGAACCACCCGTTCCACATAGCCTCATTTTGTTTACACCCATATGAACTAACTATGCGTGTGGGCTGAAATTGAAAACACATAGAAATGTAGTTCATATCTTGCGGCTGACCAGCAGTATTAAAACGTTCTTTATATCTCTGCTTTTCTTCTCTATTTTTTTTTTTTTACATTTCAGTTAAGCAATAATAATTATGAGATGGAAATGACAGATTCAAGTTCACAAAGCGATGATACAAGCGGTGGTGGCGGCAGTAGTAATGGTGGCAGTGCACGACCATCCAGTCGCGGTAGGAATTCCTTATCGGGCTCCACGCAAAGTCGCCGCAGGAAAGGTGTCCTTAACGCAAAGGAGCGTAATCTTCGACGATTGGAGTCAAATGAGCGCGAACGTATGAGAATGCACAGCTTAAATGATGCTTTTCAGGTAATACTGCCAAATTTGTTTGTGTATGTGTGGGTGTGTGTGTGTGCCTTAATCTATGGGAAGGATTCATGCTAGGATGTAGTTAGTGAATGGAAGACTACTTACTTATTTGAATGCTTTAAGTATTTATGCTGAATTCAGTACGAGTATCAAAGATAGCGATAAAAATATTATACGAGGTGTCCTCAAAAAGGCAACTTTAAAGTTTTACCAACAAAGATTTATTTATTCTCGTTGTCCCGCCATAGAGATTCACTGCAGTATGAAAACACTGGGCCAACTTTTTCAGATTTTTATTTACTTGTTTAATATTTAAATTCATTTTTTTATTCAATATTGGTTGTTGTTGCGAATCGCGATTGGTTCACTAAATTTTAAAATTAACCTCATTCCTATACTCGAATGATGTAGTCGAATGTTTATTAAAGAAAAATTGGGTAAGCAGTGCATTGCAGTTGCATTTTTTTTTTACAAAATTTATATTTTTAAGAACAAATGTGTAATATGGCATGATAAGGAACCTTTATCAAAAATAATTTCGACATATTCTCTAATTTAGAGAAACATATATGAATTTCCTAATAGGGTGTAGAATAAAAAAAATGTTTTTAAATTTAATTAAAATAAAAAAATTGTAATCCAAAAAAAATTAAATTAAAAAAATGTATTTCATATTTAATACACAATTTTGTTTTGAAATTACTACAGAAATTTTGTTTTATATACAAACAAATTTAATAAAAAAACGAAACTTTAATTTCATATTTAATTTAAAAGAATTCAAATACATTTTTGTTTTTCTAAATATTTCTAGCAACTATATTTTATATGCAAATATATTTAATCAAAAGAAAAATTTATTTCAGATTTAGTTAAAAAAAAATTACATTGCACACAAAATGAAATTATAGACAATTTTTTTTCGTGTTCAATAAAAAAATTTTTTTTTTTTATTTTACGATCAAATATATTTTATATGCGAACTAAATTAAAAAAACCAAATTTCAAATTCAGATTTATTCAAAAGAAAATTGTTTAAATTGTTCCATCAACTATGTTTTATATGCAAAAAAAAAACATTTATTAAAAAAATTTAAAATTTTCTGAAAATTCTAATTAAAAAAAATTTTTTGATGAAAATTTAATGTGTTTGTTCTTAGTTTTTTTTTAAGTTTGAAGCTTTGTTTTATATGAGTTTTTATCAGCGTTTGAATATTATTAAAAAGAAATTAATTAGTTTCTGAAAATAAAAATTTTCCCAAAAAAAAAAGGATCGTAAATTTATCGTGCATTTTTGATCAAAGTTGGAATGCATTTATGTTAGTGCCACTACCTATATAGCATAATAAGTTTTGTGAAGAAAATATAAAGGTGAAATAAACATTAAAAACCTCTAAAAAAACTAACTTTGAAAGCTACTAAAGGGTTAAAATATTTTAGACAATTATTCGCCGAAAATTTCACTAATGATCTTCTCAGAAAAAATCTGTGTGCGATTAAATTCTACATTAAATAAAAAAACAAATATTTTCACATACAAATTAAATACTAACTCTCTTAACTTGCATTGTTAATTGGGGTATTCACAAGATGTCGTAACGCGTGTTAAAATCATAAAAGCATAAAATATTCCAGGAATTCAAAATTGTTTTTGTTGAATTTCGGAGAAATGGTAAAATTTTCTGACGAGTAATTTTCTAGAACATTTTAATCCTCCAACGACTTTCCAATTTTGTTTTCTGAGGTATTTTTCGAAGTAAGGGTCAAAATGCCACTTTTAGACTGGAGCTAATGGGTTAAAATTTTCTACAAAAATATTGTATTTTCCGTGAAATTTTACTGTGTATGTCTTGACCTTTCTACTTTTTTGAAAATAACTTCGGCCGGGACATGAAAGCAAAACAAAAACAAAAAAAGTTCACTGGCTAGGTATACTTTTAGAAAATATTAACTACAAGTTAGTCTCGTTTGTCGCACAGTGTAATTAATTTAATATGTATGTACCTACCTACCTTTCTGTACATATTCCATAATCACAATTCGTTTTTCATTACAGTCTCTACGTGAAGTCATTCCTCATGTTGAAATGGAGCGACGTCTGTCTAAAATTGAGACTCTAACCTTGGCCAAAAATTATATAATCAATTTGACGCACATAATTCTCTCGAAACGTAATGAGGAACCTACGCTCGATTTGAATGGAGTCATCTTAAATGGCACTACCACCAGTGATATGAGCGGCAATGTTGGACTCGGAGTAACCGATGTTGGACTTGGTGTTGGCGTTGGTGTTGGCATTTTAAGTCTAAATGGTGGTGGTGGTGGTGGAGGTGGTGGCGGCGGCGGTGGCGTCAATAATGCTGGAGGTGTTGGTTCCTGCTACGATGAGGTTCTTACAAATGGCACAAATTCTTATGATTGTGCCTTAGCTGCGGCGGATGTTGTAAATCAAGGACCACGCCTAACGACCGCCACCACCACCATACAGATACAAAATCAAAGTCTTAGCCATTTACAGCCACAATTGTCGCAACATCTAATGCAAACGAATCACAATCAGTTGATGTTGCAACAACCGAATGCGGCCGCAATACTACTCAACAATGGTTTTGATACGAATGATAACAACAACAACTATGACGAACCATTTCGAGAATTTATATAAATTTAAAACAAAGAAAAATATTACACTGTGTGATACTAAAAAAGTAACCAAGGTGGGATTGAGCTCTGCATTGAGAGAGTAAAATAGTGCACTCAGGAGTTCGGCATGCTATGGTAACATGAACATTGTTTGAAATAAGTGTATCGGTTTTCGACTATCTAATTGGGAGCGTAGATCACCAAAATTCAAAATATAATTACCGTGTACATACTTTGCTACAATCTTTGTGGTGTAAACAGAGCCATTATAGAGAAATAGGAGGCCTTGGGACAATCAAGAAAACGTGGTTCTTCTTAATAAGTTTTGCAACCTTGTAGTATGTTTACTTTTGCATAATAAGTCAAATTCGGCGATTCACACGACGTCGCAAATGTCGTAATGTCATAAAATCATAAAATTAAAAAATATAAATCACAGTTATGTTATTTTCACTTCTTTTTATTGGCAATCCAACAATAACAACAACAATACTAGACACTTTAAAATTTTATGATTTTATTAGTTTACTACGCGTTACAGCATTTCGTGAATCCCCTTAATGTATTCAATTTTTTTCGAAGTTAAATGATACCGGTAGGTGGGAAAAAATCTCTAACAAAATGATACTGTGAAGAAGAGTTTTAGAGCACACCTCTGCACTTGTAGGACGAAAAAAGTTAATGGGGCTTGCAGTGAAGATTTTTGTTATATTTTTCTTTTTTAAACCATTGCGATTATTTGTTCTGAAAGATTGTAATATCCCCTTTGTTTAGAACGTTACAAGACTCCCAATGACTTCTGTCGAAGAAGTAGATATTCAAATTTTTGCTACCGTCGATCACTGTGATCTGTTGGTAACAATCTCTAAGTTCAATCGCCAGGGATTGGTACAACCAACCCCCATCCTGCTGGCAGGCGCTAATCATAGCCATTACCTAAGAAAACGGCCCTCCAGGTGGATTAGATGGCCAGATCATGCCTTATTTTATTAAAGCGAAATTCTGCGGCGATGAACCCGAGTTTACAGAATGATATCGCGAATCCTGATTTTTTAAAGGCGCTGACGCCAAAAAGGGAGGCACCTTTTCTTGCCAACTCATCTGCTACACAGTTACCCAGAATACCCCTATGGTTTGGAATCCACACTGTAAATGGAGCGTGTCTGCCCTCGCTCGTTGTTTTTAAAGAGGTGTTGCAGTAATCGAAGGATTTTAGATTTTACAGCTGCCTGGCTATCCGAGTAGATATCCACGAAGTGCAGTTTGAAGGGAAAATTAATCAGAAATACTGCTGTTTCTCTTATTGCCGTGAGATCCGCCGCTTGGTACACGCTGTAGTGATCAGGCAGTCGAAAACTACGAGGATTTCTACTACCAACTCTTGTTCATATTTATGAGTTATCCGTATAGATGGAGGTCAAATACTAGTCCTTCTTTCCCCTCATCCTGGAAGAGATCTGCGTAAAGAAGCCGCTTTCAAAGGTGAAATACGCGGTTGTATAATCTAAATTCCGTAATTTTGAAAAGCAAATGGCAATCAATATTACTTTCTCGAAGGTTTTGGTACGTAAAAATCTGATAAGAATCTTGAGAAGATACTCCTTAATGGCGGTATTAAACTTTCACACAAGTGTTGCAGCATGTGAACCGTCGATCTATAAGAATCGAATGAACGGATGGCCCAACTAAACTTACGCTCTATCTGCAATATTCGGAAATGTTGGTTCTCACTGCATGAGCTTGGACTAGCAGTTTGATATCAGCTAACTGATCTAAACACCTTGGGAAGTATGTTTCCATTGGGATTTCAAGAGGCTCCGGGCTGCAGTCGTCATACGAGCCAACTTGCCTGCCAACACTTCCTCGAACGGAACCGGGATCAGAGAGTATTTTACGAGCGCTTGGTATTTCATTTAATATCTCTAAAGTTACGTAGATTTTCCGCCAGGACTTAGCATACTGAAGTTGATTCTATAGTTGTTTTCTCTGTGTTTTTCGCGTAGGCTGCATTTGGCCTTGATAAAAAGTTTTCGAGTTATCGACCTAAATTGCTTTAGTCAGGCGTTTCACCAAAACGCTTGTAATGTAGTTCAAGTGACAAATCACCCGGTTCCCCCAACTGCATTCCCCTAGATTCATAGAAGCGAAACTTCTAGCAAGGCATTTATGGCGAAGGCAATCGAACTGCGATTCGAAAGAGAACTTGTGTCTGATATCCTCTAATTATTGATGCTGTTTGCGTCCGAATCTATGACCAGTGTTATATCCATTACTGTAACAAAACATTATTACATAGTTTTAACTGATTGCCTTATGGGGTTTAACATTGACATTTGTTCCTTTTGTTCATATGTAGCAAGGTTAGTAGATAGAATAAAATCAAAAATTTGCTCAAGCCTTGTGTTATGGTCGAAAGGTGACCGAGGAAAACTGAATTCTCATCTGGCCAGCGAGTACCTTAGTTGTTCTTCAAAAATTAAATGAAAAGAGAAGGATTACTTTCTTTTTATGGTGACATTTTTTTTTTTTATACAAAAAGTGCTAACCAAACTTTGAATCGTTCTGTCATCTGTTAGCTTCTTCTTCTTCCTCTTCTTCCTTAGAATTTGTTCTTTGTTTTACTATTTTTTACCTGTATTTACGTCACTTTCAGTTGCTTTCAGCTCGGAAGACACAATCTTGTATTATATAATTCCTGGACGAAAGTAGCTAAGCTCTACCAATTTTGTTATAATAGTAATACATAAATTAAATTAAATTATTTTAAATACATAATTTTTAATTGTTACAAAAGTGAAAAAGAAGCTTTAAACTTAATCATATTTAATATTTGCAATATACAATGATTTTTTTTTTATTCCAAGAAGAGTAGGTACTCGTACTTTCTCTCGCTTGTCAAATTAGAAATACTTAGATCTGAACTGTCGACAGCGATAGCTAGTAATCGGCGCGATCATAGTGAAGGAATATGAGTGAGAAGTTCATTATAAATTGTCACACATAGAAATTCGCTCAGTGAATGACACAAGAATGGTGAGGGTTGCTACCAAAGGTGATTTCAGCTGTGCCGAATTTTGACTTCTATGGGCTAAGATTTTTCACTTATATTTATTCACAATGGTGGCGTTGTTGCTCTTTCGTTTGGGAAATTACGTTCTTCATAAGAACATCTGTATTAATAATTTGGCAGTTGTCCCACTGCAGCCACTCATCTCATTATGTTCAGCACATTGCCTACACCCCGTTAACATTTGATCGCCGCTAAGTATCGCAGAGTGGTATTTATTTGAAAATTTCAATTTAATATTTGTAAAAAGAAATGTAAGAGTAGAAATTGGTATGACTGTAAAAAGGTAGAAAGAAAGCTAAACTTAGTTATGAATTAATATTGGATGGATATTAGGGTTTTTGATAGGGAAACAAAACGTGTTTACAATGTATGGATCGTACTTACTATCAAAGATGTGCAGTAGCAGTACACTTTTAGTTCATAAAGCAAAATTAAAATACAAAAAATCTATGTGAGTAATATTACAAACATACATACATACGTAATTTATAACAAAGCATAAAAAATAATTGCTAAGTAGAACAGTTATTTATAATGGCATAGAAATTTATGAATAAATAAAAAATTAATAAGTAGCTGGTTGTTTAGAAAAATAAAAACTTGTTAATTTTTTCTGTTTAAATTTTAAGATACAAAATATGACTATGCCTGCTAAGTTGCTGAGTGAGTGGAATTTGTAAATATAAATACGCATACATTTACTATGTACTTAAAATCAATTAGCCTAGTTCTAAGTAGAGCTATTAGAGATTAAACATCGAAATTAAACAATAAAAAGCAAATAAATTCTTAAAAAAATAAAAATAAAAAAAATTAATTACGACATTGTGACGTATTTAAATGTAAATACATTTCTGTAAATATAGTTTATTTAAGAGAACAGCTTCCCGAAACTAAATGCCTAAAACTTTTTTACTAATTTCAAATTAAAATTTTTTTTATATTATTTTTTACCCCAGTGCACTCGACAGTTTCGCAAATCATTTAGCTCAGAGCACATTTTAGTGTATCCCTGACCAAATGACAATTTCTAAAAAAGCGATCATGAAAAAGTCATATAAGGCCGTTCGAGAAATTCCCATTTTTGATACACACTAAGTATTTAAAAAAAAAAAAATCAATTAAGCTTTATCGCGCGACAAACGAGCACTTAGTCAATCTCCAATTTTTTATAATTTTTGTTTTAAAATATTATACTAAAGCAAAGAAAAATATAAAAAGAAGAAGTTTCAGATTTTTGGAAAAACTGAGAAAAATTAAAAAAAATGTTCGTAAAATCAAACTTTTAAATCGGACTTTTTAGTCATGCAGTTTGATTTTCGGTAATTTTTTTGGAAAAACATAATATATATTAAATCGGTATTTATATAAATCAAAATGTAGACTTTCTACACAACATGGGGAAAAAATTAAAAAAAAAAAATTTCATAAACATTTCGTTTGTACTAATGGTTAGTTTTATTGTACTCATATTTAGTCTCCGAAAATTTCAGTGAAAATGGTACATTGAATTTTGTAAAATATTTTCATAACTCGCTTTTAAAATTTTTGTTTTCACTAATTTTTTAGAAAAATATATGTAATTCGTACTAAAGTATAAAAAAATATAATTGAGAAATTTAAATTTTATACAGAATTTTGCAAAAATTACAAAAAAAAACATGTATTTTCTTTTATTCAGTTCCCACTCCAACAATGTGAGTGAAAATCTTAGAGCGAGTTCTTTCCCATATTTAAAAAGATTTGTTGTTTAATGTTTTTTCGTTAATTTTTTTTTATTAAATAATAGTTGGTATTAGAGCAAAAATTATAATAATCCACATTTAGACTCTCTACAAAACATGGAAAAATTTCATTAAAATTTCGTCGTAAAATTTAGGAGACTCATATTTAGTTCCCACCACATCGATAGGAAATCCTACATCGAATTTTTTCCAATATTTAAAAAAAAAATTCCAGTACATTATACGAATTACGATTTAGACTTTCTACCTAACTTGGAAAATTAAAAAAAAAAAAACAATTCATCAAAATTTGAAATCTACTAGGTCTCTGTCTTTAGTTTCCTACCAAATATTTTTTTATTTTTAAAACTTGTTTTTAAAATTTTCAAATTAGATTTGTGGACACCCTGATTTCCACACTTATAATAGCCTGTTTTTTTTTAAATGACAATCAATTTTTGTCAAATCAATCGCTAGCGGAAATACGGCGTAAGGTTTAAAAAGTATGAAACTTTGTAATTTCTTTGAATCTGATATATTTTCCTCAATTTTTTCACTCTTAAAGCTGCTAAAAAAAATTCATCAATACGAAAAAAAGCAAACTAAATGAAAATACTGTATAATAATGAAGAATTAATTAATTGTTAGATTTAAATATTCAAAATTGTCGAACTGCTATCCGCCAAAAATGCAAACATGAAATTTAAGAAAAAAAAAAACAAAAAATACAAAAATATATGCTTAGCTTTGCCTTGTTTCAATATACATATGTATGTACAATCCCATTTATATAGTTTTTAAGTATATCGTAAACGATCGTTAAGAAAATTGTAACAAATGACCGAGCAAAGAAATTGTTCTGTAATTTAAAAAGTGACTTAGATTTAAGTGGTACTCGTATTCGTTCGAATCGACAGTGGCAATATAGCTAAATACATACATAGTTGCAATAACGAATGATTAGATCAATGCTTTTTCAGAGTGATTTAATAAAAATAAAACACATTGTGAGTTGCTTCAAAAATGTTAATTAAATTAACGAAAATTGTATTTTTAATTGAAAATATCTAGTGAAGAGCCAGCGCAACACTGACGACTGCTGCGCTTAAATGAGGCGCATCAATATTGGCACACTCCCCGGTATTGGCACAATTTCGATACAATAATTTTATTTTCGTCACTCCACGTCTACTATTCATAGACAATCGCTTTTAATTATCATACTTGGTGTTTGATACGGAAATTAGGTGTGTAAGTATGTGTGTGTGTGTGTTTTTTTTGTGTAATGAGATTGCTTGTAGGAAAATTCACGCATTGCGAAATTGTTGAACCCCTCAGAGAATACCCATTAAAGACTTGGACTAGGAGGAGAGTTGCCATGAGTAATATTTATTTTGAAAATTAAGATATTTTAAATACATTTTTTGACAAATCAAAAATTAAATAGCAAATATATGTACATAGTTTTGTTGGTTGTTTTAAGATTTAAAATATTTATTTTGATACTATTTTTAAAGCCTTTACGGTCCTTACTTCTGCATTTATGGTGATCGGGTTGTAAGAAGTGAAGGTTTATTATAAAAATGCAGATTTTTTGCAGTTTTTTTTTTAATAAATAATCAAAAACAAAATTTACCTAAAGATAATGAAAACAAAACTTTTTACAAAGAATCTTACCAGAGAAGATATTTTCCATTTTTCATACAAATGATTATTTAGAAAAGATTTAAATGAAAACAAATATTTATTAAAATACTTTAGAAATACAATTTGCACCTTTTTGAGCTTTTTTGACACATATAAATTGTTATACACAGTGACTCAAACAGTTGAGTTTTATAATATTCGACGTGTTTCCCATTATACATTTTTTTTTTACTTTTTTATAAAATTATTGTTGGCTATATAAATCACAATTTTAAACTTTGTACAAATTTTATAAAAACTAAAAAAGTATTCATCAAAATTTCAACTTTTTTAATTTAAATTTGAAGTTTTCAAGCTAAAAATTCAAAACATTGTCGAAAATTTACGGGAATTTTTAATCTTTTCTAAAAATTTAAATTGATGGGTTTGAAAAACTAAATACAAAACTTCAAAAAAGTGGTCGAAAATTGACAAGACATTTTAACCTTTTCTAAAAATTCAAAATAAGTTTTCCAGACCAAAAATAATCAAAAATTAACAGAAATCTTTAATCTTTTACAAAAAGTACAAACATTTTTCAAAAATTAACATTTTCTATGAATTAAAACGTTTGAAAATAAGTTTTAAAAACCAAAATTAAAAATAAGGGTCACAAATTAATAGCAATTTCACCCTTTTCTAAAAATTCAAAAGTTTCAAAAAAGTTCTTACCAAAAAATTTCATAAAAGTGATACAAATTCTAGTAAAGAAGTTTGGAAACATGTTTCCAACACCAAAATTTAAAAAATGGTCAAAAATTAATATGGGGTTTTAACTTTTTCTAAAAATTGAAATTCAAAAGTTTGAAATTTTTGTGAAAAAGTTTGATGAATTTCTAAAACTTTGTGTACAGTTTGAAATTTTGATATGTGCTTTTTTTATAAAAAAATATATTTTTGTAATAAATTAGCGAACAAAATGTATCGTTAAAGACATTTTAAATATAATAAAAATCACCACGTGGTCAGTAGTTTGAGTCACTGTATACTTTTGCAGTTTTTTGCAATTGCTTTTTTTTATTTTGCGTTTGCTTAATACAACTCTTGGGATGATTTCATGAACTCGTTGTTTTTGATTTTTTTTTTTTTAAACAAGTTAACTTTTTGTATAACAAGGGAAGTAAAAAGCTTAAAATATTTATACATGTTTAAAAAATTTAAGCCATAATATTTTAATATCTTTACATTACAGTATATTCGAAATACCGCGAAAAATTTGGTAGCTACTCTGTTTCAAAAGCTATCGAAGGACTGAAAAATTAAAAATATCTTGACACTCAACACAACTTAACATGCGTAAAATTAAACCATTTAGTATAAACCTTTGCAATCTCCATTAAATTAGTAACCACCAAAATTAATTGATTCCATTGCTAAAAACTTTCCTGCTGGGCAATGCAACACAACACTTGCATGATTATGTCTATATATTTGTGTTTCACCTATTAAGCCGCCACCACCACTACTACGAGCATTGCTATACGAGTAAAAATTATTTTATGTCGCCAAAGCTGAGGAGAGGGTCTAAATCTCCCGTGGCTGCTTTTAATGCACTCGAAATTTTAGCGCCAGCTCGTTGGAATACCAACAGCGCCAGCAAAGAAAGGCCCAATTAAAGCATCAAAAGGCGAGAAACAATAAATTTATTTATACACTCAGAAAAATTTCATGAGTTTCGTTCTTTTGTATACGAATGTCAAAAAAAAAAAAAAAAAATGTCACAACTTTATTGAAGTTCCCTTTTAGTAAACTCTTTTCGTTAACTGTGCGGAGTTTTTGACAGTTTTTTGTCCCCTAATAAGATTCAGACTGACGCAGGTTGAGATTGCTATAACTTGGGCTTGAAAGACGGTGGGTGGGCCATTTGCTCATCGCGATGCAAAGCACCATATATTCCTGCACCTGCCTCCTCATTCAGCTTTGAACCGTCAGTGTACCAATGTATAGATCTTCTTGTCGAAACAGAGTTCCCTAGTCATGGAATCAGAAATTTCAAACCTGATCAAGACTTGTTATGATGAAAATTAACTTAAGGTATGTGGTGTTGCTGCTTTCTTGAGGCCGTTGAGGTCAGCACACCAATTTGTAACAACATCCAGAGCCGCGCTCATAACGTCGAAGATTATACTGCCGAATTTGCGCGTGACAATGATTACCAGGACATTGCGTAACCGAAGGCATTATAGCCACTCTCATATAGTCTCTATGGAATGGCCATTCGAGAACAAACGAGATTTTAGACAGGACGACTCACTTTTGTACGACTTTTTCGACCTGATGCTGGAAGGTGTGTAATATCGTTGAGCTCAATATCAGGGCCGTCAACGCTGCATTATCTAGCTAAGAGGTATTTGCAGTCAATAACTGGCGCAAAGAAGGAGCTCGGTCAAATCCGATAAACGGTCTAGTACCAAATGCGATTTTATTCGTGAAAATATAATTTTCTACTAGCATCAATATTTTAAGAAATCCTATGCCGGGGACTGATTGTATTGCCTAGTTAATATAATCACTCCTGAAACCCTTTCAGGTCAACTCGTACATGGACATTGAGCGAGTGTTTGAAATCAAATAACCTACAGATTTTCTTTGAACTAAAAGCGGAATTTCTCTAAGTGCAGCTAAGCGCATATGAACGCCCCTATACATGTGCATGTATAGTACATATATTCAGGCACCATCCAGATTGCCATATGTACATTAGACCAGCTAAAAAATTAAAAATATAATTTTTCCCCTCCTTTTCCAATTGATAGTGAAAATCTTTCAAATCTTAAGTTGCGATTTTCTTCAATCTATCATCTGCCGCTGAACTGTCAAAGGTCCTAAGTGGTCAATATGGGAAGTGCCTAATAGACAATAGTTTTGTTTTTTTTTTGGATAGGTGTAAGGAAATCCTACTTATTTCCGAATTGTGCATTCGCGACAAAGCATTCGACATAGCTGTTTACTATATTTGCTATTTTCTGACCGGCTTTTGCTATGCAGTATGAGTTTTCTACGAGATCTTGGGTTTCCCGTGCATCAAAGTCCCACCCAGTCTATGAACAGTTTTAATAATTTCTTCTTTCACGTCTCCATAAGCACCACTCTATAGAATTGTGCGCGTTGCTTTTGTCGAAAGCATTCCATGGACAGTGCGGACAATTTGAAAAATGGATGATCAGTCGTTCTTGATTGAAGTTGGATTATAGCAAGGTAAAAGAAAAGCAACAACAGTTGGCACAGCTGTAGCGTGCTTGCCTTGCAACACTGACTACCTGGGTTCGATTCCTGGCCAAGTCTAGAAAAAGAATTCTAAAGAGTCGGTGTGGTGATCTCCAAAATAACACTACCACCGCTTGGACTATTGTTGTCTTTTGTTTTTTCAAATTTTCTAAATACAAAAACTCGAAAAGCTATTGCTCATTAGATTCAAACCTCTACAATAATAGAACTGTACAAAAGTAGCGTCTGTATGTTGAAAATTTCTTTAAAGGAATGACCGAAAGAGATACAGTGAAGACACGAGCTTTAGAATATTTTCTGTATATTTGTTTGTCTGTTTGAAATCGCTAATCTTCGAAGCTACAAACTGATTTTCATATAGTTTTAACTGGTGACTAGGCAGTAACCTTGGACATAGGGAATATTTAAATCAAAATATTAAATGGAACTTCCAAATTTTCGTAGAAATGTTTTAAAATTATTTTCTTTTGGTAAAAATTTAAAATACAATTCTTTGCTGACTTAAAATTTCAATTTTCGTAGGAAATTTTGACGGAGTATAACATAATTGTCTTAATTTAGTTTTTATTCATTTTTTACAGTACCACCATATCAATCTAAATTCTTCTATGCAAAAAAAGTTACGAGCATTCGTTATATGGAAAAATAAGGAATGTCTTTAGTGTACCTACAAAATCAAAAAAAAAAAAAAAAAAAATGAGTCATTTGAGACATGCACGAAATTTAAATGAGCTAAAAAATTGCTTACTAAAAATATTTTAAAAAAAAATTTTTAAAATTATAAAATTTGATGACATTTTTTTAAGTTTATTGAAATTTTTTAAATTTCCAAAAAGGTTCAAATTTCGCCTTACGTGGTTTTTGTTCTACAATTAACTTTTTTTTTATAAAAAAAATTATTAAAATTAAATAAGGAAAAACAAAATTGTCAAAATCTTTCAATAAACTTTGGTATTTTTTGGAAGTTTTAGGTGACTAGAAATTCTGATTGATTTTTGACATTTTTTTGTTTTGCGATCAGCATTTTCTTCCATATAGCGCTTGAACAAAATTTAATTTTGTTTGCATACACGAAATTAAAAAAAAAAAAAAATCGGAGTAAATTATTAAAAATTTCGATGAGAATTTAGTTAAATTTTCTAGAATTTTTAAATTCCGACTTAGTTATAGAATCCACCATGTTGGACGTGTTTGTTGTGAATTTGACAAGATCGGCTTGCTATTTCGCATTGTTGCCTACTCTACTCCTTTTTCTATAGTTCAACCAAATAAGCTACTAGAAATGGTAGGTTGCGTGAAAGTGCCGATTTTATCAACATACGCAGATATAAGACACATTTACTTGCACTAAAAAATTGGTACCTTTAAATACATGGTCCAAAAAAAGTGAGGTTATATTTAACTATTCACTATATTTTTATAAAAAAAATAATTAAAATTAAATAAGGAAAGACAAAATTATCAAAACTTGGCAATATAGTTCGCTACCATTTTCCTGACTACATGTGGATATTATTTACGATATTTACATATGGGGGAAACCAAGGCGAATTTATAGAAAGTGATGGCATAAGAGCAGCTGATTTGATTTTTTTTTATTCACCTAACAAGGAAAGGCGTCAACTCGAAAATTTCCCATACAAACTTGGGCTGGTCTAATGCACAAGTGCACACATATACTAAATACGAATGTGTGCTTAGTTGGAGGGGTTGTTATCTACTCATATCTAATATTTTTTGGCCGATTATTTTGTTGTTGTTTTTATTTTTAATGATACCCCCCCTTGTAGTTGTCTATACATTTGTTTATTCTCCGCCTAGTCAGAGTTTGTAAAATATATATTTTCCATTTTTTTTTTCACATGTACAAGTACAACAACTCTTCGTAGGTGAGCACGTGTGTAGTTATACAATGCATGTATGATATGTTTAGATACGTAAGTATAAGTACAGCTAAGTAGGATATCAATATATTCGCTCATTGCAATGTCGTCGTTCATTGGCGCATGAGTTGACGCCAAAGGCAAATAGGGCGTTTGGGGGGTGGGGGGGGATGGCAGCAGGAGTAAACCCTTAGCGAAGCTAAATAAAGCTATTGTTTGCTTGGGAAGCCGAATGAAGCGACAAAGCACAACGGGAGACGTTATCGAAATGAATGGAGAAGTGACTGGATAGTAATCTGATCAGCGGGCGGTAGGTGCGAGGTTGGATATCGTCGAAGTGGCATTGGTGGAAGTAAATAATTAACAAAAGCGTCAATAAAACTAACTACAAAAACGACAATAGCCAGCGCAAACAAGTTTAAGGATCTCAAAACTCTGGCTGATGACTTGATTAGCTGCACTGCATCCACATATAACGGTTGCCGCTGTTGTTGTTGTTGTGGTTGTTGTGCTTGTTGTTCATTTCTACTGATGGTTTTTAAGCTGATTTTGTTGCACTTACGAGTTAAGGATTGTAATCGCTGTCACACAATGGATCATCAGACCAGTTAGCTCAGCGGAAAAAGTGAACAAAACAATGCGGATTAATAAAAACCGATTGTTTAAAAGCCGTACCTATATGTGACGTACTATGTGGTGAAGTAGCTACCTTCGAAGATAAATGGCTAATATTTTGTAAACGCATTTGATTGTTTTGGCATTAGCAGAGTAAATTAAATATAGCTAAAGTCGCTAAGTAAATAAATTATTTTTTTTAGGTGAAAGTTTTAATTTTTTTTACACAATCCATAAGATCAAATTCCAGCGATTTCACCAGCAGGCTGAGAAGACTTGAGCTGTGATACAGATTTTCTCTCGCGTCTTTCCACAAGAATAGTTCAGCTGCCAGCAAATGAGCACCAGCCGCTATTTTGCTCTTTAGCCGCGCTATCGCTATTCAAATTTCTTAACAGCTCAGTAACGAGACTTCAATTCCGTCATCAATGCTTGGGGGTTCGGATTTTTCATCTTTTCCGAAATTGTTCCGAGGTCGTCATTTAGTAGAGTATAGATATGCTCCTTCCATCATTTAAGTTAGCTCTAGATGTCGGCCGTGTTCGTTCTTAAAAGAATTAGACTAGGTATTGAAAACTTTGTAAGCTCCCGCACCTTCTGGTAGAATTTTCAATTAGTCCGTTACCGGATCTTACGCCGTGGAAGCTAATTGTTCCGACTGCGGGATTAATACCCCCTCCTTGCCCATCCTAACATTAAAATCTCTAAGCACGGCTTGGCTTACGGCATCGGGCTAATAAATTGATGTTTTATGCTTGGAAGTGAATGGTTATCTCTGAGGCCTTTGCAGCTCTTTCATGCGAGTAACCTTTAGTTCTCACCTGCAAAATCGACGCCGACCCTTCCCATAACATAGACAAAGGAGGACCAGCTGGGATTAGGCTAACACGATGACGGCTTCAAAACTTCTAACAGTAATTATTTTAGACAACTTGCTCTTTCTTCCCGCTAACGACAACTACAGAGGCGCAACAAGGTCCTTGGGTCACTCACAGGCAGCGCTAGGGGCAAAGACAGAGCAAAGTCGTTGACAGCATACAAGGCGATTGACCAGCCAGTTCTGTACCATGCCGTTACTGTGTGATGGTCTAGAAATAGTAGGACGCACTGAACGAATCTGCAGGTCTGTCAGAAAGCCGCGGGGCGTCTCCTGATATCGGCAGTACACCATCAACGCAACGCGACACAAATGCTATCTACGCATCTAACTTCCCTTTCCCTTTAGTTCAACCCCGTCGAATCAACACGTTTCCTGGGTATCCCATTTGATAATCTCGATGACAACACTCAGTGGCATAACCTAATACAATAACAATAACAATACGCGTTAGCGGAGTCTACCACCAGAAATCGGACATCAAAATTTGCATTTCTTTCCACGGCAGGTGTAATAGAAGTCGCTAGGTTCAATGCTTTTCATACCTTGCCCCACCCGTCGCATATCTTGAATTGTTGTGGCGTCAGTCTTTGTTCCTTCGGGGACATCAAGAAACCGAGTAGAGGCACTTTCCCAATTAAGACACCCTCTTGTTTAAGGTGACCAACTTAAATTGAAAAGGAGGGTACAAATTTATGTATATAAAATATCGTTACAAGCAATTTACAATGAAAAAGAGTACAAAAAAATTCAGGCGAAATATATTCGGAACCAAGAATGATAGAATACAAGATTGCGCCTTCCCGCGGTGAAACGACAGATCTCGCCTTTAGTAAACAAGAATACGGGAGAGAGAAAATTGAACAACTTCCAATATTTCATTGAAAAACGTGTTGTAATTGTTCTAAAGTGTAAAAGTATGAATTTATAGGCAGACATTTAATAAATAAATTCTCAAAATACTAAAAAAATTGTCTCTTTTTCTTAATTTGTGAAAAAAGCTTTGTCTAGTTGAAGTTGAGAATTGTCAAACCCGGCAAAACCAAAGTAGCGGTACTTCTAAAAGCGTCACCTTCAGTATTCAGTACACCGTGATTCGGAACCATATCAAAAAGAACTGCATTTAGGAGGACACTTTTCAGAGGAAGACATAGTTTACAAAAAGAAAACGGTTGGGCACCTTATCTTATAAAGACCATTCTTAAAGTGTGAACATTGGGTATCTCATTGGAGCATAATTTCAGGGGCGAACAGTGTTTAACTTTTAGGCGCAAATAGGTGTGGAACAGTGGAATACAAGATCGTGCCGTTTCGCGGCAAGGTGATATATCCCAAATCAAATAAACAAAGAATAGTTTTGAGTAAGAAACGTGTTTTAATTTTGCTTAAGTGTCAAAATATGATTTATAAGCAGAGATTTAAGAAATAAATCTATGAAATAAGAAAAAAGTGACTAAATTGGGGAAAAAATTTGGCCTATAAGGACTTGAGAACTGTCAAAATCGGCAAAACCAAAGTAGCCATGTATTCAGTTCAACCTTTATACAACACTGTGTATTAACAACCCTGACATCAACAACCACTTAGTTGAACGTTATTTCAATTTATTCGTCTCTTTTGCACTCCATTCGCATTTCTTTGTGCCAGAAAAGGTATATTTACGTATATACATACGTTCTCTGTTTGTGCTACGGCATTTTGCACTTTCTGTTGTGTTAGCCACCAACATTGATTGCTCTTTGAATCGCTGTGTAGCAATTTTGTTGTTATTATCAGTACTTTATAGTCTTCGGTTGATACGGGAATATATATTAATATATACATATATACAAAGAAATACCTGTATATATGTCTATATATATAAATACATAAATACCCATAACGGAAAGCAAGCTGGAAGATCTTTATACTTTTATGAGGAAAAAGTAGAGGAAAATTTCTAAATATTTAGCCGTAAGTCAAACACATTTTTTTTATAACCAGGTAAATATCAAATTGTTACGACATACATATCACTTACCGGTAACCGGTTTGTAATCGCCAAAACGAAGAGTACTGCTCTGTTTACTTCGGAAAATCTTCTATCTCCACCTCTATTGATGTACCAATTATTTTGTGGCTATTCCTATTGCACCTTTCTATCGTATTTGTGATTTATTTCCTCAGTCGCATAAAGAACGGCAAAAGTAGCGAAAGTTTTTGCTGAATTGCTACGGAATTTAGAATTATGTACATATGTACACAGAGTGAATTGGATTTAAGTGTTTAGTGAAACCGCAAACAACATAAATAAAGTCCGATTACTTGCGTATAAGGATTTTTATTGAACACAAAAGGTAATATAACTGCAATTTCAATATTTTATGTGATTGTGTATTATGTGTTTGGCCGATTTCTTGCCTACAAACAAATTCTCGCATACATACAAGGGTAATTTTGCTATTTTTTTGCGTGCGTTCCGAGTTTTTATTGAAGAAATATGGGAGGAAGTAAAAACAGGGCTGATATAAACTGTGCTCCCGCGATATTCTTAGCTGTATACATATGTATGTTTATCGCTTCTTTATGTTTTATTTTAATCCAAAAAAAACCCAGAACTCGAGAAAAACGGCTAGGAGGTTTTGAATTTACATAAGTATAAGTACACTTGGTAGAAAAATTCTGCGTTCATCCATAATGTATCACAAGTTTAGGTAAACAATTTCTAATTGCATTTTTACCAGTTGTGTTGTATGTTCAATTTGCAAGTGATAGTCTTTTGTTTTTAATTAAAGTGCGATCGGTTTGAAGGAATATTTCCCAAGTTTATTAGAGGTGCAAAGAAACTCCATGCCATGCTCAGTACCTAAAAGGAAGGAAATTTGTGTTCGTGAGCGTAAAATAATTGTGAAATTATGGAAAGATGGTAAATAGCCGCTGTACCTTTTGGCGCCCAGTACTCATTAATTCGACGCGTTATAAACAAATTAAAAACTACAGGATCTTAAAACATCTCACTCCCGCCCAGGTTCACCTAAACAACCAACCAGTAGTGCTCTCATACTATTAAAAATATATACACACATACATATGTACATATTTTGTTCTAGTGAGTTACTGACAACCAGTAGAACTTTTTTACACAACATAGAAGAAGAGGTAGCGACCATTTCTGCATACTTAACTAGATTTTGATTTTTTTGGGATTCCGAATCTTTGATAAACAGACAAAAGTAAACAAGAAACAAAATCAGGGTTTGTATGTAGGTGGTATAGTTTTGTTTAGTTCTCCCATTACAAATCCCATTCGCATGTGAGTTGATAAAAACGAAATTGGTGATTCCCCCTATCACACGTGCATACATACATATGTATGTACATATGTACATATGTACACATTAATGCCGTCGAAAATAGAAGACGATTTTGTTAAAATGTGGCATGCGAACAATGTTTTTATGAATTCGTAATAACATAGCACCATGCATCAAATAAAAACTTGAAAATTAATAACGTGTTCGAAAAAGTTAAATTATCTGTGCGTGACATTGCAAAAAAGGTTAAGTTCAATTCCCTATAAAAAAAAAAAAAATTATTGAATTTTTTTTTGTATTCCAAGGTTTTAAATTGGCAAAACACAAGCTACAGAAACTAATAAAAATTAAGAAACAGTTTGTTCAAAAAGGTAGTCTGGAGTAAATGTACATCAAAAGCGAAGGTTTCTTTAAGCGGATGGCTCTGCTATAGATAAATATTTATTTATGTTTTGATTGGTTCGCTAAGAGTAGAAGGCAAACAAATAAAATACCCATTTCTGGCTAAAGAATTGTCAAAAATAGGCCAAATGAAATTAAATAGCAGCCAAATTTGGTGTACCTAACTTGAATGCTTCAGATGGATGGCTAGACATATCAATTTAAATAAAAAATTCATATACATATGTACATTTTTTGGATAGCACTCCTCGAAAACCAAGAGCCAAAATAAATATCAAATATCTACATTTTCCAGCTAAGCGACCGAAGCTTTTTTCCTTTTGAAAGTTTAATGTTGTTCGTATGAAAAAAAAACATTAAGCTGAAACAGATTCATAAACATATCATTATTTGTATGTATAAAAGTCCATCGCTCGACTTCAACCTTTTTTTATTATTTTATTCCGCGCGTATAACAGACTACAAAGATATCAAAACTGTTATAATTTTTGTAAGCATACTTTCAGGCTAAATTCAATGTAATTAACAGTTTGAATATAAACATAGTTTACGTCGTTGTCTCGTATTCATTAGGACATAACAACTACAATGACAGTTCTCACCATTAGGGACTTTAACCATATTTGCCGCATAGTTTTAGGCGCAGTAGCTAAGATAATGGTCATGCGATAAGTCTTGTCATTGGCGTAAGGATAGGGCGGTAAATAAGAAAGGATAAACTTAATAGGAGTAGAGACAGGAACGGTTATAAATTTTATTTAAAAAAAAATAATACATAATTATTTTTCGAGTTTATTTTTTGCTAAAAAACATAATAGTTATTTTTTGAGTCTTATTTCTTACTTAGTAAGTTTTATTTTGAAGCGAAAAAAAATTATGATTTTTTAAGTAAAAAATAACTTAATTTTCTAAGTAATAAATAAGACATAAAAATAATTATTATAATTGAGTTTTTTAATATAACTCATAAAAAAATAAAAATTAATGAAACTTAAGTTAAAAAATAAAAATTATTTGCTATCCCTGAATAAGAGGTATCATACTTAAAAAGTGAGATTCATATATGATATCAATAATGCGTTAAAACAGCGGCATAATTATTATAAGAGAAAATAGTAAAGTTTAATCAATAATTATTATAGTAACTTGCACATTTTCCAGGTGATCTATTAATATTATTCAAAGACATCATACATATGTTATAAGTGTTTTCATAATAATTATCAGCGAAATAAATTTTTTTAAGTCTTCAAAGTGATTGTTGATTAAAAATTGTTCTCACTCATAATTGTAATCAAACCCCATTTATAATATAAGCCTTAAAATAATAGTTACCGGTAACTTAATAAATTCTTATCAAAATTAGGAGGACTTTTTAGAACTTAACGGTCAAATAATTGTTATTTCGTATCTGTGGTTAAATCTAGTACTGAAAATTTAATTCAACTATCATTTTCGCGAACTTTTGAATTTTACAATCACGCGACAATGAGGTGTTATACATTTTCATACATACATACATACTGAGAATGTACGTTTAGAACATTAGAAGTAAATCAACTGACCTAACATAATTCTTTCATTTATCGCATTTGTATAGCCTACTTGTGTATATGTATGTCTGTGCTTGCGAATGTAACAATGTGCTGTCCGATTTCGATTGAACTCGTTAATTAAGAGAGGTCAGTGTACAGTAATATCCGTGAATGGCATGCCAATCAATAGGCTATACGTGCATTATATCACAAATTATCAAATACTTATATACTAAACATATATGTACATACATACATACATACATATGTATTGTCTGGACATAAACATTCAACGCATAAGTACATAAATACCCTGCAGGAAAAATCTGTGCTGTCACAAATTTTTAATACTAACTTGTCCATGTCCAAACCAAAACTTAATCTTATAATTATCGTAATTATCTCCACCTGATCGTCATATAAAAAAGTGACATGAAAATCTCTCGATTTCATCCACATTTAGTCGTCTGTGCAACCCTGATTTGCACAATCTGTTTGTAAAGCCACTTAATGTTTGCAAAATGAAGAAAATACTCTTTGGAGAGACCTTCGAAGCTCATATTAGACGTGAACATTGAAAAATCTTAAAACCGATCAGCGATAATCCACATACATATGTATACTCATACGAGCCTGATGCAGTTGGCATCTGATATTAAGAATGAAAGCCGCAAATCAGCAAGTGCCGATTGTCCAACAAAAAAATTCACATGTAAGTTTGTGCGTCTACAGCTTCGGCCGTCAAAGTTTATATGCATTTTGCTTTTGCTTTCATGGCTTCAGCTATCGAAGGCGCAACAAAATACATGTAATATGACATTTCAAGCCGTGAGGCGAAATCACTCAGCTGTTTATTCAACTCCACCTCATATGAATTCACCATGATGAATGACGTATTACAAATGAATGACGTATTACGTTCCCACGACAGTCGGTTCTACGATACCGGAACGACCCGGATCTACATATATCCGGCCAAGGACTGTCACTTCAGCAGCATTCCCCAAAATTTTATGGGGAATGTGTTATGCTGTTACAACAACAACAACAACGTATTAAAAAATTGTCTTCACAAAAAAATTAACATGAAATCACATTTTTAAACCATCCTTTAAAGGGGTTTTTAGTTTGGGTCAAGTTTAACTAATATAACGTGGTCGTTATGGCGAGACGGCGAATTCAAAGGGAGACCAAAATATTATGATAAACGAAAATAGAAAGACTGCAGCCATCAATGTTGGTTGTTTGTTAACAAAATATTCCATTTGCTTTAGCTGACATTCTCAGGCTAATCAAGAAGAAGAAATCAGCTACTCTACTAAAGTCACCTTATATTAATTCGCCTTGGTTTGGAGTGCTACCCAGCGACAATAATAGATATACCACCCACTTATAAACAAATACGTACATAGTATGTGTATTAATTTGAGTATATATATAAGGAAACTTTAGTGTCTTAATATATCAAGCGATTATTGATTTTATGTTTATGAATTGGGTCAAGCAATTTGCCAATAATTGTCGGCAATAGGTAAGAGGTGATATCTAAAGTTTTCTGTTCGGCTAACATATTTCACAAATTCTAAAATAGCTTTAATAGCTGAATAATTAAATTCTTCGCGATCAAAAAGAAATAAAAACTAGAACAATGCATTTATGTGTTTATTTAGTGTAGAAAAACGATTCAGCTGTCAATTCTCAACTAGAACTAAGTAGAACATTTACTTGTCAACTCCTCCTAATCGTCCTTCAACAATGCAAAGGGGAATTAAAATAAAATATGAAATAATTCCATTATAATTATAGCAAATATGTGAGTGCATAGTTTTTTCTAATTCTTTGATTTCGTACAAAATTTAAAAGAAGTTTGAAATCAGAAATCTTTGACAACGATTGCCAACGTATCATATTATATTTGATATCGAAAAACCCTTTAAAATTCATATCTGCGGAAAATGTCTGGTGGTAATTTTCTAGAACTTCTTAACCCATTTTCCTTGAAAGTCTGAATGAAATGAGTTTGAGTGGTCATTACTAGAGAGTTAAAATGTTCTAGAGAATTATTTGCCGAAAAATTTCACTGATACGAAGAACATAAAAGTTCACAGAAATTACAATAAAAAAATACGATGCCCCTTGAAATATGTAAAACTTTTGTATGCTTTTTGAGAAAGAAAGTTGGGAATATTATTTTTTTGAAATAATTTGCAATGTTTTTGATGATAAAACTATCGTTTATTTCTTATCAGAATATAATTAACTTTATAAAAAATATATAAGTTCAAGTTTAAAATTTTATAGAAAATGCGCAAAAAATCAGCAAATTAAAAAATCAAAATTTTAAAAAAATATTTTAAAAAATGTTTGATAATTTCTTGCGTATTTATTGTTATTCTTTTAAAAATAAATTTTTTCCATG
Source organism: Anomoia purmunda (assembly GCA_951828415.1). NCBI lineage: Eukaryota > Metazoa > Arthropoda > Insecta > Diptera > Tephritidae > Anomoia > Anomoia purmunda. The sequence goes on from OX639994.1 coordinate 12,693,816, forward strand.
CGTTTTATGGAAAAATTAAAAATTCACAATACCATCAGCAAAAATAAAATGGGCATATCCGATTTTTTTTTAAATTCTTATTAAAAAGCTTGAAATTTTGATCACAATTTCTAAAATATTCCGATATTTTCTGAATTTCGTACCAAGTTTGAAGAGTGGTTTTTATTATAGAAAGAGCTATATTTTGATCAAAAATTAACGAAAAAGTTTTAGAACGAAAAAGATTTTAAATTACACATATGAAAAAAATACTAAGCCAATACTTTTTCGGCAAGGAAATCATGCATATTATTATGCTAGTATTGAATGAGTTTTATAACTGCATATTCAGAAAAATTTTAATTAAAAAGTTGGATGCAATTTTGTTGAATTTTTATAAATTTCATACAAAGTTTGAAATTCTGATTTATATGCTTTTTGTTATAGAATCATCTTAATTTTTATAATTGTTTGAAAAAAAAAACCTAATTAAATAGTTTTAAATTTTGATGACAATTTGAAGAAATTCCGTACAAAGCTTGAAATTCTGATTTATACTTTTTGTTCTATTATATAACTATATTTGTATAAAAAAAAATTAAGAAAAATATATACCGTGAAAACATTTAAAATGTAAAAAATAAAATTGTTGTCAGTTGTTTGAAAAAAAAAATCGATTAAAAAAGTTTGAGTTTTTTTTATTAAAATACGCTTTTGTTATATTTACTATATTTTTATAAAAAATTAGCGACAAAAATGTATCATGAAAAACATTTTAAATATTCTGGTCATTGTTTGAGTCACTGTAAATGGTCGCGTATTGTTGAGTACAAAATTTGCATCAGCCTCCAAACTTCCGAGCTGATGTGACAGAATAGGGGTGTTGTCGCACTTTCACTTTACCATTTGGTTGGTTTTTGTTATTTTTTTTTGGTTTTGCGGTGAAGCAGCCGTAAGCAGAACAACGTGTGGCAAAAAGAGGTTGGCGGCCAGAAAGTGGCGAATGTTCATTGTCTCTGCGTAGCCAAATTGGCGTGGTTGGTATTGATTTATTATTTGCTTTGGCTCATTGTGTTTCCACTGTATTGACCACCGCTACCGCCATCGCCATCGCCACCACCACCTTTGGCCACCACGCATGCCATTTTTTTATGCTCGTCTTTCGATTATCTGTACGAATGAGCAGCACTCGGTCAGTCAAACGTCTGGTTGCAATTCATGCAGGTGGCGGTGTACGAATCACACTAGATTCGTTAACGGTGCCATTACCAGACGTGCTGCATAAATGCTTGGACAGTCAAGGGATTAGATGTTCGATTAAATAAAAAAGAGGGCAGTTGCAATAAAAAAATTAAAAAACAAACTCTTGGGGGACGGCCATTCGCGGCATATGTACATATGTGGTGGAATTTTTCGCCATTAAATATACAAAAACATTTACCATGTGTGTCTTTATTAAACAAATGTGTGCGTAATAATTCACTTACCATATTTTTATATTTCTTTATTGTTCTCAGTTGAAATCGAAAGCTTGTACAGCGTGGAAGAAAGCATTGCAAAATGGCTTCTGGCGGCTTAGCGTGTGTAAAGTTTATTACATTTTTTTGTAATTTACTTTTCGCTGTAAGTATAGCAATGAAAAAAAAAACAAAACAAACTTTATAATCTTAACTCACTTCTCTTACACTCCCTTTTAGCTGTCGGGTCTACTCATTCTCATTGTGGGTGTTATGGTGCAATTGAATTACGCGCACTATTCAAATTTCGTTAGCGATCATATCTGGACTGTACCCATCATTTTAATCATTGTTGGCGCTACAATAGCATTCATTTGCTTTCTTGGCTGTTGTGGTGCTTTGAAGGAGAATAGCTGCATGATTTTATCCTTTGCTATTTTGGCGGTTGTTATATTTCTTTTTGAAATCAGCTTGGGCATAGCTGGATATGTGAAGCATGCGAGTCTGAGCGACATAATGGAGGGACAATTCAATTCTACAATGAAGGAATACAACGAACGAAGGGAAAATAGGGATGCTTGGTCACTTTTGCAAAGCGAGGTATGTATGTACATATGTATATATTATGCATGTGTGTGTGTAAGCGAGTGTGCATGTTGAGTAATTCATCAGGGGTATTCACACCGGGCACGATAAAATATTAATTGCAATTTTGCGTATGTTTTATATTTGCAAATATACGTCTAAAACGCAACAAAATGTTGGCTGTTTTCATTTGTCACGAAAAATTACCTATTGGTGTGAGTATCCTTAATGTATTAGAGTAGTAATTTGTGAAGTGTGTCATCAAAAAAAAATTTTTTGTGAATTTGATTTTTACTGGCGCACAATGTTAAAAAAATATAACTTCGACGATTTTTCGAAATTCGAAATATTTGAAAAGCTATTAATTTTTTCGAAATTGTTTGGATTTTTATTAGAATAAATAAATTAACATACTTCAAAGTTAAAATATTATGTAATTTTTGTATAATTTTTCTTTTTTGTAAAATTTATTTAAAAAAAAATTTATTATATATTTTGTGTTTAAATTTTTTCATTAATTTTGCACAAAGTTTTATATTTGGATTTATGTGGTTTTTATCGTTGATTTTACTTTTGCCATATAAAATAAAATTAAGCATTCGTCTTGCGCATCACCAAAAAAAAAATTATAAAAATATTGATTGAAAAGTTGGAAATGTTGATGATTGTGATATTTTTTGTTGAATTTTTTCATTAATTTTCGCACAGAGATTGAAATCTGGATTTGTATGGTTTTATTGTAGAATTGACTATATTTGTATTTAAAAAATTAAAATTTGAAAGGGAATAAATAAGTTGTTAAAAGATGTCAAAAAGTTCGAGTGGTGTAATTATGTCACGCACTGTATACGTGTTTAGCTTATTTAATAAAAAATTAAGCTTTTATATTTTTTCTAAAATCCACAAATATTTAGAACATTTTGGTTTCAATCGTCCAAACATCTTTTAAAATTAAATTTTTATTTTCTAAAAAAAAAATAAAAAATATTTAAAATTTAACACAAAATCTTTATTAACTTTTTTCATTTCGTTTTTTATGGAATTTCTAAAACCTTTGAAAATAAATTGGCTAATATGTAAACAAGATATTTGGAAATGAATTAATTATTTATCAAAAATTGTTAAGCAAGCTTGAATGCAGTTTTTTTATTTGAAAAAAAGTAGCATTGCGTAAATTTCGGGTTCGTTTTCCGTTCAGCCTAACAAGTCTGATGAGGAGATGTGATATTGTTGTTTTTTAGTTAACCCGTTATATGTATGTATCTCCGTTTCACGAGTATTTGTAGCACTTTTCCGCAAAAGCGAAAAAAGCTCCATCTGTCAAGTTCAACAAATTTGCATCAAAATTTCTAATATTTTAATTTAAATTTTTAGATAATTTTTGGATGTACAGTTTTGCAGGTTATTCCATTTTAATGTAGCAATGTGAAAGATGTAAAAGACAGAAGTCGCTGAAAATTTCGGTTAATTTTTGACAATTTTTTTTTTTTAATTTTCATCTTATGCATATTTTTTACTATAACGGTTGGATTTTTTATAAATTCGTGTTCATTTTAATTTTGTTTTGTGCTAACGGTTTTTCACATTTTCTGCCTTATTGTATACTGCATACTTTAAATGAAAAAAGTTTCCACGTCCGGAATTTAAAAAAAAAATGACAAACATCAACAGGAAACTACCAAACGTACTCAGAAATTTAAAAAAAATTAAAATTAAAGAGTCTCCAATTTGATAGAAATTTCATAAAAAAACATAAAATATTGCAAAATTATCACAATGCGATCATTGTTTGAGTCACTGCATCTGAAATATACAGAATTTCCAATAAGATGTTGAAGGGTGAAAATTTTGACACTCTCCCTAAAATACAACTCCGACGTAAACTTTTACATCGTTAATGTATGTAAGTCTATTTTTCTTTTCGGTACGCTCTATCAGAATCACTTGTCGGAATCTTGATATTTTTTTTTTAGGAAAAAGTTGTGGACCGAATTTTTACAGCATTAATTCACTTTTTTCAATTAAATTTGTTTCTTGATTTAGTTGGATTGTTGCGGCACTTTTGGTCCAAAGGATTGGGAACCAATATTCCACAATACCTCATTGCCATCTGCATGCTGCTCTGTCATCAATCTAAACGAGGCGCAGGATTGCACTGTGGTACACTCCCACTCGGAAGGCTGTCTAAATAAATTGTTAAAGCTACTCGACTCCAAGACGTTAACCTTGGCCGGTGTGGCACTCGGTGTAGCCGGCATTCAGGTAACACAACCATCATATATGACGTTAATTCTTCTGCATTAATTTTAATACATCTCTCAAACATTTACAGCTTCTCACCATCATTTTCGCTTGCTGTCTATGCCGTTCATTTTGACGTAGCTATCAAACAGTTTAAAAACTTTTTTACAAACTGTCACTATCAATGCAGCCACATAAAAGCTATGTATGTATGTATTTAGAAAAACAAGAGGTTAATGGCGGCAAAAGCTACTCGCACAATACAAATTTTACATATTTCAATTGGCCATTGACAGCAAAGCGAGTGTGAGCGGAATACGAGTTGTTTCATGAAGAAATATTACGAAAGGGGAAAATATGATCTAAGTAAAGACATACCAATGCATATTAGACACCATCATACACACACACACACACACACACACATCTCCTATACATAAGGCATCAAAACTGCTATGCAGTTGTGGCCCAAATCCTTCGTAGCACACCCATATCACAGTAGTGTTTAAAAGGAAATCATAACAAACAAAATTGTGAATTTTACGCTCAACTGAATATTACAGAGCTGAATGGAATAATACGTTACACCTACATAAATTTACACCTACAAGCACATTTTTATACTAATTGTATAACCAAATATGTAATAGCAATCATTTAGTGGCAAAGACCATTTGGTAGTTTAGCACCAAAAAAAAAAAAAAAAAAAAAAAACAAAAAACTAAGACAAGCAAAATAGAATGAAAACATTTTTACTAATATTCATATGCATTTTATACGCCGGTAAAGCGTTTACATATATGTATATATTCTTATGTAAATACATGCGATATGTATGTATATGCATTTATGTAATTTATGTAGTTGTGTAATTGTAGTTATTAATTTCATTGATATTGCAATTTGCACTTTTCATATTTATTTTCTTGTTTTTATTTAAAATTTTTTTTTTTTTTATAAAGTTTTACAATCATGATGTAAAGGCTTTATACCTATATATGCTGCTTGCCTAGCCCTTTTTGGTGGCACAGAGTGTAGAAAAGTTGCCAAACTCAAATTACATGCTATGCAGATAAACGAGTGGGCAAATTGTAAACAAAATTTTATACGCATTTTTAAAGCAAAATAAATAAATATATAAATAAATACGAAATTAAAATGTCTAAATCAATGAGGTTATGTAAAATAATAACAATGGAAGTCGATCTTTTTTTTAAGAATTTTTATTTGGTGATTCAATATCAAATATTTGACACGCGTGTTCCTTGGAGCAAAACAAAAACAAAAATTGGGGAACATTTTTTGCATCGTGGCTTATTTACTGAAACATTGAAATCATACATTTTGGCCAAAATTTTATTTTATTCCCATCCGGTTGATGGAATTCTATATAATTTAAATCGACTTCGATTGTTATGCCGGAATACCTTTAAAAAAAAATTAATTTTATGTATGTATGTATGTATGTATATTTATATTCTACAAATCACTTTACAACTAACCTTAATACAATAATTTTTATAATTACATATAAATACATATGTATATATATTCGATATTGCAATTAATGTTTACCATATTTATAGAACGGTTTGTGTACAAAATTTAAACTCGATTTGTTACAAAATAAAACTGTCTCTCTATATAGTTACTCATTTTTAAAGCTGCGCTTCGGTAAAAATAAAATATTTCTAATATAAAAGTATATCAATACTTTGTATAAAAAAAATCGCATACTAAAAACAAAAGCGTTTCAACTCAAAATTTTAACATAAATGAATTCCAAAAAAAAAAAATCGAACTAATTGTTACTCATTTAGTTATTATTATGGAACTGATTTTTGAATTTTGTCGTTTTTGTATTTAGTTTTCGATATGTATTACTTTATGGAAAACAAATTAACACAACAAGAAACTAAGGACAAATAAACGCCAGGGACCTTAAGGGTTATAATTTTTTTTTAACTAAATTTATAATTTTCAGATTTAGTTTTTTCGAATTGATAACCTCAAAAGAAAAACATGTTTTCCATATATTACTATTGTTTAGAATACATTTTTATTTAACGAAATCTAATTTTATTAACGGCAACAAAGTATGAAGATGTTTTTGTTTCTGAGTTTTTTTTAAGCGTAGCTAGGGTTTAATTGGCATAAAATAAATGTGATAAAAAAAATTAATTCAAAGTTTTGAAATTCAAAAATCATAACTTTTTTTGAAATTATTTAAAACAGTTATTTTCTATCTCCAAAGTTTAAAGAAAATGCTCAATATCTACTAATTACCCTTGAAAGCCCAACTGGTTAAAATATTATCAACGACATTCTCCAAGTTATTCTAAAATTCATACATAACTTTCTAAATTAAATTCAAACGATTAATGATTCAAATCTGTAATTTAAGTATTCATTAAAAAAGCTTTTGTTTTGACAAGGCAGGACGGCAAATAGTTCCAATAGATATAAACTTTTTGTCATAATAAGAAATAAATTAACCTTTTAATATATTTAGTTGAAAACTTATTGACCCGATAGCAAAAACTGCTAAAGAAAAATAAGTTTTTCTCAAAAAGTCTTCAAAAATGATACAAACAAGATTTTATGTTACAATTATTTTCTGATTACCTTTTTTTAAATTAATGCTTTGAAAAATGTTCCTTTTTATATATTTAGTTCTCGTTTTCGGCAGTCAAGAACTTTTTTATTATTAAAAGCCGTTAGTTAGCTGCCAAACGTAAAATAAATCTACCGTGAAAACGCCTACAAATTAGTAAAAACTTTTGTTTCAGACTAAAAGGTGTTTTCGTGCCAAATAAGTTTATGTTTATAAATACAATTTCTTACTCAAGAATATTGATTACTTCATATTAAAAAATAAATAATTAAAAAAATTATTTTACTTTTTTTTATTAATTTTCATTGCTGCTCCTAACAAAAAGACAATGCAAAAAATTATTAAAAAAGTATTTTTTTTTTAGTTTTCATTATTAATATTCGAAGTAAAAAATTAAATACCGTTTACTAAGCGTTCTTACATTTGCAAAACGCTGTTAATAAAAAAATTTATATATTGTTAGTTTTTCTTCTGAATGGAGCAGCGTTTGCTAAATACAAATTAAAGAAAAGAATTCACTTCGCTCTATATCTCTAAATACGTTGTTATTATTTTAGAAATTAGATTTTTTTTTAAATCTTTAAATATTGAAAAATGTCCACTGAAGCGCAGTTTCCATGACTTTATTAGAATTTAATTGTTGATATTGATTTATTGAAAACTAAATTATTGTATATGAAATAAAGTATGTGTGTATATGAATTTGTGTAACTGTTTATTATATAGTTTAGTTTATTTGTAATTAAAAAAGTGTAAACCGAGCAGCACTGAACAAAAATAAAGATCTCGTATTGGAGAAAAATACAGTTGTTGTTGTTGTTGTTGTAGCGGTTATCACGCCCCCTAAAGAGCGGATTCACCCATGGTCGTTGTCGTCGAACTCATCTAGGGGGAGGCCCAGGAAACGTGCAGTTTCGACAGGTTTGGACCAGAGGGAGAGGGGAGTTAGATGAGTGGGTTTGAGGGGGCATGTGAATAGGTGATTGGTGTCGTGCGGAGAATCTCCACATGCCGGACATGTATTGGGTATGTCGGGGTTGATTTTGGATAGGTAGGAGTTTAGCCTGCTGCAGTATCCAGCTCGTAATAGTGCCAGAATGACGCGGGACTCGCGGGGCAGCAGGGACTCCTCATCTGCTACAGGTGCATTTGCCTGGCGAGAGTCAATGGTGGTAGTGACTGTGTCTCTGTGGATGTTGCTTAGGACCCGTCGGTATGCCTCCAGAAAAATACAGTATTTTGACTTGGGTGGTTCAGAGGACAAATCGATGGTCTCGAGTCCCCTTAACCCAACTGGATTCATAGTCATCAGTGTGTCTTATCGTGAACCCTCGCGCTATCAGACAAATTAATTTAGACGTACATACATATGTACATACCTGGTTATTTACTTTGTCTTAACTCCTGGCGTCCTCTTAGAGTGTACTAACCTTGCATGGCTCCACTTTATCATGTTTTTTTCTTGTTGAATTTTCATTGTTTTGGTAACTAATTTTTTTTACATATAGTGTGCAATTTGACTCCACACATTTTCTGTCTTGAGAAAGCTATAGTAAAGTTTGAAGGGAATTGTTTTTTTCGAAAATTGTAACGCTTTAACTGTCGTAATTGAAATCTATACATATATTAATACGCTAACATAAGTTTTGCCACCGAAACCAAGAACACTATTCACAATTACAGTTTTTGTAAAGATTTTGCAAGCTAATCAAAAAAAAATTCATACTTTTATTGATAAACAGCTTCTATATGGTGGAAATTTGAAAATTAGTCAAATTAATAAACGTAACATTTACGTTTGTCTCTCGTACGCAGCTACGATGAATCAGCTGATTTATGATACTAAAATAAAGCAACTCTGAAAATATTCACACTCTACCTGCTATCAAGCCATAGATGGCGCTCCAAAACGTTTCAATTCGATTTGTTTATGCTACGCTTTAATGAATCGGAATACCTATTATACAGGCTATAAATAGCAATACATTGGATTCCCTGCATTGCTGCTTAACATTGCGTTACACCAAACATAAAATTCCAAAGAACCACAGAAATTATGGTAAATATAGTTGAAAGTTAAATTTTGCTGTATTATCAATAACTGGAAGAAGTTTGGAACAATCGGCATAACTTATCGATTTATTGCACATCGCTGTGTGCTAAACTTGTCTCATTCCGTTGCAAATCCATTTGGCCATCAATTGAGGGCAATTGGAGTTTATAAGTCTTGTTTCAAAGTGACTAAACTTGAGTATTTCATGCCGCAGCTACGTTGTCGACGTCAAATTGGAAATTATTTGCAAAAAATTATAAGCTGTGATTATACAAAAATTGTACAAAAAGTTGCTGCTATTACAAATGTGTGTGTTGTGTTTTAGCGTCTTGTGAATACGTGCAAATTTTGTGAATACAATTTAATTCAACTTCATTAAAGTGTAAGTGGAAAACAGCGAGCTCATCCAATTGGTATTGTGACGCGTAAATTTTACATTCCAATAGGATCACATCATCACCATCTAAACTACACACAATGGAGGATTTGGGTAAGTTATAATGTCAGAAAATCGTGTTTTGGGTGGGGCCCCTGCCATAGGAGCCGGTATATGGGGATTTAGACTATTTTCCTGTAATTGGATTGCAGAGAACCCGAGCATCTTACTCGGTGTTGGTGTGCGCTAATAAAAAAAGTTGGTTTCAATAAAAGCTGCTTAGATCCCCGTACATGTAAATTTATGTATGTACATACATACACTGTATTTTAGATACATACATATGTACTATGTACATATGCACATATGCATTATGGCACTTCTTTGTTTTGTTGTATTGCGATCGAATGTGGACACGTAAACATTGACTTCCGGTGTTTTGCTTCATCAGCCAAAAAGGAAATAAGAACTCCCAATACGATTTAAGCAATGTGTCATTGAGTGTAAAGAGCGCCATGTAGGCCTACTAAACTTACAGATGGCATGCAAGCAAATTTCTTGGTGTAAAGCATTTTATTACAGCGGCTAAGCGATCGAGCTTTTTACAATCAGGAATCTTTAATTTATGGCCGGTTTGGAGATGGTTTATGGACGGCTTTAAAATTAACATGACTCCGCGAACTTCAAAGAGGGCATGGATCGCCGTTATTAATGTTACAATGACCCACTTATTGTGCTCCCCAAAGAGTTCAGTAGCATCTAAAATATTTTTCAAAAATACATACATATGTACATATATTTTAATAGCGTTTTAGCGCATTTGGGGGTTATCTTACAGTTTTTGTCTTTTCCCCCCATAAATAGGAGTACTCGAAGGAGTACAGTTACATTAACACATTGTCGAACAGCCATTTTGCGACTCCTACCTTACGGTTATTACTCTACCTGGAGTAGCAGAGTGTTGCCATTTGATGGGCTGACACGATTACTTTTGATTTTATAGAACAACGAAGGAAATTATGGATCTTAATTTATCTCTTTCGATCTTAATTTATTTTGGAATAAATTGTATAGTTTACTTTTAGAGCCTTTAACTTTTCGTAATGTTATTTCTATTTCTATTTCATTACAATTCATATTTATATTATAACATTTTTAGTAGGCCATTGGTTTTATTGAGGCAACTAATTTTCTGTCCCGTTGTCTATGGTTAAATCTCAAGTTTTAGTTTTTTAATATGCATTTAATTAAAAGATACTATTTCTTTAAAAAAAAACACAAAAATCAGTTTTGATTTTACTTCCCTTCGGCACAAAAAGTTTTAATCGATGAAACAAAGAAATGGAACTAAATAATAGTAGTTACTTTTAATTAATTTTTATTTTTTTTGCATTTAATTTCTTTCATTATCTAAAAAATAAAAATCTATACCTGGTACATACTATAAAGATTTTGTAAATTTTATATGAGTGGAAATTCTATTCCAAAATGTGTCTTGAAAAATGTAAGAATAAAACTTTAAGTCATTTAAACAAAAATTTATTTAATTTTAAAAAGTGAATTGATTTAAAAAAACGTTTGTGTAATGGATGTACTATGTATATACATGTGTTAGTGAGATATCCTCATTTCAGTTACGATATTCAAAAATTTGTATTTAACATCAAACAGTTGGCAACCCTAAGTTTTTATAAAACTTTTATCAGTTCAAACCAGTGCTATAATGGCTTATTCGTCCCATAAATTTAGTTTAATGTAATTTTTTTTAACAGATGGCAACCCTCCAAATATGTATGCATATTTCTCTAATAAAGCTTCATTGAATCTTTTGCCTTTAACGCCAGTATATTAGAATTTCAAATATTTTAACAATTAATTTGAATCAACGGTCTGTTGTTATATTTCAGTACGTTTGGAAATTGCATTAAATTAATATTTTTAAACACATGGCAATAGACATGGCAATAGTTTTTCATGATTATGTGCTTTAAAACTACTTCCTTTGAATCCCATGACGAAATATTTTCTTTATGTTCGAAATTTAATTTACTTTTTTTAAGGAGATGGCAACCCTCTGCAAAAGTAATTCGAAAATAATGTTGGCTACCTATTTTTCAATATTTAATTTAACTCATAATTTTAATTAATTTTTTAAACAGTTGGCAACCCTATCAAAAATTATTTTTGAAATTAAGCGTGCTTGAAACTTTAAGTTTGCTACTCATATTGTAATATTTGATTTATTTTTTAATTTTACTTAACCGTTTCGGGACGAGAACTTTTTTGACAAACAATCTTGAAAAAGAGTGTTGATTTAGTCTCTTACAGCTATTTCAAAGAAAGTAATTTCATAATTTATTTTTAGGACGTCCTGAAAAGGAGATATCGTCCTGGGACAAAAACATCCCAAACATACCTGAATGGCAAAATTGGAATAAAAATTTCAGAGTTTTTTTGACTTCATTTCACTTTATTTTTATAGTTAATTTTATTCATTATAACATTATAATAATGTTGTTTATATTTGATGACAAGGTGTGAAACATTTTTTACAGAATGCCAAATTGCAGCCAATGCAAAGCTGATTTGTTCGACTTTCGTTGCCTTTTTTGGCACAATTTACGCAACGTTGTCGCTTGTTAGTTCTTTTTGGCAAATGATTCCCCAGATTTTGTTTGATCTGTTTTTTCACTGCGAAGAGGGGTCCTGTTCGATCTTTGCGCCGGATTTTCGCACGCGTACTTCCTTCGTCAATGAGAGATTCGGATAGCTCGCCTAAAAATCCCAAAAACGGATCTTTTTTTTTGCCGTGGATGATGAATGTTGGTAGTGGGTCTGCCCAAATTATAGCATCGTCTGCCAATCAGAAACATTTGCTTCTTCTAGACGTTCAATTTCATATATTTCTTCGTCAGAGTCATCAGATTTATCATTCGCACTTTCATTAGCACCATCAATTTCCATTCCTTCATTACCACGATCCGTGCCTTCTTCCTCTTCTGAACCACTACTGCTTTCCTGACTGGGACTATAAGAAGAACCACTATCAGCAAATGGATCATCTTCATCATCGCTTGAATTATGTAAAAAATCCTCAATTTGTGAAGCTGCCAGTCTACGTTTTCTATCCATTTTTTCCTGAGACAAATAATGTAAATGAGTACGATTGGGATGATAACGTCCCTCAAATAAACAGTTTTGGGATGATTTTGTACCGCGGAACTTACCTTAGCCTCAAATAAAGAAAAATTAAGTTTTTGTCTGTTCTACACTGTCCTATTTATAAGATTACTACTGTTTTCATAAAATTTCACTAAATTACACTTGTTTTCACAATGAAACAAGTGGTTGTTTCTTGAGCTTTTGTCAAATATGTGATCATCAACACAAATGCCGCGATTTGATGTTTCACTTTTGACATAAACGTGATAATTTCCATTGACAGCTTAATTTTTTTTTTGTAGAGAAGAAAATCACTAATGATTTGGGACCTTTTTCAACCAAATCGTGTGAGAATTTTCAAAGATACGATTTTTTGAAATTTTCTGGGATAAAAACATCCCCATCGTACCGAAACGGTTAACAGATGACAACCTTTCAAAATATTTTTGGAATCGAAGCTTTATTAAGCCTCTTTCGTTTGCAATCACACTAAAACTTTTATTACATTTAAAATAATCGTAGAACACATAAACTAGTATTCCTCTATATATTCAAAATGAAATCTATTAGAAGAAAGAATTCTAAGATATCGTTTTTGACAACTGTTTCTTACATTCCATAAACACATAAAACATTTTTAAGTGCTTCAAATGGGATCTTACAAAAAATTTTCTCATACAAATCTTTCGTCACCGTAAGTGAATCGGCCCAAAACGTACAAACATTTGTATGTTTATAATAATTCTGGCCATCTTTGCGCCTCTTTTTTTTTTGTTTTTTCAACCAAAGCATACAACTCATGTCGCATTCCAGGAGTTGAGATATGTAGTCATCGACGCTTGCCGTTAGTTGCGCTTGTGCCCTGAAATTCCATTTTAATGACTAAGAATCTTATCACAATGAAGCTGAAAAATATTTTGTAACGTGTTAAATGATGCGTTGTATGCTTATGAACATGCAGAAGGTATTTGTGTACATAACTGCATACTAAGCTCAAAATAATAGCACCATGACGAATTGACAAGTTTTTGAACACTTGATATTTTTCTTAATTTTCATAATTTTGTTTTAATAAAATTTTATTTAATTCTGAATTCAACAAGAACCATATAAATATAAGTTTCATACTTTGCTTAAAATTAAAACCGAATTGCAGAAATATTAAAAATTCAAGAGCGAAATAAAAAATAAAATAAAATGTTGGGTATGCAGTTTTTGTATAATAAAGAGCTAGTCTGATTTTTTAGTGGTTTTTGTAAGTTTTGCAAAAACTGCGAAGCTTGGATTTTTACATAAATACATACACTTGATATGAAGGCATAATTTTTGATTGCCAGTATAACTGCTTACTAAGGGAATTATGTAATTTTTCGTGGGTGTCTACTGTTAGAGAGTCTACGTATCGCCGTTGTAGAAGTTATTGGATTCCAGCGAGCCCGATATAACAGCTGGTATGGCAAGGAACTGCCTGCAGAGCTATAATGCACTCGGGCACTATTCGAGCTATAAGAGAGCGCTACCGGTGGTTAAGAAAGGGAACGGAATAAGTGGGACAAGCTCCTTAAGTCCTGCAACCTGTCCGCAGGAGCGGGTAAGCGGTAATCGTAAGGAGTTTTGTCAAATCCGGTGAAGCGGATTGATCGAGTGGAAATCTCATTCTCGGGGATCGGGCTTCATCGAGCTCGGAGGCGAAATCCCCCAAATCCATTGGTCCTGATGGGCTAAGCATGTTGATGCTGAAAAATTTGGGCTGCACGGGAGTAGCATATCCTCCACCTGTCTATAGCAATCCTCATCATTCCAGAGATCTGTTGAAATCAGCAAAAGGGAAAATCCACCGCCCTTGTGAGATAACCGTCGTAGTAGCGTTGGACCTGTCATGGGCTTTTGACACAGCAAGTCATGCAGCATTACTAGCGGATGTAGAGACACCCATTTGCCCGCAGAGCCTGAAGCGATAGACTGTGTGCCAATTACCTGTGTAGTCGTCAAAGGCTCTACATCTAAACTCCCCCGGTATTGTTTAATCATTATATCTAAATGCTTCACCAGATAACCGTTAGTCATATGCCGACGATTTTTCGATAATGGCATGATTTGTGGTCAAAGGTTATCGGTTATCTCTACGACCTTGCTCACTCCTTCACTAGACGGACTTTAACTCCTTCCTCCTCTAAGTCCCCACTTCAGCACACACAATCGCAATCTTTAACAAAGTATAGAGCCGCAAAAAAGCCCTCAAATCGCTAGTCGACATCTCTTGGGGCAAGGTCAAAAAAACGTTGTTGACAACGGCGATGGGATGGACGGTTCTAAATTAATAGGACATGAAGGAAGCACTCCGTATGGTGGCTGGATGCCTTCTGAAGTCGCCTGAACATCACCTACATCATGAGGCTTCTATTCTTCCAGCAAGGGAGCAGTTCCTCGTAGAATGTCACAGTCGGGCCATGGTCGAGATCCATACACAGATCATCAGCATACTGGACCTGACTGCATACAGACTGATTTTAAACGACATTCACCGAGAGACAATCGACACCTTCGTTAAATTTCGCCCTGTGAATGCCATCAATAGGGTCAAGCCACTACCAATAGTAGAGGAGGAGCTCCAGCTGCCTCGTGACTACTGCGTGACTGTGGCTCAACTACGAACTGGATATTGAAGCAGGCTCAACAATATCTATCAACCCAGACATCCGCAATAAATATCCGGGACGTGGATATTCCACTCACGATACTAACCAATCACCTTTTTCCATGCCCTCTTAAAACAACGCATCTAATACTCCTCTCCATCTGCTCATCATGTTGAAACAGATATGTAAGTTCGGACTGCAGGTTAGGTAAGTAGGCTGACGAGGCGCTAGTGCTTATACTGTGTGATTGCCTACGTTGTATAAGTCTGCATCCAAAATCGGGAACATGACACCCTCCAAAGTACTAACCAATTGACAAAGCCAATTCATAGAAATTTTGGGCCACCCTTTATATGAATTGACTGAACTGCTAGTGGTACTTATGGTGCAATGAACTTTGTGGTAACTCGGTTTTTGTTACAATTCACTCACATGGATCTTGACAACGAATTTCCCTACTCTACTGTTGTATAAATTGCAGAAGTGCATCAAACGCTTGAAATGTTTCAGTGCCCCTGCAGGAAAATCTACTGAATCCGATCTCATATGTTGTAGTGAGTTAAGAATGCATGCAACGGGTTGACATTGAAAGATCTTTCCCCTCTTGGAATCCTGACAGTCACTCGACATGCGATGGTCGAAAGTTGTTTAAATTAAATTAGAATTTAAAAATACAAATGTTTAATATACTATTTGTTTTTCTTATAAACTTTGTTTACATGACATATAAAATCGGAGCTAAATTCATTTTCCCAAATGCTTTAGTTTAGGAGTTATAACGCAAAACCTCATTTCTGATTTATGTATATGGGAGCTATAAGTAATAGTGGTTCGATCTTGTCGATACCAAATATATTTACCTACCAAATTTCAAGCGGATACCTCTAAAACTCATGGACTAGTTGGAGAAAGCGCTGAGAGTTGCCACAGTAAAGCCCAGAACTGATATTGAGGCGCACCGCATGGTTACCCAAAAGCACACCTTCGGCACCCCTATGGCTAATGAGAGCTGTGGCTTGCACAACCGTAGAAGCCCCCGTGACCTCCGGTCTACTTGTGGCCAAAATGACCGCTTACCAAGCTGATCGCAAGCCCATTCGTTCAGAAGCACCTGCCAAGTGGACGGACGAACCTCGGAAACCTCCTTCCTTAAGGAGTGCAGCCTACCTGGCTAGCTGAACTTCCTCACAATTCCCAGGGATATCACTGGTACCCAGATTATTTTTACGAAGAAATATTCCGAACCCGAACAGCTCCAATTGGCGCTAAGCACCAGTTCTAAGACGAATAATTCCGGCAGGGGCACGTACTATGTGCCGTAGCGGTTAATGTCAATTGAAGAAAGGGACTTGATCTGTTGCTGGTACATAGTGCGTGGTCGTGCTCACAGCTGCGATTGAATTTCCAAGCAAAGCCACACTTATTGATGGGGTTATTGTCGTTAGTGTTTCTATTGTGGTTGTTGTTAATACATTTTGATTTTTTTGGTCGTAGGCACAAATGTTTGTTGATACTAACTACATATGCACATATTGCCGGCCTCCGATGGGTGTTGTTGTGCTATTAGCGTCGAACGTGAATAGAAGAAAGTCTTGTGGGCTGATTCGACTGATAGTGGGAAAGTGTTGCGGTTTTGGTGTCGTTTGCGGTATCTGAGTACACAATGCCTGCCACTGCCTATGCTCTCTCCGTGGGTGCTTTGCGCGGCAGATAGACGCGACTCCTCAGCGCTCTTAATGCTCACCGAAAGTACAATAAGACACACAGAAGTATTTTTGTTGTGGTATAAGTGCTATATAGTGTTAGAAACGTTGGCTGCGAAAGTCATAAAAGCAAAAGCGTACGCGGACGCGGACGCAAACACTTTCCGACTATTCGCAACTAACGCGCCGATTACTTAGACAACGGTTTGTCATGGGCGACATGCGAATGTGGGGGTTCCGAGTTCATTCGACGATCTATTGTTGTTCGGTTATTCGTTTGTGACGTGTTGACGCTTCTGCCTATGATCTGCGACTTTGTGATTTTGGTCGCAGCCGACGACCAACGACCGATGGCTGGCAGCTGGCAGCTGGCGGCTGGCGGCTAGCGGCAGTGTTAGCGTTCCTAGATAAGCGCGCACATCGCGTCTAGCGCGTCGTACTCGTATCGCGGCGTAACAAATTCATACAATTCGTAGCCACTACATATTTGTGGGTGAAAATATCGAATGCAATATTTGATAGCCCAGTGAAATGCAGAAAAAAGTTTGTGAATTGTGAATTAAGCAATCATTGATATGCACATAAATAATGAAATGCTAAATTGGATTTAAAAATCGCTGTGCTCTAGCGGGAAACTTATGTGCGAAACCTAAACTGTTTTGCGCCATCGATTATTCAAGAAAATTGTTTTTAATTGGTTTTTGTTTTTTTGCTAAAATTTGCTCGAAGTTTATAGTTTTCTTTTTAAGAGCAAAATGCTAGCAACAGTTCTCAACTCTAATTCACCGTTGTGAATCAAAACAATTACGTAATGTGAAATGAAATGAAGTCATTTCAAAAATTTACGCGACGCTAAGATTAAATAGTTTTTAGAGTAAAAAAAAAGTACTTAATAAATGGGAAGGTGACAGCGGTAGAGATATATTTCTTTGCAAGCACATAATACTGCAACAACAAATCTATGCGCATACACACACATGTATGTACATACATGCGCATATACATACATACATTCTTTCTTTAAAAAAATGCTGGATTGCACACTAATACATACATATATATTTTTCGAAGTGAATGAGAAAATTCCAAAAATAAAATTCGTCAACATTACACCTCGCGTATATTTTGCTATATTAAAGCAAATAGCGGTCAAAACGGGGTTTGCCTTGGAGCTTTAATCTTTTTACCACCTGTCTACAGAACTTTATGCCGTTTCTGATAAGGCGTTAAATATGTAACAAAAATTTGCGGTGGCGCTACTTACAGCGAGTGCCAGTGAAAATCATACATCAACTTTTTTTAAAACAATGTTGTTCATGTAACATTTTTTTTTTCAAAATTCTTATAAAAATGTATTTACTGTAACAAAAACCCAATAAATAACATTTTTAAATTTTTTATAAGAGTAAAGAAAATGTAAAAAGAAATGATGAAAATTTCGTATTTTTTTACCAGAATTTGTAGACATTTTTTGGAGTATGATGCATTATGAAAGCAAACAAGTTTTCAAACTTTTTACAAAATTAAGAAAAATTCAGGAAATTTTAATTATTTAAACTCAATTGAAATTTAGATTTAAATTTATTATATTAAATTGAATGTGCTCTAAAGTTGCTTAGCCCAAAAATTAAAAAAAAAAAATTTAAAATTATTTTATGAAAATTTCTGGAATTTCTCCAGTTAAAATAATTTTTGGTTGGATTTACTAAAAAATCAAACAAACGCTCTGATTAAAAAATTTAAAGTTTTGATAAAAATTTCTTGAATTTTTCGAAATTCTGTACAAAGTTTAAAATGAACTAATTTTTTTTCTGTTGCACTTTTTACAAAATTAACACATAAATATTTGCAAAAATAAATAAAATAAATGCAAATTTCTTTAGTCATTTTTAGTGAGAAATCCAAAAAATATTAACAAAACTTTAAATTTGTATGCAAAATTTCTTTTGAATATTTTTGTATTTTTTTGTTTTGGAAAAAGTTTACAAATGTGATTTGTTTGGTATTATTGTTTGTAATTTCCATTTTTGTTTTACTTTTTACTAAAACACAATTTAGATATTTGCGAAAAATATATAAATATATAATATAATGTATGAAAATTTCTTTAAAGTTATTTTTGGTGTGCCAAAAAAAAAAGTAACTGCCCTACGTTTGAGGGGTTGCTAGCAGGAATGAAAGTTTGACAGTTTAATGAAGGAATATAAATTTTTTGTGGACTTACTTTAGTTTTTCTACTTGATTCGGGTTAATTCCCAACTAGGACATTCGCGAGCTGAATACAGATGTCGCTAATCACGTTATGACTGGCGAAGGGTAGCAAAGTAGGCCACAAAGTTTAGTGCTAGACAAGAAATTTATTTCTCTAGCAAAGAACTTCTCTACAGGGCAGTGGACGTGAACTTTTTTTCCCTATTATAGTTTTTTACCTATAGATATTTTTATATGACCATCCATATAGTACATATGTACATAGTTGCAATATGAATTCTAGGAGTTATGCAATTATTTTTATAGCCACAATGAGTTCATTATCTTTCATTAATTTAAACAACAATTTATTTTCATTCATGGGCAAAATAATTTACTATTTACAAGTGTACGACGAATATATGCAGTCAACGATATGTGTGGGTACATTGTTCATTTAAACAATTATTTAAAAAATTAAAACGGTAGTTATTTCATTAAAAAAACAGATCTTGTCATTTGATACCGTCCACAGTCGCGGCATCGACAGGCGACTTTTGTAATCTTACATTTACGTAGCATATAGGCTGTGGAATTTTCGTTTTTTGTATAAAATCAAAATCAGATCAACTTCTGACACTTAACACGACAACCCGGTATTTCGGCGTGTTGGTTGTTTTTAG
Source organism: Anomoia purmunda (assembly GCA_951828415.1). Lineage (NCBI taxonomy): Eukaryota > Metazoa > Arthropoda > Insecta > Diptera > Tephritidae > Anomoia > Anomoia purmunda. The sequence continues at coordinate 12,713,498 of OX639994.1, forward strand.
GCTTTTAATAAAATTTCAGTATTGTTTCTGTTCAATAGCATTTTTGATTTTTTTATTGCTCAAAGCAAAAAAGTTGGTTCTGCTTTTAATTTTAACCAGATTTAATGTGCCTCAAATCTTAACCTATGTTTGATGTTGCAACACTGAAATTAATTCTAATTCATAAAACGACCAGCCAAATCATAATAAATAAATTCCGAAAAACCTATTTTTGGAATTTTACCATCAACGTTTCCGTTACTAGTCATAGTCGTAGACAATAAAATGGGCACTAAAATAGTTTTGTATTATAATTAAAATTTCTATGCTCTCAAGCGTACTAGGGATGCCCTTATATTTATATATTTTTTTTTAAATACATATCTTAATTTGTTTTTCACGCAATTTTAAAAAGTAGTCAGTTCTTCAAAAGGGCATTGTGAAACTAAAAAAGGAAGGTCGGTCCAAATATAAATTTATATTTTTTTATTGCAATAATGCAACGCTATGCAAATGTAGCCCAGTGTGTGGCGATTCGATTAAAGTGGTTAACTTTTCTCCACCCTTTGACTTCTGATTTTCAAAAATTCTAATAACCACTTCCGGAATGCGTTTTGTGTTGATTGAACTTACTCAAAAAAAAAAAAATGTTGGTAAGAAATAAAAAGTTTGTCTGTGAAAAACTTACTACCTAAAATGCGATATTGTGAAGTAGTTATAAATTAAGAGTTCCCAGAGTTCGACCCTTATTCACATAAACCGATGATTTTAAAAACCCCCGCAGAAAGAAGTCACGGACGGTTAAATCTAGTGATCTTGATAAAATGCCGCTACCATGTGTAAAAATGGATTGCCGAAAAAGGCGATATTGCCGCGCCATGCCAAAAGTGTGACTAAAATTAATGCCAAACCAAAGAGAAGCGAGTAAAAATTCAGAAAAATAATATGGCACAATAATAATAATAATAACATAATTATTTTCTGCTTACACCATAGCTTGATGTTTGACCGAACTTCTACAATTTGTGGTGTCCCTCCTGATTTTGTAACACAAATTAAGGGACCTGCAGTTTTACGCTGACACCGAACGGCAAATTATGTTTGTGAGAAATTTTTATATTTTTTTCATGGATTTGAACCTGGGGCACACCGCATGAAGCGCGCACACCCTACACACTCGGCTACCATGGCCGCCAGAATATCGAACAAAATGAATGATATACCAAAAAGTTGAGAGAGATAAAGTCAGCTGATCTCAGTTGTGACGTTTAAACAAATAATCAGCGGCACGGATGTAGGTTATATTTTTATCCGCTAGGTTGCACAAGAGTCGGGATTTTCAGAAAATCTGTATTTATGCTCGGATTTTCAGAAATACTTGTAGCAAAAATTAAATGAAAAATAAGAATTTGAGAGCAATTTTTATCTTATTTGGAGTTTTATTATTAATAATTTAAAATAAAATTTAAAAACACAATTTTTTCAAAATTGAGTACACCCCTAATACACCAGAAAGTTCATAAAGCCTATCGTTCTCAAGCAATTTTGTATTTACTTTAGTGAAACATAATCCAAACACCACTTAACTCTGTCGGGCGTTGCGCCCTTTTTCTACTTGAAAGATTATATGAAGTGTGTTCGCTATTCTTTTACACACACAGCCAAACATACACGCATCGATACTCTATATTGGTATGCACCACTTTAAGAAGTGTACAATGCCCGGCTGCTAAGGCAAACGTCAGCCGTAAAGAGTTTAGAACTTTAAAATGAAAAAAAAATAAAAAAATGGAGTTAAGCAAACCGTAACACCATAAATAATAATCTGTCATGCGCTTAAGCAATTTGTATAGCTTTAACATCCAAGTGTATTAATTTTGTTTGTTGAATGCGTTTCTTTCATTATTTGTAAATATAAATATATAAATAAACACAAACACTTGTGGTCAAAAAAATAGATCCACCATATATAGAAATTTTTGGATATTTTATTATATTTACTTTTTAAACTCTCACAAAAATTTGGGTTATTCTATAACAAACAGCTTTTTACGCTTTGTCAAATGACAACAAATTTTCATAATTTTTTTTTTTATTTAAAGTAGTTGTAGCCATTTAATTTATATATATAAAATGAAAAATTATCGTTGGGTGTAATATTTTAGATGTAAAAAAATTAGTGGAAATAAAAAAATTAGTGGAAATTTTTTTATTTTAAAATTAAAATTAATTTAGTTTTTTAAACAGGTGGCAACCCTGACAACATAATTTGGAAATAAAGCTTTCTGGAAGCGTTCACGTTTGACACCCATATTACAATATTTCTGTAATATTATTAATTTAACAGGTGGCGACCCTATTCGAAAATATTTATGAAATCGCGCTTCCTTAAATCTTTTACGTTTGACATCAATATAGCAGCATTTCAGACAATTAACCATTATTGTAATGTTTCATTTCATTTCATTCATTGAATTTAATTAATCTTTTAAACAGGTGGCAACCGGCTTCGAATATTTTTGAAATTAATCTTTAATAACCCTCTTTCGTTTGACAAAAATTTAGTAGAATTTCATTATTACTTAATTAACTTGAATTAACCCTTTTCAAAAAGTGGCAACACTCTTCAAAAATATTTTCGTACAAACCCACATATTCCATTTCAGAACAATATTGTAATGTTTCAGTTAAATTATTATTTAATAGGTGGCAACCCTTAAGGCTATTTTCAAAACTAAGATCTCTTCAATTCGTTTGACGCCAATATATTTACATTTGAGCTAACTTAGTTTTGAAATTTTATTAATTTTCACACACAGCTGGCAACGCTGTTTGCAAATATTTTCTTTATGAAGTCTTCCTAAATCTCTTTCGATTGACACTCATGCTGTAATAGTAAAATAAAAACTAATTGAAATCAATGAAAGAAAGAAAAAGTTGCCAATTTGCGAACTTATTACTCGGACCATAAGTGTAAATGTGTGTGTATTTGTATGCACATACATATGTACATACGTACTTGCGTTCACATGCGTTGCAACGTTTCTACATTTAGCTGCAATATGCTAAAAATATATTTCTACATTTGAACGTTCCATCGTGTTCGGCGAACTATCAAACCACTTGCATTTCCGTCTATCATTGCCAGAAAATACGACGCCGACGAGAGATTGACAGCTCTCGACGAAAGTGAAAGAGCAAAAGGGGACAGCAGCCGTTAAAAAAAAACCCTTCAATTGCATTCAAGCTAAGAAAAGTATAAAATTAGTGAATAATGTGAGTTCATATGCGCGTACAAGGGCTGTGCGATAAGTACTGCGGGTATTGCGATCAATCCAGGGACTTTGATGTAGGGCAGTGTTTAAAACGATTCTGGCTAAAAATCCAGCCTAGCGGCGAGAACTTCCATGGGTTAGTCCAAACGCCCTCATGTTAAACGAATTGTTACTTCACTCTACGAGTATACCTCAAGTCTTTAAAGTCAAAGCCGTTCCATGTTCAGAATATCTGTAAGGAAAGTCATCTCGATGATCAGTGAAGTGCTGTAATCTGACCTTAACGATATAAGAAAGAGTACGGGGGAGTACATTCGACGCTCAAAGGGTGTTGCAGACACTTCTGGAGTTGCCACCTATTGACATTTATTTGAAATGCCCTACGACCAAGATTGCTCTAGAACATAAGGCGTCTCATAAGCTTTCGATGACAAATAAAAGTCATACCTGTCGGAGAGGCACACAAAATATGTGACTTAAGAGTGCAGTAATCGACTTAACAACAATTTTAAAGTTCACTTCCTAAACACCGACAAAATTCCGATCTTCACGGGTGGCTCAAAAAAGGACATTTGAAGAGGATCTGCAGATATTCTCCCAGCAACTCTCATTGAGGGAATTCCAGATTTCTACAGTGCGTTCCAAGCTGAGATCTTTGCTATTGACATAGCGGCAGAATTGGTAAGCATGATCGGACTTGCTCCTTTAAAGCTTTGCCTTTGCTGTACGCAGTCAAGCAGCGATCAAGCCTATAAAGTCGACAGCGCCTAATTCGATGATCTCTGCAATCGCTTCGGCAATACATTCTCAGCCTATACTGCATACCAAGAGACAGCGGCGTCTCGAAAAACGAGGAAGCAGACGAGTGTGCAAGAAGAGACAAGCTTGGGGGAACCCGGCTCGAGCATACAACTCGCTTTGAGATTCCTGATCTCACAAGTTGAGGAAAAAGCCAGAATAGCTGCTAACAGCTGGTGGACCAATGTTGACTCATGTGGGATAGTGCGCTCATTTTGGCCAACACTCAATCTGGTCAGATTTTTCAATCCGAACGTCAAGCTTCTTCAATACCCGCGCAAAGATACTTGATTTTCTGAAAGGGTGTATACGTTTTATATTCTTCCCAATATATTACAGATTTCATGGATATCAAGTGCCTTCGATTCGAAGTAGCTAATAAACTGCGGTAATCGGATCAAGAGAAAGACATCTGTATAGTATTTAGGTAAACATCTCTGTCACTGCACCGTATGCTTTGGATTATTTTTCCCTGACTTTGTCCTTCTCCGGTTCGTAATAAAAAGAAACTTCACCCGATAGCTTTTATTGAAGCTTGACTAAGAAAGGATGTAGTTTCGTTCTTTCTCTAGCGCCAAGAGCTTGTCAAGAATATCGCCTTATCGATTTGACTTGGCTTCCAGCTACCTAGCCCGCTTGAGTCTGATCGTTCCAACGGTAGCTACAATTTCGCGAATATGGCGGCCTATGGAAGTTCATCTGGATCTGGACAGGATTTCATGGATTCTGTAAGATTTAGACTTCGATAACGGAACCGATATTAATAATTCCAACAGTTTCGATAACGATTTCGATATCTGCACCGGAATGAATAGCTATAACAGCTCCAATAACGCTATCCCTTTCGAATACGAATATGAAAATGATATAACGATATCGATAACTACGACTGTTTTGTTAGCCATAATAGAAGGATAACGATTTCGAATACGACCATGATATTGATAAATAAATGATAGGCATATACATATCGATGTATCAAAATATCGACATTTTTTCTGAAAATAATCGAAATGTTTAAAAATCGAAATATCGCTATTTGGTATTTATTTCCGTGTATCAAATTCGATATATTTTTACTTAACTGTGCGTAATATCCTTTCCAAATATATATTATTTTTTTAGTATCGAATATTTTGCCCATACGCCTTGAGATAGAAATATCGATATTTTTTACTTTCCATACACCGATAATGCTTAAAAATATCGATAGATTTTTTTCATATGTGCATCTCTATTATATGATCCAAAATTATTTCCTTATCAACCCAATAATTGTTCTAAAAATATATTTTTTTATATCTGGTTGTCGTCATTATCGTATTACACTCGTACATACATGTTTTGAAACTAGCAAGAATGTGGCCAGCTGGCATTAACCGCCAATGAATTTTCATGACCGGAAGTTTTTGCTTGTATAAATATTGGAAAAATTAAAATAGGTACATATGTATATATTTTCAATATACACATGTGGTGCATATGAGCTACTAATTCAATAACTTTGTATCAACACAAATTATTAAATATTCCATTTGAAATAAAAACTATTACTGCTATGCATTGGATTTAGCTAAAAATCACAAAAAATGACGTTTTAATGGTCTGCGTAATTTTTGCTACAAACTTATGCAATGTTACCACTCGTACATATCTACATACATATGTACATATATATTTTGTGAACTGATCTGCACAGTTGGCGCTAATGAAGTCCAAAAATATTTTATTTTTATTTAGCAAATTCGTAAACAATTCGATGATCATTGCGATGCGAGTTAATCTTCTGGCGCTTCGCATTGTCTACATGTATGCGTGACGTAGAAAAATTTATAAAATAAACATGCGTTTTTTTGCGTAAATATACTATATATAAATATGTATGCTTGTATGTATGTGTCTATGGCGACCTCTAGATCTGTTGGCCCACGGTGAAAATGGCCCTCATCTGCGTATTTTTGTACAAAAACAAATAACTGAGGAAATACCTAAACGAAGTTTATTGAGTAGGCGTTTGGCTAACGGTTGTGGTAAAGAGTTAAAAACAAATAATTCACCACAGTTCACGCACATTGTTTACATTGGTTGAAGAGAAAAACTAGCATACATACTTTGAAGAAAATTATGTTTGCAGATGCTTTACAAGTTGCAATGTGAGAAGTTTTTTTATTAGGTATGTATAACAAGACGATCGTTCAAAAAAAGATTATCAAATTACCAGCCGTGAATTTGAAATAATTATATGTAGTTCGCTGATTTTGTATTCATTATTTTCAAATGACGATTTATTTGATAGCATCTGATATGCCGTCTTGCCCTCGTTCACCTTCACTCCCAATCGCTTCGCTCTTTTATGCCTTTTAGCAAAGCTAGAATTTTTTAACGGAGTTGAGAAGCCAAACAATAGAAAATAATGTTACTTTTGTTATGAAAAATCCATTATCATACTAGTATGGCTACTGTCCCATTGGCTCTTTTTGGACCAGTTAATGTATTTTTTTGATCACTGATCTTACACAATTTTTAATAATTATTTTGTGAATTTTTGTATATTTTTTTAATGAAATTTTTTTATGTTGGTATATTTTGTTTTTTATTATGCAGTGACTCAAATAATTCACCACTTTTCGATTTTTCCATAATATTTTTTTTCGTAAATTTTTTCTAAAATTTTATTTCGTGATATTATAAAAAACATGCAATTTTTACCATACACCCAATAAATATTGAGCAACCTTTAAAAAAATTTAATAAGAAATTTCGGGAAACTTTTTGGTATGCAATTTTGAAGCCGCTAGAAATTTGAGCCATTTGAAAAAAAAAACCAAAATATCACGACAGTTTGACAGACACTGGAAAATTACCGCTAAATGACACACCCCATACATTTAGCTATGAGCAAAATAATATAAATTCTACGTATTCACAAATTTTGCTAATTTAATCTGTATTTAGTTAATTTCAACTAATTTTTTTATCAAAACTCTCGCATACTTCATTCAAAAAAAATTTTAAAATATCGATAATTTTTTAACTTTTTCAAAATTGCGCACTACTAAAGTTAATGACTTATTAAACTACATGCCTATATAATTGGGGGAAAATATAATGAAAACCTTTAAACAAATTTAGAGTTTTTCAAAGTTTTTTCTAAATTTTTGTTAAAATTTGTTTTCTTAAATTTTTTATAAATTTTATTTTAAATTAATTCTGCAGCTTTGCTTGATATTAAATGAACTTAAATATACACAAAATAAAGCAATACGTGTCATCATCTCATATTTCTCATTTCCCTTAAACTTCGCGTATTTCAATTTTAAACAAGTTATTTTATCTCAGATAAAAACATTTATTTGCATCACCTTCACAAGTACTTATGTATGTACCTACATATGTACATCGAAATTCATCCCAAATGCTCTCTTAATATGCTCCCTACACTTTTACACTTCACGCCGTGACAAAAGTCGATTAAAAAAAAACCTCACTTAATGTTCGTTTAATTAACAAAAAAAAATGTTTTTATTTTATTTTATTTTATTTTGTTTGTTTGCCTCTTCTCCGTATAAATAAGTTAATACTTATCTTCAGAGCACTAAATGTATGTATTTACTGAAATAAATACATATATATTTTGTGCAAGCAAACAAAAAAGCTAAATATAATGTGAAAAACATGAACCGTGCGGATTTGGAGCCACGAAGCGTTGAGTCACAGAATTATTCATTTGCTCTCGCCGTTGCCCAACCGTTGCCGGGCGGCTGCTAATACATCTTATCCATAAAAGTGACACTGAGTGTGGAAGTCCGTCGCAGTACGCCACAGCGATGACAACAAAAGCCGCTATTTTGCGTGGGCCCAACAAGTGACGCGGAGCGAACGCTAGGCGAGATCACTGCGCGAAGTCGCACATTAGAAATTCAATCAGACCGAATTTTGTTTTCATTTAGTTAACATAACATTTTAGTTAACAACAAATTCCGATTTGTAGTATGTGTGGTTCAAAAAAATTAAATAAAATCGTATTAAAAAACGAATATATTTAGAGGTATAGTGCTTATCATAACTATACGACACGAAAATTTTTAACAAGCTTAATTTTTTTTTATAATAAAAATACAGTTCATGGTCCAAATTTCAATAAACTTCAAAAACAATTCATCAAAATTTTTTAACTTTTTAATCGGAATTTCTAGAAAATTTTTTGGTATGAAGTTTTGTAGCTCAATCATTTTTGGAAGTGCAAGTTTTAATTTATTAAAAATGTCCATTCATTTTTTTCACAACTTCGTGCATTGCTTATATAGAGGAAAATGCGCCGCATCGCCAGACAAAAAAATTATCAAAGTCAACGCGGTTTTTAAGCCTCTTCAAACTTTTACTTTAAAAAAAGTTTCGGGAAAACCCGACAAAAAATTTGAGAATTTGCAGAAATTTTGTTTGAAATTTTTTGACTTTTTGTGAATATTGTACAAAATTTTAAATTTTGATTTAGATCGTTTATGTTTTATGTGTATTTTTATAAGAAATTAACAAAAAAATGATCACAAATCAGTGAAATATTTGCTTCAAATCAGCATACCTGAAAAGTTTCTAAAATTGTTTAAAAAAAACAGTTTTTAAATTGCAGGAAATTGTTTTGATATATGTATGTTGAATTTGCTTTTTTAATATTGTACAAAATTTTAAACTTTGATTTAGATGGTTTATGTTATATATTTTTATAAAAATTAAAAAAAAAAATTTACTTAACAAACTTTCTGAATATTGTAAGAAATGTGAATATGGAAGAAAAATCGCAGCACTGAAACTTGCATTTTAATATACTGAAATGAAATTTTCTACAAAATTGCCTAACCGAAACGTTTCTTAAAATTTTGATTAAAAATTTTTAAAATTGTAAATTTTTGTTCATATCTTTTGAATTTTTGACAATTTTGTTCAGAATTTGTAACTTTTATTTAGATGAGTTATCTATGTATGTTATATATTTTTATAAAAAAATTAACAAATGACAACTAAAAAAACAACAATGTGAATATTGTAAGAAATGTGAAGAAAATAGGCAATACGGCCAGTTAAAAAGACAAAATATTTACGAAAGTACTAAATTACTTAAAACTACCTTTTTATTAAACATTTTCTAAAAATTCTGTTAAAAAAGTTTGAAATTTTGAGAAATTTTATTTTTATTTTTATAAAGTTTTTTAAATAGAATTTATTAAAATATTTAATTTAAGGGTTTTATTGTACGTTGAGCTGTATTTTTATAAAACACTAACAAAAAATTGTCTAAAAATAAAGTAGTCGTTGAAAAAAATCCCTTGTCGTATAGTCATGATAAGCGCTATATAGTATAAATAATAAATAAGCGTAGCTGAAAAGTGTTTTTATTACGAGTTGGTCCGCTATCCGCTAACACCGGTGGCAGCGACGCAGACGCACTGCCCGCTTCCAATGTTGTCGCATCAGATTTATAAGATTGCCTTTGCTATTCTAACTGCATATTGTTTCAAGTTGTTTGGCAGCTTGCCTGACCAACTGTCCCGACAACGGCGGAATACCTACATATACGCGCACTCCGCTCCCACTTGTTATATATAATTTTTTTTTACATATGTATGTATGTATGTGGAATGTGTCGTTGTCGACGGCGACTGACTCGATGCGATGAATAAAATGTTTTCGTTTATTAACAGAAAATCAAAATTGTATAATTTTTCTTAGTTTTTGTTTTCTTATTTCATACATACGAAAGATTACAAGTTCATATACATACATAGTACATACATACATATATACATACATATATGAAGGAAGGTGTGCGTATGAAAAAATATCCAAAATTTTATGAAATATTGAAGTGAAACCTTGTTGGCGCGATTATACCAAATGTCAGAAATCTTTGATCTATCGGCCGCAAACGACCAACGGATCATGCAAAATAATCGCTCGCGTTCGCCATTTGTCGTTACAACACAACCGATCTAATAGCGCCAAGTCGACAGTTTGCGATCAATCGTGTTTGTCAAGTGAGCTAGCTATCCTTGTCGTGTAACCAACCACTTGTCATTTGATTGGAAAATTCGTGAATTTTTTTTGTCATTCAAATTTTGCTCTGCGTGTGTATTAGTGATTGCTTAATTTTGTTTGGTGACATATAACAGTGATTTTGACGCCGTTTCCGGAACCTATTAGAAGTGTCGAAAAATTAAAAACAAACGAAAATTTTTTTGAAATACATTTACTAAATAAAAGCATAAGCATATGACACTAATTATAAGCTAAAATGGATAGAACCATGTATGGCAAATTCGATCCAGGTGCAAGGCAACCATATCGCACAATACGGGCGAAAGGAATACAACCTGGATGTGAGTAAATATTTTTATTATATTTAACTATTTTTATTGTTAATACTACACTCAAAACAGCTGGCTGGACTGAAGAAAAACAGCTATCGAAAGTAAGAAAAAATTAAGTTTGAAAATATTTACTACTTTTGGAGCAGCACTGCAAACTACCCAGTGCGAGTTTGTATGTCCTCATTGCCTCAGTTAAGACTTTTGTTTGATGGCTCCTTTCATGGGAGGCTGTCACATTTGGCCTGCCTTTATTATTTAACTTAAATTATGATTGTATCCAGTAATTGCCAAATGTTTTTTTCGGCCAATAGTGTTTCCTTAAATCCATATGTTTTGAGATTTTCGACAATGACTGAAAAAGGGCAGAAAAATGTTTGGAACTATTTTGAAAACAACCTTTTGAAAATGTGTGCTTTAAACTAATTTCCCTCGAGATGAAATTTTACGAATGCAGGAATTTGTTTCGAAAAAAATTGCAAGATAGTGCTTACAATATATTTATTTATTATTATATATTTATTTTTTTGTTATAGCTTTGTGACAGCATTTTTTCATATAAAAAAATGCTAGCATTCGTTATATTGAGGAAAATTTGTAATATCGTTACAAAAAAAGTGAAATTATCACAAAAAGTCTGCACAGTTTTGTAGCCACTGCGAACGTGCATTTTTTATACTAAGAGCCCTTTTCGCCAGGTGAGTTTAACAGTTAAACTAAGTTTAAATGGCCAATCCTGCAGAGTGGAAGTGAGTTTAATAAATCCATCATTTCTTTTTTTTCTTCGGCTTTTCCAAACTTAACAAGGGATGACGAAAAAACGTTCCAATATAAATCAAATTCACCATAGTTCAACTCGCACTGAGAACTGGAACTAAAATTGAATGGGCTATACAGATGACCCAAAAATTGCCTAAAAATTCGAAAACATATAAAAAAAATGTGTACCTCTTTCCAATATATCAATTTTTCGGCCTATTTATGTACATATATGATATTTGTATCAACAATAATTTTATGAGCTTAAGATCATTTATTTATTTGGAAGTCATTGGAAAAATCAACAATTAAAGCGGTAGCAGTTATAGCTGGTATTCCGGAGATCACTACGTCGTCTTAACAGGCGTCTTCCTGCTAGACCTTCATAGGAGTCTGTGACCTTGAGCTCACACAATAATTACTATTTTTTTCATTTAACTCATCCGATAAGAAATACCTAACTACATTCTACTCGTAGCTGGGGTTAAACTTTACAACTAAATTCTTCACCAAATTTGTGTTCAAAACTGGACTCCTAAAATACTCAATATCGACTAGTTGCAAGAATGATAGAATATAAGATTGCGCTGATTGATCTGCAATCAGGAGAATTACTTGGCTGTGATGTGACACCAGATTTACCGGTGGAGCGAAATGAGAGGAAACACGTGGGTATACATGTTAGAAAGAATACACACTAAAATTGTTAAACACGGTGGATAGAAAGAATACACATCATTGCGAGTATATATACATACATACACGGTTTTTGTAAACAAAATCTGTTGTGACGTAGACATTCTGTCAAAATTTTCAAGAGAGGGTTAGCGGTACCATCTATATTCTTTTCACCATGGACTAGTTGCTATGCCTTTTGCTACAGTTATAAAATGACAATCCACATATCTTTGGCCACCAGTGTTTAGCACTGGCGTAGGAACTCAGAAACAAAGCCAGCTTTTAGGCGGACTTATGCGCCATTTGTGTATGCAAAGTTTATCTGTTTTTTTCTCAATTGTGTTTGTATGTTTTTTTTGAATGGTGAATGGCGCGAACTGGCGAATAATGATTTAATTTTATTCTAATCTTTTGAAAGAAGATTTGAATAAATTTGTTTTATTTAAACCCCAATGCATAGCAAGCTTGACTAGACAAACATACATTTCTACTTGCGTACAATGAAAATTAGTTTTTGTATTAACAAAAAAAAAAAAAAAGCAAACAATATTTATGGTGTACAAATATTATTGAGGTGACGCAATACGCTACTACGAGTACTATATTAATAGCAAATCTCAATATTTATCGATTAGTGGATGTTTGAGAATGCTCATAAAATTCTGCCCACTAGCATTTTAAGGAGTAGTATGTTGCGGTATAAGTTTCATTTGAAAGTATTGAATTAAAAATTTTAGATTTCGCAAACGATATACTCACATAAAGTCGTCACAAATGAAATTCACAATTTTATATTTTCTTATTTAAATTTAATTAATACTTATATATGTAAATATAACTAGGTTTACAACTTTCCGGAAAAGTTACAAAAATTGTAAATTGAACGAAAAAAATTTCATACAAATTTCTAAATTTTCAATCCGAATTTGTAGAAAATTGTCGATTTTGTAGCACATTCAATTTTACAATTATAAAATGTAAATTTTTAGTAGCTAAAAGTTGTTGTTGATTTCGGATAATTTGTTTATTATTTTGTTTTTTTTTTTTTTGGTGGCGGTTTTCAGATATTTCTTCTATACAAAAAATATTTTTTTTATGCGTTAATTTAAAAATTTTGGTAAATTTTTTTTTTTAGTTTTCTAGAAAATTTCAAACTTATTTGCATATATAAAAAATAATCAAAATTGACATATTAAGGATTTTTTTTTAATTTGTTGAACTTTTATAGAAATTCTATAAAGCTTTAAACTTCGACTTTCATGTTTTGTTTTTAAATAAAATTAAATGTATTTTTATAAAAAATTATTTAAATTAAATAAGGAAAGATAAAATTATTAAAATTTGTCACCATTGTTGTTGTGTTAACTCCACTACATTTAATGGTGCGCAAAACTGCACATTCAAAAATTTTCGAAATAATTTTGTATTAAAAAGTCAAAAATTTTGAAGAGCAAATTTTGTAACTTGTTGAATTTTTATAAATTTTCTAGAAAGCGTTAAAAAGCGGCTTACATGGTTTTTGTTATAGCATGAATTATATTCTTTATAACAATTTATTAAAATTAAATAAGTTAAGTCAAAATTGTCAAAAAATATCGAATACATTTGGCTATTTCGTAATGAAAAATAGTTTTTTAAGTACAAATAATTTATTTAATACTCAAAGTAAATCGACATACATATGCACCTTAAAAAAGAAAATGAGTCCAAGGTGATATATTTTCAACGAAAACTTGATATTAGAACTATTTGAAAAAGAGGACACCAAAAATAAAAAAAATTCCCACATGTTATCGACAGCTGTCTTTTACTGTTGCGCTACTTGTAAATTTTTTTCAATAAATCACATTTTCTCACTCATCGATATTCAATCAGAAATTAAATACGAAAAATTATTTTGATTACAGCATTAATATTTCTATTTTTCGCGGTTTTCGCACTTCGCAACATTTCCCTAGTGTTTCACATATATATTCCCAAGTGTGTAGTGAACGAGTATTGAAGTGGCATAAAAAAATTTAGAAATCAAAATCATTTCTACTACCCAGTGCTTTCAATTCGTACACGGTAAGTGACCCACTTAATTGATTCAATAAATCTACCTATTGACCTGTAGTGTTGTGTGTAGCTACACACTTCTTAACAACTACTCGTATTCCACTCAATTTTTGTACGTTTTTAACGAATTTGTTGTGATCGGCTTAGATTTGTTTTCGTTAATTTGATTTTTAATTTTAATTTGTTGTTCTTTTTTTTTTGGTTGCTAAATTTAGTCAAAGTCAAATGATTCATCCATCCGCCGTAGCATCACACAGACAGTTCAGCATCAGATATGCTAAGGAAACTTTGTGCAATAGCTGCACAGTGGGTCGGTTGGGTAAATTTTGTGGTCAAACTCAATATTCTTTTTATATATTTTTTTTAATATTTTTTTTTTTTTGCTCTTCCGCAACTTCTTCCATAAAAGGCATAATCAAAATTTTTTATAAGAAAAAAGCGAAATATACTTGGCAAAAAATTATAAAATCAGTAACCTTAAACTTGCACTTATCATATACCAAAATTTTTTCTTAAAAGTCTGATTAAAATTTTAGAAATTTGTGGATTTTTTTTTTATTTTGCACAAAGTTTGAAAATTTCAATAAACTATGTTTTTTTTATAAAAAATAACTGAAATTAAATAAAGAAAAATAGTTAGTAGGTATAGTGTGAAGGTGTTACTTTATAAATATTTAATATAAATTGTAGTTTTTATGACAAGTTGACAGAGCAAAAATTTGCATTCAGTAATTTTTTATACAATATTCACAATGATTTGCATGAAATTTCTTTTATTTATAATAACCTTAATAATCCTATAATAAAACCATATACTTAAAAATCAAAATGTAAAACTTTGCATAAAATTTAAAAAAAATTCAAAAAAATTTATCAAATGTTTTAAAAAATTTTGAGTTGAATGTAATGAAGGACAAGTTAAACATTTTCTAATTTTCAAATTAAATGAGCTGTAAAGTTGCGTTCCCAAAAAATGTTTAAAAATATGAATTTTAAATTGAACTTTTTTCTAATATACATATATGTTTTTTTTAATTCTGGGCAGTGTGACTATTCGTTCTTCTTCTTTTTATATAAAAAAGTCCGTGTGTGTCTGTATGGAATGTAGTTTATAGACTCGAAAACTGCTAAACAAACTGGGGCCGAATTAACAGTGTATTTTGCAAAGGTGTCTTTCGTGCACAGGGGGAAAAATCCGATAGGCGGCGCTGGAATCGGACAACTTTGAAAAACCTTATTTATGGGCCGATTTATATATGTCAATTCAAATTCAAAACACGTATTAGTTCCATAAATAAAAAAAATTTATTTGAAAAAATAAACTGCCGAGTGGCGCTAAAGTCGAGATATCTCTAAAAACCATATTCATAGTTTAATTTGATTAAAATCTAGAAAGTTTTTTTGTAGCGAAGCGCGCCGGGTCAGCTGGTTACTTATAAAATAACAGAGTTGCTATTGAAGAAATCCATAAAAAAAATGGTTATGTGTTCATTATAAAAAACTAATAATTTTTCATAAAGAAATTTAAATTTTTCATCATAGAATATTTTGTCATTCTCGTCCCACGGTGCGTCGCCCCCAAGTTAAGCGGAGTTAAGTAGAAAATCTAGCAGACTGCTATGTTTTCGTTTTCGTTTTCCTTTTCGCTTGTTGCTGTTTTCTTTGTGTTTTTTTTTGTTTTTTGGTTTTTTTTTCTTCTCACTTATGCGCCGCTCAAAATGATCAAGGTGAGATCGGCGGCAACGAGTGCCACATGTGGAAATTTGTGCTGTGTTTTTTTTTTGTTCAGCGATTTTCAGCATCAACAGCATGGGAGGCATTTTCGAATGCAGCAGGTAGTGAAAATGTCAATGAGTGGCGTTGTAAATCGTCAAGATGAGTTTCGTTTTCGTCTACCAAAATACAAAAGCAAGCCAAAAAACATAGAGACTGCAAAGAAAATCTTATTGCTGGAAAACTGCAAAAATTGTGAATATATTGTTGCTTCAAAACGCACAGCGCTAACGCAATTGAGTGCGGAGAATGGAGCATCACTCGAAATGAGTGAATTACGTGCTAGACATGTATTGAGTGTAATATTTTGAGTAATTCCGTTTAGCCAGCTGCTTTGCGCGCGCCTGTGGCACCCGTTCAATACAATAAGCGCGTTTAGTTGTCTTCGAGATTTTGCAAGCGTGTTTTGTCTGCGAAAGATATTTTTTTTGTTTGTGAATTTACTAATTTTTTTTCGAATTTTAATTTTAAACGCGGTAAATATTGCATTTTGTGGAATTTTATTGGAATCGGACGCGAGCGCCACCAAAAAAAAACACAAAAATATCCGTACAAGCATAATCAACAGAAATTAAAATGAAATTATGAAAAAAACAAATTTGTGGCGAAAATCGATTAAGATCAATAAGATTGAGTTTCCTTTGCTTGTGGCAGATTTTTGGATATTTTTATATGTGCAAACATACATATATGCCTGTGTATGTGTTATGTGTATGTGTGTGTGTAAATACGTAAAGGCATGCCTTTATGGCTGCATGTTTCGAATGCCTCTACTGTCTAGATTTATTATCGTTTTGACGTCTTGCCCATTTAGTGCAGCATCAGCTGTCCTTAGCACATCTGTTCGTCGGTATGCTAGTGTGTGTGTGTGCATGTGTTTGTTGCAGTGATGGAAAATGAAAACTTCATATTGTACCTGGTTTTTTATATGAAATGTACCTGATTTGTTTTCTTTTTGAATTGGATGACAAATAGTTACTAGATGAAACAAGTAAAGGCGAATCTAATTTCGGATGAAACGGAACTCTAAATACCAGCTGTATTAGCGGTGTACGTGGGTTCTGCCCGATTTTCGATATTATTCGTTTTGAGTTAAAATGTAAAAATTCCAAAAATTTGTTTACTCACATATTCCTTTCCCCCATCCCATCATGTTAAGTCAAAATGAGCAAATTTCCATCTATATTTACTTAAATATCGAACTTTTTTGATCTTTGTAAATTACAGTTATATGAGAGGTGGTCGTTGTTTTTGAGGGATTTCTATAATTTTTCAAATTCAGCCTACTGCGCTCATTCCTGTACATCAGATTTGACTAAATTAGCTTTTGTTACTGAAATATCGAATCAATCCCACAGGAGGGTTCTGCGATCGACCTGGTATTAGAATTGTCAATGACAGCTGATCTTGCCGGTGTTTGCATGAAGATATAGGGATGGCCGGCTTTTGCCTTTTTTCTAGTCAGATCATCTCCGTTTTATTTTTTATAAAAATATAAATAATTCTATAACAAAAACCATGTAAGTTTAAAATCCAAACATTCTCGAAAATTATAAAAAAATACTAAAATTTCTAATTTTTTAATCCGGTTCAAACATTTTCTTTCTTCACTACAACAAATGAACAAAATTCACTTTTGTATACTGGTCAGCAAAAAAAAAACAAATTGTAGAAAATCAACAAAAAATTTTCTTCGGTTTAAACTTAACGCTAAAAATTCGACCAAAATATTGGAAATTTTGATTAAGCTTTTTAAAAATTTTGTTTTATTTGTATGAGCCGTGCAAGACTGACAATTCAACAACAAACAATGGGTAATTTTAAAGCAAATCCATCAATATTGAGTTGAGATACCCTTAGCGGCGTTTTTCGTATTAGAAATTCAAATATTTTTGCAAATTTTATATTGTTAATTTCAATTTATTGTACCTAAATCGAGCAGAATGTACCGAAAGTTTGTACCATTTGCTTAGAATAGATACAATTGCACCTACTTTGCCATCACTGTCAAATATGCTGTGAATGCGTATTGTGCAATAGCAATAATTAACAGCAACATCAACAATTGTTGAAAAAATAAACACAGAGGCACTAGGCACAAAAAGTTACGCTAAGCACCGCCACACATGTCAATAACACTTGAATCGCCTTTGTGTTATAAATATAACAATTACTATAATAAATAAATAAATAAAATAGAGGGTTATCAACAAGCAAAAAGCTGAGGAACAAAACAAAAAAAAAATTAAATGGCAATCTTGAGTTGCAGCATTAAAAACCGCCTCCGACCAGCGCATTTGAACCGGCAGCGTCCTCTCAACAACAACAGCGTCATCGTCAGCAGCTCCATTTAATTGAGTTGATTGATTAAGGCGCGCTTCCAATTTATAGTACATTTTGTATCTTATTGTGCATTGCAATTGTGCGTCAATACATACATACATAGTTACTTACTTATGTATGTACTGCATACGAAGATTTCATGATGTAGCCGCTGCCTCACAGTGGTGGCTAGGTAAAGTTATTGTATGCGCGAAAAACGTAACTTTATGAGTTTAATAATTTTGGTATCCGGGTTGTGTACTAATGTAATGTACGATATTCAGGAAAGAGCACTAACGGAGTTGAATTCATGATCGGAAAGCTGAGGGTTCAGATCAAAACCTCAAAGGCCGATTTGCTTTTATTCACCACGAAGAAACAAATTCCTAACCTCAGCCTACCTTCTTTAATGGTGAAAGATTTGGGAACACCGGTTGAAAAGGTAATACGGTGCTCCTTATTCTTGCAAAAAAATGCTAGGCAAAAAAGGAGGCCTGCGTGCGGATCTTACGGCCTAGATCTACAAGGCGGTGATTCGTCCAGTTATATTCCATGTTAGTCGGTAGGAAAGCTGTTGAAGTGAATGAAATTACAGTAGTTGGCCCTCATTGCGATTACAGGGGCAATCAGATCATGCCCAACGGAGGACTTGAACCTGATATGATCCGCCCCCGGTGGATTTTTATAACAAGGTGTCTACTTCTCAGAGTGCGCTAAGCCCGAGGGAGACTGGGACTCTGTGGGTTTGTTCGTGATCTGGAAATTCTAAAGGCCGATGAGCTGGCTTGGAACGGCTCCGCTGTAGATATCGCAAATGTCGTAGAGCTTCTTGCAACTCTTGAGCCAATTCCACTTCACAAAAACCTCAATCTTTGACCAGAGACTGCTTACGTAAACCGGAATTAAAATCAGTTTTGTTTTATGATTCATCTTTTAATTAAATCGGTTTTTGTAATTTGTACACATTTTCTACCTGTTGAATGAATGACTTGAACTCAAAATGCTCATACTCTTTCAGTGATTTATTCCACTGTCACTTTTTTTTTGACCATTACTGTATTGATTCGCTGGCGTAAAGTAAATGACAACCAGTTGTCACGGCGTTTAATTTATGACGCGTTTTCGTAAAATGAACGAATAATTCGAGGCTGCATTTAAATGTGCTATATAGAAAGCTATGAGAATTGACATTCTATGTGCTAGTGTGGGTGCGCTGGCTGTCAAACTCGCAGCTCGTTCAAAGGGTTATACCGTCCTTATTTATTGGCTACTTAAAAACTGCTGGACTTTAGAGGCTAGTTGGACGCTGAAAGCATATTATCAATTAAATAAAACATTCTGGAATTGAAAAAGTCTCTATTACTCAAATTTGCAACGCCTAGTTCGCTTATTATTCAAATGCCGCTATGAAAGACAACTATACATATATTGTTTTTCAAAAGCCAATGTATAAAAACTTCAAATCTGATTTAAGATATCTTCTAGATATCCTAGAGATCTCAAATTTAATGTGCTCTTTCAAAAGTATTAATAATACAAAAATTCATAGATACCTTTTCATTTATTAAACCTGGTCCTAGCGTTTAGTAAACATTTATATGAGATAATGAAAATACTTATTATTTTCGAATTTTGAAAACTGCATAACATTATTTTTTTTTGTTTTGAGCAAATGTACGAAAAATCAGTTTTTGTTTCAAAAAATTTCAAATGTTTCAAAAATTTGTACACGTTTGTTTTTTAGTTAATTTTAATTAACTTTTAATTAATTTTTTTTATAAATTTTTTTAAATTTAATTTTTTATGAGAGAAATTTGAACATTGAATTTATTTAATTTACTTTTTTTTTATATAAATTTTTTTGAATTCCAATTTTTTATGTGAATATACTAGGTACTTTTTAGACATGCATAACATTATTATTTATTTATTCGTTCTTTTGTCTAAATTAAAAAGTTGATGTTATGCATTTTTCAAAATTGGAAAATAGTAAGTTTTTTCACTATCTCAGAAGTATGTATTTGAACTTAACGCTCGAACAGAAATTTTAAGACAAAAATTATTGTTTGGATTTTTACACAAATTTCGACAATAAAAAAACAAGAAATTTTCAAAAAAAAAAAGGTTTTGAATTAAGACAAAAATTATAGAAAAAATAAATTTTTTCTCTTAATATTTAATATTTAATATTCAAATTTGTTTTTATAATCTGATTTTTTGCTTGTGAAATATTTTCTTAATTCGAATTTAAAGTTTTTTATTCAAATTTGCTTTAAATTCAAACTTGGCTGAGATAAAACTTATTTATCTAAAATTTTTAAAAATTGATATCTTTAATATTTTCGTTTTGAACAAAAGTGTACGAATATAAATTTGTTCAAAAATTTCCTAAATTTCCTACATTAAAAAAATTTAGAAGTAAACATTTTTTTAAATAAAAAGAAAATTTTATGTTAACTAATTTTTTCCAATTTTTTTCAAAAGAATATATAGGCAGTTTTAAGACTAAAATTATTATTCGTAATTTTTCTCAAAACTTAAAAATTGAAAAGTTAGAATATTTCAAAATTTGCAAAATAAGTTTTAAATAATAATATAAATAAATAAAATAATGATATACAAATTTCCAACTATGTTTTAAAATATTAAAATCTAAATTTTTTTTCATTAAACAATATATAAAATTTTTTATTAAACATTTCTATTTAAAATTCTTTTAAATTCGATTTTTTTTTTGCTGGAAGAGCACATTGTTACTTTTTAGACTCAAATAAGATAAGATATATTAGAATAAAATGCCTTAATTTTAGAATATTCAAATCGATTTCAAATATGAAAAATAAATCGTTGCGCTTTTTTTTTTGTTTGAAAATATTTTATTAGTATTAAGTACTAAACCAATTTTGAATTTGTGTTGCAAAATTTTTTTTCATAAATTCAAAATGCCGATAAAACTGAGAAAATGTTTTTAATTTTTTGGTGTTTTCGGTGCTTTGGTTTTATTGCTCAAACCGGCGCAGGCACGCATGAGGTTTTGTCTGTTTTTGTTTTTTTTTTTGAGTCATTTGCAATATGCTTAAAAATTCTCAATCGATTTTGTAATATTTTTGGTCGCGGTGCCAAAAATAAATTCATAAACATATGCCAGTTTTTTTTTCCGCAAGAATTTTCTCAATTTACATATATTTATACAAATTTATTTATATACATACATATACATATAGAGATTTTTTTTTTATATACGAGTTTTGAGTATATGCGCACGAAAAATATTCAAATCACCTAATTTTATTAGGTGGGTGTGCTATTGCTAAGCATCATATATTGTATATTCTCGCTTCCGTCTACAAAACAACATTTCCCAATTCTGCCTACTTCATTTTTATCGTATTACGACATTGGAACTAGAACTCTGTCAACTAACGTTTTTTCGCCAACGCCATTTGGCCGCCCAATCTGTTACAATACCAGAAAGTTTATAGTTTTTGTTTTGTTTGTATGTAGTTATGTATGTAACTCCACTAGCAATTCAGCCGGTCAGACGGCCTCTATATTCTAGGCCATTTAATTTTTTATTTGCGTGGTGCCACCGCACAGACCTCGACGACAGGTGTTGCGATTTCTGTTTCTTTATTGCTGCTTTATTTCTATATTTCATACGTTTGTTTTAGTATTATTTACATTTGCGTAGCGTGCAACACATCTCCCACCTTATCGGCATTAACATCGATAGCTTTGCTAGGTTTTTTAATTATAAAATATTTGCTTAGCGTATTTGTTTGTTGTGGTTGCGGCTAATCTGCCAACGATTGTTTATGTTATTCTAATTGTTGTGATTGGTGTGGTTGTAGATTATACTATTTGTTTTTGTTGTGATTGCGTGGTAATTGATCGTCAATATTTGAAAGCTTTTAGCTTAATTGAAAAGGCTCCCGCAAGGTGGTATATTAAATAACTTCAACAAAAAAAAAAAAACAGAAGAAGAAAAAAGTTAGAACGTTGCGTTCTTCGACCGGGCATAATATATGGCATTTTCCTTTCACAGGGTTGCATGTTCAGTTATCAAAATATTAGCCTCTGCCCAAGCAAAAGTTTAAAAGTTTTTATTAATACAGCCATTTTGAAGAACAACTCTTAAAATATTTGGAAAGTTAGCGCAAATCACATGTCTTCGGTCACCAGTCTCACTTTGGCTCTTCTTTAAGTTTCCAATCCTAAAGGGTAGCTTTACTACAAGTTTAGTTCAAGCAGTAATTTCGAAATAATTTTGTTAACTTAATGTACACTGTAGTTCAAAAATTGTGCTCAAGCGTTTCTTTCATGCGATTCCTGATGCACCTGACTGTCGCAGTTACTATACTTTCTCCAAAGTTCCAGTTTGCCAATGTAATTAATACGTTAACTGAAATGCTACTACTCGTATATTGGTGTCGAGACAAAGAGGGTTAGATAAGATTTAATTTCTAAAAAATTAGGGTTGCCACCTATTTGAAAAATTAAATTAAATTAATAATATTGTATTAATGAAAGATCACACGATATAATAATAGTAAAGTTCGTGCAAAAAAATTATAACCACATACATATATTGTTAAATATGTATATTGTAAGCTTTTTTTAAATTCTTTTTTGTGAAGTTTAAATTCTGCGTGAATAGAACTTTGCGCAAAAATAGGTTTGAAAAAACTTTCGCTTATAACGTTATTTACGGCTACGCTTCATTTAAAAAGCACAAGTATTTAAAGAGTTTCCGATGAAAATAGTAATATGGCATCCTTGAATGTGACCTATAAAATATTTTGTCATTTGGAAGCTCAATTTGGAGGGCATTATTGTGAGTGTTTTTTTATGGAAATTTAAAAAAAAATCTCAGTTAGCATTTTCTGATATTCTGCTCTTTAGGAGGAAATTCCGGCTCATGCTCTAGATTTTTATTGTTGGCTTTTTTTTTATAATTATCCGAACTAAATATTATTACCCCTCATTGGGAATTATCATCACAGAAATTGGTGCTGAATTTTAGATTTTATTATTCTCTAACTTGAATGCCTGATGTGCTTATTTCTTTCTCTAAAATATCTATTCTGATTTCTACAATTTTACAACGTAATAATAATATATAACTTATTCTCATACTTCAAACTCGGCTTATAAAAAATTTCGCGTACCCCACTCCACTCCTGGCTGTCCAATCGAGTGGCTCTCACTTGTCATGAATTTGTGTAGGAGTTACACAAATTTGTTAAAATGACAATCAAGCATATTTGGCTTGAAACTCAATTTTTTCGTATTTCGTTTATTTTTGTTTTTTTTTTTGGTGTCCTAGTCTTTTCGTTCCTAGTTTTCTGCATATATACACAAATATTTTAAAATGTTAAATTTTCATCATTTTATGGTAAATTTTAGCTGCTTAATTGTTTCATTTAATTATACAATATTTTTGGCAGCCGCAAATCTTTGTTGAGTGACTATTTACGGAAATTCTTTCAAATCCTTATCTGGCAACATGTTGCTATTGTATTCAATGCTATGTGTGTCGTAATTTCGCATAATTTCCATTTATTATGGCAATAATTTCTGTTTGTTATGCTTTCGGTGCCTCGCAATTCGATATCGAGATTCATAGAAATAAATGTAGTAATGTTCGCCAACGCATGTATATTTTTGTTTACAGAGATTTCATTCATTTGAAATGTCTTCGAAGCTGTTGCCGTCATCGATTCTAAGCCCGCCAAATGATATATTTAAAGTGGGCGAGTTCGAAAGGCGTCTAGGTAAGCTCACTTTCTAATTAAGCTGTACGAGAATTCTTAATTGCGGTTCATAGTTTAGTAAACAAGAGAATGTGCAAAATAAAAAATTAAAGCACCTTAAGCATTAAGTCATAAAAAAAAAAAAAAAAAATAGCTAACATCTGTCGCGAAATGAGTGAAAAAGTAATATGTTGCGTAGTAGATAATGAAAAATATTACAATAGATATTTCTTCATTTTGCTTTATATATATACAATTAAAATATTTTTCAGCACAGACGACAATTCCTTATTGAATTGAAAGTTTGTGGAAGCAGCACGTCTAAATTTTAACATAAAAATGTAAATTTTAAGTGAAATGAAATGAAAGAATAACTCAAAACAAAATCTTCAAACAGCTCACAATTTTATGACTCAAACCGTTTTTAAATCCATTGCTCTTCAAAGTTTCTACATGAGGGTCTTTAGCCTGAAAGTATGCTTAGAAACATTACAATATTTTTAAGTGAATATAAAATGGTGCGATCCCGTCGTACTACTTACTAAATTCTTAAAAAAAAAATATTATTAAAAATTTTACCGCAATGTTTTGTTTGAAGCTTTAATTGAAATAATTTTCATGTAGAATAAACTATGCTTTTATTAAAAAAAAAAAAAACATTCAAAAAAGTATACATAGTAAAAAGTTGTCAATGTGTGATGCGGTCTCACTATTATATTTTTTATATATTTAATTTGAATAATTTTATTTCAACTTAAATTGAGTTTATACAATGCACGCTTCATTTCGAAAATATTTTTTGAGCTTTTGTTAGCTTTAAAAAAATTAAATACAACTCAAAAATAAGTTAGCTGAAATATTACAATATTGCCAATGTTGCCACCTGCTTAAAAAAGTTAAGTCAATTTAGTGAAATGCCACTACTTGTATATTGGCATTGGCGTTCAACGAAAGAGGTTTACGTGACGTAATTTCGAAAAAAAAATTAAGAGGTTAAAAAATGAAATTTAATCAAAATAATAATATTAGTAAAATATTACAATACGGGTGTTAAATGACAAATTTTTAAGAAAGCTTGAAAAAATTTTTTTTGTGTACGTTGCCACCTATTTAAAAAGTTAAGACAAATTATATTAAAAAAAAGAAAGGAAATATTGCAAAGCGGTTCAAGAAAGCTTCAAAAATTATTTTTGAAAGGGTTGCCACCTATTTTAAATGTTAATGACAAATTATATTAATAAGTGAAATTAAATATTGGAAAATGAAAGAGGTTTAGAAAAGCCTATTTTCCAAAATATTACGCATTACAGAGCTGACAAAGCACAATCTGCTAGCCACCATCGTCGCTGAAGGGGTCAAGAGAAATTGGTGTTGATTCCAAGAATTTCTATAATTCCCACAAACGTTCCGTTTCAATTAAATTTATTGACAATGGCCTTCTGGAATAATAATAAAGTTGCAAGGAAATGAAAACCATATTAGAAAATATATGCATTTTATATTATCCGATTCCTCCTGGAATTTTTAAAATTTTCCTCCGTTGGGACTCCACACACTAACTTTTTTCAGAGTACGCTATATTAAAAGTATCAGTGACTTATTGACCCACCCTCGTACTTCGCTTTTACACAGTTTAGAAAATATAACACCTACAACGGGTTATTGAATTTGATGAAATTGATATTATCGGCTTGCGCCAGTTAACTTAAATAGATTAGCTGCTAAAACGGTAAAATTAATTATACTTTGCTTTTTATAAAATATACCCTAAAAGAAAATGTGTTGTAAAACTGAAATTCCACAACGAAGGTATTTTTCAATTAAAATAAATCTTAAATTAAATCAGGTATTGCCCCATGTACTATAGTGGAATTGCGATATTAAAGAGAACGAAAAACTTTAAACAAAACAAAATTATATAGTCGCTACAACAACAACAATATGTAGTCACTGTACAAACCCCAGGTATCTACTGATAACGCGCTATCGGAAGTACAATACAATAAAAAAAGCGAATGGTCGGTAAGACAGACAACGCAGGTATGCTACAAGTGTAGACAAATATTAATTGAGTAGAGACAATACTTCGATGCATACATAGCAAAAATATATGTAATAATTATGACATTTACGATCTCACAGGATAAAACTTGAATGCCCCATAAAACCTTGAAACCCCTTTCTTAAAATCAATTTTACTCAGTGGAAGCTTCATTTTTCATTCTTCTTCGTCTATAGATTTTCAGTGAACTAATTGCCGGAGTGTAGCGCGCTTTAAATGAAAGATAAATACATTGCGAAAACCTTTGTTAGTGGACTTGCGTTAATTTTTTGTTTTTATTATTATTGTAATTTGAGGTATTTAATGAACAAGTTCACTTTCTGTCTCAGTATTTCAAGCATTTATAAAGTGTTGGTCGTTTTTTCGATATTTTTTTTACGCTTGCAAATTATGAATCACGGCGATTATGACAATTTAAGTGGGGAAAACAAATAATATGTTCAGTTTAAAATATCAATTTGGTTATTTTTTTTTTATTAATTTTTACCTTCAATTATATCATTTCAGATGCACTTCTTGCCGATCTACAGAGCAGTGTGCCAGGCAATCGCCAACCACAGTATAGTACCTCAAATACCACCTACGGCGATAGTTCAGGCTATGGCAGCTTGCGCGGAAAGGCAACGCCACCAAATGTAAGTTTTTTTTTTATAGAAATTTGTGAATTTCTCTAATTAACATACTGCATACTAAAAATAATTTCAACACAGGTAGTACATCAGGAACACTACAGCGTTACCGAGCGAACTTCGGTGTCACCAACGCGAAATATTGGTGGTGGCTATAATGGGTTGGGTGGAGCGGGAAGTGGTGCATCACCGATTGGCCAATCGCACAATTATCAAAATCAGGGTTCGCTTGGACGTTCAGGTGGTCCGTACAATGGCACTGCGGCGGTGCAGCCAAACTCGAAAAACCTCTCAGAATTAGATTCACTTTTGGAGGATTTGAGTAATGCGAGATATAATAGTAGCTATGAGAAAAAAGGTGAGTTATTTGATGAAAATATTAATCAGCATTTAATAAGTGAAAGTTTTAAGTTGAGGGCGATGATTCTGGATTCGAATTCTTGACACAAAAAACATCAAATTGGTAGAAAATCAATTTACAGTAGCAACCGCACACTTTAATAACCCCCACAAATGACAGAAGAGACCGGAGTAGAATACCTCTCTAATTTTACAGCAACAACGCCATGCTTCTAGTTATGCGCTCGCTCTCGATGAAACGAAATTCAGACCTGAGTTTAACAAACTAAGTTACCAAAAACTCTAAAGTCAGATGGCATCTCCAAGCATTCATCTGCAGTTTGAATTGATATTAGATTTACTCGAATTAGAACGTTTGCTACACTAAAAGTGTTAGGCTCTCGATTTGAACTGCCTTTCGATTCGAAGCGCGGAGTAAGAGCCTAAATTTCGCTGTTTGAAGAAAGAATCGCGCTGCTTTTTTCTTCCAAATCAGGGGCATAACAGAAATAACAAAAACCGTGCTCCATAACTGTTATTAGATGAGGAATATTTTAAAATAAACGTAGCACAATAACTTTTATCGGTAACGGAAAAGTTTTCCAGTTCTCAAGCAAGGTAAAAAAAAGCTAGGAATATATCTATGTATATTGGCAATGGAAGAAATATTTCTCCTGTATAACAGTTATCATGCATCATAAGAAATGAACGTTAGAAAATAACTTTTATTGGTAACAGGATAAATATTTCTCCGTATAACAGTTATGAGGCAACGTAAAAAAATAAACGTTGAAAAATAAGTTTCGTTGGCAATGTGGAAATTTTTATTATGTATAACAGTTATCAGGTCTAGTAAAAAATACAACAATTTTGGAAAATAACTTATTTGCAATCAAAAAAATGTTTCTCCTGTATGAGGTTATCTGATAAGGTAAGAAAAAGTTAAAAATAACTTATGGACAACGAAAACATCTTTCCTGTATACCAGTTATCAGTCTATGTAAAAAATAAACGTGGAAAACAAGGTTTATGGGTAACGGAACAAATAATTATCCGGTATCACAATTATCGTACAACGTAGAAAGTATACGTTGGAAAATAACTTCTATTGACAAAGGGAAAACATATCTACTGTATAACAATTATCAGGCAACGTAAAAATCCATCTTCGCAAGTAAATTTTTTGTTTGTCAACGGAAGAAATATTTCTCCTGTATAACAGTTATACAGCAAATCAAAAAATAAATATTGGAAAATAATTTTTATTGGCAGTGGGGAAATGTGTTACAATTCTCAGGCAAGGTAAAAAATAGTGCTACGAAAAAAAAACTTTTTTGTCAAAGTATAAGAAGAAATAAACTTTGACAAATAACTCTTTGACAACAGAAAAAACATTCCTCCTGTATAACAGTTATTAGGCAACATAAAAAACAAGCTTTGGAAAATAAATTATTGGCAACGGTAAATATATTTTTTCTATATAAAAGTTACAAAGCAGCGTAAAAAACGTTCTAAAATATTTTTTATTGGCAAAGAAACAAATATTTCTCCTGTATAACAGTTCTTAGGTAAGGTAAAAAAAAAAAAGTTGGAAAATCCCTTATTGTCAACAAAAAAAATATGTCTTAACTAATAATGGTTATAAATTTTGTTGTCAGCGAAAGAAGCGAAGTGCTCTTCTTATGGAGACATATGCCATCAAAAACCTTTTTACTGTTATTGAATAACTATTAGTTAAAAAAATAATTAGCCCTTTATTTCAAATGTTGCTGAAAACGTAGCTCCTAGTAGTTTTTTGGAAAGGTTCTTGTTAATGATTCTCTATCTTAATTAAAAAAATAATAATAGTTATTATTAACAATTTATTGCTTCCGTATTACAGAAAATATAGTGCCAACGAGTTACAACTCCATCTCCAAGTATAATACCTACAATTCCAGCGATGAACGGCCAACGATTGATAGTCTACTTAGTGAAATGGACAATGCATCAAACTATGCTATGCCAAATGGGTAAATATTTACTATTTAAAATGAAATAAATTCTACGTCTATGATTGCATGGCATTCAATTTTTCAGCAGCCTAACTAAGTCACCGACCCCTGGACGGCACGTTAGCATTACAGTGCGTGAGACAAAAACTGAAGCACTTGGACCAGATGGACCAGGTAAGCAAAATTATCTCACTCTAAGCATCAACTATAGGTGCTAGTAACTCTTCATTCTCTCTCTCGTTTTTTTAAGTGGGTATTGTCGAAAAGGAAGTCGTTCAACATAATAACACATATTTGGCAAACCAAGCGGCACCTTCTGGATATGCATCGTCTGCCACTAAAGAGTTGGATGACTTAATGGCTTCCTTGGCTGATTTTAAGGTAAGTTGCATGGATTACAAGTGATAAAAATGTATACATAGGTGTTGTTGATACTTTCGGGTGTGCCATTTTAGAGATTAGCACAGTGTCTATCGTTTATTTAGTTAAAAAAAATGCATTACAATTTTGGTAAAATTACGCCAATAATATTTGAGTACCTAGTCAAAAAGTGATTCCAGAGCTAATTGAGGAAATATATGCCTTAGGATTCTTTTCAAATTCAGGTTGTTTGGCGTGTTTGCTGGGAGGGTGACAGCTATTAATTTTTTATAATTTATATAAATATAGTTGGAGGTAATTTCTGCAAAATTAACAAAAAAGTCTTTCCCGCAAACCCGTGATTTGATATTGCATGTTTTGAAAGTGAGTTTCTGTATTGAAATTTTATAACTTTTGATTCAAACGATCGCCGTATATCTATTATGCCCTTTTTCAAAGATTTTGTAATTCTCAGGTGTTTTTATAGCCAAAATACATTTTTAAATATTTCATCAAGCGTTTACTAAAACACATATGGAAATGGATATAGGGAAATAGCTAGTTTCGACTTACATATACAGGAAAAAATTGTGAGAAATAGTTTTGTTAACGATCTCAAACATGGACAACCCATGTTTATCATTTATTCTCAGACGCCTACAAACAAATATTGATTTCGAAGTTCGCTGGTAGGGTTAACTGTTCGAAAAAATTTCATTAGGAGTTGTTTGAAAGCCCTATTCTTACGCAATCACAAACCCCATCGAATTACTACTGTCATAGATAATCGCTGCGCCAAAAACTATGCCGCAAAAAAAATATTTTACAAACTTTAGAGATGTACAAAAAGCATATATGTATGTTTGTATGTGTTAAAATAGTTTTAATCAAGTGTTTTGCAGTATAGTTTTAGGCACAGTAGTTATGACAAAAGAATAGCGATGATTTTGTGATCACGTAAGAATAGGTTTCTGGATAAATCATCTTTATTTATATTATTTTTTTTTGTGCAGAATTCCGCGTTAATAATAGACATATTTTGTCTCAGAAGACTCCTTGTAGCATTTTCTGAGAAATAATTTTCTATAATATTTTAACCCTCTTTGTTATTAATTTTAATTTTATTTGCGTCGTTATCGCTTTTATCGAATGAAGGCCGACAAGGATTCTGGACCAACTTTTTTTTTTTACATTTTCGAGCAAATTTGATGGATATTTTGTAATTTTTATGCATTTGATCAAAAATAATCGTTGTTCTTGATTTTTATTTTTGCGATCAAAAATAATCGTTATTCTTGGATTTAGAATTTTTCGATTTTAACAGCAATAATACGATTTATGGTTTATGATCGAAAAACGAATCAACACAAAATATCGATCAAATATGATCGGACAAATTTAAATCCAATAATAACGAAAAGATAAAAATCATAAAACAACGATTTTGCAATGATTTTAAATAAAAAATCTTCCAGTAAAAAATAATGTCAGATTTATAGATATATTTGATACGAAAAAATCAAAATCACGATTATTTTCGGTCCCTGCTTTAAATAAACCCAATATCTCTTGCAAAAAGCAGTTTTTGGTGGCATGCCTTTCTTTTTTTCTTTCCCTTTTTCCACCAAAAATTATGTTTGCAACCAGCAATTTTGTAGCAGCTTTCTTAAAGTTAAACTTAATCGGTTTCTCATTGGTTAGTAATTCAAAATTTTCACTTATTTACTCGTAATTGATTTTCATACATTGATATTGAATGTGATACCTAATTTTTTTCTTTTGAGGAAAAGTTAAATATGCAGACTTTTAGAAACTTGAAACTGAATCTGGCTAAATGATAAGCTAAACTGGTAAAACTTGTAGTAATATTTTAGCTGATTTGTGTTTTGACCACAAAGTAAAGATATTTCACTAATTGTGGAAGGTGGATTTAGAAAAAATTTGTATAAAATTGATCCTTATTCCATATGTAGCAAATGTGCATCTTCATCTCCAACGAGATTAATTTAATTTATACACATAGTTTTCGCAAGTAAAATAAAATGTTTCGGAATATGAAGAACACTTTGCAAATTCGAAGGTGCAAGCAACAAACGAAGGATCTTCCCTATTTCTCAGTTTGCCATTGCGCTGTGTTTCATTGCATTCCCATTTTCCAACTAAGTGCAAATAAAATTATTTTGGTTTACTATGCAAAACACCAATACCATTTTGTGAACTGAATTTTGTTATAAAATTGGCGTGATTTGAATAGTATGAAAGAAAATATTAAAAAGATGTAATTTAACAATGTAACTGCGTATGGCTTCTTGACCAAACCATTACAACCTAATGATTTTATATCAGTACATAATCTCGCATTTAGCGTCACCAAATGGAATTTTTTTTCTTATAACCTAAGTAATATTTTCCCAAATTTTCGGGTGAAAATCTTGAATTTTTAGTAAGTTCCAAACAAAGTTTTCTTTGAACGATATGGAATTTTTTCTGATATGAAATGGTACGACTTATTACATTTGTCTGATTCAGATAAAATCGGAAGTATTTTTTGACTGAAATTTTAGATATGATTTGTTTATTGAAGTGAATCTTTTCCCGGACAAATTTTCTATGTTTCAATTTCTCCTACCGTACCAGAAAAAACCACAATCGATTTAAAGTAGCATAGGTTTCCATTGTGATTATTCTTCTATTCCTCTTTAAGAACCTCTAGGTAGAATTCTCGAATCAGCTATTTTGAGATTCTTCTACCAGATGTAATTAGTCATTTTTCTATTTCTTACACCGTTTGTGCAATTAAATGCATTTTAGAAATTAAACTTTCTTTCAACTAGTTAAAATTGATTGTCAGCTTATTTAATATTATAGTAAAAAAAAAATACGAAAAATACTTGCAATCTTTTTAAACCAGATGTAACTTCGTTTCATACACCGAAAAATCGCATAAAAATCGATAATGCAGTTCTCGATTAATACATTTTTGATTAAATCCTCCTAAACATGGCATCTCTTTTGTAGAATCTAACTTAGCGCGCCAGTTGACAGAAACCGGACAAAGTGCACCTAAACTTAGAAAGAGACATCGTGTCCATGGTCTCACACGGAGCCTGATCAACTGCCCTCAGAAGTGCAGTGTATCTCTGGCTCTATTACGAAGAATACAATTTTGTCGAATATATTAAACTACATGGATATCGGCAGTGTTTTAAGAAACGATAGAAATTACATGACAATTACGATATCGATAACAAAAAAATATCGAAAATAGAAACATTATCGATAACGAAAGGATTTCGATGATGAAACCAATATATACATATACATACATATAACAAAGTCGATATCGATAACAAAAGGGATATCGATAACAAACCCGGTACCGATCGCATAAACAGTGTCGATGCTTTAAGAATCCATAAAAATGAAATGAAAAATTTATATCGATAACAAAAAGATATCGGAAATAAAATCGATGTCGATAACAAAAAGGAACCGGTGATCATGAAATCGATGGCAACAACTATTTAAGTTGCGATACGATACTGTAAAAATATCGGAATCATATAGCAATAAGTATTGATATCGTAACGTATTGTTTCGAAATTCGCTGTCACTAGACTCTGGAACGAGTCAGGCGATCTGAGATTTTTAACCTTAGTTGTGTAGGTGTTTTCTTTATACAATTGTACTAATTTAACTTTTGAGCAGGGACGGTAAGTAACCGTTTTTTTTTTTTTTGATTTTTTCGTATCAAAAATCATTGACAAGAATTTGTTCAAAACGAAACCCTAATTTATCGATCTAATCCCTATGCTATACAAATCTGACTTTATTTCTATTTTGAAGATTTTTTTGAAATCATTGCATAATCGTTAAATTACGATTTAAATTATATCTGTTACGGTTCCTGCTTTTGAGGCATAAACGGCGTATGCGGAGTTCCCAAAAGGACTGGTGTGAAGTTCTAATTTGAAAGCCTGCATTGTCGCGGTGGAGAAGACTTCTGGTAAACAAATGCTGGTGTTCTCGCACCGTTCGTAATTGACCGTTCTTCATTGCTCTAATGGAACGGTAGTGAATATTCCAGTTATTCCGCAGTGCTTAACGCGCGAAACACTTTTTTTGGTTAGGATAATTTTGATAGATTGATTGTTGTTTAATTTCGGGTTCATATTTATATTCCATGATTCGCCGCATGTTGCTGTGATGCGGTTGTTGTTGTAATAGTATAATACATTCCCCATAAACTGAAGTGGCAGTCCTTGGCCGGATTAATGTAAATCCGGGCCGTTCCGGTATCGTAGTGACTGACTGTCGTGGGATCTAATAGACCGTTTTTGCAACACCGCTGCAAGTTATGTTGTGACATTCCTTGGCCGGAAATAGATCCAAGTAGTTCCGGTATCGTAGAACCGACTGTCGTGGGAACGTCACTGATATTTTTGTTAAACATTTTTCTTATGCCGTTTTTCTAGAACATTTTCCTCCTTGTAGCCATCGAGTCCGGTTGAAACCATGCGCTTTTATATTTAGATATTGAACGGTGCTCTTTCATAACCATACAAATTCTGATCCTGTCAACTGCCTATACTTTGGCGCGGATTAGCGTTCTCACTAAAACAAAGTGACTATCTAGCATATGAACTGTCATACAGACATCAGCGCGCCTTTACAAAATTTTTTTTTTGTGTTGCTTTTGACTTCGTATAAACAAGGTGTATAATGAAATGTTCGGTTTGTCACACGTAGAGGAACATAAAATATTTTGATGAGGTTATTTAAAAACGCTTAAAACGTTCAATGCCATGGACCAAATGATAAATATATTAAAAAAAAAAAATTCAAAACACACGCATACAATTTATTGTATATTTACGTGTGTATTTGTGTGTGTGTGTGTTTGCGACTATATGCTCGATTGGCAACATTGGTGCCTTGTAGTATTATTTGTACAAATTATTATTTTGAAAATTTTCGCTTGATTTTATTGCTATTTTTGTTGCTAACTTTTTATTTTTATTTTTATATTTTTTTTTTTGTTTTCCAAAAACTTTTCTATTCGTTGACCGACGGCGTGCTCGGCGGCACTGAAGCAGATTTGGTTTTGTTTGTTGGTTGTTGGCATTGCTGCCGCTCTGTCGTTCACATTATCCGCAAATCCTCGCGATTTCCATTCCATTGTTCTCCCTTAACGTCTCGGCCCATTCAATTCATTGGCATTGGTATTGGTATTGGCATTACACACACACACACACTCGCACACAAACACACATACACCAAGTGCCTCTCCCTTGTTTTTCCTGTTTTTCGTCTGATTTTTGCAGCCGCCACCGTCGCTTATTAGCTTATGATGTGAATACTGACAATAATAAATAACGCCAAAAATATAAACAATATTGCACACGGCCACCATCAACTAATAGCCAACCACACAAATGAACGAGCGCAGTCCAAATCCGTTTTCTACGACACAGCATTTAAATTTAGTTTCCTTTCGTTACGACGCTTTCCATTGGTCTATTTTCGTGTTTTTCATGTTCGTTTTATATTATGTTATTATCGTACTTATCTGATTTCAGTGCTCCTTACAAAAAAAAAAAAAAAAAAAAAATACAAAAAAAAAATATAGGAAAAAAGCAACATAAAATCGAATATACAAATCACGCTGAAATTTTTCCACTTTTCATTGCCATTGACTCAGCGGCGTTTGGAAATGTTAGGGGCGAACACAAAGTTAGGCGGTCAGTGGTTTTGCTCCGCTAATTGGCAAGGCATACAACTTACCGCTCACCCGTTTCTCCCGGTCAGTTTTCGACCAACAAACCCGTTTCGCAATAATACAAAGTAAGGCCAAAACCTGCAGCTCTCTTGTCCTTCTCCAAAAAAGTAAAATACTGCAATTTGGAATCGAAATGCACCTACTTTTTTCGTTTCTATATATACATATGTACATATATAAATATTCGATCTTGCAAACTGTTGGATCTCATTTAAATTTACGAGTACATGGCATTGTTTCGAAACGCGAATATCAATTTATTATGATGAACATTTTCGGGTCGCTAGTGGCCCATCAACGCCGCGCTGTCCTTTGAGCAGTGGATTTGCATTTGTGTACCTGTTTCCGTCGAGCTAAACAAATTATTTTTACAGCCATAACAAAAAAAAACTATACACACTTACATCTATATACATACATACATATACACACGTGCATATATATTTAGCCATACAAATGTACATACATATGTATTTTTGGCGTAACGTGTGCCACCACTCAGCTAAATAAAAATCGTTTTTTTTTTGTTTGCTTTCTCGAAAGAAAACAACATCACGCAATATAAATAATATTTGTGTGTATTTCCGTAGCTGAGATAATCTCTTCATTTGCCAGTTTTCAAAATTAAATTTTGTACTTTGTATGCACGTTGATTAGATGATTGCTATTTTTAAGTAAGTTTTTAAACTTCAAAATCTCGTGATGTCTTCACGAAAGCCAAAATGCATAGAAAGAGATTGATTTAGAAATGAAAATGGTATAAGAAAAATGTTTTAAGAGTGCACATTTCTACACATTTTTTAAATTTATAAAAATTTTACAATTTTTGAACTGCTTCTTTTACCCCTGTTTCAATTTACCTTACGATTATTTACCATTCATAGTTGAAAATAATTAAAAAAAATAAATGTTTGAAATACAGTGAAACTTCTCTAACTCGAACTTCCGTAGCTCGAAATATTCTCTATATCGAATTTCCTTAAGAACAAAATACGTTTTTATAACATCACTATGTAATTTTTTCCCTATAAGTCGAATTTCTGTTACCCGAATATTTCTAAAACACGAACCAAAATGTCACAGAAACCGCGGCGGTAACCAAGCGTAACTCGAATTTTTCGGGGAATTACCGAGCTGCGAGTCGGCGACAGATAACGACTTGTATTTTAAATTTCTTAGCAAGCGCCGCACGCACTTATGTATGTACATACATAAGATTGTATCAGTTGTTGTTAGCACGATGGTGAAAATTGTCAATTTTTGCAGTGATATTAGAGGGGGACTAAAATGACATCAAAACGAAGTGTAAAGTGTTTAACGCTTAAGGAAAGGTTAAAACTAATTGCTGAGGTAGAAAAAGGCGAAAAGAAAAAAAAACACTGCACAAATATTTGGGATTCCTCCTAACACGTTATCAACCATTTTGAAAAACAACGACAAACTTTTAGAACAAAAAGGTGACTATAATTTTAACTCCAAACGAAAAAGGATTACAACTTGTGTTATAATGTTGATCAAGCTATGCTTAAGTGGGTTACTACCGCACGTGACAAAAATCTTCCTCTCTCGGGAACCTTAATCAGAGAAAAAGCTAAAGAATTTGCGGTTGCGTTGGGTCGCGAAATTTTTTCTGCTAGTGTAGAGTGGCTAGATAAATTTAAAAAAAGGCATAATATCGCACAAATGTCGATTTGTGGAGAAAGTGCTTCAGCCGATTTACAGTCTAGTGAAGATTGGAAAAAAAACGTTTTGCCTGATTTAATCAGACAATACCACGAAAACGATATTTTTAATGCAGATGAAACGGGCATTTTTTTTTAAATGTTTACCCAATAAAACATTAGCCTTTAAAGGTCAAAAATGCTTTGGTGGCAAAAACAGCAAGGATAGAATTACCGTTATGGTTGCAAGCAATACGAGTGGTTCAGAAAAGTTTAAATTGCTAGTTATCGGCAAGTCAAAAAACCCACGTTGTTTTAAGGGTATAAAATCACTTGATGTGGAATATGAGTACAACAAAAAAGCGTGGATAACAAGTGAAATTTATGATAAGTGGCTCAAAAATTTAGATAAAGTCTTTGTTGCCCAAAA
Source organism: Anomoia purmunda (assembly GCA_951828415.1). Lineage (NCBI taxonomy): Eukaryota > Metazoa > Arthropoda > Insecta > Diptera > Tephritidae > Anomoia > Anomoia purmunda. The sequence continues at coordinate 12,750,509 of OX639994.1, forward strand.
TGTAAAATAAAAAATGTACAAGCAAATTTAAAAAAATATTAAACTGCAATATTTTCCTCCTAATCTGACGTCTGTTCTACAACCAATGGACCAAGGGATTATTCAAAATCTTAAGCAACATTATAGAAAACGAATTGCGATGAAAGTTTTGGCCCATATGGAAGAATCAACTCCTACGACTGTGTCGTTACTTGATGCAATCAGGGATCTAAACCAAACCTGGAATCTGGATGTAAAACCACAAACAATCAGCAATTGTTTTAGAAAGGCTGGTTTTGCGAAAGGTGAGTTAATGCAGAATGCTACTACGGATGACTGGGATGAAGAAGACGATCTTCCATTGTCTGAATTGAAACAAATTTGGACCACATATCGAACGGCAATTGGAACCGATAATGTGTCTTTTGATGATTTCGTCGATATTGACGATGGTGTGCAAACAATGGGATTCCCAACAGATGAAGACATTTTAGATAGCGTCATGAAAAATCTAGTTCCTTCTGGAAAAGGTAAGTCTAAAGTAAAATTTGTGAAATGTAGCATTGTTCAACACAAATAATCTATTGTTTCAGACTTAGAGGAGGAAGTCTCTAGTGAAAGCGAGGTTGAAACAACAACTGAAAGTATACCCACTTTTAATCAAGCGTATTCTGCTATCCAGACCCGAAGAAATTTTACTTCGTCAAAAGAAAATGTTCCCAATGCAGTACATGCGTCAATAAATGTAGTGGAACATTTTATAGAGAAAGAGAAATGGTCCGTATTTAAACAAAAAAAAATTACCAATTTTTTCCAATAAGAATTTATATACATTTATTTATATACTACATACATACGTATGTATTACAAACTGTCTTTTTAAATAAATATGTACATACATACATATGTAAATAAATTTTAACTCAACTTAGTGTATTTTCTTTAATTCGAATTTTCCGTAACTCGAACTCTACTTTCTGTCCCTTGGACATTCGAGTTAGGGAAGTTCCACTGTAGTTGTTTTCCCTCCATTTAAATAACTTTGATACAAAGGAATTAACAAAAGTTCGGTAAATTAAATGTTTTTTGAAAAATCCAAAAATGACAGACATTTCTAAGGACTCGTTTTCTACATTAAAAAAAACACGTTAAGCATGGAGTCGAGAAAACTCAAAATGACTATCGAAAGGCCGGTAGAAATTTCTCCACCAACCACCATTCCTTACGGCTTACGATGTTAACTTAGGCACGTGGAAGTTTTCAATGAATTCCAAACTAAAATCATTTGTGAATTGTTAATTGTAGTATCAATATAATCAGACATAATTAAAACGGTTAATGTAGAGCTTGATAAGCTACAGAGACGTGGTTTTTATGACTATTTTGAGCAATGAATCTATAAGAATGTAAGATAAAAAATAGCAAGTTAAAAAATGTGTGTATGGTTTTTTCCGTGCAACTTACCGCACTGTTTTGAATATCTGCTAAATCGGTTCATAAATGTCGTTTTTCCAAATGACATGACCCCAACGCCGCCCATCGGCTTAATTCTGGCTTTGTATTGTAACTCGAGCAGAGAAAAAAGATTGCAGTTTTAAGTTCTTATGACTTATGACACATTAGGACACGTTGTGAATCACCCTAATATTTCTGCCTTTCGTATTTCACATCGACATTTTCAATCTCTCAATCGTAGTTCGGGAATAAACCTACTGATTGGAGTTTAATCGAGGAACTATTTAGATATTTTTTGCTATTCAAAATTGGCTCTGATAAACTTTAAGGCCGTTCGCTTAGAGTGTGATGAATATTTTTTCTCACCCGACGCTAGCTGACCAGCCGTTTGCTTGAAAATATATTTTCATTTTCAGTTTAGTTAGCATCAGATTCGCTTATTGTGAATATTTTAGGAAATTGGTTACAAAAGCTTCATTGTGAATTCGCAAACACTGCATATCAGCTGATTTCTTCTCAGTTTTGGTTTTGACTAGCAGACCATCCGCCGATAAACAGAATCAGATGCTTCTCTTTGATCTTTTGTTTTACCGACAGTGTGAAAAGATGATGTGCATTTATTGAAACGATTAATCGATTAATCAACCGTTGAGCAAACCTAGGGTCGTAAACGATAAATTACCAACTGCAAAACTCCCAAGACAATTGGGACAAGTACAGTTGGTTCCGAAAATTTAGAGGACGTTAAATACATAAAGATAAAGAGGTTGCTAAAGTTTCTGTTATGCTCAAATGAGGAAGGACAGTTTAGAAACGACTTATTTTCTCAAGCAGCCTTTCCTTGATGTATATTGGAACGATTTTCCGTCAAGGGATGGCGGAAATTTTCACCCTGCCGGAAAAACAAAGGATCAAATATCCTTAGTGCTAGCTGGAGCCTGTTGGTGAAATCAACGCAGAGGAGGTTATCTTCTTCCTTTGCTGGTATCTGCGGAAGCCTCATCGAATATTTTCTTCACAGGAACGAGTGGAGATGTAGCGTTGTGGGAATACCTACTGATGAATGAAAAAAAAAACTGCGTTAGAATAATATACGTGACACCAAAGAAAAAAAGTAGCAGCCCTCGTATTTCTTTGTTTTTTCTTTTTTTTGTAATTTTAGAACAAGTTTGTTATTGTATGCCACAAATCCCCCAACTTCAGAGGCTTGTAGGCATGTAATATTAATTTTGTTTTTGCTCTTTTTACCTTCCCGGAATACGCGTACGTTCGTCCGTTCATTGTTATTTTACCCTAGTTTTTCATTTCACTTTCATACTGCCAGACATGAAGTTCTGTTTCACAAAATATAATTTATGCGGTTTTCAATGTAATTTTAACACCATCGATTTGACAGATTTTACTAATGGCTTTGATGAAAATGTCTGATTTATTAAGAGCATCTGTCAGCTATCTATTTATTTAACTAAAATTAATTATTTGTGTCGCTTGATTGCTGCCAATGAAGCTTTTGTGAATTTCAATTTGAGTAGCGCAGAAGTTTTTATTTTTAGTCAAATAAGAATGCAACTTGTTGAATTGTTTTTTTTTTTTTTTGTTTCTTATTTTTTGTTGTATTTTTGTGGCTCTCCAATATTGCCAGCTAGAATACTTTCTTTTATATTTAAAATCCCCGTATTTCCGAAAGGCATTGATGTCATCACATGCGCTATTGCTAAGTAGGTATTTCAAAGCGCAGTCAACCCAAAATGTGTCAATAATACAAATTAGATTAGTCGGTTATTCAGTTGATTCACATATTGTATTTCCCGCTACAGATATTTGTTCTCAAACCATCTTGAAAATATTTAAAATAAGAGCACCTTAAAGCTACATATTTGTTTTTTGTTTCTATATTTTCATGTTCAAGAAACCCCATGCTTGTGGTGTGAAAAATATTATATGAAAAAATCGTGATTGTAAATTTTTTAAATATTTAGAGAAAACTACATCTATTGTCGTGAAAATCCGCCACTGACGTCTTCTTATCGCTTTTTCGTTGCATGTGTGGATTTGCAGTCCAACGACCTCTAAGTAGTTTAATTTCAATAATAAAGAAGCTCGCAATCGAAGGTTTATTAATCTGTAGATATCTCTAGAATTTCCCATTTTTGTGTCAACATCGCATGATCCTTTCTGCTTGAGATAGCAAGAGTACATCCTCACTTTGTTTGCAATGGCTACAACTAGGCAGAGAAGATAATCCAAATAGACGAGATTCTGAGCGGTCCAGTCGCTAGAGCTGCACAACCTTACCCTTAGCAGTTGGTATGAACTTGTTTCGTTGGGGAGTCTGAAGTCTATCCAGACTTCTCAACTGCTTTAGAATTGAAATTAATATGAGTTGGTTAATGTTTATTTGCCGGCTTCTTTTATTTTTTAACCAATTACTGACTCCGGCGAAAATACCTCACAACTTTTAAGCTTAATTTGATCCATTGACGATTGCATCGATGACATGGATGTTGTTTCGACTCCGCTCTAGTGTGATGGGGAATGTGTTACATAGGTCCAAACCGGAGCCGCATATAGCATTTGGCTTTTAGTCACGAGTAGACGTCGACGCTGCTCGCATAGCCCAACTAAGTTTTAAAAGTCATAAGTTTATTTAGGATAATTTCCTACGTTATTTTCAGCCTTAGATGAAAATCACGCATCAAGCAGCACTCTTAGCATGAGCATCTCCAGTGAAAAATTCCAAAATAGTCGGGTACTATAAGTGGGTGTTAAACTTGGCGGTCGAGCAAGTAGTCTTCTCTCTCGTCTGGGCTTCCAGCCTTACGAAAATATAAAGTAATGAGAGAACCGGCAGAATAGCCAGAGCTGGAACATGTCTTGATGAATCTGAAGCGGAAGCTCAGATCAAAAGAAAACTACACTTACAGTTCTTAGGAATGCCTGAAACAAAATGGACTGACAAAATTCCTCAGGAAATCGGAAAGTAGGTAAATTAAAGATATATTCTGACTTACAGTCACGATCTCGCGACACTGGCCGTTTAGTGGACGTACGATTGAGATGGGAATCCTTTAAAATACCCGATGTCAGAGCTACTATTTCGAGGATAGTAGATCAACACTTCTTCAATATTTCTGTGAGTGTCCGGCCCTGGCCCACAATAGACAGCAGATACTAAGATTCTTTTAGCCGAAAGACCTAATATTAGTAGATTCAACTACGAATCCAACAGGTTTGAAGATTGAGAATCGTGACAGCGGGAAAACCAAGTTTCAGAAGAATTTGTGTATCAAAATGGCGCCAATTGGGCCAGAGGTCTTTAGGCAACGCTATACTACCAACCAAATAACCAATAGGGCTTAGTGTATCTGCCACAACAACAACAACAACAACAACAACAAATAAATAATACAGTATTATAAACAAATTATTAAAGCGCAAAGACAAACTTATTTTTATCCTACACGCAAAATTGTTACGTGCCATTTGAACACAGCTGTCCACTTCCTAGCTCATCTATATCTAGCTACGCTGTCAGTCCTACTAATAGGAACTAGTTTCACATATGTAAATGTATAAATTCTAGCATAGCTTGCGGGAAAGCCGGAAGGCTAGAAATGGCGAGGTATATCCCGAGCGGTGGATGGGCGCGGCAGAAGAAAACGCAGCTAACTAGAAAAGGCAAAAAAGGCAAAAAAGGCTGCTTTAAGTGATTGAAGGGAGGCAGCCACTCACACAGACACATACGCACGTGCACATACACATACAAACGTATGACCGGCATTCTACATATACAGTTTTTGTTTTTTTTTTGGCAAAGCCCCGTGTAGGCTTTCCAATCGACAGTGTTGCCTGCGACAGCGCAGTACCCAAACCGTAACACGGTCAAATTTTTGTTTGTGTTGTTTGCCTTCTGCTTATTTGCTGCTTCTTCTATTTTACGATTTGTATTGCTGCTGTTGTTGTTGTTGTTGTTGCGACAAACGAATACTTAGTTTTTGAGATCGGCGCGCATAAAAGTATTTTCAGTTTGAAAATTTTTACCAGACGCTTTAGATCGCACACGAGAACGTAAGGCAACGCGGCAAACGTATTTGAAAAGAAAATCTTTATTTTTAAAATAATTGCTAAAATCCTGCATAACAGCCAAGGATTTATCTAATAAAGGATATTTTTCTTCATTTTTTTTTTCTTGATCGGTTTTAGGTCAACAACGGTTCGAATCACCATCACCAAACAGTTACCGATTACGCTAAACCGAATAAAGGTGTGTCACATTTAACACAAACCATCACCGAAACCACCACTTCTGCCATTGTAGAAGATAACGAACCTGATCAATTGGATTCTATGCTTGGTAGTTTACAAGCCAATATGAGTCGTCAAGGAGTCAATACCGTACAAAAGGGTTGCTGTAATGCTTGCGAAAAACCAATTGTTGGCCAAGTGATCACCGCATTGGGCAAGACCTGGCATCCGGAGCACTTCACATGCAATCACTGCAATCAGGAGTTGGGCACACGCAATTTCTTTGAACGCGATGGCTTCCCCTACTGCGAACCGGACTATCACAATCTCTTCAGTCCACGTTGTGCCTATTGCAATGGTGCTATTTTAGATGTACGACTCATTGGGCAAATCTAATTTTTGTACTTTTAATGCAAGGCATACATATCATTTTTAATTAACGCATCTCCTTGTTGTTTTGTTTTTGTTTTTTGGTATTTGATTTTTAGAAATGTGTGACCGCTTTGGACAAGACATGGCACACGGAGCACTTCTTTTGCGCCCAATGTGGCCAACAGTTTGGCGAGGATGGCTTCCATGAGCGTGACGGTAAGCCCTATTGCCGCAACGACTACTTTGAAATGTTTGCACCCAAGTGCAATGGCTGCAATCGTGCCATTATGGAGAACTACATATCAGCGCTGAATTCGCAATGGCATCCTGATTGCTTCGTCTGTCGGGTAAGTTTTTAATATTTGATATAAATTTGGTCTACTAGGGTGGATATAAGGCTGTTTGTTGCCCATATAGCAGGTGCATAGTTTTTCCATGCAGCTCGCTTGCAATTGCATTGCATTTTCTTTGTTTTTTTTTTCGCTCGAAAGCATTGTGATTTCTCAATTTACTATTTGTATATTATTTTTTTCCAACATTCTAGGACTGCAAGAAAGCGGTGAAAGGAAAGTCATTCTACGCCATGGAAGGCAAACCAGTCTGCCCATCATGCGTGGGCGTCGATGAGGAAGAATAAACCGAAATATTATAATTTGCACTCAACAAGAAAATTTAATTTCACAGCGTTACGAAAAACGTTGTTTGTTTGTTTGTTTGTTTTTCTTTTTTGCACAATTTCAATTTCAAAAACAGTACGTTTCATTAATTTTGAGTTAATTTGATACTTTGCAATCCAAAAAAAAAAAAAAAAAACTACACAACAAAAAAGCTCAATCGACGAGCCAGCTTTATGCATATAAAATGCGTTTCGGAAATATATAAACAATATGTATGTATGTATTTATGTACATATGTATAGAGTACATACATACTTTTGTATATTTAGTCAGTGCGTGGCGGGTGCAAAAATTAAAATTAAAATTAAAATTAAAAACAAAAACAAGAAGTAAGCGCGCCTACTACTAGCGTGCGTTACGGCCGATCATTTCGTAGATCCGCGGCAACACAACGCGTCTATTTTTGCTGATATTTCACGCAAGTAAATAGAGATGTGGCTGGTTGCATACACACACATACACTCACACACAAACACACACATGTACAAAAAAAAAACTATAAAACAATACAAAACTTATACAAACACACACACACACCCACTCGCACATCCACAGCCAGCCGCCCGCGCCGCCGCACGCGTTTTGCCGCCACTTCTGGCTTCTTACTTCCATCGAATGAGAAAATTGGATTTCGTTTAATTCTTCCTCATCGCCAAATATAAATTATGCGTCGTCCGTCGTTGCTGCAATAATTTTATAAAATTTTTACATCTTATCTCCGCCGACTACCCTCAACTCGTCGAAGGCATGGCAGTGCGTACGCATAAACTCGCCACTACAATCGGTGCTTTTCGTTGCCAATGGTTGTGGTGGGTGACTGCGTCCCTGTCCATGCTGTATGGCCTTATGTTGTCCCTGAACTTTTGAATGTTTTTTGTTGTTTGTTTTTTTTTTTGCATAGCATAACGCTGTGCCACAGTGCCTCAAGAACACACACATACATATGTATATACATACATATATACAAATATGTATGTAATAATAATACTTAATAATTATATCCTACTTCTATTTGTTAAACTAACTAAGCTAGTAACGAAGGAAAATTTAGTGAAAACCGAAAGCTGAAGTGAGAGTATAAATTAACAGCTCGAATCGAATTATAAACTAGGCTAAGTTTAGGTATTTATAAATACAAGGCAATATTGTAATTTGTTTATTTGTAAATAAAATTAAAAAAAAAAAAATAAAACAAAATAATAAATAATATTAAAAAACTAAAAAAAAAAAACAAGAAAAATTCAAACAAAAACACACAAATATTAAACTCGGTAATTCCATTGGACGTGGGTGCGTGCAATTGCCGCTGTCGCGCCTTTGGCTGTTCGAGTTTGTCCGTTCGTCCGAGACCTTGCGCTCGTCGCGGTCAACTCGAGGCCTACTTGGTTGTTGACAAGGTGGCCAGTGGCTTGCATTGCTATCCGTCCGTTTGAGGACACAAAAGCGGTCCTCTGACCTCGCTGTCATTTTCGTTTATTGCTTGTCCGCCGAACTTCCAATTCGACCTTCAAATTGATGTGCACACACACACACACACTCGTGCACATCATATCTAAAAATATCTAAAATCTATATGTACGTAGTCGGTTGTATTACTTCGCGTTCCGTGCTGTTTTTCATAATATTCTTTTAAAATAACACCCACAATAATTTATTTCCATTAGATACTTTTTTTTTTAAACAAATTGCAAATATTGTTTTGTAGATATGTACGAATATACATTCAGCTACGTGTCAACGTAGCAATTTATTATATTAATATATTAAATGCACTAGGGTGCGCCATAAATTGATAAAAAATTATTTTCAACTCTTTAAAAGTATTCTGCAAGCTTTTCTTAGTAGACGTCTCTAAACTTTTGGATCTTAATATCCTGCATGATTTGTAAAATTTTAAAGCTTAGTGTTTGCATTCGTAGCTTTGGTCTGCACGCCATGAAATTTTAATTTTTTTATTACTAAAAAAGTATTACGTTTTCTGGCGCCTTTGATATGACCAAAAATGCTACGCAATAAATTAAAATCGGTATCGATAAAATATAATTAAAAACAGAAATTTTAAATAGTGATTCAATATTTTCGAAAAAGGCACAATTTTTTTGTTTAAAGTTTTTGATATTTTGAGATTTCTTTAACTTCCGATCAGAAGTAATTTTAACTGTAATAACTTCAAAGTAAACCGTTATGTAAATTTTTCGATCCAAATTAATTTTCAACTTTAATAATTCAAACTAAACCTGTATGTATGTAAATATTTTCGAAAAATTCCTAAATCTGTTCGCTTGAATTTCAATTTGTTGGATAGGAAATAGTAGGTTCCGGAATTCGATTTTTTCGCTAATGTTCCAAAAATTTGGTTAAAAATTTTCGCACAAAAAAATTACAAAAACTTTTCAAGCTATTATATATATTAAAAATAACACAAAATATTTTGAGATTTCTTAATTCTTCGATAAAAACCAGCTTATAACTTTAATAACCCCAAACTATGTAAATCGATATTTTAATATGTTCAAATAGTTCCAAAATCAAATTTTTCGAATAAAAATAATTCCAAACCTTGTTTTCCGATTTTAATTTTTCTATAATATTTGATCTCTTTTTAGTTTTTCGATCGATTATAAATAATTCTAAAAATAAATCAATCGATAAAATGTACCAGAAACACAAAATATCGATAAAAAAAATAAGAAAGTTTTGGATATTTAAATTTTTTTATTTTTCGTTAAAAAAATATTTTAAAAGCTTATAAATATTAATAAATAACAAATGAGGATACACCGCGAAATAAGCGTTAAAATCAATGAAAACATAAACTCGATCAAATATCATCAGAAAATTATCGATATTTTTCGATAACAAAATTTTTATTATCGGATTTAGTTTTCGGCAAACATTTTACAACTCGGATCTTTTTTAAAGGGAAAAATATTGCGGAAACCTGTCGTTTTGAAAATTATTATATTTCGTTAAAAAGTATTCGTTATTCTTGAATTTTATTTGCTTGAAATAATAAATAATATTAATCACTAAATATTGCTTGAAAAATATCAATTATTAATTTACGACTGATAGATATATGAAGTTTCGTTTTTTTTTTTAAATAATCGTTGCTTGTAAAGATACATTTTTTATTCCAAAATATTGTATACATACATAAAAAAAAATTAAGTAAGATAAAAATTATCAAATATTCATTTATGTGCGAAAAAATTGTCGAAATTATGAGAATTATGTATTATTTGTTAAAAATATTGAATCATATTTGTCTTGATTTGAATTTTTTTTTTTTAAATTTGATTGTTTTTGAGTTCACATTTGAAGGATTCTTATAATGTATTGCAGTTTCGGTGTTATTGACATTTTCCAAAATTTTTAATTTTATTGAATGTATTTTTAAAACGTTTATCAGAATTCCAAAAGTGAAGGAATTTACTGCTCGCTTGCTGCTTTTTTTTTGCATTGTTTTTATTTGTTTGCACTATACTTTTTGACCCCAGTAAATACTAACCTATTCTAAGCTTATTCACGGTTTCTAATTTTGTCAATTAACATCAAATTTGAAAGCATCTAAAAATCATAAAAACCTTGAAGCTTTACAAAAACGTACATCCTAATCATTCTACATTTGACATCGGAAGTAATTTATTTTCACAAAAATTTGTATATTCATAAAAAGTTACTCTACCCTATTACGAGTTTTTGCATTTATACTACTCGTATGTAAACCATGCCAGTTGTTCTTGGACCTAAATACAAAGATAAATAAGTATATCTTGTGGGTTATTGAGATTTTTACAATTACCTTCAACGACTGCAGCTGTTCCACGAATTTTCCGCTCAATCTTGTTAATTTCTTGCAATTTCTTCTTTGCTTTCTTGTTTTTTTTTTTTTAATTTCGCTTTCAAAGTTAATTGCATTTCGTTTGGCCACACCTCACAGATCCTAGTACTATATTTGACAGGTTGCCAAGCACCAGCGTGCTCGAAATATTATGCCACATGGCACTGCCTGCCTGCCTACGTTGAAGCGCAAAATATGACAATCTGTTTTTAAATAAAGAATAAATAAATATTTCCCCACGATAATAAATAATAATGAGAAATGAAAAAATAAGTAATGAAATTTTGCGCTTTTCATTACTGTTTCTAAGTAGGTGAAGTTTGAATCTGTCTTATTTAAAAAAAAAAAAAAACAAAAAAAAAATTGTATGCATGGTTATTTTAAAAAGATTTATTTGTGCGATTCAAAACGAAAATAATGCGATTTTAAATTGTAAATATTTTTAAATACATCTGGAGAAAAGATTAAATATTTTAAAGGAAAATTATGAAAGGAATATCAATCATATAATATAAAATATTTCAGTGCCAAATATTGGCAAAAACATACCGATTTTTTATAAGGCAGACCTTTTTAAAACAGACATAGTAAATTTTTAATGCTTCTATTTCAACTCGCTTTCTTTATTTATTCGGACATCTATAATTACTTCCCTATATTTAGATGAAGGGAATTCCCTTCACAGCACCACACTTTTTTAACAAAATCATTTTTCCTTATAGGATTTTTTGCGTAGAATCGGCATCTGGAAATTATTTAATTGATTAAATTATTATATTGCCTCGGGCGATTTCGAACTCGAAGAATAAAAAAAATATATTTACGAATATTTATACGTACACTTTTGTTCATATAATTAATTCCTATAAACTTTTCGTGAAATTAAAATTAAATTAAATTTTTTCATTAATTTTTTAGAAAAATACAGTTCATTATGTAACATAAACCATATAATCAAAGCTTCGCATTTTATATAAAATTTAGAAAAACTCAACAAATTTTCAAAAACTTGACATCCAATTTTCAAACTTTCACACCATAATTGTTTGAAATTTTTCAGATATTGACAAGTTTCGATCTATAGCAACAGTTTAAATACAAGTTTGAAACTTTGTGAAAAATTTAAAAAAAAATCTAAAAATTTCAAAATTTTTAATCAGACATAATTTTTGGTATGCAGTTTTGTAGCTCATTGAATTTTAACATCTATTTGAAAAATTCTAAATATTCTCAAAAACCAAACGGAATTTTTGGGCACTCATAAATTGCTAAAATTAAATTAACTACAAAACTACATACCAATAAGTTTACTAAAATTTATGATTAACAAGTTTGAAAATTTGACGAAAAGTTCTATGAAAAACTAATGGAAAAGAAATATCATGGATTACATTGTAAATATTGTAAAAAAAGTTTTTTGAGACAACGTAATTATTGAAACAGTTCTTTTTTGTGTGTTTTTCGCTATGCACCCCTGGTGTAAATAGATTTTAACAAATTTGATGAATTCGCCGTAAAATATTTAACCATAACAAAAGTTTGTCTAACCTTTTCAAATTTTTTTTTAACAACAAATGTCTACCCATAAAAAATATTCGTCCAGTCTATTCTGATTTTTTATTGTGGCAGCAAAAATTTTTTATTTCCAAATCTTTTCTTACAAATTAAATAAAAAAAAAAAAAGTTTTTTATATTTTTATATTTTCTTGACAAGTTTTGACTATTTTTTTTTTCTTAATTTAATTGAAATAAAAAAATAGTTCATTCCATAACAAAAACAGTTTAAATCCAAGTTTCAAAATTTTTGCAAAATTAAAAACAAAATTAACAAATTTCAATAAAAAATTTTCAAGATTTTTAATAAGAAATTTTTTTTTTAAAAGATATTTTAAGTATCATTTAATGTGCTTTTGAAGAAACTATAAATTACCGCCGATTTTTTATAATTTATTTTTCGATGTAAAAAAATTTCGACCACGCGTTATGAACTAGGTACTAAATTGAATTGAATGAGCTACCAAACTGTACACTTAAATTTTTTTTAATCTTGTTTTAAGTAAAATTTATTGCTTGATTTAAAAGGTTTTTGTTATATAGAATAAACTAAACTTTTATAAAAAATTGGTGGAATTTGCAAAAGTGAAAAATTGATAGTCTTACAATTTTGAATGATACAAATTTGTAATGCGACAAAAAAATGTTTTTGGCGATTTTGTTTGGTGTTTTTACAAATGTTTTCCTCACAAATATTTATACAGCGTTTTGAGGATATAGATCAACTTCTGATCAAACTTATGTAAATTAAAAAAATAAATCACGTTATATTTGCGGTTAGGGCGTGATATCGGTAAAAATTTAAAAGTTAAAAAGGCATTTTTGTGTAATTTTAGTGAATAAAAATTGTTGACAGTTTTGCTTCCGCGCCTTTACTATTTTTTTTAAACTCAAATGCCATTGCCATAAGAAATGATTTTAAATCTTCGTAGATAGAATGATGCGTCTATCTATGAGGATAAACGAATTTTTGTGGAGCTGTATATTTGGCGGTAAACCCACTATTCTTTTCAGAAAGTTTTAGTAGATTTTTATTTATTAGAATCGCGGATAAGTCATATTGACAATCGTCTATAAAGCATCCCTTCCAGCTCGTGGTGCGGTGGACAAATTTGTGCAAATGTAGACCCTTCTACGAACAGCAAAAAAAAACACACTCCCTTGCTTTTGAAATCTTCCAAACGGGGAGTGTTTGAAAATTTTACTTTAATCGCAAATGTTTGCTGGGTTCAATTTTATAGCCAGACGCGACTATTTGTTGACGTCTTGATTGCAATTGATAGTGGCAATTTGCTTGTTGGACGACAAATTCTTGCAGTGCGGCACATTTTCTTATAACCGCTGCTAAAATAGCCAAAATGCCAAAGCGCATAACACTTCTAAACGATCTAATAGTTTTGCATGAATGCAATTCCTCAATTCATAATTCATTGTTGTTGGATTTGTGCACGTACATATGTATGTATGTTTGTGTATATATTTGCAATCTGTTGCTTCGCTTATGTGCAAAATGAAATTTCGCTCGCTTAATGAATATTAATTTATTACATTGAGGAGAATGTGACAAATTTGAAAAAAATATTTGTACTATGTGTGTATATTTTATGTTTGTATACATATACATATTTAATAATAATCTGTTATTGTCAATTGCTACAATTTTGGATGCATCTTCTTCAATACATCTGTGTGCATATAATATAATATTGGCGCAGTCAAACTTACTATGTAGTTCTAAATTTGGTAACGAACGGCCAGTTTGATTAGCTAGTCGACTTCTTCGTCTTATACATTTTTTTCATATTAGCATTTAGTATTTTAGCATTGCGATATCCTACGATATGTCGATTCACAGTCTTTGCATCAGCATCATCCCATTCGATGAACCAGTTCGAAATTCTAACTTATATCTTAATGAAAGAAAAGAGTGGTTTTGCTAGCGCTGCTTTTGCCACAGGAACAACCGTAAGGGCAGAGTATTATCATATCAATAAGTAGGTCTTAGGTTTAGCTATTCGGGCAGTGAAACGATTACTGTATCCAAGCGCGGTTGAGCCCAGGGTATTACAAATTTGAGTAGGTTGGCATTGAAAATTTGCGAAATCGGGCAATAACCACTCCCACATAACGGTCCGAAAATCGAATAGGTATATTTCCGAAACTACTTTATCAAATTCTACTAACTGGAAATTTTAACTCAATAAGCTTATAACGGTAGTTTAAAGAAATAAAAAAAATCGATATTTCAGTAACTGTAAAAGGGGTTTTGCTCAAATTCGATATGCAAAATTGGGTTGCAGAAAGAAATACGCAAATTTTATATAAAACCGAAACTACTTTATCAAAAATTTGGTACACACCATGCATTTCAACTCTAAGCATAATTTCCAAAATTACAAAAATCATATAAACCCACGCCCTCTCGTACACGGTAATTTACAAAAAATAAAAATAAAAAACTCAATATTGTAGTTACTGTAAAAGGTAGTTAAAAATTCGTATGCAGGATTTAGTTACGGAAAAAGACTACTTAATTTTTGTGCAAACAAATTTTCAATACCAAAATTTAAAAAAATATAAAAAATACCCAAACAATTTCTAATCCTTCAGATAAAAATATTTAAAATTTTTGTTAACATTTGTTGAATTTTTATAACCTTAGATACATTCATTTCACCATTTGGTCGGTATGTATCCTATCGTTACTTTAATACGAAAAGGTCCTAACTTTCCCTCAGCGTAATTTTCAGGATAAAGAATAATCGAAATAAAATAACGAGCATTAGGTAAGTCTTTGAATGAGTCTAATATTAGGTACTAATGCCGCTGTAGATAATTTCAGAAGTTAAAAGCCATTTCAAACGCATTTCTGAGAGTCGAGAGGCCTTCCTTTCTACTTTCTACTTTCCGTTTTCCTTTCTTTTTTGTACGGAGTCGCATAAACCGAAGGGGCTTACCTTCTTTCGCTACCTAGAGAAGGGTTTCCCAGGAAAAGATTTCAAAGAGAGGATTTGCAGGCACTTGAGGAAGCCTTTTGGAGCAGTTATTCAAATTTTCCTGTATCATACATAAATAGAAATCCCCATTTAATAGGGGATTTTTCAGCTTTTCTTGGTTAGGTCTAGCCTTCTAGAATGGCTTCCCTTGAGAAGGCCTCCCTAAACTATCTTCTGGGATGTATGAAAGTCCGTCGGACGACGCGATTCAAAAATTGTTTATCCACGTAAATAACACACCACAGAGATATCAAAACTGTTATCATATTTTATACATACTTTCAGGCTAAAATCCATAGAATTAACAGTTTGAGCGATATGTGGTGGTCTTGTATATTAGATATTTGTTTTTTTTTTTTCAAATATAAGCCGAGTTTAAAATTATCTTTTAAATGGATGAGTTTGGGCTTTTGATTTCTCGCTCATCTGATTTTTAAACAATTTTACTGATACTGAAATATGTAGAAAAAATTGATTTAAAAAAAGTATATTTTCATATATAAAGTAACGATATTTTTGCTCACACTCTCACATGCTAGAAAAATATACTAGAAACGTGGAATAAGTACTACACAATTTGCATTTATTTCAATTTTCCATGCCATTAAATTTGTTTTTATTTTTATTTTTTTGCAAGCGGAAAGCAAATTAAATATTCTATTTTATGGTGCAATGAAATTGGCTAACGACAGCAAAGTGAAATGTTTTATAATAAATTTGCCAATAATCTAAAAATTGAACAAATTTACTTTTATTTTTTGGAGCAATGGTCATATGGCAAGCACTAAGCCAAACAAGTAAATACTAAATATAATAAAAACAGGTCTTGTGCTATTCCACTTCATGCCATCATATGAAATAAAAAAAATGCTGTATCAAAATATAAAGTACAATATACGAATTTTTTTTTGTTGAATTGGGTTTTCTCGACATTATATATTTTCATTAATTAGTCCGAAAGTGCTAAGTTTTATTGAAACCGAAATGCTTATGGCTCTACACTCACGATAAAGAAGGGAACTCCATTAGTCTTTGCTTTGGAAGACCTCATTTTATGGCTCAAAACGGTTAATAGATGGAGCTATTATACTTGGTAAAAATCGCCTATTGGTAATATTTTGGTTTAGAAATTTAATATTAAGAATGAGCCAATGAACAAAAAAAAATGTCGATATTTTTAAACAAGCAGAGTAAAATATATCGATATTTCGATATATCGACATTTTTACCTCAAGGCGAAATTACTATACCTAAAGTATTGTAAAAATATTTGATAGCGATATGAAGCGAATTTGAATTTAATACTCGGAAATAAATATCGAATGTCGATATTTTGAGATTCAAATATATCTTTTATTTTCTGAAAAAAATATCGACATTTCGATATATCGATTTTTTTATTCAATGCTCATTTTAAATCCAACAGCCAGAGAAAAATCTTCTTTTCCGTGCATCGCAATTTCTTTTGCCTCTAATGCGTCTAAGGGATATCGTAAATAGTTCGTCTAAGATAACTCAACCTAACCAAAAAATATAAAAAAAAAAACAATCATAACCTTATCCCATCTCCACTGGACATTGAAATGACAAAAAAAGATGTAATGAAAAAGTTGGGCGTGAAATGCGAGTAACACCTTCGCATTGAAATTGAGTCACAATTTTAATGACTAGCAAATATAATTTCTTCAATTTTTAGAAGACGCTGAACCGTCAAAATTTGCTCACATTTCGTCGTAACACATTCTAATCTTTCAAACTGTTTTTATTTACCACGCCAATATGCGTTACTGGCATTTCAGCATTTTTATTCGACTTGATTTTTTTTAGTAAAGCGCAAATTTCCCATTATAATAGCAAAGTAGTGTTTATTTAAACTAAAAATAAATTAATATTATGCTTATTTTTTCATTTTCCAGGACTGTCGGCGACCCTTCCAAGGCGGCTCTTTCTTCGATCACGAAGGCTTGCCCTACTGTGAGACACATTACCATGCCAAGCGCGGCTCTCTATGTGCCGGCTGCTCCAAACCCATTACAGGCCGCTGCATTACTGCCATGTTCAAGAAATTCCATCCGGAACATTTTGTGTGCGCCTTCTGTCTGAAGCAGCTGAACAAGGGCACTTTCAAGGAACAAAACGACAAGCCATATTGCCACGAATGCTTCGAGAAAGTTTTCGGATAAATAGACATCTGTACATACGAACGAGTATAAATATACATATTAGCTGAGATCGAATGGCGTGACGTCCAACAGTCACGAACAGTCATTTTAGAAATTTGCATACATTCATATACAAAATATACAAACACACATGCATACATACTTACGTACAGTGGTGTTCACGAAAATAGTAGGCAAATGTGCTGTCTTACCTTGTTTTATTTGAATCATTATTTTTTTATAAAAATATATGAAAATTTAAAATTTTATAGTGTATAAAAATTCGATAAAAAATTAACAAAATTTCCTTTTTTGTATGGAAAAAAATGCTGAACACCGTCAGAAAAATAATGATAAAAAATTAACCCGAATTTTTAGCCACTTCAAACTTGCACTTCATTATAGAATTAACTATATTTTTATAGAAAATTAATAAAAAAAAAGTAAAAAGATACAAAATTCTCAAAATTTATCATCAATACATTTGGCTACTACTTTTTTGAACAGAGGTGTATCTACGTATGTATTGGGTATTATGTAGATTATGTATGCATTTTTTTTTATAACTATTCAAAAATTAAAAATTTTTTGTGATTTATAATTTCTTTCCATATTCTAAATTCTATTTTAATGCCATTCAAACACCAGCGATTTCGAGAAAACTTTTGAAATATTAATATGCATACAAACTGTGCATATTTTTGCCAACACTGTAGCTAAGAATTTACTAGAATCTTTAATAAATTGTATTTTTTTGAAATTAAATTTTAATTGCCTTATTATAACCGAATGCTTAAATGTTATGCCGACCGAACTATTTAACATAATTTTAGGCTTTTTCTACATTTTCTGTTTGTGAAAATATTAATAAATTTGTGTTACATTTATAAGCTATAACAATTATAATTTACTGTTACTAAATATAACAACTGTGCACTCAATGCAAAACGTATGTAATGCCAAACAAATATACAGACGTGTAGTATTTGTATAAATTGTGCACGGCACGCTTATAACTTTTAACTTTGTTGACTAAATAACCATTTATTATGCAATGTTGCATTCGAAATATAAATCGTGCATATTTCTAGTATTGCAAGCAGAAAAAGTTGTAACAGTTGTTTACGTTTAAAATTTATTGAAAAAGCGACGAAATTTAAATGAATAAATTTATATCGAATGGAATTTTATTTTTCCCCATCTAGGTTGTCATACTATATTTGAGGTTATGAGTAGTATTTTGTTTCATGCCTCTGAGCTTTGTTAATTTTTTCTGAATTTAAAGGTCAAATGATACGCCGCTTCGGAATGCCAGTGAAAATGGTATAGTGAATGTGTGTGAATTTGTTCAATATTTCCACAGTTTTTCTTGCTAATTTTTTAAAACAAAAAATGTACAAACCAACGATTTGGATTTGCTATAAAACTTGGAAAATTAAAAAAAAAATTCTTCGAAATTTTAAACTTTTCATAACCCTTGTAGGGGTTAAAACCTACGGCTTTTGTGAATATCAGTAAATTTGGTACAGTGAATGTGGGTTAAATACACCGATTGTTTTTACAATATTTTCAAAACTTTTATAGTTAATTTTTTGATATATTGCAGAACTTTGAATTTTTTTTAATTTCTTCAAAAATTGTAACGGAATTTTTAGAAATTTTTTGTATATGAATCCTATCAAGGGTTTGCACTTTTTAATTTCTTAAAAATTTTTAACGTTATTTATTTTAACGTTTTTTTTTTAAATTCAAACTTCTTATCATCCTAGCAGTGCTAAATGTTACCCCATTTTTGAATGTTAGTGAAAATGGTCCAGTGCAAACAGTGAGTGTGGGTGGAATTCGGAGAGCAAATTTTTTTCAATTATTTCGAAATCTTGTTTATTATTTTTAAAGAAAAACCATGTAAAGCAACGCTTTTAATTTTTTACAGTACGTTGATTTTTGTTTACATTTAATCAAAATTTTTTACTTTTGAAACAGAATTTTTAGAAATTTTTTGGATATGCAGTTATCATGAATTTAAATGGACCACAAAATTGCATGAACAGAACTTTAAATTGCTTTATAAAATTTAAAAAAAAAATATTTTCATAAAATTAACAGAAGGAAAAATTTAATTAACTTCAAAAAAATCGACATGAAAATGTTAAAGTTTTCGGGTCTGCAGTTTTATAGCGCTCGCACGAAATCATATTTTAATGCTCGGAACTGTAAGCACATTCGTATAAAAAGGGTGTCACAATAAAAGTGCACGATTTGGTTTAAAAGCAAAAGGTATATTTTTCGGGTGAGTGGTGATATTTTTTAAGTATGGAATAAATATTGCATTTGCTCTCTTCATGAAATTTTCGACGTCTTTTTGTCGAATACAGAGAACGTAAATTATTTAATATACGTTCTCTGGTCGAATATTTTATCCGAACACTCAGACGCATGAAATTTCTACCACGAGCTCAGGTATTCTTCCTGATTGAGTAGCAGAAAAAGTATTTGCAAGATCTTGAAGTGTAGAGTTTGCATCGGAATTTCGGCGGATGATTCGGTCTGGAAGTTGTAGCTCTAAAAAATCGATTGTCTCATGGGCGGTGTGTCTAGGACCATACCTTCCAGTTGAGACCGCAATAACTCGGAGAACGAGTGACATTCACAGTCTTAGACTTTTATTGGAACACCCTATAGGAAATATAAGCACTTACGATATTCTATATTGTACTTACTACATATATGACACATACCCTATTATGCCTTATAATGTTCTCACAATCGTATTTACAAAACTATCACGCTATTTTTTAATTGTATAGATATTTATTGACAGACAAATATTTGTCATAGGTATACAAATATTGCTTATAATGGGGCTGATAATTGAGAAATGGTTTGCTCATAAATATTACTATCTGCATATAAAGGGAGAAGCAGTAACAGTTGGAAATATTATTGATAAGAATTGAAACCGGAAGAATTATTTAGCTAAGCGACATAAAGCACACTTCTAATGCCCTTTGGTAAACTCATAAAAGACTAATGAGTAATAAGTATTCATTAAAAAAAAAACGAGGCATAACTTCCAAAATCATTTTGCGTTTGTCGTAAAAGTTTTTTTTCGCATATATTGTTGTTTGAAATCACGCTTTAAGTTATTATACTTAATTGACTTCAAATTGGAATATCCTTACTACCATAACTACTTTGACCAAGATTCCATAATTAGCAATGCAGTGGGCGAATTAAATAAATCGTTCGATCTTCGATCTTACTAAACGAAATTTTATTATTTTTAGTTCCAGTTAGTTCTGTCACGCGGTTTCTTCTTTCACTAAATTTCAGTTTTCCACCTCTAGGTTTTTCTCAATTATTGAGGGAAAACAACAATCGAAGCTTTAGAAGTTATAGCAGCTATTTCGGAGATCATCATATCCGCTCGTCAGACTTCCTTCTAGACTTTTCCAGAACTCGACCTCCAATCGTCACGCCCGCAAAGCACGCACTCTACCTCTGCGCCAAGCTAGCCTGAACTTTAATATTTCCATACTATGTTAATTTACTTTGACGAGCCTAAAAATATACGTGAACTTGATAGCTCAATTTTGAGAGTTCCCGATGAGGAGGATTTTTATGAAATTAATAACGCTATACTAGATCTGAAAAAAATTCTCACAGAAGTAATAATCAAAAACCTAAATCTTTCTTACCGTCCCTGCGGCTAAAATGGTCCATTCTGAAATTCCAATTGTTGATGACGAGGTCGTGGATTTCGAGTGGTAACTTCCAGTTCCTCAAATGTCGTCAGCTTCTACAAAAAGACTTTGGACTTTAGTTTAGAGGTATGTTATCACAGGATCTAGGTGGTCAACTCACCGAAATTAATTATTCCCCGAATTGTTCTCGCAATAACCCATGCGCTTTGTGACAACCAGCACCGTCTTGTTAAAAGGGAAGGTCGTCGAGAATACGGGCTTCAATTTCAGAGAGCAAATAGTTCATTTTCATGCCGCGATAAGGACGCCATTTACAGTTACGTTGCGGTTGTCATGATTTTCGAAGAATTATTGAACGATGATTTCACGAGCACATTAACCTCTCCAAACCGATCTTTTGTCTGAACGGAATGACATGACTTAAAGCTCTTCGGGCTGTTCTGAAACCTAAATAAGGCAAGATAGCCATTAGGAGAAAAATAGGACCCAACGATGAACAAAATTTTGGGTTTTCAAGAGCTCAGAGACTGAAACGTTGCCGGGTCAAATTTTTTCATGATACAAGGCCAAAAAATACTGAACAAAAATACCATAACAGAGCAACGGCTGGATCTGTCTATAGAATGCCTGCTTTGTCTTAAGGATAATGAGCCACCGGAGTGCATCTTTTGTCCATGCCCAATCGCGGTCAGACAGAGATTGGAATACTTCAACTTGTGCATAAACGATCTACAAAGCTTTGGGAATTCGGACCTATCAGCGTCCATTAGGAAAGCTAAAGTCATGCTGGGAAATTCAGGTCGCAGTGTCCTTTCATTTCTGTTGTGTCCTAGTCTATATCTAGCTATGAATCTAAATGCTATGACAGTTTGACAGAGGCAAACTAATAATTAAAGTTGTTACCTCTAAATGAAACACCCCTTATATGCATACATTCGCCAAGTATTCGAGGATGCTCTAAATCTTAATAAAGCGGCAACACTGTTCTCGTATCACATGCGTGTTCTCTTAAAATTGAAGTATCGCGGTCTTCCAGTAGCGCAATGCCTATTTTCGACCCGTTCCATTGCCACATCGTTCTGCCCGCGTTTTCACAATACATACATATACTAATAAAATTTTGTTCTGGTATCTATGTATGTATGTATCTACATATGTATCTACTTTTACTCATTTTATGTGTTATATTTATTTTGGCATTCTTTTCTTTATTATCTTACAATATACGCAGCTAGTATCTTTTGATAACCGGTCGCTCGCTGCTGATGATGTTGACACAATTAGGAGAATGCCGCGTGCACATTTTGCTTACATAAAAATCTACATGTTTTATATATGTGCCACATAAGTGTAGATGTATGTACATATGTATATATGTTGTTACCTATTCATAAATTTCATTTCTTGTTGATTAATTTATTTGCCTACATACTTGCGTGGCAGCCGGCTTGCCTGACTGACTCTACGCACTCGCTCACCGGCCGCTGCAACTGTGTGAATGCTGTCGACGTCGCTGTCGGCATTGCCATTGAAATTGAAATTGCAAGCGTTATGATGATTTTCAACTCTATGACCAGGCCAATACTCGTGGCGGCCAGACGTTTCATATCTAAAGAGTTCAGTCAGTAGTTGCAGATACACCGTCGCCTTCAGTAGTAGTATCCAAATTCGCGCAAGTTCGATAGTTTCGTGTTGAAAGTGAGTGAGGAAGTGAGAGCGAGTGTGTGTGTGAGAGAGAGAGAGAGTATCGCTCTAAACGGAAACGATACCACCAAAATTATTGCTGTAAACGCCACCACCCCCACTCAAGTAGTAGGCTTTCCTATCTAACGCATTTTGTGGTTCTTTTATATCGAGAGTACATATATTTTTGTTTTATATGTATGTATAAAGTGTTTTTAATTTCAAGTTCATTTTTATTGTGCGCGTGGAAACGTTATCTATTTGCTACATAACTACAAAACACAGTTAAAGTGAGAAGAAACAAGTAAAAGTCCTAACACGCGTTCCGGTTTCCAATCAAATATTTAATTCATCAAATAGAATTAAAGAATACGAGCCCAAAACCGCAAAGACAAATTTCTTCGGTACTCTTCCGCCTCGAATCGCAGCGCAGTGTAATTATTTAATTGTCAGCGTAGTTCATTGCTAAAAAAAAAACAAAAAAAATTTGGTTTAAAGTGACACACTGCATACAGTTTTCGTGTGAATTCGAACAAGCGAGATACCTACATAATTCCATCTATATTTCAGAGACTAGTTGGTAACTAGTTTGGCGCAGGCAAGTATGCAATGTCCCGACTTCAAAAGTCCCTTACACGCCTGCATCACATACATATGTACATGCACACACCCACATATACCTACATACATACATATGTACCTACCTACAGCTGTGATCACGAAAATAGTAGCACAATGTATTGACAAATTTTGATAATTTTGTCTTTCCTTACTTAACTCAGATTTTTTTTTAATATAGTTAGCTCTAAACCAAAAAACATGCAAGTTAAAGTTTCAGACTGTGTAGAAGATTTATAAAAAATCGACAAATTAACAACAACAAAATGTCATGGGGTATTCCATTGAGAAGTGAAAAGTCCCAAAAATTTAAAAATTTCATTAATTATCCTCTTAAGCAGTAACCTATAGTTCAGTGACTGCACGCCATTAATCGGTTAAAAAATAAAAGAAAAATAATAAAAAAGGTGGTATTTTTGGGAATTTTTTTTATACGTACAGACTTTGTTTTAATGCTGCATGGTGAAATGCAAATAACTGTATTAGTAATGTTCAGAAAACAGCAATTTTTACAGATTTCTTACTTGTCCCCACCAGTCACAATTTTAAATATTTTTTAATATTTCTATGTGGAGGTTATACCAGTGTAATTTTTAATTACCATAAAAATCTAGCTAGAAATTTAAGTGGGTTGGCTAAAATTCGTATTTGAGTGTACAAAGATAAAATAGCGGGGGGTTTCAGTGTCTCACCGCTAATATTCATTCAAATAGTAGTTAAACCCCGAACACACTGGATAAATTTTTGAAAGTGCCTAATTTATCACAAATCAGGAACTAAATCAAGAACAACCCGTATTAGCTTCAAATTTGATCGATCATAACGAAAAACGTATTCCCCCATATTACCAAACTGGACGATCTATTTTGAAATATTGCTGCTCCTTAATTTTTAATACCTCTAGAAGGTTTCTTTCATTTCATAATCAAATTTTAATATAATGCATATATAAAAATATTGTATTTTCTATTATTTCTTTTGCATGAAAAAGTATTTTCCCATTTTTTTATAGCGTAATTCTCCAACTCTGTTACATTTCCATGGTAAAGTTAAACTCTGTTCACGCTGTGAAAATAATTTACTTTTATGTGGCATCTTTTAGGCGCTTCGATAATTTTTGTTGCTAGCAACATTTCAGAGTAATCCAAATACATGTTGCTGGCGAAATTTCGAGGCTGTGAAGTTAGTACTAGCTTTAATTAATACATACATATACGATCATTTGTTACTTAAGTGCTGCAAACTGATTTAAGAAATTTTGATACAAGAAGTTTTTTTTTTCTTAAGGGTTGGATACCAGGGTTTATATAGAAGAAAAGGCCAAATGCCCTCAGCAAAAAAAAAAATTATTAAAAATCAACAAGAAATTTTAGCCAGTTGAAAATTGCACTTTATTATATTAATATTTAATATACAGAATATTATATCCTATTTAAAATCCACCCGCATATATTATATTATTTAGAGATTTATTATCCTTGACCTGTAAATACGAGTAACTATCCTAAGTTAAGCTCATAAGCTACGGCAACAATAGCGAGCTGAAGGTTCACGCTGCCATTGCTCCTATGAACACCATTAGCTTGTAATTTTAATTATAAGTTAATCATCAATAATAATAATAAAAATAATAATAATATTTAATGAGCTACAAAATTGCATGGTGCGAAATTCTTGAAAAATTCGGATTAAAAAGCTTAAAATTTTATTGTTTTTTAGATTCTTCGAATTTTTATAAATTTTCGAACTTCGACATTCATTTGTTTTGTTATAGAATTAACTATATTTTTGAAAGAAAAAATTAAATCTAAGGAAAGACAGAATTCTCAGTACAGTTTGCTACAATTTTCGCGACCATAACTGTACGTGACACATCTGTTGGATGTACATACATATCTACATAGCCATATATGTATGCACATATATGCATTACTAAACTGATGCATATGGAGTTATTTACATACTTCCACAGTTATATATATGCCTGTGTATTGGTTAGCATGTTTTTAATATGTATTGAATAATCTCGACTGTCGTTTAAAATAAGTTTTAAGTGTTTACTATCGAAAATCATTGCAACATAAATATATGTATACTATTTAGAATGGACGAGAATTAGATACTTGTTGCAGTCACAAGGCCATCTCAAGTGGTATGTAGACGTGTTGCGTACATATGCCTATATTTTTATCTCCAAATACATATGTACATACATACATACTTACAAATGTATTTGCATTTGTAACTAACAACAAGAAAAAAAAAGTTACATATTGGGAAAATTTTCTTCTAGTAACTAAAAGTCACGCGAGCACATGATATGCCGCGTTTAGCTGACGCGGATTGCGAATGACTTATAGTGAATGTAGGTATCTATAATTTAACAAAAATGTTAGAAAAAGTATGACCGAAGTTTCTGGAGGTAATGTAATAGAATAGAGCAATGTATTGTTTTTAGATTTTTGTTTATCTGTTTGTACTCACTAATCTCCGAAATTACCGAATAGCTTTTAATGGCACTTTACCTGGTGACTAGACAATAATCTCGATGTGCGATATGCGATGTGCCTATGTAAATGTTTGCCGAATTCCCATAACGTTAAGTATAATATGATTTTTTAAACAGTTGGCAACCTTCCTACATGTGGTTTAGAAATGAAGCTCTTTCAAAATAATTTAGATTGACCCCCATATTGCAATATTTAATTTAACTTATTAAATAATTTGAACTAAACATTTTAAAAAGGCTGGCAACGCCCTCTCCAATTTTTTTTCAAACGACAACCTTTGCATAAAACTGGTGAATAAATTCAGCTTTTCAAACCTTTTTGAAAATATTTTCAAACTGTCAACTGTCTTAAATCTCTGTTTTCTAACACTCATTGCATTCCATATTCGAAATAGACATATAGCAATTCAGAGACAATCCTGATGATATCAATAATAATTATAATGATGATGCTAATGATAATGATAATGATACTGATAATGATAATGATAATGATAATGATAAAAATTACGATAATGATAATGATAAAAATTACGATAATGATAGTAACGTTGGTAATGATAATGCAAATGTAGTGACAGTAGTTATGATAATAATGCTATTGTTAAACTTTAATAATTTTGTATAGAGTTTGAGTATCTGTGAAGTTTTGACAAAACAAATTATTTGGCGTTAGACTTTTTACTTTCATTCATTGTAATATTTCATTAAATTTTTACCAAGTTGTTGTACTAAACTTTAGCTTTGTGTAACTAATCGTTTAAATATTTCATCTGAATGTTTTAATTTTCAGCTTGAAAGGAAAAAAGGAATAACTCGACATCGATTTTTTTTTGTTAAATTTCCATAGATGTTTACATACATTCACTAATTTTTTTCTGTTGCTTTTTAATGAATTTAATTCATTTTTGTAAGTTGGTTCTTTGATTAGCTAATTTTTTTTTATTCACAACTTAGATGCATACATACATACATCCAATGTAAGTACATATGTATGTATGTAGACAAATTTGTTTTGTTTGTGATATGATAAATGGTAATTTGTCTTACTTTGCATTTTCGTGAGCAAACCTACATACATAAAATGTACATACGTTTTTTATATGTATATAAATATTTCTGAACTACTGGCATTGTGTTTTTGGGGAGACGCTCAGACGCACACGCTCGGCTAATGTCGTCATCGACGGTAATCAGCAACGGTGGTCTGAGCGACAGTGATGTAATACGAGTATAAGTAATGCAAATGTGGAACTATAACTGTTCACATACCCGTTTGGTCGCACCGTGAGGCGGTCGACAACTTTGCTTTTATGGTCAACGAATTAAAATGACCATTCAAATCGTTGGGGAATCGTTTGATTAGAGCTACATTTTTAAATGTGTGTGTATATTACATATGTATATGTACCTATGTATGTGTGTATGTATTCATTGGTGATTGATTCTTGGCAGTCTCCATAAATAATTAAAGCTATATGAATTAGAATTAATAAAATATTTACCAGAAAGTCACATAGATACGAGGGTTTAATAGTTCCATTTTTATCATGGATTTGATGTGAAACAATATGTCTATATAACCTTGAATAGAGATGGAAATATGCACATTCAATTTATTTTACATTCACTCCTCAAAGCATTTCTAATCGATACCTGTGTCGCTATGTTTGTGTTTATCATTATCATTACCGATATTGTAATCGGGTTTGTTATCCATATCATGTTTTTTATAACCAAAATATTCTATATGGTTTGATTAATTGATACCCTGCTATCTTTATAGTTTCTATTAAGATTTTCGTTATCGTTATTGTTCTCTATGGATACCGTCAGCCTAATCGGTATAGCTACAATTATTCTTTGTACTATTATCTTATTGGTATCGTTACCATTGTTGTCAGCGCGGTCGTTTATTATTCGTCTTTGTATACGAATTCAAGTTTATTCGTACATTTTTATATATTTTCCTCTCATATTCTGAGCCCTATTTCAATTTCTATTCCTAATCCTATCGCTGTTCCTCTTCTTATTCCGTTCTCTATTTCCATTTAGATTTCTCTTCTGCGTCCTATGCCTATTCCACTTTCCTTTTATGTCACTATGCTATATCCTCACTATTGTCGTTTATATTTTATTTCCATTTCCTTTTTTCATTTTCATTCAATTTGATATTTCAATTCGTACTACCAATCTACCTATTTTTTATTCGTAGTCGTAATTTCCAGTTCTTATCCCGTTTCAACTTCCTTTTTCCATTTCTATTTCTTTACCTGTTTTTCCTTTTAAAATCCCCCAAAGAACGTAGATTACAAAGAAGTTCCATCCCATCACACCGTTCTTCTAACAGAAAATCTCGTCAAATTCATCACATTAGATTTGCTGATTGGTATTATTGTAGAATCGGATTAGATCCAATTGATATCTTGCCACAGGAAACGTTGCATCGCGTCATTTTATTTTGCCACACCATAAACAAATGGAAAGGCAACGCCATGAAACTTATTTTTACTTTGCCAAGGCGAATTTATAGAAGGTGATGGCATAAGAGCAGCTGACTTGATTTTTTTTATTCACCTACATGTATTTTGTTTTTGCTTTTGCGTATGAGCTTTCAAAAGCCCTAAACGCAAAAACAAAATGTATTTAAATTTTGACAACTCTTACGCAGAAACAAAAACAAAATACATACGAATTTTGTAGTTGTATTTATAAACCACCTTATATGGATTCGCCCTGTTCTTTGCTTTATAAATCTTATTAAATTTTCTTTTCTATTTATTTGACCCATTTCTTTTTATTCCCATTCCTATCCTATTCCTCTTCCCATTCATATTCTTATTATATTCCGATTCTTATCTCTTTGCCTATTCCTAATCCTATCCCTATAACTTTTCCTATTCCTATTCCGTTCCCCATTCTTATCGAATTTCCTGTCATTTTTTGATTTCTGTTCTCATTCCGATTTCTATTGCATTTCCTTTTCCTTAATTGAATTCCTCGTGTGCTGGATATATTCTCATTAGATAAACTCTAACTTGCGGATTTTACTTTAAGAAATAAGCAGAAAAGAGGATATCCAAGGGTACTATGGATTTAGAGTGCTCTAAAACATTATTCCTTAGAAAATTTCACTAGATGTGATCTTAGTCAAAATATGTTTACGATTTACGCAGAAAATAAAATAACAAAATGCTTTCCACAAAAAAAAAAAATAATAATAACAGCTCTATTAACTCACAATGCTAATGCAACTCTCGTTTTTGTATTTTCTTAAGAAGTTTACGATCACTGTCTGCAATTTTTTTTTTTAAAAGAGCTGAGTGAAATTATCCTGCGAATAACTTTTATCAGTCTAGCAACCTTCGAAAAAAACTTGTTGAGGGTTTCCCTGTAATCGAGGGCGTTTTACAAGAGTATGGACTGGTTTTTTCCATATTTAACAAAGGCTCTCAGAGATGAATAACTTTATATAGATATAAAGATTGATCTAGGGCTTTCATTCTGACTTGAAATGGTTCCACCCCCAAAATAACTTCTACATACAAAAATGCGTGCATGTGTACGTACATATATTTTTTGCAAGTGGTGTGATAAAAATGTTCGTGGAAAACTCGGCTATACGCAGATGGACAACGTCAAAGTACATATGTATATATAAATTATATGTATGTAATTATACCCTGCAATCAAACTCACTGGCACTAAGCAAACAATACATATAGGCTACTATATTTTTTCTACGCCAATAACTGGTCTAGTAGTAAGCATCAATATTATACCAGTTTATGAACTAGAGCGCTTCCGCATCAGCGTCATATCGTTCAATGAACCAGTTCCACTCCATATCCGAAATTTATAATCCATTACAAAAAGAAATACTCAATCAGCAGGTCATAAGTTAGGTTAGTTTAATGTAACTGCCTACATCCTTGTCCTGGACGACGGCACATTTAAACCCTTTGGCTCGTTGTGATCCGTTGTCGGGCCCCTTATCCGCCTTTTTGATCCTCTAAAAATGTAACCAGTTAGTAAGTTTGAGATACCTACCTAAACTCAACGATATTCGTCGATTTTAGGTCAGCCAGACAACCAAAGAAATCTTGCCGAAGGGATCGTTGTCTTGTTTTTGCTAGCGCAAAATAAAGGCGAAGATAGCGATTGCCTTCTTCATCACGACATCCGCGACATAGTCTCATCCTGCTAGCATGTGCCTCATTAACCAGGGGTCAGTGATAATTTCAGCCGATTGCCTACGGAGAGAGCGCTCTAAGTGGATGATTGCTTTATCGTATTTAGGTCAGATCGGCCGCGATGCCCCACATGTGGCTGTTCGGTAAAGTCCGACCTAAATCAGAGTGTGTAAGATGATGCCGAGACTCTTGCATTTTGAGCGGTGCCGAAGTCAGATAAGGAGGCTGAGTGACAGTTCTTGTCCACTTTAGTGAGAACTTTTTTAATTATTTTGATAATAATAATTTCAAACATGAAATATATTTGTATGTCGCATTTTGCAATGAGGGTGATTATTTACGCTTTATTTTCGGCTTTGTAACCTCCACAAACCGAAGACAGATGTCGCTGAGCCGCACACAAATTAATGTAACTATCGCCGTAAAATACTTGCTCGCGATTTAAAATGATTGATTTCTTTTCACTGCAAGTTTTTCAAATTCATTTAAATTTAATTTAATAAACAACAAATGATGTTTTCTAATCAAAACTACCATTCTACTTAGTTGCCTTAACTTTTATATTGTGGTAGAATGCAATTGGGAAAAGGTGTAAATTGTTACGAGTAGCAATAAGGCTAAAAAAAATACATCGATACTCTTTGCGTCTTTTTTAATAAAATATATTTTTTGTGCTGCAATATTGACCATGAAAATATCATGAGAAAACATAAACGGAGCTCATGCCTTTCTAGTTAATACGGCCTCAATATTTATTTTCTTAGCTTTAGATACAGTGGACTTTGAAAATTCAAATATGGGTACCTTTAATATAGAAACATCTAACCCAGCCGTCTTTTTTGTTATTTTTCTCTAATCTAATACTACCTTCTATTATCAAACACTGGACAAACATTTGGGAACCGTTGTTTTCGTATTTTAATAGCTAAATTACTGCATACTGGTAGTAGTTCCGAAAAGTTTGACATATCGCTAGTTCTTGGCTTTTTACATCGGTGCAGTGGATCGCTGTGTAGAGACTGTATTTGCTGGGTCAATTCATTGGCCTCATATATAAATGTATCTTTGTATGAATATACATACCTACATTATAATTATTCTTTGAAAAAAAGAAAATAGTAATCTAATATTCGTAGTAGTATTTTAGCTACACATTTTTGTGGGTTTTATTGCTGCCAATTTCCCATTGCCGGTACATAAAAATAACAAAAGAATGCCAATTAAGGCCTACACTATATATGTATGTGCATTTATGTATTTACGGGCGCACGTATGCACCTACTATATAATTAATACATTTTTTTTCAGCATAAAAAACTAGTGAGATCTTCTCATTCTGTTGTTTGTGCAGAAATAGCTACATTTCACCCAATAATACTAGTCTCGTATTGATTGTATTTTCGTAAGAATTACAGTACAATTTTATGCTTGTTTTGAATTAAAATACAATGTAAGAAAGATACTACATAAAGTAAAGTACGCAGCGACCCTAGTTCAAACCTCATCCAGGATAGGTAAAATACACCGAAAAATACTATAGCAAGGAGTTTTTCCAATGGCGCACCGGCAGGGAATCCTTTAGCTACCTAAGCAATAATTTAATTTGTTTTTTCATTTTATGACAAAAAGCGTGACGCGGAGATAAAAATCTGCTAAATCATGCAGATTCATCAATTTCAATCGCAGCGATATTAACCACTTGGAACTAATATCACCGCCTAAAATATTTTGTAAGAATCAGTTAATAAATGTTGCTTCAATTCCACAAATATTTTGCCATGGTAGATGATTGGGATATAACTGAATAACAACATCCCAAATTAAACCGAGGGAAGATTAGTTTAAAATGATAATGATAATGATAATGATAATGATAATGATAATGATAATAATAATGATAATGATAATGATAATGATAATGATAATGATAATGATAATGATAATGATAATGGTAATGATAATGGTAATGATAATGATAATGATAATAATGATAATGATAATGGTAATGATAATGATAATGATAATGATAATGATAATGATAATGATAATGATAATGATAATGATAATGATAATGATAATGATAATGATAATGATAATGATAATGATAATGATAATGATAATGATAATGATAATAATAATGATAATGATAATGATAATGATAATGATAATGATAATGATAATGATATTGATAACGATAATGATAATGATAATGATAATGATAATGATAATGATAATGATAATGATAATGATAATGATAATGATAATGATAATGATAATGATAATGATAATGATAATGATAAGGGATGGCGGAAATCGCTCCAATATACATCAACTTTCCGAAGAAACTTAGGGGATACACATAGTATGTCCATAGTTATTATGAATTATGTTACTGTAGTATAGAAGAAAAATATTAAAATTCAATGGGAATTCTGGCATTGACTAGAATTTTCTAAGTGTTGTTGCTTTACGTGGAATTCGCTATCAAATAATTAAAATTGAATACTACTTGAGAATAGAAATACTTATACATCTCAGTTTATCGTCGCATAAAATTTATTAACGCTTTACTGAGAAAAGGGAAATAACCACAATGGCCATGGTAACAGCTTAATTGTTTTGGATTTCCCTGCAGATTAAATATTGTATGTATGTATATATGTATATACACTTTCGCCTGTCATGACTAATATAAAAAAAATGACGCAGAACGATAATTCATTTACTGAAATTCAAAGATAAGCACGCAGCTTTTGCTGGAACAGTGGTGCTGGAACAGTGGTGTAATTTGAAGACTGTTTTCATATTCCAATATCGGTTATAGTAAAGATGAAAACAAATTTGCTTCTAATCAGCAGCTGTTAATCGATGCCACCGGTGAAATGTTTTCTCAGCATAAAGGAAGAGTTAAGATACGAACGTTTAATGCAATCGTTTCCGAGGTCCTATAAAAAGTGTGAAACAAACTATGAAACCTTACCATTATAATTTATATTCGTCGTTTCTGATGTTAGCTCCTCACATACGTTAAGTAGGGGCTTATATTCTTATACTATATATACAAAATACCTATCTCCTGTGATCAAACAAACTGTCACTCAACTTTTCAATCACGGTAGTGATAAGAAGTTATATGTTGATTACGAAACTTACATTTTCACCACTACACAACGTTTCTATCAAACATCAAACTAAAAAACACCTGAATAAAGAATTCTTCGCATTGTAAATATTTTTCACTAACGTAACAACAAAGTTTAAGATATGAAAAAAAATAAAAATAAATCAGTTTTTGACACATCCTAATGTGTGTTCGAGATAACATTAAGCTAGATAACTGCTACTTAGATAGTAACAATATATTCATAACTTTTTAGCTAAGTTAATTTGTGATTAGTTATGCTTTTTGGTTCATTTTTAAATGTCAAATAAAATAAATACGAAATACTTCTTGTGTTGGGATAGGTCAAAAAAACCGCATAACTAGTGTGGTAGTAAAAATTCTTAATGCATGAATTTATTACTTAATTTATAATAAACCCCATAGTAGGGCATTTTTTTCTATCTACCTATACTACATATGTGCATACATAAATAAATAGACATACACACAGTGGGGCTTACTCAACTAGACACGTGCATTATCTTAAAATCAAAGTCAACGGGTAAACAACCAAATAACCAATAAAACTTAACACCGATAAATGTCAATAATAATGCGTAATATTTATTGTAAATTGCGATAAGGACTAAAGAACTACTTAAGCAAAAAACAAAACAAAAAACCATGGTATTTGCCATAGGCAAGTGACAGATAGAGATTTATTTATTTAATTGTAGATAAACATAACTCTAGGAATGTTTTCCAAGTTATTACGTAAATTTGATTTACCTAGATACGGGCTAATTAAAATATAATAAAAAAAAAACATTCACCCTACATATTTTATTAATAAATATTCATTTTATGGTGGGAATATTCGCGTGCGCTGTTTGACTGATTTTGCTAATTCATCTTCTATAACACAGACGTCGAGTGCTGATAGGGTTCGGCCGCTAAGGTTCGATTGCGCAATAAATAACTGAAAAAGTGGGACAAAAGCATATTTAATGTTTAAAAAAATTTATATTTTTTCAAATAATTTTTAATTATATATATTTTTTTAAAAGGTTTAAACTTGATACAAAATTCACGAAAACTAAAAAAAAAATTCATTCAATTCTCAAAATTTTGAGAAACTTTTCGAGTATGCGGCTATGTAGCCAATTCAATTTCTATATATTAAGG
Organism: Anomoia purmunda; assembly: GCA_951828415.1. NCBI lineage: Eukaryota > Metazoa > Arthropoda > Insecta > Diptera > Tephritidae > Anomoia > Anomoia purmunda. Next base: position 12,784,788 of record OX639994.1, read on the forward strand.
TGCACATGCTAATAATTTCAGTTGTTTTTTAGAATTTTTTTTACCGAAGGAGTGAAGCATTTCCATCCAAAAAAAAAATGTTTTTTTTTCATGCAATAAGGTTGATTATTATAATTAGAGAATGAATAGAAAAAAATGTTTTCTCATGCAGTAAGCTTGGTTACCATAGGTGTTCGAAAATGATTCGAGAAACATTAGAGTAACTTAGAATTTTCAACAAAAAAAAAGGGATTTAATACTCTCATCGAGAAAACGATTAGTTCACTAGACAAATTATAACCTTACTCTCCATTGAATTTCTGATGTAGATTTAATAATCGATCTAAAGTGGGCCAAACCAGTTCCAATCGACTATTGGTTGGAATTCAATACTTTTGATTTGGATGCACTTTGGAAATACATTTTCTTTTATCATGTAACAAATTTCTGCAAAAATTTAAAATTTCCCGATTTCTTGGATATTTTCAATATATTTTTTCTATAATAATAATACTATTGTTACATTCATTTTAAATGCGGCATTTGGCGCTATAAACGTACTTTGAAAAATAATCGAAAAATAAGCAAAAAATTATAGTTATATATTTTAAGTGTTTGGCATAATTTTTTCGTTTGATATGCTATAATATGTTTAAAAAAAAAAAATTTGAAAATTAAAAAAATATAATGTTACAATTTTTTATTAGCTCAATATTTTTTATACAACATCCCCTCTAACTGATCGTTAAAAGTTCTGTAATTGTCAAGAAGAAGTTTTTGGTAATGTTATTTCAAAGTTATATTTTTTATACTGGGTTGGAGCTGCAAAAATTCAAGTCATCGAATTGAGTCAAAATTGTATATTGATATAGAAACGAGTAATTGATTTTTTTTAAATCTAAATAATAATAAAAAAAACAAAAAAAAAACGAGGCAACTGTTGAAGCAAAGTGCTCATGTTTGTGCGTCAATTATTATAAAAATTAAAAAAAAAAATATGTACAATATAAATCTTTAATATAAATATTTGTTTATACAAAGTAAATTGTATTACTAGAGTTATGCACTCTTAAGAATGAGAAGGGTTATGAGTCCCTTTCTGCATTCGTTCAACCAGCTCTGGTTACTTCAATTGTTGCTTCGTGTGCATTCAGCTTTAGCATTCCGGTTTTAATGATCACATAATATAAAAAAGCCATATAAAAAGTCATTCCTCATTTAGTTACGAGTGTTCTGAGAAGTACATTCATACATATTTATATAGATGACTAGACTCTAGTATTACAGTTTAAATAATACACTGAGAAAATGAGCAATAAAGAGTTGCCATTTGTTTACCATTTACATATATATTAATAATTGGTGTTCAAGCCTGTGTCTTTAATTTCTTGAATGACTTTTCAAAATAATATCATCTTTCTCTGTAAATATTTGTGTACCGACGCACCGTGTTTAGGTAAACATTTATTTATTTACATATCTACATAAATATTTATATTCGAAGTGCCTTTATATACAATTGGTTTATGGCAACTGATATGCTGATTATGCGCACGTACTCCGATTACTTCGTCAGTAGATCCACTTGAATCATAAAAAAATATTTCATGAATGATAAAAGGTACATATGTCATATTAGAATTTGAAAAAGAAACTTAAGGTGATCGATAAAAGTTAATCACTACAGGAAAGCCTTTCATTAGACAATGAGTTGCATTGGTTAGCCCCGGGGGTTCGCAAGGTGTGCGCCACAGCGATCTCAGGTACCATAAAGTATGAAAAGGGGTTCGATGAGAAGGTTCTTTACTTTTGCCCAGAAACTAAAATTGCATAAGACGAACGAATAAGGTAACAAGATACGCATTAGCTAGTAGGTCGAGCTGCTTAGCCGGCGTCCCAAAAAATCAATATCGAAGTGAGCCGCGAAATGTAAAAGTTTGGAAACCTTTTGGATTAGTCTAACACGTAAGGGAAGCGAAATGAGCATATGGGGATATTTCTATAGCGATGTTATTGTTTTCAACTTGTGTAAAACTCTGTATAATTCCATCGTTTACAACGGGGGCTATGCGTTACCTGATCTCCTAGCGGAAGTCCTAAATATATGCTAAGAAATTTACATTCATCATTAGCATTATACCAAACTCAATTAGAAAGTGGACACATCTTTATGCGGACCGCAGTTCGATAATAGCCGTGCTCATTAAACTTCCTACGATAGCCGAATACGGCCTACAGATCAGCTCGACCGCCCAGCTATCTAAAAGGGAGGTGTTGACTTTGGATGCGATTAGAAAAGGCGGCTCCTTCAATGCTTGTAGAAGTTCGTCTTAGCTTAACAAGTTTGTTTTAGTTTTTCGGAACAATTGGACATATCTTTTATCATTCGTCTACCTAATTATTGCAGTTTATTTCAAGCGGATCTAATGGCAATTTCAAAAGGCCGCATCACTGGGTTTGTTACGATTCCTGGTGATGAAATCTACAATTTAACCGACAATCAAGCGACTATCAAATTCCTGGGAAAAACTTTGCTGCCAGGCAAGTGTAACTCTTAACGAGATGGCTGAAATATTAATAAATTCGGAAATCGCATTATCTCGCCAAAAGTACCGATTTTTTTTAATCTTTTTATCAAGAAAATTACCTTGGCATCTAAATACTTACCATGACACTGTATACAGCTTATAAGATCACTAACCAGTAAATTTTAATGGTTCAAACACCTGTGGCAATAGGCATAAATCATAATCCTATTTACCATTTTAGGCCGCGGAAAACTTTTAGCTTAAGAAAAACAAGATACGTGAATGAGAAACTCGTCATCAGAGTTCAAGCATTTCAATGATTTAGGTTAGTTTAGCACTTTATGTACGAGGGTGACACACTAAGTTCCTGAAAAGATAAGTAATTTTCTATATGAGCCACTTTTTATATTTGAAAGCAGTCGAAGATTGAGTGTTTTGTGAATATTATAGCCACGACCGGAATAATAAGACTAAGCGAGCTCCGACGCTGTATATTGGTACAGAAATGAAACAAAAAGAGATGATTAGACGTATGCGCGATGGGCATTTTGCATACCTTATTTCAGGCAGAAGTTTTAGCAGTCTCGACCCGCTTCAGTATAAACCTTAAGAAAGGATTGCAGGGTATTTTTATTGCTATCATTTTACATAGCCAAGCCATTAAGGCCCAATCAAATCCGAACTTATCTTCCAAACGGGGTAAAGAGTGCGAACTATCCAGCTACTGGGGCGCTGGCCACTTAAGAAAACACAAAAACATCGAGTTTGTAATCAATTGTGGCAGACATCTTGCAGAAAGCCTATTCATTATCAAAATAGTTATATAAAAATGGAACCACTGATCCAGGCGATTGATCTACAACCTTGTTCGCTGGTTTGCCTAATATCGTACTCTTGATGTTATCGATCATCTCTGGTGTGGTGAGATCCATTGGGTAGCTCTAGTCAGAACGTATGGCGGTGTCACTTGAGCTGGTACGAACAAACCGAAACCCCGTAAGCCAGTGGTGGATTGTCTCAAACGATGGTGAAAAGTATCTCAGATATTTTCCAAGTTCGTCTATGGTTTGCTTGATGGAAATTTTTATTTTTTTTAAATAGCTATCGCATAAAACTATTTAGGAAGCGGCGTGTTATAGTTTTCATTGCCTCATTGACCCACCCTCTTATGTCTATAAATTTGTATGTCTACAATGTCTCTACATATGAATGGAGTTTGTTTACCTTAGTGGTACAGAGCATCGATTTATAGCACTTTTAAGTCTGCCAATGGTTTCACATTTCACACACACAAGCACGCACACATCTAAATGTTTATATGTACATATATAGTTTAAACGCATCAGAAAAAAAATACCATAGAAAATCGAAACTTCCACCCACCTTTACTTCGCTCCACTTTAGCAGCAGCGCGTTGCTCTTTAACTCTATTAAAATACTCATTGTTGTGCAAACTTTTTCATTTCAGTTCGAAAAGCCGCCAATATGAGCCAGATCTCGGACACTTCATTTATACCGGATCTTCCAAAAGGACCGCTGTGTAGACATCGTAATCGCGCTAAATTCGATTGGAAGCAACTTAAATTGATATTCGAAAGGGAGCAGGATTTGCGTATAAAAGTTAGTTAAAAAATATATAAATTTTTTAAAATTTAATTCCTCTAATTTGCAACACGTTTTCTTAATACAGTATAAGGTGTGGAAAATCCTCGAGAATGACCCACTTTTCTCCAAGCACAAAACTACACTACCCGCCGACGAGCAGAAACATCTCTGCGCTATGCAAGTAAATCGCATGCCACATTTGGATCTTATACCCAAAGAGATCGAACAGAAGAGCTTCGGCGAGAAGACCAAATATTTGATGAGCATAAATGAGGCTTTGCACACGTATTGTCCGAGTTTGTCGGTGAAGATCGCATTGGGCGTTGGACTATTCAATAACGCCTTGCGTGCCATGGGCACCGAACGACACATGAAATACTACGATGCGGCGTGGAATCGTGAGCTAATAACATGTTTAGCTATTACCGAAGTGGCGCACGGCAGCAACACAAAGAATATACGCACAACGGCTACCTACGATCCTGAAACACAGGAGTTCATCATCAATACACCAGACTTTGAGGCGGCGAAATGTTGGGTTGGTAATTTGGGCAAAACCGCTACAATCGCTATGACATTCGCCAATTTATATACGGCAGATGGTGAAAATCATGGACTTCACGGTTTTATAATTCCCATACGCGATCCAAAGACATTGCAGGCATATCCGGGCGTGCTAGTTGGTGATACGGGTGAAAAGATTGGCTTGAATGGCATCGATAATGGTTTTGTAATGTTTTCGAATTATCGCATACCACGTGAAAATCTGTTAAACCGCACCGGCGATGTAACACCCGAGGGTGTATATGAGAGTGTTTTCTCTGAGCCAGGTAAAGTGTTGGGTGCTGCGCTGGAATCCTTTTCGGCGGGTCGTATCGGTATTATGCAGGAGTCGGCGAATACGCTGGCTAGCGCGGCTGTGATTGCGACGCGATATGCAGCGTTGCGAAAACAATTTGGGCCCGAGAAAGATGGACCTGAAGTGGCGATCATAGAGTATCAGCTGCAAGTGAGTATATTTTATGCATGCATAAATTTATTAAAAATTCAAAACTAATTTATTGTAAAATTTAGCAATGGCGAGTATTCCCCTATCTGGCGGCTGCCGGTGTGCTGAAAGTGGCTGTGGCGGAGTTGACTGGCATTTACCTCGAAATTATTGAACGGTCGCAGAAGGATTCGAATGGGTTTGAGTTGTTGGTGAGTTAATGGCTATTCAAATAATACCGCTTTATAGGAAAGTTTTTTCTTTATTAGCACAGATTTTAATTTAATGAACTGACTAAAACAAAATAGATAACCAGATGCTACTAAAGTTTCACCTTCACTAAATTTCTTATAATTTTACTATAAATGAGTTTTTTTTTTTCAAATAAGAGCTAAAATCTGCATACAGCGGTGAAAAAAATAATAGAAACACGTTGGTTTGGCAATTTATTTTTTCTTTATTTAATTTCCAACAATTTTTTTATAAAACAATATAGTTCGATCTGACAAAAATAATATAAATATCTGACATAGAAAAAATTTGAATTTCCAACTTAAAAAAAAAATAAAGGAAGTTTATACAGGTTTCAAAAATAAATTTTATTAAAAAAATTTCAAAAATTCGCTAAATGGAAGAATAGCCAGTAAAAAAATAAAAATTTACGTAACATAATTCTAAAAATTCTGATTAAAATTTTTGAAATTTTGTTGAGTTTTTTTTTTAAGTTTACACAAAGTTGGAACCTCACATTAACGAAGAAGAAATAACAAACGAACGCGAACAAACTTTAATTAAAAAAAAAAAAAGGTTTTTGAAAATGTAGTAAAATAATAAATCGCTAAAGCTTGAAACTAATTTTCAGTTTAACTAGATTCTAATGGATTGTTAAGTGAACTTTGTTTTATCCTCACATTAGTGGCTCTTTTAAACGGCATTGGATTCCGATCGGTAGGATAGTAGTCATACTACAAAGTTGGCTCTTCTTCTAGATCGCTGGCAATGTCTCTACATATAGAAACATTGATTCTATATTAGCTTTATGTATTCGTTCCTTTCATCCATAGACCATATTATTATTTTGACGAAAGGATCGCTTAACCATTGTGGCTTCGACTTTCTTATATCCTTCATTGAACAATTTTCACCGCTTCTCAGAGTTTTCAAAGACAAAAGACAAAGGACGTAGCGTAGGCAGCAATCCTTGAACTTTTAATACTTCTTTCTCCACAAAAATTGGACTAAAAATCTACGATATTCACAGATATCAAAGCCCAGAAAAATTAAGCCGGCAGTTCAGCGGGATGGTGTCCTCCCCACACTTTAGTTTATCTTCTTTATATCAAAATTCACAGAACCACCTAAGAGCGTTCAAAAGCGAATGGCTTTCTCATTAGGAACCTTCCCCTCTCCTCGACGAAATCTTCAGAAATGTCGACCAACATTTTGGCACATAGTAGCAATAAACATTGGTCTTGCTTTATGCCCACACAATCGGGATCAACCCACAGAATCATAGAATCGTAAATTTGAGTAGGTTGCCAGTTCTGAATAATATAGAGTCAGGACAGACTCGGGATACCTCGTTAACACCACCAGCACGGTGCGTATTAAAATATCAAGCATCCTAGCAGTCACCTACTCGAAAGAAAACCACCTTCTCGATGTGGATTTATTGTCGCCGTCCAATCATACGAATACCGACCTTTAGGCCAGCGACATATCGTTAGGCCTTTAACGATGTACACTGCAGATCTGTGAACTAATTTGCCCGACGACTTTTGAACCAGCAACCATATACTATTAACAGTGCACCGCGGACCTTTTAACTGTTGTGACATAATCTGTGATTAGTATACGGAAGAGGAAGTCGCAATCAATCTTGGCAGAAGATCATCGTTCAAGCAATTATTGGCGATTATATTCATTCTTATTTAAACTACAGGCTGGTATACTGAATATATGTATACTAAATATATGTTCGCTCTGTCACCACTATAACACCGCATAAACCTACCTATCTAATACCACACCCCCTCTGTGTGTCTTCTTTCCCAGTATGGAAGGGTTAGAATTGCTGCTATGATAAACACTGTAACACTCTTCCTGTAACCCCTAACGTAAAAATATGAAGCATCGGCTTCTTTTACATTCAAACCAAAGTATATATTATTCTCATTTTAAGTAGGACAGTTCCATCTGATTTAGGTTGGAAAGAAAGGAGACAGGCGATGGCAGTGTATTTTCACAGAATACTTCGGAATATATTGTATTACTACATTGAGGCCCTTGCCACAAGAATTAGCTGGAATATGACAGGATCGATTTTCATGTCGACAAGTTTTTTAATGTTAAAAATTATAATTTTTTAGAATAAACTCTGCAAGCTCTTCAAATTCTTCTATTCACTTAAGTAAATAAAAATTTCTTCAAATTACAGACCCAAAGTGTTTCCGAAATCCATGCAGTTATCTCCTCATCAAAACCGCTAATCACATGGACGGCAAGAGATGCAATTCAAGAGGCGAGAGAGGCTTGCGGTGGACATGGCTATTTGAAAGCCTCTAAGCTGGGCGATCTGCGCAACGATCACGATCCGAGTTGCACTTATGAAGGTGACAATAACGTGCTCGGCCAACAGGCTTCCAACTGGCTGCTGCGACAATGGAACAACACCGTTGAAAGTCCAGTGGGTACTGCGAATTTCCTGAACAATCGAGATGACATTATGCAACGCAACTACGAGAGTGTCTTGCGTGAAGCGCCCATCGAATCTATGGATTGTAAGTGATATTTGAAAATATATTTGATGACTACATTAACTTCATATGTGTATGTTTTTTCTTACAGTTGTCCTGCACTGCTACGAATGGATGTTGTGCTATCTGCTGGACAAGACGTCGACGCGTGTAGCGCATGATATAAAAGCCGGTGTACACCGTTTCGATGCGCGCAACAATTCACAGGTCTATGGAGCGCGCAATTTATCATTGGCTTACGCCGAATACTTTGCCTTGAGCCGTTTCAGTCAACGATTTAGTCGACTGAACGTTAGCAGCGAATTATCGCAAGTGCTCGAAACACTTTTCGCCGTCTATTCGATGTGGTGTATCGATCGGCATATGTCCACTTTCTATGTTGGTGGTTTTGCAAAGTCAGCTGAATTTGCCGAAGCGGTGCGTGCGCGTTTACTCAACAAATGTGGTGAATTGAAGGATTCGGCTGTGTCGGTGGCGGATGCTTTGGCGCCACCCGATTTTGCACTCAATTCAGTAATCGCCAAATCGGATGGATTGCTATATGAGAATTTACAAAGTGAATTTATGACCAATAAGGGCGCATTTGAACGACCTTCTTGGTGGAAAGATATTATTATTCCTCAAGTGAAGTCGAAACTTTAAAAGCACTAGCGCAAATGGATGATGGATAAGCAACTAAAAACACACATACACACATACATACATACATATTTGCATAGGTACTATCTATCTACATGTATTGCATTTTCCTAGTGTCGAGCATTTTTACGAAACTAATAACTGTACTCGTATTTTATTGTATTGTAATGTAATGGTGTAAAGTGTGCGTGAATCGAGGAAGTGATTGTGTTTGTATAGGAAAATATTAGTAAAACTGATAATAATAAATTGTAATGATGATGTCTATGATAATGGTAATTAGTTTTCGATATTTTGTGGCTTCAAATTTTTACATATTTACATGCATACGACCTACATACATACATACATACATATGTATGCAACTGATTTGATACACAACTTAATTAGCTAGATAATTATGTACGAGTATGTAGTATAACGTTTGAAACATAAAAATGTGAATATTTAACTATTTAAATTTACATTACCGCTGATGTATTTCATAAAATAATTTTTATGACAATTCTATGTTCGAATTGTTATTATGATTGGGGAATGCGAATGTTATGTGCGTATCCTGTATCTGTTGAACTTTTTGGATTCATTAAAGAATTTTAACTAAACTAATATATCTAGTTGTTTTCATTAAAAGTTTTGTTAGAAAAAAATATTGAACATTGTAGTTTTACGCTTGGCTTTGAGCTATGTAGGTGAGTGGGAACTTAAGCGAGATACAGTGCCGGAAAAAAGTATTGATACACCATTTTTTTTTAATATACATTTATTCAAAGGGGGTTTCATGCTAAAACTTGTGCGTTAATTTTTTATCAAATATACATAGCTAATTCTATAACAAAGGAGAGATATCATGTTGAACAAAATTCAATATTATATAATTTGCCAATTGCGTTTATTAAATTGTTTTTTAATATTTTTTTATTAAGGTGTAGCTCGTTCTATAACATACACCATATATAAACTAAAACTTTCCAACTTTTTACAAAATTTTCGAAAATTAAAAAAATATAAAAAAAACTTGCAGATTTTTAAAAACTATTCGAGCTTGCAGTTTTGTAGCCAATTTAATTTCAATTCAATTAAGTGCAACTTTCTAATCAAAAATTTGATTTTTGCTGTTTTGATGTTTAACGGAGTCGGTAATATTCCTCCAGAAAAAAATTTTGAGGACTCGTTATAAGAAGGTCCAAAAAATTCTGATTAAAAAGTTGAAACATTTAATGGGATATTTTTTTAAAATTTATTGAATATTTGTGAATTTCATTAAAAGTTTCTAAATTTTTTGGTTTTTTTTTTGGTTAATGTTATAGAATGAGCTATACTTTTATAAAAATTTATAAAAAAGAAATTAGTAAACATAAGAACAAATTGTATTATAATGGATTTTTTCCACTTTCATATGTCCAACACTGTTGGAACAAATTTAAATGTTTTTTTTTTCGAAAATTCTACAAATCGGACAAAAACCACGCCAATCTCTCTATAATGAGAATTTCAAATAAAAAAATCAAATAAAACGTACCTATCAAAGATAAATTGCTCAAAAATGTACAGGATGGTATTGGATAAGGAAATACATGGAATCAAAAAATTTTGGAGGTAGGCGTGGCATCGTCCACTTTAGAGCTGATAAGTATACATCTGAAACTACTTTATTAAACTAGCAAATTATGGATTTTGAATTAATCAGCATTATTTCGAAAATTTTACAAAACCACGCCCACCTTTCATGTAACGGTTATCTACATAAATCAAACAAAAGCACTATGTCAGCAACTACAAAAGGTAAAGTTTAGCGGTTTATTTACGTGGAAGGAATCTCAAAATGCGTTTTGAAAAATAAGCAGGATTATGTTAAAAGCATAACAGTTGTTTTTTGCTTATATTTAAATAAATAAAAGTCATTTAAATTATAAAAAAGGCAGAATATTATAAACAAATTTTATAAATTTTCTAACATTCATTTCTCCCCTTTGGTCGTCAGTGTGTTAAATATACATATATTCCATTTTTATTTTTCAAATGTAATTCTTGAACAACTCTCCAACTGCGACTGGGTGATTCCCAATAATAAAAGTCGCTTGTAATTCTATACGCTTTGAAGCTGCTTCAGTTCGGTTGTCATCATCGATGCTGTTGTGGATATTTTTTGTTTGTTTGTTTTTTCCAATTCGCTTTCTAAACTTTTTGAACAGTTTATTTTTTTGGTTTTTTTATATTTTTTTTGTTTTGTATTTATTTCCACTGAGTATATTTATTTGCATAAATAAGTACTTAACGATTCTGATTTATCTTTTTTGCTCACGCTTTACAACATCACTAAAAGTGTTTTGAGCTGCGCCTCCATGTATTTAGTATATTGTTTTCACAAAATACTTTTTCTTGGTAGAAATACACCGGGAGGCATGTCGTAATATACTATATGCACATATGTAGGTATTAATAGGATGTGCATACAAAGGTAAAATATTGAAGTTTTTTGTACAACTCCTCACATTTTAGACTAAGCCGCTACTCCTTTCATTTAACATTTGTATACCCCTTTCTTTTGAAGAACCCATGATGTTGGTGGCCGATTGACCTTAGTATTGGCAAATAATTGATTTTCTGAGTATCTTTCTGGCGGGGTTTTACAATTTCTATCCTATGTTCACCCACAAATTTTTCCATTACCAAAAGCAATCAATCACACAACTAGACTGACACAAAAAAAATGGCACTAACTTTATTTAGGTATTTTTAATGATGTTTGAAAATTAGTTTTTTTATCTTTTGTTTAATAAAATTTCTCATTTTGTCCGCAGTGCGTTGTTAGAAAAATATTTTTTGATATTTAATGTGGAATGTAATTTCATTTAATAGTATAAGAGGTACTTAGCAAGAGTAGCCTAACGAACATTTGTAGGCCAATGAAGTGGCTACCTAAAATGGATTACCAGAGTTATGTCCTTTTAACTTTTCTTATTCGGTTATATAGAACCACATAGCTTTAATGCAACTTTCATACATAAAGGCTCTATTTGTTATTTACGCATAATTTTTTCATGCAGATATCCAGCTCACAAAAACTGCTAGACATTTTCTGATATCAGACAATTTGTATACACTTCGTACAGGTTTCTGGCCGAAGTATTTCGGGAATTTTATTTATTTCCTCATCTGACATGTCTGACAGAATTCTGTACGAAATGTTTATTTGTCTATTCTTTCACAAACCGGCCGTAATTTTAAATTAGAGCATCAGATTCTCAGATAGTTTCGAGAAAATCTGGCTGATATTAGAATTTCCCAAGACGTGCTTGCTAGCCCGATTTCCTGCCAACCTCCCCAAATATTGTTGTTTTGTTTGATGTCGGCCGGACACCTTAAAGATTTCAGATATTTATGTCGACGAGTCTGACGGGTATACGAAATTTGCTAGCTTACTGCAAAAAAAAAACTATTGGCATGAAATTTGGAAGAAAAAAGCCCATAAAAAAAAAAGAAAAATGAGAAAACAGATTTAGTTTTTTGTGGGGTTCCTTTCATTTTGAAGAAAGGTCGGGGAGGTTTCCATTCCAATGAACATTGCTACCGTTTGGCATAGACCCTAAACCTCACCAATAAATTGTTTTCCTCCGAAAATATAATTTATTATTTTTTTACTTACGAGTATTATGTTTTAAAACTGCCGCCAAAATATTTCGGAAATATATTAAGCTTTTCTTAAACACAGCATCAGAAATCTTATTGCGAGTATCACCATTCTGTTGAAACAACTTTTAAATTTTTATATGTAGATATTTTAAGCATAAACTGTTTTATAATCCAAATCAGTTCAGCTCACGTAAATTTTTATATTTTTCCAAAATATTTTGATTGATGTCTTAAGCTATATTTGTTTTCGTAATAGCGCTGGCAACAGTACCCATCTTTTTTTTGTATCTAATTTTTTCACAAATTTGTACTTAATACATTGATACGAAAAAAGAATACTACATTTTGTAAAATGATCTTTTTGTTTTCTCATTTCTCTCATGCTTCGTAAGTGAAAATCCCGGATACTCTCTTCATTTGTGCCTAATTCTTAATTTATGAGCAAATTGCGATGAAATTTAGTATTTTCGCCTTCTAAAATCTATGAAAAAATTAATATGAAATGAAATATAAATATATCATCATATAAATTTTATCGATAACAATCGAAAAATGTGTTCTTCCATAACCAAACTATTCTTGGATCTGTTCTGGCTTTAGAAGCATTCTTAAAAATGTATACAATCTCTCACATTTCTACCATTAATCAAAGAACTATGCAACCCTGTGGCTACAGAGCTGTCAAAATAAAGATAAGTTAGGAATGACACGTGTGAACGCACTTGATTTATGCGAAGTAATTAAGATCGAAATAAGTAATTTACGTTGTAATGTGAACATGATTTTAGATAGAGTCGAAATTAGCTATCACTAAGTATTATATGTGTATATGGGTAGTAGCTTCATTTAATACATTATAAAGTAGCGGACGTAACATTGGCAAGTAACGAAGTTGCGAACTTGTTGTGAATACCTACATAATGTTAGTAGTAAGTTATATGACTATGGAATTTCACGACAAGTTTTTCGAAAACAAAAAATTTAATAACTTTAATGTTAGCCTAAAATATACAATATAATTTATATAATTTTTTATCCAAAACTTCACTGAATTCTACTTTGCCTTTGACAAATTAGGTGCCATAGTTTTTAGGGGCTCAAGCTTTAGTAATAAAAATAAATAGTTAAAGAGATAGAATTTCCGCCAATTTATTCACCTGAAATAAATACTACAAGAGTACTCAAGCAAAAGTTTAATAATTTGCTTATGAATTCTAAACGCTCTCGTGTCGACGATTGCTTGGGCGTTTGTGATGATTTGACACAGCTGAATAGTTTAAGCGAAATGGAAACACTCAAACATACAGGCTGAACTATACAGACTACTTACTATAGTATATACGACAAATAAACATACTCCTATGTGCATGTGTCTACTTGCACTTGAATCTTTTCTATGCCAAATTTTACAGCTGGAAGAGCTAAGTAGACACTTGAAATTAATTGATAATTAAAAAAAAAACTCTAAATATTCATAGCTCTGCCCAAACACATCATTCGATCGGTTACCTACTGGCATCAGCGGCGGCTGCCGATGGGTTAAAGTCGGTCGGTATGTAAGCTGGCGGCAAATGGCAAATGGCAATCGAGTTTGCTTGGGTTTATAAGCAGCCACTTTAACACCTGTTGAACTTATTCGTGAAAAAGTTACCGCGCAGACTAGACGTTTATCGCTACCTCCAACGCTTAGAAAAGAAGATCTACCGCAATCGTTTGAAGTTTTTAAAAGCTGAGTAAAGAGAGAGAGAGGAAAAAAACAAAAGTAGCAAACGCGTGTGAGATAGAGAGAGAGAGAGAGAGCGAGCGAACGAGCGAGAGTGAGAAAGTGAGTGCAAATAGTAAATAGAGAAATAAGAAAGTTTTCCAAGCTGTTAATTAATAACCGGTAAAACAGATTTTAGTGATGCGAAATAATGACAAGCAAATTACATACAGCTCTCATCTAAAGATTTACACCAAAAATGTATACCTCCACTTACATATGTATGTATGTATGTATGTATATTTGAAAAATTTATGTCTACGTGCAAAGCATTTATGAAATCAAGTTCATTTCAGTTATTGAAAGCGCGTCGCAATTTCGAATTTTTAAATTGCTACCCAAGTCCTGTTTTGTAAAAAATAAATATTTATTTTTGTTACTAATAAACTTCAAATACTTGTGGCCGGTTGTTGAAAAACAAGATGAATAATCAATTTATTTTTTTTAGTTTACACTGATTTTTGCTGAAAAAAAAATGTAATTAAATTCATAACCTTAAATGAAATTTACTTGAAATACGCTTATCAGATTATATTTGCCGCTATTACATGTCAATTTACAACAAATTTGAATTAATAATTTTTCGAACATAACAACAAATTTATTGTGTACATGTGTACATTAGGCGCAACATTTTCCATCCAAAAAAAAAACGCTTCTTTTTTCCACCGGAATTATAAAATCTATTAAATTTAAAGACCTCCGCTGAAATGTTTCGGAAATATATTAAAATTTATTTTAAATGTACCGACTTGAAAATATCTCCAAGACTGGAGTTTTTTGTAAATAAAAATAGTTTTTTAAAAATAATTTTTGCAAAAAAATTATGGCAGTTTAAGGTTAAGAGGACTGCAAAAATACATATATTTAAAAAAAAATCAAAGGAATATTAATAACAATATTTTCAAAGCTGTTTTTGAATTTTTTTTGGACGATTGGTATAAGAAAAATTCGAAAAACTGTTTTAAGACTTACATCAGCTGGACCAGTTTGAAAATGCCTTAAAGAATGAGAGTTGTTTTTTAAAAATAAATAAAAAAGAGTTTTTCAAAATACTTTTTGAAAATATTAAAAAAAAAAATCATATCAGATTATAAAACCGTTTACGCTTAAAATGTCTGCATAAAATAATTATAAAAAATTGTTCAACGGAATCATAATAAAGAGATTTTTGATGAAGTTTTAAAAAAACTCAGACAAACCGATTTAGAGTTATGTATCATTGGAAACGTATTTTCTCTACCTATTTAATTTTTTTAAGCTAAGCTGTAATTGCAAGTGGACTTTGTTCAAGTTTTCGGTTGAGTTATTCAAGTACTTCTTAAACCACATTCGAAAAAGTTCAAAAAACAGCATAACAAATTTCATTATTCTGATACTGTTGAAACATTTTTCAAATAACTTTATGTAGAAATATTATTAAAAACTATATTTATTTATAAAAAAAACTCCAGTTTTAATGGAATTTTTAAATCTAAATTTTTTGGAAAATATTTCCAATATTTTTTTTGCTTCTAAAAAAAGAGTGATGCACCTTAATGTACGTAGTACGTATGTACATGACGATCACTTTGAGTCTGCTAATTAAATTTCCAGCCAAGTTCAACTTTTGGCATTGCTTACTGGGAATTTTTGTTTGAAAACAGTGTGTCGATTGTGTAGATTAGTGAACAAACTTCTTGAACGCCAAAAACAAAATTTTATTTCTTCAAGTCAATAATAATATTCATTATGTGTTATTATCGTTTCATAATAAAAATTAGAAATACTTTTTTTTTCATAATCAAAAGGCAATTTTTGTATGTAAAATTTTACCAGAACTTTGAAAAGAAAAATCCACCATCACAGTCTACAAGCATTAAACTTTAGTTATTTTTTGTTTATCTTTAAAATAATTTGAATTCTAATTTTTAAATATTGATGAAAAAACTTTTATTTCAATTTAAAAAAAAAAACTTAAACTTTAATAAAACAAATAAATAAAAGTAATACTAAAAAAAGGTATTTAAAATTTGCTGAGTGTCAGTACGACTCCACCTCTAATCGATTTTGAATGAAAAATTTCGGCAATTATGTTCCTCCGATCTTCTGATCTCCCTCGCGCTCTTTTCCATCCCATGAGACACACTCATTACAGAGCAACGCCTCCCCATTTCATGCCTCATGTGGGTAAATGCACCGGGATCCATTTTAGGCAATCTCGTACACTCATTCGCTAATTGATATCTAACTGAGTCTCGGGACTTTTCCACTGATCACAGTTCCACTTTTCCAATTGTATCTAATAAAGACATTACAAAGACAATATATTTTGATCCTCTTCATGACGAGTTACTTATTCTCTCCCATACGAGTTGGCAGCTATCTCATTCTCAGCATAAATAACGTTCCTTTTGTTCAAGGATCACGGAATGTTTCACGGAAATTCTTTCGACGGGACAGCTATTAACTGCCCTCAAACGACCCTCAACATTATAAGAGGCAATCTTCGCGAACTCTATCTATTTCGTTATGCTTTATACATACCAGCTTAAACTCCTTCTGTCGATCTGATAAACTAAATTGACACCGAAGAAATCTAACAAGGGATGGCGGAAATTCGTCCAAATATAAATTATGTTTCTACTCAATACTTTTAATATTTTTGGGCCCCAGTAGACGTAAAAGTAATACAATATAAATAAATAATTTTTGTATTATTTTGTTCGAAGATTTAAGACAGCGATCTCAAACTTATTGCCAGATGAACCGTAGATGTATTACTTATAGACACGCTCTTCCAATTAACTGTCAAATTTTAACTGAATAAGTTCTGAAACTGAAGGAACTCTGCTTGACACAAAACATCTCATCATAATTCCAGCTTCCGCAGTCTACTACCTTTGCTACTCCGCTTCACTCAATTAACAAATTAAATGACTAATTTTTCATGCCTTATGCCACTGTTCAATCGCACCTAGCACATCTTCGGCTCAACTGCTGATACGCTTTACTGCTTTTGCTTTAAACTACTTACTTAGAAACGGAGATTAGCTGAGCTTTGCTGAGTTTTTTTTTGCGTCATCTTTAGCAAAGTCTCACTGCTATTTCAATTCTGCTGATTTGTATAGATTCAGTCAATTTGCAGCATTCTACGTTAACGAAGCAAGTGATTTTCGAAAAATAAAGAAACTTCCTGTTTGTTTTTGTGCAGGTAATTTTGGCTTTGAACTTCAGCGTGTCGCGTAGTGATAATCCAGCGAAAAGTGCGTTGTACGGCTATACCCTTGGTGGGGCATCACTGTAAGTTTTGGCATTGAAATTTTGGGATGTCCACACATACATATGTATGTACGTGTGTGTATAGGTTTGTATTTTGGATTTTGTTTTTATTTACTTTGCTTTTTTTTCAATTTGAAAAACATGTTGTTATTCTAAAAGGGTCTGAAGCAATCTTATAAATAGAATACTATTTACAAGGTCATGTTTTCATTGCCATTTCCTTCGAATCAATTAATATTATCAATCCGTAATTATTATTCGAAAGCAAAGAGTTTTTATAATCCTATGAAAAAGGTGAATTATATTCAAAGCCGAAAGCCGCAGCAGAAACTGGTTGTGCGCACCTAAAAACAGCTACCAATGAAAATATTCAGTAAGCCTCGAATGAGACCCCCTATTCCTAGAAAGATTATGGTCCGAGAGCATGCACCTGGAATGGCTGAACCCTTAATGGGCAAGATGCCACTGCATAGCTGGTTGATATCCTTGTGAGAGTAGGGATTGACATCACCACCATCCAGGAAATGAGAGGGACGGAGCAAGGCAAGAAATTCATTGAATTTTGCGACGTCTCCTACAGCTGCCATATAAAGGATTGAAACTTCCTCACCACGATCCGCATCGAAGCGAGATTTTTTAATATCTCGTTGATTTGTGTTCATGACCCGACTGAAGAGAAGGACGATGTGATCAAAAGTCACTTCTACGAGGGCTGCTCCTTTTACGTGTTTTTTGACTTCAATGCCAGGACTGATACGGATCGACTTTTCTGTGGCTCAAAACATGGTACTAGTCTGTAGCACGAGTTTCAGCATCGGATATTCACCAAGCCGCAGGGGTGAGTCCAGATCAAAAACGCGAAACTAAATTGATCCTATTGCGATAGATGGCAGCCATGCTTCCAGTATGTTAGACGTACGTATAGTCCGAGGACCGAACATGGAACCATTATTTTGTCGCAGCTAATATGCACATCCGCCTCTGTACAACACAGAACGTTCGTCTAAATACTCACAGAAAGATTGACGACGGAAAGCTACAAACTTCACCACTTGACCCTTACACCTGCTCACTAAGATTACTCCTCAGCAAATCGGAATTCACGAGTATTGCGAGCATATTTCTCGTTCTCTACGTACCGCTGCTGAGTAAGATATCTTGGATTCCAGCGAGCCGGAGAGAAAAACTGGTACGATAAGGAATATCACGTCTCCGCAGAAAAGAAAGACGCTGCCTACAGGGCCATGCTACGATTGGGCATAACGCGAGCTGTTTGAGAGCGTTACCGAGAGTTGAGATAGGAAGAGAGACGCCTTATTCGAAAAAAGAAAAGGAAGCCGAAATACATGAGTGCAAAAGCATGAGTTGCTAGTCGACAGGAAAATCTCCCGAAAATTTTACCAAAAGGTGCGGCAACTTATAGAAGGTATTAAGATCGGGGCAAATTCCTGTAAAAGCAAGAACGGCGACTCGATGACTGAAAAGCCTGGACTGACCAAGGCGTATTTAAATTGTGCAGGCAGCATTTATCCCCTTTGGTGAATTGTGAGAGTGAAAGCATTGCTGGGGAAACTGAAGATCCCGAGTCCCAAATCCCCGATGATGGTGATGGCTAAGGAACAACAAAGCCGCTCAAGCGTATTGCACGAAAGACTGAAGTCCACCGTCAACGAACTGATTGAATCAAATCAGTGTGGCTTTAGACCTGGTAAATTTACCATCGGTTAGATATAAAAAATATGCAAAATATTGGAAAATTCCCGTGAGAAGAGGATCGACATACACCATATCTTTGTCGACTTCAAATCAGCTTTCGACAGCATCAAAGCGAGTTGCCTATATGCCGCGATGGCTGAATTTGACGTTGAGCAATACCACCAGCTCAGTCAAAATTGCGAAGGATCTCGCCTAGGCGGTTATAGCGCCTGTTATTGAATGATTGAAGGGTTAAGCTATAATGTACGAGTATTCAGCATTCTCGCACCCAAGCAGACATGCATATATCAATATTTGTTGTTGCCGTTTTGGAAATTTGAATGCATCTCTTGCTAGAATACTTTGAGCTGCTTCAAAAATGTGTACACTTATCATTTAAGCAAAGCATTCGAACATTTTGTTGAAACAGATACAAAAGAAAAAAAAAATACATCATTTCGAACCGGTTAGAGAGACTTATGTACATACATACACACACACTACTGCCCCCAAACACCTAGCATTTAAATGGATTTTGCGATTAATTTGATTACGTTTCGAGCGGTTGGGTTTTCCAATTCTCCATTATGCGCTGTCGAATCTTCTTTTTTGCTACTTTTATAAAGCTTGCGACTTTTTAGTTTAATGTCAATAATTTGTTTTTGATTTCACTCAATGTATATTGGCATATACATATTTACTTTTTGCTGAGGTGAAATTTAAAAAATTATTTCATTTAATATGCATAAAAATGTAGTACGCATAATAATTTGGCGCTACCGCATACTTTTTAATCATTTTTGAGAAGGATCGTTTATGGTTTTTAAATTGTTGCATTTTGCTTTTAGTTTTATATTAGATTTTTTCATAATACTTAATTACGAGTTAGAGTCATACATATAGTATGTATGTGTGTTCATTATCTACTTAGATTAAACGGCAATCGACCTATTGCTTTCAAATCCATTTAAAGTAAACAACTATTTGCATTTCACAGGAAAAGCTTGTTACATTTTTTTTTTTAAACACTGACACAATACTTGGAAATACATACATATGTACATGCATACATATTTCTATGTACTTGAATATTTCAACATTGGTTTTTTCGATTCGATTATGAGGAGTAGGTGGCTATTATCACGAATTGCCAATTAAAGCTCAGATTTATGATATGACAACTTTTTTGCTGACGTAAATTATATAGGGATGAATAGTGAAATGAAAAGACATTTTTATAAAATAAATTTTCTGCTAAAAGGATTTTCAAATGATTTATGTTGGATTTAGATAGAAGGTTCTTGTATATGAAAAAAAAATCGGTGCGCATTTAGTGTCTGAATGTCAACATTGGGTGGGCATTACTTACTCGTGTAAAGATACTGTAAATATAAATCTAAAGAAAAAGAAATCATTTGTTACGTCCATTCAACTATTTTACGAGTGTAACCGTGAAACCTACTGGAAACGATCTTGGACGATTGAGTTTTTTTTTTGGATGTCGCACTACGATTTTCAAAAATTTTAAATTTGGTTAAGGTAAACAACATTGTCAGATGAAAATTCCGCCAAGTAGTTTTGATTTAACAGCGTCTCAAAGAAATCAATTTTGCAAAAAAAAAATGGAAATGTGGCAACAGGAGCTTATATAAATTCGTCTTGCCCCTAAGAGCAATTTTAGATTTTTTCTTCAATAGTTAAGGTATTCTATATTTTCTTCATAAAAACAATTGGGTGGTCTCACACAGCTTTTATAAAAGATACAAACCAAAATTTCAATTAGGCGAAAAATTAAATTAACAAATTATGCCATAAATGACAGTAAGAAGTGCAACAAATTTACCATAAATACATATGTACATAATTTTGACAAGAGTGATAGACAACAAAATTGTGCTTTCGACGATTTCCAGCTAATCCGCTCTTTATCGATTTAACAATATGACAAAAAATTATTTTTCTTTTATGCTGAACTTTTTTTTTGTATAAATAATACTAACAAAAGTTTCAATCGTCGTTTTTCGCTTCATCCTCTTCTTTTTTAGAGCCTATTCTTTGCTCTCTCATTCACTATCTTTTCTTTACGTCACTTTAAGTTGCTCTCAGCTCCGAGTGCGCCAACTTGGATTATGTCATTCTTGTCATCTTGACACTCAGAATCACCGAGGCGAAAATATCAGCTGTTCTAGCAGCATCCCCTTGAATGAATTCGCCTTGACTTAGGGACAGTTGCTATAATGTCAAAATCAATGCAATTCACAATTGACATTCGAGTTTTGACACTCTTTGCTAAGATAGTCGATTTTGTCAAGAGGGAGCGAGAAAGCCGTTTACAGAGCAACTCTTTAGTTACTGAATCATGAAACATATCTAATTTTTATATACATACATATATTTAGAATAAGCAACTTCTATTAGTAAGTATTTCTCATGTATAAAACGTAATTGAAACTTGATCTTTTCTTCCAGACAACTCTCTCATCCGATATGTGGAAATTATTATTGGTTTGTATTGCCGCTGCTTTGGTGATGAACACCGAAGGAGGTACACAGATTAGATCGCATAGCAGACCACAAAATAGATTTATACGTAAAAATTTTATTCCATTAGCACGTCAACGCAAACGATACGCCACCGGATATACTGCTGGTGGTAGTGCCGGTAGCTCTGCTGGTAGCAGCGCTGGCAGCTATGCCGGTGGAAATACCGGCGGCTATGGCGGCTATGGCGGAAACTATGCCGGAGGTTCTGATGGCGGATTCGATGATTACGACTATGGTTATGCGCCCAACTTCAACTTCATAGATCCATATTTGTTCCATCAACAGTTAACAGCACAGATCTTGGCCAATAATGCTGCACAGAATCAGTGAGTAAACGTCCATTTCGATGCTTTTCAAATGATCAACATTTAACAGGTCCAATATTTATATATGTATGTATGTATATATGTATGTAGCTGGTTGGCTTTAGTCACAGTGCTTACTGAAATCTAGATATCTAATAGCTTTGCTTGCTAATCACTTTTCCGCCCTCCCCACTCAAAGTTCTTTGCTCTATGTATTTTCTTAGCGCTATTGCTTCGGTGTTTACTTCGGGCCAGGCTATGGCCAGCGCTGGTGCCTCGATTTTTTCATATGATAAGTAATTAAAAGAAAAAACACAAAATATGTGTGAAAGTGTTGTCTTTGTACAAAGTGTTTTCTAATCGTAATATTTAAAATTGCTCTATTTCAATACTAATTTGTATACACTTTGAACATTTTTTGTATACAGCCGCATTCAGCAGCAAATCGCCCAGCAACGGGCCTACTTCAATAACCTCAACCATCCAAACTATTACAACAGTGGCAGCAGTAAATATGGTAATCGTTATGCGCCCAATGCGGTCGCTGCTGCCTCCATCGGTCCCGGAGGATCTTATCACACGGCTCAAATCAGTCCAGAGAATCCGGTAAGCAGAGTTTTCTAACAATCCTTTTTTCCGATTTGATTTAAAACAATTTTGTGTTTTTAATTTCACAGGACATTCCGAATATAAGCAATCGTTTTGGCGGCCCCTCATCGCCTGGTGGTTTCAAAGGCGTCTCAGTCAGCTCGTTTTCAAGCAGCTCCGATATTAATGGCCAAAAGACGAGCCGTCGTGGCGCACAGACAACGATTAATGATAATGGCAAAGTTACCACATATCGGGTGCAGTCTTAGATATACTCTAAAAATACTTTCGAATGTATTATATTTAATATATGAGAAAACACTAAAAGTATTTATTGTATACAGATCTATAGTACATACATATATATATATTATTTGTGTAACTCTATAACGAAATTCGAAGTATGTATAATATTGGGGTAGCGCTAAGTTTTTAAAATGTTTTTTTTTTATGTTGGGCAGTCTCGAAATATATGTGGTATATTTAAAACGAGTGGTAAATAATGTCTGTTTTGTCAGGTGTTGAAATGTTAACTATATTTTTTGAAAATTTTATATTTTGTGCAGTACTTTGATTTAACTTTCTTTCATCATCAGATCTTGTTTTTAAGAGCTCTGATGTTATTATTAGAATCTAAGAGACATTTTTGTTAAAAAGTAAAATGGAGTTAACATTTTCAGATCTGACATAACAGATATGTTTTGTTAATTTTAGAAGTTCATAAATGATGAAATAAGGTACCGCAAATAACGATTTGCTTTCGAATTTTAACTAAAAGGAGTAGGCCAACATAACTCTTGTTATATACACGGACTAACCTTAGTTGCATTAATATTCATTTGTATGATATATATGTGTATAAAGGATCAAGATAAAAATTATTGTCTGAGCCTTATTTATTACTCAGAAAATAAGGTTATGTTTTTTAAGTTTTATTTTGGCTTGGAATATAATAGTTATTTTTTGAATGTTGCTCGGAAATTAG
The DNA here is from genome assembly GCA_951828415.1 of Anomoia purmunda. Classification (NCBI taxonomy): domain Eukaryota; kingdom Metazoa; phylum Arthropoda; class Insecta; order Diptera; family Tephritidae; genus Anomoia; species Anomoia purmunda. The sequence continues at coordinate 12,808,059 of OX639994.1, forward strand.
AAATAATTTGTTTAACTTAATTTTTAGCTTAAAAAATTAAAGTTATATTGAGTTTAATTATATGCCTCCTTGGAAATTTTTTTTTGTTAAGTGTTATTTTTTTTCCTTGGAAAAAACAGATTTTTTTTTAGTTCTATTTTTGCTTCGAAATAATTGTTTTTTTTTAGTTTTATTTCTTGAGAATTTTTTTTGCTTAGAAAATAGCAGCTCTGTTTAGTTTTATTTTTTTTCTTGGAAAATAATTGTTATTTGGTTTAGTTTTACTTTTTAATTTCGTTTTGTTCCTCTGACAGGGTGAAAAGATGATGGACATTGGAACGATTTTCCGTCATCCCTTGTAAAGTTTGGTTTGGATGCAAACCGGTTGCGCCATTGTGCCATCTTAGAACGTAAAATATTTTTTTTTGTTTTGTTGTTTTGCTTGGACAATAATCGTTATTTTTGAAGTTAAGTTTTAATAATAGAATAACTTGGACAATAATCGTTATTTTTTTAATTTTTTTTCGGAGTTAAATTCGACCGTAAACCTGTTGATCTATTGAAATCATGTGATTGGTGATATTATGCAAACAACACTAAAGGAGTTGCATTAATGGTCAGTAAGCTGAGCAGAAAACGCTCGAAAGCTGAAGTGCCCCTAAGAGGAAAGTCCGTAATTTCGACCTACATTCTTTAAATGGTCAGAGAACAGTAAAAAAGGTACGAAATGGTACCAGTGTAAGGAATCTACTACCTGAATTTACAAGGCGTTAATCGATCCGTTGACATGCTGGGTTTCGTTTGTTTGGTGGAAAGCAGTTGAGGGAATTAAATATATCTCAACGAAGCGATAGCGTCGGCCCACTGTTACAAACATATCATAGCCAATGGAGGCTGTGAACATGATTTTTATGCTTCCAAGAGTGTTCTAGAACTAAGAAAACTGGGACTTTGGAAATAACGAGCGTTTGGCCAAGGGTGCCATATTCGACGTGTGCTTCTTAGTTGGAGGTATTTGCCATCTGGTAGATCTATGGCACCGCGATACCGCAGCTCAGTTTCGAAACGGTGTCATATCTCAAAGCAGTTGAGGATATTGCCCCTCTGAGTTTCACCAAGGGATGCATCTCTGGGTCAATTTGTCTAATTGTAAGGGGAAAAACTTCAGGTCAGGTTTAAATTTATAAAAGGATGTTCGAGCTCGTTGGAAGATTGTATCCATAATATTTCCTTACCTCAATACTGTAGAATAAGAAAGAATCAGAAGGACGAACATATTATAAAACCACATTTTAAACTTTGGTAAATATATATCTGTGCAATTTTTAGCGACAACATTTGATCAGTTTCTATTTGTTTATATTGCACAGAAACTGATGGTATATTAATTGTAGCTAATGCAACGACAATATTTTTTGTTTGTTCCTTTCCAGACGAAAAGCGTATTATAAACCAAGCAAAATATTTATGTCATGAAGTGTTTCTGCTGTCTGTCATTAAATAGTGATTTTTAATCGTTTTCTAAATGATGTACGCGTCAAATTTTTGTTTTGCAAAAATAAACTGATTGTATTAAGTAACGTCGTATCACTTTAAATTATTAAACACCGTATAACCAAATCAATCAGGTTTTTCACTCAATACTAAGCTGCTGATATATTTGTTATATATACATATTTACATGTAGTATATAAGAGTACTGATTTTCAAGTTCATTCGAAGTGTATCAATGAAATGAGCGATTTCTTTTAAAAATAGAAACTAAATAATCCAAGCAGCAAATTATAATCTACGTGCATATGTAGATCTATATTGATTAAAAAGTATATACCGTTTCCGCCGATAAATAGCTTAGACTTAAAAGTTTGCTAAGTTTAGTTTTTATAAAAAAATATTTTTTCTTGTAGGAAGCAAGGGAAATTAAAAATGATTCCTTTGCAAAAAGCCCGGAATGCCCACTCTCCACTCCACAGTAGACTATGAAAATTTGCTAAGTTCAAACTAGATTAGGCTGGCTGACTTAAGAGAGACCTCGAGAAAGCCTTATCGTCGTCCGTCGTCCCTTTGGCAAACTAAATTTGGCGATGGCCGACTACAGACCTTTTGCCTCTAATCCTTATTTAGCGGGATGTACCGCCAAACTGTAGTGAGCCGTCAGTAGCCGCACTAACGGTCTGTAGTTCTATCTTTTTGCTACGAAACAAGTAAAAAGTCTCGTGCGCTTAGTGTCGCATTATGCGGCCATGAAATATCCCAAACAACATCCGATGCCGCAGCTGCAGGCTCGAAAAAGTAGGGAAATAAATAGTTTTTCACTATTGCTGTGAGGGTCCAGCACTAGCCCGCAATGGGCATTTTGCACAATAGTTCTTCTACGCGAAAGACCTGAAGAATATCTCTAACTAGACAATGAATAACATTAGGAGGTTTATTCACAAATCTAAAATGTTTCAATAAACATCTGAGGTTTCAAGAGAACAGAGTCTTAAAATAACGCTCCTAGAGTTAATACGATTGTTGTTGTTGTTGTAGCGGCTAGTCGCGCCCCGTAAAGAGCGGATTCACCCACGGTCGTTGTCGTCGAACTCATCTAGGGGGAGGCCCAGGAAACGTGCAGTTTCGACAGGGTTGGACCAGAAGGAGAGGGGGTTAGATGAGTGGGTTTGAGAGGGCATGTGAATAGGTGGTTGGTGTCGTGCGGAGAATCTCCACATGCCGGAATTAACTTACTCCACTTCGGTAAGTTAATTCGGTCCTTGTTGTTGGTCTAGGTAACGGTAAGAGCAACTAATGAACCAATGGTGCTACATGAAGATGGCGAAAATTTTGTTTCAGTGACCGACAGTCTTCGATGGTATTTAGAGATCAACAATCAAAAGCTTAAGATAAAGCACTGCCTCAGTGCGGTGGTCCCTCCACACATTTGCACAATGTCTATATGCAGATACTTCTTTTTTGAAAAAATTGCTGAACAACAATTTACTCTCAGCGCTTTCCGGGTCCATCGCAACTCTATCAAACAAAGTTTACTTTAATCCTCTTTGCATCCTGAGTAAAGGAGGTAGAGTTAGTTACTGAAGATAAGTCGATAATATCAAAAATACGTGATCTGATAATACTGGAGGGCTCTACTTCGCCGCGCATAAGTTTCTGAATGCAAAAAAATCGCGTGCTACAAAGTTCTTCGAAAGTTAGGGAAGCATATCGAAAAAAATTCGACGGTAAGTTAGTCAAATCTGGCTGCTTGTTTGGATCTATATCTCATCGTAGTGCGATTCAGAGAAGGCGATGGTCCATGGTCTTACAGTTGGAGATAATAAAACTCTTTTCTTTTATAAAAGCGTTTGCAGAATCGAGAAAGTTAAACAGATTTTTTTACGCTTTTTTCTTAAACCATAATGAAATATTGCACAAAATTATTTTGAAAAGTTTCTGAACGTAACTACTTTGCAATCTAAACTAGCGATATGTTGTTTGTTTACAAAAAGCGAAAAGGCAAGGTTTTAGTAAATTTTCGATTATTTGTAGCAGCATATTGCGTGAATCTCAATGTACTAAGTATCATGCTATATATGTATGTATATATTATTATTAGTAAAAGTATTTAAATATGTGTTTATGTATTTTTAATATTATGTAGAAAAGGCAAGTCAATTAAACTACACTATGTCTCCTGTGGCAAAATCAAATTTATGCATTATATTTAATTAATAGCGATTTAAATGAGGAATGTCTAATCATTAGACTACGTATATATCCACTTCCGGTCTTAAAATGCCCTTTAATCATAAAAAGGAAACAATAGCTTGGCTTTCCAAAAAAAAAAAAACATAATCTTAGCTTCTAAAAAATATAATTACAATATTGGCAAATTTTATTTTTTTCTGGGCAAAAACTCAAACTTTATCAAGACTTAAAAAAAACAACAAGATCATTAATTTTTTGTTTCCCCTTTTTTATTATTCACAAGTACAGTTGCGTCAGCTTATCATATCTAAGTTTACTACGGTTGGATTGTGGTGGAAAACGTTCTGATCTCTCAGGGAACTATTCATGGTTAGAAGGACAATATTTACATTTTTTAGAACACGTTACAAAACTGTTTTTCGTTTCGAGGCAAATACTTTTTTAAGTTTAGCTCTCAATAAATATTTTTCATTATTTTAATCGCTTGGAAAAATAATTTGCCTTTGCTGTAAATTTTCTTGAAGAAATAATTGTACGAACAGTTTTTTAAACAATTTTGATAGAAGAAAATATTTTCATTACATGACCTTTTTTTTTTGGAAATAAAGCTTTTGTTTCTCTGCAGAGCTGGAGACCACTTAAACTTTAATATTTTATAAAAACATTTTTCATGGCAAAAATAAACTCGGAGGTTTGTCATTGCCTGCCAAGAGGCTATCGCTAATAGAAAACATAACTTTTCTATTACTTTTTTTTTACGCCACTCCACTCGGCCTTAGCTTTTTAACTCCAAACATCCTTCTGATGAATTAGGGGAAGAGTTTATTTAATATAACCGGCTTGATTTCCCTGCTCTTCGAAGAATTCGAAGTTCGCTTTTTTTGGAACAATTTCAACTAGATAATTAGGATTCGCCCGAAGACTAGAAAAATGTATGAACAGGTAAAAATTGGTTATAATATGGTAGAAGCACAGAATGGGTTATGAACTCATATAGATAGGATTGTTGTTCCCGAACTTTGTGACCAACAATTAATTGGGCTCTTTTGAAAAGGCCAGTTTAATTTGAACCGACCTATTTACCTCTAAATAAAATACAATAAAAACGGGCATTTGTGTGGAAAGAGTAAATGAAAACGAATTTTAATTCTTGCACTTCGATTTACGTATTTGAAGTGGAAAAAATATTGTAAATATATTTTCATGTAAATATAAAATATATGTACATATACAATATGTATATGCATGTAAATATAAATTTAGACAAACAAATAGCCAGTTAATCATTGAAACAAATTTTCATTATCGCCAATGATATTTTTTTTTTGCTTTAGATCAAAGGCCATCAATTAATTTCAGTTTCATCGCTCAAAGTCGTATTTGAAACCAAGTTATGGCCGCTACCGAATGGATCCGCTCTATTTCCATCAGCCCACAACCGAATTCCTTATCAGAATGTTGTTCCGAGTTTCACTCAAATCACTCAAATACTAGTAGTACATCTATGTACATACTGCATATGTGTGTGTGTGTATGTGTAAATAAATATAGGACGATTTCCTAGAAATGAGTTGTAAATCTTTGTAGCGTCTGCTATTGGTATCATTAACAAAAAGTTGTCGACGTGGACAAGACGTACGAGTGCTTTGGATTCTGTAAAAAAAGTGAAAAAAATTTATTTCAACAACTCGCTACAAGCAAGTGGAAAGTCAAATATGAAGAGTTTCGTAGTCATTGCTTTGGCGTTCTGTGCCTGCGCAGTGGCAGCAGGTAATTTAATTGGAATATTGTTTAAAAGAGAAAAAAAAAAAACCTCGTATGTGCATTATAGTACTTATATATAATATTTAGAGTAGCTCTACGAAAATCTTTTCATTTCGAAAACCAAAAATGTTTAGCGGCATAATTAATGTATTGTCTTTCTAAGACCCAGCTATAAAAGTGTTGCTTAAAAAGTAAAGTTACTATGGCAAACTTTCGAACTTAAGAAAGGACTTTTCGACATTCAATTAATTGCTAAAAAATTCCGTGCTACCACAAATGCCAAAAATGATTTGACGATCTCTAAACACATTTCTTTTTTCTTTTTATCACTTAATTTTTTTCTTATTTTAAGTGATTCTTGTTCGAAAAGGTACATCATATGAAACACGCAGAAAGCCCAACATATTAGAGTCGAAAATTATGTGAATTGGAGATTATGCTTTGCTTTTTGTACGTTAAAGTCAAAGATTCACTTTACGGAGATATTACTTTATTTTTCCATTCGCTTCATCGAGTTATTCGCAAGCGGACTAATTCAGAGTAAATCCTTTATGGAAATTAGCCTAAATAAATACGTAATTGGAGGTTGAATATCGAATGGGCGACCGAATTACGTCTCGTGGGAAAGTAGTATTAGTTTTTGGTTTAAAAAATTTATCTAAAAATACATATATGTACAAGTTTTGAGAATTTTTTTTTAAGTTAGGTGGGTTATTGTGTAAGTCTCTGTAAAACACTCGTTTCGCCATGTAAAGTGGTCTATTGTGGTCCCACTGCTTGTTTTTTTAAACGTCAACATGAATGAAGTAAGAACCGTAATGCTTGTACATTAACCTCACGGAAGCAGGGCTGCTGAGCAGAATACGAAGTGATGATTCCACCTCGTCATCTGTCAGACAGCTGAGAGGTTGGGTAACAGTAGTAATATTAAACCGCAGGAACTCCCAACGCAAAATGTCCATCCAATACTCCTATGAACATTGAGAATTGTCGTTTTGTTAGTGTAAGAAGAACAACCGGCTCTTTGCCCATACCCAGCGTTCGCCAAATCGGCAACGACCCCACCTCGCCAATAAAATTCCGCAGGCCGTCTTACCCGATGCCATAATTTCAACGGGTACCCTGCCGAGCCGGCTCCTCAGCATTGCAGTTTCCAGGTATGTCGTGGTGGCCGGATACCCTACCTTTTTGGCATATGGAGAGTTCCTCCAAGAAAATATCTCCGGCAATTCTCCATTCAGCTTCGACCCGCCCATAAAGAAGTTCAACGCCAGTCTGTTCCACACCCTGTCGTTTTGCCACACTTCCCTTAGTGGGATGTAAGCGAAAAGTATAGATTTGAGGCCAAGCTTAAAGTGCAAAAAATTACCGTTGAGTTTAGAGAAATCATGTTGCGGACGCTGTTTCAAATATTCTGCCTTAAAAAAAGAATCCGAGGATCATTTAAATGGACACAGCTTGAAAAAATTTCGAAATTTCAAGTATTATATATATGTTTGTATAGAGCTTTGGTGCTAATGGCGACAAAAGTTCACTTTTTTCTAACCCCTCAAAGCTACTCATGTAGAGAAAACCTGTTAACGTTGTTTAATAGCGACAGAAGTCTTCAATGCTTAACTTAGCCCCAATGCTATTAACAAGTCTAGGATGATGGTTGGTGACAGCGAGCGTACAAGTTCGAACACCAGGTGCACTGGAGTCTCCGCCACAACTCGTTCAAACATATTGCGAGTCTGTACAGAAGGCTTCGTAGTCTGCAATGACCTGAAAGAAAAACTGTAATGCTTTACTTAGTTAGATCCAAAACCAATTTGAAATCCAACAGTAAAACTCCTTTGGAATGTCAAACTGTTTGAAACCATAAACTTTTTCTTTATCAATGAGCCACTTTTGGTCTATTTGATTGCGGTAACCACAGGTGGAGAAACTCCATTGCTTCCGCTTTCTCCATGGCCCTCAGAAAGGCATAAAAACTGAGCACCAACCCTTCAACCGGATTTCCTTTGGAACAGTGGGAGTAAATCTTGGCAGCCAACTTGCAATAACCAATAACCATATTCATATTCAAATATCTGTCCTCGGGTACGGTCTCCTACACAAACTTGATAGTTTTATTCGTAAAGGATTCGGATGGGGGTCTCAGCTACGGTTCATCATCAACTGATTCTCTTACAAAAGGAAATTATTTCAATCACCCGTTTACGGTGGAACTCGCAAAGGATATATGCCCACTAAACTATTTTAGATTTCCACAGTTGCCTATTTCTTTTTGTCAATAATTTAATCACAGCTCGATAACTACTTTTTTGCAATTCCAAGTTTTCATCAATAGTCGGAATTTATTGCATTTTATCTTTTGCAATAAAATGAAACAATTTAATGACATTTGAGGTTAGTTAGTATCTCTGACGAATCTCATCTGGCTAAGTCAGAAACTCCTATACCCTACTAAGTAGGTATATACAATATCTATACGTTTATTAATTTCGATTTTTGTTATTGGTACAATTTGTAGCTTCTAAATGAGGTTTCATTTCTTTCAGATTATTTCATGCACTGATAGCTCTTGACCTTGCGTCGAATAATTTTTAAATACTAGACATTATCGCTAATGCAAATACCAATCGGACATAGCTTAATTTGATTAAATAAATACATACATATTATGTACATATGTAGTATGTGTATGTTTGTGTAACATCTTCCACGTAAATCGGAATAAGAATTTTATAAGAAGATTATGCAACTATCAATCGTTAAGTAATTTTACATTATTTTCTCGTGCGAACATGCAACTGCACTTATGTACATATTAAAACAATATTGCTCCAAATAATTGAAACACGACAAGCTGATGAAATTTCAAAATTTACATCTTTTTGGGTACGCAGTTTTATAGGCCATTAAATTTTAATCTAAAAAATATGAGTTTGAATTCGCTAAAAATAATCGTTGACCTTTAATATTGTTTTGCGAGTAAAAGATTAAAATATTGATTTTATTATGGATTTCGACAGATAATCAACTTTTGTTTTAAGTCGAAGAACAATTTCGAAATGGGTGTGGCAATTTTAGGACTAAGCTTAACAAAATGTTGATTTCATTGTGAAATTCGGCAGAATATCCATTCACTAGCAGCGTTTGTTCAGCAACTTTGTTTTAAATCAATTAGTGCACTAGAAATGGGCCCTTTCAGTTTTAGGACTAAATGTAGTTAAATGCAGATTATATTGTGAATTCCGGCATAATATCTCCTCACTAACTACATTTGCTTCGCAAATTTTTTTTAAGTCGAAGAATTCTTAGGAAATGGGCGTGGCAATTTTAGGAATTAAGTTAACAAAATGTGAATTTAGTTCTGAATTTCCAAGTCGAAAAATCCGCTATAAATGGGCGTAACAATTTTCGGAGTAAAGTTAGTAAAATGTAGATTTTATTTTGGAATTCCACAGAATATTCCTTCGCCAGCAGCATCTGTTCCTGAACAGTTTTTTTTTAATTGAACCCGCTTTTGGAATTGGGCGTGTAAATTTTCGGAGTAAAGTTAGTCAAATGTATATTTTATTGCAGATTTCCGAAGAACACCCCTTCGTTAATAACATTTAGTGCACAACTGGTTTTCAAAATCGAATAATCCACTTGAAATGGGCGTGTCTATTTTCGGAGTAAAGTTAGTAAAATGTAAATTTTATTGTGAAATTCGGCAGAAAATTCCTTCGCCAGCAGCATCTGTTCCGCAAAAGTTTTTTTTTTAAATTGAATCCTTTCATGGAAATGGGCGTGCCAATTTTCGGAGTAAAGTTAGTCAAATGTAGATTTTATTGCAGATTTCCCCTTCGTTAATAACATTTGTTGCACAACTGGTTTTCAAAATCGAATAATCCACTTGAAATGGGCGTGTCTATTTTCGGAGTAAAGTTAGTAAAATGTAAATTTTATTGTGGAATTCGGCAGAATAATCCTTCGCCAGCAGCATCTGTTCCGCAAGAGTTTTTTTTTTAAATTGAAGCCTTTCCTGGAAATGGGCGTGCCAATTTTCGGAGTAAAGTTAGTCAAATGTAGATTTTATTGTCGATTTCGGCAGAGTATTTTATCGTTAACAGAGTATGTTCCACCACTTCTTTAAAGTCAATTAATCCTGTAGAAATGGGCGTGGCAATTTTAGGACTAAATTTAAGAAAATATAGATTTTATTGTGGATTTTGACGGAATACACTCTTGTTCACAGCATTTAGTTCACTACTTTTTTAAGTAAAAGAATTGTAAATAATAATGATTTTTTCGCGAACTTTCCAATTTTAATTTTTACACTGCACTACGGTAACCGAAATATCTTGGTAGGAAAAATAAGTAAATCATTTGTTTTTACTCATACCAACAGCCCCTTGACCTCGCGTCGGCAAAACACAAAAGTAAAATAATTATAATGTTATTAAAAATTATCAAAATTAAATAAAAAATAAATAAACTGCCACAAATTTTACATTTTATACGTATCTCTTGTTTTGAGCAGAAGTGTAATTGCAAATTTAGATAAATATCTGCTTACAATTTATGCTAGTGTGTTTATTTAAACGCGTATTTACTATAATGCTGCCATTTTTACTAAAATATATTTTTATTTTTAAATTTCAGAGGAACTGGAGAACAGGTAAAATATGCACAAATTTTCATATATATAAAATGCATATTTCTACATACACATACTTCTAAAAATTTAATATAACTCATATTTTTTCTCCTTTTCAAGGCATGATTTTCATCGATTGTAAGTACCTTAACAATAAAGGAATCCTCTGAACACAAAAATTTTATTTGTATTCCTAATTGGCATGGTACAAAATTTTCTAATCATTGATCAGACATTGAAATTATTATTTTTTCATTAATAACTTTATTTTTGAGTTGAATAACACAAATATTGTAATGACACAATTAAATATCTACTTATGTAATAAACAGGCACTATTCTCAGCACCAGCAAACGGTATTAGAGGCTAAGCAAAAACTTGGCGATGCAGCGGCTGGCTTTGATGGGTATGTATGCTTTTATTTATATACTGCATATGAAATGATAAACATCGCTAGAAAATATTTTCTTGCTTAGAATATTTGCGCTTATTATATGCAAAATAAAATTGTCTTAAATGCCGTTTAACGCCATAGAATTTCGTTAGATGGCGTAAAAAGTTGCTCATACGTAATGTATTACCTTTGAGGTAAGCCCATTGAGCTCCTAATTGAAGCTTGAGGTCTTTCGTTGCCTGCGGAATTGGAAGCTTTTGTTTTCGCCGAGACTCTCGATTACGGAAGAAATGTTTTCGATAATAGTTTTTTCAAATTTGTTTCCCCTCTTCGAACGCGACCGGCAATATTTCGAATTTTATGAGCAATCTCATTACCAACTTTCGCAATACATATTCTCAATGATAACGCATGCTTATTTTATCTTCTTCAAATAAAGGAAAGCCGCACAAATCTTTTTCACTTTGGCAAAGTTTTTAATTGATCTCAGTTTTTAGAGATGTATGAATTTTGTGTTTAAAATATTGTAAATTAAAACGGACCGATTTTTTAATACTTTCTGAAAGTAGATCTATCCAAGAATAAAACACACGATGAATTTGCAAAAGTTAGTTTGAATTTTTGGGTTATGTTCTACGAACGTTTTCATGCCCCAACCTAAGGTTTAAAAGAAAAAATGGGAAAAATGTTAAAAATATATGTCCGAGCGGAATGAAAGCTTAAACCATAACAGTTAAATTTAGCGAAAGAAGTTTTGTGGTGGAATATTTTAACTCATTCACTTCCACCTAAAAGTGGAATCTCCTCAGATGGGCGGCTAAGGCACAATTACATTACGCCATTTCCAATTCTGGAAGATTTCGCTCATGAATTGGAGTTAAGGCAGAAAATTTTGCAGAATGCGAAATTTGGCCAAACAATATCATCTTTCAGGCCAAGGTGGCGACAATCTCAGCCAGCGCCAGTCGGAACCCCAAAAATAGGTACACAAGGCGCATTCATAATAATATCCAAACGGTCAGCAAGGCCATCCCCACGCAGATGTTTACGACGAAGCTAGCTAAGAAGTGTTCTGAAGCCCTTCAACTGCTGGGATTTAAAAATGCAAAAATGCAAAATGCTGACTAAGCTGGAATCGAAGGGAGCGTGTTCGCTGGCCATAAAGGATTTGAGATCAACCGTAATGAGACCTGAACCTTTTTTGGCCTTAGCTGGTCGTTCTCTTAATTATTCAATGGATAAAATCGGAGGGACGTCGTATCACTTAATAGGTCTGATATCAGACTTCTGGCTAGCTGCCAAACTGGTCACAATCTTTTCATTCAATCGTTTCACCTGCATCGGCTGGATCCTGTCTATTGAGGCAGAATGCCGGCTATGTCTTGAGGATGATGAGACATCGATGCATATTCTTTAAACATGACCGGCCCTTGTGAGACAGAGATGCATGGCCGATCCCAAAAGAGTTAGGAATCCGCCCACCATGGATCTATTAGAGTACGTTAGAGAAATCTTTGTTAGTGGCTTGCTGCTATGTAACCATCTGTCTAATATCGATATAGTACCTACCTCATCGAATATACAAATAGAGCTGCATAACACAAATAATTTTTTAGGCCCATGTTATATACCAAAATTTGTTGAAAAAGTTTAATGGGTTGATAAAATGCATATATAATATATTTTCTTGCAACATTCTTCTCTTTGCAGTCAACATCAAGCTTCATTCGAAGAAGTCGGCTCCTATGGTGGTGTTGGTACAGTTGGACTTTCAAGTGGCAGCAGTGGTTACGGTGGTGGTAGTAGCAGCAGCTACGACAGTGGCCTCTCCAGCTCATCTGCTGTATCGGGCCTTTCAGCCGCTGAAATCGCCAGTGCCTCATCTTTCGGTGCATCTTCCAATAGCGCTGCGTCCTTCGGTGCCAGCCATTCGGCCAATTTCGGTAGCTCATCCTCGTTTGACGTTAACTCGAATCTTGCTAGCGGCGTAAGCAACGGTGCTGGTATTGTAATACCCATCACAGCGGGTGGTGGATCAACCAGTTACACTGAACAAAGCGAAAATGTACAACAACAAGTTATACCCGAGATTGTTGTGTCGGGCGGAGGTGCTGGTGGTCAAGAGAGCTATGTGCATCACGAGGAAAGCCATGTACAATCTCAAACCGCTGCACCGATTGTCACATACGCACCATCAGGTGGTCACGAAAGTTACGTGCATCATGAGGAGCGTCGCACACAAAGTCAACCTGTCATTCAATATACCGCACCAGCTGGTGGCTCCGAAAATTACTACCATCACGAAGAACGTCGCGTACAAGCACAACCCGTTATTCATTATACTTTGCCTAGCGGTGGTGCTGAAAACTATGTGCATCATGAGGAACGCCGTGTGCAGAGCCAAGCTGTACCGGTCATTCAATACACTGCACCATCTGGTGGTCAAGAATCGTATTTGAAGTACCGCAAAGTGACCACTGCCTCACAACCGCAAATAATTGTACCAGCTGTTGGCGGCACCCACTCATCATTACTTCAACACTCCACATCTTCAAACGTAGCTTCGCAACTAAACAATCTATTAACTGGTCAAACCGCGCACTTGGGAGGCTTCGGTAAGACTTATAGCTTTCGTACAGCCAAGTAATTTAAATTTAATCGAATTTCAGGCTCAAACGCACTAACAACTGCTAACTCAGGTTATGGCGCTCAAAGCAATTTCGGTGCACAGAGCCGTTACGGTGCTCACAACGGATTCAGCGCTCAACATGGTTTTGGTGCACAAAGCAAATTTGGTGCACAGAGTGGTTACCATTCAGCCAGTGACTTCGGTAGCGGTGCCAGTGCTGCACTGACCCAAGGTGCTCAATTCGGTAGCGGTTATGGTGCCCAATCAAAGTTTGGCTCACAATTCGGCGCTGAGTCGAGCTATAATTCGAAATTCGGCGCAGAGTCTGCATTTGGCGCTAACTCGGGTTTGTCGTCTGGTGTCGGCGTCGGGCTCGGCGCTAGCGGCTTACATCATTACATTACTGAGTCGGAGCGTTTGGCAAAGGCTCAAGCTCAAGAGATTGGTGTGGGTGGCGTGCGTGCCGGCGGTAGTCAATTGGCTGATTTGTCGGCTGGTTATGGCAGCAATTTGGGGCTTTCAGCTGGTTTAGGAGGTGCTGGCAGTGGCTACAAGACCAAATCGTGGGAGAAGGCATCCAAATGGTCCTCACAATCTGAGGTAAGTTTTATTGCTTATATTTCAAGTGAATTGTTAAACGTTCACCGTTTTCTTGGTAGTTCGGTTCTGATGGTCAGGTGAAGAACTATAAGGAGCTATCAACTGGTGAAAGTGAGAATTACGATATCAATGGCCAGCGTTCAGGTTACAAGGCAGCCACAACGACGCTCGACGACAACGGCAAGGTCAGCAGCTACAGTCTACATACATAAAAGATTACTCGATTTTTTTACAATTAAAATACTTTAATGTGTTCTTTTTTTACGCTAAGTTAAATTGCGTTTTCTATTTCGACGTAAAATAATAAAATAATTTCGTAAATAAACAAAAATCTATAACTTAAAATTATCCGCATGCATATTTCTCTTGTGTGGGCTTGAACTCTACCACTTAACTACTTGAAAACGGTTGCTCCAATTTGCCGTCGACCACTTTAGTAACTGCGCTTGTCGGTTGCAGCACATCCGCTAGGCCATGTTGGTTTGCTCGTCGCCGTCTATTATCCACAACAGCTGTTATGCAATAGCAGGGTTTCCAGTTCGGTGCACGCTGACCCGTCACAGTGTTAGGACGATATTGCTCGTTGTAGGTACGCTCCGTAGTCCAAACATTTGGTGAGGGTACATAGCTGTTCCAACCATCTCCGCGTCTGTAAACTGAACCACCATTTCCGTTACGTCCATTACCAGTGCCTACATAAACGGGTACGTTATTCGGGTAGTATTGGGGATAGTAGTATGCAGGGCCAGTGCCGTGATTTCTGCCTTCGTAGCTGCGTCGTTCGGATGAAAAGTTTGGATTCCATTGGGTTTTGGGATCGTGTGGCTTGCGCGCTTTATGCGTGGGGTCACTGCGACCCTTAAATATAGGTACACTGGCGTCTTCTAACGGATGAACTGATTTATAATAGAAAGTAAAATTTAGCTATTAATTTGAACCCACCTTTATCGCCATCCTGCGCTGAACTCGTCGCATTAACGTCGCCCTCGCCATCTGTTGATATTTCGAATGTTATATCCGTATGGATGCCAACGCGTTTTTTGTGTTTACCCACATCGGTTATTTCCACGCTCTCTGTGTTTTCTAAATATGCCCGAGTTTTTTTTTTTAAATATTAACTATCGCTTGAAATCTCAAATGCACTTCTCCTCAAATTAATTTACCTTTGGATTTTTGTGTATCACCCGTATCGACAGTCACGCGTACGCCATGTATTTTCGGCCCGGATTTATTACTTCCGTTGGCGTTGCTGGTTGTTGTGTCGCTGCCTCTGCCGCTGGCTCCACTTTCTGCGCCATTCCGATTTTGATTGCCATCCACTCTGCCACCTTGTCCTGTGCCCGGCACTATGGGCACGTCTGAGTTGTTTTTATTTTCTGCTTCGTCAAAATCCAACTTCGGCGAAACTTTATTTGCTTGAGCTAAGTTTGAAAGGTATACAAGAATTTTAATTAAAATCCGGTAGTTTTGTTTTTTAAGTCGATTAGAAGGTAAATAGAGATTAAAAATGCGGAGTATTTAAGCCTTTAAAAGTTTCAAAGCTGTTTTATAAAATAAAAGCTGTTCTTAATTTAGAAAAAAGGAAACAAAGAAAAGGATGCAGTATGTTAAATATAGGACGAATGGTCACCGTAAGCAGTGACAACTCGGCGCTCACGCCGTTATATTTTTTAAAAGCACAATAGGTGATTTCGTTTACTTTGAAAATCAGCATTAGCACAAATATCACTCGAAATGTCAGCCCTGACGTCCAACAAGTGCTATTTTGGATTTGCAGCCCACTTCCCTCTAAGCACACCAAAAACCGCGCTCTATATGGTTCTCAGCATGCCTGTCCGATTAGCATTATCTGATGAGGCTACCCTTAGAGTGTTTGAGAGAAAGATTTAGCCGAATATTAAGGACCATGGAACCTTACAGCTCATCTGAACTTTAGAAAAGTATACAACATCTTCTAAAGTGTCAGTAGTTCCGCATGGCGAGGCCTAGGCTGGACTGATAGAAAATTTTCACGCGAACATAACTAAAAAGCTGACTTCAGAAGGGAAAGATTCATTTTGAAATCAAATGAATCGAAATGCAGAATAGGTTTGCATACAAATCTTTGATAATTAAAAAATACAGCTTTGCATAATTTTTTAGATTTATTTCTTTACATTATTTTTAATAGAAGTCATCACAAATAAGAATCCAAATCAAACTTGGCAAGGGGTTCTAGTATAAATCAACTTGCACCCAGTCGGAAAGAGCGACGATCAAAAAGAAATAAATATTCTTCTAGCTTTATGGTTTCCTAATAAATTTGTGATTAAAAGCTCGGTAATTCTTTTTTAATTTTCAAACACAAAAATCAAATATCGAAGAACACTTTTGTTTTTATTTATATGTATGTATCTGTATATTTGTCATCTCCCGTACGTTAGCTGCTACGATTTCAAAATTATTGAGTGGTATCTATTAAAATTATAATTAACAATTAAATTTCGATTTTTATTAATCGCTCAGTAAAATTAGTTATATATAGAATTTAATTTTTATTAAGTACAACTTCAATAAATTTTTATAGTCTTAACTTCTCGCTCTGAAGTTATGAGTGTTATGTTTGACGAAGGATAAGCAATAATTTCTAAGTTTTATTTTCAGAAAAAGTTCTTGTTTTGATACAAAAAAAAAACATTATTTTATAAGTTTTATTTATAGAAAATAAAAATAATATTTTTATTTATTTTTAATGATTTAGTGAACTATTTTTTTACCAAAAAAAAAATTATTAATATTCTTGAATTTATTATTTAAAATTGCGGTTATTGGCGTTAAAAAAAAATTTTAAAAATAATTAATTTTATTGTAAAACATTTAACTTTAAAAGTGGTTATTAGTTTTCGATTAGTAATAAAACTCAGAAAGTGATTATTAGTTTTGGTGGAAGAAATAAAAGTATTGCGTTTGAATCCCAGGGAAGTCTAGTAAGAAGAAGTCTAGTGAGGAGATGTGGTGATCTCTGAAATAGTAGCTATAATTTATACCGCTGTAATTGTTGTTTTTTTTTTTCTATAACTTCCAAATAAATAAATGTCCTTGAAGTCGTAAAAATTATGGTTGATGCAAATAAATAGCCCGAAATACTTAATATATGTAAAAAAGTATTTTCGATAAAATAAATTGCAATTAAAAAAATAATCGGTATAATTATTTCAGTTGTTGTTCAAAAAACAAAAAATATATACAAAAAACTATGAATACTGAAAAAAATTGACAAAATAGTCGCTATTTCTAAAACCAAAAGATAACACTTAAAAATAAAATTTAGCGAAAAAATAACACTCGATAAATGACTTTTATTTTTGATCAAAAAAAATATAACTCGATATACAAACGATTGCCATTTTTTAGAACCCCGAAGAATTGCCTTCCTTACTTCTATAGTTCCCTATAATACATCCAATAAAAAAATACTAGAGCGAAAACATAACACTCGAAAAAGTAGTTTAATTTTTTAGCAAGAAAATATAGTGCGATTTATAATTTTATTTAATATTTGTTGAATAATTACGGTCCTTATTTCGTGTGTTTGCAAAAAATACTAGAACGGCAAAATAACACTCGAAAAATGACTTATAGTTTTGAGCAACTAACTAAATATAAAACGATTTTTAAATAAAGATACATTTTTTTCGTACAACCCAAAGTTATTACGGTCAGAGCTTTAAGGATTCCCTAAATTATTGGCAATGAAATAAAATGCTAGAGCAATTTCTATTTAAAAAACATATTTTTTGACAATTTATTTTCGTAAAGCATCAACGCACAGCCACACTTTGATTGTTACTCAAAATTTTGGAGAGTGTTAGCGCATCAGTTTTATTATATTTTTATGAAATATTGTGTGGCGCTTGACTTGTTTTTCAAAAATGCCAAAAAGCCAATAATTTTTCGATTTTTACCTACTCATAAAGCCATTGGGCGTCACGGCGTATTCGAATTTTTCAGTTCCTGATACATTTGGTACTTAAAATCTCTATGGCTTAAAATGTTTTTCATGCATATTGGTTTTATGCACGATTTTTTTTTTGTGTCAGATAATCTCATTTCAAATCCTATGTGATCCAATATCAGAGGTTGTAGTAGGATTGGCTGTTCTTAGCAATAAGTGGAGCTGACCTTTCAATTGCTAGATGCGCGGCTAGGACAAGAACTTTATTGCTTACGTCAGAGAGCATCATGGCGTCTTGCGTTGGGGGTATGAGGGGCGCGAGTATGGAATATAAGTATACACCTATTTTAAAAAATTTACGCATAAAAATCTTCTGTTCACTGGCGGGGCGATAAAGTTTTTAGACTCTCTCCGAGTATTTATAATAAACTAAGGGCGCACAGCATACATTTTTAGTTAAATTATTCTAACAGACACTTTACAAATCTTAACTACACATTTCAGTTTAACAAATTACGTCGTGTTTAAATAAGCACAATTTTTAATTTTCTTGGTTTTTCAATTTAGTTACAAGTTGAGCTCAGATTAATTGTTTCATGTGGCACCTTTGACATTTTGCGGTAAATCTGCGACAGCAATCAATAACGCCAATAAATAGATTAATGTTGTTCTCGATGAAAGTTGCGTTCTCATTGCGTTGCAATTGGCCAATTAGTTAGAACATTTACTTTGTGCACAAATCTTGGTACTTGCAAAAAAAAATCTTGGGTTTTACAACACGATTTTAGCCGTTCACGTTTGAAGTTGGCTTACAACTAACGCATCCGATTGTTCAAATACTATACAGAACTGTTTGCTTGTTACTTTAAAATACCTTCAAAAAATAAAAAACCCCATTCATTGTGATTGTGATTGTGTGAATGTAAAAATGGATACCTATTTGATAATAATAAAAGGAAACGCAATTGCAAAACAAAAAAATGAAATAAAATTAGTTGCAATAAAAAAAAGTTTAGCAAAATAAACTTAAGTAAGAAACAATTTAGAATCGTAGAACAAAACAAAAAATTTATTTCAAAAATATCCGCTCTAAGCTGTGAGCTTCAAAGCGTTTCATGTTTGAAATTACCGCAGTTAATCGTTGGAGATTTTTTTTCGCGCGCGCACAAAACGAACACCTCCACCGCCCACCGGCCAAGTTTTCGCTGGCCTGAAGCTATGTATATAGTGCACTAAGGTGGCCCCAAAATTCATGGGGGGAAAATAGAGTGGGAATTTAATGCTCGCAACCGCTAGGATTATTCTATATAGCAAAAGCCAAAAGCCCTAGTTAGTTTTTTAAGTAAAAAAAAATATTTAGAGATCGCTATGGGGTAAAACACAATTTTTTCATAGAAATGGCATAAAATCCTTGAATATGAAATTTTTGAAACGGTAAACTTTGTTTCTCATTAGAAGACTTCAAATTATAGCATTAAATTCTATTTGTTTTAACTGTTTTTGATATGAATCATTTTTTATGGGCACATTTTTGCATTTTTTGGATTTTTTGGTGGCCGATAAAAATATTTAATATTAAAAAATTATGCTTAAACATTTTTTTTATTATGATCAAAAAAATATTGCGCGATTGGAAAACAAATATTTTTTCAACAGAATTCAAAATAAAAAATTCAAAAAAAAAAGAAAAAATAACATTAAAAAATATTCTTTAAGAGGGATAATATAATACTTGAAAATTTAGTTTTATTTTTTATCAAAAATTAATAACTCGATTTATAAATAAATATAATTGTTTTGAGGGAACCTGAATTTATGGTTTCCTAATTTATTTGCAATTCAAAGAATTATAGTTCGAATTATAAATAAAAATTAATTTTTGGATAGAACCAAACTGATTCCATTTCTTGAATTTAGGGTTCATTATGTATTGATAATTTTAAAGAATTCTTAGAGTGAAGATATTTACCTAGATTTTTAAATAAGTATAAATTTTTTATAAATTTAATTATTTACATCAAAAAATACAACAGCGTAATAACAACGCTCGAAAATTAATAATTAACAAAAAATAAAATAAAACTCGATATATGAGTTTTATTTCGGATCGAGCAAATATAACCCGATTTCTAAATAAATATGAGTTTTTTAAAGGACCCTGCTTTTATGATTTCCTTATTTTTGATCACAAGAAATAGGCCGATTTATAAATAAATATACTTTTTTTAGAGGAACCCAAAATGATTACGTCCTCTAATTTTGCGATTCACTAATTTATTTGCAACTAAGAAAAGTACTAAAGTGAAAAATAATACTCCCTTTTTAATATTTTTTTTTGTTTTTGGCAACCCGTAAAAAGTAGCTCATAATGAAAGATAGTTAAAAATCTAATTGATATTTTATTTGACGACTCCTGAAGATATTCAGAGTGTACCGACTGAAAGATGTTGATTTTCACGAATTCTATAACATTTCTACAAAAAATGGTCTCTATTTTAATTTTAAAAAATTTTTTTTCTTCTATATAGAACAATTCTCGGGGTAAGCGCATTAAAATTCCTACTTTAGTTTGTTTTCGACCACCCTAATGTATACATATATGCACGTAGTTAGATACCTCGATTGACGTCTCAGGCGGTAGCCGATAACATCTTTGAGCTACCGGCCGACCGCACCGCCGGCAATACCACCTATTGTCAGCGGAGAGTTATACGAGTTCGCAAAGTCAGTAAAAAATATTAACGCTTTTGTTGAGAATAATTTTACAAGTTTGTACTAATGTATGTATGTACCTACATATGTATGTTCGTCTGGATATCGGTAATGAATGATGTTAGCGCGTGTTGAACTAATGAAGATGGCGTTGATGTGATGGCATCTCTGAATAAAGTTTATTTCTAAATGTGGCTATATTTGTATTTATGTTGGTATAAAACCGGAGACTTGTTGGCACACAAAATGCACACATATGTATGTTTGTGCTAGTCGATCTGTGCGAACGTCTATTTAATGTGTTTCAATGGCAAACTTGACGAATATATACCAGGTTGGATAGATTAATTATTTTTAATCGCCTAGGAAATCTCGTGTTATTCCATGTTTTAATGTTTTCCCTGTTTACTGTTTTGTTCTACTAGAAAAACCAAAAAACTTGTCGTGATTTAAAAGTACAGTCGGGCGCCACTATAGCGAATGCGCCTCTTTAAAGGCCAACGCCACCGTAATCATTCAAGAAGATGCGTTTTTCGCGATTTTTTTTTTTGGAATCGTTTTGAAGTGGAACTTCTTATTTTGACACCGAAACGACTATACGAATTTGAGAAAAAATTTGGTACATACTTAAATAGTTTTAAACTCGACTAACTAATACTTTATATATTTATAAGAGCGTTGCCACATGTTTAAAAAATTAAATGAAATTAATAAGATACAACATATATTGAAAGAGGTTTGAGAATACTTTTTTTCGAAAATATTTTTTCAAAAGAGTTGCCACCTGTTTAAAATTTGTAAAGCAAAATAAACAATAAATAACTGATACGAAATATTACAGCAGGGATGTCGTGAATGAGATATAAAGATATATATATATATGTATATATATACCTACTAATAAAATATTGTCGGAAAGGGTTGCCACTTGTCTTAAGAGTTTAATGAAATTCAGCTCAAATATAGCCCTAACGGTGTGAAGCGAAAGAGGTTTAAAGGAAGATACTTTTTTTGGTGGGTTGCCACCTGTTTTAAAGTGTTAATTTAAGTTTCTTAGAAAGTTAAGCAATGCTACTATGATCCAAACTTCATACGAGATGCGGGAAAATCCTTTCAATATACATTAACTTTTCACCCTGTTGGGAAACCAGAGGATTCAAAACCACTTTAGTTGAAAAAAATGTAGGGTTGCTACCTGTTGAAAAATGTAATTTAAATTAAATTAATAACCTAAATGAAATACTACAGCAAGGACGTGAAACGAAAGAAACTTTCATGAGGAAAATTTTTATGAAAAGGGTGGCCACCTGTTTGAAAACACCAATTAAATTAATTTAATAAGTTAACTGATATATTATAATATCGATGTGGATAGAAAGAGGGTTTAATGAAACAATTTTTTTAAGAAAGTTGTCACAGCAAGGAGGAAACTTTCATTACGAAAAGGGTTGCCACCTGTTTCACTTGGCTAATTCAATTCATTTAATAAATTAACTGTCATATTACAATATCGATGTGGAAAGAAAGAGGTTTCAATGAAAATTTTTTTTTAAGAAAATTGTATTAATAAATCAACTGAAATGCTATGTTCAAATAAATTAAAATTTATTAAAAAATGTAATACTCGTAGGCATAAAGTTGGCAAAATACCTTTTTTTTAATGAAAGAACTTCCAAATCTATATACTATGAATGCGAATTCAGCAGTTCACTTAGAACGTTTTGAGCAAATTAAATCTCATACAGATGAATTAAAAATATGAGCCGACGTACCTATGGAAGTATAGCCCTTATCATAACTATACAACGGATACTTATTCACAAGCTTCGACACTTAATTTATTTCTAATTAATTTTTGGTTAGTTTTCTATAAAATTGCAGTTCTTTGTAAAATAAATCCTTTGTGTAAATTTTAATAAAATTCAAAACAAAATTTCATCAAAATTTCAGACTATATTATTAGAATTTTTCGAAAATTTTAGATACGCAGTTTTATAGCTCTTTTTCTCCATATAACGAATGGACGATGTTTTTTGTTTTTATATGGGAGAAAATGAGCAACACCGCCAGTACAATCAATGATCAAAAATCAATGCAAATTTTTAGCAAATTCAAACTTGCATTTCATTACGTTAAAATTGAATGGGCTATAAAACTGCATACCCAGAAAATTTCTATTAAAATGTTTGAAATATTGATGAGAATTTGTCGAACTGTATTAGAATTTGCGCAAAGATGAATTGAAGATTGAATTTATATGGCTTTTGTTGTAGAATGAGCTTTATTTTTTATAAAAATTAACAAAAAATTGGTGAGTAATAAATAAAGGGTTAAAAAAAAACTCTGTCGTATAGTTTTGATAAGCACTGCATTAAATGAAAACAGCTAATTGAAGAATAGACATTGTTGGCAACGCATGTGTGAATGTGTGCCCATACATGTGGACTCGGTATAATTTTTTAAATTATCATTGAAAGAACCAGTTTGTCAAATTTACCCAAAACACTTAAATTATAATTTTTTACTTGATCTGCAATTAGAAATAAATTTAATTATTCCGCCTTGTATTTAATACACCCGCCACTTTTATGACTACATAAGTATAGTACAAGTCGGAATGTAGTAATAAAGTATAAAAAAATTTAAATTTTTTATAGCTACCTAATGCAAAATAAAGACATTTAAGCGGCGATTTGATAATAATTGAATTTTGCATAAAGACAATTGAAATTAAAAAAAAAATTGCCCACAAAAACAATGGGGAAAGAAAAACTAGTAAGAACAATAAGGCAAATAAAAAGAAGCATTCGTTGATCTTATCGGCTGAAATGAACATAGACTGACATTAGCAACGCGTTGCCACAACCCGCATTCAGACAGTTACGAGTGATGGCTTTTGAGGTATTACTTTTGCCAGCGTTATCGTTAGCTTTAGCTGCAGCAAACCCAGAGGCGCGGGAGATGAATGAATGTTTGCTGTAAGCGCAGCGAGGTGCAGTTCTTTTTTTGTTTTTTTTGTTTTTGATTTTCCTTATTTCACTCTACACAAAGTGAACATTAGGCCAGCATATCGTCAACCTGGAATCATAAGGGGTTGGTCGTTTCCTTCAGCAAATATGTAGCAGCTATTGCATTTGTGGTAGCAAGGTGGAGGTAGTTCACCCTCGTGCTTACTCGAAGCTTTGCCCTAAGGTAGTTTAATTGCCGATAAAATATTTTTATAGAAGTGTTGACAGCAAAATGCATCTGTTAAATGATGTGCGACACTCCAAAGGTATTTATATCCGCCGCACTCCCCCAAAGGAACAATATACTTAATAAGGTTAGTGATAGCAGCGAGGTGGAGTAGTAACTAAGTAAACTGAGAAACCAATAGAATTTCTAGCAAAACTGTTTCCCCATCGTAAAAGTTCCTTTTCTTATCGTTGAGACAATAAAAGTTTACTTGCTTTCAAATACTTTTGGGAATAAACCCTTGTGGTAGCTGCAATTTTCATACACACACATGCACACGAGTTCAACTATTCATACAAGGAAAGGAAAATGGTGGTTACCTTTAAACATCTCTACTTCCTTCACTTACACCATTCAGATAAAAGTTTTGATAAAGAAAATATGCGCAGCGTATATAATTTTTAACGAAAAAAACTTGATTTTAATATTTTTTGAACTATTGTGAATTAAAGCTACGTATAATTTTTGTTTTTAAAATTTTTATTTTTATTTTTTAATTTTATTAATTTTTAGTTATGTATTGTGAATTAAAAGAACTTATAAAATTTTTACGTTTTTAACAAAAGCAAATTTTTTTCAACAATACAATGAATTTTCTTTAATTATTGTGAATTAAAACGACTTATAACTTCGTAAACGGACATTACTTGCGTTTGCTTTTGGCTTTGAAACTACCACATTTGGAAGGCAGATGGCGCTGAGCTTTGCCAACCTCCATTAAATGCCAGCCCATGAACCAAAAATTTTTGTTGACTGGTGTGGCATTTCACTACAGGATAAATGATAAATAAATATATATGTTAGTGTAAAGTAGTGTTCCTCTCCTGCTGATATCTTTGCATTACATTATACAACTCCAGACGATCTTATTTACAATTACGAGCAGCAATAATCGTTATCGAAATATTTTAGCAATTTAACAAACGCACACATCAATTCTTTGTGCAAACAATCAAACAAAACAAAATATGACAAAATGAAATTTAACATGAGCCAGACTTTTATCGACCTGAGTCATTTTGTGTAATTACTGTGCAACAAGCAACAAAGCATAAATTGTCGCCGCTTTTCGTTGTGTGCATGCAATAAGGATTTGCTTGTAAATAAATATGCCCATGTGCACCTAAATGCATGTTCTATATAGATATATAAATATTCAAATGTCTACATTGGGGCGGGTCAAAAATAAATTCCCCCTTTTGAAAGCTCATGCGTAAAATATCTCGAAACGAACGAAAAATCGGCAGACCTGAAACCCGCCGAAATGATTTTCTTTTCGTCATGACTTTGGCATTTGATATCCAATTTTTAATTAAGTTATAAAAAAAATAAATTTTGCAGTTTTTGTTTGTTTTTTTGCTTCGAATATATTTAAACCTGATATTTAAAAATTTTACTAACTTTTTCTAAATTAAAATCTTTTAAACAAAGGAGGAAAAAACTACATTTAAAGTTACAACTCTGAGTACAATATTTCGCTGTTCAAATTTGGCTTCGAAGATGAATAACAATGAAAAAACATTGGGTCGTATTCAAAATAAAAGAGATAGAAAATAAAGAATAAAAAAAAAATTACCGACCCAACCTAATAGATATTCACAACAAGCTTCATTGATATGCAAATATTGAAATTTACATATATACATAGCTATAGGGTGCAGCATTATGTAATTCAACATTTGCGAAAATCATTGAATGGATATTTGACCAGCTAGAGGAAGGTGGTCGGCCCGCAATAGCAACGATAAGGATTTCAGTAGTCATCATGCCGTAGATTGGTAATCAACGGGGTTTTATTGGAGGATTTTTTTTTTTGTTCAAATATGACGAGTCTGTGTCTGCGACCCAGAAATTATTTTGCATGTGCTTTGGTTTAATGCAAACCGAGAGTGTTTCTGTTCGGAAAATGATTTTGAAATATCTTTAAAATCTAAGGTAACAGTATCCGAAAATCCACAGAAACTAAGTTTTGTATTTTGCGCTCTGTGGGCAGGATGGCAGATGTATTTCTGCGGTCTGCTGGAGAATTTACGAGCCACAAAATGGACTGATATGAAACATACACGGCTCCGTCGTTCTCATGCCGTTTTTCCAGAGATGTCCTCGGTGTTCCAATCTCTTTACGAGAGCCGCTGCATGTGCCATTTACCCTACTGATTTACAATACTATGATTTTTTATGGAGGTATCGTAGGGCTGAGATTTTAAACATCGCGTTCAAACTCTCCAAAACTGAACGATGCCATTCTCGTCAGGAAATCGCGATAGATATGCCAGCAGAGTTGCAGAAAGCTCCAAGAAACTAACACAAATGTGCATCGCCCGCAAAGACAAACATTTGTATGAACTAAATTTTATTTTATTTTTTTTTTAAATTCACCTTGCAAATATTGTACTCCATTATGCCACACCCTGTACCTACAGCAGATCAATGAAATTTTGTAAAAGCAAATACCAATCGGTTGGATGTCGTCGTTTCAAATAGAATTCTAACAAATTATCTATGGCATTTACTGCATGTTCCTACAATTGGCAATTAGCAAAAATCAAATATTCGTACGTTGGTGTTGAAAACAGTTTTGTTCATGTACAGTCAATGACTTTGATAAGGATATGGTCATGACATTTGAGAGCATTAATTGTATAAATCACATAAAATTCATTAATTTGCCAATCTTGGTAAGTCTACGGTCGGTGTAGACTCTTTACAGATAACCCAAAGGCGAAGAAATCTAATTCGACTTGAATTGCGAAATTAAAGCGATAAATAAATATTAAATAAATATTAAGTACAGCTATACAAATGATTTTCCATACAAGTGAGTGGATGTAGATAATATTTTGATTATTTGATTGTTTGTGCAGGAAATCCAATACCTTTCAATGGAGATAAGAGAAGCCAGATTGAAATAAAAAAAAATCGAAATCAACTATACGGTTTCCAGCGGTGCATTTATATAAAATAAAGAAGAAGCATCTTTAAGTCAGCCCTGCTCAAATTGGTGTGCATCGCCTGTTTAGAAAAGGGCCAGCCTGAGGCAACCCATCGATCCAACATTTGTATTGCCTTAGTGCACCCAGTCCTTTATTAACTTTATACGATGTAGACCCAAGAATAATTGAATACAAGATTTCGCCTTCCAATCATTCTCTTTTATACTCGTAATATTTTTTACACAAACAATACTAAGAAAACTTTCAACCGTTCTGTCATCAATTCGCTTCTTCCTCTTCTCTTTAGAATTTCTTCTTTGCTCTCTCATTCTCACACTTTCACTTACTCTCAACTGAGAAGGCGCAATTTTGTATCCAATCTCTCTTCGTCCTCTGGAGGAGGTTTCGGGTCACAAGAGAGTAGCGGACGATACTTTTTCCCAGCTCGTTTGTGACCCGTTTTTGCAATACAACAGTGGATAAAATAACAGATGTTTGTGTTTTTCCTCGTAACCATCGATCTTGAGGCAAATTTTTTATTTTAAAAGTTAAAACAAAAACGACGATAGTCATAGGTGGAAGTTACAGCTGCCATAAATAAAAAAAAACTGGCATTAAGCTCAAAAAATATTATTAATAATATATGTAAATAAAATTAGCTTTGAAAAAAAATTATAAATTTTCTTTTTAATTAAAAAAAATCGTGTTAATAAAAAAACTAGATGTATAGTTTTTTGATGCCATCGTCAAATTATATTAAATATTTCTGGTTTTTTAATCATCGAAATTTATAGTTCCTCAAACAATTGACCACCTGTTGTTTTTCTTTTAAATTTTTTCGTAATATTCGCAATGTTTTCTATTGATCAATAAATTTTTCAATCATTTTTTATAAAACTATAGTTCATAATAAGTCAAAAATCATATAGTTCACAATTTCTAATTTTGTACAAAATTTATAAAATGTCAACAAATTTTCAGAAAAAAATTAAATTTTTTTAATACGATTTTTTGAAACATTTTATGTTTGTAGACTGTTTAATTTTAACACAATAATCTGAAGTAGTTAGAAATTACGGTTGATTTAAAAAAAAAATTTTTTAACTATCTTCTTGGAAACATTTTTTTATATAACGTATGACTTCTATATGGTATTAACAATATACATATATACTATTTTTTGTGCTTGTTGTCTTGCATGTCTTCTCCTCTGACTCTTCTGAATCTTCTGACATATTCAAAAAAAAATATCTAAGAAAAAAATTAAAAAAAATTTTCAAAAATCAACGGGAAATTTTAGTCATTTCGGACTTGCACATTATGTATAAAACTAAAATTGAATTAGCTAAAAAACTACATTATCAAAAATATTTTAGAGGTTCTGGTTAAAGATTTGAATTTGCATAAATTTTGTAAAAAGTATGAAATTTTAATTTATATGGTTTTTTGCTATAGAGCGATATGCATCAAAATTGAACGAAAAAAATTTATCATGAAAAAAATTTCAAAGACTTAAAAAAAACCAGCATCATATGAGTAACTGTAAATAACTTGAGGCCAAAAAATTTAATAAACTTTCTCTTACATAAAAAAAAAACTGAAAAGGTAAAACAAATCTTGTCTTCGCACAATTATTTCGAAAATTCTTGAATTTTTTTTCAATTATCGAAGTCAAAACCTAGAAAAGAATTGAAAAAATAAAGCGAGACGTAGAAATGTAACTCAAACTGTTTACAAAAAGTAATCGGGAGACGTATATTGGAACGATTTTCCGTCTTACCTTGTCGTCCTGAACGAAAAATGACACTGAAGATGGCATAACGAAGAAACCGGTTTCTTTCTAAACCAAACTTGACAAGGGATGACGGAAAATCATTCCTATATTTGTATTGCAACTTTTCACCATACCTGAAAACAGAAAATCGAATAATCGGGAGACGTTAAAAAAATATTTACATATACATATAATTAAACAGTTGGTGCAAATTTGAGCACTTATTAGTTTCGATCTGCTATCAAAATAGTTTTTGTTTTTTAAAACATTTTTTTTCGCATAAACTAAAATGTGTTTGTGTTATGCGCAATTTCTCACTTAGGGTAGCAGCAACAAAACAACCGCATGACTACCAAATGAACTCACCCTCTTGCGTTTCGAGCCAAAGCACGCAAGGGCAATGCAGGTTCCTTTCATTTAGATTTCCACTATGCACAAATAATTCTATATGTATGTAGGTATGTATGTGTGCACTTTAGTAAATACTATGTCACTTTATTTACTCGCCTACTTCAACGACGGCACTCACCACAGCATCGACAATGAAAATAATAAAATTGCAATCAGTGCGAATCAGGAAGATTGCATTGAGATGGGGGGTTGTAGGTGTTAGTTTGCACACGTCCCACCACCGTTCAATATTAACATTTGGTTTTTTGCACACAAATATTATTTATCTATACGATTTTGGTTCAATTCAAACAATTCGTTTCCAAATTATCGCCTGGTTTTTTTTTATTATTACAATCGAAATCTTCCCTCAGCAAATCCAACGCTCGTTGAATGGCCAAATATTCAAGTGTACCATAGAGCCGCTGTGGTTTCCTGCTGCAGATTTTGCATCTGCTCGTTGAACCTACAGATGTTGATTGTTATATATTAAGGGTGGTTACTGTCGATGTTTGATTTAGAATTGAGTACCAATTTGAAATCTGAGGCGTTACAGCTTAGGACGTGATGTAGTAGGCGTCAAAGTCGCGTTGGAAAACGTCATTTGACAATCGTCGGCTTGTCAAACGGACTTCAAATTTTATTATAATAATTTGGTGAATATTTTGTTTCGCAAATGCAATCGTTTTTCTACAATTATTGCAGCAAATGTGCTATATTTCCTTTTGTGTTATATTTCCTTTTGTCTGGAAGAAGGAGAGTTCAGTATATATAAAATGTCTAAAGTTATAGATTTTCGTTGTGCAAATTTTCATTATTCAAGTGTGACAGGGCTTCGATTGCTTACGTCATAGCTAGATGTCATAATTTCGCACTCGTCACAGCTAGTTTCCTAGTTTTCTACAAGGACGCTTTATACAAAAAAATCACTTGGGGGAAGCGAAACTCTTTTAAATTGTTCATGACCTTCCATAAGACCCCGCGGTTTGTGGTAGAAGGTTAAACTTAAAAGGTGTGGTTAGAAACTTATCCAATCCAAAGGTTTATGAGTAAAAAAGTTAAACACAATAAAATTCAGGTGCACAAATTTTTAAGCAATTCTTAACATGTCGAACCCGTTTCAATTCTGTTCCAAAGATAGATAAAGGCCCAAAATAAATGATCCAGGATCGTTTTACTACAACTTTTGAATCAATTAAAAGAAGATGCCGACCAATCCGAAATATATTTATAGCGAAAGAGTAGAATTTTAAAAGCTAAACAAAGGTTTTATGGTGAAATTTCTTATGTTATTTCTTATTATTAACAAATATTTTTAGAGAGAGTTGCCAGCTGTTAAAAAACTAACATAAATTCCATAAAATGAATAAAATTAGTACAATTAACAATATGAAAAAATATTACAATATATGTAGGTGTAGAGTGAAAAAAAATTTAAATAAGATTTGCTTAAAATTTTTCTTTAGATTTGGTTGACATCTGCTGGACAAATTAATTTGATTTTTGTTAACTAAAATATTGCAATATTAGTGTGAAAAAATTAGGTTTGAAATATTAAATTCATTTAAATTAATATTATTAATGGAATACTACGAAACGAAAAAGGGATAAGAATAATTTTTTATAGGGTTACCACCAGTTTAAAAATAGTAGTTAAATTAATAAGCAAACTGAAATTTTACAATATTAGAGAGAAGGTTCATGAAAATATTTTTGAAGGGGGTTGCCACTTATAGGTTAACTGAGTTAAGAAAATAAAAATAATAATAAAAGGGTTGCCACCAGTTAAAAAAAATAAATTAAATAAATAACATTAATGAAATATTAAACTATGGATGCCAAAAAAGGGTTTAGGGAAGATTTGTTCGAAAAACAGTTATGAATAGGGTAGCCATCTGCTTAAAAAGGTTAATTTAATTAAATTAGTAAGTTGCAAGTAAGTAAGTTGCAATATTAGTTTGTGTGAAACGAGCGAGATTTATGCAAAAATATTTTTGAAGAGGGTTGGCAGATTTTTAAAAAATAATTGCAAAAAAAAAATTATAACTGTAATCTTTTTTCTTTCTTGTATTTTGCCTATGAAGTTTCATTTTTTTCGCGCGTAAAGCTGCCACGCATCCAATTTTTTCGACGGGCTTGATGTATATTACGATGCTTGTAATGACATTCAGATGATGATTTCTCCACTTGATATAAGTATATTGCAAAATTTTCGGCGAAACTATATTTATCATCACAATCCGCCTTAGAATAGGAACAACTAAAATATGGATTAAGAAACGGTACAAAAATTAATTCAAATTTCCTGAAAACAGTGGGTGATGGTAAAAACGGAGATCATATAAAGATTTACAAATTAACTTGGTATTAGAATATACATATCATTTTTACATTTCAATATAAAAAAAATGGTAAAAATAATAGGCTTATGAAATGGGATAAAACGGGTTTAGTTTTATTGAGAAAATAACTCATAAAATAATAATTATTTGAAAAATTTAATAAAATTATTTGAATTACTAAATCCAATTCCAGTCACCAGTCCAGTAGAAGATATGTTAGAAAAATTAAATGAAAAACCTATTTAAATAACTTATCTATGTATTTTATTTATATTAGAGATTTTTTTTTAATAAAAACGTTAGGTTTTCATACATACTTACAGATATTATTCTAAACTCCGGTGACGCGCCTAAAAGTTGCATTTCCTTTCCCTTTTACACCATCTGCGTCCGAGTAAACAGCTCCGCTGAAAATGCCTACTCCACACACACATACATACATAGTAGACTTGTCACTTCTCATTTTGTTGCCAAATTTCAGTGCAATTTTTCCAGCTTTCATCAGATAATCCGATTATCGCTGCCCATAGCTGGTACATTTACCATAACCGTTCAATAATAACGAACGCATTTCATATGTTCGCACTGCGATTTCGAAACAAAGACTAGCTGACGACGACCGCACACACCCACGCGTGCAAAACTTTATATGCACATTTGCAAAATTAGACTGGCCCTCGAGCGTACCGTGCAATCCTATTACAAATACCAACCAACACCATTCGGTTTTTGTCAATCCAATTCACACTAATGACACTTATTTGTTGCAGCGTTTGGCCTAATTGGATTTCGATGACTGCGAATTGGTGATAATTTTAATTGTGGCAAAAACATGTGATTGACGTTTTATATGTGCGTAGATTTTACATAGAACAAATATATAAATACATATATACATTAGGGTGCCTCGCTGAAAAAAGTTGGGTTATGGTTTGATACTTCTGTCAAAATATTTCGCAAAGGTATTAAGATTTTCGTGAAGCGAACCGATTTGAAAATAGCTCTCAATATGGGGGTTTCATAAACAAAATTATTTTCTTTAATTATTAAAAAAATCACTTATTATAAAATTTTAAGCAATCGTAATAATGTAATTTGCGAAAAATTGCTAAGAAATAAAAAGGGTGAGAAAATATTTTCCAATGATACCTCATAAATCTAAATCAGTCTAGGCTTGGCTAAGTTATTAAAGTTTTTCTTAAATCCATCTTCAAAAAAAGGTCAAAAACAGTAAATATTTTAATGCAAATCTTTTATGCTTAAGGAGTGCAATCATCCGAGGCAATTTTTTTGAAAAAAATAATATTTTTATTTGTAAAAAAACGATATTTTTGGAGATATTTTCAAGTCCATCCAGCTAACGTAAATCTTAATATTATTCCGCAATATTTTGGTCAAGTCTTAAATTAAAAAAAAAAAAATAATTCCGATGGAAAAATAGTAACTTGTTTTTGTATTGGGAATGCTCCACCCTAATATGTATGTATATATATAATACATGCTTGTTACATGCAGTTATGAGCTTTGCTTTCAAATTCAGGTGCAGTTTTAATTAAATCTGAACTTTTTACAGAATACACCACTGTCTGGTTAAGAGAAATAAACATGTAACGGGCTAAAATGCCTCTCTGCGTAATAAAAAGTACGCGACGAAAGACTGCAAGCAAATAGAGCAATCGAGAAATTTCACACTTAACTCTCACCCCGTGTCGAAAGCAGTAAGGCATATCTCCATCAATTGGATATATAAATGAGCAGCTGCATGCCAGCGATAGGGACTCTTCGTACCGCTGTTGAGGAGCCGGTTGGTTACTATCACCCGCGCAGAAACAGCTGGTATGACGAGGAATGCCGAGTAGGTGTTGAAGGGAAATAGAAAAGGTTGGAGAGACTTTTTTCAAGAGGAAGCGAATAAATTCAAAAATACGTGAGTGTGAAAAGCTGGAGGTGCTGCCTGACAGGAATACCGAAAATTGTATCTCAAAATAATACAACAATCAAATGATTTCAAGAACGTGGCTGGTTCCTGTAGAGACGAGAATGGAAATCTGGTAACATACGCCCAGTGTACATTTGAGATATGGGCGAAAGAAACACCTCTCAATGCTATTGAAGGCAACACTATTTGCGGGATTGATGAAGAAGAGCGCAGAGAAATGTGGGTAGGGGCACCCTCCGGCTGGTAGCGAAGAGTTGGTTTGAAGAATATATGCCATAAGGTTGAGTATCAATATACATACTTTGTTCACTTCACAATAGGCGTGGTCCTTCTGTTTGCGCCAACCATGTTGGATCTAAAGGTACAGGAGGAGGCAACAATGAAAATGACGTGTCGACTATATTCTTTTGGATTGTGACATAACAATGAGAGCTCTGGGCATGCCTAGAGTTACTTAGAAGGTTGTCAGAGCTGTTGTTAGTCTCAAATAGCAAAATTATACCGAAGGCATCGTTTGCTAAGAAGTATAACCTAAGCTTTCCTGCAGGAGAATAATTGACAGTCCCAGGCACTCTCTTGTGAAACTCGGTCCCAACTTTATACCCTGACGGCTCCTAGACAGAAAACTAAATAGGAGCTGGTTGACAACTGGAGCGCGATATCAGATCTTTCTCTGCTTTAGGTACAATCAAAATAGGTTTCCAATTAGAGGGATTTGCTATACTTAAGATAATGGACTGGATAATTGTGGCGGAAATACCCAATCGGAGTCCGGTTGTAAAATGAAATAACCTTGCACTGATGCGGGAGCCGAGCATTATGGGGACTAAGATAGCAAACTAGCTGACGGAATTGGCTAACTGCGGGTCTTTGGGAAATACAATTGAATCGCAACCAATTATAGGGCCTACCAAATGCTAGCTGAAAAAACTGGAGAGTGTGGTGGACAGAGAGGATGGTGTTACGAGTCCTGGTGGGCTCGATAATAAGACACAATCCATTGCTAGGCATTCAATAAACCAACATCTAAGAGTTATGGCCCGCCATCGAGCCAGATCAATGTGTTTAATATCAAACCAACTTTTAAAATTTTTAATTTACTAAACGAATTGTAAAAGAGACTATATCATTACCAGATGCTAGTAAATTCAAGTGGCACGCGACAAAACCATTCAAACCAATGCTTTGCTTGCAAATTTAACCAAACCATAAAATATACAGAACTCACTCACTTTAAACTGTCACATGGTACGTAATTAAAATGGGTTTTAATGCGATTTTCGTGTCGGAAATCCACCACCGGTCGTTCAGCTACCAGGTGTCAACAAAATGAATTAAATTATCAAAGCGACAGTTTATTTTTTGGCTGATTATTTCAATGCTGTATAGGTCAACGATGCGGTTCTTTATCTGCTTTCCAAACACAAATCTTCCCTTTGACGACTGCAGGCTGCTAGCAACGGAGGGTTGGCAATTGTGGTCTACTTGCTGCTTATGTTCTGGTAATTGTTGATTTTGAATGTCTGATTGTGCAGACGTTTCTAAGAAATAAAAAATAATAAATGTATCCCAAGCAAATACAAGGTGGCACTAAGCCCAAATCAAAATACAGTATGGTAAATAATTTTTTCTTTAAAGAACACTAAAAGTAGATAACGATAAACGTATTTATTTTATTTTCTAGCAAATACCACTGCGCTGCGGCGGCATTTTCACATTTCTACTTGCCCTGTCATTTTCCACCAAACGCAAGTTCAAACCGCTTTTTTCCGCCTGCCCCATTCTATTTGCGAGCCCTTGCGCTTTCAAGCGCCATTTGATGTAATTAAGAAATACCCCATTTATTTAAAATTGTTTGTTTCATAATTTTCCAAAACAAATCGCATTACCAAGTGGCGCGTCTGTAGCAGCATACCCATACCATGTTAAGCAAGTAAAAATACCCTGAAGGAATTCGCCGAACTAATGAAACAAGTTTCTGGCTCGATACCAGTAAATGTTATTTCGACAATCACCAAACACACGTGTGGCACTTGTTGTTCATGACCGGAATCTCCAAAATTGTCTATGACTGCTGGGTCAAATCGGGGTGTGCCTTCGGAGTTCATTAAATAATGGTAGAAATTGAAAGTACTACAGGAAATCGTACGACCAATTCCGATGTCATTATAAGTGTAGAATTGAATTCTCTTCGGAAATATTGGACGTGCCCATCTTCATTGGTTACTCAATTAATTTTTGATACACGATACCAATGGGAAGAAGTATTCCCAGAAGGTTCAGGGAAATATTTGACAAAGCTATTGAAATTGATAGTTATAAAAATTTATACCAGATAATTTTCTGATCAGCCATACTTGAAGAAGCGGTCACAACCTTCTGCGTTAATCATCTCAGTCCTGTGGCGATTGTATGAGCAATTTGGCGACATATTCATATTCTTATTCATATTCATATGAAAGAGAATGCTCGTATTGAATATTTAACGCCGTACCCGATGTTGGTAGTAGAGGAGGAGGAAGGCCTTTTCCCCGTTGGAAATATCTAATGAAGGACTTGGCTTCACTTGTGGTCTCTAGATGTTGCCAATTGCAAAGGAACGTTTGGCGTGCTATATTGAAATGGGTAAAAATCTCCTTGGCGGATATATCGCTACTTAAGAATAAGAAGAGGAATGTCTCTGCCTACCGAACGTTCCAGATTTGTGACTTTATTTTCAAGAGCAAGAGTGAAGATGAAATTACCAATCACAGCATTGCTCTGTCGACTTTGCCACTTATTTCCAAAAATATCGCTTTCAAGCAATCCTACGTCAGATGGTAAATCTTTTCTGTATCGACAAAAATCTACCAACTATCTATTTTTGACGCTGTAAATGTCAAAAGCAACTCTTTGACGTATATATGTAGAATAGAAACTCCACCAAAGGAAGTATTGCTGTAAAGTTTGACCATTTACATTTTTTCAACAGAAAAGGACTGAGTTCAGAACGACGAACAGCTGTCAAAGTCGCAAGAGCAAAGAGCTGTCTGTGATCATCTTCAAATTTGTGCTATTTACAACTATATGGCAAGGACTTTTTGACAAGTTTCGAGATCCTTTTTTTTTGTTACTTACTCATTTTTTATTAATTTTCTATAACAATACATTTTTTACAAAAATTACAATAATATTTTCTAAAAATCAGTCTATTTTACAATAAAATTTTTTTCTACAAATTCTACAAAATCAAAAAATTCCAAATGTTTTAATCAGAGATTTGACGGCATCCTTCCATATAGAGAAACCTGTGTATTCATTATATGGGGGAAATGAGCAACACCGTCGGCAAAAAAAAAATAAAAAACATTAAAAACCAACGCGAATTGTTAGTCACCTTAAAGTTATTTTTAAAAAATTTAATGGTCTATAAAACTACTAACCCAAAAACTTTTAAAAAATTTTAGTTACAAATTTTTGAAAATTTTTTTATTTTATTAAAATTTCTACAAAATTTAAAAAGTGAATTTATATGTTTTTTTTTTGCAGAATAAACTGTATTTTTACAAAAAATTAGTAAGTAACAAATAAAGTACCGAAAATTGCCAAAAATTTCCTGTCGTCTAGTTTTGCTAACAACTATAAAAGTAATAGATTTTCCTACAGGTAAGCCACATACTCGCTACATACATTCCACATACATATAATGAGGAAAACTAGCCCTGATACTTTCCAACAACCGAGACACATCGCAAGAATTTTGCACGTTGTATGCTGATGCGACTTTTTAACTTTTCCCTTTTACGAGCATAATTTTTGCTGTGGTTGCGACCTGCTGAGCCATTTTATTGCGTAAATTTCTCGATTGTTCAATTGCGATAAAGCAAAGCACAGTTGCATCTCAATTTTCGAAGAGTGCCACCGAAATTATTGGGTGGTGGTGGTGATGGTGCGTGCATTCACCATGACTGTGGGTATTTAACTAAAATCCACTCCTCGACGACCCAATATTCGCTTTCTATGCAGCTTGTCAATTTTTAATTCACTTTTGCTACTCGCAAATTGTAATCTCCTGTTGGCTGTAAATCAAATAGTCCCAAGGGTCTCACGCAAGCAACCAACCACCAACCAACCAGCAACACCGCTACGAGGAGTACCACCACCCACCTAGAACTTACCAGCAGCTGGCTGGTGACTTACAACTCACCGCTCGTTTGCTCGTTCCTTTAAACCAAGTGGTGACGCCACAGGAGATCCAACAAGCTTCTGATATAATGCCGGCTTTACAGCTGCGGGTATGTATGCAGTTTTGTGTTTTTTTTTTTTACCAATTTTATCTCCGCCCCCTAAACAAATCTCATTGACTCTGCTTACTATTAAATATTGTGTATTTTTTAATTTTCCTCCCCGAACGTAGGTCAATAGGTTTGAGTACTCCATTCACGGTAGTCTTCTGGTTTTTTTCAACACCAAATTTATTTATTTTTCATTTTTTATATCGTAAAAGTAATAGCGAATTGCTTGGTACTCAGCAGGAGTTAAGCTATGATTTATGATATTGACGCTGTTCGTTGGTGATAACAATGTTCGCGGAGTGCGTTATGTGCGGTATCGAAAACCTTGCAATACAAAAGGGTCGAAGGCAGCCAAAATGAATGAAAAGTAGGTGACGCTTTAGAAAATTAATTTTTTGAAGTTATGCGCATGTTTTGTTTTTAAAGGCGAACTCAAAATTTCTTGATGAAATAAATTTTATAATATCGCGCATTTTATTAAAGCATCCCTTGACATGGATAAGGTGCGTTCTCTGCTGTCAACTTTGCTCAAGTTCCACATGTCATATTTGTGAAATAAAACCAAATTGGTACTTGTGACTGTGACTGAACTTCATTTATGGTATCGATATTTTAGCGATCGGGTCTTTGAAATTCGATATATTATATTTTGGGTAGGAGATTCTTTTAGAGCGATACTTTGAGTGAGTACCATATCGATACTTTGTGCCCGATATCGTGCCACCAGTGGTGTGGATCGAGCAGCGCCCTCTCAACAGTGAGGAGTTAGGCTCCAACGGCTGGCTATGGGGGCACTGGAGATGATTCTAGACTAAACACAACTACACATTGTGATAGCACAGGCAGCCAAGCGAACCCATCTTAACATAGTTCGGTAAGATCATATCGTCAAAGAATCTGAAGACACTGAGCACACGGCTCCCACTATGTAGTTCAACTCTCCAGAGACAATATCAACAATGTTACGAATTTCAAGAGAATACTTAACGTCGAACTAGGGAGCAAAGCTAAATGGAAAGCATCTATACTAGTAGGGGCACTTCCAGGCTAGCAAACTGCACTGGTACAGCTACGGCTCAATGATTACGGAAAGCTAGAGGACCCGAGCTCTTCTTAGAGTATCATACTTTAGAAAGCGGCAAATATGTTAAAAGAAATACACCGACACCTTGAGTCAGGGTTATGTCAAGCGAAGTGCCTATTAGGATGGTACATTTCTCAATGCTTCACACATTTTATTAACTTGACAAAGAACAACTTGAGGATGCTGATAGGTTTTCTCTCAGTCACTGAAGGCTTCGCAGTCATCTGCATAAACTCGGAATATTGCCGAATGAGTTGACTCAGTGCGGGAGAGCACAATTTATCTGATTTTCAAATGTGATGCCATCTCGAGAAGACGAGGTATATATCTTGATATCGATAACCCTGCAATACAAAGCACTGAGAAGGAACTCGAAAGATCTTAAACTCTCTAAGGTCACTTTTGGTTAGACAATATATCTTAAAGGTCGAAATCTATATATCTAACTATCTTATTTAATTTGTTTATATTTATTTAGACTTTAAAATGTCAAATTTTACTTTACTTTACTTTTCTTATTTTTTACAGAGCTTTAAAGAATTTCTTTCCTATGAATTTTTAAGGTTAAAGGTCTGCATAGAAATATTTGTTAAAAAAGCGCACGCACTAATCACTCGGCTACGGCGGTTGCCAAAAAAAAAAACACTATATGTACGTAAAAATGTCCCATAACAAAGTAACGAGTTAAGCGTGAATATTGTTACACCTAAAAATCGAACAACAAGTGCAAAAGATATACGAAAAAAATTGGCTTTAGGGTCATCCAATTTTTTTGTTTGTTATAGTATCCGTATAATTTAAAAAAGGGGGAGGGTTTTTCAAACATTGTTATTTTTTTGCATGGCGAACAATGCAACACATTGTGCACTAAACAAAAATGAAATGTTTTGAATAAAAAAAGTAAAATCTGATGCATAATTTACCACACATGCGGCAACGACGTCAGTTTTGAAATAAGCACATGTGTAGTTGCTTAAATCCATCCGAAAGCAAAATTATTTACTTGTCAAGCATATGTACATACGTTGATGAAAGTTTTCAAATTCCTTAATAAGGCAGCAAAACAATTTAACAATCAAGAAACTTTTGCAGTCATTTTCACATTGCTCTTTCTTTTTTTGTTTTTTGGTTTTGTAATTTCCAATGAATTTATCACTTCACATTCATCCCTTCCATGTACTGCGGCCTTCAACTGTCTGCTGTTCTTATACCGCGTCCTCAACCCCAAAGATTGCACTTCAAACTACGCCACTGAGCGAGCGAGCGGAAACAGTAGCGCGCAAAACGGCACATCACTTTCGTACCATTGGAAAAGTGGCAGCGTTCATGCTAACTACTTCTCACCGCCAATGGGAGCGTCGTCAAGGCTAAGGATGCGCACAGTGCAAGAATATGCCAGGATGGTAGAATGCAGGCGTCCAATGCAAATCAACTTTCGCTTTCGCTTGCTTTCACCACTCACTGTACTTTTTCATACATGCCACACACTTCGACACATGCCACATGTGAATGCGAATATGAATTGCGGTAAATTGTGCCCCGGGGCGTTCGTGTCAATTTATGCACTCAGCAATTTCCGTGATATTAAAGCAATTTTGTAGACCGTTCGTCTACTCCACGCCATACTTGCCACACTTCACTTTTGCTCTTCGCCTGCGTGCCAAGTGCCGTGCTTCCGCTTCTCGCTTGAGTTTAGCAAGGGTGCACGCCATGTACTTAGTATGGATAGCCGGATGTACTCGTATCGTATGTATGTAGTAGTAGTAGTAGTAGTAGTAGTAGTGGTGGTGTCGCCAAAGGCCTCGAGGGGCTCTTGACAATGTGTAGTTTAATGTTATCACTCTCGATGGCATCCTTCTTAAATCATGTGAAAAACAAAATCATGTTTAACAATTTCGATTTTCAAATATCAAATGTCGCTGTGCCGATTGCAATTAAGGTGTTTGAGTTACATACATACTAACAAAAAAAAAAAACATAGCTATACTATATACATAAATATACCACACTTAAATAGAGGTGTGCGTGAGTTAGTTTGGCAAAAAGGAAAAATGCAACCATGCGTTATATGGCGAAAAAAGCACAAGTCCATTAAACGTCAAAGTTAAAAAAATCAATGGGAATTATAGCTATAATAAAATGGGCAAAACAAATTGCATACCCGAAAATTATATGAAAAATTTGTTACAATTTAAAAAGTTCCAAATTTTGATAAATATTGAAAAAAAATAATTTTTTATATATACAAAGTTTGTCACTGTAGGTGATATTTTTTAAATATGTGATATAATTCTGATAGTTTTTAAACAATAATTTGGTAAAATTTAATTGAATTAAATTTTTTTAAACACATTTGACAAACTCTGTGGTTATATAAAAAAAATAACACAAAGATTTAATATGGAAAATTCCATAATCCTTTTTTTTATTTAATTGGAAGTGAGCTCTATTTTTATAACAAAAATGTGAGTACAAAATTTAAAATGTAATTTTTTCTTAATCTAAAAAATTACTGTTTTGAGCTACTGTATGTGGATATGAAGAAAATTTATTCAGTTAAAAGTGAACCCAATTTTTATTAAAAAAAAAATTCAGACAGGTTTAGGCAAAAATTTTTTTCGGAAACTGAAAAAATAACACTGTAGTACAGTAAATCACTTTATATAGATCTCAAGTTTGTTTAAAAAAATGTATATGATTAAAAAGTAACTATATTTAAAAAAATAAAAATTGACGAAAATGACGTGACATTAAAAAAAATGTTTAACACTAAAAACAAGAACACAATGAGCGTCAAAATACACCAAAAATATATCCAATTAATAGGGAGCTATATTTTTAAATAAAATAATAATAAAATAAAAATTTCAAATTCAAAAATGCAAGATGAAAATTTTTTACAATACCAAAAACAAAAGACGAAAACTTTACCACTAAGCATGGAAATTACATTCGTTAAAAAAAAAAAAATTCAATCAAAAGTGAAATCTTTTTTTTTTTTTGAGGGGAAAGCTTTTACAAGCAAAAATTTTTTTAATAGGAAAAAAATGAACACTACCGTAGTAAATCTCTATATACATAACTTAGGTTCCTTGGAAAAATTTGATGCAATTGAACATTAACTACATTTTTATAAAATAACAATTTACGAAAAAGATGTAAGATGAACATTTTTTGAGAATACAAAAATAAATTTAAAAAAATTGTACCACTATGCAAAAAAATTAGGTTCGTTAAAAAAAAATTAATTTAATTAAAAGTGGAGTATAGTTTAAAATAACTAAAAAATTTGAAAATTAATTTTTTTTTTAAATTAAAAATTAATACTGTACTATAGTGAGTACCTGAAACAAAATTACGAGAGTGATGTAAGATGAGATATTTTTTGAATACCAAAAAAATAACATTGTTCAACTGTGAGCCCCTGTATATAGAAATCGCGATTGTTAAACATATTTTATTCAATTCTGTTTAATAACAAAAAAATTTCCGATAAATCAACAATTAGAATACAAAACATTTTACGAAAAAAATTTAATATGGAAAATTTTGTGAATACCAAAAAATAGACACTGAACCAAAAAAATAACATTGTTCAACTGTGAGCCCCTGTATATAGAAATCGCGATTGTTAAACATATTTTATTCAATTTTATTTAATAACAAAACAATTTCCGATAAATCAACAATTAAAATACAAAAGATTTTACGAAAAAAATTTAACAAGGGAAATTTTGTGAATACCAAAAAATAGACACTGAACCACAGTGAGTCATCCAAATGGCTATCAAAAATTAAGGTGTTGGTAGACAGGGATGCTTACCAAATATTCTATCTGAAAATGGTTTCAAACCCTAGGCTGGTTCTCATGGAAAATATAATGATAATTTCATAACGAACGTTCAGAGTATGGAAAGAATACTGCTCTACCTTTTTGAATGGCAACACTGGAAGCGCGTTTGATGAAGAAGAGCTCAAACAGATATTTAGGTATCATCTTCACGCTCCTTCAATCGATCAAAACGAGGCGAGAGTAATAAAATATGAGGCGTAAATACAACAAAGCCCTGGAGCTAACGGTATACTGGCTAAGCTATTCAAATTTGATGGACAAGAGCTACATATGAAGTAAGACAAGGCTGATATGGGCAACTTGGTTTGAAAGATATACCCGTAGATTGAAGTCTCTGTGCGCTTTGCACGACATCAGCGCCATCGCAGTATGATAGAGTTTAAATGGGAAAAATGAGGTTGGTCTGTCGGCGAACGACAAAGTACCTACTTTGGATCCTCAAAGAGCCCGCAAGTATTGAGATGTACATCACTATCGGCAGTAGTAAATTTGAAGTAGTGAAGGACTTTGTATATTTAGGATCTAGCATAAACACCCCGCATAACGACAGTCTGTAGATCAGGTGAAGAATAACTCTTGCCAATAGGTTCTACTTTGGGTTAGTTGGACAAAGCACGGCTCTCTATAGTCCTACAAAAATCTCGCTTTGATCGGTTTGCTTGCTCTCGAAATCTCTCATCATGTTCTTCCTTTCAAATGGCGCAGAAAAGTAGATGATGTCGACGGAGGAAGATAAGAACAGGCAACAAAAAGATGGAAATGTTAACTCTACGAGCTTTGCTATGTTATGGGCATAGTCAAAAATTCCGCGACACCCATAAGCAGGTAATAAAAGTTAGGGCGCTTATGAATACAAGGGAAACACCTAGTATGGAATGAGCTTTCAACACATGATGTGAATAAATGGCACTGCAGTGTAAAGCAGAGAGGTAACTGCGGAAGATTTTTGGTCTCGGCTCAAACCGGCTTGTAGTGTTAAATAAAAGGAAGGAGATTGCGGTTCGCACGCCATAACCATCCTAAAGATGTGTGCAAAATGTGTAAGCATGTACTATGAACATACGAGGAAGAATTTAGCGCAGAAAGGACACAACCTTATGTGGTTGCTGAAAATGCATGTACTACATTTGTATGTGTCAAACAATTTCTTAAAATGTCATATCGAGAGATATGCGAAAGCACAAACCAACTTCCCTAGCAAGCGACGAAAGATAGCAGCAAAGTCTAAGGGTCGCCAGGGTAAGCAACTATCGGAACATTAGTGACAACAACAATTACGTCCGTTGCCACAATAATCATTATGACAACTTCAACTAACTACGAGTACTTACTACACACTAGACACTAGACACATTCTTTCCACACTACATCTATACGCTGCGCGCGACGACACAAACAACAAGACAACAAAACCAACAACCATACAAAACTGTTAACACTAAAATCATTGCTGTCTATAGTTGTTGGCAACTACAACTACGAAGCATGAATGTCATACGCGGTAGTCGGGAGTCGGGGTGAGACTAAGTATTAGATAGCGCAGTGTATTTTAACTGCAACCGGCGGAAGTTCATTATTGCCAGTGATTAATGATAGTAGTAGCATCGTGTACTTAACATGCACCGCTAACACAATACTTACTACATATCTACTATTTTATAACAAAAACAACAACAATATAACAGCACAGCCATTAGGAAGCAACGAGCAAAAGCGGCGGTGGCTGCAGACAAACATCGACTGAGTTCTCGACT
The DNA here is from genome assembly GCA_951828415.1 of Anomoia purmunda. Classification (NCBI taxonomy): domain Eukaryota; kingdom Metazoa; phylum Arthropoda; class Insecta; order Diptera; family Tephritidae; genus Anomoia; species Anomoia purmunda. Next base: position 12,851,966 of record OX639994.1, read on the forward strand.
GTCTGTCGTGGTGTACGGCAAATTTTAGAGCATCCGCTTTGGCAACGCACAGAGTTGGCCGAAAAAGTGCCAATATTGAAAGCACACAAAGCGGTTGTTGTTATTGTTGTAAGATTTTGTGAAAGCAGAGTTTATTGCATCTGACGACGGGTATCTCCTACTCACCAAACGACCATAAAACATTCCCTTCTATGAAGTACCAAACGGGCATACAAAGAGCAACCGCAGCGAGTGGCATGAATGCCTTTTGCCGGTCGGTCAAAGAAATGCGACATTATGAGGTGTTTGGCTTGCGCTCATACATATGTAGAATGGAAAAATCATCCTTTTGCGTTACCCACTTGCCCACTTTAAGTCAGCCGTGCAGTAAATGGATGCGCCAATAAAAGCTTTGGAGGACAAAGTCGCCAAGAAAAAAATTTAGCATTTTCTTTTTTGCCAAACAATTTCGAAATGTTTTCAAAATGCCTCAAGCAGTTTGCTACCTCCGCCCACGCGGAGTACTTTTGCTGAAATGTAGTTGCCAGTATATGGATACTGTAATTGCAATATCATCGTCAATAAATGGTGTAGGGCACACGTGTTGATTTGTTTGCCAGAGGATATGAAATTATTGAATCGACACCTTCATCCATCGAAACCAATTGACCGGATGCTGTTGTGCCCCTAAAATCTGTGCAAATAAATGGCGAATGCAGAAAGGACATCAGCCGGACAACGCGCCATCAGCACCATCAAAAGTGATACAACCATGCCAGTGGAAAAGAAAAACAGCTACTCTGCTATAAATAACGTCGAGCTGGTACCAGTAAATTACAATAACATCAGCAAGTCATTGCCGTGTAGTTGAACGTCTAACAATGCCTCGAGGCAATCGGAACGCCTCCCACAGACAAACAAACAAACCAGCAAACCAGCAAACCAACAAACCGACAAACAAACAGTTGTGTGCATTTGATTGAGCAGCGCAGCACTCACGACGACTTGCAGCAGACCGGCAAGTCGGCTGATTTACTCATCCATCCCATTGCCTGGCTGCTTTCTATGTAACTACTCAACTTTTTGACTGTCCGCATGCCAATTTGCCTGCACTTTCTCTGACACTCCGGCCGGCTTGTTGGTCCTTGACATTGGCAGCTCGGCCAGCAGGAGGTCTGTCCGTCCGTCGTTCGGCGTGCACATCGATAATGGCTGCCAATGTCACTGCTCATCACTCTCACTCTCGCCACCCTCACCGCCAGCAAGGTGTGCTCGTTAATGGAAATGACAGCGTCCGTTAGCTAAAGTTCGTTGATGAGTTCGTGGTGGCATGTCCGTTACGTTTGTTATGCGCCGCTCTTTTTCTACCACCACCACGCATTCTTCACTGTCTGCTTAGGCTACTGTGTGCTATGCATGTGCTGTTCTTTGTTTTCGCTGTTGTTGCTTTTGCAGTTATTTCCGATTTTTCCAATAAATTATGATGAGGCTGATTTTGAGGCCCCTTTCAGAGCAATAACAATAGATTTCGTTTAATTTAGTATTGCCTTTGCTGCTCTTGGTAATTTAAATGACACATGCAAAATCGACAATATTACATACATACATACGTACCTTCATATATTGCTATTGTTGGTGTTGTTGCCCACTATGTGGCAGGCTGGAGAAGAGGAGTGCATTGCCAATACAATGCAATAGCAGCAATCACGCTACACATTTGTTTTGTGCGGCTGAAAAACAATATCTCATAAATTGCATAGTGACCATTCAGACATTATTAGCTAAATTTATTCTTTAGCCCGGTAAAAGCAATACATATGTATGTAAGAGAAAACAAGAATCAGCCATTAACAGCAATAAACATGCATTATCTGAACATTCATTAAAATGTGCATTGCATAATTAACAAGCCTTAAAAAGTTTAGCTATAAAAATATAACTCTAAAATAGATGGAAATATCAAAAATCTGCAGAAAACTTGTATGAAGAATACTAAGCTGAAAAAGTTGACATTTTGCAATAAGTTCACTACCTACATGATACCTTAGAGATGCAAATTGGGCGCTGGTATTTAAATTTGCCTCGAAATCTGGGGCGTTCCGGTATCGTAGAACCGACTGTCGTGGGAACGAGGGACCCTGCCTCCTCTGGTGCTGTGATCGCTAAGTTTTCGGTGAATTTTATGGGGCATGCTGGATGACCGTCTGCTGCCTCGAACTTATCCAGAGTCACCTCATTCGCTGCTATCATCGTTAAATTTTCAGTTTCTCGCACTCTTCCAGGCTACCTCACTCGATGCTTTTATCGCCAAATTTTCGGCGAATTAAATCGGGCATTTGCTGTCTCGAACTCATCCCGGGTCGCCTCATTAGGTGCCTCATAGTCAAATTTTCGCGCATACAATCGGATAGGCTAGACGACCGTCTGTGCCATCGATATCTTCTAGTCTAGTCTAATGCTTAACCAAACAGATCGCTCGAACTCATCTAGGGCCACTTCATTCCATGCAGTGATCGCCAAATTTTCAGCGAATTCAATCGCACAGTCTAAACAGCAGCGCACTCTCCCGAACTCATCGTCAGCCACCTTAGTCGGTGCAGTCATCGGAAAATTTTCAGCGTATACAATGGGATGGGCTAGATGAGCGGCTGCTAAGTTGAAAACAGCGCATGCTGGCGTAATGAACTTTAAGTCCAGATGGTTGAAGAGAAAAAATACGAACGATGGATGAACCATTGTAAAAAATCGCCCAATCTACATTTGTTTCCATGCCAAAAAATTCACAAAATTCTCTACACAAGCCCAGTTTTGACGACTTCGGCGAGTTCTCTGAATGTTTTTTTCCGCGAAGTGGTCATGGACATGCCGCGGCAATCCGCTTTGGTTTTTCTGGTTGAAGTAGTTGATTTAGCAACGCCATGCCGATCCTGCGAACTATGCAAAATAAATTTCAATTAGAAGATTCAACGACTTGTAAAGCAATAGAAATAAATGAAGTGGGACGTTTTTATAACTGAAACTTCGGCACTGGTGTAAGCAAACACAGGTCAACTGTCAGTTCCTTGCCAAAACCGACGAAGCGCAAATATCGGTTGGCTTTAGTATACGGTAATTTTGTTTCGTCGATCTCAAAGTTACCTTACCAAAGTTACGGCCTAGAGAAGCAATATCGCCCGATATTTCTTCTTCGATCAGTAGTGAAGACAGTAGAGGCCTTGTTACTCCCTTCATGCATCATCTGAGCCAGACAATATAGTAACATAGCTTTCGACAAGTCTATAGTCAAACTACTACACTTAACGCCAAAACACCATAACCTCACCCAGAAAAGCCATTGTGAGAGAACGATGCTAGTGGCACTCGACCTATCGAAGGATTTCCACTTGGTCAAACATATGTTGCAAGTCATATAAACCTCGACAGTCCCACCAAAAAACGGGCGGGCACTATGTAACAGTTTAGAGATCAACCATCTAAACTCTGTAGAATTAAAAAAAAGTTGCCGTAGCGTGGTATATTCTTGGTTCTTTGGTTTAACTTCTATGTCTAGAAATACGCTCCATCAGCAAATGAAGTCACTAGGACCCCAGATGAAGATGATTGCACAATAATGCCGCGGGACAAAGAAGCTGAAGACTTTTTCTTAAAGATCACACTTAAGTTAGATATACCAGTTGATGATGTTTGGTTTCCGACTATCAATAACCCGAAAATTTCAAGGGTTATCTTCGACAGCTTGGTCTCCTACTTTGGGTACACTACTGAAGTAGTAACTAAAGTAAAGATCCACAAAAAGGACCGCAAGCCGTGATGCGGTAGCGGGGTTGCCGAGAACTAGCAGAATGCACTCGATGAAGCTACAGGCTTGCCAGAACACCGCACTTCGGACTACCACGGGATGTCTACTACGACATAATATTATGCTGAACAAGCAGTTTCTGTTTGACAATTTTGTAGAGACCACTACTGAAGGCAGAGCCACTTCCTTACCATATCTTACTCGTCGAAATTATCGGCCAGGTTCACGTGGATCCAGCACTGGATACGATGATCCAAATACAGCGCTTAATAAAGCGCATTCATCGCGAGTCAATTACATAATTGATGTTGTAACAACACACTTTAAGGATTAATTTTCAATCTAATTTGACTTTTGACTTTTTGCACTACATTAGTAGTCAAACTTTAATAACTTAAAATCGCAATAAAATTGCAAATCTTTGCAGAGCATCTGGTAAACAAACAAATTGGTCGCAGGACGAGTAGCTGCGAGGCAATATATTTCATTTTATTGGAATGTTAACTATTCGAGTTAAATTGACAGCACACAATGCCAAAACGATGCTTTCACAGCACCGATTAAATTGCGATAATATGAGATTCAATATTCTGATAATTTGTTGTGCGTATTCGTAACAATGAACTCGCTTGTACGCCACATCAACGCACTGCAACGGTGGTACGGTGGCATGGTGGTTGGGCATGGGCTCAATGCTGATAGTGGCGGACAGTTTAGTTGAAGGGTAAAGCAAATTTGTGGCATGTCCCCGAAATGTTACAGCAGTTGTTGCATAGTTGCAGTACGGCGACAGGGGTGGAGATGTGGTGGTGTGGTTGGTTGGTTGGCCATGAATGAGTGACAGCCGAATTAAAATGCCGGCTCTGCGACATATCAGGCTGGTCGAATTTAACTACACCTATACGAGTGTAAGTATATACATCGGACGAAAAAATTATAGCCGCACAAATGATTGAAACTTAGTTTTTTTTATTTAATTTAAATTATTTTTTTTTTATAATCATATAGTTCATTGCCTAGCAAAAATCATGTAAATTAGTTTGTACAAAATTTTTAAAATTTCAAAAAGTTTTCATCATAAATTTTTAAGTTATTAATAAGAATTTCTAGAAGTAGTTCATTATCTTGCAAAAATGGTATAACTTATTTTGTACAAAATTTCAAAATATGTAAAAAATGTTCACCGAAATATTTTAGTTTTGTATAAGAATTTCTAGAATTAGTTCATTCTCTAACAAAAATTATATAAATTAATTTGTACAAAGTTTATAAAATTTAAAAAAGTGTTCATCTAAAAAGTTTAGTTAAAAAAAAAATTAAAAATTATTGTATAAAAATTAATTTGTACAAAATTTAATAACATTCAAAAAAGTGTTCATCAAAATATTTTCGGTTTTATTAAGGATTTTTAGAATTAGTTCATTCTCTAACAAAAATTTTATAAATTAATTTGTACAAATTTTATAAAATTTAAAAAAGTGTTTATCTAAAAAGTTTAGTTTAAAAAATAAATAAAAAATATTGTATAAAAATTAATTTGTACAAAATTTAATAAAATTCAAAGAAGCGTTTATCTAAAAAGTTTAGTTTAAAAAAAATAAAAATTATTGTATAAAATTTAATTTGTGCAAAATTCAATAAAATTCGAAAAAGTGTTCACCAAAATATTTTCGGTTTTATTAAGGATTTTTAGAATTAGTTCGTTCTCAAACAAAAATCAGATAAATTAATTTGTGTAAAATTAAAAAAAAAAGTTTTCATCAAAATATTTTAGTTTTTAATAAGAAATTCTAGAATTAGCTCACTCTCGCACAAAAATTAAATAAGGTAATTTGTACAAAATTTATTCAAATTCGAAAAAGTTTTTATCAAAATATTTTCATTATTATTAAATTAATTTGTGCAAAGTTTATAAAAAAATAAAAAAGATTTTAAACACAAATTTTAGTTGTTAATAAGAAATTCTACAAACATCACATAAACTAATTTGTATAAAATTTTGAAGAATTTAAAAAGTTTTCAACAAAATATTTTAGTTTTTATAAAGAACTTCGAGAATTAGTTCATTCTCTAACCGAAATCATATAAATTGATTTGTGCAAAATTAAAAACGATTTACAAAGTTTTCATCAAAATATTTTAGTTTTTAATTCTAGACTTAGTTAATACTCTAACAAAAAATTGTACATAGATTAGAGAAATCTTAACAATTTCTGATAGGAATTTTTTTGAGTATGCAGATTTGCATCTTATTCAATCTTCGTCTAACCAAAATTAAGTTTCAAGTGATGCAAAATTTTCGTAGATTTTCGACAATTTTGACGACAACACCAGCGAAAAATTAAATCGAATTTTGAATTGCTTGAAATTTGAACTTTGTTAGGCCAAATTTGAATATCTTCAAAACTGCATGGTCAAAAAAATTTCTATAAAAAATTTAAAAAGTTTGATGGGAGTTTTTTTTTAATTTTCCTAAATTTCGTATTTAGATTGAAGCATTCGTTTATTGGATTTTTGTTAGGGAATAAACCAATTTTTTATAAAAAATTAAATAAAAAATAATACTAAATCATCTAAACCTGTCAACACGAACGTGCGGTTATAATTATTTCGAGCGGTGTTTTGTAGACATTTACTTGCATCAACCAGCGTAATGTTGTAATTGTTGTTGTTTTTATTCAATGAAATTGCAGTTGAAAGTTTTCGTATATATATATTTATATTTTTTGTGAATGTTTTCCATTTTAAATATTACAAAATGGTCGCAAAATTCGAGCTAGCAATCGTAAGAGTGATTTTCCTGCATACATATTTCGCCCTTTCAATGCGCAACCTTTTAAATGTAAATTTAAGTAATTACTTCAATCGTTTTTTTTTTGGGACATTGTAAAGTAAAAAACCGCATGCGTAAGATTTTCAATCCATTTATATTTTGCAGATTGCTTCCAAATTTAAATTTCATAAGGCAATAGAAAAGTCTGGCTCTCAAGAATTTCCGGACATTTAAAGTACAGATTTTAATACAAAATTTCAACTTCTTAAAGCCGCCGGCATTAGAAAATCTGCTAAGGTTTCTTTCAAACTCTAAAACAACACAATTTGACTTGGGAAACTTAAGCACAACACCTAACTGTATCCACTCTTCTATCAAAAGGCACTCGTTCCGCTGTTCGTTATCTCCGCACCCCAGCTCACCGTATTACATTTGACGTCAGTTCGTCCCCCGCATGTGGCTTGCTCATTTTACCTGCTCTGTCTCTCATTATCATACAAATTATTCAGTCGAATGCATTAACACATTTTACAAAGCATCGGTGGCAACTGTTACGGGTAACTATCAGCCTCCTCCCATACCTGGACAGTCAGTTTCAATGGCCCGAGCTTCGACACCAACTTTATACTTGTAATAAATGTGTCATTCCAGTTCACTGTAAAGTAGACTAATGAAATCTCTTGTAGTTTAATTAATTCGAATTTTACAACAATTTCCCTACATTTACACTTAATTTAGATTACGTGCGGAAAAGTTACAACTCAAGCAACTTTTCTGCTACTTTTTATTAACTACTTTAAGGGACTTAAAGGCCAAAGTGAATTCCCATAAGATGGCGTTAGCAAAACAGCTGATTTCTGATTTCAAGGCGCCTCTACTCTCTTTTATCATGCCATCCTTAAATAGATACATTTTTGTGGTAGCCTTATGCTACCACCTTGTATGAATTCACCTAAAAAGAAACTGCAAGTGATAGAGTTAAGGAATTTAGGAGATTTTCCTCCTTGAAACATTTTGTCACACTGCGGCTACTTGTCTCTGCTTAGATTTTGACCGAACTTCTACAGTTTTCATCGTTTTCCAAAATTTACCAAAAGTTGTGAAGCCAAGTCCTTTTCCACTTGGTTCTTCTAATGCACAATTGATTCTCTATTAATTCGCTGAACTATCCCGTTACTAGTTTAAAGCTCGCACGGGTCATCGTTTCATCGTCTGCGGTATTTGTCGACATAGAGGTTTTCTGTTTTTTCCTCAAACACTTTGATGATAATCTGGCGTGTTCACCAATCGGGCATTGCCCAATGATTTGTTTTTTTTTCTGAGCCCTGCAGGCCCTCTCAACTCCTAGTACTTCCAATTGGAAGATACTACGTAATTTAGATAACCGGAAAGAGAGAGACATATAGTTTCTCTGAGGAATTGCCATCACTAAGCTACCTTTGATCAGTCAGAAACTTCAGTCAACGCGAAAGTTGCTTCCATGCCTAGGATTTAGATTGATTCATACGATACTCGTTGACGCATTTTGGACGATCCCGTCTCTCGTAGTGTAGCTTTATAGGCAGATTTTTCCTCGTCGCGACACTGCATTCCTCAACGTAACAGCAGTTATTGTTATTTCGTGTGCACTCAGAATCAATGACTTCTTGATCTCATTGATCGTTTGGTTGAATATTGCTTTCACAGAGAAGGAGTTGGAATCGAGTGGCGAAGTGGTTGGCTGTCATTGACCAATTACAGCTATTCGATTTCGAGCATTTAAACGCGAGTTCTTTGCTGTATATAGCCATGTGCCAATCTTGGCTGCGATAATATAATTTAAATAATCAATGTCAGGTACTAATAGTAGGCGTGAATCTATAATAATGTCGACCTGCTTTCCGTCTATTGCAATACCGTCGATTTGACCTCTGTATCCCAGTGAACCTTTCTGTACTGGTACCTGTAAACACCGATTACCATGTTCGACCTATCGCTGGTCAATCAACCTCAGCTAGTAAACGGATTGCGCCGTCGTGGTATCCGAATTTTGCGCCCGTGGAAGCAGATATCCGTTCCTCGCCAATGTCAAATAGGGCACTGTGGGTCCAAGACGAAACAAGGTATTGAGGTAGGGTATTTTTGGCTTCTCAGAAGAAAGGAAATCATACCATCTATTTAAATTTACCAGCGTATTCCAGACGGAAGTTTTTGCTATCGCTAAAGACTGTCACGGTTTAAAGAGTTAGTTCTATAGTTTTCAAGTCGATCGTGTCGCCATCTGCTCATAAAGTTACGTTGCTCTGAAACCAAATGGTTTAGCAATGCAGCACTCTATTGAAGCGAGACTGAAATCAGCTCCCAGTAAATTTAATTTAGATTCCTGGTCAATGCAACATCGCTGGAAATGAGGCAGTTGATCAGTTAGGCAGAGAGTTTTCAGTGATAGCCTTAAATGCAGGGATGGTGGAATATAGACTTGTAACCATGGCCCGAATACGCCTTATCCTATTATCCATTATTCTGGTGAACTCCAGACCTAACGTCACAAGAGCCGTGGCAGTGCTAACACGACGTTGGCCTAACTGAATGCACTCCCGAAAACTAGGTACTGCACACAATGCAGTAGATGTCGGGCAGAAAATGCGCCAGAGTTAGATGAACTTCCTCTGTGCAGTTGCCCGACTCTAATGAGGAAACATAAGACCACCCTGGAAGCTTATGAGTAGTCGTATAATACTCTGCTGGACTTATTCAACCATATCCACAACAACATTGTAAATTGTAAATTCATAGGTTTATGGCGGAATCGGTTGAGCGGGACTTTTAGTTTTCTATCGAGCTACTCCCTGCATAAGCTTTCAAATAGGGTGTGGAGTTTTCGTGCATTTTTTTAACTACTCTAATGCTCACATTCCACAATATTTACTAACCTAAGTAAAGTAGATAGACAACGGCTTCACTAACATTTTGATGGATTTAAAATATTAATAATTGATAGCTTTTAAAACGCCATCTCTACTCCAATTCAGAACTTTTGAACAGATTGCTGTCATCTGTCAATTGAGTAATTGACAATTGAGGCTATGACAGTTATTATTTTGGAGGGATGGCCAATGGCGTAGAACAATTGCGCCACACGAGTATGTACATAAAATTTGACAACTTTTATTGCTGGGATGTCAGTGTCAGAATTATAATTATGTTTAAATTCTATAAACTTTGGTGTCACAACCGCTAGACGGACCAACAGATAAGCGAACTCGAACTTCATTTAATTTACATTGTAACTACATATTGCAGTCCAAATTAATTTCTCACTGACAGCCGCAAACTTTTGTTGTTGCGGCTTCTAAACCAAAACCAATTCGGTTTAAGTCGAAAAGTTTGTTCGCAGAGTTAAACATGCAATTACACATACATACACACATATGTACATGTAGTATAGTAGAGCATTTGAACAGCGCTGGAATGCCCCCGCTACGCTAACTAAATTCCGTAGGATCCCATCAGCCGACGATGTTGGCTTAGCAGCTGACTTGCCTGACGGCACCCAAACACTTGCGAACATGCCAAAAGTTGTCACGTGACAAAATGTCAACATCCATATAAACACACGCACACACACACGATCCTACGCCCACTAGCGCATAACTATACATAGATTTGTATGAAAGTATTTTATATATAAATAAACATATTGATAAAAACAAATTGAGTGAGTTGTGTCGACTCTTGTGTTGACGTTTATGAGGAACTTATTTACTGATGTTTTTTTTTTCGGAAGGAGACAACATGGAAATGCTGGAAATACACACACAGACATGAAAGTACAAACATACCCACAAAACCAAAGCTTCCGTTTTTGTCGAGAGTCAGAAGTTTCTGAAATAAGAAAAAGTTTATCAATTTGATTTAACGCAATCATAGCTATTCGTATTCAGATATCCCGAATCTTGAATGTCCTGGAAACAATCAAATCAAATGCTTTAACGGTAAAATTTTTTGAAAATTAAAAATTTCTGTTTTTGTTTTTTAATTGAAGAGAAACTAATTTGACCCTCTTCACGTAAATATATGCGTAGCACATTAAAGCTCACTTTATTAGTTCTGAATGTCGCGAAGAAAAATTCTGCGACCGCAATTTATTTTTATTTTTATAACGCTTGTACAAAATTTATTTTTATATGGAATAAAATGCACAACACAGTCAACCAAAAAACAAAAAACTATTAAAAATCAAAGGAAACGTTTAGCTACTTGAAATTTGCACTTTATTTTACAGAAATCAAATTGAATACCTATGTATGTAACTGCACAAAAAGTTTCTAAAAATTTTAAATAAATAGTTTGAAATTTTTATGAATTTTTTTTTTTGGAATTTTTGTGCATTTTGTACGAAGTTTGAAGCTATGGTTTTTATAGTTTATGTTATATTTTTTTTTATAAAAATGTGAATATGGCAGAATATGGAGGAAGCTTTGCAAAAGTTAGCAAACTCAGTAGTATAAAATTGCAAACAAAAAAAGTTTTAAAATATTTATTTTAGTATTTGAAAATTTTATGAAATGTATTTTTTTTTAAGTTGTTGAAATCTTGCCCATTTCGTACAAAGTTTCAAACTATAATTTTACGCTTTACGTTATATATTTTTTTTAAAAATCTCAATATGAAAAAATACGCATACTCAAAAAGTTCTGATCAAAATGTTTGAAAATTTTATTCGTATACATATGTACTATATGAATTGTGGAAAATAGGAAACTTTGATTTAAATGGTATTTGCTATACATTTTTATAAAAAATGTAAATATGGAAAAACTGCGCAACACAGTCAGCAACAAAATGATCAAAAATCAACGGAAATTTTTAGTCGCTTGAAACTGGCGCTGTATGTATAATACTTAAATTAAAAAGTCCCGATACAAAATTTTACGTAGACAAAAATTGTGAATATGAAAGAAAATGCGTAAAGCGGTCACAAAAAAAAAAAAAATCATAAATCAACAAAAATATTTAGCTATTTGAAACAACCTTTTTTATTATACTGAAATTAAAATGGTTACTAAATTGCATATCAAAAAAGTTTGTAAAAACTCGGATCAAAAAGTTTGAAAATTTGCTGAATTTTTTTTTTTAATTTGTAGCATTTTTATGAATTTTGCACAAAGTCTATGATTTTTTATTATACGGTTTTATAAAAAATTAACAAAAAATATACGAAAATAACATACAAAAATGATGAATATTTTAAGAAATGTGAATATGAAAGAAAATTCCCAAAAGAAATTATCAAAAAATCAAGGGAAATTTGTAGTCGCTTAAAATTTAGACGTATTACACTAAAATGAATTGGCTAGAAAACTGCCCATTCGAAAACATTCGAAAAATTCGATTTAGATAATTTACTGAAATTATTTTTTTATATTTGGGAAATTTTTGCGAGATTTGTATAAAGATGAAAACTTTTTTTTATATATTAACGACAAAAAAATTAACGAAAAACTTTATATATAAAAATTTGTTAAAAAAAATAATAGCATTAAAATTTTTTTTTAAAAATAAATAAAGAATCGGTTATTGGCAACACTGGTGGCAGTTTATATATGACGTAAAAGTACGCGGAGGAAAAAAATGCCAATTTGGTATTTTTTAGAAACTTGTTACAACAAATAAGCCAGTACTCACACATTTACAATATTTGACGCGTTCATTTGATTTGCTCTATGGACCATAAAACTTTTCTGAATGAACTCTAAATACTTTTAAACGACCGTGACGGATTCGTTCCAAAAAAAAAAGTATTTGTTGTATCTTTAACGAATTTCAAAGTCTTGACGAGTTCGTAAAGATATCGGTTTTTTTTAAGTTTTCACATAGTTGGGTTGTAACGCATTCTTTTCTAGTTGGAAAAATTGTTTTGTGGGTATTTACAGTACGAGTACTTGGGGACCAGTGATGGAAAGTTGTACCTTATTTTATATAAAAAATTTACCTCATTGATAATTAATGTCGGTAGTTAAAAATTATGTTTTGCAAACCAAAAGAAATGTTTTACATATTATGAAGTAAATTCGTTTTGAATTAAGAACTGCCCAATATTTTCAGTAGATTTAAGTAGATTTTTACTTAATTCGAATCTAAAGGCATAGTAGAAAACTGGATTGTGGTTACTTAAAACCCTTTTCTTAGCTTAGCATTAAGCAGTAAATATTTCGTAAAGCTAAAAGTTTAAAATTACCAATTTCTGCCAGACCAAACCAAAAAACAACGTGTCAGGTCCATTTATGTATAACGGAAACTTCTGTGTATCAATTAAGATACCTAATTGAGCCGAGGTAATAAAGGAAATATCTGAAAACGCGATTGGCGCGATACGTTGGCAAGGAGGCATCAAAGAGTGCTGCCTGGTAGTTACTCAGGACGTTAAAAACGCATTCAACTTGCTGGAGCCCTCGAAGTACCAGTATATTTCGAAAAAAATATATAAACATATGTAACTACCTATCGGACGATAAGCCGCGATAGTGGAATAACCGAGAAGTCGGTGTCCGTACTAAGACCGCCGTTGGCGGATATCATGTATGATGTAACCATGGAGACTTAAGTATAGTTCGAAAATATGCAATTTTTTTTTTACTTCGAAGACGGCATCGCTATAGTAGTTATTGGAAAAACTGTCACGGAGATAGTCTACACCGCGGAAAATGTCTAAAAGCGGCACACGTATGGCTAAATGCAAAATCCCTATCCCTGGCTCTCACAAGACCCAAGTCGAGGTTATTAGCAGCCATAAACAGATAGAGAAAGCAGTGCTAAGGGTAGGAGGAGGCTTACTAGAATCGAAAACAGACATAAATTACTTTGACGTCCTCTGAGACCACCGGCTATGCTTTAGCGATAATCGGGATTAAGCTACATTAAGAATAATAGCGAATGTCGGCGGGCCGAGGCAGCAGACAAGGCAAATCGTGGTAGGGGTTATGAGATCAATACTTTTATACGGCGCGACGGCATGGAACGATGACCCTTAATTAAGTTCACATATCCTAAGCATTAACTCAACATACCGCGTGTTTGATATGATATCAGGGCGCAAGCGAATAGTGATTGGTGACCAAATAAAAATCCTCACACATTGACAAGGCAATGTAGCATAGCTAAGGGGCAGACGCGGCGGGATAAGGCAGAGAAGGACAAGTGGATCAGCACGGTGAGATAGACTGCAATCTTACACAATGATTATGGCTATTTGAAGGTCTATCGCGGTGCATTGATCATGAAAGAGACGCTCTTATTGTGACTATTGCGACCCCGAAAGCTTTGATGATGTGAAGCACGGTGCTATTTATCAACCCCCACGATTTGAAAGTTTAAGAAGCGATCAAAACCAAAATTCCGATGCAAGTTTCAAAATCACTGGTTTCATTAATAACAAGGATAGCACATTTGGTGTTATGTGATGACATGGATGCGAAGGCGGCGAATTCATCTCCCTAACGGCAGTCTCGAATAAAAGCCAATTATTTACCAAAGTATCTTTTAATTGGAACAGTGTCGAAAAAAGTAGGTACAATTCTGCTATAGTTCCACCACTGCTGCGCATTCAGCACATAAAGGTATGAGTTTTACTTGATTTGATATGCATTTTGAAGCGGATAACTTTTGCGAGTTCACTACTCAACAACATCACGAACCAAACATGCCGCAATAAATTCTTGTGTAGACGGAATTTGTCTAGTTTGGTGTACATATGTATTGTAGTTTAATTCGAAATGGCAGACGGGCGACCAAAATGACGACGTCGATGAAGATGGCGGGCGCACATATTGATGGCGGCTGGTCGTGTTGGAATTTAAGAATTAAACGCTTTTTGTTCTCATTCCCACTTGTTTGTCTAGGGCGTATGTGGTTATTGGTGACACGAACTATTTTCATTGCAAACACTTGATAATATATTCGAATACAACAACATACACATATGTATGTATGTGTGCATGTATAAATATGTACGAGTGTTTGTTTGTTTATATGTTGAGAAACTATTTCTTCTACTATGTACTTCGATATGAGGAGAATTTAATAGCGTAAATCGATTTATAAGTTCTGCTCAATATTAATATTCACGTCTAACATTTAATCAATACATTCATAATATATAATAAAAAAAATAGTCATAAATAATTTTCAATTCGACTTTGTTTTCTGCATATAAGTACCCACTAGCTAATACCTAGGAGTTTTACATTTTTTTTACGAATATAAAAACGAAATTTTAGTTTGTGTGGTAGCTGCCTCAAAACCTCCAACTTTTCTCGATTGGTTGGCTATTGATGATATAAATATTCACATACGAAGGACTACACCCACTGATTGATTTCATTTACCTCCATATCCCATAACCAGTACCCTAAACTCAAATATTTGCAGAGATATGCAGTATGAAAAAATCAGTTTGCATTGCATAGGAGATACCACGATTGATTTCATTTATCTCCATATCCCATAACCAGTACCCTAACCTCAAATATTTGCAGAGATATGCAGTATGAAAAAATCAGTTTGCATATGAGATACCACGAACACTTTATATATAGAAATTTAAATTATTTCAAGCCTACGACAATCCTTAGTAAATCTGCAATTGGTTTGGCAAATTTGGTTATGATCGGTCAAGCGGTTTAGGATCAGAGCAGTTAAGTTTAGATTATGATTAGTAAGCAAAACATTTACATGGATTTGATAAACATAATGACCAATTCGTTCATATAATCAAAAATTAGTAACCAATTATAATAGGAAATAATAAAAAAAAAATTATAATTAGTTGCAATTAACAAAAATAATCACAAAAAAAAAGATCTAACTATTTATGGATTACTTTTCATTATTCTTGATTATTTTAATTGTATTTAATTAGTTTCCCTTTTCCACTTTAAAGAAACATACTTTTTTTGTGATTGAATAGTTTAATGCTCATATGTAGAATATACAAATGGTATTTTCTTCTTTCTTACGCTCCTCCTTAATAGAATTTCGCCCTATCGCCGTGATGGGTTTGGGTTCTATGAGCAACCTTGCGGTCGCGTCCCTATATAATCTAAATCTTTTTTTCTTTTTTATTTAGCTGGAATTATAAATACGCCCACCCACCATTCCTTAACCGGCTTTTCTTTCGAAAATTTGGTATTGCTAAAAGCGAATGCGAACTTTTAATGCCATTTAATGAAATTAGTTAATTTTCGGATTTGTTAATAATAACTATGGCGTTCATTGTGTAGATACATAAGTTATTTGCTAAAGTTTTCTGCAGTTTACTTAAATTGTAATAAAATACCATTTGTTTTCGTAAAAAAAAATAAATAATTACTAATAATCAACAAAAAAAAATAAATTTATTAGAAAAGTAATTGCATTAGGTTTTTGCATTATTCCTGCTTTTTTTCTTGCAATGATTGAAAATATAATTATTTTTTGATTATTTTTAATGGCAACCGGTCATTGATTATGAAAAAGCAGAAATATGGTAATTCATACATTTAATGAGGATTCTTAGAAACAAATTATTTTATTATTATATTATTGCATTCGATTTAACGTTATGCTTCCGAATGTAATAGAATAGGAAATAAATAAATTTACCAAAAGTAAAAAATACATGCCATTGTGCTTCATTTTTGTTCTCAAAACTTTTTAAATTTATACAATAGCAAATCTATCACACAAGTTTTTTAATTAAAATCTTTTTAATTTTTTAAACAGCTGGCAATCGCCTTCAAATACATTTTCGAAATTAAATTGCATTCAAAAAATTTTCATTTGGAAAAAAGTAAAGTAGCATTTCATGAGCTTAATAATTAAATTAAACCAATATTATTTCATTTATTATTTCAGTGACTTTATTAATTAACTTTTTCAACAGATGGCATACTTCTCCAAAAACAGCTGTGAAGTGAAACTTTTTAAGCCCTTTTTTTATTTGACACCCATATTGTAATATTTAATTTATATTATTAATGTATTTGATTTTGTTTTTTTTTGTCACGCAGACGGCAACTCTATGACACCGAAACGGTAGCATTTCAGCTAGTATATTACTTAAATTTAAGTAACCCTTTTAAACAGATGGCAACCTTCAACAACAATACTTTTAAAAGATTTCTTTTGCCACCCACATTTTTCTTATCAATTTAATTGAAATTAATTTTACACGCTTGAAAAATAGATACGGAAAAATGTTTTCTTATATTTGCAATATTTCACTTAATTTATTAATTTAATTTACGATTTTAAGCAGTTGACAACCCTTATGGAAAATATTTTCCAAACTGAGCTTTCCTAAACCTCTTTTAATAATTCATATAACTTATTAACTTCATTTGATTTAAATTTTTTTAAATAACTCGCAACGCTCTTGAAAAATATTCTATATGTTAACACAGATTACAAGCTTTTTATATCATACATTTTATACAAATCCGTTTCAAATTTTTTACATGAAAAGGTAACAAACACACTAACACATAAATTTCCACATTTACGGCGTTTGAAACAACTGACCGTGTTTTTTACAATTATTACTTGGTACAATTTATAAAAATTCAAAATTTTATTTTAGTATAATAATGCGTACATCTAAAGTGGCTTAAAATTCTGTTTTTTTTTTAATTTCAGATTTATGCACCTTTTTCATATAAGGGATGGATTTTACATAAATTTCCGTTGACTTTTATACCAAACATGTCAAAAAAAAAAAACAAAAACAAATGAAATTTTAATGAAAATTTGCAGAGTTTTTTTTTTTACAATATTTATACAAAGTTTGAAATTTTCATTTATATGCTATTTGTTGTAGAAGAAGCTATATTTTTATAAAAAAATGACGAAAAAAGTTTAGCATAAAAAACATTGCGAATATTTAAAAAAAATTACCATGTGCTCAGTTGTTTGAGAAAATGTATATTATTAGTAGATTTATTTGAATATTGGAATACTGGGGATAGATACTCAAAAACGGGTTCTGAGTTTTTGAAAAAAAAAAAATTATTTACGTTTTATAACTGAACTATGACCCAATGCCAAGGAGGACTGCAAGAGTGGTTCATCAGCACAAGCAGGCTGCATATCCGTAGGACTATAAGCCACAATAAAATCTACAAATAAATCAAAATAAAGAAACCGCTGCTTCAGCTGGGTAAGAGCGTGCAATTTTACTTAATATTTGAAAGGTTGTTTTCTAGCTTAAGAACTCGTCAAATATACTTCCATACATACATATGTACATAAATATCCAAATATATTATTTATGTATTTCTACACTTAATTCTATAATTACAAGTAGTGCGCATTCATTACGCTAAGCTCGCGTTGATATATGGACATTGTTTTCACACCACCATCACCACCATCACCAACCAATCTACAACTCATTAGGATGCGTTTGGGGAATGAGTCAAATGGAATAACGGAAAGGGTGCGCTTACACCCACACATATGCACATATGTAGACATTTACGCAAGGACATTAATAAATGGGAATGCAGCTTAATGTCGTAGTGCATTCGTCCGTTGCGTTAATCTCAGTTTACTTGGAGTGTGGCAAGCGGTTGGCATTAACTTGGCTGAGCAATGGCCAAATGGCCAACCGCCTATGCCATAAACTGTACTTACTTACCATACTCGAGATCTATGCAGATGAATGTAAATATAGTAAATGGGGAGAAGGGACTTGAGTGTTGGCTGTGGTTTGTTGCTGCCAGTTGGGGATGATTGCACATCAAAATGAGCTACCAAAATGTGAAATGTGACAGCTGCAAAGCCGTAGGACATTTCCGCCTCTCAACCAACAAACGCCCATCCGTTGCCAGTCATCCCATATATCCCCTATACTTTCCTGGACTGGATGGGCGAAAATGCTATGCCGTCCGCCCGCCTCCAACATGCGCGCCAATAATCATTAAAGTCAAATCGCACGTGCAACGCAGCGGTGTCGTCGGCGACGACGTAAGTTAGCGGAAACGCGGATGAAAAAGAGAATTGATTTTTGGCAAACGGTGCAAAGTGCGAGGAGTTAACTTTTTTTTATTTCATTATTTCAATCGACTCATGAATTTCGGTAGAGTAAAAAAAAAACAATGAAGCTACAAGAGGGCATAACAAGAAAGCGCTTGTAGCTGCAGGTACGCAATAGCCTTCCTATTTTCCCCTTTTATATATACTACATATATAGCTTTTGTAAGTCCTACTGGCATGTCCGAAAACGGTGCCTCAAGCGCATCTCTCTACTTCAAGTACTAATAGAAAATAAATTTTTCAATTGCTATTTATGTACTGCTTGCGCGACGCGTTCTTCCATTTTTACATTTCATACATTCATCTTTTCATATTTTTATGTTTTAATTTTTCTTCTTGTTTTCTTACTCCACAGTTTTTTCCTCCGCTTTGTCTAACCCAGAGTTGTTGGTTGGTATTGTTGGTGTACTATTTAGGAACAATATAATCTTTTAAGTGGAGTACAATGTGA
The DNA here is from genome assembly GCA_951828415.1 of Anomoia purmunda. NCBI lineage: Eukaryota > Metazoa > Arthropoda > Insecta > Diptera > Tephritidae > Anomoia > Anomoia purmunda. The sequence continues at coordinate 12,871,019 of OX639994.1, forward strand.
GTGGCGCGTGTTTTTGCATATGAATTATGAATTTGGTTTCTTTTTTTTTTTTTGAACAAAAACTACAACCATACCACAATGCGATTTGGTGGGAGCTTTGTGCAAATCGCGTTGTAATTGGTCGTTGCATTACCAGCACCCATAACTTCGCAATCATATGTGCAGATTTTATAAATTTAAACAGTGATCGCAAATAGTACACATACGGCCAGCGAGTTTTTAATATATAAAGTTTTTTTTTTTTAATTCACTGGCTTTCCTTGACTCGCAACCAGTTATAGGACTACTTCCTTTTGGCACCAAAGCCACTTCCAGAAAATGTACTAATAAAAGGTCTTTCAAGAGTGATTTTAATTTCAAAAATTTAAACACACACCAAATATCCGGTTTGTTTCGTGATCGTGAGGCTTCAACTCTTGTGTCAGTTGGACTTTGTAAGCCTCTGAGCCAAGGTCTTTATGAAAAATGCGATGCGAACTGCATTGAGTGAAGCTCAATTTATTTCTTGTTTTTTTTCTGCAAATTGACATCCGTACACTTTTGGCTACAGCGGCGAATTTTACGAGCTGTCTATTTCAATGCGTTGCACAAGCGAACATCGATCTATTACCGAAAATCTCAAAGCTTTTACTTGCCAAAAGATATACTACTATGAGAATGCTGTGAATGAACGCCGGACCCCGGAGTGGCTTGCTCGATTCCGCTCCGGAAATCTTTAAGTCAAAGCTATTGCACGCTCTAGTCGGCCAGCCACTGGAAGAATTGATGAAATAATGCAAATGGTTGAGCAAGACCGGCATCCAAGCTGTCAGAGGGAGCAGAGAAAGTAGACATCCAACACATACCAATTTAGGATCATCTAAAAAGAGAAGGCTACTTAACAAAATGCAAGCAAACATATTAAAAATACAATGAAGCTCCACAAATGACTCTAAAGCCTGGAGTTTTCTGAGAGTTTGGTGATGCAGTGAACTGTTGCACGGTTGCTGAAATGGTCAATTCTGTCCTCTACTCTGTACAGCTCGAGCATTTGAACGAATAAATCAGAATTACCCAACAGAAAAAACGCTGTGTTCCATCTAGCCAAAGCCAGACCACACACATCTTTGGTGACTCGTAACAAATTGACGGTGCTTGATTCAAAAGTTTTAACGCATTGACCATGTAGCTCAGACCTCACACCGTCTGACTACCATTTGTTTCGATCTCTGAAAAACATTTGGCCTAAGCTTTTCGCCGATATACCACAGAAGTTACACACCGATGGGTCGATGAAGCTAACCGAAATATTTTTCTGGCATCGATTGACTGCAGAGTGCAAAGCTCTAGACTGCATTAAGCTTATGTGACTGCATTAGAGAACCTGAAATTATTGAAGAGGCTGAGAAGGCACGACACTTTTTGCGCTTATTATCCATTCTCGCAAGGATTTGGGAATGAGCTTTTTGGAAGAGATGAGATTGCAGTCAAATTTCTTTGTATCAAGGTCATTCCAAAATAGCTGCAAAGAGAGGCACCTTGGCCTGCTCACACATTGTAATACCACGGAAAGATTGAATGTCTTATTCGCTTCTCAACTTCCCCTATAACTAAACAACCCTTTCAGACACTGCCCTGTCACAATGCCGATCGAACTGAACTGATGGAATAGCGGTTGATATTTACTAGCGACCTACACCTTCTAATATTGATCCTTTGCCTTTGCTTTTCAATCAGTCAGGAGGGTTCCGCGTCTCAGCTGATTTTTATACTTTCAATTAAAGAACAACCAGAGGAATTCCAAATCCTTTCTAGCCGGTTCATCTGCGGTAGGCCTTGCGCCAACGAATCCATATGAGGTACTACGTATTGCATGTCTGATACAGCTAGATTTTTCAAGGTAGTACTATTAGAATTTATGGATTTAATCACACCACACTGGGATGCCATCATAGATCGTGATGTGTCGCAGGCTCATTGGAGAGCTCGTAAGGCATAGCGTGGCTTCAGCTGTCAATTCAGCATGAAAGATGCTACAGCCGGGTAGACATAGGCTCCGGTTTAGTGAGACTTCGCTTGAATAAATCCCACTACCAAACTTGCTGTCTTGTTTAGAGTCATCCGGAAAAATGGTCACCTTCCATTGATTGTTTAGTTAGAAGCTGTATACGTTTTCGATGTGAAAATTCTTGATCAGTGGCCAGCATTAGATTTAAAGTTTCCCATATAGAAAATGTATATGAGTAGAAGCTTGAAGAGTGAATAAGCTTCTTTTCCAAATACCAAACTTTGGAATATCTTGTCTAAAAACGCTCGGTTTGCTTGCGCTGATATCCTAAGCCACTGTAATCGGCAAAGTAATAGCCACAAATGGATTGCCCAGAAATGCTTTGGCTCGACTTGCTGACTGCTGTCATTCGTTGTGTGATTCTCATCCTACTCTATCAATTATAGCCATCGTTGTACATCTTCACTGCCATCGACAGCTTTTGATGCTATGTACGTCGCGGATTTGAATGCCATTAAAAAGCGGCACACTCGAGCAATTGCACAAATGTTGAGATATTGAGACAATGACAGCTCAGCGTTGGGGTTGAGAAGAAGTTCGTCGTTTTAATTGTTCGACGGCATTTTGAGTTGCTTGAAGATATGGGTAAAATGTTAAATGAACCAATTTCATCTTCGGCCTGCCTTTTCGTCCAGCGAATTCCATGGATCTTAGCCAGCTAAAGGTTATTTTTTCTCCCCTGTCTTACTTTTTGCATTTCACATTTCTGCGCTGTCCTTGCCCCGTTTAGCTCTTGTGTTCTTAGGACGTGACTGGCGTACGCGCATTTGATTTTATTTACACCTACCCTGCTGTGGAGTTAAATGTTGCTTCGATGTCCTTTCTTTTTTCTTGCCACCCTCGAGCACTTTTAGAAAAATTGTGTAATGTGTTGAAGTGTTTGCATTGCATGCGTTGCAAGTGTTGCAAGTATTGCACCGTCATTGAGTTACACTTTTCTCCTCAACCACCACCACCACCACCATCATCACCATCTCCACCGCTAGCAACATCCAAAGTGTGAACTAACCACTGCAATGTCGCAATGTCGTCGCTTTTGCTGTGCTGTGCACTCAGCTTTGTTCATTATTTTCTTCATTTATGAGCATTTCGTTCATTCGTTTCTTTGTTTGTTTGTTTGTCTACGCACGTAGGTAATTGGCCAAAAGCCCCTTGCTACGCCGTCGTATAGCCACTGTTGCAATTTCATTACGAGTACTACTAGTGCGCTTGTTGTTGTCACTTTGGTTGCTATTCCGTTGCCGATGCCCTCCGTGTATCCAGTAATTCATTGACTATGTATGTATGTATGTATTCATATCCGAGACGTTGTCGCAATGGTACATGAAGTTTTAGTTCATAATCCTTTTCTAATTAGTTTTCCATTATCCTTGGAGTGCATGATGGATTTGTGGTTAATAATGATGTCACTTTAACAAAACTCCGAAGTTCAAATTTACATTGGCAGCGCTTGGCTGTTCGACCGATACAACTTTCCTCTAAATACAACAAACTTACCGAGGAAATACTGAAAGTTGTTGCTTGGCATACGAATTGTTTGGGTATTTAGATTAGTTCGGAATTTTCATAATTTATTAGAACCATAAAACGTGTACGTATACGTAGTGGTTTGATTTAAATACATACCCTTTTTATCTTCCGAAAGCTGGCAACCCTATCGAAATTTATGTCTACTTAAAACTTGTTTACACATTCTCAATTAAATTATTATTTTTTGATATCTTAGACAATTTGTATCTATTTGATATACATATATTTTTTTTTAGGTATTTGGCAACCCTAACTTAAAATATTGTGTATAGCTCTTTCAAACACGTTTCGCTTTATATCCGTACTGTTGTACTGTGTACGTAGTTATTTTTAATTAAATACCATTTTTATAATTTTCCTGAAAGGTGGCAACTCTATCAATTTTTTCTCTATTTTTAATTTTTGCATACATTCTCAGTGATATGCCTCAAATGCGCTTAATTTAAATACATTTTTTTGAACTTTAGACATAACACCATTTATTCTTTTTTAGTTATACGGCAACTCTGACTTAAAATACAGTATTTAGATCTTTCAAACACTTTGCGTTAAATATCAGTGCTGTTATATTCCATATATAAATATTTTTTTTCAAAGATTTTTTTTTAAATTTCTTCGAAAGCTGGTAACCCTATTAAATATTTTTGTGTTTAAAATTTGTTCATACATAGCCTGATAAAAATTGTTTCTGGATAAACCTTGTTCATTAATTTTTTTGAAATATCAAATGTCTGGCCACACCATTATTTGCTTAAAAATCTTCTATAGACAGAAACAACAGAAGCATAAAACAAAAATTAAAAAACTCCGATGTGACTTTTAAGAATCATGGGATCACTAAAAATAGCAAAATTTTCGAACAATTTGCCACGCTAATCAAATTTAAGTATTTTTTGTTTAATTTTTCACATGTGGCAACATTTTTTTCTTACAAACTTTTACGCTGTGCCGTGAGTTATGTGATATCCTAACTCACAAAAATTTTGTTTGAAAGGTGGCAACCCTACTTAAACTTTTTTTTGTTTGGCAAGACCATTTTTCCAGCTACTTTTTTAAATATTAAAAAACATAAGTTTTATTTATTTTTTTTTTACGGATAATCTTTATTATTATAAAAAAATAACCATTATTATCATTTATTTTTTAAGGAATCATTTCTTTCAATTATGGACTGTAACTGCGGCTTATGTGGTTCATTCTGAAGTACCAATTATCGATGACCCGTTCGAGCATTTAGTATGGCCAGTCTGGCCAGTATTTGGGGTCAGTCTGTATGTAGTTGGGTCCAGTGGGAATGTTAGGTATGTCTGGATCTCCTCAGTCAGCTCGAGGAGATGCCTTCTGGCGTGCGTGGAAGACTAGGCAATAGGTGCCTCTTAGGATGGCAATAATGATAACCCCCGATGAGGGACTGCTTTCTGATAATCAGGGTGTGCACAGTGCCCGTGGAGTGGACCCAGGCGACTATATTGGCGTAGCGTTTAGAATCGGCCAGCCAATCGCTTTGGGTAAGGAGGGGTAAAGCTTCGTCCAGTTAAGAAGGGAACAAGATCGGAGATCGGCATTGCCGGATGCCATTATCGAACAATCAAAGCAGGCATATTAGACTATGGAAACTTCCGCGGATGGCTGAGTGAGCTTCGATAAGTAGTAATTAAATAACATCGGGGAAAGAACGCCGCTCTATGGCAACATTAGTTTAATTCTTCTCAGGTTGGATGTCGCATCTTTGAAATATACCAATGACTTTCGACTACAAAAGTAATTAGTGTTCCAACGCTTCAGACCTCCTGGGAGAGGGGCTGGTCTTGTTTCATTTGTGAATAGGACAGTCGAGCTTCGAAGGAGCACTTTGTTAAAAAGGCGTGACCTAAGCGAAGCGCTCTTATACCAGGTCAATGAAACATGTTCTCCATGCTCCTTTAATAAATACTGAAGATGCATTACAAGCTTCATTGCACAACAAACTTGGACTAATGAAAAATTGCATCGTTTGTTTTATATTTAAAACAGAAATTCCCGAAAATCAGCGATAATAATATAAAAGGTTGCGCCAAAAATTAATGACCTATTTTCTAATGAGCCGCTTGAAGAACAACTTAATCCTATCGAAAAATTCGCATGGACTTAGTTTCGGTAGTGGTTCTGAAATGCTGCTCGTAATTTTCATGGAAACCAAATAGCCGAAAACTAAACTATGAAGAGTTGGCCAACAACATTTTAATAGCAAACGAGCTGGACCGCAAGCAACATTTTTTTTCAAATTTTGGTTTTGATGCAGAAACTCATTATATAAATGATCTAAGATTATTTCTGCATCCAATTTTGAAAAAAAATGTCGCTTCTGTTTTTTCTGATTTCTTCATTTAAATTTTTTTCTGAAAATTGATACAAAATAACCCTTTCAATTTCATTTAACTTTTATCAAAATCATTTTTGAGCAAAATTGTAATTTTTAAAATTAAATACCTTTGCAATTTGATTATTAAATTTTTATCTTAGTACTCGACCAAAATGTTAGTTAACATTACCGTCTACTAATTTTCTTTATTTCATCGGCAATAAGATGGCTTTAACAGAATATGTTATAATTCATTGCCTGCGAATGCTGTGCGTTTCTCCACAAATTCCCATCAGTTCTCCTTTCTTCCGATACACACTAACTGTTATAAAACGCACATTTACCATCCACTAATATCCACATATGTTTCTCATTGAATATTGCCTTGTTTACAGCACTTGCTGACAGATGGCACTATTCAGCAACAAAAAGAATCCACTTTGACAGTTGGCTGTCCTGCGCGTGAAATGTCAAAAATATCAATTTTAGTTGACAGCGAATTTTCATGCGTGTTGGGTGTGCGCGAGTGTTTTATGATAGCAATTGATTTGTTGGTATTTTTCGGCATTTCGACAATGCTAACTAGATTTGTATTCGTTTTAATAGCAAAATAAGCTATTTTCTAAATGCAATAAACGCGCGGCAAAGTTTTTTGTAGTGCACAGGCATTCGAAAAATAACCTGAAAAGTGTTAAAATTTGTTGGCAACTTCGGGCGCAGCCGTGGAAAAGTCAATTTGTTTACATCTTCCATATCAGCTGTATAAAAATAACAAAAGTAAAGAAAATAACAAAAATGTGTAAAGTGTCAAAAAGAAAAAGAGCGTCTATTAAATAAATATTATTTGTTTACATTTTTATAGCTAAAGTGAGCGCAAATAATCGAGTCACAATTGTTTTTGCCGGCTTTTTTTTGTTCTCTTTGTTTTGTGTGTTTTTTTTCGCAATCGAAATGTGTCTTTAATAATCTCTACAATATAGCTGCTCATTCGCGTTGTTCCTAAATCTAAAGCAATCTAATTTGCAAAACCATTTTCGATCAATTCGTCCAAGTAGTCCACAAAATGGCTACAAAAATTAATGAAAATATTCTAACTCAGTTGCTGAACTTCAGATGCTGGTTACTGCTGCTGGTGACGCTGCTGCCTTTTTGCTGCAATGTTCAGGCACATCTGAATGTGTATCTGAATCCACAGGAGGTGATGCGGTTATTAGGTGAGTTCATTGCTCCCAGTGGAAGCGCCATATGTATAATATTTGTATTGAATGTGGGTGATGGGGGCAAATGGTTTGCTGTCAAAATGAACAGGCCGTTGCTACTCATACTGCAACCTCGCAATTCTGCATGCGTTATTGGAATACTGAAAGTAGTGTTTATAATATTAGGAGTACGTTTTTAAATCATGCAAAGGCGTGCAATGAAACTTGTTGTGTACTAAATGGTAGTTATTTTAATATAAGGTATATATTGTATATCGAAAATGACGCTCGCTTCAATCTTCCTCCCTATTTTTTTTGGTCATTCCGATAAGTATAAATTGCGCCATCAGCACCCTAGAGTTGCAATTAAAACCTTAAACTTTTCCTGAATGCTTAAACTCCCATGCATAATAATTTTTTTTTGAAACAAACGAAATTTTTTGGCCACAGCTGGATCCTCTCTCCAAAGCAGAGGCATTTCGATTCATTTCGAAGTAGATAATTAATTAATTCGAGAACACCCCGTGGCAGTCTTTGGCTATATAACGATCGGCTCTTTAAGAAAAAGTCTCACTAACCGCCCATGCGGTCATAAATATTGCACATCCAACTGCCTACCCACTTCTCAATAATTCCAATAGCAGCCAAATCGTTGGAGAACAAAGCAAAAAAATACCATTCCTAACATCAAACTATCGAAATAAGCGTACTGTTGCGAACCACGGCAGTCGGTTTTATATCCGGCCAAGGACTGTCGCTTCAGCGGTACCGTTATCATACAAACTAACTGTCGTGGGTCTCTTCTCTGATGCTGTGCTCTCTCACAGTGAAATAAAAGTGTACAGTCCTAACTGATTTTTAAGCCGAGGCCTTTAGAGCGGATTCAACCATGGTCGTTGACGTCAAACTCATCTAGAGGGAGGCCCGGGAAACGTGCAGTTTCGACAGGGTTGTACTAAATGGAGAGGGGGGTTAGATGAGTGGGTTTGAGAGGGCATGTGAATAGGTGATTGGTATCGTGCGGAGAATCTTCACATGCCGGACATGTGTTGGGTATGCCAGGATTGATTCTGGATAGGTAGGAGTTGAGCCTACTACAGTATGCAGATCGCAATTGTGCCAGAGTGACGCGGGACTTGCGGGACTGCAGAGACTCCTCATCTGCTACAGGAGGTGGTTGGGCTCTAATTACAACATTTGCCTAGCGAGAGTCAATAGTGGTAGTGACTGTCTCTTTGTGGATGTTGCTTTGGACACGCCGGTACGCCTCCGAATACAGCGGTTGCGTTATATATGGCTGGATCTCGTCCTTCAGTTCTAAGAGATGCTTTCAATTGTCCCTGGGGGGGTAGCTCCACTGCAAGCAGATGCCTGTTTGGGTTCCCCGAGCGGTGACACCCAGCAAGGAACTGCTTGCTGAGCATGAGGTTGTGCTCCTTAACGTGGAGTGCATTGACCTCTTGGTGGAGATATTCCTCGGGCGACATCAGCAGGCATCCCGTCACCGTGCGGAGTGCGGCGTTCTAGCAGGGCTGCAGCTTCATCCACTGCGTCCTACTGGTTCCCGGCGACCATACTGGCGCAGCATAGTTTATTACCATCATCCCAGAATCTTCGGGTGTTTAACCGTCGGCATGGGGATGCCATCGATGTGGATGTTGAGATACAGCCTGACCTCCTTCGTCCAGGTGGTAAAGAGGGTCGCCGAGGACTTCTGCTTGTGAATGCCTTTCTGGTCAGTTTATCCGCCCCCTGGTTTCTGTCTATGTCTTTGGGATCCGTTATCTAGCAAAGTTGGATAACGTTCGACATGACATGATAATGTAATAATTTCGATAATAACGATGTCGATAATGTTTATAATATGGGCAATAATAAAAAAAAATGAAAAAAACCGGTATTAGATATGGAGATATCGATAGCAGATTACAATGCTGATAAAGATTCAAACTCTTATGTAGTTTTTTGATATTTCTCGAATCCAAAGCCGATAACAACAACGGCGTCGATAACGTTAATACCATAATCACAACAATATTAATCATGATATAAAAAAAACGATATTATTGACAACGATATCGATAACGATAACTACCCTAATGACATTTACAATATGACAATGCCGAAGATGGTGACGATGCACTTATGTATGTAAGTACTTATCGATAACAGGTTACAATACCGATAACGATAAGAACAGAAATTTCGATAACGATAACTGGAATGATAAGGACTCCCAGCAAACTTTAGAGATAATTTTGATTACACATTAGAGTAGTAATATAGTTTATCTATTCCAAATACGATATTTACCGGCATGGTGCCGATAATAATTTTCATAACAATATCGATATCGATAACGATATGCATATAACCAACAATAAGGAATACTTCATAATAAATCATTTAAAAACGTATATACATAGATACCGATAACAATAATGATATCGTTGGACCCCGATACCAAGAACCATCGATAGCAATAACTATGCTAACGACATGCATAAATAGAATTTTATATTCGATTCGATTAGAGATTGATAGCGAATAGTAAAATAGTATTGTTATGATTTTTGACAGTTTTATCGATTAGTCGATAAATGGATGTTTCTGAATTAATTTAAAATACAGATTTTAAATTAGCTGGAATTCGGCGTTAGATTGCGATTAAATAGCTACCAATATCGAGAACCAAATCGACTTTTTATAGAATTTGTTTTTCTAATCGTCGAATTTCACACATTACTTATGCTGAATTTTTATTGCAACAAAAAAAATAATGTACTAATATCTCTTGTACTGTGGAAATTGCACAGGCAATCTGTTTCTATACAAAACCTCGTGACATTTTTTTTATCTATCTAAAACTTAAAAAATTTACATTAATCTCACACTTCGTAAATATTCAAAGTTTCTTACGCGAATTACTTGTTCGTCCTTGCAACATTTTTGATTCGTTCTCCCCGTCAGTCAATTACTACGACTATGCTATGTGCGGATGTATGGAAAGATTCATGCTGTCAAACCTCGTTCAACTTTACGACTGTTCTAGTGCCAAAAAGCAGCAGATTCATTTAATATTGGCTGGGTGTCGCAAAGTTTTTTTTTTCCTTACTAGGAATGTCGTCAATTCGGAACTGTTTTCAAATATTCAAATTTTTACTTTTAAATTCACTTTTTTTCTATTGACATCCATTTGTCGGCGATGAGAGGGGAGATACAATTACAAACTTTAGTTGATCTTGGGCTTTTCTTCAAAAAGAAGAAAAAAGATGACATTCCAAGATTGAGGCGCGCGCATATTTGAGTTGTGTTAAGTAACTCGACACGCTTCTGCAAAATACTTTTCTACTTACTATTTGCTGATGGTACATAGCCTTGATTTGGGTCCTGGGTGTGCGCGTGTGTGTGTGTGTGTGGTTTGTGTGCGGAAGCCTCTAGAGCGGGTGTCATGCTAACAGCAAGCAATTCGCTATGTCCACCAAACGCTACCTCTCCTCCAGCCAGCCCGCCCGCCCGCCAGCCCGGCAGCCAGTCGTCGTTGCCACAGCCATAGTTGGTCACGTTTGTCGCACTTGCTCTGCATACTTGCCACTTAGTTTTCCAAGAAACGCTCCAGTGCTCCAGAAGTTTTTTCTTCGCCTACTACTCTGTTTTTTTTTATTTTTTTTTTTCTCATGCACTTTTTATTTGACTCAGCTACTCCGAGTTCTCCTGGCGGCACCGACAAATTTTTGTGTGTAAACAACGCAGGCCAACTTGGAGTTGTCTTTAGTTTCAGTTCAACTGGGCAATTGAAGCTTTGGCTGAGACTGAGACTATGGCTGTGACTGGCAGCAAATGCACCTGATTGTGTAAACTCCGAGATGAGCTAAAAGTTGGAGTGTTTTCTTGGAAGTACAACAAAAAACAAAACAACCACCAACAAGTGAAGTATACTGGTACTAACGAAATGCAATGAACAAGCAGTATTTCCATTTCGCTGGATGAGTCCGTAAACAAACAAAATAAAAAATAAAAAAGGAGAATAAAATAACAGTAACACAAATTAACAACAATTTGAAAGTAACAACAACACGAAAAACAAAGAACAACAATGACAATCAGAATAGAAAAAAATTAAATGAGCAACAAATAAATATAGCTACGATGTACAGCTGCGTGCATTGAACTAGTAGCGCAACGTATTGGCAAGTTTTGATCATAAATTTGTGTTTATTTGGTTTCTTACTAATTTTTACAAAAAAAAAAAGACTAATACTACGATAAAAAAATTTATACCAAAAATTTTAATTTTGCAAAAAATTTAGAAAAATTCCAAAAAATTAAAAAAATTTGAATTTGAATATAATGCTGCGCATTTTTCTCAAAATTTATTATGTGTATCAAAAATTATTAAAACTACGAAAAAAAAATTACAAAAATTAACGAAAATTTTAGTCACCTTTTGTATACTAAAATGAAATGGGTTGCAAAACTACATACGTAGGTACACGGAAAATTTTCTAAAAATTATGTTTAAAAAATTAAAAATTTCTGGCATTTTTCAAAATTCCTGCAAACTTTGATACGGCGATTTTTATTTATTTTTGTTGAATTTTTAGCAAAAATTAGTAAAAATTTTAATTAAAATAAATATGTACCATGCGCTACTATTTCAATGGAAAATTTAAAATTTTTCTCAAAATTTATTTTGTGCATAGGAAATTCATTAAAACTGACTGCAAAAAAAAAAACAAAACATACACAATTTAAGCGAAATTTTGAGTCCTCTCTTCTATACTAAAAGTAATAGATACTCGAAAAATTTTCTAAAAAATTCTAATTTAAAAAATTTTAAAATTGGCATTTTCGAAAATTTCCTGCAAACTTTGAAACTATGACTTTTTATTTATTTTTGTTGCATTTTTAGGAAAAATGAGTAAAAATTTTAATTCAAATAAATATGTACCATGCGCTACTATTTTAATGCACACCGCTGTTAGTAAATACAAGTTTGTAATTCAAGTGGAGTAAAGATATGACAAATGAAGCAACAAAATGCAAATTAACCATGAATTGACGACAAATGAAGAACAACAACAATAATAATACGAATAATAATAATAAAACTTTTGGTCTCCGCTTGGTGTCGCCATCGCCGAACTAGCTCCTGTTGTGGCAACCAAAGTATGTATGTAGTTTTTTTTTGGAAAAAAAACACAAAAAACAATTAGGAAAAATTAGACAAAATGCAATGTCATTGCTTTGCTTACATTCGCCGATGAGTTGTTGTTCTACATGGATAATGAATTCTAATGAGGGGCTTGAATTTCAAAAAACAACTAGAGCACCAAGTAAGTGCAACAAATTTATTTTGATTCAAAGTATAAATGTGGGAGAATTCAGAGCTCTAACCGCAAAAAAAAAAGAAACGTACGAGATGCCTTCGTTTTTTTTTTTTGATGCAGAAATGGAAATAGATGTTTTGCAACAAAAGAAAAGTTTTGAACAAAATTTTACTGATCTAGGTTTTTTCTTCCAAATATTTTCAATTCTTTTAAAAAATGTTAACATCAAATTCTTTATAAAAAATTAAATTCATATGCCAACAGAAAGCCATATGAAACAAAATTAGAAAAAATGCAGGAAATTTCCATCAAAATTAAAATTTTTGTAATCAGTTGTGAAGCAAATTCAAAAATCTTACAAAAGTTGTAAAAAAAACTTCTAAATTTTTAAAATTGTGATTACTCAGAATGATCGTTAATTTTTGATAATTTTGTTTATTTTTTTGCATAGGATGTTGTTGAATTTATTTCCATACATAAGTAATAAAACTCATATTCGAATTTTTTATCATTGAAGAAAATCTGTATCACATCCGCGAAAAAGATTCTATGGTCCTTTAGCCACTTCAAAATTACACTTAATGGGTTACAAAACTTCATACCCAAAAAGCTTCTGAAAAATTAAAAAAAAATTTTTATTTAAAATTAAAATATCTTGAAAATCCTAAGTTTTTTAAAAAGTCACAATCTTTGATTTAGGCTTTTTTTTGTTATATACAAAATATATTTCTATAAAAAATTATCAATAAAAAAATTTAACAAAGAAAACCTTCCAAATATTGGAACAAAAAATTCAGTGTGCGATTTTCACTGAAATTGAATAAAAACTATGGCGTTGGAGTTCCATGAGTGCGAAAAATACTTTTCAGTACCCCTTTTGAATCAAATTAGGAATGAGTCATAAAAACTTTAAAAAATACTCTATAAAACCTGGTCTGTCATAGAAAGTGTTAGCAGGCAAGATGGCTCGTGGATCGTGGGCGCAACTTATATCCATTCACCTATCGACGCATCAACTCATTCGATCCGCATAAATCAGGAAAACGTATAAACATCTTCGCAAAAGACTAGGGTCCAATAAATCTCTCGCAGCCAAATCTAAAAATGCTCGCAATGCTTACTGATATGAAGACGAGAGAAAGAGAGAGATATCGTGCGACAATTCTCTCCACGAAGTGGTCGATATTATAGAGTAATGTTTAGATTATAAGCAGTACAATCTTGACAACTCCCTACCCGTAGGACACTAGATGAGCTCGACATCCGGTAGACTATAGGGTCGTGAATTGGCTCAAAGCTACGAAGCAAAGTTATCGCGAATGTAGGCACAGGATGAGCCTCTCAAAGAATAACCAAAATCACAACACATGGAGTTTTTGGTTCATTGAGGCTATCTGCGTCATCCGCGGCATGTAACTTAAGAAACTCTAGGTTGGTGGAAAGCACTAGACAAAAGATGCAATCAAAGCATACTTTATTGGAAAACTCCAAAGGCATGGACCGAAAATAGCATAACAACCGCAATCGCAGCTAGCGTCCACTCTGAGGACTTGCAAATTATTATGAAAAAAAAAAACAGCTAGTTTCCTGCAAGAAAGCAATCTTCGGTAGTCGCATCTAAAGTAGTAATATCAAGAATTGTGGGAAAGTATCGGACATCGTGAATTTGCGATATTGATGATAATGAAAGGGCCGACAAGGCGCGACTCGGAAACGAAAATCAGCAAGAAAACGGATGACATCAGAAACCTAATAATTGACCTATCGATTTTAAAAAAATATTGCAAGGCTTCAAGCTCATTGTGGTCGACGTTAGATAGAAGAAAGACGAGTAACCTTTTGCGACTAGACAAATCTACAGTGAAAGTTCTCACTGGGGTTATCCGAAAATACAGCGGCAATGTTCCAACGATTTCATATAATAATTCTCTCCTACCAGACTGGCAGCAGATTATTGGTTTTTATACTTATGAAGCTTTTTTCATAGCTCAAGTTTATTTGGACGTTTATGGTTGCCTGCCGCAGGACGACTGTTTTTAGTAAATCATTTTTTTTCCTGTGATCTTGGGCCAATCACGTGAGCCCATTTTTGTTTTGGTGAGGTATCTTATTATGAATGTGTGTCCGAAAGATAAATTATGGAACTATGCCAGAGTTCAGCAGTCCGTGAAAGGCGTCAGTTAAAAACGCGGATAAAAAATTTTGTCCAATATGATGTTGACGTCGTAGGTATTTTGAGACTGAAGGCAGTCCATTGCAAAAGTGTCTACCTCTGTCAGATACTCGTACGCAAATTTCTAGCGTGTGGCGATAAAATATGGCGCGTTGTGCTCAACTGTTTGCAGCTCACAAACATTCCTTGATGTATATACAGGGACTCAAACTATTGATCACATTTTAAATTTTTTTTATTTTGTATTATTCTTCGGTGACTCCACCGGTACTAAACGGTATCCGGTTAAGTCTTTCTGCAAGTGCCAAATTTCTAGGCGTTATTTTAGATAGGAAGCTGAACTGGAAAGAGAATCTAGTTCAACGTCATGAGAAGGCTTCCGTAGCCCTCTACACATGTAAGAGAGCCATAGGCAGGAAATGTGGTCTTAATCCCCGGACCACTGTCGATGGATTTTCACAGCGGTCGTCAGACCAATACTCCTATATGAGGTGACCGTATGGTGGCCTGCATTAGAAAAAGAGGTTAACCTCAGACTACTCACGAAGGTGCAAAGATCTAGTATGATCTGCATAAGTGGGGCGCTCAGAACCCATCCAAATGAGGCCTTGAACGCCATTTTAGACCTTATTCCTTTAGATTTGGTTGGACAACAGATGGCAGCGATGACTGCTTTGCGACTAAGAGAGACATCCCAGTGGCACCCTGAAAGCCGAGGGCTCTATTCCGAGCAGCACGGATCGGTGTGCCTTGACATCGGTTTCTGAAAGCAACTTTATTACACGAATTCCAAGCAGGGAGGAGTGGAAACTTGAGTTTCATTCTTCACCTGATAGCACTGCCATCTATACAGATGGCTCGAAACTCGATAATAAGGTAGAAGGGGGCGTTTTCTCACGAAACCCTCTCCTGCAAATTTCTTTTAGGTTACCAGATCACTGCAGCGTCTTCCAGGCTGAGGTCTCAGCTATCATGGAGGTGGTAGAGAAGATTAGGACCGGGATTATAGGAAGAGACATCTTCATTTTAAGTGACAGCCAGGCTGCAATCAGAGCTCTGATCTCTTTCACGTCTAACTCGAACATCGTGCTGGACTGCCGCCTATCTCTGCAGGAGATGGCCAAGCAGAACAGGCTGTACCTCATTTGGGTCCCTGGTCACCGGGACATAGAGGGAAACTGCATGGCAGACGAACTTGCAAGACAAGGTACGACCAAGCAGATTCTTCAAGATAAAGAACGCATTGGTATGCCGTTTGCCACTTGCAAACTGCTACTTAGAGATTGTACATACTATGTATAAACAAGCTGACAACAGATGGAGGCAAAATACGACCTATCGAACCTCAAGGCGGACGTGACCTAAATGGGATCGGAAACGGTCGCGCAGCGTTCTCTCTCTAAGATGGGAAACCATTTCCAACGTGATCGGGGCTCTAACAGGGCACTCTCTGGTAGGAAAACATGCTGAAAGGTTGGGAGTACCCTTCCGAAGATGCTGTAGGAGCTGCAAGAACGACGAGGAGGAGGAAACGATCTTGTATTAACTGTGTAAGTTCCTGCACTGTGTAAAAGCAGAATGCGATATCTGGGATCACCGTTTTTGGATGACCTTAGTGAGGTTTCAAGCACCGAGGTAAATTGCCCGTTGAGGTTCATCAGCGAGGCAAAATGGTTTGGTGAGGGGTAATTTCCTCTTGGATGGTACAAAATTTTCCCTTGTGGTAACACAATGGGCCTCCTAATACTGGCCTAAGTGAGCCGCTGCAGGCGGCTGCCACTCCAACCTAACCTAACCTATTATACGCAATATTTTTTATGTTAACTTTTTTCGTTAATTTTTTATAAAAATTAAGCGCTTAATATTACAAAATTGTCTTTTTAATCAGAATTTCAAACTTTGTAAGAATTCTATAAAAATTCAGCAAGTCTTCATCAAAATTTAAAATTTTTTAATTTGAATTTCTGGCAAGTTTTTGTGTTTACAGTTTTATAGCACATAAAGTTTAAAAAAATAATGCGCATATCTCAAGTGAATAAAAAATTCGGTTGATTTTTGACAATGTTTTGAAATTTTGGTCTTAAGCTAATTTTTTTTCATACAACGTATGGATTTTGTTGAAATTCGCATTGATTTTTAATATTTTATTTTTGTGCTGACGGTCCTGAAAAAAATTGTCCAAAACCAAAATTTTTTGAAAATTGTCAGAAATCAACAAAAATTTCTGCCCATTCCGGACTTGTATATTTTTAGGCTAAAATTGAATGAGCTACAACACTGCATACCTACAAGTTTTCCGAAAGTTCGAAGTAGATACATAGTATGAAATTTTTTTTAATTTTTTAAAAATTTTGTACAAAGTTTTAAGTATTACGAATTATATTTTTATAAAAAATTAAGTAAAATAACTTTAAATGAAAAGCATTGCGAATAATAAAAAGTATCAAATTTTCTGTGTCAAAAAGATATAAAAAAAATCCGCTTACATTTTTTTCGCCGTCGGGTTAATTTTTTGGACTCACTGTATATTGAAATCTATCTCTCTATCTGTATGTCTCTTCAGTTTGCATTGCACGATATTTGCGCCATTTTTATAGCCATTACAGCCGTGCTTTTGTCGTACATTTTGTGGCATTTGCATTTGCCATAGTTTTTGTCTGTTTTTTTTTTGCCTGTTTCGAAAAATTTTTATGATGCCTTTTCCCTAAAATAAAGCGGCAGCCAAACGCTATAACCAAAAAAAAAAACAAAAAAAAAAGAGAAAAAAGCCAAAAAAAAAAAAAAATACCAAGAATGAAAATAAAATAACTCCTAAAATTCTTTTGGCTTTTCAAGCTGGCGATATATGGCTACAAGTATTCGTATTTAATGCATTCGTGTTGCACATAAAATGTCTCGCGGTTGCCCGCTGGTGGCGTTGCTGGCGTACTTAAAATGCCCATAATTTTTTTTGTTTGGTTTTTGTAGCTTCTTTATTTTTATTGATTTGTTTAATGAAGATGCAGTTAAATTGGTGACAATATCCTCTGCATTTTCTATGGCCTCTTGTTTTATTAGGGTATCCTTTGCAGTTGTTATTATTGTTGCTGCCCGAGTGCAATGAGTTTCGCGGCGTGGCGCACACTCTGCGCCCCGTCCACCGTCCCAGCCCACATTAAGCCATAAAATACGCAACTAATTATGCATTTAGCATTTACTGCTGCATTCTAAATTATTTAAATGCGTTCAATTCGTTTTATGACTGGTTTTTGTGTGTGTGTGTGTGTGTGTGTGTTTTTTTGTTTCAATATTTTTACAACACTTTTTTATTTATTAGTTTTTATCATGGAATTTGTTTTAATGTATTTTCGTGCAACCAAACATGCTCGTACAGACAGACAGACATACAGCAGTAGTAAATATATGAACAAATATATGTCATGGAATTATGAATACTTTTCTCCGTACATTTTATGTGCCTTTTGGTTTGTTTGTGAATTTACACGGTGGTGGAAAGCATATGTCCGTTATGTATGCCAGTCACGTGCCCCCGTTGCACTTTGCATTGAGTATTTATTAAACGGGTTGCTGCATAGTTAAGTTAAAGTTGTCACAAGTCTTTCAAATAATTATATACAATAGAAAAAAATACTAACAGTGCACGCCATAACCATAACACAACTGCATTTTCACTAATTTTGACTTTTTATTTTTCTATGTTAAATTTAAATTCTTTTTTTTTTTTAAATCCAAATATAGTTAATTCTACAACATATGCTGGTTGAATGAAAGTAAAAAAAAATGTAACCCACTTTATTCAAGATTATAAAATTTTCAATTAGAATTTTTAGAAAAATTTTGAGTTTGCAGTTTTATAGCCCATTGAATTTTAGCATAATAAAGTGCAAGTTTCGAGTAGATGCAAATTACCGTTGATTTTTGACAATTTTTTTTAACAATGGAGTTGCGCGGTTGTTTCTATATAAAAAAAAATCCAAAATATGTACGAATTTGCGGAAGAACCTCAGAAAAAAAATTCACAAAAAAAAAAAAAGATTTAAATTTGGTTTATTTAAAGTTTGTTGAGCTCTAACCGAAAAAAGCACAGCCGTATTTTTTTGAATGCAGCAATGCATCGAGATGTTTAGAAGTGTTTTTCCATAAAAAAAAATTATCGAATTAGTTTCAGCGAAATATTTAGAAATTTGTGTAATTTTATTGAGCTCGAGCCCAGTTTTTATTAGGGAATATTTTCATAAGTTTTGCTCGCCAGTGTAAACAATTTTTTATAACAGAATTGAAAGTTTTATTGTAAACAAAGTTTAATTTTGACAATACCTAGACAAAGGTAAGGCGAATTTAAATGAAATGAAAAAAAAAACAAATCAAATCAGCTGTTCTTTTGACACAACACCTTCTATCAATTTGCCTTGGTCTATGCTTTACGACGAACTCCGAGCAAAAACGATGAGTATCATAGTAAGGCCACTAAAAGCTTTGGCTCTGCCTGACATTTGTAACTTTGCTTGAAGTGTAGCATACGTTTATAAGCGAATTTGCGTAATAAAAAAAAAAATGAAAATCTGCTGTCGCTTAACGCACGTAAAAAGATGAGAGTTGGCGAAATTTCAGCTTCGCTTGGACGTTGGCGTTATTTATATTGGCAACTTCTCACCCAGGCGAATTCATATCAGGTGGTTCCATACGTATAAAAACAAAAATTTACTGTGACAAATTATATGCACAATGACAATATAATTTACAACAAACACAACATTTTGACATTGAGTTCACCAAGCGAATTCAATCAGCTGCGCGATCAACTCCCCTTTATATGAATTCGCATATGTGTTGAATACATTCG
The DNA here is from genome assembly GCA_951828415.1 of Anomoia purmunda. Taxonomy (NCBI): domain Eukaryota; kingdom Metazoa; phylum Arthropoda; class Insecta; order Diptera; family Tephritidae; genus Anomoia; species Anomoia purmunda. The sequence goes on from OX639994.1 coordinate 12,890,482, forward strand.
TTGTCAAAGCGAAACTGTTACGTAAAGTGAAGCAAACTTTCTATGTGGCATAGTCTCTTAAAATTTCGCCGCTTTTGCCTTGAGTTTTTTTTTCTAAACTCGTTGTGAATTGTGGCCATGCCAACATTTTCGGCTTAATTTTTAAAACGCTTAAAAATACGGTCGAAAACATCACTAAATCTACTTAAAATCAATTGAAGATTGAATCCAGTAATGATTTGCGAAAGCGAAGTTCAATTTAGTACTGTTATCATTTGTCTAGCAAAGCGAAATATTTTTATATCAATGAAGATCTTAGGCAGTGATATGAACTATCAGCAAATCCTAAAACTACACATTATATTATAACAACAACCACCGCCAGCATCAATCGAAACAGCTGTCATTTATGTGAAGTGCAATGCGCCCTGCGCTAATCTATCGCCGCCATATTGCCCACCCACCCTGTAGTTACACCTACACACGTTCATTAGTAAGGCTGTAATTTCCATTCTGTTTGAACTGATTCGATTCAATTCAATTCGATTCGATTCGTTTCGATTTGATACTCTCCCTTCCATTCCCTGATTCTTACGCTTCCTACTACTCGTAAGCCAAACGATTGCAATGGCTGAATTCGCTGTCGTCAATAAAAGAACTACTGATAACCTTTTGTCAACCGCACTATTTGCTCTGACGAATTAATCTGACGCACTGCATTAAAATGAAAAAAAAAATAAAAATAAAACTATTCAACAGCGAATAAAGCACAGCCAGTGCAGTTCATAGCGCGACTACTTAGAACATTTGCCCGGAATTTGCTGCTGTATCGCAAAAAATATTCATCCAGAATTGCAACTAAGCATGCAGTGTATAAATTAAATTTACAATGAGATGCAAAATAGTTTTTAATTGGCAACAATAGAGTTACTTACTGTAGTTGTAGTAAATCAGGCTTCTACGGGTTGCTGACCTCATTGAGAGTGTGCACACTGTGCAAAGTTGAAGTGATAAGGAATTGTAGATAATAAAAGTAGTTAGCTGGCGCGCAGCAAGTTCTTTTTTATTGGTACTCCTTGATATGTCATGACTTAATTGAGTTTAATTGTTTAAAGTATCGATTATAAATGGATTATTTATTGCAAGCTAGAAAAAAGTGCAGGAGTAATGGAAAAAATTAATAATCAGCGATATTTAATGAGTTGAGAACAAGAGGAGTAGTTTAAATTAGGCAGATGGTATAGCAGATGAAGTTTTTGACTAGTATCGGCACATTTTTTTTTACTTATTAAATTTTTGGTAATTTGTTTTATAAAAATATAGCTTATTCTACAACAAAAACCCGTTTTACTTCAAGTTTCAAACATTCTACAAATGTGAAAAAATGTTTAAACTTTTTAATCAAAATTTTTAGATACGTTTTGAGCATGCATTTTTGTAGTCCGTTCAATTTTATCAAAATAAAATGTAAGTTTGAAGTGGCGCGAAATTTGCGTTGATTTTTGATTATTTTTTTTGCTATCATTTTCTAACGAATAAAAAAAATTTTTAATTCATTTTTTTCATATCGTCATTTTCTGCATATAACGAATGCAAGAATGTTTTTTTATAAGGAAGAAAATCGTCAACACCGCTAATCAGTACATATTGAAATCAACTTTAAATTAATAAGTTTCCGAAAATTAGCATGGAGACAAAAAAAATATTAACTACATCAAACAGACGAAGAAATTTCAATTCGCTCTATTAAGTTGAACAAATACCTCCTCCACACCATATCCCTTTCAACTACTCTCTCAGAAATTCCATTTCCCAGTCAAAGGGTTTTTTTTGTATAGAAAGCCTGCGTAAATTTTTCTTCAAAACAATAAAAACATAAAAATTAATTTGAGTGTAACACAACTTATTTTTCCTAACATGCCATAACTTAAAATTTTGAAATAAAGAAGTTATGTTCTGCAACGCAGGGTTGCTTATGACTGACATAACAGTTAACTTTGTATGTTTCGAATGGTTGCCGCCACATTGTCAACGATCGCTACTTTCAACGCACGCGATTGGGGCAAAACAACAACATACGGAGCGAATTCAAACCAGCTGATTTTTAACACATCAAATTCAGCCATATTCTTTACATACATAAATGTTTTCATTCAAGCTGCTTTTCATGATATCTGCGTCTTGTCGGTCAAATGCATCCCTGCGAGGAATAAAAACTCAGTTTTCACTTAAATTAACGCAAAATTCCATTGAATAACCAATTTCGAAAAGTGCACCGCTCTTAGAGTTGTAACGTTTTTTGAAATTATTTCTATACATGCTATGACGTCAACAATAGAACAAAACCAGACATGCTCCTTTTTCGAACATAATAGGTATAGGGAAGCATTTCGAACACATTGATTAAAATAGGGTACTTGTTAAAAAAGTATAGCGTTGCCACCTGTTATAAAAGTTAAATACAAATAAATTAAGAAGTGCAGTAAACCAAATTAAAGGGAGCTTTGTTTCTAAACTATTTTTGAAGAGGTTTGCTAAAATTAAATATAAATTATTTAGAGAGTTTCTAGCGCTTGACATTAGGGGCATTCGACCAGATTTATTGCGTAAAGTCATTGAAATTTACACTCATCGGATTCACTACAGTAAAAAGTCTATGTGGTTATTTCAACGATTTGTTTACAATTTTGTCGTTCCTTATTTTTTTTTTTTTTAATATTTTTTATAAAAATATACTTAATTCTTAAACAATAAACTCAACAACAAAAGCTACTTTTGTATGGAAAAAAATGCGAAGCACCGTCGGCAAAAAAAAAAAGAATTTTTGGCTACATTAAATTTGCATTATATTATTGGAAAATTGAATGCGCCATCCAACTGCACATTCGAAAATTGTATAACAAAAGTGTATAAAAATTTAATTAAATTTGCCGAAGTTTTTTTAGAAATCTTATAAAAAAAATAATTTAAGTTGAAAGTTAAAAACTGGTATTGCAATTTTATTAAATTGGTAAAATTTTTATAAATTTTATAATTTTTTTATAAAATTTTTTTATAAGGTTTCTTTTTTTTTGCAAATTTTCAAAATTTTAATTTTTTTTTACATTTTTAATGAAAAATAAATCAAATTGCCAATTCTTGAGCTTGTCAACATATTTTGCTATTAATTTTGTGATCACATATGTATGCTCTTTATATTCATCTCTCGCTCTGCTTAATTTGCTCGAACTACTCCTCCATGCAACTAGTCATGCTATTAAACAAATAAATAAAATTTACCTAATGTTTGTGAAAAATATGTTCAATAATTTATTACGTTTTGCCATGTGGCAAAAGTTTGCCTATTTTGCAATGCAAAAAGTAGCACACATCGAAAACTGTGTAAATATTTAAGAGTGATATCAAAGCCAAAGTCCTTCAAAGTCCGCTTTGAAAAGTGAAAACAGCATTTGCTAGATTTGAAATTTGAAATTATTCAGATCTGTTAAATACTGATGCGCTTTCCTAGTTCAATCCACTTTTAATTAGGCAGTCAACTAGCGACCTGGAAACTAATCAAAATCGCATTTATTCAAACCAAAACATATAAAAAAAAAAAAAAAATTCTAATCAACATACATTTTCCATAAACCTCCAATTTCACCGGCTTTTATACTTTTTAATAGTTTATGCCACAACCAAACTGACCGACGAATAGCAGCGAGAGTATTTGGCAAAAAAAAAAAACAACTACAAATATTTTGCAAACATAACGAAATATATTTGTAACAGATGCAAAAGCGATGGACGTGAAAGATGCCACCACACTTGCCACAGATATGGCGGCGCATTGGATGTGTTGCGCTAACGAGAGATGCAAACTAGAATGATACCGATAAAATTGTTGCCGCACATTTGGCGGGCATTTACGGAATGGCTAGTTGGATGAATGTTTGGTTGTTTGGTTGTTCGGTCGACTGTCAACTGACGGGCCATTAGTCTGTGTCAAATGCAATTGACTTAAATCCCAATCGTGCAATCGCATCTCAACGCCTAACTCGGACACGGGGCTGGGGCTCGGACTCGTGCTGTGGCTTGGCTTGAATTTGCTTAGCACACAAATGTGCTTGGTTTGGCCGGGGGCGCTATTTGTGGCAGATTCCAATGCGTAATTCATTAGCAACAAATTTGTCTCTAGACCCTGCTATAGCAAAAAACTCATATGTGACATAAGTACATACATATGTGCATGTGTGTGTGTGTGTGTGTATGTTTTATGGATGCTTGTATTTGAGAGTCTTTCACGGGTGGTAAGTAGGCCAAGCAAATAGCGATAGTTGACTTGCTACAACTGCCATCGGTGACGTTTGCCTGATGCTACCTGATGTTGCTGATGTTCCTGCTGCCTGCCTGCCTGCCTGCCTGCCTGCCTGCCTGCCAGTGCGAGGCAATTTGTTTTACTCACAGATACGGCAAATCAGTTGTCACTCAAATGCACAGATAAACAGTCACAAATGCACACGCACACACACAAACATACAAATACTCGTCCAAGCAAACAAATATCTACCATACGCCGCTGATATACAACGTACATATGTACATTTACCAAAAGTACACTTTGAATCCTTCAGTTGGCGAAATTTACTTTACTTTTGTGGTAAAAGTGAAGGCGAACTTTCGCAATGTCTATTTACTGTTTGTTGCGCGGGGAAGAGGGGTGGTCGCAAACTGCCACTAACATATGCACAATTAAATGCGACTTGATGTGAAATGCACTGGCTCCGTGTAGGAAAAGCAAATGCTTAGTTTAGAGGCAAGCCAGATGAAAGCTTAATTTGCATTAGCAAACTTAATTTGCATTAACTCAGATATTATTCATTAACTTGCGAAATTTGAGTGGATTTAGATCGACATACAGGCCGGTGAAGCCGACAATTCGCATTTTGCACACATCCACGATCGGCAGTTCACACTTAAGTTTGTTTCGCATAGAACACAACAATGTTTCTTTGTGTGCATGCGTTTGGGGTTGGCCTGACATTGGTCTAAATGCACAAACTTGCCGTCTGTTATGGTGAAATCTAAATGTGCATTTGTGCTGACCAATGCAAATTAACTCTACATAGCGCCTTTAATAGGGCTACATATTTCGATAGTACCCAAATTGTTTTGTAGTCCATTTCGTTGGAACAACTGGTTTAAACAAAGCTTCTCGATATAATAAATGCCTAAAATTTTAGCCATACATTTTTGGGGAATGTTGCAGAAATGAAAATATTGCTTGAAATTTAATGCCGAAATATATTAATTTCAGGTTATAATTTTAATAAGAAAAAATATTTTGGAATCGTTATTTTTGTCGATTATTTTCTGAACAAAATATAAAACTCAAGAAATAATAATGTATATAATTATTTTCTGAACACAATATCAAACTCAAAAAATGACGACTAAATTTTATTTTTTGTTTTAAGTAAACCCACAAATAACGATTAAAAGTCTTTTTTTTTATACAACTCAAAAAAAAAATCATGCCGCTAAAAACGACTGCCTTCTACATGTAGCATTTCTCGCTAAATTTTAGAAAATTGGCGTTATTTGCGATATCTGGTCAATTTTGTATTAAAGCGTCAACATTGGTTATGTCAGACAAAATTTTTTCTGCGTGGCTTTAAACTTTTCTCTATCTAGCACATCTCTTAGAGATCTCGGAAAAATATCGATGGTTTGCTTCGATGCATCGAACATTTTCTGCTCTAAGATCCTTGCAATATTTTTTAATACAATAATTCCACGAGCACTTACTCCGTCTTCTACCGGGCTGGATTTTCTAACTAGAGTTTTTCCTGTTAAGACTAGATTATTCGGCTAATCGATTAAAAAATATTATAGTTGTGTCGAAAAAAATAGTTCACGAAAGAAAACAACTCGAAAAGGTTGAAAAAACTCAAACTTAAGTTAAGTCGGCTATTTTTTTAAACAACGATCACTGATTGATTAATAGATTAGTTGATTAATCGATTTTTCGATTAACAAGAACTTTATTGGAAGTCCCTAAAGTGGAGTGTTCTCGAACTATTTTTTGATAGACCAGTTTCCTGCTGCACTCTCGCAATTCACCACCTACAGATGACGACGAGGGAGAGGGAACGTTGGACAAAAAAGACACATACGTCGCATTTTCCGTGACGACTTCATTTTTTACTGTCCTCACTAAAGAAGTTTTACCTCAAAAAGTCGCGTGACATCTAAAGTTTGATTTTATCAATTGAGATATATCAAACCAATCATTTCCCAAAAGGGATATCAAAGGCATCATCTGAGGTACTGGAGTACTAAAGATAATAGGGGAAAAGCGTTGAAAATGTGTGTGTAAAAAAAACGTTGCTATTTAATTTGCTTTCCGATATAACCGGATCCCTATTAGTTTACATTTTTCCCTACAGGGCAGGTACAAATATAAATACTTACATGCTCTACAGACATATGTAAAATAAATGACAGCAGCAGTTCACATGTCATTACAGCAAGCGACCAAACTAAACAAATCGAAAATTCAAACTCAACAAAAATAGATAAACAAGGAAATCTGTTTGGATTCGTGCTGTTGCTGTTTCTGTTTTTTTCTTTCTTATATTCCTTAGCAAATATTTTTAGCATTCATAGTACGCTCCAGTTTGTTAGTTAGTTGAATTTTTACTTATCTTGAACGGCTTTGTCAGTCGAAGCGTGTGAAAAAAGCTATTATTTTTGCGTGTTTGTACAACCGAATTTCGAGCAAATTTGTTAACGACCGTATACGTGGTCGGTCGGTCGGTCGTTGGTCTTCATCGCATCCAAATCGTTTATCCTGGTGATATCCATAAGATATCGCAATGCGACAGTTTGATAAATTATCCTTAGAGAAAGCACACACACTTTTACTTCTATAAAAATTTACGTACGTACATATGTATGTATGGCTGTGTGCTAATGTGTAAAGATTTGATTGTAAGATTAGTCACGCATCACGTGTCCTGTAAACTAGTCAAAATTTCTAAGCGAACTCAAAATGCTGCTGTTTCCAGAAATTTGATGGCATTTTTTTTGCATTTTTTGCAAGTTTCAATTTATTCCATCTAATTTTACATACCTAGGTTTTTCGCACGAAACTGAATGTTCAAGAATGATAACAACATTAAAAAAAAATCACAAACTCACTTTATTATTAAAAATATTTTTTTCTGCATTTTTTATTTTTTTAAATATTAAAAAAAAATTTTTTTTTTAATTTTTTTTCTGTTTTAAATTTTACGCTATTATTTGAAAAAATTGTTTCTAAATTTTCTTCAAAATTAAAAAAAATTTGTTTAAATTTTTTTATAATGTTTTTTTGAGTTTTTTTTATAATTGTTTTTTAAATTTTGCTTTTGTTTTAATATTTCATAATGACTAAAAATGCGGGCGCACAATCTTAATTTATGGCTCATTCTTAAATTATGAGCAAATTATCCTGCAAAATTTATCAATAAATTAAGAAGAAATCATAAGAAAATCATAAGTCAAGAACTAAATCAATTACAAATATACATACATAGTCTTTTCCATTAAATTGATTATATGTATAATATACGTAACGATTTACTATAGTGTGGCAAACTTAATTTTTTTTATTTCCTGCAAAATACGCACATTAGGGTGCATCACTCGTTATACAAAAAAAAAATCGGTACTGTGTTTTCCTTATATTTTAAACGTTAACCACAATCCTTCGCCTTAATATTAAGATTTTGGACCGATCTCAAATTACCTCAATTTTTATAGGGCTTCATAAAATAATATTTTATTTCTCAATATTTATGAAAATTAAAAAAAAAATTGTATGAAAAAAATCAAAGTAATAATAGTATTTTACTGAGAATATATGAACAAATTTGAAACAGAAAAAAATTGTATTAAGGATGCCATCTTATGAGAAAAAATGCAAACTAGCGGTACAGATAACAAACGAAAAGAGTTTAAAAGAGGTCCATACCACATTTTTTGTTAGGGTTGCCAGCTATCGAAAATAAATTGAAAAAATGGTATTGCCAGATATTTAAATTATCAAAAATGAATTAATTTAAATGAAGCGAAATAACAGAATTTCACGGAAAATATTTATGTGTATGAACAAATAGGGTTGCCACCTTTCTTATAGAAAGGGTATTTTAAGAAAATATCTACGTATACAGTGCAATAATACGGATAACAAACGAAACGAATTTGAAAGAGCTCTGCAACATATTTTAATATAGGGTTGCCACATAACTAAAAATTAATAAGAGTTTAATAAATCACCTGCCGTTTTATTTAAAAGTTAAAATGATTGATGGTTTATGTACCTACTATATACATTTTGCATTATTGTCTGTTGAAAGAATTCGAAGCAGTTCATATCGGTTAAGAGATTCATAGCTGCACCTCTTTATTTTAAAGGATTGCCACCTGTTTAAAAAGTTGAATTCAATTATTTTGCACATCAGTTAAATGAAATACTAAAGGATCGGAGGGAAAAGGCGAGAAGAAGGTGCATAGGTATATTTCAAAGAGGGCTGCCACCTATTTGAAAATTGAACTAAATTATATACAAAATATAAAATAATAATAAAATTTTTTTTACAAGACAATGTACGTCCAATTCTTCTAGTCTCTTAATAAATATAAACGTAACTGAGAGTTTGTTTAAAGAAAAAACCATGGTAACGTGATACTTATACCAAAACATACAACGTCGTATTTCATTTTGGAGAAATGACGCTCTCGGCGCTGCGGGTAGCCGAGTCATAAATGTGTCACTGTCAAATAATTACAAGAAGTACACGCGCACCTACCATAGAATACGGAGTGAGAAAAATGCCGTGAAACATCTGACGCTGAATAAATTTCATCCTTTTTCTCCAGAAGCTACGTAATGTAACTGAATATGTTTTCTTTTTAAAGATATTTTCCACCACAACTGTTGCTCCAGTGTTTTGCCAAGGCTATCAAGCTAGCTACGTATTTGTTTATTTCATTTTTTTTTATTTATTTTTATTAGTTTCTTGTTGTTGTCTGCTTGCCGTTTTGCTGGCTGTAGAAAAAAAATTCATTGTTTTTATCGAGAAATGCAAAAGTAAACGAGTAATAAATACCATAAAACAAATGATCTGCGCTGACAATCATTTGCAACAACAACAATATGGCATACATATGTACATAAGTAGTAGAAACGCCAGCGGCGGCTGGTGCTGCCATTCGAAGGCAATTACGACAGTAAAAATCAATAATACGAAATGGATATTTCCTTACAATGCATGAGCAGCGCCTGAGCATTTGTGGATATCGCAATCAATCGTCTCGCATTTAGCATGAAATTTGTTTTGGTCATACTCCTTCGAATTAATTTATGCCAACAGACACCAGCAGACACCACCAACAACCGCAACACACAAGCCTCAAAAGTTTGTATGAAACACGCGCTCAGCTGCCTTTTGCTTCTTTCGTTTCGTCGCTTGGCCCTCTTCTGTCTGAGCGATTCGGTGAAAAACGCCACAGGTCGTCGCCGTTGATAAATGATCCTTCTGGCGTTGTTATGATCTTATCGTTGCCGGTGTGTGTGTTTTGTGTGTGTGTGTGTGTGTGGTGCGCCCGCATGCATACAATGGAAACGCCACAGGTGATCTTCAATGTCGGCCAATGAATATTCATGCAAACATTCACCATCCACATTCACATCAGCTTACACGAGTACAGACAACCTGAGCAATGACGGCATGCAGGTTTGAAAAACGATTTTAATAATAAAAAAAAATCAAGCAACCAAATAAGTAAACGTCCCAACAAAAGTCCACTACTGAATATCAAACCAAACTGGCCATTGGAACGCTGCTGGCCGCCGGTCGATAGGCGTCATTGATTTGTGTCTCATTTAAACAAATTCATTAAAAAAAAAAACATCCAAACAGCACGTACCTAACGGTCTTGAGCGTTGTACTAATGAATGTTACTTTAAAGCATTAAATAGTTTTGAAAATTATTGCTATAAATGTTGGTGATTGGAGGTTGGAGAGTGGGCTGAATTGCCCCAGCTTGCTGGTGGACACTAATGATGATGATGATGCGACGACTGTTGCTTTAACGAGCGCAGACATTTGGAAGTCAATTAGTTTTACAGATTGTAACTAAAAATGTTAATTTAACCAGACATATCTCAGGCATATAACTAAAACACTCACAGCAGCAAATGGTCACAAAAATATTTGCGTAATAAGTTTAAGCTACTCAAATAGCCCTTGGGAGTTCAAAGCAAATAAAATAATTAATTAAGCATTTAAAAACAATTCGAAATAATCAACGCGAAATGCGTTTTGACCGCAGCCTCGTAGCAACAGGAAATGTGCAGAGGTGGATCTTGGAACATCTTCTCTGTTTACGATATATCCTGCGGGAATACACCGTGGAACCCTGCAATTTAATAGGCTGGAGAAGCTGGCCGCATTGGTGCCTCGAGCCCTGCAAAGATTCGCCAAAGGCGTTGAAATACATATAATAAATAATCTTTACTATACTTATAGATTCTCGTGTCGCTAGTGACAAACCGATCTAAACTTAACCTAACCTAAAGTTTTGCCATACCAAAAAAAAATTGTGAAAGATACAACGTACTTTTTATGGTAGAAAATGCGTGACACCCGCATTGCAAAAAAAAAAAATAATACCAAAAATTAGCGGACATTTTTAGCTCCTTGGAACTTGCACTTTTTTAACTAGAAATTAGAAAAAAAATCTGTAAGAAAAATATAGCTTGATGCTTGGCCGAATTTCTCCTATAACTTTGAGAGATCAACAGTTCCACAGTGGTACCGGACGGCGGACGATTTTTGTCAGAAGTTTTTTCATTGCCGAGGGTTGCCATTGTCTACAGAGGGGCGACCGCTTTTAGAAAAATACTTTGCTATAATTTTTGATGTTATTTGTCTCGGCCAGGATTCGAACCCCGAACACACAGAATGAAGAGCGCATACGCTACACGTTCGGCTACGGCAGTTATAATGATAATGATAAAGATAATGATAATGATAATGGTAATGGTAATGGTAATGATAATGATAATGATAATGATAATGATAATGATAATGATAAGGATAATGATAATGATAATGATAATGGGTATGATAATGTTAATGGTAATGGTAATGATAATGGTAATGATAATGATAATTATAATGATAATGATAATGATAATGATAATGATAATGGTAATGGTAATGGTAATGATAATGGTAATGATAATGATAATTATAATGATAATGATAATGATAATGATAATGATAATGATAATGATAATGATAATGATAATGATAATGATAATGATAATGGTAATGGTAATGATAATGATACTGATAATGGTAATGATAATGATAATGATAATGATAATGATAATGATAATGGTAATGGTAATGGTAATGATAGTGGTAATGATAATGATAATGATAATGATAATGATAATGATAATGGTAATGGTAATGGTAATGATAATGGTAATGATAATGATAATGATAATGATAATGATTATGATAATGATAATGATTATGATAATGATTATGATTATGATTATGATTATGATTATGGTAATGATAATCATAATTATAGTTATATTAAAGATAATGGTAATAATGAGAATGATACGGTTTACATTTAGATAATAATAATTAAAAAGGTAATGATATTGACATTAATAATGACAACGATTATTGCCCATCGGTTGCATCGAATTCAAATATAGTCACCTGTGTGCTAGGTTTGAAAGTTGAAACTTTGTTTTTAAATCGTTTTTTGTCAAAGTTGACGTTCTTTGTGATGGATTCCGTTGTACTCTCATCAATTATTTTGAAAAGAGTGAAACGTTCACTGGGGTCAATTACGTAGCACTGCCAATCCTTAAACCAGCAAATACATATGTATATTCCAGATTTGGTTATCGGCAAACCGGAGAAATCATGTAACGTATATGGGAAAATGGGAGAATAAAGAAATAGAGAAAAATTAAATGAATTGTGAATTAGCTGAAAGAAGACTTTGTTGTAAAGAAGAAATTCCATTTTTTCCTATATATAGAGCATACCTTTGATTGTAAGAAGTAATAATTGACTCACCGCAAAATTAAGCTACTTAGTGTTTTGAAATTATTAGTTGCAATTATCTACTTATTTTGCCTTAAGGAAAAGAAAATCATAAAAAAAAATCTTTGCTGTCAAAAATTCGCTATGGGGCTGATGAAGCGTAAACCACCTAAATGTCAGCTACCTAATTGCCTTGGTTTTCTATTTGGGTTTTTACTCAAAATCTTTCAAAATGTAAACCATCTTTTAGTTTCCTGATGAATGTAAATATCAGCATCAATGAAGCCAATTATTCTACTTAGAGTGGCCAGTCAATCATATGCGGCACTTTATATCTCTATATTTAGACTTCTGATTACCACAAAGTCTATTCTTTTGCTTACTCGTTGCATTCGTCAAATGCATGCACATTTTCTAATCTGCAGCTAATTTCACACTCGAATGAAATTGAAAAGGAATTTTCAGCACAGAAAGAAAAGAAAAAATCATAAAGACTACTCAAAAATCCCTCCATATTTTCATTATTGCACTAATATGTATGTACGCTTGTATAGAGTTGCCATTTTTAGAGCATTTGAAATCTGACATTAGGGACTTAACCCAATTTTGAATTTTCTAATACACACACACACAGATAGATAACACTAATTTTCCCCCTTATTTATTTCCATTTTCTAGCAGCTCACCTGCCGCGCTCGCCATCTCCTCTGGCGCTCGCCATTAGCTGCGCTTGTTGACAAAACAATTGCATGGTAAACTTTAATCATTCGCTAATCCCCCGCCCTCCCTTTATGCCCTCTCACCTCACATTCGCCATTTGCTTTGCCGTGTGTGTGTCTGTGTGTGTGTGTGTGTAGCCAGTTGGAGTTGGTATGTTGGCCCACAGCTGGGACTTGGGGAAAGAAAGCCAGAGCGCATGCTCATTTGCACAAAGGTAGACGTGTTCATTACACGCCCATTACCATAACCGTTCTGGTTGTTGTTGTTGTTGTTGTTGTTTCGATTGCCAAGTGACTCAACTTAGCTCAAGAGTGTTTAGCTACAGCAGCGCACGCTCATCCTACTCCACCAAAACGGTTAATGGAAATCGCAATTTTGCAAAGGGCAAATATAATCGTTCATTGAAAGCAAAGAAAATTGAAAAACAAAAAGAAACACACAAAAACACAAAAACAAAGTTAAGCTGAAAACTGAAAGGATTTTGCTTCCGTTTTCCATTAACCTCATTTTTTGTGTGCTAAACACTTTTTACTTTTTACTTCTCTGCTTTGTTTTGCCGCATATTTATTGCCGTTTGCAATTCCAGTTTTAGTTGTTGTGAATTCAACTTCAACTTGCCGCTGCGATAAGCGTTTGGTGGTGGTGATGGTGGTGTTGGTGATGGTGGTGCCTAATTGTTATTCCTTCATTTCTAACTCAATTGCAGTGCGCTGAAATGCCAATTGTTGCTGCCGTGTTGCGTGCCACCAAGATAAGATTCGAATAATAACCCCGACGTGCTTTAGGCGGCGAGTAGTCGGAGAAATCTCCTACCTAGCTAACTACTTGCAACGCTTCAACATTGTTGCACGCTCTCACGCCGTATACTTACACTGGTTGAAGGTTTTTTATACTATGTTTTTGAAAACATAAATCAAATACCTTTTTACACACACACGCACACACGAACACATTCTAACAAGATTTATGTAGTACCTCAAAAAGCTAATCGACCTGCTGAGATCTCTGTCGAAAAACAAAAACAATCGCTTAATCGAAGCTGTGTTTTTGAAAGGCTGCTCCTTGTTAAAGGAGCACGTCAAAATTCACGATACAATGCACAGAGTAAAAGAAGAAGCAGTAAATAATGAAATGAAATTGTAAAGTAAAAAAAATAAAAAATAAAAAAAGGGTGAAAAACGGCTGTTGTTTACCTTTTTAATTGATTATGGTCGTCATTATCGACACTAAATATCAACACGCGATGCTAAGCGAATGTCAATGCTTTCGGATTTCGAACCCTTTCAACATTTAACGCTGAATTTTATCAAACGTCTAGCAATCGACCAATTCAGCGAAGTCGATGTTGGTTTCATGAGTTTCTACCACCAAAAAAATTTTGTTTTGATAAAAAGAAAAATTAGAAAAGTGTGTGTTTTTGAAGCTAGCAAGAGTAGCATATTATTCTTACAATACGATTGGAAAATGAGCCCTCTGACTTTAGTAACGATTTTGTCGCCTTCAAAAATTTTAGAATTTTTAATAACTCAGCATCCGAGAGAATTTTTTTTTATTGTATATGTTAGATATTTACCTACATACATAGATACCGTCGGTGTTTGTGTTGTGGTGCAAGGTGGCGCCGTCAGTGGTATCGTTACTTTGGTTTGATCGATTTTGACAGTTCTCAAGTGAAAGTAAACAAGTCTTTTATTTTTTAAATTTATTTATTAAATGTCTGTCTATAATGAAAATTTTAACACTTTAGCAAAATTTAAAAACAGGCTCCTGAACAACTCTCTATTGTTTCTCCATGTTCCTATTTTTTTTTTTAGTTTTATTTAATATAAGATAGATTGCAAATATAAGTTAAAAAAAAATGTTTTTTATATATTTCCCTCGATGCAATCTTGTATCCTATTATTATTGTGCTATCATTAATCTCTAATGTGCCTTGCTTTTCTCTAATCTAATAATCTACAAAATTTGGAATAAAACCGCAAAACTATCTATACAATCGGCAGTTTTTTTTTTATTCTAATATCGATTGTTCTTTGTCACGCTCGATAGCGAGGAAAAATCAATATTCTATTTTTACATAGCGCCAGCATTTGACCTAATATTGATCTGACAAAAGAATTTATCGAAACCATAGATCATCCTACTATCGTTAGCTTTGCAACTCTAATCTACTACATATGTATATTCCAGCTGGTAAAGTCCTATTTTTGTTAGATCCTGTAGGAATTTCCGTAATTATTGTTAGAATGTTCCTTGTTCCAAGGTGGATAAGTTCGACTATAGAAAGCCGTTAATGAGAGTTGAGGCTACTATTTTGGTAAGCGAAATAGATGCGACTGTAGAGTATTCAGTTTGTTAAGACACTTGATAAGAAGTTTTGAGTTTACTTGTTGTGAATGGTGGTCTTTAATACCCGCTTGGCTGCCCGTCAAGATCACAATGCTCCTTAGCATCAACAAGTAACTTATTGACGTGCTCTACTCCTATCGTTTTTCTGATATTTCTTCTATCATTGATTGGGCTGAATTTTCTTTGAATCTCTCCTGGGAAACCCAATAAATGTATAATCTAAAAAGAAAGGTGCCTACAGAGTATCCATCCAAAGGTGAACCAAAATTGATAGGAAAGAAAGAAACCACAAACATTCCACATACAGTTAGTATCAACAATTCCTCCGGAATTCCAATTAAATGAGTAGACAGATATTTCGATAAGAGATGGGCGCGGGACTATATATGTAGTTTATTAGGGGACAATCCCGCCCATACCGGCGTTCAATTTTTAAACTCCCGCCTATCACGAAGTTTTTCAAATATGTCCCGCGTGGCCCATGAGTCCCGATATCTATCACTGAATAATATCCCCATTAATGTATTCGGATTTTTAATATCGAACAATTTTTTTGAATTTCAAAAATGTACGAGTTGCCTTTTTACTTTACCATGTTTAAATGCTTAAACTTAAAAACGGAAGTTTTTTCCAAGTAAACATTTTCTTTTTCCAAAAATGCAATACGTTATCTCATTCTCGAACATTCTAATTTTGTCATACTGAAAGATATGGCATGCTCTGCGTATACTGGATTGCTTTGCTGTTCCTTTTCGTCTCAAAATAATAATAAAAAAGGTGCTAATTGCATACAATATCTTTTAAGAAAATTTGCTGAATTTTTGGAAGTAGGCGATTTTACTCGTATCTGGAGTGTCAGTCGATTTTTTGTTCCGTCCCACCGCCAAATTTCTGAAGACCTTACCGAACCCTTCCATTTCGGCCATTTTGAAATTAGTCCCGTTGGTCTCGCGGGGCCCATGTTCCGCTCCCATCTCTAATTCCGTTATACCGAGATGATTCCACCTGGTTTTCCAAACATATGTACATATGTATATAACAGGTGAAATGCGGAGAAAATGTCTTATAAAAATTTAAGTTTAGTGTACTTTATTATTCATACTAAACAAACTGCAGAGTGTGTGTTTTTGACTCACTTCTATTTCGCGCAGTGTACTCTCGTGCACGTATGCATAGATCTATATTCATACATATGTATGTGTGTATGTATTAAAGCTGCGATTTTTGCTCGCTCGTGATTTTCATTTATTCCTTCATTCTATTGTTGTGGTTTTTCAATGACCTATAGGCCATGGCCAAACGTGATTGGATTGTTTAAACTACACGCTCAGCTACCGAGTTGAAGGAACGCGTAAAAACTGCACAAAAAAAAAACTGCACAAAAAAAAAATAAATAAATATGGCAGTTGTGTATTTGCTATTTATATGTACGAGTGTGTATTTGTATCTTCGGTAGCAAAATTGTAGTTAATTTGCTGTATTGTTTCCGGCATTCCTGCTACCTAACGATAAGTTTTAAAAATTTTATTGATGCTGTTATTCTATAAAAAAAAAAACATTTAGTTACATATCAAAATACCTACAAATAGTAATATATGTATATACACATGAGAAAATATGTACAATAAAATCTCTGCTTTTGCTAAATCCCTTAAATCTGAAGTTGAGTTTCAGTACTACTTTTTTTGTGTTAAGCGTCATATTCTCTAAACTTTTTGCTAGAGCTGAGTTACCCCATATTAATACATACATATTTTACATATGTACATATCATTGGCTTTCTCTTATGCATTTTCTATATGTATTTACAATTAAAACAATAGCTGTCCTCATACGAGCCAGGTGCATAGACTGACATCCATATCTAAGTAGTTTGAAATGGCTTCGAATCATTTGCGTTTTATTTTTTCAACAATTTTGTCGAACAATCTTTACTATCATCCAAAATAGCCATAATTTTCGTTAATTTTTTGAAGATTATTCCATTCGAATATTGACCATAACTGCGGCTAACATGGTTCATTCTGAAGTTACCATTTTCTTTGACGCATTCGAGCATTTTAGTTGTGATCAAAATCCATTGATAATCTTCAAGCTTTCCAAGAGCCCCCCAAAGACTGATACAAGTCTTGCCATGATGTGATGATATGTCAAACAATACTGAACAAAAAATGGCATGCCAGTTTGACAGACGAACGTGCGATCTGTCATAAAATCCCTACGGCAAAAAATTACTCCAAATGAAACAGTCGATATGAGCCTTAAACGGCAGTTATTGGGATATAATATTTTCGGAAAGATATTCTAATCTGAGCGCCCTCTAGCGTTCTCGGTATTTATTTTTAATATCCAACTTTAAATAAGAGCGCTCCCTACCCGGACTGTTTCTCGGAAAAGTATCTGTGTTTACCTATCCAATATACAATGTGTTCTGAAATATTAAAATTAAATTTTTCAAAATATCTACGACAGCGCCACCTACCGCACAGTATTTTTAGCAAACAAGGTTGCATATAAAATTACTAGAAAATTCTGCATATTTTTGGATATTTCTCGATCTGGGCAACACTTAGCGAACGTCGGGACTTACAGTGTTTATCATTAATATTTGTTGTTTTTTTGCTAATATGCGGCAAACCCATCCTTATTTCGACTTCAGCGCACCTAGTGAGTAAGTTTTTGTTTGACAAAGTATTACGTTTTATATGCCAAGTGTAAATAAATGTGGTTGTTTTTTATACGAGCGCCGGTTAAAATTTGCAGATAAAAAATTGGCTATATTATGCTCGCCATATTTTTTTACTTGACAGTGAATGTTCCATCGAAAGTAACGGTCAGTCAGACATTTAAATATTATATATCTATCTTCTTATTTATATAGAAATGGAGCGTGGTTTGTTTGACTACAAAACGACTGAATCAAATTGGATACTTTTTTTATGCGGGTTTTTTTCGCAATTATTACGCGAAGGTATAGGAAAGCAGACAAATTCTCAACAGGTGGCGCTGTAGGCGCACATTCCAATCTTCGGTTCAATTCGACTACAGTTCAACACGGGGCGTTGAACACACATAGAGTATTGCTAAGTGACGACTGACTGGGAAAAATTACTAATTACATTTTTTTTTTTAATTCTTTGTGTAACGTTTGTTGGATTTTTATTTTCCAATTTGAACAGAGTTTGAAACTTAGATTTAACCGATGTTTGTTGTAGAATGAATTATATTATTATCAAAAAAAAATAATAATAATAATCAGAATTAATGTACATATATTGGAACGATTTTCCGTCATCAATTGCCAAACCGATTTTAACGTTGTGCCATCTTCAAGTGCAATTTTTCGGCAAGTCTTCACTGTAATTTTTCAGTACAACGCCGAAACTTGACAACTGATGACGGAAACTTTCCACCCTGCCCATAAAGCAGAAGATAAAAATGGAATGAAGAAAAAAGAATAGCAAAATTTGTCGATTTGTGGTGGTGGTATATATATACATATATGGCAGGCGCTGTATAGATGTTTAGCTAAATCAAAACTAATGTAAAAAAGACACAGTACATAATTTTTGATTGTCAACTCTTCGTATTCATAAGTAAATATTTTTTGTCACAATTTTTTTTTGCCAGTTGGTAGGCAAAGAATGCAGCTATTACAGAATACGTGCTTGCTTCTGTTTTGCTCCAAGCCACCTCAACTAACTCGCTACATTCGAGTAGGCACATAGGTAGTAATTCTATCTATCTACAATATGTGACATTATCGGTCCGAGGTATTCGTACTACTTACTCTCGTACCTACTACATATTTATCAGTATTTCCAATGCACTAGCTGTTGTGGTTGTTGTTGCTTTTATCCTTTTTGCTGCTGAATGCTGGTGGACAGAGCGGAGTTTTTTTTTTGCTGTGATTATGAGATTTTTATCAATTTCGTTTTGAAACAGCATTCTGTTAATTCTATAAGTTTCCACTGCTGCTGTCAAAGATTGTTTCGATGGTCATCGATTTAAATTGAGCGGCTGGGTTTTTTGTGTTGTGTTATATTTTTGGTTTTTTTCTTTTTTTTTGTGTTTTTTTTTTGTTTTTTTTTTTTTGGTTTCGGTGTCATTGCGACAACATTTCTGTGGAAGCAGCACGACATTAACCTTGTCTTCGACGAGTACCACGAAATGAAGGAGTTTAGTTTCAGCTAAGGAACTGCCGTGGTTTGGAGATGAGTGTGTGTGTGAGTGTGATGATTTTTTTTTGTTTGTTTTACGAGTATGTGTGGCTCGTTGTGCGTCGCAGAGTTGCCGCTGCTTATCTCTTCTTATTGATTAAGTATTTACTCCTTTATTTCGTTTGTTGTTGCTTAAGCAAAAAAACAAAAATGGAGAAAAGGCCAAGACTAAAAGAAGTGCAGTGAAGAGCGAGATGAGGAACTTGGAAACCTAATCGGCGTCCCGTAAATTTTCAGCGTTGAAACGACTTAACGACCGTAGCCAATCCCTGGCCGCTCATGCCTACACATTTGGTCAGAAGTGGGCACACTGAAATATAACTACAAACCACATTCACACAAACAAAATTGACTGCAGTTAAATGTATGTATGTACGAGTGTGTGTGTGTGTGTGCGTGCGTGTGTTATTGCCTTATCCGATTTCTCATGTTCGAAGTGATTCTCCTGACAATGCAATGGTGTTTTGATTTGTGTTTTGTTTCTGATATTTTTCCTCATTTTCTGCTTACTTCTTTTTTGTTTTTTTTTGTCTTCTTTTTTTTAAATATGTACATATGTAAGTAAGTGTGTAGCGTGTGCGTAGGTAGCCAAGGGTTTAAATTTGGCTGCTTTTGTTTTTATCGCACTTATCGTGTATATTTGGTAGCAACGTTTATTAAAACGTACACTCGGTATTTACATATACGATGATGAATTGAGATAAGGTAATTTATTCATAGAAAAATGTTCGTACATACATACTTTGGTTTGGTTGATAAAAACAATTATGTAAATTTTTGAGACATTCACAATTTTAACTATTTTGCATGCAATAAATAAATAAATATTGATTTTTTAGATAAACAAAAGAACTGAAAAATTAAGTTTGATAAAACAAAAGGGCGACAGTTACTTCTTAGATTTTCTACGCAAGAAAAAAAATGAAAGTGTGTGCGCACGACTGTGTATATACAGTGGTAGAAAAAATAATAAAGAAAATACCAAAATTTTACAAATGTTGGAAACTTCTCCTTTGTTAATTAATTTTTATTAATTTGTTATAAAATTCTTGCTGATTACCTACAAAACAGCATATTAATTAATATTTAAAAATTTGTGCTCAAAAATAAAAAAAAATAAAAAAATGAAAAAAAATAATTAAAATTTGTAGACGATTTTTAGGCATGCAGTTTTATGGCATGTTGAATTTTAGAACAACAAAGCTTTGATTTTTATTCTAGTTTTTTGTTTTTGCTTGCGTTGCAAATAAACTTATTAAAACTCAACGGAATTTTTTGGGTACTTGACACCTGCAATATATCCTACGAAAATTGAATGCGCTATGAAACTGCATACATGAAATTTGTCTAAAAATTTTGAAAAAAATGTTTGACATTTTTGGGAAAATTGATTGGATGTTTTCTCCCATTTATTTATTTATTTTTTTTTTTTTAATTTAGACATATCTATTGTTTATTTTGCCACCAATTTGATTTTTCAAAAGCATTGATGAAGAAGTTTAAAATTTTGAAGAATGTTTGTTAAAATTGAAAATTTTTTTCCAAAGTGTGAAAGCTTGAATCAGATATTTGAATTTTGTCCAGATCATTTTTTGATTTTATTTTTTCAAAATTAAATCATCAAATTCTTCAAATCATCATTAGCAAAGTGATGACAATAGCTTCTCAAATTTTAATATTTTATTCGTGTATGGCTGTTTATACTATCAACATAAGCTTTTAAATACAGCCTAACGTTTGACCACTTTTGACAACTAATCTTTTTTTTTATTATTTTATCTCTATTTTTCTAGAAATATTTAAAAACATTAAAAAAAATTAAATTTGTCAGTTGGCGTTCTTCTATTATATTGAACACAGAACTATATGGCTAATTTTACCGCATCACCTAAAATTTCGTCAATACTGCTTTTTGTGCCTAATTTGATATACGAAATATTTTGACTAAAACGTTTAAAATTTTGATGATAAAAAGTTTAAAATTTCTATCAATACTTTTTGAATTCTTTCAGAGGGCCTATACATATATTAAAAATTTCAAATTTTTCTGCTAAGAAATTTTAAATTTTTATGGATTTTTTTTTTAATACTTTTAAATGATATATGGGATTTTTGTTATAGTACAATATAAACCATATTTTTTTTTAAATTGAGAAAAAAAATTGCGTAATAAAAACATTACGAATATTTATTATAAAAATTTTGGCTAAAAAGTGTAAAATTTCTATGAACACCTTTTTAATTCTTTCAATGGGCTATAAAATATAAAACTACATATTAAAAATTTAAATTTTTCTTTTTAAGAAACTTTAAATTTTGATGAAATTTTTTTTAAATCTTTTAAGTTTGGTACAAAGTTTAAATTTTTTGATGTGTGTGATTTTTGTTATAGTACAAAACATATGTATATTATGAAAAATTAACCCAAAAAAAAATGTGTGACGAAAAACATTACGATTATTATGAAATCTTCCCAAGTTGCACAATTGTTTAAGTCACTGTATAATATACAGTATATATTCATGAGCTAATTGATTGACGCACTCCTGCGGAAGCACTGCACATAATCATAAAATTGGAAAAAAAATTGTAAAAACTCATAGCAATTTTTTAAGACATATCATTTTACACGCTCACATTTTTTTTTTTTTTTTTTTTTGATAAATACTTGCCGGCTCAAACTATGCCCGCTAATATTCGACTACTTAAATTACATTATTAAAATTATTAATTTCCCTCACACATGTGTATGAATTTATGAGAAATAGTTACCAAAATTTTGTATGCACAGCATTGGTTTTACTTTCCCCCTTTTCCTCCATTCGCTCCACTCAAATTACTCCAGTTTTGACAAATTAAGTGCCTGCTTTGACAGTTTGAACGCCCCCACTATTCACTCGATTATAATAATTTACTGAAAATTTCTGACAGCCAAAAGTGCATATTTGAGCCATAGCAGAAGCAGAATGCTCTAAACAGAATCCAAATACATAAATAGCGAGCGGCATATGTACTATGTATAAAAAATTGCTGCTATTTTGAGGCTTTTCATTGAGTTCGCCGCTAACCGATTCATTATAGTCAATTATTTACTCATAATATTTATACGAGTACAGGGTATGAATGTGTGTGGTGTAAATTATTTTAAATATATGTACGTACGTATGTTTGTTTGTTTGTACTGAGTATGAATATTTTAAATATGAGAAACTATTTATTTTCTGGCGGTCCTCTCATCAGCATTGGTTACAACTATAGCAGTTCCTGACTTTCAGTTCCGCTGTTGGCTGGCAGCGCTCATTCTGCTCTTCTCCCTGCCCTTGCTTCCTCCCGCTCCCTTGTCGATTTATGTGCGGCAAGTAGTAAAAAACAGATATAAACACATTTATAAATTCTGCCACCCTACTCCTTTGCACCCTCATCGACGACACTTGGTTGCGGAAGCTGTGGGGCTGGCTACTACAGCTGGTTACCTCGACCACATTTGCGGCACACCGTACATTAAACGAAAATCAAATACATTTTTGCCTCTCGTAGTATTTTTTGTTGTACCACTTAAGAAAAATGAGTACTTAAAAAATGTAAATATTAAAAAAATAAGTAGAAAATTTAGAACGCGTCTCCTCCTGCCACTGGCCTTCCTTCCACGGGCCTTTTATATAAAAAGTAAACAAAATCCTTAATGATGCCCTAGCGACTACCACAGAGAACGACGGAGAGAGAGATAGAGAGAGTGAGGGAAAGAGTGGTGAACAGTGACGAGGGGGCAGCGCGGAAGCAGAAAACAGTGAAAACGAAATCGACCAGCAACAGCAGCAGTGAAATGTAGAAAATATGATTTTGACTGCGGTTGCAAAGCAGCATTTAAATGTTTCCTCTACATTGGTTCATATTTTCTGTGCTACATTTTTTTTTTTGTATGAAATATGGTGTGCTGGAGAGGGGACAATGCTCCTTTGTTGCCACATCATTCATAGTGGGCCACATTTGTTTGTAATTAATGACCGGAATCGTTAGCTCAATAAACACTCTATGTACTTGAAGGAGTAGAGGAGCGAGTAGCGCGAGTTACATAAGTAGAATGAACTGCGAATAGGTGGGAACAAATCAGTTTTTGCAGTACTTTTCCACTCATCTAGTTTTGTGTGGACGCAATCTAAAGGTGCCGTATCAAATTTATACTTTCTCTAGAAAGTTCCGGTAGTCTAAAATAAAATAGACAAGCGTCATGCTTCACAGCACATATCGGTCAAACTGTTAATTCGATTGCCTTCAGCCTGAAAGTATGCATACAAAAAATTATAACATTTTTGATATCTCTGTAATGCACTATATACACAAATAAGAAATGATTGCATCCCGTCATGCGACGGCCTTTTAAGAATACTTAGTAGTTAGTGAATAAAACACAAAATATTTGTACTTCAGAATCTCTCAGATTTGCGGCCACGCCACGACCGGAGAGACGGTTAATGGCTTGAAAAAAATATCACTTCTATTAGCGCCTAGTATACAGTTACGAGCACTGCCCCATCTCGATATCACAATCGTGCTTCGCGATTTCAATGACAGGGTATCAGACTATCGGAAAATGCAGTATCTGCTAGGAAACCTCCGCTAACGGACTGAAACTGATCGACTTTTCCAGGGCACGAAATATGTTAGTACTTAGGCGGTCTCCAGATGGAAAAACGCGAAATCCAATCGATCATATTGTGATGGACGAAAGCCATGTTTGCAAAGTAATAGGCGTACGTAGCTACACTCCGAGAACCGAATATCGACTCGAAACGAGGTTTCAGACGGTCCGGCTCGTGAAATGAGTTGGCCCTTGGAATGATCGAGAAAAGATATTTGAACCTTTACGGCAACGGCGAATACCGCAGACGATGGAACCATAAGCTGTAGGACACGGGTATTACGTAGTGCAGTAAGATTCTGCGGCTGCTTTGGCTTGGCCATCTACATACATAAGTATGTACGTATGGAATACAATGCTTCAGTCTTGAAAGTATTTAACGTGATACCCGCAGAAGAAGAGGAAGACCTTATCTACTTGAGAAAGAACAGGTGGAGAAGGAATTGGCTTTACTTGGGATCTCTAGCTGCCGTCGCGAAGACCGGACACGTTTGTTTCATTGGAATCGGCAAAATCATTTGAGAAAAAGGCAGAGTCATATGTAACCTTTGATAAAATCTGTATTCGTCAGTATGACCTCCAGGCCAAACAAGAGTCGATGCAGTCGGTCAAAAGGATATAAATACCACCACTAAGAAATTCAAAGTGGATGAGTCAGGATCGGTATAATTTTATGGGATTGCAAGGTAATATTATTAATTGATTTCACGTCCTGCAGAAGTGATGTGCCAAGTTGGCGCTTGCAGTGCTGATAATGCAAGACAAGACGCTCGTTCACATCGCGCTCCTTCACAAGCATACTTCACTTGAGGGAGTTCCACGGCCGCAAACATAGCAGCCGCATTCCCTGGTTTATCAATTGCAAAAGAAGTTCTAAATTTGCGCGTTTATGTTTCTGATATATCACATTGATATTGCACGCTTTTGTCATGGCAAAATCGATTACTCGATATCCATATCAATCGATTCGCGTGGACTCCACAAAGAAGCGATATATGAACAAAGCACTCGTGTATGGCCGCAGCTTGTCCTGCAGCTACAAAAATCGTGACTGTTGCATTACACAAAGTGTTCGAGAAACTGCGCAATCTCAAACCCAATCCCATTTAGCTTGTCACTCAGTATTTACTTAGTAAACTTTGGAACTCATTTTCCTTTTGCTTCCTCGTCCAGCGGCGACATGCAATTAAAGCAATTTTACAAGGTTCAAGATTTTTGACATCATGATGCCATGGCTGCACCCTCACCAAGTACTCCTCAATGCAATGCAGGCTAGAAAAGTGGCCGGGTAGCTAAGTAACTGCCAACTTACTTTTAGCAACACGGTTGCAATAAAAAGTGCGATTGCCGCCTGCCATACCGCCGGCGCGGAGCCACCTACCTTCTATGTATGTGCATTGTGCATAGCGCTTGCAACTAAAATGGATTAGAGTGGATTTTTAGTGTTTTCGAAGAGATGTACGTCAAAATGAAGTAACTGCAGAACACACAAAGCCAAAGCGACAAAGCAACAAAGAAACGTAGTAACTGCACATCAGAAGAAAACTAAATAACAAAAAAAAACTGTAAGCAGCTACGATTTTTTTTTACCACCGCGTCGACTTGAGCTGGCGGCTTGCTGAAAGCGTGCAACAACCCGTTCCCACGCGCCGCAGTCTTCACGCGTCACAGCCTCCTTTCAGCCATAAAGTGGGAAGCAACAATACGCGAAGCAGTCCAGTGGCAGAGAGCAGGGTGTCGTGGTACTGCAATACTGTGCAAAATGCGCTGAGTCATACGGCATTGTTGCTGCTCTTGCTGTGGTTGCAGTTTTTGATGCAAATTTTGTTGTAAATGACGTTGGCATTTTTTTTTTTTTTTTTTTTTGTTACTTGAAAAACACAAATTTTTGCGTTCATGCGCGACGACGCTTGTAAGTTTTTCGCAAGCTGTTTATGCTTTGTTTGCATTTGCTGCCTGCCACCGTGGACTCATTAAAAAGCTAATAGAGCGAGAAAACACAACAAAGCGGCTACAATGCAAGCCAAGACCAAGACAAGGCGGTCAGGTCGTTCGAGCTGGGCGATGAAGCGCTTCAGTTTTGACTAAGTACTTAGTGGGTTGTCACCAACATTACCCGCAGCATTGCTGCAGCGCTTGGTTGATGGTTTGCCGTCACCCAGCCTAAGCAGCTTTTGTGCATTCCTTATATCCTTAAGCAGCCAAATTGCCAACGGTGCGCCAGCACGGCTCACAGTTGTTTTTGTTACCTTAGTTGGCTGCAGCTGTGGCTTTGGCTTTGAAGATTTCAAACAGAAGCAGCATACGCACTTGAGGAGAGCTACCGCGCTGATACATAGCTACTGCGCTGCGATTCGTAAGGCACAAAGCAGAGAGGTGTTGCAGCGCAAGAGCTGAGGGGGACGCCTAACAAACTAACAGCTGTCAGCTCTTCACATGCCCACCTGCAACTCTGCCTCTACGGTCGGTACGCACCGACGCTCTAAGACAACTGTGCGCGCTGGCAGGCAGCTGCCACAGCCAGGTTGGTTGGGTCGAGTAGCGCGTGAATGCCGGTACAGTTGCATGTCCTTTACTTTGATTCGCATTGCTTTAGTCAAGCTTTGCTTTGCTCACACTTCTGTCGTCACCTTTGAAGTACTCAACGCAAACAAGCGCAGTGAAAGCAAGCGGCTGTTTTTGTCATGCAAACGAAATTTTTGAATGCAAAAAACAATGAAGAAGGGGGTAGTGAGAGCGAGTGGAGTAATGTAGGAAAGAAATGAAAGTACTTGAGTTTGTCTTTGTGTTGACTTAAGTATCTGCATCCTTGCACGCTCAAGTGTGAAGCGCACTGACGCTATGCAATCACAAAAATACTTACAGACATAAATACAATAAATGCGTGTGCAGGTGTCTGTGTGTGTGTGTGCGTAGCGTGGCCTTATAAGATGACTCGGAGCTGTCAGCTTTATTAATTTCCATGCTGCCAGCTTGCCTAAGTACTTGTATAAAATACACACACACATGTATATGTTTGTAAGTATATGTGACATACATGAATTACTTGTGCGATTATTAAAAGCGCTGCATTTCAAAATATTTAAATTTCCAGTAACGTGTCATTTTTTAATTAGTCTAGGTTAGGGCTAGGTTTACGTGGCTGCTCATAAGAACTGTCATAGATCGCCTGGGATCCATTGTTATACCATTGAGCATTTAAAAGATTGAACGGTAACATTCGATCTATAATCTGAAAAGCGCCACCACCACCGCAGTAAAGTGCTGACATGGAAGAGCACCTCATGAGCAGTGCCAGCATTCCTGTAACTGATGAGAGCTGTGGCTTGGCCAACCGTAGAAGTGATTCCTTCCGGTCAACTTCTACCTAAAACGACCTTGCGACTCTAGACGTTTTAGCTAACTCATCTGCTTCACAAATACTTGGAATATAAATGTGCCTCGAGAAAGAAATCAGGTACTCCACAACCACCTTCGATCGCACTCATTGAATCTAGAGCTCTAATTGCCGCTTGCCTACGGGTCAAGTCATCCGCGTACGCCATCTCGCTCTAGTCTCTTCAGCAGGTCATTGACCACAAACCCCTAAAATAACGACAAGAGAAACCAGTAATAGAAGGCTCCGTTGAAATTCCCATCTGGGCAAAGCCCAAAATAAGTACAGCATGACCTAAGTGGGCTTTTGGAAGACTTTTTGGTCGGGCATGTGGTTTAAACTTAAAGATTTAAACTTGGCTCTACTTCATGATCGTTCTGCCGATTGTAACCTAAGCTGGTCTGGTGGCTGGTGGCAAAAAACACTCGAAAAAACCACCATACTTCGTTTAAGCAAACTGCAGAGGTTTACCTGTCTCTCGGTCTCGGGATCTATGAGAGCTTATGCAACTGTGGCTCTGAAATCTCTTCTAAACTAGACTCTTCCTCACATTTGTATACAGGAACCAGCGGCCTCAAGAGAGCTGCAACTTCGTATACCTTAAGTTACGAGACGTTTGGATACACGGCTTTACACATCTCTACTCCAGATGACGGGACAGATGCAAAAATATATGATCTTGGTATCAGGTTTTGCATCGCTATGAGTAAATGTCCCGCGGCAATCTCCACCTGCGTCAGTCTGAATCTCAGAAAAGTATCAATGCTCTCTCAAAGCAGATGGTTACGTCGGTGCTGGTTAAGAAGTGTTATAAAACTCTGCTGGCTTCGAGGGATACAGTCGTGTTGTGCTGTGTATCTGGTCAGGAGCCGAACCATTTTGCGGCCTTAGTAGGTCATCATCGCAAAGATAAATTAATGATACGGTAGACTGAGAGCGGAGTAAGCCATGGGAAACTGCTGAGAGACTCAGATTTTTTGAGTATCCTTTCAGTAGACAGAACATGGCATCGTTTGGTAGGCTTGAAATCAGACTTCTTACCTATCCTGTCCCAAATTACATTAGATATCTTACTGGACAAATCCTTATTCTAAGTGGAAATACCGAGATTACTAAAGGATTTAGAAAGCCTCAGTATACTCCATGTTCTTCGCTCAGCGAATAATGACCAACGTGAACTTTCTAGCTTCCAAGTTTCTAGTCAAGTCTACCTGCTGTTAATAGCTGGTCTGGTATTTTCTTCAACTTCAAGAGATTTAGAGATCTTCGACTGTTTTCCAAACATATCAATTTAGTCGTTGTTAACTTTTGCGCCTGAATCTCAGCTTTACTGTCTATAACAAACGCAAGCTTTGACGGAGCAAGATCCATCATGCTTACCAATTTCGCCGCTATGTCTATTCCAAAGGTCTCAGCCTGGAGTCTGTAAACTTCCCTCAGTGACAGTTGCTGGAAGAAAACGCCATATCCTGTGTTTTGAGACACCCGTGAAGATCCGAATCTCATCACTTCAGTCAGTGAATTGAACTTTGAAGCTGTGGCTAAAGTCGATCTTAGTGATCTGATAGTCATATCCCGACTCGGCTTAAAATAGTGGCCTAATTTTTTTTGGCGTCGTCCAAAGCCAGTTAGATGCCTATGGCTTAGAGAACTCTCAGCTGCGGAGCATTTCAAATAAATACATATCTATGGGTTGCTAGAAGAAATATACAATTTTCAAGCACCCTAGTGCACACACATACAGATCTATGCTTGAATATTTTGCCGGTGGTCATACAAGAAAATTGTTTAAAAATTAATGAAAAAATATTATTCCCATTAGAAGGCTATCATTTGGGAAGGAATGTGCCCGCCTCGCGTTGTTGGCATGACTTTCACATGAACCCCAACCTGATCGACACGACATTGAATTGCGGAATTGAAAGTTTAAGATGCGCACATACAGAGTACTTCTAACCGCATACAACATAACACAGTTGCTACAATGTTGTGGCAAAGGTCAGCCAAAGCAAAAGTCAAGAGGAAAAACGTGCAACATTGCCTGCACATCAAATTGCCCGCAACTCAAACTTTACGAGTGCGATGCCACAAAGCTAAGCGTTGACAGTGTGGAGGTGAAAGGAAGTGCACATTTGACATCGTAAAATGGTAACGACCACAAAACGCGAGGAGTGCGCGGAAATGGGGTGGAGGGGGAGTGCAGTAGTAATTCATGCATTTTATTGCTTTCGCGGCTTACAGCTCGCGGCTCTTTTTTGAGGTCAATATGAGATCAATTCAAATGCAACGTCAGTTGTTTTGCTCGTTCGCCCACCGTCTGACGCTTTTGGTTGTTATTCGTATTATAAATTTTCCTAGAACCACAAATGCCGTGTGACTGTGTGTGTCTCGCATATTTCTAGCTATATATTTGAAAAATTTGACGTACGCTCCGTTGTGGGGGGAGGGGGATGGCTGATGTTCGAAAAGGAAATAGCTATCGGCAGCAAATCATTTTCGTGCTCATTTATGTAGCATCCGCACATAAAACAAACATAACATATTTGTTGATATGCGCGTGTATATATGTACATAGATGCAACTACAACAACAACAACAACAACAACAACGTTGTCTAGCAAGCGCAATGAGGGCAGGAAAATAATTTCATTTTTATTATGGGGACAAAATTTAAGACTAAGAAAACTTGAAGCTGCAGTGGAGGGAAGCCGCTGGAATTTGCTGTGGAGAGAGATAGCTAATTGCGAAAAAGTAAAAAACGTGGCACAATAATAATATATCCGCTTTAGAGCACAGTTTTGTATTTATTGGGGAATCATCTGGGTGCGAAACTGCCGTTTGAAAGTTCCAGCTGCACCAGTACTGGAAGACAAACTTCATATCTACTGGAGTAGCTTTCTCTGTAAAGCGCGACCACGTGGCTTTGAATTTTTGAAGAGATCTGTGACTATAGCCCTTGCTGTGTAGTGTAAGTAACTAAAAATAAAAATTAAAAAACAAAAAAAAAATTAAATTAAAATTGAAAAAAAATTTAATTTTTATTTTATTTTATTTCTTTCAGTCTGCAGTAAAGAAAAAATTTACAAAATCGTTTTGCCAGCTATATACAATAAAAAATTAAAATAATTCAAAGAACCCGTCATAATATTATTTCACTAACAAAAATATTGATTAGGGTTGCCACCTTTCTAAAAAAAATTGCTGTTTAGTAATCCCTCAACTCATAAGCGGTACAGCGATTTTTTTTTTTATTTGTTAAATTTATGTATGCAGAAGGTTTACAAAGATAAAATTGAGAAAATAGTGCTGCCAGATATGTCAAATTTAAAAAAAAACTAAATAGTATTTCACCGAAAATATATAAACAAATTTTGAACAGAAAAAAATTTGGTTAAGGTTGCCGTCTTTCAACAAAAATTACAATAAACGGTATTTAAATAAAATATTTACGTAAAAAATATAACAATACGGATATTAAAGAAAAATCAATTGAAAAATCACTACGCTATAATTTAGGTAAGGGTTGCCAGACATTTAAAAAGAAATTCTAATATATAGAAAACAAACTACTTTAAATGAAACGCAAGAACGGCATTTGAATAAACGAAAAATAGAAAAAAAAATTAATAGGGTTGCCACCTTTCGCAGAAACTATATAAAGATAATTTAAGTAAAGTAACTATGAGTACAATATAACAGCACTGTAATTACATAGACTATAATTAGGATTGCCACATATCTAACAAAAAAAAAAAAAAATTGGAAAAATGATGTTGCCAGATATCGGAGATATCAAACAAAATTAATTTAAATCAAGCTCAGTTTTAGGCTTTAAAAATCTGCTGCAAGTGTTTGTAAAATTAGTATGCTACGCAAACGGAGAGTAGTTCCTTGTAATATAATAAAAATTATAAAAACGTGAAGCCTGAAAAGAGAAAAAATTTCAGATCTGCCACGGTCATAACCCAAGTGCTGTGTGTTAGATTGTCGAGTGGTTGCGCCTACACATCTAATTCAAAACAAGAAGTGTCACACTTTATATAGATATACATATGTATATATGCGTGTACATTTACATTAGGATGCAACATTTCACATCCAAAAAAAAAAAAACAACGTTATTGTTTTACCATCACAATTATAAAATTCCTTATAATTTTGGTTTGAAAACTTACTTGAATATTTTTATGCAGACCTCTTAAGCCTAGAGTGTTTTATCTTCTGAGGTGATTTTTTTTAATATTTAAAAAAAAATTACTTATAAAAAATTCCATTATTGGAGGTATTTTCAAATCTGTTCTGCTTATGGGAATCTTAACATTTTTCCCAAAATATTTTGGTAGATGTTTTAAAACGCAATACAGTTTATAATCACGCATCATTTTTTGTTTGTTTTTGGGTGAAGCACCCTAATGTACATGATTGTAGGAGGCAACATTAAACTGTGTTGCGAAATTTTTACCTATATTGAATTTTCGTGAATTTTGTATACATTTTGGGACTGTGATTTATACAATATGTGTTATATTATTGTCTTTTCGTATAAAATTATGAGAAAAAGCCATGAAAAAATGTGTGAATATTGTAAAAAAAAAATCACTGCATAATTATTTTTCTGTATGCTTTCAAACTAGGTAGGATAATTGAATTGAATTTTTTTTATTTGACTGACCCGCTCTAATGTACATATGTATGCACATGCACGCCGCTCCACTTCATGCTTTATACATACAAAACTCAAGAAGTCAGCTAAATTACGCCGCTAAGGATAAACAGCAAAAAATTTAACCAAAGTGTTGCTGTGTTGTGTCTAATCCCTTGGCCGGAAGAGTGGCGGGTAAGATGCTGAAGTATGTCAGGAGCATTTTTTTTTTGCATATGAGATTGTAACACATTGCGTATGTCGTCTACTAGTACTTTTACACATGCTATATACTTTTACTTGCCTGCCTGTGCAGTTGGTTGTGTGCGCTGTTCATGTGGCATATTTTGACAGATCGTTTGTCACTCCACCTCGCTTCAGGCAGCTTGTCGCTGCATGCAAGTTAAGTTGAAGGGGCAATGCGCGATATGTATGTACTTGCTCACATAAGTAGAGCCTACGTACTTACCTTTTTCTAAATATTCATGGCGACACATTTGCCGGCCTAGCACACATCGCAAACCCAGTAGGAAAATTTACTTCAAATTCTAATAGGGTGTTAACAAAAGTTCGGAACGTTGCTTGGAGAAAACATATAAACCAATAGTTTTAATCTGTTATTTTGTACCTACATTTTTATTTTTTATTTTTTTTACATAATCACCATTCATTTTGCTTCATCATTGTCGATCTCCTTGCCGTGGAAATGAAGCTTAAATTAATTCCTTAATCTGAAAATCCATTATTCAAAAAAGCTCTCAACATCATTGTATTGTAGTTTCTTAAGTTCCATATTATAATCTCATTAATTATCTCTGCATAGCTAACGAAGATATTCCTCTCAAATTTTTCGAAATAACCAGAAATCGCATGGCGCCAGATCCGAGGTAAAAGTGGCGTATAAGTTCCTCTTTTTTTAATAATTGCCAAGAAATTTTCGAACACTTTTGGCAAGCAGTTTTCAGTATATCATTGGTAGTTACTGTCTGAGTAGAATCTACGGCATAACAGCTACCATTTTTGCGTTGTCGAAGTAAACTTAGATCATCACTTTCGTTCTCGACTTTTTGTTTATTGCATTTGCTCCTTCTGGGTTATTTAAATGCCATTAACTTCTATTTACTTTCCGAGTCATACTTACTCGGAAGATCAAATTAAAATTGCTAGACTCTCCGTTTTCAAACTCGCTTAGGGAATATTGAGCTGGTTCGAGCTTTTTGCTCAGTGCCATTCAAAATTAGTGAAATCAATCGCGTAAATCATTTCGAAACATTTGCGATATTACCAGGACATTCAAGCCTCATTCCCTAGCTAACATTAATTGTGTCATTCGTGGAGCTTCGCCAATTTTTTGCCTTCATCAGCGTTACAATTGTCTCGACGGTCGAAGAGTTTAGTCGTCCTTCTCGAAGCTAGCAAATATGTCTAGTTTGTAATCATTGACGCAAATGTACAGCTGGTCTTAAGAGTTGGGGCTTTTGTTTTGTGTTTAGTTAGGAATTCATTGGGAACTTTAAGTTGACGTCGAAAGGCCTAGAGGTCTGCCAAAATTTTTCATGCCCATACAATTTATATGAAGCATCCCACAATAACGC
The DNA here is from genome assembly GCA_951828415.1 of Anomoia purmunda. Taxonomy (NCBI): domain Eukaryota; kingdom Metazoa; phylum Arthropoda; class Insecta; order Diptera; family Tephritidae; genus Anomoia; species Anomoia purmunda. The sequence goes on from OX639994.1 coordinate 12,924,106, forward strand.
GCCGAGCAAATAGAATTTTCAATTTTGACAGCACGTTACGCTCTGAAGTTGGATGTGGAAGAGAAAGAAACCTGACGAATTTCATGTTATTTTCGTGGAGGACATTCCGATGACCTTTTCCAAGTTGCTTTACGTTTTCTGGCCTCCATTCATACCATTTTTTTTTTTTAATTTAGCATGAAACATGAGAAGAGTACCACAAAAGGTGTAGAATATTTACATTTTTCAAAAACATATAAATTATCATCAATTAACCGAAATTTCGTTAGTACACTCTAAAATATTTTTATGCGCCTAAACTCTGTTTTGGAACAAAAAATCAGTTGGAGGAAGATGCCGGCAATTTCGACTGGAGCTTGCATGGCCTCCTGCTAATAAAGGCGTAAATTTTTGGGCCCGCATTTTATCTACTGTGGAATATAAATGTAAAAACTGCGGAAGTGTTGACTGATCAAAAATATGTAGAAAAACGCCAAGCCTTCGAGACTAACTGTAGTGACGTGGTTTAGTTTTGGGGGAGCTATAGCGGCATCTGTTGTGCGAGAGCTGATGAGTTTAGAAAATGATTTCATCATTAAAACAAGGCCTTGATTGCTCGAAAAGCTAAAATACAGCATTTTTTCTTTATATTAATTTATTTAATAAAATTCACAACTTTTATTTTCCGTCACAATAGTTGCGTTCGTTATCTACCAAAAAAAAATTCATTGGAATATTCTACGAAAAGGGAGAATAAAAAAGTAATTAAAACAGTGCAAATCTTGTAATTTCTATGTCACATTTGTTTTCCAATGCAGGCTCAGTTATTTCCCGCAGGGTGTTTACATTGTAGCGTGAGTGTGTGTGTGCGTGTGTGCGCGTGTTATAAGCCAAGAGGCACGCACACTCTGCTGTCGCCTGCAGTACACGAGACCACCAATCATCCTGGGACGCCTTCGCCTCCTACGTCGTTTCTTACGCTGGCTGTGTGTGTGTGTGTCATCCTTGTCTGTTTCGCGACGACCCCATTCTAACACTTCAAAACTCGCTCAAGGATGCAATAAATTTGTTTGTTTTGCACGAAATTTGTTTGTTTTAATTTTTTGTTTTGGCTGCCTATTTTTATTTAAAATTAATTGGAAAAATATTGTGTCAAATATTTATTCATGTTGGTGCCGGTAGTGCCGCTGGTGGTGGTGGTTTAGTGCTGCTCGTTTTTCCCACATTTTCAATTTCCCTTTGGCGGTTTTCCGGAAAATCGTACTCAACAATACTCAAATGAACATTGGTTGTGAAAGATTTTTGGAAAGCATTAAATCTCAAGTGGCAAAGTGGCAAGAATTTGTGCCATACCGACGCCGATACATACGGACACACACTCGAATGGATTTACGTGTACTTGGTGGTATTAGCTTCATATCCGTTTTGTGTAAATTTCTTCTTTCGGCGCGCAACGAATTCGTAGATCAAGCAATTCAACAATAAATGTGTGTGTGTGAATGGATTTATTGCGATATTTTGGTGATTAACTAATTGCAGCAAAGTTTTCGTTTTTATCTTCCTGTTTTTGTTATTATGCGTTTTATTGGCGTTTTCTGATTGGTGTTAATTTTGATTTTTTTTTTTTGAAATTTCCAATATAGCGTCGATAAAAAATAAATGCGCTTAGTAGCTGTTTATCTATTGTATAGGAGCTTTTCGAAGTGTGTTGACGTTCCGCGTCAGTTTTAAATGCGACAATATCCCGCTCTTTAGAGCAGCGAAACCTTGGAAAAGGCTCTCTATGGTTTGTTGTAAAAGCAGAAAACGTCCCCATACATTTTTGAAGATTGCTGCTGAAGTGATAGTCCTTGGCTAGATACAACTCCGAATCGCTCCGGTATCGTCGACCGACCCGACTCTGCTCAGAACGCGCCCCATGCCTAATGCTTGGTTTCATTATGTCAAATATGACGTCAAATGTTGTCAATGGAATGAAAACAACAGAAATGTTTACATATTTTGATTTGACGCCAAATATTGAGAAATTATAAAATGACAACATGTTGGCATTTCGTGTCATATTTTGCGGTCAAATATTTGAGTGAGAATTTTGTGGCCCATCAAATGAGCGAATGCTTAATTTATTGATTGAACTGGCCAATCTCCATAGTTTTCAGTGATTTCTTTATTTGAAGTATGAAGAGAGAATTTGTTTCTTAGCAGAGAACATTGAGAGACGGATTATAATCTTTTGAATGGAACGAAAATAAAACGAAAGTTACTCCGCTTTGGCTGAGCCTGGCCGTTGACGCCCTCATTTCATCATACGTCGTTTTCATGCAAATACTTATACAAAAGAAATTTGAAATTTCGTGGTACCCTTTGCAAGATCGTCACCTCTTTCACAAACTTCATCGCCTTTGTGTACTGGAACCCACTAGAGGTTGTATGCTCTGAGCTGTGAACAACGATTCTACAGCCACTAACCATCCTAGAGTCTGATAGTAACGCTCTGATGATCGTTTGGCGCATTGGCCTCCAATGTCTACTCAGTCGGCTAAAATTCCCTCTTCAAAAATACTTCAATCATTCCCGTATTCAATTAGGTGTAGCCTCGTAAACCTTACCATCTTGTTCCAATCAGCCTACTCCAGCCAGCTAAAAGGTGAAAAACTTTTCAAAGCTCAGGCTCTAGGTCATAAAGCCAACGCGTGCGCTATGCTCTATCTGCTCCAAGGCATGTAGTCTTGCGGAAGTTGTCAACGCTATGCCCTTAGAAGAGAAAAGAGGAAGGATTTGTGCAGACTTAGGCTAGTGTAGGTTAGATTTGCTGTATCTGTGCAAATTCGCGGAGGCAGACGTAGCCTATGAAACCTGAGCCAGTTGTGGTATCGCTGGGAGAAAGACATTTATTTTCCTTCCTTGCTTCCCTTAGAAACTGAGCCATCTAGCACAGAAAGTCCAAAATGTTCGTCGAGTTCAGGTCGGACAGTGGCAGAGATAGTCCTTAAAGCTCCTCGCCCCTGCAGCTGCGACAAAAATGGCTTATTGGGTATCCCCACCTCTTCATGTGGGCTTATAAGGCAGTTTCCTGTTACTACGGCCTTTATTCGTTTGAGGTCAACTCGCTTGAGAACTTTGGATCGCTTTATGTACGTCCACCTTTAGTCAAACTTGTGTGGTGTTGTAGGCTAGTGTAGGTTAGATTTGCTATATCTGTGAAATTGTGCAAATTTTCCTTCTTTGCTTCCCTTAGAAACTGAGCCATCTAGCACAGAATGTCCAAAATGTTCGTCGAGTTCAGGTCGGACAGTGGCAGAGATAGTCCTTAATGCTCCTCGCCCCTGCAGCTGCGACAAAAATGGTTTATTGGGTATCCCAACCTCTTCATGTGGGCTTATAGGGCAATTTCCTGGTACTACGGCCTTTATTCGTTTGAGGTCCACCCTTAGTCAAACTTGTGTGGTGTTGTAGTCTGACAGGTGGGATGTTAAAGGTATGCCCATGCCTTGAGCAGAATTTGCCACAGATAATTCCGTCTTTTTCCCTACCAGCTCGTCGGCCATGCAATTGCCGGGAAGGCTGTCAGTGCGCCCAGAGATCCAAACAACCGTCAAGGAGCATTTGGTCGCGAGCAGGTTGAGAGTCCTAGAAAATTGTTTGCCCCATTGGAGGTTCAAGTTATTCTTCGAAGCTAGGAGTGGTTACACGAAAATATTTTTGAAGATAGTTGCCACCTGTGTAAAATTTGTAATTCAATTTAATTAATAAGTTAACTGAAGTGCGTAAGTGTTGGTGTCAAACGAAACAGGTTTAAGAACTCTTTGTATGAAAAATATTTTTGGAGAGGGTTGCCACCTGTTTAAAAAGTTCAATACAATTTAGTGAAAAATTAAATTAAATTTTACAATATGGATGTGAAAAAATTAAATAAGTGTTGCCACCTGATTTAAAATATTTATTCAATTTAATTAATAAGTTAAATAAAATAATACATCAAGGATGCCAAACAAAGTAGGTTTAATGTTTAAAAAGTTAAACAAAAAGTAGTAAATTAAATGAAATATCACATTTTGTATGTAAAATGAAATAATTATATAAGTATAAATATTTTTGTAAAGGGTTGCCACCTGTATAAAAAGTGGTATTCCATTTCATTAATAAGTTATATGATATAATCCGTCAAAGATGTCAAAGGAATGAGGTTTAAAAAAGGTGAATTTCGATGAAATTTCTGAAAAGGACTGCCACCTGTTTGAAAAATAAAAGTCAGCTTAATTAATAAGATTAAAGCTGTAATATGAGTTTCAAAGAGTTAAGAAAGTTTCACTTTTTCGCTTCGTAATGCGGTTTAATTGGGAAATGGGAAGGCGGATGATGATGCCCTTCATTTGGTGGATCAATTCTTCATCATTGTCGTCTTTTTTATTGAACTCATAGTTAGCATTCTAAACGAATACTTCAGATTTAAAGCACTTGGCCAAAGTACTTTCACTTCGATGCCATGTAACTTTCACGACGATTTAAATATTCGTACATATATATTTAGGTTTGTAAGATTTGCAGCAGCTTGTCAAGAAGTATTCCAATGGAAACACAAAAAGACTAAATAAATTGTGACTTTTGCACAGCTCGCAATCAACAATCAACCGCTGCGAGCAAAAACACCGACAGTCATTGAGAAGCAGCAAACAGCAACAGCCACAATTGGACGAAGAGCATTTGTGTTTGGCAAAAGTGCGCCACAATGCCTTCTACATATATTTTATTTTGGATTGTTTTATGCTTCCACTGCTACAAGGCAAGGATTCTTGTGTGTAGCAATAAAAGAAACCCGTACTTTGTTCTTTGATTCCATTTTGTTTGCCAGCTCTTTGTTTTCTGATTTCTGTATTGGTTTTTTTTTGGTTTTGTTGTTGTTGTTGTTTGACTGATGGATTTTGCACTTTAATGCGCAGTGTTTTTAACTTTTAGTTCATTTGAAAAGTTTATTTCCGCTTACATCGCCGCCGCGTAAACTTCTAAATCCGCCCACGTACATGAAAGCAAAAAAAAAAATAAATAACAGCATGAGGAATAACGAAAGTGAAGTAGTCAGAAAAAATAGGGAAAAGAAATTAAAACGGCAAGAGTGAAAAGCAAATTGGAGCAGTCGCAAAGAAACAATATGACGGTAGAAGAAGGAAAAGCAAAAAATAGTACAGTAGGTAACAACAATGGTGGCGGCGTGAAAAACCAGAGGAAGCTGTTTGTCGAAAAACTCTCGTAGCGCAGAGTTGAAATCACGTGAATTCGAATTCGCACAGAGCGTTTAGACGGCACAGCCAAATGCTCGATGTATACCCGCTGCGTAAGCGCAGCTGGAGCAAATAGCAAGTGGTAGACTCCATCTCTTCGTGACGTCTCAGTTGCCATCGCCCCTCGAACACCCTCGACTTCTGCTCCCACCTTCACAATCATTTACTTAGCTACAATATGCCATGAATTGCAATAATTTGTCGGCATTAAGATAACAAAACGCACACCGGAAGTATGGCACGACTCCACATTTGTCTAAGTTGCTGCTTGCTTGCATTTTTTGAATTGCTGAAAATCAAAAAAAAAAAAAAAAAAAATAAAAATAAACAGAAATTGAATTGTACGACCGGGCAGCGGGAGAATTTTCGAACTTCCTTACTTGCAGCATCCCGCATCGATTGAGCTGTGGCAAAAGCGTTCAATGGCAAGCAAAGTGCCACAACGAACTTGAAATCAATTTCCGTTCCAGAAGCATTCGACAAATAAACTGCCTCAAATATTCACTCACACTCCACACTTGGACGTACTCGTTTATTTATTCTGTAGTAAAATTTTGTATGCCCATACTAGCACGCAACTACTCCATTTGAGCGCAATACTAGTCGGCGCTTGAGTTGCTGCAATTTTGAAATTTTGTTTTTTTTTAATTATGCAAAATTTTAAATTTGATTATATCGTAATATTTTTTAATATTTTTCAAAAAGTTTTTCTGACAAATGTCCATTTTTATTTGAATGGATTTGGAACATAAATGTTCTGCCAAAATAAAATAAAGTAAAACTTATGTAAAATTACAAATTTCACTATATTCTGGATTTTTTTTTTTTGAAAATCTCGAAAATTATTACAGTAACAAAAATGGTTAAAAGTTCATGTAAAAGGAAATATGTGGAGCATACAAGTTTTTAAAAAAATAGTGAAGTAAAAAATAAAACAAAGAATTTTGAAATTTTATTAATCGAAAAAAATCGCCATTAAACATATGTATGTAAGAATTAATTTTTGAATTTTTTTTCACAAATTCATTTAATTTGAATTTGAAAGTGAAAAATTAAAAAATTATTCTGAAAAATTTAAAATTTTACCTTTCTGCAAATTTATTTTTTGAAAATCTCCAAAACTATTATATTAAAAAATCGTTCCAAGTTCTGCTTAAAGGCGATATTTGTAACTATAAACAAAAATTTATTTAAAAAAAAAATTTAAGAATTTAGAAATTTCATAGTCAAGTCATATAAAAAATGTTTTCCTTCATTGTTTTTTTATATTTACAATATCTCTAAATTAGCATAATCTTAAAATTTCAAGGAAGTGGATTTTTCTTGTCAATGAGTTTCGGAATTGTGACACAAATTTGTTTTTCGCGAATTTAAATAAGTTCTCTCGAGGGGTGGAATGGAAATTAAAAAAATATTTTGCATAAGTTATGCAAAGTTCAAAAGTCATTTTGTTGGTTTAATAAAAAAAAATCTCGGAAACTCTTATAGTAACAAAAATGGATCTATTTTCGTTTTTAGGGTAATGGATACCTGCTGCTATAAAAAAAACATACGAGTTTATTAAACAAAAAAGGAAATAAAAAAAATATTAATCGAAAACTAAATTTTTAAATTTCGCAAACCGAAAATTGTTCTATCCTGTTCAAGTTATGCAAAATTCAAGTTTACCATTTGCCGGATTTTTCAAATTTATTTTTAAAATGTTTTCAAGATTGTTATAGTAATAAAAATGGTTCTGTATAATTTATAGAGCTTGAGGCCAGGTTTGTATTAGGGAATAATATGAGAGACAACAATTTTTCAAAGTGGTTAGCGTGGCTGAGTGGTTGCGTGCTCGCCTAGCAATCCCGTGTACCATGGTTCAAAGCCAGGTAAAGTCTAGAAAGAAAGAAGTCTGATGAGGAGATGTGGTGATCTCCGAAATAGCAGCTATCACTTCTACCACTTTGAAAAATTGTTGATTTCTCATATTATTCCCTAATACAAACCTGGCCTCAAGCTCTATAAATTATACAGACGTTTCATAAAATATAAGGCCAAAAATAAAATAATTAAAAATGGTTCTAATTATTTTGAAAGCAATATGTTTTGAAAGAAAATATGAGCTTTGAAATGCCACAAATCGAAAAAATAATATTTGAAAGACCCTGAAATTAGCAAGACAGTGTGCTTCCCCTTCGAAGATGTGCATTTCTGAATTTTGGAGAAACAAATTTTGTTTCACTTATAATTTCCTTGTTGTACTTAGTGGCGTTATCTTTATGACGGTATTTTTGCACCGACATTTTCATCTCGATTCGCGTTTAGATTCTCAATTTATCCAAATATTTGTACTATAGGACGTCTGCCTGCGTAATGCCACATAAGACGGAAATTTAGATGCTTATATCAAGAAATCATTGAAACGTCGCTAGTTGCTATGCTCCTAATCTTCCTCACATTTACATCTTCCCACTCGAAGCGTTAATTATCTCCTATTTGTCCCCATTAAGATGACCTAGGCGACCAATAGTGATAAGATAACCGACAGCACAGCTTAATGCCACTCGAGTTGTACGCATGAATTGTTCAAAGTAAATGGATGTAGAGCTTTGACATCGCAATGGGAGCCACACCACCAACATAGCCCAACATAACAGATTTCCGTGCTAACAGTTTAGGACATTTGTTGTGCAGCTATTAACGGTCGCCAGCAATTAAAAATGATGCTCCACAGACGTGTGACTACTTATTTGCCATTACTAGTTCAGCATCGCAAAGTTTTCCAAATCAATTAGACACAGCTTAGCTGCGTCACACAACACCTCAAGTCGCTTGCATCTCAACACCACAACTGTGGTGTATCTTCAATGCACGCTCGCGCTCGGCTGGGCGTAACTTGCAATTTATGGTGCTGATTGCATGTCGCAAGTTGTAGTTGCAAGTTGTTCTGCGTAAAGCCGACTACCGCAAACCGCGACGACGTCGAATGCAATGGAGCAGACGCATCAAGTTAAATTACTTAGAGGTAGCAACAGTTGCCGATATCGCTGATATTGGTTGTGTGGTGTGGTGTGGTGGGGTGTGAAGAGGGCAGGGGGGCGTTAGGAGTGCATTGTCGTAATTGGCACATTAGCAGCGGGTAACCATGTCGATGTTAAGGTGCGATGAAATCAACCAACGTATATTGATAAACCGCAGTGTCCGGCATGCGGTGCAGCATCAAAGCCATTTAGTGGTAACACAACACTCGTCACGTGCAAATGTGCGAATGGTGGATAGATGTTGCATGGAATATCTGCTGTCAACATTATTTATATATTTTAATAGAATCGTCAACTATTGCTATGGGTTCCAGCGTATGCATCTTTGAAGTTAAATGGGGACGAACTTGCACCTTTTTTTTTTTTGCTGAAATAGGGGAAAGCGCCGATAGTAGTAAATCTAGATGGACGACATTCATATTTACTTATATATTAACTTTAAAAATTGATTTAAAAAAAACAAAAAAAATATTTTAATAAGAAACTTCAGTTTCTAAAAAAAAATCTGATTATAAAAGTTTAAATTTTGTATAAAAAAAAATAATATTAACTTGGAAATTAGGAAAAAATATGATGAACTGAACATACATAATATGTATGCATGTAATTTAATAGTGATATGTAGTGGATTACAGACATTTAAATTTTCATAAAGATTTGAAGATTTTTTTAAATTTCTTAATTTAATTTCGAAAACAAATTATTTTTTAAGTCGAAAATAAAAATGTGATCGAAAAACTAGAAAGTTTCTAAAATATTTAATTAAAAAATTTGAATTTTAGTAAAAATTTGAATTACATATGATAAAATTTGAAATTTTTTGTTTTATGATTATTTTAAAGAGTTAACGAAAAAGTACCGAGCAAAATTCTAAAAATATTGGAAAACGTTTTATTAAAAAAATTGTGATTGTAAAAGTTTAAATATTTATAAAAATTGATGGAATTTTTTTTTCTAATGGCATTTTATTAGCGAATGAATTTAATTGTAAAAATAAAAATAAAAAGATATGTTCTGCAAATATTGGAAAATAATTTCTCGATTTTCACTGCATATAATTTAAAAGTGGTATGTAGTGGATTAGAAAACTTTAAATTTTGATGAAAACTTTGTCGACTCTTTTTTTTTTAATTTTCTAAACATATTTGTATTAATTTTGAAAGTAGAATTCTTAAGTTAAGAAACATATTTGATCGAAAAACTGCTATTTCTAAAAAAAATCAGATATAAAAATTAAAATTTTGTTAAACTTGACAGAATTAAAAAAAAAAAATTGTTAGCATTTTTCACATAGCATTTTTTTAGCGAACGAATTTGGTTATTCTAAACAATTAACAAACAAAAAAAATATAGCAAGTTTAATTCTGAAAATATTGAAAATGTTTCACGACTTACACTATACATAATTTATTTAGTTAATTAGAAAATTTGTCATTGTTATCAAAATTTTTCAGATTTTGTTTGAACTTTGTAAATTACATATGGCTTTTGGTTAAAGCCCACTTTGCCCATTGGTTTTTACAGTACCTCTTCTAAACCCAATGGCCTTAGGAAGTCTAAGATAATGGAGAGCCTAGATGACTCTTCCGAAGCGACACGACTTATTCTATCATATTCCGAGCTTGTACAAATGACTGTCAGCATTCTCAAAAACGCCTCACTCCGAACAACGATGAGATGCCCTCTGAGGTCTCCTGAGCATCTGCTGTACCACGAAGCTAGTTTTCTGCCAGCAAACCATAACAAGCAAGAGGTTTTCTTTCGGTTTACATCCACCATAGGGGGTACACAATTATAGACACTTGCTTGCCGGCGAGTCAACTCTCTGGCACGTCAGAATGCATCTCCTGTCATCGAAGGACAAGATACAGACCCACATAAGACTTCCAATGGTTCTGATCATATACTGACAGACCATAAACTACATCCAAGAGGACAGTTGTCACTTTCTCCAAACTCACGCACTGTGGGATCAAGACACTGCGGAAGAAGAGCTCACATTGTCGCTTCAGCTCAATGGCATTCTGGTCCATCAATGATTTGGTGATTATACTTGGTATACAAAATCTAGTACGTCAAACGAAATTTGTGTCCAACGCGTGAGGACTCCCCACACAACACCAAACACATGCCATCGTTCTCAATGATTCAACCCGGTCGAAACATTACTCTCCTGAGCTTTTCGCTGCCTATCATGCACTCATCTTATAAGTCTTGCTATTTGATCCAACAACGGCGTTTCCCGGCATATCTATGTAGGTGGGGTTAGGTAGGCCGCTAAAATAACAATAACAAAAACTACTACTATTACTATTTGTTATGAATTAAAACCCAAGTCCATTGTTTGCAACTACAGCACTTCACAACTGAAAAAAAATTCTAACCTTTGCAACCATCTCACAGTAGAGTTCATACAAATAACAAAATAGAAACTCCGCCACTGGCTGCTTACTTCTTATCTATAGCTAGTCCTGTTTTGTTGCACACAACTGTATATATTAATAGCATTGTAAATATAGCGGATGTGCCACAGAAATCGGATGCCTGCTCGGATGCTCTAAATATCTCTAGAAATAAAAAGTTTGCTGAGCCATTAAGCGAATAGAGCGGCCAACAGCTGTGTGGCCAGAGCAAACACAGCATTCCCAAGTGAAAGAAGTGAATAAGAGTGTGGGGAATGGATGTAAATATTAAAAGGGGATATGAAAGTGCTTGTGAGTGTGATGTAATGATGATGTTGAATTTGATGAATCTGTGAATGTGGTTGTTTGTAGGCAGCTGAAATCATAGATCGAGCGCTCGACTCGCAACATCTTTTATAACACAAAAAGTGAAGTGATGTGATGGTCTATTGTTACCAATATTTCCTTTTTCAAACGCCGAATTATTTGTTGCTGTTGCGACACAAAAAAAACTACAAGCACTCTGCAAACAATGACAAAAGCGGCATTAGAAAAATTGAAAACCAATAACCAAAAAAAAGCAAATTTTTATACCTAGATATTTATTTTAGCAAAAAGCATTGCGTCACCACAGCGCTATGTTTCCTACACCGCCACCACCACTCCTTGTGCAAACACTTCGTTGCTTGTTGTTTGCGAATCGATTAAAGGCCCGCCCATGCACTCAACGTAATATTTGTTCGTGGATGATTTTATTATGGCACTAATCGATCCTAATTGATGCGTGAGAAAAAACCCAAGTGCGCGCGTTTGTTGGCGCTTTCGAGCATTTGTTGTAAGCCGATATTTTCATGTAATGCCACATGCCACACGCTCCTAGATATTTACAACGCACACACTTAATTTACAATGCAGCATTTACTGCGCGCTGCGACTGAGACTTTTAGTGTTGATTTCCGCTGCCACTGGCCTGGCGTCGTCAGTCAGTTAGGGCGGTAAATAAATTGCGCATATGCAAATTTATTGGCGACAACATTCACGCGCCGCGCTGCATTGTTCTGCATTGAGTGTGGGATTGTGGCGCTTAGCGTACAGTGCAGTGGTAGGTTTAGAAGCGTGCAGTGAGTCAATTGTGTTTGCCACTTTTGTGAATGTTTTCCTAAATAAATACGATGGCCGACGACTCTAGTGCCGCTAAAGCTTTTATAGTTAAAGTTTTCAAGCAGAAAAGGCGTCAACGTACAACGCACTCGTTAACTCGTAAGCGTCCATCAATTGTCCAGCAACGTTGAATGCCGCATTCGCCAAACGCCACACGCAGCCCACTTACAGTGACGGCTTGAAGACTGCATGCAACCGAAGCATTTTCTTCTTCTTTTATACGAAGTGAATTAAAAAAATGATGAAATTATGGGTTTCCTTTGTTTTTGCAAAATGTAGGGCATTTCTAAATCTGGTGAATATGCCAAATGGGGGTAAGAGCTCATAGCACACGCGCATTGTTTTTGGTGAAAGAACACTTTTTTCTCGGCCAAATGCTTCCGTTTTTATTTCAATTCAATGCCGCACCTGTACAAAACCTCTGGGAAAAATATTCCTTATGTTCTTTTATCTTTTTCAAGGTAATCGTTGTGAATGTCAGCGCGTGCTCTCCAAAAAAATAATGCGCCTTTCGCTCGACAGACCTACTATGGCCTTCTTTGATGCACAGAGAAACACGCTGCTTCGGTTTTACCTTGGTCTTTGATGTGTCGTAGGGTGAAGTCATGCTTCATCCAAGGTTACAAAATAGCGCAAAAATTGCCTCCTTTAAAGTTGTCTCACGGCGGAAAAAGAGTTCAAAAGTGGCTCCCTCGCACAGAGCACCATGACACTCAGCTCGGCCAGGTTGTACTCTGAGGTGTCTGTTTGATTTTGTATGAAATTCGGTTCAGCTTTCAGCGTCCACTCTACGCTTAGCTTTATAGTCGAACCCGAGCAATCTCGGCGTCCATCGCTCAGATAGCTTTTTCCTGTATAAATATTCATGTAAAATGTGAGGCACTCGCTCAGTTCAGTTGCCTACAGTCGCAACCACTTCGTACATTTCATTCTCCGATCGTCCAATATTATTTCATGCAATTTGTGAATGATTTCTGGGTGACGAGCTCTCTTGGGCGACCTGGACGTGTGCCGATGCGACGGTCAAAAACAAATTAAATAAATGATAATCAATTTTACAGCAGTCTATTAATACATGACAGCTGATGGACGCAGTGTTGCATTTTCTGTTACTGTGCAGGAAATTCAAAGCGGCACTGACCCTTAAAAGTATCCTAAATATCTCTGGAGTGCAAACAAACATATTGCTGTATTTGGGGCTCCGAAAATCCATGAGAATAAGTCGAACTACCAACAACGAGTGACAGTTCAGTATGGTGCAGTTGTTGGACTGGTGGGTTTATTGGGCCTTTTTGAAAATTAAGCTGGTGTGGCCATATCAGTGAATGAATGGATTGTGGCATACATTACCTTTTCACGCCGTAACGGCTGAACAAATTTGAAAATATTTACATATGAACGGAATTTAAGGAGAGTTGCCACCCACTTAAAAAGTTAAATTCAATAGAATAAAGGGAAATTAAATGTGGCAAATGTCAAATGAAAGAAGTTTGGAAAGGCATTATGCCTTATTCAAGGTTGGCACTTGCCAAAAAAATTTAGTAACAAAATAAAATCAATATTAAAATGCTGATGTGAATCGAAACGTGTTTATACAAAAATATTTTTGTAGAGTATTGCCACCCATTTAAAAGCGCTAATATAGTTTAGTAAATAAGTTATTGCAGTTAACTATATGGATATTAATATCAAACGAAAGAGGCTTAGCAAAACCTAATTTTGAAAATATTTTTTTAAAAGAGTGTTGCCACCTGTTTGAAAAATTCAATTTGATGAAATTAATAATATGGATCAACTATTAAAATGCTGGTGTGAAACGAAAGAGGTTTCTACGAAAATAGTTTTGCATATGGTTGCCACCAGTTTAAAAACGTTAATATAATTTCATATATAACTTCATTGCAGTGCTACTGTATTCATATCAAATGAAACAGGTTGAGAAAGCACTAATTTCGAATATATGTTTAAAGGGGGCTGCCACCTGTTTGAAAAATAAAAAATATTTAAATGAAATTAATAATGAAATATTACAATATGAGTGTCAAACGAAAAGGTATTTTTTTTTAATTGCAAAAGCCTTAGCATGTATGCACATTTTACTCATACACTGTATGTGATTATTGTTGCTGTGCACTTTACTGCAATAAAACAACTGTGATTGAGTATGCGCTGCAATTAATTTACTGCTGCTATTCCTGCGCTTGCTGCTAACGATTGTTGTCATTGCTCGCAATACATAGCAGACGATTCATGACACAATTGGCACTCCAATGCCGATGTCATGTACCCCTCGATTGGACCACGTTTAGAATTTGATTACGATTACTTAATGTATGCACGCACGCCGGCATGCTTGTACTCGCAGTAGTATGTAAAGTGTATTTTGCTTTTGCCGACTATTCGCCGACCCGCTTAACGAGCAATGACGCTGCGCACGTACTCTCATTCGAATGGCCTGTGGGCGCGTGATTTCGACCGGATATGCCTCGTGGTAAATGTCAGCAGCACGAGCGCAGAATTCGGAACCCACATTCATTTGAATTCCTGCGTATTCGTTTAAAAAGTCAGCTTGAAACCTAAATTACCTCTGTATGCCATCCTGCTGTTGTCCGCCATTCGCTTTGACTCTCTGACTCTGGTTGTGGCTATGGGCACCGTTGCATTGTTTCGTATTGTCACTGCAATTCACTTGCCATGCACCTCATTTACCTGTCGCGTTGGTGTGCCTGTGGCTGACAAATTCAAGTGGCATGTACGCGCTGCCAGTTGGCATACAGCAATAGCTACTGCGTCAAGAACTTGAGCTAATTATTGTTTCAAAAAAACAGGGGAAGGGTAGGGGCGAAAAAACAAAAAGCGAACGCCGCACTGTTTGACTCATCCCACTCTGCTATCGAAAGCCACTTGTGATTTGGGCAATGCAATCTGTTAATTATGTGCAACGTTTTGCTTGCATGTAAAGAGTTTAAGTGACAACTTGAATAGGGAATCACCAAACTCTATTTGGTTTGTGCGTGGTTTGACTAATTCGCTTTCTATGTACATAATTTGAGTGTTTAGATTTACAACTGAAATGTCCGAAAGCTCATTGACATCATTGTGAATACTAAGCGTAATGCTGTAATTATTAAGTTAATGCTTTTCGAATGGTGTGATGGCAGTAATTATGTAGCTATAGGTGTAATGGAATTCCAATTTTGTTCGCGCTTGAGTTGATAATATTGAACATTTTATTTCATTCTGCTCCACCAATTCTTTCTTTCTTTCGTCCGAAGAATCAGAACAATTTTGAATTTTAAGTGTCCAAAAAATATTTTTTGGCTGAAACGGCTGAACTGATCTGGATGAAATTTGTTACCTTCATTAATATATGGATATTTTTTAAAGAGGTTGCCACCAGTTCAACAATTTAAATTAAATTAACTTATTAAGCTAAATCAAATATTGCAATATGGGTGTCAAACGAAAAAGGTTTAAAAAGGCTTAATGCCAAAAATATTTTGCAAGAGTGTTGCCACCTGTTTGATAAAATATATTAACTTGAATTATTAAGTTAAATGAAATATTGCAGCATGGACGTCAAATGAAAGATTTAAGATGGGTTCATTACGAAAACATTTGTAAAGGGGGTTGCCATCTGTTAAAAAAAAGCTAGTTGCATTTAATTGATAAGCTAAGTAAAATATTCCAAACCTGTTGTCAAACGAAAAAGGTTTATACGAAAATATTTTTGTAGAGGGTTGCCACCTATTTAAAAAGCTAACATAAATTAAATTATTTAGATAAATGAATTATTGCAATATTCCAAACCTGTTCTCAAACGAAAAAGGTTTATACGAAAAAAATATTTTTGAAGAGGATTGCCACCTTAACCTTAAAAAAGGTTAAAGAAATTAAATTATTCAGTTTGAGAAGCTAAGTGTATTTTGATAATATTAGCAGCTATTCTCAAAAATGTCCTTACAAATTGAAGATTACTGCGGATATTGACAATTTTGGGAATTTATTTATTCGCCACATTCTTGGAAGTCATTTTAACTTACGTCTCTAGTGCCATAAAATATATTTTACAACATTGCTCATTCATTGTTTAATTGTCTTGATACTTTCTTAGTAATAATTTTTCTAGGCTACCTCAAAAAAAAATTATGTTCACCTCCAAAGTTCTCTCGAATTACTAGTTCAGTTACATCATACGCTCACATCATATCATCATCGTGACAATCACATGATGAGTTGAACGACGCGAATTAATTAGGACTCTCACTTCAATAGCATTCCCAAAACAATTATGTATGGTATGTATATGTTTTATGTTATGTTAGAAACAACACGTGAAGTCCTAGTTTAGAAACACTACAAAAGATACTCATTTTTCTTGATTTGTTAAACTAAATTTATGTTTTAGACGACTTGAAATGCACATTAAATCGCGTCATAGCACCAAATTATCATATGATCACATCATGTGATACCAACATATGACAACGTCATGTGATGCTATTATGTGACGTCACCATAATCTATGTATGCATAATAATTGATTTAAAATCTATTGTTTGTGATAATAACACTTAAATATAAGATATTTAACTAAGAAATGACTCCTCTTTATCATATTAAACAAACAAAATATGAAATCACACGATGATAACATGCGACGTGATGAAAGCATCATATCAATACCAGTAAATGTCACCATCGCATTCAGAGTAATTGACTTAATATCAGTGCCCTAGACAACACAAATCTCAATGTTGAAATGTCTTGAAATTCAGTAATTCTCTCCGACTGAATTCGAGTTCAGCGCACAATGTCTTAAATCGAGATTTTTAGTGTTTGATTAAAACATTGCCATTTAGTAAAATAAAAAACCAAATAAAAAATTGTAAAAAAGTTAAGTTCTTATTTGGATTTTCTATTTTTTTGATTACTTTAATACAAAGTGGTTTAATTAAAAAAATTTTATTGGACGAATTTTTCACTTTGCACATTCATAGCGTCGCACGATGTGAATGCTGCAAATAAAAAGAATGCAAAAACGAAGACGTAAAAGAAAAGCTTTTGTTGCTTTATTTTCATATCTATTATTTCATAACGAAAATGGCTGAAAATGGGATCCTTTGCTATATTTCTTAAGAAAATTAGGCTTAAATTTTGCAAAACCAAAAGTAAACACATTTTTCTTATCCATTCATTTGGATTCAATATTTTTTGTATCGTTTTCCTATTTATTGAGTAGCACAATGAGTTGTTGTTCCATAGGCAGGTCACAAATAATAACAATGTCCTTTTTCGGGGCGCTGTGAATTACAGCAGCCTTTCAAAATTGTCTAAAAGCGTATGTAATGTATTCCGGTTTATTTTCATTCCTTTTTTATTTTGTTGCTGTCCTATACATGTACAATATTTAAACGGAAGTGGTGACCGCTGCCAAATGTTGTGCTCTTTCACCATATAAACAAAAAAAAAACAATAAAGGATAAGAATGGTTTGCTTTTATATAATGACAATATTTAAAGAAAAAATAAATAAACACTTTTAATGGATCCGCAAGTGATGCTGCAGTTTTTTTTTTAGAAAAGATTTATTATCACTTGAGTTGTTATTTTTTGTATTTAGTTTTTATTTTCTCTCTCATATACCTTAGCAACAAAATGGATGGTATTTATTAATTCAACGGACATCCAGTGCATGCCAAAGATGAGTTTGTTTTTCTTTTTAAATGTTATTGTAAAGGATGTTGTTTTTAATAATTTTCGCACTTTGAAAAGCAGTCTGTATGTACGTACAGTGGGCAAAAGATAAACTGGGACACTTGCTCAGCTTTCGTTTTCTTTTTAACGTAAAAATCTGCACAACTAAAAGAAGTTAGCAGAATTAAATTTATACTAGTTAGTTAGTCAGGCTAAAAACCGAAGTTCTTCGTTAATTGAAATTATTTTCTTTTATTAAAGTAGCATCATTTTTGAAAACTAAAAAAAAAACTCGCATTGAAGTCTTTCATTTTGCTAAGCCCCAAGAGAAGCTTGGACAGAATGCAACAGTTAGAACAGGGGCAATGAATTTTTTCACCATACGAAATGGTTCCTATAACAATTTCAGCATTTGCAAACTTTACTATAAAAGTTATATATTGAGATACCAAGTCACCGGCTGATTGCCGGGTGTTTGCCCCAATAGCCGAATGACAGCTGAGTCTAACAAATCCGCAACACTCTATAGTCATTAAAGATTCCTACATCCATCGTTAGAGCCACGCGGAAGAAAATTCTCCTCTCTCATCTCATCTCCTTTACTTACCTCGGTATTCGACTGCGGGGCTCGGTCTTGAAGTTGAATACCTTATATTCGGCATCTATCGGATGAGCTTTTCCGCTTGGCTATCTTGCCCTACCTTGGACAGCCAATAATTACTGATACCGTTTTCTCCGAAGAACTTATCTAGATGGCTTAGAGTCCCGAGTTTTAGGTTGCCTCTTAGCGGTCGCATAAAGTGGATGATGGAGTAACTGATTCAAAATGCGAGTTCGACACTTTCTTGAATGGATAAAGCTGAGGAATCGGGCTGCCTAGTTGAATCTTGCTGTAACTATTTTTTGTCCTCGCTCGTATTGTCGATCTCGCGTGAGATAAGGGATTTCAAGCCAGGTTTTGTACAATTTTGACCACCAATGCCGTAGTGTTTTTTTGTTTTGTAATTCATTATATCCGTTTTTTACGGTCGCTCGACCAGTCACTGTCCAAGATACCCAGAAGGAACAGCGCCGGGCTATACCGAAGCCTCGATTGACATCTGTAAAGTCGATAGGCGGAGAGCTTTGCCTGCCTAAAGTTTCCCATTAAACCACAGTATTTATCTTGCTTTGAGTGTAGCCACTTCTTTACCGTTCTCTTAGATGTAGACGAACCGAGAAAGCAGAAGGGTTTCTGCGGAATCTCACCAGCTTGTTTGCGATCTCGAGAAGTGGCCTTAGCCAAGCGGTCCTCTCTATCAGGTTGTAATAGCTACGGACACTTTGGCACACCAGCTGCCAATGACAATCAAAGTTCCGATCACATTCCGTTGTTGCTTAACGAGGCAATTATTTTCCGCCCCTTAAAATTATTATCAATCCTTTTTGTATTTATACTCTTATCTTCTCTTACTTCAGTGCCCTAGAGATAGAGCTGTTGAAGTGTGTACTATTTTTAGGTAAGCCATTCTAATCCTACTTAACTCGTGGTAGTGCTTGGAAGCTTAAGATTTTTTAATCTTGTTTTTGTTAAAGCGTCAAAATTTCCTCAACATTTGCGCACATTTTTTGCGAAAAAAATGAAGAGAGTTTTCAATATTTACTCTTAAACGCAAATTTTACGAAATCGGGTCATTTTAGCTAGGATTCAGTTGGTTAGAAAGTGGTTGTTGAACTATTACACCTTAAACGCACTCAAGTACTTTTGCGTTTTTGCGTGCAGTAAAAACATGTTGTCCTAAAAAAGCGTACGTACACACATACACACATACACACATACATACAAAAGGACTTCTTGGCCTGCTTATTCATTTTCACGCTTCGTCCTATTTGCTGCTTTCGAGTTTCCGCGATATGGCAACGTTGCGAAGACTTCGCATTTACTGTTAACTGAAGTCCAACACACACATCAATACACCAGATGTTGCATCAGTTCAATGTTGCTGAGGCTAAATGTGCTAGGAAAGTGCCAACAGGGCAACAACAACAACAACAACAACGTACCTTGGCAAGGTAGTGTGGCTTTGGAATGTACGTACAGGGTCGTTCAACAAGAGACTTAATTTTAAACAGGGTATCAAACGAAAAGGGTTTAAGAAAGTTTAATTTCGAAAATATTTTCGAATAGGATTGTCCCATGTTTTAAATTAAATTCATGAGCTAAATTAAATATTACAATATGGATGTCAGAGGGTAGGAGCTTAAGAAACTTTAATTTCGAAAATATTCTGCAATAGGGTTGCCACCTGTTTAAAAAAGCAATTTAATTTAAATTAACAAGTTAAATGAAATATTATTTACAGAATGGATGTCAAACCAGAAATATTAAAATAAGCTAAATTTCGATGCCACCTGTTTAATAAGTTAAATTAAATTAAATTAATAAGATAATTTAAATCCTGCAATATGGGTGTAAGACGAACGAGGTTTAAGAAGATTTGATATCGAAAAAATTTGAATAGAGTTGCCAAATGTTTAAAAAGGTATATTCAATTAAATTAATAAGTCAAAAGTAATATTATTAGCTAACTTTTGCCACCTGTTTAATAAAGGCGAATTTATTTCAAAAAATTAGTTAGCAAAAATATTTTTCACCAAATTTTTTTTTTTTTAAGATGGTTACTACTTGTTCAAAACGTTACTTTAATTTAATTATGAAGTTCATGGAAATGCTACTATTGTGTATTCGTGTCAAACGATAAACCTCTTGAATATTGAAGAAGGCTGTTTTTTCGAAAATATTTTTGACAGGGTTGCCACGTGTCTGAACTTCACGAACCTGGTTTTTTTTCACGCAGCCAGTAGGCAAATGTGCGATAAACTTGTTGGTTTTTACTTATCAAATATTGGCAGTTCCAACATGGCGCGAAGTTAAAAATGGAACCTCCTATTGAGAGACCCTTTGTTTGCGATAGCTACAGTAATGTCAATCGTTCCAAAACCTCAATGCGACGGACGCGCAACACAGTGGCAGAGGTTTCCCCAAAGTGGCAAAGTCACAAGCCGGGCGCACGAAGTACTAAAATTGACTTCCGAGTAGGAAATTTGAGCGCTGCCAAATGCAACACTGCCACACAATCGAAATGACATGAATTGAAGCGCCGGCTGTGGCAATGTGTGGCAAGCATAGCAGGCAAATTTGCTGTCGCTGTTCGAGTATACAACTGGCTAACTGTACATGGCATAATGCCATACTTTACTGCCCGATCGCCACCCAGCAGACTACTTGCAGTCTCGCTTGCCTTGGAATGGGCGGGCGAGAGGATGAAGTGAAATTTTCAAAATGATTGCTGCTGAACACCTTCGTCGTGCCGTTAGCCGTTAGCTGTGCTTAGGTGGCTGAGAGGTAAGGGTGCGAACTTTTTGAAAAAAAAAACCCCAAACCTTTTGCTTCTAGCTACCCAACATCTTTTGCCATCATTTGCCGCTCTATGCACTGCAGTCCGTAGTCTGCAGTCGTTGGAATAATGAATGCGATAATTTGCAGTAAACTTTGACACTTGCCGAGATGCAGGACTCTGCCACTACTCCTTCACTTCCCGTCAGCCATACAGCTGCTGCTACTTTTCATCCATTATGGCAGCTGCATTCATTTGGACAACATAACAATTTCGGTTTTACTGTCACTGTCATTGGAATACTACAAACTGCTTTCCACTTATTATTGTTGTTGTTGTTGTTGTTGATATTCATGCGGCTGTTGGTTGTAGCAGCAAGTAGTGCGAGTAGAAGCTACTGCTATTTGTCGTTATTACGTGCAGCACAAATCTACTGCGTGTGGCGTTGGTTATGCCTGCTGCTGTTGTTGTTCTTGTTGTTGTTTGTGTTTGTGTAAATGTTATTGCAACTGCAGTTGTCATAAAGCCACTTTCTTCAGTCATTTCCGCGCGCGCATTCAGCTTGAAAATCTATTCCGGTTCTTGCGTAGCATTCAAGCTGCCCACCAAGCCGGGTTGCCAAGCCTACCGAAAAACGACAGCAGATAGTTACCACTAGCACTTTTGCATTTACTGTTATATTGTATACAAATTGTAGTTGGTTAGTCGTACATGCATGGGGTAGGTGGGTGTGTAAGATAAGCAAAAGGTGGCACAAACGAAAAACTATTTTGCTGCATTCTCCATTTTACGCTGTCATGACTGCCACAACGTATGGCGTTGGCAACCCGCTGTGCGAAGTTTATTTTATTGTCGCATGTACCGTTTTAGCCAACTGTGATGCCCAGATAATTGCTAGCCAGACGCTGTTCCGTACTCAGCTGGGTCTGCGATGACTTTTGCAACAACTGAGTGGCATGCAACAAGATATTTGTTTGTAAGTTGAGGGGCTCAAAAGTTTCTGGTCTAGTTTGGTTTGGTTTTAATACCACGTACTGGCTTTCCACTAAAGATTGAACAAGTAATGAAGAAGAAAAGATAAAGGAGAAGATATAACCTCCTTTCAGCGCCTTAGATCCAGTTCCTAGAGTTTAAGAACTTAAGGAAATCACTTGAATCCAGCTGCGGCAGTAGGCGTTGTGTTCAATTCAATTCGCGCCAGTATTGAGAGATCCATCTCCTGATGAGACTCACAGGCATCTCCGTTCTCTGAGATATCTATGGCGTAGGCGTTCTAAGCCAGCTCTTCAGGCTTTTCGATACCGATAATGTTGCCCACATCAGGGTGACGTTTTGCCGACGAACTAAGCTCGCAACGTACTCCCTGCTACTCTTCATCAGCCTCGATGCCACCATTCCGAATCTGAGAGCCCAGAACGCTGCCTCTATCTGTAGAGGTAGAAGAGTTCTGCAAGCCTTCAATATCAAAAAACATTGGCTAAAAACACTCGAATCTGGAAGATGCAGAGATGCCTTCATTTAAAAGTCAGCTGAATAGATTGCCACACCTACTACACTGACCATTTTTAACCCAACCCAATCCTTCCACTTCCTTCTCGAGGGGAACGAGGTGCTGAATTTCTGCGCATATATAGTCCGAGTTTTTGTGAATTTCTGGATCGTTGACGGACAACCGTAAAATGATATGTATATCTCAGATCCTCGTCGTTATTTTTTTTACAATATAATCTCCCTTTATTTCCCTTCATTCAATTGCTATACCCCTGGGTTAGATTAGCTTAGAAGGTGCCACTCCAGCGATTCTCATTTTTGCAGAAAATAATCTCAAATTAGTGTAGCTAGGAAACAGAATAGCCGGTCATTACTGGTGTATTGCGGTCTTTAAAACGCACCGGTAAAATTTCTTCAGAGTCCAAAATGTGAGCTCGGACGACGACAACCCAAAAAAGAGCCATGGTTGTTTCTGTCGGCCTTCACAAAGAGATCAGATTGAAGTCCAGTCATAACTGATAAGTCTTGGTTTTTAGCATCTTGTCCTCCTGTACAGTCTCCTCCACAAATTTTATATTTTTAGCCGAACTCGGCCTTGGTTGGTCGTCCTAGACAAGACTCATCTTCAATTGATTCTATCCCCATACAATATTTTTCGCTCTTTCTTTTTAGCACAGCTCGTTACTAAACTTTAAGTATTTCAAGTTTTTAATCCATCCAACAATTTTTTATCCACGTAAGTAATGAATTACAAAGATTTCAAAACTGTTATAATTTCTGTATGCATACTTCAGGCGGCCGCTGTAGCCGAGTGTGTAGCGTGTGCGCGCTTCATTCAGTAAGCCCCGGTTTCAAATCCAGGCTGGGGCAGGTAACATCAAAAATGATAGAAAAGTTTTTTCTAATAGCGGTCGCCCAATTAAGTAAGTAAGTATATAAGTATGCATACTTTCAGGCTGAAGGCAATGATATTAACAGTTTGAGCGATATGTGGTGGGCAGCAGGATGTTTGTCTTTGATGTCTTATATGTACATCGTTCTAACAAAATGAAGTAATTTAACATTTTTTCTCTGTGTAGGTAATGAAAACTTCAGTATTTCGGGACATTAATGTTTTGTTTCTCCGACAAATCTCAACTGCGTAGGTCAGCAACTTTTGTACCTTACTATGTTTATTTTTTTTTATACCTCACCAGCCATTAGGATACCTATTCTTACTGTCTGACTTTTGCACGCCACAGGAAGCAAATGACAGTCCATTGAAAAGAGGGCGTGGCTGAGGTGTAGCTAGTGTCCGCTGTGCCCACAACGCTTTAGCCACTGCACTAGCGCCACACTGCCTTAGGTTCTTGGGGGAAATACGAAACTTATATTATTGCCTACCAATAAAACTTTAAAGTTGCAAACATAACTCTGCCGCTTGCTGTTTATTTAAATATTTACTACTAAACTCCTTCTCGAACTAATCAAAACTCTTATCTTTTCTTTCAGGTGAGTACCGATTGTATTCAACAACAACAACAACAACACCAACAAGCACTTGCCTCAAGCACTCGCAATAGCTTAGTTGGTCTTGCAACACAACTTGACTTAACTACGGAAGGAGGGCGGCGAGAGGAGTGGAAATGTTTAAACTGTTGCTGCCAAAGTGTCACAGCCATTTGCTGTGTTGTTACCTCATTTGCTACACTACTGTAACGTCGCGGCCGCATAATTTGCTTGCTTTGTATGCGCGGTCCGCCTCCCGGACCTAGCTGGCTGTTTGCAACATTTTGTGGCGCATAATCAGCTTCTGGATTATGTACAGCGCGCGATAAAGTTAAGTTCTACAATTTTTTTTTAAGATTGCTCTCTCTCTCTCTCCTCTTGAAGTGTTTCGCGCGTATAACTGTTGCTTTTTGTGCTACATTTTTTCATGCGCGTCTTCGCCAGCTTTGCAAAAATTCGGCATCAAACGTGATTTGTTCTTATTGCTTTATTTTTTATTTCCATTTTGTTGCTTATTTGTTGTTTGAAATGGTGCGATTGCGAGCGGAGAAAGTGCAGTGCAATAGCAAGGTGTGTACGGTGGGGCGGCGTCGGCTGACTGCTTGAATGGTGGCGGCAAAAGTTTATAATCTAATGGCGGTTGACTAGTAAAACAAAAGTAGTGAAAATCGCATAGTTGAAGCGAACGAATGCAATCGAAGAAAAAAAATGGCTGCGCGAGAACGCGTAAAATAAAAAAGCCGTCGCTTGATAATTTTGTTTTTAATATTTCTTTTTGCGCTATTTTGTCATTCTTTTTGAATTTATTTCACTATTTTCAATGTTGTTGTCGTCGGGGTTGTGGCTGTCGTCGGCGCCAACTCTACTGTTCAGCCGGCAAACTGGCGGAAGGAAATGCCACTAGACGACGCCTAGCAACAATTCGGCTGCAGCTGCACTTCGCACACGTAATTAGAAATTATTGTTATTATTATTTTGGCTTATGAATTTTTTCCGCATATATTTTATTTAAAGCGCTAAAGTAATAAGGAAAAAGTAAGTTTTTCATATCCGCTGCTTAGTTATCGCAATAAATATACCCAGCGCATAGGAGCGATGCGGTATTTTTTTTAACTAACTACTAGGGACTAAACAAGTTTAGCTTAGATTAGTATTTGTTGTCACTGGGAGGGGCGCACATACCTCTATCTTACGGAGCTTGCAGAGCAACAGAAAGTTAATAAGAGAATTTCTGCAAAACGTCAAGAAAGTTGCATTTGTTATTGAAATGAGAACTAATAGGCTTTAACATTAGGCTCGCAAAGGCTAAGCTGCTTCCTCGATATCAAGGCAGGGAGCGGCTGCTCAGTTGATATACAAAAAACTTTCCATACTCTATAATTTTAACAATGAATGTTGGGCATGAGGATTGACCCGAAGTTTTTAGAGGGTGAATGCCGCAAATTCTCCAGCGGGATTCCCTTTGTAATTTCATAAATGCAAGACTATCAGTCTTCCAGAGTAAAGAATGTAGGTTGATATGCTTGAAGTCTTTATTTCCTATATTTGGCAATGAATTTTCGTCTTCCCTTCCCAAATTTGGTTTTGGTATTGTACCATCTCAAGCGCCATGTTTGCTTTTTCCATCTTCTCTAGGAACAAATATTGCTAGCACACCCCGCCAAATCCCAAGAAGGTCGCATCTACCGGGCTAACCAATGGCAAGACCGCCCGCAGACTTTCGCTGGTGCACATCAGTGCTACTGATGGATCGCGCTAACTTGAAAGTCTTAAATTAATCGATCGCGCCCAAAGCAAGCGCAAAGAAAAAAGTGAAAGCTATTTCTACACGGCTCAGGGTTAATGAGAGCATATGTTAATTGACTTCTCACTGGTCATCCTCTAGCTTGTGGCTTTATCTCTTAATTTTTCTAACGGAATGTAATTCCTCATCAAAATTACTTAGAATTTGAAGTATTTACAACAGCTCCTCCATGAGTTTCGTTTTGCTTTCCTATTTTATATTTATTATGATTCGAAACCGATCTTATACGGCTTCCAAACCGAAGGTATTTTACGCGCTCTGGTTTTATTTAAGAGACGTCTATTCGAAGCTCTCTAAGCTCAGAGTGTTATTTCGTTCGGCTGAGCGGGTTTTCACGTTCTTAGCGAGGGTAATTTTCTCTTTTTTTAGCTTTGTTGACGAGGCGCTTGCTTGATGCTATAATTTCAGAGAGCTCTTTCGTCCGCCTCGTCGGTTTACGTTTGGCCGAACGCGTTTTGTGTGGGTTCGAGTTTTATCGCTATATAGCTAAGCTCTTCTAAAGTGCCTCTGAAAGTGTCTCCTGTAGTTTTCTGGATATACGAAGCGAGCGTTATGAACCCTTCAGTTCCAAATACAGGATATCTATGCAGGAGAAGGCTACGTAGCGTCGTATACCTATTTCATATAGCTAAGTTCTCTGGTTGTTCTTCGTCTAGGACATCGCTTGGCAAAACGAGCGTTGGTTCCAGCGTTTCGTTACGGGTCCAGACCGATAATCACATTGCCTAATAAGGAATTGGGTTTCATTGTCTCTAAGGCAACAGAGACGTAGGGATGGGGAAGACAAAAAGAAGAGATGTGAGGTCTTAGTTGTCTAAATAATGTTGAACTACTTTTTTTTAGATCAACTTTCAACATCATTCTCCCGAAACCAACGATACCCAGTATCTCTCCGTGTACAGCTGTATATCGTACTGCCTTTTTCGTGCTCTCTGAAATTCGGCACCTTCCTTGGCGGTGGTGCGTGATTTTGTGGATCACAGTCATCAACGAGCGAAAGTAGTACCGGGTGTCTATGGCAGAGTCCGGGTATTACAAGGCACTGTAAGCGATCTTTTGGACTACCGCCACCTCACTGATTTGGCTTTTCGATTTTCAAACTGGAGGCAATTAATTAGGATGATAAACGTAGCGCTACATACTAATAGATATGTTTCGGGCTCCGACAAAGTCCTTTACCACCCCAAATTTGTCCAGCTTCTCGTGTGGTAGCTGTGGTCTTACAGATTGTCCATTACATCTCGGGTACTGCAGTGAAATCGGCCTTATATTCTTTGAAGGCATCCAGCGGTTGGAGGAGGGCACCTTGCCTATAGAGAGTACGAAAATTCCAACTGCATGTACGTGTACCGTAGTCCTCGTTCCGTTTGCAGAGGTGGTCAACGCCGCGGGGCTTTCTTAGCATTTTGATTGGGAATGGATGTTTTACCGAAACCCAGCGCACAACCCATTGGTACTCTTACTGCCACTGAAGTAGAAGAATGTAATTTTTTCTTTGTTTTGTTTCCTTTGTTTTTTTTCTATCGAAACTCAAATGCGTCTACAAAGCAAGAACAATTACACGTTCCAGCCATCGGATGTCATTCAACTGGCGTCCAAGACTTTCTTTATGATTTAAAATTTATTTAAATTTTCTAATAAATTTTCCGCACAAAGCACCTGACTAATGACTTAACTGTGATTTATTGATTATGCATAGCAGTACACCTCAATTACATTTCTCCGGCATGTAAATAATAATATTATAAATAAGATTTAATGCATTTGACGTACCATCGTTCAAAATCGACACTCAAGATACCGAGACATTTGTTGGAAAGTATTTGCATTGAGGCAACTTATTGCGAGCCTGGCAAGTAGCTGAGCTTTTCTTTTCTTTTTTTTTTTTGTTGTCTAGCATGGCGACACAGAATGACACACATGGAGACGTACGTTATGTGCATGTGAAAATGCATGCGATTGAAAAACTCGACGGGGTGTGAATGCCTAGGCTGAAATCGATGGTAAATAACCGTTCAGCCGCCGGAATAGAGACGAGGCGATTTGAGAGCGTTTGTATTGGACGTGCGAGTATTGCACCTATGATTAATGGCACGCAGAAAGCTTTCAAAGCAAGCTGACAGTCATCGTGGCGAGTTTTGAAGTTACTAAAATACCTGTCAATGTTTGTATGGATGTGTGTGTGTGTGTGTGTGTGTGCGTTTTTTCTGCATGCAGCAAGGCAGCTCAGAGTGTTAAATGTTTGAGCTCTGCCTAAGCACCGCAAAAGGTGTTCTTTTTTTTTTTTTGTTGTTTTTTTTTTTGCTTGAGTGGCGACTTTAGGAGGAGCGGCAGCTTCAAAACGGGCCAAATTAATTATGTTGAACTTTTTAAACCGAATGCAAACACGGCAGCCACGTTTTGTGGCAAATGAAAAACGTGTATTCTGCACAAACACACAAACAGACGCTCGCAGTACACAGCACCTGATGGACATATATAAAGGGTGGTTCATATGGGGGATTTTCATAAGAAGCATAAGATACCTGATCCCGAACATATAACTCTTACCATTGAGGAAGAGCCCAAATATCTAGGCCTCATATTGTAAAGGAGATTAAGCCAAGGGCCTAACATACTTAGCGGAGTATTTCTAGTTGTGACACGAAATAGCTAAGCTGCTCATTCAACTCCATCTTATAGGAATGCAAAAATTCTCTATTACGGTGCAATGGTATGGTGGAATTCCCTTGAGAAGGGGGTGAACTTCAAAAAGACGGATTAAGTCCAAAGGCTTGGGTACGCACTCATAACGGCTGCGATGAGACCAACACAACAGCCTCTGCACTGTGTTGGCCATTCGACTGAACACTCTAAGCTAGTGGCCAAACACAAAATATTGTCATGACAGGATATTTACGGAATTTTCGAAGCTTCTTAAGCTAGTGGAATATGCACCGACCCCGACTCCGCTACCATCGAGCGAAGGGTGGAATAATAGGATCACAAAACTGATAAAGGTTAATATCTGGATTTTCATTGATAGCCAGGCGGCTATAAAATCAGACGAAAAAGAAAAGTGGTGTGGTTCAGTGGTCCAGGTCATTTCGACTTAGTTTCCGACAGGCAAATGAGCCTATCGATTCGACCTCCGGTTGCTTGGCTTCTCTAGAAGTTGCCAAGACGAAGAAGATAAGGAGACGTTACTTCATCTGTTCATCTATCTGTGCCTCGCTCTATCCAGACAAAGACTCTTCACTTTAAGTAGACAATTCTTTTATAGGTTGGAGGGTCTTGGATGTATGGATGTGGAAGCATCACAATGGGTATTGAGTCTAAGTGTTTTTTTTTTTAAGATAACCGCATTAGCCTAACCGAACTTATTTTGACAGTAACAGCTCTTTCCCTCTTTCTGATCGTCGAAAAGCCAAAGCATTTCCAGAGCTTGACATTTTGGTGCGGATTTCGGGGTAGTGGCAACATTGACCTATTGGCATTTCGGTCTACCGTGAGTGTCACAGTGGCGGGACAAAAGATTTTTTGTGGCCGAAAATTGAACACATAGGCTTGGATAATCTTTGCTTTCAGCAAAATGGCCGCCATGCCATACAGCCCATGTCACCAACGATGTTTTGCGCGCCAAGTTCGGTCATCTTGTTATCAGTCGTCTGGCTAATGTCCATTGGCCACCTCGGATTTTTTAGTGGGCCTCCGTGAAGGACAGATGTTATGCAAACAATCCGTTAACGATTCAGATCCTCAAGCCAAATATCGAGCGAGCCAGTCGTGAGATCGAGTCGCAAACCGTCACCAGGATTTGCCACGGCAGACACATACATGAAATCGTATTCCATAAATACTTATGTCTTTTAAATTGTTAAAAATACGTACCTACCACCCTGTACGAACAAAACATACACTTACATATTCGTGTACCAATAAACAAAACAGTTAAAATGTATAAAAAGAAGGTAGTTAATTTATTTTACCAGTTGGTGGTAAATTTAACACGCTATAAATTTCAAAAAACCAACACAAGCCAAACAAGACACGACGTATGCGAATGCGATAGCCAACATTCCGATACTCGTACACGCTCTGGGGGAAAAATAAGAACCAGTAGGCTCACAAACGACGGGACGCAGGCGCAGGCGCAGGCAGTTGAAGAAACCAATCGATCACTTTGCCGTTGCTGCTGTCCGTCTGTTACTACACACACACACACACGCGTCGTATGAACAAACATACAGTCAGATAGACATACGAGCTCGCGTAAATTGCCTTATTCTTTGCTCAACTTCACTTATGTAAGAGGTGCAGCTCGGCAAAATGACAGGCCGGCCTCTACATTTGTGTGTTGTGTGTTGTGTGCTTCGACGGGCCATCTCTATGCACTCTATGCATAGTAGAGTACGCGCGTTAATGAGGTGGAAGTCATGCTGTTGCTGCCAGCGGGCTGCAGGCAAAGCCAACACAAAAGAAAAAGCTGCGAGCGGAACGAAGCAATCGGTCCTGCCTAGTTAGAAGAAAAACATTTCCAATTAGCTTTTCGAACTTTTAAATATATGCGTTTTGCTGTTATGCTAATTAAACACTGAGGTATTTCTATGTTTTTGCGATTTTGAAAAAGCACTGATGTCATGCAGTCATTTCCCATCCCTTTCTATGTACATTATCTGTGCGAGAATTTTCAATATTGATTACGAGTTAATTATTTTTTGTTTTTGCTAATTATTCGAACGTAATGTTCTAATCGAATTCTTTAACAATGCTGGGGGGACTCTGAAACGGGTCCCCTAGCTGGAATGCCTCTAGATTTAAGTTCCCTTTTAAATAGGGGCCATGATGGTTACAAGTTTTATTTAGAAAAAAATACTTTTCACTAAAATAACTTTTACTTTTTATGTTTTATATTTCGCTTAGGAATCAAAAGGTATTTTTGTAGTTTCATATATTACTCAGAAAATAATAGTAACTCTTTGAGTTTTATTTCTTGCTTAGAAAATAACAGTTATTTTTCGATATATATTTTGGTAGTTTTAGTTTTATTTTTTGCACAGCAAATAGTAGCTACCTTTTGAGTTTTATTAATTGCTTAGAAAAGTAACTGTTATTGTTTTAGTTTTGTTATTTTTATTGGTAAATGAAAGTTAGTTTTTGAGTTTTATTTTTTGCTCAGGAATACTTTTAAATTTTTTGGTTATAAAATAACTGTTATTTTCAAGTTTTAATTCTTGCTCAGAAAATAATAGATGCTTTTTGTGTTTAATTAATTGCTTAAAAAGTAACAGTTATTTTTTTCGATTT
Source organism: Anomoia purmunda (assembly GCA_951828415.1). Lineage (NCBI taxonomy): Eukaryota > Metazoa > Arthropoda > Insecta > Diptera > Tephritidae > Anomoia > Anomoia purmunda. Next base: position 12,955,092 of record OX639994.1, read on the forward strand.
ATTTTTGCTTTGAAAATAAAAATAATTTTGTGAGTCTTGAAACCGACGGCGTTTTGAGAAAGGATAAGAAATGTCATGACAATTACGATATCGATAACAAAAAATATCGAAAATAAAAAAGTTACCGCAAACAAAAGAATATCGATAACAAAAACAATATATACATATAACAAAGTCGATGTCGATAACAAAAAGGATATCGATAACAAAAAAGGTACCGATAGCAAAAATAATATCAATGGAAAAAACTGTCGAACATCGGCGGTACCTTAAGAATCGATAAAAATGTCATGAAAAAAGATATCGATAACAAAAATATATCCAAAATAAAAACGATATCAATAAAGAAACGGGTATCGATAAAAAACAATATCTTCAACAAAATCGATGTCGATAACAAAAAGGATATCAATAACAAGAACGAACCGACAACAACAATATCGATTCCAAAAATTATCAGATATCGGCTTGGTTTTACAATATAAAGGATAAAAATATCACAAACGATATCAATAACGAAAAGAATATCGTTAACAAAACCAATTTATCGATAACAAAAACTGTACGGATGTTGGAAATTTTACCATTTTCAATAATAAAGATGATGCCTGATTTCAATATTAAAAATTAGGTATATTTTGGCAATACATACCATTATCAAATGGGATATAGAAATTATATCGGTTTTGGTATTAAAAATGATTTCAATATTCACATAAACAGCCTTGAAAAGAGCGCTATTTTGACGTCGGTAATGATGATAGCGAAATCGACGACGGTAGTAACAACTATAATGGTATCATTTACTATATACGATGTGCCTGCGACATAGCCTCTTCATTAGAGAATATAAGATTTTCGCGTTCGATATATGTACATAGATAAATTAACTTTTCCATCAACTTATCGATCAATTTAGTTTCGTATTTTAACGTGCAACTAGAAAGAAGGAATCATAATTGATTTCCTTCAGCAAAAACTTTCCTCTTCCTACTATTGCACAGAACTTTCCTGTAGTTCTTAAAAAAAATAACAAAAAATGCTCCATTCGTTAAAACTTCTTAAGAATAACTGAAAATTCGAATTCCAATATTTTTTTTTCGACACACACACACACTCACACATGTGACTCTCTCTTATGACAAAGTGCAATAGCCATTTCGAGTTCAAGTTCAATCAAATTTCGCTTGGCTAGTCGGGCTACCACGTTCGTTGCAAACTAAATCGTCTCAAACTTGACGCCGCGCGCTACTAGCGCTTCTATACAGCTCTCTAAATCTTCTTTGGCATTCATGTGCATTGAATGCAAATATTGTTTGTGCTTTCTTTTGTTGTTGTATTCACCTTAGAGCTATTCCTAAGCATGTGCATAATTCAAATGACGTGCTTTTTTCGTTTTTTGCTTGCTTGTTTTTTTGTTTTTTTTTTGGCTAGCTGAGCTGGATTTGCTTGCCGTTGCACGTTCCATGTGAGTTGACAAAAAGCCTTTGCGCGCTGCAAGCATTTGCTTTGGGCTGCAAAGTGTAGTTGGACTTTGTCAAAGTCAGATCGTGTGGGATTTTCTTGCATTTTACTTAGAGACGTTACGCCTCTATTCGCCCTCATTTGATTTGCATACAAAGGCAAAGGCAAAGGCAACAAAGGTGGTATGTTGCCGGAACGTGTTGGACGTGCAACGTGCCGGTGATGATAGAACCACCACAACTGCGTCTCGCCCACCTACTAACTAGCTGTGTGTTTTGTCAACCTCGAACAACATTGCATTGACAGAGATTGCTTGGGGTGTTCGTCGCAGGTCGTCCGTCCGTACGTCTATCCGCACGTAATTTCAACTAGTCCTGCCTTGCAGCAATTTTGGCTCCTCCTAGCTGTTGCAGTAAGTAGTAATTGTTGATTGCTGGTTGTTGTTGTTCTTGCTTTTTATTTATTTATTTATTTATAAGCTTTTGAAATTTGCAATTTCGGCTCTTTCGAGTGTACTTTTAATCTATTCAAGTAACCAGCAGCCAGCAGCCAGCAGCCAACAGTCAGCGAGCAGCAGTCTTTTGTGTCTTGCTTATTGCTTGGACAGCCAATTTTTCTATGCAATGTATTTGCTTCCTAGTTGCCACATGCAACAGTCTACTCTTATGCTTGCGGCTAAATAAGCCTGTCTACTGCATATGTAATGTGCATTTTTCTCGCTGTCATCATCTATGTATGTTGGTATTGGAATGCAAATTTTTTTTCAGCGCTGAAGGTGCAAGCAGTCGAAATGGATGGAAAGCGTCGCCTGTCCTGTGTGAACGCCTTTGCAGCAGAATGACTTGGCTGCTTACGAAATGACAATACTAAAAGTTTACTTGATTTCGTTAGCTACTTACTTGACACACACACACCAACACACACACACATGTGCACTATGTGCTTGTGTATGTGGCGGGCTGTCGCTGCAGCTGTTCATCCGGTTGTGGCATAGCGTAAGATGTGCTGCTACTGGCAGTTCGTCTATTATGAGCGCAATCAATCTCGATGGTTATGTCAGATAAGTATGCTCGAAGAAATCCGACACAGTAAAAACAAAACTGCAACAGCAAAACCAACACACACGGGTATTGGCGACGATAGAGTGAAGCGAAGTTTGTGAATCCCTTGCAGTATTTTTGCATATCATACCAACTGCTGCTGCTTGTTGCCAAATAAGCTTCTGATCACACTATGCAACAGTCGAAAAATAGCAACGGGTTTCTCGACTACGTCTAAAGTTGTTTGGGTCCGCTGAGTCCTAAACTGAAGTCAGCATTTTTGAGTCACCTCTCAGTTACTTCTCTGGTTCCTATTACCCAAGCTGTTCGGATTCCCGGCTGTAGTTCGAGCCACATACGTTACGACTAAAGAAGAAGATTGCTCCCCTTTTAGGCCATTTCCTAAACGGATATCGAGTCAGTAGTTCGGAATTATTTACTATATAAATCAGAAGGGTTTGACGGTATTATACCTGTAGACGTTCAACAAAATACCATGGACATAATCCAACCAAGACTTAAAACAATCTATAAAGCGGCAATACGCCTCAACTATATACCGCAAAAGGTGGCAGTTTTACTGGGCTTTAGCCAAAAGGCGGGCCAAGCCTCACGTACCAAACCTAAAGCTGTCAGACTAATCAGTCCCTCTCTCTCGCTCTCCGATGCCCAACACGAAATCCATAGCTTCATCTTCAACATTAGGAAAGCTTTTCAAGACAAATAATGTTCTTCAGTGTTCTTCCTAGGCATCGAAGTTGCTTCTAACAATATCAGTCCAGAGGCTGTTATTCTATCGCTCCAAAGTCTGGAGTTATGCGATACTATGACGGCGTGTCTTTCTCACAGAGATAGTGGACTCCTTTTTTGACAAAGTTCGCAGTAAAAGGGACAATTCACTTCAAAGATGCAGATGATATTTACTATAACAGCCATAGGCAAGCAAGTACAGGGGTTACTCAATAAGTTTGGATCTGTTTCTAGTTACTAGAAAACTCCTTTACATTCTCATGCGAAATTTAACTTTTATTGCGCTTAACGTAGCGAAGAACGGAGCTGGCCACAAGTATTTAGACTTTAACCTGGGTTGTTAAGCTACGACGCGTACCGGCGGCTATCTTCCCATGCAGTAGGTCAAGAGGTAAGAACTGGCGGCTCTATACGGCGTTTATGAGACCAATATTTGTCTACGGCATAGTATTCTGGTGGGATAAAAATTGGACAGAGTTTAGGCCTGGGGTTTCTGTTAATAGCTGAGGCTATGGGAACGAATGGCACGAAGGCGCTAGTTCGCTATATAAACTTCTCCCGGAAAAAAAATTACATACTGCATTGCCATTTGGCTAGACTCAATCAGAAAATGACGTTCTCAGCTACAGTTCAACACCAGCCGAACTCACTGCATTCCCTGCGGTAGTCAACTACGGCCTTCCGACCGCATCGACCGAACCAGAAATTCTTTACGCCAACTGCTCGAAAGGGAGCGGAAAAGCGGATTCTGCGAAGTTTAAACTTGATGGAAAAGTTGGAACAACATTATATATTTTTCAACTTTCGTATATGTCAATTTCAGAAGCCTCATCACAGGGACAGTGTGATCCAATCCCCCGTAACGAAATCTGTATTTTCACTGGCAGCCATGCGGCTATCAAATCCCTAAGAAGCATGCCGGTGAAATCAAGGCTAGCTGCGGAATGCCGCTGTTCTCTTAACGAGTTGGATGATACCTCCTCTCTCATCAACCAAATTAGACAAGGCGTTAAGATGACAACTGCGACCCATGCAGCCAGATTAGGGGCCTTCTGGAATGAGTGGTGTATGAGTAGAAGCTGTCGTGAAGTGGAAGAAAAGGAGACTATACATCACCTACATTACCTACTAATCAGTTGAAGCTCTCAGTCCTTATTTCTTAAGCGAAATTCTTAGGGAATACGAAGTAGTTTTATCGGAGTAGGTAATTTATTAGCCCCATGCGCTATCACAAAGAGCCATGAGCCTAAGTTAGTCGCACTAAGCACCACCTTCTAACTTAGCCTTTTCAAGGTTTCCTATGAGGGTTCCGTATGAGGTTTGTCCATATTTGTAGATATAAAATTATTTCTAAAGATTTTTGTGGTCCAGAAATCGAAATCCGAAGATATGATTTTTTTACTGTAAACTATAATGAATAGAAAGAGCATATACAGTCCGAACAATGTGTCGGCTGTCGAAGAATGCTCTAAAAATATTGGTAATACAGCGCCATCTGTATGCGATTAAATCTAAAAATAAATATTTGATTGTGATTACGTGGCCATCTAAACTTTTTCAGTAATATCAAAAATATAGCTTGCCTCAATAATTGCGCCTTCAGATTCGAATACATCGAAACACAAAAATTTTTGCGATCGTTGAGGATCCCAGTGAGTTTTTTAAAAAGTTCAGTTTTGTTGTAGTGTGTCATGCCGCCATTGCTATGTACTCGCATTTGGATTAATGCAACAAAATCGCTTTTTACTTGCAACAATTTTCAGTAGCAAACTTAAAACGTTGCTCTCTTCAGTAGCAATTGCAGTTAGGTGCAGTTTTAGCCGAAAACTTTGCTACATAAAATGGCATACGAATTCGCTGGCTACTCATACGTTCCACTCTTTTCTCGTTTTTCTCTTTTGCTTTTTGTTGTCACTACTGGCAACAAAGTAGCACAGCGGTTTAGTAGCTCGTTTCGAGTACTCGATTGCATGGCACTCGTAGTCTATCCACTGCTCACTATCTTCAACTCTTTCAATACGAAATATGCGCCAGCCTTATTGCTGTTAGTTGCTCTTCGTTGAAACTTCAAATTTCTAAAGCGCAAATCATATTCAATCATTGAAAAGTCCCTTTCAATTCTACAGCACATCCCTGCATATCTATGTATAGTGCGTATCATAACTATGTGGCAGGGTAGTTTTTTTTTACCAGTTGCGAACCTTACTAATTTTTAAAAATAATTTTTGTAAAAAAAAAAGTACAGTTTACAAAAACAAACCCCGTATAAATTCAGTCTTCACACTTTGTGCAAATTTTATTGAAATTCAAGAAATTTTGATAAAAATTTCGACATTTCAGATTTTTTAGAAAATATTTGTGTATGCAGCTTTATAGCACACTTCATTATAGTGTATCAAAGTGTAAGTTTAAGGTACCTGAAAATTCGCGTTGATTTTTAATAATTTATTTTGCAGTAAGTGTTGGTCATTATATGGAGAAAATGAGCCACAATTTCAAATTTCGACTTTTAAACTACTTCAAACTTGCACTTTATTATACTAAAACTTAACGGGGGATATAAAACTGCATACTCAAAAGTTTTCTAGAAATGCTGATACAATTTTTTTTAATACTTTTTGAATTTTATTTAAATTTGCACAGATATTGAAGTACGAATGTCTATGGTTTTTTGTTGTATTTTTCTAAAGAATGGGTAAGTAACAAAAAAGGTTCGAAACTTCTCAAAAAGTCCTTGCCATATAATTATGATAAGCACAGTACATCTTGCCGCGCTAACCACTTTTCATGGCTGTCGGTTGTTCGTTGTTCGCCACTCGAGGTTAGATCCTGCAATTGATTCTTTAGCTTTCAGTCTTTGCGCTGCTTGGCCTCCCATTTGTTGGCCATGATTAAGCAATTTGATGTGTACATCTTGATAGTAGCTCTATGTTTACTCAAAGTCCTCTACAATTCGCACAACATTTCCTTATTCCTGCGCCAATGTTGGACTGCATCCGCTTAAGTTTGCCTGCAACATTTCCTGGAAAATGCTGCTATTTCAATTTGCGTTGCATATCTGCGACTATCAGCTAGTAGAGATTTTACTATACGAATATAAAGTTACACGCTAAGGTCAAGCTGGTGTGGATGTCTAAATGGATCTAAATGGTATGTGTTATGTATGTAGTACTAGCGTAAATCCATACAAATGCAAAGAGTAAAAATCAAATCCTTTGAGGTTGTTTTTGTTGATTGCTGCTTGCTTTTCATTTCTTGTCTTTTCTTGCATTGCACCAGTTAAAGTTTTCTCTCGTAGTTATTTACATATGCACACACATACACACACACACATGTACACATACATCCATACATATTTGCGGAAGTTCAATATGTACAATGTATCATCGATTGCTAGCGGGCAGAGTCCTATTATTGCAGCGTTGAGAAAGATGTCGTAACTATTTCCGCTTTAAATAGCATTATGCGCTTCTATTAGTCGGTGCAACTAAATTTAGAAAAGTTTAAAAACTTGTGGAGTTCAATGCTATGCGGATGTGTTGTGCCGATAGAAAAAAGTTTGGAAAAGAATAAAAAAAAGTGTAAAACATTTATTAAATTTCAATTTACTTTACATCACCCATGCGCTGGAGTCGCTCCTAAAACCGTCTCTTTGGCATAGCTATTTTCACGCAACCAACACGAACACCAACCTTAATTTTTGATAGAAACTTTTATCATCATCATGAACCGAAGCTGAGAATGTGCATTCCTACATTCGACGAGAAATCCCTTCCACCCTTGGAAGCATCGAAAACCAAACCCCCTAAATGGACGCCCAGCTCGAACTTGAACTAAATCTCCTACCGTCGAAGTACTAATCCTTTCAGTATTACCGTTAAGTATTTTGTCAGGAGATGGCTTGAATTTAAGTTCAACATACGTTACAGTCCTACTTCAGCCTGTAAAACGTTACATCTACGTAAAAATTTCCTCTGTCCCCTTCATTAACTGGACGTACTATAAAGCTTTAGGTTTTAAGTCAGCCGGCATGGACGGGATTCCGAGAGCCAAGTCTCTAGATTTCGCGTTGGGCTGTCGAACTGAAAGTACTAGATTCAAAGCCTCGCTACCTAGGTGGAATGGAATGCATTCCAAGCCACGCCTACGTTTCAATCAAAGATAGGTGGAGATAGGAAATGACCACATATAAAATGTCTCGCGTTTTCGCACGATCTTGGTGGCCTATTCAAATCAAAATAAATCGAACAACGTTTAACTTAAGTTAGAGCGGCTGCCTCCATGTAAGGTCGCAGAGGAAAGCGTGGGCTATCAAAGAGAGCCCATTGTGGTGCTGGCGGAAAGCCATTTGTTTTCCATCCTTCCCTTAGAAGATGAACCTTCGACTGCGGCTTAAATAGCACGTAAAGTCTAGAATTTCATCTGAGTTTCCAACTGGTTCGTGGAATAGTATGATGCTGATCTAGAGCTTGTCTAGTTTCTCAATTGGTATGATGCTGATATAGAGGCTGACTAGTTCGCCAACTAGTTGGATTCTGATGCAAGGGGACTGGAACACCAGGCCTGTGGGCGCCTAGTGAAATTATCAGATCTTCATCTTCTCTGACAGTCAGGCGGCCCTGAAAGCTCTAGATTCTTGCGTAGACGATACAAAGTCTCTCACGGAATGCCGCCGATCTCTTAGCAAGATGATCCAGCATTATAAAATATAACTCACAGAAGTGCATGGACACTAAGCTACGAGTATTGAGTATAACTCGAAGGCTGATGAATTGGCGATGAAAGGTACGACTGTCCTCATCTTTCCGGGAAAGACAGTTTAGGTTTACCAATGATCAATTCTAAACTGCACGCTAAGAACAGCACCACACAAGCCGCAAATAAACAGAGAAAAATCCTGCACTTCTTCAAAACCACTAGGCGCATGTGCCCGCCATAAGGTAGCAAATGCGCAACAAATGCAAGCCCGCACTTCTGGAATTCAAACGGAGCTTGGTATCCATTCTCACACACATGACAGTCTAATTGGCGTTTTTAGTGTAGGTGGGACCGCGCCGGACTACTCCACTTTGTCGGTTACTGTTCAGCTCTACGCAGAAGACGACTGCTTACGCGTCGAAAACCATATCTACAAAACCCTGCGGGAATAGCGAAAATCAACATGAGAGTCCTATTATTGCAGCGTTGAGAAAGATGTCGTAACTATTTCCGCTTCAAATAGCATTATGCGCTTCTATTAGTCGGTGCAACTAAATTTAGAAAAGTTTAAAAACTTGTGGAGTTCAATGCTATGCGGATGTGTTGTGCCGATAGAAAAAAGTTTGGAAAAGAATAAAAAAAAGTGTAAAACATTTATTAAATTTCAATTTACTTTACATCACCCATGCGCTGGAGTCGCTCCTAAAACCGTCTCTTTGGCATAGCTATTTTCACGCAACCAACACGAACACCAACCTTAATTTTTGATAGAAACTTTTATCATCATCATCAACCGAAGCTGAGAATGTGCATTCCTACATTCGACGAGAAATCCCTTCCACCCTTGGAAGCATCGAAAACCAAACCCCCTAAATGGACGCCCAGCTCGAACTTGAACTAAATCTCCTACCGTCGAAGTACTAATCCTTTCAGTATTACCGTTAAGTATTTTGTCAGGAGATGGCTTGAATTTAAGTTCAACATACGTTACAGTCCTACTTCAGCCTGTAAAACGTTACATCTACGTAAAAATTTCCTCTGTCCCCTTCATTAACTGGACGTACTATAAAGCTTTAGGTTTTAAGTCAGCCGGCATGGACGGGATTCCGAGAGCCAAGTCTCTAGATTTCGCGTTGGGCTGTCGAACTGAAAGTACTAGATTCAAAGCCTCGCTACCTAGGTGGAATGGAATGCATTCCAAGCCACGCCTACGTTTCAATCAAAGATAGGTGGAGATAGGAAATGACCACATATAAAATGTCTCGCGTTTTCGCACGATCTTGGTGGCCTATTCAAATCAAAATAAATCGAACAACGTTTAACTTAAGTTAGAGCGGCTGCCTCCATGTAAGGTCGCAGAGGAAAGCGTGGGCTATCAAAGAGAGCCCATTGTGGTGCTGGCGGAAAGCCATTTGTTTTCCATCCTTCCCTTAGAAGATGAACCTTCGACTGCGGCTTAAATAGCACGTAAAGTCTAGAATTTCATCTGAGTTCAAGTCGGCTAATGAATCCAAAAAGTAAGTAGTAAAAAGCGAGACAGTGGCAGCGATATTTAGGGACTATAAGTGAGAGACTGGGCGAACTGAATGAGAGCTTTAGAGCGATTTCCGTAAACATTTGGCCAAACTTATCTGGTAGTCTGACTAGCAGTTTCCATGACCCACATAGCATTTACCTCCTTCTCGGCGAGTTCTGTCTTTAATCTGTGTTTCCCACATCCTGAACAAAATTGACCATATATATTTCCGTCCCTTCTATTGCTAACTTATCTACCATGCAATTGCATGGAATGCTTCTCTGCCCAGAGGCTCCAACAGCCGTCATGGAGCATTTGGGCGGGAGCAGGTTACGAGTCCTTCTGCATTACATTGCTGCTTTGGACATTGATGTATTGGATTTTAGATTTCAATAGCAGCTTTGCTGTCGGGGTGTATGTTGATAAGGCATTATGAAGAAGCGGTTGCTGTGAGCCACCGAACAGCATCCATTATGACATTAGATTTGCCTGGAAAGCCCTAAAGTGGTCCGGTAAGCGAGAACTGAGGTTTAGTGCGAGTACGCTGGAGTGAATCCTGTTGCCTAATCTTTCGACTACCTTGGAGTCGTCTGTATAGATAACCATTGACTGGACCTTGTTATATGGCACCTTCCCATTCATTCCTCTCTAGGATTCTTGTGGGGAACTATAATCTAGTTTTCGTAGATTGTTCGGCAGAGTTACCACAACCTTTGCGTGTTCGAATCTGAGTTCTTTCTATGGCTGGATTGCATTTACCTTGACAGATAAATCCGGGTCGTTTCGTATCGTAAAACCAACTGCCATGTCGTGGCGCTGAATTGGCTAGTAGTTATTTTCAGCTCTCTCACACGGCACTTTCACAATTGAGACGTACGCCTCCGAACCAATTGATCCTCGCTTTGATGTACCTTACTAACAGCAATAGTGGCCTTATTCCATCTGCATGCTAAGAAGAAATATTTGAAATTGTTTTCACTACAATTCGATTGGAAAAAGTACTAAACAACATAATAAATTTTATTCTTCCAAATGAATCTACCACACTATCTCTCTCTTTCACGGCACAAAGATTGAGATGAACTTGCATACCTTATTTTTTCTACAAATTCCTCGTACTTACATTTCTTCATTCATTCATTGTACAGCGAAAAGATTAATATACTTTAATCAATTACTTTCGCCTACCTTTTTATCGTGCCAATTTAAGCCGATAGTGTTTACGCAATATTACTTCCAATCTTAATTATCTGCCATACACATAAATCATTGTCGGTAAACCCAATAAAGCAAAACTCATAAGAAAGCACATCAGTGCGATATATTAAGTGAAAATATTTCTTTTTTCCAGCATTTCAATTTTGTTTTCTTCTCATCAAGTCAACTTTTTTTTGTCGAAATTATTCGATGTGTGTTGGACAATAACATGCAGCCGAACGTGACTACCACGCAGCGAAAAGCCAAAATAGTAAATAAATATACTAGGTTATAAAGTGGTATTTATTGGACTTAGTTAAAACCAGTTCGACAGTGACTACGTGTCGGCGCCATTTCCTTGAGAGCAATGAAAATTCCAAAGTCGAAATGAATCCCCAAAACGGAACACTGCTTTTTGTTAAAAGTCGAAACTAGAAACTCGCGTTTTGTATGGACCTCTGCATCTTGCTATCGGCTATAGCCGTGGTGATAGCGGCGCTAAAAAAAATGCATACTATTCTTTAGCTTAGATACAATTTCAAATTTCCAACAGGTTCGTGGAATAGTATGATGCTGATCTAGAGCTTGTCTAGTTTCTCAATTGGTATGATTCTGATATAGAGGCTGACTAGTTCGCCAACTAGTTGGATTCTGATGCAAGGGGACTGGAACACCAGGCCTGTGGGCGCCTAGTGAAATTATCAGATCTTTATCTTCTCTGACAGTCAGGCGGCCCTGAAAGCTCTAGATTCTTGCGTAGACGATACAAAGTCTCTCACGGAATGCCGCCGATCTCTAAGCAAGATGATCCAGCATTATAAAATATAACTCACAGAAGTGCCTGGACACCAAGCTACGAGTATTGAGTATAACTCCAAGGCTGATGAATTGGCGATGAAAGGTACGACTGTCCTCATCTTTCCGGGAAAGACAGTTTAGGTTTACCAATGATCAATTCTAAACTGCACGCTAAGAACAGCACCACACAAGCCGCAAATAAACAGAGAAAAAACCTGAACTTCTTTAAAACCGCTAGGCGCATGTGCCCGCCATAAGGTAGCAAATGCACAACAAATGCACGCCCGCACTTCTGGAATTCAAACCGAGCTGGTATCCATTCTCATACACACGGCAGTCTAATTGGCGTTTTTAGTGTAGGTGGGACCGTGCCGGACTACTCCACTTTGTCGCAGAAGACGACTGCTTACGCGTCGGAAACCATATCTACAAAACCCTGCGGGAATAGCGAAAATCAACATGAGAGTCTTATCAAAGCTCATTACGCTTACAAAATAGTTTGAACCCGGATGAGCGTTGCAACATCGTAGCGGAATGAGTTCCGTAGAGGCCAACACAATGGACATGTCCGTGGCCTACAGCCACTACAAACGAACAGAGTTAATTTGCATTAGTAAGCACAAATGCACATTTAGATTTCACCATAACACACGAGCAGCTTGTGCATTAAGACCAGTATTAGGCAAAACCGAATTGCCCGCACGCAAAGAAGCCTTGTTGTGCTAAACGCTAATGAATGACTGATCTTGTGTGTAGAAACAATTTATGAGTTAATGCATATTAAACTGTTAATGCACATTAAGGCTGTCATCGGCCTATATGTCATCCTCTTGATATATGGAAAAAGTATAGCAGATAAAGTAGTTCAGTTTCCCAGCAAATGGGCAGTAAGTTAGTGCAGAGCTAGTAAGTTTCACTGCCGGTTTTTTAAGTACAGGCACGCACGTGTACTGGCTCTATGCTTAGATGTGTGCGTCAGCTTGATCTGATAAATAGCCCGGCTAATGTTTATCTGTGCAGCAATGCCACATTATTACATGAAGGTTTATTGCTGTCGAAATGTGTGTGTATTGTCAGTTAATATATCTGCACATACATATATGAGTATTTTGCTATTTATTTGATTGTCGAAATTGTCTTGGTGTTATTGTTTTCGTTCACAATATCCACTCGAATGCGCCTGGCCAACAGCACAATGTTGACAATTTTGCGTGGTTGAGTTGTTTACTTGCGCGCGGTTGCTCCTCGGTCGCTTGATTGTCTGGAACTGTAATTTATTTGCTAAGTACAAAAAAAAAGAACCAAACAACAAAAAAACTGCCAGCGAAATGGGGTGGGAAATTAGAAGTAGTGATTGGAGCTTGGGGTTATGGACACAAATAAAAAACAAAAATATGCCTCACAAACACTTCGATTTCATATTCCTTAGAGCTTTTAGAGCGCGTCTGCGAACTTTCTATGCGGCATTCTGAAGTGTTGGTGCTCCAAAATGCCTTACGGACCCACTACAGTTGAAGTGTCAATACAATTACCAACCAGCCAGTCATTAGATTCAAAGCAGCATAATTGCATTATGATTTTCACATTGATGCTGTAAATCTCACTGCGCTGATGTCAATTGCTCCTTCTAGCCACCTTCGATTTTTTTTGGTCCATCTCTTTTGCAAGGTCCAAACAAAAACTGTCTTAAGTGATCGCCACAATTTGCAGCACTCTAGGCGTTCACACTCCCACACATTCTTTGGCACTTGACAGCTGCAAAGTTTCAATTCCTACATCATTTCCAAACATTACAAGCGAACAAAAGTATTCATAGGGTGGCATGTAGCAGTTTTTGTAGCAAACTCAAACGGCTATTGTGTCCAGATTTGAGATGAATGTTGCAAAATCCACGCTTTGAATGCGCTTAATGAAGTGGACATAAACTAAGTATTGCGGTTTCTATGCTATGCGTATAAATCTACACGCCCACCAACTACTCGGCTACGAAGATTTCCGCCAACAGTCATTGCCTATGTATTCATTCCATCTACATTTCGTTCGCTGCCACTTGTGAGCAATCATGACATTTCTGTTTTTAGTGTTGCCAACACTTGAAGTCCAACCACTTCATTCTTTCGACAAGCAGCTGGGCCAAGTGTTGCTTCGTTAGTGCGGAATCTGGCTGGGTGCTGGATTTGTTGGTAACCTTCAGCTGGCAAGACGAAGTTAAAGTGTTGTGGCGATAAACTTTATCCTTTGATAGCAATAATGCTATCCTTACCTTGCGCACCCGCCGACTTAGGCGAACTTTTATGGCAAGCAGCTTGAGAAGCTTGCGGTGGTGGCGGTGGCTGTGAGCAAGTCAAACTAGATATCAACAACTTTTAGTTGCATATTTGACTTTCGGGTAATACTCTGAACACACACACACACACACACACACACATACTCACGAAAGATATGAGTTTATTAGAAGTGCATTAAAGTTGTAGCGTCTCGCAGACAGACAATATTGAAATCCGTTTACTTACATTACACAATTCGCAACGCAAGTAACACTGTGCAACAACCGAAACCAGACCGAATTTCGTTAATATTTCCTGAAACTAAAAATATATTTCTCCAGTAATGAAACACTAGATAGATTTGCAAAATTTAGCTCGCACTTTTTTTCATGGCCGACAAAAATTGTCCAGTCCCGGTCTAGGTGGTTTTCGAAAAATTGGAAAAAATGGTCAAAATATATGTCTGAGCGGAATTAAAGGTTAAGATATATAGAGGAAAATTCCGTGGGCAATATTTTCGTAGAACATTTTAACCCGTTCGCGCCCACCTAAATGTCTCGTTTTGACCCTTATTTCGAGAAAAACCTCGAAAATTAGTTTTCCGAAGCAGTTAGAGGGTTAAAATGTGCCAGAGAATTATTCTCCGGGAAATTTTACTTTAGGTCTTCTCAGACAAAATCTTTGTACAATGGACGTAGAAAAGCGCAGCAAATAAAAAAAACCAATTTGCCCCCTTAAAATGTCCAACATTTGTTAACATTGCAAGTTAACAGAGCTGTTCTCTTATTTTTATAGAAGCTATTTTTTATTGTGTATGGTATAACTCATAGTGAAATTTTCCGACAAATAATTCTCTAGAACACTTTAATCCTTTAACGGCTTTGGAAATCTGTTTTATGAGGTGTTGTTCGAAATAAGGATGAAAACGGCAATTTTACATCGGTGCTAATGGGTTAAAATGTTCTATGAAAATATTGCCACTGAAATTTTACTGTATATATTAAAACGTTTCAATTCGTACCGATATATATTTGAACAATTGGGTCATACAAAAAATTCGAGCTAACTTTTGCAAAACCAGTTACAAGTTACGTTTACTTTCAGACAATATTTTTTGTTTTCCCAAAAATTGTCGCACAGTGTAATCTGAGTTTAATTTGGATATTGTGCAGTACAATATATTGCGCCAATATTTATCTACTACCTAAACTTCATGCATCGTTCCTTCTGCGCTCGAGATTTTCTCCCGTACATTCAGTCTGCTGTTGTTGCTGCTGTTCATTATTTGTCACGCTCGATTAACTAACAAATCCACTTCCTCCTTTCGTAATGATCCTGCACAAATCGCGCTCGACCCTTTCCGTAGGTTATATATACATATTTATAGTATTTCTACACATCCTTTCCCCCACCTCGCCTCCGCATGTTAATCTATTTTTATTTTCCGTTTCTAATATTTGCACTAATTCGCCAGCCGTGTTGACCGAAACGTTTTTTTTTTTTGCCACATTGTGACACATTACTATTTTTCCTACGAGTACTATCCCAATTCTTTCTATCCACTTTTCCTTTATTTGCTTTCCATTTCGACTGCTGCTGCAATATTGGTTTTGCACTTCTCTACTATTTTCCTTACTGCGTACATATCTACGGAATTTCCACAAGGTCCTGCTCGTTTTGGTCACCCACACCAAGCAAATAGCGTTCTGTTTTTTCTCAACCTCTCCACCTTGCCCCATTTAGCCATAGCGTCGTTTTGTGTAAACAATTTAAATGTGTCACCCCGAAAATGAAGAATTCGTGTAAACAAACTGGAAATTTCCCTTGGGTATTACTTCGCTCGGGCTGATGTGTCCTGTATGCGGAAATTGTAGTACTATATACATATACATAGTCAGTTTGGAGTAACACATCCTTTCTCTTACGCTTGTACATACAAATATTAATGTGAATATATTCTTCTACTTACTTTCTTACGTGCGGAAATGTAAATGTGCCGATAGATAATATGAGAACAGTGCAGTAGCGGCTAAAAATCTTAGGCATATAGTGTATAAATGATATGAGATTGGAATGAACTAAAATGTCTTTAACTCAGCGCTTTCCCTCTGGAAATCTTGGCATATCTCCGCGATACGAAATAAATCGCTTTACGCCTTACTAATATTGGTAAATAATGTAAATGAAATGGGCAACCATATTCCTCTAAAATTTATCTTTTCTGACAAAGTGCATCTTTATCTGCTCAGCCTTGAAGCCAATGCTTTCTCAGAGAGTGACCGTGTGTCGGCCCATTTTAGGGTGGCTTGATCTCTTGCGCGCCTAGTTCGGTAATTGGTGTTATTAACCATCTCAGCGATGTCGAATTGGCCACCTCTTCGCTGCGATTTAACGCCGTTACACTTTTTTTGTGAGGTTCCCCGAAGGGCCGATGGCTTACAAGGAGTCAAAGACGCTGATTGGCGTTGAGAAGCATTTAGACACTTATTTTTCTACCCTATACATTTTAGAAGAGACTCCGTAGCCCTGTGCGTTGAATTTTGCTCCAACCGAGCTCTCGGCCATAGGATACCGAAGCTAGGGCTTTATTGGTGCAGCAGCAAACGAACTCCTGCTCCGTTGAAGAATAATTTCGCACTGTCGGCCAGAAGCATCAATTCCATGCGCCTGGCTACCACATAAAGCCTCCGGCGTAGTATTTCCGGTAGGTCTGAGTTTTGTTCGTGGTTGAAATGAACGACGTCGAATGCTCCAGCTTTTTTGACTCTTTCTGACGCGCCTTTTTGTACCTCGCTTTTTTCATCTCTTTCCCGCGAAAGCTTGGGTCTCGACTGTTAGTGCTGGCTCAGTTACTGTGGCATATTGGCTTCTTAGTTCAGCTGGAGAAGGCTGCCGTTTCGAACTTTGCGACAGTCTTTGCACACTTCCTCATAAAACTCCTGTAGGCGATATTTTGTAATATTTGACGAGGCCAAGCTCTTCGGCTTAAAGTCTTCGAAACTAACTTCAAAGATTTGGGGAGCTGATAAGGTGAGATATTTCTTTAGGTAGAATACATGTAGCCATACCTAGTTCCAGTAAGTAGCTTTCACTGTTTTTCGATGCCTATTTTGATTTCTTTTTTTTCTTGTTTTGAAAACTTTTCCAGTAGTCCTCACCTCCTCAAGAGTTCAACTGGATGATTTTGATTGTTAGCTTCCGATTGAAAACTTCTCTCTGCCGTATATCTAGAGAAATAATCAAAATGTGACTATCCGTATCTAATGAGTGTTAAAATTGTAGACGCCACTGTCTCTATTAGTGTTCCACTCATAGTGTCAGCAATGAACCGGAAGAGGTAGACGCAAAAAAAAAAAGAAAAAACCAACACAATTACACATGTTTATTTATGGACTACAATGACATTTTAATGTACCCACACGTCCGTGGCGCAATGAGTTAGGAAGGCGGCTGAGGTGTAACTCTTTCCTTCACAGTCATTTGCTATTATTGCCCAGCAGCGCGTGCAGTGGAATGGTCACAGTCACAGTGGCAAATGGGGGTAGGGATAAGGATAGTGCGTCCAAGAAGATGTAGCGATGAGTTGGGTTAGGCAGTAAAAATTCAAACTACACAGATTTATCCACAACTTCGCATTTGAATGCCCACATATGAGCAAGGAATCTGCGAATTCGTAAGCAAAGCTGGATAGGTCGACAGCAATCAGAAGTCAGGAGCCAGTTTCGGTATACCTACCAGCGTCCCACGGCACGGCACAATCATACATACAGATTTTCGAGTGCAAATAAAATGGAAAAGTATGGAGTGTTGTGGAGTGGAGTGAGTGCAGCAAGCGAACACAAAAAACTTCATAGTGCGTGGATGGCGGCAATGAGTTTCGAGCAGCATTTCGATCTAGATGGGCTCGGATTTTTGCCCACGCATACAAGACTCTATGTAGCTAGTATGTGTGTAGATGTGTGTCTGTATGTGTGGCTGAATGTGATTTCTCAGCGCCTGTGGCGGAGGCTGTGGCTGCCAACTCAAGCGTGCGAACACATTTTTATTTTCGGTACAAATTCAAAAGCAAATAAACCCAAAGTCCTGAAATACAAATATAAATAAGTACATATATTGTAATTTAGGGTGAAGATGAAGCGAATTGTATGTGATGGTGGGGGTTAAGGAGTTGCGCGGAAGGCAAATAATTCATGTTGACTGCTGCAGCCGCTTCGAGCGAAACATATTATTGCTGTTGCTGCTGTTGCTGCTGTTGCTGCTGTTGTTCCTGTCAGTGTGACTTTTTCTCGTTGCATTTCGGCTTGTTAGTGCTATTGTGTTTGTTGTTGCCTGCTTCCATCTATGCTATGTTTATTTACTTTTCTTTTTTGCCTCATTGTGTCTTCATTGCATATAAATTTTCTGTCGATTTGCCACTCGCTTAATCCTTGGTGTGCTGTGGCGGCAGGCAAATTTTGTGGCGTGGGGTTTAGTGTGGATGGCGCGACCGACCGGCAGACTGGCAGCTAGGCAGACAAACAAGCAATCAGTTGAGGCGAAATGGCGTAAATTGGCGCAGGCGGAAACATTTGATTTACATCTTGTTTGCTCATATTTTCGCGCGGCCCTTTTACACACCAACACCCCTGCTGCCTTCCCAAACTCCCCTCCATTCATAGACTACCGAAGGCAAAGCGACTTCGAATGCGCTTGTATGCCGCGCAACTTGTGGGGCAATCGTACAAACCCCAGTAAATAAATTGTCAGCAAAATAATCCACCGAATTAAAGAGGTGAGAGGCGCCAAGATATTAGCGATGTTTTTGTTGGATTCATGTTTTCATAACAAGCAGAAAAAATGCCACAAAAAAAGTTTAAAAAACGAGACAAATGTCAACAAACAAGAAGCAGCAGCGCGAAGGTGTGCGCGTTGAACTGTGCGGTGGTAAATAGCAGCAAATCAAGCGCGTGCCCTGCCGCCGCTTGCATTCCGCTCTCATCGCGCGGCAGCAGTTGAGAAACCAACAACGAAAATTCACGTGACTACAAAGTCACTGGTGGCATCACAGCCTTGTTGTGTGTGGCATGCCAGCGTTGAGCCGCTTTACATATATTATGTGCGTGTCACATCATGTGTCCCGGTTGTGGCATCGCAAATGCTCAGGAGGCTGACAGCACGGCGCGCATGTTTGCGAGATAGGTTTTTGTGCAAGAACTGTGCTCTGTGTGGTTTAGTGACAACTACAAAAAAAAATAAAAAAAAAAACAAACAACAATCGGAGCGCCGTAAGCAGAAATCGGATTTATGTACAAAGGATCTTAAGCGCGCGAACAGCAGAGCAGAGCACACAAAAGCAACCAAACAACCAGGGGCGGCGCGAAGCATAAAACAGCAACAATATGGCGTGAATAAATCGCGTACAAAGCGTTTTACATTGCAGTAAACAAAAAATTCATCCGCGCAAAACATTGTCACACACACACACACAACAAGCAGGAACGCTAAAAAGAAGTGACAAATGCACAAAAAAAAACGGAAAATTGGGGCGCGAAAATATGACAAATATCGCATGACTTTGGCGTTGGTAGTCAGTTTGTCATGCGACCATTTTTTTCCCACCCTACTCCATTATTGCTTAAATGCTTGACACCAAAAAAACTTCCGCCAACAAAGTGCAAATGCGAGTCACTTTCGATTGGCTGGTGATAGTTATTGTTGTGCATGGCGGCCACCTGTTGCATTTTGCACGGATGGCACACAAGAAAGTGGTGCTCAAAAAGCTGCTAAAGTGGATTTTTTTTTTTTTCAAAAAACTGGGGTACTGCGCTACAGAAACTCATACTAGCGCAAGACTGGATTTAATCCTTGGCACAACTTTTAATAACCTACTTTTTTCTGACATGACAATAGCTGTGCTTTCATTCGAAAAAATATTCCTACCCCTATAGTTAGTTATAACAATCCGTAAAAAAAATTAAAAATTATCTTTGTATTTCTTGCTGTTTTGAACTATTTGAAAATGGCAAATATTTCTAGGATTTCTGATTTTTTTCCTCGACTCCGCTCGCAAAAATTCTATTCCAAAATTTGCCGCAACCATTATTAAAACTAATTTTATATTTTATTTAGCTTAAACGGAAAAAAACTTTAGTTTTAAAAAGGTGGCATCTCTTATATAAACTGATTTCAAAATTATTTGGTGTGAATACTTACTCCGATTTCACTTAATTTAGTAAATAATTTGTATATAATTTTTGTTACAGCTGGCAACTCTCTTCAAAAATATTTTCCAAACTAAGCTCTGTTAAACCTCTTTCATTGGAGACTCATGCCAAAATATTTAATTCAATTTATTCATTGAATTGGCTTTAACTGTAATTGTATTTAACTTATTAAATAAGTGGCAACCCTTTTTAAAAATATATTTTTTTTTAACTAAGCCTTAATCTTTTTTCGTGTTGCACTAATTTTGTAACATTTCTTTTAACTTGTTAGTTTAACTTAGTTTTTAGAACAGGTGGCAACCCACCTCTAAATATTTTTTTAATGAAGTCTTCTTACTTCTCTTTAATTTGGCATTCATGCTGTAATATTTCATTTAACCTATTAGTTAGGTTAAATCAAATTTTTCAAACAGGTGGCATCCTCTTTTGTAAAAATACTTTTTAAATTAAGCTTTCCTAAACTTTTCGTTTGACACCAATGTAGTAGCATTCCGGTTACCTTGGTAATTAAGTTAAGCTAACCTTCTTAGTTAATTAATTGTATATAATTTTTAAACGCGTGGCAACCCACTAAAGAAATGTTTTCGTTGTGAAGCCAGCTTAACACGCTTTCATTTGACACCCATGCTGTAATATTTCATTCAACTTATTATTAATTAAATTATAATTAATTTTTCAAACAGGTGGCACCCATCGTGGAAAATATATTTTAAATTCAGTTGACTTAATTATTTAATCTTGTTTAACAGGTGCCAACTCTACAAACTTATTTGCGTATAAACTTCTTTCGTTTCACACCAGGATTATAGTAAGAAATTCATTTGACTGATTAATTACTTATGTTTAACATGTGGCAACACTTTCCAAAAATATTTTCGGTATTTTTTTTTTTATTTTTTTTCTTTTAAACAGTTAGCACCCCTGTTCGAACATATTTCGGAAGTGAAGCTGCGAAAGTGCTTCTCTTGTAATTCTCCCCGTAATTGTCATTGTGATAAAGTAGGCACTTTTGAGATATTCGACAGACGTGGAGCAAAAGCACTGAGTGCCCTACTTTATATCTTTGTTGTCTTTTTTTTTTTTTAAATAATAGAAACTGTGACAATAAGTGTGGCAGTCTTTCGCAGGCTCAGTTCCATTGTTTTTACCATAAAATGTGGGAACAGCCATAAACGCAATATTAAAAGTACCATCCCCATATTTCGATGTCCATTGCCCCCAATAACTGTATTACAATGAGTTGTTATAGGATATTCAAACCGATTTTTAATATGTACATATGTACAATGTTAGGAGTATACAAATATCTCTAAAGCACACAACTAAACCAATGTTGTGGTAGGAAAAATTAAGAAAATATGAAATATATTAACTCGAGCACAAACGCGATTAATGTCAAGCGACGTGACAGCCAAAGAAGGATGTGTGCAAAGAGCAGAAAAAAGGCAGAAACCAAAACAAAAAAAAAACAAAAATCACAAGAAAGCAACATGGAGTCTCTCGAGTTGACTGGCGGTAGTCGGTGTGTGGTTTTCGCAAACACTTCCAGACTGTTGATGTGACAGACACATCGCTATGTGACGCTGACGTGACAAGGTAGACAGGCAAGAAGCAGCACGATGCTACAAGCTTTTTAACTAGGGTGTTCAAAACTTTTTTGTAAACAAAAAAAAAACAAAAAGAATTCTAATTTTTAAATTTAAAAGCCTTGGTTATTTTTCATTCGACAACTATTTTATAAACTCGAGTTCTAAGCGCATTTTCGCCAAGCTCAGATTTTGAAGTTGATGACAAAATGCCAAAGGAACTGCTAACCCTCTATCACTATAATTCTTACTGCAGCTTTACGGCTATGATCTCAAAAAATATTGTTGGGATATTTAAAAATCCTTAAAAAAATTTAACGACAAATGGTACTGGACCGAAACCGGGTTGGCTCCAATATCTAAACTACCTCAAATATGGCAAAAAAAACCCCTGCTTTTTCCGGTATTTGAAAAAATTAGATTTCAAAAACAAGATGCATAGAAATTGGCAAAAAACAAAGAACGGCGAAATCCGGTTTGGAAAAAAGTTAAGCCTCCCTACTATATCTATGCTGGCAAGAGTAGGAAGCGCTGGCTGGAACCGCTGCCACAGCACTAATTTAGCAACGTTAAGTCAATACACTCATCACACAAGCAGAAAAAGTGAAAAACCCAATAGGAAATATTTTTTTTTACAAAATTTTACCTTTCAAACAAATTTTAAACGCTTAGCTTGTGATATTTTCTATGAAAATTATGAATATGATCAACCATGCATGCCTGCAGCAGTATCCTCTAATAAATACAGTGCCTTCCACAACTGATCACTTGTTGATTTTTATTACAATATATATATTTTTTTTAAATTTTCTACAGAAAATATAGCTCATAATATAACGAAATTTTTTTAAAATTTCAAAATTTTAATTTGAATTTTTTGGCAGCTCATTATATTTCACCAAGTCTGAAAAGACAGAAATTCTTGCAAATTTTTGAAAATTTTGTTTCAAAATTTTTGTCTTGGGCATTTTTTTTATTATAAAAGCTGTGTGCATTAACACAGCTTTTATGGCGCAAAATGTGCAAGTGCACAAAAAAAAGGAAAATTTCTATAAAATTCATCCGTTATATGGAAAAAATGTGCGTAAGATTGAAATTAAAAAAAAATGGTCAAAAATCAATCAAATTCTTAGCCACATTAGATCTCAATATTATTATACTAATTATAGGCTGCAAAAAAAAAAAAGTCTTCAATTTTCTAATTAAATTTCATGTACTATTCCTCAAACTGTTGATGAAAATTTCCTATTGCTGAAAAGAAATATTTATATACATATTTTGTTATACGCCGTATAGTATAAGTTGTTTGGAATTTTCGAAGTCGGAGCAGTGGAGCCGGAAACTACGACATTTACTTCGCGAGTATCTCAGAATTTGGAGAAGCAAATGCAAAGCCTTAGACCTTAGACTCATGAGTTTCTTTAGCTTAAATTTGTTTAAAAAAAATGGTTAAATTATTTAGACTCCATCACTCCCGCCATGGTACTCAAATCGTAAAAATATTCACACTACTCTGTGCAGGATGTCCCGCTTTTGTCGACGAACGAAATTGAACATTGTCGTCGTGTGGTAGTTTTGAGACTGCAACACGATTTGACGACCAGGCGAATCGCAGTTTGCCAACCGACCGACAGACCTGGACGCTGTGGCGGAGACTGATGGACGGACGGACAGCCAGTGGCACAGTTGAAATGTGGTTGCTGTTGCAGTAAAAAGTAATTTGCTCGCAACATCATGACGACCGGCGCGGCCCCGCTGGCTGCCTGACAAAAACGTCGGCAAAATAAGGGCATCATAACCGCAACAACGACGACAACAACACGGAGCACAGCGGCGGGCAGCAGCATCAGCGGCAGCAACGACCAACTGCCAAGCAACATGTTTATGATAAATTACTTCCGAACAAGATGATGACGAGGCACGTTACCTAACCTTCTAGCCAACAAGCGAGCGCGCGGGACACGCGCTGCTCCACACAGCCACGATGCAATGCAATGCAATGCAAGGCGATGCGTTGGGATGCAAGACGCCAGTCAGCCAGCTAGCCATCCAGCCATCCAGCTAGCCAGCCTATCCTCATGCAGGCGCTGCAGTAAAGTGGTGTACAATGGGTTGTTGTCTTGCTCGATGCTGATGCTGTTCGCCTTGTTGTTTTTGCTATTGTTATTGTTGTAGTCGGTGTTGCTGATGTTGCAAATGCAAATATGTCAAACATTTACATGCGCTTGTTAATTTATGGCTGCTACAGCGTGGTGGGGGCAAGCAATTTTGCAAGTTGCAAGTTGCAGCTGCACCAAGTGAAGGTGCTGCCAAGAGATAAAAAAAAAAAAAAACAGTACAAAACTTGCGACGGTATCGTTAAATTTTAAATCTTGCACCCTGTGGTGTGCGAAGCTAAAATCAACAAAACAAAAACAAAAAACCAAGTAAGAATATTTGCGAAAGACCGAAAACGCAAAGAAAGCGCGAAAAAAATTGAGAGTTGTTGCTGCCGCAACCGCAGAGGTGGGGCAGGTTCAATTCAATTAACGAATGTCAAAAGTGGTGATATGTGGTGAGAGCGGTGTTGAGATGAAGGCAAACAAGTTGGCCGGCGGTAAGCACTGGACTCCGGCAGTTTGTTTATTTTGGCATGTATTAATATTGGTTGCACCTCCAAGCCGTAATTTTGTGATAAGTAAGTGGCTGGCAAGCTGCAAGCTAAAAATACATTAGGCTTGGAAGGGGCTTTTGTACCACGGCTTTGCTGTGACGAAGCGATATCGATGTCGCAAGCAGTTGAACTGAGCATAAGCGACGCACTTCGCTTCGATATTTAAAGGTTTTGTTTTATATTTTTTTTAAATGTAGCTATCCTTAAATTAAGAGGCGGTATTAAGAATTAAAGTACGACGATTTGAAAAACATCTTTGAAATCATAAGTCAAACCAACCTTTTACCACATAAAATGGTGTGGTATAGCTCTGGTGCGTGAAATTTATAATCAGCTATAACTTTTGGCACATTATGACTATCAAGATTAAGCTCTTAGAGCTTGAGTTTCTTAAACTATCGAAAGAGGCTAAATTCCTAGGAGTCATTCTCGAATTTAAGCTATCTAGACTGGGTGAGCCCGGTTCGAGCATAAAATCCTCGTTGATATTCCTGATTTCGCTAGTTGTGGTAGGTCCGCGTTCTTCTTGGCCATCATTTAATGAGCAAAGAAAAAAAGTCTGCTGAGATTTTCCAAACCGAGTACTAACAGGACATCTGCCTATCGGTCACATTGCCACCAAATTTGGAGCCCCGCATAACGACATTAAGCACTTCCGACGCGAGTGTCCTGCATTATGAGAAATGTACTCCAGATTTGGATGGAGAACCCTTTCTTCGAAGACCTCGATGACTTTGGTGCGGTCACACTGGATGGACTATTGGGATTTGCCAAAAAATCGAGATGGTTTAAGAACGTGTAAAAATAGGCTGGACTTTCTGGACTTCAAAATGGATCCATTTGCGATATTACCCAATTTCTGCTTTTTTCGGCAGAATTGCAAGTCAAGTGGTTGCAGTTTCTCTGCAACAAACTTTCGAAATTCCCAGCAATTGATTCGAATATTCCCCCTTTACCCACCTCAGTTTTAAAGCCGCCAAACATAATTTTATCAACCAGATGCTTATAGACCTGCTATTTGATCATCTCGTTGTATCGTGAACCGTCGCTTGCAGCCGAGCCTACTGGTGAATAGACGCTGGAAACTTCAGTGGACCCTAAACCGAATATATCGGAGTGACTCTACTAAAGCTCCCCGTACCACGCATTTGGATCACTCACATCGCCCAAGATGCACGAACATGAACGTAACTTAACAGTGGGGTACGAGCAACTTTGATTTCAGTTAGGA
Organism: Anomoia purmunda; assembly: GCA_951828415.1. Lineage (NCBI taxonomy): Eukaryota > Metazoa > Arthropoda > Insecta > Diptera > Tephritidae > Anomoia > Anomoia purmunda. The sequence continues at coordinate 12,980,495 of OX639994.1, forward strand.
ACCTAATTAGCCAAAACTCGCTTTGAAAATGAGCGATCTCACTATGGGCCAAATCGGCTTAAGTCTAATATTAAAAAACCGTTTCGCGTTCTGCTTGTTTTGTGAGTTGAATAAGAGGTGTCGCGAAAATGCCAGCAAAGAAAAGTGAGTGCGGTTTTTTAAAAGCATTTTGAAGTGGTATTTTTGGTAAAGCATCCACGGAACCACAAATCAGACTCACACAAGTCGCACTTGTGAAGAAGTGGGTTAACCAATTTGAATATTGCGGAGATGTTGATGATGCGCCAGGGAGAGGCAGGAAGAGCATCACACAGAAAAAGGTGGATATAGAGATAGCCCAGCTGTTAGATAGAACTGCACGATTAGCACGATCGCAAAATTTTAATTGGATTTCACAAGAAGACAACGATCCGAAGTACCGAAGTCGCCTCTGCACGGAATGGAAACTGGAAAATAGAGTGGAAACGTTAGAGCAATAATCTCAAAGTTCTTTGATGAGAAAATAGCAGCAACAAAGCAGCTAATTTTGACACCAAAACGGGTTTGGAGAGAGTTACTTTTAGAAAATGCTCAAGAATTGAGTCAAAGTTCCAGCAGAAGATGCCAAGGCATTATTGACAACAACGGGGGTTGAACATACGAGTAGTATTGACAAGAATGCAAAAAAATACTTGTGTTCACTTTCAAAAACTATATGTGCAAATCACAAACGGTTCCACCTTTGTAAGTTTTATTAGCGACACTTTAATTTGAAAGGCACTGTATGATGCACGTAATTTTCCCCAACTTCTACCTTCATTTTAATATTTATTGTGTACAGTGATTATGATGTTATCTTCATAGTAAATGTTTTAAGTTATTTGAAACATATTTTTTAATGTCTTCGCATTCATTAGAGTTATGAGATTTTGGGGGGAAAAATGTGCAAAATGAGCTCATAGGGAGGGGCTCATTTAATTGCCACATTCCTGTGCTTGTCTATCCCACACTACTTACATACATTTAAAACGCACAAATATTTACGTAATAAATTTCACACCTCATTCCACACAGTTAATAGTTATGCCGAGTGTTATAATAAAAATCCTTGAATTATAATTATGCGGAAATTTATGTACGAGTATGTGGCCGTAAAATCATTATAGTGCTTAAGTATGCCAATGTTGTTGTTGTTGTTGTTGTCGGTTGCAGAGTTAAAACCAGTCGCCATACCAACTGCCAACTGCCAACTGCCAACTGCCACCTGCCACCAACCACCTGCCACTGTAAATTCAACCTTAATTTGTACAATTTATTTGACTTCATTGTTGTTGCTTTGTTGCTGCTTGTCTGGCATTTACCGTCGATTTTGCGTTAAACCAAATTAAATTATCTGTTTACATTGGGTGTGACAGTCAGTCTACATGACATGATGTGTGGCACATAAACACACACACACACATATATACACACACACATAGATCCATATTCGTATTGCATACGCCACGTTGCACTATTTGTTCGCATTCGTTTCACATTCCGCGGATCTATTTAATTTCACTTTAATTTAATTGCGTCATCGCATTGCATTTCGTTTCGGCTTAATATGTCGGCGTATTTTTCAGCCTTCGGTAGTCATACGGCCAGTCAGCCAAAGCAATCCGGAAACATTGCCTCATACCCACGCAGCCGTGTGCTAACCAAGTGAGCAAAAAAGGGTTAACATTTCTACTCTCTAAGGCTAAAAAATGAAACAATTTCATTAAGCGAGGAATATTTTTTAGTAGCTTTTAACCCGCTCGCGCCCTTACACCAGGACCATTTTTCCCCTTATTATGAGAAGCCAACCAAAAAATTACCTTCGCTGGGCACTGGAGGGTTAAAATATTCTAAGAAAATATTTACCCGAAAATTTCATTAGGGGTCTTTCCAGACAAAATCTATGTGCGAGCAAAGTAAAAATTTACAGAAAATAAAATAATTAAATAACCTTTAAATTACCTTTCAAGGTAAGATAGACTCTATTAACCTGTGATATATTTAAAGTACTATTTAGTTATTTTATTTTCGGTAGAATTCCAAGCTTATTACATGGAGATAGTGTCTGAGAAAACCACTAGTAAAATTTGTCGACGCAGTGTGGGATTGCTGTTATCCTTAGCAAGACGGAGCTCGTCTTATAAAGTAGAAGATATAGAGCGCATGATGTCTGACATACCACAATCAGTGCTTTCTGAACATGGACTCGAAGTTCTCTTGATGGAAAAATATTGAGGAATGAGTGAAACGCATTAGTTGCTGCTTGGCTTTATGAAACCATAATTAGACCAATAATGTTGGTTGGGGTTATTATCTGGTGGAATCCACTGGCGAAGGCAACACCAGGCAGCGCAAATTGGAATCGGTGCGGGTTTTCCGAGCACACGCACTTGTGCACCTAACGCTGTACTATGTAAATGTGGTGCCTGTGATATTCCCGGAAAAATTGCTGCAGCTCGAGATGGGACCAGATCAAAGAGTACTGGTCATAGATTCAGCTTAGTCTACGTACACTCTAAAATTTATGCAAACTTCGATTTTGTCCGTCAAGAAATACATACATCGTTACTAGCCGATTCTGACTTACTTTTCACTCACCTCCCATTAAGTGAAAAGTGGGAGTGGTGTAATTTTGCCACAGGGAGCCTGTGAAAATTTTTAAAGACGAGTCGAAAGTTTGGTAGGGATTTATTCTCCGAGTAGCTCTCTGTCAGCCAAAAATTTGGCTTCCAGTAGTCTGGCAGTGTATTTCAGGCGGAGGTGGTCGCAATCACAACGGCACACGATTGGCTACTCAGCAGTGTAATCTCTTTTCAGCAGGTCAACATTTATTCTGATATCCACGAGGAAATTCCTTGTTTAAATCGAAACTGGCCCGGGTAACCTGACCTCTCTTTCGACCGCCTCTAAATATTTCCTTAACAGTCTGTGCAGGAAACTACATTACTGCTAAGCTGGCTCGACAAGGCGACCTTGAAATTATGGCTCCGGCCAGACCGCCTGCGGACTTTAATTAAACAGGTGGACTCTATGTCGACTATATGGCAAGATAATAGCTTTAATTTGCATTCACTTCTGGATTATCTCCGTACAAATGCGCATTAGTCCGCAGTAACTGCACGAAATTTTAGTGCATTTAGACCAGAGATGGGCACGCACACATATCGTCACAGTTTTCACACGTATACAAGCACAATTTGCGTGCGCTGCAGCGCAAAAACGAAGTGTGCTCAGTACAGTGTGCGCTTCAAGTTAACGTTTACTCATTATACTAACAAAATTTATAAATACATAATATTTATATGTAAATATGAGTACCTACATACATTTTGTATATATATTTTTTTTTGTATGAAGGTGAAATACAGTTACGCGCGATACAGTGTCTGACTCTGATGACATCTGTCATGTCCAACAGACCTAAAAACCCCCTTTTGTGGAACCTTGACTAACCCAAGGTAATTTCAACTACACTGAAATTCAAAATATATCACAAAATTGCTTTTGAGAAAATTTTAGACGTTATTTTGTATTGAAATTATCGTATCGATATTAATTTCTCCTTCGTACGTTTTGATTCGGAGGAGATCGGCTAAGTGCTTATCATTAATTCGATTTCTTTGTTTGTTTAAAATTATCTTCATTGTTGAAAAAGCAGATTCGCAATTGTATGTCGACCCAAACATCGAATAAAATTTATATATTTGGCCTTTTATTTTTGGGTATTGGTCTTCATCAATTGCTTTCCAAAAATTAACGCCAGATAGCAAAGGAATTGAATAATCTTGTCTCATTTTTTCTAATTCCGTTTGGAGCTCAGGGGCTTGTTTTTCAATTTCACAAGTTAAGGGATGTTCATGCAAATCTATTATTTTATTTATTTCGTCAAAATCTTTAAATCGCTTTTCATAGTCAATTAATAAATTTTTAAGAATTAAATTTCTCTGCTCTCCTTTATAAATTTCATAAACCTTGTGGCAAACGGCATAATGCCTTCTTAAAAAAAATTTTGCATTGCGACATAAAATGCTATTGCATATCAAGCATTGTGGTCTGCCATCTTCATTTTCTATGAAGAAAAATTCATGCTCCCATTCTGGCATAAACATTTTGGAGCGCACTGTAAACAATTATTTTTGTTGCTAATGCGCTAAGCGGTGTTTGCCTCTCAATTGTTCGCCTTCAACTACAAGTAAAATATAAAGTCTAATAAATGCTTCGGCACGACCACCGACGACTACCGAACATTCGAGTTCTATAAATAGCTTTCAATGCTTATAGCGTACGTGTGATTTTGTGTAGTCGGCCGCGGCAGAGTGCCTATGCACACGCTGCCTCGTGTGCATAGGAACGTCGCGACGTGCCCAACTCTGATTTAGACCAACAAACAGCCTCGCGAGACCGACAATAATCGTAGTTTTCACGACACAGACAAGATCGGCACAACAACTCTTTTTTGTGATCTAAGTGTCTGCTCTAAATACGCAAAGTTGTAGTCAGTCATGGTGAATTGTTAATGTACATTTTTGCTAACCATTGCGAATTAACTTTGTTCCTTTGTAACGTATTTTAGCGAGCACTGGGACATGTAGGATTTCAAAAGCCCTCTGGCCGGTGGTGGACTTTAGGCGGTCAAGGGAATTTCGCTAATAAAGCGCCAACCCTTAATACTCGTAGGAGTTCTGCCCAAGCATTTTGCGATAGGGATTTCTACGGTTAGGCTTAATCGAACATCTGACCCTCTTTGTCGCAGCTGTTTGATGGATGACGAGGTGGAAACAACCTTTTATATTCTGCTCAAATGATTTGCTTTCGCAAGGCTGAACTTCAAGCACTGTGGCTGTCACTTCATTGACGGCCCCAAAGAGCACTCAGAGGTGAAAATCAGCAGCTTGCGGAAATTTTATATAAATAAAATATTTTGAAACCCTCTGGAGTAAATATTTCAAGCTTAATTGGTCATAAACATTTTATTTAATTTTGAGTTAAAAACATTCCGCCCCTCTGTAAAATAATATTGGTTCAGCGTCGTATCGTTTATTTGGTTTTCTCAATTCTAAATAAATACTAACCAAATCCCACTCGCAAGTATAGAAACATTTGAAATTTCGCTGACTTCCATATTTTGATTTATTGGGCAACTCATATGGCTAGTGTCCGTGTATATATGTATGCATGGATGTATGTATGTATGTATTTGTAAACGCTCACGTCCATTTACCAGCGTAATCACGTGGCATATTCGCCATTTGGCAGCGAATCCTTTTTCTCATTGTGGTTTTTGTACTAAACTCATAATTTGCGAATACCTGAATTGCATACAAAATCGGCTCATAAAATATTTTATAGCTAAAATATTTATTCGCATATTTCAAAGGAATGAAATCAAGTTAATGCCACACAAAAAATAAAAATATGACTAACATGCAAAGCATACTTAGTTGAAACATTTTATGTAATACAAATAAAATATATGCGTTCCGAAAGGCATTAATCACTTGTTTATAAATTTATAATGGCTGCGGGTGAAGTGCTGGCATAAATATAGGAACCACGTAAAAATCATTGGGGGCTTAACATTTGTATCCAGAAGTGCGGCAGCTTAGACTACGAGTATTTCGTGCAGTAATCAACCGCGCACTAAACCTGAAGCCTTGAATAATGCAAATTTCATTGGAAATTTGGAAATAACAAAATTTGACTCATGTAGATGTCTGCATATGTTCTGAAATTTGTTTGAGTTTGATTAGAAAAAACTTTTACAATATTTTCGGTTTTCTATTCGCTCTGCTTTTTGAGCGAAAAATTTGTATAGGGAAGGAATAACAAACTAAGCGAGCAGAGCTGACAACAATGTAGCTTTATTTGTGGCTCTTTAGCTGGCAACAATCTGTGCAAAGCTTTGTATTTTTGATAAATCAGATTTTAAGAAGTCCTGCGCTGCTATTCGAGTACTTAGTAAATGTTTAATAAAAGGAAGAAAGGAGTCTCGAAAGGTTCTTGCCTTACACAATTCGTTCGCCTTCGCTCTCCGTTCCATGATATTTTCATTAGCTTGAGTGTGACAAGCGAGAGGCTCATTGATTGATCAACTGTACTATATGAAAGGGAAAATGTGCACCCCTTTTGATTTATCCAACAAACTAAGGGCGAATAAAATTTTTTTTCAGATTTCAAAAAAAATTTACTTTACTCAAAACGCTAGACTTTGGTACTAAGTTTTAATTTTCCACGGTATTGAATATATTCTAAGACGTCTAAACCACTTGTGAAAGCAGATATATAAAGAATCTTTCGATACTTTCGTGCCATTTTTTAACTGTCATTACAGTAACTGACAGATCTGTGACAGATCATTTGACAAGCCAAAAATTGGAGATTTTCAGAAATGGATCGATATTCGATGCTGAAAATGCAAAAACAAAATCGCAATTTAAAAAAAAATTGAAAATGCTCAACGATTAAGCTCATTTTCACTGTCGTCCGAAAAGTTCCATAACAATTTTTTTTTGGCGAAAAATAGAAAAAAAAACAGTTGAAGTAGCAAGCTCCGAATTCTATGTTGTTGTTGTAACAACATAAAACATGCCTCATAAAATGTTTGGGATATGCTGCTGAATTGACAGTCCTTGGCGGGATATAAATCCGGGTCGTTCCGGTATCGTAGAACCTACTGTCGTGGAAACTCCGACAATTTCATGTAAAATCTCCCCTCCAATTTAAGATTTCGATCCACCGCTACCAATTTTTCGACTTTTTGAACATTTTTTTCAATCATTTAATTTAATTTAAAGTAAAATGAATGATAAATTTTCGGGCGCTCCAAACTTCCACCTTGTGAAATACTGAAATTGAATAGGCTACAAAGGTGCATATACAAAAATTTTCCGAAAATTCGGATAATGTTTTAATTTTAGTTCAAGTTCCTTAAGTTTTGTAAAAATTATGAATCTTCGATTTGCATGTTTCTGATTTTTATACAAACTGCATGTAAAATATATAGTTAATAAAAAACTATTGTAATAAGAAAAGTTTACCAAATGTTGGAAAGAGTTCGCTGTACATTTTTCGCTGCCATTCAAATTATAACTATATCACTTAGTCACAACATTTGACTATTTGTTATTTTTTAATTATTGAAAAAATATATATAGAACATTCTAAAACAAAACCCGTTTAAATTCAAGCTTCAAACATTGTGCGAAATTTGAAAATGTTCAACAAATTGTAGTCTAAACTTCAAAATTTTTAAAATTATTATTATTTTTGAAATTTTTTTTGCTTTTGCTAACATTCTTCAACTAACTAATCATATTCTTTATTTTTCTGACCTCGTGTGTCTTCGTACCGACTATGCAGCCGTTTTTTTCAGGTAGTCGAAAAAAATAGAACTGGATAAGAAATTTTTTTTTAAAAGAACCATTAACTACCTACACATTTGTTTTCAATCTACTTATCGCTCACTTTTCCTAAAAAAAATTTATGTCAAAGAGATTGTAAGAATATTATTATTATTAAATAGTATTATGTAAAAAAAACGCACTGCATTTCAATTATCACCAAAAAGCTAAAGCTCGGACTATTATGAATTTTTCATTTGCATTTAAAACAAAAAAAAAACTTTACTTTGAAGTATGCTGAAAGTTGTTTTTTAAGTGTTAGTTATAAACCTGCACGTACATAAATTGTACTAAGTGAGTACTAACTTTTGTATTTTCATTGCAATCACTCAATTTATATTCATTCAATTTGTAAATGCCAAAGTGAAATAAATTAAATGCGCACGCATACGCCCACATATCTTCCGGCATTTTTTTTTTTTAATAAGTAATTGTCTTTTTCTATATGTTTTTTTGTTTGTTGTTGTTTCATTTGCATTAATGCTTTCGAATATTTTTAGGTTATCAATCCGGTGAGTTGCAAGGCAGTTAAATTCAATTGGTTTGCAAAGCTATGGGCAATTGACTTGCTTTATTGACTTTTGCGTATGAGTGTGTGTGTGTGTGTATGTGGATATGTGTATGTACAGTGTTGTGCGTATAATAATGCATTTGGCTATCGCTTTTATATTTTCATATTGATTAAAATATGCACACCTGTGCTCAAAATAATAAATGTAACGTATGGATACGTTTTGAGAACTATTTTTTTTAAATTAAACTTTAATAATTTTTTTTTTTATAAAAACATAAATAAGTCGGAATTTAAAGCTGTATGTAGAATAAAAAAAAAGAGTAAAAAAAATTGGTTTCTAAATTTTTAATTTTTTAGTCAAGTATTTTGTAAACAAATATTGTTGGGTATGCAGTTTTATAAACTATTCTATTTTACTGACAGCGTGGCAGTTGGAGCGGCTAAAAGTCTTGCCAATTTTTGATAATCTTTTTTTTTTTGCTGCCGGTCTCGCGAATTTTGTTTCTTTTGTTGTGTAGATGATTCTCTATAGTGTGGTGAGAAGGAGAGTAAGATAGAAGATGTCAATGAGCGCTGCTAAAATCCTCAGTCTGACTTCTTTCGTCTACATTGGTTGGTTTGTTGTTGCGTTGCTTGAGAACCCTCGATCCAATTGAAGCGCTATTTTGTTACACTAATTCTCCTCAAGTCTTTTTTTTCCTGTAATGTCTCTTAGTTTCCAAACCATTTGGATTGGTAGATGAATCTACTGATGGTGTTCTTTGTGCAGTTGGAGACATTCTGCAGGTCGCTCGCCAAAATGAATTTTATGGTATGTTATCGTATCCAGGACTGGGCAATCACAGCGGTAGCGAGTGTTATATTTCAGTCGCATGTACTCCAACCGGCCAGTGTCACGTTATCGTGGTTCCCAGTCTAAATATATCATCCTCGACCTATTTAGCTTACAGTCCTCAACCATCTTCGTTGTTCGCAGTTTCTTATCGCAGTTTCAAGTCGCCTCAATGGCTAGCACCTCCGCTTGGATCTGTCGGTGTAGATGGTCGTGGCACCCTCCTTGGCCACTCTCCTTTGCTTCAGTGCCAACTAAAAGGAAACTTTGCCTGAAATTTTCGCCTGAAAGCAAGTGATGTAGGCACATAGTTTGTTTGTTCCTTTGTTTCTAAGAGTTTGAGCCCCACTATTGCTCAGCCCGACTCCGAGTTTTGTTGGCAGAGTTCGCCGCAACTTCACGAATGTGGAGCCCTATGGGCAGTTGGTTCAGGACCACATTAAGCGCCCAGATAGTAAATAAAATTAGCGTTGGCTTATTAAGAGAATGGACCAGAGTCCGTAGAGTGCCGAAGCGAGCATTGTCGTAGCGCAGGTCATCAATCGTCAGCTTTTGAAGCGAAGGACGCTCCCTCTAGCATTGATCCCTTGTAAAGTTATGCTCGGTTTCAAGTTAGAAGTGGGAGAATTGCCTGAATGTCTCCTAGCAGCGTGACAACGTAACATTTAAGAAAGCTTACTACATGGACAGTTCCCTCGCAAAGGTGTTCAGGATTCAGCGAGGTTCTCATGTGAGTTTACGTCGTTGAGCGCTGCGTACTTTACGTAAAGCATGCCGATGCTTCAAAGGTTTTCACCGCTGGTGTAACCAGGGACGACGGCCAATAAGATTCTGCCCTATTGGACGAGCTTCCTAGTTTCAGCTGCGGGATCAGTCTGCTTACTTTCCATACAACAGGAATAATAAAGGGGGAACATAGAGAGACTGAAGCTGAAGACGAATGTGTCAACGTCAGACCAGACTGTTGCCTACCCTTCCGACCACCTTACCCTTGATCCTTTCTACTGAACGATGCAATGTGAATTGTAAAACAGCCCACACATTTCTTCGGCTCCGACGAGTCCCGAGTGCCGAATGAGATCTCCACTCACTCATCGTATTTCAACGGGTTAAACTGGAATCTAACAGCCCTATGGGTACTCCTCTCACTTGCTACGCTCATACTCGTACTGGACTACATTGTAACAAATATCGACATTAAGATCTCGAATTCGGGGATCACGAGGAATGATTAGTAATTCGAAATAACTACATAGAAATCGTCATACAGGAACTTTAGTTGCCTGCAATTCGCACAACACTGTAGGTGAGTGTAATAAATACCAGCACTTGCATATTTTGTGCATATCAATGCACATTATGGCATCAAAAAAATTAACAAAAAAAAAAAAAAAAGTTCGCTGAAAATAATTTTACTGCTGCGGCAACAAAAGCTTACAACTGATAAAATTATTCAGCAAATTACGCAAATGAAAGCGTTATAAATTCTGTAAAAAATCAAAATTCATAATTTGTTAACATTTGCAACGCAACAGCAACAACTACAACACAATACGTTAATTATACGAACGGAATGGCAAAAATGCTCAATTATATCCTTGTTGTAAGGATACCGACCGGCCAGCAGTCAAGAGGTGTAAAATGGGGGGGCGGTGGCTTGCAGCAAAAAGCATTAATAATCATTAATTTGTAAATAAACAGTAGGTCTAGTGGGCATGTCGCAGTTGGTAGGCAGCCGTCTAGTTAGCGACGTATGCATTGCAAGTAGTTGCATGCTGTGCATACAACAAAAGCAACAAAGTGAAGGCGGTGGCACGCAATCAGCAAATAAGGCAGAAAATGGCGGCAATTTGTTTTGTTGTCGTTAATTGCCGCAATAAAGTCAATTCATGCAACAGCGCCTATTCGTAGTGTTGCAAGGGGGGCGGGGGTTGGGATGAAGTGGCAACACTGCTGTTGCAACACTTGCAACTTGTGTGAGTGGCAAGTGTAGGGCTATTTATTATTTATTATTACAAGCATTGTTTTTATTTGTATTTTTTTTTTCAACGTTTTAAATCACACATGCTTTTGCTGTTGTTGTGCCAGTTGTTGCATGTGTAGCACATTTCCTTTGTGATGCAAACATACAAACTGATGTGTACACTCCGTTGCGAAATTATAAGGTCACCTACCACATATTGACGCATTTTCGAAAATTTAATTTTCTTTATTTAATTACCGTTACTTTTCCATAAAAAAAAAATTCATTCGCTAACAAAAACCATTGAGCACAAGTGTCAAACTGTATACAAAATTTATAAGACTGACACACTTCCATACAAAGTTCAAATTAAAAAAAAAAAATTTCGACCAGAAAAAAAATAAATTTTCATCCAAATTCCAAACTTAAAACCAAATCTAAAAAAATTTCGAGTATGTAGTTTAGTTACATTTCAGTATAAAAAAGTTCAAATTTGAAGGAGCTACGAATTGCTGTTGATTTTATAGAAAACTTATAAAATTTAACACATTTTCATAAAAATTTTAAACAAAACATTTTCGTTTTGTTTTGAAAATCTGTAAATAAATACTTAAAAAAAAAACAATTATCGACTAAAACAAAATCAATGAAATTTTATCAGAATTTCAAACATAAAAAAACATATAAATCAAACTCTATGGAAAATTTGTAATAATTTAAAAAACTGTCGTCGAAAATTTCGAGCTTAAAAACTTGTAAAATTTTCGACTAAACTATTCAGCACCAATAAAATTTCATGAAAATTTCAAACTTAAAAAAGTTCTAAAAACACTTTTTCAAATTATTTCAGTATAAAAAAGTTCAACTTTAAAGTATCTGTCAATTTTTAACTTTTTTTATGTCGCATTTGTTTCCATATAACGAATAAACAAACATTCTTTTTTTTTTTGTGGAAGAAAATTGAGTACCTGAAACCTGCAATTTCATTTTTTTTATTTTAGGCTAACTTATTTTATAGAACCCATTTTTTTTTAAGTTTTAAATTTTAATGGAAATTTTTTCATTTACTAAAAATTTTGCGTAAAGTTTGAAACTTGGGTGTCTGTATGTATGTATATAGTTTTTTAAGTTTGCAATTTAGATGAAATTTTATTGTTTTTTTTTTAGTTTTGTCTAATTAATTTTTTAAAACACAATATTTTCTAAATTTTAGATTTTAATGAAAATTTTTTCATTTACTAAAAATTTTGCATAAAGTTTGTAGCTTAGGTGTGTATATAGTTTTTTAAGTTGCAATTTTGATGAAATTTTATTGTTTCTTTTTTTAGTTTCGTCGAAAATTTTACCAAGAATTTTTTTTTTTTTTGCATCTTGTTGAAAATTATTGCTTTTCTAGTTTTAAAGATGGTTTGATGCTTGGGCGAGAAAAATTCTCAAAAGTGATTTTGTTTACTCAGTCAATTTTTTTTTTAATTTCACAAAATTAAAATTATTCAAAATTTTGGATTAAGTTTGGAATTTCGAAGAGATTTCATTGATTTTTTTTTTTTTTTGGTTTAGTCTACGCAATGTATTTCAATCAAAAATCGGGAAACTGTTTGAATGTGTAGTGGTCTTATAATTTGGAACGTAGTGTATGTACTCAAAATGTTAGCTCCCCCTCAACGTAGCCATTTATTATCGTCTTTTAGCGCTCATTCATTTTCTTTTATCGCTTTTTTATTACATTTCCCACGAAAAGTTTGCAGTGTGCCACCAAATGTTGCATGAACAGTGAATGTACTCATATACTCGTATAATATAGATACAAATGTAGTATATACAGTTACAGCTATGTAAATAATGGATTGTGTAGTCCAACAATAATTTTTCTGAAATTTACTGCCACTGCTGTGATTTAAATGAATGCGAAGCGTTGGCTACTTCAATCGACTATACAAAACACACACACGCTCCCATATGTATATTATATACACATATACATACATACATATGTATATACTTATCCATAGCGAGGCATAACTCCTCAACTTTCCTACATTCCTTCAATTTCTCATTTACTTTCCATTCACACCCATCTTACAACTCAATTTTTTATAATCTCATTATCTTAATTGTTTGGCCTACCTGTCGCCTTCATTTGGTCTTCGGCTTATCGGCAATATTTCATTCTACTTTTCTATAGAAATTCGCTTCGATTTGAGTTTAATAAAAATGTTAATCCATTGGATTAAGTCGTCAATGGGGTGAGGCATTGACACGCAGTGCGTAGATAAATAATCAAAATATTTTCCCTCACCTGCCTCGATAAATAGGGCAATAAGTTAGTTTTTGAAATGAATGTATGTAGTTTGTGTGGGTTAGGAATATAGTTCATAGAAGCATTCGCGCAATATCGAAACCAATGTCCATAGAATGAGATTATAATATACATATGTAGTTACGTGCCTACATTGCCACCTTTAGCTTCTGTTCACACAATTTCCAAAATTTGTCAATGTAACGGCGCGATTATACTGTGAAACATTTTAATGACTTTTTTCTAGGACAGCAACTGTAAAATTTAGCTTACACGCATGGTAGGTGAACCCGGAACGAATTTGTTCCATCTTATCACATTTTTTTACAGTGGTTTAGTTTGTCAAATTTTTGTTTAAAAAAAGTGCCTTTTTTTATATTTTTGAAATATTGTTTTTAAACAGACTGCCAAACAATTTCCGCTTTCAGATGTCCACAGTGAAATTTAGCGAGACGCTTGTTTGTAAAAAATTCTTAACCCTAAACTCTCACCTTAATGAGTCTTTTAGACCCTTGTTTATTTAAAGAGATTTCGCTTAAAGGTGATAAAATTGCTGTTAGATATTTAAAATATTCTAAAAAAATGTAAGCCTTAACTTTCAGTATTCCTCCCAGAAAAAGAGAAAAATTTTCGAGGGTTAAAGAAATATCGTAAATTTGGTGCGCCTGGGGATTTAATAAAATAATAACGAATACTGCCCAAAACCCACAACCATCAGTATACTCGATACTTTTTCTATAGTGTTTTTTGACCGCTGAATCCCAAAATAATCCATAATTTTTCCAGTATTGTATTGTAAATTTGCTTATACTTCGGCTACAGAACAATCTACATATTAAATTTTTCCTCTATCGTTCAAAATAATTATTTTTACGGAAAGTAAAGGGAACTCAAACAATAAAATAATAATAACAATTCATACTTAATTTTACTCCACACACTTTTCCCGAGGCTCTTTTCAAAATAGCCATAACATCGACTAAGCTCTCAAGAGATAGAAAGGCGATCTGAAGGAAACAGTTTCAGAACTGCACTGTCTTGGCAGCAGATATGAATAGGATTCCAAGCCGGGCATCCACTTCTCGTGAGTCTGATAGGGGTTTTGTTTTATTTTTTTTCACGAGGAGGAAGCAACGTAAGCCAAACCCCCCAAAAATCGTTTGTGTGGTACTTGAAATCCAACTAAACCTCCTACCGTCTAAGTGCCAATCCCTCGGTACTACCGTAAAGTATTTCGCTGGGCCGGGCTTTGAGCACAAAGCTCGACGTTGAATCGAGTTGAATCATCATCTGTTTTCGTTCTTCGTATTGACAGTTTTTTTTCCTTGTACCTCAGCAATTCTGCCACTTTTTCATCTAGCGTAAAAACAGTCCTTCATTGATTGAAAATTTCTACTAAGACAGTTGAAAGGAACGGGGTTCTGTGCCACCCAATCGATAAATTTCCTGTTGGCCAAACGGCCAGAAAAAACTGGTTGCAAAGCCGCGCAGCATAGGCAGTTGGAGTGGACTGGATTTCAGGCTCCACTTCAACTTCTATGAAGTTCTGCGTAGTTTTTCCGCGAGACGCAAAATAATTAGATTTTTTTATCTTCATCGGTTGCCTACTTGCTGCATTATTCGCCACTGAGTTTGATAGGGTTCCCACTTGAATGCGGCGTAGTGTAGGCTGTGTACTGTCAGAGAGAACGATATCAAGCCGTTTCTAAGTCAAGTGTCGTCTGCTTAGCTAAACCAGGTCGCTGCTTCTTCGCCGTTGTTATTCCCTCAGGCTCGCTGAATCCAGGCTTCTATAGTCCATTTCTAAACTTCCATATCCCCGACAAAAATAAACGTACTTTGCGCGCACAATTTTCAAAAAAAAAAAAAAAACAGAAATGGGCCGCCGTTCCAAAATCTGATGATGCATTGGCTACTCGACGATTACTTGCGACTTTTCCGATTCCCAGTTTCGGGAGTTTTGCTCGTCATTTCGAGTTCCTCTAAGGCCCAAACTGAGAAGCGAAGTGTCGTATGCCTTCAACTGCTGAGCCGATTAATGCACTGGCGAGTCGATGTACCGCGACTGAGTCGCCGACTCTCGGATTCGGCAGCCGGCGTACGACGGCTGTGACCGTGTTAGTGTTGAGATATTCTGTAAGCTTTGCTATCGACTACATCGCTGTAATATATTTGGGGGTTTACATTCTTCACATACAACTTGCAAGTAAAAGGCTTTTGAAGATTGTATGGGGAGGGTAGGCGAACGCAGATTGCTATGCATCAACACTTTGCTTCAGAGGTTCGGGGTAAGATCGCTTTTTTAGTTTGCCAGCTCACATTTTGCCAATAAAGTATATATGTAGTCATCCGAAAGAAATAAGCGTTCAAAGATTTAAGGCCTTGATTGTGCCGCACATCTAGTATTTTAAGTCTTTAATTTGAAAATGTTTAAAAATGCTGTTCACTTGTCTCATTCGCTGCAGTTACTCTCGGCTGCTGGCTTTTATCGCTCAAAAACCACAAACAAGCATTTGAATGGTCAATAATTTATGCGAATTTTTTTCCCAACGTATCATATAACGCAAATTGATAATAAAACTTGAATGTCATTTAAATCGCTCTAAGCGCCATTTTATGTATTAATACATTTATAAATTTAAAAAGATAAATGAATATTTCAAGTGTCACAGTTTTTATGGTACTGCCAAATGACCTGAATTGAGCCTTTTATTCCTACAAATTGCTACAGCTTCATTACTTATTTACCTACAGCATAGTTTTTATTGTTTGTTTTTTTTTTTGTTTACAACCTCGACCACTAACTTGTGAATCACAGCGGCATAAAGCATGGATTATTTATTTTTTAAACTGTTTTGTTTTTGTTCTTTTCTTTTTGCTGTTGTTTTTGGTAGCGCAGTAAATTTGGGTTGTATTTGCGCTTGTTCTTGTTTTTTTTTTTGCTAGTTTGCTGATTTGCTTTTTTCGCCGAAATCTTGCCATTTTTGGCGCTTTGCTGAATCGTTCGCATAATTCTACCGACAATTTATTAATATTTAAATTTGATAAATATTTTTTTTTTTTGGTGTTGTTTTATGTCATAACAATTTTTCACTGCCGTTATATTTATTATTCATAGCTGCTGTGAATTGTAGTGCGTTTGGTTGGAGCGGGCGTAGTGTCACTTTTTTTGTTGTACTCATTCAAATAGTGCCGCATTAATTTTTAACATATCCACATTTTTTCAACAAAAATTCGTAAAACACTGTGCAACAACTGAAACAGGCACATACTTTATTAATATTTTCTGAAAGTATACCTACATATGTAGTAGTAAAATATTCTATGTAATTGCAAAAGCTAGCACGATTTTCTTTTTAAAATGTTTCAATCAAGTTTTTATGCCGCCCCTAAGTTGTTTTCAAAAAATTGAAAAAAGTGCTCAAATATTTACCGGAGCGAAACGCAAGGTTAAAATATAACGACTTTGCAAATTTGTTTTCTAGAGGGGTTTCTTGAAATAAGAGTCAAAACTACACTTTTCTGTGGGCGCTAATGGGTTAAAATGTTCTACGAAAAGTTTCTCGTGAAATTTCACTTTCTATGTTTTCGCCACTTTTTTGAAGACAAATGTAAAATTGGTTAAAATGTTCTACGAAAATATTGTCGGTAAAATGCTTAGACATATATTTTTAAAAGCGTTTCCACTTCTTTGAGTTGCCATAAAATTGTCGCATAGTGTAATATATAAACATTCTTGTAAAGCTGAAATTTACACTAATTTTTTCACCTCGAAATCCGTTAAATTATATGACCACTACATCAACTGTCAACGCTTTTCAATCATCAGGATATTTTCATTTTTAACCATGCTCTGGCTATTTGATATTAAGGCATTTATTTGAAGAAAAAAGAAAAAAAAAAACCAAAAAATAAGCCGACTAGGAAATGAAACGATATTCAAATTGCACATTTGACATTTTTATGGCGGCTCAACAGTTTTGGGCTGCTTGCGGCTGCACCAAAGTCCAAAGTCATTCAATTCATCTTTTTTTTTTTTTTTTTTGTTAATATCCACGGGAGGTGCTTGCGTTTGTGTGCGTTTCTATAGGCTATAATTCTTCTACAAACATTCACCGTGTGCCGCCCTTTTTCGAGCGTCCACACCTCCTTTTTCTCCATTTCAATAACATTCATATGCACCACTCCACTGCGCTCTGTCTCTCTCTCTCCATCCTTCTATCATTTTATGTGGCGCGGCTGCCTATTCAAACGCACCGCTCATCGGTGGGGTACCTGGTTGCATACCTGCCATTGTGTCGCCGTATTTTGACATGTTTATGTTGACAATATACCCTCTACATATATTCCATGCTCTGCGCGATGAGACACCTCGGGCGTGTTGCTTCAACGAGTCGGCTTGTTTGAATAAAACATAAAATACCAAAGCATATTTGTAGCGTTGAAAGCGCAATGATCACACATCTCCATATATTCATTTGTGTCTCGGCTGTGTAAAAATAGTTGAAAAATTGAGCGAAACAAAGAAATAAAAATCTGGATATGTAAAACGTTTTAATTAATGGCAACAAGCGGCGATGACATAGCCGCCTCCTTAGCATCAGCCTTGAATTGCCTTCCGACGTTGGAAAGGTAGAATAACAACAACATCGCAAGCAGTGTGTACGAGTAGGCAAAGAGGCGTTAAAGCTACCGCATTTTTTCTATATAATATTTCCAATAAATTTACTTTCTAGTTTTCGTTTTTCGTACTATTCCCTTTATCGAATGCGCTGTTTTTGTTTTTTTTTACTTTTCTTGTAAAAATGTAACAACACGATTGGGGCGGTCCAGCAACATTACTTACATCCCACCCGATTGTCGCTTGGTTGCTATGTCCAGGTGTCCTTTGCGTGTAAAGAGACGCAATAGAATAGTATTTAAAAATTTCAGCCGGTTTTTAAAACAAACAGAGTTCATTGGCAGTACAAAATTTTACTTGTAAATTTAAAATATCAGAGAAGTTTTATTTCGCAGACTATATGTAGCTACCTACATACATATGCACAGTGATCCATTTACAATATACGAACATTTTTCACTTTAGATTTGTTTCATTAATTTTTTTTAAGTTTATTTTATAATGAAAACTTTTAAAAATAAAAGCGTGTATAAAATTGTGAAAAATTAAATTTTTTCTTCAATGTTCACAATGTTATTTCCAACGAATGCGTTTGGTAGTGTTTTTTTTTTGTGTAAAAACTATGACATCAAAATCAGAATTTTGTACAAATTAAGAAAAATGCCCAAGATGTTGTAAAAAAGGCAGTAGTACTGAATTTTGTTTGTTAACTTTTCTAAGTTTTATCAGCAGCATAAAACTCCCAGTACAGATAAAGAATACAGTTATTTATGTTTTTTGTTTTTTTTTTTGTTACAATATTTCCAAATTTTCGCATTAAATTAATTTTGTAAGTTACTATAAAAATCCTAATTCGTTTTAATGAAACCCATAAAGTGTAAATTTCAAGAAATTTGCAAAATGCTGTTCACATTAAATTTGTTTAATTTTTTTTTTTTGAAAAATATTTTTTTTTAGAATACACACCTTTTATACACAAATGAAACTTTCAATCGGAAAAATCGCAGAATATATACAGCACAGAGATAGAGAGATAATGTGTCAAAAAATTTGCGTAGTAATAGTTTTTTTTATAATATTCGCAACGTTTTCCACATATAAGGTTTTCTGTTAAATTTTTATAAAACCCCATTTTATTTCGTAATGAAAACTTTATAAATGCAAGTTTCAATTTTTTTACAATATAAAAAATAATAAAATTTTTGTACTTTTTTAGTGGTTTTCATTTCATAAAAAATTGTATTAAAGTTAATAAGGTTAATTTTTTGTAGAAAATCGTAGTTTTTTTTTTGTATCATATTGAATTTCCATATAAAAATTTTTTGCATAAATTTTTCATAAAAATAAATATAGGTAAATTTATGTGTTCAAAGTTTCAATTTTTATACAAATTTTTTTTAAATCTAAAAATGTGTTAAAAAGATGGAGAGTTTATGAACCTTCCACAACTTGTCGGCATTACAAAATTTTGCTTGTGAATATATATAATTATAAGCTGTGGGTAGTTAAAAATTACATACAGTGGTTTTTTTTGCAATATGTTTTTCACGTGCAATTTAGTATCTTATTTTTTTTATAAAAAAAAGTTAATTTATTAAATAAAACTGTATAAACCAAATATTTAAATTTTCCGAAACCTCTCGAGTACATAGTTTTGTTCAGTTAAGTATAAAAAAGTGTGAGTTTGAGCGATTAAAAATTGTCGTTGATTTTCGTTTATTTTTTAAATATTTTTTGCCTACAATTTCGCATTTTCTTCTTTTGTACCACGATTACCGGTTATATCTTTCTTATACGAGTATATCTCAAGCTAACTACCTGGTCGACTTTACAGTCAATTTGTATTCTCTAAGTATAATGATGAGAGATCTCATTTAGAGAGCAGCGGCTTTCTTTAAGCGAATTTGTGTTGTCTACGCAGGAGTCTTGAGCTTCCAGAGCTGCTTGACTGGCAGAGAATATGAAGTTCTGCATCTTCTCTTTAGGTCTTCTGACAAGCTGTGTACGCCAGGCATTCACTACATTGCCGAGCAAGCCGGAAAAACGTTTCTCGTTCCAGCCCTGGAGAGAATATTTCCCTTTCGACCTTTTCCGTTGAGCTTGAAGCCATCAGTATATCAAAATGTTTAACGCGCTTCGTTTGTGATGAGAAGTAGTGTTTCAGTCTTATCGAGTTGGTATGGAGACCTCATATTTTTGGTGAAGGTATTTGATTGTTTACAGTAGTCAATACTTACAGATATCGGTAAGGGTGCTATAGTTTCTAAAATTTCCGAGTGAACGAACGTACTCGTACAATGAGTTCAAATCCCGTCTTAACCTGCAATGACAGTTAACTCTCTAGCTTAGGCAGATGCAGCTTTATTGGATGAAAAGCTCCGCCTATCCATAGCTCCTCCGCACTTTTTTGTATCCCTTAATATAAGTAGTGGCGATATGGTCCAATGTGCCAATGTTTTTGACACTTGACACTTACAGTAAGTTCTGTGCACTTCGTTCGAATTGCTGCGAATAGCTTTGCTTTGTGTTTCAACTAAAGGCGCGAACAATTTTGTACCAATTTCCTTTGCTTATACTGCAGCCAAGTGAAGCCATTGTTTATGATATCCAATTTTAAACTGTTTGCTAATTCCAGCTATAATTGCATTTTGGCGCCAACATCAAGTGACGCCGAGGCAGACCCCGACCGAGCCGGGATAACCAACCAACCCATGAACTGGGGCATGCCCAGCAGGATTCGATTCGAAAATACAATCTCTTAAATATGTTAGATGTTTTTGTTTTCATTAGTAGATGTTGCAGAACATTAGCCTTTCGATGGCTCATTTTCAGTCAGCATAATAAAAAGTAGAAAAATAACAAAACATTGTATGGCAATTGATTTACAGCGCGTAAAATAGAATGAAAAATAGAAATTAGAAAATTAAAATAAAAAAAAACAAAAACAAATAGAAATGTACGCGCGTACTTATTTAGTACCAGCAGAGCTATTGCTTCGCAGAATTGCCATTCGCGCGCGTGTGTGTGTGTGTGTGTGTATGACTGTGTTGTGGGTGAGTGCGTCGACGCTCTGTTTATTTGTACACCTGCTGGCGTTGGGCGCTGTTTCTGTCATCGGCTATGTGGAAAAGAGGCGTTGTGTTGCTACAGCTACAGCCAAAGCAATCGGCCAGCACTTGCCACTCATATGAGTCATTTTCATGTGGCAATTGCGTTCGTTTGCAGCCTGCGTGCGGTGCTTCGAGGCGGAGTAGCCATGGCAGTAGCCATAACTTGAAGAGTTCATTTGCATTGCATGGAAAATTATTATTGAATGAAAAATAAATACAACAAAAAATACCCAACGCTCAAGCGGCAATGGCTGCTGTGATTTTTTGGTTTATTCGGTCTAGTCTGCGCTAGTTGTAACAATGGGAAAGCATGGCAAACTCCAAGCTCACTCCTTTCTTTCGGCGTCGTTGGGTGTTCCTACTTTACATACATTTTTATACCAAATATCAATAGCTGATAGGAAAGTGTGGAAATATTTATTCATCCTCGCCCCGTTATTATTATTTCGTCTACCTTGCGGCCGCATAACTTTTTTTTTTTTTTGTTTTTTTTTTTTTGATTAACATAAAGCCAAAATAAGTTCAACAAAATATTTTTACAGATACTTGTAGCGTTGATGTAAATCTAGCAATATTTGTATATTTATTTACAAACATACATCCATAGTCGCTACATTGTAAGTATTGTATTTTTTTTTTTTTGCGGCAAAATATTTTCATATACAATTTGCCTATTCATTTGTGTTGAGGCGCATAAATTATAAGCGTGTATTGTTTTGTCAGCCCATTAAAAAAGTGGCACTTGAGAATTCCTGAAATTTATTGTTCGAAAAAAAAAAAATAGCGAGTTTGCGTAGTATATGTGTTTAAAAATATTGCGGCCAGCTCATGAAAGTTTAAATAGTTAGCTAGCAAATAAAAAATATAAAATTTAATGGGAAATTAAATCGAGTATAAAGGCATCAGTAAACACAATTATACAATCAAATTTTTATACTCGTATATATTTAGGATTGTTGTATCAATATGCAGCAAAGAACACAAATAACTGCTATCTCAAATTTATAAATTCCGAACGGTGCCTGGATTTTCTAAAATTTAACGGAACAGTTGCTATATGAGAGATATTTTTTATTTTACCAATAAGAGTTACTTGCCAAGTTGTTCCGTTCTTTTTTCACAACGTTTATTTTTTACGCTGCCTGATAATTGTTATTAAAAACAAACTATGTTTTCCGTTGCCGATAAAAGTTATTTTTTATGCTCCCTGATAACTGTTATCCAGGAGATATATTTTTAAACATGGCACTAAGAATTTTTTCACAACGTTTATTTTTTACGCTGCCCAATAACTGTTAGTCAGAAAAAATATATTTTCCGCTTCCGATAGGAGTTATTTTTTATGCTGCCTGATAACTGTTATCAAGGAGATATATTTTACACGCGGCATTAAGATTTTTCACAACGTATATTTTTACGCTCCCTGATAATTGTTACGCAGGAGATATGTATATCCTTTCCGTTGGCAGTAAGTGTTATATCGTAAAGTTTATATCTTACTTTGCCTTATGACAGTTATCCATGAGATATATTTGTTTTTTCCTTGGCAATAAGAGAAGTGTTATTCAGGAAAATATTTTTTCTGTTGGCAATTGGAGTTATTTGTCAACATTTATTTTTTACGCTCCCTGATAGTTCTTATACAGGAGATATCTTTTTTCCTGAGCAAATACGGGTTATTTGGCAACGTTTATTTTTTATGTTGACTGATAACTGTTATGCAGGAAAAAAAATTCCTTCGCCAATAAGAGTTATATCGTAAAGTAAATTTTGTACGTTCGCTGATAACTGTTATTTTCGAACTTTTATTTTCTATGCAACCTGATAACTGTTATGCAGGTGATTTATTTTTTCAATTGACACAAAAAAGTAATCTTACCTTTTTTTGCGATGCTGATAACTTTTATGCAAGAGTTATTTTCCAAGTTTTATTTCTTACGTTGCCTGATAAGTGTTATATAGGAGTAATGTATTTTTCGTATTTTTAAGAATGCCTGAATAACTGTTATGAAATATGAAATAACATTTATTTCCGATGTTTATTTTTACTTTGTCTGATAACGGTTATTAGGCGAAAAAATTAATTCACTTATTTTCTAACGTATATTTTTACACTGCCTGATAACTGTTAGGTATGCAAAAGATATGTTTTTTCCGTTAAGACGTATGTATATCTTAATTTTTTTTACGTTGGCTAATAACTGTTTTTTTCCGTTGCCAATAAGAATAATTTATTTTTTATGTTGTCTTAGCGATAACGATCCCAAGCTTATCACAAAGCCAATAACTATGTGATTTCTATTAAATTTTTCCACTTCAATACCTCATTCATTCCAATAAACCATCTGCCATTGAAAAATCCAATTCTTCAGCCTTTTACCGCGAATATTCTCTAATAATAATTTAAAAATATAATATTAAACCGTTAGTCTCCTAAGTGCACTCATTACGAGTAGTATATTTTGCTATCGCGCATTGTGACCTCATTTCTGGCAAAGGACTCATCGACTCTTCTGATTCAGCTGCATCAAGAATAGACTACTCTACTGCTCCCACAGAGCAATTCAAGTATTCCAGCTTTGTGTTGGTGTGTGTGTATGACTGTTTTATATGGCATGCAATTAAAAGAAAGCGCAGTTTGGGGTTAAGATCAACGCTTATACTGACGTCTTAATAAAATATTGTGTGAATCATTTGGATTTTAAGCGCTGCAGCAGATTTGCTTGCTTTATGCCGATGATTTTTAATTCCAGAAATGAACAGCAACTTTGCGCTTCTATGGCCTTTGCGCGAGCTTTTATTTTAATTTTATTTTATTTTTTCATTGCTCTTGCTATCAAGTATATTGTTCTCGCGCTGCTGTGCACTGAAGTGCCTGCGGCTTGTGTAGGCGCAAACAAGCTGACGGCCACGAGCGCCCCAGTAGTCGTCTCATAACTGAGTTGCATAATAAATCTTAAGTGCTAAGCCAAACCAACAAATCGTCTCAGCAGCCCGCTGAGCTTCTGTGCTTGCCATATTCGCGGTGCCACTTGCTTTGTGCGCTCGATCGCGCATTTGCCGTTGCCGTCGCCGACGCCACCACCCATTAATTTCATTAATGCCAGCGGATTTTATGAATAGTATGAAGGAGTACTTCACCAATTACCGTTTTGGTTGGCGATTGGCGGCCTGCAGCTTTTTGCGTTTGCGGTGAATATTGAAGCAGCTCAGTTATCTGAATGTTCATATAACTACGAGTTTAAAAAGGATGTACCTAAATAATGTCGTAAAATGTTTGTTAAGAGACTTTTTCAGATTTTAAGAGCTCAAATTATTAGAATTAAGTTTTAACTAAAACAATTGTATTTTTTTAAGTTCACAAGTTCAATTAATGGTAGAAGATGTCTTGTTTGGTAGCAATGGGTTCGATGTGGTTCTTATCATAAAAACATAACTTTTTTACCTTAGCTATAATACCAAATTTAGACATCGCAGCAGATAAGCAACTCTTTGTTTTTTGAGTCGAGGGCTTACTGAAAGTCGACAAAGAGGCGTTGAATGCCGATTCCTCTCTCAAAGCTCTTTTCTAAGATTTGACATATCGTGAATATCTGGGCGACGATAAACTTACCAAGTCTAAAACTACACTGATAAGGTCGAAACACTCTTGTTGTCCTTCACAGAACATAATAAAATATCAGAAGACTGTTTCCAATCTAGTGGGTGCATGTTTAAGATCGCCCTCCTTCTGGACTGACCCGAACGCACTTAAATTTCCAACAAAACTTCACCAGCTTCTCGCCAACTTATTAGAGAAGTTCCCCTGTGAAGCCGTCAACACTTGCCGGTCTGTTACCCTGTATTCGTGTTATTGCTATTTGAACTTTACCGAGATCAACATCTCCGTTCTCACCGGTGCTGTCCCCGTTAAACAAAGTGGAAAGAGACCTCCGTAACTCAGTATGATTTGGAGATCAGTCACCTGATCGCCGTTTTTATTCTGACAAGAATTTGCCACGCTCTTAAAACCTTCCACAAGTCACCGCATCTTCTGGTCGAATTTTTGAGAGCCTTTCCTGTCGACCACCATACTAAGGTATTCGAACGTGGAGGCTGAGAAATATTATTGGGATTGGCATCATCAAATTCACTGTTGCCACTATTCAGTGCTGTATCTGTATCTTTTGGTCTGGTTTCCGTTTTTATGTTCCGATCTTAAGAATTTCTTTAAGTCGACGCATCTTGTAGTAGAATTTCCTGCCGACCAGCAAGTCTCAGTACGTTAATTGAGGTTCCATCGTGTTGGTTGTATTTCCCTTCAATGAGACCAAAGATCCCTTTCCTCAATTTCGGTATCGCGCTGAGGCTGCGCTTGTGTGATTACGTGGCCTTTATATTCCGTCAGCGATTGGACGCAAATGTGTGAGATATTGAAGTAACTCACTTTGAAACGAATTGTCTAAAGTACACCAGACCGAACGCTAGGACTTGTTTGCGTAGTCTCTCTTCCGACAAAGAATTTGGGTTTTCTTCCCGCAACAGCTATAGTAGACGATGCAAGGTACGATCGTTTCTTAACTTGGCTCGTCGCTTTCATTTCATGGATGGCGGTAAAGTCGGTCTGTGGTGTTTCGACTATTTTTAGCCTTGCCGCGACACCTTCCCCATCAAAGGTTCGGCCATACCAGATACATATTCCCAAATCATAGTCCCTTCGATTGTCATAAAAGAGTGAGTAATTCGAGTGAGCAGTTTTGTAGCCTATTCAATTTTATCACAAAAAAGTGCAAGTTTCAAACAGCTGAAAATTCTTCTTGATTTTTTATCTACCATTTTTCCCCAACAAAAGTAAATTTTGCCTACTATATGAACTGTATATGAAGTCTCTTGCACTAAAGTTGTCCGTAAACGTCAAGAACGTGTGTTGCGACTTGCTTCGCCATATCAATATTTTAGCCCAGAAAAATTTCTCTAACTATTTTATTTATCGCAACGAAGTCTATTACAATCCGCGATAACTTTGCTTTAACTACAAAAAGGCGACAAATAACTAACGAACCAAGAAAAAATAAACAAGTGTTGCGAATTAGAGTGGCTTGAGCCAGTAACTAAGTTATAAAATTGGATAGGCCAACAAACTAACCAAAGAATTGCATATCTTTGCAATGCCGTGAGCAATAATTGCCAGTACATAGGCAGCTTGAAAGAAACCTCGAGATGGAAGTGAAGTTTCTGTGGATAAAATCAAAACTCGTAAAATGTACACCACCCCTACCGAATGCCTATTGAATGGCTAACAGAAGACGACGAACCACTCTAACGCATAAGGACCACTATCGGAAAGTCTAATGAAATGGCCGATAGGCGTGCGCAAAGCTTACTACGAGGACGTGGCAATAAATGGCCCATCATACTCGTGCGGACAGACATTTGTGTTTGTCTCAGGTTCACGTTTGTTTGTAATTTGCTTATCTTGATTGGCGATAAAAAATGAACGACCAAGCGCGCGAAGGAGCCGCGTGCCTCGAGCTGCGCTCACCTATCCCCTTTCCTCCACTTTGCAGCAGGTAGATGGCGGTGGATGGTTAGGTGAGTCGATACAGTTGCTTGAAAGGTTCTATGTACGAACGTCTACCTTTGCGCCATGGCTGGCGGTCATAATGTGGCACAAACATGAAACAAACATCTTGGCTAGGTGGCAGCTACTGCATCTTTTGGTCGCCTCATGTTGTCTCGTTTTGTTGCTTTCTTTGGCCTGCTCATTGTAAGTGCAAAGTGTAAACATAACAAGGATAACGACTTGCGATAATGCCATAACGATACGCTCATATCAGTCCGGGCATGCTGTCCATGTGCCGGAATATAAAATAAATAAATTTATGTACAATGCGATAGTGCGATGAACGGCGATAATGATGGCTTTATTTACACACCAGTTTGTACTTTATGGCCATGGTATGGTTGAAGCTGACTAGCTGACCAGCTCAATTGGCTCTGTTGTTTGGTGGCGATGTGGTGGCGTTGTGGGGCATGACAGGGCAGAGCAATAGTCTTAAGATGACGTTGTGGAAAGGTGAGCTGAGCTTGCGACTGCAAAACTTGGCGTCCCATTTATGGCGCATTAATTCTGCTCGCGCTAGGAAAATATGGCATTTGTGCTGATGATGGTTGATTTTACGATCAAACTTTTTTTTATTGAATGAATTTATATTTCAATTTCCTTTCATATGTCTATAAAAATGGATACATGAGAGAAGTGCGTATTGATTGCGATGTCATATTTATGTTGGGTATTGGGATGTGCCAATTGTTAAAGCAAATAAAAAAAATGAAACAGTTATATTGGTATTTATAAATGCAAATCTAAAACAATTTAGGGACACAACTCAGTTTATGATGCAAACGATGCGACTTTAGAAACTCTAAATATCCGGGCGGCGCCGACTTTTCTTCATTACTTAGGAAGGCACTAGAGCTAAATGGTTGTCAGACAAGCTGGTTTTAGATGGCTTGCTTTGTGATCCGTTCTAACCTTTAGTTGCAATTCCTAACTACCTAACTATAGGGTGATTAATTTTGAGTTACTTTTTTCAGTGCGATTCTGTGCCGGATCAGGCGTGCTGGCCATGAATTTTTGTTCTGCATTGTTGGACATCGTGGAACGACGGCATGATTTTAGTGTTTTTGGGCTGGGGATGAACTAAAAAAGCTTTAAAGCTTTCCAATGAATCCAGACAAAAGAACCGTTTGGTGTGGTATATGGGCTGGTGGAATCATTGGTCCGTATTTTTTGTTTAATTTGATGATGAATTGAAGTACCTCAATCACCGTCTGGCTAAGGCTTGACGCATACATAAGATGCATTCCATGGGCTAATTATCCACAATTATCCGGCTTGTAGCCTCGGTATAAACACCCAGCTGGTCAATGAGCAAACTCAGTATATTGTAACCGATTAGGTTACCTAGCGATGCAATGTGCTTCCCACTGATAGGTTAGCCGAGAAACTTAGTCTTTCTGAGGCTCACAATAATTTCCCAGTACATTGTCATGCCTAAGTCTATTCACTCAGTAAATAAAACTTTTGATGGTGAGTAGTTGATGCCGCCACAAAATGGCTCAGTTTCTATTGAGGGGGTTGTCGATCCTTCCCTCGCCTGTTCGTTAGCCATGTTATTATACTCGCTCCAAGCGTGACCAGCTATGAGATTGATCAGCACCTCAGTCTGAAACAAGATGTGCAATTTCCGCATCGCGTTAGAAAACTTGATATCAGCTAAGTACCTCTCCTGTCGCTCAGCTTCGAACCGTCAGTGTACGAATGTGTAGAACGGAATCCAACCCGAGCAAAGTTGTAGAGTGCTGCCGTGTCTGTCGGGACTGCTGCTGACCAAAAGCAGTGTTGGAATGCAACACTCTTGGAGCAAAAGACGAGCATCAGTGGTTCGAAGGCTGGTATGGGTTGCGAAGAAAAGAGTTACCTACACTGGGCCAAATTCGTCTGCGACACAGTTCGAATAACTCGTAGTTACTACGCCGAATGTTCCAAGGAGTCAGCCCACTTTTAATAAAGTCAGTACGAATGGCCATTACAGCTATTGCTGCTGGAAATGGGCAGAGAAATGTGACTATTGTGTTGCTCAAAAACCGTGCATTGGCAGCAGGCACTGGCATGATATTTTTCTTTTATTGAATAGTAACCGTAAGTTCTCGTTCAGACAGGGAAACTTTTGTTGCGGCAACTCGTTACTTGTAGGAGAGAGAGGGACGAGGAAAGGGGAAGGTCACCGAGCTGATCGTGCTCGGGCGACACGCTTTGTGTTCTTATTCGTCTCAGTCGGCAGCTAAGAAATTTGACATTTCTTTTCATTTATAAATTCTTTCAGTGGTTGCAGTTTTGTTGAGTTTTAAGTGAATACATGCGGTAAGTTGGGAAATGAAATTTTGTTCTTATTTTTTTGCGATTAATATACACATGTGTATGCATATACATACTATACATATTAACGTAAATTATGTTAAAACTTCATTTTTCAATCACCTTTTACTTATAATCACAAAATTTATCAGAATGGTAAATGCCGCTTAAGCGAAGCGTACAGAAATTTGCGAAAATGATATAAAATGAAATGTCAGAAAATTGCCTGAACAGAGTTGCTCTGTGTGAACGCGACGAGCAACACCAAAAGGGAAATCGCCGATAATAAGCAACAAAAGTTTCCTCGTTTGAACACTGTCTAAAGGTTAACAGATTCACAGAATTCTTCGGTATTCATAACTGCGCTATACAAACCTGCAGTTCAAAAATCTTAATGCCTACTTCACAAGAATAAAACAAATGATAATGGCATAAAACTTACCACCCATGGTGAGAAATCCGAAATACCAAAATATAAAAAAAATTAAATAAAATAAAATAAAATAAAATAAAGTCAAAGGGTGCCTGTGGTGCCAACAGCGCTGCGCCGCTACCCTGTCGCTCGCAGCAAATCAAATGAGCCACGTAAAATGCAATCGCATTAAAAATCAAACAGGCAGATTTGCTGGTCGGTCGGCCTTTCGGCTGGCGTGTGTTCTCTAGATATTTTAAGATTAAAAATAAATAAACGAAGTTGTTCAAAATTTCCAATGCAAATAAATGTCGAGGGTAAATTGACATTTATTTACAATACAAGCAGAGCGTGTATTCCTTGGGGATGCCCACACTATGCAGGCCATCGAATTTTAGTTACTTTATTATATTTTCGAAATGTTTATATATATGTATATAGAAACAAATAGGTTAGGTGTGCAATCATTTTGATTGTTTTCCTTTTGGAAATATTTCTCTGCTATTCACTCACACATCGCCATATTTATTTGCTGGGGCAGCTGCTGTACTCGCACACCGTACGTATAAAGATCCTTTCGATGTACTTTTTAAGTGGTTTTTTTTTTGTTTTTGTAGTTACTAGCATTTTTCTTGTTGTATTTTCAAACTCTGACACCCATGAACGTAAATATTTAGACACATTGGTAAATGGATTTGCAGTTATTGCCGCTGCGGGTATCCTGCTGCTCCTCTCGCCGCACACATTTGCCCAATTACACATCGCTTAGGGTGTATGTGTGTGTGTGTGGGTGTGCACTGTGCTAGCTTTCCCTGTATACCGACCTACCTAGCTAGCTAGCTAGCTGTGTGTGTGTCTCCGGGTTATCCTGTATATCCTGTGTCGCCTTTATTATTACTCTATTGTTGTTGATGACATCGGGTTTTTGTTGTTGTTGTTTTTGTAATTTTTTCTCTATTTGTTTGCCAGCACAATTTGATTTGCGAGTATTGCTGACCTGTTCCTCATGTCTTCCATCTATTCACTGTAACAAACAACAGCCACAACAACAACAACAATAAGAAGTAGAACCACAAAGGATAAACTTGTATGACTATATGAAGAATATCTTGAGCTGTTGTAGGAATAATATGTGCTACACAGTTGCTTGTACATAGATGAAAAAGAGGCAACGCAGAATTAGAGCGGAATAACCCACTGGTTTGTCAATTTAAAAGCCCCACAACCCTAATCTCTCAATCGTTTTTGCGGCCAGTTGGAATCAATATTTTTGCTAAGCCTTAAAGTTTGTTTATAGACTACAAAAAAAAATCGCCTGAACGGGAAATTCTTATTAAAAGACCGACTAGATATTTTTAAGCAAGTTTCGCTAGTCTCTACTTTTGCAAATAACATCCTCAGTAAGTTAGCTAACGTTAACTGGCGTACAAGAAGCCTCACGTAGACCGATTACTTCATTGTGTAGCCGGAAATAAAAGCGCATGATCGTTGAATTGTTATCTCATGAATCAGTGGAAAAGCGAAGAATATTCGCCGCTTCCTTTGGCAGTCGATGGTCGACTGACGACGCAGTAGCCGCGCTGCATTCAGTGCCTTGTCATGGTGAAGAGGCTGAAATTGCGACATAAATTTTTGTCTACCTAAATTCCGGACTTTCGCAAACTTTCCTGAAGCCCAGCGTCAACATACTGATTGGACCTTTTGCCTCAAAAGTCTACCTTCGACGAGATATACACGATTCGCCAATTCTGTATCCACGTGAAGAGAGAAGAGAATCGACAGACCAGACCCCATATCTTTAAATCCTTATTCGACAGCCCGAGAAAAAGTTGCTTTATGTAGAGATGTCTGTATTCGGTATTACTTTAGAACTAAAGTGACTTTGAGCAATACCACCAGCTCCGTGAAAACTGTAAAGAACCTCTCCAAGCTGTTTGATGCCAACGAGGTTTCAGACAGCGTGACTCTCCATCATGCGACTTTTTTAACCTTACGCTGAAAAAGAGAATTCGGCCGCGTCCTAAGACCTTCCCTTTCCAAGTTGGATAAAGAAGGCGAACGTGGGCACAACGAAGTGCCTGCTGTCCTCTAATAAAGCCCCAGCGTTGGCAGTTACAATTTTGAAAAAGTAGAGGGCTATGTATCGCTATCTGGGATTCAGCATTAAGAGCAATAATAATAGAAGTCTTGAAATAAAATCGAACTTGCCAATAAATGCTATTTTCGGCTAAGCAGGTAAATACCGCTCTCGACGAACCAAAACCATGCTATCGAGTGCTTGAGAAAAACATTTTTCGAAATATTCTTGGACCCTTGAGCCTTTGCGACGACGCATACCGCAGACGCTGGATCGATGAGCTGTTTGAGCTTTACCGCGACATAAATAAAGTTTGGCGAATTAAGATTCAGCAGCTACGCTGGCTAGGTGAGGACAGAGAAAGAGAAAGGCATCCCTTACTTTGGAAAGGCCGTTGGGATATCTCTAGTTGTTGCCAGCTAGCAAAGCAACTGGGCGACTGGCGTGCAATGTTGGAATCGGGCAAAATCGATTATAGCGGCAATTAAAGAAGAAGTTTACAAGAAACCTATCGAAGTTTCAGCAACGGTTCGCATAGACCGCTCGCCCACTTAGAGAAAACGCTCTACGACACGGACCTTTCATCTTTAACTCAAGCTGCCGCGAGACGTTAAGCCAACCAGCAACGCTTTTGTTTTATCTGAGCCAGCACTCGATTTTCCTATAAGCCATTTTCACTCGGGTGTGTGTTAGTTTTCTTACAAATTCCTTTTGGAGACATTGTCGCCATCGCTACATACATACAAAAAATATTTACTTGAGCTAGTTTTGTTGCCTAGTTAAGGTGAGCGACGCTGCTCAGATTCATATGCGCACACCAAAACTCTACTTATGTGCACTAGGGTGCATCACTTACCATACGAAAAAAATTGTCTGCTCTTTTTACATCAGAATTATAAAATTAATTGTATTTTATGAATTCCAACAAAATATTTCGGAGAAATATTAAGATTTACTTCAGCTAAACCGATTCCAAAATAACTTCAAAATTTTTTTTATTAATTTTTTAAAATATTTTTGTAAACTTTTTTTTGTAAATAAATTTGTTGTTTTTTAATATTATTTCAAAAAAGTCATCTCAGTTTAAGCTTGAAAGGTTTGCATAAAAATACTTACCAATTTGTTCTACGAAGTCTTAACAATTAAACTTGGAAAGGAAAAAATTGGACTTGAATAGGATTATTTATTTAGAAACAAAAAAGTGTTAGAAGATACCTTTCCAATAATTCCAATTAGTCTAAATCGGTCAAGCTTTGGCTGAATTATTTAAATTTTTCTTCAACCAATTTTCCAAAAAAAAAAAGGTCAAAAACTGGATCAAAACTCTTATAATCATTCTGTAGGACATTTTTTTCAAAAACTATTATTTATAAAAAAGTTATTTCAATTGGTACAGCTCACGTAGATCTTAATATTTTTTGTTTTAAATATAATAATTTTTATAATACCGATGGAAAACCCGAACCGTTATCTTTTTTTGTATCGGGAATAATGCACCCTAATGTGCGTCCATATATTGGTTTATTATATATTTTATGCACATATATATATAGTTAGTCAACTGCTCGACTGCATTAAGCCGCTTGGTACCAGCATTTGTACCCCCATGGTAGATGATGATGTCTTCATGTATTTAGTTGTTGGTGGATAACATGAATTGAATTACATCGTAATCACATTTCATTCATTCTACTTACAGCAACAGCAACAACAACAACAACAACAACAACAATCAATGTAACAGCAAGCACAGAGCAATTGAATTATGTAGACATAGAGTAACAAAAAAAAAATAAAAACACAAAAAACAACGCAACGAAATACGAAGTGAAATTTGTAATTTCTAACTTCCACCGCCCCATGCATTCCAGCGAAGTCATTCGCTGCTTGTACGACGAATCTATGTATATAAGTAGGTAGTAGATGAAGGACCCCAATAGCCTGTGAACAATTTTTATAGGTAGCTGTTGTTTTTGTTTTTTTTTTTTTTTCTTTCCTTGGTTGTTGCTGAGCTATTGCCGCTAGTTGTATTTTGATTGCTAAGAGTAAATAGTGTTGCTGTTGTTCATCTAATGCTTTTCTAGCAATTATTTTCAGTGATTTCTCATACGTCCCTGCTTCCTTTCACCTTCCTTATTGTGCCATGAATTACCCAAACGCCTTTTTAGTTCAATTTTGGTAGCATTTCGTTTCGCTTTAATTTTTTGCTTTAGGCCTTCAAGTGTTGCTGGTTCAATTCAGCGCTTATCAATTTTTTGTTTCGTTTTTTTTTGTGGCGATTACCCTGAGTGTAATAAAATTTGCGTGGCAAACCAAACATTTTAATGGGTCATAAGCTTACGCTGAAATATTGTATTACGACAATGTACTGGGGTACTATTGATTGTTTTTGCTTAGTTACGAGGGTTGCTCGTCAATTTGTGAGACTAGTAGGAACGACATGGTAATTTTTCAATGAAAATGGCGCGCAGTTTTTCTAAATAGTGGAAACTGAGCGATACTGTCACAAAACAAAACTTCGTTATACCGATCTAATCCTTTCTACGCACACTAACGAAATTCGGCCTTGTTATTTAAAATTTTTTTGGTTTAATCATTGCACAATCATTACTTTGTGATTTTTATATCTTCGATCAAGTTAGATTGATATTTTGTGATTTTTTTTTCGATTAAATTAGATCGATATTTTGTGATCTTTACTTTTCGATTAGAAATAATCGCTGGTCTTGTATCTTTGTTTTTCCAATCGTATTTGACCGATATTTTGCAATTTTTACTTTCTTAATTGGCGCTATAACCTCTTAACGCTATTTGGAATTTTTACTTTTTGATAAAAAAGAAAAATAATTGCTATTCTGGAAAAAAACTTTCCGAGCTCATTTGCTCGAAATTTTCTGGGTTTTTACTTATCGATCAAGAATAATCGTTATTCCTGGAACTAAATTTTTCCTATGACATTTAATCGGTATTTCGTGAGTTTTACTTTTCGATCAAAAAAATAAACGTTGTTCTGGCATATCAAATTTTCCGACGTCATTTGATCGATGTGTTTTCTGAATTTTTACTTTTCGTTCAAAAATAATCGGTTGTCTGAAATAATCGATTGAAATTTTGCCAATCATATTTGCTCGATATGTGTGATTTTTTGCTTTTGTCTTGGATTTAAATTTTTTCGATCTATTGAAAATAATCGTAGGTCAGGATTTAAATTCTTCCAATGACATTTGATCGATATTTTGTGAGTTTTACATTTCGATCACAAATTCGTTGTTCTTGAATAAAAAATTTTCCGATCACATTTTATCCATATTTTGCGATTTTTAACTTCTCGATTAAAAATAATCGTGAGTAAGGAATCTAATTGTTTTCGATGACATTTAAAAAAAAATATTTTGTAAGTTTTACTTTTTGATAAAAAAAAAATAATCGTTATTCTTGGATTTACATTTTTCCGATCACATATGATCGATATTTTGTGATTTTTATTTGACGATCAAAAATATCCTTAGTCTTGAATTGCATGCTGATTAGTTCTCGGCAGAGGTTCAGGATTCGCCATCTCTGTAAAGGTCTCCACTCCCCACAAACTAGCAGTGTTGCCAAGCCACAATATTTAGGCAATACCCCTCGTAATCTGCTCTTGCGGTGGTAGCGACTTAGCGGCTTGCCTGTAGATTGGTACATTGGAGCCGAAATGGAGCTGTATGAGACGAGGAATGTGCGGCGCTCTGGCTTTAATTTCGTCGAGTTGTTAATTACATTCGAGTACGTATTACGAAACTAACTCAGAGCTCTGAGCAACGTAAATAGTTGCACAATACTTCACTACATAATTGTCTAAGATAACGGTACCGCACGAGTGCAAACAACACTCGATGAAGAATTTAAGCTGAATTGCCTTCAAAATGATATACATTTCGTTATCCTCCACAGCATTCCGCTCCTACTGGTTAATTGCATGACTCGAAGGATGATGCTATTGAAGAGGCAGCAATCGGCAATTAATTCGTGCCTGTTTCATGTAGTACATACTATATGATGTTTTTTTTGCCGAAAATGTAGACTTTAATTACAACTGTTACTTTGTAGAAGAGACTACTGCTGGTTGCAGAAAAGAGGAAAGCTCTCGGCTTGGCAATGAAAGGAAAAACTAATATTTTTTTAACTAACTGGCACGGGGTTTTCTTCGTGTCGGCTTTCGCACGATTTGATGTTTCGATTTGGATTAGACAAAGGCTGTCAATGTTACTTACACCATTTAGCAAATCTCTTACTAGCTTCGTAAATTTTGTTAAGTTTTGTGGACGATGTGTCTGTAGGTCCGTCCGTTCACATATCCACAAGAGAAGCCCGTGCTGAGTACCAATAACTCTAAACCAAGATTGTGAAGGTCTTTTGTTCCAACCAACTGTACCAACTGCAGACCGGCCGTGTAGATCGCGGTTGTACAGCTCATACTCCACATAAAACAATCGATTTATTAGAGCGACGAATCAGCATCTCCAATTGCGTTGACAACTGGACACGAAGACCATATGATTTTTTTCTTAGAGCTATTTTTTTTTTAATAGCTGTTCTAAGCAAATATACCACAAGCAGCATCTGAGCTCACAGCCAAGATCCAACGCGTCAACAGTGGAGTAGAATTACATCTCTGTTAAAATCTCACCGAAAATTGCATTAAAATAGCTAGGGCGGGGTATCAGTGGACCGGAGGTCACTTGCCAATCGTTCCAACATATTATATTAAAATTTTTTCACGCACATGGAAAGACGAACCTGTATTATGGCGTACCAGATCGCATGAATTAAACTCTCAGATTTCAAAACATTAAAACAGCCTTGAATAACTGAAACTACGAATTAATGAAAAGTGAACTATGCGGGTCCTTCCCGCAAGACAGTCCTGAAATTGCTTACGAATAAAAAAATATTGAACGTTCTCAACCTTCCGGTGTCGGAAAAACTTTAGTTCAAGGTAACCAACTGGCTGACGAAGAATTGGCTAATTGCGGGTTTTGGGCAAATCCCACTGAACCGCAGGCGATTATAGGGCCAAGCATTGCAGGGGCAATTAGGTGCATCAGAAATGTCATGAATAAGACTCATGAGAACCGTTGGTGCACTACCGACATCCGACACCAGATGGCATTAGTTATGAGCTCTGGTTGGGCACCATGGGCATCATCAATTACCTCCCAATGTGCACGTCATGCCTGGAGGATGAGAAAAGCACAGAGCATTGCACTTCGTGTTTGGTGACCCCATAATTTCCTGAAATGTCTGCATAACTACTCTCCATAACTTTTTCCAGCTGTCATGACAGCGGTTATAATTTTAATTGAGATAATTTTTTCTAGCGAATTTTAAAATTTTTTCTTGACTGATGACTAATGCATTCGAAAGTGTTTGCACCATCGGCCACCCAGCAGCGGGCAGCACAACAGTTCACCAAATCAAATAACTTTTCTCTTTTTCACTACTGCCCTCGTCAGGCAATTTAACCCTTAACATCACAGCCCATCACCTTCTTACTCTTCTAACATTTCCTGCTCCAACTTATACGTATAAAAAAAAACAACAACAAAATTACACCTTTATTACAACATTATTTAAGAATTGAAAGGCCTTTTTTGCGTAAACAAATAGCCCAACTAATAGTTGCTTGGCTAAAGAAGCCGAGGCAACCAAATCCACTGGGACTGTGTGGTATTTTATGACCCGAAAAAAATTGTGTTTTTATTGTCAATCACTTTTTGAAGTGATTTCATTATTACACTAATACCCTGACCTGATTTGACTGTCAAAAATAAACTAATCTTCAAAAGGCTATAAATTTGATTTGATTTGGTTGCTAGTTAATGGTATGTAGTAAAAATAGCATTGAGCAAAAATTAGCAACAAAACGAATTACTGATATCTAACCCTGCAAATATAATGAAAATGTAACCTTTTGAAATGTAATTACAATTATTTGATCTCAGGTTTATTTAACGGTTGAGCAGCGCTGGCTAGTTTTTGATTTTCATTTTAGATTTAAGGCAACAAACAGAAATTGCCTTTAAAGTTCTGTTTTATAGTGCGCTAACAAATTTGAGAAAATTCAATTTGAGAAAATTCAATTTGAGAAAATTTTAATTAGTTGTTCAGAAATTATTTGTGGCTTGAAATAAGCGTAAAACTAAAGTTTGAACTTTTTCAAAATCTGAAATTCAAATTTTAGCAATACTAAACAAGAAATCTAAGTCTAAACTCTTTTTCAAAACCTGTATTTTTTTAAATTTTTATTTTAACGACAATTTTAAATAGAAAGTAGTAAGTCTGAACCCTCTTTCAAAATCTGAAAACGTTTAAAAAAATTCCAATTTAAATATTTCTTGAAAAAAATTTTATTTTAACGACAATTTATAAGCTGAAAACGTTTTATCATTTCTTGCAAAGAAATAATACAAAACTTTTTCAAAATTTATTTTGGAAAATTTTTGTTTTACCAATTCTGAACAAGAAATAAAACTGCATTATCCTTCAAAATCTGAAATTATTTGCAAAAAATTACAGCTTAAGTAAATTTTTGAACAATATACATATGTATTTTTTTTTAAATTCAGAATTATTTGATAAAAAAAATCAAACATAATTTTAACATTTCTGAACAAGAAAGAAAAATTGTTTTGAAAATGAGAAAATATTTAGAAAAATTTTAATTTTACAAATTCTTACAAAAAAAAAAGTAAACTCTTTTGCTAAATCTGAAAATATACGAAAAATTAAAATTTTAGTAATTCTAGACATTATATTTAATAAATCTATAAAAAATCCGAAAAAAACTTAAAATTTTAACATTTCTGTTCGAGAAATATAACTGACTCTTTTACAAAATCTGAAAAAAATTTGGTAAATTTTTTTTAAACAACTCTGGTAAGAAATAAACTAAACTATCTTTTCAAATCTAAAATTCTTTGGAAAAAATAAAATGTACAATTCTGTACAAGAACTTAAACTGAACTAGTTTTCTAAATCTGAAAACATTTGAAGAAATTTAAATTATAAAAATCTTAAAAAGAAATAAAATTAAATTATTTTTCAAATCTGAAAACATTTGGGAAAACTTAAATTTTGTACAAAATGTTAAAATATTTGGAAAAATTCAGATTTGAACCATTCTGTATAAGAATTAAAACTGAACTACTTCTCTAAATCTGAAGATATTTGAGTAAATTCAATTTTAACCTTTCTAGACAAGAAACGAAACTAGACTATATTCCAAATCTAAAATTTTTTGAAAAAATTTAAATTTGAAACAAAGTTTTGATCTTGTGAGCTTTCAGAATCTGAAAACATTTGAAAAAATTCAAAAATAATTCAGATTTTGAAAATCGTGAAATAATTCAAACTGTTAGAATTTTGAAATAATTTATGTTTTAAAAATTTCCTAATTTAAAAACTTTGGAACAATTTCGAACAAGCAATCTGAAATTATGTAAGATATTTAAATTGGAAACAAAAGTTTTGAACAAGAAATCTTCCAAAATCGGAAAACATTTTAAAATATTCAAAGTTTAAAGGACTTTATAATAATTCACATTTTGAAAATTGCCACATAATTCAAAGTGTGAGAATTTTGAAATAATTAAAGTTTTGAAAATTTGAAAATAATTGAAATACTTTCTTTTTTTAAATAGTTTCGAACTTTTTCAGGTAATTTTACTCCGCTCTAACATGAGGTCTACAAATTTACAGCTAAAAATTATTATAGCTTAATTTAAGCATTACCTATTCATTTAAGTAAATCCTCTTTCATTAAGTATTTCTCAATTATTTTGTGCTTCCCTCTTATAATTATATGCCGATTTTTACGTCCCCTCAACCACAAGCTCATTCGTGTCTACAATTTGCGCCCCCCTTCAAGCGTCACCATGCGCTCCAAAACATCACTCGATGTTGCGATATGAGAAGTCAAAAATTAAGTCATAATCAAATTGGGGCATTTCTTCCGTTCGAATTAACACATCCTACACACCACTCCTGCCTATCAAAGCAACAAAAGTCGTAGCAGCAGCAGCCGCCGCAGTCGCAGCAAGTGAAGTGTTTCTATTGCTATCAGACCCTCAGTAATGGAAAGGCAACAATTTTTACAAGGACACTCACAATGAATCCTTAATTAAGTTGCACGCCCATACCACAATCTCAACCCAAAGTCGTCGCCAATGTCGTTTCCGTAGCTCAGCAACACCTTCCATTCGTCCCACGTTCGCCCTGCATTCACCCTGCCTGCGTTTGTGCCTCTGTGCGCTCTTTTCACAATCATGCCACATACTCTATTAACACATTGCCACAACGTTTCATATGCATTTATATGAAACCGTAGCAAATCATAAAATCACTTTCATTGCCGCCGCAGATCTCCTTTTTTTGCCTTTTACGAGTATGTAAGACTACTCGTTCAATGATGTGGCTGCGGCGGTATGACGGGCTTTCTCTGAATTTATATGGTTGACGCCTGATAGGCGAGAAACCGCCGCCACCTTCACCATCAAGGCTAACACACTAATGCGCACAAAGTGTGAGAGTATGTGTGTCTGTGTGTGTGTGTATCGCAAGAACGACTCCAACCCCTCAAAGTTGTTGCAACTTACTTCCTACGATTTGTGTTTGCTGCCTGTAGCTACTTCGTGTTATATTCCTAGACTAATCCATAGTCACCACTTCCACAGCCTGTTTTATTTGCCTTGTTGATACTGAGGCATTTCTTGATGCAATATATGGGCACATATACAAAGGGTGTTTTTCTAGGGGTGTCAAATTTTAAATTGAAATAAAGTGAAGTGATTATATAATTCCAAACTACGATTTGACTCTATTAGAAAGATAATTTTATGGCATTATTGTTTGAATATGGCCGGCCGTATGGGCGCGTATATGGCGTAATCTGTAGATAACATTTTGGAGCACTTTTCAAAGCAATTGAGATCCTACAGGATTTCCAGTTGATTTTCTAACCATTGACCGGGCATACGTCGAAAATGATAGGCGTTCGGCTCTAATCCCCACATTAATTGGTTCTTAGAGGATCGTAGCCTGAGATTTTTATGAAAAACTTTCTTCTCTACAGCAGCAGTTGTTTTTTTCCGTCCACACTCTACGACATGTCGTGTTATCACTTAAAGTATACCTGCTACGAAAACGAACCATATTTCGCGGAATTTGTCGCTCGGATAGTAAAACGACTACATTCTCGAACTGTGCTATGATTTTCGAAAATCTCTAAATTATCCTTGAAATTGATTAACACTTTTAAACAGTTGGCAACCCGCTTCAAAAATATTTTCGTACAAATTTATTTCGTTTCACAACAGTATTGTAATATTTCATTTAAACCATAAATTAATTTGTATATAGTATTTTATACGGGTGGCAACTCTCTCCAAAAGTATTTTCGCAATAAAGTTTTTTACAGTTTTATGTTTGACACCTTTGCTGAAATATTTAAGAAATATTGTATTCTTGTACACAGGTGGCAACGCTCAGAAACCAGTTTTTGAAATTAAACTCTCTACTCTCTTTGGTTTAGACACCAGCATTTTGGTATGTAACCTTGCCAATTAACTGAGTGAACCTTTTCTGACAAGTGGCAACACTTTTGAAATATATGTTCGCATTTCGTTTCACATCAGTGTTGTAGTAGTTCATTTAACTTATTAAATTGTAGTTACTTTTTTGAACAAATGGCAACTCTTTAAAAATATTTTCCAAATAGATTTTTCTTAAACTTTTTTCGTTTGACGTCT
This sequence comes from Anomoia purmunda, assembly GCA_951828415.1. Taxonomy (NCBI): domain Eukaryota; kingdom Metazoa; phylum Arthropoda; class Insecta; order Diptera; family Tephritidae; genus Anomoia; species Anomoia purmunda. The sequence goes on from OX639994.1 coordinate 13,021,429, forward strand.
ATCTGACAATATTTGACCTAACGATTAATTTAATTTCGTTTAACATCTTAAAGTGGCAACACTTCAAAAAAATAGGTTTGAATTAAGCTAACTAAAATAATAAGTGTGATGTGAAATTAAGCTGATTTTTTTCTCTTTCATTTGACATCAATAAATTAGAGTTCCAAATAATTTATCAAAAAAATTAAATGTACCCTTTCAAACACAGGTGGCAACCCACTTTAAAAATATTTTTGAAATTAACTCTTCTTAACCTTTTTCGTTTCTCGACAACATTGTAATATATCAGTTAGCTATGTATTGAACAGAAGGCAACCCTCTTTGAACATATTTTCGAAAGAATGTTTTCTTAAAATTGTTTGGTGCCTATGTTCCATTATTGGACTTCACTTATAAATTAAAAGAATTTAGCTTCTTAAACAGGTGGCAACTCCTTGTTTGAAATATTCGATTTGTCAATTCTGTTTTAGAACCATTTGTTTGTGAAATTTTATCCAAGCACCCCTCGCAGTTTTTGCGTGAAAATGTAAAGAGCCCATAAGAAATTTCATTTCAAAAACTACTCTTTAGCTCGTATAAGTACTATTCATGGAAAATTCAACCACTAACGAAACACCCTTTATATTCCACATACACGCTCGCAGAGAGCTCTTGGTTTAGCTTATGGCGAAATCCACTGAGGCGAGTCATCGTCATTTTTACTCTTTACTAGCGACGTTCTTAAGTTGATGTTCCATTCCTTTCGGTTTTCTATGCGACTCTGCGACCATATGATATTCTACATCTACTTGTAATTTTTACTGTTATTTGCCATTATGGTTGCTGTTTTTATTGCTATTGCTTTGCTTTTGCCATGGCTTCTGTTGTAGGGCAAACTCTGAAACTTTATAATTTATTCATACGCTGAATCACCCCAAAATTCATTTGCTACTTAAGTTTAAAATTGAATTTGCCCATTTTGTCATTTGTACGCACACAAGCACACACATACACACACACATGCATACATGCATGGATGTACGAGTATGAGTAAAGCATATAAGTAAATGTTGCACTGTGCAACAGCATCAACCCTATTTGCGAGACTCCATTGCCAGCATTGGACGAACGCCCGACCACCCAACCCAATGACTGGGTTAAGGTTATAATTTATGAGCATCTTTGAATTTAATTTTTTTTTTTAGTTTTCTAATTCAACTTTCTAGTCATCGCCATTGTTGTATGTGCGCGCTACTGTCATTTTGGCTTTACGAGTAAAGACTTTCATTTTTGCTGTCATTATTGTCGTTATCCTGTCGTTCTTTCGTTTTCTAAGCATTTGCGTTGTGCGAATCACTAAATCATATGCTGCATCATCACATAACACTAAATATATTTACACACACACACACACATATACACATGCAAAGCAATATGTTGTCGACAATGGTGACAGCTGTGAAAGTTGCCACCCTTTCGACTGAAGTTTGAATACAAAATATTCAGTTGGAGTTGCATTCGGAGTATCTTACTGGGCGTAAATTGAGCGGCTGTGAAAATCCAGTAAGCATGGTAGCCTGATTGAATGGGAAAGGGATAAATTCCAATAATAAACAACTTAATTGTCACATGATTTATGTGACAATTATGTAAATGGCTTGGAGTTTGCCGTTATATTGTGGGCAACACTACCATTATCCTTTTATATTTTATTACTATGTATGCGTATATTATCGGTTGTGACTCCATTAAACTAGTATTCAAATGAGTTTTTTTTTGGCAAATTCTAGCTAGTTGTTTCCAGGTGGTAGTTGCGACTAAATGATGGCATTCACAAAACTCGTAACAAATTTACTGTTTTACAAAGTCAGCAAAAGGTTTTCGATGAGTAGCGAATAAAATCGTAAAACAAACCCACGTCCATGGCAAGTGGAAGGTTAATGAAATAAAATTTACATAGTAGAGTTTTCCATACTTAGCAGATTTCGGTGCCTTCTCTTTTCGATAATCTAATCAACTATCCTTCAGAGCAATTGAAACTAAAAAAATGGGTACAGAAGTGAAACCTCCTAGAAAATTTCCAAAAAGGGAATTTTAATACTTCATTTAATTTGTTAATAATTCTGCATTTAACTTTTTAAACAGGTGGCAACCCTAACCAACATTTTTGTTTAAGTGGAGCTTTCCAAAACACTCCTCATTTGACACCCAAATTGTACTTCATGGCAATTTGAGTGTCATTACTTTAATTAAGTTAACTAAATTGAACCTTCCAAATATGTAGTTGGCAATCCTCGTCAAAAATGTTTTCGAAATTAAAGTTTCTTAATCTTATTTCATTAAATATCAATTAAGTAGCATATCATTTAGTTTATTAGTTTAATTTAATTAACCTTTAAAAACAGGTGGCAACCCTCTTGAAATCCTTTTTTCAAAATTAATGCTTATTTAACCTCTTTCATTAAATAGAATTTCAGTAAACTTGTTATTTGAATTTAATCAACCTTTGAAAGCAGGTGGCCGGCCACCCCTTTTAGAAAATGTTTTTCTGTCAAATGTTTATTAAGTTTTTTTTGGTTTAGCACCCATATTTTGTTTACATTAATAATGTAATTGACTTACATTTTTCTAAACGGAGCCAAACCTCTGTCGTTTGACACTATTTATAGTAGCATTTCAGTTAACTTATTATGAACTAAATTGAATTAAAAGGTGGCAACCCTCGTCAAAAATGTTTTCCTATAAACATTCGTTTGACACAACGACAGTATTATTAGATTTATTTTATCTTTTTAATTAACTTATATTCAACTTTTTAAACAGGTGGCAGCTCTTCACACATATTTTAATCTCTTTCGTTTTACACCACTATTGCAATATTTGTTTTACGTAACTAATTTAATCAAATTTAACTTTTTTAAAGCGGTTCTTTAAAAAGACATATCTACATATGTGCATATATGATGTGGCAGCTCAACTTCTTCTTCTTGTATAACCGTCTCAAGAAATTTGGCCGATTCCAATATAACGACTGACGTCAACTAGAAAAACCACAAGTGAAGTCAATTCCTTCTGCATCTGGTATTTCCAGCGGAGATGAGGCCTTCCTCTCTCTCTGTTACCACTAACGAGTACCGCGTTGAATACTTCCCGGGCTAGATAATTTTCTTTCATTCATTCAACACGACCAACCTAGTCGCTAAATCTTAATGAGTCGCTGAACTGCATTTGTCTACGCCACTATAACGCTCAACGTTTCATTGTCTGCGGTAATCTTTCTCTCGCAACTCCCAAGCCCCATCTCATCCGACAGTTGGCAGCCATACAAAAGCACGGGCATAACGAATTTTTGTCCACTCGCCCAAAATAGATTTGTTGGCAAAAGAGATTCTCCGTTGGATTTCGCGATTGACATTATCATCGGTGTCGATGCTGGTTCCCAACCAAAGTCCTCTACTTTTTCAAAATTGTAACTGTCAACACTGACGCAAGGCCAAGAGGCGCATGAGCTGGCTGGTTATTTGAGAATAGGAGATACTTCGTTTCACCCTCGCTTACCTCCATGTCATGGACATATCTAAGTTGTCGCACCGTTTGGTAAAATTCTCGTGTACTTTTCCTGTCGGCTAGCATCTCAATCGCTGCCTTCCTTTCTCAGCCACCGTTAGTGCTCGCACAAAGCTAACGTTGTACCCGATCGCTGTGTGCCCCTGTAGACATCATTTTTACTCTCCGTATCAGCACGGCATTCCGCATCATACTAATTGTCTTTGTGAGTCGCTAAAAGTCAATGATTTCTTCAGTGGCGGTACGTTGTGATATAGAAATGTGCTCCCAATACTCGCGAATCCCGTATTACTGGGAAGTGATCTTAGTGTGCAGATGTGAGAGTCGAGTGGGTAAGTTGGTAGCACGATTTTTATATGCTGTCGGGCGCAGCACTCATAAGTGAGCTCTAGGTGCTTTTAGGAATGGTCTTTGATAACATCAAGGTCGCAAGGTCCTACGTTTTTCTAGTCTTGCTCCGTCTATTTTATTTTCCCTCATACGGACATTCCAGTGCATGCCCTCAAATCTTAGTACTCAATACGTTGCCTCTGGTTTTCATCAAAAATTAGAGATCTTATCCGAGGCTTATTGAAATTTTTTATAGATGATATTTCTTACGTGGTGTGTCCCAAACGCCGCGCGCAACCATATACTATTTGTATCAGCGCAACCATATACTATTTGTATCAGCGTGTACAAATTAGCATGCTGAAATTCTTCAATTGAAACCAATTAGAAAATGTTTATAAAATTTGCCAATAATAAATATCTGCTGCATTCAAGCGCCATAATCCATTGATTTTTGCTCGGACTTATTGTGGAAAAATATTTTAAGCCAACTCAATCCAAAACACTCAAATGCGAGCGCATTACAAACGCCTTCCCTGAAAATTTATTGCGCTGCAAATTAAAACTTTGTAAATGAAATAAAACTTTTTCGATGGCAAGTTTTGCTTGCACTATGGATCGATCAACTTATTGTTGCAAATAAAATTGCAAAAAAAAACAGAGATGAAAAAGGAACATACCTACAGCAGCGGCGACAGCAGGTTAAAAAACAAAGCTAAAATTCGGCGCCGTAACGGATAACTGGCAGCGAAAACGAATTCAAGTCGAAGGATTTTCGATAGACAGTAAAGTTAAATATCACTGTATGCCTGTGTATGTGTTTGTGTATAAGAGTGAGAGTGTGCGAGTGTATTTGCTTGAGCTCTTGAATGAGTCGCGTTGCTTCATTCATGTTTTAAATTAAATTTACAGTTAATCAGACATGCTCAGCGCCCAGCCGCCTTTTATCTACCAACAGCCGTTCAGTCCATTCTTGCCGAATTAATGGCGACAAAAATGGCGGCGACCGCGCTCAGGCAACAACAATGCCCTGGCAGACTGTCAGCGGAAATACTGTAAATATGGGGCAACATCCGTTTTTTTTTTTTTTGCCACGTATGCTTCTTTGCATGGGTGTGTGTGTCTGTGTGTGATTTTGCAGGCATTCAGCAGCGCCACCATTCCCCAAAAAATGGGAGGTTGGCTTATGGCAATGTGCCCGATGCTCGAAACAACGCAACAACTGCCAGCATCACTTATTCATTGTTTATTATGTAATGAAAGCTTAAAAGCTTAAAATGGCCCACATGATGCACAACACAACAAAAAAAAACACAAAAAACAAAATGAAAAGCAAAAAATACAAAAACAAAGCACGCTATGAAATGTGCAAAATAAAAAGCGAAAACTGGAAATGGACAACGACGTATGCAAAAATTAAAAACATAAAAAAAGGAAAACACGCAAGCGGAAAAATATCAACAATTGCAATAGCAACAACAACTGTAATAAAAATAGCACGCTGTAAAAATTGCTATGAATAAAAAATAAATAAAAACGAAAATACAAACGGAAGCTTCGCAACTGACCGGCCGTCTGTTGCACCATCTGACCGACTAGCTGACCGACTGACTGGCTATATAGTGCCATATTTTTTGGCATTTCATTTTTAGTTTTTTTTTGTTTTGCCTTTTTTTTCGCTTTGCATTGTTGTTTCATTTGGCATTTGCATTTTGTGCAGAACGTGCGAAATAAATGGCACACATCAATGCGCTGGCACGGCGGAAATTCGCCAGCCGCATTCTGCTTCAACAACTGTAACAACATCAACAAAAACAACAACGGCACAACAGCTACAGCAGCATCATTGCAACAAAAATTAAAGCACAGCAAAACATTTGGTGCGCGCAATAAACCGAGAGTTACGCGCGCAATTCAATGTCCTGTCGGTTGGTCAAAGGCGGTGCCAAAAAAGGCTGAGAGCCGCCAGCAGCCCTGCAATTGGCAGCTACTACTGCCCACTACTACTCGCGCTGAGCAATATTTTAAGTAATTGAAACTGAATACTGCCAACTAGTTGGGTGGGCAGCACTTTTTCCAACGTTTAAATAATGGCAGTTGTTGCTTGTACTTTTCACACACCTAAGATCACAAAAATGGTAGCAATATGTATTGGCATGTTTTGACAATTTTTTCTTTACTTCTTTAATTTAAATTATTTCTTATAAATATTAAAAAAATATTCTGTCACGAAAACCATATAGGTCGAAGTTTCAAACTTTTTATTGTAGAAAAAATTTATAAAAATTAGACGAATCAAGAAAAATTTTAGACAAATTTTTTTTTTTTTTATAAAAGTAAATTTTGTGTTTGAGATATGTGGGAAAAAGGAGAGAAAATTCAAAAACCAACAAAAATTTTTAGCTACTTCAAAATATAAAAAATTTATTTATTATTTATACGAAACCCATTAAATCGAAGCCTCAAAGTTACCGGTAAATTTATAAAAATTAGAAATTTCTTTTTTAGCAAACAAAAATTATCAAAAATCAAAAAGAATTTTCTAAAAATGTGTGTTAAAAAGTTACAAAAAATTATGATAATATTTTGAAATTTATCGATATTTTTTTTTAATTTTCTAAAAACTTTGTAATCTCCACTGGCAGTTTAGCGGACCCACGCTTGCTGATCGGTAATATCGAAAATCCTGTAAGTCAAAGTTTCACACTTTTTAGAAAATTTATAAAAATTCGACAAATAGGAAAGCATTGTCATTTTGAATAAATACACAAAAATATTCTACAACGAAACCCATCTAAGCCGAAGTTTATAAAAAATGTTTGAAAATTCGAAAAATTAAAAAAACAAGAAGTTATCAAACTTTCTTCCATAAAAAATCAAACTTTGTGCATGCGAAATATAGAAGAAATAACGCGAAACCGTCTGCAAAAGGAAGTGATCAAAAATCAACAAGAATTTTCTAAAAATCTACATTAAAAAGTTGCAAAATCGTATGGCAATTTTTTTTTTTTAATCTCGACTGAAAGAAAGCCACGAGGGTTAAAGTTTCACACTTTTTAGAAAATTTATAAATTTTTAAAAATTTGTAAAAAATTATCATTAAATTTTGTTCATGCGTTGTATGGAAAAACGGAGCAACGCCGACAGCAAAAAAAAAATTAACAAAAATCAACAAGAAATTTTAGCTACTTAGAACTTTCGCTTTTGGCAAAATTAAATGCGCTACAAAAAATATACTCGAAATTGTTTTGTTTTAATTCTGATTAAAAATTTAAAAAATTTGATGGCAATTGTTTTTTAATAAATATGCCAATTTTTTTAAATTTATTATAAAGTTGTATGATTTTTGTAAAAACGAATCAAAATTATATAAAACGAAATTGGCAAACCCTGTTTATAATTTTTTATTTTTTTTTTGCTACCATTAATATGATATACATTTTTTAGAATTTTGTTGAACTTCGGAATAAAAAATTATAAAATGTTATGGCATTTTGTAAATATTTTTTCTATTTTTTTTATAAATTTTCTGAAGTCGAGGTTCCAACTTACATTGTTTACATGGTTTTTTTTTATAGAATGAAATAAATTTTTTATAAAAAGTAATCAAAATTAAATAAGGAAAAACAAAATTGTCAAACCATTTTACTCCTATTTTTGTGAACAGAACTGTAGGAGCCTTCTACTATCTCCTGCTCACAACGCTGAATTGCATTGCACAGGTGTTTGCTGGTAATTGCATTTTTGCGCTTTGCTCTGTTGCTTGCCGCTCGAAAACCACCGAAAACTTGTTTGAGAAACGGAAATGCAATAACACATCGAAATGCCAAGAAGTGACTGTCGGTGGTGAGCTGTGTGTGGATGAAGAGAGAGAGGGGAAATGTGTAGTGTGTAAAACAAATTGTTCGCAAACTTTAATTAAACGCAAAGTAGCGTAGCGCCTCACTTTTGTGCATCTAAAATTAATAATAACCGTTTATAGAAATTATTACCTAAATAGAAATGAAAATATTGATGCATCAAGTGGAAATAATGGGTAAAAATGCAAAACTCGTTCTAAGTTTGAACTGGTAATTTGCATTGCAGTTGCAAGTGGTGGCAAGTTTTGCAAGTGTTGCGTGTGGCTGGGGATTTTGCCCCATTTTCAGAATTTCACAACACATTTAGGAGCAGAAGGTATCCAGATGTGGGTGTGAGGTTTTTAAGCTGATATAAAGTTTTAATCTTGACACTGATTTCGATTAATATTCATTTCAATTAGTTGACTTCTTAAAAAAAAAAAAGCAAAAAAAAAAACAAATCTATATATAAATTTTACCCAATTCAATATTTATATATAAAAAAGAACCATCCCCAAGTGTTGTCAACTTGTTGAGGCAGACTTTCGACTTTGCTTAGCCCAAAAAAAAATGTTTTTTGGTCGGTTTTTGTTTGCAAAAAGTATTCCCCATACAATATTAGAAAACCCGGCTGAAGTCGGGTTGTTCCGATATCATAGACCCGACTGCTGTAGACCAAATGTCGTCGGCATTACTTGCTTTAATTTCAAGTGACAAATACTAACACAGTTACATTTCGGTCGGCCTCATTTTTGCCGAAATATAAATCACCGATTCCACCAATCCATAACCAGTCACCAAAAATGTAGTTGCCTTGAATGTAATTGCATATCTTGAACTTTTTTTTCGAGTCTAAGCCTTCCTAAACCCCTTTCGTGGCAAAGCTGTGTTAATGCTGCATTTGTCTTGTAGTTTTAATTCAATTTAAATTTTTTTAAACATGTGGCAACCCTTTCGAAAAATAGTTCTCAAGCAAAGCTTTCTTAAACCTTTTACGTTTGACACCCATATAGTAAAATTTCAGTTGCCTTACTAATTAAATTAAATCAACGTTCGAAAGAGGTGGCAACCCATCGAGAAAGGTTTCAATAAACGGTATGTTTTCGTATCAACGCTGTAATATTTATTTTAGCTTATGAATTTAATCAAATTAATATTTTAAGCTTACTTCCTTTGAATGCCATACCGTTCTTCGTTTGTTATACTTCCTCGTTATAATTTTAATTAAATCTTTAAATAGGCGATAAACCTCACACTCATATTCTACATAACCTCATTAAATTTAATTTACGTTTAAATAGGTGGCAATCTTTTTACAAAATTTTTTGTAAGTTAAGCTTTCACTTGATACCCATATTGCAATATTTGATTTCATGATTGATGTTTGGTATTTTAAAAAGGTGGCAACTCCCTTTAGAAACTGCTTATATGGGAACCCATACAACGGACTATATAATTACCAAATATGACCATGGGTCGTTTAGCAATATGTGATTTAACGCCACGTGTTTAACTATAATTGAATTAAACTGAAAAACAAAATGTGCGCCGACAGCGCCACCTATTGACAATTTTACGATGTATGGGCCAGTGCAGAAACTTTTGGATCTTACTACGTATTTTAGAAATTTTTTGGGACAAGTTCTTTCTCAAAAAAAATATATAAAAATGTGCTAGAATTGGAAATTCAATTTTAATGCTACCGATAACTGCTAAGCGTTAGTTATATCTTGAAATTTAAAATTTCGGTGTGATACGATTGCGTGTACCCGCGTCCGATAGAAGCGTTGAAGAGTCCTTAAAATGCAAACATGCACGACTCAGACACACACACACACACACACAACCAACACACACATGTGTGCACATATTTGTCATCATTCCATAAGAGTCAGACATGCGGGACGTGCAGTGCCATTGAATGCTGCGCAATCGGCTGCAAAGACGACAAAAAGCATAGCGTAATGCTTGATTAAGCTTCGCGTATTTATTCAACTGTTGGTTGATGTCATTGGTGGTGTTGTTGCTGTTATTTTTGTTGTTGTTGCTGGTAAATGCCATGGCAACACGATGCACCGGCTGTTTTATTCGTTCTGATGGCTGATGTGCCAACCGCAGCATGACACGCCGCTGCCGTTGATGCGGTGGCATGGCGTTTTAAAGTCGCTGAATATATGTTTGGATGTTGTAAATCTGCTATAATACTGCTAGCCGGTTGCAAAATCAAATTCAATTCAATGTAATTTTTATACGCCCGCATTACGTTGACGCTGTTTGCTGGTAGCCGCCGCCATCACCACTCGAACGCCCAACACACCGCTCATCGTCTACCACCGCCTCTACCACCACCGTCTGCTAACACTCTGCATTTATCGCCTTCTGTTCAATTTTTTTTCTGCTTTTCTTTTCTTTTTAATTTTTCGAGGATTTTTCAATTGTTGGCCCACGAATTTATTGTATGTATTTAATGTTTACTTGCTGTAATAAAAATTCAAGGGTTTAACAAATAAAAAAAACAACGCTTGAATTGAATTGAAGCGGCAATGGTGTGCTTTAAAAAAAAAAGGGGTTTAACTGCAGTTGAAGTCGAATGTTAAACGACGAAATACTGCAGTGGCGCTGCTGGAACTTTAAAATTTTTAGCTTGCTGCCAATTTGCCAATTTGCAGCGAATGCGACAGCAAAAAAAAAAAATAAAAAAAAAGGACAAAAAAACCACGACGCTGATTGGCAATGCCAATGTCAGCGTACAAAATGCTGGCAACGCTTGGCATTGTTGTATTGGCGTTTCAGTCAAGATGCGTGCAAATCCTTGCACGTCCCAACTGGTAAACGCGGGTTTGATTTGACTGACAGGTGGTGGCTCTCTGCATCTGTATGCTGCGTTCGGACCTGTACGCTTGATGCTGACTGGCTGGCTGCCTGGCTGGTTGGTTCAGCTGTACTTTGTATTGTCGAATTTTTCTATTTGTCAAAAGTGTCAGCGGCGTTGGTTGCATGAAAATCTTTGTATTACCATTTTCCCCTATTTATTTATTTTATTGTTCAATTCAAATGTTCTGGTTGCTTTATGACTGCTATTGTTGTTGCTGCTGCTGCTGCTGCTGCCGTTGTGCGAGCGAGCGATTTTGAAAAATGAAAATAAATTTCGTATATGTACGTAAATGCGACATAATCCCATTAGTAAACGTTTTGTTGTTGTGCTCGTACGTGCACGTACCTTTAAATATCCGCATTTACAGATATATTTGAAAAATGTCAGAAGCGGCTTTGTAACTCAACTCTAAACTACCCGAATTTTATAAGCACTGCCAACGTTCGGTATAAGAAGCGAATTCTTGTATCTGTATGTTGTGATTTTTTTTAAAGAAACTAGGCTTGCAGTTTTGATATCTTAATAATCTTAGTAATATCTATATATACGTAGCTCCTTCCCTGCGGTCATTTCTGAGAATATTTTGTAGTGGACAGATGGACCAACAGTGGTGTCGACTGTGATGCACACGGAAAGCTGGTGGATATAGGTTTAAAATTTAGAAAAAAATTAAACCAAAATTTTTTTATTGGTATTAGAAAAACCCGACACACGTTGTCCTGCCTACATTTATTTATTAATTACCTTTTGCATACATATGCAACCAAAAAATGCATTTCGCTTTTTGCCACATAAAACAGGTGGCAACCCTCTAAAAAATTTAGGCAAGCACCTTATCCTTACCAAGACGAAACATTTGGCATTCATATTTTAATTTTTATATCTTTGTGTATAATTAAATTAAATTTGATTTTGAAAAAGGTGGCAACACTCTTCAAAATATACCTATGAATTTTCTCCTAGTGAAACAAATGGTATGCCAACTATGTTTTACTATTTCATATAACTTGTGGATATTTTAATTAAATTTTACTTTTCGAACAGCTGGCAACCTTCTTTCGAATATAGCTTACTATAAATCTTTTCCTTAGCAAAACGAACCATTATACTTCTATATTTTACTATTACATATAACTTGGTTTTAATTTTATTAAATTAGACTTTTAAAACAGGTGGTAACCCTTTACTTGCTATAAGCCTTCTCCTCAGCGAATCGAACAGTTTGGCACCTATATTTTCATATTTCACATAACTTGTGTATAATTTGATTAAATTCTGGTTTTCAAACAAATGGCAACCTTCATAAAATTGGCTATGAACCCTCTTGCCTTCTCTGCACTTCTGTCAAAAATTTAATCACAGCGCTATGCTAAATTTATGAATTTACAACTTTTAGTCGACACACTGTGCGAAATTTTTGACTGAGTTTTTCAAGAAGAGAAGTTTTTCCAATATCCCTGCCGATCATTAACAAAATTATGTTCTTCAAGTCGATAAAAAATTCATACAAAAATCTAAATTAAAATTGCTAAAATCAGTTGGCAACTCTCGAGGAATAAACGCTCGTATATTTATTTCTTCAAGAAAATTTATGGCAACGGCAAAGCAGTTTTCAAACAACGGAAATAATAACAAATATTTCTTATGATTTTTCTTGGGAGCTGGATTCTAAAATTAAGTATCGAAATGAGCACTTTAGCGCTTACCGTAAATATAAAATATTTATCTGCGTACACACTAAAAAAAATTGTCTGGATGGATGAGAAACGGCTATCGAAATAAAGAAACTTAAGAATAAATAAACTTTGAAAAAACCTCGTAATTTGAAGAAAAAAGTACGGCGAAATAAATACAATTTTTCTTTGTTACTTTTTTTTTAAAGTCTACTCCTAATAACGCTATCTCAACTCGTCTATTCATTTACAAAGTAGTTTTCTTTTTTATTCGATTTTTTTAAATCCACATACATGCCAACCATCTAATGTTTGCTCCACTGTAGGAAATTGTCAATTGTCATGAGATGCTCACAATACCTCCTGTCGTCTGCCTATAATCTGACGTCAACAAATCCTTATTAAGACTTTTACGTGACATTTAAATCAGCCTATGTGTCCCGACTGCATTGTTGGCCCATTTAATCATTTGGGCTCAATGCCATTCCTAGACATATAGAAATACATACATACATAAATATATGTAGAGTATTTCCTATTGTAAAATATATAATCGTTTAAATGTAATACAAGAACTGCTCCTCCGCAGTTGTCTGATTTGTATTCGTGAAACTAACATCCTCATTGTGCGCTTAATTATTCCACAGTCTTCGGTTACGGCCATTTCGTGCCTCAGTTTGTTTGCCATATTTTGTATGTATGTGTGTGTGCGTTCATAACAGTAGGTTTGTGCCTCGAATCGCTTAAGAATTCCTTTGTTTTCGCAAGGGTAGTGAGTGAAAAATGTAACTAGAACTATGGATAGTACTGAAAATTTTCAAGAACAAAGAACACACATGCGCACAGCCATAAAAATGAAGCGTATAAAAAATATATAAAAGAAACTAGCAAAGTATTCCTGAAGCAATAAAGGAATCAATTTACTTAATTCCTGCCTTTTTTACGCACCGTTTTCCAGCAACCCGACAATTGAATTTAAGTTTCTTTTTTCTTACATTTTTCCCTACGTGTAATGGGCTCAACTGTGAATGAATCAAAACTTAAGGAAAGCAAAAAAAAACAATCAACACAACAAAAAGTGAAGTGAAAATCTTCTGCTTTTCTATTGTGATTTTTGCTTTTCATTCCTTATAAGCGAAAATCGTATTTACTTTACATTGCAATGTTCTTTAATATGCTCTGCATGTCCCTTCCATTCCCCGCGCTATCTATCCAGACATAGTACGTTGGGAGCGCCATCAAGCGCGTTGCGCCAAGAAATGGCTCCGTCGGGGCTCAGCAGGGCATGGAGTATGGGAATATGAGGATATTTGACACTTTTTTTTTTAATGCCAACTTCATTGTTACTGCGAATTGTTTTGTTTTTGCTGTTGCCGCTTCAGCTTCCACTGCCAATATATGATGGTTGATGTTCAGCAGACGCTTCACATAATTCCACTTCAGGCTCACACGCCTTCCGTGCGTCTAACTTTTGACACTTTACTTTTGCACATCTACTTTCACCTTTGTTTCTTCTATGAATCCTTTGGAGTTTTCGTTCATTTGCTAGACACCTACTCAGCATATCCACCGCCGCTTATCCAGTTATGTTTTTTTTTTGTATTATTTTTTGCTTAACCTTCGCGTTACTTTGACACTCTATGTAGTCGGTCGTACTTGGCGTGGGCGACAGTTTATTCCGCTAGTTTTGTTGTTATCTTTTTATACCCCATATGTTTAAGAGGTTTTGAAGCGCAGGCATTGAAATTTAAAATGAGCCAATGAGTAATGTAGGTGCGTGCATTTATCGCTTAACTTTCTATAGCAAGCGTAAAAAAATACGCAGCTATAAAAAGAAATGTAATTTAGCAGGCAGCAGTTATAGCTTACGAGAAGACGCGCGCGCTTTTGTGCCACTGGCGTCACCTCAGCAAGGACTTGATATGCTGCTCGTCAGCTGCAAGTTTAATTTAAGGAAAAGTTATTTTCCTAAAGGTTGATACGGAATCGGAAGTAGCGTGACGGAAACTAAGTGTTCCCAGAAAAATACTACAGTTATATAATCCGTACACGCGTTGAAGGTAGAGATTGATAAATATTTCCATAAATTAGCTTACTCTGCCCGACCAAGCTGGAGGCCTCCCATAGACCGAGCGCATCTTTGTTACATAACATCAGCGCCTACCCAATGCTGGCCACTCACAAACTAAAAGGTCTAACGTTTCTTCTTGCAGCATGCACGTCCTGCACTTTTTGTCCTTCACCGGACTTTATTTAGAGGCAATGAACTTATTAAGATCCTGGAGTTGTCCCGCGTTTGCTTTCACGAACTGTCCCGCCCGCGTTTGCTTTTTGATATGGGTACATTTCGTGATTTCATTTAATGGCTTGCCGAGAGAGATCGGCACTTCCTCTTCCTAGAAAAAAACTATACGCTGTGTAGGCTACTGAGATACCAAATGAAGTGCGGAAACTGGTCTCTACACTTTTATTGGTTGATTGTTAAAGCAATGTGCCTTCTAATTTACCGAACTGTATACCTGAGTGCATTGGCAATTACTCAGCACTTGCATCCAAATAATCACAGACAGTAGTGCTAGAATTGTTGTGGTAAAAAAATATCTTAAATCTTACAACAATAATGTAGGTGATCCTTTCAGTCCGCTTTAAAGGTTTAAAGGCAAGAAACTCATGGATCCTAGTTTTAAAGCTACCTGGGAAGATGTGAGGGTCTTTTATAGCCGCTTGGCTATCAGTTAAGATGACAATGTTCCAGTTATATTGGTTCGGGTACGCAAATCTTTATATAATATAAATTTCTGATTTAAATATAGCCGTGCGGTGCCTCATGCTTTCCGACTATCCTAACCGCGAACCATATAAACCTATCATGTGTCTTATTCGTTTAATGAACCATACTTACTTTGGCTTTTCTTCTTTTTGTTACTGAGTTCGATTTTAAGCTTTTTTTTTTAGTAGCATAGTATAACTTCGTGTTACAGGTTCATGTTACTGTTCCGCTAGAGTGTCAATCATCCTGCCATCTTTCAGATAGCCCACTTTGTTTGAGTCTGGATGTGAAAGGGAAGAGGTATCAGAACCAAAGGAAATGTAGTGGATGCTATCGAAAAAGTTCTCACCAGCTTTCTGAGCTCCTTGATGACTCCCTGTCGATTACCTTCTGCTCTACCCTCTCACATATATGTGGATCTGCAAGTTGCACATTTCTTTCCCACTTTCTCGTAAGTGTATTTTCCAGCGTAGTTTTTGGTCCAGTGTATCTATCACCTAAAATAAGCTAAAAAATATTTAAATTATTTTCTTAAAAAAGTTCTCCATGCTCACCACAGTATTTTGCCAGCTTCGAGGGTTGCTTCTCCAATTTTTTCACGATTCACTTTTTCTGATAGTTTGTTACTTTGTGGCGTTCCTTCGCGGTATCTAGTTTGCTGGCATCTCAACCAGCTGGTTTTTTTACTACTCTTTGCTTTTGCATTTTATTCACCTCCAACAATTGCTGTTTGTTTCTTTTATGATTTTTTACTTTTTATCGCATCACTTTTTTTCATTTATTTATTCGCTATTTTCCTTTTAGTCTTTCCGTCATTTCTACCACTGCGATTGCTGTCATCATTTATACGTTTTCCTTTTTCACTTTGTACAACCATCAGCGCTGCAATAGTTGGTGTAACAATTCAATTTGGTCCTGTCGGTAGCTTTAGTGTCCTCCCTCCGCTGCCTTTACTTACCCCTGCTATATCTTTTTAACGATATCATCGCTGTCCTTACAATATTGTTGCCATTCTCTTGTTTCTTTTCACTGTGTCTGTCTGTATGTGTTTCCGTTTTTGTTATTTTTTCTTGTTACTTTTTTTTTGGTGGTATCTGTGTGTCTGTTGTTATTGGTGCTATTGTCATTGGCAACAATAAACGATTTTTTATTGGTTCTACCATTGTTATCTTATGATCCCCGCTGATGGTTTTATTATGCACAGGGCATGGCTTAGCATAAATTTATGAAATTAACAGTTTTACCACCTTATGCTTTTGCCGACTGGTGCCGGTGTACGATATTGAAGCATATTATCATTTTTTTTTTATTAGTTAGCGTTTTTTTTAATTTAGTTATATAAGCAATTTTAAATTTTAATGTGCTGAGAAATGTGATTTTTTTTAATAATATGCGTGCTGTGGAATGAAATCTTGGTTGACAGTTTATTATTTTCTTAGCAAATACATAAATAATATTCGAGTTCAATGATTTTCCAGAAAATTGAGTGATTACTTTGAGTCATAGATATTTACTTGCGGTAAATTAATAAATGAAATTTTGTTGCACGAAATGAAAATTCGTTTGTGACACCATCAAAATGACCTAAGGATTGTACTAAAATTCAAACAAATATATTTACAAATACAATTCCAAAGGCCATTCATATGAATACTGATTGCTGAAGCAGAATCGATAACCACATCGTAATAGATAGATATGTTTGTGGTTATAATTCCAGCGAAGATGATAATAATATCAGTATTGATGTCTGTAACAATAATTATAACAATAGCTACAGCGATATCGTTAACGATAGCAATATCTGTAACGATAACTGCAGCTACATCGGCAACGATAACGATAGCAATATCTTTAACGATAACTACAGCTACATCGGCAACGATATCGATATAGATTAGTATGCAGATCATCATAACGGTAGTAGCAACTCCGATAGAAATCGATAACTGTATCGAATAGATCGATACAAATTAAAATACTAAAACAATGGCGATAGCAATATCGATAACTGTAATGACATCGGCGATAACGATAAATATAACATCGGTAACATTAATCTACTGTGCAAAATGCGGGCTAGAAATTCAGAACGCACTTAAAACACCTTCGGAATATGAGTACCAGTAAAGCCGGCAACGATAGCTACATATATCAGTGCCAATAACGATAACCATATATGGAACGATAACTGCAGCTATTTTAGTAACGATGTCAATTAAATTTTTATCGAATCTAATATTCATGTTGGATCATTTTTGTATTCTATAATTTCTTAATTTGGTTTTGTTTCGATTAACTTGTAGTATTCTCTCTTCACTTTCCATTATACCATCTTTGTTAACTTCAAAAGCTTTTTTCTATGAAATTGTCTAGGAATTTTGTGTAACTAACTTTTAGTAAGAAGTTTTAGCACGGCCTGAAGAAATGTGTTTGGAAGTCTACGCTTTCAATTACAGCCAAAATTTGTTGTAATTTGTTTATGCCAAAACTTAGTTTATCTCAACACGCATTGTTTTTTTCTACTGCCAAATTTGATTAAGATATGGTATAATTACGTATTTAGGTAATAAAAATTTAAACAACACTTTTACTTTAGTGGCGCCACATAACTTACTTATAGCAAACAAACTTTCTCATCAAAGGCAGTTTTTGTTCGAAGACGTCATACATTTTGATGACTCTATTTCTAGTACAACATTAAAACGCAGTAGGAAAATTTGGGTGTGCATCTTCGAAAAACACCTAGTGAGGTCATTAATGGCATAATGTGCGTCAACAGTGATTAATTTCTTTGACGACTTTCATTAGTGTTCACTGTTGGTATTGTGGTTTTTTTGTTGTTGTAATTTTCGCTAAACACTTTTACTTTTATGTGTGAGTATATAGAAGTATACATACGTTTTTATATTACACCAGGTCGGTCTTCATATAAAATAAAAACTTTGCAAATGTCCCGTAGCTTGAAAGCTTCCTTTACATAAAGAGATAGAAATGCGAATGTGAACTAGTTTTGAAGTGGTCCCGCAGTTATCCCAAACTCTTGCTGAGCAAGTACCGTACTGATCCTGAAATGGAACCCAAAAGAGGTCTGAAATGGCCCCAAAAAACTAGTCCCAAAATTGTTAGAAAGTGGTATTCAACTAATCGCGAAATGGTCTTGCAAAAAGATCCCAAAATAGTCCCGGAATGATACTGGAATGGACCGTTAATAGTTTTGAAATCGTTCCGAAGTAACTACTCTCAAAATTCTTCCCAAGCGGTCCAGAACTAGTCCCCGAATGCTTTCGAAATGATCCCAAAATTTATTTGAAATACTCCTGAAATAATTCCAAAATTATCCCGACGTAACCATGAACTACTACCGAAATAATATCGAAATAACTAGTCCCGAAGTTGTCCTGAAGTAGTCCGGAGCTAGTCCCCAAATGATCCGGAAATGTACCCGAAATAGATCTGAAATAGTCCTGAAATAACTAGTCCCTGAACTAAACCCGAAATGGTCTTGAAAATTATGCCGAAATAGTCCGTAGTAACTAGTCCAATAATTTAACCGAAGTGGTCAAAAACTACCTCTCAAATAGTCCAGAAATTATCTTAATATTTACCCGAAACAACTAGTCCCAAAATTTTTTATAACCTCCTAAAATCAACTCCCAAGTAGGTTTTCAAACAACAGGTGGTAATTGCTAACTTTTTTTTCGAGACCCAGTCTAATTTACATATGTAAATATATATTAAAAAACAACAGCACACTTATAACATGAAAATATTCGCTGTTCCAATTAACATGTCCCTCTACAAAACGACGAACAAAGAAAGAGAATTTACAACATGCTTCGTAAAGGAAAAAGAAGTCTGCGTGAGAATAGGTAGCAAATTTAAACGCCATGCGAAAAAGGTAAACGCCAGTTCAAAAAATTCAGAGATAACCGCCAGCGCAGGATAACCACCGCAAACATCTACAGTTCACATACATACATTTGCCCCTACATAATTACGCACACATACGATCGTGTATAATAGTAGGTAGGAGTAGGAGTATCCGTTAAATTGCGTTCATCTCATTATGTTGAATTCCGCTTGCCGTCAATTTAACGCGTTCACTCTCATTTCTGAGCCGATTTAAGAAGCAGCCACCCGCCTTTTTAGCAGCAGCCTATCAGCCTGCCCTTTTAGCATCATTTCCGGCAGTTGCCATTTCTTATGGCCACTTTGTAGTCTTGTCGGCCTGTTATCATTTCATTTGCTGTTGAGCTTCTGCGCTCATTTAATCCACTACATACACTTTTACATATGCGAAGATGTGTAGTCTCCCTTCCAAGTTGGGGGCGATAAAAACTACAGTCAAACGTTTAGCTTAACTTCCATTTTCTAATTCGCGCATCAAATTGTATTATGAAGACGTGTTTTGATTAAATTATTATCTTTGTTTCTTAAGATTATTAAAAAATCTCTGCGAAGAACGATGACAGCGCTGACAGCCGTTTTTGTTTTTTTTTTCAATATAGTTTTTGTTTTTTAGATGCTGTATTTTCATAATCTAAATAAATTGTGTGAACATTGAGACATTCAACAGCACAATGTATTGTTGTAAATACAATGAAAGCACTTGTGCGCCAAATAACAAGAGCCAAGGCACTGATAGAATATGATTTAGTTTTTTCACAATTGAAGTTTCATGGGTATAAAATCCATTAGCATTGCCAAATTTGTCGGTCACAACAGGCTACCGACATACAAATCGCCAATGTAACGAAATTAGTGTGCAAAATATGTTTAAATAGCATTTCTAAAATCTTACGAATTTTTAAATGTTTGCCACTTAGAAATCATGCTGAGATTATTCTGTGGCCGGAGCTACGAAAGGCGATTTGCCTGATATTTTATATCATACAAAATCGAAGCATGTCTGAAATAAAAATATGATCACACGCTTAAAATATATTCATTTTATTCACAAAATAAATCAAGCATTTTTATTGGGGTGGACAAACGCTTCGTACCCAGATTAAAGTAGCTCTGAGCAACTGTTTAGAAACCAAATCAGAACCAAAGTGCTTGAGCCTCCGTCTCACGAAACCTGAGCAGATGAGAAGCGGACTCCACTTCAGAAATAGTTGCCAGAAAAAGGGTCACAAGTAATTTTCCTAACCATTATACATCCAGTGGCTCTGATTGCCGCCTGCCAACCAAAATAGATGGTAATCTGTCTAAACTCTATTACACTGGTAAACAGTGTTGCCCTTATGTGATTTGATTGATTTTTGGAGTATTTCTAAAAAGAGATATATTTTTCCTCATAGTGTTAGGGTTGCTACTGACAATAACATTCACACTCTATTTGGTTTAATTACTTTTGCCAAAATTACACAATTTACGTTACGTTGCGGTTCATCAACATTTTTTGCTGAACTGGTGTTTGTTGATTTTCGTCAAGCACTTACAGCAAGAGAGATGACAGTCTGAATTTCCATTAACTCATGAATGATCTCTATACAAATGTATGACAAGAATGTGAAAGAATTTATTATCTTCACCATGAATGGGTGAAGCCGACAATTCAATTCGATTTACATTCAACATAACCACTTTTCTTTGTGTGCGTGCGTTTGGTTTTGCCTGGCACTGATCTAAATGCACAATGTTGTCGTCTGTTATAGAGAAATCTAAATGCCCATTTGTGCTAACTAATGCAAATTAACTCTGTTCGTCTGTCACGCCTTTTAGTTGATAGTTAAAAGTTTTAAAGATTAAGTGAACTCAGAGGCGATATCCATTATTATCTCTATTTCATCAGGTACGTATCTCTCAGCTTCTTCATAGCCTTGACGCTGAATTCAAATTTGACCCCATAATTGCCACAGCACATTAGCTTTTTTGAGATATTCCAACCTAAAATTGTAAAAACCCACGTTTTTCCGTATATTCGAGGTCGTATAACATATTCAAGTGCAATTTGAGTAAAAGGTTTCTTACATTAACTGAAATACCTGTGCATATGTGGCCTTAAAATTCTTCATTGGGTTTCGAGAATTCGTCTGTTGAAGTGAATAAGTTTAGAAAAGAGGGAAGTATGGACGGAAACTAACAAAGTGCGGGTAAATTGTTGATGCAACAGATGTTCCGAAGCCGATGTGATTTTTCATACTCCAGCAAGCAAGCAGCTTTCAAAATAGCTTCGTATGAGCCTTCTAAGATGCCAGCGATCGGCAATACGGTAGAGTGTGTCTAAAATGTTTGCTCAGTTCGCCTTAGTAAACGATTATTGATGCCTAAAGTTACTATTAAGCAATATTCCTTAGATTCTTCGAGCCAAACAAGTACCGCTTTTTGCGTTCTATGTCAGCTGAATATTCACTGCGTGCTTGGTGGATCTTCCATTTCGGCAGCCAAACTGGTTTTCAGCTATGCCTTTACGTTGGAGGATATCTCTGTGTACGCACGAAATTTTCTTTCACTTTTTCGGAAGCTTTCGTCTATCTCCGCTTGTTGACGTTGGCTACGCCGAATTCACCTTGTTCCAGCTGTACTCAGGCACACACGCTCGTGTCACAGGATATGTCAGGCGTGGTAATGCAAATGCTATTGGCAACAGAACTCATGTTGTTAGTGATGTCTCCTACTGATGTGACATGGTTTTGTACACCACCACCTCTTTATGGCCTTACTCGTAGCAGCTGGTGATGCTTCCGTTTTGATGCTGCCCCTGTTACTGTTGCTGCTGCGGATGATGGGAATGGTGGTTATGATGATGATGATGGCGTTGTCTATTCACCTTTCGTCATTCACCTGTTTACCGACACGTTCGTTTGTGCGGGTGTATGCTATGTACTTGCATTCTCTAAAAAGCCTTCCGGTCTGATTGTGTTGTCGTTACACTCACTGTTTGCTTTGATTGTTGTAATTGTGGTGCCTTTTGCTGCGGATGTTGACGATGGCAAGGTTGGGTAGGTAGCATGGTGGCAAGGCAAGAAGGTTTCCGGATAGGTGTGAATTTGTGAAAAGTGCAAAAACATTTTAAGATCTTCTCTCTGTGTTTCTCCTCGCAATCACTTTGTATGTATGTAGCAAGTATTTTGGCTATTCCCCCCAGCGGCTCACATCTCGCTGACAAAAACATGTCGATTGCTATTACTATCTGCTATGCTGCGTTGGGTTTTCGCCACCTCAGTTCGGTGCTTGGCTTCGACTTTCTTTGATGCGTTCATATGCGGCGACACATTTTCAGCGTGCCTCACACTACGTCGCCAACCACCACACTGCCACATCAATGCTTTTTGCGTCCGCCCCACTGCCGCTTTTGAGGTGACACTATGGGATTAAAGCGGATTAAAAACGTAATAGACATCACAGCATCGTAGATAGTTAAGTGAAAAAAGGCAGGAGGACGAAGCGAGCAGCTATGCCGCATTGCCACTGTCTATCAACGCGTTTTTGCGGAAATTACTTTCCTTTATTAAGTGCGAAGGTTTGGCTGTGCATTTGTGGCATCTCCGTGTCTGCGTTCCTTGCCACACTTCGACTCAGGTGGTGGCGAATGTAAAACGCTGTCATTGCCGGTAGATGAGTTCTATCTCTGCTATCAGCAGCAATGCTGGTGGGCGTTGAACAGCGAAACATAAGCCGCTTGTCAACGCCGAAATGAGTGTTTGGCAGTCGCTGCGCTGGGCGCTAAGTGCAAATGTACTTGCTGAAGATTTGGTTTGGTTACAATTTTGTGTTTATTGAATTTGACTCATTCAATACATTTCAAAGAAAATGTAGTCATCAAAGCCGTTGTTGGCTCTCATCAGTATTTGCATGCAGCCTGCGTAATGTGGCAGGTTTTCGCCGTAAGTCGCCCACAAAGTTCCTTCCTTCATTTGCTGGTGAATTTGCGATTTCAGTGTTTGCTCTGATAGCAGTGCATTAATCAATTTCGATGCGGTTATTGACATTGGATTAACGAAAAAAGTTTAATGATTTAATTTTGCGTAGTCAAAGACGTGAGCCTATAAGAAATGTAGAGCCGCACTCTAAATATTTTCAATACAACACACGCATATGTATGTACTATGTATTTGAAGTATCTAAAGCACTGTTGGCGCCCATAGAAAAAGAGACAGTTTGTTCTCTAAAAGGATTATGAAAATTGTTTGATCATGAATTGTGGTATCAATCCCTGTTTAGACATTTACGCTAGTTTCTCGGTAGATAGCCTGTATTTTACTTAGCTCACATTTTACACTCATTTCATTTCTTAAATAGGTGGCAACCCCATACCAAAATCGGATCGGTTTAAAGCTTGTCTAACAAAGAATTTGGAGGAAATTTGAAAACAAAAACTTAACCAGCAAATCTGACTTAGTTTTTAGATAGGTGGCAACCCTACGTATAATCGATATCATTAAAACACACTCAAATACCTTCCGTTTGATACACATATTGAAATATTTTATTGCCCTTACTGTTTGATTTTTTTTAGAAAGGTGGCAACCCTATTCAAAAATGTATTTTTTTAACTATAGAAACGTTTTTTGTTGTAATGCAGGAATGATTGTATACATACTATTCTTTTTTTTAGTAATTTTACATGTTTTGCTAGTTGGGAACCCTGTACCAAAATGGGAGCGCCTTAAATCTGACCCAGAAAATCTGGCTTGGTTTTTAGATATGTAGGTGGCCGATGTCACTAAAATACATTCAAATACTTTTTGTTTGATACCCATATTGAAATATTTTATTGCCTTAACTGTTTGATTTGTTTTAGAAATGTGGCAACCCCATAAAAAATTCGAAAACATATATTTTTAATTTGCAAAGAATATTTCGTTTTTATGATGAATTTAAAGTATGCTATACTCTTCAAATAATATCAAAACTTTTGGTAGGTGGCAATCCTATACCAAAATACGATCGTTGGAATGCTTATATGTATAACGCGAGTAACCCTGAAAGTGGAAAGAAAACTAAAAAATCTGTTTTAGCTTTTAGATAGGTGGCAACCCTGCATAAATCATTACAATTAAGACACATTCAAGTGCCTTCCGTTTGATGCCCATTTGCCTAACTTTCAGATTTTTTTTGGAAGGGTGGCAACCCTAATCAAAAATGCTTATTTTAACTCTTCAAACGTTCTTCTTTTTAATGCCGGAATGAGTATGGCCGATAGGACGCAATATCAAAAACGCATCTGAGTATTTGTTCGCAAAAATAATTGAAGTATTTCTTGCAATAATTGTAAATATTCTCGCAAATTTTAATTTTAAACTTGTTTCGAAAAATTTGTTTTAATTGAGTTGCGTTTGTTTGAAACAGCGTACAATGCTACACACTGCGCGAATTATCTTTCATTTTACATTACTTTGCTATGCTTTGACCGATTCCCGCCCAACACTGCGTTACTGCCATTGTCATTCTCACCTCGGCTGGATATTCATTTAAATGACGACGGCGTAGCGTATTTCCGTTTTATCTTTTAATCTTTTTCACTTTGCTTTGAATTATTTTTTTGTTGTTTTTTTTTTGGTCTTGTTTAGCTTTTTCTGCTGACGATTTCATTCAGTACAGTCAGGCGCTTCCTTCTTCTTTTATTGTCGCTTCTTATTTCACCTGTTCTTTTGATTCCTTTGGCTTTGGCTTAAACTCCTTTTCACTTTGATTACTTTTTGCTATTTTTGTGCCGGCGAACACGCTTTGCTAACTTCACGATAGCGTCTTTTTATTTTTATTTAGCTTTGTCCTTACTTTTTGAAGACCACCACTACCCGCATGGTTTGTTGATTACCTACGCGGTTTTCTGGCTTTGACTTTCTTGAGAAAACAAAAAAGAAAACAAAACAAAACAAGAAAAACGTTTACTGTGTTACTTATTATTTTAAAGTAGCAAAATAGTTGCTGTTGTGCGTCCTCTCAGCAACGTCCTACTGCTTCTAGCTTTAGGTCCAGCTCTGACACATTAATTTTCCTATTAGCCATTAACACTTGGCCATTAAGTAACTTTTATTGGTTGCATGAAGTGGCTGCCACAAGTGTTCGTTTCTGCTTCAGCGCTGCGCTTGCCACACTGCCACCGGTCTCACCTACAACACACACACACCCACCACTTGACCGTCTTCGCAGTCGCCCACAGTCGCCCACAGTCGCCCGCAGTCCTCATTTCATTGCTATTAATCCTTAAGTGCTTAATTGTTGTGTTACAAAATTGCTTTGTCAATATTTTCTTATAAGCAGCCAAGTGAAGGCTTTTATGTATGTATGTACATCATACCCGGACTCACCTACGCCTCATAGCTTCATCGTTCCATAGCTGTCATATATACTCTATGTATGTATGTATATAAGTAGATATTACCACACCGTTAGCTGTCATTCCACTCATTAAGCGCCTTACCATCAACCGCAATTAATCTTTTAACATTGACCAAAGCACACACACACATGCACACACTCGCACACAAATGTCCGGGTAAGTGCCTATCATTCACCAATGTTAATATGTATGTGTACATTTCCATACATCAATGTGACATAAGTGTACACGTGTGTGTGTACGTGCTACCTTAGTGGCAGTGGTACGTCTGACGTGCATGCAGTTGATAAGGATATCGATTGTGCCTTGTTGACTGGCCTATCTACCCTCCGTACACTTTCATCTCAGTCTAATCTATATAGGTATATATATATATACGTCTCTATGTATTTGCTTACAAGTCACAACATGAATTTCCATAATGCCATTCGCCCAACGAAGCCCCGGCAGCATGGCTTTCGTTAAACTCTAATGCCATCATAACCACTTCATCCGTTCAGCTTAGTTTTATCAGTAACAGTGGCGTTCTAAAGGAATGGCGTTCTAAGGGAGAGGTGGATTTTCCGGGTGCCGAACTGCGGTTTGGCCTTTAGATTGGAGTAGATTATTTTGAACTAGAGGAACGAAACAAAGATGCGAATGCTTTGAAAGCCTTCGGGATAACTATTCTAATTCAGGTCCATGGTCCTGTACGCGAGGGCGACAGGTACCGCAGAAAATAGAATGAGGACCCAGACGGGGCATATAATGGCATAGGCGTAGTCAAAAACATAAAAATTTAACGATAGCGCTGGTTTGGTCTTGTCGTTCAAAGGTGCCTCAGCCACGTGAAAAGCCTGTGACTACTGCAACGTCAGTGTCTGTTAGGGCCAAGAAATTTTTTCAATGTTCTCGCTGATAATTCTTGGTTGAAGACCTGTCTGGTAGCTATACTACTGCTTCTATAATGTAAATCGATTTGCCTTCAGATTTAGTTGCCTCATTTTATCTAGCTATTTGTCAGTCCGCGGAAGATTTCTGCGCCTGTTCATCGCTAAGCTATTGTTCTGACGAGATGGGCTGTCATTTCCCTCCACTACTGATCACTGTGACTAGATAACTAGTTAAGGAAGACCTTGTTTGTGGATGCTGAAAGAGAGGATTGGATATCCTCTTGCTATTAAATAAGAGTGTTATCGACTGTATATCATTAATCTTGTACCGCACCTATAGTCGTAGATAGATAGTAGATGGTCGTAGAACCATCAGTGTGCATCGGATGTGGTATTTTGATGAACATTACCTTAAAATTACGTTTGCAATTAAATCTCGGAAGGTGTCAGGTATTTATACGGATTCCTTATTTCTGGTATATAATAATGCAACTGGATGCGTATATTACCCTCGAATCCTTTGTGTTAGATTATGATATGGTTCTTTGTCGATATTAAATCTATGCCGAGGAGGTTAGTTAGTAGTGGTGTCAAGTCGGTTATTTACTTCATTACGCTGGTAGTACAGTTTGTGGGCTAGTTAGCCTGTGCCGATTTTAGCCATGTCTTTTGCCACCAAATAGATACCACATACATACGTCCCAATTTTTTCAGCAATGTTTGGTACATCCAGGTAGAGCTTCAGCTTATCTCTGATTATCCAAATTTCTGATCTTGACATTCAGCAGGTTTAAATGGCTGACCAAAGCTCTAGGTGTATAATCCATTAGAGTTTATTATCAAGAATTAACTTTGTTATTTAGCTTCCTTAGAAAAGGTATCTTTAATCGTAGAAGATGTGTGGGATTCACATCGATTCTTTTACTGTATGCTGGTATTTTTCTTAACAATGTAGGGCCAATTTTTAAAGCTTTATTTGATCAGCACGCTCTGTAGAAGATTCCTGGTCGTCTCTTCGAACTTGCATATGATCCCAGTTTTTGTTCCTCACGGATTTCTAAATTTTTCTTTAAAACGGTCAAGGTATAAATAATTGATCTTCCTGTTTGTATTGAACATTGATTTTCATGACTCAGACCTAGAAAAACCTTAAAACGGCGCTGATCTGCACTTTTGTTTGCCTGTATGTAGTTTCGAAATAAGTATGTACTACGAGATGACCACTTAAAGGGGTAGCTGTTGCCAATGAATATGCAAAGCATAGTACGTATACAAAGCTTCACATTTTTTTAAATTTCTGGTCAGCAAGTTTGTACAGATTAAATTCCAAAAAGGTGATTCGGCAGACCAGGCAAACTGTGGGACGTTTGATTATATTTCTTAGATTCATAGTATAATATTTTAAACGATTAAAGCTATAATAACTGAAAATATTTAATAGAGAACACTACGCTGCAGTGCGCCAGACAATTTTGGTGATAAAATTGGACTTTAAATAAGAAATACACACTTGAAATAATACCTGCAAATACACAAGTAATATTTTCGTCAACACTTAAGAAATTTTGAAGAAAAATTGCTTGCGCCACCTCTTTTTATACAGCACAAGATTTTTAAACAATGTTACACAAGTTCTTAAAAAAAAAGCATCTAAAAATCCCGATATTGAACAGAATATATCTGCATACATATATACCTACTTTTATATCCGATTAAAATTTTGGTAGCAAGGCTTGAAATAGTAAGCTATTCACTGTCAGCTATACAAAAATTACCTTGTCCCTACTACTTCTTCACTTCCAACTAATGATAGCCATTTTTTTCTTAACTATTCTCATAAAACCCCGTACTAAGCTTAACTACATTTGTCGTCGTTATTTTAATTTAATTTATAAATTCCGATTCTTTGTTTTGCGCGTCATAGAAATTTAATCTTTAATTTACTTTCTACCAATTTGGAGAATAGTAATTCTCTTCTATTTATTTAGTGTTATGAAAAAATAATAAAAGATTTTCTTGGAATGCTATAAGTGCTAGTGCAAGTGGAAATTGAATATCATTCTAATGACGTAGACTTAAAATGTACATCAGGCATACACTGAGCAAAGTGAAAATATTGTAAGTATACGCCATGGTGCACGCCCTGTAGAGAAATCAACTCCATATACATAAGTGATTATTTCTATTGCATTAAGAATTAAAAGTGACTCAATTATCTTAGGCTAGTTAATAAATTAAGGGTTCTAGATAATTTTTGTATGAAGTTTTTGCATGGCAGAAATACTGTCGGAGGTTTGACATTGCCTGCCCTGGGGCGGCCGCTAGTAGGAAAAGTGTGATTTTTTTTTAAATCGCGGCGATCCTGACAGAGTTCCTTTAAATGTTTTTAAAAATCGATGTAATTCCAATAATCCATAAATCTAAAAAAAATTGATATCTTTCCATATTTGTGGGTAGTTTTTCCGAGCAAGAGACTTAACAAATTAATTTTTTTATGATATTCAAATGTTTGCGAAACAGACGAACTTAAAGTGAAAAATTTAATAAAAATAAACATTTAAATCAAATTTCGTTTAAGTTTTAGTATAAAGACTATACTATAAAATCTTTTTCAAAAGATATTTATATTTGAACTGATTAAAAAAGTTAAATTTTTCTTCTGTGATCTTCAAGTTTTTATGAAACGGAAAGACTGTAAGTGGAAAATTAAATAAAAATTTAAATTAAATTTTATTTAAAACTTTATATGTAAATTACATAAAAGGGGCTTCAATACCATTTTTAAAAGATATTTCTAATTAAATTTTTTTTTAAAAAAACTTCCAAATCTGTAGCTTGCTTTAAAAAAATCTTTTGTGAAACAGAAAAACTTAAATGAAAAATTTAGTTGAAATAAAAATTCAAATTATATTTCTTCTATTCGATTGTATTGTAAGATATTTGTTAAATTTGATATCTATAGAAAGATATTTCGTGCTGAACCGATTACAAAATTTCAATGTTCTGCACTGTTTGGTTAAAAAAATGTAATTACGTGCATGTGATATTTAATTGTTTGCGAAATAGAAACATTTTAAGTGAAAAATTAAATTTATAAAAAATTTTTTATTTAAATTTCACTTAAATTTTAATTTAAACATTTTGTAAAAGGTGCTATGATATAGATTTTAAAACCATTTTGAAATGGACTTATTGTAATTTCGTTTTACTTGACAAATTTCTAATTCACTTTCTATAATATTGAAGTTTTTGTAAAAAAAAAGCATTCACGAGAATTTATTTGAAATTAAAATTAAAATTTGAAATTAAAATTAAAATTTTGTTTGCTTATAAATTTTTTACTTTTATAAATTTTGGCTAACTAAAAAATTTCAAAGTTCTATAGTTTGATTCTAAAAAGTCTTTTTCACGTTACACACTTTCGAATTTTCCTTTTGTGATGTTCAAGTAGTTGTAAAATTGAAGATCTACATAAGTGAAAAATTAAATTGAAGTAAAAATAAATATTAAATTTCATTTAAATTTTAGTATAAAATTTTCTAAAAGTGGCTATTATTCATTTAAAAAAATATGCGAGTTTAACCAAAATTCTAGGTTGTGCAGATTTATTTATTAAAAATTTGTTTAGAAAGTAGTGCGTAAATGAATGTGACGCAAACTTTTGCGGAAATTGATTTCCAAACACAAAATCGCGTAATTGACCAAATAAAAAAATATTAATTTATTTAATTCTTTATTTATTAAAGTTGTGTATGTTTTGAAAAATTATTTTTCTTGTGCCTAGAAATACTGCGCGCACTCAAACCAGAGTTTCTGTAATTAAATTTAAGAATATTTTTTTATTATTATTAAATAAATGGTTGAAAAAGCTGCATAGCCGCCGAATTTCGTTTGTTTTTTTTTTACAGTAGAAAATGCACAAATCCCCAGAAAAAACTTAATGAAAGTATTAATCAAATTCAAAGCAATATATTACTCTATTTGCCATGCAATTGTAACCTGAAAATTGCCCACAAATTCTGTTTAAAAGATTAGAAATTTGTATCATTAAAATTTATATAAATTGAAAAAGAAAATTAAAAATTTCATTTATGGATTGTGTTGTTCTATTTTATTTAAAAGCAAAATTTAAAACTTCTAAATTTGTCGTGCACCCACCTATTATTTGGAGGAGTGGTCTCTTTCTTTTTCTTTTAAAATTTTCACACATTTTTTCCTACCGAGCTCGCCAAACATTTGTTGCAACACTCACACCACAATAATTTATATGTACACGCATTGTTGCCACTTCGGCATAGAATAAATGAGCGGAAATTTACTATCTGCAGAATCTGCGGACAGTCTACAGAAAGCTGGTCCAGACAGCCGTATTGCATAGTGGCTATATTCGCGAACAACATCTCGAGCAAAAGATATTTTTAATTAGTTTGTTAGAAATTGTGCAGCAAGAATGAATGGAGGGCAATCTACAATGTGTACTATAAATGATTTTGAAATATGCAGTTATGTATGTATGTATGTATGTATGTGGGTATTGTGCAGCTGTTCGAAAATGCAAGGGTTGCGTAAAAATGGCAGTAGTCTTTGCCTTTGAAAGTGGTATATTTTGATAAAATTTCTGTGCGTGGAAATTGAAAGTTTGTAACATTTCAACTGTTCTAGCAGCTTTGAAGTAGTTACACTCGGGATGTGTAGAGTTGTATTGGCAATATTCACGCGTTTTAGCACAAAGCTACAGCCTCCAAGAGCGCTAAAAAAAACATTTAAAAAAAAATAAAAAACTTGGTTTGAGTGACGATGTTCCTATGACAAGTGAAAATTTTCGCAGAATTTGAAATTCCAACAGCGTGCGTTGCGGCGAACCATGAAAATGAATTTCTCAGCTACACACACACATTCAAACAAACCAACAAACATACATATGTATGGGACAACAATACGATATTCAGCTGATATATCGAGACAAATGAGTCACACTTTGCGCGTCTTTTCAACTGATGCCTTGAAGCTGTATTTTAGTTGTTGATGGGCCGATAGATATCGTAGAAAATGCCAGCCAAGCAGCGACAACTTTCTCCGGTAGGCGACTCATATGTTTTGCTTGTGTGTAGCTATAAAACCTGGAATATATGTATACTTATGTACATGATGGCAATCAGCTTGTCACTTGCCCTACCCTGTCACATGTGCCGAAATGCGCTCCTTGTGATCCATCGTCTACTCCGACAATCAAATTGAATGATAAAGTTTGTCCAATTAGATTGGCGAATTTTTGTGCTGTCAGTTTCTCGCTTTCTTTGGCATGATGTGCTCACTGCTGCTCTCTACTTCACTCTTCTTTGCTCCCCCATTTATTCTATGCCGCCTTTTGAACAGCTGTAAGCCGTTACGATAGTATTGTTTGCAAACCAAATCAGGCAAACGTGCCTCTACAATTCGCTTGCATTTTTTCTTTAGCCCGATTTTCCCTTATTTACCACTACTCGTACACGTAGTGGGTGGGGAAACAGCGGAAATATCTTTCTTTAAATTTGGAAATAATTTTAAATTGAGGTCGCAACGTCTTTCTTAGTGTTCGGAAAACCACAAAGCACACACAGCAGCAGTGCTACAGCATTTTTTGTATTTGTCTGATAAGATTTTGTTTTATATGGCAATCCAAAGAGTGTATTTAGTTTTATATAGATGCTCGCTGATTGTCGATATACAACATTAAATGTAGTGCCAGAATAAAAAGGCAAAATACATATTCATTATTATAACTCCGCCATAGGTTTGACTACTTATTTTTCTCTATTTAATTTACGTTATTTATTTCTTTTAAAATATAGTTAATTCTATAATAAAACCCCTTTAAATCGAAGTTGCAAACTTTGTGCGAATACAAACAAACATTTTTTAAAAATTTTAATCAAAATTAAAAAAAAAATAATTTGAGTATGCAGTTTATTGCGCATTTAATTTTAGTACAAGCATAAGAAAGTGCAAGTTTAAAGTGCCATTGATTTTATAATTTTTCGCTGTTGGCGGTAATGCGCGGATTTTTCCATAAAAAAATTATTTACTTTCGATGGCAAAAAAAAAAAAAATTATCAAAAATCATAAAAACTTTGCGTCCAATTGAAACTTCCACTTTATAATACTAATAATAAAATTAAATGGACTGCATACTCAGATATTTTTCTAACTCAAATTATTTTTTTTTTAATTTCGATTAAAACTTCTTTTAATTTCGATTAAAATTTGTAATGTTTTTTTGTAATCAACACAAAGTGTGGAACTTCGGTTCAAAATTGAATGAAAAACTGCAGTCTCAATTTTTTAATTAAATCCTGATTATAAATTTAGCGTAAAATATACGAATCTTTTTATTCAAATTTTGTACAAATTTGAAACACGTCGGTTCTTGTAGAAATATCTATGTGTGTACATATGTTTTTTATAAAACAAAAATAGTTAATACCAGCTTAATAAAAATGATTTTTTTTTATAAAGCATAGTCCATTCTATAATAAAAAACCTTTAAATCACTGTTAAAAACTTTGTTAAAATTTTAGACAAATTAAAAAAAAAAGTACCTTAAAAAGCTCAATTTCGAATTTTAATTCAAGTAAAAAAAATCGAGCATGAGCTATATAGTGGAAAATATGAAACAATATCAGCGAAAAATCAACACGAACTTCCAGTTAATTCAAATTTTCACTTCATCATACTGAATTTAAATAAAACTTAATACCCGAAAAATTTCGGAAAATGCTGTTAAAAAATTGATGATCAAAAAATTCGGGTTTCAAATACAAACCACCTGCGGGTTTTCCACTTCTAATGACCATGTTTGTTTTACATCCGATTTCTTATCCTCAAGTTAGGCAAAAATGTGCGCTGGAAAATGAAAGGTAAAAATTGGAAAGGTTGTACTCGAATCGCTTAGATATAAAATATACTATTTCGCTTTTCGTCGGCCTGATACACAACACCTTTGCTTTGCATTTGCTTTTTGCTAGTTGAAAATTGAAGTCCCAAAAAGGGTCATGCAAACTACTTTCTCTAAAATCAACATACTTGTATTAATTACTCTAAACCACCCTATAAATTTTCTTATTTATTTATCTGCGTATGTATGTATATAACCATCTCTACACCGCCACTAATCGTTTCATTCGTTCTTCACTCATTCCATTGCAGGTGTCTCCGCCGAAGTCTACTACGTACGCGAAGGTCACGTCAATAATTACGCACTCAATTTTGTGGTGCCAGTGCCGGCGAATGTTCGCGACATTACTTTCACTTGGCAGAGTTTGGCCGGCCGACCGCTACCCTACAGCATTAATGTAGTCACAACAGATCAGGCAGTACTGCCGCGCCCCTTCATGAATATCTCACAGATCGGTGAAATCCCCATCAATGAACAAACATTTGCCATCGCCCTCAAATGTTCGGGTATACGCGCCTCGGAAGTGGATGTGACAATTTCAATAGAGGTTATACTCAATCGCGCGCTCAACAATGTAACACATTTGGTATTTCGGCGCAAAAAGATTTGCCTAATTGCCGAACCGGAGGAGAATACGTTGCACGGGCCGGTATTGTTAGAGACCGCTGTGCCACCGCCTACTGGCATTTTGACGATTATTGTGGGCAGCTCTTTGGCGTTGGCATTGGTCCTCATTTTGTTTTTAACCGCTTACTGTGTGCGACGTTCAGCGAAACGTCAAAACAATGGTCAACCTATGCGCACCTCCAGCTTCCAGCGTCTCAACACAAATGCTGCATGTCAGCAGTCGGCCACTTATATTGGTCCGCCAACCATTATTGCACCAATTCACAGCTCTTTGCCGCGCAAAGTGGAACCGCAACAGCCGGAGGAGTTGCATAGACGCATATCAGAGTTGACGGTGGAACGTTGTCGTGTACGGCTCTCAAATCTACTGCAGGAGGGTACATTCGGACGTGTCTACCGTGGCACCTACAATGACAATCAAGATGTACTGGTGAAGACGGTGGCGCAGCATGCGAGCCAAATGCAGGTCTCTTTGCTGCTGCAAGAGGGCATGTCTTTGTATGGCGCTTCGCATCAGGGCATACTTTCAGTTTTGGGCGTATCGATTGAAGATCACACCACACCCTTTGTGCTCTACTCTGCGCCGAATACTACGCGTAATCTGAAGCTCTTTCTACTTGATCCGTCCTGTGCACGTACGATTACCACCGTGCAAATCGTCATGATGTCCACACAACTGGCGCTCGCTTTGGTGCATTTGCACAGTCATGGGGTCGTGCACAAGGATATAGCAACTCGCAACTGTGTGTAAGTATTTATTAACTATGGTTTGAGAGAAATTCATAGGCATTTTGCTTTGCTTGCTTGATTCATTATTTTTGAAAATAACTCTTACTACAAATCCCTGTTTTTCTTTTTTGTTTTATATTCTCTTCACAGCATCGATGATCAGTTGCGCGTCAAGTTGTCTGATAGTTCGCTATCTCGTGACCTCTTTCCGGGCGATTATAATTGCTTGGGTGATAGCGAAAATCGTCCTGTTAAATGGCTTTCGCTCGAAGCTTTACAACACAAACAATTTTCAGAGGCCAGCGACTCTTGGGCGTTCGGCGTGCTAATTTGGGAGTTGTGTACTTACGCAAAGCAGCCTTACTCGGAGGTGGATCCCTTCGAAATGGAACATTATTTGAAGGATGGTTATCGATTGGCGCAACCGTTCAATTGTCCAGATGAGCTGTAAGTACAAAACAGACAAAAAATACGCTCAAATATTAAGTCAGGCTGGAGTAAACACAACAATATAATTTTAAGCTTACGTCAAACAAAAAATAAAAAAACATTGGGTTGTTTGTGAGCCCCCGACCATATTAAAAGTGCAGCTAAAAATTGACTTTTCTTATACTTCATTCACACTAGATCTCAGATTTTGTGAAATCTATCGAAGTCAAGGAGAATTTCCCATATATTTCCATGATTTCGATGTCTTAGATTTGAATCAGATTTTAACGAAATTCTATTGAAATCTTCACTTTTGTAAAAAGAAAAATATTTAAATACTAAAAAGTTCAACCCTTCAAACTTATTCATGTGAAATGCTAAAATTCTCTGCATAAACAAAAGCACACAAACCTTTTAAAATTAGTAAAAAGAACATGAAAATATCACCGGAAAATAAAAAATTACTAGTCGAGATTAAAAAGGCATGAATAACGACCTTCGTAGATAAAGAGAAAATGAAATTTAATTTCAAATGGCAACGAAATCCAAAAAAAAAAATACTGTAGAAACACTTAAACAAGTTTTTCGGATTTCAAGATCGAAATTTCAGATTTCAGTGCAGTGGAAATGTAGTATTAAAACAAATAAAGAAACTGCTGTTTTTGGGCGAAAAAATAATAATGATTTTTTTCAAATTTAGAGGAGTTATTATGTACTATCTACAGTAATTTGTTTTAGTTGCGTGCTAAAAAAAATGTCTGTCGAATAAAGTCTGTTAAGTTAAAAGTTAAATTAAATAATAATTATTTAGTGTTTGAGTTTCAAAAAAGGCATGGCATATTAGTTTATGCTTTTTAAGACTTAAACAATTTTTTTTTGTGGAGTTTTTCACATTTTTTTCATATGACGGAAATATTGAATACTCCTCAAAAAATAAAAATTAAAAATTGCATTGATATTTTTGGTTTTTTTTTCTACCAATTTTGCACTTTCTTACGTGTACACCAAATTTGAGTGAACTATAAAACACACCCGAAAAAGTTCAAAAATTTTAATTATGAGGTCTCAAATTTTATTGGCAATTTTTCGGATTATCCAAATTCTTTTTTTTACAAAGTTTGTATCCTTAATTTATATAAATTTTTTGCCAGTATGAGCTATATTTTTATAAAAGAAAAAATATTTAAATGAAATAAGTGAAAAATTGACACCAGTGATAATTACAAAACGCCTCAAAAACACAACTACCTTTAATTATTTCTTATTTTATTTTAATTATGTTTTATAAAAACGTGTAGTCCGTTATACTACGAAAATTATATAACGCCAAATTTCGAACTTTGTGTAAACCTTACAAAAATTCAATAAAATTCCTGACTTTTTGATCAAAATTTTTATAAAATTTTTGGTAGGCATTATTCTAACCGACTCAATTTTACTACAAAAAAGTTTTGAACAACGTTATAGGAGCAAAAAAATATATTAAAACTTTCTAAAACATCGCTTGTCCTATAATTGTGATAAGCTGTATGGTATTGCTAGTATGTCGAAAATTTGTGTTTGAAGAAAAAAAAATTAAAAAAATTAACTTGTTCCCGTGTTCAGTGGCGTGTTCAGCATAGCCTTTCCAATTTTTTTGGTTAATTAAGAATATAGTTGGTTATTTATATAACAAAACGCATGTAAATCAAAATTTCAAACTTTTTAATTTGATTTTTAGAAAACTTCTGGGTATACTGTTTTATAGCTAATTCCATTTAAGAACAAATATAAACATGTAAGTTTCAAAAAACTAAAAACTTCTGCTGATTTTTGAAATATTGGTCTTGGAAGCTTTTTGCATTTAATGCATGCGGTTTACATGGCAGAAAAAATGTTTCAAACCGTCAGAAAAAAAAAATATCAAAAACCAACGTGGTTTTACATATACATATAAAATGCATCCGTTATATGGAAAATATGCATAAAACCAAAATTTCAAAAAAAATTCGAAAATCAACCGGGCATATTAAATGCTAAAATTTAAGTGTTGCCAAACTGTCGAGAAGTTTGCTAAAATTTTAAATTAAAAAGTTTGAAATTTTAATTAATTAGACTTTTTGTTTAATTATGCACGGTATGTAAGTTTTATAAAAAATTAACGAACAACTTGTCAAATATAATAAAAAAAAAATCACCATTTGATGCACTTTTTGAGTCAATGTGGTTTATTGTAATTACAACATTATCTATGCAAATCAAATTTTCAAAATTTGTACAATATTAACAGGAATTCAAGAAATTAAAAAAAAAAGTTAAAAATATTTGCTAAATTTTATGTATGTATAACCGACTTTTTTATTATAATGAAATTGAGTTGCCTACAAAACCGCATGTGTATTCGAAATGTTTTTAAAAATTCTGATTAGAAATTTTTTAAATGTTATGAAATTTTTTTTTTTAATTTTATGAAATTTTTTTTTTAATTTTATGAAAAAAAAAATTTTTTACTGTGTTGCATTTTTATAATTTTTGTAAAAATCAGTGGACTTCTTCTGATGGGTGTATTTTTTTATTAGGCATACAAATTATAATCCTATTAATTTAATGTCTGGGTCTTGGTCGAATTTACATAAATCATTGCAAATACTATAAACATATTTTTGAACATTAAAAAAAAATCATGTTAAAACGAATTTAATGACTATTATTCGACATTGAACACAAATTTACCATTTTTACAAATTCGTGTAATAATTTTAACAGAACAGTTTCTTAATTTAAAACAAAAAATCTTAATATCGTTTTACGTTTCTTTCACAGCTTCACTATTATGGCCTACTGTTGGGCGCTACTGCCGACCGAGCGGCCCTCCTTTGCCCAACTAAATGCGTGTCTATCGGAGTTCTACGCGCAAGTGACGCGCTACGTATAAGACAACGGACGAATATTAGACTGTACTCAATATATTTACATATATATATAGATATTGCTTCCCTACGCCAATAGAAATGCAAAAACTAAATAATTTACATATAGTATTTACAGTATATATACATATATGTATATATATATATATGTAGTAATGGTTTTCACTCAATATAGTTTACATACAAATATTACAATTGCACACACACACATACACACAAAGCTAGATATTTAATTAGTTAGAATAACCTTTTGAGATTGCCAAAATATATTTATTAAATATTTACTGATTTTAAAATTAATGCCTAATGCATAGACGCATACATTAATGCATTGTTACATAAGTATTTCACACACGTATATATGTATGTGTTTGTATGTGTGTGGGCAAATGGTTAAGTAGAATTTTAAAGTTAGTTATGAAAATGAGTATACTTAGTGTAAATATATATTAAATTGAGGTAATTAAGTTAATATAGAAATATTGTGTTTATTAGTAAGAATGTAGTTTATTTCATGTACATACATGCATACAATTGTATGTCCTTAACTAAGTACAGTGGCGAGCAAAACCGGTCAAGTGCATTTTTACAATATTACAAAGATTTTAGAGATTACTTTTTTTGGTTAATTTTCTGTACAAATATAGTTCGCGCCGTTGCAAAAACCATGTAAATTCATGTTTAAAATTTTATACCAAATTTATGAAAACTCGAAAATTTTCATCAAAATTTAAAATTTTTTTTTTGTATGCCGGTTTATAGCGTATTTAATTTTAGTATAATGCAGCATTTCACAATATTATTTTCATGATATATATATATTTTTTTTAATTTTATAAATATATATACTGTACAAAAACCATGTACCTAAAAAAATTTCTCAAATTTTATACAACATTTATGAAAACTCAATAAATTTTCATCAAATTTTAGGTTTTTTTTTTTTGTAAGCCAGTTTATAGCTTGTTTAACGTTAGTATAATAAAGTGCAACTACCGCTGAATTTTTATAATTTTTAAATTTTATTTGTTTAGCGAACTTTTTTTTCATAAAACGCATGCATTTTATTAAAATGCCCGTTTATCTATCATAATTTTATATGCTGACAGTATTCTGCATTTCGATCACTTTGTATACTTTATTTGCGATATATTAAAAATTTAAAATAATTATTAAAAAACAAACAAAGGTAGTTTCTAGCCATTACAAACTTGCACTTTATTATACTAAAATTAAATACGAAAAATGTCTAAAATTTTATTTTTTTAATTTAAAAATTTTTTTTTTTAATTTAAAAAAATTTTTTTTTTAATTTTGTTAAAATTTTTGTAGAATTAAAAAAAAATTATGTATAAAGTTGGAAATATTAGTTTGCCTGGTTTTTGCTATAGTATGAACTATAGCTTTATATAAAATTAACGAAAAAAGCCAAATCTCTATTCGACCAGTTTTTCTCGCCAGTGTATGTGCGTAAAAATGTATACATAAGTTATAACTATTGATAAGTAGCAAGACTTTTTTCATTTAAACATCAAAGACTCATTTAATACGAACTTCTTTATTTTTAATTTTTTTTTCTAATTTTAAACTAAATAAATAAATAATAATGTTTGCATTTACGATATTTTAAAATCGTTGCATTTACATATAAACTAAACAAATCAATAGTGATAATTAGTGAATAATGATAAACAGTAAATCAATTTTTAAACACTTACATTACACGTAATTCGAATACATAGTACGATCTGCATATGTATGTGGGTGTACGTGCGGTTAGGAAAACCGCATATTGTTGTAAAAACAAACAAAAAAAAACTAAAGTTAAACAAACATTTTAAGCGAAGTGAAGCGAAAATTTATTACCGTTTCAAAACCAATGTTCAATTATAGCAATCAAAAAATGGTGTAAAAAATAAATACATCCAAATTTATACAATGATTAAAATTTAAGTTTTCATTTTTTTTTTTTTTTTTTTTTTGCAAAAGCTGTTTATGTAATTTAATAAAGTATATATATAAAATTGAAAACTATAAATTAAATTGATTTTATTTATAAGTAGAGTGGAAACATCAGCTCATCAATCTCGTTGGTTTACTTGACTGATTGATTATTGAACCCAACCTTTACGTCTGCGGTATCAACTGACCACAGCGATTTGCTATCCCTATCCACAGTGATCCATCAATGCCATACCGTGCTGCCTTTTTTTTTTTTTGGTTTTGGTTTGTTTTATTTTAGTTGGTTGACTACAATTGAAATTTTAATGGCATCACAATTGGGTTGGCTTTAGAAAAATTGGCAATAAATTTTTTGTTATTTAGTAGTTAGCGCTGTAAGACGAATGACCGTGCAATTCCATGTCACAAATTGGGGTAGCATAGGTTCATCTTTTTTTTTCATTTTATTTTGAGATGCATTTTCAAAAAAGTTTCACTTTGCAATAAAGCACAAAGCCGTAGAACAGGGACACCGAGAATTTTACTACTAACCGTAAACGCTACTGAAAATGTTGAAAAAAAAACCACTGCCCATGGAGATCAAATTTTATACAATTTTTTTATAACATAAAAAGCAACGAAAATATGCAAGTGGAATATGATTATTCGAAATGTTTAAATGAAAAAAAAATTCAGCGGAATCATTATCTGAATTAGAATAAAGTCACTTGCATTGAATGTAATTTCACTTTCTTGTACTTTTATGTCGAATACTTTGAAACGAACATCACATCACATCAACTGTTGTTATAATATATTGCAATATGTTTATATCGTCGTGCGTTTGATATACTTTGTATTATTCTGATATCAACGGCTTGAGATAAAATTCGTTTTACTCAGGGATTACAGTCAAAAGAAAATGTTTTACTGAAAAAATATTTATAAAATCATATCAAAAACGACATCACATGCTGTTGTTGCTAGAAAGTTAGATCATATCACGTTTTTATGGTATGTAGTAAAATATGATCATATTGTGTGATACGCCATGGTTTTGTTGCATATTTGTTGCTAAGGATTGCAGTTAATAGAAAAATGTAACATAAAAAATACAGCTTAAATCGATTTTTTGTAGATACGAATTTCATATGTGTCGAATATCAAAAATCAATGCGTATTTCAGTAACTTATTACTGGTTGTTCGTTGGTAAACTAAAACTAAATGAAATATAAGAAAAATTTGCTAATTAAACAACTGAAATTATAAAAAAAAAAAATATAATAAGATTTCGTCCAAATTTATTTAAATCAATAGCAATTTTTGACCTCAGTACCAGTTTTTAATAAGGAAAGTATGGAAGAAGGCAGCAACAGTCAGAGATTTGAATTCGCAACCTTCGACTTGCCGACTATGCAGACAGTGATTCACAGCTGTTGATTTCCTCCGCCGTGTTTGTTGTTGCCTTTTCCAGTATTTTCCTTATCAAAAACTGGCCTTCAACGCTGAAATTATTGCTGATTAAAAATATTAATTAAAACTAAATAAGAAAACATAAATTGTCACCAAATTATGTTGTCTGGGTTGTATAATAAAGTACAGACTTCAAATTCCTAAAACTGTCCACTAATTTTTGATACTTGTTTTTTCTGACAGTCTTGCGCAGGTTTCAACTGCAAAACTAAAATGGAATGCACAACAAAGCTGCATGCTCGAAAAGTTATCTGAAAATTCTGAAAGAAAAATTTAAAATTTTAATGAAATTTTTAGCCAGTTTGTTAGATTATCTTACGATCAGCCCTATTCTGCATTTCTATTACGTTCCCGCATTCCGCTCCGCATCGATTGGAGTTGTTATTTTTGACCTGCAAACATATCAAAAAACATCAATAAAGCCCAAAAAACTTAAAAAAAAATCATGTTGATGACTTTTAGAACTATCAACAGCAAGTTTTACTCACATTTTTGGGAAAATTGTATTTTAAAAGTACACGAAAATAAAAATCTAACCGTCCTCCACCAACAAAATTTCAACTTACAAAAACGTAACTACGATCGCAATGTAGAATACATATGTATGTAAAATTGTAAATTTCGAAGATTGATCGAAACTCATCGAAACGCAGAATACCAAAGTTGCCAAACTGCGAAAATTTTGATTCGAGTCGAAATGCAGAATAGGGCTGGATATTTAAAAAGAAACAAATTTTACATTTATGCTTTATAGTATTGAAATTAACAATTTTTTTTTTAAAGTGAAAGTAATAATTCATTACGCAAATATTATCGAATCTACTTTATTTCCCATTTTGCATAATTCTACTTCAACGCGTCATTTTTTTTTTTTATTAAACCGCATTTAAGGAGCGACAAGGTTGGAAAAAGTGTTTATACTTTTAGTGCTGCCCACGAAAATTTCCAAACTCCGCATTTAGGCAGTGCAATTTTTGCAAATACCAAATAGTTTTAATTTTTATATAACAAATTTATTTATTAAAACTAAAATTTTCATCGTATAAAAAGCGTCAAATCCTAATAATATGTCTAGTATCCTTGGTTGCCCGTCGTGTAGCTGTAGCCACGTGGTGGCAGTAAGTACGATGGCACATATTGCGAGTAAGCAGCCGCAGAGCCATATCCACCGCTACTGGGCGGACTGCAACCAACTGGCGACAAGGAAGGCTGACAGCTGAAGAGATAATTTTTCGGGCATGGTGGTGCCGAATAGGAAGCAGATGGTGCAGGGTACGATGGTGCTGGTGCTGCGTAGGACGCTGGCGCTGGTGCTGAGTAAGATGGGCCGCCGTAGGATGTGGATACCATATCACCTTGCTGGATATCAGCTATTGCTCTATTCACGCCGACGATTGCTACTAACACGATGACACTGATGTAGGTTTTCATTTTTTATCAGCAATTGGTGGATTGTTAATGGGTGTGTTGAAGACTTACTGCTTGACTGATGTGGACTTCCTGCAGCGTGGCCGCTTTTATACAAATCAATTATGAAAATAAAATGCATAAAAAATTACCACGGCGGAACTGAGCCATTTAGAAAACTGTTAACGTAGCTGATGTAAATAAAAGAGAACAAAAAAACAAAAGTAAGCAGCAAAAAAGTGCTAAGCGGAACAGTAATGCGATACTTATTTTAGAAGTTAAAATATTGCGTGGCCTGCAATTTGCTCACGTTGGAGGTGTTTGGTAACAACAATGCCTAGAATCGATGATTTGTCCTTTGCCAGAAATATTTACAATTAAATATATTTTGCTGGACAATAGCATTTTTTTTTTTTTTTTGAGATATAGTGGTTTAAAGTCCATAGCCTAATTTGCTGTATTTTGTTATTCAATATTTTTACTTAAAATATGTATGAATGAAGTCGTAATATTTGGTATTACAGTGAACGTATCCCTTATATCGTAATTTTTTGTTGAGGAGTTCAGTGAAGGTTCCTCATTTAGCGGGATACGTACGAAGTCGCTAAACTGAAAGTAGGCATATTAGTATGTAGATATCTACATAAATTTGTATGTACACATATTAGCGTGAATCACTGCCCATATAAAAAGTCGGTGCTGTTCTTTCATTTGAATTAATATTATATTTGTCAAAAAGTAATTAAAACAACTATTTTTATATATAAAAGAGATCCATTTTTGGTGGTATTTTCAAATCGGTGCAGCTCACGTTAATCTTTATACGATGCCGAAATATTTGGGCGGAAGTCTTAACATAATCAATTTTATAATTCCGTTGGAAAAACCGCAACTTATTGGTAAATGAACCTAATATATATCAAAATATTTTCAGCCCACACACAATAAATACACAAAGTAAATACCCAAAGAAAAATCATATACAGTCGAACTCCTCTATAACGAAGTCGTCGGGACCGGTGAAAAAGTTCGTTATAGAGAGGGCTTCGTTATAGAGAGGTCATACGAAATTTCATGTCTTTATGTTCAAGGCCTATTTAATGAAACATTTATTCATTTTATTTGTTTTATTTGTTTTTATTTCTTACATTTTAAAAAGAAGACCTTAATAAAAAGTCAAAAAGATTATAAGGATTATTCA
Source organism: Anomoia purmunda (assembly GCA_951828415.1). Taxonomy (NCBI): domain Eukaryota; kingdom Metazoa; phylum Arthropoda; class Insecta; order Diptera; family Tephritidae; genus Anomoia; species Anomoia purmunda. Next base: position 13,065,279 of record OX639994.1, read on the forward strand.
GGTATGAAAAAATTGTCGACTGTAGTTTGTTTAGCTGTTTGAGCCTTTTCCTTATCAATAAATGTTTCTAAGGAATTAATTTTATTAAATATAATGTCGGGTACATCGCTCCGTGATTCAACAAATGTTAATAGAGTTTGTAATGCTGCACGCGTTTCGTAGAATGATGGAAATCTAATATATTTTTGTGTATTATAACAACTACATACTTTTTAGCTCTTCGCTAAATTCGTTATAGAGGAGTTATTTGCTATGGAAAATTCCATTTATGTATAACAAACGAATTCGTTACAGAGAGGAAATCGCTATAGAGAAGTTCGTTATAGAGAGGTCTAAATATATGAATAAATTGTGAAAATCGTAGTGTTTCAAAAAAAAATTCGTTAGAGAGAGGTTTTCGTTATAGAGGAGTTGGACTGTACTTAATTAAAAATTGCCAAATTAATAAAAATACATAATAAAATATAGTTTTTTATAGTTTTTTTTTGTGAAAATATTGAAATAACATTTACATGCACACATTTTTATTACACTTCTTTTAGAATCTGGTGCATCCTGTAATAAATTACGATACGGCAGTAAACGTATGTCGTAATGCTAAAATTGTATTATTATTTGTATATACAACGATACACAGTGATCTTTTCGGCGAACATACAAATTTACGTATTTTTGTATGTACCTACTACCTGGAAGTAGTAGACAAATGATGTGTCAAATTAAAGTGCGTGGTCTAAGGTTTTGCAAACACTTTTCAGATGTAGTGGTTTAAGAAATCCACTTGCGAAATATTTGTGTGGAAATATTTATAAATTTTTGCATTGAGCAAAGCATCTCTACGACTCTTGTTGTTTTCCTATTAGCATACTGATCAAGGCATCGCTACGTTCGTTTTCACGAAGAACATATTTAGATTACAAAGAAGCTGCATCACTTCCACCGTTGTAATGGTACATTTTACTACTACAAAATTTTGAGAGCAACGATCAAAAAAGTGGCGATTCAATGAAATTATTAGTTGGTAATTAGCTCTCTCAAACTTATGTATATACATATGTACATACATAAATATTTATAATTAAAAAATTAAATATAAATTTTTATTTACTGCTATTGATTGCAAACGAACCTTCGGTATAAGGTATAAACGAAATAAAAACAAGACATTAAAAAAAGCAGATCATATTGCCTACCATTCAAAATAAATAAATTATCAGTTAATCCTATAAAAAAAAAGAAAACACTGCTCCCTCTCCGTCAACCACATGACGGACGGCCAGAGTAGACATACATACATACTTAAAAAATTTCAGATTTATTTTTAACACAATTTAAGGCACTTTAGCATTGAATATGGATATACAGCGTGTGTAAATATAAGTAGTATATGGTATTTATTTATTTTGTTTTTTTGATTTTTGGAAAGATTTTCTCGTTAATTTTTTATTTTAAATTTAAATGTAAAAATATAATTCATTTTAAAATAAAACCCAAAAAAATCAGAGATTCAGGCTTTTAACAGAAATTTCTCTATAGCCCAATGAATTTCGGCATAGTAAAGAGCAAAAGTGAAATGGCTTAAAATTACCAAGCATTTTTGATAAATTTTTTCAAACAAATTTCAAACTTTTAATCCGATTTTTTTTAGAACATTTTTTAAAACCTTTAAGGTATGTAGATTTGTAGTCCATTTCATTTTAATATATAAGTAGTTTTGTACAAGAGTGCAAGTTTAAAGAGGTTAAAAATTACCAATGATTTTTGATAATTTTTTTTTCGGTTGGTGTTGTTAATTTTCGTCCTTATAAAAAATGTAGAGCGTGTGTAATATGGCAGAGAAATGTGCAGCACCATCAGCAAAAAAATTAAATGGCCTACAAAAGTGTATACCTTAAAATTTTCCAAAAATTCTAATTATGTGTTTTAAATTTTTATGAAAAAAAAATTATCAAAAATCAACAATAATATTTTGTTACTTCAAATGTGAATTCTTGTGCATAACTATAATAAAATTGAGTAAGCTACAAAATTGCAACCCGTATAAGTTTCCGAAAATTCTGATCAATTTTTTTTTACAGACCTTTTTATTAGGCTATGAATTTTATTTTTATATAAAATTATCTAGAAAAATTTTTTTCGAAAATAAGCAATAGAAAATTGATTTTTTAGATAGTGATAGATCACATCATATGATCACACAATATCATTTATACCATAATATGATCACATCTTTGGTTGTGACTACTGAATTGATATCGTTGGTAAACGGTAAAAAGTACCTTAAAAGGTTAAAAATTGCAGCTAAAAGTAGATGTTTCAATAATAGTTATTGATTTGATCGAATGGAAAATAATGGCACATGCTAATGATGAATTAACCTCAAAAACATCACACGCGATCTCATAACGCCAAAATGTTATCACATCGCATGATCTACCATAGATTTGTTGTCTATTGGCTTGATATTGATTGCAATCGATAAAAAGTTCATTTTACATTAAAACTTATAGCTAATTGAAGATATTTCTCTAAAAAATTATTTATTTGATCAAATTAAAAATAACGTTATATGCTGGTGATGAATGTATATTAGATCACATCATATCCTTACACGATGTCATGGTACCAAAAAATGATCACAACGTATGGTATACGAAGGATGTGTTGCCTCTTCACTTGATATTTTATGGTAATCGATAAAAAAAGTTAAATTTTTGTGAAAATTACAGTTAATGAAAGATATTTACTACGCAAATGTAACCTTAATATGTGATGAAATTTCACCACCGTTTTCAAACTACCTTTGGTATCCAAGAATTATTGTAAGCCGAAAGTCGCATTCTTGGACTAACACAGCGCCGTTACATTTAGACCTCTATATACCACTTTCAAACCAAGTTAAAATGTATTTTAAATCTATTCATATTTAGAGAACTATGTGGCAACATGATCAATCTTGGATATCTCGGAATCCACCGTAGTCACTGCTTTCATGAAATCTACGAAAACTCCATCAATGAATTCATCGAAGTAAAAAGCATAGCGTGTACTTTGAATGTACTCGTTCGGATTGATTTTCGTAAATCCCCGAAAAGTGAGCTACGATGGATTCAGCGATAGGGTTGCATTTTTGTTTTGTTTGGAAACTCAAGGAGAACACCTTGTTTAATATTTTCATTCATAGAGTAGGTCTCTGAATTGTTTAGTAACGTACACTTCATTTCTCTTACATGGCAGAAAATTGGCAACACTGTCAGCAATACCATTTCACTTCTCATTTTGCATAATCTTACTTTAATCGTATTTTTTTGGTACATACAAGGCCTCACGAAATTTGAACACTTTTAATACTTACTATGAATTTCCAAAATCCGCAGTTAAGCCAATGATATTTACACAAACAAGAAAGAGTTTTTTTATATAACTAATTTATTTATTAAAACTAAAATTTTCATCGTATAAAAAGCGTGGTTGGTTTACAAATCAAATCCTAATAATATGTCTAGTATCCTTGGTTGCCCGTCGTGAAGCTGTAGCCAAGTGGTGGCAATATATACGATGGCACATATTGCGAGTAAGCAGCCGCAGAGCCATATCCACCGCTACTGGGCGGACTGCAACCAACTGGCGATAAGGAAGGCTGACAACTGAAGAGATAATTCTTGGGGCATGGTGGTGCCGAATAGGAAGCAGATGGTGCGGCGTACGCTGCTGGCGCTGGTGCTGAGTAAGATGGGCCACCGTAGGATGTGGATACCATATCACCTTGCTTGCTATCAGTTATAGCACTATTTACGCCGGCAACGACGAAGGCTGCGAACACGATGACGCTGATGAAGGATTTCATTTTTTCTTAGCAATTGACGGGTTGTTACTCGTTGAGTTAAAGAACTAATACTTGACTGCTGTGGACTTCCTCAATCAAAGTAGCTTTTATACAAATCAATAATGAAAATAAAATAAAATAAAGTAGAACAAAAAAAAAACAGAAAGTGCAAAAAATTGCCAAGCGGAACAGTAATGCAATACTTATTTTAGAAATTAAAATATTGTAGAGCCAGCAATTTTTACGCGATGGAGGTGTTTGGCAATACATAGCAACGAATTGAATTGATGATTTGTCATTTGGCAGAAATTTTGTAATATCAAAAATATTTACAACTACTGCTACTATGTGTAGTATTGCTGGACAACAGCATTATTTCTTTCGATAAATTTATTTAAAGTCAATAGCCTCATTTCTTCTCTTGTATTTTATTATTCAGCACTTCCACTGAAAATATGTATGAACGAAGTCACAAATTCGTTGAACTTTTTGTATACAAACTTATTAGAGATGCCAGTCCCGTGCTGCAGGTTTTTAATGCACCGAAACTCCGTGCAGTCCTATCAAATAATACCGACATCTTTGAAATAGCACATTTTCTTATTTGGTTATTATAATGTGGCAGATTTTTAATGTTATAAATCATAATTTTCGATATTACATATTTTCAATTACTTTCATAGCTCAATTTTTATTCAATAAGTGCAAATCATTAAAGCTCTATAGTGCACAGATATTTTAAATATATGACTGATATTGAAAAGTAAATAGTTAAAGTAGTCAAACTGCGCCAAATAGACCACGGCTTGGAATCGACCATTTTAGCATTTTTTTTCATATCAAATAGAGTTTTGTAAAGGGAATTAAATTAAAATTAAAAACTGTGTTTTCAGACTTTAGACAAATTTAAAAATTTTATAGTTCTAACTTAGTTGTATAGGGTTTATTAGGGTTTAAAAAATACATATTTTCAACAAAAAATTCAAATAAAAATTTTTTTTTTATACAATATCACCCCGAATAGATCTCAAAAACAATTTCTAGAAATTTTCAGGATTTTTTTCCAAAGATATAAATTTTCCAAAAAAAAAACCTTTTAAATCTAAAGAAAGTTAAGTTCAAAAAAAACTTAATTTGGAGCAAGAAAAATTTAATTTAAGATAACAACCAATTTTGAACGTTTAAGGTAAAAATTCTAAGCATATACAAATATATATTTTTTACTTACTTTTTGCTGCCGATTTTTAAATACGTATATACATATGTAACTAATATAAGATTTTATCGGCGGTTTTTTTCAATTTATATTGAAAAAATATTTTCTTTAAATACACATAATGCCGGTACAGAATACCTCTCTCTAGTCACTAACTGAAACTTTTCGGTGGCGAGATTGATTTTGAGGCTATTTGATATTCAGTAAGCCGTCTCAAGTCTACAAAAGTAGACCAATAATGACAGCAAACGACGCCATATTTTTCCCCGCTCTTTTGACATTTCTCTTCAGTAAGGTTTGCCATTTCATCATGGAAAGATATACGATCCAACAACGAGTCGAAATTATTAAAATTTACTACCGAAATTCGGAGTCAATGGCCTCAACTTTAAGAGCGCTACGTCCAATTTATGGTCGTCATCATATTTGGCTAAATGGCTTCGTCAATAAGCAAAATATGTATGCGTTATTGGACAGGCAGTAATCCAAACGTATTCCATGAGTCAACATTGTATCCCGAAAAAATTACGGTTTGTTGCGGTTTATGGGCCGGCGGCGCCAAATGACGCGTTACTTCTTCCGTGATGATCAAGAGCGGCACGTTACTGTAAATGGGAATCGCTACCGCTCAATGATAACCGAATATTTTTGGCCCGAATTGGATGATATGGACTTGGACAATATGTGGTTCCAACAGGACGGCGCCACAAGCCACACAGCGAATGTCACAATCGATTTATTGAAAACCAATTTTGGTGAACGCGCTATCTCACGAAATGGCCCAGTCAATTGGCCGCCTCGGTTGAAAACCATCGAAAATTGGGTTCAGCGTCTGGACATCTGCAAGCGTGCCCGTGGTGCCCATGCAAAAGAAATCGAGTTCCATGCATAATGGCATCGAATGTACTTTCACAGGAATAAAGAATTTAATTCATATCCCAAACCGTTTTTGTTTTATTTAAAAAAAAAAACTTTTGTAGCATTCTTAATGCAAGACCCGATACTTGAAAAAAGATATTGGGGACTACTCTAAAATTTCCCAAATTGAATTATTGTCATTCAAAACAAAACCTCATTTAACCAGTGAAGTTTTGTGCTCATAATTCAGTCAGCACTAAATAGATTCTTTTATAGAGTAGCCGGAATTTTTTTATTTCGAGATTCTCTCCTCACCAGCTTTCGCATAGCGACTGGGTTTTCCACAAAATTTTTCGAACCACTCTAATGTACATACATACATACCCGAAGTGATAGCGTATGCAATTTTTTTGCAATAGAAATTAGATTTTCGTTGATTTAAAAAACCCCAACGTCCTTCAAAAATTTGCTGAGGTCTTTAGATATATTTACTACAATATGTTGACATTTTTGTATGCACGTAGGTAAATAAACTTGTGCTTGTTTTCTTATATGTTTAAAATGCTCCATTTATTACATATATTATTTCATTTTATTGACACTCGACTCAGCAAAACACGACGATACAACTTTTTGCTTTTATGTTGAATTTATAATAAAAAATTATGTATACATAAATACATATGTCGATATGTCGATTTCATTGACCCACATGTGTATGTACCTATATACATACATATGTACTTTTTTAAGAGAAATATGTCGTGTACTTAAAAATGGAAATTTATTTCTTCCTATAGAAGGAAAAATAGCTAATTTCAGCATATTATGTATGCATGTATATAGTTAACGTAATGATCAGCGTTGTCGTTTCAAAATTTTTTTTGTTTACCTACATTTATTTCTTTAACAATTCTAAGAATACTTTGTCAGTCAAATTAAACCCAAGTTTTATTTCTTATGCGAAAAATTTCAACATATGTTTATGATTATTATTTTTTATATTATCTGATTCTTGGATTTAAATTTTCCATTTGACAAATATGTACATATGTACATATGTTTTCTTTCTTTAAATAAAAAAATTTTTTATAAGTATAGTTAATTTTAATGAGACTTGATTTTTCTTTCTTTGCGCGAGCTGACTAAAACAAAAAATAGAAGCTCATGTTTTTTCTGTGTAGCTCTTTATTTGTTTTCTCTTTCCTTTGAGTTGCTCAGTCTGACCAGGGGTGGATTCAGCAGGGGGTAATGGGAGGCATTCGACCCCCCTCAAGAGCTCGAAGTCTGATAGATCACTTGTATACCATAAAAATATTTTATTTGAGATGAATCGAATTCAGAATTTGCTTTGGAATCATTCAGGAATAAGCCATATAAAAATGTCACTAAAATACAAATTGTAATTTTAGTTGCTTTATAAAATATTTTTTTATAACTTGTATTGACTTAAGCATAATTTGATGCAATAAAAATTATGAATTTTGTCTATTCGATCAACAATGTTTTATTTTTCTGTCAGTCATTTTATCAATTAGGTATCAATTTTTCTGCTAATCGATTGAACTTAACACCGACTATCATTCCGAATAACACTTACTCTAGATTTGAGGTGTAAAATTATTTCCCCCACTAAGAATCGTTTCTGGATCCGCCCCTGGTCTGACGCATGAATTTCTGATTTTAATTGTTCTAAAATTAAGTACATCAATCTGTGTGCCATTAATTTAGAAATTTTTTAAGTACATACATAGCTATGTAACTCAATTTAGAAAAAATTGTCAGCGACGATTTGTCAATGAATAGGAAATATACCACGGCGTAGTGAATGCAGAAAGTGGCGGCTTCAGAGGTGCCTCTACTTTGGATTTGCCGATTTTGACGATTCTCAATTGCGACTAGACAAAGTTTTTTTTTATAAATGGGGGCAACTAGCCACTTTTTTTTAATATCTTGCGGATTTATTTATTAAATCTCTGGCTTGAAATCATCTTTCTACATTTTAGCACAATTAAAACACGTTTCTCATTGAAATATTGAAAGTTATTCATTCTTCTTTCTCCCTTACACATCTTTACAAATAACGAGATCGAACTTTGGCGCAGGACGGTGCAATATTGTATTCTATGTATCATTCTTGAAAAAATACCACTGTATTTTTTTCACACTGTCAAAACTTTTTTGAATAAATTCTCGCATATCCCAATTTCATATATAAATATACATATATCAATCAAAATTACACTATTTTTCAAATAAATTAAATTAAAAACCTGTTTTGGAATAATTAATCAAACCAAAAATAATGCTACCAATCAACTGCAACCGAGAAACGAAAAATAGTACTGACATAGGGGATAGACTTATTTCTACCAAAAGTGCAGCATTGTATATTTTGTGCAATTTTAGTGTTTCAAGGGAAAACGGCGAGATGTCGAGAAGAAATATGCGTTCAACGAGAAATAAATTCACCATCGTTTCAAAGAAGCTATAGAAAGAAAGCTTGATTTCTGTTGGAGTTCCTATAATTTTTTATACCGGTTGTTATCGTTATGGCAGATTATTGCCTATCGAGGGACGTCTTTTATTAGAAAAAATATTATTTTTTTTCGATGGCTCATACTTCGACCTAGAATTTAGCCCGATGGTTTAAAAAAAAAGTCTTTAACGATTTGTTTTTCCTTTTACGTTTCTAACTGACTTTTATTTATATTTATTTTTTTAAATGCAACGGCATGCGGGTAGGTTATATTCCATAATACAACCTAATCACTGACCTTTTCAACACAAATATTTTCATAATCAACTTCGGTTGATATTTACCTTCGTTTTTATTCTATTTCTCACAGTCATCAATCTGGAAATCACTCACATAGATCATAGATCTCAGTGATATATCACAAAAGGGAAATAATAGATAGTAAATGATAGAAAAAACAACAAAGAATTTAATGTGGGCCAATTATTTTCGGTCTAAGGGTTTGGGAGCCTCTTTTTCATATAAAGCTTGCAGTTTATATGAAAAAAAAATGTGCACGACCGTCTGCACAAAAAATGTCAAAAATCAGCCGGAGTTTTTAAACAGTGCTGACTTGTACATTTTGCTAAAATTTAGTGTGCTATAAAATTACATATCCAAAATACTTGGAAAAATTCTAATTAAAAAATTTTAAATTATTTTTGAAAATTTTTTGAAAAGAATGAAAAGTCCTTTTTTAGTCTTAGTTATTTTTCAGACAGCCAAGTGAACAACAGTGATCGCTTCAAACAGATGATTACAACAAAGCTGATTATTAATGCAACCTCAGACAGACCAAGCTCGTTGGCGATCCCTTCAGTAGATGGGCCATCATATCGTTGGGCCTGTCTGCTGTGATATGCTATGATGGCTGTGATGGTGCGGTTTGAGTTATTAAATTTATTCATCCTTGCCCATAGAGAAACCGATGCACTTCAACTTTTGTATAGTCGAGCTTACAAAGACCCTCTAGCGTTCATTAAAGAGACGGCAGGCATCTTTCAAAGACATTGTCAGAAGATTGTTTAAAAGATGCTATGTTCTATTTTCCAACTAATACAATACTAATATTTATTGAGTAGATGAATAGCTACTGAAGAAAAAATTCTTGAGAACTACAAACATTTTTCTAAATTTATTTTTATTGGTGATGCTTTCTTTTCTTTTTAGAATTGGGCTCCACATGTCTTTATGTAGTTTAGTTAAATCAAACCCTAATAGCATTTGTGTCTCTGTTGTCATCTAAATCACTTTTCCTTGCTAGATGATGGGAGTGCGTACGATGCCACCTTTTCGGAGTAAGCAGCCGATGAACCATATCCGCTGCTCTTCTTAGGTGGAGCGCAACCTACTGGCGACACGGAAGGCTGGCAACTTATAAGGTAATTTTTCGGGCATGGCGGTGCAGGATACGAAATTGATTTTGTGTACGATGGAGCCGCGGGTGCTGAGTACGATGATGAAGAGCCACCGTAAGATGGAGCCGCGGGTGCTGAGTAGGATGAAGAAGAGCCACCGTATGATGGGGCCGCGGGTGCTGAGTAGGATGATGAAGAGCCACCGTATGATGGGGCCGCGGGTGCTGAGTAGGATGAGGAAGAGCCGCCATATGATGGGGCAGCAGGTGCTGAGTAGGATGGAGAAGAACCACCATATGATGGGGCCGCGGGTGCTGAGTAGGATGAGGAAGAGCCACCGTACGATGGAGCCGCAGGTGCTGAGTAGGATGGAGCCGCAGGTGCTGAGTAGGATGGAGCCGCGGGTGCTGAGTAGGATGGAGCCGTAGGTGCTGAGTAGGATGGCGAAGAACCACTGTATGATGGAGCCGCAGGTGCTGAGTAGGATGGAGAAGAACCACCATATGATGGAGCGGCGGGTGCTGAGTAGGATGGCGCAGAACCACCATATGATGGAGCCGCTGGTGCCGAGTATGATGGAGAAGCGCCACCGTATGATGGAGCTGCAGGCGCGGAGTAGGATGTAGAAGAACCACCATATGATGAAGCTCCAGATGGGGAAGATCCACCATATGAAGGTCCTACAGGTGCTGAGTAGGATGGCGAAGAGCCACCGTATGATGGAGCCGCGGGTGCTGAGTAGGTTGGGGACGAACCTCCATATGATGGAGCCGCGGGTGCTGAGTAGGATGGCGAAGAGCCACCGTATGATGGAGCTGCAGGAGCGGAGTAGGATGGAGAAGAACCTCCATATGATGGAGCCGCGGGTGCTGAGTAGGATGGCGAAGAACCACCATATGATGGAGCTGCAGGTGCTGAGCCGTATGAGGAAGAGCTACCGTATGATGGGCGAGTGGCTGGAGCCGCAGGTGCTGAGTAGGATTGTGCTGGATTGGGATTACAATATGGTGTTGTTATACCGCCAAACTTAGTTTTAAGAAATGCGCCATTTACATCAACAACGACGATGGCTGCGAATACAATAACGCTGATAAATGACTTCATTTTCTACTCGGTTCGCGGTTTGTTTCTCTCTGTATGAAAGAATTACTTGACTGCTGTCATTTTCCTCATTGAACGAAGCTTTTATACGAATCAAAATTTAAAATAAAATGCATGCAAATATTTCTGCAGCTGTGCTGAAACATTTAGAAAACTGTTAACGCAGCTGATGTAAATAAAGTAGCACAGTGACGGGCATGTTTTTTTTTTTTTTAATTTTCCAAACACATGTAATTGGGCTACAAAACACTGTTTGTTGCGATGTTCGCCCATTTAAACGAAAATCGTCTCTATGTTGGCTTATGATAATTGGAATTTGGCTCTTTTTTGCCGGAACTTGGCCAAAACAGCTCAATGTCATTTCTCGCTGATTCAAATATTTATTTACAACCGCGCTATGCAATAATAATCGTCAGGTGCAGACACCGCTCAAGTAGGGCAGTAGAAACTCGGTGAGTGGGCGTACAGAAATCACTTGTTGCAGTTTTTAGCACTTTTTGATCGGTTCCCTTTAGCTCAATATTGATTTGTGGTGATTTTAGTACCCAGAAATAGAGGTCATACTCCAGAAAACAAGTTTTCTAGATTGAGGAAAGACGACTAGCGAAAGTGCGAAAATGAGAATGAAATGCCGTTAAGAAAAATTGTTTTCTACTTTGGATGAAATTTATTTCAGAAAAGAGTACCGGAAAAAATAATTTTTGCGCATGACGCTTTTCATATTATGCGACATGCTTTTCATGCTAGAAATTTTTCAATCGCTTTTCGTCAAAATATATCTCATTCTATGTCAGAAATCATATAAGTCCGAATTTCAAACTTTTCACAAAAATTCCGCAAATTTAAAAAAAAAAAGCATTAAAATTTCCAACTTTTGAATTCAGAAAATTTCCGGTTATACTAATTTGCAGTCAATTGAATTCTAACAAAATAAAGTGTAATTTTCAAGTTCCTAAAAATTTTCATTGAAATTTGATCTTTTTTTTCGTGTTGCTCATTTGCTTCCATATAAAAAAAAGTTATATTCAAGCGTAATATATGAAGAAAGAAAAGAAAGATTGCTAGAAACCTTAAAATTCAATGCTAGAATTTTTTGGGCTTTAAATTGCGGCGTAGCCCACATTTCTTCAAAAATTCGAATTACATTACAGATGCGGTGCGCATTGTCCTCTTACTTTTTTTGTGTTTAGGTATTATAAGATCTTCGCTGAAAAGACATTTTTTGATCATAGATCCAATTTCGAACTTCGCCTTTGAAACTTTGAAGCCTTACTTCCAAGTTCCGAGTTTTTTTTTATAATCAGTCATATAAAGTCTACCAAGAAAATCACCAAAATCGGTTCTCTATAATAAGGTATTGGTTCCATAATACTCATTTTTTATATATGACGTTCTAGTTTATTACTCCTTAAATTTATTGATTTTTTTTTATAAGTATAAAAAAAAATAAATAGTTTTTTAAAATAAAACTTTATAAGGAATGTTCGATTTGATATCGATTATTCCGAATATCGATATTTCACAGTACGATAATCGATTTTTTAATCGTTACTTTTCGTTTATCGATATTTCATCAACAATATCGATATTTAATGGGAAATTTATATTTCATCTACAAGGAAAAAAAATATATAAAAAAGAATACCCATATGAAAAATAAAAAAACTCAATTATTCCATTAACTAAACGAAGAAAAATATACACAAATAACGTACAGACTGAAATTAGGGATGTGTTTGGCGTTCTTACAAAATTATCCAGATTATCATTAGGGGCTTAGCCTTTGAGTCTTATTTTACCGAGAAGTCGGATCAAACATTCAGTGAAAAGATTGATTTGACCTTTCAGCGCCGTATAAATTAATAAAAACTCGAACAATAAAGTCTGATTCGAGTCCGAAGTAAGTGCATAAAAAAATTGGAGCTGATACTCTAGAACAGAGGTCGACAAAATTAGAACAGTGACTGTGTTGGTGAGAGCGCTATGAGAGCACAGAAGAGCATTGGTCGCTTCACCCAGCAAAGAAGGCAGGAATGCATTGCATTCATAATTATTTATGTATATGAAAAATTATTTCTGACTAAAAAAATAATGTTTCCTTCGGACGGTTCTTTCAGTTCAGTACAATTACTTAAATCCATATGAATTTAAATTTTAAGCTTAAAACTAATTATATGAATTTAATTTTGACTGAAAAAAAAGCATTACTGCATTATTGCATATGCTGTTTTTGCTTTTGCTAAAGCGATAGAAATAGCTCCTTGTTAAAAAGTGTGTAGCTTAAATATTATACTACTTTTACTTTTAATTTGAAATGTGTTTAAATTTAAATTTAACTGATTAATTGGAAAACACATATGCATAAACAATAGCAACTATTTAAACAGTGAAATAGTATTTTTTTAATTTTTACTATTCAAATTAATTTCACAAAATATAATGTATGACCGGATAATTAATTATGTTGCTATTTATTAGTACATAAAATAACACAAGGCACTAAAATTTATTAATTATCCAATTTATTCGTATAATATATTTAAATAATTGCGTATAATGCATTTATTATATAATTCATTCTTTGGGCACATAATTCATTATTTTTTCGCAATAACGCATTCTAGAATTAAATATCTCCTCGCTTCTCATTCATTACCTTTCTCTGCTGGGCGAGTTGACTAACGACACTGACGACTGAACGAAAGAGCGTAACATAAGCGTGTGATGAGCGCTTGAAAAAGAAATTTATACTTAGTCAACTTTTGGCAAACGTAAATTGAATAGGATGAAAACGACTTACAATTTTGTTTGATAACAGCCGATCTACCCACTTTTTATGTATTTGTGGCAAAATTACAAAACATTTGTTCCAAATGTTGAACGTGTCTTTACCGTTCACAATTTGAAAAAATATAAACTAAAGAATACGAATAATAAAAACTTAATAATGGATATTCGGTTCTGAGTAAAAACTTCTAGTGATTTTCTCCGTTTCCCCATTTCTCACATCATCATTACAAAATTGCGCAGTTCGTTTCCTCTTCCTTCACATTCAAACCAAAGATCGTAAATTACAAAGCAGTTGCGTGGCGTTTCGTTTCCTGTGGCAAGAATTTTCATCCAATTTCTCTACACCAGAAGCCAATTGGCTATAATAAGATTATAATATCAATTAGCTCAGCAAAAATCAAATTAGTTCTGATATGGTGAAATTGGATGAGATTTTCTGTTAGAGGAAAGTTGGGAGTTACGCAACTTCTTTGTAAGCTACGTTCTTTCTTCAAACTCTGAATATCAGGGAAATGGAAAATTGTTCGATGTGTTTTGGGTGTGATTTCTACAAATATTTTACAGCGAATTGGTGAAAAAATAGCAACTTCTAAATAGACAAGTCTTTTAATTAGAATATTTATTTGTTGTATAGAAGTCGAAAACTACAAACAAGCTTCTTCAAAGGATCTTATTGTGCTTATACCTCTCGGTACCTTCAATAACTAAGTTAAATAAATTCTTGAGTTCTTTAAATATTTGGAATGAAAGAAGTCTTTAAAATAATAAAAGCGAATCTTTTAAAATCTATACATATATCCATGTACGTACGCATGTAAATATCTTATGAGTATATCAATTATTTGGGGCTCGAACTTCGAAATTTTTCCGGGAAAATTTCCCAGAAATTTTTAGTTGGTTCAACTTTTTCTTTGGAAAAATAAAGTTATAATTTTAATTTTTAATTATTTTCTTAAATCAGCCCTATCGCAAATTCCTTGGGAACAAATCATTCCCATAAATGTACAAGTAAAACAAAAACAAAATGTGGGAAATTATTTTTGTTTCGCTTGTAAATTTGTGGGAATGATTTGTTCCCATGAAGTTGGCGATAGCGTCGAATATTTATTTATAATTATATATTTGAAATATTTTTTTATTGAAAATTAAAAAAAAAATAGTAGGTACGTTTTTGTTTGATTTTATAAATTTTTAACTGATATTTGGCACAATTTCAAAAAGTTAATTTATCATCCATGTGTTACATTCGTCAAATCTGAATGTAGACTGAATCAGAATTTATTCACCTACATGTATTTTGTTTTTGCTTTTGCGTATGAGCTTTCAAAAGCCGTAAAAACAAAAACAAAATATATTTAAATTTTGACAACTCTTACGCAGAAACAAAAACAAAATACATAGGAATTTTGTAGTTGTATTTATAACATCGCCTTGGCTCTAGGAGTTCATGATTCAATTTGTCGCCGTCGAGTTTTTAAATATAAGCGATTTTTATTAAGAAAACATTTTTTTGTAACAACTTTTCCGATATCGATATTATTTAGCGCGATATATCGGAAGATCGATTTCACAGGTAACGAAGTATATCGATTCATGATATCGCTGCTTTCATAAATATCGAACATTCCTAGATAGACCAAAGTTAATTTTTTTATATTCGCGTAAGGTGTGAAGACATCGATGGAGCCGAATAAACAAAGTTATTTTGTTTTTTTTTTACTTAATCGGTTACTCTCGTGGTAACTCCTGCAAAAAATACCTGACTGACTATATCAAAAATAAGTTATCGATAACTTTCCTGCAAGCGCTGAGAAAAACGCAAGGCATACGGTTAATTCTCTCGCACCTACATACGTATGTATGTATCAAAGAAAATTTGAGCACACTGAGCAAAAACTGGTTGTGTAGCAAAAAAATAAATAATGCTGGAATTCTTTTTCATAAATGAAAAAAAAGCGAAAAAGAAAAGTGATCACTTTATACCCGATGCCCATACAAAACTAAGCGCCAAACTGGTCGCTAGTTTGAGTTAATTTTCACACTAATTTAAGCGATAATTATTGGCTACTTGCTAGAACCTCGTCACACATGATACTCACCAATACGCAACATGAAAAGCGAAAAGAACTAATTGAAAATATTCGATTTTTGGACGTTTATTTTGTTTCATTTAAAGTTTAGATTAGCAACTACGGGTTGAAAACTTGCACTCTTATTATTATTTAGTAAACGATTTAAAGATAATGAAAACATAATATGCGGGATAAGAACTAGACCTGAGTGGGGGGAGAACAGTAACTTAATGTAAGTGTATGTGTATGGGTGTGTGTGTTTGTGAGTGTGTAAATGTATGTATGCTCGTAAGTCTAGACTAATTGATTTACAGTTACATAAGTGTTTATATGTATGTACTCATTTCATATACTACATATATGTAATTATGCACTTACAAATTATGGGCTTAGATATTAACTGTCATTACCTAACAACATTTACATTTAGTACATACATTAAAGGCTTAAACACGTACACCTACATGCGTACACATGCACATATGCATATACATATACATACATATATGTACATACAATACAATACAATACATATGTATTTACATAGGCAAATTCTACTTAGTCTAATTATTTAAGTGTTTATTATGAACTCACCAATGCCGATGGCATTGAGTTGCAATGTAGACAATTTCGTTTAAAGCTCAATACGCTACTAAGTATACTAATTTATAATATTTGTGAAACAAACAATAACGCCTCTGCCTTAAAATCCAGTGTATGGGCGAGTATTTGGCACTTTTGACTTGCCAACCATGCAAAAATCTCGCACTCTCTCTTCTGCATATTTACTAAAAATCCTCATTGGTTGCTGTTAATAAGAGTTGAATGTCTTGTGAAACTTAATTTCTTTTCTTTTTTTTTTTGTGAAATGTAAAACATAAAATTCTTCGTTCGCTTACTGACTAAATATGTATCTACTTTATCATTCGTACGGCAGTATATTAGGGTGTTCCAAAAATGCCGGAGGAAAAATTAAAGTCGAAATTTTAATACGGTCAACTCCTAGTATTATTCTAAAAGAAAAAAAATATTTACAGGCTGCTCAAAGTTTTCCATGTATTTTAAATAAGGGGAAAAAATGTTTGTAGAAATGGTATAGAAGCATTGAAAGTCGATATATTTCAATCGGCAAATTCTGTTTCTCTGCAGGAGACTTAATATTAACTATTTTGTTATGGATCTCTCAAAGCCCTAAAAAAAAAAATACATAAAATGCAGTGTTATTTTTCACTTTAGTATTTTTGTAATTGTAATTAAATTAGAGAACCATAAAATTTCTTTTAAAAACCCCGATATTTACTCATAAATCAAGTTATATCATTTGATCAAAAATAAATCTAATTTTTCGAGCTTTATTTTTTGTTCTAAAATAGTTGTTAATTTTATGCCGCAGTATTTTTTATATCAAAAAAAAAACTTAACGCCGATAAAAGCATAAAAATTTATATTTACTTATAGACGTAGTTTACATTTTTTGATCAAAAAGGAAATATATCGACTTTTATTTTTCTTAATTTTTCGATCTAGGTTGTTGTTAAATTTTGGTTCTATTACAAAAAAAATATATTTATTTTTTAATCGAGTTATATTATTTCGATCAAAACCGAAACTAATTTTTTGAGTGCCATTTTGGGTTCTATTAATAAAATTAGTATTTTTTAGTGTTAACTATTTTTTATGGGCTACCTCAAAATATTCAGAAATGAACCCTGTTTAATAAAAATGATTAACTAAGCAATTGGGTACTATTCTTTAAAGTTTCCTGAACAGAAAAAAAGCAGATTAAAAAATGGCGAATTGTTTTTACCCATATAAAATGGCTGGGAAACTTTGAACGACCTCTAAATATTTTTTTATTAAAACAAAATAGATATATTTATTTTTTTCGAATTCAATATAGAGAATTAATTTTTTTTTTTACCACCCTAATGTACATACATACATACATAAAAAATATACAGGGTCTTATAACAAGAGGTTTCATTTTAAAATTAAAAAAAAAAATTAATAAAGCAATAAATCACACCTTGTCGATGAAGTGATGATTTGACTATTACTCCAAGATTTTAGGAACCCCAAATCTGGAAATATTGTTAATTTATATACCCAGATGGTGGAAATGGGGTCCGTAGTGCAGAACATTTTCCTCCTTTTCGCTCATCCATTTCAGCAAATATACAGCATTGTGCGATTTTGTCAAATCCTATACCACAACCAGTTGCTATATTCGTAGTTCAAAAAATGTCGCAAAATTTAAAATGAAACCCCTTGTTGGTGCACCCTTTACAATAACTTATGTCAGACTGTACCTAGATACTATTTATATAATGTCTTTGGGTTTCTCATGTCTAATTACATTAATTTGAAGAACTCTTTTATTTATGTACAATAGCGCTTTTTATTTTTATTTTCCATTTTTTTTGCGAAATCCATGCAAATATTTATTGCTTCCTTAGCGCTTCTGTTCTTAGACATATCTGGTGATTTGTGTGTGGAATTCCGAAAGGCATATTTGCAGTTGGCTAAATGAGGGGCGTTCCGTTGGTAACACTGCCCAGCAGTAGGCCATTATGGTAAATCTACGAAAGAAAATAAGAAGGGACAAGCAAACAAGAAAAATGTAGGCGTTTTTGTTAAGTCAGTAATTTCTTTTTTGCTAAGTTTATGTTTAACAATATTTAGCAAACTGTAATTTTTTTTACATTTTTTTAAGATTATCTTATAAGCTTACAACTAGACTAGATTTTAAAATACACCTCGCAAAATAAGGAAACTTCAAATCAAACGTTTGTATGTAACTAGCTTATAACCTGGATTAACATTTAGGACATTTTTTTAAGTAGAGTTGCCACTTAAATATATAAAAAGTTTAATTAATAATATTAATGAAATATTAAGGATGCCAAACGAAAAATGTGTAAGAGGGCTATGTTTTAAAAATATTCTTGGTTAGGGTTGCCACCTCTTTTAAAAGTTTATTTGTTACTTAACTAATGAGTTAACTGATATCAAGCGAAAGAGGATTCAGAAAGCTTAATTTTTAGAAATATTTTTGGTAGTTAGGGTTGCCACCTCTTTTAAAAGTTTATTTGTTGCTTAACTAATGAGTTAACTGATATCAAGCAAAAGAGGATTCAGAAAGCTTAATTTTTAGAAAAATTTTTGGTGGTTAGGGTTGCCACCTCTTTTAAAAGTTTATTTGTTGCTTAACTAATGACTTAACTGATATCAAGCAAAAGAGGATTCAGAAAGCTTAATTTTTAGAAATATTTTTGGTGGTTAGGGTTGCCACCTCTTTTAAAAGTTTATTTGTTACTTAACTAATGAGTTAACTGATATCAAGCGAAGGAGATTTTAGAAAGCTTAATTTTTAGAAATATTGTTGGTTAGGGTTGCCACCTCTTTTAAAATGTGCTAACATCTTAATATCACGCGAAAGAGGATTCAGAAAGCTTAATTTTGAAAATATTTTTTTTAGAGAGTTGCCATCTGTTTGAAAAATTGGGTTTAAATAATGAATAATATTAATGAACGTGTTAAAAGGAAACGGTTTAAGAAAGTTTAACGTGAAAACTATTTTACAAAGGGCTGCCACCTGTTTAAAAAGTAACATTTAAATGCCAACTGTTTAAAAAAGATTCATGCAATTTAACTAATAAGTTAACAAATAACTAATATGTAAGTGAAAAGCATACTTTCGAAATAATTTTTAAAGAGAAATGAAATGAAAACAATGATGACAATATTATAAAATATATTGTACGATGAGTATACCAAAAGTACTGAAAATTATTTTTATGTTAAAATTTTTATTTTTATTACAAAAAAAATCCGAAGTAAAAAATATTTTTTTATTTCTTTAAACTATTGAATTGATTTCACGTTTTAATTTTACTAGTGTTGAAGCAAAAGTCTTAGGAAATACGAAGTAATTTCAATGTCATAATGCAACTCTGAAGTTGGCGCCCTCTAATGAATTTCATATAAGAGATAAGCCATATTGAGAGATAAGCCACACCAATTAAAAAGAATATTTATCTAATAAAAGCGCTTGACAAAAAAAAAACTGAGATTAGGTGGCAAACCTTAAGCCAAAAAATATCCAATTAACTTCGTTTTAGATTTTTTTTGTATCTAGCTTAAAAATAATAAGTTAGAATATAGAAAGCAAAAAGTTTTACTTACAATTCATCCGGACAGTTGTAGGGCTGTGCCAAGCGGTAGCCGTCTTTTAAGTAGTGCTCCATTTCGTAAGGATCGATCTCAGCGTAAGGCAGTTTTCCCAGTGTACACATCTCCCACATCAATACACCGAAAGACCACACATCGCTGCCTTCGTTGAAGTGTTTCTTTTGTATGGCCTCCAGAGACATCCATTTTATCGGCCGATTCTCACCATCACCCAAACAATTGTAATCAGCTGGGAAGAGATCGCGACTGAGTGAACTATCGGTTAGTTTGACGCGTAGTTGATCGTCAATGCTATTGTAGGTGAAAGAGAGAGAGAGAAAGAGAGGCGAAATTGAAGTGTTAGTTGTGCGGCAGTTTTACACGTACAAGTGATATTTGTTTTAAAAATATTTCAATTTTAAACTGATCTTTGAAGCAAGGAACGTCGACTGCTAACAAGTTGCATGACGCAGCGTTGCTTGTGGCACACCAAGAACTAATTGGATCAAATCTAATTCTAATATCAATCGAGAGACGAGGTTTCCCTGCTGCTAAGACTGATCGACCCAAAATAGTTAACTAAAGTAAGTATTTATATACCATCACAAAACTGTTAATCTTATCAGGGATATATTTAGCTTCATAATAGGCAACTGGGCATTTCTTTCTTCATACTCTAGTCGATGGTTAATGTGCTCTAAAGCTCTGGACGTAGTTTGCATTGCATTATGAATTATCGATCTGCGGATATCGCCGTCACTTTATTTTATATGAAAGCTAAGGAAATTTCGGGAAGCGTTAAGGCTTTCTGCAGCGCATGGCAAGTATACGTCCTGTCCTTAAAACGGTCAAAGATTTCAAGGCATCAATCTTGAGATTTTTTCTCCCAGATTTGGAGGCAGAAACTATTTCCATCAGTCCTTCTATTGCCTTGTTATTTACCGCTTCAGGCTTCGGTCTTCAGTTTTATTCGAATTATGTTGTCCGGTTGGTGGACGCAGATGAAAAGAAAGACCTCCGCTCCGTTGGAAAGACAAGGTGAAGGAGAATTTGGCTTCACTAGGTATTTCTATTTGGTGCCAGTTAGATAAAGGAACGACTGACGTGCTATGTTGGAATTCGCCAGAATCGCCTAGGCGGTTATAGCACTACATATAATAATAACTTAAAATTCTCTGCTAAAACTCTACACCGAAAAACAAACTTAGGTAAGTCAAACATTTGCAATCAATATTCCTTAAAAAATTTGTACTTAGTCTTTTGATTTCTTAAATTGTAGCATAAAATATGTTTAAACTGAAGTATTTACTTACACGCAATTCCTAGCCGCCACATCTTTATGTATTACGCCGTGATTGTGCAGATGTTCCATAGCCATAGCCAGCTGCGAAGACATCAGCACCGTTTGTATTGTGGTAACACTCCGCGCATAAGCTGGCTCTTGCAAAAACAACTTAAGGTTTCGCGTATTATTGCCTGCCGCATAGAGCACAAATGGTGTGGTGAAATCCTCGATTGTGACGCCCAACACGGACAGTACATTGGGATGAGCCGCGTCATAGAGCATCATGCCTTCCTGTAACAGCAGCGATACCTGCATTTGACTGGCATGCTGGGCGACCGTTTTGACCAACACCTCCTGACAATCACTATAAGTGCCTCTATAGATGCGACCGTATGTGCCCTCCTGCATCAGACACGACAGACGTACGCGACATTTTTGTACGGTAAGTTCGGTCAGACGACGATTGAACTCCTCGGGTTCGTGTTCGTACTCACGAAAAGGACGCGTAAGCGTTGCATAAGTTGGCGTGATCACCGATGGGCAAACATAGATGGAGTTGTGTGCGGTTGATGAAATTGTGGGGAGCCGCTGGAAACTGGAAGTTTTTATGAGATGTACGCCATGATTTTGACGTTTCGTTGGACCCTTGGCACAGTAGGCGATCACAATGAGTGTGGTGACGAGCAGCAAAGCTAGAATGCCACCCACTATGAGTGTGGTTACACCGCTGGTGGGTGGCGCGAGTGTCTCCTTCAACATTGGATCGAAGTCATGCAAAACAGTACCTGCACCGCTCAACCTACCGCCACCCAACAAATTCTCATCTATTGTACGCTGCTCATCACTGCTAGTCGCATGCTCGCTCGCGCTATCCTCGCCCACCTTTACAACTGCGGTTTCATGTGCCATATTGCCGTGGGTATTGTCTTTCAGTATGCCCTCAACTGGTTGGTTAATATGCATATTGATGCTGCTGGCGCTAATGCTACTACCACCACCACTGCCGCCACTGCTGCCACTGCTGCTACTGTGGCGCCCATCTTCTTGTGGACCAGCAAGGCAAATTTTTTTCCGCCTGAACATCAGATCAGTTATATTGTTCGTCTTACGGTCCAATATTATTTCGATGGCGATGGTGACCTCTACTTCGGCGTCGCGCGTGCCAGAGCACTTCAAACTGACAGCGAATGTCTGTGGCTCCAATGGAATTTCACCTATGCGCGAAATATTCAACATTGGACGTGGCAGCACGAACGGTTCGGATGTAATGATATTGACGCTATATGGTAGCGGATGGTGGGCTAGACTTTGCCATGTGAATGAGATTTCGTTGACGTTCGCCGGCACAGGGACGGCAAAGTTGAGCGCATAATCGTTAACTTGGCCATCGCGTACATAGTAAAGCTCAGCAGAGACACCTGCAAAAGAGAAGATAACGTCCATCATTAAAATATCCCAGCAAAATGCAAGAGAAGTGAGTAGGTACAAAGCTAAAAAACAAGAAATGCTATGAATGCTGTGCGAAAGTCAACGCGCCAATAAAGCTTACGGTCAGCGCGCAATTTGGAATGAGATGAGATGAGATGAGGAGCGGTTAGCGTTGTCCTTTTATTGTGCCATGCTGATACTGACAGCGAGATTAATAAAGAGTGTCAGAATTGGCTGTAGTGGTGGCAGCTATGCGAGGGTTTTTTGTTAACAGGAAATAAAATTTGCTTACATATTTAGCTTGTGGCTTTTGGTGGAGAATTTTGTAGGTGCCGTAATTGTGAATGGAGAGGTGACTGCAATAAACTTGCATCTTGGTACATATAGTAAGTGTCATCTGAGCGCCGGCGGCAGTGTGCTGTATTAATTGGGCACATTGGCGCTCAGCTGCCGAAAAAAAATGATAGTAAAATCGCCTATCAGCCGCAATTGGCATCAACGCTTGAGACTGATTAAGTTGTTAGTAGGAATTCTGTGTGTTAATTGTCTTTATTCGGATTCGAAGTGCGCCTCAAATCATGTTACTCAGTTTACGTTTTCTCTTTTCATAAACTGCACTCTTTTTGTAATCAAAAGTAATTAATGGCTTCAATTTATGCCATGAGCTGTCGCATACGCCCCTCTTATATTGTGTGGCTATAAATTTGGCAAGTGCTATGCGCAGTCAATGGATTTGCAGGGTACATGCAAAAAGATACTGTCAAAAAAGTAACGGGAAGATGTTATTTAAAAATTATGCTTAAAGCAATTGTCAAAATTCTTTTTATTTGGTAAGTTGATACAACTGTTGTTGTTGTTATTGTAACAGCAAAAAAATACCCCCATATAATTTTGGGGAATGTTGCTAAATTAGCAGTCCTTGGTTGGCTATAAGTCCGAAACGTTCCGGTATCGTAGAACCGATAAGACTTGTCAAAACTTTCCAATATACATATATTGCTATTATTTTTTTGAGCACAACTGTACTTACTGCGCTTTAATAAAAACCGTGAATAACTTTAATTTCAGTGCATTGCTGCAATTTTTTTTATGGAATGTGAATTTTTTAATGGAATGAGCAACAATATTAGGTCAAAAAACGATTGAAAAGTTAATATTTTTAAAATTGTTCATAAGTTCTACAAAAAAAAATTTTTTTTAAAAAGTGGGATGAAAAATTTAACTGTTTAAATAAGGTTATATAAATATAAAAATATATGAAATCCAAACAATTTCGAAGAAAATGTAATGCCCAAAATTCGAATTTCGAATTTCGAAATTTTTCAAATTTTTTATTTTCTTTATCGTTTTGAACCAGAAAAAATTAATTCCACAAAAAAAACCGTTGGTGCACTTAACAAATTTTAATTCTGCATTTGGAACTGCCTCTCACTCTTCCTAAGCTAAAAGTGGTTTTTGCTACGCATACATTTTTTTTCTGCTATAAAATAAAAAATGAATTCAATTTAATAATAAAATATATAAAAATTTGAAATTGCTATACTAAAAAAAACTTGTTCGGGTTAAAGAAATACAGCTATCAAAAGAAATAAAAGAGGGCATGAATTAGCGAGAAAGAAATATTTATTATTTTGGAAACAGTTTTCAGTTTCATGTAGGTTTTTATTTATTTGCAATCGAGAGAAAATATCGCAATATGAAAAAAACAAATGATAGTGGAGTAAACTAGAAACTGTCGATAGTTGCATCAACAATTTTTTGAGCTCCACTACTTTTCAGACGTGTTAAAAAATTTGACTATCGACCAATTCCCTTTACTTTTTTGACAGTATATGGGTTTGCATATCCACGTACCTCCAGCTATGTCTGTGGCATTTGGTTAACAGCTTGGCTAACACCAAAGCCATAGCGTCGTCATTCGTTTCAACCATTTTGTGGGATTTCGAATCAACGTTGATTGTGAAAAAGCGCATTTTGCTTGCTTTTGACTCAGATTAGCAGCAACGCGAACAACATGGTGGCGCTAACCAACAGACACTCTTCAATGCCAATATATTGTTAACTCGATTTCAATTTGAGAAAATCCGCTACTAACTGACCAACGGCTGACATTGCAGTTAGTCGGCGGTTAGCAAGCCAAAGGCCGACATCAACATGTACTCAGCTTTGCTGTGCTGTGCTGTGCTGTGCTGTGGTCCGTCTACAACATACCAATTGGCGATTTTAACAACCCGTTGCACCATTCTAAGCCCACACACCGATTACAGCAATTTCTTTGCCATCCACCTCACTCATATCGTACACTGGCATTATCGTCCGCCATGTGCCATAAGCGTTGGGTTTGTGTCATACACCTCGTACGCTTTTTGTTGGCGACATTTCCATACGGCTCACCAATAGCTAAAATTCTGTCTGGTTATAGCGGCCATGTATTGAGGCGAGTATTATCATTCTAACACTTTCGTGTTTTGGTTTTCGTTTTTCTATTGTTTTTGGCTGTTGATTATGCTCGTACGCGTTTGTATTGGCAGCATCCTTTGTTGGCTATGTCCAACAGCTGATAATTACATGACCGCATGGTCGCCTCTACGACGAGGATGCTATGGTACCATGGCATCGTAGTGCCATCAATGGCAGCATGTCGTCAGAAGCTTTGAAACGACCCTGAATCGATATGCTTAGATCACAAAAGTATCGGGTGTGGCTTTTATTTGTTTATGTGTGTAGTGGCGTGTTTGTAGCAGTAGTAGGTGCGTGAGTTATCAACGGAATAGTGAACTAGGAGATGCATATGTATGTACGTTAGGATTCCAAATATTTTGGAAAAATATGAAGATTTACGTGAGGTGAACCGATTTGAAAATAACTCCAATAATGGATATAATAAAAATTATTATAATATAATATATAAAAATATTTTTTTTCGAAAAATCCTCTTACTTAAAAAGTCGGCATAAAAATATTTGACATTTTTTTCAACGAAATCAATATAATTTGATTTGCTAAAGCAAAAATTGGGACTTGAATGCGTTTATTAGGAAAGAAATAAAAATTGTGAAACATTATCATTTTAACTTCTAAGTTTAAATCGGTCAACGGTTGATTGACTTATTCAAGGGTTTCTTAAACGTCCGTTGTTCTTGCAGTTGAATTCTACCCAAAATGTAGCATTAAAATTAAAAATACCTAAAAAAATTCAATCAAGCTGAAACTCAAGGCTTTGTCACGAAATTATTTTTTAACAAAGTCGAGTCCTATGTAATAAACAAGGTGATTTATACGAAGAATTTTCCACCATATGGGTAGAATTAAACCAAATACAAAGTCGTCCTCGTTCTCATCATTACTTTCAAAACTAAGATACCAATATCTTTCACCGATTGATCCACAACCAGCTAAACGTTCTAAAGTGGAAGTGCCAGATAATTAAAACGCAAGTGGAGGATGCGGAGGTTAAAATATTTTTAAAGTATAATTAATTTCATAATTCCGTTGGATAAACAGTACAGCATTTGTGCTTTTTTTGTTAATTCGGAGTGATACAGCCTAATGTACGTGAGTTATTCATTGCCTCAGTGCTTCCAGTCGGTGTGCACATGAGCTCTGAAAGGAATATCAGATGGTACAGGTTTTGCAATGAACCTCTTTTTCAGTACAAAAAACTGCTCTTTTGATACCTACTCGTTCTATTTGAGGTGGCGATGTGAAAATATTTAAATTTCAGTGAAAAAATAATTTTTGAATTTTATTGCAATTTATTTTTATTTTTAAGCGTTTTTGGTGCAAACTCTCTTAAAGAAAATCAAAAAGGAATACTTAATGCCGAAAATTATTTGAAATTAATGCGAAATAACTACGATAAGATCACGGCAGGATTTTCTTCACGATGGAATGGAATGAAATTGAGGTAGGTCGGATATCCTGGACAGTTTCCCCAGCACTCAGGCATAGTTGCTCATTGCGCTTAAGCCCCGGGAAGGATAAAGGAAAGAGGATAGAGGAAGAAGGTGGCGATGGAGCTTCATTTTTCATCAACAAATCTCCACAACTCTTTAATAAATCTGAGAAGCTTGTCGAGCTTTAGAGAATTTTACAATTTTATTCGGACCAAATAATCATCCGTATCGGTCTCGTAAAAGTAGAACAGATACAGCGGGAAGTTTCTGTCGATTCTCCAGGCAAGATTTGCAGCTCCTCGAAGATGCTTTTGGTGCTGACTTAATGGATTGTATCCTCCAATCAACGCCACTAAGGCTCGTAATTTCTTCCTTCTCTGCCCAAGAAGGAGTTTCGCCTACCATCCTATCCATTGGTTATTTTGCAAAGCCTTTCCCATATGTCTCATTTATGCCATCCCTGTTGTGCCAGTCCCTGCTAAGCTTGGCACTATAAGTGGTCCCCGCAGTTAGCCAATTCGCCAGCTAGTTTGTTAACTTGAACACCCCAGTGTCCGGTACCCAACTGAACTCAAGCTCTAGATTAATTTACTTTCTTGGACAGTGCAGAAAGACACTCGGTTTCGCCACAAAATGTTTCTTATATTTTTTGGTAATGCATCGGAAAAGCGTACTCTCCGCAAAAATTCAAAATCTCCTCGCCTTGAAAGTAATTATTTTTAAGTCTAATTGAGTGCAAATTAAGGCATTTTCAATGCTCAAGTAGCCGCTGCGATAAACGTCTAGGCTTTGGGAGGTCAACCTCGAACTTACTAGACAACCTTTATATTTTAAAATAAATTTTCGCTATTCTCGATCTACGGAATGTAGATTTATTTCGATTAAAGCTGTTTAACAAGTGACGTCACAATGCCAGCTACCTCTCCGACATATAGTTGTTATCGGATCAACTACGCAGAGCGTTATGCAACATTTTACGTAAAACGTAACTTATATACAAATTTTGTAGGTGTTTTAGTCAATTGACCGGTAAGAGTTGAGTGTCAGTGTAAGACTCTCTAGATGAGAAGGGAGAATACAGAAGTTAGCGCTAATTGGGGTACCGCTAACGTTTTCTTTGCGATTTTGACATAGTCGGCTGATTTTTCTACGTCACAATTGATTTTGTTTTTCAAACAACACTTCCTGTGTATATATTTTATCAATAGCGTGTATTCTATTGTTTAGAAAAGTTGGTATATTGTATTTGACAGTTTTCACACAGTTCTCTCACATCACAAATCAATTATTAAGTCATCGCAAAGTTGCTCTCTCAAATTAGACATCACCGAACAGCAAACTTACTTCATACAGCAATCAACGTAATGTTGCATTCTTATGTTCCTGCTTTATAGCCATCTCTCTCAAAATACTCTTCTCCTCTATGCAAATTGATCGAGCGACTGTAGACAAAATTTTCGCTTTTCATCTTTAATCACCTGAGCGACCTAGTTTAGCGAATTTCGAGAGTGTCTCTCTCTTTCGGTCTCCCTCTTTCTTGCCATTCTCTTAATATTGCATGGGTTTTGCCCACGGTGTACTGAATACTGAAGGTGACGCCTTTAGAAGTACCGCTACTTTGGTTTTGCCGAATTTGACAGTTCTCGTATTTTCGTTATGAAGGTTTGTTTACAAATAAGCGACATAGAAAATTCAAATTTCAATTTGAATATCGCGCTGAAATATCGTTTTTGCTAATATTTTCTGATAATTTGATTTTTTTGATTAAAAATAAAACAAAAACTATTAACATGAAGTGTCGGGTGTATAATTGTAGCAGTGGTGATGGTAAAAGTGCAAAGTGCAGCTTTTTTGGCTTCCCGGCAAACGACGAACTGAGAACTGTCATTTTTTCTCATTCTTCTTTCTGCGTTTATTCTTTCATTGTTTACATACTACGGAATATGCCAGTGTCACGGGAAGGCGCAATCTTGTATTCTATCATTCTTGGGTTTTGCCCAATAAAATTTGGATGTAATGGAGAGTTAAAGAGAATTTTATAAACCCTCTTAGTAGAAATTATATTTTTTATCAAATTATTAATTTAACAACTGAACATCAGTCTTAATTAATAGCATTTTAATCTCATTACGAAGTGGTACCGATAAGAAAACAAAAACTAAAAAAAAACCAGCACAAAAACGGTTATAACTCCCAAAGCTCTACAAACTTCTTCCTCAACACGAAAGTTTAAGGCTCATAATAATATTTAAAGATTTTTTTTTTGCCTAATCAGACTTTGCTGAGTTTTCGGATGTAAAACATTTTTTTGGAAATATTAAAAGTGAAAAATGTTTGTCTGCCTAAAAAAACAAAATTTTGAAATTTTTTTTTTTGGAAATTTTGGATTTAATTTCAAACTCTCTTGAAATATGTACTATTTAATTTCGCTACACCGTATACAAATTCTAATTTCAAACAAAAGTTTATTTCACTTTTTCCAAAAACAAAAAAAAAATTGAAAACGGAACTAACATAATATGTACAATTTAATTTCCCTTCCCGTTCGAGTAAATATATATGTAGTTTCTGGTATACATATATGTATAATAACTCCATTTCACAAATATTTTTAATAAAATTTTTGAGCATGTATTCGAAACTGAAAAACGCCATACTATCATTCTATTGAAAATTATATCTGAATTGATCAGAGAAGTTGTAAATTACAGTCAATTCAAATATATCTTGTAATAAATTAAATTAGTGAATAAATTTAACGTATGCAAAAAAAAAATGGAATTGTGCTTTTCAAACCAGACCAACATAGAATTTTAACTTTGAAAAAGTTAGAGTAAGAAATAAATACAGAGTCACACAGTGTGGGTACTCGTATTAATTTGTATGATGCAAATAAAAAAACAACGGTAGCACTTCATTCTATGCATGTTTGTGAGCCAAAAAAAAATGTTACGATCAAATAAATACGGATGGCGATGGCGGAGTGTGAAACTGTTGTAACGTAATTGAAAATTTCTTTTGCCCGTACGATACGATTAGAGTCACAATTGTAATGAAATCAAATCGAAGCCAAATTGAATTTCGTTTATGTCTTCCTTGTTTCTTTTTTTCTTTGCTGTTTTGTACTTTTACCATCTGCCTGCTACAACGCCTATACTTGATTTCGTTTTATTTCGTAACATCCTATGCTATAAAAGCACAAATGTTCGCTCTTTTTTTTTTATATAGTCCTTTTCGTTGCTACAGCTCCTAAACTTAGGCCACACACTTCCTGTGCCAAACAAGTTTTCAGCAAAATTCCAACACAAAGCTCTATAAAATATCCAATAAATAAAATAAAATTACAAAAACAAAATATTTGTTTTATACATTTTCTAAGGTTGTGGTTTCGTTTCTTATGTCGATTTGCAAATTTCCAATTGCTTTGCCGCTAATAAAACCAAACGCAGTGCCGCCTATAACACAGATTTTTTTTTTTTGCTCGCCTATCTTGTGAATTCGCCAGGCCAGCCATTGAGGCCAAGTTTAAAGCAATGTGTATGTGGGTGTGTGTGTTTGTGTGTTTGTAAATCTAAATATGCGCACATATGGAATTTTATTTTGGTGCCTCGGTCGCATTTGGGCGCCGAAGTGAAAAAGCAAAGCAAATTGCATGAAAGAAAAACATTTTCGCAATCGCTGCCAATTTTGCATTATTGCAAATGTGGCTATTCTTACAAGCAAAAACAAAAAAAAAAAACAAAAACACAGAACAGAAAAAAAAAACAAAAGTAAGTAGTAATAATAGCAGCAATAATGGCTAACCAACCGACATGGAGGCGCAACAGCAATAACAACTGAAACCGCCACTAAAATTCCGCCCGGCATTCAAATATTTCTGCATATGTGTAGCCTTATGTGTATGTGTGTGTGTGGTAAGTTTGCCTAAAAAGCTGAGCACTCAGCATATTTTCAGCTTTGGCATACTTTTTGCCGCTTTCGAAAAAAAAAAATTCTCAAACCGCAGCGATTTGTAAGAATAAGAATCTTTTACTTCAAAGAAATAAAATGTTGACAAAACTCGTATTGTGAATTTACAGTTTTAATACCCAGTGTCGAGTTTTCACCACAGTGAACAGAGTGTAAAAGTAATGTGAGAAAAAGGGTTTGATGTGCTGACTTTAATATCAGCTGATTTGATGGTTAGCAACTCGAAAAGGTCGCCCAATTTCGGTAGTCTGAGTAATAAGAGAAAAAGAGTCAAAAATATACAGACATTCGTTATATTAAGGAACGGCAAACGGAATTAGACTAGACGTACAGCACCATTGCATTTTTATAACCTAGAAGACAATTTAAGAAGATCTTCCTGAGGGAAGCCATTCTAGCCAAACTTTTCTGTAGGTAGCAAAATAAGGAGGCATTTTGTGACACATCTCACGCCCTTCTGCCAGCCCTGCTATGGGTAGCAAAAGCTGAAGGCGTGTAGTATCTGCCACTCCATACAATAATGAATGAAAAGAAAAAGGTAATGTGGAAATGAAGGCATCTCAGCTATCAGGAATGTCTTTTGTAATGGCTTCTAACTTCTAAATTTATATACTGGGAGTATATGCACTGGGTATATAAAGTCAGAGTTATCAAAATGTACTTACCCAGCTAGCAAAATAGCTGGACATTTTCTAATATCTAATATCAGACAAGCGGTGGACATGACTGAGTAAAAAGTTTGTGAGTCATTTAGACTGATGACGTGTCTGATGAACTTCGTTTATTTCCTCATCCACATTATGCTTATTTTTCCTTTAAAGACCCACCCGCAAAATTTTTGTTTTAAATTTTATTTAGTTCTACTACAAAGTTGAGTTTCGATTAAGCATAAATGAAATTTTCTTCGTTAAAAAACAGATTTAAAAAATAAGATTTAAAAAATAAACTGTTGTTGTCTTTTTTCCAATATACTTTTCCTTATACACTACTGCCCTTGAGCTCACAAATTAATATTATCGTTTATCAAAATAGAAATGTTTCTTTTTTCACATCCAAATTTATATCCAAATTAAAATAATTTTTAAAAATCTTCAACAAAGTTTAAACATTTTTGTTTTCAAAATTTTTGGAAAAATATTACATTCATTCGGAAAACCATTTAAGTTTGAAGTGGTTAAAAACTCCCGTTGATTACACTGTGCAACAACAAATTTCCTCCAGGGAAATTTTAACTAATAATGGATCCAAACCCAACCAAATAGGCGTTTTTCTAAGATAGCACGAATAAGCAGAATATTTGCAAAATATTTTGTTTAATAAATAAAAAGTTTTATTCCCAGTTCAAAAATTTTAAATTTTTAATATGTACCTATATTGTTTTCAAAGAAATATGTAGGTGCGACCGATTAGTATAGAATGGGCATTCCCAAAGGGCATGGAACTATAAAAATGGGCAATATGTTACATTTGCTTTTCTCTTTGGTCAGCAGGGTAGCGTCTTGTCTTTTTATTCAATCATTTAGGCATCTGATCGAAAGAGTAGGATTTCCCCGATGGGACGGAAGTTGA
This sequence comes from Anomoia purmunda, assembly GCA_951828415.1. Lineage (NCBI taxonomy): Eukaryota > Metazoa > Arthropoda > Insecta > Diptera > Tephritidae > Anomoia > Anomoia purmunda. Next base: position 13,097,335 of record OX639994.1, read on the forward strand.
TCAAAATTAATCGCATAGTGTAATTATAATTTTAAATTGCATTTTTTATAGTGCCCATAAAGCAATATTTCCAATACCCATACTCCAATATTCAATACAGTTTTGTCATTAATTCACAAAAAAAGGCTCAAATTTTATATTCTAAGGGCCAAAAAATATGCTCGCGAACAAAACACGTAACAACTTCACTTCACTTTTTTCTCTATTACCTTGAACTTCTCGAATGTTCTTATACATACAGTGGCTCAAATCACAACTTATACAGCGATTTTTTTTTTTATATTCACAATGCTTTACACGAAAATGTTTCACATAAATTTTTTATAGAAATATAATTCATTACGTAACATAAACCACAAAAATCAAAATTTCAAACTTTATTGAAAATTCAAAAAATTTCAACAAATTAAAAAAAAAATGCATCAAATTTTCAGAAGTTTCTGTGAGAATTTTGAAAAACTTTTTGAGTATACAGTTTTTTAGCCAATTCAATTTTAGTATAATAAAGTACAAATTTCATGAAGAAAATTAATTTTTAATGGAAGAAAATGTTCAACGAAATCAGCAAAAAAAAAAAAAACAAAAATCAACGATAGTTTTTAGCTACATGAAACTTGCACCTTATTATGCTAAGATTTAATTGGCTTCAAAACTGCATACTCGTAGTCGAAAAATTCTAATTGAAACTTTTGAAAATTTGAAGAAATTTTTTTTTAATTGGATGCATTTTATTGAATTATGTAAAAAGTTTGAAACTTTGATTTATATGGTTTATGTTACATATTCAACTATATTTCTATAGAAAGCGAAATGAAAAAAAATTTTCATGTAAAGCATTATGAATATTAAGCAAAAAAATCACTGTACGAGTTTCGCTTTGAGTCACTGTATGTACCTACGCATGTACGTCAATTACTATTGCTTGTCGTCAAACAAATTGTATGCTCGTGTTGTGGTGACAACATTTACAGCAACGACCAAAACAGCAACAAAAACAACAATAATATCGCAATTCCAAAAGTGTCTTATTGAAAATCTTGTGACATGCGGTATTGGCGATGCCAACGTAGCAAATTTCAACTAGCTACATACAATATGGAAAATAGTATACTATACCAATCCTGATATACGACACGACAGTAGAGAGATGGTATTCGTGTGCTGGAGGGGCGACAGCAAACAAATCGTCCTTTCAACCTACATACATATGTACCTTCCCAACCGGTATTTGACAGACAGCAACATCAATCACAAATAGTCGTACGAAGAAAAGCAGCACAAAATTGCTGAGAACAGTAAAGTACAAATCAAATAAAGCAAATTGAATATGTGCGCACACACACACACCCACAACCGAACAGACGAGCGGAAGGGGCAAGCTGTATATATGTAACTCGAAGATGTAGGGAGAAAGTACCTAGTGGCTTGAATTCATTCAGCAAAGTTCGATAGCAATGTCAATAGACAACACGAATTGCCGAATGTCCTGCCGCAGGTTGTCAATGGTTTAGCGAAAAGGCAGTCGTCGAGGAGTGTACATACATAAATACACACAAACAGATTTGTATGGATTCACGTGCGTACGAAAATTTGTGTGCGTCGAAAATCAAAATGTCCTGATAAAAGAATTATATCTTGTTCGAGCTGGATTATCTCTATATATCTGCTAACTGAACATCCATCCAATCCACGCCAATGCCAGCAATCGAATAGTTTAACCCACACACATGCACATACCCAAGAAGCAAAGCAAGCAAAGGGCGTATGCGGAGCAATGAAGCGAAAGCGGCAAACGGCAAGCGGCAAGCGCCTACTGCTACAGGAAGCGAGTTATAGTCAAAAAAACAACAGCGACTACATAGCTTCCCTTTCGAAAATAAAGTTAAGCTTTATTTGTAGCATTTGTACGATGGCTTATGGTACTCGTACGGTATTGGTTAAGTTGTTGTTTTTGCAGTCGATTGCCACTGACTGTTGATTTCTATTACTTATTGCATTGGTTTGTTGGCCCAACAATTTACTCTCTCTTATTCGATTTTTTTTTGTTTATTTCATTTTGTTTCTTTTCTTGTGATTTTTGGTAGTCTGAATTTAGATGAATATTGAATTTTGATAAAGTTTATGCACACACATACATATCTACATATGTACATACATATATAGAAGCAGCGTACCATTTGTACGGTGGATCAATAAAGTGTGCGTGCAGTGATATTTTCTTTAAATATTGAAAAACATTTTCCGTAGATTTGATTATACTTTAACAATAGCGTTATAAATCAAAGTTAAAAAAAATTTTAAATTAGAAAAAATTTAAAAAAAAAGATAAAAATTTTAAATTTTTAAAACAAAATTTTTAGAATTGTTTTTTAATTGGCATTGCAAATGTAAGTTTGACAGGATTAAAAATTACTGTTAATATCGAATAATTTTTTGTTTGCTCACGATGCACCAAATTTAATGCAAAAAATTATAATAATCAAAAGCCAACTTCAAACTTTCAGTATATTTCACTAAAATTAAATTCACTATTTTTTTAGCACATTCTTCAACAAGAGCCATATGAGTCAAAGTTAATTTTTATTTTAAATTTCTAAAATTTCCATCAATAATTCTAATTTTTTTAAATACAACATTTTCTTTTAATAATAATAAATTTTTGCTGACGATTGCACGAAATTTTCAGGAAAAAATTAAAGCTAACAAAAATTGTTTTTTTTTATTAAAATTTATTGCATTTTTCACTCGTTGTGATTGAAAATAGTGCACTGTGATCGAATTGTTAAGAAATTGTGTACGATGTTTGAAATACGGATTTACATCAATTGCTTTTGTTAAATCCTGATTACAAAATTTGATATTGTAATGAATTTTGTTCTAAATTTTGAAAGAAATTTCAAGCAAAGATTTTTAGCTACTTCTTGTATTTATTAATGTTTTATTATCGGACTACATATCGAAATGTTTTCGAATTTTGTACGAAGTTTGAAATACAAATTTTTAGCCATATCATTCTGATTCAAAAATTGTATACTATAATGAAACTTTTTACGATTTTTAAATTTCGTACGAAATTTGAAACATGGATCATTGGAGCATTGTTTTCGCTAAAGTTCTGATTAAAAAATTATATAACTATTATTTTAATTTTGTTTTCCTTAAATTTTCAAAATTCACTTCATTTATTTATTAATATTTTATTATTCTAATATTAAACGAACTATAAAACTGCAACTCCGATTTTTTTTAATTTTAAAAAAATTTTGTGAAAAATTTTAAACGGAAATTTTTAGCTACTTTATTTACTAATTAATATTTTATTATACTACGTATATTTTTTTATTTTACTTAAAAACTATATAATATGATAAATTTTTTTTTATTTTTTTTAATATTTTTAATTTTTTTTTTAATTTTCCATAAATTTGATTTAATAAAGCTATTCTTTTTAATTTTTGAAAATGTACTTATATTAATGGGTATTTTTGAATAAACTATTTTTGAAAATTAATTTAAATATTTTGAAAAAATTTTCAGCGCAAAGAATTTTGGAAATGGTGGGATTTTTTGTATAAATTCAAATGCATAGCGCACGATTCGAAACAAGGAAACGATCTATTGACTTCAGCAATACTTACATATATCAATCCTTTACAATTTATGTGGACTGCTTTTTGAAAACAACATCGATTCCATGGCCAACTTTATTGACCACCGCAAACTATGCTCTCTTTCGAGCATTTTCCATCAAGAGCATCTCAGTCAGTATGGCAGCTATTTCGGCACAAAGATTCGTCTTGAGGTCGTCAATGGTCTTCGGTTCGCTGACGTAAACTTTTCTCTTTAAATACCCCACAAAAAGAAGTATTTTCGATATTACATGTCTACGGAATTTTTGTGTCAAAATCAGAAACCAGTCAGCATTTTCGGACACACAAAATGTGCCAACATCCACTGATATCGTTTACCATCGACTGTTTCGCCTTCCTTGAAGAAAACACGCCGGCTCAAACAGTTACTCGTCTAATGGTGTTTAATAAATTCCGTGAGGATTTTCTGTCCCCCAAATGCGGCAATATTTTTATTAACACCGCCAGAGAGGGTAAAATCATTGAAATTTGCACCCAAAAGTCCGGCATGGTTTTTAACATTCGGTCGCTAATTCGGCAGAACAGCCGGCGCGCTTTGTAAAAGTCGACTAAATACTTTCTTATTGCACCAAAAAAGAAGGAGGTCCAAAAACTCTTCCACATGAGTTTAGCAAAGACATAAAATTCGTTTAGTGGCAGCTGCATGAGCGCTACACGAGCTAATCGAAAACCGAGTACAAAAGTAAAAAATTACTTCACAATACGAAACAACAGTTCAGCAAAGCTGTCATGCTTTGAAACCCCCACCACTGCGAACTCCCGCCGCTCGTTTGACATTTCTTTTTTTTTTTTATTTAAACATAGATTTATTTATTGAATCGCTTAAATACTAAAGCCTAACAACAAGTTTTCGAATCTTAAACTAATATTATCTGCTTGTTAGCCCTTATATAAGGCTCCGATAGTTCCGTGAATCTTCATCAAAAGGCTGGACGATTGTTCGTTTTCAGACGTGATTTGTAAGTTCTATGTGCTAGAGCATTTGCAAGCGGGTTCGGGTGCGATTGCAGTTTATCGAGGTATTTTGCTCTGCTGCTATTGATTTCATCTTTGACTGTGGGTATTTCAAGATCTTTATGAATATTCGAGTTCTTTATGTACCAAGGTGCTGCTGTTATCATTCTTAGGATTTTTGATTGTGACTTCTGTATAATATCGATACTACTAGCACAGGCAGATCCCCATAGCTGTATACCATACATCCATATAGGCTTTAGGATTGAATTGTACAAAAGAACCTTATAGTCTAGGTTTAATGCAGACTTTCGATGCAACAGCCAATGTAGTTCGGATCTTTTCAAATTTATTTGTATCTTTTTAGCGATAATATGATTTTTCCAAGTGAGGCGCCGGTCTAGGTGCATACCAAGATATGTAACATTTTTATCCTGGGGAATTATGACTTTGTTTAATGTTATAGATGGGCACGTTTTTGGCTTAAGTGTGAAGGTCACATGCTTCGATTTTTGTTCATTTACTTTAATACGCCACATCTCTAACCACTCCTCGATATGTTTTAGGTGGTTTTGTAAGAGTTTTGAAGCTTCTACTGGACATTTGTTTCTGCATATTATGGCAGTATCATCCGCGAAGGTTGAAGTTAGCAATGAACTGCTAGTAGGGATATCAGATGTGAATATAAGATATAATGTTGGACCAAGGACGCTGCCCTGAGGAACGCCAGCCTTTATTGGAAACTCTTCTGATATATAATCATTCATTTTTATTGTAAACCATCTGTTAGAGAGGTACGAATTAAGAATGCTATGGAAGCTTGGTGGCAGTAGCTTTGTAATTTTATGTATAAGCCCTTCATGCCAAACTTTATCGAATGCTTGGGATACATCCAGAAAAATTGCGGAACAATATTCTCTGTGTTCAAATGCCGTTCTTATCTCATTGGTAATACGGTTTACTTGTTCTATTGTACCATGCTTCTCTCGAAAGCCAAATTGGTGAGTAGGTATGATATTATGGTTTTTGAGAACAGGAGTAATTTTACGTAGTAATATTTTTTCAAACAGCTTTGAGATACAGGGCAGTAAGCTAATTGGTCTGTATGACGATGGCAGAGTTGCGTTTTTGCCGGGTTTAAGAATCATAATGATTTGAGACCTTTTCCATGCTTTCGGAAAGTATCCAAGTTTAAATATCGAGTTGAAAATAATGGATATGTAGGTGATAGCACTACTAGGCAATTCCATTAACATTTTTGGAGTGATTCGGTCATAGCCAGGAGATTTTTTTGGGTCTAGAGTTTGTCTTATTTCTTCGATTTCAGAGATTGTTGTAAAAATTGGGTTTGTACTTATACTACTACATTGAGGTGTGAGTGGAGAACATGTTGAAACCGAGTTGGGATGAAATACCTTTTCAAGATGTTGCGCGAAGCATTTAGCCTTTTCTTCTGAGCTACGCGCCCAAGAGCCATTTTCTTTTCTAAGTGGCATTTCAGGCTTCACTGGCGGCTTGATATTTTTGTTCGCACTCCATAATGATTTTTTTTGGAGACCATTGGGGGTTAGCTTTTTAATGAAAACATTAATATTTTGCTCCTCTTCATGTTTAAGGGCTTGTTTCAGTATTTTCTCCGCTCTTTTGAGTTTAAGTTTTGCTGTAGGCGATCTAGAATTCTGCCACTCTCTTCGGAGTTTTCGTTTTTCTATAACAAGGTGTTCGATTCGACTGTTCGTTTTTTTGTGGGAAAAACTTGTATCAGATACAGACTTTGGAGTAGCTACTGTGGCAGCTGTTATAAGCAAGGAGTTCAGAACGTTAATACTGTCATCAATATCCTCCCCATTCTTAATTTTGAAATTTGTTTGAACATGGCTACTGATAAATTTTTTATATTTCAGCCAATTTGTTTTATGCGTTGTCAATTGGGAAAAATTTTCGATTTTATATGGCTGTTCATATAATGTGATCATAACTGGTGAGTGATCCGAAGACAGATCAGGCCAGGTTTCGGCAGTTATCATACTTCTATCAATATTCTTAATGACTGCAAAATCAATTAAGTCAGGCATTTTCTTAACATCTGTTGGCCAATAAGTTGGCTGTCTAGGTGACACAAAGTCAAGACGTGTTCGCTTATCAATAATAGTGTTATAAAGCTGCCGACCTTTCGGGTTCACAAGGCGTGAACCCCAGTAAGGATGTTTGGCGTTATAATCTCCACCTGCCAAGAACCGATCACCCAATGTGTTAAAAAATTCTTTGAATTGTTTGTCTGTAATTGAGAAGCGCGGCGGGCAGTAAATTGCTGAAATTTTCAGATCAGTGCCACGATTTATAAGGCATATTGAAGTGGCTTGCATATAATTCGTACTAAAAGGTTCTAATGAATGATGCTTTAGCCTGCTTCTTATAAGCACTGCTGTTCCACCATGAGCTTTACCATCTGGGTGGTTTGTGTTATAAAATGTGTATCCAGGTATATTAAAGTTATACTTGTTTGTTAGATGGGTTTCTGATATAAGCATAACGTCCACATCATTTTGTGTTAAGAATCGTTTGAGATCTAACTTATGCTGGTTGACACCGTTTGCATTCCATAAGCATATTTTAAGCTGATTCATTTTTTATTAATTAAGGATTGTAGCATTTGTGTTTGGACTTTAATCAAATCCTGGATCATGCTTTGCATTGTTGTCATGAACTGTGACATACATTGTGTAAGATTTAAAATCATTGACTCTAACCCACTAGTTGGTGTGGTGCTTGGGGATACTTTTTCTATATTATTTATGCATGTGTTAGCATTTTGTGTCGCATGGGCATTAACTATGCTTGGATTAGCATTTACAGCATTCGCTTTTAAAATATTGGCATAAGATATTGTATTTGCAAAATTATTGGGGATATTCGAGCCAATGATATTACTTGTGACCGTATTAGTATTTGCCAAATTAGGTGTAATTGGAATTTGGCTGCGTTTTGCTTGAATACCTTGAGCAAGCTTTATTTTAAGGTCTTTATAGACTGCGCAGCCTCTATAGTTTGCGGTGTGGTTACCGCCGCAATTACTGCATTTTTTTGAGAGTACATCTTCCCTCTTTTTACTACACTCGGAAGAGTGGTGAAGATCTCCACAAACTACGCATACAGTGCGCAAGGTGCAGTAAGATCTCGTGTGGCCAAATTCTTGGCAATTAGTACATTGCACTGGACCATTTCTTTTTTTTTTTTTTTTTTTTGTGTTTTGATTTCGAATGGCTGAAGCCGGACGGCTTACAAAACGCCAGGTTATCCCTCCTGTTTTGGTAGGTTTGGTCCAAAAAACGATCACGTTTTATTTTCGTTCATTTAGTTTGTTCAATTATTTTGTCTTCTTTGTATTAGTATTCTTATGGCATGAATCCACTGCGCCGGATAATGTCCTCAGGAGCGTTTGGACTGATACGTTGTTCGGTGGAATAATGTATTTCGGCGGTAAATGTGTCATAGATTTTTTACGACTTTGGCGGATATGAGCGAGGTGGGCGGTAAAGACCACTGAATAAACCAAAAATTAGTTATTTATTAAAAGGATGCTTCAATTATTTGTAAAAACTCCGTTAATTGAGTAATCTTATTTGTGTTGAAGTTTTGGAAAATTTGTAAAAAGTTGGCATTATTTAGGAAGATGTCAAAATTCTCTCTAATGCTATCGAAAAACCTACAATGGAAGATTTGATGTACAAAATTATCTTGTTCACCACACCTGCAAAGGCTGTGGTTGCGAGCATTGACCTTGAATAAGTATGCCGCATCGTAAGTGAAACCAGTGAGGACCCTATTTAGTGTTTTTATCTGCCGAGGGGGCAAAACACATTTGTGAAACCATGACTTATTTTGGATGTTAGGCCTGACTTGCGCCAGCAGGTTTGGCTTATTGTTGGAAAAATTTAAAAAATTTGTGTGATTATCTTCAAGGATTTTGTTTTTGATTTGCTTTAACGCTTCAGTGATTGTAAGTTTAGTCTCTACTGTTACCTCACTGTGTACCGCTTCCTTTGCGATCCGGTCCGCCCTTTCATTTCCCGGAATCCCAGAGTGACTGGGAGTCCAGATAATGACTACACTGTCGAAATTGCCGGTTGATATCAGCTTATGTATATCTATAATACCACTATTGTTTGATTTTGGTTGGTCAAGGAGCTGGCAGGACGTTAAGCTGTCCGTAAAGATTGCGATCTTCTCATACTTGAGTTCTATGGCAATTTGTAGGGCCTTCTTGATGGCATTGATCTCGCCTAAGGTTGAGGAGGATTTGATCGTTAATTTAAAAGCAAATTCAGTATTGTCAGAGAGATTGTATATGCCACACCCAGTGGTCTCAGTCCCTACTGAGGCATCCGTGAAGAAAATTTTGTGATTGTTGGCTTGGAAGTCAGCTACTAGAAATGTATATGTTGATCTTATACTCTCAAGGGGGATGTTTTCCTTTTTGTCATATAGTGTATTGGTGATTAATCTAAGGTTAGGGGAGTGAGTTACCATATAAACCATGCCAAGGCTGTCAAAAATATGTCGAAACTCATTGTATGTTTTACCATAACTAGAATTTGTAACAGGGAAAGAGGATAAGAGATTTTTGAAGGATTTGTCCAGAGAGATTGTATTAACCAGTTCTTTGGCTGTTAGCCATTTGGCTCTTTCCGCGGGCGGAAGCTCGTTGGCTAGATGATAAATCAAAGGTATTGGTGTTGCTGGGGTAACCCCAAGGCAACGTCGAAGAAAACTATTCTGAAATGTTTGAATTTTTTTGTTTATGGTTTTAGGACAGTTGGCCATGGATGATCTACAGTATTCTAATTTTCCTCTGACCATTGATCTATAGTAGTTTAGTGCAATTTGCGGATGTAGGCCTGCTTTTATCGAGGTAAGACACTTAAAGAGGTTAGCGTTTCTGTAGGAGTTTTTTATCGTATGTCTATAGTGCTCACCCACTGCTAGTGAAGCGCTGATATGGCGCCCCAAAAACTTTAGCGACCTCACTTGTTCCACCCGTGTGCCCTGCAACACCAGGGACAGATTGTTGTTGACTCTGTTGCATAGGTAAAGAAATTTTGTCTTTTCGACATTGAACATGAGATTAAGATTGTTACACAATGAGGAGAAGGATGAGATCTTTTGTTGCAGGTTGGCAGCCGCAGCCTCCAGCTCTCTACTGTGGGACATTATGATAAAATCATCCGCAAATTGAAAAATCATGGTGTTGGAGTCTTCAATGCTATGAAGCCCCTTGGTGTAAATATTAAAAAGACATGGGGAGAGGCAGCTGCCCTGAGGCAAGCCCTCGTTTATGTCTATAGTTTCCTTACCAAGAATTAGTTTTCTGCGAGCAAGAAAGTTGCAGATCCATTCTTTGTATGTATCCTCAATTCCAATTTCTTCCAGTATTTCCGCCAGCTTACAGATGCTAACACAGTTGTATGCATTGCTGATATCGGTTGAACACAAAATTACCTTGTGACCCTGACTTTTTAGGACAGCTGCATGGTGGAGTATGTAGTTAATACATACCGTGGCAGATCTATTTTTCCTATAGGCAAAGGAATGCTTGGGTAGAATGGAGTTCGTTTCCATAAATTCGGAAAGCCTTTCTTTGATTACCAGATTGATACATTTAATAAGGGTTGGAATGAGAGCTATGGGTCTGAAATTTGTAAAAATGTTTAAATCTTTGTCTTTTTTGGGTATAGGTACTATTTTGATTATGCGCCAGTTGTCTGGAATTTGATTGTTTAGAAAGGAATTATTAAGAGCTGTGCGAATGTTGTTGAGTGCTAGCTCGGGAAGAGCTTTAAGCATTTTATATGTAATCTTATCCACCCCACCAGCAGAGTTGCCCTTTTTATGGTGAATCGCCCTAAAAAGTTCATCAAAAGTAATTGCAAGTTCATTGTTAGGTTCAACATCTATGTTTAATTCCCGCTGATCCGTCTGTGGAGGGATTTGATTTTTAAGAAATTCAAGGAAAGCGGCGTCATTCTCGCTAGACCACATGTATTTATTGGACAGTTTGAAATCGCCACGTAGGGCTTTGACAAACCTCCAAGCTTCCCTCGTGGAGGGGTCTTCGTTTAAAAGATTTATCCTTTCTTGATAATTTGTTTTTTTTGCCTTCTTCACCATGTCTTTCCATTTCTCTTTTAGCTCTAAAAGTCCCTGAAAGTTTGAGGGGGAAGGGGTGTTTTTACATTTTTTGTACCCAATTTTGAGGAATCTAAAAGCCTTGCTCAGACTCTCATTCCACCAAGTTTTCGGTTGCCTCCTTCCTTCCAGCACGTAGCTGGCAGCTTGGATTTCGCCTTCAATCTTTTGATGTATATCGCTTATATCAGGCTCTAGGTCAATATTTTGGAGGTTATTAAGTAGTTTAGCAAGTGAGACAAACTTAGCCGGAGTAGTGGCAATGGGATTAGCCTCAATTATAATGGGAAAGTGATGACTGCCGCCTATTCTGATGGGATCGGTCTTCCAGGAAAGGGGTATATTTAAATTAGTGAAGGATAAGTCAAGAACAGAGCCTTCTTCAGAGAGTAGGTCTCTTTTATATGTAAAGGAACCATCATTTAGGACGGAGAGGTTGTGTTGTTGGATTAGCCTGTGGAGATTGCTGCCCCTGCAGGATTGTACGCGATCACCCCAGTGTGTCACCCTAGCATTGAAATCTCCTAAGAGGAGTACATTTTCAAGATTTTCTAAAAAATTCAATAATTTGTCAATCTCATTGTTAAAAGGTGTTATCGGAATATTTGGAGGAAAATATGCAGAACAAATCACTAGATTTGGCCTTAGGTTTTTGGTACGTATAATCAGAACGTCATAGTCTGTATGAAAGGAAACTCTTTGAAATTTTATATGTTTTTTGAGGGCAATAGCAACACCCCCATAACCATCTTCTCTATTTTTTTCAATTATATTATAGTTGATAATGTTTCTGTGTTGTGGCTCGCTTGACGTGAATACTTCACTAAAACATGCCACATCCACTTCATAATGGTTCATATAAAACTCAACACTATTGATATTCGCTTTAAGTGATTGGCAGTTGTACTGTAAAACCTTCATGTGTTGATTTGGGGTTTGTCTAACGTCATTTGTTTAATTTTAGCAACGTCATCACTGATGGCATTGCTATCAAATTTTTGTTTTAATTCTGCTAACTTTTCTAGGGCATCTCCTAGCTGATCATTAATACATTTTTCTTGCAGAAATCTAAACATTTCTGACATTATTTTTTCCAATTCCGTTACTTTATTTTTTAGATATTCTGGGGTGTCCAACACAGAAAGTTGTGATGGATTATTTTTCCTTCTCGGGGATCTATTTCTGTCTAACGATTTTTTTTCTTCATTCCTAGCTCTGCTGGCCACAGTACTATATTTAACCCTTGTCCTACGCCTATTTATCTCCTCATCCCTGTTTCTCACTTCACTTACTTCTCCACCCAGGACCGGAAATTCGGTGTCCTCTACTGCTAATGCTTCAAATTTGTTGTTTCTATCTGGATATAGTGCCTTAATCACCTCCTGTCTCGACAGCTTCTTCACCGCCTTCACATAGTTTATATGGTCCTCCTTCGCCCAGACCCCGCACTTGCTCTTTTCCATGGACGTATGGTCATTATTTCCACAAAGGATACAATTTTTTTGGCAATTTTTTGAGTCGCAGTCATTGCTTCCACATAGGATGCATCTTTTTTTTGCCTTACATGAGAATTGTGTATGGCCCAGTCTCCCACAGTTGGAGCACTGCCTAAGTGGTGGAATGTAGTAGTCGACTTGTAGTCTTGTATATTCAAATATAATCGATTTAGGGATTTCTTTACCAAGAAACCCGACTTTAACTGTTGTGGTGGGATCTATTTTTCCATTTTCCTGGTTTTTTCGCGTGAAGCGCATTACCGATTTTATTGGAATATTTGTTTTTGAATTATTTTTTATTTCGTTTTCGGTGTATTCTACCGGGATACCTCTTATCACACCATAGGACTCAAGCGCCGTACGTGGTATGAAGGGTCTCAGGCCCTTTGCCTTCACTTTTTCGTTTAATAGAAAATTGTTTGCTGCCGCAGCGTTTAGAAAAGTGATTTTATAAAGTGTTCTGCCAATGGCTAGAATAAGGTCAATGTCTTTTATTTTTAAGAATTTAATTTGTTTAAAGAGAGTAAGGCCATTTGTTATTTTTTCATTTTTTAATTCCTCACATTGGGAAGAGTCAACCAGTACAAAAAAGGGACCGCTAAAATTGGCGGGATACATAACCGTGCTTTCTAGGTTATTTGTTTGAACCACATCACCCGCTTTGCGGTTGGTAATGGTTCCGCTATCTACTGTATTTGTATCTGTAACCTGCATACTCTCGCAATTTTTTCCACTTACGGTATTCGATTCGTTAAAGCTATCAGACTCATCATCCACACCCATTTTTGGCGCAATTTGATCAGGCCTAACCTCACTTTTTAGATTTTTGGCGCATTTTGTTTTCATATTTTTACTTCCTAATAGGGTTACTATCCTGGCTTCACTTTCCTTCTTAAGTTTCTTGCCTTTAGCAAGAGTAACATTAGAGAGTATGTCGAAACCAACGTCCTCCACCGACGACGTCCTCGATAGCGATATCGACGACGCCATGTCGGCTTTGGCTTTCTTTGCTGCCGTTGGCGGCAGTATAAAAATTTATTTTTTCACCAAATCACAAGGTTAAAACAAATTTACACTTCAACAAAAATAAGTACTCACGGTTTTAGGTTTAATTTCCAATGATGTGGCCGGTAGTTAATCCAACAATCCAGAAAAAATAGAATAAGTAACGCCCCAAAAAGAAGCTTAGAAAAAGGGCTGGTTTTCTGTACACGTTTGTGTGTATCAGAAAAAGAAAAAGTGTATACGCAGATTGCGTGCCAGCGACACACACACACTCTGTATTCACAAACTATATATTACACTTGTTTGTAATCAGACAGAAACACGTCCACACTCGCTCAAAGTCACCGCTCACCATTTCTTTTTAATGGTTCTTCAACTGTGACTCTACGATGTAACAAATATTTTAATTTGTAAATCGGGTGTGTTTCGTTCTTTTTTAATTGAACAGAGTCAGGCATAAGCTCTATTTTGTACATGGGTTGCGGACATTTGACATTTCTAATAAATAAATGTACACAACGACAAAATGAATAATGGCATTCAATAATGAATAAATTTTCAGCATCAGATAAAAAACCAAAAAGAAAAACAAAGAAATGAAGAAACTTTTCATTACGCACACCAGCAAGCTGCATTTATGCGAACCCACACCCAAAACCACAGCCAATCAGCTGCCGATGTGAGCTGAGGAGCACTAAGAAATGTCGTTAAGAATTTGATGCGCCTCTAACAGACACCAACCAACCACCGGCAGGTCTTAACAGCAACGCCGCCGCAGATGTCAATTGAAGTGCTGATGCGGAAAAGTGAAGATAAAAAATGAGCCACTGCATTGGCATCCGCATTGACAGCTCTCGCCAAAGCGCAGTATGGCGAGAGGAGAACTATCTACCTACTATACCAACCAGTCAATGCCAGCAAAGCAGACGAAGCTTCAGAAGCGGCAGCACCAGCTCTATACCTCCGTAGCTACATACATAGCTCGGCAGGTCGCTGAAGAAGACAAATCAGTGCAGGTGCGACAAATGTCTGAGATGTCAAGCATTGTTGGCTGATAGAACGACGCGTCGTCGGCCTCAACACCAAATTAAGTGACGGCGACGGCGACGGCGATGGTGGTTGAATTGGAGTCAATTCGGAAACGTTATTTTTGAGGCCAGGATGCGTTTAGTGTTCGTATGTTTTTTTTTATTGGCAGCATGTTTGTGGCGACCAGCGCAACGTCAGTCATTGCGAGTAGCAAAAAGTCAAAAGGAGCCTGGGATGTTGCTGCCAATGAGCGCGTCACTGCGCTAAAACGACTCTAATGCGCTTGTCAATGGCTGGGCTGCTCGTTGCCGTTGCCGTTGCCCTTGTCGGCGTTGTCGTTCCTCCAACAGTAAAATTGATGATACCCATAAACGTTGAGGCAATAGGGCAAATAGTGACAGAATGATGAGTCGACACTGCGCCAATGTTAAATCAAAATATTTAAGATACTAAATCCATGATGTTCGCGTAAAGTGCTGCCGCTTGTCTGTGCTGTGAGCTACCTACCAGGACTTTCCCACCAATGGCACTGTGCAGGGCGACGGTATCGACATCATAATAAATGATGGTGTAAGAAAAAATGAATTGCATTGGCAAGGAATAAGATGACATCGCTAAAGGTAGATAAGTATATAAAGTGGCAAATTTTAAAGTACCCTCATAAGTAAAAGCTGCACAAGGTTAAATACAGCGATGCGAAACAATGAAGTTGATAACACACTTTGTGAAGGGAATGCGAATGAAATAAGGGAATTTTTTTTTGTTTCATTATTAAAATTTAGTGCATGGCGTGACTATAGCAACACCATATATGTATGTACAAGCTTTGGCTACTTATTTTTTTTTAAATTTAATTTTAATTATTTTTAATAAAAATGTAGTTTTAAACTTTGTGCCAATGGAGAAGAAAATTCAACAAACTTTACATAAGATTTAAAAATTTTTTATTTGCAATTACGAAAAAAAATAATTTTGAGTATGCAAAATATATAGCGTATTTAATTCTAAGTTAATGAAGTGCCACTTTGAAATGGCTACAAATTACCGTTAGTTTTTGGTAATTTCTTTCCTAACGCTCTTCCTCAAATTCGTCCATATAACACATGTTAGATTTTTTATATGGAAAAAATGCGCAGGGCCGTCAATAATTTTTGTTTTTAAATCAACAGTAATTTGTAGCCATTTCAAATTTGCAATTTGTTAAATTAAAATTGAGCTATACAACTGCATATTCAGATTTTTTTAAATTAAAAATTTGAATTGTATAAAGTTTGTTCAATTGTTTCCTCCATTTGTACAAAATTTAAAACTTTGATTTAACCCGAATTTATTTGTAGAACGAAAAAAAAACCAAAAATAATTAAAAATACATCAACAAAAATAAATAGTGCACCGTACAATTACTATCTTCGCCGCCATTTTACAAAGGCTTCGCCAAGGGGCTTAAAACTAGGTTCAGGTTTTTTGACCATAAACTCAAATCACATCTTTTAAATTCCGATGAGAATGAATTTTACTCGCGCGAATTAACTTGCGTACTCAAAAAAAAAATTTTATACAAAGCTTGGAATAATTAAAAAGATAATAATGAGCTTTAAAAACAAATGAAAAGAAATCAAAGCTGGGAAATATATCGCTCAACTTTATCCTGGTCACAAGTGTAGTTTTACTAAACATCATATTTTTGTTTTTTATTTCTTCATTGAGAAATTTGTTCCCGAATCTATATATAATATAATGTTCGAAATTTTTTTACCCCATATTTTTTGTACAAAATCGAATTAAAAATTTAGAATTTGGAAGACATTTTTTTTTAAATTTGCGGAAATTTCTGAATTTAATGCAAAGTGTGAAATTAGAACTTAAATGGTTGTAAACCATATTTTAATAAAAAAAAAAATAAATGAAATTAAAAAAATTCTGCTTTGAAAAATTAAAAAAAAAGTTTCTGAGCCAATACTTCTACCGCCACTATATATATAATTTGTTTTGCTATTTTTTAAATTGAATATTTATATAATTTTTAAGATCTTTTTAATATAACTTTTTAAGTAATGTTTTGCTTCGCATCTAGAAACTCTCAGTTTATAATTTTTTAGTTAAAAAATATAAATTTTTGTATCTCCTGCAACTGATTTCATAATGATCATTTCACAAAGTTGTAACTAGTCTGTAATCGAAGTAATATGTACTCGAATTAGTATCTACAAACAAATATTTAATTAATTTTAGTGTGGTTGAAAAAATTTTCAAATTTTTAAATTTGCTTAAATATTTTCAGTTTTATATAAAAAGTGAAATTTGGTTTTGAATATAGGGGAAGCCATATCATGATTAAAAAAATGAACGAAAAGTTTTTAGCACAGAAAATCATGTTTTGAAAAATTAATTTAAAAAAAGTTACTGAGCCAATACTTTTTTTTGCCACTGCATATGTAATTAATGTTGCTGTTTTTTTAAATCAAACTTTATATAATTTTTCAGATTTATTTTAACAACTTCCCTGTCCAATGAGAAAGAAAATTTCGCGATTTTTTCCTGAAAGGTCTCTTTTAGTCAGTAGAAGAAACATGCAATAAAGGTAATTTTTTATTGGTAGAAAAATATTACAAAATCAACGATGTTGCTCATTATAGCAATCTAAACGGAATGCCCTTTTACATATTTTGCACTCAGTATGTACTTGCTTAGCTTTTCTAGCCAATAATCCTTGATTTTTCATTTTGACGTAGCACCCCGAGCATCTTTTTCGTACCAATTTATTGTGTATACCTCGCGGAATTTCTTGCAGACTATGCCCAGAATTGCTGGAAGAAGCAATTGCATTTGAAGATGTTGCACTAGAGAAGATTGAAGATCTTTGAGCGAGCTTAGTTTCTGTGGTTGATGCTGCTGGTCCAGTGGACGTGGGGCATTCGCAAAATGCATTGTATGAGGACAGCGAAGTTGTTAATATAGTTTTTTAAAAAGTGTTTCTAAGTTTTTAATTTTATTATAAATTTTTTTGCACATAATTTCTTAATAATCTTTCAGAGACAAGACATCAACAAAAATCATCAATATAAAGTTGTGTCTTTTCTGTAACCAAAGTTATTATAAATAATAAATTAATTTTAATGAAGCTAAAAAAATATTTTATTCAATGCTGGAAAATATGTAAAAGCTTAGCTCGCAAAAGTGCTCGACGGAGAAATTTTTTCTAATAAAAAAAAACGCAATAAAACCTGCATAAAAAATATTTGTCCTCCCACTTTGGCGGCAATTCATTGACATTTTTCTTTCTATAGTAATGATAGTAATTTTCTTCAATTAGTTTATTTTTTATTTTTTTTTTTTTGTTTGCAGCATTTTTACTTCCAGAACGGCATATCCGGTGTATTTCACCAAAAAAAAAACACAAATCAAATTTTAATACTACTACAACTTCAACAGCCCAGGTATAATCCATTGCGCTTTAAATATCTCATCAGCACAAAGCAATTTAAGTCTAACACGAAAAAAGTTAAAAATTTTGATAAGTTGTTTTATTAATTGTCCACAGAATTGCTGTATACATATTTATTTTTGAAATATGTATATGGCGAAACAATTTCTTTACCCTCATGCATCTCCGCAAACAACGATGAGAAAAAATATTATTCAAAGATTCCACGACCACTAAACTAAAACAATCGCTTGTGAATTAATGTAATCAGATTTGTTTTCACAAAAAAAAACTTAAGAAAATAAATAAACAAAGAATAATAATTTACTGGCATCCAAAAAAAAATAACTCACTTCACTCTTCACAATTCGCCTTTACAGAAAAATAAGAAGAAAAAAAACAAAATCTCACAAAATAACAAAAAGAAATTACGGGAAGGCAAAGGGAGGCAGAAATAAGTACAGAAGTAATTAAATTGCATCCACGACACAAACAAATAAACAAACAAACAAAAAGTGACAAAATTAAAAGTGTCAAAGCTACAAACTTCCTAATAAAATAAAATTTCAAAACTCTTCGCACACACACAAACATACAACTGCATACTGCTACATACATAGCACAACCTTGTATTTACGAGCATCCGCTGACACGTACCGCCGTTAATTAGTAACAAAAATAATCATACAATAATAATATAATTCAACAACAAGCAAACCAAGGCAAAACTCGGATACTACTTGTGCTAAAGAAAATCAACGGGAACCCAACACTTTACACAGATACCAACCATACATACCCTGGGCAATGGTATGGCGACATTGCGACACTGCGACATGAACCCAAAACAACAATAACAACAAAAAGTGTGCAGTAATTAAAAACTTCGAATGTGTTGAAAGAAAAATGCGAGTACGATTACGAGTACTCAACTCAATACAACTCGCCTTCTACTATAAGCAGATGTATGTATGTATGTACTTATGCTATGTAGTTAGATACCTACTAAGAAATTGTAAATAAGCCAAAGGGTGGATCGAGCGCTGGGTAAAACATTTGAAGTGCTGGGAAAGTGTGAATGTGACATTGAAGGACAAGACAAAAATCTACTTGAGCTGTCTACTAATGTTTGGTGTAATCAGGTCGACAGGGTTCTTAACAAATATAAGTACTACATAAATTTCTGCATTCCTTAAAGCAGCCGTAAATAACAGGCAGAAATTTCACTCGTACAGTCAAATTTGATGGCAGCTAGAGTTTTGTTTTGCGTTGGTTATGCAAAAAAAAAAACAAAAGGAAAGTTAGATTGCATAACGCAAAGAGCATAGTTTTGATTTGACATATTCGAACAATTACAGGTGTAGATATAGATTTTTCGTTAAGATATACGTATTATTTTAAAACTATGCGTATAAAGAATATAAATAAATTAAATTTGCCGTCGCGAAAATTATGCAAATTCCGGCACTCGTTTTGAAGAAAAAAGATGGTTGCAGTATGTGATATCAGATGGAACCAAAAATAGTCGATATTTTGACTTAAATGAAAAATAAAAAAATATTGGAAAGATTTCTTTCCGTTTAAAATTCAACTATACCGATGTAATCTATTCGGCATATATTAAAAAAAAATCTGACCTTAATTTTATATTGCAAAATTTTTGATTTCAATTATTGCATAACACTGTACAAAAAAAGGAAGCAAATTTTCAATTCCTGGATGGAGTCTAATAAATAGTATTATTATGGTAGGTTATGTACACGGAGTTTACTACATATTTGTATTAGCAATTTTTTCATTTTATGCCAGCTAAGCAAAAATCATTTCTTAAACCTTCCAAAACTATTTTAAATATTAATAATTTAATTTCAGCTAAGCAACTTGTAGTTTCTATTTTATAAGCAAAACTGTAAAAATGTTGTTATTTCTATGGTTATAATACAATAGTACTAATATAGTTATATATTATTTTGTTTGACGTCAACTGAGGCTTCCACCTGTCTTTAGTGCCGCTATGACCGTCCAAATTTATATGACGGTTCATTCGCCTGACATTTACCTTGAATATCGATCCAATATGAACGAAAAATTAACAATTAGCAATTATCAGATTTGATCGAAAAATTTTAAATTATAAAATAAAGAATAAATTTAATTGAAAAAATAAAAATCATTAAAGAACGATAACATTTGGTAGAAAAAAATGTTGATTAAATCATGATAATTTTTTTTCATATAAATGATAACCGTACGTTCAAATTCTTTAATAGGCATACAGCCAATAGATTTATTTTTCAAGTTTTTATACCACAAATATAATATTAGTATTATTAGTAAACTCGATCAGAATCGATGTCATATCTCGAATAGACGACCCGAGCAAGACAAGTTTTGATAATACTTAAAATAATTATAATTTTATATTTAGTTTATAACCGTCATGCATAAACTGATCAGATTCTTCCAAAAAATTCTATACAAATAACATGAAATTTTCCGGCGCCCAGATCTAAGGTAAAAATTTGGTAACTAGTCAAAGTCAAAATGAGCCTCGAAAGGCCCGATACCACATTATAGGGTAAATACACGCTTTTGTGTACGGTACGGTACCGCGGTACGCGACTATTTTTGATGAAAAAAATTGCAATTATAAAAATTTACAAATAACGATTAACCTTGATCGTAGAAATAAAAATCCAAGAATAACGACTATTTTTGATCGAAAAAATAAAAATTAAAAAATAATCAAACTTGATCGAAAAAATAGAAATCCAAGAATAACAAGTATTTTCGAACAAAAAAACAAAAATCAGAAAATAGCGATCAATGACATACCAAAAATGGACATACGAAAAATGGACATAAGAAGAATGGAATAACACTCATACGCCGTGTTTTGTTTTCCAAACTTTGCTCCAGTTCGCTTAGCTATAAAAGCATTAAAAAACTAAATTTTTATGGAATAAAAATAGTTATCGTCAAAAATCTTTGATAAATCAAATTCTGATGCATTTTTGATTTATAAAATTGTATCAAAATTTTTTCCATCACCAATAATTAACACCACGTTAAAGTCTTGTTGGTCTTTTACATAGAAACCCCTACATATTTGAAAACAACATTGTATTGTGCGACATAGTTTTAGGCGCAGTAAACCTGACAACTGTCAAGTTTGTCAGGTCATCAGTATAAGGCGATTAGTCTCCTGCTGTAACGAGATTTGTGATTTTTATTTATTTGAGCAACTCTTAGGTCAGTAATCACTGCAATAATGGTAATATTTTAATTTTAAAAAAATAAGAAGATTCTCTAAATTTCCCGACCTTACTTTGCTGCTTAACATTTTCTAGAAATAATTCATTGAGAATCGCCTCCTTTTGAGGGAGCAGTCACCTTAATAGGGGAACTTAAGGTTTTAGTAAACAAAAATTTTCCTTAGACTATTCTTAAATTTCCCAAGGGTGAAAGAGATAATTACAACACTTATATTTTTCAATTTTGTGAAGCGCCAAGCTAAATTCCACGCAAATTTAATAAGCGCGAGTTCTTATTATTTTCTTTAACTCAGCAAAAAAAAAGGAAATTAAATTGCAATCGCGCTGATCAGCCAAAATTACCGTGAGCCAACTATAGAGTTATATGTAGTAGCAAAATACACAAGCCATATACATAACTACCTACTTAGTTCTAAAACATTGTAGCAAACGCTGGCATGGCAATCATGGACTTTTCGACTCATTATTGTCAAACGGCATGCAATCAGCGTCTAAATAATCCGCTATGTGATTTTTATACTCAACTAAATGGCGCTCTATTCGCCACACGTTTACGAAACCAACGAAGCGACTTTAGCTCAGCAGTTAGTAACACTTTTTCATCAACGTTTTCTTGTCTTTAATTTGCTGGCATGCAATCATCATTTTTCATTTGACAATTGTCGTGGCTATGGTTGGGTTTTTTTTGTATTAGGAAATTTGAGTAAGACTATGTCTCGAAATAAGCCTATAAAAATTTACGACAAATGACGCGCACCACCATGGAATCACAATTACCCAGCTAACCAGCCAATAGTCATATCCCATACCCCACACTCCCCTAATAATGGCATGTCTCAACTATCAGCGACTTACAAGTAACAAGCAATTCGACGGTTTTATGTGCGCTTTTCAATTTATTCGCTTATTCAATTGCTACCTAAATGCATTGAGCAGTACAATGCTTCAAATTTTTGGTATGAGTTGACAAATTCTTTTGAAGCTCTTTAAAAAAAAAAAAAAACAAAAAAAAAAAATTATAACCAAAAAAGAGCTAGCACAAATTGCGGCGCGCGCTTAAAACCGAAGGAATTATATTTTTGATTTGTGCTTTTACATATTTTAACCACCGTACGGCCATACGTCGCCATTGTAATGGTAATGGTTGTCTGCTTTTTGGCGAATGAACAGCTCGAATATAGTGTGGATAAAAAAAAGGAGTAAGTTTAAAAATGGAGCGTAGTGCCTGAAAGTATGCCGCAAATCTGACATTATCTGCTTGCTTCATGTGCGAAAATATGCTTTTTTGAATTGAAAAGAATGGGTGCTCTTGTTTACTATGTATATACACACATACACATACAGTAGGGTGGTCCAACAAAAAAAAGTAAAAGTGCACGTCCACAACCGCATATTCGCAAATTTTAGCATTTCGTATTTTTATTTATATAGATTTTTTCCTACATTTATTAATACTACCTCTTTGTTAAAGAACTACTTTTACAGTTTTTTTTTTTTTTTTTTTGAGTTTTGAAATCCATATTTTCCCACCGACCAACTCTTTTTCTGTTCAGGAGAATTCAAAGAATAATATACAATTATTTATTTAACCATTTTTTCAATATACATATATAGATTAATTTGAAAATTTTTTTCGTTTTTGAGGAAATCATAAAAATTAGCGACCGAAAGTATTCTCTTTTTTCGGATAAAAACATCATTGGGAAGAATTCGTACAAAACAAAATTCGGCATCGATTTATTCCTTATGCTAATTTGCAATCTTATGTGATCGATATTTAGTGTTTTTTAATCGAAAAAATCGTTATTATTGGATTTAAACTTTTTCGCTACCATTTGATCGATATTTTATGATTTGTTTTTTCGATCACAAAACAAAGATCGAATTTTTGGTAGGTTTGACGATTTTCTTTGATCGAACAAAAACGCACAAAATATCGCTCAAATTTTATCGAAGAAACAAAGATTAAAAAGCGACGATCAAATGTGATTGAGAAAATAAAAATCACAAAATAAGGACTAAATAATGATTTTCTTAATTAATAAAAATTGCTAAATTACCCAGAGTATTTGTCTTTGAATTCTTCTAAAGGGAATAAAGGGAAGAGAGTTTGGCAATTGAAAAAAATTGATTTTCATAGATGCTATACCACTTCTACGAAATAGAGTTTTCCTCAAATGAAAGACGTGGAAAATATTGAGCGCTTTGAGCGGCCTCTATAGATTTTTTTTACTTTCAAAACTAAATAGTGTTCAGTTTTTTGATATAGAATAATCCTAGGCGGGTGAACACTAAAATTCCCCTCAATGCATTTTTGGATCACCCTAATACACACAAGCACCCATACATATCGCTATTTATAGTAGATATCGTCTACTGTGAGCTTCAATCCAGATTTCCCATTTTTTGATTATTCAGCCGCAGGCAGCCAAATAAATTTCCGCTTTTGCTTCGACGCTTTTTACTACCGCTTGCTGTTCGCTTCTTGCTTTTCTGAACATATGTACATATGTATGTACATTTGTATGTATGTATGTATTTATATATTTATAAACGTACATTCGCGAACATTTCACTCTGATGATATGCTGGCTTTCTTGTTAAAATTTCCTAGAAAAAAAGTTATACATAAATTGTCATTTTGCGAAAAATGTGCCCACGAAGTATGCAAATAAGAATGGAAATATGTTTGTAGTTATGTATAGCGTGATATGCATTGTATTGTAGTGATTTTACTGTTGTTTTAATTCAAGTTTTTTTGCGCTCGCACTTTGTGCACTCTAATATTTTTGAATAGAAAAACGCGCGAATTCCTTGACATAATCACACGACTTCCGCTTCCGTTGTCAACATTTCGTATCTTCCTGTTCGCTTAATGTAGCGGAGAGTTTGGGTGGGGATTAGGTTATTGGACTAAGTTAAAAAAAAACGTAATCCCATTGAAATATTAAAGAATTATTTGCACGTTCCGGCAAACTTTTTTGAGAAGGCAGATAGTGCACTTTAACCCTGTGGCAAGGGATTTTCCTGAAATTAGTCAAAAAAGACCCTTGTGTGACGGTGTTAATCTGTTAAATGGTTTTACAGAAGTATTCCTCATCAAATTTTGCTATATGAATCCGCACTTGGCATTTTGTTCAAAATTGTATTTCAATCCCATTTTATTCGTAGAAAAAACCTCTCACGACTGAGGAATTGGCAATATTGCCTTACTCGCATCAGTCAGGTCAGATGATTTGAAAAATAGACTCTTGTACGTTTAATATTAAAAATCTAGTACAGCGTCAATTAACTTCTTACCGTTTCAGTTCCAATGGGAGAGTTAATGTTTTCAGATCAAACGCTACTACTTAGTACGATTCTCTCGGAGGGCCATTCATGTGCGTGTTTATGGCATTGAGTACTGTTGTTGTGTTGTGCACTTTCCGGAAAGGCGGAAAATCGATGGACGGTCACCAGTGTCGGCCGGTTTCTCTGGTTTCTGCAGCAGGACCACCCTTCCAACCTTCTAAATGCCAGGAACGATGAGAATAACCATCGATAGATTGAGAAACACCATGCCTAGGCCATCATCCCGATGGCAACCTACACCTCACCGCATGTGTAGGTAAGAGACGCGTTCGTGTTGGGCAATTTGCGCAGCCTCTTTCCGCTTACTCCTATCCACCGAAGGATACATAATAAAGTGCCGGCTAATATAGCTTGCGCATCTCCTCGGATTCAACGTAGCGGTGTTCGCGAACAAATTTTTACTCGGTACTCACGCTGTGTCGAGTTGAATAGGGGCCTTACGGTGGACCATAGCCTACTCTTACCTGCAGGACTGCTGATGGTCCTCCCACATGCTACGCTTATGCTGATCTACCAACCACCGAATCGCGACATTCAAATCCCTAATATAGAGATTACTTTCGAGCTCGGGTCAAATACATTCCCTCCCCAGACGTTTTATAACATGGGTTTTACCCTGCCAAAGGGCTGTAGTTTCGACGATCGAACTGTGTTTAGGTCAGCCAGCCTCCATCTTCAATTTCATATCCGTCTTCGCCTTGTTCTTCATTCTGTTTGTAACCGAAGACTTGATATCAAGTGCATGAACGCTTTAGAACACCACATCGTCTTCTATTTAATACCCGCATTGGAGTGTTAAGTAACATTCTCAATAAAAACTTACAGATCTTTGTAGTTTACTCTCTTTCGAATTCCAAGAGTTATTATATTCCAAAACAATAATTCAAAACTTTGAAGCTGATTTAGCTTTTATACCCAATCAGCTATTGTGGAGGCTCACAGCTTCTCTGAGTTTTCTGCATGTGATCAGAGCGCCTTCGTTCTCGCTCCCAGCTCAAGCCAGTCCCTTCGAGTCACGCCATTAGTCGTAGCAGTATTTTCTACTGAAGCCAGCTGTTCTAGATGTTTGGCTATAATCACAACTGCAATTCTGACTGTAATTCCCATTATTTTGGCTTCTTTCGCGACGTTGAGCCGCAATATACGGCCAGAGATCACGTTCGATTGAAAAGGACCGATTGCTTTAAACTGTGGTATGCCCATCAGCCAAATGGTATTCATAAATCTGTAAAGCAACATTTCATACACTCAACAGCATTACTTTAAGTTCGTCTACTACATATTTATTGTGCATTTTTATTTGTTCGGCATCGCTTTAGTACTCGCACTCGTACCCTTTGGTGTTTTGTGTGCGCTGGTGTCGCCTATTTATGTTTTCTTGACTTGTTTTGCCTTGTATTATTTTAACATAAATTTTCGTATGCGAATTGAATTCACAAATCTATTCACAAGTCTGTCGCTCGTTTATTCTTTCAACGACAGTACTGTGTCGTTACTAACCCCACTACCCCGCTACACTTTGGCTGCCAATTCATCTTAGTGGCTGCGACTGCTTCCTACTGCCATTGACCGGCGTTGACTGTTGGGGCTCGCACAGCCCATAAATCCCGAAATGTCTTTTGACACATGAATATGTGAAGCATTAAAACTGCCAGACGACATTATTTTATTATCATAGCAAATGGGTGGGCGCCTAGTCAATGTTGGCTACGAACTGAGCCTAGAGGAAGCAACATATTGCAAGCAACTTAGGCCTTTCGGCTAACCCAAATACAAATGATATTCTACAATATATACAAATAGCATTTATGTAGTGTGTGTGAGTGCGGTCATAGCGAACTTTTTTTTTTTAGGACGGGTGATGAGCTGAGAATGATTTGGACTCAAAGTTAGTCGCTTAAAGCTTCCGCTGGCCAAAAAAAAAAAGCAAAAAAAAAAAAATCCAGAAAACAGAAAGGAAAAGAAAAGGAAGAGCGCGCTGGCTAGCAGCAGATAGACATGGCAAGCAAATGCGTGTGCGATTACATTTTCAATTTTTTCTCTTTCTTATCTGATGTCACTGTTCGCGCAAAATGGGGTTTTCTTAACGTCCTGCGTTCCGGCAAATGTTGTTATTGTTGCTCGTTTTACGACTTTCGTTGTATACGCCAACGATATTTTTTAGTCAGCGTTGCTGACTATGTGGCAGTCTGTGAATGTTTTATTCTTTTTTATTACCATTGTTGTTGTTGTTGCTGTTGTTGTTGTTGTTGTTATGGCTATTGCCCTGCATATTGCGGCGAATGATGTGTTTTCAGATCATTTATACGCATTTAGCGTGCTGGATGTGACTATTAGTTGCGGTTGCCGGTGCTGTTGTTTTTGTTGTTGTTGTTGTTGTTTGCAGTTGGCCAGCATCCATGTATGGAAGTATTTTTTTATTATTATGCGCATAATGGATATGTTACAGCTTTCTACTCACACAATTGATGTACATATTTTATATTATGTAGATTGAAATTGTTAATAATGACCGACTGGCTAAATTGAAGCGGATAAAGTGCCAACGGCCTGAGAAGGCAGGATTTTTTTAGCTGTCCTCCCTTCAAATATGGCAGGCTGTGCTGCTTTGCAACTTATACGAAATCTAGCCTCTAGGTAGCCCGGAATCTCATCCAATCAATTTCTCTTTCTGATTAAAGCCCTACACTGACAGCCATTGCGGTCTAGCTATCGATGCAATCTTCTCGTAAAAAAAAAAATTTTTTTTTTGTTTGCATTCATTTGGACCATTTTCCAACCGAGGGCTTCCAGAGTTTAGGACTCATTCTCTTAAGGAGTTATACACAGTGAGGATTTTTGTATTTCACGTATTGCATGAACATTTATTTGAGTATAGTCACTGGAAATCTCAAATCGATCCGACAACTGTTCTTGGAAGTACAATCATATATGTAATAACATTCGGAGTGTTACAAAATAGGCGCCATAACGATTTGCACAGGTCTTAGGGAACTTTGAATGCATTTTTGTGCAACTAAAGTAGAACACTCACATACGAAGTGTTGATATTGACGACATTCTGTCATTCCACACAGACCGACAAGTATTCGGTGCATGTACGAATGCAGCCTGTGAGGTAATCGCTCTTTAAAAAGCGTAGTCAAAAATCTTTGTCAGCCTCAGGCCCCCATCGGCCTCCAGTGCCCATCATTCACTGAGTGTACCCAGTCCTATTCTCTTGAGTATTCTCTTGAATGTAGAACAGATGAGTTCACAGAAGTGTTCAGGTCCCAACAGAGCAACGGATGATCAATTTGCTGATTGATTTACCTTCAGCCTTTCTCTAATCTGTTTTTGCATTGATCCAACTATTCCGGTCTGAAAATTTAATAGTGAATTTGTTGTTTAAGCTGATTTCTTTAGTGCTTGAGTCGGCAATGCTATACCTTATAGAGAACTCTCCCCAAAATAACTGAGCATGTCCAATATTTGCCAGGCGCTAATTTACGATTCTAAAAGAAGCCGAGATGACGCCAATAATCGATGACATCGCCAACGGTTTATTCGAAGAGAATTCAACGGTCGTGCGTATTTATTTCTGACAACACAAAGGAATTACTCGGTCTATGTTGGGCCAGCCAGCCGCTTGCTATTCTGCAGTTGTCTTAATGGAAATAGGAAGAGGAGTTTGATTCCATCGTTGCCGATGGGTTAGCTTCTGTAATTTATTCAACTGTACTATGCCAGTAATTTGAAGATTTTTTGTTTTTTTTGAAAACAAACTAAGGATGAATTAGCTACGATCGTGCGAATGATCCTACGGATCACCCTTGAGTTTAAACTCCGTGTGGGTTTTAATTATAATTTTCTCCATGTGGAAACTCTATTCTTGAGCGTAGTAGCCAGTTATTTCACCATGTCAGTGTAGTCAAGCAGATTCGGTTTGTATCCTCTCTTAAAGAGTCAAGGGCATCCTACTGCAGGATTATGCTGAGTTCAGTGCCGAAGCCAATACGTCAGAAACAGTGCTACCAAATTTGCCCACAACTGCCATGTCGTCAGCCTAACCGACTGTTATTGCTAGTGGCCCAACAAACGCCAAAAACGCTGTTTGAAAAGTTAAGGAAGAGGAAAAGAATTTTGTGTGCCTTTGTCGTTTGACAGATCAGGTAA
Source organism: Anomoia purmunda (assembly GCA_951828415.1). Taxonomy (NCBI): domain Eukaryota; kingdom Metazoa; phylum Arthropoda; class Insecta; order Diptera; family Tephritidae; genus Anomoia; species Anomoia purmunda. The sequence continues at coordinate 13,125,860 of OX639994.1, forward strand.
AAATCGAAAAGTCAACCCTGTTGCTGCTAACTGTTTACCGTGCCTATATTTATTTATTTATTTCATATTTATACAAAGTCTAAGAGAGTTTACAGAGATTTCAAACAAAGTTTGTACGAAGAAAATACGCCGTCAGCAAAAAAAATTACCCAAACTCAACGGTAATTTTAAGCTAGTTGAGCCTTGCAATTTACTAAAATTAGATGGCCTAAAAAACTGCGTACTTGGAATTTTTCTAAAAATTCTGAGTAAAAAGTTTACTCTTATTGCACACTTTTCTTAAATTTTGCTATTTTTTCTACAGAGTTTGAATAGTAGAGGCTTATATAAAAATAGGGATTCTATAAAAAAAAATTATAAACATAAAGCAAACGAAAGAAGAATTTCCAAAAGTGTATATTTTTTCACATGACTGCATATCAAAGTTTTCCTGCTCCATTTTTCTAATAATTGTTTAACGTAAGTGTCCAACAAATTTAAAATTCCCATTAATCCAATTTTGCAACATCATTTGATCAGCATTTGGATCGTCGTACAGTCAATAGTAGTAGTTTTACTATCCGAAGTCTTTTCAACTACCATTTTGCTTTCACACATTTTTAAATGAATGTTAATCCCATTACTGACCTGCTAACAAAACCCCAAAGTTGTTCAAGCATCTATTTGAAAATAGAAAAATATTCGTATGTATTTATGTGCAGTAGAAGTTTGTGCGGTTGTGCTATACGATATAAAAACAAAAAACAATCCACTCGAATTTCCAAGAGATTAATTCAATAAATTGAATTTTTATTTGCTCTCAAGCATTTAACTACTGAGGATTTTTTCTATTTATATTTTATTTTGTTTTTATATTTTATTGCACTAAAACTTTACTTCGAATTGTGGCAGCTACCTACAATCATCCACCTCATCCCCGCCAAACGCCGACCATTCACAATGAGTGCTATTGTTATTATTTTCCGGATTAATGCTTTTACTTTATACGCCCGCAGGTCGCCTTGTCGCTTTCGCTCTCTTCGCCGGCCGCCACGCAATCGGTCAGGTGGTGTACTAAATACATTTCTAACCATTTTGCTACTGCCACTTTGTTTATAACTGTCACAAACTTTTACTTAAAATAATCATTTTTGAAACTTTTATAATTTGTAAAATAAATATTTACTTTTATTTATGTAGGTAGGTATTCCTGTCCACCCGCAGGCAACAACAATGCGATTGCATTGGACTTTCGTAATACTTATTGGAAGCTGTGGTGGCACGGCAGTGCCTATGACAAAAATCAACAGCTTTCAGCTGCGAAATAAAGCGAAAACCAAACTGAAACCGAACGGTAGCTTACCAAGCAAAGCTACTAAAAACTAAACCAAACCGAATCGCACAAAAAGTCAAAAATGTAATAACAACAAAACTTTTCGAACTGAGTAATCAAATTTAGAGTTGAAGCAGCTCTCCAAATGAATGAGCGCATCGGGACTGTGGGATTGTAGAGATTGTGGCGGCGCCTGGCGGAGGCTGGCATAGCGCTCTTGTCTAAACTTACGAGTATTCATATCGTTACAAAACGTCAACAAAAGGACACCTGATTTTCTACACTCTCTCTCTCTCTCCCTCCACTCTCCTTCTCATCTTAGCCTATCTTCCTCATCCACCTCGCCGCTAGGCACACTTTAGCTAACGAATTTTGTACTATGTGGCAAAGGTACTTGGAAGTGAATTTTTGAAGGATGTTCGCCGCATAGTCGCCACAAAGCCTCCCTCACTCCTGCCTGCTGAAACTTTCTTCTTTATTTTTTTTTTTTAAGTTCCCGGTTGCCAATCAAATTGTATATTTGTTTATTTGCAGCTTTTAGCATTTTGGCGTAAATTGAATATAAACTTTTGAAATACTTTTGGCCTATTTTAATTTTTATAGGAAAGCAATTTTGAAATTGAAGTGTTACAAAATCAAATTGAACCCTTCCACGAATTTGAAGTGGTAGAGAATTCATAAAGCGAAGGGTATTCACTGACCTCTTCATTTCAGTTCTATATTTGTTATGCTCTTGACGCGGTTACAGAGAATATTTTAGAAACTCATAACCAAAAATAAAATAAAAACCGGTTGTGGGTAGTCTCTACGCGTGGCAGCAGGGGAACTTTATTGAACAAACTCCTTAAAGAAAAATATAATTGTGACACTTATGAATTTTCTAATTAATTTAATTGAATTAAATTTTTCAAACAGTCGGCAACCTTCTTCAAAAATTCTTTCCTATAAGCCTCTTGGGTTTCACACCAATATTGTAATATATCAATTAACTTATTCATTGAATTGGACAAAAATGCTTAAACAGGTGGCAACTCTATCCAAAAGCATTTTCGAAATTATGCGTGATTTAAGTTTTGACGCTACCAGAGTAGCATATCAGTTAACTGAACAATTAAAAATAATATACCACTTTTAAACAAGTGGCAACCTTCTTCGAAAATATTTTCGTATGAACCTTTTGCCTTCACTGTTTTTTGTTAATATTTCACCTAACTTATTAATTTAAACGAATGTTATCCTTAAATTAAATCAATAATATTAATTTGATTTAATTTAATTTTTGAAAGAGGTGGCAACGCTATTCAAACTTTTTATAGAAATTCAAACTTTTAGTTTTGTTACTAAATATAAATAGCACTGAATGAACGACTTCAAACAGGTGGCAACCCTTTACAAATATATTTTCGCATAACACGTTTAATCCGTTCTATTTTTTAAACCTGTGGCAACCCTTTGACAATACAATATTTGCAATATTTGATTAAACTTATTAATTCAATTTAACTTAGTTTTTTCAAACTGTCGCTCCAGTCGTTCTTTTCCGTGAGCCCAACTGGTGCCAATGGGAAGCACTAAGTTAAGTCAAATTATTTCCCACCTGGTATTTCTAACGCAGAGTGAGCTACGGTCGAGGAAGCTAAGCCCGCGGGTATCACATCCATTTCCACTAAATAAACGGACCAACATTATAAAGCTCATCCTGTTCATCGTTTGCGAGAATTCCAAACCTATTCGGTTCTCTTCTTTACGCTATTTAGAAAAGGCAGAAACAACACCGCGGTTGTTGAGACTAAGATATCGATATCGTTGGAGAAGCCGAGCGATTTATTTCTAGGCTGAAACCAAGTATTGCAGACTGCAATGTTCCGGGCATCAGCGCAGGCAATCAGCCACAGTCCGTTAGCGGAAGTTTCGTAATGGAGGCTGAGGGTGATTGCTCACCCTGGCGGTGTGGTTGTTGTTATAACAGCATTAAATATACCCCATTCAATTTTGGAGAATGCTGCTGAAGTGGCAATCCTTGGCCGGATATAAGTCCGGGTCGTTCCGGTACCGTAGAACCGACTGTCGTGGAAACGGTATGGCTTTTATAAATACATTCTAAGCGCTTATAGAGGAAATCTTTGAGAACGGCGACATTTCCTTCCATCCGATTATATCCTTAGTTTGCACCGTCCATTTCATTTCCAGAATGCCGGTGTTGTCAGCCATTTCTCTTACGGCGACATCAATCAGCCGGGCAGCGGCAAATTCCCCATTAATGGTCCGATTATTTTATGTGCCTGCCTTCATGTCTAGCCTCAAATCCATACAACAACCAAATCCTGTAACATGTGTGTTAAAGATTCATTCCTATAGCGGCCAGCTTGTTCCAAGAGAGTCGCCCACTCATTGCAAACCCTGGTGAGCTCTTATGCCCACAAGTCGGGAGCTGCTTTAATTGCTGCAGTTGAATGGTAAACAATTTTCCTACTAGAAAAGACATCTGTCCGCGATACCATCCTGCAACACAATCTCTTTAAAGAAAATTCAAACAGCATAAAAAAGTCTGATTCGTATAACAGTATAGCTTTTTCCTCATACTTTTTCCATATTTATAGATCTCTCATATGTGTGAGCAAAATCATTTATAACTGATATGTGGACACGCTGCCACGCTTTTTCTCCTTATAGCTGTCACATTTTGTTCTTTACACAAGTTTTCTGCTTTAACGCCACCAAGAGATACTCACCCGTATCAGCAACCTCCAACCCATTCCACAGTCGCTATCAACGCGGATGAGTTCAATTTATGGCAACGACGTGCAACATCCGCTAGCCGGGAAAGATCGTTTTGCCTTGGCACACAACTCATTTTTCTGGCCTTAACATTTCGACATTGACCAGCTGGAAATCATTTGTCAAACTGTATGAAATAGTTCAAAAACTTATTGATAAATTCGAATGTCCTTGCCACTGTAGATGTGCATTGCAAATATGTAGCCATCTAGGAAAATAGCGAATGCGTGCAGTTGGAAGTGATTCTTTGTGAAAACTCAAGGGAAGTTTTGAAATTTACGCTCTTTACCTCTCGGCAAGGAACAGTGCTTCAAAATCAGATAAATAAGGGAAATGTTTACAATACTCAGCGGAACGTTTACGCCAAGGGCAGTTTCATCAGAACAGGGAATTTTTCCCTTTTTACAAGGAAAATGTCAACACAAAAGGAAATCACAGAAAAAAGTCCTTCAAAACCAAGAGAAATTAATGGAATGGTGTCACCACTAAGCGAAATGTTTACGCCATGGGTAGTGTTGTAAGAACAGCAAATTTTTCCCCTTTTTGCAAAAATTTGCAATGCAAAGGAGAAGTAGAGTAAAGTACTTCAAAACCTAGCAAAATAAGGGAAAAGTTTCCAATACGCAGCAGAATGTGTATGCCACTTTTTACGAAAATGTTCAATACAAAAGGGGGCGCAAGAAAAAGTTCTTTAAAACCAGCAAAAATACGGGAAATGCTTCCCACACTCAGTGGAATGTTCACGTCATGAGCAGTATTGTCAGAACGGGAAATTTGTCCCTTTTTCATTTTGTTGGCGTTATTATTACCATTTCAACTATTAGCAGCACTTTTCACACTTTTTATTTATAAAAAAAAATTGAATTTAATCTTCTATTTCTTTACAGAAGTTATTTTCATATGAAAAAGAGGGGCGAAAAGGGGAAATGTATTAAATTTCCGGTTATCTGGAAACACTGGCCATTCGCGAAGAATGCTCGCATTTCCGAAAGGGTGGTATCTAAAGCTGTAGCTATTGGCACAGCTCACTGCTGCTGGCACCACAACCGATTGATTAATAAACCAACTAACGAAAAGTCAAATGCGATGTCATTTAATTGAAATGCCTAGAAGGGGATAATCGAAGGGCAAACCGTCATTGTATCAGACGTATAGGATATTTTGCTGCTTGCACAAAAACTTTCGAAAGGCCTTGGCTATCCAGCCATTAAGTTTTGTAGTAGTTTGGTGCTATATTTATTTTAGTCATTACAAAGTCCGGTGGAGATGACAAACAGCACAGCCATTACGAAGTGCTGGGACTCAAGTGTAAAAGCCATTTACACAGCTTCGTAAAAGCGCACATATGGTACTCGTACTATGCTACAAAAATCGTTTTTACAAGCCGCCATAAAAATCCGTAATGCAATTTATTGCATAGCTACAATGCAATGTGGCAAGGCAGCGCGCGCAAATGCAACAACAAAGCTGCGGATAGTAAAATTGCGTTTAAATCAAAAATGAATGTTTACTGCAATGTCGCCAGCATTTATGTAAGTCATGCTCGTAAAAATGTCAATGCAGGTGTAGACGGCTTTTTTTTTATGGTGTCAAGAAGTAAGGCAACTACCTTTGGGGGGGCCATGTAAAATGGAGAGAATATTTCAGGACGATGCGCGCAGCTTTGGAAAAAAACACTGCCTCTTGCTGCACCAACGAATGACAACATTAAAACTGCGCAAATTTATAAAATGTAATGAAATGTCAAAGTTTCACTGCGCTTATCCTTGTCAAGGATCAGCTACAGTTGCATAGAGCCAAGCGTCATATGTGGAGAATGCGTTGCGGCAAGTTGGTAGAGTAGAAATCAGTTATACACACACATACAAAAACCAACTAAAGATAGCACATGTTGCCGGATTGAAGCGTAGAGTTGCTGGTAGTCTATTCTGGTGCCGCAGTTTGTGTGCAGCATGTGGAAAAACTAATGAGGATGCAAGGTACAGTGGTGCAAAGCGAAAATGGTACAGTGTTATTATTTGAAATGGAGTCCCGACAAACTCAAATGGTCTCGGGAAAGTGAACATTGTGTCAACTTTTATAAAATCCAAAAGGCAATTTTTACTAGGAAATATAAAGCACCATACTTTAAACCACCTTTTCTAAAAGGAGATAGAACTTAGGCTCTCAAGCGAGGTTGAGTAACTAAGAATTAGTTTGCATAGAAAGTCCGTCATTGGGAACTGTAAGATTGAAGATCGGTACAGGAAGTTCTCACCTTTCCAATGCGCCAAGCGGTCTAAGCCTGGCTCTTCTCAACATTTATGGAGCGGTAGCCAGCTCAAACTAACCTCACATACAAACTTATTAATTGAAATATTGAAAACGTTTTCCATAAATTTTCTTCAGAAATTTTTTTCTATAAAAATATAGTATAGTAGTATAATAAAATATTTAATTGCATAAACTACAATATAATAATCAAAAAATTAAGCTTTTGTTCAAAATTATACGAAAATAAAAAAAATTTAAAAAGTAACAAAGTTGTTAGATATTCTGATATTTTTGGGATAATGAGCTTTAAGCCTATTTTTTTCAAGATTGACATTTTTCATATTATTTTTTTTTTTATGAAAATAAAATTCGAAAAAAATTTGTTCAAAAATTATAAAAATAAAAAAAAAATTACGTTAAAATTTTCTAAATTTTTTCCAGAGTTTTTAAAAATTTAAATTTTTTATTGATTTTGGTAATTTCTTTTCTGACCGCCTTGCGTTTTTTCTTACGTACAAAATATAATTTTGTGCACCAACAAAAAAAAAATGGGAAAATCACTGAAAATTTTTAGTAATTTAAAATTTTAACTTTTTTATCCTAGAATTGACAGAGCTATAAACCTGCATACCCAAAAAAGAAAAGCTTGACAATTTCAAAGACAATTTTTTTTGCTTTAAAAAAATTCGAAAATTTTTTATAAGATTTAAATTTTTGATTTTTATAAAATAAAATTTCAATATTTTACAAAATAAATTCGGGCTATTTTCATTGTGAGTCCCTGTATGTCCGTGCGAGTAAACTGTCATTTAAATATATACACACATACATATGTACATTCACTTTTGTTGTAAATAAATTTATATGTATACACAGTATATGTATGCAACATACCAACACAGTTGGTGAGACAAATGTTGCACGTACCCCAGATGTTTTGATACAAGATAAGTGCTGTTCTTTGCCAGATAAAGGATATTTTATGAGAAAAGCATTTCAATTTGACACACTGCCACACAGCGCACTACAGTCTTTCTTGGACAGCAGCATTCGAAGAGTGCAACTACAGGTACATAGGACAACTACTAGCCACAAATGAGCAGCATAAATGAGCGCGAAGGAAGGGGCACTGCGTGTTAGGCCAAAAAAGCTGTATTATTTTGTTTCCGAGCCACACATCCACTAAGTTCTAAGAGAATCTAGGTAATAGATTAGCTGAGCTCTTAAAACCTCTATAATGAAAATCTGCAGAATAAATTCCAGAGAAATATAAAATAAAAACTTTAGAATGCTACTTATTTGCGTGAAGGATATCAAAGGATACCATTAAAAGACATATCTTAAGTGCACACATGAATCCTTTAAACCATTTCTCACACTCACGCACACGCAGAAGCAGTAACGGACACAAACCCACATATGTGCAAGTTTCTAGTTCCCATTCGAGGGTGCAAGATATTTGAAAGGGGACTGCATATGCGGCCGAAGGAAATTTGCTAAATTAATTACTGTTTGCAACATACTCGCATATTTTGAATGTATAGGGTGTTGCATAATGAAATTCCATACTTCACTAAAACACTTAGCGAGCTAGGAAGAGCGAGACGATCGGGGGTCTAGGTGGTGTAAGCGATAGAGTTTTTATTAGACACATGCACGGCTGAACAACGGGAATTTGTAGAGGAGCTTTTTTTTCTAAAGTAGCGAGTTTGTGACTGCAACGAACAGGTAGCTTCGCTCACCTCCCTAGCCAGTTTTTTTATGGGAGCATCTTAAGATGATGGAGGTTTTTAAACATCGTCCTCGAACGCGACAAGAACTGATGAATGCCACTCCAGATAGGCTGGACGAAATTATTTTCAAAACTTAGGTTAGGTTAGGCTTGAAGTTGATGCTGGAAGAATTACCCTAATGTATTGGCCCACAATTGAGTCCATTTTTATACCACTTGGTTTCGAATAAAGCCCCCTAAATTCCGTTAAACCAGTCTGTCAAACGGACGAACTAGAATATTTAAAACCCCAGGTATTTCTGTCTCTCCTGCATACTGCGAGGCAGTCACTTATTAGATGGCTTATTACTTATTAGATGGCTAATAGGGGACCCATTGTCCATATGCGTGCCTAGAGATATTTATCTCCTACTTGCTGATAGAAATTCCTGAGATTTTCTTATCTCCCATTTAGTTTGGATGTGTTGCAAGTCCACACCATACTCGCTTATTTGAGGAAGAACTCCCTAATTCTGAGCTTGCCGGAAACGAGCGCCTTGCTCAACCTCTTTCATAATTGAATAAATGAAACGTTATTTCCATATTATTGTACCGTTTTTTTTTCTTACCTCACCTCGTGGGATTCCATTATGCCGCCCCCGTGTATAGAAAGTGGTACTCGACGCGCACATTGAATTTGTACATTAGCTTGGCCTTAATATCGAGAATACTGGCTGCCAGGGAACCATACATAGGAAAGAAGGAAAACGAGGGTTAGCCCTAGCTTTGAGGGCACTTTGGTACCTAAAGAGAATAGACCACAATAATCGACAAGTGCTAGATCGAAACACGGACAGACTTTAAACATATCGGAGGCTAGTTGGTCTGCAAACTTCAAACTATCTAAGGAAACCGAATCACAGACCGCGACTTGTACAAGACTGACCACTGGACAGACTCTCAAATTGGTGCCAAGAGCTACTCGTGGTACTAAACATAAGACAAGTCGTAGGCCTGTGGGAACTGATGATACCCCGTAGGCCAGTTAAATCAGATGATACACCGGTATCTGAGGAGACCGAACCACAGACCACGACTAGTACAGGACTAACCTCTGAAAAGACTCACAAAATCGAAGAGGTGATGACGGCCAGAGGTCTAAGTGGAGCAGGTCCCAAGAGGTATTTGCGCACATCGGCGAAGACTTGACGCGACAGCAAGCCAAACAAAAGGTAACTATTTTTTTCCTATCACATTAACTGTCAACAAAACTATTAACATTTTATTTATTATTATTTTGATGGAACTAAGCAAAAGGGGCGCGGGGGGGAAAACAGCACCCCGACTACATATCGTTTATTGCTAAGTTTTCATGTTCCTTTTGAACCCGTTTTAAATCTAAGTAAACAGTTTACGAACAAATCGAAGCAGGTTGTTGGGTGTCAAAGAACTCAGCTGTTACTCTTTCAACACGTCGCTATCACAGGTCTCATAGCCGATCCTTGCAAAGACGAGAAAGATGACAGAAAGGGTTTAACCGGCTGCAAATGGGGTAGTCCTGAATGCAAACTCCATTCAAATATTTCCGCCACAGAAAGTGGCCAGTCCTTAATCCCGCAAATTGTCTAGAGCCTCATCTGCTTACACAAAGCAAATACCTAGCTAGACCTTCCGAGATTTCGGGCAATAAGAGTTGTCCACCCAATTGCAGTCCTTTTTACTAAATACTCCCGTGAAATCAAAACCGTATCTCAACATTTCAGGTACCCCAAAAATGCAACCTTGAGGAACTGCTGCAGAAAAAGGATAAGGAAAGGGAAAATGCATTGACCCTACTTCAATTCAATTTCCGTAAAATTTAAAATAAATAATTAGAATTATTATCCATTAAATTCAAAGTTCAAAGTTCCACCTAACATTCAAGAAACAGCATAACAGCCGAATCAACACTTAAGCGGTATTGAAAATCCACTTAGCGCGCATTATGTAGATGCAACTAATCGAGTGGAAAACCGTTACACACGTAGCGCATATTCATACCCACACAATTGTGTGCATATTTGTATTTACACACACACACACGCACACACATAGACACATCGTACAAACAGACTGCACCTGGATACCATTGTACGCGTAATAAAGCTGGGAAAGTTCGCCACTTGCGCTAATTAGCGGTTTGTCTTGCAACAGCAACTCACCTGTAAAGAGAAGATGAAAGAAGAAAGAAAATATGAGAATAATGTCTTGATTTTAGATTGGAATGAAGAATGAAAATGAAAATAAAGAGTAAGAGAGAGAAAAAAAAATAATACCACGCATTAAGCTCATTAGTTAATTTGAAAGTAAATCGTGAGGGTGTAGGCGAACTTGACTTTTATTTTTATTTTTCAACTGCAAGCAATTTTTTAATAAGTTGAGGCTGAATTCTCGTTGTTCAGAGTGTGTTATGAAAATCCGTTTTAACGGTTGCGAAAAAGCGGTGGAAAAGAGGGAAACAAAAACAGCAAAAGGATATTAAGAGCGGAGGCTACTTACTCCGAGTATGCAGCATAAAAAAGTTGTAAGATAAGATATACAAATTTATGGTTTTTAATTATTATTTTCATAAAAACACTAGCCGGCCCGTTGAACCACAGTAACCGCCACGAATTATTAAAAAAAAGTGCTTCGCCCATAAAATGATTATTTTAATTCCTTTTACTCCGATATCCTACATTAACAAAACAAAAAACAATTTAAACTACTTTTATGATTTTATGACCCCGGTACGTTGCGACATCTTGTGAATGCCCTAAATATATTTAAAAAAAAATTGTTTTTGTTCCAAATATGAATCTGTGTGTCAGCGTCCGCAGCTTCGTTTAATTTTTTTTTTTTGCAAAAAACATTTTTAAAATTTTCAAAAAAAAAAAGTATCAACAAAAAATAACAATGACAATAATAATAAATAAATTTAGGTCGTTGAAAAAGTGTGTTTTTCAAAAGAAAATGATTCTCAACTATTTCCACGGCAAATGTTTTTTTTTCGCATTTATTATTATATTGATCAAATATACCTTCAGTTAAAACCGAATGAAAATCTATTCTGTAATTTCCAAGATTAGTGAGTTCACACAGGTAAACAGACAGAAATAAATTCTAAACATGCATACTAGACTTTGCCTTGTCAAATGTTTTCAACGTGGCACCGAAGTTACACAACGAGCCATCTGCTTTTCCGTCAGAGCCCGAGACAACAGAGACTCTTCTTATTATGTTGCTCACAAGTCTTCGCCATTCATTTCCATTTGTTTTCCTGAAGTTCGCAGCCTATCCTTCGTCAGCGTCCTACAGATCTCAAAAACCACAACTCATACTCGGCGGTACCACCCACTTTTAATAGGAGTGATTTTTCAGAAAGAAAACACCTGATGCCTTGCCAATCCCGTATCAACTTTCACCCGACTCAGGAGTGAACACATCACCACTTAACGGAATAAACACCATGCGGTAACGTGGTAATATCCAGAACCACTTCTGCGAGGAACTAAAGGCACACAATACTCTCAGAAGACAGGGCAAAAGGGACAAAGCTGGACTGCAAACAAAACTCGGTATATAAGAGAAATTAAACAAGCGATCCTTCATTTCATTGTTCTCTATCTATTGCTGCTTAATTTTTATAACGCGAAGCTCTCCAAAACCCTCACTTGAGGTCAGAATTCTCTAATATGCTGACGTTAGTTTGATGATGACATTCGGCAGTAAAACTTCGAACTCGTTCTTTTCTTCACCGTTTGGAGTCCAACACTATATCTTACTGAGTTTATGGTAACTCTAGAGTTCACAATTTTCAGCTAACCCACCGCTTTCGAAACTAAGGCAAAAAGCTTCAAATGGATTTCTATAATAATTAATTCAATCCCTAGCTATGGATGAGGATGTGATCCGCTTTCCTTTAGCTTCTTCCTTTTCAGCACTATAACCACAAGGTTATTTGGAATTGACTCAATGTACATTTTTCCATTCTATCACACCATCTCTTCACACGCATTAATTTCCCGCGTATCTAATGTCATTGAAGAGGCCTTCTTGAAGATAAACAAGACGACAACATCTGATTCATGAGCTGTCCTAGACAGCAAGGTTAAATAAGGTTATAGTAGCGGTGGTGAAACAGCGATAGCTTAAGTGGAGTAATAATTTCGGTAGGGATCTGCAGAGAAAAGCCTAAGTAAGGTTTCAACGGCTTTAGCTGGCGTTATGAGTGACAAGCCTCCATGCTGTTTTTTTTTTCCTCCACCACATTGCAACATCGTCGTCGAACTGAAAAGGGTGTACTACCGCTGTGTATACCTAATCTATGTAAAATATGCGGTTTGATAACCCTCGTTTTACCCATATTAGACCTGAGTCTTTCTTTCGCATTACGTTTTCAGGTTAGCTGCCTGCTTTAGACAACTCCCAGGTATTTAATCTCGCCTGACGATGTTAGAGTAACGCCGTTCAACGATGGTATTTGAAACTGGCGGTCTTAATTTTTAATTTGTGAAAAATACCATCAATTACTGGCGCAGTCCAGAGGTATTCCTTTGGTATTACTACCAACAGGGCAAGTTTCTCCGCATAGATAAAGGCTGCAAGCGCAAGGATAGATTATTTATCGAGAGATTCTAGAGAAGTAGGGAGGAGACTCCTGGACAACAAAGAAAAGAAAGTGCAAAAAATTTATATTACACCACTCTTGAACTTTCCGCGAGCTTAGTCGCATTAACCTTTTCGGGTATGCAAAATTGTAAGTTGGAAATAACAAAATTTATGCGAAATATTCCGAATTTCGAGCTGGTTGTCCTATTTAAAGCAGTTAAATAACGTCCCGATCCTTTCATTTCATGAATGGCATAGAGTTAGTCAACATATTTTACTATAAACCAATTGCCATTAATCTTCCATTCATTAAAAGGACGACATAGAATAGTTACTGAAATCGAGCGAACTCGACAGCTGCCCATCGAAATACCCAAAGCTTGTGCGCTGGGTCAAATGCAAATTGCCTGCGCACCAACATCAAAACTGAATGGGACAGGGGCACTGTATCGATGCTGATAATGGCGCTTTGCTTTTGTTACAAACAACAACGACGCTGAAAAGGCTGAACTTTTGTGGTGAGCGTTCAACTGACCAGCTGACCGGCGCTGCCAGATGCCAAATGTTGAATGGCATTCAATATGTCTATTCATGGACTGAGCATAGCTTGCGTTAGCCCGACCGCCCACATGGATGTTCTCTGACAAACGGATGGCCAATAAATAATGTTCAGCATTGACTGCGCTGTTGCATGCGACACATATGTACCTGCATACATAAGTATTGTATGTGTGTGTGTGTGTGTGTCATTTTAAACGCCAGTTGCACTGCGGTGTCTCAGGTCGCATGCATTTTATGCTCGAACGCATAGCTACTAGACCAAAAGAAAAATTCGCTTGCCATACAAATACAGCTACATGAATTTTGTCATGTGTGTGTGTGTGTGTGTGTGTTTGTGCAACACATATTTAATAGTGAATACACTTGAACTCATGCGCCCATACAAATAGCCAATATGCACTTAGTCACTTCCGATTTTTATTTTGCTATGCTTTTTTTGTTTTTTTTTTTTTTGTATAGCACTCATTCACATTTGTACGAGTACAAGATGAAGTCCTTGCTAACAGGTTCAGGCTGAGTGGACACTCTGCCAGCTAGCTATCCTTTGACTGTGCTGCGCTGTGCGAAACATCTACGTATTGGAATATAAAACATTTACAGTTGCTGGATTTGGTTGGAAAAATGTTGGATTGAAAACGTTTTTCAGCATGCATTATCTACAGATATAATTTTTCATTCGAAATGAAGCTGCCACTACCTACACTACTGCTGCTTCTGCTGTTGTGCCAACTGATACTTTGCTAGCCGCCTAGCCAGTGTTGCCATGTTTGTGGCCCAGTGTAAAGCTCTCGTTTTGCACTTTCACAACTCGCAATGAAACGACTCACATGTGGGTTCGCATAAATGCATCGTTAAATAAAATATGAGTCTTTAGTTGTTGGTCTTTGGAATTGCTGCATGGCAAATCCAATACGAGTATACTATAAAGATGACGCTCTGCACGGCGCTAAGCATCCAATTGAGATCAAATACATCGAAGCTCTTCGTTTGCTTGGATTTACTTAGATAGAAAATCAAAAGTAGTTTGTGCAAATTTATGAGACTCAACAGGGAGGTTATGTGAGTAAAATGTAAATAACCTCAAGTAAATGATTTTTAATGGTGGGTGAGAATTTTAAAAGGTTTTTTTATGCATTTAAAATGCGTGTGTACATTTAATAAATGTGTATTAAAGAAAATTTTTTTAAAAAAGACACCAATAAATAACACACAAGCGAACATTGAATGGCAAAAAATAAATTTTTAAATTTTCATTATCATTATCGATATCATTATCATTATCATTATCATTATCATTATCATTATCATTATCATTATCATTATCATTATCATTATCATTATCATTATCATTATCATTATCATTATCATTATTATTATCATTATCATTTTCATTTTCATTTTCATTTTCATTATCATTATCATAATCATTATCATTATCATTATCATTATCATTATCATGATCATTATAATTACCATTATCATTATCATTATCATTATCATTATCATTATCATTATCATTATCATTATCATTATCATTATCATTATCATTATCAATATCATTATCATTATCATTATCATTATCATTATCATTATCATTATCATTATCATTATCATTATCATTATCATTATCATTATCATTATCATTATCATTATCATTATCATTATCATTATCATTATCATTATCATTATCATTATCATTATCATTATCATTATCATTATCATTATCATTTTCATTTTCATTTTCATTTTCATTATCATTATCATAATCATTATCATAATCATTATCATTATCATTATCATTATCATTATCATGATCATTATAATTACCATTATCATTATCATTATATGCGCCCATTTTGTTTTTTGATATGCCCATTGAGCCAGATATTAACCTCATGACTACACAAATTGTTGTTTGACTTCCAGTTGATTTTGATTTGACCAAAGCTTTAGTTCTTAGACCAGCTGTATCCTATAAGGTCGTAGACCGAGATCATTTCGTAAAATTTTCAATGCAATGGCTGAAAACAGCTTCAATTCCGCATGCGGCTGATTTCCCCTGAGTGTCTTCGTGGGCTTTAGTAAAGTGAGAGCCGAAGTGCTTGAAGCTCACCTTCGCAAAAGTAAAACAGCTGATAGGAATATGAAAACATGATTTCCTCGCGTCATTCTCCTACCAGCTGCGACAAAGAGGGTCAGAAGTAACACAAGCGCCCCGCAGGAATCCCCATCGAATAATACCCGGAAAAACTCCTACAAGAATCGAAAGTTGTCGCTTTTGCAACGCACGAATCGCCTAAAGTACACCAACAGCTAAAGAGTGCATACAATTCAGCTTCTTTTTGATTTTCCCTGATCTCGATAAGCTGGAATAAAGGCCTCCTTTCCAATAGAAGTCCGCAGGTTGCCAAAATAATCACTACGCTCGCGCCGCCCAGTGAAATAACCATGCGACTGCCCTGTTAATCAGCCATCAGTTTCCTTTCGCTGTGACCTCGCATCCAAATCAGGACACCCAAATTTTTGGATGACAGAAAGCTTTTCACACAGAACTCCTCTACCAATTTTTTCGTTTAACTATGTTGCACTCCACGGTTTCAAACGCTACACTTCTCCCACTCTTTCCTTACTGAGATGTGAGTGGAGAAGGATGCATCTTAAAGTAAAGCTATAGCAGGATAAGTTAATTTTATTTGGATACCTAGGTGTGAGGCAAAATCCCTGTCTAGTTAGGCCCGAGGCATGATTAGTACTTTTGGACCCATGGTGAAATCGTCATTGAAGCTTATTTACCAACTTTACGCTCCGCTAAAAATGAAACCAATTGGTTACTTTACGGCACCATAGAACGCCATAGATATCCCCAGAACTTAGAAGAACAAGACTACGACAGAAACCTTGACGTAAGCAGAGTCGTCTTGTTTTCAACGCGCTACAATTGTATAGGTAGTGTGACATTCTTTCGATCTGCTATTTTCCGCGACTTGCATGACAGACGACTAGATCTGGTTATGTTAATCCTGCGGGTAGACATCCCTTAGGGCGCCAACGTTTTTGGCGAAACTGAGAATCACTTCAAGTGCACAAAAAATCGGCCACAAACTATGACGTCTTTCCATGAAGGTCTTCCTCACAGGTGCCGCGTTGACCTTCTGATCTCTTTATTTGCCGCTAACAAATACTTTAAACCAACTACGAGTATAAATTACACTCCAATCCTAAAACCATCTACACAAATCCTTGTGTGGCCATAAAAGTTTTTCGCTATTTAATTTTAGATGCCATGCTTGGCCAACAAAAAATGTTCATACCTACTACGAGTATTTGAGAGCTGTTGGAAATAATAATTCCACATTTAACTTTGCCATCTCTCGGGTACATCGGTTATCCCCAGCAAAAAAAAAACACACCACAGGCAAGGTGCATAGTCATAAAATTGTATGTACAACTTGTACCTACATATGTATGTATTTTATGTGCACATAAATATCTATGTTTGTATATAAGGGCATACAACTTGCTGAATTCGTATGAGTCTCTAATAGTTATGTATTTTGTTTCCTAAAATCCGCATCTTTGTTGCACAAACACAAAAGTGACTCGACCTACATAATAATATTTTCAACTGAAAATGCGACTGAATACTCGTACAACTCCAACACAACAGTGCCACCCAAATTGCCAGCTACTGTTGAACGAATACAATAAGAATTTTAGCTGCTCCAATTTGTTGTTGGTACGTCAGAAATGCAACCGTGCCGCGTATTCCTATTTTCTAGTACTATGTTGCTTTAGAGTTTTATTTCCTGCATTTAGGACCAACCAAAACTCTAAGCTCAGCCATATGTATAATTTTAGCGCGCAGTTGGTTGTATTTATATACACAGTGGTGCATCCTTGGGGGCGGTAAATAGGGAAAATTCGGCCCGGTTTGGTTTGTCTGAAGACCTCCTGAAAAGTTTAGACCTCCGAATAGAAACAAATTTTATAAGCGAATACTCCATTTGCTTTTGAAAACGACACCACACGTCAAGGTGTGAACCATAAGAGAGATAATTCCAATTAGTAGAGAATTGATGAGGGTTTAAATAATTATGAAATGAGGTTCTCACTTTGTAAGAAGTTAATAATTTTAGTTCGAAGAATTTTTGCAGGTAATGTGGGATTAATGGGTCAAACTCTAGTTAGTTTAGTTATTAAAACAAATTGTCAGCAAAGTAAAAGCATATTTTGAATAAATATACTATATATATAATATTAAATTATTAAAAAAAACTTAATTCTATTGAATGCCTTGCAGTGAAATTTACTTGTTCTAGAGAGTGCAGAATATAGGCCTGTCAAGCATGTGGGTACTAGGTTCGACTCCTAGGAAAAGCGTATTTTTTTGTTTGATAATTGAATTTTTTAATATAATAAATTGTTTTTTATCCCATTATATTTCGACTACAGGGAGGGATTATAAACTTTTCTTTAATTAACTTTTAAAACTTTTTTTTTGTTTTTTTTTATAATTTTATTGCTTAAACAGTAAGTCACTATATTTTTGGTATTATTAGATTTCGTCTACTGAGGCGGAGAAAACACTTTTATGTTTGTTTTTTATTAAGTTTTTGAATTCCATTTATTATAATTTTTTTCTATATCATATATCATGATTTTGTTGAATCAAGTTTTAAAAAAGTTGTTTTTTTTAATAAATAAATTTTTTATTATAATAAATTATTTTGTATGCCTTATTATATTTAAATACCTGGTACCGTGTAACCACTTTTTTTTATTAATTAACTTGTAAACAAGCCTTTTCGTTTTTTTTTAATGATTTTATTTTTTCAAATAGTAAATTTGCTTTTATTGTCTTATTATATTCCGACTTTGATTTCGGGGAAAGGCAATTTTTTTTTCTCTCATTGAACATAAAAAATCATTTTTAATAATTTAAATTTTTAACATAATAACTTTGTTTTGTAGACTCTTGAGAAAATTTGTTGGTTTTTCAATTTAACTTTTAAAAAAAAATTTTGTTTTTTTTTTTAATAATTTAATTTAGTATATTTTTTGTTTTGTCTATTCATATGTATTTCGAGATTGAAACGGAGAAGAAAACATTGTTAGTTTTTTTTTTAAATTAATTTTTTTCTTTTTTTTAATTTTTTTCCATTTTTATTTTATTTTAGTTTTTGTTTTGTCTTATTTTATTTCGACTTTGCGATAGAGAAGAAAACATTTTTTTTAATTAGCTTTTAAATACCTTTTTTTTTTGACAATTAAGTTTGTAACAGAGTGAACTGCTTTTGATTTTTCAACTATATTTCTAGTAGCGGCATAAAGCTTCTTATTTTTTTAGCATTAAAAAGTCTTTGTTAATTAATTTTTTTAATAATTAATTTTTTTTTTTGGAAATAGAAAAACTCTCTTTGTGATTAAGTTTCGAAAGCTAAGATGGCGGACACTTTTAAAACTTTTTTTTTGTTTTTTTTTTTATAATTTTATTGCTTAAACAGTAAGTCACTATATTTTTGGTATTATTAGATTTCGTCTACTGAGGCGGAGAAAACACTTTTATGTTTGTTTTTTATTAAGTTTTTGAATTCCATTTATTATAATTTTTTTCTATATCATATATCATGATTTTGTTGAATCAAGTTTTAAAAAAGTTGTTTTTTTTAATAAATAAATTTTTTATTATAATAAATTATTTTGTATGCCTTATTATATTTAAATACCTGGTACCGTGTAACCACTTTTTTTTATTAATTAACTTGTAAACAAGCCTTTTCGTTTTTTTTTAATGATTTTATTTTTTCAAATAGTAAATTTGCTTTTATTGTCTTATTATATTCCGACTTTGATTTCGGGGAAAGGCAATTTTTTTTTCTCTCATTGAACATAAAAAATCATTTTTAATAATTTAAATTTTTAACATAATAACTTTGTTTTGTAGACTCTTGAGAAAATTTGTTGGTTTTTCAATTTAACTTTTAAAAAAAAATTTTGTTTTTTTTTTTTAATAATTTAATTTAGTATATTTTTTGTTTTGTCTATTCATATGTATTTCGAGATTGAAACGGAGAAGAAAACATTGTTAGTTTTTTTTTTAAATTAATTTTTTTCTTTTTTTTAATTTTTTTCCATTTTTATTTTATTTTAGTTTTTGTTTTGTCTTATTTTATTTCGACTTTGCGATAGAGAAGAAAACATTTTTTTAATTAGCTTTTAAATACCTTTTTTTTTTGACAATTAAGTTTGTAACAGAGTGAACTGCTTTTGATTTTTCAACTATATTTCTAGTAGCGGCATAAAGCTTCTTATTTTTTTAGCATTAAAAAGTCTTTGTTAATTAATTTTTTTAATAATTAATTTTTTTTTTTTGGAAATAGAAAAACTCTCTTTGTGATTAAGTTTCGAAAGCTAAGATGGCGGACACTTTCATTTTTTAATTAATTTTTTAGATTTGTTTTTTTTTTAAACTCTTTTTTGTTTTTTTTTTAATGTGATTTTCTTATAATATTCTAGTAAATTCTTTCTGTTATGTTTTGTTATATTTCGACTGGAAAAGCGATTTTTTTTAAATTAACTTTATAAGAAATTTGGTTGTTTTTTTCAACAATTTAATTTTTGTTATAGCAATTTTTTTGTCTTATATTTCGAGTCCTGGGAGAGTTAAAAAAAACGTTTCTGTTTGTTAAAAGAACTTAAAAAAATATTTAAAAAAAATTTGTGTATCATAGTAAAAAATATATATTTTTTCTAATAGTAAAAAATATTTTTTTTCTAATAGTAAAAAAATTTTTTTTTTATTAACCTCAAAAAAAAATCTTGTTTGTTTTTGTTAATTATTATTTATAATTCGAATCGTGGGGCGGGAAAGCAACTTTCTTTAATTAGATTAATTTCGTACTACAGTAAATTGCTTGTTGTCCTATTATATTTTCATATTATTGTGATTTTAATAATTGCAAACTCTTTTCTATTTAAGTTTTACAGAATAACTTGCACTTAATTAGTTTAAAAAGTTTACATAGCCTGCCAGTCCGAGAAGTACAGGAACAGACCTTTAACATTTTTTAACATTTTATGATTGAATGAGGTATTGTATTCTAGAAGTTTCTCCCCCCAAAACATTTACTCGGGATGCGCCTCTGTGTGTGTGCCTATGTGTTGTATGTGTGTGTGAAATGTACGCCGTTACATTTGTAGTCTTGCCAGCAGCTGGAAAGCGGCTATATGCACTTGGGAACTGACCCTAATTTTCTGTCTGTTACAGCACAAATTCGAAACATCTACTCGACGTGTTTCGTCACGACCACGCTTGCCACATTCATAACCACGGATTTGTTGGAGCAACTAAACCTTCAGTGCAAACATTTGGAGCAATTCAAGCGCGCTACTTGCCACGTACAACACTGACAGACAAAATACAATGCAATCTGCGAGTATACAACGAAACTTTTAACTATCTGTATGTGCCTTGATCTACTAAATACATACATACATATATGTACATTTATTTGGTCATGATTGCTTTTGTTGTGTGATTATGCAAGCGAAAATTTAGGATAGGAAAGAGTTTAGATTCTATCAGTATTGACTTATAAATAATCGTAAAAGGATAGACAGCTATGCGCCTGCGGGGCGATTGAAGTGAAGAGAGCAACAAAGCAACCAAGCAACCAAGCAACAATGCAACCAACCATTAATCTTCAACCGCCGACCGCATTCAATAATCACGTTGGATTTCCTTTAAATTATGCCTTGATTTAGTCTGCGTGCCTCAGTTGCTGTCGATTTTGCTGCTCAATCGAAATAATGTACAGACAAATTATTGCTATGTCATGCAACTCGACTGCAGTGTTTTCTTTTCTGCATTTAATTCTATTCCGCGTTCGTGTTGGCAGCGCAGGAAAACAGGGCGAAAGGGATGGAAGTGAAGGAAGTAAAACCAATGTTGATTGGTGATGACAGTGGAATTCAGGCAATTACGATTATTTATTGGTTATTTAGATAAACATAGTAATTGCATTAGGATTGGTGTATGTATGGATGTGTGTGTGTGTGTGTATGTGTACACTAACATTTGTATAGAATTAATTATATTGAACCGCGAAGAGATTTTGAACGACAAATTGTTGGCAAATAAATGCAGAATATCATAACTCAAAGCTTCCTTATCTGTAGCTCCCTTTCGATTGTACAATAAATTACTAGGGTGGGCCAGTAAATCCATAAAAGCTAGACCAGGCGTCGTTGCCACCAAAAATCCTGCATATTGCATGTCAACAACAACAATACTCGTACCACAGACGCACCAAAAAAGTCATCTAAAAATCTGTGAAATGACGGAAGAATTAAATTCCATCAACTATTACAACGATTTTTTCGAAGTCAAAAACTCAGTCGACGAACAACGCTGAATTCTTTTGAGAAGCCGAAATTTTAGTGGTTGTCATTCGAAGGTGAACTAAAGGTGGGTTATTTTCGAAAATTCCAAAAAATTTACAAAAATCCATTTTATATAGGCTTTTTCGACTGAGCAAGTATTCCTTTTATTTATCGAACACGATTTCATTCATGAGGCTTCTTCGACTGGCCTCGCAATAGCGCATCCTGTAAACCCTACCCTCCAAGACCTGGGTGATGGCTTCTAGCTCTATCTCACGACGTTTCCAGTCGCATTTTCAAATAAAATGAGGCCATTGTGTCACTGCTCTGCATTCTACAAGAGACTGTCACAATCGGAGCAATCATTGGCTTCTCTACGATCAAGTGTGGGCAGTACGGTATGGCAGTTTTGCTTGTTAGCTTGTATACTTATGGCCGATGATCGTTGCTTGAAATATCAGATAATGAGCTCTGCTAAGCCATAATACCATCTGAGTATTTAAAAAAAGGTATATTGTACACATAGCGAATTGAAAAGGCACTTAAATAAACTATTAGTTTTCAAAACTCATAGAAACTCTAGCCACGAAATTTAAGATCGAGCCAGCCGTAAAGATTCATACATCTTTGGCAAAATGTTTCTCACATATACTCTAAGTCCCATCACATTCGATGTTGCCATCGCCCAAGCTACCTGCGTTCTGCTGATGCGGCACTTGGAAAATGTGAGTTTCGTTGATCCAGAGAGAACTCGATATCATCACGTTTCAGATATCTCACGATTAGAGATATCCCTGGTTGAAACCTCGAATGCTCTCTTACGGCTCGGAGAACTCATTCTTAATTTTGACTAAGCTGAATGTGTAGCTGTATGCTGGCTTACGTAGCTATATCAGTTTTGCGGGGAAACCCCAGTTCAGGCATCTCAGTATACAGTAGCTTTGTGTTATCGAAGGTACTTTAATATCGACTTAGGGAAGGAGATTAACGATTCTCTTCCGACGGCCGTGTTTCAAGATTTAACGCCAACTTGCGGCAGCGTGAGGCGTGACTCAACAAGCCATTTCATTGCGATTGAAAGCCATCAGTTTAGTATCGAAAGCCGGAAGCCTCACTAACTCACACAAAGAGATATAGCATAGCGTGTCACTGTTGCCCAAATGTGCCTACCCGCTATATAGACCAGACCTTGCATCACCAGACCACCACTTATTTCGGTCGATGCAGTAATATCTTAAGGGAGACTCTTCAGTTGGAGATATTAAAAATTGGCTAGATACTTTCTTGGTATTCAAAGTTGAGCAGAATCTATGCATTGGCAGAAAAGTTGCACAAAAGTCAACGCTAGCTACGGGCAATACTTTTACCAGTCGAAGAGGTAAATACGAGTTGCTCAGCGAAACCTTTCTGTCGGGTAAAAAAGCTAGTATGCTCAATAGTTTCAGAGTTTAGTTTATGGTTTTTTCCACTTGATTGTCTCAGTCAGTCGTATTGATAATCGGTAAATAGTACATTAAAGGAGTAGATGGTAATACTAAAATTCGGTGTAAAGTAGAACAAACCCACTTTTGACGTAACAAATTCGCGGAAAACGGCTATATTAGGAGCACTCTATAATGGGTACCAGAGAGAGTAATAATAATATCCAACTAAAGCCGGCAAAGTGAGTTTCTGTTTTTATGCACTTGTTGCACGATGTGATGCCAATATTTCCAAGCGTTTTTCGTAGAATAATATTACCCAGAGCATTCACTAAATACAACTGACAGCGCTGTTTGCAATTAGTAGTCTAACACGTTCAGTACAAATATAAATACAACCAAAAACCTCCTAGCTTCTTACAACCAAAATTGTGCCACTCAATCAATACATCTTAGTAAAGCTTCAGAGTATGCCACAAACATGTTATGACCGGACCTGTTGCAGCCTGCCACAAAACAAAACTCTTTCAAGTGGCACAAAAACGCAAGACGAAATGTAAAACCCAGCAAAATGTAATACTAGCCATGTTTGCTTTTTCGGTTAACACCATCAAGCGCTCGAATCAATGAAATACAATAAAAAAATATTAGGTACATATTCGTATAGCAAAACAAGGAATACCATAGCCATTACGCTATTGACCGCAAAAACATTGGCAACGGCATATATGTATACCGCAAAAACAAAAGTATAAGTAGTGGCACGAAGACTTCGACAGCTGCAACGGACCTGATTTCACATACAATTTTATATGATTATGCAGTCTTTGAAGACGACGTCGTCAACGAGGTGATGAGGTGATGAGCTGAAAACTGCTTGCGCCCCTACACGGACAATAAGTCAAGGTATCGTGAAGCGAATGGCTAGCAAGCCCTAAGGCAAAGCTACACCAAACTGTAGATGCGCAAGAAAGCCAAAATTGAATGGAGTATGCTTGGATGTGGAATGAAGATGGCATGAAGTCGATTGGTTCGAGCAGCAACCAGCTCCAGCACCAGCACCCAAAGAAATAAACGGACTGATGTGTTAACGAGACAGTTCAGTTTAGAGTAAACAAACCGAAAGACTGCAAGGAGCAAACAAGCAGCAGTGGCAGGGCGTTGTCAAAGACGATGGCGGTGCCTGTAGTGGAGACAAGCGGTACGCTTTTTTTCGCTTCAGGAATTAAGCAAATATAATCAGACGTTGAGAATTCGTTGGAAGACGCATTCGGGGCTAGCAAACTGATTGTACTCATAGTATTAGTATTCACAAGTGGTGCGCGAATCGTCGATTGCAAATAAGTTCAGCAACGTAAAAACAGAAAGACGAAAAGACGAAAGACGGCAGACGAATACGCCAACAAGTGCAAAGCATCCAGCACGAAACCATAAACGGAAAGTTAAGCGCAAGACTAAAGTAATGGGAGACTGTTGGGAAAAAAAGAAAATAAGAGCGGAACGTACTAAATATGTAGTTACTTAATAATGGTGTTTGGCTGACAGGCGGCATGAATTCCATTGCTGTTGTTATATGATGTGATGTGATGATTGTATGGCCAATGGTCATAGTAATAATCATAGTAATAATGATTGGTAATGGGCATGATGACAATCAATGTGCAACATGGTGATTAGAGCCAACTGCCAACACTTGTACGCTCATTGCAGGCAGCGTTGTAGCGTATTGCGATACCAAACACGTAACCACTCAAGCACTTAGCAACTTAGCAACGCAGCGACTCAGCGAGACAGCTAGGCAGCGAGCCATCGAACCATCGCGCCATCTAGCCACTTAAGAGCCATAGCCCATTCTCGTTTGAACGGCAATTCGAATTGGAATTTGGCTTTTGCGACTGGCGAACCAAAATTGCACTGCATACATTAGTTGGTCTTCCTTATTGGTTGTATTGGTAGTCACGTTGGCAGGAATGCTTTTGAAAGATCTGCTTTATTGATTTATTATTAAGTACACTGAGCGCTTAATAAAATTGAGTTACAATTCAATGAAATATTTATTCGAAAATATTAATACTCTTTAGTTATCGGTGGCAGCCATAATGAAAAGGATGCAGAAGGTGGCGCAGATTGTGGCAGTTATTTGGAAATTTTATGCCAGTACCAGCATATGTTAGGTTAACAGGTTAGATTGAGGAGCCGCACTTAGTAACCCACTTAAACTCCTTTTGGGTCCAGAGGGAATAAATTACGAAACCAGAAACATCCGTTATAGTCTCGCCAAGCTGAGATGAGTCCAACTTCTCATCCCCCAGGCAGTTGCCACAGTAACGACAATGCTGATATTGAAGCGCAGCACATGGATTCCTATAGGACAGCGCCCTATCTGCATCCCTACACGTCAAGAGATCTATGTCTTGTACAACCGTGGTAGCTTCCGCGATCTCCTCCGCTCTACTATTGGCCAAATAGACCTCGATACCCTACACTGAGTAGCTGTCTGGTATCTAGCCAGCACTTACCGAGCTGATCCCAAGACAATTCGTTTCAGAGCAACCGAGAGGTGATCAGAGGAATCCCAAAAACCTGCTTATTCAAGGAATAATTTTCTGGTATGCTCTGGCAGGCTTCAATCATTCCGCAATCAAAACTTAGTAAAATCCTCGAATCCGAGTTGAATTTATAAGCAATACCCCGGAGCCTGATCGCATACTGAGGGTCTATCTTTGCACCCATCCCAGCTGTCTGACTAACATGTTATTTTTCCAGGGCATCCTACCAGACAACAACCCTGTATTAAAGTATCGGTGCGTCCCCTTAAACTGCCGTTTTATTTGTGTTCAGAATGATTTGATATTTCACCATTAAAAGATTTAGCTCGGTTAAATGAGACGAGGCTCCATTTTTGCCGTATTTGGCCTGAAGAACAACCCGAAAAAATTCAGGAGCATACCGGTGAATTGATCGCCTAGATTCTGCGATAACACGCCTCTAGGATTTTTCATTGAAGGCCTCGTAGAGTCTAAAGTAGGGTGAAAAGTTTGGAGTAAGTGCTTTGTAACAGGAATTCTCCATTAAACTGTAATTTAGATTTTTAAAGTATTAATTATAAGCAAAGGCAGTCGCCATGGAAGCGTCAGTGGTCTGCTAGCAGACTAGTGGTCTATATTTATTCCTGTAGCCAAGCGGCAAGCAGGATCTTAGCTTCATCGTGGTGTGCTCGAAATTAGTCAACTAATCCAAGACTTTCCTTTCCATCCCAAACATCTGAATACTTCCTGCTCACGCAGGATTAATAAACTTTATAAACATAGCATTTCCGAGGTGCCTGTTCTGATCGAGTATAAGGCGGGGTTATGTTCGCTCAGTGAACGCTTTGTGGAAATCACGAAGCTAGCATAGACGTTGAAGGCAAATGTCAGTTAAAGAGTTCAAGTTTTAAATATATTTCTATTTAACAAACAGGGAAGATTTTTTTATGGCAAATGATTTTACACTTCGCTGAATCATGTAATTGGCTCTGACTGAGCCAGATGAGAAATGATATAAATCTGATTATGTAGATTTTAAAATTTCACTTCTCATATAGAATCCGACGAATATATTTTCTGCGACCATAATAAATTTTTTGACAGTGTTTCACATTCTCTGCTTTCCCATCCAACCAACCGACGAAAGATGGCAGAAGCCAAAAAAGGCCAACACCAATTGTGGGGAATGTAAAATGGCAATGCAGCTATGTAAAGCTTGATTTCAATATTTTGCTTGACTGACAATGAAGAATTCTTCAAATGACGATGACAACGTCACGCTGGAGTGGTCAGCTAAGACATTGTTGTTGCTGTTGTTGCTATTCTGAACGAGTATTGACCGAAGTGATTGAAAAATGCATCAGGAAGTGATGGCGTGGAGTTTCGTGAGCGCAATGACAAAAAGTTTGCAAAATCTTAATGACACAAGTACCACTTAAATGCACAAATACAAATGCAGATAGTTTATATACTTGTGTACTTAGTGAGCACAGCGATATTAAAGATTAAGAAAGGAAACTATTGAGGAGTAGACGTTACGCCCGTCAACTCTCAACGAATTCAAAAGTATACGAAATGTATATGTAATACTTATTTATAGTTAGAAGAAGCCGAGATCAGCGATTGTAAGTAGTTACCATTTGTGCTTGCTACGAGTAGAAAGGAAAAACCAAAAATCAGAATTCTGTTGAATTTCGTTGCTTTTAAGCAAACAGCAAAATTATCAACAGCCATACAGTGAGTTGCGGTGAAAATGGTGCAGTTTTATTTTAGGCATTATTGCCAATATTTTCCATCTAAATTTTTTTCATTAAAAGATAGTTCATTTAACACCATACACCATAAAAATTTCACATAACATATTATATAAAAATTTCGATTTTGCGTTAACATAACCATAAAAAACAAAATTTTTTACAATTTAAAAATTTACGAAAATTTAGCATTTTCATTATTTTTTATAAAAATATAGTTCACTCAATAACATAAAAACAATAAATAAATTTTGAAACTTGTGAAAATATAACATTTTCATTAATTTTATTTTAATTATTGTTCATTTGATAACTTCACCTTAAATTTGAAATTTTAAGCCATGTAAAATTTTTAGAAAATTTAACATTTTCATTAATTTTTATAAAAATATATTTCATTCAATAACATAATAATAAACAAGGAAATTTTAAACCTTGTAAAAATTCTACCTAAATTTAAAATTTTCAAAATTTTTTTATAAAACAACATAAACCATAAAAATACGAAATGTTAAACTTAGTAAAAATTTTAGTAAAATGTTAAGTTTTTATTAATTTATTATAAAAATATAATTTATTCAATAACCCAAATCATAAAAACCCAACTCCAAAACTTGTGAAAATTTTTTGTAGGTTAAGCATTTTCATTAAATAAAAAAAAAAAATTAGTACAATCAATGACATAAACCATGCCAAAAAAAGTGTAAAGCCTGTAAAAATTTTGAAAAAATTTAACGTTTCCATTAATTTTTAATCAAAGTATAGTTTATTCAACAATATATTAACATTTAGGAAAACCTTACGAAAATTCAATATTTTCATACATTTTTATAAAACAATAATTAATCAAAGACATATGTAAAAATATTACGAAAATTTAGCAATTCCCCTATTAAAAAAAATAGTTCATTTAACAGCATAATCCCTAAAAATAAAAATTTTAAACCTTGTAAAATTTTTTGGAAAATTTAAAAAACTTGAAAAAATCATAAAAATCAAAATTTTTATGAACTTTAAGCAACTTGCAGAACTCTGCGCTATAATTTTACATTTTTTTCAGAATTTTTGTAAGCTTTTGCGTATGCAGTTTATTAGCCCATTCACTTCTAGAATAATAGAGCGAAAGTTTCAGGATTTTCAAAATTTTCATTGATTTTTGATAATTTTTTTTTTTTGCTGACAGTGTAGCGCATTTTCCATATGTAATATCATTTTATCTATGCGTTAGAATTTCTAAGAAAAAATTTTATCCGATGATATTTTTAAGTTTGTTAAATTTTTTCAGGTTTCGTAAAATTTTTAAAAAGTTTTAATCTCTGATTTTTATGATTTATGTATGTTATTGAAGAAATTAAATTTTTATAAAAAATAAATCAAAGAAATAATTTTATTTTTACAAAGTTTATAATTTTAACTTTTATGATTTGCATTAATAAAGCAATTGTATTTTTATAAAAAAAAAATGGAAAAATGAAAAAAACAAATTAGCATGCAAATTGTTGTCAATATTGCAAAAAAAAAACACTGCACAATTTTCACTGCCAGTCACTGTATACTTATTGTAAATGCTGTGAGCTTATGAAAAGGAGTTTTATTTACTTTTTAATTTTTCGTTTGATTTGTTTTTTTTTTTTTGCGAAAAATCTACAAAATTTAATAAACCATGCCATGTCGTTTGTTGCTGGCGATTAATTCGAGTGGAAACATTGGAAAGCAAACGCTGCTGCTGCTGCTGCTACTATTGCTGCTGCTTTTTCGAATCGGCAATTAAGTTGACTGTCGGAACGTCATCAATTGGCCAAAGTTTGATTGAACAAAGACTTTGGGAAATTTACATGAACGAAAATAAACAAACAACAGAAAATCGAACAAATTGCAGCTACTATGGTGGCACCGTAGTGTAAATATGCGAAAAATTTGTGTGTGTGTGTGTGTGCGAATGTGTGCCCTGCTGGGAAAAATTCCGAAGTAGTGCGACAAAATTGAGTTTCGCTATCTTTAACTACATAGACACGATTCGCGCCAAAGCCTTGAGATATCCGAAAACGAAGTGACAGGAAAAAGATGATCCAACAACAAATCCAAATGTTGCGCTTATCTTTCCCATTAAGAATTTTATTTAAAAAAGAAAACCAAATGAAGAAGCTGATTATAAATAAAAGCCGTTACTTTCCAAATAATGCCAACAAGATTCTAAGAAATTTTCTTTGGTTTCCCATTCCTCATTTGATGAGTACAAATTTCCGAATACTTTTCTCTATTTTCTTCTATCATCAGTAAACTTCGAAGAGAAAGAAAGTAGATGTTATAAATATTGGGAAAAGGGGCGCAAAATTTCTTGAAAAGTTTTGGGAGTAGGTTTCAAAAAATATTCGAAACAGAGTTGGCGTAAAAAGGGATTCGGTGTTGCACACAGCTTCCATAAATGCAAAAGAAAACTGTAGAAGATTTGTGCAGGTTTGCGAGTAACTGTGACGAATATGAAATAAACTCAAAATAGGTAAATCGCATTTTTTTTAAAATTATTCCGAAATTTTTTGTGTTAAAAATTTGTTAAAAGTTTTTTGTTGGGTCGTTCTTTTCTCGAGGAAAATAAACTTAGCGGACTGTAATCTAAATGAAAGGGAAATTTTTGCATGCAATTCATTTTTATTTAATATTTTTACCAAAATTTACAAATATTTTTGAAATGGGATGTATATAAATATTATTTACAATCAGTTTCATGAAAGTCATATAAGAGAAAAATCATTTTAACTTTTTGAATTTTACATATGTACATATATTAAAATTTAAAGAAAATTCTAAAAAAAAATTGTGCTAAATGCAATTGCTTGTGAAACCAACCGGTTGTGTAAAAATATTGTTTCAAACAGTTTTTGATATTTTTTTTGTTGATTTTGTATGTTTTCTGAAATTTAACGCATTTTCGAAAAATTTTATCATCTCTGCTAAAAATTCAAGTACAAAAAAAAATTTACTTATTTTTCAAAAATTTGTATTTTTCAAATTCAAAAGTTATTTTCTCTAATAAGCAAAAAAAATATATTTCAAAATTTTTTTTTCGAAATAATAGATTAAATAAATTTTACAAATTTGGAAAAAAAAATTTTAATAAATTCTCCAGTTTGCATGAAAATAAAAATTAGCGCGATACTAATTTTACTGGGCAGTAAGGTACAAGCGGATTTCCCTATAGGGTTTTTCTCAGTACCCAGCACATGTATGTATCTGTGTGTGTGTGGTTTTTGTGTGTGTGCTTAATGGTTGCTTTAGTAAATTGTAGTACCTAACAAAATGTCTTTATTTGCTTCAACGACTCTGACAGACTGATTGCGTGCGAAAGAAGAAATTGTTCAAAAAACCTAATTGTCTCTGGATAAACCGAAACCGCTGCCGATACTCACACCGAGACCGACACCAAAGCTATGTATATGGAAAAATTGTAGACCATTGGGTTTTACCTTCATTTATGTGTGGCTTTCCACAGAAAAATGCAAAGTTTACAGAGGCGCCTCCCCCTCCGCCTTCGCCTTCGTCCCAGTTAACTGGCAACAACGCCCGCATCATCTGCATACACACAAACGAGATTGTAGTATAGTAAATGCCACAATGTTGCATGTTGACATATCTAATTCGAACATTTCATAGCAAAGAGTTTCCGAATGTAGTATGTATTGTAAGTGCAATTCGGGAATGTCAATACAGAATTCCATTTAATAAATTCAGTATTCATGGACAGAGCAAACATGTGGCCATAGAGCAAATAAGAAAGAATTTTCAATTTTAGCATTGACTGCTTAAACAAAAATTAAAACCGAATATACACTTGGATTTGGAATTGTTAGATGAAAAGAATTAAATTAAATAAAAGACCAAATAAACTTTGGTAAAGGAGTATGCTATGTGAATTCGGCTGAAATCATTTGGTATGCGCGCATTAGTTCGAAATTCCAATAGCTTACTCGTACACTCGCACCGACACGTTGTAACTGTCAACTGGCACGGCGGCAGGCAGTGGCAATAGATTTTGGCCTACGTTTTGTCGTTTAAATAAATTAAATGTGGAACTGCAAAAGGTACCCCTGGAAAATTTCTATTTATTTGTTTATTTTTGTTTGTCTTATTTTGCCTTTTATTTTTGTTTTGCAGTGCACAGTTGCGGTAAATAAAATAGCATTGGAACTCACCATCTTATGACAAAATAAATAAACATGGAGAAAATAAATAAACATGGACGCAAGCAAAAATCTTTGGACAATCGTAGTACATATCCAGTAAGCGCAGGCTATGAGGAAAAAATTTGATTTATTGAACTCCAATCATTTAGCAGAATGTTTGAAAAGTCTGACAAGAAAATTAATTAACTTCCTTTTGCATATTTGGCTCAACGATTTACGGCCTATATCAAAAATCGTCGTAGTTGGGTCTTTCATTTGCGAAATTGTACCACCTACATCGAATTAAGTCCTTCTGCACTTTGTCTTTCCATTGCAGCTGACGAGCCGAAGAATTTTTTCACCGAAACAGCAGACGTACAAAATATTGAGGTCAGCTAACCGTTTGACTTTTGAGCTTTTGAACGCGAGCAGGGTGAGAGTCCTTCTGCACTCCATAGTCACTTTGAACTTTGTTCCGTCGGATTTTCGAGTTTAACAACATAGTATTGAGGGGCGGACGATGTCAGCCAACGGCCAGCCTCCCTGATGGCATTCAGCAATGCCTGGAAAACGATACCGTGGTCCGGTAAGCGACAGCTGAGGTTTAGTTCGAGTTCACTGGAGTACATCCTGTTGTCTGCTCTTACGCTTAGCTTAGAACCATCTGTATAGATAGCCTTCGACTCTGTGCATGGCTCTGTGTCTCCTTCCCATTCCCATCCTCTCTGGGATTCTTGTGAAGAACTTGTTGTCCATGTTTGGTATAATTTAGTTTTCGTTCGACAGTTTCCAGGGCCTTCGCGTGTCCAAATCTATGTTCCCATCACGACTGGATCGCATTTAGCCGGGCCAGAAATTCGCCGTTGAGATTCACAGGTGGAAGGTTTAAAATTAATTAAGATTTGGTGGATGTTGAGGGTAGTACTACCAGGGCAAGCTTGCCTCTGGATAAAGTCTTGCGCCGGCCACCAGATAGGTACCCCGAGAGTCTTTCGGCCCCAAGTAAACTTTTCCACAGAGTAATACTCTGGGACATTTTAACCCTATAACGACTTCAAAAAATTGTATTTTTAGGGACTTCTTAAAGTTTGGGAGCTAATATTTAACCCTTTGGCTCTTATCTTAATGAGTCTTTTGGAGCCTTATTCAAACGAAGTGTTTTAAAAAGCTAATTGGCTTTAAGAGGGTTAATATATTCCTCAGAATTGTCTTCAACAAACTCAAAGCCTTTAGGGGTTAAGTAATTTAGGCAAGGTACTATAAACATATATCATTTTATTCTTTTTCTATTTTTTGTTAATTTCACTATGTACGCTGCTATTTTTTCTTACTCCACTGCGCCTATGCGCACACACCATTACAGAAATTTTTTGGGCACATAAACTATTTTGTGTGGTAATTAATTTATGTGTTTTTTTTTTTATTTCTTCTTACGAGTTGATCCTTCTTAGAACTCACAAACAAAAAACAACAAACAACTAATTGGCGTGAAGTCACATCGAAAATTCGTGGAACAATACTAGTAATAGCTAGTAATTTATGCATAAACGCACACACACACACATATACGTAAATAATTAATTAAAGCTAGAAAATATGTTCACGGATATTTAACTGTTAAAATAGGAATTTAGTAATTTCTATGCCTCCCATTGACTATTAGTTTTTTCTTTTCAAATTTATTAAGTTAACTTTTTCCATCGATACATTTCTGCAAAAATTTCCTGCTGGGCACACTCGAAAATATGTGGATAGATAGATATAAGACAAATGCAAATTAAAAACAATCAAAGTTTCGCGCATAAATTTTAATAAAATGCAAATAAAAGTAGAAAGAATTACCTTCCGATGGCAAAAATTTGTTCTGACGCGAATTATGCGAAACAGCGAAAGAGCGTACAAAGTGTCACATAATTTAAAAAAATTCAATTTACAAAATGTGCACGTACTTTCATACATACATATGTATATTGTTCCAATCACCAAAAACACACACATCCACATACATTCACACATGCAAATTCTCCACTCAATGCACACATGAGTCGCCCTTCACCCACCATTCCACTGCAGATATCCAAATACCTATAACCATTCATCTTCCTCCTATCATCTGCCACCTCTTCAAACACGCTTGGAATATGGCACAATTTGATGTTGGTGCTTGGCCAGCTATTCGCTTTCTGCATATTTTGCTCTTGCGAAAAACTAAGTGATAGGGGAAAGGCGGAGGGTGACAGCGCGTAACAACCCGTGCGATACCCCAAAAAAAAAAAACAAAAACAATTTTTCATTACAAGGCAAAAATATGGAATTATAAGTGGGTGGGGCGTCCTCCATCTATGTACTCCACCTCGAATTGGAGCTTACGCCAACCCACGCACTTCAATTTGGGAGTAGCGGCCGGAAAATGCTGGTGTAGAATGTCACATTGGCTGGTGTTGCAAACCCCAAGAAATTGACTTCCTGTGGATATGTGGGAATAAATGTTTTTGAGATGCATATATGAACGCACACACACATATTCATATGTATATACACGCATATATGTGTAAAGACGTATGCCGTTAGGAGGTTTCAGTGGCGAAAAGCAGCTAATGTGGCAAACTTGCCGGATTGCGGTGCCTTCAATTTGCGGCACAGTGGCAAATTTAATTGTTAAAATTACTGACGTGAATTTAGTCCATAAGCGCAGAAAAGAAATTATTTGAAAGAATTTTATTATTATCAATTAATTTTCACGAAATTTTTGTAAACAGGTGGCAAACTTCCTTAAAACTGTTTTTCCAATAAATTTTTTTCAACCCTTTTTCATTTGACACCAATAAAATGGCGTTTCATTTATGTTATTAATTGAAATGAATTTAATTTTTCGAGCAGTTGGCAACACTCTTCAAAATATTTTTGAATGCGAGCTGTCTTGAACTTTTCCATTTGAACTCCATGTTGTAATATTTCATTTAACTTATTAATAAAATTCAGTTATCCCTTTTAAACAGGTGGCAACACTCTTTGTTTCGTTTTACACGAATATTGCAGTATTAGAGTTTGCTTTTTAATCATCGATATAAAAACGTAGTTTATTCTTTCTTAAAAAAAAGGCATCAAATATGGTCAAATTTTCCTACAAGCCCGGCAACACCGGATGCAATGCCCATGTAACTTACTAGGTGTTCGGTCGTTGAGGATCAGTAAAATGAAGTAGACGAAGCTATAGAATGTCGATTGTGGGCATCTTCCGCTAGTTCTTTCTTTAAACTGAGAATGTAGGCACAGAAAAAGTTCAGATGGCGGCTAACAATAAATTTTCGAGCCATTGCTTTCGGAAACCCACTCGCCATCGACACAATAGCGTTTGGGTTATTGTTGTAGTAACTAGGCCGAGTTGCTACTTGTTCCGCGGCTTACCAATTATAAGTCTCTCGCGGTAAAGATTTTGTGACATATCTAGCGTGCGTCTGACAAACTGTCATCATATTTTTCTTCAATTTTATTTGACATTTTATCATGGAAATATTTAGCCCGGCGCAGCGATAGTCTTGGGGTGGATCAAAAGCTTGAAAAGGTACCACCATTTTGGACAAAAAAAAAACCAACATTTACCGCGATGAGGCTCATTTCGCTCTCAAGAGCTACGTCAAGAAGGAAAATAGTCGTATTTTAGGAACAAACAAAGGTAGTAGTTCAAGAACTGTAATTACATGCAGACAAAACAACGGGTTGATTTGGTTTATTGGCTAGTATACGGGAAATGAGAGTACAAAAAATGGGCCCGTTAGCTGGCGCTCGGTTTTAAAGATATTAGAAGGGTATGCTGCAGCCGCGATTTGATATATCAAAACTGCTACTAACTTTTAAACCGACTTCTCTTCGACAAAGTTGCTTTAAAAATCTTCTGAAGCTACTGAAGCTATGTGGAAAAGTAGTAAGCTACGCAAACGGAGTTGTGGGTATCAGCTAGTTAATTAATTATACTATAAATCTAGTCTAGGTTGTCTTCGAATGATTTACGGTGTCCTTTGTTAAAAATCATAAGCGATTAGAGTGTTCGAACCGAGTATTTGCGGTTCTCTGTATGAGCTTTTTGCGGTGCCGAAATCACTCGTTTAAAAAATCTATAGGCAAATTTTTTTAATGTGTATTAAGAAGGTATTATTCTCCGGTGAATACGAGTATGGTCCTTTGGGACCTGTTTTGTAGACTGGTATATTATATATCTCGTTCTATTTCGTAAAGCTCTCCCAAAATATGTAAAGTAATATTATTCTTTCATAACCCAATATTTATCACTCAACTTATAAAAATAGACTACAGTACATCGTGGGCGTAAAGGAAACGAAAAATGATATGTTGAATAGTATCCTGGCACATTTGCTTGCTTGAAGTGTATTGGTGTTGGTAAGCAAGTATGCCGTGCAACGGGGCGTGAGTTTGTAGGCTGCCGTGGTTGCGTGGAGCATCAACGCTTTTGAATAAGTATTAACGGATATTGTCTGTTTTTGCTTGTTCACATGAACGTGTTTTTATGTATAGTACATATGAGATATTTGTATGCGCATATGTGTGCAGCGATTTTCGTAATTATAACGCCAGCAAATATTGAGAAGATTTTTCAATTTTTTTAAATTTAAATTATTTTTCTTTTAGTATAGTAAATTCTTTAACAAATCCATTAAAATGCATGTTTAAAAATTTGTGCGAAATTTAAAAGTAATAATCGAAAAATTGTATCCAAAAATATAGTTTAGTATAGATTATTCTTTCTGTAACTAAAACCGTTTAAAGGCAAGTTTCAAGCTTTGTGCGAAATTTAAAAAAACAAAAAACAATTCGGAAAATTTTACTCAAGACAAGTTTGGACTTTTGCTTTTTTAAATTTAATTTGAATTATTTTTTTTAATATAGTTCATTCTATAACAAAAAAAACTTTTAAATGTAAGTTTCAAACTTTGTGCGAAATTAAAAAAAATATATAATTTTAACAACATTTTTTTCAAAATTTTAACAAATTTTTTTCCGACTCTACTCCGTATTTTTTCCATAGGACGCATATCAAACTAGAGAATATGAAAAATCTAAGCGACTTTGTCAGCAATAAAAATTTTCAAAAATCAACGGTAATTTGTAGCCACATAAAACTTGCACTTTATCATACTAAAATTTATAGTTCTATAAAACTACGTACATACATAAATTTTTGTTTGAAATACAAAAAAAAAAAAAAAAAATTCAATTGAAATAAAAAAATTAATGGCGAAAATTTGTCAATATAACTGCGGTGGCATTATAATTATGCCAGATATTATATTTGCGCATGTAACCAGCTTAAACCGTGTGTGTATGCGTATGTGTGTGTGTTTTATGTAGCTATACGCTTAAATAGTGGGGTGTGATAAAACTCGAGGATTATACCGTATTATGGTATTCATAATTGTGACGTTTACACACAGCCATGCCAAAAAAAAACAAAGCAAAAAAAAAATATACGGGAAATATGAAAAATACGAAGAATAGCAAAAATTATAGAGAGCAAAATGTACTAAATGAGATTGGTAGGTATTTTGTCTAAGCCACATACGACCCCACCTGTACCTGCAAACTAACATAAATATTCACATGATTGTACTGCTCTGCACATGTGTGTGTGTGTGTGTGTGTGTTTATGTATAAGTGCGTAACGTTATGCCACATTTAATCCGTGACTATGACCGGCGTCAGTCAGTCAGAGTCAGAGTCAGATAGTCTTTTTTGGTTTTTGCTGGCGCTTTTCTGTTCTGTTCGCTGAACATTCACCACAGCGCAGCAAGATTTGCGATTTATGAGCTCATGAAACGAATTAGCATCGAAGGATCTCTGGCAAAGGCAGCTTTTAGGCGAATCAGAGCAAAGCGCTTAACACATACATACAGAGATAGATACATAGATACATGTGTGCACTGTAGATAGGTAGGTTGGTAGATATGTAGATAGATAGAAGTGCAAATTGTTAATTTGATAAGCAAATAAAAAAGACTCAACGACGTGATGAGTTGCCTGTTTTTTTTTTTTTGTTTTTTGCATTCGACCCCCTCCCATTCCTCTCAACCAGCGCAGTCGCAGCAAATGAAGTGCCAAGGACGACGAGCAGTCGGATGTGGAGTAGCATTGAATATCCTTTATTCACTTTTGATGACAATTACACTTACGCTTCGACGGCAACTGCGACGCGACGCAATTGAATGAATGCGCAATCTCGAAATGCCAGTGGATGGATGTGGATAAAGTCAGGACGGAGGAGTTGGTTAAAATGAGTAGTAAAAATTATGGAAATCGCAGTAGTAAAATGTAAAAGTGATTTTTAAATGTTGCCATTATCGGCATTAGCGTACGAAACAGCAGCGTAGGAGTATAATTCCGATGGCACTACCGCACTCCACAAAATTTAATTAAAACGAAGCATAGCCAACGAGCATAGCAAAGAACAAAGTGAAAGACAATGAATGACAAGCAAAAAAAAACCGAAAACAACTACAAAAAAAGACAAACGAATGAAGCACTCACTCATTCATCATCAATTCATTAAGAACGCATCAAGTGTGATGGCGACGGCGACGGCAAAATAGCTGCAATGGCAACAATCAACTCTGGATAGTGCAATGCGACATTGCCGCTTCTGACAACACCACCACACATACATACATACATACGCGTCGAGGACCTGTGGTGGAGGAAGTGCAGTAGCTCTACAAAAGTGCGCATTAATTGTGAGTTATGACAGTTTAAGCGAAGATCATTAGAAGCAGCTTAAAATGCGCAAAGGAATGGAAAGAAGACTATAATTAAAATTAAAATTCCAATGCCATTTAATGACATGGCTGTGTAGGACTGGTAGCTCCACTCGACCTCCCTCCTCCCATTTCCACCACTGTTGAGCTCATTATTTGTAGCCGTTTGCGTGTGACAACAACCACTTGTGTTTTCGTTGATTACATGCCACTTAAATGTCATGCAACAAAAAATTGTCATACGATTTAGTTTTTTATGCGCAAGTCAAAGTACCCATAAAACCATTACCCAGTATTTTTTGTAAGAATAGGAAAATTTCATGAAGCACTCTACGTACATTTGTGCGAGAGAAAAAAGTGAAATATTAGTTACGAATTTATTAGTGAGAGCTGAAACACGACCGACCAGTGGAGCGCCGACGAAATTTCACTGCAACTGAACCTACTCCTCTTACCTTTTGTCTTAAGGGTTCGACGAATGTTCGCAGACAAAACGTACGCGACAATTTCGCCTATACAGCGAAAAGCTTTTTTTCACGCGAAAGCTTTTTTAGGTGAATTGAAATTGATTTTGTAGTAGATGGGCCCTGCAGCCGTTTGTGAACCAAAGACCTAACTGTCTCAGAAAAATCTTAAGACGCACCTCAAGCCTATAAAAACTGCCCTACCATACATACTAACTGAGACGCCGTTTTCAAATGTTTCCCGTCCACGCCGAGAGCCAATTCGCATTCAAGTTCACATCAAAGCGGTGCTTGCGTCCTTTGAAAATGTTAACTTTTTGAGTGTAGCTACGTTTAGTAAATCGCGAGGCGTCTTCTACTACCTGGAGCAATTTGCGGACCAAATACTTAACAAATTGTAGTAGGTGATCAGGCGTCGGTGTCTGAGAGATCTTAAGGCTCATTATAACCTACAATAACTGCCCTTTCAGTGCTAACTGAGACACCGTTTTCAGATCGTTTACTCAAACCGCAAGGATTCGAATTTTTTTTCGCAATTTCGGTTGCAATTTATTACTTGGAATAATTCAAAGAAACTAAAAATCCAAATTAGATATTTTTTAATTTTCTTCATAGAATGGAGAAGAACTAACTCAACAATCAATTTAACTTATTTAAAAAATGTATATACAAATTACTATTTGAAATGAAAATATTTAATACTTAATATATTTCAATATTTTTTTCGAAAAACTGTTCTAGTTAATTTCTGTTTCTTAGTTTTTTTATTTCAAATAAAATTAAAATTCTTTCAAAGTTAACAATAAAATTAATAAATTCAAAAATTGTAGTTTCTAAAAATTGAAATTAAAACAATTTAAATTTCATGAAATAATGTTTAGCCACTTTAAACAATCACTCTTAATGGGCTAAAAAAAACTGTATATTTTAATGTTTTCAAAAAATGTGTGCGGATTCAGACTCAAATTTTTTAAATTTTTCTGACACCAATTTGTGCTTTTTTATCTTCAGCTTGAATGCGCTACAAAATTATATACTCAAAAAATTTACAAAAAAAATCTGAAATTTTATTAAACATTGTTAAATTTTTTTAAATATCTGTATCTTTTCAATTATTGAAAAAATATAGGTATATATATATCACCTTTTTTTACTAAAATACCTTAAGTTGTGTTAGAAAGAGATAAGCAATTATTTAAATATGCCTACGGTGACCATCCGTCTTGTGTTTATGGGACAATGATTTTTTTGAACAATGTAATGACAATTTGTTTCTTTTAAATTATTATTTAAAAATTATTTTTAATCAAAAATATTTGTATGTACATATATATGTACATATGTATATAATATAATTTTTTTTCCGATCGGACTTTTATAAGATCGTTCATATTTATAGGTTAAATTGGGACTCTTTTAAAATAATAATAATAATATCATTTAAAGGGCAGTTTAAAAAATGTATCACTAAAGCAAAATTTACTGGTTCTTTAAAATATAGAACGCATGGTCACCGTATTTGCATTTTTTTCTTTCAGAAAGTTACCATTTTGTGGATAAGTTATGGTTCTTTTTTTGTGGCACTTTGGGAGGCATTTTAAGAGCTTTGATAAATACTTTGATTCTCCACTTAATCTCAAATTGAACTCAACCCTAACTATTTATTTGGATATTCCATGGGGTACAGTTGCCATTTTCGGGTAGAAAATTTCGAAGAATATTTCTACAATTAAAATTCAATGGAAGTTAAGGGTTTACTGTCACAGAGTTTCGTGTTAGCTTTTTCAATCCAATATAAATTTTTGTGCTACCTTGGGTACCACCTGTGTCTTATTCCAGTTAACACGATATAAAAGTGACTTTTTTTCAGCAAAATTGTGTAATAATTTTTAGAATCACAAACTTCTCGCAAATGAGTAACTCTTGTTAGTGTAATGGAGCTGCAAATAGCATATTATTTGAGTTATGTGTTTGTGCCCTTTGAAATGTATGATTTATTGAGTTCATAAAATTGTCATATAAAATTTTATGTTCTACGGATCATTCCTCATTCTATTCACATCTGAAAATGGATTTCAGAGCTACTCCAACGTATTGCGTTATGCAAAACCCAAATCAAAGTCAAAAGTTTTAGCGCATACACAGACACACAGCCATAAATATGCTTGTGTATATAAAAAATGGGTTTTTTTTTTGCAAGGAAAAAATGTCATGCATGTGTGTGTGAGTTTTTTGGAACTTTTTGACACTTCGATGTGTGGCATGTGAAAATGAAAATGAAAATTAATCCGATTAAATCTGTCACTAATTAGGGTAATATGTTTGGAGAGGTGACATGCTCGCTCGTGTCCCGTTATCAGGCGAAACAGTTGGCAATGCAAATGTGTCAGTATATGTACAAAACGGGCCTATTGTAGCTCTCTTGAACTAGTAATAAACTAGTGAGTTTAGAGGCTCTTAAGAACTACTTAATTCTAACTTCAAGATTGTTATCGTAAAAATAAAAATTTGCGGTTTTTTTTTAGCTACAGTGACCACGGTGTTGTTATACAAAGATTCTATTAAACTTTCCATGCCAATAAAAGAAATGCCACTATCGTCTCTCGAAGCGAGAAAAAAATGATTTGATTTTTTTTTCTTTATTTTGTGCTTTGAAAAAAAAACACTAAGTTATTGTTTTCAATTTCAGATAAACTACTTGTGTGGTTCTCTGCATCACGCTCACAAAAAAAAAAAATTCAATGCCGTACGCTGACGCACCACTGAAGGAATAGAAAAGCCATTGGGACAATGAGCAAGGAATTGTTTTGCGTACACTAAGCTATTCAGATGTAAAATTGTTAGATTGGTGTTGAATTTCACTGGTCGTCTTCGTGGATTTTTTTTGTTTTTTGTTTTGTTTCTTCTTTGTTTCCGCACTTTTTTAACTTCATTGAATGCGTTAGGTAGAATGGAAAAATCGAAATCTATTTCGTGTTGGTTTCAAATTCGCTCAGACAGCGCCACCGCTAAGCGATAGGACGATAGTTAGGCAAAGCGATTTAAGCCTAAGTAGAGCTGCAGACGGATTGATGGTTGGCTGCTAGCCAGACATGTCTGGTTGGATGTACAGTGGTGTGCACAATAAAAGTAATGAACAAAATAATCTATCAGTTTATTAGCTTCTTAATGTTTTAAAATTTAAATGATTGTGCAAATATTATTGGTGGATCTTCAATTCTTCAGACAGCGAGAATAAAATTGTTTTTAATATTTGTGTTTTAATTTTTTTTTATAAGAAACATTTTAACAAACAACATATTCTCATTTTGCTTGGTTTGCATTGAAATGTTAAAAAAATTACCACCATATTTATTTCGTGCTTTTATTTCCTTATAAATATTTTTCGCTTTCAAATAAAAAAAACATAATTTGAATTCACTCAGAATTTTAAAAACTTTTGCTTTGTTTCAATTTTTTTTTAATGTTTCGTTCAATTTTAAATAATTTTTTGTTTTGTTTTTTTTTTGCAAATATAAACTTTTTAATTTGCTTGCTTTCCGTATGTTTTATTTTTTATTTTTATTTTTAATTTGCATGCAAACAAATTATTCTTATTACTTTAAAATAATAAAAAAATTATATTTAGTTTTTTTCATTTTTATTTTTTATTTCATATATTTTTATTATAAAGTAATAATTAAAAATTCCAAATAAAAATATAAAAAATTCTAAAAGATAATATTTGTAGCAAATAAATTATTTTTCATTCGCTTTATTTTCATTCAAAAAAATATAAAGTTGTCACCATATTTATGTACTATTTCGTGATTTTAGATAATTTTAAAATTTTAAAAAATCTAAAATCGGATTACTTTATTCCCAATTTTTTTCTATTTTATTAAATTTTATTTTATTTTTTATTTTTTACCAAATTAATATATTTATCATATTTTACTTGTTTTCTTTTTATTTTACTTTTTTGTAAATATAAATTTATTTACAATTAAAGAAAAGGAAAATTACCGCCAATTTTATTCTGTATTTCCATTTTGTTTTATATTTTTTTAGAAAAAATATTAAATACCACATAAAATTGTAACAAAATTTCAAAAGGTAATATTTATACGCAAATAAATTATTTTTCTTTACCTTAAGATTTTTCAGTAAAATAATAAGAAAATTGCCTTCATGTTTATTCTGCATTTGTTTAATTTTTTTTATATATTTTTTTTTTGTTTTTG
The DNA here is from genome assembly GCA_951828415.1 of Anomoia purmunda. Lineage (NCBI taxonomy): Eukaryota > Metazoa > Arthropoda > Insecta > Diptera > Tephritidae > Anomoia > Anomoia purmunda. The sequence continues at coordinate 13,168,800 of OX639994.1, forward strand.
TGTTATTTGGTATTTTTTAATTTTTTTAAAGAAGTAATAAATAAGAATATACGAAATTTTAAAAAGAGAATATTTGTATGAAAATATTATTTTTCTTTCAATTTATTTACATTAGTAGAATAGGAAAATTGACGCCATATTTATTCCGTATTTTTATATTTTGTTCAATGCGATCTGCTATAAAACGTTAAAAAAATTTTCACGAATTTAAAATCGCCTTAAAATGTCATCTATGCGCTGGTATTATTTTGCACAGCTCTGTGTGCATTTTTATGTCTAAGCTACGTTGGCGACATTTTGCCTCTGCTAGCCATGGCATTGTTTCGAGGTCTATAATGCAATTAGGATCACTCACCAAAACTCAAATTTTCCTTTTACTTCCAATTGCATTTCGCAAAGGTTGTTTTGTTGTTTTTTGTTTTCGTTGTTGTATATATCCTTTTACCACAAAATACAATTCCCAGACATACAGGTTATTTGGCTTGTCGATATTCGATGTCAATGTTGTCTTAATCGTAGTTGTTGTAGTCATTTTTACATTCCCCAATGATGTTCTTATCTTGCATATTTATTGTGTTTTAGTTTTTGTTACATAGCTATAGCTATTCCGGCTACAACGGATTGACAGATTATTCATCATTATCGAAGGATCAGACAAATAATGCATACTACATACTAGCTTTCGCAGTTAGGGAGTTGAAGAAATAAATTAATACGAATATGTTCGCAATGCAAAGCAAAACCCATAGAAATTCATTAAGCTATCCAATTACTTCTGGGACAAATTCCCACAATATGCACGCATACAAATGCAATGGTAGATATGCACATGTATGTGCGTGTATGTGTGTGTGTGTATGTGAATACATAGGACTTTTTGGATTACCGGCAGGTAAATGCAGAATTAGTGAATGAAAATGTTTAGTAGAAAATTAGTGTTTCCTATGTCTTCTTCTTGTTATTGTTTGGCACTACCTAAGCTGTGGGCTGAGACTAAAAACTTCGTCATGCCTCGTCGCCACTTTCCTTTGCAAAGTAGAGGAAATTATTAACTAAAACTATAATTGCAACTATAACTTTAACCGTAACAATAACTGTAATTATGACAATATCTATAACTATAACTATATTCACAGAAGTTCCTAATTGGCAATTTAAGTCTTAAGTGTAGCCCAATTTAAGAAACACAAATTCAAATTATTAATTGCCAATTAATACTTATTTAGTTGGTAATAAATTTGTTTTAGATTCTCTATGCAACCCTGTAAAGTCTGTTCAATGAGAAGATCAAAACGTATGATAAAGCGAAATGATATTCAAATCTAAAGAGAAAAACTCAAGGCGAATTCATATAAGGTGAAGTTGAGCAAGCAGCTGATTGAATTCGCTTGGTGAACGTTAAGTCAAAATAATGTGTTTGTTGTAAATAATACTGTCACTGTGCGTATATTTCGTTAGTGTAAATGTTTGTTTTTGTACTTATAACACCACCTGATTTGAATTCGGCCTGAGAAAAAATAAAACAACCACAGCTGAAAAAATTGATGGCAAAGAAAGTTAAAAAAAAAATGTCAATGAAAGTATATCTTAAACAGTAAATTTCTTTTTAAAATTTTATTATAACCAAAACCCAAAAGGAGAGGCTGAGATGAAGTGAAATGGTAAAGTCGCCGTTCTCGACTTATGGGAAGAGCGAGTGGAGGATCTCTGTGGGTTGCGGAATATCGCGTACGTCTACTTACAGCTCACGAGAGTGTGAAGTGAAATTGAACAATTTTACAAATACATGAATTAAATAGTAATATGTCAAAACTTATTTTTGGGAAAATGAGCAAAAGAACTCGATTAAAGTGGATTTGAATTCCATTTAACTATACGAGTATTCAAATATAACGATCTACTTATGAAAAAATAAAGTTTGCATTCAACCTGCCGTCACCCCTTTAGTTCATAAAACCAAAATCGATTTTCTCCATAACTGTTTAATTTATTATTAGATTCCAAAGTAGAATATATCGTTGAACAGATAATTTTGAGTGCTATATATTATTTTTATTTTTTATTATTTTACTAAAGAGTGGTTACTTGACCTCTAGTACTAAGTTGAAATACTTTAATTTCTACCTACCGTCCCTGAAAAAGTTTTAGGTTACTTAAAATTAAACATTTTAGTACACAATGTATTTCTTACTTTGGAAAGAAAATAACAGTAAAATAATCAGAATTATAATTTGCACGATATATAGCGTAATTAATAAAAAAGTTATGAAGTTATGGCTGCTTTTAGGACACGCCAAGCGCGAAAATGTTTATGTGCCTAAAATGCTCTCAAACCTTTGAAATTAGGGGAGGAATTGCTAACTTTTTCTAGCGACCCATTCTAAGATATACACAAATTCTAAGTCCAAAGATTTTAATGTTTTCCTGTTGTGAGTCTGCCAATCACTTTGTGAATTTTACGTGATAGAAACTTTCAAAAATTCCACACTCGCGGTAATTACAAAGGACATGGGGAATATGCGATTTGGCACATTTCCAATTAAATGTTGTAATAGGTATTCAATACATACATATCTCAAATCATACCTCACACTCAATGTGCTATCTGAAATATCCAACACAATGGTTTAATCCTGCTCGTTTGTAACACTAATCCACCCTCTCGCTCTCTCTCTCTCTCTCTCTGTCTCTCTGTCTCTCTGTCTAAGTCAACACACAACTTTTACACCTATTCATATTGCGCAAAAATCCCTCGATTAATTGTGAAATTCCGAACTAATTCGATTGCTTTCTAATCCCGACGGCTCAGTACTGACATGTGTTATAAGGATAGCGCATAAGGATAATATTGAATTTCTTTAACCCCCTATTGAATGTTAAGGTTTAAATTTTCCATAGAAAATAGCTCACATCGCTTCCACGAATGGTCAAACTAACTAGATGTGTGTTTGTGTATTTGTGTATTTGTGTTTGGGTGCCTAAGGTGACAAAATAAAAAGACACAAAAGAAAGTAAGGCATCAAAAGGCAGACAAAAACAAGCCTCACACACAAGGAATCCCAATGGCACACCAACAGCGCACCAAAAGGACAAAGAGGAAGAATAAGCAGCTGGAATTAGGCTTATTATAAGCTGAAAAGGCATTGAATGTCAACCAAAAGTGCTGCCATCGCACAGATCAAATTTGCACGTGTACTCGTAGTTGTATTTGTGTGGATGCATGTGAAGCCCGCTGTGAAAAGCAAAACTACTACAACAAATATTCTACTTCAAGCACTGGTATATCAATGCAGGTTTTCATAGCAGTGCGAAAGTGATTGCGACACAGCGACATCTACCTTCGAATTGTGGAAGTGGCAAAACTAAGATGGAAAATCATAGTTAGAAGTAAGAAGAAGTAAGTAAACTTTTAATCAAATTTAATGCTACACTCAAGCGAGCCTTTAAAGATAATGTTCGAAAATATTGGCAAATTAACTTGAGTACAGTTTTTCTTTTAGAGTCGAGTTAATTTAAATGTATGCTTTTTTTATTTCTTCCCACTTTTGAAAGACGTCTACATTTTAATAATATGCGGTCTGTTTTCTTTCCTTACGGTAATGTTTGAGGAAAAGCCTGCTACAAATAGTATGATATGATATCACTAAGGATGGCACGTGGATTTTTTCCAATTACATAAAACTAATTAAAAATTATTAGTGATTTAAAAGAAAAAAATTATAATTTTCGCAGTAAAGAAAACAAAAAAATAACTAGTTTTTATAAATTGTAAATCATTAATAAGACTTCTAGGTTTGAACCAATAAACTTGAGGTTCTATAGACTATTGCGACGGAAATAGTGGGGCTATCGAAATTATACTTTAGTTTCGTTTAGATACAAGTACGAATTTTGAACTGGTCTATCGAATGGTATGACTCTGATGCATAGCCTAGCTAATTCGTCAGTTGGTAGGCTGCTGATGCACAGCTTGACGCTAGGCAGCTCAAAACCAGTAGGTTTCACTGTAGGGTTACATACATAAATATGTTGGTATATTAATTTAGGTGCCGGAATCAAGCAATCGTGTGTTCCGAAATCAGCAGCTTTTTCAATTCAAAACCTACTATCCCTTCGCTTGTGTCGAACCAGAGCGGTGTTGTATTAGCCTGCGTGTGGTCAACAAATATACAGTTACTTGCGACATGCTCACACAAACCAACGTCTTTAGCATTGCATTGCAGCATAAATCCTTTGTATGTATATATTTCACAGCATTAATGTGAACATATCGCATAAACAAAAACATAATTGCAATGAGACCCATGCCGCTGAGTGCACCCTCAACGTAGAGAGATGTTATATTTACATAGTTAGGAATGAAGGAGGCATAGCGTGGCAAGATTGAAACCGGAGGTGTATGCGAGGAAATGAAGGCGTTCCTACTAATCTAAACATACGGCCGACATCATGCAGAGCAAATAATTTTCTAATTTATTGCCAATTGATGTCGAACAACTCGATAGCGCGTTGGGACTCAAGCGTCAAGTAGAAATTTGAAAATTACTTGAAACTAAATACATACATACATAATGCCTACGTAGTCCGGCGGGCAATGGAAATCGTCGTCGTCCCCGGCACACTTGAGCGCAGTTGGTTGATAATTTATGGCAGCAATTCATACGCAAAATAAATGGAAGTTAGTGTGGCATGAAAGGACCGGCATGTAGCGCTCATGCGTTCGTGCAACATACAGTGTTTGTCATTATGATAGAATAACCAAATGTTCACAAATTTTGACTATTTATTTAGCTGTATTTATTTTTTTTAGAGAACTACTATATTGTTTGCTGTATCACCAACTCCATCCAAGTTTCAAACTTAGTTCAAATTGGGTGAAAAAACTCCACTTTGCGCAAGCTGTTAAAATTATTAATTAGAATTTTTATAACAAATTGGCGTACGCAGTTTTATAGACCATTCAATTTTAGTGCAACAAAGTGCAAGTTAGAAGTCGCTAAAAAGAAATCCATTATTTTTCCAATAGATGGCTTTAGTAACCTGTATCTCGCGTTATGTAAGTGTAATCGGGTTATGATATATTTCGTTAGAGAGATAAAATTTCGTGCTAAAATAAATTCTCAGACAGTTTCGCGACTGCTTGGTTCAGTATTGTAAGAGCTCGCGTCAAAGATGGTCGCTATATTTTACCAGTTTTCTTCGAAAACCTAATAGACGGAAATTCCATTCGTGAATCGCAGCTGAATCGCAACGAAATCGATTCATTTCTGAAGGGGATGGTTACTGGTGATGAAAAGTGGGACACTTAAGACAACTTCATCAGAAGCCGGTCGAAGTCGAATACTGGTGAGCCGACGCAAACGGTCGCCAAGCCGGGTTTGACGGTCAGGATGGTTTTGTTGTGCGTTCGGTAGGATTGGCAGGGAATCATTTACTATGAGCTGCTGCTCTACGGCCAAGCTCTTAATGTAGGTCTGTACTGTCAGCAATTGGACCGTCTGAAGGAACAAATCATCTAGAAACCGAAGGCTTTGGCCAATATGAGACGGATTGTGTTCCCTCAGGACAACGCCAAACCACACACACATCGATAGTGACGCGCCAAAAGCTCCGAAAGCTTGGTTGGGAGGTTCTTATGCATCCACCTTATAGTCCGGACTTGGCACCTAGTTATTATTACCTGTTACTGTCTATGGCGAATGATTTTGTTGGTGAAAAATTCGCCTCAAGAGTAGCTTGGGAAAATTGACTGTACCAGTTTTTTTGTCAATAAGGATGAGGATTTCTATGAGAGCGGAATTATGAAATTGCCTTCGAAATGGCAACCTAAATCAGATTATTCTAACGAAGCAAAATAAACCCTTCAATTTAATGCAAACAAATGGATTTAGTTTTACTCTAAATCTAAAAAATTCATAAATTATTTTTTGGCCTGATTTTATTAAACGGCAATATTAATTTTTGAGCTCAAGGCTAGTATTAGGAAAGTATTTTGGAAAAAAACCAACAACAGTCAGGAGTGGGCTGCATGCCAATATTTTTCATAAAAATTCGAATTAAAAATTTTAGTCATGTGTAAAGTTTAGATTTAAGGAAAATATGGTAATAGTTAAAATTATGCTATGGTTATGACGTGCACTGTACACATACATAAGTATATAAGTAAGGAAAATAGCCAGTATGTCACAGAGCTACATATGTATACACAATATGTATTTTCCCATTGCATACCCTGTTGATTGTGTATTTGTTGGTTCAAGTGTCACCACAAAGTGATTTTTCAAGAAGTCGCAAGTTACGTTAAAATTTTCCAATATTACCGCTCCTTGGATATTGTGTTTATGTTGTACATATCTACAGCATGACATATATGTATGGAACACAAACAGTCGTCGCCGAATACATATGTACATCCATTCCGGTTTGTTTGATTATTTATTTAATCATTAGGTCAGCATTTGTTGTTTGCATAAATGTTTCCTGTGTCGCGCGGACCTCACGCAAGCGGCATGCCACCACACAACCAAATCAATTGATTCAAGTAAGTAGAGAGTTTCACAATCTATTATCGTAACACATCTACATTATGAGTATTGTTCAATAGATAAATATTTTCTTTCATTGTTGTTTGTAATTTTGTGAATTGGTACAATGCCTAGTATCGATCTGGCTATTTTTGTGTGCGCGTGTGTGCACAATTGTTTCAATTGTCTTCATGGTCCTTTCTTTCTAGTCTCCCCCCTTTTTAGAACTCACACAATATAGACAATAGTCAGGGTTAGGTTTAATGATGCGGTAGACACAGTTCAATTAAACTATTATTGTATTGTCGGTTCTGTTGTCTCAGCTTGCAATTTTTTCTAACGAAATACACTCTTGCATTATCGATATTTATTTGGTAGGTTTCGAATTTTTAGTAGAAAAATCGCTTGATTGATTTCTTTGTTGCCCAAACGAGGTATCACCTTTCAAGCGAAAAAATGTGGTAAGTTTAAATTTCGTTTGAACAAGGGTGGTTGTTTTTTTGCAGCAGTGGCAATCAATTCTATCTCGTTAACTTCAATTTACGCCGAACTAACCCAGGTTCAGTAATAAGCGTGTGGAAATTTTGAATGAAATTCAGTAATCGTTGTTCTTTCGCCATTTTTTTCGGTAACTCTTAATTCTATCAATCTATGACTTCTAGATTTTCTACGCGAAAACCCAAGTCGCGTAAATTTTTTTGGGCAGTTCCAACAACTCCATAGATTTGACTCAACACTTTCCCCTCCAACCCCATTTGAACAAAAAACTCACATTCTTCGCTTACAGTATTCAATTGACTCAGTAACTGAAGACCGTCAGTTCGGTAGCGTTTCACGGTTTGGGCCTTAGATCAGCTCGAAATGGACAACAATTTATCTCATATTTTCCAACGGAGCTCACTTTCATTTCGTCGCCTACGTTCACAAGCAAAACTGTCACATTTCAGGAACGTAACACTCGCACGAGATCGTCGAGAAGCCAAAGCAGCCTCACAGAGTTACAGTTTGGTGTAGATTTAGAACAGAGGAATCATTGGATTGTTTCCCCTTTGAAAAAAAAGCTGGAGTCATTTTGGTTAACGACGAGTACTCCAGAGGTATAATAAATGAAAAAAAATGGCTGAAAATTCAAGGATGGCGCTCCATGCCACATACTTCTTGCCATAATTGATCTTTTTCGCGCCAAGTTCCGTAATCGCGTTAACTGCCATCCCGGCGATGTCAATTGTTGGGCTTTTTTTTTTTGAGGGGTGGGGAGAAGGAGCGATTTTATTCGAACATTCCATTAAAGATTAATTCCCTTAAGGCGAGTACCGAGCAAGCCATTCGTGTGATAGATGCAAAGCCGTCACCGAGGCCTTGGATGACTGGGTTAACAACAACAGCCGAGGCAACCACATAATGAAGTCGTGGTCCATAAATTAGGGGAATGCTTGCTCATTCGAATAAATAATAAATTATTTTGTTCATTCTTTAGAGTTCTTAAAAAAATCACTATGTGGCCAAGGTGTATTTGCAGGGTACGAATGAGGTTCTCAGATCAAAAACGAAAGACGATACAACTTGAATAATGAAACTGTAATAAACGTCAGGATAGTTCCGTACGATCCGTACGCAAGTTGCAAGGGAAGCTATTCAACTTATAAAATTTACAAAATTTTTAATTTTTAAATTTTTGGATTTATTTTTTCAAAATTGGATTTCTTTCATTCTCCAACATCTCCTTTACGATAGCAAACATTAAGTTGAAAATGCGGAAATTTTCAAATTTTAAAATTTGCATACCTTTGAATTTCAAAAATTTATATTTTTGTAAGAAAAATTTCAGAATTCTTTAAGATCAATCAAAAGTATTGTACAAAACCAAAAACTTTATTAAAAAATTTTATAATTTTTTTTAATTTTCCAAATTAAACTTATTTTTCGAAATTTTGTTTTTCAAATTATTTTTGTATATACTGAAATATGTCCTATATAATATCAAGCAATGTAATATTATCGATTTTGAGCAATTCCGAAAATGAACTTGAAATAAAAAAGTAATGGTGAAATTGTCATATTTGCATAACTTTAAAATTCAAAAATTCACATCTTTGTAAAGAAAACAAAGCACCCTCTTGAAAATTTCAGAATTAAGGCAAAAATTTAACGCTTTACACAACTCTTGAAATTTTTGAAATTCCAAAATTTTATTTTTTTTTTTAATTTTAATCTCCGAAATTTTTGTATAGCCTAAAATATCTCTTTTGCAACAAACTTAGAGCCGCCTTTGAAGAATGGAAAGTTATGAACTCATTAAAAATTAAAAATTGAAAGTTCACATTTGTATTTTGTATTATTTTTTCCGAAACCTTTTTTAAAATTTTTTTTTTTTGGCGGACAAGTATCTCCTTAGAAAAATTTTTGAATTTTAATTTGGAAATATTCTAAAACTGAACCTGAAAAATAATAATATATTGTATAACTTTCGAATAAAAAGTTTTTAAATTTTTCACGTGGCCAAAATTAATTCAAATTAAAAATTTACGACTTCAACTAATGCAAATAATAAAATTATATAAAATTGTATGATATTACTTCTATTCAGAAATTACAATTAAAATAATGTATAGTATTTTGTTGTTGTTTTTCAAAGTAAATTGTTTAGATTTTTCAACTAATTGCAATATGAAGTAAATAGAAAATTACGAGTATAAAACGGACTGCAGCTATTTCATTGTAATTGCAAATCTCGTGCGCTATTTTGTCTACTCCGCTTTAATTACCAAAAATCAACTAGAAGCAGTTAGAAGAATAGCATTAGTTATTAGTATGATTGTCGAAAGGTACCACCTCGTAAAAACAACTGTTGCTGTTGACTATGTCCTTGTTGCTTGCCTCTGGCCATTGCAAACCTGACAACATTTTCCAACTGCTCAACCTCTGCTATGCTTGCATGAATTGTAATTTGGTGTCACCGCAAAAATTTTATCTTGCTAAAAATAACAACCAACAACAATGGCAGTTCTAAATTTCCAAAAGTATGCAGAACATAAGAAAACTACCAACAAAGTTACAACAACGCCACTTTCACAAGCGCCACATGTACCGAGTACGAGAACGAATAGACTAACCGCAGAACGAAGATATGTATGGGAGGCAAAGAGCTATGAAAACCCCAAAAACCACACAATTTGCAAGTGGCCATTGTAACGGCAGATTGGAGCAGGTCAACATGATATGCCAAATGGAGGCTCATAGACGCCGCGTGAATTGCAGCAGGCGAAAATGTTGAATTTGAATGGCAGCAGACGGGGAAAAAGCAAAAGTGAAAATGTAGTGGAAGAAGAGAGGACTTTTTGGTTAATAAAATGTTGCAGTTGCACAAACATGAACACCAGTTTAGTGCAAAGTCACAAAAAATAAGCAAACATTTTGTAACTGCAATGCAAATTTCTTCGCAAGTGGAACATGAGGTAAAAACGAAAATTGTGATTTTATATTTGTTTTTTTTTTTTTTGTATGCATATAAAGTCTATGGATGTTAGTGGCGGAAAAAGTGCTATAAACGTAGCGCTAATGTTCCACGTTGCGCCAGCCAACTCACCTGTGACTCCATAAAAAAATAAAAATCATTTGTCTGCCAACTCAAACTTTCCTTGTGCTTTCGTCTACGAGTAGGTACTAACTTCGCTTTTATCTGTCTTCCGTTGTGCAAAAATGCATGTTTACTGCTACTTTTTGTTGTTGTTGTTTCTTTGTTGCTGTACACCTAAATCACGTTGACACAAAACAGCAGCATTTAAATCATTTTTAAGCGACTCTACTCTAGCGCAACTCTACAACTCACTGCAACTCCTCAACTCATCTCAACACTGAACTTCGCTTTTAGTTGCTTGACTTCATGCATACCAAAAACCGTTACGCGCCCGAAACCCCACACGGCACAAACTATGTATACTCGTATATGTTGGTACGCAACTGTAAAGTCGACGACTCTCCATGGACCAATTTTATCTCGTTTTTATGTTTCCTTCTGTTTCATTTTAGTGGAAATTTCTATTTTTCCGTGTCTGTTCATTGTGCGTTGTGTGAACGTGAGTTTGCTTTATTGGAATTTATTGCGTCGCGTTTTTACGCCTAATAGCTACAATTGGAAAGGGGGAGTGGAAGGGGGGGGGGCAGCAATGGTGGCTGTTAGACGGAAACTTTCTTTTACATATTACCCCCGCTGCTCCTTTTGCTATTATTGTTCCTTGGTGTGCAACTTGCTATAATTGTGGCGTATATCCTCGCCCCGCGCTAGTCTTAAATGTTTCGCCCAATCATTCATGGGTACTTGTGAAAAAGAAACAGATGTGTTTTGGAAAAATTAAAATGTAAGCAAGTAATTTATTAAATTTGTTTTTACCTATAAAGCGCAGGTTTGCAATCACCCTCTTTGCGATTCAGCAGCCACCCTTTGCAATCAACTAGATAACTCAATTGCATAGACGTCTAGCATTTTGTTTTTTTTTTTGTTTTTTGCGATGGATTGTTGGTCATAAATTTCGTTTTAAGTCATACTCCTGTCAACAGTTCTTTATGGTTGGCCAAATTTTTCATTGATAAAGCCATAAGCTTTTTCCAAATTTCACAGATGTGCAATGTGGGTAAGACACAGCTTGAGAAGCGTAGCGAGGGGCGGCGTATTTTATAGCATAGAGCGAAAAGAGAGCCAGAAGCGACGTGAGTGCGAATCGCTGAAGGGGAGAATGCAGCCTCTCTTCCACAAAATAAGGCAGCCATCAAACGATCAGCGCTGATTCCTGCGTAGATTTAGAAGAAACTCTGGGGTAGCGGACGTTTCGAGTGCCCTTGAGATGTGCAGGAAATACTTTCCACCACTTTTGAAAGGCAACAATGGTGGCACGTTTGATGAATAGGTACTTAGATTCATGTTTAGGTTAGGTTAGGCTAGATAGCAGTCCCTAGTGAGGCTCACTTGGGCTTCTTCTTCAGGCCCCTAATTTCAATTGAACTGAGATCGTCAAGCTCATTAAAGAAGCTACGTCAGGTCTCATTGTGGCTAGTGCCGGACAGAGACAGAGAAGGTGATGTATGGCCTATTCCCCTCTAAGCCACTACAACTACTACAGAAATCATGCCAGGGTACCCTAGTCTGGCTGAATATACACCTGTTAAACAATGGCCAGTTAGGACTGTAGTCGTCGTGTTAATAGTCGAAGGGAGATTTCGTTCGTTGGCCAATCAACGACGGCTAGAGTGCCCTTGCAATTTGGCAAGTGGATTCAGCCTATCACCTATAGTTGGCGAGCCTAACAAATTTCTCGTTGATCATGTATGTAGAGGAATGCTAGGTGAATCACTGATATCAGAGTCAGGCAGAGTCGTGCCTTGACGAGCTCGCTCATCAGCTTCACAGTTACCCCTTATCACAAAATGACCGCGAATCTACAAAATATGTGTTGAAAGTGTCTCAGCCATCTCGTTAAGTGATCGGCGGCATTTCGCAGCTACCCTTGATATCATCGAGATTTTTTTGAGAATTTAATAGCCATATGGTTGCCAGTGAAAATACAGATTTTATCACTTGAAAACCCGAATCACATTGGACCAGTGAGCCAGAGCCAAATCGACTTCAAAGCCGAATATTCATGGTTCAAAGGTGATGCTGGGTATTTGGTGGGATCAAAAGTGTGTAGTGTATTATAAGCTGATAAAACCAGGTGCCACCACTAAATTTTGGGAGACCACCAGACACCAATCATTGATTTTCCAACACAACAATCATCGGCCTAATGTGCGCAACTCATTACAACCTAATTTGAAAATAACAGATCAGATGGCTTACCCCAGAAAATTAAATAGGGACTGTTTTGTATTGCGAGGCGATATTTAAATTTAAAAAATTAGAAGTTTTTTCTGAAGTTGTTAACCTTTTTTTACAAATATAACACTACGTTAAAAAAACCTGTTTGTTTTTTTTTGCACTAAAAACACTTACCATAAACTCTTAAATGCTTTGTATATTTAATGCATTTATTAGAATTAGCACTTTTTCAAGAAGTTGCAAAATGGCGTTCACTTACCTGAAATGAAAGAGATGATAAGGGTTAATAAATATTACAAGCTTAAGTAAAAAAAAGTGAGTCCTAAGAGTGGTTGAGACGAATATTTAAAAATATCCAATAAATTTTTTGTACGTTATATGAAGCTGTAAAATTCGTATAGTGCAAAGTATTTATGATATTTAATACCGCTGAATTATTTGCTGAAGGTAGTCATAACAGTTCGACCGTAGTAGCAACTCAGCGCCATCTAGCTGAGAAACCAGGAAGTTACAAAGCCAAAACGAAAACTCACTGCACGCGGATATGATGCTTGTGGGGTCGTGCAAGGACTGCCGCCCACAAAACTGAGAATGCTGCCTAGATATGTGGCTAGTAGGCTATGTGAAATTTTCAAACTCATCCACTCAATCGAAAAATAAGCGAACGAACGTGATAAATAAATGTGACAAAGATTCTGATGATTGGCTTTTCGAAACACTTGAAAATATATATTAAATAATAAATGAAAACAATTTTAAAAACACTTAGTCGAAAGATTTGAGCCAGAAAAAAGTCGGCTTGCCTTTTTAATTTGAATTACAATCGCAAAAAACTTAAGAAAATATCTAGTATGCTTTGAGAACGAGCGCGGTTGAGCAGTTTTCATTCATTTTGACTCCAATTTTAGTTTAGCTATAGCGAATATATGTTAAGGAAACAAATCCTTATATTATTCTTCTTAAAAAAAACCTAGATTCCGGGGTTAATTTACATAAACGCATGACATCAGAAAATGCACAGAAAGAAGTATGTGACGAATAAATTTTAATGATCTTGCTGGCAAGGGAATATATCCAAAGCACGATATCTAACAGCCTAAAAGGATATATCATTTCGTGGTTACTTTTTACAAATTCGATTTATTTTAACCTAACAATTCTATATGAACAATATAGAATCTCCCCATAGAGTCATCAATTTTGCGCCACCTTGTACTAAGCATATCTGGCATCAAGCTAGTTTAGAATTAGTTAGTTGGATTGCAGGGATCAGCATGAACTACATATGTACGTGCAATATGTAGACCAAATGTAACTTCTACTATTCTACGCTATCAAATGACTTTCCCATCATTTTGTATTATAAGAGCACACATCTGAACATACAGATCATCTAGCGCCACTCTGCCACTCTGTTACACTTGCCCGAGTGGGCTGACTGACTGACAGCGTAGGGGAGAGACTCAAAGCCGTATTTGATGTAATTAAAAACAATTACGAGCCTCATTAAGGCACTGCGACTGTTTGGAAAAGAGACAGCCGCCTGCTTGTTTGGATTACATATTGTATTAAGTTCACAAGGAAACTTAATGTGCGCACATATGTGCATACATATTTACTGGCATATTTCCATGTGTGTGTGTGTGTGTGTGTAAAGCATTTGGGTAAACATTGCCTTCAAACGCCTTCGAAAAACGATCGCTATGTCCGCTCACCATTAGCGGCAAAACAGCCACAAACGAAATCACACGCCCTAATGGCAATGCGTAGCATATCGCCCCCACCTCTTTCTTTTTTTTTTTACTCTAGCACAGCGTAATCATCAGACGCATTAGAGGCATTAGTGGCATTAGTAGAACATCCTCTAGATCAAAACGTTGTTGCACTTTCTTCTGCTCTACGGCTGCTATTCGAACTCGCACAGCGCCTACGCATTTCTTTTTTCATACTGCCACTCTAACTCGAATTCACACAATTAATTTTTGACAGTCTCAAGTGGTAGCGACGAATTGAGAAATTGAACAGGAATTTTGATGCTGCTGCTGCTGCTGCATTCGATGTTGTTGTTGTATTTGTGCTGATTGTATTTATTGCTTTTATTTTCACACACACGCACACACACAACAACTCAGTGACGCGAACGCCAAATGCATTTGCCCCCTGCCAGTGTTCCACAGCCTTCATTTTAAATGAGAACAATAAAAATTATAAAGACAATTTAATATCTGTTTGTGAGTGATGTGACAAGCCGCTACAGCGGCCACTTCAAACCACATACGACGGATACTCGTACTCATCGGCGTTAATGTAACGCTCTTGCTGGCGGAGAATGAATGAAATTTTCATTTCGGTTAGTGTTCATTTAATTGGGTTAATGCGATTAACACAAGCGGGGTGCAGGCCGCGTGGAAAACGAAAAACAAACAGCACTAAGATGTGCGACAGACCGGCCCGCAGTTTAAGTCGACTTTTTCACAAGGCAATACTCGTATATTTACTTGCAAACAGATGTATGTATGTTCGTTACCACCACTTTGAAATCCGGCACTAAATGAAGCCTGGATTTCTTCTCAACAAATCAATCAAATAGATTTTGTCGCCTATTCGCTAGAGTTGCATGTTCTTGTCTGCCACTTGTTGGTGGCAAGCTGTTGATCGGCAACACAATTCCACTGCGAGTATTGGTATGACATGACACATGTTCTCAAGACAAGAACGCTCTACCGCAGCCCTGAGGGAATGTCATTCGCAACTTGTTGACAGTACACTTGCCCAGCAAGCGAAACTCAACAGAAAGTAGTGTGATTTTTTATTGTATTATACTGAAATGACTTTCATTCAACATCAATTGTTAAATCTTTTTTCAAGTACAGTCTTACGAAGCGTGACGAAATGGGTGATCTATTTAGAGGTACTTTTTTAAAATTAAAAATGAATGACGCTTCGCAAAAGCGCCATCTTAATAGAACGAATGAGAACGTTGAGATGACGAGCTTCAAGCATCAGATAGTAAAGAGTTCGTTATAATCCATTATCATCCACGGTTAAGTTCCGGTCGAGCTCTTTCTGAAATAGTTTGCACCGCTGACCACAACAGCCCATAAACCACTTGAGCCTGGTTCTAGGCAGGAAGCAATCGCAGAGGCCTAACAAGATGAAGAGTCTCTCCCCTAAGCTTATGATGTCATAGGTAAGCTTTTAATGTTCTATGAAGTTTTCGTCCGGTGGAATGCGCTAGAGAAAGCATGGTGCAACGGACCCCACTTATCGGAGTCAGTTAAGGTTTTCAGATCACCCCGACTCAGGCAATGAACGTTGAGTTAGCCTTAAGGATTTCTACTCTGCAGATCTCTGCATATCTAGGCTTGCTTTGAGCAGCTCTTTTCTCACAGTCATCTCCCAAGAGCTGAGTGAGTTGGAGATATCTGCGGAAGCGAGCGAACGGTGAGTTTCTCCACGGAGAGATCGAAGATTGATGGAAGTGACCATTGAGACGTATTCTACGTATATGTGGGTACCCGCCAACATCCGCTTTACGCACGCTCCGGCACGCTTTTAGTGTCTTCCATGCAGAAGTGGGTACCATTGAGGAAGCAGTAAGTTGGCTGTTTAATTGTGTGCGGTGTCGATATGGAAGCTAAGCGACAATTAGACCTTGTGCGCTCAAACTAGTCGAGGAATACCATGCCGTACTTTCAATCGCGTCCGACTGCTTTATAGTTAGAGAGCTGAACCCTACAACATAGCAGGATACTGCAGAGAGATGACGATTGAACTATAATGGGCACCAGCGAGATGATCTTATCGAGAAATAGGATGAGGGGGAGTATTATTAACCACTTGCGAACTACTCCTCCAACATACATAGGTCAGCGAGCGCTCATAGAAAACCAGGATATATGCAACTGCAAAGCCTTTCAGGTCCTGGATAAATTGACAGTGATCACGGGAGCTCCTCAAGCTTACAAATGAGCAATTAAATGATGAAGATTAGAAGTCGCGTTTTGGGAAAAGTATTATAATTGATTCATACTAGTTCTTTATAGTATAGTTCATTTTCTACAACATTCGCCGTCGCCGACGCTCGAAAGTAATGATCTCAGTCTAACAAGTTAAAGAAAAGGCCAGAGCAGATACTAAAAGCCGGTGGGTTAAAATGAGCACATGCAGAGTATCGCATTTACTCCTCCATTCGCTCGATCAGCTAAGAATACGAAGTTTGCAGAGACTGTCCAAACAAGCAAAGAAAACCATAAAATTCACAAAGGGAGATTGTAAGAACGTAGCGAGTTTGAGGTCGGGAATTCAATGTTGCAATTTGGTTCTAATGATAAGCTAGGTAAATGATTTCCAATCTGAATTTTTTGAAAATGATTTATAAAGGTATTTTTACGCTGCTCTTTTTTTGCCATCTGCATAGAGAAATCATTTCAATAAAAAAATTGTATTTTGAACTCAAACTATCCTCGGGCTGGAATTTTTAAGTGAAAACACTCAACTTTTTGTTTGAAAATGTTTCATTATTTCCTACAGCAGCTACATTTTATATTCAGCACTCCAAATCATGTGTTACAAAAATAAAGATTTTTCCTATTCGAAAATCATTTCGTCTGCAAGAATTTACGTTAGTCGTTATGAGGCCACAAATAAACGCAGCACTGCACAAAATCGTATGACTCGGCGCCAATAAATTTCACGCGGCATGTGCCATGTACACCAACTTGCCTTTCTTCATTCAATCTTACGACTACAACTGGCCGACATTTCCACATTCGTTGTAGAGTTGCCAAGAAAATCGCTTTGGTCGATCGTGTGGCTGCGCAGAGGGAATTTACATACAATATATGAACAGATATTGAGCGTGACAGGGAAATTATGTCTGTACATTAAAATGTCACTTCGCTGTAGCGGCGGAGTGCATCTTTTTCCACTGAAGTGCACAGTGGTGTGAGTTGAGGTAATTTGTGCACAGTTTTACATACGTTACAAAGCATTTCGTTTTTTTTTTTTTTTTGGGTACTACAGCGTCCAAACGTCAGGGCACAGCGATCGGAGAATCTCGGCTAATATTGACGTGATAGCTGGTAAATTTTAAACAATCGCCCTTTATGCGAATGTCTAGGAATGCGCAGTTGTGTAACTAATTTATTTTCCACATTTTCCTTTCGAATTTGAATGTGTAGTGGTGGTGTGGAGCAGCATATGTATATTTGCTTACTCACATTAAGTTTGAAAAATCTGCAGTAGGCCTTCATTTCGGAGTTACGGGTGAACGGCGATCAATTAACGGTAATTGATTGTGTCAACAATAGTTGTGCCGTCTTTGGTCTAATTTTAAAGCAAATAAAGTAGGTACATGCGTTGGGAAATGTGAGATGTAAAGATTTTTCAAATTTGGTACAGAAATTTGAAGAGGCCCGAAGAGATGAATGACTTTGCACGTAAATCGACAACAAATACAACTGGCTTGCCATAACACTTGGAGAGTTCGTAGATATTATATTTGACCTGAGAGAACTGAGAGAACGGTATACGGAACTTCAGATGCTACCCTGCAAGAATAGCGCATGGATGTTAGATTGGTTGAGGATAGATAGCAAAAGTTTTTTTTTTTATCTCACCTTTCCTTAAACCATACCGACCTAGTGACATATTCCCATAGCCGCTCCAGTGTGATAGAATCGAAAAAAAACCTGTAGCGCCGATGTCAAACAATCTCCTGAATGAAAATTAAGGCAGAGCGGCCGCCGTAGCCGAATGTGTTGATCTGTCCCGGGTTGAAATTCTGGCCGGCGCAAGTAACATCAAAAATTAAAGAAAAGCTTTTTCCAGCAGGCAATGACAAACCTCCGAGTGTATTTCGGCCAAATATCAAGCTATTTTGTAAGGGTCAAATTATGGGTCCGTGTGTAGAAAGTCACGCCAGTGGGGAAGTCCCTAATTGCCATTCATTTGGGTCAGAACGATTATATTACAAACGATACAAGCAGGTCTTGATTTCCAGGAGATTGGTGGGGTCACTCTGTCATTTTCGGTTTAAGAGCTCACCAGGGTTTGCAGCGTCTATTTACCAGTGGGCGTGGCTGGACAATTATTGGGGAAGGTACCGCTGCCAGCCTGGTTGATGTCCTTGTGAGAGTAAGGGATGCTCACATCATCACACAGAAAATAAAATGTACGGAACATGATAAGAAAACCGTAGGACTTTACCACGTCAACCACAGCTCTCATGTAAAGGAACTTAGGTTCGGTGTTGTCTTTATGGTGGGAGAAAGACTACCTCGACGACTTTCGAATAGCAATAATGCGGCTAAGGAACAAAAAGGCGGATCGTTAGTTCGCGACGGGAATGGGTTTGGAGGTGACCGACAACGACCACGAGGTATTTAGCAGTTTTATGTAAAATACGACGAATAATATTTTTCTAAAACATTTTAACCCTTCAATAGATGGCCCTCTTTTACCAATTTTTAAGAAAACAACAGAAAATGCAAATAAAACAGATATATCACGAATTAAAATGTTAAACAATATTATTTGTCATATAATTGACATTCCCAAAATAAACATTTTTCGAGCTCAAATTTTTTAGCAGCTTTGATTTAATTTTATTTTTTAGAATTTAAGATTGTTTTTGTGACTTTTAAACGAAAAAATATAATAACGGTAGAGAATTAAAATTGGGTAGGTATTAGTAGGGATAGCCAAATGAAAAAAAAAAATCGATATCGATCGTAAAAGTATCGATATTTCGATATTTTTACCTCGAGGCGTAAGTATTGTCAAAATATTCGATAGTAAAAAACCTAAACATATTTGGCATCACATTTGATATAAATTTGATTTTCGCAAATAAATAGCGGATATCGATTTGGGCTGTCGCACACTGTTTCTAGTGAATTGGTTTCTAGAACTGAATGATTTCGTTGGAGAAATTCACCTTTGAATCAGTTGAAATGTGGGCGTTACTCAAAAAAGTTGAAAACGAGCTTTCGACTACAAATTACGCACTCTTTCTGCGCACCCAAAAAAACTGCACACTTCTGGGGCACCATGTATACGGTAAAACAGTTAAATACCTACAAAAATACCGAACGGCTTAACAATCAAACTTTGCACAACAGTTCATCTCAAACACTCGACCCAAACTCTACCCTATTACCGAGTTTGTATGAAACAAAAACAAACAACAACAACAACAAATGGAAAGCTAAAAGCCTTTGGAGTAGTTAAAAATGTGCCAGATTCCACTGCCAAGCATTTGCAATTGTAATGTGAGTGGACGGACTATGTACGAAATGTTGGTTAGCTGGAATTAAAAAACGAACTAATCGCATTTGAATGGAGTGAGGTTACAGCAAATAAAAAAATGCGAATTAAATGACATTCATTCGCTTACTTAGCTAGTCAGGCGGTCAGGCGTGCGACAGATAGGCAACATTTTTTTTTTTTTTTTTAAATACGAATACGAATGCGAATACAATAAACTCAAATACGATTTGCATTCGAAACTTCCTGGCAGAGAAACTCAACGAGATGTTCATACGAAGACTGGACGCGCAAGGGAACTGAGTGGTAGGTGTTCAGTAAGGAAGATGCGGCATTGTGGCATTGTCCCTCACTCAACACAGATCCCTGCACAATTCCAAAGCTAGCTATGCCTCCCACTGCTGATATTTTACACCTTTCACCCTTTTTTCACGGTATTGTATAATTAAAGCTTTTGTAATGGATGCGCTGGTATTTTTACATGCAAATTTCCACACAGCGCAGCACAGTTTTGTTGTTGTTGTTGTATGTATGCTGGAAATTTGTAGATTTATATGTACATATTAATGGATGTCCATGCGGGGTGGAGACAAGGGGAAGATAGCAGGTAACGCGTTCGCGCGAGCTACTCATTTGCAAGTCGTATTGTCAACAAATTTGCATGGAAATCGTTTGACACCAACTACAACTGGAATGCAAACGAAAAAACAAAAAAAAAAAGAAAAAGAATAAAAATAAAAAGAAGCAAAAACCGAAACCGAAACAAAATCCATAGCTGTATTGTAAAAACAAAAACAAAAACTTATGCAAATAACAACCAAGCACCCACCGGTAAATGTCACATTTAGCATCTTCAGTAGATGGAAGTAATGAAAGTATTCATTCACTCGGGTTTTTTATTTCCGTATCCGTGAATTCGCCAGAGCGCAGTCGGGTGTGAGAATAGCCTCTGCCAAAATCTTATTCGCTTAACAAGTAATGGCTGCCAACTTATGCCGGCTGACTGCTGATTCCAACCCAAAGACTTTTGATCCCTCAACACTCACTTGATGTTAGAGATGCTATTGATATGGTGCTGTTGCGGTTCCTGTGTTGTTTGGTATTTGACACTTTCGTATAGGATTATAATATTTTTTTAATTAAGTTGCCACAAACTATCGCTGCTGCTGAAGTCAAACAAAGAAAAAAAGGGTATTCATAATGTGGACTAAGTATCTTTGTTCAATGTAAGTAGTAAGGTCTAAAATTTGCTGGCCAATCTAATTTAGATTTGTCGCAGATACTAAATATGGGCCACCCTTTTACAAACTGATATTAATCGGCCGCGTCAAATTTTTTTGTATTACCTTTTTTGCTACCAAACCTATCTATGTCTCGTATGAGTCATTTTGGTTAATAAATATACCGGGAAACCTCGGCAGCCGTTGGCCTGCCTACAACTTATGTTTAATTTAATTAGATTTGGCTTCTCAATAAGGTGGCAGTGGTGAGGTGATTCGTTTGACAACTATATTTTAATATTTCATATAACTTATTAAACTCGACTTTTAAAACAGGTGGCAACCCTATTCACATTATGCATAGCTATGAAAATTAGTATCGGCGAGGTGGATATTTTAATATTTCATATAACTTAAATAAAGTTTAATTAAATTTGCCTTTTCAAACAGGTGGCAATCCTTTTCAAAAATAGTTACGAGCCTTCTTTTGAGCACAACGAACCCTTTAACAGCCATATTTTAATATTTGATATCCTCACCGTATACGTAGTTATTTTATTTAAATACCCTTTTTTATAATTTTTGCAAAAGACGGCAACGCTATACAAATTTTATGTTTACAATTTGTTCGTAAATTCTCTCTGGAATCCCATTATATTATTTATTTAAATAGCGTTTTCGTAAATTTTTTGAAAGCTGGCAACCTTAATCAAATGCTTACTGTTTCAAATTGTTTCATACATTCCCAGTGAAGTAATATTAATTATTACGTTTTTTTTATTTTTTTTTTTTTTTTGGAATTTTTCATATCTGGCAACACCATTTTTCCAATCATTAAAAATGTTCTACAGAAAGAAAGAAACCAAATGAAAAATTTAAAAAATGTGAAACATAATGAGGAGTTCATAACCATAACCTCAAAAAAAAATCCATAAGCACAATTTTAGAAAAAAAAACGGTGTAGCCGTACTCGAAATTTACGAACAAACAAAAACGGATTTCCAAATATATATTTGTACAGATTTCTTTTCTTTTACAAATATATAGTGTAATATATTCTGATTGTCGATTAAAACTTCGAAATGTATAAAATTTAATATTAAATTGCGATCAAGTTTTTGACAAACAAGGAGTAGATACCGACGGAAAGCAAACAACAGAAATTCGGGTAACGGGCATTTTTCCACTCCGTATTCAACCGTAAAAGAATGTGAGAAAATATTTTGTTTGGGAAGATAATCAATTGATGATGAACCGCATCCAGAACGACTAGCCGAGGTCACTACGGATGACTTAGAAAACATCAACTTCGTAGAGAAATTAGTACTGGTAGGTAGACTTCATGGTTTTTTCTACCGGCCTTCTGTCAAAAAGGGAATTGATGCCCGATGACGTTGTCCGAGCTCAGTGTAATCAAAAAAAACCAACTCAATTTTAGAAAAAGATCATGGCTACAATCAGTTGGGATTTCAAAGAAATTTTTTTAGTGGGTTTTAAAAATCGGAACAACAGTACTGGACGATTGCTATTGCAAAGCACTATTAGAAAGACAACTCTAAGAAAACTAACACTGCTGACGAAGTGAAGTCAGCTGTTTTGAGGTATTTTAACGGAAAAATTTAGACTGTTTCTAAAGGCATAGAAATGTTAGTCAAACGCGGTAAAAAGTGTATTGAAATGAAGGAAGATTATTCAAAACAAATAATAATAAAACGTGGTTGGAAATGCAACCTGCATTTTATAATTTACTCCCGAAACTTTTGGAACCTATCACCTCTATTGGTATCAGCGACGGCATACACTTCTGCACGTATTTTTGGTTGAAGTTTTATTCACTTTTCCTGCGCCCAATTCACTCAACGACAAGCCCGCCCTCAACTCTTTGTATTCTACTTAGTAATTTTAGTTTGTTTTGCTTTAACGCTGCGATTCTCAAACGCTTTCCACCTTACTACTTTCGACGCTTGTAGCCGACGACATCAATGCCTGTGTAATCGTTGACGCCTTCGAAACCTTCTACACTTTCAATGTGCCAGTGTGAATATTCAAATTAACTTTTTAATTAAGATCCCACTTTTTCTACCACCCTCGACGCACTACCACACTTGCTGTTTGGAGGAAATGTAAGAAATTGTAGTGATTTAAGCTTTTTAATTTCGAAACGCATGTTTTTTTGAGGCACAACATGCCTTCCAAAATGGGCGTACTCAGAAAACACGCTCGCTCAACTGCTAGGCACCCAACGCAAACCAAGCATCGTACATGTATACCCGCTAGGTATGTGAATAATTGCTTTGTTGCATGCCGACTTTGGCATGTAAATTTCCACCACTTAACCCCATCCTTGACAAGTTCCGTTGGCCAACTGGACGAGCGCGTGTCGACATAAGTGGCTGGGAGTGGGCGCGTGCAGAGGAGAATGTAGGAATGCAGTACAGAGATGGGGCTACACTGACAGCCCACTCATTAAAGGATGGTACACTCGTTTAGGCCAGTTTGCTCTGAAGTGTTTATGCAAATTAGTTGTGCGAAAAGTTTACCAAAGAAAGTAGAAATCATCTCACACTCTTTTAAGTGGTCCTATAAGTATTTCTCAATTAATTATGTTTATATATTTAACAGCTATGACTTTGACTATGCATTTAGGTGGAGCTATGTACATATGTATGTATGTTAGTAATGTTGATGACAATGTACAATCAGTATGGTTTGAAAGGATATCTAGTAGACGTTGTTGTGATATCATGGCAGGAGGTGTGTAAAGATAATAAAGTATAGTTTTTGGTAAAGTGCTTTGCCGCACTTAATGACATGCAAAGTAATAACGAAACTTTTGTGAATAAGTTGTCGAAAACTTCACTACGTACTTGTATAGGTATTGAAAACCCCGTTATACTCGTATTATGGATGTATGGTAAATTGGTTGTGCCACTTTTGAATTACTATAAAGTTAATGTAGTTTTGTGCAATTTTAACTCAAACTTTTTTCGTTAAAATTTATTGACAAGAGCTCAGAAGCTTAAGTGCTTTTAATAATTTATTCCCAAAACTCAATTATTATACTTATTAGTATCGAGAAGTGTTAAGTAATCAAAACAATTGCGCTAAGGCTCCCTCAATTCACTGGCGTTTACAATGTATATTAATATCGCTGCGATTCTTCAGAATTAGTTAGATAATATCGAAAGATGCCGACCGAAGTACGTAGAAGATGATGATGTTGGCATCTCCTAGGCCAATTATGGTAGTAAAGTCCTTGAGCACTAAGGAGATGATTACACCTCAACTGTGGACTATGGTCGGACGAAAGCATGCCTGTAAATTGCATCCTCCGTGTACTCTGTACATTCCACAGGAAGTTTGATCCTGCAAAATGCGCCAGCTACCGTGAGAACAGTGCTGGAAGTCTTCTTGTGCCATCTTCTTTAGTAAGCGAGCTGATTTCAATTTAGACGGCACATTGTTTTGTTCTATTTTAAACTTATGGCAATCCTAACGTTTCACGCATGCTTACTGCTTACCTATTCTGTAGCAGTGTCAGTCTTATAGTATGGCTGGCTGGTAAGTCAAGTCCAAACATCGACCACATCTTCTTGAAAAGATCCGAAAGAAGAGAATCGATAGTCAGGATATCTTCGTCGATTTCAACAGCACAAAAAAAGAGTTTCCGCAATGTTTGGAAGTTGATATTTCTACAAAAGTAATGTGGCTAAGTAAAATTACTTTGCGCAACACCATCACACCTGTTAGCATTGGAGAAGAAATCTTGTATGTCTCAGAAGCTTGCACGATTTTGACATCAGATGACTTGGATCTTGTCGTTGTCGAGCGAAAAATTTGGCCAAAAAAAAAAAAAACAAACTGTGGTACTACCGCAGAAGAGGGAGTGAAGTGTATGGGCTTTATAATGGCATGGTCATAGTCAAGCGAGCTAAAATCCACCGACTTATGGTATCTCCAGCCCTGAAATTATTCAACGCTATACCCACTGTTGATGGCAGAGGAAAGACCAAACGGAAAAAGATATACCTTCACTTGCTGTTTTCAATAGACTCCATTTAACAAAACAGAGGGGTTGGGGTGTGCCGACTTAAAAAGAGTTAGATGTGAATGTCACATCCATCCCGACGGTAAACCACCCGAGGATCTTGATTTTACTTTCGACAGCCTGCTCTCCTACAGAGCCGCAACAATCGGTCGCCGTTAACCCTTAGGGCAAACACACGGAAGCATACAAGTCGATTGTCTGGTCGATTCTTAGATATGCTGCACCAATATGGTAGCCGGGGACTAGTAGGATACGATGGATGAAGTTATACACCCTACAAAATGTTGCACGGTATGTTTTCTGTCTACACCAAGAGGCACGTATGTTTCTAGTCTGTTTGTTGACGAGCCGTCTCTCAGGCACGTCAGAAGGTATCTCCTTGAACTGATTGATCAGATCCAGACGTACACAACACGCCCCTTCTGGTGCTAACTGCGTAGAGACTAACCGCAAACGACATTCATCAAAAGACAATTATCACCTTCTACTACCAATCACCTAGAGGCAGAGCTCCAGCTGCCTCGTGAATTCTGTGTCACTTTGGACTAATTACAGTCCAGATTCTATGGTTGACTTATTACCAGCTATCCATAATCAATCAATTGGTCTCTTCAACTTAATTCTTGGCCTCCCTTCAATAAGTTTAAGGATAATGACCGTGTCTAATCAAACTTTTACCGTATGAGTACCGCTACAACAACAGTAATAGGATAAAGAGCAAAGAACCCAAAACGCTTCTTTGAGGTCTTTTTCTTTCTTTTTCCTTTGTGGCTACGTAAAGTCCAAAATCCACAAGGAATAACCCGGTAAGGATTTAAGAACTAAGTAGAAGGCAACATTACTAACGCCATTCGGAAATTGGAACTTCGGAATGGGCTATGTTAGCCATTGGTAGCGACCAACATCTGAGAGAAATAATCTTTAAAAAATGAATGAATAGAACTGTTTTTTATAAGAAAGATTTCCCGTTAAAATGGATTTTTTATTATTTAAAAACGAATCCCTATATAAATCACCAACAATAATGAGTAACATCATTTGTATTGCCGTTTTCAGAAATTACTGGTATAGAGGCTTTTTTGTAGTCGTCGAAAAAGTAACAGATGATAAAGATATATTAAAAAAGACAATGGAAATTTCCCATACCTTGCGTCGATTACATGTGGGGATTTTACAAGCAACTTCTAGTGCAACACCAAAGTGGTCTGGTGTAAACGGCCTTTTGATGCAACCCTGTGTCTATTTACATTGGGCTTGTTCCCTTGCACGCAGAAAAAAACACAGTATAAGCAGTGAAAAAATAATACGCATTTTATATTCATAGCCGCTTATTATGAAAAGTAATCTATTCATTACGTTTCATTTCTTCGTTCCGTTTCGAATTGCTTTGTTGCGCATTTTTGACAACACATTTTGGCTGTCATCATTCAAAAAATTGCCACATTTGTTTCGGTCATTCGACATGGCGGCGCTGTTTGCGGCTCGTTCACCGCACACGACCATAACTAATGGATTTGCATTGTATGTAGAAGCGGAAAATGGGCAAAGCAAAGCAAGCGAAAATGAACAAACATACGTACCGATGTATAGTATGTGATTTTTTCAATAAAGCAAAACATCCGCATCAAAGGATAATTAGGCTATTTTTAAAAGAAACAGGGGAAACACTTTTGATGCGATTCGAAATACCTGATGATGATTTTTGAAAGTTAAATATGTAAATTACTTGCATCTACTTATCTAATATTTGAAGATGTAAGCGTTTAGCTGTTGTAATCAATACTGGCATATAATTTCTGCAATTTAAAATATCTCTACCTAACTTTATTCATCAGCTACCAGTACTGGGGACTCCCACCTTTTGGTAGCTCACAAATATTGTGACCAATTAAATTGGTGTCATTAAAAAATTATCAGACGATATACACATTTTCATTTCGAGGAAATAAATATTCTTTCACACGATTTATGTATATACATTAATAAGCCAGTTAATAGGCATTTATTATTTTGCATCTCTCAATAAGGCTACCTTTTGCTGTATAAATTGAAGGTTTAAACGCCACATTGTGTCAATGTTAAGTAATCAGCTGTCGTCGACAAAACAGCACGAAGCCAGCGCAAGAATGTTTCACAAGCAAAGTGCATCGGCATTGAAATGCCTACTATACATTGCAGTGATCACATGGGCAGTTAGAAGCGCAAAGGGAACTTTCAAAAAGAATCCATTTCTGCCACCCGCTCCACAACAACCAGCGTACTATCATCCAGCGCCCGCACCACAGCCCGTTTATTATCATCCAGCGCCCGCACCACAGCCCGTTTATTATCATCCAGCACCAGCACCGCCACCACCACCACCGCCACCACCGCCACCGCCGCCCCAGAAGCCACCAAATATTATCATCGTGCCTGTGCAAACATATCCAGCTCATCCCCCACCACGTCCAGTTCACCCGGCTCCACCACCTCGTCCTGTTCACCCGGCACCGCCGCCTCGCCCTGTGCACCCAGCTCCACCACCGCCACGCCCTGTGCACCCAGCTCCACCACCGCCACGCCCCGTACATCCCGCTCCACAGCCTGTCTATGTTCAACCAGCTCCACAACCACCTAAAGTTTACCAACCAACTATTGTTGTACAACCAATTTTCGTTAAGCCTGGCGGCGGCGGTCGTGGTGGAAAAGGTGGAGGTGGAGGTGGAAAGGGTGGCAAAGGTTGTAAGCCATGCCATGGTTAATAATATCGTTTATTCCAAATGAATTGATCAATATAAGAAATATTTATGTATGTGCAGAATGTTATATTAAATAATATTATTTTTTCCTTTTCAATTTGTTTCTTTGATGATTTTATTTGTACACTGCCGTAAGCGTAGATTGCTCGATTGAAATCATGAAATTTTTGATTAGCCTCGAAGTAGCATCGTCCACTCAAAACTTAATTTACGTACTTACATAAAAATCGACCTGATCATCCTGCAAATTTTGACACCAAACGAGAGACAAACTGATGTCTAGAGTCTCTTTTCATTGAAATTATGCCACATGATCTTCCTGTAAATACTGGGCAGGGTGGTAGGGAAATTCCTTCTTAGACATAGGAAGTTGATGGGATTGATTACAGAAGAAAATCCATCTGGGCCAGTGGAAGTGCAAATCTTGTCTGATGGCACAGAGAATGACCTCTTTATCTGTCCTGCTTTAACTAACTGATTTGGCGCATATTTGAATAGAAACATTCATTCCCTATCCCTTGAAAATCTTCAGAGAGTCTGTTATACATATGGAGGAGAAATGAAGTTCCATCCCACATTTGCCCTATCCTTTTCCAAGCCTTGAATGCAATAGCCAACTATAACTGGGTGCTTGGAAGACAATTTACCTGTCTTCCACACTAAATACAGAGCGACAATGTTTTTGGAAAAGTAAACTGGATTAATCATTTTTAACTTGGATTATATAAGAGAATTGCACCTTGTTTAAAAATTTAAATTCAGTTAAATTGAAAATTTAAATAAGGTATTGCAATATGGGTTCGAAAAAGGTTTAAGATACCTCAATTTTGAAAATATTGTTTTCTTATAGAAATTGCCGCCTGTTTCAAAACATTAAATTAATTTAATTAAATTAATAAGTTCAATGAAATATTGTCATGGATGACAAACGAAAGAAGAGGATCAAGAGGATTCATTATAAAAATATTTTTGAAAAGGGTTCTTATCTGTTTCATAACAAGATTGAAATTAAATTAATAAATTAAATCTTACAGCTCACGTGGGAAAGCAAAGAGGTTTAAGAATTAAGAAGGCTTCGTTATGAAAATATTTTGAAGAAGAGTTGCCAATTATTTAAAAATGGCAATTCAATAGTAAGTTAACTGTAATATTGTAGTGAAAAAAGGGTAAGAGATGTAAACGGAAATTGATGTATAGGCTTGCCACCTATTTTAAAGGATTCATTCTATTTAATTAATCAGCTAAACGAAATACTGTCATATTTTTAAAAGAGGGTTGCCACCTGTTTCCAAAATGCAATTAAATTTGAACTGAAATACTAGGTACAATAATCATGTGAAATAAAATAAATTTATAAGAATAAATTTTTGAATTGGGCTGCCACCTGTTAAAAAAAATGTATTCATTCAGTTAATAAGTTAACTCAACTGCTGCCATAATAGTACCAAACGAAAATGGTTAAATTCGAAAATGCTTTTGAACAGTGTTGCCACTTGCTCGAAAAATTAGATTAAGTTAAATTAGTAAAAAATATATTAATTAATTTTAAAAAGTAATTGTAATTGAAATATTACATATGCTTGTGAAACGAAAATATTTAAGAACGTTTTATTAGAAAAATACCCTCGAAAGGGTTGCCAACTATTTAAAAATTCTAATACAAGTTGCAAAAAAATTGATTAGTAATAAAGCTCAAGCAAAGAAATGATATACTAGAAAATATAAGAATAATAGAAATTTCGCAGCCAGTTTTTTGTAAATTTTAATTAATTTTTTTTGTTAAAATTCCCTTTTTTAAAAATAATCACAAAAATTATTTTTTATTTCGTATTAATTTGAAAAAAATCAAATATGCATAGTCAAGCAAAATCAAAGTTTATTAAATTTATTTCCTGATTATTTTTTATTTTTTTACGTGTTTCATCCAAAAGATATGATTATATTTTAAATTTATAATTTTTAATTAAACTCGTTAGTTTATTAGTCGCTTGTTAAAAAAAAAGCGCAATTAATCATAGTCTCTTGTCTAAAGGTACAAGTATTATTTAAATTTTGCGCAGTGTACTTTTCGTATGCAAATTTCATTCTAATTACACCTCCCACCGAGTTGAATCTTCGTTCATTACAAAGACGACTCACCTTGCGACTGGCACGCTTTCCAACAACAATAAATTTTACATATTTAAACATTTGAATAAATACCTAAATACCTGACACAGCTGAAACTAAACGAGAATACAAGTAGCGAACGTGTGGCATAAGGTATTATTTTGCCAGTCGATTGTTTAATGGGCGAGCGTTTCTACGCATACAAAATTATTTTGTGCCATCAGTGGCACAAATTCACAGTTGGGAAATGCAAATAGCAGATAGTCGCGTTGTAAACAAAACGATATTGAACAGACTAACCGCCACGCATCATTAATCTTTACACTAAGTAAGCTGCCGGGTGCTAAAGTTATGCGACATTAAATTTGCGGAGTCGTTGCAGCAACGAATGGGCTATAAGGAAGCGCCGTGGGTTAACATGAGCAAATATTGAAAAGTGTGCTAAAAATGTAAAACTTTCTAACTTTCTCACCAATGTAGGAAAATGCAGCATTAGATTCAAACAACAGCCGCGCAGCGCAACCACTTCAATTTGACTCCAACAACGAAGAAAGCCATTCCCATAATTAACTCGGCCCTCGTGGCTGTCATAACTTAATGGGCCGCGCGCCGCCGCCACTCACATTTCCGACCAACCAACCTAATACCAATGTGACAGCATGGAAAAATCTATAAATAAATAATAACTGCGCGAGTAAATAGCAAACGCGCAGCAGCCGACCGGGCCGGGTAGAGCTATATTATAAAAAATGGCAAAAGAATATTGAAAATGTAATTGTAACTCGGCAAGCACGTGACCGACTGTAGCGGCCGGACTGGTTGGTGGGAAAAGTCACCCACGGCTGACACTCGTTCTGGCTGCTTAATCGACCAGAAATCCAGATGCAAACAAACAGGGATGCGGATGCGGATGCGCAGCTAGTAATAGAAATTCACAACAAAAACAACAACAGTAATATCCAATTATGAGGATGAGAAAAACAGGAATAACTGTTACAATGACACTACGCTTAGTGCGAGCGCATTGCCATTCGGAGGGTTGAAATGTGAGCGGGCGCATGAATTGTCCTTTCCCTACGCATTGCGCTCGTAATGTATTAAAGGAACCGCCGCAACATAACTGCCTGAGAACTCAAACGCACGGCACTCTTCCGAGGTGAGCACCCAAATGCAAACAAAGGGCAACCAAAGTCCATGCCACAAACAACAACTACACGCGCTTGGAATATGAAAACAGGAAACGATGCGCAACAGTGGAAGACACCGCGACATGCCACTCCAACAATGACACGACCGCACCGGTGTGCCCGTTCAAGCATTTTTTCGAAATTCCATTTCGCTTTCAATGATATCCTTTTCTCCTTTTCAAAACAAAAAAAAAAAAGGATACATTCGAGTGCAACATAAATAGATGCGCACAACAACAAACAAACGTTGGTTGGTTACAACTTGCAGCACATGCAACAGTGGCACAAACGTGCGCGTTGAATTCGAACCAAGCACTATAGTGAGTCTCACGTTCCGTATGCTGACAAAGCCGTGGAGACTACGTGTGTGTCTGCACGCCGAGTGCCACCTACCGCCACCGCCGCCACCACCACCATCACTGCCACCGCCATCACTGGCACTGCCACCGATGGGTGCACGGGTATGTTGCTGCAATTTATTGCTGCAATGCAGCGCGCAGCACAATGCAAATGCGTAACGAGACTATAAATTATTTCGGCATTAACCCATTGATTGCTTCGCCACCATGTTGTACAACGTTGAGGTGTGGTGCGACGCGGTGCGCTACTGTGTGGCACATTCGTTTATGCCACAGCGCATCCACAGTACACGTATGTGTAAAGTGGACGAGCACACTGAAGCTCAAGAGTGGGAACGCGTGTGGCTTGTCTTTTATGGAACTTTTTTCTTTTTTACTTATTATGTTTTTACTTATATGCTACATGCGAGGGTACTAAATAAAAGTTCGGTAAGTTGCATTGCAAAAAAACATCTAAACACATTTTTAATTAGTTACTTTCAAACACCCAAAGTAAAAATTATTTGATGGTTGAGTTTTAAAAAAGTCACCCAGAATTTTCGCAAGTATTATAAAAGTCTTTTAGTAATAACTATAAGTGAGACAAATTTTTTAAGTCACCGATTTTGAGTCTAATATTAGAAGAATCTTCATCATAATTGTAGATTAGAAACTTTTTTTTTAAGTATTGAAATACGAAACCAGTTCGGGTCTAGTTCGGAAATATTTTATGACTATTTCGGTCTACTTTGGGACTGCTTCAGAAAAAGTTCGGCATAGTCTCACGACTGGCGCTCAATTAACCACAAAGTAGTCTCGGAACTATTTTGAAACAGTTCCGGAACTATTTCGGGATCATTTTGCAACTGGTTCGAAACTTATTTCCAAATGATTCCAAATTAGTATCGGTACTGATTCGAGACTATGGCGGGGCACTATTTTGAAACTGTTTTGGAACCATTTCGGCATAATTTCGAGAACATTTCGGAACCGGTGCTCAAATTAACCAAAAACTAGTCCTGAAATGGTCCCCAAAGAGTTTTGTATTTTAATACTTCAAATTTTTTCCCTCCCTCATAATTACACAGTACAAAAAATTGAGATATTGAAAGAAAATTTGTGAAATTAATTTTTCCGGTTTATGCTAAAACAAAAATTAATTTTGGCGATTTTTCGGAATTCGAAATTTTTCGAAAGTTATAACTATAAACTTTTTTTAAACGGCTTGCATTTTATTTATTTTCTAGCGATTGGTTATAAAGATGCCGATTTTTAAAAAATGAAAATATTAGGAAATTGTTCTGCGACAACAGAAACCCCCAAATAACTTTCGTTTCAATTTATGCACCAAAATTTGTTGTTTTAGCAAATGATTTTTAATAAAAAAAATGATCATGAAGCGATTGAGATGTCAGTCAAATACAAAAAAGGTTCTAAAAAAATTACAATATTAAAAAAAATTTTTTAAATTAAAAAAAATATAAAATTAAGTCTTTAAAAAATTATCGGAATCGGTATTATCTATCGCAATAAAATAGAAAGATCATCCAAAAAACATCGAAAAAGTGATGAGCTATAACTTTCGAAATATTTCGAATTTCGAAAAATCGTCGAACTTACATTTTTTTAACACTGTGAACTAAAAAAAATTAATTTCACACAAAAAACTTGACCTACGAAAAAATTATGACACACTTCGCAAATCTTTAGTTTTTCGTTTTCGCAACAAAAAAAACCATGGTGCTTTTCCGAAAGAGAAGATCGTTCAGATCAGTTTTGCTAAATAAATCTACGGCTTTGTTCCTTATAAAAATGTAAATATTTGATATCTACACTTCGATCCGCTACCAATTCTCCTTCCGCCATTTTTTTCATACTTCAACCGTCCTCGTGGCCGTTAATTTGGCGTTTTCTCTTCTTCTTACCGATTTTTTAATTTAGAAATTTAGTATAGTATCAATTTACC
The DNA here is from genome assembly GCA_951828415.1 of Anomoia purmunda. NCBI lineage: Eukaryota > Metazoa > Arthropoda > Insecta > Diptera > Tephritidae > Anomoia > Anomoia purmunda. Next base: position 13,202,011 of record OX639994.1, read on the forward strand.
GAAATTTTGTTACAACCCACGTATGTTGAACGCTTGCCGGAGCAATATATAGGACGAGCTCGCATGTTGCATAAATTCCACTCATGCAAGACATTCCCATCGTTGCCGATTTTGCGTTTCACTCACGGATAGTATAAGTACATACATACATACATATATTCCTATATGAGGGTGTACTTCCATTTATGTAGGTATGTATGTATTTATGACTTGTGTACGCCATAAAACTGTTTATTTTTTGTTTTTGTTCGCTTGCCCTGAGAATTTATCGTCGGTAGTTGCAGTTCTTATTTAAAAATGAAGAAATGCTCATACCGGCAAATTTTCGATGTGGCATTTGGCATCGAGCTCTGAATCTATCTATACCTTAAATTTTTTTGTACTCATTCAAACTGGCGAAATGCTTGCCATAACTCAGTCGGCAATTGAGTGGCGCTCTTTGGAAAAAAGTTGGTATGTTTGCTTGTACAAAAACCTATTCAAAATCTTTAAATAGAATTGAGAAAAAAATGCTGACCCTTGACTTGCGTACATCTTTTCTGCCGGCTGCTTGAAATAAGTAAATACCTAAATAATGAAGTAAAGTTCAATAACTAAGTTTGATAGCATATTTTGTTAACCAAAATATTTGCATGCATTTTTAAACACCACTCTGGATGGTATGTTAAATTGGAAGGAAATTAAAGCTCAGCGTTTATGAGATGATTTACATTGCTCTCCATACATTTTATAGGTCAATGTTTGGCCGAGCTGCTCCTAAAATCTGTAGGATGTACCCCAGCTGAGATTTGAGTCGGTAGTACAGCATTAGAATTGTTGTGGAACAAAGGTTTTATAAGCAATAATTGACGGCAGCTCGCATATTCATCCCTCTGCCTCGTCGAATAAAAATCGCGAAGAAATTAAAGACCTTTATTTCAGCAATAGTCTGAGTACTGATCCCCAGTACCACCGTCAAGTATTTCGTCGGAGGATGGTTTGAGAAATTAGCGCTAATTTGTCACAGTCCTGTCGCAGTGCGTAGAAAGTGGCATTCCCCGCGAAACATTTCCTATTCTCCCATTTCATGCGAAAAAAATCCCAACCTAGTCGGATCCCTTCGTCCCGCAAGTCGATATCATGCCAGGCTGCTTCTTCGTATAGCTTCTTCTAGACTTCGCTGAAGGGCACTTTGGCACCTCAACATATTTTCATCTCTTCACTATCTCAATTAGATTATCTGGGCAAAAAGTAAAACACTACTTCTAAGGGAACGAGATTCTGAGCAGCTTGGTCGCTGGATTTTGTATTAGGCAGGAGGTTTAAAAGATTCCCAAGCTGCTCTTTCGGCTTACACAATACTCGTACGTCGCTATCTCAGCTTTTTCAAAATTAAAGCCCATCATCGTATAACCGATTTTTGACTCTGGCGTAATCATCTCTTCAGCTGTTGGTATCGACTTGTTGCTTTCGCGATTGAATCCAGAACGCTCAAAAATAGTGGGCATCTTCGTCCACGTCACTTCCACTGTGAAGTAAGTACGACTCACGCTCCTCTTAAAATTTGACTAGGTATGCCTTGAAGCAATTGGATTAAGAGAAAATCTACTCCCCCTGCGCTCTATTTAATCAGGACGCCACCTTTGCAGTACATCAATAGGCCCAAATACCTTTGGCCACGTTCCATTCGGCAGTATATCGAAATATTTCTACAGCGAGTCATTACTCGCGATGAAAACGATCAATAGTTATCTTCAAGAGTTTTGCGAAAGCTTAAATTCAAAAATAGTTTCAAATGGGGTTGCCACCTGTTTACAAAAGAAAAGTTAATCAATAAGTTAAATTACGTGCTACTACAAAAATTTGTGACAACCGAAAGGGGCTTAAGAATGCTTAATTTGGAAAATTAGTTTTGTAGGGGGTTGCCACCTGTTTGAAAAATTCAATTCAAAAAAAGAATCACATAAATTAAATATTATGATATTGTTGTCAAATGAAAGACATTGAAGAAACCTTCACGTGCAAAGTATTTCAGACAGGGTTGCCACCCTTTTTCAAAGTTAAATGCAATATAATTACAACTTAAATAAAGTATAACAATTTTAAAGTCTAACGAAAAAGGATTAAGAAAGCCTGGTTTCAAAAAAATGTTATTGAGGTTTGCAACCGGCTTAAAAAGTCAATTATAATTTAATAAGTTAAATCAAATAACAAACACAATATGGATGTCAATCGAAGGAGGTTTGAGAAAGTTTCATTTGGAAGATATTTTCAAGGTTGGTTGTCACCTCTTTCTCAAATTTAATTCAATTAAATTAATGCGATAAATGACTTATGGGTATCAGGCAAATGAGATTTAAGAAAGGTTTATTTTACAAATATATTTTCAAGGAAGGTTGCCATCTGTTTTAAAACTTAATGCAATTCAATAAGTTAAATTATATATAGCAATGTGGGTCTCAAACGGTAGAGGTTTACATAAGAGACCCTCATTTCGAAAATATTTGTGAAGAGGGTTGCCAACTGTGTGGAAAGTTAAATATGTAGACACAAATTAATTTATAAGCTGAGTGAAATCGGAGTATGTTACTTATTTGCAACAATTTATAAAAGAGTTGCCACATTTTTACAATTTGAGCCATTTTTTGCTGTGATGAAATTATTTATTACCGTTTTCTCTACAATTTGAGACCCCGCCCAAAAGCTGGTATATAGTTATCTATGTATCCAGGCAGTATGTAATATTCGATATTGGCTGCGCAAAATGCACATACTTGTAGTGTCTACTAATAAGTAGCTAGTATGATTAGTATACCTATGTAAGTTCTTGTTGTTGCTCCATAGCTACTGAACCGTTATCGCGTACACATTTAAAAAGCTCTTGAGTTACCATTCAGTCGAATCAGTGGATACACTTTCATCCACTTAAGTGAGCACGCATTTAATTAGAGTAGAGGACAACAACAAAAACAAACGCAACAACGATGTTTGTAATAGTAGCTTCTTGCACTCCATTAATTAACCGCACATCGTATCGAACACATCCTACCACTCACACACCCACACACTCACACACCCACCGAAGTAAGCACGCAGAGCTTGATGTGATGCACAAAGTGCATTAGAAAGGACGACAACACGTCTCCAAGCAAATAAGGACAAACAACCACACCCACCACCCCTTGCGTCATCCTGCCTACGCTTCAGCAAACATCGCCATCATCACCCTTGCCACTTGAACCGCCAATGATGCGTACACGCGCGCACTTAACCCGCTTCTGCTGCTAGCGCGTTTGCAACACAGCAGCGCCCCACAGCGCGCCGCAGCCCCTCGAACTGTGACTGCAATTACAGAAATGTAATTGCAATATTATAGCGTATATAATAGCAAGTGTATGTGTGTGTGGTGAGTTTGTTCCAATTTTAGCGCGCCGCCGCAAGCGACAAATGTAACCAGCTATAGTGACACCATTTTGCATTTAAATTAGTGTTTCTCATTCTTCTTCTTCTTTTTTTTTTATTGCATTTGCTGTACTCTCTTAAGTTCTCATTTTCCTATATATATTTTTGCAAATGCAACTTTTATCTGACTCAAGGGACGACGCCAGCAGCCCACATGCGGTGGTGAGCAAGTGCAACAAGCAGACCGTCATACATTGCACGTTTGCGGAGCGAAAACCTATAGTGAAAGTTAATTACGCGGCCAATAAGTCTACACCCACGCGCCACCACCGCTGCACGCTGTGCATTGTTGCACATCAATGTTTGTGGCTGTTAGTGGATTTGCGGTCGTTTCAGTTTCTGGTTGACGGCAATGTAAACAACTGAACGGATTTTTGCCGCCAACAAACCGAAAACACACACAATACTTGGGCGCCAATGAGACACGACATGCAACGCCGCTGTTGCATCTCCTGCTGCTGCTGCTGATCACGATGATGATGATGAGACCAAGCAACGAAGTAACGGCAGGGGAGTCGTACATTCGCAACAGTTGAATTACGAACGCGCAATATATCATTCGGTTTAATTAAGAGGGCGGGTGCTGGGTGTTGCCTGCCACACCATCATAGCGTTCGGCAGGCTGCCTGCCACACGTCATCAGCCGTCGTTTGCTACATTTTTGCAACATTGCAACAGCTGTAAGGCACACACGGTAAGCCGCTATAATGTTGATCATGTGTAATTGCAATGGCCAGCTGCTTGCCACAAGCAAGATAGTTCGCGCAACCCATCAAACGAGCCGCACGTGCCGACGACCGGCATTGGCGACAACAAAGCGGTAAAGCCGACAATGCGCGTACACCGCTAGGCTTGCAACAATGCAGCGGTCAACAGCCAACAGTATTATGGCAAGTGGCCATCGCCGTTTCGCCATATGGCGCTATAAGCAGATTTGCCATTGTGCTTGCGTTTGCTCTCTGCCCTTTCCAGCCGACAATCATCGCCGCATTATCGACGCCGTGCACTTTGCCCGCCCACTCAATCAGCCACTCCTTTGCCACTTTGAAGCTTTGCCATTTCTTTCGATTTAATTAAATTGTATAGCACGCGGCATTTCCCAGTCACAGTAGCCGCATCGCCAGCGTTGTTGCATTACTGGTGCGAGCAGCGGTAAAGTAGAGAAATGATGAAAATTCCGCACATAAATCAGCTGGGTATGGCAATGGTGATATTTGTAGAGTAAAGATAGCGGTTGCGAGACGCAAAATTAAGTGCGCGGCATAATTCGATTTAATTTGCCTCTTTGCGTTGCGCAATCAAATTAGGCGCGAAATGCTTTTCATAAAAGACAATAAGCGCGGCATAAAACACAGTGAGTAAGGTGGCAGTAGGTTAGTAACAATTACGATATAAAATAAAAAACAACAAAAAATATACGCAGACTCATAACCAAAAACAAGAAACGCTGCTAAAGTAGTTCGAACAAAGGAACTCGAAACAAAAGCACCAATATTGCGTTACAACGATGAAGGGCACAAATAAATTGCAGATGTATTGTTGTGGTATACATTTTGTATATATAAATTTTGTTTAGAACTCTAAGAGCTGCTTTGGAGCATTTCATTTGATGGTTGAGGCATGAATGCAAATCAAAGTGCAATTAGTTACAATTTTTATTATACAAATTAATCTTGAACAGGTTTATTTTTGGTTTTTATTTAATTGCCGCTCTTACAGCGGAAAATTAAAACATTCAACCAATTTTCAACTGTCGAACGATAGTTACTCCACACTGGAATAAGTATCCATGTATTTTTGATTTTTATTTGATAAATCCGAAAATAATATATTTTTTTGATTTATTTTGATTTTTTATTTAATTACTCCACCTATAATAATTATTTTGGATTGTTATTTACATTTTCCAATGATAGCAGGTTTTTGTTTAAAAAAGTCACTCTAAAAATTCGAGCTGGAAAAATAAAAGTCATTGACTAGTTTTTAGTTGATGACTTTTATTTATTCAAACCCCTTAAACAACAGTTGATCCGCGACTTTCATTTCTTAATTCTGTGACTTTTAGTAATTAATATATTCTCTAATCTGCGATTAATGAAATTTAGTACCAAAATTAGCGATTAAAAATAAAAGAAGTCCACTATCTTAATTGCGATTTTCGACTCTAAAAATTCGAACTTGAAAAATAAAAGTCATTGACTAATTTTTACTTGATGACTTCTATTTATTATTTATTTTGTTTCTTAATTCTGCGACTTTTGTTAATTAATCTATTCTCTCAACTACGATTTATAAATATGAATAACAAAAGTGGAGTAAAAAATAAAAATCACTGATTTATTTTTATTTGATGACTTTTGCAAAAGTCTCTCAAAAAAGCCGTTCTTTGTCTTAATTGCGATTAGCGAAAAAAACTCTAAAAATTCGAACTTAAAAAATAAAAGTCAGCGACTAATTTTTATTTGATGACTTTTATGTTTTAAAACCTTTATAAAAAAAGTCAATCCGTGACTTTTGTTTTTTAACTATGTGACTTTTATTACCTAATACATTCTCTTAACTGCAACTAATGAAAATGATTACCGAAATTGGGTCTTTAAATAAAAGTCACTGATTTATTCTTATTTGATGGCACTTATTTATTCATAACCTTTCTTGCAAAGTAGTACTGAACGGGATCGGTAAAAATTTTTCAGCTGGGTATCCGTTCATTTTGAAGTATTTGTGACCAGAAGTAGTAGCATATGAACTTGAGTGCGTAAATCTTCATTAACTTCTGTGGAGTCGCCAAATTTGAAGTTGTTCATTTTAATTTTTATAATTAATTTAATTATTTTCAATTGTTTATATCCGTCGCCATATATTTAAGACTCTGCTTACTTGCTCACCGACTCGCTGCTCTGTCTTCTTAACTTTGATCTGTCGTGATTTAAGACCTCCACACACACATACATACATACATACACACACCTTGTATGTACGTACTATAGCAAAAGCCAATGAAACGATAAATCCCTATCACGAATCGTAAAAACACTAAGTACTTTCCGCAGCTCGCGCCAACAAGTAAATGCCCTGTAGAGAAAATTTCGTATCGAACTTGCAAGACTCCGAGACTTAAAGACTTCAAAAAATTAATGGGTGTCATATTTGGACTGTTTAATCAAAAGACGATATTGCTACTTTTTCTGATTTTTTTTTTTAGTTTTTATTTTAATATTATTTTCTGCAGCAGAGTTGCAATTAAAAGGCTAAAACAAAAACAAACCATGAACGTAAACGAGCCCCTTTAGAATCTGGCGTGCAACCTAGCCTACAATTGTAAAACAAGTTATGAAATTTCAACCGCTAATATTTTCTAAAAGTATACCCATCCAGTAACGAAACACTCGATGGATTAGTAAAAATTAGCTGAATTTTTTTAAGGTCTATCCAATCTATGTACATACTATTAAAGTTTGCATGCCAGTTTAAAAATCAAGAAAAATAGTTAAAAAATATACTTGAGGGAATTGAAATTTTTTAGCATATATAGTCAAATTTCGCGGGAAATATTTTCGTTGAACATTTTAACCCATTAGCTCCCAACTAAATGTGTAATTTTTACGTTTAATTAAAGAGAACCTTCACAAAACAAATTTGGAAAGTCATCAGAGGACTAAAAGGTTCTCGAAAATTATTATTTAGAAATTATTATTAGGAGTCTGTTCATTGTAATCTAATGTGGAAATATAATTTTTTTATTAAACTTTAAATCATTTTAAGTAGTTATTTCTTGGGTTACAGTTGACATTATCTAATCAAAAGTATCCTTTCATCAAAGTTTTTAGTATTATTTCAAAATTTGAAATGTATCTATTATTTTATGTTCATTAGTATTATTACTTTATTTATGACATTTCCGGCGAGGCATGTCTGCACATAAGTAGGTGCATGTGTATATGTATTAGTGAAGACACATTAATTTGTCCACGAAAACTCATAGCTCACATGGGGATTAATCATAAATAACTTCACCACTACGTTGGGTTTTCCTTTGTTGTCTTTTGGATTTTTAAATTCCCAGTGGCTGTAACACCGATGACTAGTTACTTATGTTTTTACTCATAATTGAATTATAACATTCTTATTATCTGATTGAGATAGAGAATTTATGATTTTCCATACCGTCTTTCATTAAAAAACAAATTTTTCGAAACTTAAGTTTTGTACTTTTACAATTAATTAATCCCGCAGCCATTGTATAGCCATTTGAAATATATATTAAAAAAACACTTTTGAATACAGCTGAATTAATTATGGAAAAATTGAGAATTTGCTTAGTTTCAAAGAATTATGGAGACGTTCAATTTTGCGCCCAGGCATACGGACTCCATACATATTTTTTATGTAAAATATTCGCATTTTCCGAAAAATAACGTCACTTTTAATCGCGAAACTCATTTTCTTACTGAAAATCGAGTTTAAAGTAGAGGCTTGGTATAATTATTTTTTGATAGTTGAGTTTTAAAAAAGTCAACTAGATTTTCGCAAGAATATAAAAGTCTTTTGATAATAATTATCGACGGGGTAAATTTTATAAGTCATCGATAACTGCTATTTTGAGACTTATATTAAGAATGTTTCATAAAAATTATCAGCAAGGTAAATCTTTTTGGACATCGATAACTATTATTTTAAGTCTTATATTATAAAAGTCATCGATAACTGTTATTTTGAGACATATATTAAAAAGTTTTTTCACAATGATTATCACCAATCTTTTGGACCGTCGATAACTGTTAGTTTGAGACTTACACATATTTAAATGTATTTTCATAATAATTATCAGCGAGGTGAATTATTTCAAGTTATCGATAACTGCTTGTTACAGACTTACACATATGTATTATTAAAGTCATCAACAACTGTTATTTTGAGACTTATATTATAAAAGTCTATAAACAATAATTAACAGAAGGGTAAATCTTTTGGGCCAACGATAACTGTTATTTTGAGACTTATGAGTTTTGTATGTAAGTCTTTTCATAATAATTATCAGCGATGTTATCGGTAACTGTTATTTCAAGACTTTTTTTCTAAATGTCTTTTCATAACAGTTATCAGCGAGTTAAATTTTTGAAGTCATCGATAGCTATTATCTTGAGAGTTTTAAAAATATTTTCGTAACAATTATCAGCGAGGTGAATTATTTTAGGTCATCGACAACTACTATTCTGAGACCTATAAATATTACAAACGTTTTTTCATAATAGTTTTTTTTCAAATCTTGAAATACGGAACTAAGTAAATATACAGTATCAAAATTATAAGCTTCCCGTTTTTTGAAGCTAAGAAAAATTAACCTTGAAGCGGAAGTTTATGGAGAAGAACGAAAGTAATATTTAAATTTGAGTGAAAATTTTACTTAGGGACACAAAAATTTTGCAACTAATGTAATTGATATGAAAGCAGTTTAACCCAGTAATAATGCAGTCCAACTGTCATTTTGGGGGGCGGCATAAAACCTAGACATAATTTTTATTAAATTTTCTAGAAGAATATTGTACGCTTCCCTTCAGTAGCATTAACATTGCGACTTAACAGAACTGTTATCTTCCTTTTGGATAGAAACTACTTCTTAATTTATTTTCTACAGCTTTCTGCTTTAATCGTACACAGATTTTATATAACATGACCACTAGTAAAATTTTTCGGGGAATATTTTTCTAGAACATTTTAACACTCTAGCGATAAGCAAAATTAGGTTTTTGGCTTACTTGACAAAATAAGGGTCGGTCAATGTGGGCCTAATGTGAGTGGGCTAGCGGGTTAAAATACATGACAAAAATATTCCTAGTGACAAAAACATACCTAGGTTTAAAATTGGTATTCCGTTCAGACATGAATTTGCATACTTTTTCCCTACTTTTAAAAGTTTTACATGCTAATAATTTGAAACTTCATGTAGCCCGAGAATGCATGCAGCTATTAAAATGATACCGATGTTTGTTCAATATATGTACTATGTCCATTTGTAAATCAAATGTTGAAAATAAAATTTGAGCACTATTGATGGCAAGATCAATTCAATTTCGATGAGTATGAAGTTAAACTATACGTAGCATTCCGCTCCTTTTTTGTTTTCGTTCACTTTTGAGAAACTCATCAACGAGTCAATACACCAAAGGCAATAACAACAGCTTGCGGCCAGGCAAATTGGCACATCGCATTTTTCTGCATACGAGAGGCCCGTATGACCCAAACACATAGCACATGTGGCACTGTAGGGCGATGATTCCTCTTGGATGAATCTACTGTTGAATTTACTCTGGAATTATTCGCCAAATACCAAAAACCAGAGTAAATAATTTATGTACATATTCGTACGTACATATATTTCGAAATCAGAGCGAGGGGCCCCAAAGGCAATAAAGGCAAACATATGACCGCAGACAGTCGCTAGCGACCACAAAATAAAAATACGCATTCATAGTTATATTGCCCGCTATAAATTTGTATGTTTGTATGTATTGTACATATGTATGTATATAGTAAAATATGTTGTACATATGTATGTATGTGCAAGGCATACCGCCTGTTATTTACAATGCAAAAAATGTAAACAAAATATTAAATTGCATGTGAAATAAATCCAAGCTACATACCGCATACACTAGGCGGTAAAAGTCAACGCTCAACAAGCGCCATATTTTTCAAAGCTCAATACTAGCAAAATTCCGTGGAATGGAAATTTTTGGCAGTTTTGCGAATTTGACAAGCCAGCGGAAATTTTTAACAACAAGCAGAATAAAGTAGAAGACAAAAATATGTTTAAAACATCAGGACGACTTGTGAATTCGCTAACTTTTACTTCAAGTGCAACGAATGAAAAATCTCAACCTACTAAATAAAATATTTAGGGGATTCACAAGTAATAGTAGTAATGTCATTAATTTATAAACTTTCAAAAATTTAAAGTTATGTAAGTTATTTTTATTACATTTTCTGTGCAATCTAACAACAAGAGCAATACAAAATTTTTAGCTACTTTAAAAGTTTCTGAGTTTACGATGCATTACGACCTCTTGCGAATATCCTAATTTTTACTTCAAGCATAACGAATTACAGCAAAAAAAAGTCTCAGCTTGGCAAATAAAACATTTAGGGGATTCACAAGTTGTCGTAACATGTCGTAATGCCTTAAACTCATAGGTGATTCTCGAGGTATCATAATGTGTCATAAATCTTAGTCATGAAATTTGAAATTTTTAAAGCTATGTGATTGGATTGCATAGAACAAATAGAATTTTAATGAAAATTTTGTATTTTTGAAATTTCGTGACTTTTTATTAGAACCTAAAAATAATGTTAATCCAATTTTCTCTGACACGAATTAATTTTAAGCTGCTTTTCAAAATTTAAGGATTTTATGACTTTACGAAATCTTGTGAATCCCCTAATTGAATAAACAAAAAACCAACAATCGTCAGAAATTACAAATTTAACTGAAATCAGGTATTTATGGATTTTATAATTAATTTTGAAAAATATTTTGCTTGCTAAGCGGCGACTTTTTCTGCCTACTGTATGTATGTGTGTACATATCAACATAATAAACATTTAGATTTATGAAATATAGAATAATTTATTCAATCACATATTTTATTAATTAAAAAGACAAATTTCATTTGCAAATATCATAATTTTTAAAGTAAATAAGCACATACATATGTACACAATTACATGCTTTAGTACATATGTATGTATGTATGTGCATATGTATGCCTATAAATATAAACAGTGTCATTTATTATAGGAAGAAATTTTTTCAAATTTTCACAAATGACAAGTTTTTTTAAAAATAAATATTTATGACAAAGCAAAATTTTAATTTTCAATATATTAAAATTCTTCACATATTATTGGAATTTAAAAGTGAGTGTATTAGAAGTGATTAATTAATAGGCTTAGATATACCTATAAAAAAAAATACAAGGAATAAGTCAATGTTACAGAAGGCAATTTCGATATTTTTTATTGTCCCATGTGTTCTTACTTATTTGCAAACTTCTTTTTCAATTTCATAATTTTTTGATTGCTGCATTTTGTCTTTAAAAGTTCTCATTTCCTCTTCTTTTGGGAAATTGGTAAAAATAAAAGGGAGATTTTGTTTTTTGTTTGCCCTACATTGTTCTGCCCTTCAAGTGAGCGGTCATTGTGAAAAAGAGTATGAAATTGAGTAAGTGTATGAAATATATAAAATCCATTCCAAAAAAAAAGAAATCTGTATAAAACGCTTTCAAAAATCCAACACGTTCAAATTAAGAAGATTTTGATGAATTAAAAAAATTTCATTAAAAACATTCTAGTTTAAACTTAGCTTTAGATTTAAAGTCGTAAATCCATATTTTCTTTCTTATTACTGTCCGAATTCCCGCTGGTGTTGACCTTTATCGGCGACTACTTCACTTAGAGTCACTGTGGGAAATATTTATATCTGCATTAAAGCCTTTTCAAATCTCTTTCATTCGATTACAATGTTGTAATATATTTTTTGCATTTTCTCGCAAAATATACTTTTTAATATCCAAATCACGTTACTCGACATCGACGCAGTATTGCATAAAGTAATTAAATATTTACTGTTCATATGTAGCGCATTTGTAGGCAAAGAAATCAAAATATTTCTATCGTTACTTTCAATTTAATATCTTATTTCAAGTAGTGCGGCAAAACATAAAATTATTGAAATTTTGTTAGGCTGAGTTATCGGTTTCGCCATGGTTAATGTTATCGTTGTCGGGAATAACACTGATGGTGGCACCACGACCAAACTGTTTTAATTCCTAATAAAATTTTTCAAGAAAAATTCGTTCCAAAAAATAATAAAACAATGCTTATCGGTATAGTTAATGTTATTGAAAAAAATTTGAAAAATATATTCGCTTCAGAAAAGTATTACTCTAGTTTTTATCGGTATAGATAATGGCATCGATATTTATATCGAAATGTATCGATATCACGATTATTATCGATATCTATCGAAGTTGCGATATTTATCGTTTTTCCAATTGCGTTTAGATTCATCTTTTTCTTTCCATTTTTATTAGAAAAAACCGCAAGTGCCAAATAATACTAACTATGTGAATTGTGTTTTTTAAATTTTTTTTTTAAGTCATTAGTTCATACCTGACCAATAGACGTTTCAAAGTTAAAACTAAAGCATTATTTTACGAAAAAGTTCACTGAAGATGGTAAATCGAATCGAACCGATTTGTCACCAAACCAAATTTGGCATGGGATGACGGAAAGTCGTTACAATATATTTAAAATGTTCACACTGTGGGAAAAGCAGAAGAACAACAAGAATACAGAAGAATACAGAAGAAGCAGAAGAACAACAAGCATACTAAACCGCTAGGTGGCGCTGGTGTTGGGATATTTTGAACACGCCTTATTTATGGCTTGATTTGGCTCAAATAAAGATTTTCGTAAAATAGACCCCAATTCAAGGCAAATCTCCGCTGTTACAGGAATATAGTTAGTTAAGAATAAATAATAGAGCAGTGAGGGCATATCAGTTTTAAAAACCCAGAGGTCGTCACTAGCAGCCTATATATGTATTTTATGACCTCTTTTGTCGACTCGGGTAAAGAAAAAAGTGTGCAAAGTACCCTGTTTAGAAATGTAAACCAATAAAGTGTTTGACTAACCAATGAATTATAAATTTCTAATGTGGACGAAACCCAAATGAATATAAAAATTTGACAAGTATCAGAAATGAGTTTTAATTTTTATTACACTATGCCTTGGGTTAGCCATGTCAGAATTTCTACCAAAACTTTGCATTTAATTACTCTGCACTCTCGCTCACGGCTCGTTTTCAGTGAGTTTTCTCAGTCAAGGAAGCCAACCGTCATCAAAGCATATTTTCTAGCGTTCAACAAGTGCAATTTGCGTACAACCAGCAGTCAGCGAATGGTAAAACAAAATCAAAAGTTTGAAATGTCTTGCTTCGTCTATTCACAAATCCCTCTCATACGTGCTCATTCGATATTTATTTGGTAGTAATATTCGCATATATGTAGCTATTATACACAAATTTATACCTACGTAGTAAATATATATTTACATATGTACATATATCAATTTATTTGGTATGGCAGTCTATGCGTGTCACGCACGTGCGTTTGTGCCTCAACAAAAACTTTTCGCATTTCGGTTGGTACCTCAGCGCCAGTACCAGGAAGTTTCCACTATACGTAGCATAACTTACGCTCTCTCACCCCTACTACACGCTTCTAGTAGCTGCATGCCTGCGTGTCTGTGTTTTGACTTCGTAATTCTGCGAGTATTCTTAATTTACAAGTTGTGCAAAATTATCATTACAATCACGCCCGATTTCTAACTTCATAATCGTCGAAATCCAATTTAAATATGAATGAAAATACTTTTTTGATTCTGATTCAGCTTTTGGCAGATCATTGCTCTTCACACACTTAACGTCTCGTCTGCCAGCCATCCGCCATCCACCTCCTAAGTATTTACTAAAACTTCCAGCATCTGCTATCCACTAGCTGGCTTGGCTGGCTTAATTTGTCAAAATATGTACTTGTAATTCTGACTGACATTTACTAGTCAGTCATTCCGTCATTTAGCGAAATTTCTGTTGCGACTTACTTCCGCTGAAAACTTTTGAAGCGTACGTAAATTTATATATGTATATAATAATAAAATATGCACATAAGTTCAAGCATCTGAATTTGTATGCAACAGCGCCGTCCTGAAGTTGTCCGGGGCACGAGGTGAAAAACTTAGAAGTAGCCCTCAAATATAAAAAAAAATTTAAAACTTCAGTAATACCATGATCACACGGCAATGAAAATTAGTTGTTTCAGAAGATTTCAGTATTTAAGATGACCGCGCAGACAACAATACTTTTTACTAACTAATTTTCGTTGACATCTATCTTTTTATTCTGAAACCCGGTAACCAAAATATTCTCCAAAAGAAAAACTTTGCTCTGTGCGCACCAAGCACTGCGCTTTTTATAAATATTTAATTTTTTCTCCATCCAAATTTTTTTTTGTTCTTATTCCTTTTTACAAGCTAGTCACAGCAAATCAGAGTTGCTTTTGAATATACAACGAAAACTTTACTTAGATTTAATTAGACAATTTTTGCAAAACAAAATCCCATACTTTTAATATAATATCACGAATGAGTCTTAAGCAACAGGTTTCGTTGTACTGCGGACATGGTATAAGCTGTTCATCATTCTTGGTGTGAACCAGTACAACATATTTACAATGGAAAAAAAAAGTCAACATAGCGATTTTTATATGTGAAATTCGCAGCTTTTTCATGATACATTTTCCCCCTTTATTTTTAGGAGATTTTTGGAGCGTATGCAGTTGTATAGCTGATTCAATTTTAGTACCAAAATATGCAGATCTGAAGTGGCTAAACATATCAGTTGATTTTTTACGATTTGTCGAAGTTTTTATATAAAATCTCCCGTTTCTCTTGAATTTTTTTTCTGCTGATGGCCTGTCATATAAAATGCATGTATTAAATAAAAAAGTTCCCAAGACCAAATATCAAAAAATCTCCAAAAACAAGGGATATTTCGAAATTCTGTTTAAAAAGAGATATTTTAAATTTAAAACCCTATTCAAAATTTCTATCCACCCAGACACGCACAATATTAGCTTGAACTTGAATGAGCTATAATCCAGAATAGATGAAAGTTTGTTGAATTTCTATAAAATTTGTTCAAAGTATTTTAAGAAACTATATGTTTATAAAAAATTATGAATCTATTTTCCGAAAATTGGAATTACAAAGTCTGAAACTTTTATTAGAAAGTTTTTGAAATTTATAAATTTTGTACACATTGATTGTGTTGCGGAGTAAAGTTAAAAAAAAAAAACTAACGAAAAAATGTATATCTAATGAAAGTGAATATTAAAAAAAAATCACGATGATGTAAATTTTTGAGTAATTGTATATCGTGCGCACCGTTTCATTGCACAGGAATGCTTCATACATGGGTTCACTGATTTCCACAAAGTTTTTGTTTGTTAACGTTCCTCTGATTTGCGTGGGCCCCCGCAGCTGGCGGTCTAAAATGTTCGGCTAACCACCACTTTTACTAAGACGCTACTGATGTGCGTACAAATTTACATGTAGACATATCGAACAAGAAACTAATTAAACCTCTTTCCAGCAACTTAGGTATTTTGATGCAAAATTTGCATATTTCATATACCCTAATTGTTATGCTCGAGAAGCCATTTTGAATGCATGTGATCCAGTAGGGTGATCGTTTATCGGATTAACAAAATTATTATTTTATTCGGCTATTTATTTAGTTATTTATTTATTCGCCCCATTCAAAAAGTTGTGAAGTGGGGTTACTATCTAAATTTTTAAAATTTGATATGAAAAAATACTTTCACCTACCAGCTGGGTTCAACCTCAAAAAATTATTCTTTCTCAACGCGCATTATTTCAAAATTTAATTGAAATTCAATAACCAATTGTATTTGCACGAAATGACCAATATACAAATCAATACTTACAAATTAACTTATGACGTACAATGTATGGGCAATTATTGTGGTTATTAAGAGAGAGAAATTTTTGGGGTTAGAACGCCCTGTGTATTTATAATTTACAGCAATTACAATTACAAAGGTAATAAACACCGATTGTTGCACAAATTACTGATTGCAAATTGCTAATTACAGCATACTGTTGTAGAGGAGTTACCTGCGCATTTATTTATATACATAGATATACTATATAGATATACCCTATAGGAAAATGAGGATGGTTTCCATTTGGTAATAAAGTGGAAATTTTGCTCATCGCTTCTCGTGGAAACTAAAGTCATGCTTCGAAACATAGCCTATTTTCTTCTAGCTTCTTAAGGAATTGTATAAAAATATTATTATTTTGAAAACAAAATGAAAATATTATTTATTCATTTTATGAGTAGATTGGAGGAAAATTTCTTTAGACTTTTTTGCAATAGGCAACGAGAGGTGAGTAGCACATTTGAAAAACAGACTGTAACAGTTCATATTTTTGAAAATTGATGCTACTAAACCAGCCTACAACTGGCGATGATATTATAAAAAAATAAAAGAACACATTTTGAAAACTAAAAAAAAAATTTCAAAATTTTGTAGAAATATAAATCCAAATTTTTGCCGAATTTTTTTTGTTTACGATACCTCTAACTGATCTCAAAATATTCTGCAATTTTTGAAAAGGTGTTGGTTTTCCTTTCAACGATTTGAAATTTTTAATTAAAAAAATATACAATGCACTTTGAAAAAATCAAACAATCAAAGTGATAAATTCGTGGTTTTTGGCATAACAAAATTGTAAACTCTATTGAATATCTCGAATTAAAAGTCAAATTTAGGGCTATAAAAATAAATACACCTTGCAAAAAAAAATGTTCAAAAATAAAAAAAATTGGACTTGAAATTTAAAAAAATCAAAAGCTTAATTTTTTGTATACAATACTCTTAACTGATCTTAAATGATCCTACAGTTTTAAAAAATGTATTAGTTTTCCTTTCACAGATATGAAATTGTAAATAAAAAAATTGTAAACTCTATTTAAATTTTGAAGACTTTTATAGTTATATGGTTCTTATTTTGTTCTAATTTTCTAAGTGTTCTTAAAATATTCTGAAGTTTTCAAGGTGTTTTTTATTTCGTTCGAAATTTTTTTTTTTTTAATTACAGAATTTCGATATTTAAAAAATTGAAAAAATCAAAATCAAAAATAAAATTTTTGGCAATAAAATAACATGTTTCAAAAATACAAAAACCGAAAAAATTTCTGTCACATATTTCTTAGAATTTATTATAATTATAACTTTATGAAATTTCTGTAACTGTTCTTAAAATATTTAATATAAAAATAAATATACTTTAAAAATACAAATAAGTAAAAAGTTTTGAGATTTTTGTAATAATTTTTTTTTTTTAATTCTCAAGAAGTTATATGAATTTTGAATTTTTGAATTAAAAGAATTTGTTTGCAAATTTCTTACAAATTTTGTAATTAGCACCATGTTAAATCTTCTACGAATTTGGAAATATAGGAAATTCTGGAAAAGAAGCAATCCCCAAAGCAATACACCTCATTCTCCCTCACTTTGTGATCCAGCACGAAAAAAATGTTATAGAAAACCTTTGCAGTACCTACCTTGACTGATACTCTGTATTGGATGGACCATCAACAGAGAGCCAGAAACTAATCACTCGAATATGAACAAAATTAATTTCTTCAAACCACAATTCATGGCATCATGCCTGGTTCAGCTAGTCTATATGTTTTTGGCCAAATATTTTCACTATTACGAATATTATGAACACAGCTGTGCACACATACACTCATATCTACATATCGGTGGAAAACAGATGAATTTTGAACACAACCAAATCAGACCAAAAGATATTTTGTGTATATTGTATATAAAGTAAACTATGTAATACTACAAACATGATATCTATAGAGGAAATACATTCAAATTCACGAGTACTACTACTAATAATTCATTTAATTTTTGTGGTACAGATATTTATGCACCAATCATTTTGTGGCATACAACAGAAATTATACAAATACAGGCACAAGCGCTGCTAATATTTATACACAAACAGTAATTCAATAATATGGCACATACATATGTGTGTATGTGTATGTACATTAAGATGTCTCAAGAAAAAAAAATATTTTTTTCACGGAATTTTTTCTATATGTTAATCTCATTATTAACAAATAATAATAATAAAATAGATACAGTGGATTGTAATTTTTTTTACATTTTTTCTTTTTTGTTAATTTTGTATAAAACTTTAGTTTTTATAAACCAAAAGGCATATAAATTAAAATTTCAAACTTTGTTCATAATTTAAAAAAATTCCACAAATTTTCATAAAAATTTCAAACTTTTTAGTTTTAATTTTTGAAAAACTTTTCGGTTTGTAGAATTTTTTTCTTTTTTTTAGATTTTGGTCTTACGTGCTTTTATCCACATAACGGATAGATTTTATATAAATTCCCGTTGATTTTTATTATTTTTTATCCTAGCGGTCTAACAGATATTCTGCTAGATAAAAAAGCTTTGAAGAAAAAAATTTAAAAAAAATTCCAAAAATCTACAAAAATTTGTATCCTGTACATATTTAATACTCATTCTAATACTAAAATTTAATTTACTGAAAAATTGTGTACTTAAAAATTCTGATTGAAATGTTTGAAAATCGGTTGAATTTTCATAAATTTTGTACAAAGTTTGAAACTTTAATTTATATGTTTTTTGTTTTGAAAATTGGTTGAATTTTCATAAATTTTGTACAAAGTTTGAAACTTTAATTTATATGTTTTTTGTTATAGATCATACATACAAATTATTTTCAAAATTTTGTCGACAACCTTAAAATAACGACGAGTTTGATACCATCTTAAGTAACTTTTTAATAAATATACATATGTACCTACATATATGAAAGGGATTCACAAGAGTTGGGCCATGTGTTGTAAAGTCATAAAATCATAAAATTTTAAAGTATGCTAAAATTAATTTTTTTTTATTTTTTTTAGTTGGATTGCAGAGGAAAACTAATTGCAACTTTAAATTTTAGAAATTTTATGATTCTACCACATTGCGACACATTACTACAACTTGTGAATTCCCTAATAGCTGTCACACGAATGTCTATTTTAAGCTTAAATTATTCTATCATATGAGGTTATTTTTATTTATTTATTTTTTTAAGCTATTTCTATTTATATTTATTTTAGAGGTATTTTAAAAAATATTTTGCTGGTGGTTTGAAAATATAATAAATTTTATAATTCCGATAGAAAAACATTACCAATTTTTTGTATACAAAAAGAAATGCACCCTAATGTATTATATATCTGTGGACTTTTGACCAAAAAAGATTATTTGAATTTAGCAGGGTTTGCTTTGTGTTAATAAAAGTTGATCTTTGAAAATAATTTAAAAATTTAATAAAATCATTTCAGTTAAGACAAAAAAAATGTGCTGAGTGGAGTTAAGTTATTTTGTCAAATATAGCCATTCATATCCAACATACATACATATGTAGTTCGAGTGATTTTGTGTATATTTGCCATGCATTATATTGCAGCTTTTGCTGCTCCTTCACCCAGCAGCTGATGCCGGTTGCACCGCACGGAGACATTTGCGGCAGACACATGTGCATTTCAGTTGAAAGATAAAAACCAAAACCGCTGGCATCAATGTGTAGCAACAAAGCCAAACAGCAAAAGCAATAAAATGTTGACACTGAAGCGAAAATAAAACAGCAACAAAACAAAAAACGAAAAATAAATAATAAAGAGAGAGTTAAATAAAGTGACAACCGAATATATGTATATTTTGGCAAATCTCTTGCAGATATTAAAACATGTGAAGTAATGGTAGCTGATCTTTTTCCCCCGAATCGATGAACATAGGAGAAAATCAAAGATTGGTACAGGAAAATAACTATTTCGCTCTTGTGTGGAGAACAACAGACTTAAACGTAGTCCTTTTGTACGTGATTGGGGCTGACATTTTTTAGTTGTAGAAGATTTGCTATAACCCGATGAAAAACTATCGAATATAATGAGAAAGTTTTGTTTGTTTGTATGTTTCAGGTAATCTCTACAGCTACCAAACCGATTCTGAAAATTCTTTCACCTATGCAAAGCTACGATAGTCAGGAGTGTCATAGGCTATGTTTTGTTTTCATATCTCAAAATATGTCAGAGATGTATGTATATACAGTGAAAAAGTGGTTTCAAGAAGATTGTAATTGCTGTTTTTTGACTGAAGTGAACTGTTGTTTAACAAATAAAATAAATAAAAAAATACTACTTTTAGAGTTGCCACCTTTTTTTAGTAAAATATATTTCGCTGAAATACACGAACAAAAACTTAAAGCGCGGTTCAAAACTTAAGCCCGGTATATAATATGGTTGACATTGAAAAGGATATCGAGACGTGTTTAATTTTGTTGGGGTTACCACCTAATTTGAATATACCAAATTAAATCACATTTTAAAGTTACACATTCCACATGACGAAATGTATTAAAAAAATCACCTCAGTTAGTTTTTAGAACAGAGTTTCCACTTTTGTAAGATTAAGGTAAGCGAAATATAGAGATGAAGTGTCTTATTTATTTTCAATATCTGCATTTCATTACAATTCGATTATTTTTAGTTTCAAATTACTCACACCTCATTTTTTTTTTAAATCACCACACCAAAAACTTATTCGAATACCCATTTATTCCAATTTTTTAAATATTTTAACCCGTAACCTTTCATCTAAAAGTGTTGGCTTGACCCCCACTTCCAGAAAAAAACTCTAAAACCCCAATTTCGGAAGCCGCTAGAGGTTCAAAATGTGGTAGAAAATTATTCGCCGGAAAATTTCACTAGAGATATTCTCGCATAAAATCTGTTTACGATGACAGCCGAATTCTATATAAAATAAAATACTATGTATTTGCTATTAGCTATTTTATTTTATGTAGAGTTATCCGAAAATTGGATGACATCTTTGTTAACTTGCAATGTCATTGTAAGTGAAGGATAGCACACAAAATGTTGGATATTTCAAGCATACATATTTGTTTTTTTTTCTGTGGACATTTAAATGCGTTGTATAAAGATTTTCGCTTAGAAGACCCCTAGTAAAATTCCCCAAAGAATAATTTTCTAAAATATTCTAATCCTCTAAAGACTTTCCCAATTTGTTTTTTTTAGGGGTTTCTTGAAATAATGGTCAAAATGGCACTTTTACGTGAGAGCTAATGGGTTAAAATGTTGTACGAAAATATTCGCAGTGAAATTTCACTGTATATTTTAATCACTCCCCCACTTTTTTGAAAACAACTTACGCTTAACATGAAAACTTTTGCACATTCATCTAGTATTTTATAACTGGATGGATATACTTTCAGAAAATCATAACAAATATCGGCTGGTTTCGATTATTGTACAGTGTAATAGGAGCACGGAAAATAGAACAGATGCTTACAACTGGAAACTTAAAATATCTGTGTACATAAAGTGACAAAGAAACTGATAAATATGCCACAATCGGATTTGATATATTGCCCAATCGAACGTTGAAATCGTAGCTGGAAATCCTTAACGTTGCGCTAGTTTGCCACAATATTCCGATTTATTTTCTCGTCAAACAAACTCGATCCTATAAGTGGTAGCACGAAAAGAACGGTAAGTCCTAATTAAATAGTGACATAAATTTAAGATAACCTCAAAAACTGGTCACCTTTTTTATTTTGCCATTGACAGTTTGACAGGTAGGCTGTGATAATTCAAATTTATCTAAACACACACACACAGACATAGTATGTACACACAAATATTTTCCAATGGATCTACATATGTACATATGTATGATGTGCAGTTGTTGAAAAATTTTTGTGGCGCTGCGCCTTATCAGTATATTTTTTTATTTATTTGTAGACAAACAGCGCCAGCTACAAACATATGTAGTTATTTAGTTTTTGTTTTTAGAAATTATTTGTACTGCATTTTTCCCCGATATTTGTTGCATTCGAATGTTTATTATTTTTTGTTGTTGTTGTTTTATTTGTTTACTTGTTTTGTTTGCGCTTTGGTTGATCGACTGGTCGCATAATTGGCTGGCTGCTCGGCGTGGCGGCTCGACTCCCGGTTTGTTTGCATTTGCAGCGGCTTTATCAGCGCTTGCCAACATACATATGTTATTGGTAATTTATTATTTACATAGCAACATACATATGTAAGTATGTACATACTTACTTACATTAGTAATGTCTATAGTTATGTAGTAGATTCGTCATTTAAACACTTACAATAAATTATCTACTATCGACTCGCTGGCCCGCAATCACCATCGCCGCCACCATAAATGAGAATCACTTTACTTCCCATTCAGTTTTAATCAGCAATGATTTCTACTTTGTTTAAATATTTATGTAAACATGATTGGTAACCACATTAGGTCGAATCCCAATTGGAAAGAAAAAACATAAAAAACTTCCTTTTTTTTTTAAAACAAAGCACTGCTCTTCAAACAACCTCAAACTCGTGCAAAGGTTGGATTTTTTTTGTCAGATTTGGCGGAAAGGCCCTTTTTTAATGATATCTTGATTATTTCGCTATTTTTAGTGTTCGACACTGATATTTTAAAACGAAATTTTTTGTAATCGAGTAATCGATTTTTTTATCGAAAGTTTCGAACCGATATTTTGTGGAATCAAGTATTTTCAAGTAGGGAAAAGAGTTTTGATACAATAGTTTTTAATCGATAATTTTGAAGCGATATAATTTATAATAGAGTATTTGTGGTTAGGGACAAGAATTGCGATATAACGCGATAACATACATACATATCATTAACTGAGTGTTTGATATCGATAATTTTGAAACGATTTATTTCAAAGAGTATGTATTCGGAGCCAAGTATCGAAACAAGTTTTAGAAAACAAATTTTGTAAAGAGTGGGTTTCCTTTCCATCCAGGTACATTTAGAAATATACAGCTTGCCTTATCATTGCAGGTACATTCACAAATTGATGAGCAATTTTTCGTTTGGAGTTTTCATCTAGACTAGCACGATATAAAAGCTCGTCCCACGACGGCATCCAACCATTTTTTTATTTACGTAAATAACGCATTACAGAGATATTCAAACTGTTGTCATTTTTTATGCATACTTTTAGGCTGCAGACAATGGAATTAACAGTTTTAGTGATATTTAGGGAGGAGCACGACGCTTGTAATTTATATATTAAATATTTAAGCTTCATTCTATAAAAAAGAAACATTTCCATTCAAATAAATTTCACGCCTACGACCCACGCTAATGCACTCGAATGCACTGATATTATGTAGAGTATTTATAAAAATCGAAAAATACAACTAATTGAGTGGCTGCAATGGCGCTACTCACTGCTCCCATTATAAACATCGTTATCAGCTCATCATTGAACAGTCAAAATATGTGCGTTTGTGTATAATTTTGTTTGTTTTCGTAAATTGATGTGATGTGCTGACTGCATTCTGACATCTATACAATCGCAGATGTCGTATTTTATTAAAGTTGTCACTCTTTTCAATTTCATAGTTTCGAAATACCCAACATATTGTATTCTATAATCGCACAGAGTAAGCGATAAGCGTTTTTACTTACTTATTACTTTTAGACTTTTATTTAAATATGTTAGTATTGCCCAGAACATTTACACCCAACAGAAGCTAGTGGAGAGCTACATATTTGTTGATTGTTTTCCTTTCACTCCATCACTTTCGGACCCACACACAACCGAGATGTGCAACAGTTGTGTGTACACACATACATATGTACATACAAAAATAGAACCATCGATCAATCATTCAAGCGTTTGTCTGTCCTTTATTCGGTCGATTGCCTGGTTAGTCCCTCTCTATAGATCTGTCATATTTATATTTATGACATGTCACACCATCCACCTCCTTCAACCCGCACTCTTCCGTTTCGGCCATCAGCCATCAGTGCTGCGCAAATTATCACGATTAATTTTAACCGCACCATTAAATGTTGGTCGTTGGTCGCTTAAAACGCTTCACGCCCGTCGAGTGCATTCGCTGCCAACAACAGCAATAATACGTGCATAAAACAACAACAACAACAGCAGCAACAATAATACAAGTAAACAACAGCAGGTGGCTGGTTGGCTGTCCTGCCAACAACGCCACTTTTGTGGCCACACAACTGCGCCTCATCTCTTTTTTGTTTTGCCATCTACCTGCGATACGAGTACTCCTTACCACTAGCGTTCACTTCACTTATATATGTGTGTACATATGTACATATGTACATAATATGCGCTTGTACATATATACTGCATTCCATAGCAATAATGAATGCCGCAACACTCAAAGGACTTCAATATTTATATTGAATTAAATGAAAATTGTTTTTTAGGGACGCGTGATCGCTCACTTGTAAATGATGCGCCAACATTTGCACGAAATACATACATACATACACACATATGTATATCAGTAAATATGTACAAACAGAACCTCCACCTCCATCTTTCATAGCTTCCTCAAGGTTCATACTGGCGTAGTTCGAGTTTGCTAGAACTTAAGCTGGGCTTATCTGTGGTCTTGTCTTGGGACTCAATTAATCCAACTAATCCCGTCAGATATTCGCAGTTGCAGATATATTGAGGCTGCTGTTGTCTGTATGAAGATGTGGAGAGGAGTCGATCCTAAAAGTGACTCCATACCTTCAGTTGGTCAAATTCACACTGCCTCTGCAATTTATTCAACCGAAATATGACAATACTTTGAAGGGTTTTGTCTCACCAAACTTAGGATTAATAAGTTATGGTCAGGCAACGATCGTGCTGTAAATGCACCTTATCAGCTTTGAGTTTCCTGGCCCCATGCCCAGCCAAAAGCCTTATGCATATTCACATGAACCGTGTTGCTTTATTTATTGCATTGTCGAGATAGCTGTTCCAACAATATATCCAGTATTGTCCCTCGGCAGATAGTCGAACCAAGGTGTTTCAAAATATAAGCGACATAATTTTGTAGCTCCGACTATGTCAACTTTTGAGCCTACAAAACCCCATATGCAGTTAGTTTTGACTTTTTGGTTTTCATCTGAAGAAAAAGTCAGCATTTATTCATTACTGACCACAAAAAGTAGATCTATTACGTCAACCCTAAGCCTAAAAAGTCATATGTGAGGCTTGGCCAGCCAGTCATATCTAATATCCATGGTTTCAATCAATGCAGAAGGCATTGTCAAAAATATGATACGATACGTTCTTAGCCTCGAAAATTTAGCGGTTATATTGGAATATGTGCCCTCCCTCAAAGTTCGGAAAAAGTTGTAGCTTGCAAAGATAAGTACTTTGAATCAAATAGAAGCCCATTGCACTGAGTTTTTGTAAATAAATTAATATTCCACAAAAATAAATACATACAACATTATTGAGGATTCCACGCCAGCTTCTTTAATTTAATCTTTTTGACAATTAAAAGATCGAATTTGAATCTAAGGGGTCTCGAAACCTCACGTAGTAAACTCAAAACGGTCCTATCTCTACGGTTAACCGCCCAAAAGGTTTTGAGAGTTACCTTTGAAAGTCTGCTCCCATTCTCAGCGCAACTTCAATCGCAAGGTAAAGAGCTCCAAAGAAACTCTCAAATTACTCACAGGCAGTACTTGTGCAAAGCCAAAGCAACGTTATCGACAGCACAAAAGCCCATTGGCCGACTATGGACTAGTTACAGAGCTGCCAAATCTGCAGTCCGAACAGCGATGAGATGCCTTCTAATACCCCCAGAACTCCATTTGCATGAGGTGACCTTGACTGCCAATCCACGTGGCTCCCAAACAGACACTTGTTTTGCACGGATGTTTTCTTTTAGAGTAGTTTATTTTACTTTATCTGATCCTATACTATTTGCTTTCTTTTTTCTTATTTTAGTTTAATCCTATTTTGTGTTATTCAATTTTATTTGGTGGTTTTCTTTAATTTAATTTTTTTCCATTTTATTATCTCTCTTATTGTTTTATTTTAGTTCAATGTAAGTTTTTCTATTGTTTTATTTTATTTAATTTTATTTTATTTTCGTTTAGTTGTATTTTATTGAAATTTCGATTTGCCTTTTTAGTTTATTTTATTTTGTTTTATTTTATTACAACTTCTGGATTTTATTTTATTTTGTTTTATTAATTTTTTTTTAGACTTAATTCGTTTCGAATTATTTTTGTAATATGTTTTATACGTTTTTTAATTTTTTTGTTTGCTTTTATTGTATTTGATTTTATTGTAGTTTGCTTTATTGAATTTAACTTAATTTAATGCAGTTTTAATTAGTGTTATTGTGGTTATTTCAATTTTATTTTATTTGGCTCTTTTTCAATTTTATTTGACTTTTTTATTTTAATTATTTTAGTTCATATTTTTTATTTTAATTTATTGTATGTAGTTTAGTGATCTAATATTTTTGTATTTAATTTAATTTTATTTTTTATTTTATCTTATATTTTATTTTATTTTATTTTTTATTTTTGGTTCATTTTTTTTTTTGCTTTTATTGTATTTGATTTTATTGTAATTTGCTTCATTGAATTTAACTTAATTTAATGCAGTTCAAATTAGTTGTATCTTGGTTATTTTTATTCTAATTGTTTTTATTTTATTTGGCTCTAATCTTTAAATTTCATTTGACTTTTTTATTTAACTATTTTAGTGAATGTTTTTGGTTTTATTTTATGGTATGTAGTTTAGTTTAGATCTAATATTTTTGTATTTTATTTTATTTTTAATTTTATTTTAATTTTTTTTATATTTTGTATTATTTTCTTTTGTTTTGTTTTATTTTATTTTGTTTTATTTTATTTTGTGTTATTTTATTTTATTTTGTTTTATTTTCTTTTTTTTTTCTTTTTTATGTTAATATACATATGTACATACATATGTACATCTTACGTGATTTGATTTTGTTTTATTTTATTCAATTTACCCTGTTGTATTGTATATTAATTTATTTTTTTATTTTTATTTTTAATTCAGTTACATTTCTACAAATAAAATTAGTTTTATTTAATTATTTTAGTGAATATTTTTGGCTTTATTTTATGGTATGTAGTTTAGTTTAGATCTAATATTTTTGTATTTTATTTTATTCTTTATTTTATTTTATTTTTTTTTTATATTTTGTATTATTTTATTTTGTTTTGTTTTATTTTATTTTGTTTTATTTTCTTTTTTTTTCTTTTTTATGTTAATATACATATGTACATCTTACGTGATTTGATTTTGTTTTATTTTATTCAATTTACCCTGTTGTATTGTATATTAATTTATTTTTTTTTTTTTAATTCAGGTACATTTCTACAAATAAAATTAGTTTGGTTTGCTGTATTTGATTTTTTTTTTACTTCAATTAATTTAAGTCAGTTAAAGCGGGTGATTTAGTTTTATTTTATTTTACATATGTATGTATGTATGTATATATGTAGTTTAATTTTGTTGTATTTTATTTAATTTTGATTTTTTACTACTTGCTATTTTTTATATAGTTTTGTTTTATTTTTATACATTTTATTCTCTTTCGTTTTATTTTCGCGTATTTTTTTTTTGTTTATATTATTTTTTAATTTAATTTAGCTTTATTATATTATATTTTTTGTTCGTTTGTTTATGTTTTATCATCGTATTTTATATTGGTGGGTAGGTAAATTAGGTATTTTATTGGTTTGAGGTTTATTTTTATTTAATTTGTTTATTTTTAATTTTTTTTTATTTAGCTCTATTTTTCTTTATTTCGTTTTCTTATTTTATTTTATTTTGGATAATTTTTTTATTTTACTTTTGCAATTTGGGTTTGTTTTCATCACTTCGATTTCCATCCGCCTAATTTTTGTTTTCCAACTCCCACACTTACCTATTAAACGCATCACTTCATGCAAATTCAGGTAAACGTTGAGATGGCAATGCACCAATAATGCTCCATAGATCATAAATAATCCGAATGCAAATTTTAAATTCGCTGAAACCGACATTTTCCTATCAAATGAACTGATAACCGACGAACAATTTTAAATCTACTATTTGTGCAACGTCACTTGATACCAGATGTATTTACAAATGACAACTGTACGTTTGTTGTTGTTGTGTGAAACCATTCATGCACACAAATGCTTTTTATGTATTACTGTTTCAACATTGCACAATTATCACTATCATATATCAATTTTATATTGTTTTATTTATTTTTTTTGTCAGCATTCATTCAATTCGTATTTTTTTTTTTACTTATACTTTGGTCACTCATTTCATATTTTGATTTTTATTTGCTATTTCAACAGATATTTTTGTTTGCACTTTTGTAAATTTTCAAAATTCGCGCCTTCACTTGCACCTTTTCTGCTAACTTTGTTTTGTTGTGTGACTTGCATTTACATATGTATGTACACACACACACATACACACGTACGTAGAAGGAAGCGCAAAGTGCTGCTGGTCAGTTAAAACTTCACGTGTTTTATTTGTAGCTGTGTTAAAACTTCGCACTTTCGTTTACACACGCAGCATCAACGAATTTACTTGTATTTTTGGTTTTTTTTTTGTTTCTTTTCTTCCGCCCAACAATTTAAGGTACGTCCGCCGTGACGATTTTCCAGGAACTGTCAACTGGATAAACAAACAAATCGCATTGGACCGACTTGCAGCGACAGAACGCACGCAGTCCAGGCGACAACATTGACTCTGCCGGTTAACAATAGCAACAACAACAATGGCAGAAGTGGAAAAAGTGACAGTGCACCGCAGTAGCAGCAGAGAATGATGTCCGCTATGATGGCGTTTACAATGGCGCCCACAAGGTGGATAATGGGCGTTTAGTGACATCTGGCGGAAAAAGGAAATGCAGTGATATTCTTTTTAGCACACTTTGCTACAAATAGGAGAAGTGTAAAATTTGTATAACAGTTTATACATTTGAATTTTACAAAGGGGGAAAAATTATTCAAAGATACATATTTATTTGTATAGATTTGTGAGATTACCCCTTCTGTTATACTAAATTGTTATACTAAATTGAGTATAAACGAATTCAACGCACACGTAATTCTCCACAGCGAATAAACGTACTGTCAGTAAAGATCATAGATTAAAAAGAGTCGCATGGCATTTCGTTACCTATAGCAGGAATTTTCGTCCGATTTCACCACACCAAGAACCAATTGGATCAAATCAAATTCTAACATCAATCAACGAGTTTCATGTGCTGTCATGGTGAAATAAGACTCAATTCTCTGTTCGAGGAACGGTTAGAGTGATCCAATTTCTTCAGTAATTGTTGATCGGGCCTGCTCGGGCCAGAGAGTGTAAGCTGAGAATGTAAAATAAATGAGGACGCGGAAATAATAAACAATATACAAAGTACTAAGCTGCATATGCATTGAAATAAAATTTTTTAGTACAAAGAATTTTTCTGATGAATTCCTTAGTTTTTAGAAATAATTTTTGGGTGGTGAATTCCAGTATAGTACTTCGATAAAGGTTATTTAATATTTACGCGTTTCATAAACAATTTCATAAATAACTGGATTCCGGCGTCACCCAGCGAGTATTCTGATAGTCTCTTATTGAACCTTAAATACAAATACAAGAAACAATCTCAGAAAATTTTATTGCTATCAAAACTTGAAGTCCTCAAAGATGAATCCTAACATTATGGGAAAAAACTGAAATTGCATATTTACTACAACTGATCATACATCGATTATACCATGAGTTAGAGAAAAATTCGAATTTTACCGCACTGGCAAATTATACCCGTTTCTTTTTTAACACTTGCTACAAAAGTTGCTTGACAATTTTACAACTTTTTAGCTTAGGTCTCGACATATCCTATCATTTTATCCGCTAGGTGGCGCTAGAGAAGAGATATTTAGAAACCCTTTTTAAGGACCAATTTCAATTTAAAAAATTAACAGGTTTGATCTGATTTGAACCAATTATATTTGCTTTTGCTAATTCATTCATAAAATTGAATATTATAATTACCACCAAATATTGATCGGGTTTAACGATTTGTTTCTCTTTATTTAAATAATTAAATTTTTTATGAAAATGTAGTACACTCTATAACAAAAAAAAATCCAAATGTCGAAATTCAAAATTTCCCAGCTTTTCTGAGTTTGCATTTTTCGAATTAAAAAGTTCGAAAACTTTTTGCCTCTTTTTTTATTTGAACAATGTTCGGAACTTGGATTTCAAAGTTTTTGTTCTGGAATGAACCATATTTTTATTAAAAAAATAAAAAATAATCAAAACTAAATAAAGAAAAGTAAATAATCAAAAGTTGTGAATTATACGATGGGTTGTATATTTTTGATGCTCGAAGAAATGGCTTTAACTCTTCAGAATGTTTCGACGTAGTTAACAAGTTAACAAGGTGTCCCAACATGTCACACGTCATAAAGTCATAAAATGTCGAAAAAAACATGTTTTTTTATTTCAAGTTTTTAATTTTAATTACTTTTTCCTATGCAATCCAACAACAAAACTTTTGAAATTTAAAATTTTATGATTTTATAATTTGTGATACATTATAGCACCTTGTGAATCACCTAAATGCATATTCATCCCATGTGGCCGCCGAATCAATATTTTATTCCGATATTAATAGACATTTCTTTTCGTTAACTCTAGAGTGCATACCAAAAAATTAAATCATAAAGGCTGCAAATTAAATATTTAGATTTATGATATTATGATCAACAAAAAGGTTTGCTCACACTGTTCCCATTATTGCAAAATTACCCATTAGGCATCGCGGTGTAAGTAGGAACTACTATAAATGTATATTAAAAATAAAAGGTTAACATAGTTCTTTTGTGGCGGATTGAAAAATATATTTCGTTGTAAACTTATACATATATTATACAAATTGTTTAAT
Source organism: Anomoia purmunda (assembly GCA_951828415.1). Classification (NCBI taxonomy): domain Eukaryota; kingdom Metazoa; phylum Arthropoda; class Insecta; order Diptera; family Tephritidae; genus Anomoia; species Anomoia purmunda. The sequence goes on from OX639994.1 coordinate 13,232,969, forward strand.
TTTACCTTAACCAATTTAAGTACACAATAATTATATAAAAGAAATAACAAAATAACATAAATAATTATTGCTCCTTACGAAGAATGAAAAAAATACATACAACGGTATTCTTTCAACCATAGCTCGATATAAAAACTTTCGCTCCCAACAACTTGTTGGCTGTAGAAACCAAACAAAGAAAAAAAAACAGACTAACATACAATATTCATGCAAAAAATAGCGACTATACAAATTTTATACATAATTCAACCTAACTAAATATAAAGCCTCATTTTCAGCTGTCGGATTTTTACCTATTTTTATGGCACGTGCCAGAATACTTTTATATATTTCATTAAAATATGTACTTATAAGTTTGAAATACACTTATAAAAAAACCAAACATCGCGTACTAGTTTTTATTCGTCTTCTTCAACTGCTTCTTGTTTAGCATTAATCATTTCCATAGACGAAACAGTTGTTTCTATAAGTAAATTGTAGTCCAGTTCATTTAGGCTGGCTTTGGCGGTGAGTAGATCCAAAAATGAATCCAATGGCGACAATGTATCGGCAGCAATGCCTAAAAATATAACAAAATAATACGCATAGTTTTTCGTAAACAAAAAAACCAAAAAACACAGGCCAAATTCTACGAAACAGAAAGGCACAAATAGTGCATCTTGACAATGGACTTTACCAATTCATTACATTTTTTGCTTACCGTAAATGTTTAAATTCTTAATTTAAAGTTTTAAGTATATGAGTCCAAGAGACAAAATACCAGCGATAGTTATAAAAGCAATAATTGTTGCAAAAACCATATTGAAACATGAATATAAAGTTGGCTTTTCGATATTAATGTCTAGCAAAGGAATAATGAGTAAAATAAAACAAATGAAAAAATAATAACTTAAAAAATATGGAACTGAAAATAAATTTAGTAAATATGGTTGATTAAACTTATGCCGGTATTCAGTGAGAGCATAGGTGAGACGATTTTGGCGATAAAGTATCTTCAGAATAGAGGTTCATCAAAAATATTGTGATGAAAAATATCAGGGCCAAAGGGCTATCCAGAAACTACGTAGCCCGATTTAGGCCACAAAAAAAGTATTAAATTAAAATAAAAAATTATAAATGAACTAAAATGAGTATATAATAGAACAATAATATCGAAAAAATAACAAAATACATTAAATTAAACTAACATAAAATAAAATTAAACTAAATTTTTTTACTTGAAAATTAATTAACTTAAATTGAATAAAATAAAATAAAAGCAAATAAGGTAAATAAAAATATACAAAATAAGGCAAAAGGCAATTAAACAAAATGATAAACAATAAAATAAAATTAAACAATAAAACAATTAAATAAAAATTAAAATAAAATTAATTTAAATTATTTTAAAGAAATCCACAAAATATAATTACATAGCACAAAAAAGTATAAACTAAAATCAAACTAAATAAAAAAATTATAAATTAACTAAATGGAATATAAAAAATGTATAAAAGAAATAAGATAAATAAAAATACAACCCATATAAAATAAAATACAATAAAACAAATTTAAACAAAGAAAATGTAGTATAATAAAGTATTACTAAAACAAAATTAATTTAAAGAAAACCAAAAGTAAAATTATAATTAAAATAAATTAAAAAGTAAAATTATAATTAAAATAAATTGCATTAAAAATTAAAATTAATTTGAAAAATAAATTTGACCAAAAAAATTTATTTTAATTAAAACAAATCATAATTAAATAAAATTAATTTACAGAAATACACAAAATCAAATTACACAACACAGAAAAATATTAGATAAAATATAACAAATAAAAAAAATAGTAATAGTGGGGTAATAATGGAATAAAACATAAAAGAAAATGAGGTGAAATAAAATAAAATATGATAAGGAAAAATAAGAAATAAGAAAAAACACAATTAAACAAAATAAATTTAAAAAATGCAACTAAAAGAAACCCACAAAGTTACACAACACAAAATAGTATTAAATTTAAATTTAAAAAATTATAATTAACCTAAAAACATTATAAATTAACTAAACCGCATAATCAAATAAAATAAACTCAAACGAAAAAAATATAATAACATAAAATAAAATAACACAAAAATTACCTTAAACTAAAATAAAATAAATTTAAAGAACATGAAAGAAACTATTATTGTATTAAATAAAATTAAATTAAACAAAATGAAAAAAACAAAACCAAAATTAAATGAAGCTAGATTACATTAAAGGTAACCCGAAATAAGTTTAATTAAGACAAAAGAGTATTAAATTAAAATAAAGTAACATAAAAAATTAAAATAAAAAAAAAATACAAAAAAAACCAAAATAGAATAAGAAGTAAAAATTTAATAATATATAAAAACAAACTAAAGTTATGTAAAATTGAATAAAAAATTTCAAAAAATAAAATAGAAAAAAAAATATATGAAATCGTTCGCTACAATTAAATTAAAATCAAAAAAAAAACAAAACAAAATAAAATACAAAAAAAAAACCAAAATAGAATAAGAAGTAAAAATTTAATATATACATATGTATGTACATACATACATATATAAAAACAAACTAAAGTTATGTAAAATTGAATAAAAAATTTCAAAAAATAACATAGAAAAAAATATATGAAATCGTTCGCTACAATTAGCTAAACAAATCAGGAAAATTTCTTTATCCATACTTTTATAATCATTTTTGCATCAAAAAAAAATATTTAAAAAAATTACCCTTATATTTTTTTTCTCGGTTAGGGCCCGATATTACCAACTACAAATCCCTTACTGAATACCGGCATAAAAGTGTGCTTGAAATGATTTAAAAATTTAACAACAACCAACCACTTCTCGCAGATGTGCGCGCCTGAGTATTTACATTAACACCGCCGCTACTGCCACGTTGCTGCACAGGCTGTCCCGATAAGATATTTGCGGCATGCTCGCGACCGCGTATCATCAAACTCTCCGGATGTGACCAATTCTTGAGCAAACGTTGAGCACGAGATTTCGGTAAAGCGGAAAGCAAAGAAAGTTTCATTTCAACACCTGCGGCAGTATCATCGATACCTATTGTATAATTGTATAGGTTAACTTTTTGCTTAGCCGCCCAGCTCCAACGATGTACTTACCGTTAATAATTGTTTTCATAACATCCACCTGCAATTCAAATACGTGATTCTCCACATACTGCAAGAACATCTCAAATGTTAGGGCACGATAACCGAGATAAGTGAAAAATGAAGCAAAGCCTTGTGGCAATGGAAAAGCGATAGAGTCCACCGCCAAGCAGTAACGTTCCAGTATTAAGAAAAGTGAATACTGTTGACCATTGGTCATTTGGTCGCTAAATAGGAAAATGAAAATTATATTTCTCGTATAAATATTTCCCAAAAAGTGCGCTCACATCAACTGAAAGCCACGCGTTGTCTCATTACGTGCATCCAAGCCGGCCGCACGACAAACCAGCGAACAGAGCGCGCGTGACAATTCTAGCTGTGAGCTCACATATTGCGTGGCAACGGCGTGCACGTGAGCGGGCGCCTGAGAACGTTCGAAAAATGTTTCCTTTAGCCAACGAAATCCAGTGTTGGGTTTGGCTGTATGCTTGACTAGATGTACGCTCAACTCCCGCATATTCTTTAGAGAAATAAGGTAAAGCATTTGTAATTTTTTTTTTTTTTTTAATATTTATTACTATAATGTTTAAACAAATACTTGCCACTGATATGACATGCTCCTGCTTTGTAGCCGTGCATGTTTCCACTTCAATAAAGGGTAAAATTTCGTTGCAGTTGCGTCGATTAGACGTAGAAAAATCGCTAAAACTATTGCCGCCGTTGCCACTGGGCGTTAGTGGTGTGGTGCAACGTGAAAGCGCTTCTGGCTGATAGCAGGACAAGGAAAACATAAGTTTCTCGCTCACCTGTTCGGAATGGAAGCGACGTCTTTCCTTTTGCCCAGCTTCGTTCAAACGCTCCCACAAGCGCGTCCAAATATCTGAATTATATGGCGATAAACGCTGATGCGGTGATAATAACATCATGCTAGTATTATAAAGACTTTCATGCGACAGCCCAACATTAATATCAGCCACACGAGCTTGTATTGGACGCGACGCATCGGCGGTTGTAAGCGGTAGAAGGCGTGCAAGCGCTATAGCATCTGCGGGCAGACTACGCAATGTGGCTGCATAACTGCCCGCAACTAAAGCTTCCTTGAGCAATGCCACTGTATCCAATGAGAGAGGTCTTTCCATAATTGTGCTAAGCAATTCCGCCAGCACATCCATATCGTTGGAATGCAATAGAAAATAATGTATAATACTGAGACGATTATCGACCGAAGTATCATTGCGAAAAGCTTCAATCAAATGACTACGTGGCACACTGAGTGAAACTAAGTCCAGAGTTGCCACATCATAGGCCATCGAACCCCATTTCTGACACGGCACAAGTTGTGTAAGTGGGTTGCGATTATGTGCGGGGCAAACTATATGACAACATGGCTCGTGAGTCAAGCCCACATCCAGTAGATGTACAAACAAATCCGGTTGGAAAACAAGCAAATGATGAGTGCCATGCAACGCGAAAGTTGGCTTCAGTAAACGTGCCTTTTCCCAGGGTACACCGGGCATAACGCAGTGTACCACACAACCGTGATGTAGAAGCGTTACTGAATAGGCGAAGTGAACATTGACCTTCTGTGACGGTCCCGCGCCATCTGCTGGAGTCTCGTCTACATTTTTTGGCTGTATGGGTTGGTATAGGTAGTAGTGGCATACAAAAAGCATACCCGTGTTATTAGTCAATATAATTAGATTCAATGAAGAATCGTGCACTCTCAAAGGTACAGCATCGTCTTCATAAATAGGTTCGCCGTCGAAGGAGCCTTGCGGTAGTTTTGGCAAATTTAGCGGTATATTCAGCTAACGGTACAGTTGCAAAAAGAAAAAAACAAAATTGTAGCAGAAATATTGCAATTTTGCAAATATTTAAAACTAAGAAATACCCGGTGTACTTTGTTGCGCTTCAAATTTTATAAAGTGTTAAATTTTATGCATTTGTGGACAAAAAAAAATGTATAAAAAAAATAACATCAGCAAAAGAAAATCATGAAAAATTAAGATTAATTTCTAAATTGAATTGGCTACAAGGCCGCATACTTAAAAAGTTGCTAAAAATTCTCCAGCACTTGAAACTTTGCTTGAGACTTTTGAAAATTCGATGGCATTTGTATTAAATTTGTTAAATTTTTGGGAATCTTGTATGAAATTTGATACTTGGATTTGTACGGTGTATGACACATATTTCTATAAAAAAAAAAAATTCAAGAAAAACATTGTGAATATTTAGAAAAAAAAAATAATTGTAAAATTCTGCGTTGGAGCCACTATAAGCACATTAGCACGAAAAATTGCGGGTTTCCGCCAAAATATTTCGAAAAATAAGAGGATTTGCGTCAGCTGCGTTGTGTAAAAATTTCTCCTAAAATGGATTTTTTATAATTTTTTTTTAATATTTACAAAAAAATTATCAGTTGAGATGATAACAAGGCGAAAGCTAAAAAGTAGTGCTCAAAAATAATCTAACAACTTTTCAACGGAGTCATAATAATGAGATTTGTGGAAAAGTTGGGGAGTAGATGGAGTTATTTGCCAAGAAATTAAAAAAGTGAGAAAATACCATTCAAAAGTCTAAATCGGACAAGTTTTGGCTGAGTTATTTAAGTTTTTCTTAACTCAATTTTCCAAATAGCATTGAAAATTTCATTATTAAGTTTTACGATCTAGGGTGGTTTTTTGAAAAATGTTTTGAAAAACGATTTTTAATAAACAAAAATAAAATTGGACTAATTTCAAATCGGTACAGTTCACCTAAATCTTAGTATTATTGCGCAATATTTTGGTAGATGTTTTAGAATATAATGAATTTTCTAATTCCGATGCAAAAATAGTACCGACTTTGTTTGTATGAGTAGTGATGCATCCTAATGTAAATATGCTTCACAGAAACAAAAATAAGTATGCCACTCTATTGTTATATGCCAATATTTCATTTTAAAAGTATATATACATATATTAAAATCTAAGGCAAATTCAAATAAGGTGAAGTTGATCAAGCAGCTGATTGAATTCGCTTGGTGAGGGTAATGTAGAAATGATGCGTTTGTTGTAAGTCATACTGTCACAATGCGTATAATTTGTTAGTGTAAATTTTTGTGTTTGCACCTATAACATCAGATATGAATTCGCCTTGCTAAAATCCGTTCAGTAAGAAGGTTGAAGCGTTACAAATATTGTGCACAAGGCGAATTCATATAAGGAAAGATCTGAAGCCATGAAACATTGACAGGTCTAACCGTTGAAGCAAAAAACAAATATGTACATGTGAATTTTTTTTGTAGAACATTCGACACCACGAAATATAAATTCGCCCTAAGAAATGGCTTGTAGTTCTCAATATAAACTCCCGGGAACAAATTCCCCGTGAGTATAGTGCTGATAATCAATTTTATATAATAAGTAAAGAAATATAGATATAAAAAACATACCACTGTCTCTGTCGGTAATTTTTCATTAAACTGAAAAGCCGATAGCGTGGGACTCAATTCAGTTTGTTTATTTTTCTCCGTTTCGTCGCGTTCCATAAGACTCAAGCTTTTGGCTTTAGGTTTTAAATGTATGTAATATAATGCCTGATTATCTGAATCCCACTGAGCCCAACTAAAATTCTTAGCAATCGTCTCCGACACAATCATACTGGTATCTAAATACCAGTTATCTGAGAGTTTAGTATCTGTAAAACTATTATTTGGGCTTGCTTCGCTAACTTCACGCTCTTTTAAAGTGCAGGTAAATTGCATGATAGCTGTGAAGATAAAAGATTACCAGAAATATCTTTAAATTGCTTCCAACAACACTTACACGTTTCATGTATAAGTAGCAATAATTTTTCCTGTCCACTTTGTTTTTCCGCAGCCTTTTCGGTCCGCCATAAAAATTGTGCCATTACTTGGCGTCGTGTTGGTGCATCCAATAAGGGCGTAGCTAGCGCACGCACCTCCCCCTGACACGTTTCAACTAGGTGAGCTTGATATTGTGCGTACACATCTGCATTGTCCACAGTATACGCTTTCTTTTCAACGTATACCAATAACGTACCACTGCTATTGGTGGTAGCCTGTATTACCTCCGGACATGCCTTTTCAAAACGATGCAATATCCGCAATGTCTTTGTGGTGGCGTTGAAATGTCCAATACATGCCTCGCGGATTTCAGTAACTAAATCTTCAAAAATCCAAGATGTCAGCATAGATCCATCACGCTCCTGTCCAAGTATCCGCCATTCTACTGATTTTTCTAATGAAAATATAGATCGGTGTTTAATATTAAACTGCTACAGAAATTTAGGCATAGTATTTACCTTTGAATCCCTGTGTAGCCAGTAGACCACAAAAGTTTGCAGCTAAATTTTCTTGTCGAAGCATATTTTTAAAGTTGTTTAACTATTTGCCACTTAAAATATTAGAGAACACATTTCAAGCAAATATATGACAGAAAATCAATAGGATACAGGAGCCTAGCATCCTTCGTAGGTCAAACAGGTTAATTTTGTTTACATATCCAAAGGTAACAAATGTCAACACGGTGCGTTTGCAGTACGTTGTAATTTTTTAATCCTCCAGTTATAACAAACAAGACGTATAAAATGATAAATTTATCGATTATTTTTGCAAAATAAAGAAAAAGTTTGTTTTGAAGTGACAGTCCTTGGCCGGATATAAATCCGGGTCGTTCCGGTGTCGTTGAACCGACTGTCGTGGGAACTAAGAAAATGGAAAATGATAACTGCATTTGAGGGTTTTATCAATTATCTGCATCGTGGGAAAAACGTAAATTACAATAGCAATGGGTAAATGTAAAAAAAAATCGTTATACATATATCGTATCGATATTTTAGACAATATCGCTATACGCCGAGCGAAAAATATCGATATTTGGATATAAATATTGTCAAAATATAAATATAATACATATTTGGAAAGGATATTATGCACTTACGATCAAAATTAGTCAGATTGAGCTCATCGAGTACTTAAACAATATCGCATTGGATACTTGAAAATAAATATTGATATTTCGAGTTCAAAAATATCGACAAAAATATTACTTTCTGAAAAGTTTTGATATTTTGATGCATCGATATTTTTTTAACCAATCGTACGATACAAGTAAACAAAATTCGGCGCCGGTAAAGAAAAAACATCGGAATTATTTAAATGAAATTTATTTCAACAATACAAGCAGATAGTTTGATTTTCGCGGCTTTATTGCTTACCACTGTATAGTTGTTTTTACTTTGTTGAAAATTGCAGCAAATTAGCTCAATGTGATATAAAATATCAGCGGTATGTATTTGCCCATAAAACCATTTTAACATTTATGTATATTTGACTCATTTCGTTTTTGTTTTCAGAATATATATTTAATAGAGTAATTAAGAGTAGCTTATCACAGACCAATTATGAATTTGTGGAACTCTTCGATCATATCTTGATTATCCTTAAAACCAACAATCTCCTTTGCAGCGTCTTTCGGTAGCCATTTCATTTCAGTGTGTTCATCTGATAATTTTGGCTCTTTGCTTGGATCTTTCAACTGCGCTAACCAATAAATAACTACTTTGGGTTTTCCTTTTACTTGGTAATTCAACACCTTTGGCGTATCTCGATAGATGATTAAATCTTCCTCCGAATATCTGTGGAATTGTTACATACAATGCATTAAATACATCTAGTAGCTTATACAAAAATTATGCTTCATAGCACTTGCCCGGCTTCCTCATTGGTCTCGCGCAAAGCTGTCGTAAAGTCATCTTCCCCTGGATCAACGTGTCCTTTGGGTGAACTCCAATGGAAATCACCATAGGATGCACGTAATAAAAGATATTGAATTTGTTCTCCAACCCGCCGAAATATAACGAAACCAGCCGCGCGTTTACCCATGGAAATTGTAAGGAATGCCGTCAAAATAGAAATAGGAATATTTGCTGAATGGCAACGAGATAAGAAAACAAAAACAGCTGGTTTGCCAATAGAAACTCGTTCGCTTTGTTAGGTAATATAATTATAAGATGTTGTGTATGAAATCAATACCACGAATTTTAATACAGTTAGGGAGTTCACAAGCCGTGTTATTTGTCGTATTTCTTTAATCGTGTTATTGCAATAAAACAGTTGTAAACTTGTTGTTTTTGTTTCACATGTAAAATTGTCTTATTTCAATACAACTCTGAAAGGTATGTTTAGTGTTTTATTTGTGTGTGTTATTCGATCAGCTGTTTCGGTTTATCGTCACTTTTTTTATTATTTTTGCAAAAGCGGCCAGTGAAACAATTGAAGGAGATATATTAAAAAAAAAGAATGGAAATACATCTAAATGACGAAGTAAGTGATTTTGAATAAAAAACAAACACATCTTGCTTATTAAACCACCTTTTGGGCATTTTAATTTGTATACTTTTATTTCGTTTTGTTTTCTCTTCTTCTACTCAGCTGATTAATTGCTTGAATACGACATACCATAGTTAACGAAATAGCATAGTGCGTTCACACGTTCCACTGTTATTTCAATAACGGACTAAATATATACGACATATAACACGGCTTGTGAACTCCCAAAGTGTGTAATTCGTCTTGTCACAAGTCACAAAATTGTCTGCTGATACTGCGCAGGCCACAAAAACGAAAATATGGAGCACTTATGTATTTTGAAAACCACATAAATAAAACCTGGTAATATTTGTCTAACAAAATTTTTTGATAAATCATAATCATAATCATTAAAAACAACAGCAGTCAAACTGAAACTTTTTACATTTCTCATTAGCGTATTTTAACTATTTTTTGTTTAATTATTTTTGCATTTCTTTATATAAAAAATGTTTCGATTACTGAAAAAAATGAACTTACACATTTGAGTAGTGGATTTAAAATTTTCTTAAAAATTATTGCACACGGTTACCCTGTACAACAGCTGACTGCTTGCATGTGCTCACTTTTCCAAATTGTTCGCTTAAATTACATAAAAACAGACGAAGGAAAATCTAATTGGTAGAAATATTAAATTTAATAATCATGATAAACACATTCCTACGCTCCAGGGGCTTATCTTTGTTAAAAGGATTCCAGGTAAATCAGATCGAAGTTTTGGCACAACGACTATCTTCATTTACGGCACGCAACATCTTCCAAGAAATCTCCGATGAGACCGGCACTTTGCTCACACGATTCGCAAAACATGTTGCACTCGAATTGCAAAAGGAATCACCAATGGTGCCGACAGAAATTCGGTATGCTGACTTTTTCCCAATCACAGACACCCGATATTTGCAAAAGGAGATGTCACGAATATCTCCAGATCAACTGGCTGCGCTAATTATATTCACTTTCACATATCGGCCCAGCGCTGATCCCAACAAATATGCAGCGCTATTGAATGAACTAGATGCCACTGGCATGCGTTTACTACCACATATGGATATAGACACCATACTGAGAACTTTGTACTCCTTTCTATATCTCATGCCGAATTGGCTAACGCAACTGGATTTCTATAATGCAGCAATGAAGCATGTAACGAGGAATGATATTGCCTCAAATTTATCAACAGAAAAATTTATTCAAATATGTTTTTATTTGGGTATGGAAAAGAACCGCAAAGGGCAGCATGCTGAATCGTTTTCTAAACTGCTGAATGAACATTTAGAGGCAAATCTGCCAAAATTAAGAACACTAGACTTGGTTATGGTATCCAATGCAGCATTCAAAACATCCACTCGCATAGAAAGTAGTGCATACAACCAACGTTTAGTGGAAGAAGTGCTGAAGCTTTCACTGGATGAAACCACCAACGACGCACTATTGATAACCCTTATTAAAGCAATGCGTCTACAGCGTGTTCATTCGCATGAAGTATGTGAACGTCTGAAAGAGTTCTGCACACAAAATATAATTGGGAAACTTCAAATCCGCGGCTGTATTCATTTGTTCGCCTATCTTGCAGATAATCTATGGGATGATCGGAGCACGGTTGAACCTCTGGTAAACCATTGTCTATCCCGTTTACTACAAACACAAAATTTCGATATGCCTAGTGAAAATGTGCGTGGCAAAGATATTACTACGTTTATATGGTGCTGCGCACAACTTAACTACAAACTAACAGAAAAAGATTTCAAACAAATAGAGTCAACTCTGCTAAATAAAGTAAATCAGAATGAATTTAGATACTTTGTGGATCAATTGGTTGACAGCTGTCTATCCTTATGGACATTGGGGCATAAGCCGCGTGAGCTTATCGAAACAGCTGTCGATTTGAAATTGGGATCACAATTTAATAAAAGGAACGAGCTGCGGAATCAACCAAAAATCGAAAACCGTCTGCAGGTGCTGCTCTCATCAGTGTCCATAGAAGAACCAACCTGGCGGTTCCAAAATGTGAAAGCGCTTACGGAACCTAAAGTCGACACTCCTGCACCGTCATACATGCTAAGAGACAGGAAAATATTGGTAGATATGGCAAAAAAATTAGCAGAATGTGAAAGTGTAGCCACCGCAAAATTGGTTTGCCCTATTAATGGTATAAATATACCAAGTATTCTAGTGAGCTGTAAGGAACCAACAAATTCAATGATATTTGTGGAACTGCTACCTGAAGAGCAGGAGCTACAATTTAGCAAATCACCAATAGGAATAATGAGTCTTAAAATTCGTTTATTAAAATCCATGGGGCATAAAGTCATTATAGTGAGTACTTTCTAGATTTATATCTTGGAAATGTTTGCATTTAGTAACAAAATTTTCTAAAATCTTCATCTTTTTAGTTGCCTGCGAATGAGTATAACGACGAAAGCAATTTGGAACACCTCATCTCTAATGTCGATATCGATGATGGTCCCGAGGCTCAGTCACTAAAAGTTTAAGCATTGAAAAATTGTGATTTTTTTGCTAAAATCTCGTATAGAAATTTATGTTAATAGAAGTGTACCTGTAAATGTAGAAAATTCGACGCTACTTGCAGTAAAATTTATTATGAAAAAGTAAATACAGTTTTTTTTTTAAATAAAAAATATTGCTTGTGCAATAAACACAAGTTATAGATTTTTGTTGTTGTGGTAGAGCAAGTATAACACAGCCAAGTCGAGCTAAGAAAGTAAGTGAAATCTGAAAAGTCGAAAGAAAACTAATTTGGAAATTCATTAAAGACCCCCTTTTTGGGTAGTGTTTCTAGAAAATTTTGTGTAATGGGAAAATTTATGTAATTTTCATATTCAAGCGATGATTTCCCGTTACAATCAACTGGAATAGCGCTGGTTCCGATTGGCTAAAGGGCCAGTGGTAGTTTTTTTTTTATAGAAACTTCTAAAATACAGTAAATTTGTGAAAACATTGGAACGTCAATGGTTTTAGCTGACTTATTCCAGTTTTTCCTAAACCAATCTTGAACAAACCGTCGACCAAACCTTGAAATATTTTTGTGCAGCTCTTTTAAGCTTAAACTGTTTTATGATCTGCGGTCATATATTCCCGAGAGACTCATTTATTCATTTTGCTAAGAAATTATGAATGTAAATTTATAAATAATAGTTTTCCACGAAAATGTGCCCTTTTCGGAAAAGTTTTTGTTTAAATCTGATTTCTCCTCGTATTATGGGCCCGTTATGAGGCATTAATTTAGCAATTTTCTAATCTATCATCACAGCCGGACGACAAGAAATTGCAAGCCACGGCGTAGTCTTCCAGTCGCACATTATAGTCCCAGCAACACAGAAATATTTTACTATAATTGAACGATTTTGATATAAAACTTACCTCACATTTGTTTTTGATGAAGAATTATTTTTCCGTGGCATATATTCATTCAATTCGGAAATTTCTCACACATACACACACACCTTTTTTTGGCGCCCAAAGCGCTCATCCATTCGCCAATTCACTTGTTAAGTAAACACATTAAAAACACTGCTCGGCTGAATTTTTTATATTCATTCCATAGAACGCACTCACAGCTATAATATTTTATATAGAACATAATATTTTTAACAATATTTTATAAAACAATTTATAATTTTCACGCGCGCTTCGCTAACATAAGCGGGATATCTAAAATGACGCAGGAAACTAAATAACGCTTTACGATCATCTACTTGCGTTAACGAACCCTGTCGGCGCCAATGTCATACCTTGCTGGACATAGCGTCACCTATTGGTTTAAGATTCAAAATTACAAAGCAGAATTTCCAAAATAGGTATGCGTGCCAATTTCAGTCAGATGAATTTATGTATGAAAACAGAATATTGAATACTTTTCTTTAGATTCTAAGTATAGAAATTCAAAGGAAACAACAATAGGCGCCGTAAAAAGATGGCACGAGATATCATATTGCCGCTGTCAGATGTCGCTAAAATTAGCAAGCGAACTTTTTGAATACTCTAAACAATGTTTCCGTGTTGCGCTAATAAAAAATATTCCCAACTTTTTTTTAATATTAATTTTATGAACAATCTTCGGAAGCAAACATGTGCCATTTGCTTTAGCCGTTTTGAATCAACATCCTGACACATTCCAACTGAAGGAACTGAATGAGAACGAACTACTGGCAAATAATATCAGCTTATATGGCTTTTAAATTTATTGGTGCCCCTTTTTCAGCCCTCATCCTTTTTAGGAAATGCCAAGCGGCAACACTGACACGAAAGATACCCAGTTTCCGCCGCCATTTTCACCATTTCGTTTATATTAGCGCTGCTCGTGTGAAAAAATTGAAATATTGCATTAAATATTAGTGTTAACAAAGAGATTTATGCCAAATATTGTAGTGGTGAGTGCGTGCTATTGAAAATGTATACAAGTTTCAGCCGGGCTATGCTTTTTATCCAATTATTTGGCATTGAAATGGCGTTGCGGTTGAGCGTCATGTGCCAGCTCAAGAAAAAGTGAAAAGTTTACTGGTTAGTGCAAGTGCTAGTTTTTATATATAAATAGATGCATGCTGACTGCAGATAAGCAATTCTGACATTAAATTTCAATAATAAAGTAAGGTGAGTCTTATTTGATAATTATGCAAATTTAAAACTCTGTTTTGTCTACTTTGCCGGTAAGCTTCGTCAACGGTTCGTTCGTTTCTTGCCTTCGGCTATTATTTACTTATATTGTTTTTTCCGTGCTGTTATTTTTTTTTAATTGCCCAATTTTTTCTGTTGAAAATAAATCTCAGTGCGAAAATACTCACCGTAGTGAAATTATAGCTTGTGTGTTTGAACCTGACGAAACATTAAAATTCGAGGTTAGGTGCTATTAATTTAAAAACCTGTAGTTTGAAATATTTTAAACCTTAGGTTTCTATACACTCATACATACATATATACACATACATTTACTCTATAACTAATAAATACAAAGCATATGCAGTTATCTAGTCGATCGTACTTTAGCTTTTAAAACAAAATATGCAGCTATTCTAAGTAGAATTGAGGTCAGAACTAGATCAGCGACATTCACCCAGTAGCGATCAGGCATATCCATTACCTCCATAAACTGTTTTGGATATCTAAAGAAATGGAGAAATTATTAAATATTGTAACAAAGCATGAATACTCATTTAATTTACTTATAGTGACAATAAAATGCCTCGTTACAGTTTAATCGTGTCCGATTTCGTCCGTAAACCGAGGTTATCAGTCCCTCTAGAGAGTAGCGAAAGTATGAGAATTCTGTGCCCCAACGGAATAGGGGAGGCATATCGCGACGTACAATACTTTGGCCACAAAACATTAACATTACGATCATCAGTTTTGTAGTTAAGAAAAATGCATTCTAAAAATTGCAAATAAATTAGCAAACTTAGCTCGTCCAAAGTTTATAATCGACTAAAATAGTTCGTCACTTACAGTTACATTGAACACAGCGCCCATTAGTAGACCACAGCTCTGGCCAACAACAACGGACAAGAGGCTTATAACGTAGAACATTACAAAGCGTGATAATTCCATCGGTTGGCAAGTCCAAATGTAGACGATTATGGAGAATAGGAAGCAGCTAAGGAACTGTATGATTTTTTTTCAATTTTTTTAGATGCAATATATTGTGATATTAAAGACATTGGTACATACTAAACGAGTTGGTTCGAAAATGCAATAATATTGCAAACAGTTTTTTACCCAATGCATACAATAAATAGTTACGATCGTTGACACAAATTATAAAATAAAACGGCCGAAATTTTTTGTATAATGCATTGTTTTGATGAACCGAGCTGACAACTTTTATTTTGGAAATGCAATTTCGAATTCGGATAATCGGCGGCCCTAAACGCTTTTCTTAACCTCTTTTGGTATAGATCGGTTAGAGTTTTGTCCCCCATTTTGTATTTTATTAAAAAATCCAAACTGTGTTTTTAGCCGTTCGTTGACCTTTGGGTAGAATTCTACCCAAAATTTAATACTAAAATAAAATATATGCAATAAAAAAATCAATCAAGCTAAAACTCAATAACGATTACTTTTGAGTGCTACGTAATTAACAAGGCGATTTGTCAGAAGAATTATGTGGGCAAAATTCTACCAAATCCAAAATCAACCCCGCCATCCTCATTACTTTCAAATATTTTTTCAACATTTTCCACCGATTCAACCACAACTATCTAAACGTTCTAAAGTGGCAGTGCCAAGGAGAGCATAAATAAGGAAATAAATAATTAATATTCACAAAATATATTTTTTTAGGTTTTAGAGTGGCTGGCATTAATTTTTATTTGCTCGATTTACTATAGGCGTTAGTTTTCAAATAGGGGATGACTTTTTACACTTTTGTAATGTACTGACACTTAATAAGGGAATGTACCAGGTATCATAGAATGTCGCAATTTCATATATTAATGAAATTTCCCCAAAATATAATAAAATTAGTCAATTTTAATTTTATTACCTACTACTATATTTAAAATATTTTTTTTAAATTAATTCGACGGGATTCTATTTTTTAGTAGATTGACAAAGGAGTAGTAAAAACTTAGTTTCCTATTTTTGTCCATATAAAGCTTCGATCATTTGATTTTGATTTTTATTATTTTCAAAGAGCAAATTCAGAAAACTAAGATTATTTAGAGAATCAACTATTCAAATATATTCTAGAATAACTAAAGGCGTCCAGGCCTTTTTCATAGTTTTTTTTTACCTGCATATTTTTGTTTTTTTTTTTACGTCGATCACAGATTTGCCATTTTTTATGCAAGCTATTGTATTGTTAGAAAATTCATTGGGTACAAAAATGTTTTCTCCTTTATCAAAACTCAAAAATTAGTTTAAAATTTAGAATAGAAGTTATATTATTTAGTAATTTTAAAATTATAATAAAATAAATCATCGCTTTTACGAACGAACCCCCACTTACCGTTATTGGAAGATCCAGTAGCGTAATGCTGGTGTAGTAGGCCTTCAATGAATACCAACGATTAAAATGCTCTCTACGTAGAATAGACATTTCCAGTGGAACTGAAAAAAATATTATGCAATATAATCAAAAACTTGCAATAATACTTGCTGAAAAATTCATAGTCGATTAATAATTAATTTAAATTCTAATAAAAATTTGTTGAATTTTATTAAAATTTTCATTAAAATTGAATATTGAATTCATATGGTTTTTGTTGTAGAATGAATTTAAAATTTAAAAAAGAAAATAGTAAGTAATAAAATAGTAAGTTTGCAAAAACTCTCTGTCATATAGTTATGGTAAGCACTATTTAAATAAATAAATACACACAAGCCGATTTGTGAACATTTTGCAGTCGATTAAAAAATTAATACTTACATGTCACAGACGTCAGCAATGCCGTACACATAACATTATTCAACATAACAACAACCATACAGTTGAAATTTTGATGCATCCGTGAAGCCTCGCTACCCACATTAACAAAAATAGCACCCAACATCGCACCTACAAAAATGTTCACAGCAATTCGCAAATGTGTCAACATTTTATTTCGTTTCAATTTGATTAGATCGCGCCCTAACAGGACCTTTAACTGATGACAATAGCCGACTTTATGCTGCAATGGATCTGCATATGAAACGCTCATCTCATGCACTTCGTTAAATGGAGCAAACGTGTCTGTGACGCCATCTTGAAACCAAGTAGTACACTTGCCATTTTGTATAGCCGAATTCAAGGAATCGATTTTTTCGTTACCATACTCCCCCGCCGCCAATTCGATAACTGTATATGTACATATGTATATATTTGTGTATTGCGTAAGGATCTATGTACATATTGATGAATGGGGAGTAGCTTACTGAAATCTGCAGGATTATGATAGACCGGGCATGGCACATTAACAGACTGCAGGAATGGCACCAATTCACGCGGACCTCCTTGGTAGACACATTTTCCCGTTGCCAAAACATAAACCTGATCAAATAATTGGAAAAGTTTCGCACTCGGCTGATGTATTGTACAAATAATAGTTCTGCCTTGTTGTGCCAATTTCTTGCATAATTCCAAAACTTTGTTACAAGCGCTGCTATCCAAGCCGCTATATTGAAGAATTACATATTTGTGCAAATAAATATTTACTATTTAAAATTAGAACTAGCTATGTATGTAGGTATGTAGAAAACGAATTTACGTGGTTGGTTCGTCGAGAAACATTACGGTGGGGTTATTGATTAGCTCCAAAGCGATCGAGAGCCTTTTCCGCTGCCCTCCTGACAAATTGGATGTTTTTGTTTGACGTTGCTCCGCCAAACCCAGGGAATTTATTACGTCGTTAATCTGTGAGGAAGGAGAAAGTTTTTTAAATGAAAATAAACAATTTGAAATCTATAAGTGTTCTCACTGATAAGCCGGAAACTTGTTATGTATGAATATATGTATATTAGGGTGGTCAAAAAAAAAAAATCAGCTCTTATGAGTTTCCATACCCACACCAGCCTAGGATTAAAGAATATGAAATAAGAAACTCGTATCTGGAGCTATTTTTTGGTTACGATAAAAAATTTAATACAATTCCCGAAATTAGTATGCATTACAATGCATTTATTGAAGATGTCTGCCTTAAAATATTCTTATTTGTTTAAAATATAAATATATTTAACGATTTTATAGCAATTCCACGAAACAGTTTATATTCCTCATTAAATACAAAAATATTAATAGATTCAAAAATAAAAACTAAAAGTAAAACTTCTTTGGCGATTCCATAAGAAGATAGAGAGGAGGAAATTTGAGAAAGACATTATCTACCAAGTTGTGGCTTTAAAATTGACAACACTGCTGATTAATATTTTAAGTTTGTATGTACCAATTTTCATTTTTGCTCAATCAGAACTCAACTAGAACTAGGACCGCACTAGTCCCAAACCAGTTCCCAATTGCTCTCGAAATCCCTGAACTAGTTCCAAACAATCCCATACTATTTCAAAGCAGTCCCATACTATTAGGCAACCAGTCCTGAACCTGTGCCGAACAAGTACCCAACTAGAACCAAAGCAGACCTGAACTAGTCCTCAACTATGCCCTAAATCATTCCAAACTAGTCATCCCTAATAGTCCCGAAATTATTCTGAAATGGCCCCGAATTAGTCCTGAAAAAGTCCCGAAATAACTAATTCCAAAATTGTCCAGAAGTGGCCCCGAATCCCTTGGACGCCGCCAAAGAAGTTTTACTTAAAAAATATGTGCCTATTTTTTCCATTTTCTACAAATCTGATGGGTGGTTAGAAAGAAATTTGTTTGGATCACCCTAATGTTCATATACATATATATATATACGGCTGTTTGTGTGGGTGCAAATTTTAGGAAACCACTTACTATATCAGTCTTTTCCTTTTTCGTTTTCGATGCTCCCAACTTTAGTTCCGCAACCACTCTCATATTTTCCTCTAAAGTCAGCAATTCCTGCAGTCTTTCATCTTGTGTTATATAGCACGATATGGATCTAAAACGTACTGGAAATGTATTATTTAATCAATAACAACTATTTTCCTTAGGTAAAAAAGTAGTCAATTTGTTTATGGCAAGTTTCACGACGACGAGAGGGTTTTCAGGGAGTTAAGCAGAAGCTTTTTTGCATTGGGTTTTTCATTTTATCAAGGTTCATTTTGTCGAGATTTCACTGTTTTTTATTTGCATGCATAAACTATCTGCCAATTGATTAACCTCACTGGCACTTTCTGAATTTAAAATGCCAAAAAAAAAACGGCAGGGCGCTCAGCAAAGAGATGTAGGATGAATGTTTAGTTGAACTAAAATACAGGTGTTAGAAAATGTGGATATTTTATAAAACGCAATTATTTCAAAATTACATATTTGGAGATTTTATTGTAAAAATTACTAGCTTCACTCTAACATAAAACTAAATTACATAAAAATTGCAAAAATATAGATTTTTGTCTATATTTGTTTCCCACAAAACAATAATTTTCCATCAGTTTAGTTGCTTTGTTACCTGAGTTATGAGATTTTCCATTTACAAGTATAGTTCCAGTTATGCCTTTAGTTTTGAATCCCGAAAGTATATCCATAAGACTTGACTTTCCAGCGCCTGATGGTCCAAGAAATGCAACCAATTGGCCACTAAGTATTTTGCCGCTCAAGGAATTTAAAATTACTTTGTGTGCTGAAAAAAAAATCATTTTTATATTTCATTGCACTTGTATTTTATAGAAATAGTTATTTAGTTATTAAATTGAGGTTAGCGCAAATATCTATAGATCGAATTTTTCGCCAGTTTATATTTCTGGAGATACTTGAGAGACCTCTAAATGTTATTTGAGGAAATCGAAGATTAGAGATCTAACTACTATCTTATGTTATCACAAACTTCTAAAATTTTGGCTCTGGTATTTATATTTCCAGCGATAATTCAACTTCAAAAGCTTGATTTTTGAGGGATTAGTGGATTTAAAGATGGTAAGAAAAAATCACCATTTATAAGTGTGTAAAAAATCAGCGGAATCAGTTTTACTAATAAATAAAATTCCAAAAATTTCGAAGAAAGGGAAAAGTATAACTTTCGAAATATTTCGAATTTCGAAAAAAAAACATCGAACCCACATTTTTTTTATATCTTTGCGAACTAGCAAAAATCAACTGCACAAAAAACACTTAACGCTCGAAAACCTGCTGGCCCACTTCACAAATTTTTACTCACGAGTTTTTTTTTTATATGAAAAAAAATTACCAACACCGTCAACAAAAAAAATTATTAAAAATCAATGGAAATTTTAGGCAAAACGTGCACTGTATAATACTAAAATTGAATATTCTATAAAACTGCATAGCCAAAAATTCTCTAAAAATTGTGAGAAATATTTTTTAAATGTTTATGAAAATTTCTTGAGTTTTATTCAAACTTGCATAACTTTTTGAAGATTGAATTAATACGGGTTTTATTGTGGAATAAACTCTATTTTTATGAAAAATGTATAAAAAAAATGTGCAGTAATATAAAGGGGCGAAACTTATCAAGAAGTTCCCGCCGTATAGTTATGATTAGCATTGTATCTTGTATTTAATTTAATCAGTACGGTAGCTTTTTGATACAGTCCCGTTATCATTTTTATACCCGATTCCGCTTTCATTAACAGCTCATTACCGCACTTCAAAAAAAATTCAAGATATGGGCTTCACTTAGAAATCTTGGTTCTATCTGAGCAACAGAATGAGGTCTAGACAATTTCAGGATTTAGAAATGCTAACAATATAACAGGGTATTCATAAAGTTAGATTTACAATAAAAAAATTTACAAATTTATATTGAATATATTTTTCTACTACATTTTTCGCACAAAAAATCGAAGTACATAACCTCAAACCGAAAAGAAAAATAAAATAAAAGTCTAAATTAAATTAAAGCTAAAATTTTGCAATAGAGCTAACCACACCCTAATGTACGCATTTCTATGCGAGCAAATCGAACAACATTTGAGGCATTGCAAAACAATATTATCTTACAAAATCTGAACCTAGCAAAAACAACAGAAAATAACTTTCTATGTAATAAAAAATTTATTAAAAACACCTAGACGTTTTTACAATATAGATTTTTGCTTACTTCTCTTGAGGCATCCTGAAACAACTGCGTACGACAAATCTTGAAACTCAATGGTAACAGGTTGGGGCACTGAGTTATATTGCACTTTGGCGCCATTAAATGTGTTTGGTTGTAAACTATTGGATATAAAACTTGTCGATTTTTCAATTCGATTCTCCATTGCGCGATGGAATTCAATGTTTTATTTTCTAGAAATAACTATTATCACACATACATACATATGTGCATATGTATTATTAGAAACAAATAAAAATAGTATATTTGCTATACACTACACAATTCGCGGCGTATTCTACAAATTCAAAATATTTTATAATAATTGAACAGCATTTAGGGGAACACGAATACAGTTATTTAATTTAATTTATAAAAATATTCAATTCGCACTCTCCGCGTATATTTATAAAGTGTTTGCAATTTTTGTATTCGATCACTGTTTAGTCGTTAAATCAATTTGTTCGTTTTTGTTTATTCCCTTTTGTTATTTTTGTTTGTTTTGTTATTTTTTTCTTTTTGTTTTGCCTATAAAGCGTCGATAAAGAACGAATTGCAAATCAACAACTACCAACTTGGGCAACTAAATTCGGCAATAGTTCCAAATTATTTGTTTATCTCCACAACATGCAATGTATGCTCACTTTATAGCAAGTGTATTCACATTTACTATAAATACGGCATTTGTACTATGCACAGTCAAACAAGTTTTCTTAATTTGAAGATCACAGAAGTAGACCACCTTGTCCGCGAGCATAAAAAATTGACTGACACTGCCGAGCATGTGAAAAACTGTACGAAGTCTTCAATTGAGTAAACTGTTGAAGTTGTTCGGTATCTTATTTTGCTCATTTTATTTGGTATTGGCTGACCCGGACGCTCGTGGCTTCGATACGATAAGGAGAATTTTCCACATACAGTAGTCATACAATAGCGCGGCCGCCTTGATCGAATGGTTAGCATATGAAAGCTGTCAATTCAAGTTCCATCGTTCAGATCTCGGCCACAGAATGTAATTCAAAATAGTTTCAAAAATATTAATGGGCATTCCTCGACACTTTTGTCATAACAAAGTTTCTGACAAAAATCATTTTTCATTCGAAATCGAAATCGGCGTAAAACTGCAGGTACTTCATTTGTGCTACAACATCAGAACGCATACTAATTATTGAAGGAAAAGCTCGGCCAAATTTTGAACTGTATGATGCACGCCGCAAATTATTACTATTAGTGGTAATTCAGACTTTAGTCTAGAGTCTTACATTATATCGAAAAGTCTGTTATATAAAACTAGGACTATTTTAAAAAATTATTCAAACAAGTAGAATATTAAACGCTTTGAAATGTTTTAATTTTATATTTTATGCATGATTTTATTTTAAAACAAAAATGTTGTATTTTAAACATTATTTTTTTATTTCTACCGCTGTGACTGTTGTTACTTTTTCCATTAATTTCCAACTAAAAAAACTCACCTTAAGCTCAAAAATTATTGTTGATATAAATAAATTAGGCCGAAAACTGTGTTTGGAAATGGGAAGGTGGAACAGGTGGAACAGGTGGAACGACAGTTCACACACCGGCTTGTCACACCAGACTAGCACGTGCCTTGCTTGCATTCGTGAAGGTCGGAGAACAAATCCTGGCAAGAGTCTAAAAATAAGTCAAATGAGGAGATGTGGTGATCTTGGAAGTAACAGCTATAATTTCAAAAAAATTTTACTCATAATAGTAGTAGTATAGTAGCTAAAATACCTGATAACGCAAAATTTTCATAAATTTTTCAAAGTAATCATTATTTTGATTTTATTGGATAAAAAATCATTGAAAATCTCAGATAACAGTTATAATGATAAAATTTGTTCGGAAAAATTAAAAAAAAAATAAAAAATAAATAAAATTATATTTTTTATCTTAAAAATATAAATATCAAAATATAGTTCAAATTTTATCGAAAAAATAAAAATTATGAAATAATGATCAACTTTCATCCAACTATCTGAAATAAAAACTAATAAAAATTTTTTTTATCGCAAAAATATAAATATCAAAATATCGATCAAATTTGATCGAAAAAATAAAAATCATAAAATATTGATTAAATATGATCGAAAAAATAATAATTATGAAATAACGATCAAATTTTATCGAAAACCCTCAACCCAAAAGTAACTATTACTTTTGTAGTGAAAAAAAGGAAGAAAAATTTGTATCTAAAGGATTTTTTAATGTGATATAAAAAATGAAATTAGCTAGACTCTGAAAGAAATTAAGTTGTTAACAAGCAAATATTCAAAAAATACTAATTTTTTCGATATTTATTTTTATAAACCGAAGGCAGTAACTAGCTCAATAGTTTATACAAAATTAAATTTCACAAACAGACCTTCCAATGTTATTAACAGTATGCATGTTTGAAAAAACGTTGGATATATTAATAATCTGATTTAATTGCTCAGAGGAAAAGGTTAAGCTGTCATATTTATTTAAGTCAATTTAATATTACATATTTATTATTTGAACGAAACGATATTATATGATTATTTGACCCGGCGGACATGATTATATCAAATTGAATTTTTCATTTTGCGTATTGCTCGAAGTATTTGTGGTAGAGCACTGGAATTTGGTATGGGTATATATAAAACCATTTCCACATTCATGGGGGAAAATGGCGGTTATTGGAGATTGGGCGGGGGCACCTTCCATGCAAACGGAAATTTCATATTGCATATTTCTGAAAGTATTTTTGGTAGAACATCTGATTTTAATATATAAAGTCAATACCATATTTGTCATTTGTTTGTATAAATATTTAATAATCAAATATGAATATTTTATTTATTGTTCCACTGCAGGCAATTCGTACATTGTGCAATTCGCTTATCAGAGTCGACCTTGACATGCGTTCGCCAAAAATACAGACATGTGCTTAAAATAAAGATAAGCAATTTTATATATAAACATTAATACTTACATTAGGGTGGATCGATTTCTATGTACAGTAACAAATATAAAAGCAAATTATATAAACTAAAATAAAAATAATTACTTACCTGTTTCAATGCACATCTTTCGGTATAAAACTTTATTTTGTGGCTTTTTTGGACACATAAATTCAAACTCAGATAATTTTGTAAAAAACAATTTTCAAACAAATATTTTGCACTGTAAATTCTTGCAACTATTGTACATTATTCTCATATAGAGTATAGAGAGTGAGATAAAAACACTGAGTGCACAAAACAGAGAATATATTTAGATACATTAGAGTAAGTCACTCCTTACTGTTTTTTCCAACGGAAATGTAAAATTAATTACATTTTAAGAAAAAAAATTGAACTAAATATTTAAAATATTTTAGAAAAATTTTAAGATTTACGTAAGCTCTGCTGATTTGAAAATAGCTTCAAAAAACTTCATAAACATAAAACTTTATCAACATCAGCTGGAATTTTTTAGCATATTATCAAACCAATTTTTTACAAAATATTTTGGCGGAAGTCTTAAAACATAATAAATCTTTTAATTCCGTTGGAAAACCCGGAACTTTTTTTGTTGAGACACCCTAATATACTTATACATATCGTGCTCTAATCGCGGAAAAACGTAAGCGGCGTTTTTTATTTTCAATTTTTTTTTGTTTTGTTCCAAAAATGCTCCTAGTGCATCTAAAGGGTGCTTTTTTTGGCTTCTATATTAAATTGAAATAAAACACATAAGTACAAAATTAAGTATGATGCCAATTTTTTTTTTTATTTGAAAGATATTTTCATGACACTTAATACTTAAAAACGACTGAATAGCTTTGGTGCAGCGGCTGCGATCAGTCCAATTTTGAACCACTTTTTGGAGCAACTGTGGGCGTATTTCGTTAATAACACGAGTTATGTTGGCTCCCAAAGCTTCAATTGTTGCTGATTTATCAGCGTAAACCAAAGACTTTACATACATATGTAACTCCAAAGAAAATAATCGAATGGGGCTAAGTCGCATGATCTTGGAGGCCAATTCAGTGTACCATTTTTTGACATAATGTTATCGCCATATTGCTCTTTCTTTTTGGAACCAAAATTCTTCCAGGTCGATGTTATGAAAATTTGGAAAAAAATAATCGGTAATCATTGATCTGTAACGATCACCATTGACAGTAACATTCGCTCCAGTCTCATTTTTAAAGAAATAAGGACCGATGATGCCTCCAGCATGTAAACCACACCATACGGTGCATTTTTCAGGATCTAATGGTGTCTCGGGAGTTTCCACAATATGGGGTGAGAATAATCCTCATGAAACTCTCGAGTCCATATACGGCAATTTTATTTGTTCACATATCTCTGATGTTCGATTATGTGAATCATAAAATTCACGAAATGCTCTATAAGTTTGGCGAATAGCATACTGATTTTTAAAGTAAATTTCCAAAATTTGTAAACGTTGTTGCGGCGCCATTCTTTCCATGATGATTTGTCAATGCTTACTGAACAGAAATGTCAAAACGAAATGTCATTTACCAGCTGTCAAGTGACAGCTATCCCTATCGAAGGTTATATCAGTTTAAAAAAAACACCCTTTACTATAGAATCATTTTTGCATCAAAATATTAGAATTTCCAAAAAATTTTAGCTTATGTTTTTTTCTCAAGGTTAGAGATCAAAATATTGCATACATTTAAGAAAAACTGTGTACAAATACCGAAAATATGTAATTTTTGGCTACAAATCCAATTAATTCGAAGAAATCCGAATGAAACCACAGTTACACAAATAATGTTGAATGATTGTTTTTTTAATCAAGCAACATATAAAGTTTTATGGTTTACTTTTTTTAATCAAGCAACAAATAAATAAAAATAATAATGTATATAAAACTGCGCATGAGCCTTCAAGTAAAAGAGTAAAGCACTACTTACTCTCATAGCTCATAAACATATCAATATTAAATGAATACTTTACTAGCATAGGGAATGCAAAAAATTTGGTAAACAGCCGATCAAATTACTATAAAAATCGGCAACCACTCTTCACGGCGCTGGGGTTAGCAATTCAATACTTATTTAAGATCATTCAAATTGTAACGGGAATTGTGACGCTTGGGGTGCAACGGAAGAATAAAATCGTCACGGAAATTGTGCCGTTGTTGATATGCGCTACGTCTAAACAATTCCACAGGGTGAAAAGAGTGCGGAAGCTCTGAATGCGAGCCTAAATCTGCCTCAGCATTACTGGAACACGAGGCCGCACCACATATCCAACGCTATATGTATGTACACTGATGACTCCCAACTCGGAAGAGGTATATTCACCTGCTGCTGGAACTATAAATATCCTTCCGCTTTACTGATCACTGCATAAAAGTTGCAAGCATAAAATAAAGGTCTTCATCACCTCCGACAGTCAGTTAGCCCAGTTGAAAAGCTTGAAACTCGTGCAGAGAAAAAACAGAGCCTCTAACTGAATGCCGCAAATCTCTAAACGAGATAGCTCACCTATTCAGAATGCCAAGGAATGGTGCGATTGTCCCCATCATTCCGGGGAAGGACAGGGTGGGTATTCCAATTACAACAAGCAGCGAACGAACGCTTTGGAAACATCACCTTCTATGTCATAAATTCGACTTTCAAATTACAGCAGTAGGCGCCACGCCGCGGCAGCCAAAAGCACGAAATTACATTGTGGGACTAATGTCATAAAGTTATCTTTCTAACAAAGTCGATTTTCAGTTTAAAATTATATCATATTTTATTTGTTAAGTTAAACTTCTATTATGCGCAAGTAGTAGAACCGATACTGATGTACGGGTTTTTGGTGTGGTGGGATGCCCAAAGATTGACTGCTATTGGAATAAGTCTAATAGAATAAAGTCTTATTGGATATAGTTCCCATAGATACTGCGGAAAAAAGCCAGGCAAACCAGACCGCGCTCAGGCTGCGTCATATGGCATATAAATTTAACTCGGATTGCGGTCATTTGAGAATTTTGCAAAGTTTCGACCATCATTCGAATCATTGCTTACCTTTCATGGATCTCAAGCGAATCGAAGCTTGGTGGGAGTGTTGGAGGTCGAGTCTACTACCAAGAACTCTGTATGTCGTCCAAATCACTGCAGGCGTAGGTAGCGAAGGTAGCCGGCATCAAAGAGGCGACTTCTGTATGGAAAAGAAATACATATGTATATACTCTAGTAGCCAAGCGGCAAAGAGAATCTAAGCGGTTCGGTGCCTTAATATCAGCACTGACCCTTATTGCGTGAACTGCTTAGAGAACGAAGAGGTAGTAACTTCTCAAAACTTTTTGCTTAGTTGCCCTGCTTTCGTGAGAGACTAAGATTGAAATGTCTGGAATCACTGGAATCCTGTTCACTCTCCGGCGGACTTATCGCTCCATTACCAGCACGCGGCGCTTTACGAAATATAAATAAGAAGTTACTTACTGTTCTGCTTTTGAATGTGCTGTGGTAACGCACTTGATGCCAGTGGGTCTAAATGAGCTCCTCCCAGGAGCAGTCTCGTTGATCAAACCTAACCTAACCTAAGTTCTATACCACTTAAATAATCATTCCTTCGTATGGAAAGAAATTAAATTTGCAGGTAAATCCCGAATATACATATATATAAAATCAAAATAATAAAAATATATATTAAAAATTGTATTATAATATTGTACAAAAAAATATTTTATTAAAAAAATACTTTGTAAAATGCGTTCGTAATTTATGTTGACTTACTTGCGTAATTAAATACTACTTGTTTCTATATAATCTTTACAACAACTAACTACAACTTGGCAAATAGAAAATTATTTTACAGAATGTATCTTAGCTTTAAGCACCACAAAGGCTACTATTCTAAAAACTATAGTAATAACACATAGAGCTATAAAATCATTCCAAAATTGATCACCACGCATTGTGATCTCTTCGAGGAATTTCTTTGGATATCTGTAGGAAAAATATAAATTTAATTGTTAATACATTTTTATACATAAAAAGTTCATAAATATCTATCCTCACCTGTAATGGCAGTAGGCAGCTTCATTGCAATCTAATACACCTCGACCTTCGCCATAAATTGCGCCAACAAAACCTTCCAGTCCATAACGCAGGTAGGAGATATGGCTACCCCATTTCAAATAGCTCGGCAAATCACGAAGCGTTACACCGAAGCCGGCGAACATCATCATGGGAATTGTGAGTACCGGTGCTAAGAAAGTGCCGTTCTGTGAAGAAAAATTATTGATTGTAAGAGTCGGATGGGATTTGTAGACAGTGTGAGATATATTAATTTTTTGCGCGCATGTGTGTGTCAAGAACTTTTCTTGCTTATTATACGAAAATTATCCCTAGCTATGGGTCTGTTTACAAAACATATTCCTATAGGAACGACAAGGAGTTCCCACACAATGACTTTTTCAGAAGCTCCTCTGACGAGGAAGAGCCAGAAACTCTTAGGTATCTAACCATAATTTGGCTTCAACCAGTCAACAAAAAATCCCTTACGGATTCAATTAGACAATAATTGGTACCCGTTCACGTATGAAAGGGTACAATTGGTCGCCCCACTGGAGCGGTGAGGACTTTTAAAATTTTCACCATCCAGACTGGTATAATAAAAAACTTACCACTACACTAAACCAAGCACCAATCATCAAGCCAAAACTTTGACCAACAAAAACAGTCAACAAGCTCATCGCAAAGAACATCCCGAAACGTATCCATTCCATCGGTTGATAGCTCCATAAATATATTATAATTGTAAAGAGCAGGCAACCAATAATCTAAAATAAAACAATAGTATGAAATTAAATTAAAAATTATTATCTCAGTGTGCCAAAAAAAATTTAGTATCTTACAGATATGGGCAGATCGATTAATGTAATTGACGAATAGTAAGCTTTTAGAGAATACCACCGATTGAAGTGTTCCTTCAGCAATATTGACATCTCTATCGGAACTGAAAAGTTTATTTTTGAAAAAAGAAAACCTTTATTTATTATTAAGAAAAATGGCAGTGAAACTCGTACTCGATTTTTTCTAATATAAACAAATTCTAAACGATGTTGCACATTTTCTTTCATTGAATGTAGAAAACAAAATTTAAAAGTTAACTTTAAATTGAAGCCAATTTAAACTTTCATTTCATTGTACTAATTCAAAAGTTTGAAATTTTGATGAACATTTTGTGATTTTTTCTAAGTTTTGTAAAAAGTTTGAAGTTTTGATTAAGGCCCATTTTTTAATCTTTTCAGAGCGCGTATTTTTTTCAATACTTTCCTTATAAAAAAATTGGCCATGAGTTTAAATTTTATTGTAAATATAAATTAGGCTGAAAAAATAATATACGAATATTTTTAAGTTATTTAAACCACTCGAATTTTTTTAACTCTGTAAAAGGTCTGAAATTTGTATGAAACTTTGATGAGTTTTTCGAAAAGTCTGAAAACTTTGTTTTATATTTTTTGTTTTGTTTTTATACAAGATTACTAAAAGTTTTCTAAATTCTATAAAATGTTTAAAATGTGTATGAAAATTTTTCGAGCCTTTCTAAGTTCTGTAAAACCTCTGAAACTTTGATTTATATAAAAATGTATGTGGGAATATGATGGAAATGGGATACAGGAAGAGGTGGCAACGCCAAGCAGGTGAACGAAGGAATGAACGAAGATAGGACGAAATTGACTAACGAGTAGTGTAGAAGTGCGAGTATCCATATAGAATGTAACGACACGCCGAAGCGCGCGCAACACAGTCGTCAAACTGTTGTTTAATTATAAGCATTAATATTGTGTTAATATTGTGTGGTTTTATCTTTATATATTGATAAATAAAAGTAACTTTGACATTTAATCGCGAGTGAAGAGTCTTTTCCTACAATTTGGGGGCTCAACCGGGATGTGCAAACAAGCGTTCAAAAGCTTGTACGTGTGCGTGTGCGCGTGAAAAGAAAAGGGCGAGCGTGACTTTGCCAAAGGCCCAGCGGTCAAACAGACGTGCGCGAAAACGAGCGCATCCGAAAAGCAGTGGCGCAAGCAAAAACAGTCGAATGTGCGCATAGTCAAAATTAGACAGTCTTGGGGGAAAAGACACAAAAAAATTGTGCGAATCGTGATGCGCGAAGTGGAACATAACCAAAAAATCTTTTGGGTGCTCCAACGGACATAATACCGTTTGAACAGAAAACTACAGTCAGTTAAACTGGCGTTCAAATAGCGGTAGTGTAAAACGGGAAAAGACAAAAATTAGAAGTGCACTCTTTGGGTGCGTGTGGGTATACACATAATTATATACCGCGCAGAGCGGCGCGACAAACAGCAGTTCGGTAACCGAAAAGAAACAGCAAAATATTCGCACTTCGTGTGTTTGCTTGTTTATACGCATCAACATATGTGCGAGTATATACCGCGCAGAGCAGCGCGACAAACAGCAGTCGGGAACCGAAAAATAAACAGCAACATATTCACACTACTTGTGTTTGCTAACTCATCAACGTGTGTATGTATATACCAGTAACTCAAACAACGGTCCGGTATATGGAACAAAGTAGCATCACAGGTGGATATCCCTATCTGCTTATATGTACGTACATACGCATCGACATATATACGGCGCAAGGCAAAGCGTGGAGTGAGTAGAGAGGGAAAGCGTGTGTCGCTTGGTGAATTCAACAGCAACGGAAGCAGCGACAGCGCAAGCAGCAACAGCGCGAACAACAGAAGCAGCGACGGCGGAGTAGCAGCAGAACCCAGCGAGAAAGCAGAGAAGTGCAGCTTGGAGAAATATACAGATAAGATTATTAGTTTACTAATTCCGCATATTTTATCAATTATTAAAATCTTTGACATCTGAAATTAAATATTTAAATTTGTATCCGACACCCGTATATGTAGTTAAGAAATTAAATTTAATTTTCAGACATTTAAAACAATATTGTCCTTAGTATAAGTGTAAATTTTTGGTAGTGATTTTGTAAAATGGATACCGACACTATAAGGGAAATGACAGTGGAGATGCTCAAGGAAAAGCTTAGGGAACTGAATTTGAGTGTAGTGGGTAGGAAAAAAGAATTGCAGATGCGATTGTTGCAGCATATGGTTTTTGAAGGGGATGAGCTAAGTAACGATGAATCGACAAATTCAGTTTACGAGGAGGCTCCGGCGGATAATTCTGGTGGGCAAAGAGCAATGTTTACACTGCGCGACATAGAGGATACTGTTGCGTCGTTTAATGGTGACGGGGCCCGTGATGTGGGTCACTGGGTGGGGGAGTTCGAAGATGTAGCGGACACGGTGGGTTGGAACGACTTGCAGAGGTATGTGTACGCTAAACAGTTGCTTAAAGGTGCGGCTCGGTCGTTCGCTAGAGGTTTAGTAGGGTGTAAAGATTGGGATAGTTTAAAAAATGCTCTGGTAGAAGAGTTTGGTGAAAAGCTGTGCGCTGCTGAAATTCACCGCGCTTTGAGAAACAGAAGGAAGGAGCATAAAGAAAGCCTTCATGAGTACTTGTACGCAATTATCGAAATAGGGAAACCAATCAATCTAGATGAAAAGAGTATTGTAGAATATTTTGTAGAGGGAGTACCAGATACGCGTTCAAGTAAGTCCGTGCTATATCAGGCGAGAAACCTGAGGGATTTAAAGGAACAGATCCGAGTATACGAAAGGATTAGGGGTGGACCATCGTCAGCAAACAGAGTGTCCACGCCCAAATCAGGTGCAGCGAAAAGTTTTAATGATAAAGTGTCACAAAAGAGAAGGTGCTTTAAATGCGACAAAGAAGGGCATTTGGCTAGGGATTGTCCGGCGCCAGGGTCAAGCAACGTCACGTGTTTTAAATGTAAGCAGAGAGGCCACATGGCTAAAGATTGTTCAACGGATAAAAACTTAAAAAATGAGCGAATAAACATGTTAGGCAAACATAAGCATAGCAAAAGGAGAAGTAGCTTAATATTTATAGATGTGGAAATGTTTAATTACACTTTCAGTGCGCTTGTGGATACAGGGTGCGATGCATGCATAATGAGATACGATACTCTCATGATGCTAGGCGACGTCGAGCTTAGTAAGGAGCGGCGGCAATTGTATGGCATAGGCAAGGGGCAACTCACGACATTGGGTAGCTTTGACGCCGAGATCGAGATCGACGAGGTGGTCTTAAAAATTACTTTCCACGTAGTAAGGGAACGCGACGTACCGTATGCAGCGATTATAGGGTGCGATGTTCTCAAAGATGTGGAATTAGTTTTTGGACAAGGAGTAGTAACGTTTAGGAAACCGAGCAAACGAGCCGTATTGCGGAGCGGTATCACCGATGGGAAGGCTAAAGTGGAAGAGCCAGTGTCCCGAGGTGGAAGCTCTGGAGAGGTTGGGCCAGAGCGTGGTAACGGGCGCACGGGAGCGGTGCCAGAGTATGAGGTTACAGAGAATACGGTAGCTGCTAGGAGCAGTGTAGACGCGACGGTGGATACTGAAAGTAGGGTATCGAAGCGTAGGCTAGCGGGGTTAACAGGTGTAACCCAGGGCGAGGTTTCCGACGAACGGGTCGATTTAGAACGCGAAAATTATCTGCTGAAAGAATTTGGGTCGTTGTGCTTAGCTGAAAGAGAAGAACCTGAGAGAGGGTTGAAGGGTATCGATCTAGCGCACCTAGAAGGGAGTATTGCTAGGGAAGTAGAGCGCTTGGTTACGGATTATGTACCCGGAAAGCCGTCAAGCGTACCGGTGCATATGAAGCTTATATTGTCTGACGACAAACCCGTATATCAGCGCCCACGTCGAGTGTCACATGATGACCGAAAATACATCGACAAACAGGTTCAAGCCATGCTTGAGGACGGCATAATTCAATGCAGCACGTCTGAGTATGCTTCACCGGTGGTGCTGACGAAGAAAAAAGATGGGACCAGGAGATTTTGTTGCGATTTTCGCAAAGTTAATGAGAAAATCGTGAGGGACAACTTTCCCATGGCTTTAGTCGACGAGGTGTTGGATCAGTTGCAGGGCGCGAGAGTTTTTACAACACTCGACTTGAAAAACGGATTTTACCACGTACCAGTCGAACCCAACTCGCGAAAGTATACGGCTTTCGTCACGCACAGTGGTCAATTTGAGTATTGTTTTGTGCCATTTGGCATTACAAACTCACCTGCAGTGTTTTGCAGATTTATACGGGCAGTTTTTCAGGATATGCTGAAGGACGATACAATCGTTATTTATATGGACGACATCGTCATTCCCGCCAAGGATGAGAACGAGTCTCTTGAGAAATTGCGACGAGTGCTAGAAAGGGCTGGTGAGCATGGGTTACGGATAAAGTGGGAGAAATGTCAGTTCATAAGAAAGCAAATAAATTTCTTGGGGTTTATCCTAGAAAACAGCCAAATTTTACCGTCATCAGAGAAAACAAAGGCCGTACGAAACTTTCCTATACCGGCAAGTAAAAAGGAGATTCAAAGGTTTTTAGGACTGACATCATTTTTCAGGCGGTTTATTAGAGGCTATTCAGCTATTGCGAAGCCACTGTCAGATTTGCTTAGGATGGATACAAGTTTTAAAATGGGGGTGGATCAGTTGCTAGCCATGGAAGAGTTAAAAAGAGCAATGGTAAATGCACCGGCATTAAAACTTTTCGACCCGTCTGCAGAAACGGAAATACACGCAGACGCTTCTAAGCATGGCTTCGGAGCTGTGTTGTTGCAAAAAAATTCTGAAGATCGTTTGTTTCACCCAGTAGAATATATGAGCCGAAAAACTTCAGGGGCCGAAGAAAAGTATAGCGCATTTGAGCTCGAGGTGTTAGCGGTGATCAAAGCATTGCAAAAATGGCATATTTACCTGAAAGACAGAAAATTTAAAATAGTAAGCGATTGCAATGCATTCGCCATGACAGTGAAGAAAAGGGATGTGCCAGATAGGGTAATGCGGTGGGCGATGCTATTGCAAGAATACGACTACGTGGTCGAACATAGATCTGGATCACGCATGAGGCACGTAGACGCTTTGAGTCGCGTTTACTGTTTACTAGCCGAAGATGCACTAACATATAGACTGAGAGAAGCGCAAGAGGAAGATACTTGGATTAAAGCAGTGAGGAGAATTTTAGAAACCGGAAATTATGAAGATTTTTTTTTGAAGAACGGCATAGTTTACTGCGACCCCATAAAAGAATTGCTGGTAGTGCCATCCAGTATGGAGACCGAAATAATAAAGCTTGCACACGATCAAAATCATTTCGCTAGGAAAAAAACACAGGAGTTGGTAGAGAAAAACTACTACATACTGAACGTGGCCGAAAAGGTAGCAAAGGTGATAAAGGGATGTGTAGAATGCTTGGTCGTTGATGCAAAAAGAGGCAAAAAGGAAGGTTTTTTGTCGCCGATAGATAAGGCAGGGGAGCCGTTAGGGACCTACCACATAGACCACGTGGGACCATTAACCGAAACTCGGAAAAAATACAACCACATCTTAGTGATAGTGGACGGGTTCTCGAAATTTACATGGTTATACCCAACAAAATCTACGGGGGTAGACGAAGTGGTTGATAGGCTTGAAAGACAGGCTTCGATATTCGGCAACCCTAAACGAGTAATAACAGATAGAGGGGCGGCGTTCACTTCCAACGTATTCAAAGATTATTGCAACAGGGAAAACATTCAACAACTGCTCATAGCAACAGGTGTACCTCGCGGCAACGGACAAGTGGAGCGCGTCCACAAAACAGTTATTCCAATTATCTCCAAAAAGTGTCAAGGCAACCCCACCCAGTGGTACAAACATGTGGCAAAAATACAGCAGGTTTTGAATAACACCGTGCCGCGCAGCACGAAAACATCGCCCTTTAAAATTCTTACCGGATTAGACATGCGAATAAACGACTACCCAGATTTGAGACAAATGTTAAATGAGGTAACGATAGATGAGCTAGATAGGGAACGAGACGTTATTAGACAGAGTGCTCAAGATAGTATAAGGGAAATTCAAAACGAAAACTGTAGAACATTTAACAGAAACAGAAAGCAGGAAGTTAGTTACAACGTCGGGGAGTTAGTAGCCATCAAAAAGACTCAGTTTGGTACCGCTATGAAGCTGAGACCAAAATTTTTGGGACCGTATAGGGTAGCCGTTAAGCTAAACCACGGTAGATATGAGGTGAAGAAAGTTGGCAACCAAGAGGGCCCGGTTAAAACGACAACCATAGCCGAAAATATGAAGCCGTGGAGCTAGATATTCAGAGTCGAATATATTGTCAGGACGGCCGATTGTGGGAATATGATGGAAATGGGATACAGGAAGAGGTGGCAACGCCAAGCAGGTGAACGAAGGAATGAACGAAGATAGGACGAAATTGACTAACGAGTAGTGTAGAAGTGCGAGTATCCATATAGAATGTAACGACACGCCGAAGCGCGCGCATCACAGTCGTCAAACTGTTGTTTAATTATAAGCATTAATATTGTGTTAATATTGTGTGGTTTTATCTTTATATATTGATAAATAAAAGTAACTTTGACATTTAATCGCGAGTGAAGAGTCTTTTCCTACAATTTGGGGGCTCAACCGGGATGTGCAAACAAGCGTTCAAAAGCTTGTACGTGTGCGTGTGCGCGTGAAAGGAAAAGGGCGAGCGTGACTTTGCCAAAGGCCCAGC
This sequence comes from Anomoia purmunda, assembly GCA_951828415.1. Lineage (NCBI taxonomy): Eukaryota > Metazoa > Arthropoda > Insecta > Diptera > Tephritidae > Anomoia > Anomoia purmunda. The sequence continues at coordinate 13,268,730 of OX639994.1, forward strand.
GGTCAAACAGACGTGCGCGAAAACGAGCGCATCCGAAAAGCAGTGGCGCAAGCAAAAACAGTCGAATGTGCGCATAGTCAAAATTAGACAGTCTTGGGGGAAAAGACACAAAAAAATTGTGCGAATCGTGATGCGCGAAGTGGAACATAACCAAAAAATCTTTTGGGTGCTCCAACGGACATAATACCGTTTGAACAGAAAACTACAGTCAGTTAAACTGGCGTTCAAATAGCGGTAGTGTAAAACGGGAAAAGACAAAAATTAGAAGTGCACTCTTTGGGTGCGTGTGGGTATACACATAATTATATACCGCGCAGAGCGGCGCGACAAACAGCAGTTCGGTAACCGAAAAGAAACAGCAAAATATTCGCACTTCGTGTGTTTGCTTGTTTATACGCATCAACATATGTGCGAGTATATACCGCGCAGAGCAGCGCGACAAACAGCAGTCGGGAACCGAAAAATAAACAGCAACATATTCACACTACTTGTGTTTGCTAACTCATCAACGTGTGTATGTATATACCAGTAACTCAAACAACGGTCCGGTATATGGAACAAAGTAGCATCACAGGTGGATATCCCTATCTGCTTATATGTACGTACATACGCATCGACATATATACGGCGCAAGGCAAAGCGTGGAGTGAGTAGAGAGGGAAAGCGTGTGTCGCTTGGTGAATTCAACAGCAACGGAAGCAGCGACAGCGCAAGCAGCAACAGCGCGAACAACAGAAGCAGCGACGGCGGAGTAGCAGCAGAACCCAGCGAGAAAGCAGAGAAGTGCAGCTTGGAGAAATATACAGATAAGATTATTAGTTTACTAATTCCGCATATTTTATCAATTATTAAAATCTTTGACATCTGAAATTAAATATTTAAATTTGTATCCGACACCCGTATATGTAGTTAAGAAATTAAATTTAATTTTCAGACATTTAAAACAATATTGTCCTTAGTATAAGTGTAAATTTTTGGTAGTGATTTTGTAAAATGGATACCGACACTATAAGGGAAATGACAGTGGAGATGCTCAAGGAAAAGCTTAGGGAACTGAATTTGAGTGTAGTGGGTAGGAAAAAAGAATTGCAGATGCGATTGTTGCAGCATATGGTTTTTGAAGGGGATGAGCTAAGTAACGATGAATCGACAAATTCAGTTTACGAGGAGGCTCCGGCGGATAATTCTGGTGGGCAAAGAGCAATGTTTACACTGCGCGACATAGAGGATACTGTTGCGTCGTTTAATGGTGACGGGGCCCGTGATGTGGGTCACTGGGTGGGGGAGTTCGAAGATGTAGCGGACACGGTGGGTTGGAACGACTTGCAGAGGTATGTGTACGCTAAACAGTTGCTTAAAGGTGCGGCTCGGTCGTTCGCTAGAGGTTTAGTAGGGTGTAAAGATTGGGATAGTTTAAAAAATGCTCTGGTAGAAGAGTTTGGTGAAAAGCTGTGCGCTGCTGAAATTCACCGCGCTTTGAGAAACAGAAGGAAGGAGCATAAAGAAAGCCTTCATGAGTACTTGTACGCAATTATCGAAATAGGGAAACCAATCAATCTAGATGAAAAGAGTATTGTAGAATATTTTGTAGAGGGAGTACCAGATACGCGTTCAAGTAAGTCCGTGCTATATCAGGCGAGAAACCTGAGGGATTTAAAGGAACAGATCCGAGTATACGAAAGGATTAGGGGTGGACCATCGTCAGCAAACAGAGTGTCCACGCCCAAATCAGGTGCAGCGAAAAGTTTTAATGATAAAGTGTCACAAAAGAGAAGGTGCTTTAAATGCGACAAAGAAGGGCATTTGGCTAGGGATTGTCCGGCGCCAGGGTCAAGCAACGTCACGTGTTTTAAATGTAAGCAGAGAGGCCACATGGCTAAAGATTGTTCAACGGATAAAAACTTAAAAAATGAGCGAATAAACATGTTAGGCAAACATAAGCATAGCAAAAGGAGAAGTAGCTTAATATTTATAGATGTGGAAATGTTTAATTACACTTTCAGTGCGCTTGTGGATACAGGGTGCGATGCATGCATAATGAGATACGATACTCTCATGATGCTAGGCGACGTCGAGCTTAGTAAGGAGCGGCGGCAATTGTATGGCATAGGCAAGGGGCAACTCACGACATTGGGTAGCTTTGACGCCGAGATCGAGATCGACGAGGTGGTCTTAAAAATTACTTTCCACGTAGTAAGGGAACGCGACGTACCGTATGCAGCGATTATAGGGTGCGATGTTCTCAAAGATGTGGAATTAGTTTTTGGACAAGGAGTAGTAACGTTTAGGAAACCGAGCAAACGAGCCGTATTGCGGAGCGGTATCACCGATGGGAAGGCTAAAGTGGAAGAGCCAGTGTCCCGAGGTGGAAGCTCTGGAGAGGTTGGGCCAGAGCGTGGTAACGGGCGCACGGGAGCGGTGCCAGAGTATGAGGTTACAGAGAATACGGTAGCTGCTAGGAGCAGTGTAGACGCGACGGTGGATACTGAAAGTAGGGTATCGAAGCGTAGGCTAGCGGGGTTAACAGGTGTAACCCAGGGCGAGGTTTCCGACGAACGGGTCGATTTAGAACGCGAAAATTATCTGCTGAAAGAATTTGGGTCGTTGTGCTTAGCTGAAAGAGAAGAACCTGAGAGAGGGTTGAAGGGTATCGATCTAGCGCACCTAGAAGGGAGTATTGCTAGGGAAGTAGAGCGCTTGGTTACGGATTATGTACCCGGAAAGCCGTCAAGCGTACCGGTGCATATGAAGCTTATATTGTCTGACGACAAACCCGTATATCAGCGCCCACGTCGAGTGTCACATGATGACCGAAAATACATCGACAAACAGGTTCAAGCCATGCTTGAGGACGGCATAATTCAATGCAGCACGTCTGAGTATGCTTCACCGGTGGTGCTGACGAAGAAAAAAGATGGGACCAGGAGATTTTGTTGCGATTTTCGCAAAGTTAATGAGAAAATCGTGAGGGACAACTTTCCCATGGCTTTAGTCGACGAGGTGTTGGATCAGTTGCAGGGCGCGAGAGTTTTTACAACACTCGACTTGAAAAACGGATTTTACCACGTACCAGTCGAACCCAACTCGCGAAAGTATACGGCTTTCGTCACGCACAGTGGTCAATTTGAGTATTGTTTTGTGCCATTTGGCATTACAAACTCACCTGCAGTGTTTTGCAGATTTATACGGGCAGTTTTTCAGGATATGCTGAAGGACGATACAATCGTTATTTATATGGACGACATCGTCATTCCCGCCAAGGATGAGAACGAGTCTCTTGAGAAATTGCGACGAGTGCTAGAAAGGGCTGGTGAGCATGGGTTACGGATAAAGTGGGAGAAATGTCAGTTCATAAGAAAGCAAATAAATTTCTTGGGGTTTATCCTAGAAAACAGCCAAATTTTACCGTCATCAGAGAAAACAAAGGCCGTACGAAACTTTCCTATACCGGCAAGTAAAAAGGAGATTCAAAGGTTTTTAGGACTGACATCATTTTTCAGGCGGTTTATTAGAGGCTATTCAGCTATTGCGAAGCCACTGTCAGATTTGCTTAGGATGGATACAAGTTTTAAAATGGGGGTGGATCAGTTGCTAGCCATGGAAGAGTTAAAAAGAGCAATGGTAAATGCACCGGCATTAAAACTTTTCGACCCGTCTGCAGAAACGGAAATACACGCAGACGCTTCTAAGCATGGCTTCGGAGCTGTGTTGTTGCAAAAAAATTCTGAAGATCGTTTGTTTCACCCAGTAGAATATATGAGCCGAAAAACTTCAGGGGCCGAAGAAAAGTATAGCGCATTTGAGCTCGAGGTGTTAGCGGTGATCAAAGCATTGCAAAAATGGCATATTTACCTGAAAGACAGAAAATTTAAAATAGTAAGCGATTGCAATGCATTCGCCATGACAGTGAAGAAAAGGGATGTGCCAGATAGGGTAATGCGGTGGGCGATGCTATTGCAAGAATACGACTACGTGGTCGAACATAGATCTGGATCACGCATGAGGCACGTAGACGCTTTGAGTCGCGTTTACTGTTTACTAGCCGAAGATGCACTAACATATAGACTGAGAGAAGCGCAAGAGGAAGATACTTGGATTAAAGCAGTGAGGAGAATTTTAGAAACCGGAAATTATGAAGATTTTTTTTTGAAGAACGGCATAGTTTACTGCGACCCCATAAAAGAATTGCTGGTAGTGCCATCCAGTATGGAGACCGAAATAATAAAGCTTGCACACGATCAAAATCATTTCGCTAGGAAAAAAACACAGGAGTTGGTAGAGAAAAACTACTACATACTGAACGTGGCCGAAAAGGTAGCAAAGGTGATAAAGGGATGTGTAGAATGCTTGGTCGTTGATGCAAAAAGAGGCAAAAAGGAAGGTTTTTTGTCGCCGATAGATAAGGCAGGGGAGCCGTTAGGGACCTACCACATAGACCACGTGGGACCATTAACCGAAACTCGGAAAAAATACAACCACATCTTAGTGATAGTGGACGGGTTCTCGAAATTTACATGGTTATACCCAACAAAATCTACGGGGGTAGACGAAGTGGTTGATAGGCTTGAAAGACAGGCTTCGATATTCGGCAACCCTAAACGAGTAATAACAGATAGAGGGGCGGCGTTCACTTCCAACGTATTCAAAGATTATTGCAACAGGGAAAACATTCAACAACTGCTCATAGCAACAGGTGTACCTCGCGGCAACGGACAAGTGGAGCGCGTCCACAAAACAGTTATTCCAATTATCTCCAAAAAGTGTCAAGGCAACCCCACCCAGTGGTACAAACATGTGGCAAAAATACAGCAGGTTTTGAATAACACCGTGCCGCGCAGCACGAAAACATCGCCCTTTAAAATTCTTACCGGATTAGACATGCGAATAAACGACTACCCAGATTTGAGACAAATGTTAAATGAGGTAACGATAGATGAGCTAGATAGGGAACGAGACGTTATTAGACAGAGTGCTCAAGATAGTATAAGGGAAATTCAAAACGAAAACTGTAGAACATTTAACAGAAACAGAAAGCAGGAAGTTAGTTACAACGTCGGGGAGTTAGTAGCCATCAAAAAGACTCAGTTTGGTACCGCTATGAAGCTGAGACCAAAATTTTTGGGACCGTATAGGGTAGCCGTTAAGCTAAACCACGGTAGATATGAGGTGAAGAAAGTTGGCAACCAAGAGGGCCCGGTTAAAACGACAACCATAGCCGAAAATATGAAGCCGTGGAGCTAGATATTCAGAGTCGAATATATTGTCAGGACGGCCGATTGTGGGAATATGATGGAAATGGGATACAGGAAGAGGTGGCAACGCCAAGCAGGTGAACGAAGGAATGAACGAAGATAGGACGAAATTGACTAACGAGTAGTGTAGAAGTGCGAGTATCCATATAGAATGTAACGACACGCCGAAGCGCGCGCATCACAGTCGTCAAACTGTTGTTTAATTATAAGCATTAATATTGTGTTAATATTGTGTGGTTTTATCTTTATATATTGATAAATAAAAGTAACTTTGACATTTAATCGCGAGTGAAGAGTCTTTTCCTACAATTTGGGGGCTCAACCGGGATGTGCAAACAAGCGTTCAAAAGCTTGTACGTGTGCGTGTGCGCGTGAAAGGAAAAGGGCGAGCGTGACTTTGCCAAAGGCCCAGCGGTCAAACAGACGTGCGCGAAAACGAGCGCATCCGAAAAGCAGTGGCGCAAGCAAAAACAGTCGAATGTGCGCATAGTCAAAATTAGACAGTCTTGGGGGAAAAGACACAAAAAAATTGTGCGAATCGTGATGCGCGAAGTGGAACATAACCAAAAAATCTTTTGGGTGCTCCAACGGACATAATACCGTTTGAACAGAAAACTACAGTCAGTTAAACTGGCGTTCAAATAGCGGTAGTGTAAAACGGGAAAAGACAAAAATTAGAAGTGCACTCTTTGGGTGCGTGTGGGTATACACATAATTATATACCGCGCAGAGCGGCGCGACAAACAGCAGTTCGGTAACCGAAAAGAAACAGCAAAATATTCGCACTTCGTGTGTTTGCTTGTTTATACGCATCAACATATGTGCGAGTATATACCGCGCAGAGCAGCGCGACAAACAGCAGTCGGGAACCGAAAAATAAACAGCAACATATTCACACTACTTGTGTTTGCTAACTCATCAACGTGTGTATGTATATACCAGTAACTCAAACAACGGTCCGGTATATGGAACAAAGTAGCATCACAGGTGGATATCCCTATCTGCTTATATGTACGTACATACGCATCGACATATATACGGCGCAAGGCAAAGCGTGGAGTGAGTAGAGAGGGAAAGCGTGTGTCGCTTGGTGAATTCAACAGCAACGGAAGCAGCGACAGCGCAAGCAGCAACAGCGCGAACAACAGAAGCAGCGACGGCGGAGTAGCAGCAGAACCCAGCGAGAAAGCAGAGAAGTGCAGCTTGGAGAAATATACAGATAAGATTATTAGTTTACTAATTCCGCATATTTTATCAATTATTAAAATCTTTGACATCTGAAATTAAATATTTAAATTTGTATCCGACACCCGTATATGTAGTTAAGAAATTAAATTTAATTTTCAGACATTTAAAACAATATTGTCCTTAGTATAAGTGTAAATTTTTGGTAGTGATTTTGTAAAATGGATACCGACACTATAAGGGAAATGACAGTGGAGATGCTCAAGGAAAAGCTTAGGGAACTGAATTTGAGTGTAGTGGGTAGGAAAAAAGAATTGCAGATGCGATTGTTGCAGCATATGGTTTTTGAAGGGGATGAGCTAAGTAACGATGAATCGACAAATTCAGTTTACGAGGAGGCTCCGGCGGATAATTCTGGTGGGCAAAGAGCAATGTTTACACTGCGCGACATAGAGGATACTGTTGCGTCGTTTAATGGTGACGGGGCCCGTGATGTGGGTCACTGGGTGGGGGAGTTCGAAGATGTAGCGGACACGGTGGGTTGGAACGACTTGCAGAGGTATGTGTACGCTAAACAGTTGCTTAAAGGTGCGGCTCGGTCGTTCGCTAGAGGTTTAGTAGGGTGTAAAGATTGGGATAGTTTAAAAAATGCTCTGGTAGAAGAGTTTGGTGAAAAGCTGTGCGCTGCTGAAATTCACCGCGCTTTGAGAAACAGAAGGAAGGAGCATAAAGAAAGCCTTCATGAGTACTTGTACGCAATTATCGAAATAGGGAAACCAATCAATCTAGATGAAAAGAGTATTGTAGAATATTTTGTAGAGGGAGTACCAGATACGCGTTCAAGTAAGTCCGTGCTATATCAGGCGAGAAACCTGAGGGATTTAAAGGAACAGATCCGAGTATACGAAAGGATTAGGGGTGGACCATCGTCAGCAAACAGAGTGTCCACGCCCAAATCAGGTGCAGCGAAAAGTTTTAATGATAAAGTGTCACAAAAGAGAAGGTGCTTTAAATGCGACAAAGAAGGGCATTTGGCTAGGGATTGTCCGGCGCCAGGGTCAAGCAACGTCACGTGTTTTAAATGTAAGCAGAGAGGCCACATGGCTAAAGATTGTTCAACGGATAAAAACTTAAAAAATGAGCGAATAAACATGTTAGGCAAACATAAGCATAGCAAAAGGAGAAGTAGCTTAATATTTATAGATGTGGAAATGTTTAATTACACTTTCAGTGCGCTTGTGGATACAGGGTGCGATGCATGCATAATGAGATACGATACTCTCATGATGCTAGGCGACGTCGAGCTTAGTAAGGAGCGGCGGCAATTGTATGGCATAGGCAAGGGGCAACTCACGACATTGGGTAGCTTTGACGCCGAGATCGAGATCGACGAGGTGGTCTTAAAAATTACTTTCCACGTAGTAAGGGAACGCGACGTACCGTATGCAGCGATTATAGGGTGCGATGTTCTCAAAGATGTGGAATTAGTTTTTGGACAAGGAGTAGTAACGTTTAGGAAACCGAGCAAACGAGCCGTATTGCGGAGCGGTATCACCGATGGGAAGGCTAAAGTGGAAGAGCCAGTGTCCCGAGGTGGAAGCTCTGGAGAGGTTGGGCCAGAGCGTGGTAACGGGCGCACGGGAGCGGTGCCAGAGTATGAGGTTACAGAGAATACGGTAGCTGCTAGGAGCAGTGTAGACGCGACGGTGGATACTGAAAGTAGGGTATCGAAGCGTAGGCTAGCGGGGTTAACAGGTGTAACCCAGGGCGAGGTTTCCGACGAACGGGTCGATTTAGAACGCGAAAATTATCTGCTGAAAGAATTTGGGTCGTTGTGCTTAGCTGAAAGAGAAGAACCTGAGAGAGGGTTGAAGGGTATCGATCTAGCGCACCTAGAAGGGAGTATTGCTAGGGAAGTAGAGCGCTTGGTTACGGATTATGTACCCGGAAAGCCGTCAAGCGTACCGGTGCATATGAAGCTTATATTGTCTGACGACAAACCCGTATATCAGCGCCCACGTCGAGTGTCACATGATGACCGAAAATACATCGACAAACAGGTTCAAGCCATGCTTGAGGACGGCATAATTCAATGCAGCACGTCTGAGTATGCTTCACCGGTGGTGCTGACGAAGAAAAAAGATGGGACCAGGAGATTTTGTTGCGATTTTCGCAAAGTTAATGAGAAAATCGTGAGGGACAACTTTCCCATGGCTTTAGTCGACGAGGTGTTGGATCAGTTGCAGGGCGCGAGAGTTTTTACAACACTCGACTTGAAAAACGGATTTTACCACGTACCAGTCGAACCCAACTCGCGAAAGTATACGGCTTTCGTCACGCACAGTGGTCAATTTGAGTATTGTTTTGTGCCATTTGGCATTACAAACTCACCTGCAGTGTTTTGCAGATTTATACGGGCAGTTTTTCAGGATATGCTGAAGGACGATACAATCGTTATTTATATGGACGACATCGTCATTCCCGCCAAGGATGAGAACGAGTCTCTTGAGAAATTGCGACGAGTGCTAGAAAGGGCTGGTGAGCATGGGTTACGGATAAAGTGGGAGAAATGTCAGTTCATAAGAAAGCAAATAAATTTCTTGGGGTTTATCCTAGAAAACAGCCAAATTTTACCGTCATCAGAGAAAACAAAGGCCGTACGAAACTTTCCTATACCGGCAAGTAAAAAGGAGATTCAAAGGTTTTTAGGACTGACATCATTTTTCAGGCGGTTTATTAGAGGCTATTCAGCTATTGCGAAGCCACTGTCAGATTTGCTTAGGATGGATACAAGTTTTAAAATGGGGGTGGATCAGTTGCTAGCCATGGAAGAGTTAAAAAGAGCAATGGTAAATGCACCGGCATTAAAACTTTTCGACCCGTCTGCAGAAACGGAAATACACGCAGACGCTTCTAAGCATGGCTTCGGAGCTGTGTTGTTGCAAAAAAATTCTGAAGATCGTTTGTTTCACCCAGTAGAATATATGAGCCGAAAAACTTCAGGGGCCGAAGAAAAGTATAGCGCATTTGAGCTCGAGGTGTTAGCGGTGATCAAAGCATTGCAAAAATGGCATATTTACCTGAAAGACAGAAAATTTAAAATAGTAAGCGATTGCAATGCATTCGCCATGACAGTGAAGAAAAGGGATGTGCCAGATAGGGTAATGCGGTGGGCGATGCTATTGCAAGAATACGACTACGTGGTCGAACATAGATCTGGATCACGCATGAGGCACGTAGACGCTTTGAGTCGCGTTTACTGTTTACTAGCCGAAGATGCACTAACATATAGACTGAGAGAAGCGCAAGAGGAAGATACTTGGATTAAAGCAGTGAGGAGAATTTTAGAAACCGGAAATTATGAAGATTTTTTTTTGAAGAACGGCATAGTTTACTGCGACCCCATAAAAGAATTGCTGGTAGTGCCATCCAGTATGGAGACCGAAATAATAAAGCTTGCACACGATCAAAATCATTTCGCTAGGAAAAAAACACAGGAGTTGGTAGAGAAAAACTACTACATACTGAACGTGGCCGAAAAGGTAGCAAAGGTGATAAAGGGATGTGTAGAATGCTTGGTCGTTGATGCAAAAAGAGGCAAAAAGGAAGGTTTTTTGTCGCCGATAGATAAGGCAGGGGAGCCGTTAGGGACCTACCACATAGACCACGTGGGACCATTAACCGAAACTCGGAAAAAATACAACCACATCTTAGTGATAGTGGACGGGTTCTCGAAATTTACATGGTTATACCCAACAAAATCTACGGGGGTAGACGAAGTGGTTGATAGGCTTGAAAGACAGGCTTCGATATTCGGCAACCCTAAACGAGTAATAACAGATAGAGGGGCGGCGTTCACTTCCAACGTATTCAAAGATTATTGCAACAGGGAAAACATTCAACAACTGCTCATAGCAACAGGTGTACCTCGCGGCAACGGACAAGTGGAGCGCGTCCACAAAACAGTTATTCCAATTATCTCCAAAAAGTGTCAAGGCAACCCCACCCAGTGGTACAAACATGTGGCAAAAATACAGCAGGTTTTGAATAACACCGTGCCGCGCAGCACGAAAACATCGCCCTTTAAAATTCTTACCGGATTAGACATGCGAATAAACGACTACCCAGATTTGAGACAAATGTTAAATGAGGTAACGATAGATGAGCTAGATAGGGAACGAGACGTTATTAGACAGAGTGCTCAAGATAGTATAAGGGAAATTCAAAACGAAAACTGTAGAACATTTAACAGAAACAGAAAGCAGGAAGTTAGTTACAACGTCGGGGAGTTAGTAGCCATCAAAAAGACTCAGTTTGGTACCGCTATGAAGCTGAGACCAAAATTTTTGGGACCGTATAGGGTAGCCGTTAAGCTAAACCACGGTAGATATGAGGTGAAGAAAGTTGGCAACCAAGAGGGCCCGGTTAAAACGACAACCATAGCCGAAAATATGAAGCCGTGGAGCTAGATATTCAGAGTCGAATATATTGTCAGGACGGCCGATTGTGGGAATATGATGGAAATGGGATACAGGAAGAGGTGGCAACGCCAAGCAGGTGAACGAAGGAATGAACGAAGATAGGACGAAATTGACTAACGAGTAGTGTAGAAGTGCGAGTATCCATATAGAATGTAACGACACGCCGAAGCGCGCGCATCACAGTCGTCAAACTGTTGTTTAATTATAAGCATTAATATTGTGTTAATATTGTGTGGTTTTATCTTTATATATTGATAAATAAAAGTAACTTTGACATTTAATCGCGAGTGAAGAGTCTTTTCCTACATGTATGTATGTATATATTTTTTTTGTTTATAAAAAATTGTTTCACAAATTTTGAAAATATTGGAAAATAATTTGCTACACGGTTATCACCGATATTCACTGTATACATATGTAAATATGTCAGGGCAAATGTTTAATACTTACATGTTAATACCGTTAACATCATTGTAGTCATTGAATGGTGAATTAATATGGCAAATAGTAAATTATAATTGTCTAAGACTCTCGAGCCCTCACGTCCTGAGCCACTGTATAATGAACCCAAAATTATGGCCACAAAAATATTTACTCCTATTCGTAAATGTGTCAATGTTGTATCACGTTTTGCCTTTACATAACCGCGACGCATTAAAACGCACAACTGATTGAGATAGCTGGTATCCTCCAGTGAACGTTTTTGGGCTTTCTTTGGAATCGGGTATTTACGAATCAACGCTTCGGCACGTAGAATAGAACTTGGATCTTCGAACCACGCTAAGGTATTACCATTTTCCGCAGCTGTTTTAAGGATATCCACTTTGTCGTTTCCATATTCGCCGCAAGCCAATTCAATAACTAAAATTATTTACTTAATATAATAACTAGGCCGAAAAATTAATACAATTATATATAGTGCAATATATTGGGAGCTCAGTTCGATAGACGTACGTTATGCACATAATAGAAATATTCAAAATATCGATATATGTATCGAATGTTAGTCGGCAAGGTAAAGAGATTTTAGGATGAAGGCTGTTATATATTGATATTGAGGATTGCACTTCAACCCAACGCTCTTAGGAAGTCTAAAATGATGGCTGGTGGTAGGAACCCTATGGGCATTAAGCGGCTGCTATCGTCCGTAAAAATAATCGCTCAGATGGCACGAAACTAATCAGCAGTCAATAATATTTTAAAGCCATAGTGGTAAGTGCTCAGATATTATCCCTCAGTCCTTGAGAAAATTTGATCGCGTTTGTTGTTAACGTGCGATCGATGCCGATAACTCCAGCGTGAAATAAATTCCGAATGAAATATCGATATTCGGGGTAAAATATCGATATCTTCACCTAACGTTTGCGATCCGAACAAATTTCCTGTTATTCAATAACTCAGTTATTGTAGTATGAAGTAACTAAAAAAAACAACGTCGGAATGGATCTCATAACATAGTAGGTCTATCGTTTCCGAGCAGTACCTCAATAAGCAAGCAAACATTTTGTATAAAAAACTAACTTACTATAATCAGCGGGATTGTGATACACAGGACATGGCAAGTCGACGGTCTGTAGGAATGGCACTAATCTTTCTGTACTTCCCTGGTAAACACAATTGCCCGCAGAGAGTACGTAGACTTGATCGAAGATCTGGAAAAGTTTAGCAGTGGGTTGATGTATTGTACAAATTATAGTTCTTCCCTGCTGCACTAACTTTTTGCATAACTCCAAAACCTTTGTGCAGGAACTGCTGTCCAAACCGCTGTGGTTTAAAAAAAAAAACAACAAAAGCAATGAAATTTGCGCAATTATTCTACAGACCATGTTTCTCACTTACGTTGTGGGTTCATCGAGGAACATTACCGTTGGATTATTTATCAATTCCATTGCAATAGAGAGCCTCTTTTTCTGACCACCTGAGAGTCGCATTGTCATTGTTTGGTCATGTTCGTACAAGCCGAGCAACAGCAAAATGTCTTCGATCTGTAAGAGACGTTTCAAAAGTTAGCAAATTTAGAGAACAAACGTTGTACGAGTATAATGCAACGAAACTAACCCTGCCTTCCTTTTGTTCATAGCTCACATTTGTACCCAATTTCAAGTCCGCCGCTAAATGCATATTCTCATTGACGGTTAACAATGGCTGCAGGCGGTCATCTTGTGTAATATAACAGGACATGCGGCGAAATGAAGCTAATGATGCAGAAGATTTAGTATTTTTTATAAAAACGTTAGCTAGCACTAATTTTCACTTACGCAAATCCCGGCGTCGGCCATTGAGTAGAATGGAACCATCTACGCCTGTAGTTTTAAAGCCGGAAAGCGCATCTAATAATGTAGATTTCCCCGCACCAGATGGACCCATAATCGCAATTAATTGACTGCCAGGAAACTTTCCACAAACGTTGTGCAAAATCTCTTTTTTCCCTAGAAGATGTAAATGAAGACGTAAATGAAATTTATTGAATTCAGTAGCTGCCAAACCTTTTTTAGAAATATGTTAAAAAATATTAAAAATATATTTATTTTTAATTATTATACTTAACATGGATACATGTTTAATTCCCTCTAGCTTTGTATATATGTATGTACGTGACAACCCCATTCATACATGCATAATTTATTTATGTAAATGACCAAGGCGAATCCACACAAGGTGGTGTTATAAATACAACTACAAAATTTTTATGTATTTTGTTTTTGTTTCTGCGTAAGAGTTGTCAAAATTTAAATACATTTTGTTTTTGCTTTTACGGCTTTTGAAAGCTCATACGCAAAAGCAAAAACAAAATACATGTAGGTGAATGAAAAAAAAATCAAATCAGCTGCTCCTATGCCATCACCTTCTATAAACTCGCCTTGGTAAATGACATAAATATTTCATTTTGACTTTTTATATGGATGTAGCCATGGTCGAAATTAATTTTATTGAAATACCGTATGTTCGTACGTATCGGCTGTGTTTCAGTATTTAATCAAATTTCCATATTCATTTCACTGAAATTTTTAGCAAGTGGCATCCCTATACCATAATGTTTTGAACTTTTTTTTTAAGCGAAAGCTATGAATCTTGCCTTTAAACTGATATTCCAAGCATTAATTTCGATACAATTATGGAAGTTATCAACTGATCAAAGAAACTACATTTGAGAAATTTATAAAAATATGTTTACTACAAAATTAATTTGGCAGCATACTTAAAACAATATTTTTTTAAAACATTTTTCTTAAACACCCTTCATTGAATAACCATGTTGAAAGGTTTGATTTTATTTTCAAATTTATTTAAATTATATTTTCCTAAAAAAATTAGATGGCAACGCCGATATTAAAAAAAAACTATCTTTCGTTTGACATTATTTTTAAAATATTTTAATTGAAGAAGATTCTTTAACTTTATATTTATGGGGCAAAGCCATTTTACATAATTTTTAGATGTGTCGCAGCCCTGTTAAATTTTTTTATATTTATATTTATATTCTGTGCTATGGTATATAAAATTTACATATTGATTTCACTTTAATTGGCAACCCTATACAAAATATTCATATATTTCCTTCAGCATTAAATTCGATAGCACGGAGATATGTAGCGATTTTATTAGTTCATAATTTATAAAAATGTGGCAACCCTGTTCAAAAATGTATATGTACATTTGTAGGTATGAATATGTCACAGAAAATACGCGGTATTAAGAGTGTTCGCAATAAAAAAAATACTGGTTGTTATAAAGTTGTACAAATCACATATGTATTTTAAAAAATCGCTTTCGCTATTAAAAAAAAAAACAACTTCGAAATTGAAATATCAAAATGCAAATTCTTGCATCATAAATTGTTTGCCAGCAAGAAAAAATGTTATTTGTGGCATATTAGAAATTTATTGAAATATTAGTCGGAGTTCAGGAAATAATCACAGATGTGCTCTATTAAATAATAAACGTTAACTTTTAATTTAACAATAATGTACATACATATATATAATATACTCGTGGTGATTTCCTTGATAGATGCTTTTAAAAAACTAGTTTTTTTTTACATTACATTACTTAGTACAAAGTTCATTCGAACCAGTCACACTAATAATTTGAACTTTGACTTCTATTATGTATTAGTATAAGAATGTAAATGCATGTAATCACTTATACGTAAAAGTACATTTGATAATAAACACTACAATTTATAATAAAATAAGTTGTTCTTAAACGAAAGAGCAGCATTAAAATAAGTAATCGATATCTTGCTGTTTACCAATAATTAGACTATTAATTGGTTTCAAAGTTCATAATAGGCTAAAGCTAATAAAAAATTCACCTGTAGTACGGCTATCTATGGTTTTATATATTGTTATTGCATTTGTTTTGTACGTACATACGTATATAAATATTTATTGTTTTTGAAAATTATCGCGTCCATTACATTTAATTACACTACTCGACAAAAAAAATCTCCAAGAATAAAATAGGCCTTTCCTAAAGTGAAATTTTCTCCTGATTCCGAATATGACTTTCATTTTCTTGTGGCAGATCTAGTTTCCGAGATATCGGCGAAAATATGAAAATTCCCATTTTTGCAGAACACTACTTCATATAGGTACGGCAAAAATCTGTATTTTTCATTTTTTCGTTTTAAACTGTTGAATTATGCATTATACCAATTCCCATAAAAATGTCTTGCCTTCACCTCCCTCAAGTATCTTCAGTAGTTTGGCCACTATGCCAAAAAACGTTCAAAAAATGTTGAAAAAAAAACGAAATTTTTTACACAATTTCAGATTTAACCACTTTAAAATCGGAAAAATTCTATTGACGAAAAAAAGTTAGCCCTCCTATGTTGTAGGTAATTTAACTACGAAAATTTTAAGCATACCAGCACAACAATCGGACGTGCCATTGAAACTATAGCCCCGTTAACTTGCAAGCGTCTATCCTACAATTTTTTTATAGAGAAAATTTTTATTCAAACTAGGTTTTTATTTTTTTATAACGTTTTATTATAGACATATGTTTGCACGTTAAACTGTATTCAATTGAGTAATATGAGTATAAATCAGCAATTCAGTAAAAAACAACAACGACAACAACATTAAATACATACATATCTACATCTAAAAAAGTCAAATTGAGCGATTTTACCGTGGTGGTCAATAGTGAGGGACGTGGGTACTTCTAACTACCCGTTTATAATTTTCTGGGTTTGTCTCCCGTATTATTGTCCAGCAATAATCTCCCATCATTTCTTCATTCCAAAAACCTTGGTAACGCTTTTCAAAAATCATGAGGTCTTGGTGAAACCTTTCACCCTGTTCATCACTTTCAGCACCTAGGTTTGCGGGAAAATTATCCAAATGTGAATGCAAAAAATGCATTTTGAGGGACATGTTGCATTTCATAGCACTGTAGTTTTTCAACAAGGCTTTGACCATCTCTCTATAGTTGGGATCTTTGTTGTTGCCAAGAAACCCACTAACGACTTGCTTAAAGCTGTCCCAAGCCGCTGCTTCTACTGATGATAAATGATTCGCAAAATTTTCGTCTTTCAGCAACTTTCTAATTTGCGGACCAACAAATATACCTTCTTTTAATTTGGCTTGAGTTATTTTAGGGAAAAATTTCGTTAGGTACTGGAAGGATGGCGCGTCCTTATTTAAAGCCTTTACAAAATTTTTCATTAATCCTAATTTGATGTGAAGTGCTGGCAAAATAACTCGTTCGGGATTTACTAAAGGCGGGTTTGCGATATTGAAGGCACCTGGTTCGTACTCAGCTCTTGGTGGCCAGTTTTCCTGAATATAATGGGTTTCTCTAGCACGGCTGTCCCAAAGACAGAGAAAACAGCAATATTTAGTGAAACCTCCTTGAAGTCCGAGAACTATAGCTACAACCTAGGATGTATTTCATATACTATTTATTTTAAACTGTACCACCGAAACTGCTTACCTTTAAGTCCGCACAAATTTTCCAATTAAATTGTTTATATTGAATGAGCTCAAGTAAATTTGATATGCTTAAATAAGTTTCTTTAGTATTCTCAGAATGTGCCACTGGTATTGACGGTAACGAATTTCCTTTATGGAGTAATGCTGCTTTTAAACTATGCTTTGAACTGTCTATAAACAAGCGCCAATCATCCACTTTATTTTCTAATTTTAGTGCTTCAAATAAGCCTTGAACATCATTGCAGTAGCAAATATTTTCACTTTTAGTAAAAAAAGAAGAGAAAGTCTTGTGTCTATTTCGAAATTTGGAAGTACTTGTCGAAGGGCCCAGGCTGCCCCATTGCTAATTTCAAATCTCTGACCAAGTCATTAAGTTCGGCTTGTGAGACTCGACGTGGGATCTCTCCTTCTTGTCCACTTTCTGAATTATCTGCTTCGGAGTCACTTTCGCATGAGGCTTCAAAACTTATAGGCGGTCTAGGTATGGGTAAGGTATGGTCATGTAGTTTTGGTTTTTTAGCTGATGCCACATTTGGATAACTTATTAATTTCCTCTTTTTTCTCGTTTTACCTTTAAGGTCTATCACGCAAAAATAGCACTGGTCGTGGTTAAAGGGTTCAGTCCACATCATTGGAACACCAAACTTCATGTTATGACCTTTACCCGATACCCATCTCATTAAAGTTAATCTACAGGAGGCGCAAATGAAATTAGGTGTCCAAGATTTATCGAGATTTTTTACACGGAAACCGAAATAATGAAAGTATGCATCTCTGACAGAATTAGTTATTTTCCGAGCTGAGTTTCCGAAAATATAATGTCCGCAAATAAAGCAAAAATCATCCGGATTATTTTTACATTTAAAATCTCTTTTGCAACAAGCCATTTCGTAAACACATCTACCGATGGAGTATGTATAAATTTGCACTACAATTTGCAAAACAAAATTTACAACAAACAGTAGTGACAATTAAATACTTGATGTCTTTTTAAATTTATTAGACCCTAAGGTAGAGTGACCAAATGAAATGTCTCGCCAATTTTATCAGAGTAATACTAAAATTGTAGGATAGACGCTTGCAAGTTAACGGGGCTATAGTTTCAATGGCACGTCCGATTGTTGTACTGGTATGCTTAAAATTTTCGTAGTTAAATTACCTACAACATAGGAGGGCTAACTTTTTTTCGTCAATAGAATTTTTCCGATTTTAAAGTGGTTAAATCTGAAATTGTGTAAAAAATTTCGTTTTTTTTTCAACATTTTTTGAACGTTTTTTGGCATAGTGGCCAAACTACTGAAGATACTTGAGGGCGAAGAAGGCAAGAAATTTTTATGGGAATTAGTATAATGCATAATTCAACAGTTAAAAACGAAAAAATGAGAAATGCAAATTTTTGCCGTACCTATATGAAGTAGTGTTCTGCAAAAATGGGAATTTTCATATTTTCGCCGATATCTCGGAAACTAGATCTGCCACAAGAAAATGGAAGTCATATTCGGAATCAGGAGAAAATTTCACTTTAGGAAAGGACTATTTTATTCTTGGAGACTAAAGTTGATCAAAATTTGTCGAGTAGTGTTATTATTCTCCATTTAAGAACAATCAAAACAAATTTTCTGGATTGAATGAATTGGTGCCAAATATTTACTACTTTTTGAAAAAAATAAATATCCTTTTCTGTAGGATTTTATTCATTTTCATAAAACTTTTACTCAATCGTAAAAAAAATTGCAATTTCTCTTGGGTTCTTTTTTTTTCTGAGTGTACACAAATACTTATGTACATATGTAATATATACACATAACGAGGAACAAATATTTTTCTAAATTGGTATAAACAATAGAAAGATCAAACTTAATAATAAATGTCTTAAAAACAATGAAATCATGAACCTTTTTACTTCTACTATTTAAAATTAATTACAAATGTATGGAAAGATTTACCAAACCAATAACGTTACTTTATTTTCAAAGTATGTTCCTATCCAACTTAAGGTATTATAATATTCCTAAACAAAATGCGCAGTAGCTTTTCAAAAGCAGCTAATAAAATTGTTTTCAAACTGTTAATTTTAAAACCAGGAGGTGCTCACAAGATTCTTTAAAAAATTTGTGGTGTTCATTTTGAAGATGGGGAATTTATTTTAATAAAATACGAAACAAAATGTAGTGCTTTCAAAAAATCGCATCACATTGAATGACAAATTGCAGTTACTAGTTGGCTGGCTTTTCTATCTATATGGCTTGGCTATCAATATTCATGTAAACAAATCTTTTCCATAACTTTGCAAGCAAAATAAAAACATAATGGGAAAAATTGTAAGGGCAGATAGAACGATTGACGACTGCCAAGGGGATAGCTCGGCAGCAAAAGCAGATAACTCGTTTCACTTCAAAAAGCAGTTGTAGAATATTTGGAAGGATTGATCATGAACACTTAACTTCAAAAGGGGAAAATTCGAATGACGCTATATGGACTTGGGTTAAACAATTGGACGGAACTGGTTAAAAGAAACCCAAAATATAATTTTTCCAAAATTATATGTTTAGAAAATTTTTTTTAATTTAGTTAATGCTAAAGCAATAAATAATATTTCAAACTTTTTGGAATATCTTTTAGCAAAAAAAATCAAAACAAAAGTTATTTTGAATGCAGAAGATATTTTCGTATTGAGTTTAAAAAAAAAAACAAAAAAGTTAAATAAATAATTTTTTGGTTTTTAATTTTTGCCCAAAATTAATGTCTGTATTTCTGGGTCTGATTGTTGCAGTGTTATTTTATGGGTTAAGATAACGATAGAAGGATTGCATACTTTTATGAAAAAAAACCCAAGTTAAGTAAATTTGTTTTTGCTTTTAGAACATACGAGAATTATTTACCTTTTACACTAGTCTAGGCACGCGGGTTGCTGTAAATTTTTATGAACATTCTTCGATGTGAACCTAAATGCACTTTTGCAGCGATTTTTCGATTTATTTACAACGCTTCTGAAGTCTTTGTTTTTTAAAAATTATTATCTACGTCTGCCATCACTTTTTTATTTCTTAAAAACAAAACACTTCCAACGTAAGAATAGTTTGAGTTTTAGGGCCGCTATTTATGTATGTACAGGGTGGTCCATAGAGCTGGAAGTCTAGACAGAAAGTCTGTATTATATCACCGTGGAACAAAATGATTCGATTTATCAGGCGCTTGGAAAATAATGCAAACTCCTTTCCCAGATCAATGTTGTGTAATTCAAACATTGGGTTTATTGAGAAGAAGAAGAAGACGCAGTGGTATCTGCTATACGCCAGAAATTGCAAAATGTTTGTGAGACTAACGTGCTAGGTGACAAATCTAACGGTCCGCGGCACAGCCCAATCCATAATCGATTTTTTGCGCGACATTTTAGCAAACAATCCATTAACGAATTAGGCGATCCTTAAGGCGACTAGCGAGCTTGCTAGAAACCTACACCAAAGTCTTTGGAAAACTAGGCTAACAAAATGCGATATTTCGAAGAAGTAATGGGAGTGTGTGCTCTCTCGATTAAACCAATAAAATATATACATACATATAGTACCCGGTATATGCTGATTGTGCTTTAGAGGCGGAATAGAGTGATGATTTTCGATCAAAATATCCTCATGCTCTTTCGAGATTTTTTGAATATAACGTTACATATATAACGATAGCTTTTTTCGCTTACAAGATTGGGTTAGAAAAATTCACTCTCACTACTTAGATTGTGGAAAAACTATTCAAGTTTCTTAATTTTTAAATCTTACAAAACTACAAGAAGTATTAACATTTTTTACTCGTTTTAATTACCTTTTCCGAAGCCCATGTGTACAGTGAGTGACAGCTCTTTAAATTCGATATCGACAGGCTGGCGTGAGGGCAAATTCGAGAAGGGTTCATCACAGCCTTTCTCCGCATTTCCATTCCAACCATTACCGCTACTGCCGTTCAACGGCAGCGATTTTGTCTGATATTGTTCCATATGCAGATCGGTCGTTTGTGAAGCAGCATAGGTGGATGGAGTTGAAGCAAAAACACTACCACCATTTCGCCAACCATTCACACTGTTGGCGGCCAATGGTACTGTGGTTGTGTGATAGACAGGAGTTGATCTTTGTTGTTCACCAACAACTTCAATACCCAGTGCCAACGCCGATGTAGGCGTCGTGGAAGATGTGAAAAACTGTTCTCGAGCGCTTAACATTTGAACAACAAACAAAAACTTTTAACTTCAACTGATATTAATAAAACACGTGCGATAGTTGCTAGTGAACCGCACCAAATTCGAAACTGAAATAATGGAAAATTAAATTGATTAAATACTTGTAAGTAAGTAATATCAGCAAATACATATATACATGGTATGAATATACTTATAATTATAATGTTTGCCTGTGCAAATAGGCGACAATATTATACAACATCAATTGATTGTAAAATGCGATTGTACTGTGAACTTTATATGTAAAAGTGTAGGCTAATGTGACGAAGTGCGTCAATCAGCAAAAAATACAATATTCAATCTACAAAATTTACAAATATATGTACATACAAAAATACATGTGTAGTTATTTATTAAATTATATGTAGTACATTATGTAAAACTTGCGAAAAACAAGAGATAATCAACTTTATGGAGATTA
Source organism: Anomoia purmunda (assembly GCA_951828415.1). NCBI lineage: Eukaryota > Metazoa > Arthropoda > Insecta > Diptera > Tephritidae > Anomoia > Anomoia purmunda. The sequence continues at coordinate 13,290,236 of OX639994.1, forward strand.
AAATTTTAACTCATTGAATTAACTCGCTACTTTGTTCGATTTCATGTAAAAATGCTATCGCTATTAGGACCCCTGAAGTGTGACAATCACATGCGTAAAGTGGTAATTAATTATTTTGCATACATATGTATTTACTTACATCCATCTACATATGTATATCTCTATGTTAGTGCAAGTATCAACGCAACGCAATATAATTGTTTTTGAAACTAAATTAAAAATATTTTTGAATCAAGTTGCTCCTAACGAAAAAACAAATAATAATATTAAGAAAACAAGTAATGACGTCGACAGATTCGGTTGTACTTTAATCCTTAGGTAGTCATGTTGTCTGTAATCAGGTATATTATTATTTAGAAAACACCTTGAACTCAGTAAACCTATGTTTACTAAGTATATCTTTTCAACTTGACGGGCATTATTTTAAGCGAAAAGTATGACATTCAGTTTTTATGGGCAAATGGTAAGTTCTCCCCAAAAATGGAGTTTTCTTTTAGAAATAAATATATTTTTCAAAAATATTTTTTTCAAAAAAACCAACTATCATGTTCATATTGCAAAGTAAATTACTTACTTTCATCCAAATTACTTCGCATAAACCAAATGCGTTCACATGTGCCATTTCTAATTTATATTGGCAGCTTTGTAGCCATAGAGTTGCTTAGTTTTTTTTAATAAAAGTGGCAAATTTGAGAGATTGTGAAAGCTTCTTGAGGCAGTTAAAATCAAGGAACAGTTGTGTTAAGTGCTAATTAAAAATGCATCGTTCAATTTGGTCATGGGAGAACACACTTTTCGATTATTATCGATAAAATTTAGAACCGATACTGATTTATTCTTGATTTGGTTCTTGATTTATGATAAAATAGTTGAAATGTTAATCTTTTTCCGAATTGTTTTGTTAGTAAAACATCTAACATATATTAAATTTTATATTTCCGATGGAAAAACATTTCCAATTTTTGTTTGTATGGGAAGTGATGCAGTCTAATATACAAAACTATAGTATGCAATGCGATATACATATCTGAATTCTATTCAATATACAAGTTTACTCAGGTAACTATACATATATAGTACATAGATAACACACATTTTTACTGCACAAAGCCGATTAGATTTGAAAAGTCGAACCATAAATAAGGATTTTCTGTGTAGTACACGTTTTTAATTTCATTTTAATCGGTCAATAATTAAGTGTATCGACTATAGCGCCATTTAGCAGTATACCTCTCTAATATCATAAAATCGCGCCATAACTACAGATTTTCTGAATAATACGTCTTTAGTTTTATCAAAATCTGACAGTAAATACAGATTCTATGAATATTTTGACTCTAGCGCCACCTAGCGGATACATTTTTCGTAAAAGTATTTTTCGTAGCACGCATCTAATTTCGTCAAAAGGGGATCATAAACACAGATTTTCTGAATATCTACTCAGACATCGCCTAGCCTTGAGTTTTGAACTTTTTTTTGGCTGACAAGAAATGTCGAACACGCGTTGAATATATGGGAAAAAATTTAAAAGTGCTTTAGTGTAAAATTTTTAAAAATTTTTTTTAAGTTTTGAACAAAGTTTGAAACTTTTAATTTAAAGGGTTTTTAGAATGAACTACATTTTTATAAAAAAAAAAACAATAATTCATACTAAGTAAAGAAAAATAAATAGTCAAAAGTTTTTTTTTTTTGTGTGGTGGGGTTATAATGTCGCGACGAGGCAATTTATGTTTGTATGTTTGTACGAGTGTATCCCCTTTAATGATTATATACGAGCATATAGTATATTTGATATATAATTTCAAATTCACTGATAACAACCACAACAAGGGTGCCTTAACGCCCTTCCTTGAGGTTAGTGACCGTCCGCCTACTCAGCATTATAGTATCTGATTTCAAATGAATTAATTGCGATTTTTTATTTATTTGCTTATAATCTTAGACATTATCATTTCCGTGGCGATCAGTCGATTAAAATTTCTGTTGTTTTGTGCACAAAACATTTGAATATACAAAAATTAATTACCTCTCCATTTCAATTTCTTTGTTCTTCAGTCTTTGTGCGACAAACTGGGTGTTATCGAAAGTAGTAGAGTAAGCATAAAAGTACAAATTTTTAGAACTTTGTTGGTTATGCATTTCGTAGCCCATTTAGCTTTAGTCAAAAAAGTTGAAATTTTAAGGTAGCCGCTGAAAATTCGCGCTGATTTTTGATATTTTTTTCACTAAAGCTGACGAGCATTTCCTTCCAGATCACAAATGTTCGAAATTTCAGCTTTTTTTATTTAAAGAAAGATATTGAAAAAAAATTTAAAAAAAAACTGGGAATTTTCAAAAACTTCAGCGTTACACTTTATTTTATTGAACAAAAATTTTATTATCTATAAAAATGGATATCTAAACAAATTTGTCAAAATTTTTTCAAAAAAATTGAATCAACTCAAATCTTTAAAAAATTGGTGGGGTATACTTCTAAAAATTAAAAATAAAAACAGCAGGATTTTTTAAAAATTCAAGGTTTGAAATTCATTCCATTGTGTTAAAATTTAATTACTTATAAAAATGCATACTTGAAAAATTTTCAAAAACTTCGATAAGAAATTTAAAATTTTGATAAAAATTTGTTGGATGTTAAAGAAATCCTTGCACATTGTTTCTAATATTCTATTTAGGTATTGCCTACTAACTGTCTCTATACAAAAATTGCTCTCACTAATTATTTCTGGAAAAAAAATTGTTAGTTTATAATTTCTATTAAAAAGAAACAACAACAAGTACGATACACATTTTTGTTTGGAAAAACAAATTTTATTGCTATTCAAACATTTGTAAATGACATTTAAAAAAAAATTTTCTTTTTATTTTTTAAAAAATATTCCTTTGAACCAAAAATTTGCATAGCTCTTGACCTAGGAAGTTAATGGCCGTGGATAGATTTCCTTCCATTTAACGATTTTTTTAAATTTTTTTTAAGATTTTTATTTATTTTTAATTACTTTCTAATACTTTAAAAAATATGTTAAAAAAACGGGAATTTAAAAAAATTCAGGCATGCACTCTATTTCATTGTACTAAAATTTAATGGCCTATAAAAATGCGTGCCTGAAAAAATATGGATAAATTTTGACAATTAACTTTAAAATGTGGATGAGAATTTGATGTATGTTTGAAAAATATTTACCCTTTTTGGATATTGCATACTAGCTATCTCGATATAAAAAAAAATTATAAAATAGCTAAACAAAAAATTTACCACTAATTATTTGTATAAAAAAATGTTTAATTCTGTTAAAAAAAAAAGTGATACAATTTTTTCATTTTAATTTTTTAGAGAAAAATGTTGTTTTCTTATTATTTCTGCTTTCGAGTTAAACTTGCGAGTTCGAAAGTTAACAGTCGTTTAATGATTTTTTTTAAACTATGTTAATATGGCGTTTGCTCCAAATAGCACGTAATTTTAGATGGTATTAATTTCGCACAACAAAAATGGTCATTTGACCTACATACGTACAAAAAAATATATAAATTTATTTGAATTTTATTCACGCACACAAACAACTGTTCACATAATTTTGTTTATAAATATGTATTTTACTTTAAAATCATTACAAATATCAATCCAGAAAGTGTGCTCTACTTTTTAAAGTAGATTCGCGTTAAGCCAAGCTACCTCGCTATCGCTGTTGATAACCGATTAACGGCAATTAAGCTGACAATAATAATAGCAATTTTTTTTGCGAAAACAAAACAAATCTAAAAAATAACATACTAAGTAGGGACGATGGTGTCTTCGTCCAAACTGTTGATAGTTTCGCCAACTAAATGGATTCTTTTCTTCTTGACGGAAACGCATTAGGAGACCATTTGTTAACCAACAAGAGGTGGAAGCTATAAGAGTAAACTTTCTTTTTTTATATTTTATTCAATCAAATGGGCGAGATGTAAGAAAATATTTTCAAAAGATTGTCAACCAAAGAGAAATGGGAGATTTAAAAAGGGTAAATCCAGACGAACGCTAAGAATAGACAGAAATCTCGATCTCAATTTGTCCAAGTTGTGTGCATTGCAATATAAACCGTACAGTGGCCTTTCGGTCTCGATAGAATCGGATTTTCAAGAGGTTGCTGGCTTTCGCGTCGCAGCTGGTCTACATCTAAAAGACTAATAGAGGGCTCCAAACAAGATAAGTACTAGTGTGCGATGGAGAGCATCAGGGTGCCCCTTAAAGGGGCATAGTCTCGATGGTGTTCGCAAATGCACCAATTTGGTATGTCTACTGATATAATGCCTTCTATCAGTGAAGGACGAAGAGTGTCCAGGCATGGCTTTAGAGAATTTCGAGGTTTCTAAAAACGTGGACGTCCATCGAATTTTTGGGTTCAATAAGAAAAAAAATATGGTTTTTCACAAAGGGTATAAAATCGAACTTGATTGTTTGCGAAATGAAAAAATTTATTTATCAATAAAACAGCAAATAGGACGTTAGCCGCGACATCGCGATGAGTTCACAAAAAAAAAAACAATCAAATGAAAAGAGAGACGACATAGTTGATTATGCTGTGCTACGTAATTCTGGCTAAAGAAATTTGAATGACATATTTATAAACAGTAGCGGAAATATTGTTTTTTGTTTTTTTTTTTTTTTAATTCGGACTAGATTTTTAAGACAACACTTGTGACCTCTTTTTACCCAATAGAAAGTATAAAGTAATTAATGATTTTTCTTGATCGTAGACTTTACGTTTGATATAGAATATAAAATCCTCCTTAATGAAGACACATTAAAAAAAAAACAGTCTTCAGATGACAGGGAATAGAGCCTCTCATTTTAAATATCTTATTAATTCTAGAAAAGGATCAACAGCTAAGCTGCTGCAATGAAAATTTCAGCGATTTTTTTTATATTTTATTCGCAGCAGAAAAACATCGAATAAATACCTTTTAAACAAGAAATACTATCAAAAATTATAGAGCATTATCTAAAACTAGCAACTGCCCGGCGTACTTTGTTACCTTTCAAAAAGTACAATGCATTAAATTTTATGTATTTGCTTATTGAAATAATTTATTTAAAAAAAAATTGGATCAGTTTAAAAAAGTATACATATATACATTAAGGGTGCCTCACAAAAAAGTTGTTCCAAAAAAGTTCCAACGGATAAAATTTTGTGTGACTTTCGCCAAAATGTGTATTTCGTAAAATAAAAATAATTAATAGAATTACAAAGCCGCTAGAAAGGTGCACCTTCTTAATTTTTTTCTAACAAACCACGATCCATTTATATAAAAAAAATAATAAAAGATAAAAAAAAAGGATTTGAGACGAGAATGGGATTATTTGTAAAGAAAGATAGGTGAGAAAATATATTTCCAATGATCGGTTTTGGCTGATTTATTCTTTAAGCAATCTTCCAAAAATGATCAGAGGAAGAAACACAAATTTCATTATTTTAATTCCGCTAAACAAATTTTTAAATATCTTAGAAGTTTTAAGTTTAAACTGTTTTATGATCTGAGGTGATTTATTTTTTTTTATTTTTTAAAAGTTATTTTTATGGCGGTAGATGTAAACCATACCACATAACCTAAATTTTAATATTATTGCGAAATATTTTCGTTGATGTCTTTGCCTTGATATAGCGCCACCTCTTGAACATTTTCGGATTGCTCTTCACCTCTCCACCTTATGCAGTTCTCCTAAGAGAGACAAGAGCATAGTTTGTGAACAAAATTTAGGTTGAAATCAGTGAATCTTCTACAAGTTTTTCAAACGTCAAGTAATACTGAACAAAAAATACCATGCCAGTTTCAAAGGCACACGCATGCTCTTTCATAAAATCCCCACCCAGAAAAGTATCATTTCTATAACTGGTCCCATTAATATGAAATAAAAATTAAGCAAGGGCTTTGAAAGAAAAATTAATTTTGTATATAGCTGAGCTACTGCCCTCTCGTGCTGATATCACATAAATCGTTAACGTCATATTCCTGTATCATAAACAGATCTCGCACTTGGACGCAAAGTGTCAAAAATGGAAAATTTCCGTCCGGTTTCTGCTACGCAAATTTCGAACTAAGTAGTTCACCAGTTCAGTGTAGCATACATTATTTTTTACAATTACAAATCCCTTAAAAACAATTATGTAAATTGAACATTGGACTATTTCGTATCTAAGAAATGTCTTATCGCAACATTTCAAAGTTCATAGTTCCGTTGGTGGAGGCCGTGGCGGAAAAGAAGTTTCGCTAACAAGCCCACGTTTCTTTTTTTTAAATGTAATTGTAAATGTATGAATGTACGTGCAATTATATTCAAATATGTACATAGTATGTATGTATATATACGACATTATATTCAGATCGCACTGATATATCGATAAGCATCGAACTTATCTCTTCCAAAAATTTTTAATGCCATTTCCATAAATTGCTGATTAGAGTTTGTAAAAAAATTGCGCAGGTACTAAAATTAAGCAGCTTATTTCACATTATACTACAAGTATTGTCGGAGATACAATCATAATTGATACTTGTTCGATACGAGTAGTTCTTTAACAATAATTATACATAGATTGGACTCAGCAAAACGCTCCTCTTTCCATTGTACATTTGTAGATTGCGCGCTATCTTCACTACGCAAGCTCAAAGCGTGGACGGCAGGCAAGCAAATGACTCATGGCTAAAGTCGCATTAGTTAGCTATCAATACTTTTTCGACAAACAATCCTCATACATACATACATACAAACCTTTTTATATATTATTGTGCGTGCACTTTTACATAAATATTTATACAGTTACTATGTGTTTGTGTAACCTATTACTTCTTCAGCTTTGTAATCATAGTGCCAAAGTCCAAATTTGCCAAGTGTGAAAATTTAGTTTTATTTTCCTTGTTATCAATTTAAGTATTTTTATACCTTTCATGAGAATGAAATGGTATATTAAGTTTGGTCCGATGTTTGTAAGTGCCAGAAGGAGAAGAGATAGACCCATCAAAAAGTATACCTAAATGATCAGGACGATGAGCTGAGTCGATTTAGCCATGTCCGTCTGTCTGTCCGTCTGTCCGCCTGTCCGTCTGTCCGTCTGTCCGTCTGTTTGAACGCAAACTAGTCCCTCAATTTTAGAGCTATTTTGATGAAATTTGGTGAGCAGGTGTCGTTGTACAAATGATTAAACATTTGTCGGAATCGGCCAGATCGGGTGACTATAACATATAATACAACCGATTATTCAGATATTGCATTTTGCACCATAACTCCTCCATTTAAACAGCTAAAGGCTTGAAATTTTGCAGAAATATCAGCCATTATTAGCTACGTATCAGTATTGAAAATCATGAAGATCGGAGAAATATAACATATAGCTCCCATACAACCGATTGTTCAGATATTGCATTTTGCACCATAACTCCTCCATTTAAACAGCTAAAGGCTTGAAATTTTGCAGAAATATCAGCCATTATTAGCTTCGTATCAGTATTGAAAATCATGAAGATCGGAGAAATATAACATATAGCTCCCATACAACCGATTATTCAGATATTGAATTTTGCGCCATAACTCCTCCATTTAAGCAGCTAAAGGCTTGAAATTTCGCAGAAATATCAGCCATTATTAGCTACGTATCAGTATTGAAAATCATGAAGATCGGAGAAATATAACATATAGCTCCCATACAACCGATTGTTCAGATATTGCATTTTGCACCATAACTCCTCCATTTAAACAGCTAAAGGCTTGAAATTTTGCAGAAATATCAGCCATTATTAGCTACGTATCAGTATTGAAAATCATGAAGATCGGAGAAATATAACATATAGCTCCCATACAACCGATTGTTCAGATATTGCATTTTGCACCATAACTCCTCCATTTAAACAGCTAAGGGCTTGAAATTTTGCACAAACATCAACCATTATTAGCTATATATTAGTATTCATCAAGATCGGAGTTCACAGTGTAAATCGGCAAGATAAATTCAGGACAAATATTTATTGCGAAAAGTAATAAGCTCAGCGCAATATCACATGAATCATAGCGTTAAACGTTTGGGAACTATTTACGGATCTGATAACTGTTTTCAAAGACCGACATATGTAGGTCTTACATATTAATACTTAATTATTTGTATTTTTTAAATGTTGAATATCAAGCGTCGATACGATATTAAAAATATTCAAAAACCATTCCCTTCTTAAAACATAGTTCTTTTTAATTACATAAGGAAAAGCATTAAATAATTTATAACAATGCCTTTACTAGAATTATTTTTATTGATTTGAAGGAAATTTTCGCTTTTAACTATAGGTAATACGAAATTGTAATACAATAACACGTTTTTTACTATTCTTCCATTCATGAAAGGTATGAAGCCTTCGGCATAGCCGAAGACAGCGCTGTTTTTACTTGTTTTTTTTTGTTTTGTTTTTATTTTGAAGTGCTTAATTAATTTACACTATGTCTTAGTCAAGCGCAGTGTATAAAGTTCGTGAGTATCTACGAATATAATATATAGTGGATTTCATAACTATAGCCCCACCATATTTTGAGTATTTAATTTTTTAATATACATAACTCATTCTACAACAAAAACCACATAAATCCAAGTTTCAAACTTTGTTAACATTTCGAAAAAAAAGTTTTTCGTCAAAATCTAACAAATTTTAATCATAAAAAGTTCGATATGCTGTTTCATAGCATAGTCAATTTTAGCGCAAAAAGTGCAGGTTTAATTTATTTTTCTTTATTAAATTTTTATTTTTTGTTTATGAAACTTGCACTTTGTTCGTGAAAGTTTTAAAATTTTTGAACAAATTTTTTTTTTTAATTAATAATAAAATGCAGGTTTAATTTATTTTCTTAAGTAAAATTTTAACTATTTTTTTTTATTAAAATATAAAAAAATATACTTCATTCAACAAATATCGACTTTATATTTTGTTAAATTTTTATGAGAATTTGTAGCCCATTTAATTTTAGCATGATAAAATTCAAATTTAATTTGTTTTCAATCATTTAATTTTAATTATTTTTGTACGCTAATTTTAACTTTTGCTCAAAAGTAAAAAAAAAATTCTCATCAAAACTGCAAAATTTTACTAAGATTTTTTTTAAATTTTCAATTTTAGCATAATAAAAAGCAAGTTTATTCCACAACAAATATCGATTCAATTAAAGTTTCAAACTTTGTTCAAGCGTGGTAAAAACTTAACAAATTTTAGTTAACATTTTTTTTATTTTCAATCAGAATTTGAATATGTAGTATTAAAACGCTTGATAAAATGCAAGTTGGGGTTATTTTTTCATTATTTAATCTTTTATTTATTTCTTATAAAAAATATAGTTTAATCTAAAGCAAAAACTGATAGAATGCATGTTTTAAATTTTGTGCAAATGTGGAAAAACTTGGTGTTTTTTATTTTTTAATTTTAGCATAGTAAAATGCAAAGACAATTTAATTTTATTTAGTTTTTTTATAAAAAAAATAATTCATTCCATAACAAAAACCGATATGAACCATGTTTTAAATTTTGTGCAAATTTGGAGGAAAAATTTTAAAAATTTTCGCTAATATTTTCAATCATAATTTTAGTTTAATTTTCAATTTTAGCATAATAAAATGCAAATTCAATTTTTTTAAATTTAATTTTAAATATTTTTTTTTTTAATTTTACGTACGCACATTTTCAGAACACATTTAATATTAAATAGTAACGTATACTTTTTATATAATTTATTTTCTTGTTTCTATGTACGAACTATAAGGCTACGTTCATAAAATTTTATATTTTTATACCAAATAATAGAAATTAAATAAGGAAAGACAAAATTATCAAAACTTGTCAATACATTTTGCTATTATTTTTATGAGCATAGGTATGTGCATAGTTATACCGTTAAAATCACACACAGTTTGAATGATACTCTTAAATGCGGAAGTGATGAAAAACAAACAAAATTGCTAAATCAAGTTTTATCAACAAAAAAAAATTTAAAAAAAAAACAAAAGATCCAAAAATTAAAATACAGTAAAAGTTCGATCTAGAATTCGTTCACTATTATGTTTTATGTTTCGCGCATTTTAATTAGTGAACCTCGGTCTGAGCGTTCTGAGATCTACATTCAATGCTTGTCGCTTTTTTGAACTTTGGCCCCCGCTTATAGAAATTACTTTGATGATTGTGAATTAAAGGGCTTATCATATTAAGGTAACGATATCTGTGTATGTATGTAAGTAATTAATTAACTCATTTTCGTTTCTTATCTGTCGATATTTTCAGGCATGATATCATGTGTTGATAAATAATTAATAATAGCACACTTTTCACTTTTTGTACGCGTTATTTGTTAGACAAAATACGGCATATTTAAATGCACATTCACTTTCATTGCAAGAGTGGTTAATTTTGTTTTGCGCATTTTAATGATAATCACATTTTACGATACTGGTTTACACGATATTATAATATTAATATTTAAACAATTCATAAACAAATTATGGTTTTTATTTAATTAAAAAATTATAATATTATCAAAATAAAAGGTGTGCATTTATTGGGTTGAACGTAAAATAAGTCAAATGTGAGTGGTTTTATTGAAGATCCACAGCATTGAGGTGTAAAGTTAAAGCTTAAACAAAAAATTTATATTTGAAATAAATTCGGCGAACGTATTTACATATAGTATGTATGTGCATGTAAGTTGTTTGTATATTTGCCAGAATGTACGTACATATGTACATATGTAAAATGAATGTAAATATGTACGTATGTATGTAGGAAATAAAACAATGAAATTAAAGCTAACCAAAACAAAGCAAACTCCAGTTAAAAAGCAATGTACTTAATCTCAGACACGTATGTGTTTATGTATGTGTAGATGTAAATATAAACGAATAAACGAATAGGCATATAATATTTGTTTTTGTGCAAAATAGCGAAAAATACAATAAGTAAACGATTGAGTGTACACAAATTTCATCGAGCAGAAAGGTAAGTTGTCATTCGTAGGGTTTGTAGTGGAATTCAATACTATTGTTATTGTAAAATGTACATGCATACAAACATCCATATGTGTGTGTGTGTATGAAATTACATCTGCACATTTTTATGTTTGTATAATAACACCTTAGCTTAATATATGTATGTAAATATCTAGAATATCGACAAAAATTTATTCATAACTTATTAGCTACTAGTGAATTTAGAACTGTTAATTTTTTAAAACTACACACCTACAGCTATAATCAAAATAATGGAAACACGCTGGTAACATACGTTTGTTTTCTGTTTTTTGAGTTCAATTATTATTTTTTAAATATGCACATTCTGTAACGAAAACCATATAAATCCGAACTTTTTTTTAAAGAGTATTCAAAATTATCCAAATTCATTTAATTTTACAAAATTTCCTAGTTTGCAGTTAATTTTAGTATACAAATGTGCAAGCTTCAAAAACCTCAAAATGCGCTTTCTTTTTTTTTTAAATAAAAATTCGCAAAAAAATATTTATAAAAAATTAATAAAAATGTTAGTCATTTAAAACTACAATTGAAAGGTTTGAACGTTTATGGTATTTTTTTTAAATTTTGTTTTTTAATTTTGCACCAAATTTTAAATTTCTTAGCATTTTTTTTTTTTAAATAAAAATAACAATTTTTTATAAAAAATTAATTACAAATAAATAAAGTAATCAGCTGTGTCAAAATGACTATTTGCATAGAAGAAATATGAAATCTCATAAAAATTTACGAGCTGCCTTGAAGGCTTAAAGTCACCCGATTTCGCTGATATTTTATTAGTGCTGCCCTACTCTTACTTAGGGAAAAAGAAATGTGGGAATGATAAAAGTCTACCGAATTTATTAAAACTCGGTTTCTGCTTTACTTTCATTGGAGAAATAAGAAATATGAAATTTCATACAAATTGAAATATTGCCATATTGCGGAAATGATAAAAATCATTCGATGAAATTTGAGCTACACATTTATTCTGAAATATGATAAGGATTAGGCCACGTCCACGGCGTGCGAAATTGGTAATCCCTTTTTCAGAAAATTAATGACTTATAATTAAAGTGAAGAATTCATTAATTCCGAGGCGAATCCATACAAGGTGGTGTTATAAATACAACTACAAAATTCCTATGTATTTTGTTTTTGTTTCAGCGTAAGAGTTGTCAAAATTTAGATGCATTTTGTTTTTGCTTTTACGGCTTTTGAAAGCTCATACGCAAAAGCAAAAACAAAATACATGTACTTAGGTGAATAAAAAAAAATCAAATCAGCTACTCTTATGCCATCACCTTCTATAAATTCGCCTTGATTAATTCATTATACATTCTATTTTATACCAAATAATTTGACACTAAAAATATGGAATTTTTTTAGTCTTATCGCAGATTGTTGCACGGTGCTGTTATTTTGATCATAGATTTATTTATATTAAGACTATTCACGTTACATACTTAAAAAAAAAGCCAAATAAACCACATTAGTTTGAAGATGTCGGTAAGTTTTTCGAGATTATTCTTGCATTGCTGGCTTTAATTGAACTTTTCACATAGTCCAGCTCACAAATAACTCAATGCTGAGGCACAATATTTGGCTATACAATTTTATTATATTTTAACATTAGGGTGGACCAAAACATGTAAAGTCAGAATTTTAGTGATCTCATCTCCAAGGTGTATTCTATATCGAAAAATTAACCCGTATTTTTTTTTTAAATCGAAAAATTGAGGTCGCCCAAAGTGGCCACAAGGTACCAATATACATATTTAAAAAATTTTAAATATTTTTTATATAAAGCTTTTTTTTCGATATAGTACAAACATAGAGGCGAGAGACCTTAAAATTCCCACTTTACTTATTCCCATGAATTTTGGCAGGACCCTAATGTACGTAAAATCTTAAACAGCATGCGCGCAACACTCACGCTCAATAACAAAAGCACTAGTCTTAAATTTTTTTTTTCTGGTTTTTGCCAAACTAAGCAAGCAAGCGAACAAGTTTGCGCTGCTATTTTGTAATTTCGAAACTGCAAGCTCCAACGCAGTTGCAGTCATGTTGAATAATGTGGCGTGCGGCAATTGCGACAGCTGTAAAAACTGGAGTTATTTTGCTTCTTCCTGTTATTTTTCAAACTTTTTACTTGTATGTACAAGTATTTTGCCAGCTAAATATTCTTGTAGTGAAAATCTCAAAACCAGTTCCTATCGAAAGCGAGAAGTCATCAGCGTAGGCAGTAAGCTATGTACATTTATAAGATGCTGTCCGTAGCAAATGCACCTCATTTCGCTACAACCGGAAAAACAACTCTGATCAAAACAATAACTTTAAAATTTCAGCAGCTATAGAACGCGCATGCGTGCGATAATCGGATGCAGACAAGCTGCAAAAAAGAAAATCTTCCAATACTCGAAACACAGATTATATAAAGCACTCAATGGCCAAGTTATTTTTAATCGTCTATACCACAATTTTGACAATTCACGTTTTCTAAAATAGTTTTTTTTTTCTTTAACTCACATTTGAAATTAAATCGCAAGTGAATTTCGCAAGCGACTGAATTAAAAATCTTGTTTTTTTCGTTATTTCAATTTATGTACATTCCCGTTCGCGTTTCAATTGGTCAGCACAAGCGAGCGTGCGTTTTCATTTATTGTCCTTATTAAAAATCGAAAAATCAAGCGAATACTCTAATAACACCCAACCACTCCGATCGAGCGCCGTTAAGACTTTGGCTATTCTTGTCGAACCAAAACAGCAACGAGGCGTTGTTGTAGCAAGCAGCTTAACGATCGACTGGGGCTGTCAAGTCAAGCAAGTGTGAATAAGTTGAAAGCAACGACCGCAGTAACAGGGGTACATAAATGGGAGCGGGTGGAGGAGCGGGCGCCGAAAAGGTTGAGCAACAAGCAGAATAGTAACAACAAGCGATCAGCAATACAATCAGAATTACTGTAGCAGTAAAAGTGGTGGCAGTGGCCGCGGAAACGGCGGCGCTTTTTAAGCGTTCCGCAAGCGCACGTTCATTCACACACATACACAAACACAGACACAGCAATGCCTGTGTAAGCTACCGCGCTAAACGTTCGCATTGTTTATTATCAGCTGATAGTACCAGCTGTCGTAGCGCAAAACGATCACCCCGCACGCAAGCAGAAAAGGCGCGGAGGTGTAACATTGCTAGAGATCGTCGATCAACAAATACGTTAACAGTAACAATACTCGTATTGATAACAACAACACATAAATGCCAATTAGTTACATATAAACCAACAAACATACATACTGGTAGCTGCGCGAGTCGAGAGTCCAACATTATCGAAAATTTTTATTATTAAATGTTATATTTTCTTTGTTTTGCTATTTTCGTCAGTTTATTACTTTGTTCGCATAATACAGTTATTCAAACTTTGTACTTTTATTAAACGATCGATCAACATGTGTACAACATTTTATAATAACGTATAATTGCTGGCGTAAGCCGATGTTATTGATTCCACATCGGTCTCGAGATCTGCGCTATTAGTTCTAATATTTCTAAGCTGTTGAAGCCGCGCAGCGAACTTTTATCAGTCAAGTAATCGGTGCCCTCGTCAGCGAGCGTGCTTGTCAGGGAAAGTACATATGTATGTAGTTAAAGCCACGGTGGATATTCTTTGTTAACTTTTACTTGATATATATCACTCACCACAGGCCGGCGAAATCTGTATTATAATTCTTTGTTACAGCTTTGCTCCTCAACTCGTCAGAAGATGCCAGTTTTTGGCCAGAATAGCGCTTCGACCTTATAATCCATTGTGTCCGCTCTTTACAATACTTCGTCTAACACCAACTCTCATAAGAAGTCTTAGGCGATGATTGGTGATAGCGAGCGTACATGTTTCTTCTCAGCGCTGGATGAGCCTAGGTATTTCTCTCGTCTTATCGAGATAGCATCACACTCGAAAAGCAGGGGCCATGGTGTTACTGGTGCCTAGTCATAGAAGCCACACGACTGACTAAACTATATTCCACGTTTGTACTGATGGCTCCGTAGCCTGTAATGACCTGTCAGAAAGTCTGTCTTTCGGTAGGGTGATGACTTTTGAGCCAACTTGTAAAATATAGAATTCCCGATCAGAAACACCAAGTTGAAACTCAGCTATTCACGTATTGACTAAGGATCTCCGTAACTCTCATTCAGCTTTCCTAATAT
The DNA here is from genome assembly GCA_951828415.1 of Anomoia purmunda. Classification (NCBI taxonomy): domain Eukaryota; kingdom Metazoa; phylum Arthropoda; class Insecta; order Diptera; family Tephritidae; genus Anomoia; species Anomoia purmunda. The sequence continues at coordinate 13,305,443 of OX639994.1, forward strand.
GAAGCAGAAGTACTGCATCTATAGATATTCATTTCTTTTATAAATGGAGTTTTATTTGAGTCCTAGATCTTAAATGAAAAAATGGAATAATAATATATTTTACAGAGTTATATACCAAACTTACCGAATTCTACATTCTGACATTATTTTTAACGGTACATACTTATATCCGGTAATTACTGTAATTCACATTGTAGGAAAAGAGCTGCAGTAAATTAATAAAGACAATGAAAAAGTTTATGAGCCATCAGCGGAGCCCACGTCAAAGTTAAAAAAAAAACGATCGAATTAATAACGTTGCAAATTCCTTATCAGCCAGTTAGCTCGTTGACACAATAATTGATAATAATTCACAACAAACATAAAGAATATAAATATCCAGCTTTTGCGAAATTTATAATTCTCAAGTTGATATTCGACATCATTATCTAACTCTTACCAAATGTTGAAGATATTTATAATTGTTAAACCATTATCTAGTTTGCTATTTTAAATTATTAATTTTATATGTTTAAAAAAAAAACCTTTGAAAATATCTTCTTTCATTTGCTTTAATTTTAAAATAATAATTGGGGAACTGGTTCCTTCAGACACGTAGAAGGAACTATGCTAATAAATTTCCATGGTACACATGTCATATGGAAGGAGTGCTTCTCAACGCTACTCCGCTCAACCAAGACGAGATAAGAACAGCAATCATGCATCTTAAAAACATCAAAGCCCTCGGGACCGACAGTATACCGACTGAACTGTTCAGGTTAGGTTAGAGCAACACGTAGACTAAAAGAACGAAAGCCCGTTGTGATACCGCGGAAACCCATTTAGTTTCCTTAATGATAATAAATAATTTGGCACTTACGCCATAGCTTGATGTTTTGCCGAACTTCTATTGAAAAAACTATAGAAAAGTTTGTTGTTGCTACTTAACTTGATAGTTCTTCCCCATTCCATGACCACGTTGTTTCGTGAGAAATTTAACAGCAGCTTGGAGTAGTAGTGACAGCCTGATCTGAAGACGGAACGCTATGATCCACCGAGCACCCTGCATTATAATATTTAGATTTAATAGATTTCTTTTTAATTTAGTAGAAAGCCGATCTTAAAGAAATCAACGTGTCGGCTTTAGATCCACTTTTTACTCGATAGTTCTGAATGAGAGTTTTTCTCCAATGGGGTATATGGGCCAAGGTATCGTTCAAAACAATTGTTTATTGTTAGAAATATGCAAGTTCTTTTTTTTTTTTTGATCCCTAGTCTGCTTAGTACGGCATGTTTAAGTTGGTGACATTGGTTTAGGGTTTAACAAAGCCAAAGCTAAGCACCTCCTGGAAACTTACAGAGAGTCTTTGCGTATTCGGACACCCATCATCATTGGCAGCTACATAGTATAGTTTTGAAATAGGGCAAAACTTTGTATATTAATGATCCAACACAAAAACCATCTGTAGTATCAGCCATGAGAACAAACGGAGAATAATTCCTGCAAAAGGCGAAACTTTGGGCTCGGTAGGCAACTGAAAAACGAAGTGCTCTCTCGGCGAAAAATTAGCTACATATATGGTGCTAAAATGAAGACGATGCCGAACAAAGTTGAGAGGCTTTTGAAGAGAACTATCTTGAGTTATTTTCCGCTGCTCGCGTGACAAATCTCTAATTATGACCGCTCTTTTATATGACGCAAAAATGTGGACGATAACAGGGCTTTGAGGGCTTTCGTGAGAAGTACTCTCTATTATATTCTCGCGTGGGCGACGGGTACCGATGAAGATGGAGTGAATAGAGCGCGAACTCTATAAAGGCATGGGCATCGCTATGCGGTCAATAGTTCAACAAATGCGCTAGCTTGGGCAGGTCGCGCTCTGGTGTAAATAATTGCTGGCAGTGTTTTAATCTCGGCCAAAAAATAATAATAAGAGGAAGCAGTTTCCAATATGGTCTCATTTCCTACAGACACATATCTTACATTTTTTCTAACAGTATTTAATGAATATTATATAAAAACAAGGTATGATTAACATTGTAGCAAAGTGTTTATCATTCAAATAGTAGATTGTAAAGCAAAAACGCTCCGCTATTAATTGTTCAAATAATTAACCTCCAACAAGTCGCTCAATGCCGATTGTATGGAACAATAGAAGATTTGAGACGACAAACTTGTACTTTGGACGTGGTACAATTTTCAAAACATTACATACTCGTTGGTGGATATGTAGTGCACGTTTCTATGTTCGGCTAGTTGTAAATTTATAAAGAAAATAATTCTATAACAAATTAATATAATTCACATAAGCATTAGTGTGTATGTAAATTTGAATGCATGAGCATACATACTATGTTTAAAACTTTTTCAGCACATGGGCCTCAGTGTATGTTTGTAGATCTGTTGTGTTTTTTTTTACATTTAAGCGGCATACAAATCGGGGTTATTACAATCCCAACTTAAAGCTGTACGTCTGTGATTTTCTTCAATTATATACACTGAATATCAGCAAAAACGCACATCGAATTTTGTTCAAATATTTCAAAAAATTTCTTGATACGCTTTTATGAAAATACACATACATACATATGTAGTTAATATTGAATTGCAAAACCTGTGTTCATAATAATAAATATACTTTTGACTAGTTTTTACAATATTGTCTTTCCGTATTTAATTTAAATTATTTCTTATAAAAGTTTAGATAATTCTATAACAAAAACCATGGAATTCCGAGTTTCAAACTTTCTAGTAAAAATATTAAAATTCAACAAATTCAAAAAATACATATGATTGAAAAACTAACTTTAAAATCAAAATTTTTATAAAAATTTCGAATATGTGGTTTTGTTCTCAAAATTTTTTTTGACTGACAGTGTTGCACCTTTTCTTCCATATAACGAACAAAATTTAAATTTGTGTGGAAGAAAATCGGATTTGAAACTTTGAAATTTTGAAGAAGTTTTTGCCAATTTTGTTGAGTTTTTATACATTTTCTAGAAAGTTTGAAACTTTGACTTGTGCAATTTTTGTTATAGGATTATCTGTATTTTTACAAAAAATAATTAAAATTAAATAAGGAAAAAAGAAATTGTCCAAAGTGGTCAATAAACTTTGCTCTTATTTTTATGATTTATAATTTATCATGTTTTAGATTTATATGAGATGGACGGATTTGAAAATACCTCCAGAAATTCAGCTTATTTTATAAATAAAAAGTGTTGTCGAAAAAATGGCTGAATGAATGAAAGAAATATTTTTCAAAATTATCACATAGAAACAGTTCAAACTTAAATCATAATAATGACATTTTTGATACTGTTTTTTCCAAGGCGAATCCATACAAGGTGGTGTTATAAATACAACTACAAAATTCCTATGTATTTTGTTTTTGTTTCTGCGTAAGAAATGTCAAAATTTAAATACATTTTGTTTTTGCTTTTACGGCTTTTGAAAGCTCATACGCAAAAGCAAAAACAAAATATGTACATGTAGGTGAATAAAAAAAATCAAATCAGCTGCTCTTATGTAATCACCTTCTATAAATTCACCTTGGTTTTTCTTACCATTTTGGGAAGATTGGTTTAAGAAAAACTAAAATAACCTAGCGATTTCAAATATCAACACATCTTAATTCGAGCAGAAGACTTTTTGGCATTAAAAGCGTTAGCCTTGCTCATCCAGTGTTGGGGGATCGGTCCCCTGATAAGACTCAGTGGCACAATAACCTCTGAGACATTTAGAGTAGAACCGTTCCGCGCCAGCTCATCGGCCTTTTCCTTACCGTGAATGTTACGGTGCTCCATATTAGGGTGACGCTTAGTTCGTAAGATACTGCCTGCATCGCTACACCAGGCTCGGTGCAACCATTGCAGAGCTGAGAGTCCGGATCGCTGCCTGGCTACCTGAAAAAATAGCGATACTATACCATCGTCGCTCTGACGCCAGAAGAGTTTTACCAGCCATTTGACAAATAACTGTGACTGAAAAACACACAGATAATCTGGAAGACGTAGAGATGGCTCTTTTTAAGGGACCACTGCGCCTATTCCACTACCCATTTTTTATCCATCCGTGAAAACAAATACTGTGAAACACTCTGTGAATAAAATATCCTTCCACTCCCTCCTAGAGGGAAACAAAGCCTGCAGTATCCGCCCACGTCCAAACGCACGTTCTTTCCAGAGACCCTTAGCTTTAAGGCACTCTGAGAAGCAGACTCCTTAATGTAAAGATCTATCGGAGGCATGTAACAAATCACTTTCAAGGACTCTGTTGGACGGGATATGATGCCCTAGTGATCGCAACGATGGCAACGATCAAAGGATCGAACTTTTTACAGAACTTAGAAAAATTCAACAAACTTTCATTAAAATTTTAAATTTTTAATCAGAATTTTAAATTTCAGTATAATAATACTTGAAATATTTTGCATATGGAAGAAAGTGTAGAGCACCGCCCGTAAACAAGTTTTCAAAAACCACCTGAAATTTTTAGCTGCTTCAAACGAGCTTTTTATTACTGAAATACAATGGACTACAAAACTGCTTACCCAAAAATTCAGAAAGTTTTAGTTATAAAGTTAACTTTTTTTTAATAATTTTTCAAAATTTTGTAAAAATCTAAATTTTTGATTTAGGTTATTTTTTTTGTAACTAGTATGAACTTCATTTTTATAAAAATAACATACAAAAACAAAACTTAACAAGAAAATGTTTGAACATTTTGGCAATAAAACGCTATACGATTTTCGCTGACATTCACTGTATGTATGTAGTATGTATGTAATATGTTCATAGTTTTTTATAGGAGTATGTACTTTAAACTTCACAAATAAAGCCAATTACCTATGATTCATCAAAGCCGCATTTGCCAGCGCAAGTTATTAGCACAGCCGCGTTCAAAAACTTACCCACCAGTTTAACGAGTGTCGATTCCAACTTACATAAATACCAGCTACGCAAAGTTCGTACATTTTCGTTTAATTTTTTCTAAAAAATTTGCGCGGGCTTACATTTTTTATAACTAGTATTTTATGCTGAACAAAATGTGTCGCTTATATAACGATGCTGCATGTTTTTTTAGCATTTGCAATAGATAATCAAATATAAATGATATACAATTGACCTCTTCTTAGGACCTCCTCATTTTGAATTAGCCAGTTGAACACGAAAAATTTAGTTTAGCATATAAATAGTAGTCGTTTCTCAGTACTTCTAAAATAATTAGTTTGATACCATCTCCAGTGAACTACTGGGTGGCATTGCAATTATTTTCTCACACACATACACACATACATATGTAGTTGACGAACGGTTTTCGCCGTTCATAGTCCACAGTGAAACATTACTTTTGAATGTGGTTGGAAATAACAGTAATTTAATGACCCATTTTATATTATATTTACTGGGCACCTTGAAATTGTAAATTAATTAAAATTGGAGCCTAGCAACAACTGGTTTTAATTTTTCACAAGCATTAAGATGTTTAGTACTATCTTAATAACTCGGATAAGGGATAAGTTATCATGATTTTCGGTTGAGAGAAATTATGAGTTATCGGTAGAGAAATAAAAACTACAAGTTTTTTACTGCAATTTTTATTATAAAATAGTGAAAAGATAACTGTGGAAAAAAATGATGAAACAAAACGTTTTCGATATGGGTTTTTATTCATTATAAACTAAAACAGCTTTTCTTTAAGTAACCTTTCAATTTAAATGAATCCATCGCCCAAGAACCGATAACCGAGATTTAGCGTTTTTTTTTTAGAAAATCACGGTTTCAACGCCACCTTTTTTAACTGCTGTAAAAACTTTAAATCCATACCGTTTATTTATCTCGGTTATTTCGAAAACTAGAACGTACTAAGAGACATCAATATGACTTTCATAATCAGCACATATTTTGGCTGTAGAGGAGGAGTATCTCGTTATTAGTGGCATTTGCTAAACTCTGTAGTCTAATTAAATAACAAAAGATTTTTTTTATACACACATTCTAAGGTTTTTTTGAAAATCGCTCTTATTTATTTTGCTTTACAATGATCAAAAATAATCCTACATACATACATACATACTTAACTTAAAAGTACTACGAAGTCCTATTGAAATAAGAGATATATCGCTGTAAGAAGGAACATTTAAAATTAGAGGCTAATTTAATCCAAATTTTGTGATATAATATTTCGAAAACGACTGTGAAAAAAATTGTAACTCATTTGCATATTCAGAGACTTTTAACGAAGGAAACCACTGTAATTAATTTTATTTCAACTAAACTAATGAATGCTAATTGATACATTTTCTAAGAACTATGAACGAAAATTTGAACGACCCAAAAAGCCTTTTAAATTAAATTTTCAAAAAAGGCGGGGCAATTGGGAAATTTTTTCTTTCATACGGGTACCGATTCGTTCTACTGTACATGTCACATTTCCCATACAATTAAATGGCAACTGTCTGTCAAATTCACTGTATTTTTTTTAATTTTCAAAATAACTTCAAACTTGGGCTTCTTGAAGCATAAACCAAAAAAAAAAACCGAGAAATATATCTTTGTGTCATATAAAAGCAGACACAGTTATATTCCTTATTCTTTTTATTTATTTTTTAAAATTAAAGTTACTACATAACTTTTCATGAGTCTTATGGACGTATTCCTGATTTTTACAAAAGAAAGAAAAGATGGCATACTTCTTTTGATGGTGGAACACACAGTACGAATTTATTTTTAAAACCCGTTTCGAAACCATAGGAATGAACCACCATGGCCAGAATACGCTAGTAATTTTTTGTAAGTAATAAGTTACTTTCGTTAATGTAATTTACTTGCTAAAATTGTAGCATAAATACTTGCTGAATGTAATTTCCTTCTCATGTCTGACGACACCTTTACATTTTACTTTGCAAGCTCGACACAACCAAAAGTGATCGATAACTCATTATGATCGTTTATTATTTTTTTTTTTCGTCACTTACAATCGTCAACGTCTTTTGTCTGTTGGGCAAGACAAATTTCTCACACACCTGAAATTTTGCTCAACCGGGGAAACAAATTATGAAACGGTTCAGCAAGATACAGGCGCGAATGAAAAATGTCGACGTCAACTTAAAAATCACACACACACACGCACAACCACTAACAAAAAAATCACAGTTTTATTTGCAATAATTTTCAGAAACAAATTATTAAAAAAAAAAACCAATTTCCTTCTAAAGTCCTTAATTTTTTTATCGGCCACCACCTTGCAAGTCAACGAATCTTGGCTAACTGATGGCAACTATTCTGCAACGACTGGAGCCGTTTGCTAGCGAATGGAAAATAACGCATGCTCATCTGACGGATAACCTGGTCACCGAGCCAGCGAGTGGAAATAGAAATTAGAATTAGATTTAGCAAACAAAACAGCAGATGACCCACCCACTCATGAACACAACACAAAAAAAAAAACGACAAAAAACAACGGACATCAGCGCACAAATAAGCGCCACCACAATAGTATAAACATTATGTGGCGTAAACGAAGCGTTAAAGGCGAGGCTGATGAGAACGTTGTTAGTTAGAACATACATACATACATATGTACATACATACTTAGTTAGTTGAAAGGACAGACAAACAGAAAATATTTAGCGACAGCGCATGCTTTGTGGCAACAGCGTTTTCGCTAAACTCTAGCATCTACTTACATAGAACGGACGGCACATGCGAGTTTACATATCTAGCTGCGTTTTAAAGAGCTCAAGAACTCTGCTTTATCCCGAAAGGATTGCCGACGTCATTTTTGCTGAACTCACCCATCCAAAAGTAGCAGTCAACTAGCGAAACTATCTCATTAACACCCGTAACACTAAACTTCCCTCTGGGATTCCCCTTTTGCTAAGTATACATGTAGCTTCTTCTTTATTCTTTATTCTGCGTTACAACATTTGGCATTAGTGTATTCGCTAAGCTATCTATGTATCTATCCCCTAACTTTCATTACATTGCCAACAAACAAATAGAATGAGCGTTTAAATGTTATTAGAGTCATAACACACCTTGTTAAGGCCAATCCCTGAAAAATGCTATAGCTATCATAATATACGATGACGCTACCATGCCATGTGGCAAGGAAGAAAAATGCTCTTTGGCTTGGCACACCTCAACGCGCGCAACGCTCCTGTCACACTTATGCACACACGCTCACACACACGCACACACACATACATATGTACATGCACGCATGTCCTTACATCATCGCTACCAATATGTCGACGCCGCTTCAAGTAGACGCCGTGGCATCCCGCACCCTCTATTCGGTGTCAAATCATTTATGTGGCGCATTTTACTAGCTCGTCGGCCGAATTAAAGAGCCATCCCCTACCGGGTAACGTTTTGATTTGGTTTCACATTTGATAGCAGGAAACGGGAACTGATGGCACATGGATATACATACAATACATACGAGTATATGTAAAACGTTATACATATGTATCTATATGGCTGTGTGTTTAAGTAGAACAGCGCCGTCTTAAGGTTTTAAAGCGGTCGGTATCTAGACGATTTGAAGCGGCACCTAAAGTAATTATTTCAAACATGGGCCCGTACTCATTATTAGCGCTACCAAAAGAAAATAATATAGTACCTATAATCATTTAGGGTATGCATGCAAACGAGATTATCGAGTTATCAGGCTAAACGGTTTTAAATTTGTCTGCTTAAACTAACGGCCAAAATCTCGTAACAGGTTATAGCGCCAATTAAGTTAGTAAGTAAACTAACAAGTTGTACTGAAAAAATTACTTAAATAAAAGTTTATACTTTTTTGCAGTTCACTTTGATATTGAAAACTACATACAAAAAAATTATATTTCTGTAAACTGAAAAAATTTTAACCACATACCCCGATAACTTGGACCTCTATTATTTTAAGATTTTAAAATTTGCGTTCAATAATAATTATAAATTTTTCAATTTTTTTGTTTTGCTAAGAAATAAAAACTAAACATCGTGTTAAAGTTTTTTAATCAAATATTAAAATCGTTTTTTAGAATCATTTTAAAATAATATTTTTTTCTGGATTGCTGATTTCAAAAAAAAAAAAAAAGCATCACTTTATGAGTTCTGCGTTTTTATCAGAAATAATTAGATATACATAGCTTTGAAGTTAATTTTTTTAATCAAAATATCTTTTTTTTAGTTGTATTTTTTTTATCGAACATAAAATTCATTTCTAAACCTCATTTCATATATATTAGAAATTAATCTATTTACGTAGATTGAAAAAATCAAAAGGCCACACCGCTTTTTAATAAATATTGGGTGGCGCATATATTTTTTTATGCCCTCGTCAAAATATGCTCTCAGTTGAAATTGTATTTATTAATCGTATTTTTATTAATAAATACATATGTACATATGTATATTAGGGTGTATCTCCAAAAAATAGTAGCTGATTTCCCAACGGATTTATAAAATTGATTATGTTTTCAGGCTTCCACTAAAATATTTCGGAGAACTATGCAGATTTATTTGAGCTGGACCGATTTGAACATAACTCCAAAATTTTTATAACTAAATAGTGGTATAAAGCATTTAAACAAATCACAGGAGGTTTATCATTGCTGGCGACCGCTATTAGAAGAAATCTTTTCTATATTTTTTGATGTTACTTACCCCAGTCGTGATTCGAACCAGGGACACATCGTGGGAAGCGCACACACACACGCTACCTCTCGGCTATTCTAAACTGTCTCGGATTTCAAAACTGTCGTAAACTATAATTTTTAATGTAAATAAGACCAACCTACTGGATTTTTCTATACGCTTTACGATTGAAAAAATATAGTTAAGACGGCATTTTATTTTGAAAGATTTTTGAGTTGGTGGAGAAATTAGTGATAGTGGTGATACTACTTGTCGTTTTACAACACTGACTCCTAAAAAAGGAAGAGAAAGTATTACGCAACCCTGTCCTTCCAATAAATGGATAACTGAAAATAAACGGTTTAAAACATGCATATATATAGGAGTTTAGTAAGCAAACGGGGGCAGAAACACACCAATTGAGAAACAAGAAACATCTCCAAGCAACATCTTCAAGCAGCAGCTTCAATCTATGTACATCTTTAACTACGTCTAAATTCAAATTTGTCATCAACATAATTAATTTTAAATACATACACATATACTTTAAACAACAAATCGTCTTTTCGTCGACAATAACGTTTTCTCAATTGTGTTTCTGCCGCTGTATGTTCACTAAAGCCGTTTTTTTGTGAAGCCGTTCTTATGAAGCCGTCTTTTTGGTGAAGCCGTTTTTTGGAGCCGTTTTTTTGGTGAATCTGTTTTTTGTGAATCCGTTTGTGAAGCCGTTTAGTAAAGCCGTTTTTGTGGAGCCAATTTTATAAAGCCGTTTGTGAAGCCGTTTAGTAAAGCTGTTTTTGTGAAGCCGTTTTTGTGGAGCCAATTTTATAAAGCCGTTTGTGAAGCCGTTTTTGTGAAGCCGTTTTAGTAAAGCTGTTTTTGTGAATCCGTTTGTGAAGCCGTTGCATCGGGCAAGTTTGCTGCTACGTTTTACAGAGGACATCCGAAAAATTATTGCCGCTTTCGCGCCGAACTGTGAAGGGATATTTCATCAAGGCTCAAATATGTTTACGAGAGGCAGATCAAATCAAACTCCAGCTGCCGCGAATGCTGATGATAGCAATTCAGATTTAGATACCACTGCTGCGAACGTCGGGGTACAAGGGACCACAACACAACCACAAGTAAATGTCGGAAGCGAGGCTATTGCTTCTTTAGTGGCAAGCATTGCTTCACTTAGCGCCAGCGTACAAGAACTGCGAAATGAAACCAGTCGTGGTCAAGCAGAATTAGTACAGCTCCGCCAGCGAATGGAGATGGACACAGCCCCCAATAACATTTCGTCAGATGTGCCGATTTCAAGTCAACAGTTATCCCAAGCTTTACCGCAATTGTCTGGTCCTGCAGCACAGCCTCCAACGTCGCAACAATCAAATGCGTTGGCGTTTATTGAAGGGTCTGCCGCCAAGCTGTATCCGTTACCAACATTCGATGGAAATCCAGAGGATTGGCCACTGTTTTTCGCCAATTACGTCGGCACCACTGCTGAGTTCGGGTATGGCAACAGGCAAAACCTCATGCGTTTGCAGAAAGCGTTACAGGGTAATGCTAAGCGAGCGGTTACGTCTATGCTGATATATCCAAATGACGTGCCAAAGGTTATCGAAGAGCTGCAATTTAACTTTGGTCGACCAGATTTGTTAATTCGAGCACAATTGCAAAAAGTACGCCATTTTCCAGTCATCCATGACAACCGTCTGGATCAAATTTTAGAATTTGCGAATAGAGTTCGCAATATATCAGCCTTTTTTAAATCAGCAAATTGTGAGCATCATTTGCAAAACCCAACTCTCTTGGAGCAATTGATAACAAAGCTGCCGCCGTCTAAGCAGTTTGAGTGGAGCAAGCATGCCAGTACCATTTCGCCGTATCCAACCGTGGAGACATTTTCTCAATGGCTAAGCGAATTAGCAAAAGTAATTTCCATAATGCCTGGTGTCGCTGATATCTCGCTACGCTTCAATCAACCAGCGTTGCCAACGCCGCGACAAAATGCAAGTTCCAGTCGTCAGTTTGTGTCCAGTGGAGGTCCAGTACGTCGGGTCATGCATAGCAGTGAAGAGCAGTCTGCATGTTTATGTTGCGGTCAGTCACACGTCTTAACAGTTTGTCGAAAATTTGAATTGCTAGACTGCGCATCCAGGTGGGCGTTTGTGAAGCAGCATCGTTTGTGTTTCGGTTGCCTAAAACCAGGTCATGGTTTATCCGACTGTCGCCAGCGCAAAGCATGCACTACCATTGGGTGCAAGCGTATGCATCACCCACTACTTCATCAATCTAATCGTCTGTTGTCACCATCGAATGCTGAACACGAACGTGTCCTGAACTGCCGCCGTGGAAATGAAGTAAGCCTTTTTAAAATTGTGCCTGTTACTTTGATTGGCCCGCATGGAAGTGTAGAAGTACACGCTATGTTTGACGAGGGATCATCCGTGTCCTTGCTGGAGGAGAATGTGGCGATACAGTTGGGGTTGAGAGGACGTGCAATGCCACTTACCCTGCAATGGTATGGAAAAAGCCAGACCACGGAGAATTCAAGAACGGTGTCGTTAGAAGCCAGAGGCGTAAATGGTCATAATTATTCTCTCAAAAGCGTGCATACCATCAAAGACCTCAATTTGCCGAGCCAGTCCTTCAACAAATCCGAGTATGCACATTTAAGAGAATTGCCAGTACAAAATTACACTGAAGTCAAACCTGTTTTGCTACTTGGTTTGGACAACTGCCATTTAAGTGTGCCAGGAAAAGTAGTTGCAGCCAGGTACGATCAGCCAGTCGCCATCAACACAAAGCTGGGTTGGGTCGTATATGGACCGCATTGCAACGATACTACTGCCATGCCTAGAATTCTTTATGTACGCAAGCCTGATGCTTTGGGTCAGTTAAACAAACAGAAGCAACGTTGCCTTAGAGGCGGAATGCAATCAGCACGCCAGAAAAATATTAGCCGAAACCACAAGGGACCTCGGCCAGAGGTATGAAGTTGGGTTGCTTTGGCGAGAAGAGAGGGTCAATCTTCCGCCAAGCTACGCAATGGCCAAGCAACGCTTGCTCAACATTGAGTCACGCATGAAGAGGGATGCAGAATTTGCCGCCAGTTACATACGAGAAATCGCGAAGTACGTAGATAAGGGATACGCAAAGGAGCTAACGCCTGCTGAAGCAAACCGAGTAGGTCCGACGACATGGTACCTTCCACATTTTGGTGTCACCAATCCTCACAAGCCGCAGAAACTGCGTATTGTCTTCGACGCAGCTGCAGTCACAAATGGGGTTTCATTGAATGCAAATTTGTTAAAGGGTCCAGAGCAGGCGCAGTCACTAGTCACCATCATACACAAGTTTCGTCAGGGAGTCGTCGCAGTAGCTGGTGATATCGAAGAAATGTTTTCGCAGGTGCGAATTCGTGACGCCGATCAAGACACCCAACGATTTCTTTGGCGTGATGGTGATACGAAAAAGTCGATTCGTGTATACAAGATGACAACGATGATATTTGGGGCCATTTGTTCGCCGTGTTGCGCTGAGCACGTAAAAAACCTAAACGCCGCCAAGTTTCAGTCCACAATGCCCAGAGGCTCACGTGCCGTCACTGAAAATACATATGTGGATGATTTGGTCATGAGTTTTAGCAGTACTAATGAAGCTGTTGAGGTCATAAAAGAAGCCATCAAAATCAACGCCACCGCCGGCTTCAAACTTCGTAACCTCATATCCAACGACAGGTGGGTGCAACAACAACTGAATGGTGAATGCGGATCTACCGACAAAGCAATCGTGAGTATGGAGCGCCAAGCAACGGCCGAGAAGGTTCTTGGGATGTCCTGGAACACCGCCAGCGACGGGCTAGAATTTCATTTTAAATTTCACAAAATTGCACTTGGCGTTCTTAATGGCTTACGACCTCCAACCAAGCGAGAATTGTTGGGAATAGTTATGTCAATGTATGACCCATTTGGTATTTTAGCAAATGCAACTATATGCCTAAAATTGCTGGTACAAGAGCTGTGGAAACTTGGTGTGCAGTGGGATGACGCGATTCCGAGCGAATTAGCAGAACGGTGGTTTAAGTGGTGGAGAAACGTTCCTTCTATAAAACGTCTTTCGGTGCCACGGTGTTACTCTGCAATGCTGTCAGCTGCCGATGATATACAGCTGCATATCTTTGTTGACGCCAGTGCCTCTGCATATGCTGCTGTCGCCTACCTACGTATTAGAAAGCGCGAGAAAGTCGACGTTGCCATGGTGTGCGCCAAGGCAAGGTGTGCGCCACTTAGAGGTCTAACGATACCGCGCCTTGAACTACAAGCTGCAGTCTTGGGCTGCCGTCTGGGGGAGTCCCTGGGGAGCTGCCACGATTTTCGAATAAATAGCACGACATTTTGGAGCGATTCCAAAACTGTCATACTTTGGGTTCGATCTACAAGCAGGAGCTACAAACAGTTTGTGGCATTTCGAGTAGCCGAAATATTAAGTACGACATCTGTAGACCAATGGCGCTGGATTCCAACATCTCTTAATGTCGCAGACGAAGCAACACGAGCATCTACTTCGTTTGACTGTAGCAATACGTCGAGGTGGTTGGCAGGACCAGAGTTCCTATATGAAGATGCATCAAGCTGGCCACAGGAGATCCCAGAACTGACGTCAGAAGAGTGCGCATTAGAAGAAAGTGCGAAGCGCGTCATTATCCTGAGTAAGAGAGACTATCCAATCAATTTTTCTAATTTTTCGTCATTTTTTAAGGTCGTACGAGTCGTTGCCTGGCTGCTACGATTTTTACATAACACAAAATTCCCTGGTCGCAGAAGTGGTGAGTTGAGCTCTACTGAACTTGAAGCCGCCGAAAGTAAAATATTTCTTCGTGTGCAACTCGAGTCATTTGCCGAAGAAATCCACGTTATCAACCAAAACAAGTGTCTGCCGAAGTCGAACGCCCTATATCAGCTAACTCCCTTTATAGATGAAGATGGTTTGCTGAAAGTCAACGGGAGAATTGACGCAGCTTATTGCCTACCGATTGCAGCCAGACGTCCGGTTATTTTGCCACCAAACCACTACGTGACACGTCTCGTGGTGAAGAAGTATCATTGCCAGCTACATCACCAGAACGACAGTCTGACAATTAACCAAATGAGACAAAGATTTTGGGTGCCTCGTGTGCGTGCGCTGCTCAAATCCGTCAAGAGGGAGTGTACTGTGTGTACTTACAACAACGCGAAGCCAGCCGTTCCACTGATGGGCCAGCTGCCAACAGACCGTCTCACACCATATGTGCGTCCATTCTCCTATGCTGGAGTCGATTATTGTGGACCATTTTCTGTCACTATCGGCCGCAGGAGAGAAAAACGATGGGTCGGGTTATTTACATGTTTAACGACTAGAGCAGTACATTTAGAAATTGCTGACGATCTCTCAAGTGATTCATTTATTTTGTGTTTGCGCAACTTCATCAACCGCAGAGGAGTACCGGTTAGAATGCGAAGCGATAATGGAACGAATTTTGTGGGTGCCCAAAAGGAGCTCAAGGCAGAAGAACGCATGTTCGACTTTAATGTAATAAAGGGTGAGTTAGGCCGCCGCAACATCGAATGGGTTTTCAATTGCCCTGCCAACCCGTCAGCAGGCGGCTGCTGGGAACGCCTTGTACAGTGCATAAAACGACTGTTGCAGAGGGTATTGCATGAAGAAGCACCACGATTGGAGACATTCCGCAGCGCCTTGCTTGAAGCGGAGAACATTGTTAACAGCCGTCCACTAACCGAGTTAGCCGTATCGCCGCAGGACGAGGAGCCATTGACACCAAACCATTTCCTACTGGGATGTCTAAATTCGACTCAAACGCCAGGTCCACTTGAAGAAAAGGTATGCCTTCGAAAGCAATGGCGCATTGCACAAAATTTGAAGGACCGTCTGTGGAAGAGGTGGACCGCCGAGTATTTGCCGCAACTGCTTCGACGATGTAAGTGGAGGGAAAAGGTAACGCCTCTGAAAGCTGGTCAGTTAGTCATTATATGCGACTCTACCCGACCAAGAAGCCAGTGGGAGCGTGGCAGGATAACTGAGGTATTCGTGGCTAAAGACGGCCAAGTAAGAAGTGCCGCTGTTCGCACACTTTCAGGTGTAATTCGACGACCAGCCAGTAAGCTAGCCGCTTTGCGAATAAGTGAATCCTCCATGGATTCACGGGGGAGTGGGATGTCGTTTTACAACACTGACTCCTAAAAAAGGAAGAGAAAGTATTACGCAACCCTGTCCTTCCAATAAACGGATAACTGAAAATAAACGGTTTAAAACATGCATATATATAGGAGTTTAGTAAGCAAACGGGGGCAGAAACACACCAATTGAGAAACAAGAAACATCTCCAAGCAACATCTTCAAGCAGCAGCTTCAATCTATGTACATCTTTAACTACGTCTAAATTCAAATTTGTCATCAACATAATTAATTTTAAATACATACACATATACTTTAAACAACAAATCGTCTTTTCGTCGACACTACTATACCCAATCCCTACTCTTTCTTGCGCTTTCGTACACTCTGGACAAAGTGAGCAACCCAAATACGAGATGCTCATCGCCTCTGAAAGATAGACAAAGGAAATAAGGACCACGATTTAAAGATATGTAAATGTACGAATCGTTTTAGTGAGGTTCCAACTTCTGGATGCTAGGCTGACGTTAACGCAGACGCGATGGACGGGACATCACTGTAAGAATATGCAGTATACCATGTCTACTTTGGCTAAAAGAAGGCGCACGCATTTTCTGTCGGATTCGTGGTTGGGCGCTGACACCAAGTTTACAGTTTTACTCGTTTCACTTAACGAATTTCCAATATCAACATCAAAGTTCAACATCACTTCCACGGCCCGACTGAGGAGAAAGGCGATGATACTAAGGATAATTTTTATGAACGCCTGAACGCTTATGGACGCTGTACCCGCCCATCCTTAAAATCGTGCTTGGCGCCTTTAACGCTAATGTAAACGAAGAAGGTGTATTTCGTTCAATAATCGAAAAATGCAGTCACTATCTCTGATAACGACGTGAAGTTGGTGGACCAATCACTCCTAGTGCGCAATGTTAGTTTAACGTCGAGAAGCTGCTGTCACAAGAAATAACGGAAATTCGCAGTCCTGTCAAAACAAACAAAATTTTATCGCGCGGATAGAAACGAGCAAGGAAATCCGATCTCCAAGACTTTTCGTAACATTGCGAAAGATACCATCGCCCTAACAAAACACTAATGATGTCTTGAAAAGTTTTTCGTTGCCGTTATAGAAAAATTCGTGCCATATAGAATCATCCTGCAGCTAATTACTACACGAACAACAATCTAGTGACAGTTGGAGGAGAGGAGGGATGTCTTCCCAAGGCAGAGAGACGTGAGTTCTTTAGTGATGCCGTTTAAAAATTATATCCAAAATTAAGGCAGCAATTAAACGGTTTCAGGACTGCGACTGGTTACTACAGAGACGCAAATAAAAATTCGGTACCAGACGTCCAGTTTGCTTAACAACTCTTCTATGCAAAATTTATTACCCTATTCGAGTGGACGACGGGTACCAAAGCAGAAGAAGAATGATGAACTCTATAATGGTATGATCATAACAAACGCAAAAAAAGCGAAGTTTTGAGACATCGGGAAAAGAAGCTTCGTTCATTCTGAATATAAATAGAGTCAATTGGTTACACAATTAACGGGGATTGAAGTTTTCAAAGTAAAGTAAAGCAAAACAAAACCAGCAAAGCGACCAAAGCAGGTCTGCATTGGGTCAACACCTTTAGGCTCAGAAAGTGTTGTACAAACCGAAGAAAATAAAAAGATTGTTCATGGTTTCATAATGGAAGTATGTCGATGAAGATTTTTGGTTTCCACTGCAGCGCAGGCCCAGAGATTGTGCCACACTCGGCTGTCCGTTCTAAATATGTAGGTATAGTAAGTATTCCCACTTAATTTTGTGCGTTATATGACGTTATATTTCTTCCAATAATTCATTAAAGCGAAAGTCTCACTTCACGCTAAATAAAAAGAGCACATACATTTGTACTAAATACATAAGTAGGTATTTAAATAGCGAAAATTCACATAAAAAAGTGTAACTTCATATACATTCAAAAGTTCATATAATGTGTACATCTACATATGTATATACATATAAGCATGTGATACGACTACTATTCTTATATTGTATATTGCAACAAAAGTTAGCGTACGGCGGAAATTTGCTAGTAACTGGGATCGGCATCACCTATTCAAATAGAAATTCATTTGTCACCTGCACCCTTTGCCGCTGTTACAATTTCAACAAAATGTTCAAAATAAAATACGTTACACCCAAACATAACTAGGAATGTAGATACATACATAAGTTTATAATATAGTCGTATGTATGAACTTAAATACAAATCGATGTACAATATAAATTTATAGCAATTGCTATAAAAGTAAGATTAAATTGAAATCTAAGTAAAGACATTTTGTTAGGAGGATAGTTGCGAACCAAATAATTGGCGATTCGCGGAATAGGCTCATCACTTCTGCCAAGCAATATCAGCAATTTCATCTAACCGTGTAAAAATTGCAAAAATAAAAATAAATGCATATGCAAACAATTCCATACATACACACACACAACTTGCACAGCATCTATGTACATATGTAGTCTGTAAGTCAAGCCTTAATGTCAACGTGCAGTCATTAAATTGTTGACCAATTTCTGATCGAACTAATTAATTATCTATCTAATTGCCATCAAATCGTTCGTATGTATTCGTGCTCACATTTGTATGCACATCTAGGAACAGTGGTAAAAACTTTACTGCATACGACTAAAATTACTCATCCCTATTCAAGCCAACGCGATAGTGTAGTGGTTTTTGGTGATTGAACTTTGAATTTTCGTAAATTTGCTTCTTCAGAGCCCTTCTAATACTAAAGTTGCAATGAAAAAAAAATTATTAAAAAAATAGCATTACAAAATTGAATGTACTAGAACTTTTGTTAAAAATCGACTATCCTGTTATTCGACTAATCAACTAGCAACTTTTTTGATAGTTGGCAATCGATTAGCCAGACTAACCGTTCACTTTGGACTTTCAAGTACTCTGTAAATCGACTAACCGGTATTATTCAATTAGCGACAGTTACTCCCATAAATTCAGGAAAACTTCATTTTAGTGAAAACTCAGTTGGCGGCCGCCGTAGCCGAGTGTGTAGCGTGCGCGCGCTTCATTCGGTGTGTCCTGGGTTCGAATCCTGCCCGGGGTAAATAGCATCAAAGATTATAGAAAAAGTTTTTCTAATAGCGGTCGCCTCCCGGCAAACAATGACAATCCTCCGAGTGTATTTCTGGCATGAAAAAACTTCTCACAAAAAACATTCACCGTTCGGAGTCGGCATAAAACTGTAGATTCCTCAATTTGTGTTACAACATCAAAACGCACACCACAAATTGTAGCAGAAGTTCGGCCAAACCCCCTTAAGCCAATTAGTAAATATGTAAGTGGAAAACCAGTTTTATCACATAGGTTAAAGTGGCTTCTCCTGGGAGCTCACGTTGACGCTCTGGAATCCATTGTGATGCGTCGACTAGTTGTGTATGCGCGGTTAGTCGAAAAAGTTGAAAGAAAACAGTTATATGAAGTCGACTACTTTTTATAAAACTTTTGCTAATCGATTAGTCGATTGACTATAGTTCTAATACCACTTTAGTTTAATTAAATTTATGTATTAAATATTTCCAATACCAACTCATATTTTATCTTGTTATATACTTATTTATACTTATTATATCAAATTGATTTTATGGAGAATTTTTGTAATGATTTGGTTCTCAAAGTACTGAACCGATTTTGATATTTCTGTATATAAAATGTATAATTTTTTTTAAATTTTTTCTTTGCCTTTATTGGAAAAATTGGCTTAAGAAAAACTTGAATAACTCAGGCAAAACTTTGCTGATTTGGACAACAACATCACATCTATTTTCACAAATCTCATTATTAAGATTACAAATTTTTAAATATTTTTAATCAGACGTCTTAAGCTCCCGTAATTCTTACAAT
The DNA here is from genome assembly GCA_951828415.1 of Anomoia purmunda. Lineage (NCBI taxonomy): Eukaryota > Metazoa > Arthropoda > Insecta > Diptera > Tephritidae > Anomoia > Anomoia purmunda. The sequence continues at coordinate 13,325,128 of OX639994.1, forward strand.
TTTTAGAAATCTTTTGACAAAAGTCTTAAAACAAAATCAATTTTAGAATTTTTAAATGCAAATACTCAAAATTTAATAAGTTGTACTTTTTGAGGCGTAACAAAGTACACCGGATATTTGCTTGTTTTTTTTTATATTTTTATTGTCCTCGTTGCCTAAATCATATAGCATTGAATATTTATATTAATTTTTTGTCTTCGACAATTACACGCATTAACATAAAACTGAAAAATGATTTCATCGCATATTTTCAATTAATGAATCTCAAAATAAACTATATTAGAAAATTTATTTGTATGACTTGTATGTAGCTTTTTAATAAAAAATATATTTTCTCCTCAACAAAAATAAATTGCCGCTTGAAGATTGAGGTAAGGTGTGGTTAATTATTTTATGCAATTTCAACTTTTCAACTTTTTGGCAAAAAGATATTCTAAAAAATCTTTCTTTTTGAATATTCAAATCTCCTTGGAAATTTATTTTAAATATGACTGGAAAATTATAAATAATTTAACTATTATATACAAATTTTATTCAGCAATTTTTTTTGTGGATTTGGTTTTTATTTATAATAATAAATTGGCGTTTACACCATAGAAAGCGGTTATGTGAATTGATGTTTGATGTTGATGTTTCGCCAAACTTATCTTAGAACTTGAGGTGTGCGTCTTCATGTTGTAACACAAATTGACTCGGAGGTTTGTCTTTGTCTGGCAAGTTTTCTATAATTTTTTATATTACTTGTCCCGGCCAGGACAAGAACCCAGAACCCATGAAATGAAGCGAGCACACACTACACACTTGGCTATGGCGGCCTCAATGGTGTATATCAGTGTCGAATATCAAAGAAATTGCCTTTTCTGATTTAATTTTTCGTTATATTTTACTTTGCAAATGTAGCTCATTCGATCGTTCGTAAACGCAGTATTTACATGAACGCATTCGAAATGTATTACTGTAATGCATTATTCCCTTTTATTTCTTTACTTTAATGCGCAACCTCAGTGCGTTGCAGGTGTCCAACTTTTATTTATTTTTTATTATTAAATAAAATGCAATACTTAGTTAAAACAAAATATTATATGTCTGCTGGACGAAACTAAGAACTCGATATTTAAATTAAATATGCTTGTATTTTAAGTTTTGTTTTTAATTTAATTTATTATAATATTTGTTCATCTTTATTTCTATCTTCTTTTCTTCTGAAGGTTTTCGTTATAGTTGGAAGTGGGTCACCCAATGCAATTGGCAGCCTATCGCCCCAATCACTCGCTTTGGCACAACGGTATGCATGTCTGTAGTATGTATAAAAAAAAACACAATCTTAAATATGTAAGTATTTTTCAATATAAGTAACTAATTTTACCTTCCATGTTTCGATTGTGTAAAGATGACCTCCTGCAATTTGGCATCCGCAGTACACATTCGGCAAACTATGTGCTTTGAGCGCGACAACGTGGGACGAACAATCCTCGGCCATTTGCGAGTTGCATCTGAAATTTCTCCCTTCTTTAGTACGACGTAGGAATAGCGAGTAGTATGACGTTCATCATTCACATCGCCTAAACGCAAAGGAGCATATTCTACTTGAAAGTTACATGGGGTACGATCGACACTGCTAGCAATCCGGGGGCATGTTAAGTTGTGAGAGCACTAAAAACATTTATGTTGTAAAAGATAAAAAATAGTTTCGTATAGTACAACTTACCGGGGCGAAAACTTCACCTTTCAATACTTCACTTTGCAAGCTCAAAATAAAATCTCTGGCCTCGTTAACTAATTCACTACCACGTCGAGTACCTTCTTCAACAAGGACCAAATATCCACTGCACTTCTTCCACAAATTGAGTAATACTTCTTTTCGGCTTTCTGTGTCTGGTAGCTCAAATAGTGTGTAGGATAGTATCACCAGGTCAAACATTGTCTATATATCAAATGGAAAAAGTGGGTATAAATTAATGAACTGTAGATTATAATATTTATAAACTAAGTATATTCACTTACCTCTATCGCAGGTAAAAATTGTCTGTAAAAAACATTACGCAGTGCCACTTGCTGATTTTCATTGCCTTCGCTTAATATTAGCTCAGATAAGTCGTTCATACTGCGTGAGCTATCAACATTGTAGTACTCAAAAATTGTATCCTTCCACAAATTGCTAGCTGCCCACATACCGGTGCCAACACCTGAACCAAAATCGAAAAAGCTTCTCGGCTGAAAGCCATCATCACGTGTTTGTAACTCATACAAAATGTTGGTAAGTACACCATATTCTTTTGCACCCCTACCAATTGCATAAACCAAAGATTCGTACGACCCATACTCCATTGGTTTCCAAGCATATGTACGCTGCGCCACCAAACGCCTTATCAAATTCTCTCGTTTTCTCCGCCACTTAACGCCACCTTCTTCTCCTAGTAGTGATAGTTGTTCCGGTGGCATTTTTCGATCAACCTCTTCCATAACTGACTTCATTTTTACATTTAATTCGCGTTGCTCAATAGGAGGATGGCGTGCATTAATATATTGATCTAGCTGTTTACAGTCCTTCGAAATAGTTTTGATGGGATGATCACCGATGATACGCTCCAAAGCATGGCGTATATTGCTTGGCAGTTCCACTCTGTTTAGTTTTACGATACCTGGATGATGTCGCGGCTTCAATTCCTCATTTTCCAATTTTGTAATCAAACTTGGCTCCACCTCCACTGCAATTTTACATGTATTTCTCACAAAATGTTTTTGAACTTCATAGCGCACGCATTTAACCAATTTCAACCCCACGTTCATAGCTGCGTTTAAATTCTACAATTATAAAAAAACATATGTTGGGAATTTAGAACTCAAATCAGCTGTGCTGATAGAAAACGTAGTTGCCAACTCTTATTGCAATTTGGAAATAGTAGATGCGTTCGCGCAAATGTCCATTGCGTAAATTTTGTCGCAAATGCGATAATGGGCAGAAACTATCGATAGTGTGAGATGGTTTTTTAGACTATCGTTAGTTTTCAATTCGTCCTTTGGGAAGTCAAAAAACGGCGCTATTGTGAATAAGCCCTATAAAACATGGAAAATTTTGATTTAAGACCTAATTCGTTTATATTTGCATAGTATTTGTAAATATATAACTACATAAACCGTAAAATTGCCGGCACCACTATTTTTCGTTCATAAATAGCACTAAAAAAATCGCATCTTTCATGAAAGAGGCTACCAAGGTTGCTTTGGCAACTAAGGGAAATTTTATCCCAGTTGGAGCATTCTTTTGTAACTCGAGTACAAAGAAACGGGCCTAACATATTGGGTTTGGGATATTTGTAAAAAAAAAAAAACAAATATTTGGATAGTTAGTGAATGTATCAAACAGAGATTTTTAGCAAATATATTTATCAAAATTACAAAACCTTTTTACATTCCAATTCAGTGGAGAACTATTTTGTTCAATTTTAATTATTCACAATTAAACTATTTTTGTGAATGAACGAATTTCTTCTTTGTTGTTGTTGTAGCATCATAAAAAATTCCAAACCCCGCGTCATTGCAGTAAATCATTTCCATCTTAACATAACTTATATTTTGTTTAAAAGTGTATCTGCCAAGCGCGCATGCGAAATGACAACAAACGATAAGAAATCATTTAGGAAAAAAATCGATCGATAGTATAGAAAACCATCGAACCGCCATCGATTATTTCAGACCAATACTTTGCAGTAATGACAGAGTAAATAAACATACCTACATTTATTTGTTTACAATTTGCTTCATATCTTAAAAAATTAATTCAAGTTCTCGTAAAATAATATGGATGTAACTATACGCGAATATGAAGCGCAGGTATTTTACAATTAATTTCTTAAACCAAGTACCTTCCAGTCATCTTTTTAATTTTATAGCTCCAAAGTGTAGAGCAATCTATGCAGACCACCGAAAATGAAGAGGAGCGTACTGCATTGGCCGGTTTGAAACGAGATCTTTTAGAGCTCATCGAATTAACGAAACAGACGTATGCTGTGGAATCTTCGCAACCCAATGATGGTTGTAGTTTCAGTGAAGAGTTGGAGCGATTTAAAAATGAAATAGCACAATTAGATACTGACGACGTTAGAGAAGACAATGAAGTATTGGAGAGTAGTGGAGATGTTGAGCAGAAATTGCAGGAACTCAAGGTAATCTCAAAAACTTTCAAAAATTGTTAAAGCATTTTTGTTGTCCTTATTAAGTGTGAATTAGAAAATATGATCGGTGAAAAGTGTTCTGCACCTCACGAGCACACTTGGGGAGCAGTAAGCTATCATAATGCGATAGTATGTGGGATTGAAGATAGTGCCAATATAGATGACAGCGGATTATTAAAGGCACGTTTGCGTGTACTTTTCACCAATCCTACACATCGAGAAATGTTGCCTTGCTTGTTTTATCTTGAAGGAGAATGCCGATTCGACGATGCCCATTGTCACTATTCGCATGGCGAGCTCATAGATGCTGATCAGTTAGGAACTTATACTGAACCAGATTTTACGTTACTTGCACGAAATTGCGTTGTGCTTGCAAAGTTACCCGATCGCCTTTGGCATCGTGGACGAGTACTCTGCGCTAATTTTGTGGAAAAGCAGTGTCGAGTACGGCTCGATAGAAAAGATGAAAACAAGCGTGAGCGTGATTTTTCCTTTGAAGATTTACTTCCAATATTCCACGGTTCGAAAATTGTTAAAAATGCAATTATAAATTATATTTTATACAAATTTCTACTTTACATTTGTGTACACATAGATGATGACCTCTCCAGTGGAAGCTCGAGTGATTCTGGCGAAGATTCAGAAGAGCTGAATAATGTTCAGCGAGCACAATTAACAGAGCAAAACTTATTTGAATTTAAACCAACACAACCACTCGGCGAGTGGGAAAAACACACACGGGTAAATATGCTATTAAAATCGAATGTTATTTTTTTATCTATATTTTTATTATTTCTATAAAGGGTATCGGATCCAAGATAATGGCCAAAATGGGCTATGTTCACGGAGAAGGATTAGGCTCAGATGGAGGTGGCATTGTCATACCCGTGACAGCCCAAATTTTGCCCCAAGGTTGCTCTCTTGATCGTTGCATGGAGTTGCGAGAAGCTGCCAATGGAGATAAAGACTATTTCAGCGTTGAAAAGAAATTACGGCTTCAAAAGAAAAAACAAGAAAATTACAATGCCAAGTCATACGAACGCGAATCTAAACGTACAGACGTTTTTGCCTTCATCAACGATAATATATTGAGTGGAGGAACTGAAGCGAGGGAAACAAAAAAGAAAATATCTCTAAGCAATGAAACCACAAAATCTTTAAATGTGGCAAGTGTTCGTATTGCTGATGATATACGACGAAAGGAACGGGAAATTACAAAGTTACAACAATCGGTGGAACGCAATGCCAATGGCACGGAAGCTCACAAACGTTTAAAACAGCAATTACAATTCAAAACACAGGAATTAAAAGCTTTACAAAAAGAGGAAAACAACCTTTCCAGGGAACAAGCATCGCGGAAAACCAAAGATAAATTATCAGTGTTTTAGAAAAGAAAACAATCGTTCAAAACCATTGATATTGACTTACTTATGAACGTTATTACTACGTTAATTATACGCATGTATGTATATTTGTATAAGGACATTTTAGCTTAGTGCCCATATTAAATCAGAAGCTTTGTTAAAAGCTAAGTTGAATATATCGAGCCTTAACAGCGAACAAAATTTGGTAAAAAAAATGTCGCTTACGTTTTTTTCGCTTTTATGCTCAATATGGATTTATTAAAACTCCTCATATAGTCAACCTTGATTCCGATAAGTTGACTTTAATGCCCTAAAAAAATAGCAATGTTCTTGAGTTGCCTTATTCTATTCGTTCACTAACGGAATGTGCCCCTTATGATGGTCGTGGAATAGCACACATCGCAAACTTATTTACTAAAAGTGTTCGTTGAATAATTATTGGATAATTTCTCCCACGAATATTAACCGGATATCCATACTATTGGGATTTTATTCATGTCAACGGATATCCGAATATGCGGATAGCCCCAGCCGTATTGTATAGATAACGTTCATTGCTGGCGATACTTTTTCAGAAAACAATGAATAGTTACGTCGATATTTTTAATATCGATATCCGATTTTCGAGTATCAAATTCGATATTTTTTAATGGATGAATGGTGTCTTTTGCGTCTGTATTGTGTAAACTTGCGAGCCAAACATTTATTGCTTTCCCACTATCGATTCCCAATATCGATTTGTTTAAAAATAACGGTACGATATATATATATCGAACCCTCCCTAAAGCCTAAAACGCATCCTTATGAAGATAACTAAAATCCTATTTCTGTCAAATGCAACCTAAATGCATGGTATCGCTGCCTTGTCAAGAAAATCAAATTGACAGACTAACAAATGTTGTTTCCAATGCATCCATAGCTTTTATGTTTTTGATGTGTTTAGTAGTTTTTCGTTGGAATGCACAAACCTGATAGGCCAGGGTTGCTTTATTTGTAAGTGTCGACACAACATAGGAAATGCTACTATTTTGCGTGAACCATATGTATATGATTATGTTAGTATTGTTTTCATAGGTCATAGATATCTAAACGTTAACGTGAATTAATTTCAACTAAATACTAAGAAATTAAAGAATCTTAGACAAATTAACACCTGAAAATTGTTTTTTTGCTCTTCAAAAATATATGCCAGTAAAATAAATATGAATTTAGAACAAGTAATAGTCGGTTATTTGAAGATTGATAGAAGAAATTATTGAAGGGGGCAAATAATGTCCAATTGGCAGATGCCAACTCAATTACAGTTCAGTTAAGATATCTTGATCTCGAACTTTTTTACTGCATAAAACTAAACTCGATATATCAGTCGCTGTGTTTTTTTTTTTAAATGTGTCCCATAAATTGGCGACGTTTTTGTGAAGAGTGGCGCATCTGGATACGACCGCTGCTGATCGTCACTTATGGTATTTTTGCGATAATCGTCGTACCGTTGCTTATTGTCAATTCGGTAAAAGATGGCTTCTCGCGAAAGGATCAATTTATACTCATTGGTGGACTCTTTGTATTGTCCGCTGTGCCGGTGTCGATATGGCATATCATCCAACATGTGATACATTTTACAAAACCGATTTTACAAAAGCATATTATACGTATTTTATGGATGGTACCAATTTATGCACTCAATGCGGTAAGCATACAATAAAACATACATACATATGTACATACTTTCATTTCATAACGCTAATTATGACGCACTTTACAGTGGATCGGACTATTTTTTCCAAAGCACTCTATATACGTGGACTCCCTGCGTGAATGCTACGAAGCCTATGTAATTTACAACTTTATGGTCTACCTGTTGCACTATCTCAATTTAGGAATGGATCTTGAGGCTACAATGGAATATAAACCACAAGTATATCATTTCTTTCCACTTTGTTGTCTGCGTCCATGGCCTATGGGTCGTGAATTCATACATAATTGTAAGCATGGAATTCTTCAATATACTGTCGTCCGACCTATCACCACATTTATTGCTGTGTGAGTATAAATGTTTGTTTTTTTGCTAACAATTGATTTTAATTAATAAGTTGCCGATTGCTGATAGCGATATAAATTAATTGCAAATTTCAGCGTACATATGTATACTCTAATCTTGAATATATTTTTCTCAATTTCCAATATCCTAAAAGTAAAAATTCTAAGCCCTAGTTCTTATACTTCCAAAACAAAGTAGATGCACATTCAAACTTCCACAATCTAACTGAAATTTAGTTTGTCGCAGCGTCTATTGGCATTTAGTGTCCCACCGTGGTTGGGCATATAGGGTAATGTTGTTGTAGTTACGCTGCGCTAGATCATTTTATCCATGGTCGTTATCCTCGAATACATCAAAGAGAACGCCCGGGAAATGAGCTGTTTAAACGGGGCCATTGCACAAGGAAAGGGGTCTTAGATTAGTGGATTAGCGGCCTCGTAGAAATAGGAGATGGGTATCGTGCGGGGACTCTCTTTACTCGTACAATATCATCTAATATAGTTCGAAAATAAAGCAAACCTATGCTTGTATTTTTACATTAAAGTTTACCGGAAAAATCTTTCGAAATTTGCTAGATCAACTCCTACCTCGTAGCAAAGCGATTAACTCTGCTTACACTGATACCGATTTTTTATTAAAGAATGTTTGACATTTATTCGAAACAAACAAATCAATGCGAATTCTTATAAGATGACAGAAGTAATAGCACCACCTTGTATATGAATTCGACTTGGCACAATTAAATAAAACTATTTTGTTGCAATTTTTATATATGTACGTATTTTTCCATTCTAAAGTATTTGCGAGCTATGTGGCGTTTATGGAGAAGGAACTTTCGCGGGAAATGTGGCCTTTCCTTATATTATTGTGGTCAATAATATTTCACAGTTTGTTGCCATGTATTGCTTGGTACTCTTCTACAGAGCTAACAAAGTAAGTACAAAAAAGTGAGAAGAATATTTAATTCTGAATGTAACAATACCTTTTTTATTATGAAATTGCAGGAAGACCTTAAACCAATGAAACCGATACCAAAGTTTCTTTGCATAAAAGCGGTGGTGTTCTTCTCATTTTTGTAAGTTTTTTACTTTTGCGTAGTCTTAAATTTGTATAATAATTATAATAATTTTTTTTTTTCAGCCAAGGCGTAATCTTGTTTTTGTTGGTGTACTATCATGTTTTGCAAAGAATAATCACTCTTGGAGACGATGCGAATTTGGCATCAATGATACAGGTAAATATTTAAATTTTATTTTAAAAAAAAATTATGCATGCACGTACTTTGTTATGGAACCGAAAATAATCAATCTATTACAATTTCAGTCGAACTAAAAAGTTAGGGCGGTGATTTCTTTATAAAAATATAGTTCATTCTAAAACAAACCCCATTTGCATAAAACTAAGTTTCAAAATTATAAATTTTAGTCAAAATTTTCAATCAGAATTAAAAAAAAAATAATAATATAATCAAGTGGCTACAAATCGTCGTTGATTTTGATAAATTAATAAAATTTAGAAAAATGCAACAAATTCCCATCAAAATTAATGAACTTTAAACTTGGTTGCCCTTATTATGCTTTTATAAAAAGTATTGAAAAAACCAAAAAAAAAAATAGTATGTATATTATTAAAAAAAAACATTTTCCGGCACTGTGTATCTTAAACAGGTTGCAAGAGACTTAAAAATCTAAAATATTATAATTTTTACAACTAACTCCGCTTTAAGTAAATAATATTAGGTCCGTTCGTAAACGTAGTATTATAGTTGCACATCCCAATTGATGAAATCAACGCATTTGTCAGACAACGCGCGGCAGTACTCTTCAAAATTTTCTTAATACAGGCGGTTGACAGCAATTCGGAAAATTTCTGCAACTGCAGCAATAAATATTTGACTATTGCAAGAAGCCGAAGCCAAAATAGAAGAGTGAGTAAACTGGTTAAAATATTCGAGGAAGGCCAGGACTACCTGCTAAACATTTTTTCACAGCACTATCGTAGCAGCGGATTTTGCAGTATAAGCAAACACAGTCGGCAAAATACTGCATTTACGAACGAATCAATTTCCTTAATTCTTTTGGCGAAACAGCTGTATTTGAGACCGATTAGTTGAAATAGTGCCAATTTTGTAATTTGCCAATTTTGTTTTCAAACTTCCCGTCTATCGGGCTGTCTGTTTTTCTCTGCTAATCTCGGAAACGGTTGAAACGAAACGAGACTTTCACTGTTAAGTAATAGATAGAACTTTTTGTAGGTTCTCAGTCAGGTGGCGATAGAATCGACTAGCCGTCGTTAACACCCAAACATAACAACAATTTTTAAGCTTTTATTACTCATTATAATTCAAATTTCTTTATATTTACATATTTAGGGGATTCACAAAACGTCGTAAAGGCATAAAATCATAAATTTTTAAATTAATTGTTTTATTTTTGTGAATCGACGAGAAAAATTAATAAAAATAACATAACCTTAAATTTTATGGCATTGCGACATCTTGTGAAATCCCTAATAGAATTCGAATAAACATTACCGTGTATGCAATCCATAACTTACTGCGTTAGATGATAGAGTTATTACAAAGAGCGACTGTGTTTGGACCGTATTTTCAATACCTGGTTAATATTACTCAATACAATTTTTGACAGATGGCTCTAACTGAATTTTGTGGAAATGAAACTATTGATTCAATTCTGATTAAATGCTTAACCCATTAACGACGAAGTGGTATTTAAATACCCCCAAAAAAGAGTTCATTCAATTCGTCATATCTCGAAAGCTATAACAGCTGACAAATTTTTTTTTTTTTGAATGGTTAAGAGAATGTGATGCAATTTACTGTTTATATAAAGTGTTATGAATTTTCAAATGAAAATTGAAAAACATTAAAAGGCTCGTAAAAAATATAAGAAGAACTTTTCCTATTAGAGCTATGATAAAATAATAAAATCACATGACGGGATCAATTTGTGTTACAACATCAAGACGCGCACCACAAATTGTGGGAGAACTTCGGCCAAAGTCGGTTAAGTGCCGGTTTGCCCTCGAACCAAACTTGACAATGGACGACGGAAAATCGTTCCAATGTACATCAACTTTTCGTCATGTCGGAAAGAAACTTTAATGGGTTAATCCGACATTGAGCAAACGGCCCTTGGCTGTTTTAAGGAAGACCAATTGTTTGCGTTTACTTCTCAGATTTGATACAGCCACAGTCTAAAGATAGATGCCGCTCCCCACAACATGTGGATTGTAACTGTGATGATAATTATGACTTGTCATACGAGAATCCTTAGTGCCATTGCCATCTACGTCCGCTTTCGCTATTAGGTTGTTGTAGATTGTCGAATATTTATTTGTATTGATTTATTCACACAAAACACCTTTGTAGTAGCTTTTTTAGCACTTTTTCCGTAGAAATTTAAAGTTAACATTTTTTTTTTGTTTCTTTTAGAATTTTCTCATCTGTATTGAGATGTTCATCGCAGCCGTTGCACACATCTACAGTTTCCCGCATTATCCGTTCCACATTAATTCTCCTCAATATTGGAACAATCCAAATCATAATTGGTGTCGTGCATTTCTCTCTATGATGGACATCTCGGATATGCAACAAGATGTTACCGAACATTTGGGCGTTGTAGGCAGTTCGATTAGCCGACATTTCCAGGGTCGAATCAACTATCAACCGCTCTCACGTGGAACGCGCCGTTCTAGCAGTGAAACGGAATATTTAATTAACAAACGACAAGATGGTGACAACAATGCAGATGGTATGGTTACTGACATGCCGACAGCGAGTACAGTTGTCGGCGATGTTATTATAGTGAGTGGCAATGGCGGCGCTGTTGGACAAACAGGTAATAGAAAAAAACATAATTCGAATTACGCTAGTAAATCATTGGCTAAAGCCAATCGCTACGGAGCTACAGATAATCTTGTATATCCTGTTGGCGAGATTCCACTAACCACTGATTCTACATCTCACATCCACTTAGCAGGCGGCATGCGTTCAGCCCACAACACATCAGCCAACAAAGCATCGTCTTCAGCCAATGCACCAATCACTGCTACGCATTCCAATTTCGGCATAAACATACAAAAACGAGAGGTACACGCACGCGAATACTCCCCACAACAATTATATGGCGCGCCTGTAACTGGTGGTAATAGCTTTTTACAAGCACGTAACATAGGTGCTCATTCCAGTAGCATTCCCGATACAGACGATGATTTTGTTTCGCTAATTGGTGCTGATAGATGACAGCGTAATTTAGAAAATAATCTTAGCCGCAGCCGAAATTATAATACATCGACAATCGAATCGGCATCACTGTCTGTATCGGCGTCGATGGGTATTTCTAGTAGTCTTAAACTATCGACAGGTGGTAGCGGCAATAGCAGTTCCTCTGATTGGCTAAGCACGTCCCATACTGAAGATGATAATGACAATGACAGCGACGACGACGACGATGACGATGACAACAACATAACACTAAGCGATGGTAATGTTAGTGACATTCGACAAATAGACGACTTTGGGGGCGATAATATGGCGGCTGCTGGCGCATATGTTGGTTTTGTTGTTGGTCAACAGCGTGGCCAAAATGAATTGCCATCAAACTACAACGCAACAAGACGTTCACCACGACATAGACCTACTAACAATGAGCACATCACATAGATTACACGGCGGCGACGGCGACGGTACTACAAGAAAAATATTTATTTTTCTTATTATGTATTTCTTTCGTTATATTTGTATTGCTACATATTTATTTACTCTACAATTAATTTAAGTGTTTATTATGCTGATTATGTTATGCAATTTAGTCACACACCAATGACACCATTTATAATTTCTATATATGTATGTATGTATTAGCGAACATTTGATGTTTTCGCTTATAGTTTTTTTCTTTTGTTTTGTTTGATTTTATATTATTGCATTTATCGATTTCTCTTTTGAAAATTTTATAACTTTATTTACTTTTTCGAATTCATTTGACCGCTGCTAAAATATCTTAAAAACATTCTAACTTTAAGTTAGTTGTGCAAAAAAGAAGAAATCTCAGTCATTAGTAGCGAAATCATGTGGCCTTTTTATACGAAAATATTAGTGAAAAGAAATAATAAAAGTGTTATTTTCTTGTTAAGCAATAAAGACTGGGTAATAAATTATGTATTTAGCAGAAACTGCTTCTAAAACGAATTTAAATTAAATTATAATAATTATTATTTTTTGCTTTTCAATTTACAACGCGCACCTTTTGTAGTATACCAAAACCACCACCACTTGAACTTTAGAACTTGAAAACGTAAATACCTCATGGAAATAAGTATATGTGCATCAACTTAATTTAAAATTAAACTACTGCAAATGAATTGAAACTTATCAATACAATTTATTTTAATAGTAGTACAAAAAATTAACAAAAAAAAAAGCTTCTCAATTTCAATATGCTTTTTATAAAGCAAATAAAAATTAAATATTAACAGCTCTTAGGAAATAAGTATATGTGCATAAGAATAACTAATTTATTTTTGTGTTTTTAATAATTAATATGCTTGCCTTTTTTTAAAAATACTTGATTAATTCTATTTGGCATGGAGTCCACTAATTGTTTTAATGTTGAAAGGCTTATTTCATCCCACTCAATGAGCAAAGCATCTTTGAGCTGTTTAATGGTTTCAAACTGGCAGCCATTCCTATAAACTTTACTCGAAAGTATTCCCCACAAGTCTTCAATTGGGTTTAAGTCCGGGCTGATCGCTGGCCACTCCAAAACAGTTATGTTTTTTGATGAAAAAAACTCCTTTGTAATGCGGGCATTGTGAATTGGGGCGTTGTCCTGTTGGAAGATCCAGGAATCTCCGTAGAGTTTCTCACCAAATTCTATCAGCACTTCATCTAACAGCTTCACGTATATTTCCGCATTTGTTTTCGTGGGAATGAAGCAAAGCGGAGACTTTCCAGCATATCCGAAAGCTGCCCAAATCATTAGCGATCCGCCACCGTGATTTCGCTTGTGTCGAGTTTGGCGGGGTTGACGTACATCGCGCCAATACTTATGGCAACCATCAGGACCGTCCAAATTAAATTTTTTCTCGTCAGAAAAAATAACATTTTGGAACTCATCGGTCCAAAATTTCATTTTATCGGCAAATGCCAAGCGTGCGCTTATGTGGCGTGGCAATAGTTTAGGCACAGGTTCTCGGGACTCATACCTTATCAATTTATTTTGCGTCAAGACTTGATGGACTCTTCTCCTAGTTACATTGAGATCTAAATGCGTCTTGATTTCCAGGCATGACATGTTTTTTTGACTTGCTAGTCGCCGAATTTCTCGCTTGCACCGTTCATCAATATTAGTCGGTCTGCCGCAGCGCCTATTTGTGCCATAACTATCGGGGTTTTTAAGAAAATTACAGATGGTATTTCTATGACGATTCACTCTGGCGGCTATGTCAGTAATTTTTGTACCCGCTTCACTTAAGCCCCTTATTAATCCGCGCTCCTCTTCCGATAAATGGGTAGCACGTGGCATTCTAACCTTAAACCTTAAACAAAAATGCACAGTAATTTTACTTACTAGTTTTCAACTAAAAATATCACCACTTCACTTAACTTCTCTTGTTTACAGTCCAAAGTGCACTAATATGTCTTACTGCACTTATACTTATTTCCTAAGGAAAACATGAGACTGACAACAAATTGATTCTAACGGTACTAAGGATTTATATTAAAGCAGAATTATGCACATGGAAATTAAACAAAAAATACAACAAAAACCATTTGCATACCTAAGAGATTGATACTGTTATTGAGAGAAAAGAAATCGCTCAATACAATAATGCACATATACTTCTTTCCCTGAGGTATATAAGTATGAGGAATATAGAAAATCGGGTATAATAATCAAAAAGTTCGAATTATTGATCGTTGTAAATTCACATCAAAATGATATTAAAAATTTTCATAAACCCTTATGATTCATGTGATTGATGGCGATATACAAAATTGTTGTCGTATTGAAAGCTATCTCTATCTATCTATCGTTATGACCCGGCACCCATAATGTTTTAAAGCTAGTGAAAGCTTAGCAGCGAGCCAAATAATACAGTAGGGCAAGTTTGAGCAATCAATGCGCCAAAGTAATATCTTTAAAAAAAAATAGTAATATATAGTTACAATTATACTGTTATTTACACATTAAAAATTCGAATAATGCAAAGAAAAAAAAACTATTGTAATTTTAAAGTAGCTGATTGGAAAGTAAATACTTTTGTACATATAGTATGTACATATACATAAACATATAATCACGTATCAATTACCATATACGTACAGAAACTATAAAATAGTATAAATAAATTTCTCTAGCTTGTTTATAAATGTGCGAATAAAAAATTGAGATTTAATCAAATTAAGCGAAAAATCTTTAGAACAGCATAGAATTCTAATAGGAACGCGAAAATGGGATGCAACGAAATAAATATGCATACAGTGCCGGATAGTAGTATTGGCCCAGTGTTTTTTTTTTTTTTGTTTGTTTAACTTTAACTTTTCCGTTAATTTTTATCAAAAACCCTTAGCCCAATTTCTAACTCATTCTATAAAAACCAATTATATACATACATATGTAAGTACAAAATTCAGAAAATTTCCAGACATTTACAATAATTTTAATTCGAACTTTTAGTAAATTTAAAAAAAATTCAGAATATTTTCAAAAATGTTAATTCGAATTTTTAGTTTATTTTTTTGGAATTTTTACTTAATTTCAAAAATTCAGAATTTGTTATATAAATTCTAATTAAAAAATTTTTAATTGAAACGAAATTTTTTTTTCGCTTCAGAATGAGCTACATACATACATACATATGTACATACATATATTGTGATTAAAAAAATCGTCGCGAATTTTTAACCACTTGAAACTTGAATGGGCTGCAAAAACTGCATACGCGAAATTTTTCTAACATTTTGAGGATGTTTTTTTGAATTTGCAAAAAAAAATTAGAATGAGCTGTTTTTTTTTAAATGTGTGAAAAAAATTTTAAAATTTTGAGGAAATTTTTTTGAATTGTAAAAAAGTTTTAGAATGAGCTATATTTTTTTATTCAAAAAAATTTATGAAAAAGTTTGCAAATATTAAAAAAAATGTTTAAATATCAACAAAAAAATTACTTTGCCAATACAACTTCCTTCCGGCACTGTATCTCAAAATTCAATAATTTTAGCTACTGTTAGATAAAAAGCATTTGTTTGGGTATGCCCTGTGATGATGCAAGGGAGAATAGAAGTGAATGCAGCTCGCTTCAGTAGCGTAGCAAGTTTTTTTTTAATATCACTATTATTTGAATAGTTTTATTTTTATTTTATTATGTATTCTTTTTTTTTTTGTTTTTTTTTGTTACAAATAACAGTAAAATGGACGTTTGAGTTGAAAAATAATTAAAATATCGGAATATTAAGTACATACTTGGGACTAATAATGCAACGCCACACAATTTCAAAAAGACGCTTTGGACGCGCTATACCAAAATAAAATTTAAAAAAATTGATATATATCTTTCGTCTATTACAAATAGAACATATTTAAAAATTTCGAATCGACTGTCGTTCTAGCACACACATACGTATGTATGCACATACATACATACATGCGAAAATACTATATTCTATATATGTACTTGTCAAATACCCATGCTAAGAACACATTACGAGTACCGACGAACTAATAGTTATAACTATAAATTTAAAAGATCGTTAAACTCTTAAATGTTAGACACTGGAATTGTTGATTGGCCGTACAATATGTTGAATATGTCTTTTCTGCTGCGCTAACATTCACTGTACGCTTATCATCGAAACCGGTTGATATTGATTATGTTATTTAGTCATTCATATATAAATATTGTTAGTTAAATTGCTAATGCCAGCGGCTCAAGGCACGTAAAAATTATGTTTGCATAGTTAGAATATGTCAACGAAGGTTTTTATGGCATTCAATTAACTAATTATTGTAGTTTGTTCGACCACCCAGTTCCAATAGATAACGATCGGGATGATCCATCCAATCAGCAGCTGTTAACTTAACTGTACGTTGTCGTTCAGCTTCTTTGATTTGCCATTTCTTAATATCCAATTGAACATCACGTGACGACTTATCACCGCAACCCCAGACCTGGCGAAAAATTGCAAACAAAAAAAAAAAAGAACAAGAGGTGAAAAAAAACAAAAACATTTCATATGGTATTGTGTAGTTCGTATTCGACACACATTTCGTAAAAGTTGATATTGAATTTGATTTTGAATTTACTGTTGCGGTTGGGTTTCTTTACATAGATCTACAAGTGTAGATAACAATTACAAGAAAAACCCGCCATGCTTCATAAAATATCTACTCCGCTCGCATTGATTGTATTCATCTGTACCACCTTTAAACATTTTACTTATATTGAGTCCAATAAACTAATTAAAAAAACAATTTATGCTTTATTAAAAAGTTAGGAATAGTTTTACTTATATCGTTACAGTACAATTTGAAACTGACTTAAAATATGTCGAATAAAGCGTTGAAGAAGGGCATACGTTGATGAGAGTTGAAAAAATAGAATTTTATTCTAAAGAAATTGATTCTAAACCATCTACGAAAAATTGTAGTTCAAACATTAAAAAATTCTAACTTATATTCTATTACATGGTGCAAGCTTCGGTCTTTATTTTAAAGAAATTTTCAACATGGAACTGCAGAAGAGTTTGACAGCATCCGTGTAGAAAGTATTTTCTTATAACATCAGAAAGCTGTAGTAAACTAAATTTATTAACAAAAAGTTTTCGGTTTCTTGGAATTTTTTTCCATTGCGTCTAAAAAGTAAGAACGAAGAACCACGATTTTTTTTTCAAAATAAATAAATATTTCGATCAAAAATAACTTAGAATTTGGCTTTTATGTTTCCGATAAAAAAAAAATAGCACATACGGTATACTGCCAAAATAATAGCAGTACAGCATTTTACCATTTTTGACTTATTTTCATTTGTTGGTTCAATGTTCGTTAATAAAAAAAAATCATCAAAATTGTACAATTTTTTATCATAACTCATGCTCGAATTTTTATAAAAAAAAAAGCATTTACCAAAAAAAAAATCATATTTTATTTTTTATTTTAAATCGAAAAAATAAAAATCCAATTTTAAATTTTATTTTTAATCGAAAACAATAAACATCAAATTTTAACTGTTATATTTGATCTAAAAAACATTAAAATTAAAATTTTAGGTTTGAAAAAATAATAATAAATTTGTAACTGTTATTTTTCATCAAAACTTAAATTATAACTGCTATTTTAGATCGAAAATTACTAAATTATTATATTTTTCCGTAAAATTTGAAATTTCGAAATACAACTGTTATTTTCGATTACTTCTAAGCAAAACTGTCTAATAATTAAACCACACTCTCTTCTGGAGCGGAAGATGCTAATTATAATTTAAATTTAAGTGAAAATTTCTTTACGGCAGGAAATTTATAGATTTATCGTGTAGGTGATTGTAAAACAATTATTCAACTCTCATCAATTAACTTATCTACATAAAACAATTCAAAAGTTAAATAAAGATAAGATTAAGAGAGCTAAGCTATCAGGGGTTTATCAAATACTTTCACTTAACGAAGTGCTTCAAAAATACTGGCATTGTATTTTAAATTTAAGTGTAATTAAAAAATTCGAAATATACAATAAGCTGGGTGCGAGCGCTTTGTGCCACTTTTTTTAAGTACTTATGCACCAGTACTTGTACTTGAAATGATGGATACTATTCAATTCGTAAAACTATCATAACATTACCTCGATTGCCATCAGCACAGCAGCCAGCCCTTTACAATTAACATTTTCGAAGTGTTCGTCTACAGCAATAATAGGTTTTCGTGGATCTGAACCGGCCCGCAATCCTTTAGGATAACCACGAATGCTTGTATTTAAGTACAAAACGTTGGGTTTTTTCTCCAATATCACAAACCTTAAATGAAATTTATATAATACTCATTGTAAGCAAACAATTTAAAAAACCGAATCAATCAATATTCTTTTACTTTGGGAAAAGTTGAACTACACAACTGCCCTCACCACCCGTATACAAGTGCGTCTCTTTCCATTCACTTGGCGAGGCTATGCAATATGTCTGGTCGTCCTTGGTATGTATTAAAACAAGTGTTGGCCCACGATAGCCAAGTACGTGATGTAGAAAACGATTAGCACCCAAACCATGTTCATTTGAGTCATACAATAAAGTCCAATGTGATGGCATCATGGAAAGTTTCTCTTTGAAAATTTGTGCTGCCGACGACTTATTAGCATTTGCCGATTGCATCGTCTGCGGTTTGGAGTAAAGTGGTGGAAGTGCTCCAGCCAATAACCACGCTTCTGACAATGGCATTAAAGGCTCAAAATTTGAATCTCCAAAATCTCTGCCAGCTGCATCGGGGAAGGGATTTCGCTGCTCCAACACTGGTGTTTGCAATTCAATACCGCATGACTGAATATGCTGCTCGAGACCTCTATAGGAGGTCGACAATGTATGCACGCAATATTTGTGTACCAATAAAACCAAACGTATAAGATTCTGTTCAAACCAACGACAAACAAAGCCAATGCTTAGGTTGTCGTGGCTAAAAAATATTGATTTGGTTACCGAACCAAATGTGCGATTAATCTGAAATCAATAAAAGTCTAAGCTTTTGCATTCTAATCTACGGGGATATGCTTTCACTTACTGCTGGACAGAGCACTGCATTACCAGAGTGTTGTATGGCAATAGTATAGCATATAAAAAGTAAACGAGTTACACCTTCCTTTGTAATAAAATCTGGATCGTCTTCTTCTGCATACATTTTTATATAACATTCCAAAATTTTATCATCATCCATTATACCGAGAAAACGTTCACACTGTTGCCGAAATGCCACCGTGCCTAGATGGGCTGTTCTTGCTTTCGACGATGTGTGCATTAAACGAAAAAGTCTTTTGCCCAAATCGGCATATTGAGGAAACACTTGAGACTGGACGTATGGAGAGATAATCACCAATGTCAAAATCAATGTGAAATTTTACACAATATAATATTACTCACCACAAAGACGTCCGAAACGATGCCATTGACACCGTGCTTGGCTGACTTCTCTTTAAGTATTTCGGCTAACTTTTCGATTGGTACAAACTGCGTCAAATATTTCTCTGTAACATCTGCGCCCGATGCAGATCTACTCATTGTTTTTTCGGCTTTTAACATTGCATTACTGTCAGCAGCTGACGATCCATCACCTATCGGCAGCGTAGAAGTTGATTTCGGAGGTTTTTCCTTGGCCATAGTTGACCCCCCATTCGGGGCGTCGCTGCCAGAGTCACTTCTGGAGTTTGAATTTCCCATTGGACAGTGTTTTTGTGCGCTAAAGAAATCATTCACAGTTAAAAGAAGAAACAGAACTTGAAGTGCGCAATATTTAAGCGAAAACAAGAAAGTTTGTCGAGCAGACGACAATGACAACCTTTATTGCAGTACCAACAAATCAAATGGCAAATTTTTTTCGGTTATCTATTCGTTTTTTCTTTTTTTAAGATTGGCATCAGCTGTCAATAGCTTGTCATGCAACAAGAATTTAAAATAAAACAGAGTTGCATATAAAGGCTTTAATACTTTGTAAAGGCCTAGCTACATAGAAGTATTGCGTTACCTTGATTTCACTACGACACAAAGATCCAGGTAACAGTCTGAAATCTCATGTGTATGACTTGCAAACAACGCGACTGGATAAATTCGTTCTGAATTGCGATCCGAGGCTATTACTGAATTAATCGTAGCCCGAATTTTCGAAGAATTTACGAATCCATTATAGCATATACTTTGGGGATTTCACGGATGAGCGAATTTGCCTAACGAATGAAACAACTTAACGAAGCGAACGAGTGAAGGAAGTCGAGAGGCATTCACAATAAATTAAAAACATCTGATCTTAGGCAAGTTTAACGTCACTTTTTTGGCATAGTCTAATTACCAAAGGATTATTAAATATGATTGCATAATCTCAAGTATAATTTTAATCATAAAAAGAGATGCCACGTAGTCTAAAATTAAAATACAGAACATACATACAAAACGGATATGTAAACTTGGAATACAGTAGAACTGACGGAGACTGAACCCTAATTTTAAAAATCCAACGCAATAGGTTAATACTTTTATTTTATAAATTATGAAATTGATTAACAAAATTTAACCAACAAGCCAAAAATGAAAAAGTAGAATTTTTAATTTTTCTCCAATTTTAAGAAAACAAAAATATTGGCCTAAATATAATATACAAATAAGCAAAATATACGTTTCCATAAGCCTTTATTAGAGAAGTGATGCAACTAAAATTTGTATATGTTACAAGAAAGTTTGTTATATATTTTCGATATTCATTACATATTTTCGAAATATACAAAAAAAAAAATTAATGTTCCGTGTAAATAATTGAACAAGTTATGTGCTTAAAGAAATTGTAATTTTTGTTTTTTGGTTAAAAGCATATTTATGTACATACAAATATAAATGGAAACTTCACAAAAACCACAATTTTATTTAGAACGAATTGTCCAAATATGATGTTATATAACTGTGTTTATTTACTTTGATATATAACTAATAATAGAAGATTAACAAATATTCCTCTTTCATTATATACATACATACATACATATGTACGTACATACGTATGTATCTAATCAAACTTATTTTCATTATTATGCAGGAAAAGAATAGCATCGATTAAATTTCCTGTTAGCATATACCGTTTATGCTGCTCGTAAATTTGCTGTTTAACAGGCTTCTTAAAATTCATATTGACAACACATGGCATGCATTGGTAGATGGGCGCCAGACGTTTTAAACTCCCATACATATGCCCAAATTTATTCCACCACGAAAATGGTGATTCATCTAAATTCACATATACTTCTGTACGGTAACGTTTCAAATCGTTTTCTACATTGCAATCTTCCTGCGGTGCAGATGTGGGAATCTGTTCGTCTTGAATGTCAAAAAATATTTCCAAATCTAAAAATATACATGTATGCAGTTAAGTATAATGAAAATTTCGAATCAAACAATAATGGAACATGAATAACATACTTGACTTCCTTGAAGTGGAAGCAGCAGGTTTATTTTCTGTGGTATCTTTAGTCACTGACATATTACCTCCATCTTGTTGATGCATTTTATTATATTTTTGTGTTAAAAATTGGATACATTTTCCAATATTTTTAACTGTCGTTAAACGATGAAAGCGTGGATCAAGCAAAGCAGCAATTGTCAAATGATGATCGGCAATTACGCTAGAAAACAAAAGAGAAATTGCTATTATTATCTGCGAACAAAGTATTTTTTTTTATTCAAATTACTTACACATCTTGCAGTTCTCTGCTTATAGTTGATTTTATATTCGCCACAAATTCATCGTCGGTGTCGCTTATAGCTAATTTTTTATTTACTATTTTTGATGTTATTGGCGATAACATACTACTATGTGGAATTTCTTCACCCTTGAGCGTATCTAAAGTTATCTGTAATAAAACAAGTAGTGAGCATATAACATACTGAAAATTTTTTGTATATAGTATATCTTACGGCCAATATATTTAGCGTATCCACGGTGACTTTTGAAGAAGACACTAGAATATCCACATCCTCAGGCCATGAAACGGTCTCGGAAAAAAATTTTAAAAGCTCATAAAAAGTCCAAGGAAATTCATCGTTTATTGTGGGAATGTCTACGTCCTATTAAAAATAGTTATTAATCTTAAGTCAAGTTTTGCACAAAAAAGGAAAAAAAAAAATTACCTTTGAACTAATTTCTGAGCCATAGCGCATTATCATTTCTTTAACTTGGTCAATTATGGAAGCTACTTCCGGTAAAGCGAATACACATTTTAAACATTTGTCAACAGTGATGTCGTAGGATAATATAATTGGAACATCTGTAAGAAAAAATTTTGAGAATATAAATTTAAGAATACATATATCAAAATACAGAGGTCGGAAAAAAACATTGGCACAGTGATTATTTTCATATTATTTTCCAAAGTTTTTCAGAATTCGACACATCAATACAATCGAACAAGTTCTGCAATTCACTTTCACTAGGAAATTTTCACACAATAAGCAATTCACTCGACAGTGAAACGAGATACATATGTATCCGAATGAATACAAAACACTTAAAACGTTATTCTGAAAATTCTACGATCTAAGTTAAAATTTTTAACACAAATGGAATTCACCAATTTTTGTGGTTGATAATTACAATAATCAAAATACTTTTTCTAACTTTTGTGCAAAGTTTTTGTCGGCGTAGTTTTTATGAACCGCATTTATTTCAAATTTTTTATTATTATTATTTGTGCTTTAATTTATTTTTACATTTTTATTTTAAACTGTACTTGTTATTTTGAGCCACTAGGATTTGGTCTGCTATTTCGTGGTAGCTTAATTTTTTTCAACCACCCTACTAATTTATGTATATTTAATATTTTTCGGAACTTTATATATTTAATATACAATAATAACAAAATTCAAGGAACTTACTCTTGGATTTCAAAAAGTGTTTAAGATAGTCATCATATTCATAGCTAACAATAGCGGCTGCACAATTTTCCAAATTGAATTCTTCAAATATTTCATCGATGGACGTAAACTTATTGTATTCAACAGTGCAGTATAACTGATTTAGAAGATTGTATGCTGGTGCGTCCGTGGTATAGTTGAAATAAATAGACATATAATGCTTATTTTCAACATTCTTCCAAATTTCAAATCCCAAAGAATATGCTTTCATTTGTGAACGCATTTTTATTTGACTTGCCAATGTGGTCAATTTGTCGCTATGTAATTCGCGAATTAGTGCCTCGATCTGTAAATATTATGTTAAGTTTTAGATTAAAAAATAAATGTATTATTTCGAAACAATTTCTGCTTAAGTACTTAAAATAAGGCTAATCTGTCTTAATAAGTTAGCCACATAAAACTTTGTAGGGATTGGGCGACGGAAGTTTGGTTAAATTTTTTCTACTAATTGAGAAGAGAAGATATTTTTAATTCATACCTTTTTTATGGCAAAAAAAAAACTGCCGAAGGGCTGTGATTGTCAGAGGAAGATGTCATGCAGACTTTTCATGTCCACAGTACATTTCGATTTTAAATACAATAAACGACCAGCACACGGTGTTTTGCGATCGATATTTTTTTTTGCTGTTACAACAATCGATATATCAAAACAAATTTATATTTTATATCTGCAGACTACTAAAAACGTAAATATAATTCACTACATGTTTTTTTCTAATAATTATTACCTTTTTATCCGATGGCAATGCTACATTGCCGCAAAGGGTGCGTATAAATGTCGACATACCCAGGTCATAAAGCGTATCTACATTGCGAACATCATTTATGACCATATTCACCAAAGCGTCCTGCAACTGGTATTGATTCACCATTTCTCCCATCTCGCGATAATTTGAAGCTGAATTATATTTTGGTTCCATTGTTATAACTTCCATTGTGCTATGATCATTCGTATTCTTATGTTTTGACATTCCAGCACTAGAAACTTCAACTTTCACGAAATGGTCGTTATCAATAACGTCGTCGTCGTCATACGTCATTGGAACCATTGTCTCATAAAGTATTGATGGCTCTTCCCCGGGCAGACTACCTTGATTCGATGTATCTTGCATCGACTCTTGGGCTTCCACTTTGACCTTTTGTCGTAGAGGGTCACG
The DNA here is from genome assembly GCA_951828415.1 of Anomoia purmunda. Lineage (NCBI taxonomy): Eukaryota > Metazoa > Arthropoda > Insecta > Diptera > Tephritidae > Anomoia > Anomoia purmunda. Next base: position 13,349,531 of record OX639994.1, read on the forward strand.
TTTTATACTCATACGACCAGGCCCGGCTCCAGTATTGTGTGCTTTGGCAAGTGGTCGCCGTGGTGGTACGCGTATACCATTTTCAATGCAAATTTTCTGAAAAATGTCTTTGTGGCGATGTTGTAAATGTGCGCGCAAATTTGTGGTATTTCCATGGTTGGTTAAAACCTTGTGGCAAAGTGTGCATACAACATTTTGTTTAGTGATAATGCGATCATGTTCATTGGTGGGAAAGCCGAAATGTTGCCAATAAACACTCTTCATTTTTGGGCTATGCAGCTTAACAAACTTGAGATCCGCCAGCTCTGATGAGACCATGCTCAATCGTGACTTTTGTAAGGGATCACTCATTTTTGCACAGATAATTACAATAAATTTCGTTTAAATAATTCCACAGAACTTTATCTTCACCAAAACAGAAAAATACTACCGACGATATGAAAATCGACGCGAGCGCAGGGTTGCTCATTGAATGCGAAACTGAAGCCTAGAGTTGCAATCGCTCATATCAGCGCAAATGTCATTTTTACCAGTGATTTAAAATAAATTTGCGCCCGTGAGCGATTGAATGTATTCTATCATTCATGATTTCTTTTAACTGGAAAATTGACAGTCACTATAACCAGAAAGATGGCGTTTATGTGTTTTGGTTCAAATATAAATAAAATATCCAATAAATGCATGGAATTTAATTTCAAAAGAATTGAATTTAACAAAGCCAGATATTTTCTAAATAGTTACTATATTTTACTACCAAGAATGATAGAATACAAGATTGCGCCTTCCCGCGGTGAAATGACAGATCTCGCCTTTAGTAAACAAGAATACGGGAGAGAGAAAATTGAACAACTTCTAATATTTCATTGAAAAACGTGTTCTAATTGTTCTAAAGTGTAAAAGTATGAATTTATAGGCAGACATTTAATAAATAAATTCGCAAAATACTAAAAAAAGTGTCTCTTTTTCTTAATTTGTGAAAAAAGCTTTGTCTAGTTGAAGTTGAGAATTGTCAAACCCGGCAAAACCAAAGTAGCGGTACTTCTAAAGGCGTCACCTTCAGTATTCAGTACACCGTGTTTTACTACTAGATTAACTCGTTGGTCTTCGTCTGCACCAAAGTAAATGTCAAAATTGTCTATGATTGTTCGGAAAGTGATTTTAACAAGATTCGAAGTCGATAATTTCGAAGAAGTGTCACAGTGAAGTTAGCTGCGTTTTTTCTTTTTAATTCGTTGTTGGGTAGGAAAGGTTCGTAAAAAAGTGAATTTTAGTGTTTTTGTGCAATAATTCCTCAGCAATGGCTAAAAAATTGGAAAAATCGGAAATAATGCCGATACCGACAACGCTTCACCATGATAGATTTTCTACAAGCGCACAATATCTGTACGTAGTTCTACTACAAGTCCGAAGCGATAGTTTTGTGGGCCACGTGGTGGAGTGTTGTCGGCTGCCTAACCAAGAAATTTAATTTACCTGCTTCAAATTGGATTAACGTATTTTTACTCTGTTTTTATTTTTCATGTAGACTTTAACAGCCAAAATGGGTAAGGGAAATAATATGATTCCAAATGCTCACTTCCACAAGTGGTGGCAGCGGAATGTGCGGACTTGGTTCAATCAACCCGCACGCAAGCATCGCAGACGCCAAAATCGCATCAAGAAAGCTAAAGCTGCTTTCCCACGTCCAGCACAAGCATTGCGCCCCGTTGTACGTTGCCCAACAATCCGTTATCACACGAAATTGCGCGCAGGTCGTGGTTTCACACTGGAGGAATTGAAGGTATTAATAAACAAAAAAAAAAAAAAATTGCCGAACTGAAAATGATGGTTTAATATATTTTTGTTTGTGAATTAGGGCGCTGGTCTGACTTATGGATTCGCCAGAACCATTGGTATTGCCGTCGATAAGAGACGCAAGAACAAGTCACTAGAATCGCGTCAACGCAATGTTCAGCGTTTGAAGGAATATAAGAGCAAATTGATTCTGTTCCCCATTAATGAGAAAAAGATCCGCAAGGGTGAATCGACTTTGGAGGAATGCAAATTGGCTACTCAACTTAAAGGACCAGTTATGCCGCTCAAAAAAGAACAACCCGTTATTGAATTCCGTGAAATCGCTAAGGATGAACAAAAATTCAAAGCTTTCGCTACTTTGCGCAAGGTATGTTAAAATACGAAACGAATATTGTGTTATGCATTTTATTTATTTTATGTACTTGTATTTGACTTTTAGGCGCGCTCTGATGCTCGTTTGGTGGGTATTCGTGCCAAGCGTGCCAAGGAGAATGCTGATAATCCTGATGATGTTGGAAAAGATGTGAAGAAATCAAAAAAGTAAACTCTTTAAGTTGAAATAAAACAAAAACCATTTTTTTGAAAATCTTACAATTTAGTTTATTTGTATTTTTGGCATATGAGTGTGTTAATGAATCATTGACATAAAGTTTTTTAAATACATACTTTTATTCAGATTAGCGCTTTGACCAACTTTATTTAATATAGCTAAGAAGAAAAAATTTCGCTTTGTATAATTGATGGCGCATGGTCTGCAATTCACTTTTACAAAGAAATACTGGATATACATATGTATGTTTACCGGCAACAAAAATCCGAAATTTAAAAATATCTTATTTAATTTACGTTAACAGAAAAGGCATCTATTCTGATGGCATATTCGATTTTTTAATTTTACTTTTTTTTTTTAAAGTTGCCATAAAATTATTCTTAGCGATGTAAAATATGAAACAATGGGAAGTTTTTTCCCTTCCCTTAAATATCACAAACAAACCAATAACATTTAGTATTTATCAGGGACCGAAAATAATGACTTTTTGAATGCAATGAAAAAATGAAATGTTTTGAGTTTTTCGATCTGACAACGAAAAAAAAGAAATAAACTTTAATTCCTGGCAGATAAAATTACGCTTAAGGACTTTATAAAAAATGGGGATTTTAATCAAAAAATGGCAATCGTTGTTATTGATTGCAAAGTTTAAAATCTTAAAACATTGATTATATATAAATTATTTTGTTAGAACAAGTCCGGGCACAATAGGATTTAATGAATATTTCAGTGGGTTAAAGTTTTATTATGCGCACATAAACAAAAATTTGCACTAACAAATGACAGGACCTATGGTAAAATTAGACGAGACAATGGTTAGTTCGTAAATGCCGTTGCGCGGCACGAGTGACAAAAGCAATGAGTACATAAAAAAAACGGGCTACAGTGCTGCCTTTCATCAAAATTATTTAATGGGAGCAGTTAGTTGGTGTTGTTGTTGTTGTTGTAACAGCATAAACCATTCCCCATAAAATTTTGGGGAATGCTGCTGAAGTGGTCGGATATAAATCCGGGACGTTCCGGTATTGCAGAACCGACTGTCGTGCGAACGTAGCCACTGCAGTAAAAATTTTACAGCTGCCAAAATGGGGTGATTAAGTAAACGGATTACTGTTTTTGTTGTTTACGTTTTGGTAAGTTAAAAAATATTTTTATTTTCTTTACATAATCTAAAAATTTAGAATACATAATTTGAGTCACATAGGCTGGCGGTAGGTACCTGTAATTATCTCAAATTATTTCCCGTGTATTGTTGACTATGATAAATTTATTAGAATAAGGCTTAACATTTTCATTTTATAGAGCATTTAAAGTCCTTTTTTATGAATTTGCGTGTAAATTTTTTGTTGTTATTTCTCTTTTGGGTGAAATTCAAAGATATGAAATTCAGTGCCATCAAAAGGTAAACTTTGCATGCAATAATTTTACTAATCCTCTTGGGAAACTTCAAGTGATTTGGTAAAAAAAAAAATTTAGAGCGGCATGAATTTGATGAAATAACCAATAAATGATCAAAAAAATCGGAATTAAAGTAATTGTAGGCAGCAAAAAAAATCGTCATTAATCTGTCTTGAAGGTAAAAAAATTTGCGTGACAAGCCATTTTTTTTCATAGTATAATTTTTTCTATTTGTGTGGTAATAGAAAAATAGATCATAAATTTTCAATAATAACTACGCATAGCAAACTTCATTCATTGAAGATGTAGGAAAAGAAATTATCATATAACAATTTAGGGGAGAGGTACTAAATTCTGCTTTTCAAAATTCTTTTGGATGAAAATTCTGTAAAAATCAAAAAAAAAATTCTGTCCAGCCTAAATTCTTTTGGTTCAATATTCTGTATTTAAAATTCTGTATGATCAAAATGATGGAGAACTGAAATTCTGTATATTAAAATTCTGGAATCAAAATTATTTTCGATCAAAATGCTGTAAAAATATAACCAAATAAGCAGATAAGCTGATAAGCACGCTTACCTGAATAGCACATTTATTTTATGAATAATGGAATTCCGATTTTATAGAATCAATGGTATATATACATACGGCAATTAAAGAAAAATTCAAAAATTCATTCAAAACAAAAGTTATTACATTATAATGGCGAGACAATTATTATATTATTAAATTTTTAGCAATTCGCTTTAGAAAAGAAACATGCCTTAATATAAGCCTTTTTTTTGTTATTCTTTTAATTCTGTTGTTTGCTTTTACAGCCTTCTTCGTTTGACTAATTTTGTGACCATTTTGAAATTTCTGAAGCTATAAATACATACAAACATATGTACATTTGCTTTATGTAAATCTGTTTTGATAATATAGGAAACCATATGGGTCAAGACAAGTCATGTATTGGCAGTATTTTGTTTTGCAAAACTCTGTATTGAAAAACCGGAAGAGCATATGGATAAATAAAAAAAGTGCGCACTTTTTTATTTATCCATATGCTCTTCCGGTTTTTCAATACAGAGTTTTGCAAAACAAAATACTGCCAATACATAATTTTGATTTACAGAATTTAAAATTACAGTGTTCCGCAATACAGAATTTTAACAGTACAGAATTTTGAATTACAGATTTTTGAATACAGAATATTGAATACAGAATTTTAAATACATAATTTTGAACCAAAATCATATTGTACCCAACCCACAATTTAGTAGTAATGTATTTTTCCAATATAAAATAAATGAGAAATTGCAAAGCTCTTTCGGCACCATAAAATATTGAACAATTTTAAAGTAAAACAAGTAAAGAAGTATTCAATTTAGGGAAATAAAAACAAAAAATAAAAATTATATTATATTTTCAAAACTATGCTTACAGAGTTGAGATCCAAAGTATTAACCAAATTTAGTAGTGTTTGATGAAGTAGTTTCGGAGATATACATACATACATACATACATACCTAATGGCTCTAAAATCGTCGGTTTTAGCCCATTTTTCAAACTTTGTTTTTTACTCCTCCAACCCAATCCGGTTGTTGTTGTTGCAACAGCATAAAACATTCCACATAAAATTTTTGAGAATGCAGCTGAAGTAACAGTCCTTGGCCAGATAGATATAAATCCTGGTCGTTCCGGTATCGTAGAACCGACTGTCGTGGGAACGAACCCAATCCCGTATATCAAATAAGTTATGAAAATGCCACTTTTTTGATTTTTGTAAATTACCACTATATGAGAGGGCCGTGTGATTCTAAAAAGGTGATTTTTTCCATTGCTATTTTTTTTGGCCACACCAAAATATACTTACGTTTGTAGATGTGTGTACAGTAATGTGTACAAAATTGGGACACGATATTTTGACCAGTTTTGGATACTCTTTGTTCGTTATTTTTGTTTTTATAAAAGTCTAGCCATTATAAAGCAAACAACACATTCCAAACTTTGTAGAAAAAATGGCACAATTTAACAAAATGTTACAACAATGACAAACTTTTTATTCATAATTAAAAAAAAAAAAAAATCGAAGTATTCAGTTTTATTGCCCATTGAATTCTAGAATAATAAAGTCCAAGTTTCAAGGAGTTAAAAATTTTCGTTGCCTTTTGACATTTTTTTTTTTTGCTAACGGTGTAACATATTTCCTTATAGGAAAAAATTTTCCAAACAAATATCAACGGAAATTTTGAGCTAATTGAAACTAGAATTTAATGTGCTACAAAAATGCATACTTAGAAATTTTCTATAAATTATGAATAGAGTTTATTGTTGTACAATTTTGTTGAACTGGTCAAAATATCGCAACCCTTTTTTTGCACACGACTGTATGTATGTATGTATACAGTAACCTGTCGCAAAAAAAATCTATAGAAATCACTAAAAAAAACGCAATACTGAACCCAAATATTTCGCCCTTTATCTCTGAATACCCACCCTATTGCGAACAACAAAAAAACGACTTGAAAAAAAACATTAAAGTGGCAAAAAGTATTTAGCTCCCTTTCAATATGTATGAAATACCCATCCATCATAACTATGTGTGTATGTATGTATGTAGATAAATATTTATATGCAAAAAACATGATATTTCTCACAAAAAAAAAATTTGTTTGGCCTCAAAGTGCAAGCAAATAAATCTTTATGCAAATAAGTACTTATAGTTGGGTATCTAAAATACATACATACATCCATACATACATACACACACATACAATTTATCAGCAAGTAGGTATGTATGTAAATACTTCACAAGCAGTACCCGAGCTACTCTTAATTATGACACGTCACGAGGGATTTCGGCACCGCATTGCATTTTCGGGGATGAGTTGAACAAAATGCTAATTTTCCAATTGATGCGGTCAATCGATCAAAAATATGTTGCGCCATTTATTGGGGTATTAATTTGATGTGCCACAACCTTCCTACTATGTATATGCATAGGTCTGTCTGTCTATTGTTCGAGTGTGCTACTGGTGGTTTATTTGCATACATAATTTTTTTGCAATTGTAAAAACAAACCGTAAAAAAACTATGTAAATGCTTATTGCCTACAATAAAATACTAATCAACGCATGCAAATTCGATGGGAGTGAAAGTGAATAGAGCAATTATAGTTGGCAATCAAATTTGCATATTTGCTAATTTTTTTGCAAAGTGAAATTGTTCGAAGGGTGAAAACTAGTGAAAGCAGTGCGAGCGCACACATACATACATACATACAAACTTAACCAAGTTTGGGGTGATCGTCGGGTTTAGGAAGATAAAAGAAAAATTGCTGCGATTAAAAAAACAAAACACTTCAGATAGCGATTATAAAAAAATAACTTCTGCGGAAACCAAAGCCTAAAAAACAGAGTGTCGCGTGCCAACCAAAAAGCATATCTCAACTAACCTCCATCTTTTTGGAATTCCATGATTTGATGTGATGAATGAAAATTTAATTCATGCGAATCTGATAGCAGACCTTACGTACGACGTCTTCCAAACAAAGCGTTGGTTTCAAGGTGTTTTAAATAACTGACTAAAATGGTGACTTTGTTTTTTAATATTTACAATGTGTGAAACAACTAAGCTTAACTTTTTTGGTACTTTTTTTAAATAAAAATTTACTTCATTCTATAAAAACATAAGTATATAAATATTAATTATATTCCAACTTTGTACAAAATTTTTAAAAATTCAATAAATTTAGAATTTTCATAAAACTTATGGTTATGCAGTTTTGTAGCTTATTTAATTTTAGTATATAATGTGCTAATCTGAAGTGGTTCGAAATGTCGTGTGATTTTTAACAATTTTTTTAAATATTATCCCTGCGCACATTTTTTCATGTAACGAATGGATTGATTTTGAATATTTTTTTTTGAGTTGGCGGTTTTGCAAATCTTCTGAAATAAAACTGCATACGTTAAATGAACAAAACCCAGACCAAAATTAAAAAAAAAAATTGTCAAAAATCAATGGAATTTTCTTAGAATTTTGAGACTTAAACATTATTTTGGTCAAATTAAGTGAGCTACAAAACTGCAAACGTTTTTAAAAAAATCGGAGTAAAAAGTTCCTAAATTAAATGAAAATTTGTTGATTTTTTATAAATTTTGTACAAAATCATTTTTTCTAAAAAATCCACGAAAAAAATATCGATGAAAAATATTGCGAATATTATAAAAAATTGCCATGTGATCAATTCATAATACATAACAAGTCCTTTTGCAACGGCTTCAGGAATATTTTGGAAATTTTTATTTTTAAATCAATTTAAATTTTCAACTGCAAATGCGTACCTCCAATTTTTCTATGACAAGAAAACACAATTTTTAGGTGTTTAAAAATGAGCAAACAATTTCAGAATACAGTATTCTTCCCTTAATTGACCCCCGGTTAATTGATTTCCCCGAAAAATTAGTTAAAATTATGTGTTATATAAAAAAAAATACCTTTTAATTTTCCGCGGTTAATTGAACCTAATATTATGAAATTTTTAAGGTGCAATTAAGCGGAAAATACTGTAGCTACAACTTCCTTAATATTTCGAATTTCGAAGAATCGTCAAATTCATATTTTTGTATCGTTGTGAACCAGAAAAAAACCAGTTAATAAAACAAAGCTCTACCTTCGAAAAAATGTTGGTCCACTTCGCAAATTACGACTCAGCATTTACTCGCCGCCACCAAGTGAGCTCTCACACATCGGCCCAAACAACCGCCTATTTGGACGGTGAAAAACTCGAATTTAGGATTAGGAGTACATTCTTGACTTAGCACCCAATCACCTCTTTTTGTTTCCGAGTAATAAGAATAAACTGCGTGGTCTGAGATGTTCAACGTCAGAACAAGCGGTTGATGCTTTTTGCAACTAAGTTTCGGAGACACCACTCGCGGTTAAAACAACAATAAATAAATAGGTACATATGTATATACAGTTGTCCTGCGCATAAGATAGCTTTTCAAACTTCACCTAACATTATTATGATTGACCTATTTATGTAGATATGTGTACACTCCTTCGACCCTTTCGCGATTAAGTTACATTCAAACATACGCATACAAAATGCCCAAGTAGTCTACATTTGAATTATGAATTCAAGCCATTTATCTACCATCCCTTCTTCACTCCACCAGCCGCCAATAACAATAACCTCATCATGCGTACATTTCATTCATTTCACACATATGCACATAATAATAAACATACAATAAATAAGTGCTTTAAGAAAAACCCTAATTCTAATTTCAATAAAAAGGCCATGCACTTGTAGGCAGGCAATGAAATTGAGTGCTGGTGGTGGTGCACCGATTTCGCCGATTTTACCGAATATGTCAATATGTGAACATTTGCATTGTGACAACGTGCATGCTGTCGCCCATGTTTTATACATATTTATATTGTATGAATGTAGTTGTTGGTCCATATGACCTTTATCGTGGAGCCACAGTTCATATGGTACACTCAATTCAACCATAAAACGATTTTCCTTTTTTTCGTCAGAGGTAAAAGTAAAAATATACATAAATTACAATTAAACGAGACTATGAAGGAAACATGTAAATTGAATATTTGTATGAACACACAAACACACTAATATACAAATATACATATTGTATACACCTTTTTGAATTACACAGGGTTGGAAAACAGATATGCAGACCAATAATAAAGGCAACGAAACACCGACTGTTAGGAACTTAAAAATAATATATTGTATGATTTTATAAGCAAAGGTAGCCTTAGGTTAGATTAGGTAAATGCGGTAGTCTCTGTATGAGACTCATTTAGACATGTAAAGTAGTGAATTGTGATACCACTACTTCTTCTTTTGCCCATAAAAAAATAGTGAATATGAAAAGATGATTCCACCTCGCCATCCTCTGGACAGCTGCGACAGTAAGTGTCAGTATTAGTATGAAGCCCAACCGCACGAGTTGCTATAGGACAATATCCGGGCAATACTTCTACAAGGGTCGAGAGTTGTCGCTTTGTTAGCGCACGAAGCGTGTTCGACCACCTGCAGTCCATTGCCGGCCGGAACGCCCTTGCAGCTCTGCATTTCGTAGTATTCGCCCTGCGTTTGTTGAGTCCACCTATCCAATAAAAACCGCTGACGGCCAGAGGAGCCCCTCTCACACTATTCGGAGTCATGACCTCAAGGGTACGCCGTCAAGCTCGCTCATCAGCCATACAGTTTCCTCCTGATATGCCCTTGTGGCCGAGCACTCAAAGTAGTCTGATCGGAAACATTCAGAAGCGATCGAAGGATAGATCAGACACCATTAAATACCCTAAGTCCTTGATTGCTGCCTGGCTATCGGAATAAATATTGACTTGTCGAAAAGGTATGACAGCAGTCCGGAGGGCTCCTCCACCAACCCTTCCATTTAACGTCGACTCGTCCTTAGCAGGATGTGAGTGGAAAAGGATCCTTTCGGAGCTCGAATCGGCATACATCGGTCCGTTTCTTCAGTGACTAAGCGAAAGTTTACAAGAATTTAGAGTGCTCTACGGGCATGAGCTGAGGCTATCTATACCCAGTGCAGCAAATTTGCTGGCAATGTTGAGCGTAAGGGTTGGAGTGGTGCGAAGAGGACCACTGATTCCAATCAGTGATACATTATCCGATGAGTTCCACCCAACAAGGACATCGTACAATATTATTGACTTAAAATTGGTTTCTGAAAGCCAAACATTTACTTTGGCTGAGAGCACAATTAGAACGTCTCTTAGTTTCAACTCCCTCAGAATTTTGTTGGTAACTACTATCCAGAGTATCCCAGCGGAGTACACTTCGTTGAATAAAAGCGCTGCCCTACTCTGCTGCGATGGTTCTGTCGCAGAGAATCGGGTGGATGAACCTTATTATGCAGGAGTCGACCACAAACTCATCCAGGGCTCTGACTATTGGCTCAGGCAGGACGTTATTGAAGGATTAGGACCATAATAATAATTTTGTTATTATCATAATGCACGGGAATATCAGGCACAATTTTAATTGTACAATCGGAAAATTATACACAATATTGAAGTGAATTCCGGTTCTGGATTCGCCATGTCTCACTTGCAATTGTTGTTTTCTACTTTCCAGAAGGAAGTTTTCCTCTACAGTAATTAAACGTGAACTGTCTAAGCTACTGCGCCTAAAACTATGACACAGAAAACAAATATTTGTTCGGCGTTGTCATGAACTTAGTAGGCTAAAATAACTACAATCACAATTGTCACCATTAGAGGACTTAGCTTCGGTTTTAATATTGAGCATAATTTTGTTTTTATTCCATAAAGAGGATATAATAAAAGCTTCAAAGATAACACGAATTTCAGTAATACACGCTCAATTTTCATGGGCAAACCGTTATGGCTACCCAGTTTGGATGATTTAAGAATTGTAATGTTTGTTAAAATTTGGTATAATTAGTTTTCGTGCTTTTTTCAAATGTCATAATTTCAAAAAGATTTTCGCTTAACTATTATCGATCAGTCTGTAATTTTATATTTCTCCGCTTTATATTAAAATGACAATTTTTAGGCCCTGAGAACTTTTGCAGTTGCCAAAACCAAGTGTAATATAATTACAAATATACATACATAGATATGTATGAATCGAAAACGTATGTATGTATGTTTTAAACGGACACGGACAATTCAATTTCATTTATGAGCGTACAGTTGAAATATGCTTTTAAAATTGATATGAAATTGAAGTGGAAAATTGTAAAATGGACTGAAACGAATTGTTTGTCATAAATGAACGAAGTTCAATAGCACTTTAGCAAATTTTGATATATTGATATGACGGCAGAATAATTGGGAAAAAGCGTGAATTGGTCATTAAAAATTAAATGTTTTGCTATTTTCGATAGTTCAATAAAGGCTGTATAAAATGTGGGTGGTATTCGCTTGCAGTCACGGGGTGGTTAAAATAATTATTTACATAAATACATATGTACATACTTTCGTATATACATACATACATACATTTATAGATACATACATATATGTATACTTCCCGTGCATGCAAAGTTGACCTTTCGTCAGGCAATGATGTCCAAAGCTAATTAGATTTGATTCATATGCATATCTAGAGCTACTAGCGTTTGGTGGTTGAAATAAACTTACATTTTTCGTTCAAATCAAATCTCAATTTTTACATTAATCATTTAAGAATACGTTCTATATTCTAATGCTGCGCTTTGTAACCTTATTTTTTATTTTTTTGTTTGATTGTTATGTCGACTACTAAATATCTTATCAATTGATTACCATTCGACAGATGCCACAGTTTCTATTTCCTGTTTTTTTTTTTTGAAGTTTTTTAAGGCAACTATCCATTCAAAATGCATACAAATTTGTTTTACAATACAAAATTCCATGATAATCGCCAATTTTGCAATCTCTGAAGAAGATCAGCGTGGTATAAATGGTAAACCCTTATCTGCTTACCGCTACAAAAACACTTTATGTCGGTGTGTTAATTTGATTAATTGCTTGCGGTTCTTTGTGTGCGCGGTTGCGGACACACAACAAAAAAAAGGGGTGGGTTAGCTTATTGTTTGGAAAATAGGTTTCGTATGTTTAAAAAACAGGATCGCAGGGGATTATTTACAATAGAATTAAATTTCAATTGTAACTTTTGGCGTGATAAGTGTTTCGACCGCTGTTAATGTTGTGGGGTGGTGCAAGGTGGACAGATGTAAGCACTTGTAGTAACATACATACATACATAGATATATATTCACATGTACATATTTGTTCATACTTATACATACAGAGAGTGGCTTTTTTTATGATATTCTCAAATGTTTTGCATGCTAAATATTTTTAGTTATTTTTTTACATACCGGCAAATCAAAATTTCAATAGTTGTACAAACATTATGAAAAACCAATAAATATTCAGGAAAAATTAAAATTCAATCAACTTTCAGATATAAATAAAATTCAATAAATTTTCAGAAAAAATTTAAATTTGTTTGATCAGAACTTAAAAAAAATGTTCTAGTATATAATTTTATAAAATAAGATTCAAATTTGAAATAGCTAAAAATTCTCTTTGATTTTTGATGATTCTTTTAACTAGCGGTCTCTTAATGGAAAAAATACGCACCACTGCCAGAAAACAAAATTATCAAATATCCAAGGGATTTCAAATTTGCATCTTATTTTACAATACCGTCTACTAGATTTTTTTTAATAATTCTGATGAAAAGTTTCGAAATTATTTTATCCAGTGGTTTTTTTTTTAATATAGTTTAGTAGCCGTATGCATCAAAGTTTCATCAGTTTTACAAAATTTAAGGAAATTCAAAATTTTTTTAGAAAAATGTAAATTTTTTTAGTAGAGTTAAGAAAAAACATTTCCATTATAGTATTTTATACAAGGCGAATTTATAGAAGGTGATGGCATAAGAGCAGCTGATTTGATTTTTTTTTATTCACCTACATGTATTTTGTTTTTGCTTTTGCGTATGAGCTTTCAAAAGCCGTAAAAGCAAAAACAAAATGTATTTAAATTTTGGCAACTCTTACGCAGAAACAAAAACAAAATACATAGGAATTTTGTAGTTGTATTTATAACACCACCTTGTATGGATTCGCCTTGATTTTATAGTTCATTTAATTTTTGAAATAGCTTGCACTGATTTTTGATAATTTTTTTAACTAGAAGTCTCGAGCATTTTTTTCATATAGCACATGCACGAAATATTCTTTCGAAATATTCAAGAAAAACAATTTTCAAAAATCAGCGCGAATTTTTAACCACATTATACTTGTACAAAATCATTGGCGGCCGCCGTTGACAGAAATCATCGGTATCATATCTTTGTGAACCGAAATTAATCGTGAATTAAAATGCAAGCGAAATGGACATCTTCTAATTTTTTCTGACGAAGTGCATTTTTATCGCGTCGCTGCTTTGTCAAGATGGAAAACTGAGGAGCTCTGAGATCGGAAAACCAGCACGTAGTCGTCGAGAACCTAATGCATCCTCAGAGAGTTAAGGTTTGGAAAATTTTTTCTTTGAAAATACTGGCGTTTCCACCCTTTCGGTCAAAGATGAGCACTTCATCGAATTTGGTTATTTGAAAGTTTTTTTCCATTACCAGCTTATACCCGCGAGTTTCATCCAATGTTTTTAAAAACATAGGTATAAAAAAGAAATTTTACTTTGTATGGCATCTGCAACGTTCCCATTTTTCTCTATTACTATGGTAATATAACAAAAATCTTCACACAAAATTCCTGTACCTTATCTAAAAAACTTCCAAAGATTTGCTGTATAAAATTTCCGCTTTCATGGGATGCTCCACGCCCCCCTTTTTCAATAACTCTGGCTTTTCGCCATAAGTGTATCGGATTGATTTCATTTATCTCCAAATCAAATTCTAGTATTCTATAACAAATACCTCCAGAGATATGCAGTATGAAAAATTCAGTTCAGGTGCCACCCTCCCTATATGCCAAGCTATATATCAAACTTATTTTCAGTCTACGACCAACATTTTTGATGTCCTTAGTTTTCTTTAAAAAAAATGAAGATATTTTTGTAACAGTAACTTTGCTCAAATTATTCCAGCTTACGGTAAAATTCCGAGTGGAAATTGCAAAAACCGATGGCTGGCCGCAACCTTTTCCTAACGATGTTTGCTAATTTTTCTTTAAGTTTGCAAATTATTAAATTTAACTTAAAATAGGAAATGTGATATGTGAAGTACCATTAAATTTGAACAAGTAAATGTAAGTACATTTGTATATACATATACATACATACATACATATATACATATTTTGAAATATTCACGATTTTTAGGTATTCATGTTTTTGCGTTAGCAACGCTTACAAAACCCCGCTTATTCTCACTTCAGAATGATTTAAGAAATTTTTACATTATAATAACTTTTACTTTTAACGTACAAATCTTATAACGCATACATTATATGCACACATACATAAATACATACATGAAAAAAATTAACATCACTATGCGTGCAAATTCATTGGTATCGGTAAACACAAACTGAAAAAAGGATATTTTACGAGTTCAGGATTTGTCGAGTTCAGGCTCAATTTTTATCAGGGTCAAAAATACGTCAGATGTGAACTTAGCATATGGAGCAGTGTTGTAACATTTATCACCTTGTATTACACACATACACAAATACATTCATACAAATATAGGTAAATATACATTACATGGATGTGTGGATCTGTTTCAACATTACAATAACATTAGCATGCGCTCGAAACCGAAAGAAAATTCTTAATTGTGTTCATCTGTATGTATGCATGTATGTATGTGCATTTATTTCGCCATCAACGCAGTGACAATAAATCTACTGTATGGATATACCATGCTACGGTTTTTCGCGCCATTTTTTTTTCGTAGTTCATTGCATCTAGATTCTTTTCTAATGACGTTGCATCATTTATGCTCAAATCGCATAGAAAAGGGTTAAATGCTAAACAAAAAAAAAAAAACAAGTTTATAGGAAACTTTTTAATACATTGTCATTTACATTAAGGTAGGTCAAAATTTGCGTTGTTTTAATGTGAAATAATAACAGATACATATCTGAGGTTATATAATTAGTTTTTTTGTTATGAAAAATATAATTTTCTTTATGATTTAAATTAATATAATGAAGGATTGAAAAACTTATTTATTATTTTTACATCACAGGTATATAAATCTAATGTATGTATGGTGTTCATAAAAATAATAGCAAAATGTATTAACAAGTTTTGACATTTTGTCTTACCTTATTTAATTTTAACTATTTTTCTTCACATAAATATAGTAAATTCTATATTTTTTCACGAGAGGAGTTAAGTTTTCAATTCCTTACTCTAAATCAGTAGTCGCTGTTTATAATTTTACTTACTTACAAAAAAAAAGAAAAAATCTATACGCCTGTGGTTAAAAGATATAAGGGGAAAATGCCCCTAGGCTCTTAAGAATTGTTAGACAAAAATAATATACAAATTATTCCATATGAAAAAAGAAGAATTCAATGCACCTAAATAAAATTAAATCGTCATTCATTTTCAAGATTTTATCTCTCATTTTAATATTAACTTGGGCGACTCACGTTGATTTAGGCAATAGTGAAAAAAGTATATTTTTGATTGTTGTAATTTAAAAAAAAAAGTATTATAAGAAAGCACATACATATTCCAGTTATATTTCGCTATAATTTATTTAATGATTTTTTTCCTTCAGCCATATTTTTTGACAATAACGTTTGATATTTGAAATGAAAACAAAACTCTAAGCCAAAGAAAAGATCTCCTAAAGGTTGAATAAGTATTTGTGAAGTGGGCCAATATCGAGCCGAGGCTTTTTTGTGGAATTAAACTTTTCTGGTTCACAACGACAAAATAAAAGCACAAATTTGATAAATTTTCTAAGTTCGAACTATTTTGGAAGTTGTAGCTATTAACTTGTTTCAAAATTGTTCGGATTTTATTTATTTTTTTGCGATTGGTAATACCAATTTTTGCTAATTTTGAATAAGTTTAATGATTTTTGGTTTGGGTAAATTTTTTGTAAAAGTTGTTGACGCGCAATGTATTTACAATGTTCTTCATTTCTTCATTTCAAAGCTTATAATAGCGGCAATATTTGTAGCGGGAGATAAAAAAATCGATCCAAGGTTTTCATTATTTTAACATACATTTTCTTAAATGTAAAAAGTCAAAAGTTGGTTCGTAAAACTAACTTCTAAAATAAACGATTTACCCTAATGAATTATTATATGCATATGTACGTGTGTATGTTTGAACGCTTCTAATTAAAGCTGACACTTGCAAACTTAATGCTCACGTTTTTTGTTGGTTTTTATTTGTTTCTTTTTTTATGAACGAAAAAGGGTTGAACACATTTCAGATTTACCATATCATTTGAATTTAAAGTGTGTTAAAGATATTCACACCAATAGAACACGGTGCTTTCAGTACAATAATGAAATAAATTAAAAACATTTTGTAAGTTAGTTTTACACAAGCAGCCACTACACACTCGGCTACGCGGCGGCAGTTCAAAATAAAAATAAAAAAAGTTTCTTTGGTCCGGAGACGAGCTCTTCCCAACATTCACCATTAACTCAGCTAAATACAACCGATTTACGTAGCTTCTAATGAAGTGGTTGCCAAAGACTTTAACTGCCTAAGGCACCAATCGTTTTCCAATACTTATATGACTCTGAGTATGCCTACTTTTTTTCAATCTCTTAAACGGCGAACAGTCAAAGCTATAAAACATGTTCGTTGCCTACAAATAGGCGCATGTACCTCGTAATAGGAGCTGTTGTAATGTTGATATTCTTCGGGAGATCCTCAAGAAATCTGAGGTCAACCAAAACCCGCTAAATACTCGTACTGAAAGTTCAAGTCGATCTGAGCAGGTTTGAATGTTCAGTTTTGAGCTGAGCAAATGTCATAAATATTTGTTGGCATATGGCTATCTATCCCCCAAAAAGTGTAACTCCATTGCACTATATCAAGAAATTTCCAATTCATAGGTTTATTATTTAGTTCTTGAGGTATTTACAGTTTTGCTGTTCGGTGATACATTTGTGTACCACATCTTTGTAAATGAGGGTTAAATAAATTTCCTTGAATATTTTCGATTTTATATTCATATCCTTATGGCCAATTCGCCATGCATGTATCGCACACATATAACGGATTATGAAATGAAACGGAAATAACACAGGGTTGAATTTCACTTGCCATACTGCGTGGGCAATCTCGTTTCCAGTATTCCTATTCTACATATAAGTGTGCACATGTGCCGTTGCCGATGTGTTGGTGGTGGTGTTGGTGAGCGGTGGAGGTGGTGAGTTTGTTGAATATTTGACTTTTGATGCACTGCCTTGAGTTCGATGAAGTTAAATTTCAAGAGCGGTGTTTTGTAGTAACCAGACAGCGGTTTAGTGCAGTTGACTTTTTGTTGGCTATGTTTTTAAATTGAATTTTGCCGCGAAGGAAGTAGGTTGTTGTTTACCTTTTCGATAAGATTAGAACGCATAGAAAAGAAGTGAATTAGCAATGCTACAATTGTATTCAATTTAAAAATTCTACATTCTTTATTTTTAAAATTGTGTCATAACTGCACTCGTAGGGGAAAACACGAACGGTCAGATCAGTGAAAGTGGTGCACATGAAAAGATCAATTAAAATCAATTTGATTCAATTTGAGAGCGGCGCATTCATATGGATGACCGTTGACAAATCTTGATGCGCACAGGTTATAACATACACATATGTACATTTGTAAATATCTACCTACAAATGAACGACTGAGTATGTGCTGAATTAAACAATAACAAAAGATTTTTAAAAGTTTACAAAAAAAGTGTTGCAAGGCAGATTTTGAGAAACAATAACAATCACCGATTATTTGATAAATAAAGAAAACAAAGTTTAAATAAAGTTCCCACAATGACTGACGAAAGTCTACACACAATACCGTTGGAGCACAACATCGACTATCATATTATGTCACTTTTCGAGCGCTTGGAAGCGATGCGCAAAGATTCACACGGCCATGGCGTTAACAACCGGCTCTCGAGTACGTTGCAACCGAAGCGCAACATGCAAGGGGAGATACGAACTTTGGAATTTTGGAGGTGCGTCTTTTAACATAATTATTTTCTTGCATACATACATATGTACATACACATTTACGGACCGTGGGACATTTGTTGATACGTAGATTTTTAAATTGAATGGACTTATCTAATAATATTAAAAAAAATAAAAATAACATGGAATAAATAAATTTACGATAAAACAAAATGAAATAAATATAAATAAATTAATTCAAATGAAATGACCTAAAATAAAATAAATCAAATGAAATTATATAAAATAATACTTAAAAAAAATGACAGAAATAAAATAAAATGTAAAATAAAATATAACAATCAAAATTAAATAAAACGAAATAAAAAAATTAAATAACTTCAGTCAAATAAAAAACAAAAGGGAAGTAGGTAAAATAAAACAAAGTAAAGTTTAGTTAAATAAATATCATAAAATAAATTGTAAAATAAAATTTATAAAAACCAAAATAAAATAAACGACAGGAAAATAAATTAAAATAAAATAAAATATGATAAATAATTAAATAAAATAAAACCAAATTTAAAGTAAAACATAATAAAACAGCATTATTAAAATGAAATGCCAGAAGTAAAACAAAACAAAATAAAATAAAAGGTAAAATAGAATAGAAATAAAACAAAGGAAAATAAATTAAAACAAAGGGGAATACAGTAAAATAAAGAAATTAAAAGAAATGAAATTAAATAAAATATCATAAAATGAAAATTTAATTAATAAACTGAAACTGACATAATAAAATAAGATTTAAAATAAATCAATTAAAATAAGATAAAAATAAAATAAAATTATTGAAATAAATATAACAAAATAAAATAAAATAAAAAATAATACTCAACAAGTAAGTACTATTTTTATTCAAACATACTGAGCTCGAAAGATATTTATTGTTCTTGAGCTAAGAAATAGTACAAATAATAATTATAATAAAAATTGTTTACAAGTCTCGTGTTTGATAAAAAAAAATTTGATCCAAAAATTAATTATTGCGGAATAGGAACTAAAAAATAATATTAACAAAATAATTAAAAAAAAAAAATTTAATAACTTTAAAAGATAGCATAAGATAAAAAATATAAAGAAACAAGATAATAATAATTTTCTATTATTCTTGATTAAAAATTGTATATAAAACTTATATAAAAAAGCAAAAGCTTCAAAAAATTTAATTAGAGAAAGAAAATTAAATTAAACAATTAAATAAAAAATAAATAAAACTGGAAATGTTTACGAATTTTATTTTTTATGGAAAAAAACTCAAATATTATTTATTTTTTATTACTACTATTCTATTTATTATGAATGAATTTTGTTAAAGATTTTTTGTATATCGAGTGCATGTATTTTATAGTTAGAATTTGGATGAAATTTGAAGCTTAGCAGAAAAGTTTTATATCGAGACTTATGTATATAAGATAAGATATGTACATACATACATACATACATATATGGCAATTTATTAAACACATTTTTTTTTAAATTCATAAAATATTTCATACTCTGCACTTTTGTAATTAATAAAATCCGTATGCACATAGGTATGTATGTATGTATGACCCATCCTATCCAATGTACATTAATATACCTATCATCATTTGAGTTGATTTTTCAATAAATATCCAATGTCAACGGTTCGCTTTGTAGTACAACATGACTGTTACTGGGCAACCGACCGACCGGTTACTGGGGCTTCTTCACTTGCATATTGTTGAATGTCACTATCATTTGCAGCTGTTGCACCCGATTTTCCAGTAACAAAAAAAAAAACAAACTGTCATTCAGCAGAAGCTAAACGATGGTAAAAATGATTGTGTTTTTTTCATGCTGCTCCTTTATTTTTTTCACGGTACCTACTACATACTGACCGGTAAATGTCGCTGGAAACTTGTGGGGCAAGCGTATCAATATTGACAACAACAACACACACACCTACGCGACTCCAAGGCAGCTGCATAAATCCATACACACACACACACACACACATTCATAAATATGTAAATATTTATATTTTATGTATACATGCACATATGCGCATAATTACACTTGTATATATATGTATATATGTATGTGTGAATATTTAAGTATGGGTACTCAAGTCTAAGGGTATACATCTAAGTCAATAAAAATTGTTTACTTTTGCAATATTTGCTGATATGAAATCATTCTTCAGTTTTCAGAATTATGTATATGCAGTTGAGTTCATAAAAATAGCTTAATTATCTTTTATAAAAATATAGATTACTCTATAGCAAAAACCATGTAAGTTAATTAATTAAAATAAAATTACTTAAAAAATATTTAAAAACCATAAAACAAAATAAAACGTAAAATTTACATATTAAATAAAATAAAACAATATATACATAAGTAAATATACTAACATCAATAAAATAAATTAAATCAAAATAGAATATAAAATAAATCTATATAAACAAAAATAAAACAAAATATAAAAAAGTAAAATAAACAAAAATTTAAAATAAAATAAAACATACTAATGCAAATAAAATAAAATGAATTAAATTAATTAAAATATATACATATGTACAATATATAAACAAAATATATAATAAAAGAAAATAAAAAATAACATACTAATGCAAATAAAATAAAATAAATTAAATTAATTATAATATGTACATGTGTATTAAAAAAAATATATCATAAAAGAAAATAAAAAATAAAGTCAAACAAATTAAACTAACACAAACAAAATAAATTAAATTAAAATAAAATGTAACAAGATAAACGAAAATTGAATGAAATAAATTAAAATAATAGAAAATGAAATAAAATAAAGCGCAATTAAATAAAACAGTATGTAAAGTAAAACAAAATAAGATAAATTATTCAAAATGAAATGGCATAAAATAAAATATACCATTAAATATAGCAGAAGCAAAATAAATAATAAATTAACACAAAAAAAATCAAAATAAATTAAATTAAAATAAATAAAATAAATAAAGAAAAAAAAATGTTTTAAATAAAAAATTAAATCAAATTAAATTAGTAATTTATTAATTATAAATTAAACAAGAAATTTTGACGAAAAATAAAATTAGTAATTTATTAATTATAAATTAAACAAGAAATTTTGACGATTGTTTTTAATTTATTGAATTTTTATAAAATTTTTAGAGTGCAAAGTAAAATAAAATATATAAAAAAAACGGAAATAAAATAAAATGAAATGAAAAAAACAGTATGTAATAAAAAAACCAAATAAAATAAATTTATCAAAATGAAATGGCATAAGATAAAATGGAAGAAATAAAAAAATTAAAATAAAACGAATCAAAACGAAATTAAGTAAAATAAAATGATAGAAAAGAAAACAATAAAATAAAATAAAAATTAAATATAAAATAAAAGTAATAAATTATACATAGATACCTTGTAGAACGTAATAATATAATTTCATTTATTTTTCTAACTTCATTTATATAACTATGTATATGATTATTTCCTTATCTCTTAATCGCTTTCATTTCAATTTTCTTACAGATCCATCATCAGCGAATGTCTGGCATCTTTCTTTTATGTGTTCATCGTTTGTGGAGCGGCAGCTGGCGCCGGCGTAGGTGCTAGCGTTTCATCGGTGCTGCTGGCAACCGCCTTGGCTTCTGGATTGGCAATGGCAACACTAACTCAGTGCTTCATGCACATCTCGGGTAGGTGGAAGAGATTAATTGCTTACTTGCTTACTACATACATATGTACATATTACTTTTGTGTACGCCAGTCATATGTTTGTATGCCTGTTTATTACTACACCACTGCAATTGTAGGTGCACAATGTGCACATGAGAATACTTCGTATTTCTTAAAATTAAAATCATGAAATGTTAAATGGAGACTAAAAAGTCGGTTTCGGTTTGGTTATAAATTGTAATGTTTCCCGAATTCATGGCAATGTGTAAAATGCATTCATAAAACTTCAAATAATAATAATTTTTGGCAACTTTATTGGAGTGGCTTAGAAAACAAAAAAAAAAATTAAATCTTCTTTTTAAAGGGCTTTAAATTTTTTATTTCATACATTTCTTGTAAAAATTAAAAAAAAAATGAACTTCCAATTTCCGAATCCAAATTCCAATCGGTTCTAAAATAATAAGCTTATACTTTATTTTATTTATTATATTTGATTTACTCCATTTTATTATTCTTTTATTTCGCTTAATTTTATTTTACAGTTGTTATTTTTTATTTAATTTTAAATTATTTTATTTTGTATTATTTTATGCACATCTTATTAGATTTTGCTATATTATTTTTTTAGTCTTAATTTATTTTATTTTTAAAATAATTTTATCTTCATATTTAACTTTTTGTTGTCTTACCCTAATTTATTTTAAAGTTAATTATACTCTAAGAATTTTCATTAAATTAAAAGAAATTTGTTTTATTTATATTGTTTAATTCATTTTAATTTAGCTTTGTGTTTATATTATTTTGTTTCTTCCATTTTTTATTATTTTGATTTAACTTATTTCATTTGATTCTGTATTTTTATATTATTATAATATATTATACTATTTTTATTTCATTTCATTGTATTTTTGGTTTCCAACATTTTATTTTACTTTTATTTTAGTTTAGATTTAATTTAATTTTATTTTATTATATTTTAAGTAACTTTATTTTATTTTATCTATTTTTTTTACTTGTAATTTTTTTATTATACTTTTAAATATCTTAATTTTCTTGTAGTTTTATTTTTATATTTTTAAATAATTTTACTTTTTATTTATGTTATTTTCATTTTTCCGTTTTGCTTTAGCATTAAAACATAATAAATCTTATTTTATTAATTTTTTTATATAATTTTATTTTATTTTTTAGATTTAGTTTATTTATTTTGCTTCATTTTGTTCTATTTCATTTATATACATATATATTACTTTATTTTGATTTCTTATACAGTACTGCCGTACTTGATTTTTTTTTTTTTTGAAAATAGAAAGCTGGAATAGCAACAAAAGTGTACATGGGTTCAAGTCCTGCGAAAGTCTAGCAAGAAACGTTGTTTGCTTAATCAAAAAAGTACCAAATAAAAAAATGGCCATAAACTCAATAATACTACATATTTTAGATATTGTGCTATTTTTCAATTTGATTTATTTTGTATTATTATTTTATATTTTTCAATTTAGTTTTATTTTAACTTATTTTATATTGTTTTTTTTTTTGTTTTTTGAATATAGTATAATATTATATTTAAACTTAAGTTATTTTATTTCCGATTTTTTTTTGTTTTTACTTTGTTTTAAGTTATTTAATTTTTTTCAACTAAGTATGTATATGTTTTATTATTGCATACATTTTTTATACGGTACACAAAAAAGACTGCTGTCATTTTTTTAATATATCAATCTGCCAGCAAATTCCCGACATGTATTTAAATTTGTAAACCTAAATTGTTTTATTTTAAGTAATTAAAAAAAAAAATCTTGTATTCCTTCTTAACAGGCGCACATGTAAATCCCGCCGTTACTTTGGCAGCATGCATCATACGCGCCATATCCCCAGTGCGAGCTGCTATGTATATAACGGCACAATGTGGTGGCGGCATTGCAGGAGCTGCATTGCTTTATGGGTAAGTGGAGCATGTTTTTAAATGCATACACACATACACATAAAAATAAGACTAAAGTGAAAATGAAAATAGGACTAAAAGTTTGAAGTTCTCTAACCGCAAAAGTGCAATCACACACTTAGCTTTACAGCGAACATACAAATCTGCTATGTATGTATGTATGTGTGTATGTACACTATGCAACAAAATTACCAACGCTATGCAAGTGTATACTTGTTTTGCATTCATCTTGAATAAAACTAATTAGATGAACAAGAGACGAGAACTAAGCAAAATTCTAAATCAAAAATACACGCAATTTTCTTCTCCATTTAATATACCTGGCAATACTATTGCATTAAAATATTCACATGTGACTTGTAGCTTAAGAGGGACAATAGTTTTGTAACGCAGTGTATAGAATACTACAGTGCGGTGCTGTAATATTTTTGTTTATATTGTACTTTAGTTTAGTTGTAAGCCCTTTAGTCTCATGCATTTTTATGTATTTTTTGGTTCTTATAAAATGTTGGCAAGCACTGCGCCTTAAAATAGGCTATATAGTATTTTTGTAAAATTTTTAAATTGTTTTTTTTTTTTTTGGTGTGTTGCTGTTTGCGTGACGTTAAAATTAAGTTAACTATTGCCAACATTATCATCGAACTTTCGGACTGTTAGAAATTTAAATTTGTATACATTATGCACCTATGTAGATTTGTATATATATCTACCCAGTACAGCAAAGCTATCGACTTTGTCGTTCCCACGACAGTCGGTTCTACGATACCAGAAGGACACGAATTTATTTCCGGCCAAGGACTGTCACTTCAGCAGCATTCCCCAAAATTTTATAGGGAATGTTTTATGCTGTTACAACAACAACAACAACAACTTTGCTGGAATTTAAATCTTTATGAAAAATTATGAAATTGTATCAACTGGACTTAACAAATTGACAACTATTCGTACTCGAGTTTTTTGGGCTGTGAACTTTCCTAAGCAGAGTCAGAGGTCTTTTGTTATATCGTGGCGAATTTAATAAAATATCAAAACAAAGTTTTTGGCAGGTTCGCAACGATAGCGTAAGTATCATTTTTCACAAAATCGTGTCTACTCGTTCATACAAAACAAATTGTTTTACATATATTTCTGTACATTAGGGTGTTCAAAAATGCATAAAGAGGAAATAAAGTCGTAATTTTAATGCTCTGGTTTCGCATTATTTTTTTAGTTTTTGATTGACCCATATAAGATAGTTAATAATAAAAAAAATTATTAAACAAACGATTGGATATTATTCTATGAAGTATTCTGAAGATAAGCAGAGATTGCCGATTGAAAAGTAGCGACTTTCAAAGGTTCTATACAATTTTTACTAAAACTTGTATTTCCACTTATAAAATACAGGGACAACTTTGAGCGATTTGAGTGATATATTTTTAAATTACCATATATATGATCACCCTAATGTAATTCTGTTCATTCTTACATTATATGCATGACATAAATTATTTAAAAAAAAATGCATTTCAACAAGCTACCGCTTAGTTTCTCGTTTGATTGTACAACCACAATTCTGTGGTCGGTGAACGATTGTAATAATTTCTCACTTTCAAAACCGCAAATTCGCACAATTCCAGGCCTGCCATATACTGTTTTATGTAAGTATGTGTGTATGTGATATATTTCTTGTGTGGTGGAAATGGCACAGTGTTTTTTTTTTGTTGCAATATTGACAATATTTTCTACTATTATATTTTTTTTTTATAAATTGTTTTAAAAATATATTACATAGTTCATTCAATAACATTAACCAGAAATATAAAAAAATTTAATTTTCCAAAAATTTGACGATAATTTAAAAAGCTTAAAAAGAATCAACGTTAATTTTTTTTAAATTCCTCGAAAAAATTCAGCCTTTTGGGTCTACCCATTATATTGTATAGAAAAAAGTGCGATAGACTAAAATTTAAAAAAAAAAATGGCAAAAATCCACCATTATTTTTTGGTCAAATTAAATGAGTTACGAAATTGCATACTAAAAGATTTTCTAAAAATTTTAAATTAAAAATTTGGAAATTTCGATAAAAATTTGTGAATTTTTTTAAATTATGTAAAAAGTTAGAAATGTTAATTTATATGCTTTTTGTTCTATGAGTACATTAGAAACGAAAATTTTATAAAAAACTAATGAAAAAGACTTAACGTCAAAAACATTGTAAAAACATGTGGTCAGCTGTTGAAGTCACTGTATGTAGGCATTTCAACAGTTACAGCTGCTTTTTTGTGGTAAACTTAACTAACTACATATGACTAGAGATCGGCGTGAACCAACCCATTGTACATATTTTGAAATAATATAATTTACATACATATATCGCTTTCGGGCGATAATAATTTTTGTAATGAGGTTTCTCACGAGAAAAATGCGTTCACTGATTAGTCGCTGCTTAACCAAGTGGACTGTCGTTAGATTACTACCGAAAATATTTGTTTTATCTCAGATTATTCACAGACTTGAATTTAGTGCTATAGAAAAAATGAATGACACATACTCGTAAAATCATTCTATAGTTTTCATATAACGTATGCGATTTTTTTTCGAAAAGTTTTCTTTTTGATGCCGAAATATGCCTAAAACATCTAAATGCATTTCTGCATACAAAAAAAATAGAAATGCAAACTTTGCTTACAATTTTTTTCGTCGTTAGGACTAGCTTGAAACAAAATCATCGAATAACAATGGTAAACCTCAAAAGCTTTCGTCGTTTTTACTCTTAGCTCGATTATATGCATGAATGTGAATAAAAAATAAAATATGAAACCAAATAAAAAAAGCCACAAAGAAAGTGCGAAGAGCACTACACATATTTGCTAGGAAGTTAAAGACAACAGCAACAACATAACTTGCCAATCATCCGGCCAAGTTAAACAAGCCAAAAAAAAAAACGAATGTGGCTCAAGATGTTTGGCAGATGTGGCTGTTGTGCGTAACGGTTGTGCCAATTTGCCAAGTTTCGGGCAGCATATGTACTATGTATGTATAAACTTGCACATCCTTATATTCAACATATTACATACGAATGTGCCTACATACATACATACATACTTACTTACTTACAAATTGAAACCGTCAGTTTATTTATAATTGAAATAATTTCATTTGTAAGTTAAAAGAAAGTTGGTTGATAATTATTTTATAAGGATCTTCACATCGATTTCCGCAAACTATTTGTTGGTACTTGGTGAAATTTTTAATAGTGAACATTCTTTTATGTAACATAACTTCGGTAGTTTGAAAAATTATTTTGCAAACAGCTGTAGTCTGTTTCTTCACCTTTTCAGCAAAGAGTAGCAGATAAGATTAAAAAATGGCGTACTAAACAATACGCTTGCAAAGACCGCAATGAAGAAAATGTTAAAAACAGAAAACTAACAGTGTAATTCCAATAAGAACTGTTAATAGAGTACAGTGATCGTCTAGTATAGCGAATGGGTTTTTTCTAAATAGCGAGCGGTTGAAGATAATGTGGTCTATAAGTATAAAATCAACAATCGTTTGTTTATTTGCAACAAAAAAAAATGTTTTCACATTCGTTGGCATTAGGATTAATTACTCAGGTACGAGTTAAGGATCAATTGTTGATGCATTAACTCGTAACGACAACGATAACCGAACTGATACACAGAATGACTCTGCGCAGATTAATCCAGTCTTTATTTCTTGATTTCAGTAATTAAATATATAAAACGTATTTCTTTTAACGAATTAACTCTTAAAAACTGCTTCCAAGCAAGAATGATCGAATACAAGTTTGCGTCTTCCGAGCTAAGAACAACTTAAAGTAGCTTAATAAAAGAAAAAATTCGTTAGTATCGTTTGTGTAAAAAAATTTCAATGTAAAAGAAAACTAATTGTATTTCATCATCAAATGGGTGGATGCTGTCAAATCGGCAAAGGGAGAATTAGCGGTCCACGGGAGGCAGAATCGTATATTGTATTTATCATACTTGACTTCCAACTATAACAAAACATTATCGGTTTCTTACCTTTTCATTGAATTTTGATAGTTTTTATTAATTTTTCGACTAAATGAATTCACGCATTTCATTAAAGTTACAAAAAAGTATACTCCATACAACGTACTTTACGAGAGGCGTAGAAGTGCGGACCTAATGCTTTTATTGTGAGTCGTATTCGATCTTGGTCAAAAGAGCTGATCGAACGAATTTTCACTTGCCAATTATGACAATATTCGTTGAAGAATGGCGCTATTATGAGTTGCATAATAAAAAAACTTTATTTGGACTTTGCACCTGTATTTCTATAGTCACAACTAAGGCCGTGTTTTTAATTATACAAAAGATTTCTAGCGCTAGCTATATGGAAAATCCGCCAGCAAAAAAATTTAATAAATATTTTTTCAAAAGGAATAAAAACGTGCATAAAATAAACTTTTTCTCATAGCTAGTAAATATTTCTTCCGCGCACATTCATTCCCATTTTTTAATAACTGTTTTCTTCAATCCAGACAATTTTTTTTTAATTAAAGAAAAAATATTGCTAGTCAATCTGGTAGCATGATTTTAATATCCTGGCATAAACTTATTAAAATAAAAACTGAGCGATGGTCATTGAATGAAACTGGCTGCTATTTTTGTATCATGCATTTCACTAAAGTTTTAGGATCAATTGGAGTATATTTTATACTCTTATTAAATATCGTCTTGGGAACAATTGGATGATTCACAAGGTGTTATAAATCATAAAGTCATAAAATTTTAAATTTCAAATGTTATGTTTTTGGATTTCATTGAAACAAATAATTAAAACCAAGCAATTTTGTATTTTTTTTTTTAAATTTTATGACTTTATGACTTATGACACATTAGAACACCTTGTGAATCACGCAAATCAAATATATTTTTCAAACATTGGAGATTCCTTGATAATTACTTGCTTGTTGGTATTTTATATTTTTTACAGGCACTCAAATTTCCAACAATTAAAAAAAAAACTGATTACGCAAAGCTCTAATTTCATGCATTGTACAGTTGTGCGTAGTGCCTGCGCGTATCTTCAATTTACATACATATATAAACTTACATACATATTCATATTCAGGATTTATTGATTGAATAAAGGAGTCGCAATAGAACAAGCAGCTGTTATTAAGCTAGAATGCTAGATATACAAATTCATACATCCATAAATGTTAGTGACCTCAGGTAGCGGAATGTTTCTCTAAAATCTGAAGTATTTATGTATGTGTGTATGTGTCCATATGCTTGCAATATACCTGCTATTTTGTTATTTACCTTCACACAAATCATATCCTTCCAAATGCGTGCTGCAGGCTACGCATTTGTATGATTGACATCCTGTTTGGCTATTTGAAATTCCAACACATTTTTCTACTACTATGCACACCAGAACCCACCACATAGAGCATAGAGCATAGCGCTTAGTGGAATACTAGTTTTTGCTCCAAAGAAAACATCTGCTTTAAAGATTTACAGCAAGCAAGCAAACAACAAGTTGTCAAGGATTTCCACCCTCGATCAGTTGAAGCGATAAAAAGGTAAAGAGGAAAGAAAATGTGAAAAACAATGAAGATAGTTTTCTAAAGAATATACATATGTACATACATACATATTTACATTATATGCATATATATATAGCATATACGCAACCAAAACTAATTGGTACAGTCCTTTTCTATTTCAGCATAGCTGAAGATCGTAGAGCACCGCTCAATTCAAGGATAGATCTGTGGAGACTTAGCGCTGCATAGAAATTTTAATGCATTGCATTTGTGTAGGTGTAGAATACAAGCCACACTTCCTGCTCTGGACTTTTGCGGGAATAAACGAAATTTCAAATACAATGCTCCGCTGCCGTAGCGCACACGTGTTTGGAATTTTGTAAATTCATCGATTTTTTGGAGACTACTCTTACGTGGGTTTTTTGTTTGTTTGTTATTGTTGAAACAGCAATGTTTCTTTGTATTTTGAATGATCTGCACGTTCGTATGTATTAAGGGCTCAAAAGCAGCGATGGTATCGTTCGAATAGTCTGTTCAACATCTGTTTCATTTTGAGTCGAGCATTCAAAAGCCAAAAAAAAATCAAATTTAAAAAAAATTTGCTACCGATTCATATACATATACTTATATATTCAGCTACATTTGGTACATATGTATGTATAAAGGAACATTTTATATATATATACATACATACATATACATATGTACTTTATATAGAAAAGATGGTTAGTAGTGATCGCTTTTTCCGCTCCTGTTTTTATTTATTTTTTATTTAGTTGTGTTTTTACTTTTGTACACACTTATCCAGCACACTTCGTTTTTGCTTTTCCTTTTTTTCTTGTGAGACACGTTCTGTCGATGAACTCACTTTTGGCGCTCATCTTTCGCAGCTGCATCGGGGGACGGACTTTTGTCTCTTCAACGTTTGCATCTGCGCGCGCATACTCTTACCCGACAGCGGATTAATGATTCGAAAAACATGTGGCAAACCAAAGTCAAGACGAAAAAATAAATGTATTACTTAAATTATTGTACTACATATGAATGCACATATACATACATACATATGTTAGTATGCATGTATGTATGTATATGTATGTGTAGTGCAACTCTGCTTAAGTTTGTTTGTATCCATTTCAAAAAGTGAGTGTTTTCAGCTGCATACAGTAAATTTCTCGCTTTTTTAAGGATTGTAATAAGTGTGCTTAAAATAAACATTTACATACAGTGGGTGCCAATGAAAATAGTACATTGAATTTTTTTTTTAATATTTTGAAAAATTTCCTTAAAAAATCGTATTAAAACCTAAAATATACAAATAAAAAACATTAGACTTTTTACAGAACATTACCAACTTTTTAATCAAAGTTTGGAGACTTGCTTTGGAAATTGTATACGGAGGGTTTTTCAATATTTGGAAAGTTTTTTTTTGTAAATTTTTCTTTTAAACCGTATTGAAACAAAACCCATATAAACTTAAGTATGTATGTACAGTGAAGACTCGGACGTTACAGGATTAAAAAAAATATACATATTTTAAATGTTATCAAAATGTCAAACTTTTTAATCAGAATTTTGAGACCTTTTTTGGTTTTTCTTTTTTTTAATATTTCGTAAGTTTTAGTGGTTTTATTAAAAAAAAAAAAAAACACAAAAAACATAAAAAAGACCCAGACTCTTTACCGAACTTAAAAAATACTGTTCATAAAAATTTCAAATTTTTTTGTCAGAATTTTTTCAATATGTCGAAAAATTCTCTAGGTAATTTTTTGTAAAAATCATATTAAAACGAAAAAAAAAATATTCATCACATAATTCGAACTTTTTAATCAGAATTTAAAGGCTCGTTTCTCGTAATGCACTTTTATAGCCCTTTTTAGTATCATAAAGTGAGAGTTTCAGATGGCTAAAAATTACCTTTGTTTTGTGATAATTTTTTTTTTGCTGAGGGTGTTGCACATTTTCTTCCATATAAAAAATTTCGAACACGTGTTAGAAAACCAAAACACTGCCAGCCAAAAAATATCAAAAATCAGCGTTAATTTTTAGACACTTATTCTAGAAAAATTCAATTCTACAAAACTGTTTACAAAAAATTGAATTTCTAAAAACTTTGATTAAAAAAATTAAAATTTTATGAATATTTCCTTCTTCCTACTTCTCTAAAATGAATTTTCTGCCGATTTATTAAATTTTGCGACAAGTTGGATTAAGGCTCCCACAGCGTAGCGCCAGCGAAATTCGCACCCATCTATTTTGCGCGGATGCAACGAATACGCAGTGCGTCTGTGTGCTGCCAATATTTCACGTTGGTGCAGGGAGGACACCCATCTTTATACCAAGTTAGTGGTTTCTTTTATCTGGGATTTCGAAGGAAGTTTATTTATAGTGCGAGCTTATATTGCTCTTCTTTCCAGCTTGGATTTAAGAGAAATTTACTTTGAAAAATTTAGCCACTCACCGCTTTTAATTCTTAACAATTTGAAAAATAATTTGGGTGGACAAAGATTTGAGAATGAAGAAACTGACTTCAAAGCGAATACGTTTAGAGATTTTTCTGTAATCACTAGTGTCAACTGTGACTTGTGAAGAAAACTTACACCGTGCTCTGCTTGCCCGAAAAATTTATAAAGACAAATATACTTTAAGCTTTGCACAATATTAATATGCACAACCTAATATCGTTTTTTAAACATTCACTATGCATACATTTAAAATATGATAAATTGTGAGCCGGATGTAGAAAAAAAATTCCATAATATCCATTTAATTTATACCTACATATTTGTTATTGAGAGGTTATACTCAATTTGGTACTTCTCAGAATTTGATATTAAATACCCTTCAAAAAGTGTATAAAACCATTCAATGGTAAAAGCGTTGAGTGCCTTTGCTGGAAGGGTGGCAATCTTAAGTGGCTCAATCTTGTGCTACAGTGGTGTGGTCTTTTATGTTATTATCAAATTGCACTTGTAAATAATACACAACACAATGAGTGGAAAATATTAAAACCAAGTATGTTAAGAAATTCACAGTGGCACTGTTCAAAAACGTTTCTTATAAATCACAGAGTACATACATACATATGTATGTACATTTTCTTCTTCTAAATAAAATGCTATGCAGTTACTACAACAATCGACCACATATCAATTTTTTTAATAATATTCACAATGCTTTCTATTATACATTTGTTCGTTAATACGCTATGGTATTCAAATAATCAGGCTCGTGTTAGAAAAAAGCAGATCGAGGAAGATCTACACAGCTTAACCCTAATATAGATTTTATCGTAACTCGGAACCGCGCCGCCCTAGATATCTCAGATGCCACAAGGAGTATTGTGCTTCTTAGTTACATCAGGGGAAAAATCTCCTAACATTGGTTAAGCTTGGCTCACTGCAAGTGGAAGAACCTACAATCGTGCAAGGTCTATACAAGAACCCGCGACCCTCTTTCAATGCCAAAAGAACTTCAACTGTCATCAAAATGAATCGGGCCGATGTTTACAGGTTAACTGCAGTTTTCACAGGGCACTGGGTACTCATGATGTCCGAATTAGATTGAAATACAGTACCAATTGTCGCGGCTATAAATTACAAGTTGCGGAAAAAATGCTGAAACATCTCATCTGTAGCCGTCCAGATTTTTGCAGAACTGCAATGAGATTTCTGGGCAAATCCTATTTTGGAGGTGTGAAAGAGCTTGGCAATGTGGATTCAAAAGATTTGGTTGAGTTCTTGAACTCTGCGGGCTGGATCAAAGAAAATGCGAGGGGTTTATTATCTTTATTTTCTAATTTCTTCTTCATTCTTTTTTCTATTTCTGGTTCGATTCATATGTTGTATTAAAACGGCTACACCTCACCACTACAACCAACTAATCGACCTCATTTTGGTTTCGAAAGTAGCATTATTCGATTCTAAGTATGTATCTACAGTGGTTTCCTTCTAATAAGTTCATTCACTTCAGTACGGGATAGATACGGAAATTAAACACGATTTTTTTCTTTTTTAATCCAAAATCGTGTGTCAAATACCCTATTTTGTAAATTTTAGTTTTATGGCGCTTAATATGTATGTGATTGACCCGAATATTTCAGCATTTTTAAGAATTTTTTCATAGATATGTATATACACATCGATTCATATGTGTACATATGCACACAAGTATGAGTGTAAAAAATTAAAATGCGTAGTGTGACTTCTCGTTTCCGATATATTTGTTAAATTAGCGCGAGCCTTTGTTCATTTCACATACGACTTTAGTCCGTTTTCTTGCATTAATTTGCTTTTATGCAGGCAATAAATGCAGTGGATACAAACCGGGTGTGGGAATTGAAATTGAGACTTTTTAAAATGACAACACTTAATATTTTTAAGTATATGGTTTTAACAAACAAAGTTAAGGAATAGGATACCAAAGCAGAAATTCTAAAGAAGAAACGGAAAAAACGAACAGATGATAGAATGATTGAAGATTTTGTTTGTGTGAAAAAAATATCAGCATAAAAGGAAAATACTTTTATGACGTCAGTGAATGAGTGGATGCTGTCAAACCGACAAAGACGAGATTAGTAGTACGCGAATGGCGCAATTTTTTATTTTATCATTCTTATCGCTGTAGCAAGCTTATTTGTTGCCGGCAGAAAATACTTCTTTAACTATACAGGCGTAGAGTTGCTTTTAAAAATAAGGGCTCATTTCACTTGCAACACCCAGTACATACCTTGGTCTCGGTTAAATGATAATAAAAAAAATAAACGAATCCCAATTTAAGAAAGAACGTGCACATCGTGGCGGCATGACAATAAGGCGGCGCTCCAACTGACAGCTGCATCTGCTCGCTCCAGCAAACCGAAACCCAGTAGTGATAAGTACGACACTTTCCAAAAAAAAAATTAGTTCTTTGCAATACTCTACAAGTTATACATTAGCGATATTAGAGCCTTTGAGTAGCCTCTAAATATTTATAGCCTAATACAAAATGATAGCTGTTTTGTTGCTGGCTCAAAAACTACTGAATGGATTTTAGTGAATCTTTCGTAGTTTAGTCCTTAGACAAGTGATTACAATTTAGCCTATTATTTCACCCGCTAAGTGGCACTGTAATCAATATATTTAGAAGAGCCGTAATAGAAATTTAAGAAGACTGGAAACGACAAATTTGGACTTGACTTTAGACACAGCAGATAACCTAATCAAGGAAACAATTAACTAGACAAATCTAATACGGTTAACAGGGGTGGGATCACCGGGAACTAGGTGTGGATTTTGTCTAATCCGAATGGGACTAGTTTCACCATAGCCTTCGTGCAGTCCGCTTGATTGCGAAAACAGAGGTAACATAAAACTAAATAATAAGTTTAAAACTAAAGAGAACTCCACCACAATAGCCACGAAAATCAAAAAGTCAGCAAGCGTACAACACGTTGAATTTAAACTCGAAAGCGGAGCTGAGAATTTTTTTAATTCCTTCTATGGCCATCCTTCGCGGTAGAGTAGCAGCTGGAGAAATCGAAATCAAAAGCAACAACACAGAGTTAAAATAAAAAACAACGTACATATGTATGTAGATACAACTGACCGAAGGAACCAAACATTTTGTATTTAAAAATACCACCTGCTTCTCAAAAACCGGCATGATACTTCTGAATTTTGTACAGAAATACGTGCAAACAAATCTATATACATATTTACATACATACATAAAATTGTACACAAAAATGTATGCGATGCGTGCCAAGTAGAATTGAAGATGTTATGTTAGCATTCCTTTGGCGGAGAAGGGAAGTAGTATATAAAGAAAAATGAAATGGTAATTTGTGAAATTCGTTTGCGCATGCGTGCATGTCTATCTGTGCTGTAAGGACAATTACTGAAAAATCTGATTTCATATAAAAAGTTGGCGGTCAACTTGAAAAGGACATGTACGAGTATGTATGTATGTATGTGGTACGTTGTGGTGAATATACATAATTAAGAGTTTCGTAATAATTTGCATTTATGTACATATAGATACGAATTCATATACCTACAGCCAAGTTCAGAATAATAGTAACACAATGTATTTATAAATTTTGGCAATTTTTTTTAAATTTAATTTCAATATTTTTTTTTAATAAATGTATTACTCAATTTACAACAAAAATCATATAAACCCAAAATTTCAAACTTTGTGTGCTTATTGTAAAATAAAAAAATTCTAAAAATGTTTGGCAAAATTTTCAACTTTCAACTTTATTTTAAAAAATTTCTGTGTATTAAACTTTAGTAAATGTATGCTAAAAAAGTCTAAAAATTCTCGTTGATTTAGGTAAAAAAAAAATTAACAAAACTTTTTACCTATTTCAAGCTCAATTGTTTTCATGAAAATTTGCGTACCCATAAAATTTTTTGGAACTTTAGTGCTAAAAATTCTCGCCCATAAAAATGAATAAAAAGCAATGGGAATTTTTAGTCGCTTCAAACTTATATTTATTATGCTATAATTTAATTGGGCAAACATTTGCGTACCGAATCTGTCTAAATGTCTAAAATTCTCATCCATAAAATATTTC
Source organism: Anomoia purmunda (assembly GCA_951828415.1). Classification (NCBI taxonomy): domain Eukaryota; kingdom Metazoa; phylum Arthropoda; class Insecta; order Diptera; family Tephritidae; genus Anomoia; species Anomoia purmunda. Next base: position 13,385,620 of record OX639994.1, read on the forward strand.
GCCACTTCAAACCTACATGTATTGTATTATTATAAAAATTGAATGTGACATAAATTCTATTCTAAAAAAATTTCCGAAATTTTGTGTTAAAAATTCTCATTAGAAAAAAAATTGACAAAAATTAATGGAAGATTTTGGCCGTCTCAGTCTTAGATTCATTATGCTAAAATTTAAATAGACGTACAAATTTTTGTCAGTAAGAAAATTACTCAAATCAATGCGAATTTTTACATTTATTATGCAAAAATTTAATTGGAAGAAAATTTACAAAAATCAATGAGAATCTTTAGCTACATACATAAAATTATTATACTGAAATCAAATGTGATTGAAAATTCAGTGTTGGGAATTTTCGTTGAATTTTGTTAGTTTTTTTTGTTAATAATAAAAAATTAATTTACATTCAAAACTTACCGCATACTATAAAAATTCTAAAGAAAATTTAATGAAATTTTCCTCCCCATAGAACGAATATTTTTTATACTCCTTAAATAGGTAGACTTCGTCAAAACAACAGAGACCAATTTCCAATTGTAGGGTTAAAATTCGCGAAAAATTCGAAACTTGGATTTTTATGCTTTTTGTTATTGAGCGAAAAATTTTGGTGTGAAAAAATTTCCAATTATTAAATTAAATTTTGCAAAAAATTCGAAACTTGAATTTTTATAGTTTTAGTAATTGAGTGCAAAGTTTTTTTTTATCAAAAAAAAGTTCATATCAAATAAAAAAATTATTATTTTAACACAAGTGTATTCGTTCAAAGACTTTTGGGTTAGCTTGTTTACATTATCAATGCAACCGCCACCACCACAACCGCCACCTGTTTTTTAAATATCAAACAATTTAAAAAAAGAAAAGTTTGAAATACTTGTTCCCAATCAAACCCACCATCCCTACTACCACCACCAAGCAAGCTTTCGCACGCTAGAGACACTCATCACGCCAATTTAGACAATTGAATTTAAATTGAAAAAAATGCATCAAGCGTTCTTTAGCTTCACATACACACATCTGTACAATTTTCATGTACTAGGCAATAGTATATTTTGGTATTCACCCACTTGTACAGCTCACCGCAATTAATCAAAGTAACACATTGGCGAAGGGTGTTTTACTTTTTTGAGGTTGTCAAAAAAAAAAAGTTTGTATTGTTGTCTAAGCGACTGGCTGGCGTGCGATAACCCGGCTAATCGGCAATCACAAAACGGCCAGCGCAAGCATATCAATTGCAGATATACATACATATGTAGATATATACATAGATGAACCGATTTTGTAGCCATTCAGCATAAGTCCATACTCGTATGCACATTAGCTCGGGTCTGTTGTTATACAAAATAAAAAGGCGCAACACTATCAGCAAAAAAAATTATCATAAATCAACGAGAATTTCAGGCTACAAAACAGCATATTAGAAAGATGTCTACAAATTCTGACTAAAAATTTTGAAATTTAGGTGGAAACTTATGAATTTATTCTAAATTTTCTGTAAAACTCGAATTGGATTTATTGCTTTCGTTGCAGTTTGAATTTATATACATTTTGCTATATTTTTTAGTAAAAATTAGAATAAATCAATATAGAAATTTAGATGGCAATTCTTGATCTTGTTTTTTAATTTACTACAAATTTTTAGACTTTGATACAAATATCTTTTATTTGTGTAAAAGCTATATTTTTTTAGTAAAAATTAATAAAAATTAAATATAGAAATTTGAGTGAATTTTTCAAAATTTTCTGAAATCGCATTTGTTAAAAAAAGATTTGTAAATGTTAGGTTAATTTCAATTGCCGCACCCGGTTTGTATCCATTGATAAAACATATCTTTTATTGTAGTAAAAGCTATATTTTAGTAAAAATTAAATATAGAAATTTAAGTGAAAATTTGAAGAATTTTTCAAAATTTTTTGCAAGATTTGAAACTTTGATTTATATGTCTTTTTGTTGCAGTATAAACTATATTTTTTTGTAAAAATTAGTAAAAATGTTATAAGGAAATTTAGAAGAATGTGTTTTTAATTTTCTGTAAAATTCGACCTGTGGAATTATATACATTTTGTTGTAGTATGCTATGCATATTTTTAGTTAAAATTTAAATGAAAATTTCTGGATTTTTTCTAAATTTTCTGTAAAGTTTTAAACTTCGATACAATATTTATATTTTATATATTTTATATTTTTAGTAAAAATTTGTTAAAATTTAATACGGACAAATATATTGTCAAAATGTATTAACTACTATTTCAATTCATTACTTACAAAGTGTTGCCTTACAATTTTTGTTTTTAGGTGCGACCAAATCTAATGTATGTACATCAATTAAAAAATATTTAAATTGTAAAACGTTCCCGCGGTTGCTTAGTTTGGTGCACGTTTTTCATCCCTAGAAAATTAACACATTTGTAGAAGTGTCCAGCGGGACTGTCAAAGGCATTGTATGTGTACATTTTAGAATGGTGCCACAACATCAAATTAAATACATACATACAAAAATTGTGCATTCATCCCAACTCAAGTTGACAGACACACTTGTCGCAATTGATGAATTTTTGGTTTCTGCCACTTTAGAAAAAAAGTTGGAATAATTTATGGTGCGTGCTTCGAGCACTGCAACCAACCACTTGTCTGGACATGTGTAGTACCAAAAAGGCATAAAGTGCAATTAACTTGTATGAATGTACTCAATGTATATAGACACAAATATGTACACATGGATTGTTCATCAGAGCGTGCTAGTTCAGGAAGATTATGGATGAACGATATGCAATCGATGTTTTAAAAAAAACTTCACAGCAAGAAAACTTTCGATTAAATCACGTATGGTATTGGCAATTTCTGTTAGGTCATCGTTAGCGTCCTAAGCGTCGCTAGCTGATTGTGTACTGCAAGCGTGCTATCTCACCCAGTGTGATACAAATTCAAATCCCAGCCGGACTACATAATCTTAAAAAAAATTATAGAAAAGTCCTTGTTTTCGAAAAGCAGTCACCCCTCTGCCAGCAATGTCAATCCTCCGAGTGCATTTAAAACTGTAAAACTGCGACCGAGCAACGAACTAGATGAAGTAAGCGCTGAATTATTTTTATATTTAATTACACTGTTCAACAGCAATTTTGCAACAGAGTAAATATGGCATTTTTCTGAAAGAAGACAACGTACAGATCATTTATGCTGAAGGAACTTATAGTCTAGTACGACTGTGCTTTTTATTTTCACATATACCAAGTACAATAACTTGAAGAGTTAGTGCTTTGATACCCAAATAAATTTTTTTTCTTATAGAAAGATAATCATTAACTATCTATACTTTGATCCCCCACCATTTTTCTCACACTTGTAATCGAATTTCCACAAAACGTACCAACGCTAAGTAAAATATTTGTAACCAATTTATAATGCCTTCGGAAATATTATGAAATAATGGTACAAATACCCATTGTGACCCCCCATTAACTTTTAAATGCAATTAAAAAACTAAGACGTGGTATTAGTTTCTTCAATACACATCATCTGAACCATCCCCCTTTTAGTAAAAGTACCAAAATTTGTTGTACTGTGTTATTATTGTGATTCTGAAAGCTTGATATTTTCGCCACATCGATATTTTGAAGCTCTACTGAGGCTAACTACTATATACAACATCACTTTTACGACATTTTGTATTCTCAGCCAAACATGTAGTACAGTTCATTTATTGTTGTTAAATCTATTAAGTTTGAAATGAATCTATCTGGAGATACTGAGAGATTGCCTACCTGAAAGCACTGAATTAATGAGCGAGGGGATTCTACTCCTAGAACAGTGACGTTCAAAAGAGCGCACGCTTGGCCGCCATAGCCGAATGTGTAGCGTGTGTGTACTTCATTCGTAAGGTACCCACTTGAAATCGCGACCGGAGCAGGTTGATCCAGAATCCAAATATGCTCACGTCTCCGTCTACACAAAAAACTTCAATGTTAGTCAGTATTTATTTACTTGGCGCATTGCACTCGGGAGAATTTTCAATGAACTATCTACATTATTAAACGTATTGCTTCCGCCGGATGTTTGATTGCTTTGATTTTTTTTGCTAAAACTTAGCTATTGCGCGTCGAGTAGCAAATGCCACATGCCTAATGTGTAATTTCTCTAAAAAAGTGGGACTAAATTTTCAAGCTTTTAACTAAGTACCAGATGACGCATTCCCTTCAGCAGTGAATCCTTTTAACCACAAACATTCGCGCCCCACACGTATGTTTGAGTTCAGTACATGCCATGTGCTGCTAGCCAACCCAGTTTATTTTTTATCTTCCATGCACTTAACATGAGTACTTTCTAACGTGCGAATCCACTTTACTCCACATTGCTGCTGTGTTTATAAATAAACCATTCAAATGAAGTTTTGTTTACCAACTAACCAACACATTTACGTGGGCGTAGGACAAGTCAGTTGTAAGTCCGTGCATTTTGTTATGCTTTTGTTTAAAGTGCTTTGTGTTAACAGGTTGCATGACGGCGAACACCTCAGAGATTCTCCGCTAAACAGTAGTACGATATACTGTGATAAGCACAGAGCGAGAGGTTTAACTGTCTGTTGTATAGAAGTAATAAAAAGAAACAAGACTGTGACAAAGGGTAAATGGGGATTACAAATACGGAAGAAGCAAAACAATTGACTTTAAAGTAAAGAGCTGAGCCAAAAGTGGCCTATATTATATTGCAGTTGAAATCAACTTAAAACCTTCAACTTACTTGCATTAAAATTTAAAAAAATATCCGTTTAAAACTGTAATATAACAAACCGTCTTAATAAAAATGGCATTGAAAATTTAAAAATATCTATTAAAAATCGGTATTAATAGAGTCACGAATTTCGCTACAATACCAAATCTATACTCTTGATAATCGATAACGATACTTTGTAATCGATGGTTTTAAAACGATAAGCTAATCAGTTTTTAAGAGCGAGCATTATCGATATTTTGGGTATCAAGTTTTTCTAATTCGATATTAATTGATATTCGATTATTTTAGAGCGATCCTTTGAACGAATTCTATATCGGCACATTTGCTCCGATAGCGTGTCCTTAGTGGAACACAAAATACTAAAGAGTTAAAGCTCAACATTTTCTAAGGCACAGAAAAAAGTTTGAGACGGTTAAACATCATGATATTGCCGGCAATTAATTTCGACAAAACCTGAAATCCTACTGATAAAACCGCCACGTAAAAAATAATTCTCAGCTTAGACCTCCTGTTTTTTAGATGGCGACCATGCCAATCGGTAGAAGGACTATAATTTGACCTTGCCTGCACCTGAAATTTCCGGGCGCTTAATTAGAAAAGCGCCTCTGCACCGCTGGTTGATGATGTCAGGAAGACCCAGGTTCTCATTCAAAAGATGGGATGTAGGATGGGCAAAGAAAGAAGGTTATTGAACATTGCGCTCTCTACTACAGCTCACATGTAAAGGAGCTTCGTATCGGTGTAACAGCATAAAAAATCTTTGTAAAAATTTGCTGAAGTTACAGTCCTTGGATGGATATAAAACCATTCTGTGGCTGTGGCCCGATGCAAAATCCAAAATCAAACCGGTGATTGAGGTGCTAATAGCAACTTGGATGATCATTGTCTTGTGATAGCCAATATATGCGAAAAGATAGCCAACATTTTCGCCACAAGACTCTCAATCCTGCTGGCGCTGAGAGAAATGCTCAACATTTGCTAGCATTGGGGCTAAATTTATTGTTCTTAACGTAAAGCTGCTAAAGAAGTCAATGGCTTTCAGTGAGTCTGAAAGAATAAGACGCCGAGATGTTAGCCAACAGGTAATGTACGAAAACTCTATCAGAAGATACAAACAAACAATTTTATCATTGCAACTACACAGAAAAATTATTTAAAAAACACGAATAATTATTCATAATGAACGAATTCGTTTAGTTTTTAATTAAATGCTAAGTGAAATTACTATAAAAAAAGCGATGTACGGGTACGTGTAATTTTCGGCGATTCCATTTATAGTTGGACTGATTGAAATTTTCATAATTGCTCATAAAAAATGTGAGCATTTGCCCTGTAATAAATAGCTTCCACTGCAACCCTTAATGGACCTATGGAACACCGCATGGCCGCGCATATGTAGGTATTCGTGTTGCATAAGTAGGTTGATTGGTGGTAGGCCTTTTGCTTTAAAGGCGCATATTTTATTGCATTTTATGCGGAATACTCGCACTACGGATTTGGTGAAACAACCAAAAAAGATCATAAATTATAATTAAACAAATGTACTAGGAAATTGAAAGCTAGGTATCGCATGAATTATTCTTTTTCAAAAAGTTGAGTATCATTTTATGTTTGGTGAATATTTTAGAGTGTTGCATGTTTGGTTTCTTTTTTTTTTTGTAAATATGTACGTACGTATACATGTATTTATGTTTATCGCGACATTTTGAATGTAAATTAATTATTTTTCACATTTTCGAATTTCCACGATTTTTGTTAAAACAACAATTTTTGTAAGAAGCTACTGAGCCAAAAAAAAATTATAGTAGGAATACTTTACCCTATGAAGTTAGTTTAGTTGTTATTTTATATTCAATTTTTTATGTCACCAAAACTATTTTTAATAATCCGAAGACTCAGAAAAAAGCATTAGGCTCATTGAAATAGCCTTTTTTTATTACAAGGTAGATTGTTTACGCTCTAAATAAAAGGCGATAGTAGGCTCATGTAGCCTTCAGAGATTTTTGCATTCCTATGTAAATTTTTGAGAGCCAAATAATTTTTAAAACTATTTTCATTAGAGGTTTTTGAAAAAAACGCTAAAAATAGATATCTTAGCGGATCTTATGAAGAAAAATTTCATGAAGAATTTTTTATAAAACATTTTAACGCTCAAAAACTATCGAAAAAAACGTGATACTTTAATGAAGCAAAATTGTATTCTCTTCTATTTTTTTACAATACTTGAAATGCTTTTCACGTTAAATGAAAAACATTTTCCAAGACAAAAATTAAAAGAATAAATAAAAAATCAACGGGAATTCGTATTGGTCTGAGACTTGGATATTATTTGTTCTAAAAACTTGAAAAGCTTGAAAATTGTATAAAACTTTGTTGAATTTTAGTAAATTTTGTATAGAGTTGAAATTTTGATTTACATACTTTTTATTATAGAAAGATCTATACTTTTATAAAAAATTAATGACAAATATTTATCATCAGAAACATTGCGAACATTATAAAATAAACTACTTTATCGAATTCTACCAAACTTGGTAAACATTTGGTTCCATTTGGTTTTATTAAATATGATTGTCAAAATTATAAAAATCGGAATTAATCCTCGCCCAGCTTTCAAGTTAATCACTATTTTTTAATTTTTATTTTTTCGATCAAACTTGATCGACATTTTATGACTTTAATTTTTCGATCATAAAACATACATACATCATATTATAGGTGTTGTTGCTGTTATTGTCAGCGCCAACAAATTTTTTTTGTATTTATTATGATTGCAAAATTTTAACTTCAAGAATAACGATTATTTTTGATCAAAAATATCGATTGAATTTGATCGAAAAAATATTAATAATAATCACGAAATAACGATTAAATCATGTTTTTTTAAATAAAAATTATAACCGTTACAGTCCTTGATATTGACGCTTTTGTGTTTAAGAAAAACATGCGCCGTGTATCCCTAAAGGAATACGAATAAATATTTACATTTGTATGCATGTATGTATGTACATATGCGTGTGTTTACTTTTCGCACATTTTATCACCCAAGAGTTCTTGTAATCCTTCTTATTGCATCGTGAGTAAAAATGAACATTTGCGCAGGCTTGTTGTTGTTGCAAATAATATTACAACGGAAAATAAATATTAAAATATCGATGAAGACGACGAGTTTATTCTTGAATAGTCAAAAGATAAGCACCGATTGATTAAATGCACCTACATACATATATACCTCGGTACATCCATATAATATATACGCAAATATTTTACATATGGGAATATGCAAGGCCACCCACCTGCAGTTAGATAAAATAATATTTACATACTCTACACATTTGCTATTGAAAATTTGACTAAAAATCGAATACGAGTACATTTGGTTTATATCCACCACCAGTTAGCAAGACATTTTATTCCTTTTACATGAAAGTTTCTTTAATCATTTCCGTTTTCTCGGCTTAAAAACATATTAGAAACTTTAACTCAAACATACACATAAAATATATACATACATATAACTCGTTAAAACTTTTGCTGATGCAGTTAATCCACACGCTCATGGCACCGCAACGTCCATATAGTACATACATACATACATAATGTACATACATAGCGAAATGCCAAAGTAAACAACAAAAATTCTATGTAGTTCATGAATTGGCATTTAATGAAGGTTCTCATACCAGTTCGAAAGTGATTGCGGCCCAGCGCCATCTAGCCTCGCAATGTGGAAGTTACAAAGTCGAAAAGACGAAAAAGGATGCAGCTTTATTTTAAATTAATTTTTTCTTACTACTAAGCAAATATATTAATATTATGTATACAATTTGTTTTCAAGGTTTGTCTGATCAATCTATTTTTTTGTATTTTTTTTCAAAAATATTTTTTTCGCCCAAGGCAAAAACAGTCAAAGCGGTAGAAATTATAACTGCTTTTTCGGAGATCACATACTCTGCAAGGGATCGAATTTACAGCCTCAGACTTGCCAGGCAATTACGCTGCCAGTGTACAAATGGGAAATGTTGACCTTCCCCAATACTTTCCACATAAAAACCCGGCCATGAGGCCATGAGCTCAAACATTTTTGTTGATATAAATAAATTAATATACGTAGATAATTTTTTTTTGTTTTGTAAAAATGTAATTAATTTTAAAACATAAAATATATAAATCTTGTACTTAAAAAAGTTCAACAAAATTTTAAACTTTTTTTTAATGTATTTAAAAACATACAGTGTCTGCATATCATTGAAAATTATACAGCGATTTACTATTTTTTCTAAATTTGTACTAGAAAAATTTTGTAGATAGTGTTTTTTTTTAATAAAAATATAGTTCATAATCAAATAAAAATCATAAATATATAAATCAAAGAATCAGACGTTTTACAGAACTTAGCAAAATTCAACAAATGTTCATTAAAATTTCACATTTTTTAACCAAAATTTTCAGAAATTAAGTTCAAGTCGGAGGGGAAGAAAATAGTTGTTTTTTTGCAGACGGTGTTGCACACTCGTGCTAGAAATTTACTCAATTTTTTTTTTACTTTTTGCAAATTGTTTTTGTAGATCAACAGTAAAAATCAAAGTCAAACTGGTACCTTAATATACTGAAATTTAACGGGCTACAAAAGTTGGTAGAAGTGACAGAAAACTCTGTTTAAGAAGTTTGAAATTTTGTTGCACATTTATTGAATTTTTTAAGTAGTATGAACTATATTTTTATAAAAAAGTGCAAACAAAAAATTTACAAGAAAAATTTTGAAAGTATGGGGGATAAAATTAAATACAACAAATGCAAAACGAAAAAAAGCACATACCGAAAAAAATTAAGGTTGTTTGCTTATTATCAAATTTATATTTACAATAATTATATAGTTAAAAAAAAATTTTAAGTGTATTTTCTTTCTTCGATAAGATTTGCTCTGGCAGCAACGGCGAAGTCAGCAAAATCATTATTTTATTTCGTTTAGATGTAATTTCGAATGTCGAACTGGGTTATGCGGGAAGCATCGCAATATTGAAAATAAAAAAGACATACCAATTGAAATGTCTTAGCAAACTGACAGCTACAGTTAGATTGGAACTAGACAATTTGCCTACAGGGTATGCATAGTAGGTAGGGTGATGCAAATGCGCAAAGTAAGCATCGTTTGTAAACCATTTGAGACATGCGGCAATTTAAGCTTTTCTGCAAATTTACTAGGTACATATATGCAGTTTTAGTTGATCGGTTTCCCCCTTTGGTTGGCAACAATTAAACAAACATTTTCTTTTCGTTTTTTTCTTTTTCCACTCAACCCACTGTCAACGTAACTAAGTACATACATACGTACCAACTTGCAGTAAGGATAAACATAAACACTTGCAACGAAATGAAATGCGTCCTGGCAATATGCAACAATTTCGGCGATGATCACAAAAAGGTTAACCAAACTTTAACCCCTTTAATTCATAGCTCACACGCATCTATCATAAAAAAAAAAACCCAGCACAGCACAGAACAGATATGTATGTTGATATCAATGTTGTTTGTGTTTTTTTTTTGTTTTGCACATTGTGAATAATTTAATTTTGCATTCTCGACATTTGTGCGTATTTTCGCAAACTTTTTAGCACTCAATTGAGCGCATGTATTTTGTATGTACATATGTATTGTATATGGCTTTGGCAAACTTTCATGACCTGCCAAAAAGCAAAACAGACAGTTAAAATAACATTTATATAAAAATACGCAAACAGCAAGAGTCTATATATATTTTTGTTTGTAATCGTAAACAGCATCCCTTTTCGCACAATGGTATAACCACAAACACAGCAGAGAAAGGATATTTCAATGTGAAACATTTTGGAAAGGGTTGGCAATCAACGCACAACTTCGCTTACAAATGAAACAAATTGCCAAAACTTTTTGTGGAAAATCATTGAAAAAACCCATCATTACATTCAGCATAATACGAGTACGAATATCAACAAAAGGGTTAACTTTCTGACAAGTCGAGTAGTAGTTGTTCTAGGTCAAACTTTTTCATGCCATTATTACATTATTTGTTTTGTGGTTTTCCTTTTTTATTAATCGGTTGATAGTTATTAATTTTGCGGTAAGAGATACACACACACTCGCATAAATATATTTATACATACAGTGATTCAAATACACAATAATTTTTTTTCTTATACTGGCAATGATTTTCATAATAATTTTTTTTCGCTAATTTTTTATAAAAGAAAATGGTTTTTAATTTGAATTTTTGTAAACCTTTTGGTAAATGTAAAAAAATTTAAAACTTTAAAATTTTAGAAATTTTTTATTTAACAATCCCGTTTTTTTTAATTTTTTCAGTTTTGAATTTGAATTTTTTTTTATTTAATACAAGTTTTCCAAAAATTTATCTCAAAAGTTTGAAATTTTTATGTAAATTTGTAGAATTTTTATAAATTTTGTCAAAATTTCCGTTACAATTTTTTTGAATTGTTTTTCTTTTAACAAACTGTGATTTTGAACAATTTTTTTGAAATTTTTATCTTGGAAAACTTTATTCATTCAACAAAATTTTCATGAAAATTTGTTGAGATTTTATAAATTTTGTACAAAATCCAGTAATTTTTGGAAAGTTTGTTTTTAGAAATATATTCTCATTAGCAAACGGGTATTTTGAAGTTTTCATCCTTAAACATTTTTACATTTAACAAAAGTTTTCCAAAATTAAAAAATTAAAAAATTTAATAATATTTATAAAATTTAAAAATTTAACATGAAAATTATTGCGCATATTTTAAAAAAATAAAACGACATGTTGACAATTGTGTGAGTCCCTCTTGTATGTACATTTTTCGTTCCAAAATTTTGAAAATTGTCATCAGTTTCGGCCCTTTGCCATCTTAGAAGTGAAACACATAAATCAATTTCGAGAGGCAAAAATCTCGGCTTCAGTGACTGAGAAACCAGGATTAAAAGTCTGACGTAGGACTCACTCTTCGGTCTAACAACTAGATTGTCGCCTAGGCCACGTCTGCAACTAATTAGATCTTTTTCTATTTTTCGCTTTCTATACCTATAATCCGGCAAAATTTGTTTGCCCAAATTTTGAAAACTTTAATTTCCTTACGCTTTAAAATATAACGATGGTACTTATTGAATAAAATACAAGATGTCGTAATGTCACAAAATCATGAAATTCAAAAAATTCAAAGTGGCATTCTTTTAATTCCATTTGCTATGGTATCCAACTATTGCAACTAAAAAATTTTACCCTACTCTACAATTTTATGATTTTTTCACACGATTTGTGAATCGCCTAATAATTTAATTTTTATTTGAGAAATATATCATTGTTTCTAGTTTTTTTCTATCCATGTGTTCACTTATGTGAAGTAAATCGATATCAAGTATCAATAATTCAAAGTAACAAGATTCCCAGAGAAGTTTTCAGTTATGCAGAGCAATAAAAAATCTTTGCCACATCCTCCAGTTCAAAAGGCATTGATGTTGATGAAACTGTTGATGACAGGTCGGCTCTATAATTACGTTACACTTGATATCCTGCTAAAAAAACAAAACAAAAACAAAAACAAAAACAACAACAAAACGAAGTTAAAACAAAAATTACTACAAGTATTAAGCAGAAATGCAAACGACAACAACAACTCAAGAACTTGAGCCGCGCACAGCTGCTTCAAAAAGTCATGCCGAAAATCAAAAATGCGGATAATAAAAATAATATAAGAAAACCAAAAAAACAAAAAAAAAAAACAGTAAGAAAAAATCAATCTTCGATGCATGAGAGCAACTTTTGCATCTTGAAGCGCTTCCGCACCACTTCTGCCGCTGCCGTTGCCTTTGCCTTCGCCTTTGCCATAGTCGTGTTGTGTTGGCTATTCTGCCTGTTCGGCTAACTTGAGATTCATTCGCAGCTCTTTTGCTATCAACAATCTGGACAGACACCTAAAAAGTTCTCAGGCCTTCGCTGTGAATATTGTTGTATGTATAGTAGGTATGTATGTATGTATGTATGTTCAGAAGATTGACCGTGAGAAAAATGCAATGTACCTATCAGCGGTGTGGTGTGTCGTAGGTCGCCAGGGCCAACGGACACAGCGCTGAGTAGAGTAACGACGACTAACTTGTGATCTTCAGTTTCAGCATCGAAAAAAAAAAAATACTGTATACGAAATTACATAAATTCGTGCAAACATACAAGCATACAAATATACATACATACTTGATGTTCTTACATTTTATTGCGATATTGGAGTTTATCAATACACCTTTTTTCTAGAGATTCTTCCGTAGTTTGTTAAAGTGAAATGTGGCTATATTTGGTTCTGTCTCTGCGCTGCTCTTCTGCAAATTCCCACGGTTGTTTGCTGTTTATTTAGATGTTCATATATCCATGAACAAATTAATAATTGGACATTAAACATATGTATGCCTTTTTGTATATATTTGCACTGTTATTATCACTTTTGTGATCTACGTAGGGCTAGAGCTTAGCCATTACAAGTATTTGCATAAACTAAGTTTTCAAGTAGCGTACTTAACATATTTTCTAGTACGCATACTCATAGTAGGCAAAACTTTATTACGGCATACATGTGTAGCTTATAATTTGTTTATATCATCCCCTGTGGCGAATTTATATTAAGTGGCGTCGAACTTCACATGTAATTTTTTTTTGCTTATACGACTTGAGCTGTCAAAGTTTATATGTATTTTGCTTTTGCTTCCACGGCTTCGGCTGTCCAAAATACATGTACATCATTTGACATTTCTAGCCGTGAAACGAAATCACTCAGCTGTTCCCTCCATTTTATATGAATTCGCCTTGAGAAAAATCTCAAATTGTCAAACGACCTCGAATTGAATTCGATTTTAAAACGACTCGCCCGCTCGCCACCTACAAAAACGAAGAGCAACTAAATTTGTAATTTTTTCAATTATTTATTAATTATTTAATTTCCGTAAGTTATTGATTTAATTTCATTCCTTTTTTATGTAATTCGAAAATTCAAAATGTTTAAAAAAATGTTAAATGTTAACTAAAATTGGGTATTTAATCAACGTAAATAATAAAAGTATTTTATTAATGCTGTTCAGCAATTTTTAATGTTGTAAAAGTAAAAAAAAAGTTAATAAACAACAAAAATACAAGTTTATTAATTAACTAATATCGATTTGTAACCATTCAAACCCAAACATACGTAAAACTGCATTTTTCGAATTAAATTAAATACAAAAAAATAAATTTTTTGGTCCTAGTACAAATTATGTATATTAATATGCTGACTGCCGTGACAAATTCCGTTTATCCTTCTTTAAAACTCTGATCCACCTAATGAAAATAACTCTTTCACTTTCATATCTGGTTCGAATGCCGTTAATTCGGGCGATTTCCCCAGACCGACGGCGCATCGAATTCGATTCAATGAGAAAAATTGAAGTACGTATTGTATGGAAAACACGAGTACGACACGACTTCGATTCGAGCTCACTCGGAATGAAACTCAATTGAAAGAGTTCACTCGAACAAGTTCATCAAACCAATGTCGTATTGAAGACGACCTCGCTGTTTGACAAATTGGGACTTTACTTGTTGAGTACACAAAAAGTTCAACGACCACAGTGGAACGAAAATATGATTCGAAATATAAGGGAAATGAATAGTTGACACTTTGAACCATTAAAATAAATAAAGAATCAAACTTAAATTCTTTAAAAACATCCTAATGGGAATATGTTATTTTTTTCAATCGTGCTAATATTTTTCATGTTAAATTATTTTCATAATTTTTCAAGAAAGCAATTTAAATGAAAATTCATTCTAAATATTTAAATTTTATATGAGAATTTATTAAACATAAAAAATTATTTGTTATTTAATTTGCGTTGCTGAAACCCGCTGCCAATAAAATGAGCCATAAAAATACGAAAAGTTTAACTAACATGAAAAATAGACGTTAAAATTTTCCATTTCTTTCTCAGAATTTCTAGACATTTTTCGAGCTGACAGTTTTTTAGCCCATGCAATTCTAGTATAATAAAGTGCAAGTTTCAAGTTGTTTAAAATTACCATTGATTTTTGGCAATTTTTTTTTTTTTTTTGCTTACGGTCGTTCAAATTTTCTTCCATACAAAGGATTCACGAAATGTTATTTGAAATATTATAGAAACTTCAATAATGTGTGTACATATTTTAATTGGTTTTGATAGCAATCATTTCAATTCCAAAATAACATCTGCACTATGCCTGAAGCGAATATTTTTTTTGTTTGACTCAATTCACTCTAATTAAATGAAAACAAAAGACTTAAGCTACGAACTATGAGTTATACGATTATTACATACTCCTGCACATATACATATATAATACATACATATGTACATATGTACATATATCATGAGCAATGTTATTAAACGGCAATTTCAAAAAAATCGTATTAAGAACATATCTGTTTTTTATTTATCATGTACCAATTTATGCTTATTATTTTTTTTTCAATTTCTTCTCATTTCAGTGTCACCGTACCTGGTTATCAAGGAAATCTACAAGCTGCAATATCTCACAGCGCTTCGCTAGCCGCCTGGGAACGATTTGGTGTGGAATTTAGCTTGACTTTTGTTGTTGTATTGACTTATTTCATTTCAACCGATTCCATGAAACGTTTCATGGGTAATTCAGCTGTCTCAGTGGGAGCTGCTTATAGTGCATGCAGTTTTGTTTCTGTAAGTAAATTCATAAAATACACACATACATACATACACATGTATATGTATAATGCGTGTAAGATATATGTATGTATATCCTCATTATACTTTAAAACGACAGACATGCCAGTTTCTATAGAATAGTTGCTATTTGCACGGCCCCCAGGTAGAAATCAAATCCACTATGCTGAAAGGAAAATTAAATGGGAAGCGATAATTGTCAAATTCATGGCATTCGCTCTTAAATTAAGGTGCTGGGTTTGGTTTTTGAACACGTTCTGATAATATTTCGCTTATTGTTGTGTGCATGTGTGTGCGTGTCGAATGCATTGCTTGAAAACACCTGCCGTTTTGGAATTTTTAATGCGAATTTGATCGAAGAGAAACAGCGAAAATGCACAAAGTCAATGATATAATGGGTGTGCCAAAACTGTGCATACATTTTTTTTTTGTGGGTGAAATTTGGAGTCGAAAGCTCAGCTCAGCCACATATAGTGCTTATCATAACAATACGCCAGATGCTCTTTGACAACTTTATTTATTATTTACTTATTTTTTTTTTAATCTTAAAAAAAAACAAAGCACATTTTACAACAAAAATCATATAAATTCCAACTTTGTGCAAGTTCCAAAAATTCAACAATGCATGCGATGCAGTTTATAGCCTATTTAATTTTGGTATAAGAAAGTGGAGATGTTAGTTTGCTAACAAATTTTATTGATTTATGATAATTTTTTTTGTTGACGGTTTTGGAAATTGTTTTCCATATACAAAATTATCATCTTTTCGTTGATGACCCAATTTTGTATCCTCTTCCAACTGGTGCTTTATTGCACTAAAATTAAATGTACTGTAAAACTAAACTGCATATTCAAAAGTTTTTTTTAAACATTTTGATTAAATAGTTTGAAATTTTGATGAAAATTTTTTGAGTTTTATTCAAATTTCCACAAATTTTGAAGCTTGAATTTATATGGTTTTTATTGTGCAATAAGCTATATTTTATAATAAAAATAATAAGAAATAAATTAGGTGTCGAAACTTGGTAATAAGTCTCGGTCCTATAGTTTTGACAAGCCATATATATGGTTTTTGAACAAAGAAAGTAAATTTTCACTTTGCTTTCTTGAAAATGATTTAGTTGGAGACACACTTCCATAACTCGACAATTTGGAGTCATTCAGCAAAAATTTGCGACTTCAAATTCCAGTCCTTTCTATATTCAAGAACAAACTGCGCAGTTTTGGAACACTCTGTATATGTAAGTTTGTTAAAGTATAAATATGTGTGCAGGTTTATGATGTAGGATTAAATTAAATATCATTATGATTTTATAGTTCACATTGTAGCATATTAGGCTCGTGGCATTCTCTTTCACATCATTTGCTTGTCAGAACATAAAGTGACAGACTTTTATGGAAGGGCGCGGACAATGTGAGCCACCAATGATAACGCTACAGTGGTCCGGTAAACAAAAGCTGAGCCGACTAGAACGAATCCCTCTGTCTACTCTTCTACTTAGCTTGGAACTATCTGTATAAATAGCCACCGACTCTGGGTCTAGATCTGTGGCACCTTCCCGTTTATTCCTCGTGATGGTATTCGATTTTGACGCTGAGGCAATCAGTGAATTAGTGAAGATTTTCGTAGTTTCTTTTTAATAAACTAAGCATTTATTAATGTTCACATTCAAAATATTGCTATCATTTTCTTGTTTATTTTGAAAGTAACGAACATGTACTTATTTTTTATTTCCAGATGCCCTACTTGAATCCAGCTCGTTCGCTAGGCCCCTCTTTTGTTCTAAATAAATGGGATAATCATTGGGTTTACTGGTTCGGTCCGCTCGTTGGCGGTATTGCCTCTGGCCTACTATTCGAATACGTTTTTAGTTCGCGACGAAATTCGCGTGCACATAAATCGAGTGCGGATAATGACTCATCCTCCATGCATTCCGAAGATGAGCTAAACTATGATGTGGATATTGAAAAGCCTCATATGCCTGCAAAATATACACAAAGTACATATCCACGTAGTCAAGCAAATACGAAATCGGCAATCGCAACCAACACTGGTACCGTGCCAGGTAGTGGCAACTACTGCCAGAATCTTTATACAGCGCCGCCACTAAATAAATTCGATCAACCAGAACCACTTTATGGCGGAACACGCTCACTGTATTGCCGTTCACCTACACTCACTCGCACCAACCTCAATCGCTCACAGTCCGTTTACACGAAGAGCAACACGGCAATAAATCGAGAAATTGTGCCACGTCCAGGTCCACTGGTCCCAGCTCAAAGTTTGTACGGCATGCGTATGACACAAACGCAAACGCAGGCGCAGTCATCTCATCTGCAAAATCAGAATGTGCAGAATCAGTTGCAGCAGCGCTCGGAGAGTATATATGGCATACGCGGATCGACGCGACAAACACAGCAGCTGCAACAGCAACAGCAACAACAACAGTCACACCAGCAGCACCAACACCATCACCAGCAACAGCAGCAGCAGCAACATCATCAACAACATCAACAGCAACAGCAACAGCATCAACATCAACAACAAATCCATCAACATCAACCACCACAACAACCAACCCACCATCAACCCCAACCCAGCAGTCAGGAGGGTCAACAGGGCTTCCAACCCGTATACGGTACACGCCACAATCCTAATCCACTCGATGGCAATCACAAATTTGATCGGCGACCAGAATCAGCATACGGCATGGCAGTGCATCGTAATCGCGGTCAATCGGCGCAGTCCGATGATAGTTCATATGGATCCTACCATGGTTCAGCAGTAACACCGCCAGCACGTAATCCAAATAACGGTGAACCGATTCTAATGTATGCACCGCCGCCGCCAATGTCAACGAATCATTCCCAAGTGGGCGCATCAGCCATGCGTACGCAATCCGAACGTAAAGTAACGGCACCAGTCGTGGTGTCCCAATCACCGCAGATCACGACAGGCGTTGTCACCTATTCGACGAGTTCGGTACCAGGTGTGCTGCCACCGCCTCCACAGGCGACACAGCCGCCACAGAATCAACAACAACCTCCACCGCAGCAGCAACAACAACAGCAATCCCAACAACAACAACAGATTTTAGTGCAACAACATCAAACAACTCAACAGCAACACTATGGTATGATGCCAATGCGAACGAATTGAAAGGAGACGTGGTGGAATCGACGACTCTTGGTGTTTGGCTGAGCGCGAGTTTGACGGTCAAAGACTAACCGAGCGTTAAAGTAAATCAAGACTTACAACCAAGGAACATATTCAGTTTACAAAGTAGGTGCAACTCGTTGCGCTTCTTCTAATATAAAACCTTATTGAGTTAAACGAAGGCACATTAAACAGGAGGCAGCAGCAGGCTGGGTTTTTTGGATTTATTTCATTCAAAAGTAGTCCATGATCTGTGAAATGACAAAGGTACATAAAATTGCCTTCTGCGTTCACTTTTAAACACAGCGCTTTTGACGTTTGATAGGCCAACTCTCTAATGCTGCTACCCCTTCCATGTGCCTTGGGTTGAACTAATTTTTGTTATATGTAAGTTCAAATCTGTTTCGGTGAGCAACAGTGGAGTGATGTAACTTCTTTGTAAACAAAGTTCTTTGGCATCTACTAAGAATTAGCACCTATACATTCACAATTATATTCATACATAAATCTTGTCATACATTTTTGGGAGTCTTCATCCTTCTTGGTTTAAGGTTTTTATAATCTTTTTAATTTAATATACAAATTTACAAGGGAATCGCAAGATGTCGTAACGTTTCATAAAAAAATCTATTATTTTAGTTACTTTTTCTATGAAATACAAAGCAAACAAATTGTGAGCCACAGCAAACATTTATGATTTTATCACTTTACGAAACGTTACGTCATCTTGTGAATTCGCTAAATTTGAAAATCCTTCATAAGTACATTCATATTGTTGCACTCAAAAAAGTACATACACAAAAATGATATTATTTTGTATTAGGATACAGTAATTTCTTTATAAATACTACATATGTAGTTCTACATTAGGGTAAGCATAGAAGTACAATAACTATAGTTAGATTGGAAGGAAATTATTTGGCTGTAAGTAGGGGGTGGAAACATTTAAATTTCGACTTTACATGTGTTTTGGACCACCCTATTATTCATACACACTAAACAAAAATGCTAAAGTTTACAAATACATATACATATATAGAAAATAATAGAGATGTAAGTTTTTTTTTTAAATATATTTTTGAAACAACTTAGAAAATTGTGCGTTGTATGTGTATGTATTTAAGTGCATATCGTCGTAACCATGTCAAACTATCGAACGTTACAAAAATAGGGGTATTCACACAAAGCTCGTTACTTTGTTATACAATTTAAATTGAAACCATTTCACTTGTTAGGGGAGAATCCGGTTCGTATCCAAATCGAATTTGACAAAATATAACGAGAAATGATTGCAATATATTCGATATACATCCGTGTGGAATTCTACCAAAGTGTAAAATTTGTATTCCCTTGTAAAATACTCGGCACCTTCGATAGTTTGGCATGGAGATTTACATATGTACATATGTATGTATGTATATCCTTACAAGCTTTATTTTCTAAGAAATATTAAATTTATTACATTACTCTTAGAACCACAATTTCCTTAGATACTATTGCTAAGTATAGATTTTCTTGTAAATAATTACTATAATTCAAAATTTTTAATTGTTACTTACAGACATATTTAATGTCAGAGAGCATACATGTATCACTTGTTAACTATAAGCCATCAAAAAGAAATTAAATAAATATTTTGCGCAGTGCAAAAAATGACTTTAATCCTTTTTTATATATATGGGATTCACAAGATGTTGTAATCATAAAATTTCTTTCGAATTTCATAGGAATTAATTACGGCACGTCTAAAAACTTTCCGGAATCGATTTCCTGAAAGTATTACGTTTATGATTTTGTTAATACCCACCGAATAATCTGTTTCGATGTGCTAACAAAGTCCAAAGCATTGGTGTAGTTGGTTGCCATTAAGATCGGATAAACATACGTAAATGTATACGTTTGACAGTTTCGTCCGATTTCAGATAATCTTAGGAGGCAAATCAGTCTTTTAATTAACTTTTATTATAACGACAGAGATGTGGATGAATCAATCAGTTAAACATTTGACGAACATGCGCAGCTATCAAAATTTGCCACAGATTGCGTGACGTAAGGCTTTTGGATTTTTTTTTGGTTCTACTTCAAAAGTGAGTTGACTAAAAAATTAATATAAATAACAAAAACTGCATCATGAGGAAGAGTTAATAAAAAAAATCGTTCCAGAAACAATTTATATTAAATCGAATACGAAATAAAATTAAATGAATGGAATAAGATTATCATTCGAATTTTTGCTGTCCTTCAGACTCGTCACGAAGTAGCTCGAGAGGATATTTTAAAGATTTCGAGCTTTTTTGCCAGCGATTCTGGCGGATATCTGACAGTGGTCTGCCAATTTTGCAAGCTGGGTATTTATAAATACAAGTTATATATTTCAATGAACGCGCATCACAGTCATTTCAAACTGACGCCTACGATAGGGCTGTCAAAGGGCGTTCATAAATATAAATATATAGACATATATATTTCAAATTCCTTTTTTCAAATTCAAATTCAAATTATAGAAAAAGTTTTTTCTAACAACGTTCGCCCGTCGGCAGGCAACGCTAAACCGCCGAGTGTATTTCTGCCATAAAAAAAGCTTCTCACAAAAACCGTATGCCGTTTGGAGTTGACGTTAAACTGTAGATCCCTCAATTTGTGTTATTGTGTATTATATATGTTTTAAAGTTTCTACAACAAAATTTTTCCTGTGCCAGATTTTTGGGAATAAGTTTAAATGGAAAAATTTTAGAAAGAAATTTTCGAATTATCTTTTGGGCAAATAATTCGGAAATTGTTTATTCTGAATATTTTAAAAAGGAAAACAAAACAGTCAGAAAAATAAAATTTTTAATCCATGCATTATAATAATACGAGTATCAAACAAAAAAGGACTTGCTAATTACTTTTTTTATATTTTCCGAAAAAAAAAATATCGATTTTAGTATTGGCAGAAGCACGCAAGCGCTGGGTAATATATAGTAGTAGCGGCCATATAAAGGATGCCACCGACCACTATATTTAACAATAAAAATGAAGTATATTTAATCAATAAAATGCATTTATATTTATATAGCTATCGTTGATGGTAATTTAACTTGTATATTGTATGTAATAAGATAGAAATTATTGTAAAAAAATTATTGTAAAAGAAAATCATATACGGTGGTGTATGAGTAACCAAAAAATTTATGAATACCAAAAAAAAAAGTTAATTATCGAAAGTTACATCTGTTTTTTAAAAAATTAACAACAACATCTAAAGCTGCAAATTGGGATGTTTAAGATAAAACGGGAAGTTTTTTTCACGGCTTGAAATTCGGAATCAGAATATTACAAGAAGCATGCAAGGTGCATCTGGTGGTAGAAGATTAACAAAAGCGCAATCCGTTTGATACCACATTACCTTGTTCCTGATGTCTTATCGGCTTGCAGTATATGTGACAACTGGTCAAACTGCTGCAAAAATAATTTTTGGCAATGATCTTCTTTTGTCGATTGATTTGAAGTTCGAAATAAATACCGATGATCGAAGAAATGTGTTTATATCATTTTTGAAATTTTTTACAGGAAAAAAATACAAGTAAATATAAGAAAATTGTAAACTCGTTTATTTTATTTAGATCATAATAAAAAATATATTTCTAAAATTGACTTTTTAAAACGTTAAAAAATTCTTCTTCATAATTAAGAAATTTCCATAAAAATTTCAAAAATTGGAGTACAATTTTTGATGAAATTCCAATTTTTTTGTTTATTTTAACTTACTTATGAACTGTATTATACTTTTTTACATTTTCGAATTTCGCATAAAATCACAATAGATATTATTTTTATTAAAACCATTTGTTTTAATATTCCAAATAATTGTTAACCTATTTCTTTGTCCCATTCAAAAGGTATAACTTTATGTAATCATTTTATACGAAAGTTTAAAAATTTGAAAAGCACTCAAAGGGAATTCATATAAGGTGGAGTTGCCATTATAATTTGTTAGTGTACGTTTTTACGCTTGACTTCACCAGGTATGAATTTGCCTTGAATACAAGTTCTCTAATGCTTTGAATGTGAAATTGCTCAAAAACTAAATTCAATTAAATATTTTCAGGTCAGTTTAGCAAACTAATTGTTCGAAAGAAACTGTACGAGTATGAATATTTATCTTCGTAATAAATAATTTGACAGCAGTAAGCTGTCGCCGAACGCTGTCAATATTTCTACACTGTAAAGCATTATGTTGGCATTTCTGTTTTAGCATAGACAACCACCCATGAGGTGGTGAATTCTCCAAAGCAAAATAACTAAATTTGACATTTCTAAAAATTTGCAAAGGAATACAATTCTACCTCCTTGCATTTCTAATCTTAACAGAATTTCGGAAAATTTCCAATCGGACATCAGGAGCAATAAAAAAAGTGGTGAGAGTTGAAAGTCAGGCTAGAAATTCTAATAAATTTCTGGTATGGCAAATATAAATAAATACGTGAATCAACCATTACAAAGTTTCTAGAATTGAAAAGGAAATTGTGAAAATTACAGAAAGGAAAAGCCAGCAAACGAACGACAAAAGTTGCTTCGGGTAGAAAATTGAAGTTCAAGGTTTGTGGCTTCCAGCCAAGTTTATGGCACATAAAATAAGTGATTGCACGAAATTCGATTAAAATAATGTAGATTGTAATTTATTGCAGTGTGGTAGCAGCTGGAAGCAAAGGGTTGGTAAATTTTGAGGAGCTATCAGCTGGTTAAACAGTTAAAAAGCAATGGAGCCGCCCTGCAGTTTTCATCCTTGTGATGAGGCTGTGATTGCTACCAATGACGATGCCAGTGACTGCAAGCGATGTGCTGTACGCTTAGGATACTGGAAGGACGATTACATTGGATATTTTGTGCGCAATCAAGATCGCAAAGCGCCCGAAATAAATCGCGGTTATTTTGCACGAGTGAAAGGTGTAGAGATGTGTGTAGAAAAATTCCTGAAGGTTAGTGGCTGCAAAGAAAATAAAGCAAGATATGTACATACATAGATAGGTTCCTAAGTTTTGTTAATATAAAGGAAATCAATGAATCAAGGCCAATATCAGAGTTACTGCACGAAAATAGACTGGCGTTCATGGCTCTGTTCATATATTCCAATTAATCGTAAAATATGTAGTTATGTTATGCATTTCACTTCCGGGTGGAAAACTTCCTGTATCGAAGGAAAAATCCGAACAAAAGTGAAATACAGAACCAGATAACTAAGGCCATATAAACGAGGTGGAATTCTTTATACCATTTGTGTTGTTTAAATTTATTTAATAAATTTGGGTTTAATTTAAAAAAAAATTTTCATATGCATATTAGGGTGTCGTAAAAGTTAAGGGGGAGACTACGATTTTGGGGGCGCCACGATTTGATGACTGATTCTGGTAGAACTCCGTCCGTGTTGTGTGTGGTTATGTGTCCATTTCGGCTTTCGCGTGCCTTTTTTTTTTACTTTTTTCGCGCCGTTGCCGAGTGCCGAATGCCGTGTCGCGCTTTGTATTCCTTGCAGCAGCAGGTCAGCGAACATTTTTTTCTAACTTTGACTCGCTGTACAAGTATCTCGGAAACGAAGCGAGATATCGAAATTTTTTATTCATGAAAAGAAGAGAGAGAACTAACATTATTTATTCGCTCAACCTCACCGAACGAAACCATAATCCGAAATGAACAGTAATCAATTTTCACCAATTTCTAAAAAAAAAAAATAAAAAATAAGTGCCGCATCACTATTGCTTTTCGCAACGCAATTTAAAACAAAAATATTAAAATCGGTGCAGTACTTTGAGAGCAAAATTTTTACATATGTGTATTCAATTTACTATATATAGCATATATGTACATGTATACCGTTCTACTCTAAATTTTCATGCACCATATACTCTAACCAAGTACATATGTATCTCTTTTTGTGTCCCCTAGAAAACTGATGGAAATTGTCAAATCATAAATCTGGGTTGCGGTTTCGACACACTGTACTTTCGTCTGAGAGATACACCACATCAAGTTAAAAATTTCATTGAACTCGATTTTCCAACAGTCACCGCTCGAAAGTGCTACACAATTAAACGCAATAAAGCACTGCTTGCCAAAATTCATGACGAAGATGGCGAAGTACGTCTCAGCACAACCGATTTACATGGACCCAGCTATCACTTGATGGGCGTTGATCTACGCAATGTCGATGAGTTGGATAATAAGCTACAACAAGCTGAAATTGATTACAGCCTTCCGACGATATTTCTAGCCGAATGTGTGCTGGTATACATCGAGGCACAGAATTGTAAGAATTTACTCAAATGGATTGCTAGTAAATTTAGTACAGCAGTTTTTGTTAACTACGAACAGGTGGATATTGTTTTAAAACAAAAATTGTGTATATTATTGCAAGCTTTTGTTTTGCTTATATTTAGGTTAATATGAATGATAGATTTGGTGAAGTGATGCTGAATAATTTGCGTGGTCGTGGTTGTAGTTTAGCTGGCGTTGAGTCATGTATTTCTTTGGATACACAAATGGGTCGGTTTCTG
This sequence comes from Anomoia purmunda, assembly GCA_951828415.1. NCBI lineage: Eukaryota > Metazoa > Arthropoda > Insecta > Diptera > Tephritidae > Anomoia > Anomoia purmunda. The sequence goes on from OX639994.1 coordinate 13,410,761, forward strand.
GAGTGCGGCTGGACAGGAAGTCGTGCTTGGGATATGGTGCAGGTTTATCAAAGTATATCGCTTGCCGAGCGTCAACGTGTTGAAAGACTGGAAATGCTGGATGAAGCTGAGCTTCTTATACAGCTATTCCAACATTATTGCCTTGTCATTGCATGGATAGGAGAGCTATTTCAAGACATTGAAATTACGTGAGTAATTAAAAAAAAAAATCGTATGCCTCTTCCTGTTGCTAATGCCACTTTTATTTTTTTATTTTGTAGCGTGGAAAAACGTATGTCATCACTGAACATCGATTAAAGGTGACTGGTAAATTGATAAAAGGATTGAATAGGTAGACACTTATTTACTATCTATGAACTACGCATAGGCCCAGTGAATTTGCTTTGTAGGGAATAATAAAACTCGACAGAAACTGCTAATTTAACGCGGCAGTACAGTATAATCAGCTGCGTCTATTTTTGTAAAAGAAATTTTGTTTTTATTTTTGTTATAAAATAAAGTTTCATAGTTATTTGTGTACTTTTAACTATTTAGATATATAACTTAAAAATAAATAAAAAAATTTCCCTTCTGCAATGTACTATAAGAAAGTTTGCGAAATTATTTGTGTATCTGCGTATATGTAAAAATGTATCAATAACAATGCGAAAAATCAAATTAATTTAAATGCTTCTCTAAATGTTTGTCAACTCGTTTTGTTTATTTTCGAAACTTATGTAACGCCATTATGTTTTTCCTTCATCGCAACGATTGTTCTAAGTGTTTGTCATGGTATTCATTTAATTAAACAATCAAATCAAATCAAATCAAATACAAATATAATTGATAAAAAAAAAAAAAAAATGATTCATAAGCTTTCATATTTAAAATTGTCTTTTTGTGGGAGAGTTTTGCACCTACTAGTCGGTGCGCGCTTCCCCTACCAACTGAGTTTTTCCAATAAAATTATATTTATCAGAAAAAAACTGACTGCTTTCTATTTCTGTACTAACTACCAGGCTAATATTTAGTAAATTGTTAGCGGCAACTGCGATATTTTCGGGAATGAAAGGAGCTTTGGCTGCTTGTTAATTTTAAGCCCAACTGTAGTCTTGGCGCTCGTTGGGCTGTAATTCCAATATCGAATAAACGAAAATGCGACAGGAAAAGGGAGGGGATGGCGCGCGTGGTGGGGCAGTCGGACGGAAGGAGACATGGGAGAGAAACGAAAACGCGACAGATTCGGAGTAGGAAAAAACGAGAGAGGGATAGCATGCGTGGGGGGCGGACAGAGTGTGGCAATGATGGTTCCCTACATCGCTCCGAACCAGAGAATTAACGATATAATAAAATTCATACATAGAGCATTATTGGCATATACTCCCTCTGGAGGAGAAGATTTGGACACTATGCCAATGATTTTAAGCGGTGATTTTAATGTCAATTTTGCTTTGGAAGAAGCTCAACCACTTGTAAAATTTTTAGAAAGTAAATTTAATTTAAAAATGAATAATAATCCCAAAGACTCAACAACCAGATCAGGCACGACAATAGATGCAATTTTCTCAAGATATTTAAATAATTTACAATCACGAGTTTTCATTTCATATTTTTCATACCACAAACCAATTGTTTTTTTTTTCTTGAACATGAAAGTATGGAAGTGAATGAATAGATTTTTTATAAATGGAGGCGAACACATCAGCTATATTTTTTCATTAACCTAACACCCTTAAAAATTCCAGAATAATGAATAGTTTCTATCTCATAAAACTTGCAAGCTAGAGTGAGTATTTTCATTTCAGATGCCCATCGAGATCCATGAAGTTTCACTTCTATCGCCTAGCTTTCTAGGCGCACAATTTTTTCTTTTTATATAAATTTGAAAATATTGAAATCGTTTAGGTTAAACTAACCCGATTGATGAATTGAAAAAATATCAGTAAAAAAAATAACAGTATATTGCTGACTTTTTTCAAAACAGATCTATATCTTATAGGGTGAACATTCCTACTATGTGCACAATTCGCTTTTAAATTTCAATACAAGCCAAGGAATGTTCACCCTATAAGATTTAGATCTTTTTTGAAAAAAGTCACCAATATACTGTTATTTTTTTACTGATATTTTTTCATTAAAACCGTATACTTTATTTTTCAGGTTAAAAATAAAAGCTAAAATTTGTATTTAATTTTTTCGTTAAAAAATATGTAGCTGTAAACTTTACTTAAAAAAATTAGAAAAAATGTTGACTAATACAAAAAAAAAGTACAAATATACAAGTAAAAATCTGACTTTTTTTCGGTCAAAATATAATTTAATATTTTACTTTTCCGGACAAAAATAAAAATAAAGATATTACCTTTATTTTTTCGGTCAAAATTTTAAAATTTTACTTATTTTTCGGTCAAATATGAAAGTAAAAAATGAGATTTTTATTTTTTCGATGAAAAATAATAGTTAAAATTGTAATTTTATTTTTTTCGGTAAAAAATAATAGTTTACATATTCACAATAAAATATATTTTAATTGAAAAAAATAAAAAAATAAAAAATTCACTTCCTTTCAATCAAAGTTTTCCATCTTCTGTATATATGTATATTTCCTAGATAATCATTTAATTTCCTTAATGTAAGCATTCAGTTATTCATCTTTTTACAGTATTGTTGCGGACTTCAATTTATACGTAGCAACGAAATGATTTTTATCTTAAACGGTTACAATAAATGTAATAGCAATATAATTGTAACTTTTCACCCGATCAAACAACACAAACACAACTCAGGCGAAAGGATTTTTCAGCCCGGCAATTAATATAAGGGCCCGTATAAAATGGCAGCGCTAGAGGGCAGTTATTCAGCAAATCCTATTTTTGATCTGATTTTGATGAACTTAGAAAAGGATAAAGAGTATGCGATGAGAAATACAAATCCAATAGATGGCTCTGCAATCGAAATTTCTAGAAAAAAAAAATCAATATTTATGGTTCGACTTAACTCAAATCTAATAGGCTTTGTGCAGTTGAATTTAATGCCCCTTAGCCATGGTGGAGATAAAGTTGGCACCAAAATTAGTTGCAGCTATATTTGGCAGATATCCCATGAAAATTCCAGAGTCGACTTGATTTTTACTGCGACTACGGGGCATTGCTTGAAATTCATCGAAGCTGGATTTGTAGTTTTCAAAAACCTTCAGCAAGTACATACATATCTGGGAAAGTAGTAAGTAACGCAAATGAAGTTCCCACGACAATCGGGTCTACGTACCGGAACGACTCGGATTTACATATATCCGGCCAAGGACTGTCATTTCAGCTAAATTCCCAAAAGTTTATAGGGCATATTTTACGCAACAAGTCGCGGGTATCAACTATTAATTCTATAAATTTATCAGCACAGCTGAATGCTATCTGGAATTTATTGTAGCAGAAATATTTATATGTATATATTTTAATTAAAATTTTTTCACAATCGTAAACGCAATTTCCATGTTTTTCACTATCACTGATTTTCGGCAATTGTAGCGAATAAACCTATAAATACCGCGCGAGCTTAACCTTTCCGGCATTGTGTCTGAAATACTGATTTAAAGTTTATTCTCTCTCAAATTGGATAAGCACAATTTTTAAGTATGAAGTTATTTGTGTGTGCAATTGTGGCCTTTTGTACGCTGAGTGAATTATCTAAGGTAAATCCTACACGAAAAAAAAAACAAATTGATTCATCTTTTGCAACTACCACTTGCAGGCTGAACAACCGTATACTGTGAAAAATGAGGGATTCGAACATTTCAATGGATTGCGGGAGACTGTCTTTCACTTGGATGGAATGAAAATCGTTGGACGACAACGTTATGTAAATGGCACTTGGATATTCACTGAGGATATGGCTAGCGATCACTACAAATTTCAACTAGATCTTTTCTCCTCACCTGAGGGCGGCGATGATCAGTGGAAACATTTACCGATGGGTGTACCACGTACGCTCATTTGCGAGGGAGTAAGAGATTTGTATACCAAAGTGTTACAGCCGTCACTCGTTGAAGGTGAAAATACTAATTTTCCATTTGTGCCGGAGGAAGGTCTATGTCCAATTCCAAAAGGTGAATATTTTGTAAAGAATGTGGAGGCCAACACAGACACTTGGCCAAACCAAATACCACGTGGCCTTTTGAAAGCAACATTGACATTCTTCAAAGACGAAGTCAGTGTTGGTGGCGGTTCATTGATAATGAGAATCGAGGATCGTAAATAAGTTTGTCATTTTTTAAATTAAAATTTATTGCTCGGTGGAGGCATAGTGAAAGTTTGAAATAAAAGTATACATACTATATGTTATTTTCTTTTCTCATCTTGATTTATGTTTTTCTTTCATGATTGGTGATTACAAAATCAGATTCGTTATTGAGCTACAATCTTATTTAAAAAACTCAGAACAAATTTAAACTATTTTGTGGATGTGCAATTTTGTAGTCCATTAAAGTTTAGGAAATTAAAAAGAAAATTTGAATCAGCGAAAAGTGTCAGTGGTTGAATTTGTGTTTATAAAGTTTATAAAAAAAAAAATCAAAAAAATTTTAGGCTCACAATTTTTGGGTAAGCAGTTTTTAAATTTTAAGAAAATAAAGTGCATACTTAAATTAGCTAAAAATTTCAGTAACGCAATGGATTTTTTTTTTGCTAATAATTTCGGGTATTTTCTTCCATAGTATAGCGAAAGTTTGAAAAAAATTGTAAATTTTGATAAACATTTTTTTTTTAAACTTTGCACATGGTTTGAAGCTTGAATTGCAATTTTTTTTTTTTATGGAATCTATAGATCATGATGAAAATATGGTAACTAAACCACTGTACAGTAAAAATTTCTTCAAGCTTTCAAACTTACAAATATCATAATTGCTTCGTGCTTGAAACAATAACCAATTTAAAAAATTTCTTAATTTTTTGTTGTTGATAAGGAATTTTGCAGAAGTCTTGAAGTGACGATATTTTGCCGAATATATGTAAACTGAAGTCATTGCGATATCGTAGACCCGACTAATGTGGAGTTTTTGTTGCTTTTTGTATTACTTTTGTTTGGCATTTAAGTCGCTACAAAAATTGCAATTTTAAAAATAGGCAAACTAGAAAAAAAAATTTGAATGGCCGGCGAATTGAGCGAAGATTTCATCATTATAAAAATTAAAGAAATTTAAGTAAAAAATTAATTGAAATTGAATATAAAAATAATAACATTTGAACGCTGCGTATTTCTATTATTTTGATCGTAATGTATGTATGTATGTAGTATTATTTAGTATGACTTCTTAATTCCAAAAAATATCAAATAAGTCGGACTTCCGTTGGGCATTGAAATGACAAGAATTTTAATGGCAAAGTTGGACATTACGCAATGTCCTCACATTCAATGGCGAATAACGGACTTTGAGCCAGTTTCCATGTGGAATTTTTTTTTTAATTGCAAGAATTTTTTTCATTTCATTACCTGTTGGAAATTTGGTCTTATCAAATGAGCCGAAATTATCACTCCATGGTTCTATGGCCCAGAAGCCATGCAACAATGAAGCCACAGATGATCACCGCTGCAACCTGCCCCAAAATGGTCAGCAGCAATTCCCGAATTTAGTGCGGAGTATTTTTTTTACTGTTATAATAACAACAAACTCTTTTCCCAGCATCTCAAGTACTTGGGGTCATAGGCGCGTGAAGCACTAATTTAAATGTTAATTGGTAGGGCAAATAAAAAAATTAAAAAAAAAAACAACACAACCCACTGCATTAGCAGCAAAAGAAGAATGTACGAACGAATATGTAGTAAATGTGTACGCTCTCTTCAGTGTTCATCGGAGGTTCCAAGTTGATTAACAGTCGCGATCTTAAGACGTTTGCATAATTTCTAATTATCTTAATCGTATACATGTTTGTATGTATGTATACTATGTATGTATGTATGTATGTATGTGTACTATATCCATCGAAAGAAATCAAATGCTATTCTCATAATTAAATTAGACTTCATTGTTATGAAAATGTTTGCTCTTTTAGTAGGAAGTACATACAGCTATTGTGTCGCTTATGTTTATATCCTGGTATCGCGGACGTTTCATTCATTTACTTGAGTGAGAAAAATTGGATGGTTCGAAAATATTATGTTATAGTAGGAAAACTTCAGGCAGTTTAATGTTGATGTACTTGACGTCGAAATTTCCATCGGAGGTTAGTCAGAACGGCAATTTTTTGATGATCATCTAACTCAACTGATTTCAGGGAACATTGAAGCATTAAAGAAAAAATATAATCTAATGCTGGAAAGAAGGTTATTTTAAATACCTTCTTACTACACTGGTCAACAAAATGTTATCTCTTAATCAATAAGATCTTGACCATATAATAAGAATAATATATTTAAATTGTTTCACTTCAGTTTTGTTTGTTTAGACTTCAGTTTTTTTCACACAGCCAATCAGCATTTATTATTCAGTAAATCAAAAAGTTAACCCCCGCAATACATATGTACATACATACATATAAACGCCTTTGAAAAAAAAAAATTTTCAAAAAATGATGCTGAAATTTATAGGAAAAATTATTTTTCTTCATTAAAATTTTTATAAGATAAACCTTATATCAAAGGTTACTGTCTAGTCTCATGAGTAGTTTCAGAGATTAGCGAGTTCAAAGATCAAGATTCTATGATCGCACAAAATGTATTCTATTACATTACTTGTATTACCTTCGATCATTATTTTAGAGAAATATTCAATGGACAGACACGACTTTTCTACAGTTTTATTATAGTATAGATAGAAGATATGTAGCTATTTGACTTAAATAAATTAACAAGTAAATTGCCTCTACTTGCCGAAAAAGTAAATTGCCTCTACTTTGTAAATATTTTTGATTTATAATAGCAAAAAATCGTTGTTTATCATTTTTTGAATATCTATAAAAGAATCATGAGACAAAATAAAATGCAAGGCGAATTCATATAAGGTGAAGTTACTATAGCAGCCGATTTAATTTTTTTATCCAACTCTTACGCAAAAGCAAACACAAAATACATGGGAATTTTGTATTTGTACTTATAGCACCACCTTATATGGATTCGCCCTGATAAAATGTTTTTAATTAAATATATACTTGAATATTGCAACTTACTATATGAGTGTGAACCAATTGTTCCAAACACAGAAAAATGTGACAACAAATGTGGCATTTTTTTATAGGTTCGCGTTTTAGGCATTTATTTTGTGATATTTGCTCTTTGTGTTTTGACATATTATGTAATTCAAAAATTTTCCAAAACTCAAGCCGATTGAATATTTGGTAGATCTAATTAAGATTTTACACAAAAATCCCGTATAAATTGAATTATATGGATTGGACGTACTTAGAGATACCACTCCCTGTATCTTGCGATTCATTGTTTTTTTTTTTGTGTAACGAAAATCTCGGAATTCGTATCAACTGGAAACGCCATTTCCATCAACGGTGAACGCTGCTAGCAGACGTGGACTTTAACGACCATTGGTTTCAGAATGCGTCATGTCACAATCGATTTTTTGCGTGTCAAGTTCGGTAATCCTTTTATCAGACTGTGTTAATATAACCAACACATTTTCTAATATAATAGAACACAATTTTCCGATTTTTTGAAAATGAAATTGTAAAACATTTTAAAACACATTTTTCATAACAGTTTCCATATACAGATTTATGCAAAAGCCATCAGGTAGTTAAAAAAAACAGACGCATTCAACAGAAACTTAAAAAACACAATAATTTATGTTATACTCCAAAGTTAACGGCCATTTGAGCACACACTATCAGAATAAAGTTTACGTAAATAGATTTTTTTGCACTACGTTAGTTTTTTTTGCAATTTTTTTAATGTTTTTTCCAACTCTACATTTCACTCCTTAATTGCCCTTTTGCTAAAAACCAACGGTAAGTCCTAGAATCTCTAAAATTGCATCTAGTTATAAAGGGTGGTTAAATTTTAAGGGCCGATGTTGATTTTGAATAAAACACAAATTATTTTGGAAATTATTGTAATTTCTTTTTATTATGATAATATTGTGTGGTTCAATTATGTATGGAACAAAATATCGGCCAAATTTCCGTCGCGACCTCAGCGGCACACCTCCATCCGATGGTCGATGGTCCGATTTTCGATGACGCTGAGGCATAATTGAGGTTCTAAGCCGTTAATGTGCCGAATTATCTCATCCTTTAGCTCTTGAATTGTTGCTGGCTTATCGACGTACACCTTTTCTTTCAAATAATCCCAAAGAAAGTAGTCCAACGGTGTCAGATAACATGATCTTGGTGGCCAATTGACATCGCCACCACGTGAGATAACACGGCCATTGAATTTCTTATTGTTTCGATGGCTGTGTGGCAAGTGGCGCCATCCTGTTGGAACCACATATCATCCACATCCATATGTCCCAAATCGGGCCATAAAAAGTTCGTTATCATCTCACGATAGCGAACACCATTCACAGTAACTGCCTGGCCGGCCTCATTTTGAGAAAAATACGGACCGATGATGCCGCCAGCCCATAAACCGCACCAAACAGTCACTCTTTGTGGGTGCATTGGTTTTTCCACAATCACTCTTGGATTATCATTCGCCCAAATGCGGCAATTCTGCTTATTGACGAAGAGTCTGAAATTGAGAAATGTCAAATGAAATGCAAAAAAAACTTGACGTTTAGGTGTGGTTCACATTCCACATCGGCCCTTAAAATTTAACCACCCTTTATTAAAATACAATGGGCTACAAAACTGCATACTAACATTTTTTCTTAAGATGTTGATAATTGAGTGTAAAATTTGAATGAAAAAAAGTTTGAAAAACCAATTTTGGGAGTTTTTGTTGTAACTTTAGATATAATATCTAACTAGCAATGAATGCTATGCTAGCTATTCTATATATATTTTTTAAAATTTAATTTCAGCGAAATCAACGATTTGCTCCCTATAGGCGGCGAAGAAAGAGTGGCAGGTAATTGAATTTTTCGGGCAATTTTTTGTTTTCTATTTTTTGTACCGGTGTCAAATTCAAATTTCTTTTAAATTTTATAGATTTTCTAAAACTCATTTCGCATATGCATCAATTGAGGAAATTTCAAATGCCGATTTTTCAATTTTTTATATCGATTCAAAAATCGAATAGGAACTAAGAAATCGCTATCTGTAGTTTATACTAAAACATTTACCGAAATCCCGGGTTTATAATTAGCACAAATATTGGTATCCCTAGATGGGCAACATGAATTTGAATTGTAGTTAGATTGTGTTATTATTATTATTATTACTACGGAAACTAGACAAAAAAAAACTCTTTGAGGAGATTATCGAATTCGGGATCGTATGTTTTTACCAACAAAAAAACACAACTCTAGTATCTACCAAACAATTGGGTGCGCTAACGAATTGGCTGACTAGTAATCTAAGATACTTTGAAGCTAACCACCCGTTGGAGAGCGTAGCGTCAACAAACTTATATGAGCATAGTTTTGAAAATTGGTTACAATGAGAGGAAGTCAATTGAAAGCGGTAAATTTTCGTGAGTGGAGCGCACTAAGTCAAAAACAGCAAGAGCTGCAAGTTAGCAATTGAGAGCGGCTAAGAAGCTTAACTGGCAAATGAATGACGACGATGTTATAACCAGCAACTTAGTTGAAATTTGCTCGCCGTGTCAGACAGTTGTAAACGTATGTGAAAAGCTAGAGTGACGGTAATAATTTGATTCGAATTGTTTAAAAAAACAAAGCTGTGTAGCTGTTTACAAAAAGTAAAAACAAAACTTGATTAATAAAAGCTAAGCGTGTTACTTTTTTATACACAAAACTAGCAAACATATGCACAGTAATAGCTAAAAGAGTGTGAATAATTTTCAACATATCTAGTACACACACACACGCACACACCAACGCAGTTACCAAAATAAAAAGTAATACTCGTAACGAAGAGAGAAACAATGTGTGCGTGTTAACAAAATTTCGCTGGGCTTGTGGTGGTTATACCGAGAGTGTTGTGTGTGTGTGTGTTTTTACTTATGGCTGTAAGTGTACATTAACGTTTATGTGCAAGTTGTATTGCCAGTAAACGAATGTGTGACTTTTATATACAAATATATAGTCGAATACATACATATGTAAATATACCTGCGTTTAGTCAGCCCTTTTCGTGGAACGTTGCAACTTCAACTTTGAGTTGGTGATCGCGTTGGTTAAAAAACAAAAATCACCGCTACTGAAAGTTTAACCAAATTTGATTTTATTTTTTTGTATACAAAGCCAAAGCAACAGCAAAGACAACGAACGCAACAGAAGCTAACAGCAAACAAGTGAGACTTAGTGTATTTCTATAACGCCGCGCTACCAAAATGCTCGCATTTATGTGAATGTATTTGCTCGTAAATGTGTCGCCGTTTGTGTTTGTGTTTTTTTCATTTTAATAACAACTTTAAGAAAACGCTAACAACAAATGCGTTTTGAACGCTATTTTGGGCGTTGCCGCATGCGGTTTGGTCTTCGATCTATATTTCCCCCCATTTGTTTTTAAACAAAATTGAATGCAAACAAACGTTTTGGAAAATACAAGCAGACACGTGAATATTAGTATTCAATTTATACACGATTTTTTTTTCATTAATATTAAATAATCAGAACATATGTATGCACAATGTATGTATATAAGATAAGTATATACATATATGTATATATACATATATTCCAAAAAGTATACATGCAAACTTACTTTTATTGCGAATGCTACGATTTGTAAATTCAAGATAAGATTAGCTGCAATAACAGGTAGATATGTTCATATATAGCGCGTTTCATAATTATAGCTCTACCACATATCGGTATGTTTTGACGATTATTTTTTTAATTATTTTTTTTTATCAAACATAAAAAAAAATTTTTTTTTTTGAAAAACTCATTTTATAATTTTAATTCCACCACATTTGGCATGTTTTGCATATTTATTTTCCATTTTAATTTATTAATTTATAATCACAACGCCACCACATATCGATGTGTTTTGATTATTTATATTTCTTTATTGAATAATTTTTTTTTTTGTTGTAAAAATATTATTCACTTTAGAACAAAACCCAAGTTTCTACATTGCGCGAAATTTAAAAAATATTCAACAAATTTTACTCAAAAATTCAACATTTTTAATCAGAATTTTTAAATCCAAGTTCCAAACTTTGTGCGAAATTAAAAAAATAAATTAAACAAATTTTGCTCAAAAATTCAAAACTTTTATTCAGAATTTTTAAATAAGTTTCAAAATTTACAAGGAAAAAATTATTTTACAATTTATTTTTGCTGTTTTTCATCCATATAAAACCATATAAAAATATTTCGCGTATGAATAACGATATGGAAGAATTTTCTGGTTGAAATATTGAGTCAAATTTTTTGAAAATTAAAAAAAAAAATAAACAAATTTTATTCAAAATTTTGAATCAGAATTCTTTAACCCAAGATTCAAACATTGTGCGAAATTTCAAGAATGTGCAAAAAGTTTTATTAAAATATTCAAAATTTTTAGCCAGATTTTTTAAATCCAAATTGCAAACATTGCGGGAAATTTAAAAAGATATTCAACAAATTTTACTCAAATATTCAACATTTTTAGTCAGAGTTTTTGAATCTACGTTTCAAACTTTGTGCGAAATTTTAATCAGAATTTGGGCATGCAAGTTTTAAGTAGCCCGTTAATTTTTGATAATTTTTTTTTTTTTGCTGGCGGCGAAACATTCGAGTATGAGTTAATAGATGCAAAAAATTTGTGATTAAATATTTTGAGACGTTGCGTAAAATTTTTTGAATGTTGGTACATACATATATAGCGCGTTTCACAATTATAAGCCTACCATATATTGATATGTTTTGATTATTTATTTATTTATTTTTAATAAAAATTTAGTTCATTCTAAAACAAACTTCGTGTTAATGCAACTTTGTGCGCAATTTGACTCAAAATTTCATAATTTTTAATTATAATTTTTAAATCAAACTTAATGTAAAATATAAAACAATTAAAAACAAAAATTAAAAAAAAAATTTACTCAAAATTTAAAAATGTTAATCAAAATTCGAATATGCAATTGTATAGCCAATTCAATTTGTATACAATTATGTTAGTTTTAAATGGCTACAAATGACCGTTGATTTTTTATAATTGTTTTACTTACGCTCTTCCGTTTAACGCATGCTAGGAATTTTTTTATATGAAAAAAAAACAGTATACCACTTCTTTGTACCTTTGCACATTTTCAATTTAAAGAAATTAAAAGAAATCCCAATTAGGGCATTCACAATATGTCGTTACGTTGCGAAATGTAACAAAATCTTAAAATTTCGAAGTAACTTCATTTTTTTTTAAATATCACAACTTTCAATTTATGAAATCTTATAATTTTAAAACATTTCAACACCTTGCAACATCTTGTGAATCGAATACATACATATGTACATAAATATAAAAAATAAAGCTATTATAAAAAAAAAAAATTTTTTTCTGCGATTCCTACCTCATAAAGTGTCTGCGATAATGAAGCCATGCATCGAAAAGATTTAAGATCAATAGCCAAATAATAGCAACAAATCGAAAAACGTCTCACAGCAAAATGAGGACACACAAAGCAACAAAGCCGCGACTGCGCGAAAGAAACCAAAAAACCACAAATGGCAATGCGTTCCAAAAAACAAACATTCGAATGAAAAATTTTAAATATCGTGACAAATTGCAACTTAACGCAATCTTCTTCATATCCATATACTTAATATTGGGCATTTTTTGTGGCGTCGAAGCACAAACTCGCGATCCCTGGTTTTACTCACGTCCGGGTGTCAATGATTACAACTGGCCAAATCCAGGTGATCCTGATTATAGGTAAATACCAGAATAGTTTAACTAAAATAGAGACTTTTTAATATTGCCTCAACTTTTTTTTCTAGAACCTACATTTTTAATGATCGTCGTTATGGACACTATATGCCAAACGGCTATGGCTCGAATTATCCTGGTAGAAATTCTCCGGGTCAATATCCACAGGGAATGCCGAACGAAGATCGCTTTCGATTTGATCCGGTAAGTTGTTTTGATAAAAACACAAGAATACACACACACATCTAAATATATAACTAAATATTCATAAGGAATACGAATGGAATTTAGTTAGGGTTATCATTCACTTCAAAAAAAAACTTGCAAATCAGGTTTCCCTATAAATTTACTTTATGTTATAGATTTTATTAAAAAAATATATCATGTGAAAAGAATTGATGTACATACAGGATTTATATCGTTTGGGGGTTTATTGCAAAATTGATTCGTTTGGTGGCAAAACCAAATTTGAAAATTTCATAAATAATTGCAGAAATTTTGACCCTAATATTTCAAAGCCAAAGTTAATGGCTTCCCGAAGCTTTTGAACAATATACAGTTTTATAACAATGACACTATTGTATTTATGTCTGTCTGCAAGAACGTGCCTATTATTTAATCGATTCTCATTGGGCGGGTCAGTGGATTAATTGAATTTACGCTGTTTCGAGATCGCAGAATGTGCTGACATCTGACCAGTTGCTAATGTATCGTTGTTTACAGATAATGCCTTAGCTGAGATATTACACATATTTACTTTCATATATGGCATTTGTAATTACATACATATGTTTGTCTACAGTACACTAGATAACCTAAATAATGACCCTGAATATTTTTTTGTTACGCATGTTGGAAATTTATTATGCTAGAATTTAATGGGCTATTAACTGCATACCCGAAAAAATTAAACATTCATCGATATTTTTAAGCTTGTTAAATTTCCAAGAAATTTTTATAAAGTTCAAAATTTAGATTTATATGGTTTATATATGTAATTGAATGATCATGTATTTCAAGAAAAATTAATTTAAAAAATTTTACATGGAAAATGTTGTCAATATTGCAAAATCATAAAACTGGACCATTTTCATAGTGAGACACTGTATATGCATTTCCGTGGTGAATAAAAAAATTATAAATAAAAAATTAAATCGCAAAATATCACATAAAATAAACTGAGTAAAAAATATAACAAAAAGCGATTAAAAAATGTAATAGAATAAAATAGAATCGAGTGAAAAAATTTAAGCAAATAAAATCGAATAAAAAATAAAATAATATAATATAAATTTAATATAGCATACATATGTATATAGTACATAATATGATGTGATATAAAAACTAAATGAAATATAAAATGAATAAAAATCAAATAAATTAAAACAGAATATTAACTAAAATAAAATCTTATACAATGAAAGAACATAAAATCAGGCATAAAAAAATATTAAAAGTTGAAATTAATTAAAATAAAATAGAATATTAACTAAAAAACATTATGAAATAAATTAAATAACATTGAGTAAAAAAAGCAAATAATTATTGTTTAATATAAACTAAACTAATTTTTAATATACTTTTACTTTTAAGATGAAATGAAATACAAAAATAATGTTAAATTAAAATTAAGAAAAAATTAAAAATAAAATTTAATAAAGTAAACTCCAGTGGAAAACTATAAATAGAAAATAAATGAGAATAAAGTCGAGTAAAAAATTAAATTAAATGGAATTAAAAAAATTACACAATAAACTAAAAAAGTAAAAATTAAATAAAGTAAAAACTAAATTAAATACAAATTAAAATACAAATAAGAAAAAATTGGGCAAAATATTATAAGGTGAAATAAAATAAGGAAATAATAAGGTGAAATAAAATAAAGAAAAACGAAATAAAACCAAAAAAAAAAATTAAATGAAATAAAATTAAATAAAAAATAATAATATAAAAAATATATAAAACAATAATATTTTCATATATTAAATATATTAAATAAATAAAATAAAATAAAATAAAATATAAAACAAACTAATTTAATATGATAAGGTATAACGTAAAATAAAAATAAATAAATAAATTGCATTCCACTAAAAAACACCAAACAAACAAAAAAATATTGAAAAAAAGCCGAGTAAAAGCATGAACTTTAATAAAATAAAACTAAATGCAAATTGAGTAGCGGGCGTGCAAAAAACAAAACGGATGAAGAAATGAAATTAAAAAATAAAAGAGAGTAAACAGATAAAATTAAAATGATGAGATAAAATCGAATAAAATATTAAAATAAACCGAAACTTGAAAAAATAAAAAGGAAAGGGAGAAAACAATTTTGTAAGATTTTATGTCATATTAAGCCAAAATAAAAAAAATAATATAAAAAAATTGTATACCAAATAATATAAAATAATACGAACTAAAATTTGAGATGATGTAAAATAAAATAAACCCAAATAAAATAAAAACTTAGTTAAAAAAGTAAATCGAGTAAAATGTAAAATAAGCTAAAACGAATAACAAATAAATTAGGAAAAATACTATACATATTTCACGATTGGATTTGCATACAAATTTTGCTCTTGGTCATTGTGGGCATGTGTCTTAGCTTACTTATTAATTTAACTCTATGATATTCAAAACCAAAAACAAGTAATTTTGCACTGTTGTTGCACTGTGTTAATTGTACAAGTGAAGTAATTGAACTGTAGATCAATGCGCCACTTGATCCCATTCGTCATGCAACGCATACGTAGCGTACGTAATGAATCTATGAAAAATAACTCATTAATTTTCGTGTGATGATTATTTTAAAAAATATTTTTGTTTGTATGCTTATATCTTTGTAATTTATTTAAAAAAAAAATTATTCCACAGAACAATCCCAACGCAGCGCATACACCCTTCCCTGGCGTTTTGGCTGGTTGGCGTGAAGACTTGCAGGGCAAACAGCGACGTGACTCGCTCACATTAGAACGTGATGTATTCGTCACCACCAACTATGGCCAAGTGCAAGGCTTTAAGGTCTACATGTATGACAATCCCGATCCAAAATCTTTCTACCGGCCATATCATTCGACCGTCGATCGCGTAATGGGCGAATGCTCAGTTTTCTTGGGCATTCCTTATGCGTTGCCGCCCACTTTCGAGGGACGCTTTAAACCACCACGTTTACACCGCGGCTGGCAGCTGTTACAAGCTGTTGACTTTGGACCCGCTTGTCCACAACCAGTACGCTATACGGGCGCCACCAAAGGCATTACGGATATGGATGAAGATTGTCTTTATTTAAATATTTTTTCACCAAAGGTAGGGGTACTTTTTTTTGTGTGGCTTTAACGGATGTACATAATTTATAAAACTTCAACAGACTGGCGCTGGCGTGGCTCAAAAGTATCCTGTCATGGTTTATATCCACGGTGGCGAATTCATACGTGGTGCCTCAAATTTATTTCAAGGTCATATACTCGCCTCGTTCTATGATGTTGTTGTTGTCACTATAAATTACAGACTTGGTGCGCTTGGCTTCTTATCGACCGCCGATGAGAACTCTCCCGGCAATTATGGCATATTAGATCAAATTATGGCACTCAAATGGATATATGACAATATCGAATTCTTCAATGGTGATCGCGAATCGATTACATTATTTGGGCCAGGTGCGGGTGCAGCATCGGCGGGCCTATTAATGGTTGCACCACAAACTAAAAATATAGTAAAGCGGGTCATAGCACAATCGGGTGCAGCTACGGCGGACTGGGCGCTGATCCAAGATAAATATCGTGCACAGAATACCAGTCGTGTATTGGGTCAATTGCTTGGCTGTTCCATAGAATCGTCTTGGAAATTAGTGAACTGTCTGCGCACCGGTCGTAGCTTTTATGAGATAGGCAATGCGGAATTTCCACCACAAGTTGGCACGTTTCCTTGGGGACCAGTGTTGGATCATAACTTTACAGTGCCTGGCGATGATTGGTACGAAGGTTGGCGTGAAAAAGATTGGCGATTTCTTACACAAACGCCAGAAGCTTTGATACGACAAGGGCGCTTAAATCGTGGTTTGTTATATATGACGGGTGTGACGACACAAGAGGCCGCTTTCTTTGTAGCACAAAATGAGTCGCTAGCTCCTTATTATGAAATCGATGAGAAATTCTTTGATCAAAAAATCCGCGAACATGTCTTTCGTTACAATTACACTTTGAATCCGAATGGCGTTTACGAGGCTATTAAATATATGTACACCTATTGGCCAGATCCCAAAAATAGTTCGATAATGCGTGATCAATATATAAATATGCTTTCCGATTTGTACTATCGCGCACCAGTGGATAAAATGGTTAAGATACTTTTGGAGCAGGGCATACCAGTTTTTATGTATGTTCTGAATACCACAGTAGAGGCGTTGAACTATCCACAATGGCGAAAATATCCACACGATGTAGAGCATTATTTTCTTACTGGCGCGCCATTCATGGATGTGGAATTTTTTCCGAAAAAGGATCATTTGCAGCGCAATATGTGGACTGATAACGATCGAAATATGAGTCATTTCTTTATGCAAACCTATTCGAATTTCGCTAGATATGGGTGAGTCATCATAGTGATAAGTGAAACTGATATAGTGACTCAAGCAATTGACCACATGTTCATGTTGATTTTTGTTTTATAATATTCGAATTGTTTTTAATTATAATTTTTTTTTGTGATTTTTTTTTTTAAATTTAAGCTCGCGAATTCAAACGCTCAAACTTTGTACAAAATTTTAAAAAATTCAACAAAGTTTCATAATATTTGCATAAAATTTAAAAAAATTCAACAAACTTCTTTCGAATTTTAATCAGAATTTCAAAAAATTTTAATTCGATTTATCAGAAAAATTCTTGCTATGCAGTTGCATTTAATTTTTGTGTACTTCTGAAGTGACTAGAAATTCCGATTGGTTCTTGATTTTTTTTTTTTTAATTTTGGTCTTCTAAACCTTTTTTCATTAAATCCCATGTGGTTTATATGAGGCAAATTGCAAAACCATCAGCACAAAAAAATATTAAAACTCAACGGGAATTTATATAGTAAAATCATAAAAAAAAGTTCCAAAATCAACCGACAATATATATTTTGAAACCACCATCAGGTTTTTAGTGCAGTACCCAGTCAAAAAGACCTTAAGTTTGACGAATTGCTTGAATGAATTCTTCGCCGTAATTTTACGACTGTATCAAACGGCTGGGATTAAACTAAAGATTTATTCAACTGATATAACTCAGTGAATAATCAGCAGGGAGAAAATTTACCCCTACTATTTTTGTTTTAGTTTTGATCCAAGGAATACGTGTACCAAATATTTGTAAGTTTTTTGAATAACCCTGTGTTTATAAAAAATTAAGGGAAAAATTATATGAAAACATTTATTATATAAAAAAAAAATTAACAAGTGGTCAACTGTTTGAGTTACTATGCTTTACTAATAAACAATGCAATACAATTTTAATTAATTGAAAAAAAATCTACAGTAATCCAACACCACAACAAGTTCTGGGCATGCATTTCCAACGTGCCTACCAAGGAGAACTGCGCTATTTGAATATTAATACGACTTTCAATTCTTCAATATTGCTCAATTATCGACAAACTGAATGCGCTTTTTGGACGCAATATTTACCAACCGTGATTGGAGTGTTTGTACCCACCTATCCGCCTACGACAGAGTTTTGGTGGGAACCGAAGGAACCGTTGCAAATTGCATTTTGGACTATGTCGGTGGCTTGTTTCTTTCTCATCGTTTTAGTGGTAATTTGTTGTATTATGTGGCGCAATGCTAAAAGGTAAGTGAATTTTAAGAATTTTTGAATATTTATTAAGCAAAAATTTAAATAGCATTCCTTCTGCTCAATACGACAACACTGTGCAAGCACCGAAAGCAGTCCGGACTTGCCTAATGCAATAAAAGACTGAATGAATTCGCAAAAGTTAGCTTGAATTTTATTTTGATGGCCTACTAAAATTCCCATATCACGGCCTTAGTGGTTTTGAAAAAATGGTTAAAATGTTTGGCGGAGGGAAATGAAAAGTTAAGACATATACAGTAAAATTTCACGGGAAATGTTTTCGTAGAACATTTTAACCCAATAGCCTCCACTAAAAAGTGTCGTTTTGAGCCTCACTTCAAGAAATAAATTTCAAAAGTCACTAGGGGTTAAAATGTTGGCAGTTTTCTCAGACAAAATCTTTGTAAAGTCGAATTCTACATGAAATAAAATAACAAAAATTTCCATAAAAATTATTTCGATTTATTAGTTTTGTTATCGATATTTAAGCGATTATTTTCAATTCAGATATTCTTTGTGATCCATTTCCTATATTTTACTGAAAATCTATGCGAACGTGTTTAACGTATATTTTTATTATAATTATATTTTTTGCATCGATATTTAATCGATTATTCCCATTATAATATCTTTATTTTTATATAGACGCTCAGATTTTTACGATGAAGATGTTTTCATTAATCCCGACGGTACCGAGCTACCCGATGATGGTCACAGCGGTGTGGATAACTCTCATATGGTTGCCAATCATCATGCGCTTCGATCTCGTGATAATATCTATGAGTACCGCGATTCGCCATCAACCAAGACATTGGCCAGCAAAATCCAAACAGACACCACATCAATTCGTTCGCCCAGTTCATTGGCCATGACACATAAATCCGGCAGCCAATCCTCACTAAAATCAGCGATGTCGCTGAAAGAAATAAATGGTGGTACATTGACCAGCAACGCTAGCAGCACACGCCCTTCACGCATGGGTGGTACGCTCAATAACGGTGCCACCACACCCTCACTACAACAGCCGAAGAATGTCGAGGAAAAACGTTTATTAACACGCGAATCACCGATACCAATATCGAGTACACCGCTTATAACAACTACAACAGCTACGATCTCACCAACTCCGGTACTATCCGGTGCCAAGCCCAAAACGACGCCGTACACAGCTTCTACAAGCACAACTGGCGCGGTGAGTAGTCGCAGCACAACGCCAGTGCCCAGCGCACGCAGTCACACGCATACCACCACGGCGACAATAACTACTGCACCACAGCTGCAGCGCTCAATCCCACCCACATCATCGTCCCAACAGGCGCCACAACCTCAAACGCGAACACAGGTTATCGAAGGTGTGCCGCAAACGTCAGTTTAAGAAACAGCTCTCTAAGTGAGGTTTGGAATTGCAATGCAATGAAATACGGAATATCTCACTTAGAGAGTGTAATTTACGCAACATTCATATAGTAATTAGTATGTACATAGCATCTTTGGTTGCCTAACATGAAATACAAGTACAAGACATTTAAATTTACTATTTCATTCACCTATCGCTCTGTAATTCTCAACAGGTTTATATGTTGCATACGAAAACTAAAGAAAGTTTTTATCAACGGCAGCTAGGTTTTGTAGAAAGGGAATTTTTAGCTTCAAAGTGAAATAATACGACTAAAATGCTAACCACGTGTAGGTTAAACCGGACAGCCAAGTAGCCGACAGCCAATTTAATATCATCTAATGATTTTAAAGGCACTTCAAATTAAAAAGTTGTATCGATATTATGTAGTATCGATATTTTAACACAATATCGGTATATCTGCAGCGTAAAAAATATCGATATTTTTACCCCAATACACAATTATCTAAAGTGTTGTCAAAATATTCAATAGTGCAAAAATAATAAATACATATTTGGAAGGGATATTAAGCACAGTTATGTTAAAAACGAATCAAATTGAGCTAATAGAGACTTAAAAAAATTTTGAATGGGGTACTCGGAAATAAATAATATATGTATATTCATTATTTTCTAAAAAAAATATCGATATTTGTTACCCAAGCCTACTTCACTCCAATCGTTTCAATTATTAATAATACAGCAAGAACCGAAAATCGAATTAAATTTATAAGAATATTATAAGACGGACTACGATGTAGAGACCAATATATAATAGGAAGACAACACGACCTTGGTCGACAATTTAGCGAAAAGAAAAATGCCTTTCTTCGTGAATCCATAGTAACAAAAACAAAATATACATACATATATATATGTATATATAATCCACCATTACATTTTACAAAACTTAAGTATTTAGTAATTATAATTTGCCATTTTCTTTTAACATGACACTTTTTTACAGATAACCTATGGAGCACATTTATATATGTATTTTATTAAAACAATAATGTATATAAATAAATAAATAATGTAACCTAGTATTAATTATTAAAAAAAATTCATACGATTACCTAATGCATAAAGACCCGCGCTACTGAACATAATTAGTATTGAATAAAACTGGCATTCGTTTGATTACAACTAATGTTGTAATTTCAACAATTTTACTCAGAAGTAACAGCTTTTTTTTTAGGAATACAAGTTGAAGTTATTTTTTAAAATGTTGCCAAGAAATTTCGCTAATACAGCAAAAAAAAAAAGAGAATAAATAATTGGTAAAAATTGATGATTACGTCGCGGGTTTTCCTGCCACTTTACCGTCGCGGAGGTCTACTCAAATCGCAGTGAACACAATTTAGAATTTTCAAAATTAAAAAACAATTGAAAAAAATTTCAACACAATTTGAAACTCAAAAAATTTTGACGTTTTTGAGCATGCAGTTTTTAGCTAATTACATTTCAGCATAATAAAGTTCAAATTTTAAGTAGCTAGGAACTACCGGGGATTTTTTAGAATTTTCGGTTTTCTTACATATAAAAAAAATTTTGTTTATTCAGTATATGGAAACAAATATGACGAAAAAAATTGACAATTTCTGGCCACTTCATTGTATTGAAATTTTGGCCTACAAAATTGCATACTCAAAAATTTTCAAACTTTTTTTTTTTGTTAGAAATTTTGTCGAAATTTTTTTTTAAATTATTATAAAGCTTGAAACTTGGGTTTTTATGACTTTGGTTTAAGAAATAATTGCGTTCTAATTGAAGTGTAACGTAAAAGCGTAAATTTAAAAAAATAAATAAATTAGAGAAAATTTGTCATTTGTCGTGGCCGTATAATTTGCAACAGATATTTGAAATATATTTGACAGATAATCTCTGACGATCAAATTAAGATCATTTATTGAGAAAGCTGTGCTCAAATGAAAATCAAATTGATGTATATTGGAACATTCAATATTTGCTTCCTGTCGGAAAAACAGAAGTACAATAAGAATTAGATAATCACATTCCTCTTTTTTCATTGAGTTAGCTGTGGTTTTTAAAACAGTATCAAACCATTTGCAAAAGTTTGACTTGTAAGAAAGCTGTTTATTTTCGAATCATTCACAAATATTTGGTACTTCAAAACCAAAATGTTCGCTGGGCTTAAAAGAAACAAAGGTTTACATGGACATCCTTCGCATAATTCGTTTTTACGCAAATTTGGTTTGCTTAATTTAAATCAATTTAATTTAATTTAAGTCAACTAAAATATAACCAACTATTCTTAAGTATAAATTAATATATCTGATTCATCTACGAATACGTAGAGAAGACCAGCTCAAACTATCAGTGGAATCCGTCCAAGTGCTTAGGTTCACCTGCACTTTTCTGCTCATGTTTTTGTTTGTGTAAATATTTAAAATACAGGCATGGTGGAATATACTACATAAATATGTACATATCGCGCTTTTAGTAGAAGGGTATGATATTAAAAAAAATTAAGTGCCAAGTATAAATAAAATGTTTGATAATTTTCACTATACAGAAAAAGAAAGTTTAAATACTTTAAAGTAACTTTTCTCGGATTTTTGTTTTTTGTTTTTAAAATATAATGGCCTTCTGGTAAATGCGCTATATATACACTGCATCAAGAATTCATCGAATAATATAAACATAATTAGTTATAAGTTTGTATGTATTGTTTAACTTTTTTAAATTTGTATGTCCAGTTTAGTCTATAAGTTTTACTGTATTTTAATGTATTTAATAAATCTAAATTGTATTTGTACGTGTCCAGCTAATGTTTGTCTTTCGTATATTTCTGTCCGCATAATTATATAAATATCTATGTTTGCATATATGGATGTGTGTATTGTTGCTTATGTACCGTGATTAGTATAGCTATGTTCTTTATACCTCTGTTCGTAAATTACTGCTCAAATTTTAACTATTTGGATTTAGATAGAAAATTTCCTATATTTCAGTGTTGGCAAGAAATTACAACTACAGTCGAGTTAGGAATAAAAATATTTAAAAAAGTTACAGAACAATTTTGATCTGCTTGAAAACTTTTTTAGTTTTATAATCTTAATTAAAGTTATACAAAATGAACTAGAATACTCTTATAGAAATATTATTTAAATGAGGATCTTACTTTAGACGCTGAAAAAATTATCAGGTTTACTATCTACTTCAAATTTCTTACCTGCATAGAGCATCCTCCAAAGGTGCGGGGCGTATATTACCGATTCCTTCGCAAATATACAGCCTCGAGAAATTTCTAGGGTATATTATACCTCTCCAAATCTTTCTGTATCTGTGTGTCTTAAGTTTTGACGCGCTACTTCTTCAATTTCACTCTTTACGATTTTTCCAAATTTTACGGGAGTGATTGACGAAAAACACATTCACCGCTTTTATTGAATTATAGCTTGTTTTACTCAGTATTAGTCCCCCCACCCCCCTCTATTGAAATCAAAAATACTTGGAAAAAATATTTTGAAATTATTTTCTTCAAAAAATAAATTATTTTCTTTCAATCCCTGAAAATATTTGAGTTTCGCTCTTTGTTGGGAATTTCCATAGGTTAAATAGAAACTAAATTATATAAGCTTTAGCATTTTCAGAGGTCTAATTAATTTTTTACGTTTTTAAAAAAAATCTAGGTCCCACTTTCATCAGGATCTTGAATTCATCATTTTAGTCAAGAAATTTGCATTTAGTAGTAACTTTTCAAAAATGTTCAAAATCGAGTTTAGCTGGTATGCCTTGTTACCACAGATTTTGTTTTTGTCAACCTAATGAAAGATTCAACTAACGAGTAGCCACAAATCACTATAGTAACATAGATAGTATCAGGACCTAAAAACCGGCTAGCAACACCCTGCTAGATCAGCCTATCCATGGTAGTTATTTTCAAACTCTTAGATGAGATGCCAAGGATGCGAGCTGTTTCAACGAGATCGGACCAGAGGGAGATGGGTGTTAGTTGAGTGGAATTAAGGGGGCATGTGTATCGGTGACTAGCACCGTGCTGGGACTCTCCACAGGCCGGACATGCGTTTGGTATGTCAGGGTTGACTAGTCTGCTATGGGTGGTAATTTGACTTCAAAAAAATATGGTTGATATAAATTTTGTTTAGGATAAAACGCACGGTCTACTACAGTTGTTCAAAGGAAATTTTATATTGAAATCTGAACAGACAAACTGAAAGCTCAATTTAAAAAAAAAAATAGCGAGCTGCTAATAAAAGTTCCCGACTATATTGGAATATACATATATGTAAATACAGAGTCCTTGTAAACAACTTTAATATTTTACTCCCAAGAAAAGGGGTGACTTTGGTTTAGGGCCCCCAGATGTCGGAGTTAAAACCACTATGGCGGGATAGAGGGGTTCTAATTATTCACTATATAAGGTTTGAAGGTGGTGGAACTTATGGTTTTTTAGAAATTCTTAGTTAAAAGATTTCGCTTATAAGAAAATTGTATGCACACTATCTCACAATTACAATAATACACATTGCACTAAATTTACACTCCATATGTGTGCAATTATATACATAGTGCACAAATAAATTCACAAATATTTCTAGTTAGTTAGTTTTTTAATTAAAACGAAAGAATATTATTAAATCACTCGTAATATGAACTTTCACATGAAGACCAGTATTTGCAAATAACAGCTGAAGACTGCTGCCATATCCACCATGTGGATTGAATATTGTGGATTGTAAGCAGATTTGGCCGATGACGGGTACTGTTAACAATATTATGAATGATATTTAACCCTTTTTTAAGGGGTGACACAGCGGTGGGGGAATCTATTTGGGGGAATATGGTCCCAATCCCTTTGATGCTATTTCTTTGATTTGTCGTATTCTTCTTATTTGTATTCTCTTTTCTTTTCTTACATTCCACGTTTTGTTACTTTGATAGGTATGGCACCACTCTACAGTTGTTGTTTGCAAATACCGTTATTCATTTGAAAGTTAATACTATGAGTGATTTATTAACAAACCTTTTTATTAAAAAAAAAAAACTAACAAACTAAATATACATATATGTGTATTTTATTGCGCGCCATTTAATTGCAAAATGTGTTATAAATTGTGAGAAAAATGTACATACAAGTTTCTTACAATTACAAACTTTGACTATAAATTTGTATGTTTAATTTCTAAAACTAAGTTTCCTGATTTTAAAACTTTTTTGTAGTGAATAAGAAATAAAGAACTCTCTCTACCTGCCCATAGTGGTTTTATCCCCGAAATAGGGGGCACAAAATTAAAGTTTAACCCAAAAAAAATCCGCCATACAATAAAAAAAAACTTCAATTTTATACGTACATATGGATAATATATGTATTTGTCCATTAGGTGAGTCATCATTTGAAAAAAAATAAAAATTATGTTAACACTAAAATTATAAATGATATTTACAAATATAAAGAAGCCGCAAAAACAATGTCCCTTTTTAGTAGTCGCACACCTTCGGAAAATTTGTTTTCCAATTCGGTATTACCAATTGTTTTTGCCGCTTGGCATAACTGTCTAAGCAATTCTTCTAAACGACGCATACAGCGAATTATTGAGCCTTCAAAAATATCTGTCATTCTACAGACACTCAAAAATGAAGCACCTTTGCACCAACACAACACAACATCCATGAGAAATGGTTTAAATTTGTCCACATACGCCTCCTCATCCATTGTTAGTTTACATTCAGTCGAGATTTTCGCAATGCGTCTAGCCAAATCTTGCATTGACCGCAATGGACCCGATAGCTCTTCTGTTGCCTTCGGTGTCTCCGATGATTTTTCATCGCACACAAAACATGAGAGTAGCGCTACGGCCTGTGGTGTTGTAATCTCATTAAATATACCATTGAAGATCATTTCCGTGATGAGCAATTCATCAGCAGAGCTCAACTCGCAAGCGACACGTCCCTTGAATTCTATCACATCAGCGGCTGTACAATATTCCATACGACGCAAAACACGTTTTCGATGTTTCAATTCATCCATTTGCAATAAACTGCGCGCCTCCTTCAATTTAGCCTTCGCTGCTTTGAGTTCATTTTGTACTTTCAACTTTTGTGTGTAACGTTTGTAAATCGTATCTAGTTCAGCCGAATTATGCAAATGATGTGCGAATAATCTTTCTTCGAATTTATCAATAGAATCGACTACCTGTTTGAATTCCGGACTCTTGATATTCATTTCGGTAATGGGATTGAGTAGTGGTGGTCCTTTCGGAAAACGTTTCTTAACCTCAGCGATTGTTTTGAGCACGCTGCGCCGATTGTCAGCCGGTCGCAGATCATTTGGATAATATACGCGCAATGATGAAATCTGTGATATGAGAGTGTGTAGTACGGGCACAACTTCCATATTGCCTTTTTGACCTGGCATGCAAGGTTTGGGTTCATCGCCTTTTGCTGATTCCTCTGTAACGTACAGCAAGACATCGACCACTATGCTCGTCTCGGCTTTAATGGGGTTTCTGCCATTATTCGCTTGTTTTTTGAAATTTACTATAATCCCCCAATCGAATTCTTCGCTATCATTCTGTACTTTTATAAGGCGACCTGGTTGTAAAAATGGTATAAGATATTCGGGTTTCGTAATCCATTGCTTGAATTGTTTGCCATATGTATTGAGTTGGTCCCGTATATGATGGTACGAAGCAACGCTATGCTCTTCGGTAATTTTAATTTTCTCAAATTCAATTTGTTTATCTTGAACTTGTTTGTATAGTTCAGGTATTGAAGATTGATTTTGGAATTGAAAGAATGAACGCTCTAACATATATTCGGGATTGATTTCTTCTACACGCAACAAATTCAACACCATGTTGTAAGTTAAATGAAATGCTGAGTTTATGGGATCCGCTTTGCCTTGTACGATGCCGCGTCCAACTGATGGTGAGACTTTTTCGTCAATCATTAAAATAACGATACCTTTATCATCCAAACCACGACGACCAGCGCGACCGGCCATCTGTATGTATTCACCTGATGAAATCCACCTTTTAAATTTTAAATAAATAAATTGATTAAATTTCTTCTTTTTTTTTTTTGTTTTACGTAAACTGCTTTTCTTTTAAATACCTGAATTTTTTACCATCAAATTTGCGTGGTGCTGTAAAAAGCACAGTACGTGCCGGCATATTCAAGCCCATGGCAAATGTTTCTGTTGCAAAGAGTGCTTTAAGTAAACCTTCGCCAAACAAAATTTCAATAATTTCCTTCAGTATGGGCAAGAGTCCACCATGATGTATACCAATGCCGCGTTTCAACAAAGGTAATACATTTTCCACCTGCGGCAATTGACGATCCTCTTCTGATAGCACATCCATGGCATTATTAAATACTTCATCAACTAGCTTTTTTTCTTCGGCAGTATTAAAATCTAACTTTGCCATTTGCATTGCATATATTTCACAATCTTTTTTACTGAATGAAAAAATTATAACTGGCGCAAAATTTCGCTCCATTATCATTTTAACGATTTTGAAAATATTAGACTGGCCACTGTCCACACCTCTAATACCCGTTTTACGTCCTTTCTGATCGCCTTTAGCCGCATCACCTGATTAGATATAAGAAATTTTTAAAAAATAATCAAACCTGAAGATGACGAACGCATTAGAAACTTACCCGCATTTTGCAAAACCGCCATAGCTGTTGTAAAATTATCTTCCTTAAATTGGCCTTTCTCATCAACAATCAGATGTATACCGTCGCCGCCAGCAGGAAAAATGTAATGCTGCAGCGGTGTTGGACGATAGTCTGTGTAAACCACATGACATGGCTGCTTGTGCAGATGACAAACCCATTCGGCGAATTGTCGTGCATTCGGTATGGTGGCGGAGAGAAATACGTAACGCACATTATCCGGCAATAGAATCAATGTTTCCTCCCATACGACACCACGCTCTTTGTCGCGCATATAATGGATTTCATCGAATACGACCCAGCCGACTTCGCGCATAATTTCACTACCTCTATACAACATATTACGCAAAATTTCGGTGGTCATGATAAGGCAGGAAGCCGACGGATTTATTGTCACATCGCCAGTAACTAAACCAACATCTTTGAATTCTTCATTGAATTCGCGATACTTTTGATTAGAGAGCGCTTTAATGGGGGTGGTATAAATTACACGCTGTTTACAGCCCAATGATTTTGCTATGGCATATTCGGCTACAACCGTCTTGCCCGCCGATGTGTGTGCCGACACTAAAACGCTTTGTTGATTGTCAATACAAAGGATTGCTTCTTTTTGAAAAGGATCCAACACAAATGGATATTCTTTTGCTGGTGGTCCGGTGATGGATTGCAATGGAATATATTCCTGGCCTGGATACACCGCTACTTCATGCGTACACGACTCCGGACTTTCAATAACGTGTACAGCAATACGGGAGCGTAATGCATCTACGCAAATATCATCCAATATCGATTCGGTTTCTTTTAAACGCTTTTGTGGCGTTTCATCATCATTTGTTTCTCCTTTAATTGCCGCACTTCCACGTTTTTCACCGCCATCAACAATTCTGCATTAAAAAAAAATTAGAAGGCGAACAAATACATTGAGTTAAGTAAGTACCTGTCTGCCGAAGTATCGTCTGGTTTCACTTTATCCAATTCTACCACTGGGTTGGTATTTACACTTTCGTCGTTGTCTTCATTAAAACAATTGAACAAATCGTCCACATCGGCCATGATTTATTAATAATATTTTCCGATTAAAACACAAATTAATAAAAGCATCCAAAATGCAAGCAGAAAAGAGCACGTTAAATCACAAAACACGAGTTGTCAAAAAAATGTCAGAGTTGCTAAGTTTATGGATCTTCTATTATTGCATTAGGTCTGCACGTTGTGTGCTGTGAAACGGATAACGGACACGAAATGGCAACCTGACATTTGCTAACTTTCAACTTTTCTGTGAGAAATGAGCTTTAATTTTGTTAAAATGTAAAAAAGTTATTGCAGCTCTGTTAGCTAATTGAGAGAAAAATACTCGTTCCTACGACAGTCGGTTCTACGATAACAGAAGGACACGAATTTATTTCCAACCAAAGACTGTCACTTCAGCAGTGTTCCCCAAAATTGTATGGGGATTTTTTGTGATGTTACAACAAGAACAACAACAAGAGAAAAATACTCTAGAAACAAAACTTTCGACCACTGCGAGATAAATAAAAACTGCCGAGAAATGGCTTGTGAAATATTTGACAGCATACATAGCCAAGAAGGCGGTATTAACGCGTTTTTTGTTCTATTATTGCTAAAACGTCTATTAAATACATGGATTTCATATATTTAGTACAAATCGAGCAAACCCGATACGTCATCTAATTTCTTGTTGGCATGCTTACTTCTAAACGTGTACTAAATTTTGTGTTGACATTTATCTAAGTTGTCTTGTTCGCTTGAAATCAGCTGTTGCTTAATGCTGTCAAATATCTGTTTCTAGTTGCTGGACGGAAGAGTATTTAATATTTTATAATTAATTTCAAATTGTTAATAAGCATTTTTAGCATTTCAGAAAAAAAGATGGCTTCCTCAGATACGGGTGGAGTAAAACCTATGGCCATTGCTGGTCGCATGGTTCGTGAACGGGAGCGTTTGATTGGCATGTCAAACGAGGAACGTGCATGGCGTAAGCAGTGGTTAAAAGATTTAGAGTTACACCATGGACCTCGTACAGTGCCCGAGTTGGAGAGAGAATTACGGAATCCAATCAAACGTTTCTATCGTTTCCCTCTTGACAAATTAGGCGAAGCGTTATCTCCTGTTTTGGTATGTGTCGTTGAATGCACCTACATAAAATAGCAATACACCGATTAAATGTTATGTAATATGTATTAAAATGAAAAAATGGAATTCCTTTGGCTCTAAATGTTTAATATTTTGCATTTTCAGGGACCACAAGGTGCATATGTTACCCGCTTTTGGATCGGCAAATTTGCAATAGCTATTACATCAATTTACGCTGGTGCCTACTATTTCAAGTACAACCAAAACGTTAGTTAAATATTGAAATCAAACGTATATTTTATTTTATACACTTATCCAAATTTATTTTACATGAACTACTTGGACTTTTAGGATTGGACACGCAAAGGTGGCTGGCGTGTAATCTCTTCACGTACCGTCTGTAATCCTGGTGACGAAGGCTTTCCTAAAGTGTCCGATCGTTCACTACCCAGTGATTATGCTGCGCGTGGCTTCAAACAGTCGCCCATATAATAAAATTGCAAAGTAAATTAAGAAAAATATTATATATAGAACTTCATACGACGCTCCAAGAATTGAAAAAAATAAAAAATATATATAAATATAGAAAGCGAGATGGTGAAATAATTGAAACCTCTTTGTCAAGTCAACAATTTCGTAAATAACAATTTTACCTACATTCTGAGCTTACACAAATATTCGCTGACCATCGCAAATATAGCATTTATCGGTCAGTCATTTAATTACGTTGCTTGTTGGTTTTCTAGGTGAATGCTAAGACTTCGAGTCGAATATTTCTTACGAAATTCAGGAAATAAACAATTGTTCTTTAAAAAGATTTCAGTGATTTCCTGTTAATTTGTTTCCATGACGGTTTAAGCGAGTGTTTAGTAACAGTAAAATAACTTACGGGTAGAGATATAGAAGTAAACAAAAAAAAACAAAACATACAAAAAAGGTGATACAAAAATCGGTGAAAGTCATACTTTTGATACCATTGGTGGCTGCAGACGATAAGCATAAATTTAGTAAACTTCTAAACACATTTTTTTTTTAATATTTACGTTAATGTTATAAGCATTATAAACTTAAAAGTGAGCACTATAGTAGCAAATAATGGCAATGTTGTTTGTTATAGTTGGGCTCAATACTTTTAACTACTTCGTAGTTACTAGATAACTAAATTAATTACAATAATTTCTTTCAATACTAAAAAGAGTGGTAAGTAAAGTTTCTACTATGAGAATTACATAGGCATACATATATATATATACATATGTATGTACATACGCATATACTATTTTACACATATACACAAGTACTATATACTAGCAAATAGCCGGCGTACTTTCTTATGCCTCAAAAAGTACATCGTCTTAAATTTTATGAATTTGTGGACTGGAACACTTCTTAAAAAATATACACCCATTAGGGTGCCCCTCCCAAAAAAAGTTACGGGGCTTCCACGGGATTCATAAAATTTAATATGCTTTAAGACTTCCGCCAGAATATTTCGAAAAATACAAATATTTATGAAATCTGGATCGATTTGAAAATTTCTTCAAAAATGGTGTTTTCGTCTGTACGGGTATTGTGATGCACCCTAATGTATCTATATATTCCTCAAAAGGAATAATTATGCCGCTCTATTCATTAAAAAAAATTGGTATTCGAATCAGTTCAGTACTTTGAGAGCCAAATCGTAACACACATTTTTCATATCAAAAGTTTTAAATCGTTTATTATGTTTTAAGACTTCCGCCAGAATATTTCGAAAAATATTAAGATTTACGTGAGCTAGATCCATTCGAAAATGTCTCCAAAAATAAAAAAATTTAAAAAATAAATCTTGTATGAGAAACAGTGTATGCTTAAAATATCTACTTAAATGTATTTAAAAATTTGTCCAAAGGAATAATAATAATAAGATTTTTTAAAAAATGAAGACGTGCTGGGGTTATTTGCTAAAGACATTTCATTATTATGATTTCGTTGAGCAAACTTTTAATATTTTATTGTTTACTGTTTTATTATATGAAATAATGTTTTTGAAAAAACTATTTTTATAAAAAAAAACTCCAAAAGAAGGTTCAAATCGGTTGAGTTCAACTAAATTTTAATATTATTGCGAAATATTTTGGTTGATATCTTAAAATATAATGAATTTTAAAATTTTTTGACTTTTCATAAAAACTTTAAAAAATATTTCAACTATTTGAAAATATTTCAGATCAGATATTTTCAAGCAAACTATATATATATGTACACCGTTGGAGCTCTCTCCAAAAGTGCCACGCGCAACGCAAAAGAACGAAATTAAAAGTAGCCTGCAAAATAACTATCTGCCCAACGGAGGGTTAATATAGCAGCAATGTTTCTATCCATTTCGCTTTGGCTGTAAATTTTGAGCCAATGTCAGCAAAGACATACTCCCGATTAACTGCCTTATCGGCATTCTTTAAAAACACAACAAGATCAGCTGACAGCTGTCAAATAGCGCGCGTCTCACTGGCTAAATTACGGCGAATTACTGGATATAGCAGCGAGAGAGTGAATTTCTTTACTGGCTGCAACAGCTAAAGCCGCTTACAATTTGGCACTCGGTTTGCAATGTCGGTGGTGCTATTCTTTTGCTGAAAAGTAAATAAATTTCACTAGGAAATAATTGGCAAAAGCCAAATTTTCTGAGGAATACATTGATCGTTTTGTCATTGGGCTGGACAGAGAAAAATACCCGCTACTATTTAGTTGTTGTGGTGTTAATTTTGTGCTTGAGTAAAAGTCAACGCGTGGCTGAACGGCTTTGGTTATGTGCATCTAGGTATTAGTTTTTTTTACAACCTGTGATTTTTTCGAGTGGCATTTGTGTGGATTGGCTGAAGTCATTTGGGGAAAGAGTGAAAACCGATTGGCTGCCTGAAATTCAACAGATGAATCTCCAAACCTAAAATATATACTTCCTAGGAAACAAAAAGTACCTACGCGAGGCTGCAGAAGTTCTTCACAGTAAGGATACGCTACAATACACATAAAGTTATATAGGTAAGTAGAATGTAAAATATGTACGTGGGATGGGTCGTGATCATACGGGGATATTAGGAGACTTGCACCTGCCATATTGCCTTTTATGTATGTACATATGTACATATGTATATCGGGCGGAAATCGTGCCAAATTAAATTCAGCCATTTGCAACGATATCTGTGGAATTTAAGGAGTATAGGAGTGTTTTCCTGTTTGCCTGCGTGATTGGGAGTTTCCTCTTGAAATATCTGTGATATGGTTTATCGTGGCAATTATTGGACTTATTCGAGGTAATTGACAAAATTTTGCCTATCTAATTTTGGTTTTTGTTCGCATCGCTTCGGCTTCATTTACGACTTTGTGCAATACTCGTCGTTATTATTCTTGATTTGTAGCAATTTTCTATATAAAAAAAAAGTTGAATTATGTGGCCATGGTTGTTGACTACTCCTCCAGAGTACTACTAGTTCTCTCTCGCGCGCGCATTGGCATTTCAGCAACAACTTCGCTGCGAACCATTACATTTCAGATGAGTCTGGCCCATTTCGCTCTTATGTCGTCCGTCAAAAAGCCCGCGCGCGCCAAAATTGCCCAATTGAAATGTTGATAACTTATTAAATTTTCTAAGAATTTTTGTTAATAAGCAAAAATTTGACTCCTGGTGTTATATCCTTTTATTTGATACCAAATACGTATATGATTTCATTCATTAAATTTGTGAAATATCATGTGAAAGTTGGCTTTTAAAATGCGAATTCCGAGTCGACGTGGTGCGTTTATGTGCATATTTGTTGCTGTTTGTTTGGATTGTAAAAAGTGTTGCCGGGTTCGCTCAATTGGACTGAAGGGGATTATTTCGGTCGAATGGGCAAATGACAAGAGAGAAGGGAACTGATATGAGCGGAAGCTTTTAATTTCTATAGATAATATGCAAATATAAAATTTTTGATTACTTCAATGTTTAGTTGGAATTCTTTCAGATAGTCAAGCGTGAGATCCAAGTTACACTCGATCGATAAAATAGGAACTGTAACGGTTATTATTTGTTATTTAAAAATTGAGAAATAACAATTCGGCTTAAATTTTGATTTTAGAAGTTACAATTTAAATTTCGTTTGATTATTATCACACAAAATTAATAATAAGACTCGGTTTTTGTATAAAATAGAGAAAAGGATTTGTGGATGTTTATTCTAAAAGTAATAAGTATCATTTTCGACTTTTATTATACAAATTGTATAGATTGATTTTCAAAATCTTTAGATTTTATTACACAAAATTCCAGAAATACTTAATTTTGATTTCTTTTATAAGTATCGAGATATATGTATGTACATAAGTGCCGATGTTTTTTTGCTAAAAGTTAACCATAATAGTTGTCATGATTCCGTTGAACAAATGGTTAAATATTTTTAAGCAGATCTTATAAGCTTACATTGTTTTATAATCTCGGTTTTTTTGAAGAAAAAAAAATTAAAAATTTTAAAACTGGTTTTAAATCTCAATATTTTTAATAATAAAGTAGAAAAAAGTAAATAAATTGTTGCAGTAACAAATATGTATGCACATAAATTTTAATACGTTGTATATTTTGAGGCGTAACGAAAGTACGTCAGAATTTACTAGTATGGGAATAAATCTTTAAAATATTTTACCATTTTGGTGCACTACACAACTATTTGCGAAAATTCTTTCACATGTTTTTTGTTTTTTATTGAGGCTATGACTAATTTTAATTTTAATTGATTGAGTTCATTTATTATTAAGTTTAAAAAAGTTCGCACCAAATTAGCAAGCAATGACATTACTGTTATCACCACCTTCATATGGCAAAGAAAACGCCAAACAGCTGATACAACCGACAGCGAAGCGCTCGCAAATGGGGCATACAGCGGCGAACAAGGGCAATTGATCAACGGAAACTAGACATCGGTTGAAATGTAGCGGTGGGAGAGTTTTCATGCACGTTGATTTTGCCATATGGTCTCTCGCTGTTTTTATTTCGCCTCATGAATTGCGCCTCTCCCTATGAAACTGCTGGATGAGCGAACGCTCTTTGGTGCGGTCGTCGTCTTCTGGGGAATGCGCGAAATGAATTGACAAAATTTGTAGCTATGATAGTATTTGTGTTGTTGCAGTTGATTTGGCGCCCCGATCATCTGTTTTGGCGCAATTATAACAACTGGTTAGAATTTTGTTGCAGCTTTCCTAAAGGGCATTGATTTGAAGCGAATTAGAGACACTACAAGATATTCCCGAATTATTACTAACATCCTCCAGTATGCGCTGTAAATGTGTGGTTTTTTATGCATTTGCCTATTTACATAGCTACATATGTTTGTATGACTTAGCTACATATTAAAGGGATAATGAAAAACTTACCATACGAGTAGTTGAAGACTAATGAATGAATTTGGTTTGCTTGAATTTGTGTTATTCTTATTATTAGTCTTTAAAAAGCTGGAGGAATACGGGCATATATTTATATACATACATACATACATATACATATGTATAGTACATACATTCCTATGGGTTTTACAATTGTTCTAAAACAGCTTTTGATTTTTCTATTGAATTTAAGCAAGCCATTACCAAATCGCAAGGTTGCTACCAAGATTTTGCGGTGTTTCGTCTAAACGTTTATTGCCCCCCAAAATTTTCGGCGGTAAAATTGATATTTTCGCGCCAGCTTTTCTATTATTTGGCGGTCGTGTTTGCATGACTGAACTAACTCGCCGCGTGGATGCAGTTTTTGACATTTCATAGCGGTGTCGTGATTGTTGTGAGTGTGCGCGCGTAATCGTCGATTTTCGTTTGTCTCTTTTGGGGGGATGTATGACAAAAGTGGCGCAAACTGAAAGCGTGCGACCATTGAATAGCCTAAGCCCCAATGAGTTGGCTTTCATATTTACAAACAACAGTTAGACATACATACGTACGTGTGTATGATGTAAGTATATACCTACATACCCACAAAAATAAACCACGGACTTTGTCGGAAACCAAACCTTTCTGAAGAAAGTCGATTGTACATCAATTACATTTAATGATTTCGTTGCCTTCGAGTTTTCGGACTATAGTTTTCTGAACAAAGTCGAAATTCTTTCGATGAGTCGGAACTGAATTAATCACACATTTTGTATGGAAGGGTTGTCACTAAATTCAACAATGTTTGCGTATGTTCAGGATAATTTTTTTTTCAATTTATTCCAATTAAAAAAAAAAAATTGCAATGGTATAAATATTATAATAGATAAATTGATCGACTCTTTATCAATGGAATTTTCAAATTAAAAAAAAAAATAATTCATAAATATAATGTTCGAATTTAACAAATTCTCTTCTATTTTTGCCCCGTTACAGAATTAATTGTGTCCCTATTGTCATAAATAGTGCGCCAAAAACTATGCTACAGAAACTTGACTATTGGGCATGTGCTGAAATGGTACAATTTGCTAAATACTTTAAAAGATTCTGAATTAAGAAATTCATTGTTTGCTGCTAAAATATTTTATATAACATCACTGATGCATCTTTTACAGTTTTTAAGTAAAATATTCAGTCTTTTCACATGGGATGATCGAAAGTATTTAGCAAGTCGTAAGATTTCGGGTATGGTCTGATTATATTGAAAAATATACATATATATTTATAAAATATAGAAAATCTTTATGAATAAGAAATAATTATTAATCCATTTCTTACAGGCTAACTCCCACGCAAATGCCAATTCCAGCGCGATAATTGTCTTAACTACCGCCCATAAAGCTATGCTGCAAAACCTGGTTTAAACCCACTCACTAATAGTGAAAACTGCCATTGTAGTTATTATTAGAGAACGACTCAACACAATTTTGGTTGAGGTCGACAATTTTCGAAATCTAAAAAAATAAATTAAATTCTTTTAAAATTATAGTTTTGTATTATTGTTACTAAAAAAAAATACATAAGCTTAAATCACATCCATTTCATCATCATACTTAACTTATCTACATGTACATATGTCTGAAAAAATGACAATAAAAAATATTTTTAAGGCTCGAAATTTAATAAATTTATACTGTAATCTAAAAATAATAGCCTATTTGAAATTCCGCCTCGCAAAAGATTCTATATATCGGTATAAAGCGTATAAAGCTGACCTGTAGCCCAGAACAATAACTCACACATTCGAAGGAAGAGCAGACAGATATTTTAAAGCAATTTTGTTCAAAAGTATTCAAAAATGTCAATTCCTAATACCAGATGCCAATTAAGAAAGCTTTCCAATTTGTTAATCAATAATTTTTTGTCACTATTGCTACAGATCATTAATTTTTTTAACAAAGAGAAACAGATTAAAACTAAAACTATAAAATTTATAAATTAATAAAAATAGCCGTCCTTTGACAGCCGAATATGGCCGAAGCCGAAGTTCACTCATTCTTTAGTTTTTATGTTATACTGAGGCACAGTAGTTAAGACAATTGTCATGCGATGAGCTTTGTCATTATCGTGGGAATGGATCTGTTAAACGCATCACTATTGTCATAAATATTGATTTATATTAAACATACGTTATATGTTTTATTAGATTTTTGTTGCATATGTTTGCGCCCAGAAGTTATGATAATAGTCATGCGATGAGTTTTTCTATTGCTTGGGATATACCGAGGCGCACTATACCAGTATTTCAGTAAATATCGG
The DNA here is from genome assembly GCA_951828415.1 of Anomoia purmunda. Taxonomy (NCBI): domain Eukaryota; kingdom Metazoa; phylum Arthropoda; class Insecta; order Diptera; family Tephritidae; genus Anomoia; species Anomoia purmunda. The sequence continues at coordinate 13,448,332 of OX639994.1, forward strand.
GTCTTGCAATAGGAACGATTTGGGATATGAATTAAATTATTTATTCCTGTGAAAGTACATTCGATGCCATTATGTATGGAACTCGATTTCTTTTGCATGGGCACCACGGGCACGCTTGCAAAAGTCCAGACGCTGAACCCAATTTTCGACGGTTTTCAAGCATAAATCGGCCGATACTACTGCAATTTCACGTTCGATATTCGTACGAAGTTCATCAATCGTCGCTGGCTTGTTGGCATAGACCATAGACTTGACGAAGCCCCACGGCGTCACATCGCACGACCGAGGCGTCCAATTGACTGGGCCATTTCGTGAGATAACACGTTCACCAAACTTGGTTTCAATAAATCGATTGTGACATTCGCTGTGTGCTGTGTGGCGCCGTCCTGTTGGAACCACATATTGTCCAAGTCCATATTATCCAATTCGGGCTAAAAATATTCAGTTATCATTGAGCGGTAGCGATTCCCATTCACAGTAACGTGGCGGTCTTGATCATCACGGAAGAAGTATGGCCCATAAACCGCACCAAACCGTAATTTTTTCGGGATGCAATGTTGACTCATGGAGTACGTGTGGATTGCCTGTCCAATAATAATATTTATGAATTTAATGATTAGGCAGCAAAAAATCGCGAATCTGATAACTTAACTGATTTTTTAACATTATATAAAGCTTAAATATATATATTATTTGTCTGCATAGCATCCACCAGCCGCAGCTCAAACCAGCGTGACAGAATAATTCTTACAATTTCTTCTTATATGAATGCTACTTGAGAAATTCTTAACCTTAAAATTGGGTCAAATAAATTCTGCAGCGGATAAGACAGAGCCGTTTAGTTTTAAGTAGCCTCAGATGAGTGGAAAGCGAGTTTAATAAGATATTTGTATTTTCATTGCTTGTCATAAATTTTGATAACCCATATGAAGAAACAAGCTGAGCGTGTAATGTTTACAATACCATCGCTATTTTATAGACATGAAAATGGTTTGCTGAGCTGACCAACTCTGTATGAAACCCTTTAGTTGTCCTGATTTATGTATGTATGTGTGTATGTGTATGTGTATGTGTACTCAAATGCAATGTCCAACTCGCAAAATTTCAAGGATTTAAACACGGCCTATGCCCTTACTTATCCTTTACTGAAGTTTATATGCACATAGATCTATCTACTTTCCCGTAGTGTTTGCGGAGACTAATAGCGAAAACAACAACAATTTTAATATGGCGACAAATTCGCCTGAAAAGAAATAACTAACTTCTGAAGAACAAAAGAATTCTTCAAGTGTGTAGCGGCGCAAGTGTAATGTTAACTATAAACTGTGTAGCAGCCCAACGACAAAACCTGCGTTCCATTTGGTCTGGCAGATATAATCTATACAAATTAGAACATGTACCTGTATTTTTTCTTATAGCGATATCTCATGCGAAAATAGTAAAAACAATTGGAGATGGGAACAAATTTCCCGGGAGTTTCAATTTCTATTTAGGTCTGTATATGTACCTAGAGATTATTGACGGATATCATCACGAGTGGTGTAATTTTTAACCAAATCAAAGTTTTCTAGTTATTTGTTGTATTTCAAACAATCATATCACACGATATTTTGACAAACTAACATAAAAGAATACAGCAACTGCAAAATTAACGGTTAGCATCCTCCATAAAATAATTTTGTTGGCTTTATTTGGGAAGGGAAAATAATAGTTCTATAAAACTTTTGGTTTATTTGTATATTTATTTTAAGTCTAAAAATGCAGGTTTGATGAAATTAAACAGATGAATCTGACTCTAAAGTTAGTAGCAGTTGTTGATATAATTTTCGATGAGATAGCTCTCAAAAATTTGAACTATGTAAGTCTAACCCTTAACATGGATTTTCTGGGTATCGCGACTACAGAGCCATCTAATGGATTTTATTTTTTTAAATTTATTTCTTATCATATATGTGGCATAGATTTTCAATTAGATTTTTTTTTAATATACATAGTATACGTATGCAGTATACGTTTTTAATTCTTTTAAATCGGAGCATATCTAGCGGATAATTTTTTTTTTAAGTGTTTCTCACCACACCTGAAGTATGTTTGTCAAAATTTGGCAGTAAATGTAGATTTTATGAATATTTCGACTCTGGCGCCACCTAATGGATTAATTTATCGTAAAAATGTGTTATACATTTCTAATTTCATAAAACTCGGATCACAAATACATATTTTCTGAATATATCGAATCATACGTCACCAAGCAGATTAAACTATGGCCTATGCTCGTGTCACAGGTCTAAGGAATATATGTACGGTCTAAATTTGGTTGAAATTCGAACAAAAAAAAAACATATTTACATACATATATAGTACGAGTATGTGTGTATAGTTAAACTGCAATCCTCAAAATATTTTCTCAGATCTCATTCAGCAGCTCAAACAAATTTTAGTCGTATGTCTGTTGACTAAATTCATGATGAAAATCTGGCATCACTTAGAAAACAATGAATGAAATACTAGTTTTGCTATTCTTACAGTCTCGCCGGCGGTTACTTGTGATGTTTATATGCTCGTTGCACTTGACTTATCCCAGCAGTTAATCGAAGCTGAACCTGAATTAGCAATTTCTCAAGCGGCTAGGAACTCTTACTTGTTCTGCCCGAATCTACTTTCTTCGTGTTATTCAAAATGTATAATAATTCAAAAAATGTCGTCCAAATTTTCGATTTTTTAATCAAAGTTTTGTAGAAATTTTTGACGTTTCGTTTTTGAAATTTTGGTCTTACGAACTTTCTTCCATATAACGGTTGCATTTTATATAAAATCCGATTTCGTTTTACTATTTCTTTTTGTGAAAGCCTTAAATGAAAGGCATTAAAGAAAGTTACCAAGATCAAAATTTTAAAAAATATTTTCAAAAATAAAAGAGGATTTTTTAGCCACTTGAAACCTGCTCAACTTAATGAGCTATACAACTGTAAAATTTTCTAAAAATTCTTATTAAAAAGTTTGATATTTTACTGACATTTTTTTAAATAAATTTTGTATTAAGCTAGAAATTTCGATTTGCGTGTTGTTTTTTTTTTGTTTTTTTGTTATAAAACAAACTATATTTTAATAAAAAAAATGAACTAAAAAATCACGACTATTATAAAATCATTTCTTTGATATATTTGCCCTCCAGTATATAATATAAACATGGAAATGACATGCAACCTCCTATCGCTCTACTGCGCTTATAAAAACTTCACATCAAATTTCATAACCCACTCCAAATGGATGCAAAAAAAAACTAGTCTCTTCTATGAAACCTTACCTAAAGTGTTATGCAGGGATGTTGAATTGTCTGCTTTGTTGACTGACCAGGCACTTCCTTTTCATTGAAGATTTGAATTTGCTCTGTGCAATGGAAAAACCTAAGAGATTTTCCTAGAATTCTGCAATGAGTAAAAATCCTTAAATGGTCCATCCGAAGAATAAACACTAGTGGTTCACATGCTATGTAATATGTTATTTATGTATTTATGTATGTATGTATGTATTTAGATATCTAAATGGTATTAGGAATAAAGTTATTTGTAGCTGCGTTGTTTTTATATACTATATTTATATATGCACATACATAAGTGTATAGTACATATAAATTTGTGTGCGTACCCTGTAATTTAGCCATTTTTGAAACGTTAAAATATGTAACGAACAAATTGTGCCAGAGAGTAGGGAGAAAGTTTGGTGTGGGAATTTACGAAAAAATTAAATATCACATTTGTCACTTTGGAATTTTGTTTGTAAATCACTAAATTAAATGTTTCATTCACATCACAACTAAAATGAAGTAGGACTATTTTCACACTACACTATGGTCCCGATTATTTTTTTTTTCATTAACTGCTCTTCCGAATTAGTTTAGTTCAGACTATTGTAAAAACAGGTCTCTAAAGTTGAAGCCATGATGAGTTGAATAGTTTTTATACCTGTTTCTTCTAACACTATGCAACATAAAAAATCAATCAATTCTGAAAATATATGTACCAATCTAATACGAGTAGAGCAAACCCCCCTCGCTCATTATTTTGCCACTATTTGCATATTTTAAATGAGTTAAAAATGAGCAGCGACATATATGTACAATGGCAAAATATGTATACACCTACGGCTATCCTGTCAGCCGCGGCTGGTGAGAAACTGGCTAAAACGTGGGTTTCGTTAACTACAAAAGTGTTGCGCATTTTTTTCCGTAAACATCAAAACAACTTTTGGGCATGCGTTATAAGGAAGAAAACGCACAGCAGCGTTAGCGAAAAAAAATTATCTAAAATTTAAACTAAAATATAATGGACTACAAAACTGTATACCCGAAGAGATTCCGAAAATTTTGATTAAAAAAGTTACAAATTTATTGACAGTTTTTGTGAATTTTTTACATTGTGTGAAATTTCGATTTGTATGGCTTCTGTTATGGAAATAATTATATGTATGTATTATAAATTAATAAAAAAATTTAATTGAAAACTCCTGTGAATTTTGTAAAAAAAAAAATGTAAGTGGCTTAAGTACAGCGCACGTCATAACAATAGCACAACCACATATTTAGATGTTTTGAATATTTTTCTTTACTTAATTTAAATTTTTTTAATAACAACATGGTTCATTCTACAACAAACACTGGTTAAATCCAAGTTTCAAACTTTGTTCAAATGGGGAAAAATAATTCAAAAATTTTACACAAGACTTTAAAATTTTCAATTAGAGCTAAAAAAAAATACTTCGGGTATGTAGTTTTATAGCCCATTTAATTTTAGTTGATTTTTGACAATTTTTTTGTTTACTGACGGTGTTGCGCGGTCGTTTTCCATATAAAAACAATCCAATTTGCTTTATTTAAAAAATTTTAAAATCCAATGAGTTATAAAACTGCATACCCAGATTTTTTTCTAAAAAAAATTTAATTAAATATTAAATTCATGTGTAAAGTTGGCTCAATTTTTTCCTCCATTTGAACAAAGTTTGAAACCGGCGATTGTTGTAAATAAGAAAAATAAATAGTCATAGTATGTGAGCGGAAGTGTACATTAGCTTACGTCGTGTTTAGCGGCATTTCTTAAAGGGTGTGCTGCTTTGGTAAGGATACTTGCCTACGCTAACACAATCACACACAAGCAGTGTGATACGAGTAGTACAACAGGTGAGTTGGCTTAAGATATGACAGGTGCACATTTGATACACGATTTTGAATTGTTTTATATTTTAAGCAGTAAATGGTGAAACTCAATACTAATCCTATTTCAATTGGAATTTCGTTAGTTTTTATATATATGTACATAACCCATACTTCCATATGAATTTAACTCTAAAAGCAAAAAGTCAACCACTTCTGAATGTTCTTCCGCACGACTAATGATATTAAATGTGTGCTTTTGTTTTTATTTTGCTTTTGAATTGCTAACGGTAGTGTGACATATGGTCAATAATTTAATGACAATATTTTCTATATATTTTCTAGTGTTTTTTTTTTTTTTTTTAATATGCGCATAGTATTAATTTGTGGGGGAAGCATTGCATTTTCTCTATGCTGCGTGTCAACAATTGAAAGTCATGCAGGCACTCATTTTAACACCTTCCAATTTCGTTTGACCTTTAAGCAGAGCATTTTCCAGCAAATTACCGTTATTTCAAAACTAATTACATATGTATGTACATATGTATGCGTGTGTGTGTATCTAATGATTGCGTGTATTCGTATGTGAAAGAGTATAGCATAGAGCGCTTTGCGTTTACGACAAATCGATCGCAGATAATCTAAGAACTTAGTTCGTACATATATTTTGAGCTCTTGTACAAAACGCTTATATAATATTGATCTTTCTATATATTTTTTAGTTTAAAATCGTCGTGACATCTATACATGATCCAAATATGAATCGTAGCATTAAAAATTACTACCAAAAGTGAGTTGCATATCTAATTTTCATATTTTTATATTATAATAGAAGAATCGAATCCTAAAATTCATTTAATTAAATAATGTAACCAAAAACGCAAAGCAACACACTTAAATTTGTAATCCGTACGCTAATATGTATCTAGTTTAACTTGTTTATAATCTAATTAAATCGATTTTTCCAACAGTTGGCAATCCTGCTCAAAATATTGCTACAAACCCCTTCCCCTAAGCGAAATCCATACTTTAATATTTCATATCATTTTTGCATAAATTAATTAAATTCAATTTTTCAAACAGATGTTAACTCTCTTCACAACACATCAATAAACTTTCTTGTCACCAAAACGAACCGGTTGACACCCATATTTTAATATTTTATATACCTATAATGTAATTAAATTCGGTTTTCTAGCAGGTGGTAACCCTCTTTAAAATATAGCTATTTCATATTTAATATACCATGCGAATAATGTAATTATATTCGATTTTTAAAACAGGTGGCAACCCTGTTCAAAATCTAGCTATAATCCTTTTCCTCGCCGAAACGTGTTTTCACAATTGAATTTAGAGCTCTAAGAAATTGCGCAGAACATCAGGCAAACATATTATAGCTTTTGGAAGTAGGTGGCAACTCTATTCCAAAACGTATTTTACATTATTAGTTAAATTTAAAAATTTAAATAGGTGGCAACTGTTGTTAAAATATTATTTGATTAAAGTGTTCTTCAATATTTTTCACAAATATCTTTCATTTAATACTTTACTTACTACTTTTAAGTAAATTTTATTTTCCAAGTAGGCGACAACTTTTTAAAAAAAAATAGCTAAACTTCAGAGGAACACTTCTGGTTTCGCTAAAACTAACCTACAAATTTAAACTTATTCGGTCTAGTAGCTTCAGAGTCTAGGTTGCATACACACATCCCTTTTTGTATTTTTAGTTATGCTTAATAAATTGCATTAAAATATGCCCATGAAATAGTGCTGAAACAGTAACCCGTTATTAAATTTAGCAAAAACATGCCATTGGACTGGACTGAAGTTACATAGATCGTTTATGCAGTCAACTATCAAAACCAAATGACTTAAGTGATTATGTCCTATAATTTGAAACCACAAAGGTCGACGAAGAAGGGTGGGCTTCAATTAATTTGATGATCATTATTTATAGAATTTAAAACATTAACTAATGGTAAAAATGTGCACGCGCACAAGTACGAGCACATAGTAGATGGAAGCCACCCACTTTAAGCGAGCGCTACATAGAGGGATAGGGGTGCGCTAGTCGGTGATGTGAAAACCGCAAGTACCAAGCCGAAATGTCAGCGGCCACGCCGGCGGCGACAATGACGAGTCAAGCCCACTTGCAATCAATTTGACAACATCATCGCCATCCTGCAAATAAGTAGGCAATGTGTCACAATGCGCGTCTGTGCATTACTGGCATTTGTGGCATTATTTTAGAAAAACAAAAAAAAAACAACATACACGAGGGATGCAAATATTTCAAGTTGTGCCACAACATGTAACAGCAATTACACTTGAAGTGTATTTGTGTTATTTTGCTTTTTGAACATTCCGATAGTCACCGGCATTACGATACATGGAACGCGGAAAATTTGTATGAAAATGACCGCCATTAATATGACATACCGATGGTTTTAACACCTCGTCATCTGTAGCGTTTGCTGTAAGGGAAATGCACGGAATTTTATTGTAGGAATTGATGAAATAAAAAGTAATAATCGAGTTGTGTAGCAGATGTATGTATGTTAACTTTTGTGCATATACATTAGGGTGGAAAAAAATCAGCACTGCCAATTGGAGACAAAAAATCTATTATAAAAAATATTTCGAAAAATTATTAAGATTTACGGTTAGTTGGGCCGATTTGAGGAATTCTCAAAAAATCCAAAAAAAATTGCAAGAAACTGTCATCAAATATTCAAACTTTAATCAGAATTTGTTTTTTTTTGCTGTCGGTGTTGCGTATTTTCTTCCATATAAAAATAAATTTTCTTCAATCGTTGTATGGAAGAAAATGCGAAACATCATCAGCAATAAAGAAAATTATCAAAAATCAACGATAATTTTTAGCCACTTGCACTTCAATGTAAAGAAATTGAATTGGCTACAAAACTCCATATAAAGTTTCTAACAATTCTGATTGAAAAGTTTGGAAATTTGACGGAGATTTTTTGAAGTATTTAGTTTTTTTTTTTTGAATTTTGTTAATATTTGAAGCCCTGACAAATATGTTTTATGTTATGTAGGGGAGTACATTTTTCTCAAAACTTATCAAAAACTAGTTTCGTGAAAGACATTGGGGATATTAACAACACGCTTCTGAGTTCGCTTGGAGCTACTGTACTTGTAGCAGATTTTTAAAGTTGAAAATAAAGATTTGATTAATTTTAGAGCTATGGCTTGTAGTCACTGTAAAGATGAAATCGGCTCTTAAGTTGGCATTTTTTGATAATTTTCAATTTAATATTTCTTGCTATATTTCGCGTCAATTTCAATTTGATATTTTTCCAAATACAGTGCATATGTACACACAGTATGTATGTATATGTTTTTAATTTCATGTAAATCTGACTATATATAAAGATTCTCTTGATATCTCGACTCCAGCGACATTTAGTGGACATATTTTTCGGCGAAGTGCAGACTTGCCCTGTACGTTTGAAATTTTATCAGAATCCGACGGTAAAAACAGATTTTGTGAATATTTCGACTCTAGCGCCCCCTAGCGGATTAATTTTTCAAAAACGTGTTTCTCGTTCAATATACGTTTCTAATTTCATCGAAATAAATACAGATTTCATGAATATTTCGACTATGAATATTTTTTTTTTTTTGAAATTTGGAGTAAAATTTATTGTTTAAATCTCTTCGCACCCCAGTATACGTTTCTAATTTCATCTAAATCGGATTAACAATACAGATTTTATGAATATTTCTACTCTGGCGCCATACCTATCTTTTTGTAACTCTAAAAAAAATTTTTAAGTTGTTAATTAATTTTGTTAAAATTTTGCAAAGGTTTTAAACTTGGATTTTAATTAGAATTAACTTGATTTTTCTAAACAAACAATAGTTAAAATTAAAAAAAGAACAATAAATGTCAAAAGTGGGGTTATTATTATTAAATGGGCTGTTAAAAGCTAAATCTAAAATATTTGGGTGAACAAATAAGCAAAAAAAAAAAATTATGTATATTTTAGGTATCCACAGTATGCTTACCAAACTGTTCGCAGTGACTGGAGACTGTGATTAGGCCTTGCTCTTCTTCGTCCGTTAAGTATTTCTCCAATGTAGTGACATCACCCGGCAAAGTCTGATTGCAACATTTTTTAATCCATTAAATCTTTTCATTTTCGTAACATAGGATTAAGCTGCTTGAAATCAACGCAGACATATCTGCCGAAATCAATAGCGAAATTGAGTGCAATTCCGTGCATATCGAATCATTTCACCTCAACCCCTCAAAAAACCATTAATACTCGTATGTTATTTATGTGGCGGATCGTATTTTTTTTTTTTTTTTTTTTTTTTTTTTTTGAAAAATATGGCATTCGAGAGAATGACTCAGATTTTCATTCGCCTGCTTAATGAGCAAATAATTTACTATATTCCTTTGAGGCAAGTTAAGGGTTAAATACTTATGTAAGTGGTTCGCACAATCCCTATTTTTGCTGTTGCAATCCTTTCTTGGTGTTGTTTTACAGCTCAGTCAATAAATTGCAATCTATTTTTGCGCATCATCTGACACAATCGTAACGACTACAATTCGTTGCAGCGCAGGCTATAAAATCTTAAAGTATCCTTACACACTCCATTGTGTTCGCCTGACGCTCAGGTAGATAGGAGAGGTAGAAAGTGTATGGCATGAGTATTGGAATCTAAAAGAAAAACAACGGAAATCGAAAGAAATGGGCGCGTCGTTACAGCTGGGCAAAAATGAGTTTGGTTATTGGGCTGTGTAATATGCAAAAGAAATGTAAATTTCACAACAAATGTAATTACTATGTATGTATGTGAATTACTTAATTTCGGCGCAGATGCTGATCATATTTTGCCTTCATTAGAAGCGCTGATTAGAAGGGCAAACATTTTTCGGATGTTAAAATAATGACATATTTTCAAATCTATTTATTTATGTTTATATGTATGTATGTATGTATGTCTGTGTGTGTGTGTGTATTGATAGCAGAAAATGCAAAGTAGCGCACTGGTTTGGTTGTGAGTTTTCTCATGCCGTTTTTCTTTCTTGAGCAGACTTTTTCACTACCCCTTATAATCCGAATTTATTAATACAAACTATTTATCATATTGCTGATACTTATTTTCTATTTCAGGGTGGAGAAGAGTCAGAGTAGCAGCAACAACAACAACGGAAACGATAAGAGTTATAAAATGCACAATACCTCAAAGCGTCGTCAAAGCCAAGGCCCATATAATAAACAAAGTCGGCGGAAAGTCTCGACAACAGTAAGCAGCAGTAGTGGGACAACTGATGCTATTTGCGATGCTATGCCACTTTATGCAACATCCTCATGGCTACTGCCACCAACAATAACAAATTCGTTGGAATACAGAGACCTGTCACAGGCATCATCGCCTGCATCTACACAAACAGCAACCCCAACTGTGGCGGTGACAACTGCAAGCACTTTGTCGTCGGCTGTCGATGTCGAGAAAACTGGTGCGTCTTCGACGTCTCCATCGTCATCATCAATGGATTCGTTTTTGTTACGTGGTTGGTCTCCAGTACCGACCTCTACAACCGACAACACCTCGTCGCATTGGTTCGCCGCCAAACAGAATAGTCAAAACGTTGCGAGGAAACGTAAAAGACAACATCCAGTCAATGGGGCACAAGAAGTAAGTTTAAATTTAGGTTTATTATCTGTCTCAAAGCTAGAAGCCAACTGACCATATATTTGAAATTAAAGGAAATATTTCTGCAGCTTGTAAATTTATCAGAATATGTTTTTTATTTTCGTATTCGTATACATCATGGTTGTAGATATGTTTGTCCTTATTGATATCGGCATCGTTATCGTTAGCGTTTATCGGTATCGATATTGTTATCGATAACGTTACGGACATTGTTATTATTAATCGGTATTATCGATATCGTTATTGGTATGAAGATCGTTATCGACATGGTCAATCGGTATTATTATCGATATCGTTCTTATTGGCGTCTTAGACGTTATTGACATAGTAATCGATTTCGATTTCTGGATAGTATTCGTCTTCGGATTTCTAATCGTATTCACCTTCATAATCAAAAATGTTGCATATAAAAAAACTAATGACGTATGTAGTCGAGCTTGTATTAAAGTTAAAGCAGAAATAATTCCGAAACAAATAATATTGAAAAAAAGGATATGTAAAGAGTAAAACAAGATAAAATAAAAAAATAATAACAAAACGCTAAAGCTTGGTATTCTGTTCTTATTTATATCCATAAGATTTCGTCGCTTACAAAAAATTTTCAAGAGCCTAAAAGATGCCATATTTCATGGCAAAGAATTGTATATACATAGATTTTGACTGCGCATTTCACGTGAAACGGGAACAGAATACCAAGCTTCAGCGTAACAGAAGTAGTCAGCAGAAATGCATGACAGGCAAAATTACATGTTTCCTGCTCCAACTACTATTGGTTATAGAATACAATACATACATACATACTCCAGTTTTCCTATATACATACATTAAAAATTAAAAATAACAAAGAACAATTAAATAGAAAAGTTTTTAGAGTATTTACATATTGGAAAAAATGCCCGTACGAATTTAACTGGCATTTTCCTTATGTACGTATGTATGTACAGGTTGGCCACTATAAGTGTGTTCTTTCTGTAAACTAAAGCAAATTAACAACAATCGGTATTTTATTATTTTATTCGAAATAACAAATATTCCTATTATTTATGGAACATGATTTCATTTACGTGGCTACCATGGCTGGCTTCGCAGCAGCGCATCTTGTTAACACACTTTTTCAAGACCTTGGTGACGGTTAATTTTAATTTGCTAACAATGAAGAGGCTAGTTAATAACTTGGACACTTTTTTTTCATTTAACGTATGCAGCTAATAAGGCAGAAAATGTGCCAGGCCGCCAGCAAATAAAAAATAATTAAGCATCAATGTGAATTTATATAAAATTCAACCGCTATATGGAAAAAAATGTAAGAAAATTAATAAAATAATTCCAAAAGTTAACCGGCATTTTTAGACACTGCAGACTTCCTTAGTATTTTCCTACAATTTCATGAACTACAAAACGGCATACACACATTTTTGCAAAAATTCAAATTTAATAATTTCAAATTTTGAGAATATTTTTTTTTTAAATTTTGGACAATTTTTATTTTTCTAAAAAACTAACGATGAAAAATGTATCATTGTGAATGTTAGAAAAAAACGATCATCTGGTGGATTGCTTGAGTCACTGTATACATATACTGTATTTTCTGCTGAGGACAATTAATTCACATTTATGAGTATTGAACCATCAGTGCCTTCGGACAAATTTCATACTAAAGTCGCGATTGCAAAATTTAACGGATAATTCACTTACCAAAATCAAGGTAGCGCAGCGCATAGAGAGAAAGAGGGTGATATCTAGGAGCGTACTATAAAATTTTCATTTAAAAGAAGTAAACATTGTACTGCTACGCTATCACTCGCTTCCGATCATTAGCATAAATGTTTAAGGAGCTCAAAAATTGATTGCCAACCGACATAAATATCGTAGACATAGTACATCCTTACTTGTTTTTGTTTTTTTTTTTACTTATTTGTTTTTTGGATGCATACATACATACGCGTGTATGTAAGTAAATGCCTATTTTACTTGCTAGAAAGTTACAGCTTTCTTCCACCTTGAACATGCCATCTTGACAACATGTCTTCTATTCTATACTTGAATGGGCCAAATGTCGTACCTATGAATATTTAATTAGACTTTGCCGCATAATCGTATACTATGCTATGTATGTATGGTGTAAATTTATAAAGCAGCCGTTCCGTTGGTCTCTACAAACAAATACCCATCATTTTTATTATTTATATATCTATGTATGTAGCTTACGTAAACATATAACGGCGAGCGTAGGAATTTGTCCTGTTTGAGGACATACGTAGTATTATTGTATGTAGGCTTGGTACATCATCAATTCCTAAGCAGTGGTCGTGTCTATTATGGTGAGCGTTTTCGCTTCAATTACTTTTGAATTCTCAACCGACAGGCGGTTATCTTCAATTTACCAGTTCCATTTTCTGACCAAAGATAACGTGCTTTGTAATTGCTGATTACAGTCATATCTCTGCTATAACATTATCCTGTGAAAATAACATGTGAAGCGCTAGGAGTTACGTTACAAAAAAAAAATACATACATACATACATACATACATATGTATAATAATAAAACTGACGAAGAAAAGCAGAGGTCGCTTAACATTCGGTCATAGCACGTACCTACGCACATAGTACATACAGTCATGTAAAAAATAGGGACATGCAAGTTTTTTTTAACCCATTTTTGGTATACTTCTTTTATTTGTTTTATGTTTTTATTGTGTTTTTTTTTTATAAAAGCCCAGCTCATGTAAAAACACCATGTACATACATAAATCTACATTAAAAAAAATAAAAATCAAAACAAAAAATTTTTAGAACAAAAAATATTTATTCTACTAAGAATTTGTGGAATAATTCTAAGTATGAATTTTTATTGTACATTAAATATAGCTAAAACTTACCGTTAATTTTTTATATTTTTTTTTGCTGACAGTGTCACACATTTCTATATAAAAATAATTGTCGAATATAGTTTGTATTAAAAAATTTTCGGTAATTTTTAGCCACGTGAAACTTGCACTTTATTATACATATGTACTAAAATTTAATAGGCTATACAACTGGATGCATATAATTTGTCTACAAATTCTTAGAAATTTTTTTTGTTTTTGTAAAAATTTGTTGACTTTTCTTATTTTTCTACAAAATTTGAAATACACATATAATAAGAATATTTCTACAAATTATGAGTAAAAAGTTTTGCTATAAAAATTTGTTGAATTCTGAGTAAATATTTTCAAATTTTTTCTCCAAATTTTGAAATGCATAAAGCTACATACAAGGCGTATTTATAGAAGGTGATGGCATAAGAGCAGCCGATTTGATATTTTTTTATTCACCTACATGTATTTTGTTTTTGCTTTTGCGTATGAGCTTTCAAAAGCCGTAAAAGCAAAAACAAAATGTATTTAAATTTTGACAACTCTTACGCAGAAACAAAAACAAAATACATAGGAATTTTGTAGTTGTATTTATAACACCACCTTGTATGGATTCGGCTTGGCTAAATACTTGATATTTTTCTACAAATTTTTTGAATTCAAATTTTTTTCTACAAAGTTTGAAATGTATAAAACTGCATACTTAGAATTTTTCTACCAAGTCGAAGTAAAAATTTTCGCAACAAAAATTGGTTGAATTTTCAAATTTTTTCTCCCAAGTTTGAATGTATGTACATATGTATGTACATATATAAAACTGCATACTAAAAGTTGTCTACAAATTCTGAATTTGTTGAATTGTTTAAATTTTTCTCCAAAGTTTGAAATGTATAAAACTACATATTTAGAATTTTTCCACAATACTGCTTAAAAAGTGTATGTAAAAATTGATTGTGTTTTCTAACTTTCTTTTATGTTTGAAATGTATAAAACTGCATATTTAGAATTTTTCTAAAAATTCTGAATATTAAGACTATTGTAAAATTTTTTATATAATGATCTAGACTTTTATAAAAAAATAAACATAAAACCACAAATATAAAAAAATACCAAAACTGTTCAAAATGTTGTGTCCCTATTTAGATAGACTGTATATATGTACATACATACATATGTATGTACATATGTATTTATGGCCACAGATATGTATACAGTCTAACGATTTCTTCCTTAACTTTTCCTTATTAATCGTAGTAATATACTTAACTGTATACACACATACATACATACATAGATATGTATATATTTCGATGCATAGTTATGCATTGGGGAGCGAACGGCAACAGCAGGATCGCGTACTCACCGTGCGACGTTTGACAACCCCTCTTTACACTCAAGGTGTTCACGCATGGGCAACTGCTTCCTTCCAACTACGTACGTACATGTATGAATGTGTGTTTAGCCATATGCACGTCTTTCTGCCCATCGTCGTGAATGCGCAGATGCCACCGCTTGCTTTCGTTGTTGCATGAAATCCACACCCTTCGTCAAGGAGTTTTCGTTCGCTTCGCTTTTCTCTACATTCCTTGTTGTCTGGTTTCCTTTCGTCTTTTAGCGAGCGCTGTCAGCTAATTCATATTTTTTGTTTTTAATTTAAGCCATTTCAGTTTATTTTTTTTTTAAATTATCTAACCTTTTCCGAGTTTTGAGGTATTGCAATTTCTTATTCCTGTGCAGAACCTAAGTGGCGCGTGTTAAGATTTTACTTTCACTATAACAAAATTGCAAATCTTTTTCCATTTCCCCACACTCGTTCTAAATAGTAGTGGCATATTCGTGCCATGGTCAGATTTATGTTTTATTTATTGTGGGATTCTATACTCTTTGCTTCTTTACTTATTTCATTTTCTTTTTCCTGCTATTCCGTTGCCTCATACCGTTTTCCTCAGTGCAGTAAGTGCACACATCTGCTGATATTTAGTGAAATCCTTGAGATGTTTGGTGTGCGTTTGTATGTACATATGTATGTATGTAATTGCGTATAGCTCAATACTCTCATCCAGGTGCTTGTGCTTTGGTTAATATTTGCTTTGAATGCTGATTGAAAAGCATTCTTTAAAAAAGGTTTAATTAAAATTTTAGAGGCTAGAGTGCAAAGCTTCAATATGAAAAAAAAATTTAATCAAAATAAATTCTATGCGGTGCATAGCATATTTGTTCTAATGGTTGGCTAATACGAGTTTTCTTTAAATTTTGTCACTGCAAAAGGTAACATTTTAACGCCCCTATGCTAGAAGCCGCCGTACGTTTGATTGTGCTATGAATCGTAGAATCGGTATGCTCAAATCCGTGTTATCTGTCAATTGACGGAAATTTTGCACGAAGAGCAATTGGTGTCGGGGCTAAACGAGTTTTACGAAAATAATAATAAAAACGTGTTTCATCCTCAAGAACAACAAAAATATGTAACTTAAATTGCTTATAGAAAGAAAGGCTTATTAACGTAAATTAACAAATATTTTGCCACTTAGCCCAAGCTCTTCCCCCATAACACTTTTGAATCTGTATTTGAGTAGGCGCAAATTTTATACAAATCTTTAATTATTTAAACCATTCAACATCACGCAACATTCTCCTCTGCATATTTATGCAAATTTTTGCATGTTTTTCCTCATATGACAAAAAAGTACACATAATCCATTATACTTCTATATTAACTTTCTTACAAATTACCAATAAATGTGGTTTTTAATATCATTCTTCATTTGAAATAATATTTGTTTATTTATATTTGACAAAACACCTAATTAGGAACTTCGAATTTCATTATTTTGGTTGACAAAGCGGCGGTGAGTTATAAACGGATTACAGCATACTATTTTATATTTTGCAGACCGGAGCTACGAATTCGTAACTAAGGAAGTTCTGATTCTAGCATAGGGGTGTAATATTGGGTGGTGTGAAATAAGATTTATTTAGGCTTTAGATATGTATCTCTGTACTTTGACATTAATATAATTTCAACAATTAAATCACTAACTTTCTCATCCAAAAAAGGATTGGTCATAAAGAATTTAAGACGGGTTTTAACGACTAAAACTATCTGACTAAAGTAAACACCATTTTAACTATCTTATACTCAACATAAATACGCTTTATATCTAAATAGGGGGTTTAAGTTTAAGATGAGATAAATATAGTTTTAAATTTTACAAGTAGTTTTTAATTTAATGGTTAATTTTTTACATTTTTGCCTTCACTTTGATGCTCCATTTTATGTTGAAATCATCTGTGATAAAGCGAACTGATATTTCTTCGTAGTGCTTAGTTTCAACTTTTTTATTTCATGTGAATGATTCTGTTCAGTCTTATTTTAGGTAAAAACTGGTTCTATGATTGGCTGAAATTTAAAATTAAAGTTAAAGTTGGGGTTGCCGACGAGCGAACCTTTTCTCTCAAAAATCTTATCACAGACACCATGTTACAAATTAAATTTAAATAAATATTTTTGTAAAATCAGTTAAAAATAATACTATACGATAAAATATATTTCGAAAATGAGTTATGTATATGGAAGAAAAAATGTGCAATAGTTTAAATATATTGGAAAAACATCGCGCCACGATTTTGATTGACGATAGGTAATAATTTGCTTGCAATGGAAGAATAATTACATCATACATCTCGTTATTTTCAACCATTTTGTTAATAAATATGTTAATAAATTTTGAAATTATTTTATTTGATTTTCTTGCTTTTAATTTTTTTTAAATCAAAAATTCAACCTAGGTGCCATGTAGACGATTTTCATCAATTTGCTGGAAGAAAAACTTCGAATTGAATCCTTCAGATTGAAAGAGAGTCTAAGTTACTCTCAGAAAACTGTTCTCATTTAAAGGTTTTTCTCAAGGCGGATCCATACAAGGTGGTGTTATAAATACAACTACAAAATTCCTATGTATTTTGTTTATGTTTCTGCGTAAGAGTTGTCAAAATTTAAATACATTTTGTTTTTGCTTTTACGGCTTTTGAAAGCTCATACGCAAAAGCAAAAACAAAATACATGTAGGTGAATAAAAAAAAAATCAAATCAACTGCTCTTATGCCATCACCTTCTATAAATTCGCCTTGGTTTTTCTGTTTAAATCCTGTATAACCTGCAAATCCTACACGTAAGGGAACAAACCAAATATTTCGAAAAAGTTATGGTCAAAAATTTTAACTTATAATATAAAATACTCGGTAGTTCTATAAAATCAACTAAAATATTTTTAAAATAATGCTAGCCTTTCGCCTAACGCAATTCATGTACGTATGTATGTATGTATGTATGTACATATGTATGTATGTATGTATATAATATATATGTATGTACATATGCATTCGAAGGAATTTTTTCGTTTTGTCAACTTCAAAGCACTGCTTGCTTGCTTGGTGGTGTTTTGGTGGTTGAACGGCATTGAAACGCAAGTCACATTACTTGGGACGTGCGCTAGCCTAGGTAAGATGCGCCACCACAACAGTTTCGTTCAACAATGCGTTGTTGAGAAAAAGTACGTTAGCTTTCGAAATTCGAAAATTGCATTGCTGATATTTGGGATAATTCTTGTTCAAAGGCAAATAAAAATATATGTATTTATTTAACAGCAAATTTGTAAACAAAATGTTTACTTTTAGCGCAGGCGTATATGTATGTATGTAGATTATTATTATTTTCATTTTGAATTGTTATTTACATGGTCGATATAATTTTTCTAATATTTCCTGTAAATATGTAACAGTTTATTAATTTACTTTTCTTGCAAAAATATGCAACTTTTTAATTTTCTTTTGAGGCAAACAAATTGTGATGATGATGTGGGTTCGCCCTTCGACTTCTATCTAGCTAGCTGTAGCAGACACCCTTAACGCCATTAGGTCATTCTTACTATGCAGCTGCTGTTTTATGTCTTCTTAAAACCCATTGTTACCGTTGCCTCCTCAAACAGATTTTTCTTGTGTTTAACTTTTACTATACTCGTACGTACACGCATACCAATATACATACACACATACATACATACACAAATAAATTGTCGCAATTTCTTTTCAAGCGTAAAATTTTTAGTTCTCTATTTGACTCCCGTGGCATAGTTTTTTTTTTTTTTAAAGAAGTGAGTGTATGGTGTACATATGTATGTGTGATATATGGGATGTATGCTTATTATGGCATGGGTAGTAGGCGCTGATTTTCAATGGATTCATTGCTGTCCATTGTCTTCACATTCCAATTTTGCTACAATATACGCGGCACATACAAATGTACATATGTACATTTCCAAGATCAAAAAGAAGAATGCAATTTAACTTAGCCTGCAGCTGATTGTTGTCCTTGAGCCATACGACTTTTCATATTTAGCCGTTATGACTTTCATCTTGAAGGCGATATTTCATGAAAGGCACTATGATGGGGCCTGCAAACGTTCTAAAGTGGCCAATATTCGAAATCTTATCGGAATGGTTTAAAACTTGCTACCTACCCCGCGGTAGTAGTGGTCAATATGCACGAATCGAAAGTCGCATTGAAAAAATTAAAAATGGCGGTTTCAATATGGGGGCAATATTTTGAAAACTAATCAGAAACTTGTTAACCTAAGATTTTTGGGATCGCCGATCAATAATCTGAAGTTAGATTCTAAATACGGCCGACATAGAGCGCATCTCTACTTAACCTACTTAAAATGTAAGTAGTTTCCGATGTCTACCATGAAGAGGTTACAGTACGAATTTAGATTTCATCTTTTTTTAGTTGTTTTTTTTTATATATTTATATGTACATATATTATTTTTCGGCCTGTTTTTATTAAACGATAATGTGAATTTGTGAGCTCAAGGCCAGTATAAGGAAAAGTATATTGGAAAAAATACAACAACAGCCAGGAGTGGTAGAAATTATAGCTATTTCGGAGATCACCACATCTACTCATCATATTTCTTTTTTTATATTTTAATCAGTGCTGTTCTGTAGTTCGAGTTGTTTTGAAACGACACCTTTTCGTATCAGCTTTTTCGCCTCAGAGCTCAAGTTCGAGCTGATTACATATTTCTATTCCAAAGAATCGTAGATAAAATATTTTTGAAACGAAAAAACTTGATCGGAATCAGAATACATGAATTGCGTTCATTTCGTTGTCCAAAATTTTACCCAGGATAGAAATGTAGAAAAGGCCTGAATATTTTTTATTTTATTTTATTGTATGAACTATTTATTTTGAAAGTGGGTTAAGTGCATTTTTCAAAAACAACAAAAAAATATAAATAATTATAGTTGTAGATAAAACTTATGATCCCTTTAAGAAAAAAAGAAATGAAAAATGAACTTGTCCTATTTGCAAAATAAACGCCTTCTTAAGCATAGTACTATGTTTTCCTTTCACGAGAAATGCGCTGTCCAAGTCCATACAAAATTCTTTGCCGTGAAATATGGTATCTTTTAGGCGCTTCAATAGTTTTGGCAACCGTCATATTTCCGAATGATGTTGCGGACAAAATTTCACCGAACACCAAGCTCTACAGAAAAAATGAATTTTCAGTTTCCAAAAAACTTTCTATGAAGATAAAAGCAATGCCTCGAATGAGGCTTTCTTAAACTCAGCCAAAATCGCTTTATCAGTCACAGCGCCAGTAAAGAAGAAGAAAATACAAAAATAGCAAATTTATCGTGAAATACATTAACCCCCCTCCGTATCCAGATTTAAAAATTAACCGGAATTTTTAGCCACTTCAGACTTGTATAAAATTGAATGAAGTATAAAACTGCATACTCAAAAGTTTTCCAGAAATACTAAAAAAAAAACAAGTTTTTAAATTTTGACGAAAATTTTTGGAATTTTTATAAATTTTGCGCAAAGTTTGAATTGTTAGTTTATATGGTTTGTTTTTTTACTAAATAACAAACTGTATATTAATAAAAAATTAAAAAAAAATTCATGAAAAATATTGCGCACATTACAAAATTAAAATGTGGTCAATTGTTTGAGTAAAATTAGTTGAGTCACTCCTCATATAAAAAAAAAACAATGTCTCCATCGGAATTATAAAATTCGTTATATTTTTTGAGAGATCAACCAAAATATTTTGAAAAAAAAATAAGAAGATGCCCCAATTTGAAGCGCCTTCATTTTAAATAAAAATTGTTTTTTTAATTTATTTAAAACAGAAAAAAAATATTTCAGCTTCTAATGCAGTTCAGCTTAAAATGTCTGCAAAAAATATATATTTTTTTTAAATTTCAAAGGAACATTTTTTTTTTTGGTGAGACACCCTAATGTACGCAAGCATATTAAATCATAAACACAATCTTTCGATTTGTGGGGTCAGTTAGTACTATCTATATATTATGGCTATTAACATGAAAAATTGAAGGTTCTAAAGTTGACTTCTGGCGGCCGTTGTTGAATGCGATCTGGCTTTCCGTGAAAAGTAAAACAAAAAATAAAATAGAATTAATGAAAAAAAACAATTATAACTATTTCTTACTAAAACGTATCCTTTTTATTGCTGTTGCTACTCGTTCAGTTCAACGGTTGCTTGATTTACGAGTTCGTCGTTAGGCCACTGTGCGTAGGATAAACACGATTACAATAACAAATAATAAATAAACGTGATTTAAAACGAAGATGCTAGCGGCATGATAATAAATTATTTAGTTAAACACATACATAAGTATGTACATACATAGTTATGAACATTAGACCGCATCAAAAAAAAAAATGAACATTAGACCGTCTTGCCCCACAAACAAAAAAAAAAGTTCATCGTACACACCCTATCTAAAGTATTTTTGAAAGGCAATTTCGAATAAAAAAAAAATAAAAAATTCTGGTCACCCTAGGTGTCGTCCTTTTACAATTTTATTCATATTTTCGGCATTTATAGTCGCATCTTAAAGTGGGATGCATCAATGTTTGCGTCTCGAGGAGTCGATTATGCTTCCGAAATCCTTATAAATGGTAGAGTGGCCAGAATATATGTATATATGTATGTATATATACATACATATACATATATATTTTGTTTGTTTCAAAATTGTCTTTTCAAAATACTTTATTTGCTTGTGAGGCGAGAAGGTCTAATGTACATACATATCTAAGCTAATGTAAACAATTCTATATATGCAGATGTACATATGTACATACATATATGTATAGATAGATAGAGTGAAGAAAATTGCATTTACTTGCAACGCCCTAAATAAATCTACATATAGTTGCTAAGTTAGTTTGCAATGATTAACGATAAATATGTTGAATAGTTAGACTTAACTACGAATGTAACTTGCTTACTTACCTGAGCACTTTGGTCAGTGACGGCAAAAAGTTGACGATTGCAATTCAAAAGAAAAATGATGCACAATCTACGAAAACACTAAAGAAAAACCAGCATTTTTCGACATTAACTGCAAGATCCTCGCTTTCTCGCGCTACCTACACATGTATGTACATATATTATTTTTCTATGTATACATACCTACACATTTATACAAACATACAAATACACATACACATAGAAATGTCTTACGGCTAACTGCTGGAATTCGTATTTTTGCTGTTGTTGTGAGCCATTGCTATCCTCAATTTTATTCGCTGCCGCTGCCACCGCTGCTGCTCTATTAGTGCGTGTGTGTGTGTGTGTATGTTGTGGAATGAGAACTAACAAACCTTCGTCGGTGTGTATCCTGGCATGCAGGCAATCGCCGTCTGTCTTTAAAGACCTTCTCATACCCTTACAAAAACAAACGACTGCAGCCCCTGCCATTCGTTGTTGCAGCTGCCTTTCTGCTGCGCCACCATTGCACACACAGGATATCGTCAAAGATCGCTGCACACGATCAGTTAAACACGGAAAGTCAGTGCGTACGCAACTTGTGCGCAATTGAACGTAGTAGATATTTACACGAATTTTTACACCCTATAAAAAGTTTACGGTGCACGAAGCTTCCGCATTCGCTACTCCGGTTTGTTGTATTCGCGTGTACGAATTAAATATCTTTGCTTTCGTTGCAAATACTAGACACAAGTCATCTAATTCAATAACAGGAAACGGACAGGTGACCGAAAACGACGTGAAACTACGCGAGTAGTACAAACCAGTGAAACTAGCAGCTACAACTAAACCAAAGAAACATTTTTGTAACCAAATTTTTTTTGTTACATACATATCTATTCTATACTGCGAATTAGTATTGAAAAGTGCAATAATCTCACATACTCGCCGCCTCTGCAATTCAAATCAATACGACCGATTTGTTTTTGTTGTTTTGTGTGTGTGTTTTTTGGCCAAAGTACATTGTGTTTGTAATGAAGATTGATTGTGTTTTTAATTGTGCATTTATGCGGGTGGCTGCAAAATTCGATTGAATTACTTTTGTTTCAAGTGATTGTTGGGAAAAAGGATTCCCTTCAACTTATCACCATTGTATTGCTGCTGCCGTTCGTTGTTGCTGTTGCTGTTGTTGTAGTGAATATAACAATTGAGTATTGAACTGCAGTTTCCATTTAACATAAAGATCTTCTGCTCGCAGTTTGCCTGCAACACATTTTGAAAGAAGTTTATGTGATTATGAAGTGCGAGCGAAAACGAAAAATAGTTGATACGGTAAATGACACCAATAAAATGTAGTTGGATTTAATTATTTTTAGTAAATGCATTTTATTAGTACATATATAATTTATTAAGTTATATGTTAAGCTGCAGTCAATCGGTTACGAACTATCATAAACTAGTGTGTAAAAAACAAACTAAATGAACGTTGTTGATTTTTTGCGAACTCTATCGCGCTGTGGCGTTGAAAATAAAATGTGAAATTGTCGAACGGAAGAAAATGTGTGACACTTTTCTGCTACTTGAAACTTGCATTTTAATATATTGAAATGATTTCAAAGCTAAAAATTTTGAGTATAATTTTTGGATGTTGTGTAAAAGGCTGAATTTTTGAATTATGTTTTTTTTTACCGTAGAATGAACTACCAAAAGTTGGCTATATGTAAATATAAAAGTGCATACCCAAAAATTTCGTATAAAGTTTAAAATGTTGTTGAAAGTTTGTTGAATTTTGTTTAAATTTGCGCAAAGTTCGAAAATTGGGTTTAGCAAGTTTTTATTGTGGAATAAGCTGCATATATTTTTTTTAAAGAAATTAAATTTGATACAAAACGACATAGTTAAATGTTGCGAATGCTTGGTGGGGTTATAGTTTTGTTTCTTTCCAATTTATTCGTCTCATAAATGCAGCCCCAACTGTAGAACTGAAAAGAAAAATTATATTTAAAAAATGGCATTTTTAGAAAAGAAAATGATAAAAATAAAATGGATATTAATATGTAAGCTATATCGATTTCGATAACTGAATGCATAACAATAAAGAAATCGATAACATTTCGATGACTATCATACTAGCTGTGGCGTTCGCGATACAATTATCGTTGACGATTTCGATATCGGCAACAATCGATAACGTTATTAACGTTTACTAAAAATAATCTGTTAGTCAAAATAAAATGGATTAAAATTGTGTATCTCTAGTGCTTTTGAATTGGCATGGTCAATTTGTTTCTATGATTGATTTCTATGCTAAAACTTTTCGTATCTTTGGTTTTTTAACCAAATACAGCTCATTCTATATTAAAAATCATAAAAAGTAAAAAATCAAAAAATATTTCAACTTTTGTACAAACTTCACAACAATTCAGCACATTAAAAAAAATGTTGACGAAATTCGAAAATTATTAAAAAAAATCATCAAGAATTTTTAGCATAATAAAAATTATATTAAAATAGAATGTGCATTTGTCTAAAAATTCTGATAAAAAAAAATTAACTAATTTCCGCTTGTAAAATCTGTCAATAAGTGAAGGAGAAATTAGTAAATTTATCATAAATTAATAACTAAATCAAGAACAAATCAGTGTCACCTCTAAACGTTATCGATAACAATCGATAATCGTATTCGCCCATAACCAAATTGGACTATCCATTTGGAAATATTCGCATCTCACTAGAAGCCTTTTTAATGATCGTAAATTAAAAAAATAGGTAAATTATAAAATCGAATGATATTTTTTCTCTGATCAAACAACATCTCGACATGTCAAGATAAATTAGGAAAGAAACGTGTGAACGCACTTGATTTATGAGAAGTAATTTGAATGAAATTAAGTTATTTACGTTGTAATATGAACATAGTTTAAGTAAATTGGTAGTGCATGAATTTCAAATGAATATCATAATATAAGCTATTTCACTTTATTTTGGATTTTGGTTTGATTTCCCATTTAACATATCCCTCCTTTTTCACTATAGGATCCGAATCTCGATTCTGAGCCGCCATCGGCTAAGCGCAAGCAAACGCTACCTTCACCCTATAAAAGCGATGCCAGTTCAATGGCGTCGTCCGTATATCCATCGCCTATTGATGTCTTCGCCCACGAAATCGATACACGCAGTTCCTGTGACTACCTCTCCGCAGAACCAAACTTTGATGCGAGCGCAGATTGTATGCCAGATAGTCCGAATAGTTTACGACCAGACGATGATTGTGTTGCAGAAGAGTATGATGAAGTTGTATCTGTAACAACATCGCCATCAAGTTGTTCCATAATTAGCGCCAAAGAAACGGCGCATCAATTGTATGAAATTCACGCCACGATCAACACCAGCCTATTAGGTGAACGTACCCCGGGTCAGTTAATTGAAATGACAAATAAAGCGGAAAGCAACGCAAGTACGAAGTTTGTCAAGAGATTTGACGACTACACAGGCACGCAATACAATTGTATGACGCCCGGTACAGAGCCAGAAGAGTTGCGGCAGTGCCCTTTGCCAGCATTGAGTTGGGCGAATGCCGATGATGTTTGGCAGATGATGTGCAAAAAAGATCAGCAAGCGACCTGTTTGCGCACTAGTACAATGTTGGAGCGTCATCCCAGTTTACAGCCACGTATGCGTGCCATACTGCTCGATTGGCTGATTGAGGTGTGTGATGTGTATAAAATGCATCGGGAAACTTTTTACCTAGCAGCTGACTATTTGGATCGCTATCTCGCCGTTACAAAGAATATACAAAAGACACATCTACAGCTGATCGGTATAACGTGTCTTTTTGTTGCGGCAAAAGTCGAAGAAATCTATCCACCCAAAATTGCTGAATTCGCCTATGTGACGGATGGCGCATGTCGCGAAAGAGAAATATTGAAACACGAAGTGCTACTACTGCAAGCGCTCGAATGGAATATAAATCCGGTTACCGCTATGAGCTGGCTGGGAATCTATATGCAGTTGAATGTGAATAACAGAACGCCTGCATCGTTTAGACGTAATGTGTATGATAAACCTAAAACTACGGGTGATGCGAATACCAATGACGCTTTCATTTATCCACAATTCTCCGGCATGGAATTTGTGCAGACTGCACAATTGTTGGATTTGTGTTCGTTGGATTTGGGAATGGCCGATTATAGTTATGCAGTTAGTGCTGCGGCCGCTATGAGTCACACCTTCAATAGGTATATATATATATATATACTCGTATATACAATATATTTCCACCCAATCACTTGGTTATCCGATTATAATTTATTTTTATATTTTATTTTTCTCTATATAGAGAGATAGCGTTGCGTTGTTCCGGTTTCGATTGGCAAGTGATTGAGCCGTGTGCACGCTGGATGCAACCCTTCTTTCAAGTCGTACGCGATGAGGCATCACACCTTCCGCTAATGGAGCTTTTTGATCAGATCTCACATCGATTTGGTTTAGCCCACTTTTGCCCAAATATTCTCACCGACGAATCACACTTTATTCAAACGCATACAATAACAATGGATATGTATGTAAGTATTTTTTGGTGACTTTTTCATACGTTTTTCTAAGTACTAGCGAAGATGGTTTGAAACCTTTCACTTAGTGCTTTTCATATCATAACCTGGACAAAAGTACCTTTAGTAAATAACAATTTTGTTTTAAAATAAATTATGCTGCCTTAAAAAAAAAATATGGTGGTTTACAAGTATAAGAAATGGCAAAAACAATTGAATGAAATTAATTACCTCAATGTGAAAATTATTAAAGGTATTTTTGTTTTTTTAAGTCGTAACAAAGTTGCCGAATCGCCAAGGCAGTTCCACCAGCAATAGGGGAAAACGGCAATCAGCTGTTTATCACTTGAGTTTTGTTGAAAAAAACCCATTCGCCGGACTGCCAACTAACGCACCGCCATAGTAGTGAAAATAGTGTGAACCCCCTACAATATAAATTTTTTTCAATTCTGACTCTGCTTTTGAGGTTATTTTATGTGCACGAAAATAATGCAAGACATTTACACATTTTGACTGTTTTGTTTTTTTTTTAAGTTAAACTTCTTATGGAATTTTTTAAAAAGTTAAATTAAATTAAATTAGTAATTTAAATCAAATATCGCAATATACATATGTACATAACTGTTAAACGATAGAGGTTTTAGAAGCTTAATTTCGAAAATATTTTTATAGGGTTACCGCCTATTTAAAAAGAAAAATTTATTATTTACATAAATAAAATACGGCAATATGGGCGAATATGGGTGGCAAACGAAAGAGGTTTAAGAAATCTTAATTTAGGAAAAATATTTTTTCAAAGAGGGTTTCCACATGTTTAAATAATTAAATTAATCAGTTAACTGAAATCTCACAATAGCGATGTGAAAAGAAGTTTAGGCGAAAATCGGTAACCGTCAATTGGGTGTAAAACGAAATAGGGTAAATTTAGTTTCGAAAATATTTTTTAAGTGTGCTTTCCACTTGATTGAGAAATTAAATTAATGTTGTTGTTGTTGTAGATTGTAAATTAATAATTAATATTAAAAAATGTGCAACGATAGCTTTATTTCAGAAATATTTTATGGCACTGTTGCCACCAGTTTAAGAAGTTAATTAAGAATTAATAAAAAAAATTAGTTATGAAATTCACGCAAATAAATTATTCGAACTGTAACAAAAACAGTGCAAGTCAAAGTTTTAAAACTTCTACTAAGTTTATGAAAAATTCAGCAATCCAACAACCGTCTCCTCTTCCACTAAAATAGAATGTACACATCAAATTTTTCTAAAAGTTCTGATTAATATTTTTTTTTTTGATTTGCTGCATTTTTTATAAATGGATTAAAAACGTTTTAAACTTTTGATTTGTTTGCTGAAGTTTTTTTTTATAAATTTGGCATGCTTTTCATGCGTTATATATGTACAAAAAAATATTCTAAAAATTCATATTAATTTTTTTTTGAATTTTTGCGAAAATTTGTTGGTTCGAATTAGGTAAAAAATTTGAAACTTTTGATTTACTTATTAAATTTAGTAGAAAGTTTGGAACTTTGATTTGAATATAATTTATATTATACATATGTATGTACATATATGAAACATTTTTTTTTACTAAAAAAAATTTAAAGTAAATTAGGAGTTTAAATTTTCAAAACTTGTCAATTCGCCGGCCCGGCGAATATATCAACTCTGCTTATTCGCTTTATATTTTTTACAATTATCCAGACAGTTAATTAATATTTTATATATTTTGATTTATTTACATTCTAATTCAGGATCGCCTTGTCCAATTAAAAGATCATGCTCTAGCTGCTCAAATTCGCACGGAGGCATCGCCAGCCACGGGCCTATTATGCCCCGAAGGTCTGTTGACACCACCAGCGTCTAGTCGTAAACCAATTGATGTAACAGATGTCGACGAGGAGGAACATCAGTCAAGTACCGTTGAACGGATAAAACACACGACAACCGTACAATGTACAAACGCTGTCACCAAAACTAAAAATACAACAAATGAAGTTGTCAAGATCAGTGCCGAAAAACATGCACCAACGTAAACCTCAAGTAAAATACTAGTAGTATGTTAAAAAAATAGTTACAACTTACACCGTACAATCTAATCAAGTAAATTATTTTAAATACTATAACACATATTGTAAAAAAAAAAGAAAAAGAAAAGAAAAAAAAAACAAATAATATTTAGCAAAATTAAAATGTATACTAGCATTAATGTAGTTCAATATGAAAGAGAAATGTGTACTAATGTTTTTCATGCATATATTTTAAACATTCAATTACAATGTGTAAATAATTATATAACAAAAAGCTCATTAAAATTTTAATATAAGTTAATTAGTAAACTGTTAATTCTAAATAGTAGATTTGCGATGTATTTTAGTGGAACGTACATATTTTAGGTGCTAACGTTAATGTCTACCAATGTAAAATGCCATCATATTAATTTTTTTTTAATGGTGCATAGCATTCGTTAACTAAGATCAGTTTAAGGTGAAATTTTAAAGCAATACAAAATACAAGTGGACCGAGTGTATACGCCACCGCCGCCTATGCTGAATTCACAAAATTTTTTGGTTGCTCTACATCAAAATAACACCAAATACTAATAAAAACAATTCATATAATAAAGCCAAACACGCTTTGCTGCGCTCATACAAATATAATAATTTATACCCATCTGCATATTTTTTTTTTTTTTTTAATTTTTCTTACTACTAACACACTAATATATGTAGTTTTACATAAGTTGAGGCATTTTTATTTTCTTTATGCCATTTGCTTTTTCACATGCCAAACTATAAAAATAAAATCATTTTAACACAACTTTCAATACGCGCAGCTGCTATAGACGACGTGTTAGAAACGTACATACATTTTCACATACAAATGTACATTCCAAACTTGCATTCAATTAAAAAAAAAAAGAAAAAGTTTTGTAAAAAATATTTGAAATTTGTTTTTGCACTTAGATTTTAACTTGTCAATTTTTAACATATGTACAGTAACTCAAACAATTACCAGATGTACACGTTTGTTTTTTTTTTTTTTTTTTTGTAGAATATTCGCAATGTTTTTCATGGTAACTTTTTTCGTAAATTTTTTATAACAAAATGCAGAAATCAGAATTTTAAACTTTGTACAAAATTTATAAAACTTCAACAAATTTTCATCAAAATTTTTAATTAGAATTTGAAGGAATTTTTTGGTTCTGTGGCCGATTCAATTCAAGTATTACAGTATGCAAGTCTCAAAAGAGCATAAAAATTTACCGTTGGTTTTTGAATTATTTTTTTTTTTTTTTTTTTTGTGGAGTTTTGGTCTTGCAAACTTGTTTTCATTTAACCCATGTGGTGTAGAAGATATGCAAGATCGTCAGAACCAAAATAAAATAAAAAATTAAAGCGAATTTTTTATAAAATCCGTACGTAGTAGTATGGAAAAGAGTGCATGAGACCCGAATTTCAAAATAATTGTCAAAAATCAACCGAAATTGTTTGCCACTTTTGACTTGCACAATATTATATTAAAATATAATGAGCTGCAAAACTATATACCTAAAGGTTTTCTAAAAATTCAAATTAAAAAAAAATTGAACTTTAACGACTTTTTTGAATTTTTTTTTAAATGTGTGGAAATTTTCAAATTCTGTTTTAACTGCCTTTTGTTATATTACGAGCTAAGATTTTATAAAAAATTAACAAAAAAAATTGTCATGAAAAAAATTGCTAATATTATAAAAACAAAAAAAGCAACAATTGTTTGAGTCACTGTATACTATATGTATGTAGTAGTACGTATCCTTACTTAACGTCTTGCACAGCTGCGTGTAGTAGTCGTGTAAATTTATTTTGTATAACCACAGCATAATATCACAAGGTCTAGAAATGTACTAAAAAATAAATAAAATTCTCGCAGCAAAAAATTGAACTGTAAAAATGTGTATTTATACAAAAAAAAAGCGCCAAAATATGCAAATAAAAAAAAGTATATCGAAAAATAAACACCACGTAGCATTCACTCTGTCAAATCGCCTAGAAGAAAATAATGTAAAAAAAAAGAGACAAGTGTTACCGCTCTGTGCAGCAGAAAATGCAGTGAATTTAAGTGAAAAAAAAATCAATTTCAAATATTCGCACTGCACAAAATCCTCAAAGTATCGCGCTTTGTGCAAATGCCTAATAAATTTGTTTAAGCATTGAAATGGTTGAGCAAAAACAAAAAAAAAAAACAAAACAAACAAAAAATAATCAAGTGTTTCTTAGAATATTTGCATGAAATCGATCTATGCATGTAAATAGGAAAACAAATAAAATTTAGTCATTAAGCTATAACTCTTGTATATAGTAAAATAGCTATAAAAAAGTCTTTAAACTAAGCACAACAAAAAAAAAACTCAATTCAAATACTAAAATTTCGCTGATTACTTAATTCAGTGCACTTCTTGCATTTACTATAATTATTATTACTATTACTATTATTTTTGGTTATTTTTGGATCATTATTGTTGAAGAACATGTTTTTTTTTTTTTGTAATTTAACCATTGGACTTGATATTTTATATACTTTGCTTTGAAACATAAGAAAAATTTAGAAACTGAAATAATATATATTTTGCAATTTATTTAGCGCTGCTTTATAAATTAATTTATACTATATAATATAAATACATAATTATAGCATAGAATTTAGGTGAATCCATGAATACGCTTCTCGCATTTTAATGTTTATTAAAAAAAAAAATGTATAAAAATAAAAAAAATTATTACTTAAAAAAAATATAAACATTTGAATTTATTTACCATAAAGCTTATTTAAATAAGTTGATTGTATGGAGGATTGATAGCTTAAAATATTCAAGCCATTCAAGTTCATTCATTTTGCGTTAAGCGAGTTCACTCTCCGAATTCCTCTCGGTATGCCGCGGAAAATCATAGTTGTTACTAATTTTCTTAAATTTAAAATCAATGGTTTTCCAAATACAGTAGAAAAAAGGTCACTGGAATAACTTCGTTTTTCTTTTCTTTTTATTCTTGTAAACAACACAAAACTTATACCATAGACAAATATTTACAATGTAGTTTTCATACTTATGTTTTTAATTGTTTTTCGCGAATTTGTGCAGACTATTTTTTTTTTGTTTTTTTTTGTTTTTTAATATGAATGTGAACTTCACTTGTAACTACATAAATTGTATATGTATGTATGTTTGTTTGTTTGTTTGTTTGTATGCCACTAGTAAACCGCTAAATCTAGTTTATTTCTGTATGCACACTAAATTTTCAAATATTTCTTTGTAAAATATACCATTTTATGTATGCACTATGTATAATGTATGTACATATGAATGTATGTATGTATTTTATTTACTTGTACTTTTCCTAATTCTAAAAATAGATCTATAACAACAAAGCTTTGTTTTTCACTCATAATCGGCTGCGCATGACAGTTGCATGTTTAGTTCAAGTGCGTAATACATAAAACAACAATATTAAAGCGAGATTGAAGTTATCAGTAATATTACTATTATATTATTACTATGTTTCTATGTTTCTATTGTTATTATTATTTTTCGTTGCGTTTTCTTTAAGTTTTGGAAGGAACAATGGACGACTCTAGCAGTTTTGTCCTCAGCAGCTATTTAACGAACTTATTTGAAAAACAAAAACCAACATTTGATAATTAACTTATTTTATTTTGTTGTTATTACCTTTTTACACAATAATTTTTTAGCAGTTGCGATAGATAGCTCAAAATAATAACTAAAATGCAACTTTTCATACTTTTCATATAAAATTAAAGTTTTCCTTTGCAATTTTCAGATTTTCAAAAGTTTTTCCAAGCAAGTCGTATACATATGTATGTATGTAAACTTTAGTGTATGTGAAATTTCTACATCGAACCCTAACCGCGAAAAAAGTAAGCTATATGTTTTACAAAATTTTCTTTTTTGAGGCAGGGATGTATTTCTAAATGCTCTAGGAGAATTTGTGCATCAAAAATGAAGTTTCGAAACAAATTTCAGCCGTACCTAAATATTTCTAAGTTTTTGAATTAAAGAGTATACAATTGAAAAAAAAAAATTTAGCGCATATAATTTTCCATTGCTTAACCTCATCGAGAGAAAATTCCAAATCAGTGCCGCGAACCCCGCTTTTGAGCTAGACCAGTTTTTGAACCGAATCGCAGCTTTTTCGGATTTCGAACTGAACCATGATCCGGCCCGTTTTTCTTTTTCGAAATGCCAAACCGCACCGTAATTCGTAAGAATTATTCGATTCGTTTAGAATAAAGAAAAAAAATGTTTCAAACATTTAAGAAACATCCAATATTACATTAACTGGCATAAATGCCTTCTATTACATTCGCTGCATCACTTTCGGTGATTCCTTTAAGGAAATTTTCAATACACGAATAGATTATTTTTGAATGTTTTCCAGGTTTCGTTAGTATTCTGAAAATAATGAATTTTTCGAAGCAAGCAAACCATTTAGCCGCTGATTTTTATTTAATTTGAAAAATAATATTTTTGATCGCTTTTTACGTTTATAGCAGATTTTTTTTAACAGCCAAACACGAAGTCGGCGTGAATGCAAACTTGTTCGAAATTTTGTAGAACTGTGTTAATAGATTTTCATACAATCCTGGTAATTTTTTTAATTCAGTATCTATCAAGAATTTTCAGAATAATTTTTTCCACTGAAAAAATTGGGATCATTTCTATTTTGAAAATATTAAAAGATTTTTGAAAAATTTAACGCTTCTTACCTAAGTTTACAATTTCATTCAGCTGGGCTCGTTTAGTAAAAAATACTGTATAATTTTTTAATGAAATCCTCAATTTCTAAAAATATTTTCAACAACGAAAAGTAGTCGAATGACTCGAAGTTGAGCGAAGATATTTTCATGGAAATCCTAAGGTATACCGCTTGGAAAAACGAACGTTTTTTTTTTTTGATGATATACATTTTGTAAACCGGCATATGGTATTTTTTGAGTGTGCAAATAATTTTCCATAATAGATTGCCTCATAATCAAAAAAAAAAAACAAACAAAAAATATCTATATAAGAAATTCGACAAAAATATGTTATTTTAGTAAATGTTCATGCGTCTGAGTATGTTATGGTTTATTTCTTTACGCTAAATATGTAAACTTCAATACTAACTACTAATTGCGTATGTATGTTTGTTTTTTCTATAACATTTTCATATCATCTGCGTTCGCATACAATATACTATATGTCATATGTAAATTTTTCAATGTACTCTTAATTACTATTTCTAAATTTCGTTTACAACTGTAAGTCACTTATGTATTTAAGTAGCTCTGTATGTATGGATGTATGTATATTTTTTTAGTGAATGTTAATCAAGAAATGCAAATTATTTTGTTATTATTTTATTCTTTGGTTAGGCTTAGTTTAGAAAGAGTAGACTACCGACCAGCACATAAAATCTTTTTCAAACACCAAGATTTTTCAAATTCAAATACAATACATATACATTTGGAATATTTAAAAAACTATTGAAGTTAATTGTTTCAAAAACAAAAAAAAAAAAAAAAAAAAAAACCGATTAGTTACGTTTCACACTTTGCGGTCGCCGGTTAGTAGGCTAGATTTATTTTTTCGTACTCAAGTTCAAAAGTTATTGTTGATATATGTAAGTAAATAAAATTAATTTAAAAAATATCTAAATATATGTATATGAATTTGAGTTTGGATAAAAATATATATAAAATATAATGAAAATTATATAAATTAAAGTTTAAACCTTTGCACAAAATTTACAAATAGGGTGTGTTCGAGCTGCGATTATTGCGGCAGTGTTACTTTTGATGATAGAGCATCACGTTCTTCGGCAAAATTTCGGCAACAGTGGCAACGTCACGCGTTCGTTGAATAAAATGTTGACAATCTGTTGCTCATCACTAGCAAATCAAACGCAATATAAAAATTTGTACTGCCCAATTGAGATGGAGGAAGAAAAGTAAATAAAGTTTTTAATAAGTGTTATTTTAATATGTAATATTCTTTATTATTTGTTTTTAGCTTAAAATTAAGCGTGACTGAAACCAAATTATTGGTCAGGTGTCGATTGGAAAATTAATAGCTTACAGCAAATGGGCGCAGAGTCATCCGAAAATGGGTGGAAAAGATGTCATCTGGGTATAATACAATAGTTTTAGAAAGGTTTTTCACTTTCCTCACTTTTCTTCTTTTGGAACACTCTTCAAACAAGAAACGTTTTATCTTATGGCTTCTCCGCCTTCTTTTGTCCGATATCAAATACATAAGTTAAAATCTCCATATTTCCCAATTACGCGTTCTGTGCAAAATAAATGCTGCAATATTGCTGCACATTATCAGCTGAGTATCAGCAACAGAGTATCAAGTAAGTAACAGCGTTGCAATATTGCTGTAATTATTGAGCGGCTCGAACACACCCATATTCTGAAGTGTTCACAGAAATTTTTAATAAGTTTTAAGCATTAGCCATTTTGGTATAACAGAGTGCAAGTGAGCCAAATATCCTTTTGATTTTTATAAAAATTTTTAATTGTTTTTTAATTTTTGTAAGTTTTATACACAGGTTGAGGTTTTAAATGTAAATAAAAACAAAATAATATGCCAATATGAGCGTGAAGCTATGATTTTGTTGACTGGTGTCATGCAGGGAAATTTTATTTTAAGTTATTTATTTTTCACCTTCTCTGGGTAAACGTTGTTATACAAGGATATTGATGAAAATGGAGATGATGTAAATGAGATTGAAGTTAAAAATACAGATAAGGGTAAATATAAAATAACTCTTTGCAGACAACGTAAAAATAAATATTGGTTAATAACTGTTATCAGGCAACGTTGGTATATACATAACTCTTATTAGCAATGGAAATAAAATATTTCTCCTGCATAACAGTTATATTTGGCTTGTATAACAGTTACCAGGCAAAGTTAAAAAATAAACTTTAGGAAATAACTGTTATTTGCAAAACATTTATCATGTATAACAGTTATCAGGCAACATAAAAAACAAATATTTCTCATCCAACAACCGTTATGAAACAACTTATTGCTTAACTTTCCGAATTTGGGCAACGCTTTCAATTTGTAAATTCGATATTTCAGTTATTTTTGGTATCTGTATAAAATACAGCGAACGCTGAATGCTATTAATTTTAGAAATTTATCCTTTTTTAATTATGGTGTATTTATTTAAATTGTCAAAGTTAAAGTTTCTTTACCTTATTTAAAATAAAATATAGTAAGTAAAATGAAGTAAGTTTTATCGCGAAATCAGAATGCACATAAAATTTTGATAAGCTGAGACCATCTATTTGAAATCCAGACTTTTAAATTGTTTTTAGATTGACATTGAGATATGAAGAGCAGAAAAAAACGCATTTAAACCTTCCTTTCTGAAGAATATTAAAATTTAGGACAGCCACATGTACAATCTATGTATAAATGTAAGTATGTTTGTGTTCATTCAACATAGCGGATTATTGTTTATTAGTATATGAGTTAAAAACACTTTCAATATTTAAAAATTATAATTTTTCTTTATGGATCTCAGTGCAAACTTCTGTGTTGAACTGCTAACATTTTTTTATAGGATGAATGTACTTAAAAGGAAATCAGGAAGCTACAGGAAGTATATAATCTCACTCAAACAACTGACCCCACCACATGATGGGTTTTTTACAATATTTAAAATTTTGTTAATAATAAATTTTGTATATCTATCTGTTATCTTTATATCGATGTTCATATGTATAAAATGAATTTATATCTATTAGAGATCCCGTAACCCATGAATAGCTTTTTCCCATTTTTCCATTTTTGCTTTATTTAGTTTCTTTTTGTCTGTCCATAGAAGGTTTGTACAGAAAAAAATTGTGAAAATAGTAAATTTCAAAACCAATTTCGTTAAAAAAAAACGTAATAATAATATTTCACTGCGAATGTATTAAAACATTTTTAAAAGAAAAACAAATCTGATTTGGGTTGCCACCTTTCGAAAAAGAAATACAAAAAAGGTTAGTTAAATAAAATATTTTCATACACAATATGACAGTACGAATATTACCATATTTTAAATAAAGGCTGCCACATAGCTAAACAAAAATTGAAAAAATGGTATTGTCATTTGTCGAACATATCAAAGAAAATAATTAAATGAACAATTTTAAAATGAAATTAAAAATTGACAGCGCCGCTATCTTTCGGAAAAATAATAAGGATATTTAAATAGAACAACTACGTCCATACATATGTACATATATCAAAGGAAAAGTCGAATTTAATTAAATTTTTATTTAAAGGGTTCATTTTTCCGAAAAGGTTTATAGCTATATTTTGAAGAGGGTCGCCACCTACTTAGAAAGTCAAATTATTTTAAATTATATAAAATACAATATGTCAAACGGTTCCTCTAGGCGAGAACAAGGTTAATAGCTGTATTTCGAAGAGGGTTGCCATCTACTACGTTTTCTATTTAAATATGCAAAGACAATTAATAAATAGATACACGAAAGCGAATGTCGGGGTTTCTAGTTTTTTTTATAAAAAAAATTTAATTCAGTAAATAACAAAGAGCATGCATATCAATTAAAATTTCAAACTTTGTACATATAATATAAAAAAAAATTATAAAATTTTCAACAAAAATTCAAGCCTTTTAATTTGAATTCCGGAGGAGTATGGAGTTTTGTAGATCTAGAAATCTTAGCCATAATATGTAATATGTGTCAAGAGACTAAAAAATCCTGTTGGTTTTTTACTATTTTTGGAAATTTGGGTTTTGGAAACTTTTTTTTTTTAATTTTTTGAAAAGTTTGAAATTTTTATGAAAATTTATTGAATTTTTATAAATTTAGTGCAAAATTCGAAATTTTGGTTTATACATATGCGTTTTGTTTTAAGCCTAATTACAAAAAAAAAAAAAAAATGAACAAAAAAATTAATCATGAAGAGCATTTTAAATATTATAAAAATCATCAAGTGATCAGTTATTTGAGTCACTGTATGTTTGTATAGATGCGTTGCATTATGTGCTTCGGCATGAGCGTTTCAAATATTAATTTGAGGATATCAATACACATTTATTTGTAAATATGTATGCAGTAGTATTTCGTTTTAATGAAATTTTCAAAAATTTGTTGTTACTTCACGTACTTCAGGTATTTACAGTTGTATGTATGTATGTATGTATGTTCGTATGCATAGAAGTTAAAAATGTATCGTATGTACTTAATAATTACGTAGGAGAGAGAGTTCGTACCCTTGGTTCGTATGTTTGTATGTCTGTAAGTATTTTATAAATATATTCAGTAATTTCCTGAACTTTGGAATTGCTGCATTGCCGCCGCCAATGCGGACGATGATGGTGTTATTGCTTGTGATGATGTCACCGCGACGGACGAAGAGGATGTCGGCGCTGTTGTCGTTGTTGACGATGTAATGGTGGGTTGTGATTTAGTTGTTGTACGTTGTATATCTTCGATTTGTATTAGTTGTTCAATTGGTATTAAAGAGAGTTCACCACCAGGTTGTGGCATGGGTGGTAATTTAGCCAAAGCCTTTGAGAGAGAAATTTGTATGTACAAAATTACATACAAACATTTATACATCTCTACTTATTCATATATGTATATATGTATATATATGTGTGTATTCATGTAAATGAATGTATTTATTACCTTAGCATGTTCGATGGCAATATTCGCCGCTTTCTCTGCTTCCCGCTGTCGTCGCTCTTTCAGTTTTAGTGAGAAAATGCCAACCGACCGCGCACTTTTCACAAGTTTTTGCTTTAAACGCGATTTTTTGGCCGCAAGCTCAGCTGCTGTACGAGAAATAAATAGTGCAAGAAATTTTGAATTTACAATTGGTTAAATTTTTTTATTGATGTACACAATAACAATAATGTAATCCGAAAACTTAGTCATATAGTAAAAAGAAATTTGATTAATTTTTCAAATATTTTTTTTTTTTAATTGGCAAACTAATTTCCGTTTGAAATTGCTTACAACAAAATTTTGGACGACCTTAAGCAATACTTGTATCTTTCTGTGGCAACTTTGCTGTAAAGGCAATTTCTAAATACCTACAATGGAGAGCAAAAGTGTCAAACACAGTGATTTTTTTTATATAATATTCGTAAAATTTTTCATGCTAATGTTTTTTTTCCTTTCATCTTTTACGTTAAACATAGTTTATAACAACAAAGCCCATATAAATAAAAATTTCAAACTTAATACAAAATTTATAAAAATTCTACAAATCTGCTTAAAAATGTTAAACTTTTTAATAAAAAAAAATTCCTGTTGATTTTTAAGTATTTTTCGAAATTGTCAAATCAATGGTATTTATAGCCACTTTAGACTTGCAGATTATTGCACTAACTAGAGCTTTGAATGAGCTACAAAATTGCATAACCAAACATTTCATTAAAATTCTTTATAAAAAAATTTTGAAATTTTAATGAAATTTTTTTAGACTCTAAATTTTGTATAAACTTATTTTTTGCTATAATACGAACCATATTCGAAAAATTAACAAAACAAATTTTTTATGAAAAACATTACGAATATTTAAAAAAAAATGCATTTTGAAACTTTTGCCCTCTCATATCGAATCGAACGCAGTTTTCAGAATTTTTGTTGTTGATATTTTGAAAAATCCAAAAAGTCGGCATACATTGCGATAGTTGAAAAATTAAACCAAGATAAGCCATTTCTACGAAAAATGGATTTTTCACTATTTAATATTTTTATACAAATACGGTAGTTTCGGATATTAGCGAGTTCAAACAGGCAGAAAAAAATTCTAAAAATGGTCCGAATGTATTCTCTTAAATTCCCTGCATCACACTCAGTCATTATTTTAAAGAACTTTTCAATGTACAGACACGACTTTTGTACATTTTTATTATAGTATCGATTTGTTTTAATACATTAGTCAAAAATGTTTTATAAACAATTTAATTTTTTGCGTTGTTAACACATAAACACAGTCGCTACAAATCTAAGTATTTCTAAAAATCGCACATACCTTTTGCCTCATCGTCTGTGCTTCCTGAACCCGCAGCAGCGCCACCAGAGCCACCCTTGTTAGCACCCACATCTGCTGCTGCTGCGGAATCTTTCAGATCAGCAATTTTTCTCGACGATGCCGATGTTGTAGAAATACCACCAACACTAGGCCGACTCGCGTCAATTGCACGACTGGCAATGCCAACACCGCTAGTACTGCCTGCACTACCGCCACCAGCGGATGATGATGACGAAGAGGCTGCTACTTGTTGTGTTGGTGATTTTATAGCGACATTACTCCAGGATGGGGCCGGCTTTAAAATATCCGTTGTATCTGTATTACTTTGTAACTCCTTTTTAATTGATTTGATTTTATTTGTATTTTTAGTAATTTTAGTGCAGCAATATTCGTTTGCAATTCCACCGACCGATCATTGGTAATTTTGAATAAATTTGAACAATTTTTGTTGCGTTTAAGCATTTTGACATATATTTTGTGTTTTGTACAGTCGCGTGAGTTCCAGCAGGCGAATTAAGCAAATAGTTAACAAGTAATAAGAAATAATGGTTTTTATTAATATTGGTGATTATCAGTGTTTGGTAAAATATTTTTTAAAAAAATATCGGAATATTGTAATTAGCTACTACACATACATACATATGTATTCTCGTATACTATTTTCAAACCAACAAAATTAAATTGACCTACAATCATGGTTAAATGAAAGCTATTTTTTGAAAAATATTTCTTTGGTTTCTTCTATTTCCCATTTTGTATTTCATAACTCAATGAATGAAAAATTTAGATTCATATTTTCATATATTCAACATTTATTATTAAATTATTTGCATTGTTTATCCCCATAAAATAGTTCTATATCGGAAAAAACAATACCCAATTTTGTAAAAATATTTAGATGCCTCTCAAAGCACTTAAAATGTATTTTATATGGAGAAAACAATTTTTCGGCAATCGGCAAATTTTTGTTTCTCTATCGGGATCTCAAAGAATAATGCGCATTGCTTAATTAATAATTTTGTAATATTAACTATTTTTTATGGGCCCTCAAAAGCCTCAAATAATGAATGGGACACTTTGAGCGACTTCTAAACATTTTGTTTGTTCAAAAAAAAAAAAAAAAAAAAAAATACAACAACAAAAAATAAGGCTGGGTTCATACTAAAAGGCTGGGAACAAGAGGCACCATCATCTCACAAAACCCCATTACAAGTTACGGTTGAGAGAATACAGAAGGTTGCGCCTTTCGCCCAACGCTTGAATTTCTAGTCTACGTAGAGTTATTTACATTTTTTGCAGCATTTTAACTGATTTTTATTAATAAACGGAATTAGAAATGAAAATCAGCTTTGACGTGGAAAAAATTTCAGATTCGGTAAAAATTTCCAAGAGAGAACAATGGTAAATAAGCCCAGATTCAGAGGGAGTATGCCTACCCTAAGATGATAAGCGTCTAGGCTTTAGGCAGAGGTTCTTTAGATTTCATACCCTCAAATATAGCCAACCTTGAAGCTTGAACTCATTTTACAGCATTCTTAAAATACCAATTTTTAATTAAAATATTTAGCGTACTTAGACCACAATTCACAATTCTTTTAAGAGTTTTGAGATTATTAAAATAAATCAAATATTGAATATTGGCTCTCTGTGTGCTATAGCCGTTTTATGTTAGCTTTATATTTCCCTACAAATATTCTCATAACCATGATTGTATGCATGTAGTATATCTTTATGTTTTGGTCACATTAAAAGCAATAGATTTTAAATTATATGTATTTGCGAAAGTGGCCATGCAAAAGTTGAGGCGATCGATGCGACTTTCATACGTATATTAGCGCGTTCCAAGATTATTGCGTGTTCTTTGTGAGATCAAGGCAATATAGCAGGTGTTTTTTTTTTTTTTTAATTAAAAACAAATGTTCTCCAAATACATATATGCGAGTGGATAATCTTCACTTAATATATAGTAATTTTCTTTATTTAAATTTAAACATTCAAGCATTAACTGGCTACAAAATTACACTCAGTCGATTTTGTACTAAAATAAAAGTCCCTCATTTGAAAAATTAACATGCTAAATATTTTGTAGGTTAATGCATAAATATTAAACAAGTGTTCCACCAAAATTGCGTTATTTTTGTTTTTTGAGATTAGGAAGAGTGTGGTATTTAGAGTCGAAAGCACATCTTCCACTTTTCTGGAATAAGCTTTCCTGCTGAGTAATTTTAGTTTGTAGTTGGCACTGCTCTGTCCACTTTTTCAGCTGTTCTCAATTCAGTCTTTTTAAAATGAAATAAATCATTGGAGTTCAATTTAAAAATTTAATTTTCAATTAGCTCAACGAGAGAACTACATTTAACTGAGGAGAAGTTAAACTATTGACTCCAAACTATACTCTCTTCCTACCCTCGAAAATAATATGAGTTTTGGTATACCCTGTATATTCAATTATCACAACGCTCCACAAACTATCGCCATTTTAATTTATTAGTGTTTACTTAAATACTGTCATAGAGCGAACGCAAACTGGTAGTATCTTGATGGTATTTAAGATAAATCAACGCATATTTGATAATCCATTAAAAACATCTAAAACACCAAATCTTTGGAAATTTGTACGTTTCAC
This sequence comes from Anomoia purmunda, assembly GCA_951828415.1. Classification (NCBI taxonomy): domain Eukaryota; kingdom Metazoa; phylum Arthropoda; class Insecta; order Diptera; family Tephritidae; genus Anomoia; species Anomoia purmunda. Next base: position 13,490,566 of record OX639994.1, read on the forward strand.
AACCACACTCAGTGTCGTTTAAGGGTTACTTAAGGTTTTCGTCGGCATAAATTTAAAAGATTTTGTGCTCAGTGCCAGTTGATGGTCCATTCAAAATGGTTCACTGACAAAGATCATCAATTTATTTAGTTTTATTATTTCATGCATTTCACGAATAAGTCATCCTTGTGAGGATATGCTTATCCTCAGTACAAATAAGAATGCGTCGCACAAGGTACGGGCGGCGTTCAAAAATATCCATAGTCGATAAGACTCATCGAAGTTGACGTTCGGAGACGAAAATAATTTTTTTCAAATTTTAAAATCTTTTAGTTACCATACTAAAATGAAAATCGTTTAAAGAATGGCGTTGCCACCTTTATAAAAAGTTGAAATAATGATTGATCAGAAAGTTAGGCTTCAAAAAGTTGTTGTAATGAATGAATTTTAGTGATCGATGATTTTATGTAGGATTGCTCCTTATGTACATAAAAACTCTGTTAAGTAAATAAGTCAGTTATATCAAATGATAGTAAATATTTGGATGGGCTAAATAAAAGATTTTTTTTTGAAAACCCTGCTATTCCAAAAAATTTTTAATTCAAAACTTAATGTCAATTTGACTTTTACTATTTTTTTTTTCTATTTTACTAAATGTTGAAATAAAATGTGAAAGTAATTTAAAAAAATAATATGCTGTCAAAACCGTTGATAAAAAATTAAAACACAGCTGAAAATTTTCATCTGTAATGCAAATTTGAATGTACTTTAAACAAATAAGATATATCACAATAAGGAAGCGGCTTGCGATTTAAGAACTAATATGCTAGTTAAGTAAAATATTAGAATTTAAATATGCCTAACAAAAAGTTAAATTACACATCTTCTAAGCTTGCTATCAGAAATTCAAATACTTATACATTCAACGCATTTTCATCCACCATTCCCGTTGCTAAACATTTAAACATTCCCAATATTAACATCAACATTTACAATACAAAAAAAAATACATACATTCTTTATATATAAATGTACTATATACTAAATATATTAACTAATCCATTCTGCTCTTAATATTTCATTATACCTTTGCTATACAATCTATACTCCTATGCAAGTTAATATTATCGCTGACTTTCAAGCGTGACATCCACTCGGGTGCATGTGATTTAAGCATTAATTTATCCTTTATGTTGGTGGAGAGTATTTTTTAATTTTATTTCATTTGATAAAAGTGGTAAGTATATGATAAATACGAGTATTTTTCGAAAAAGAGAAAGTGTTAAGTAGTATAATACTAGTTTGTAGGTTTATGATGAAAATAAAGCGTAGCGTTCATTAATGAAAATTTGAAAAGTTTTAAATTTGAGGGAAATTTATGATAGACCATTGAAAAGTAATAATGGTTCGAAAGTATGTAATTTAGTTAATTAGAGTAAGGCGATTTTACCAATAGCGATACAGAAATATTCTTAATGTACTTAGATGTGAATGAGCTTGTATGTATGTATGTAAGTATATGTAAATAATGTGGTAGCCAACTTTTGACACTTGTTTGAAGTTTCGTAAATAACCTTTCTTTTTCACCTATCTTTTTCTTATACATAACTGAGAAAAATAATTTCGAAACAAAAAGTTGCAAAAGTCGTACAAAATTTAGGAAAATATTCAGGCAGAATTAGTCTGTATTCGCATGCTAATCAAATTCGATGTTTTGGTCTGAGAAGAGACCCAACTCACAACTTACAACAGTTGAGGCAGGGAAGGCTCTATGGTCAAAGAGAGATGCGTTGTAGCATACTACAAGTCAGATCAAGAAGTGTGAACGAACGGGGTCCCTTGCCACAAATACACATTGGTCAACAAACGCTTCAGATACATATGAACGGGTGATGCTACATATATGTAGATCTGATACCAAAATTGCGCTCATTATACATAAAATTAAAAAAAAAATTAACAACTTATATGAGCTCACAATAATAATACTCAATATATTTACATGTGTGGGTTTACGAATCTGTAAACAGAATTTCAAAAATTCAAAATGGTAAACAAATTTTTTAAAACTTTGAAAATTTTATTAAACTCAGTATCTTATGGTTTTTGCGTTAGCTGACTACGAATCTATTAAAAGAAATCAAAATTAAGAATAACAGAACATGGAGTATTGCAGTTTACAGTATTTCTGTTATTCATTTTTTTTTAGATTCGTGTTATGTCTATCTATTATTTCGTAGTATTCTAATCTCGTATCTGCTTTCAAGCGTAATTAGCCTTATTATTTATGATAGAATTTATAGATACAGCACTGACAGATATAGAAATGATATTGGTATAAAATATGAATAAGATAAACATATACTTTGCATTAATTAATTTCCAAATGTACCAAATTTTTGGAAAATCAGCTTAAAAAATAATATAAATGTATTTATTTTATTTTGTTAAAACGTTTATCTCTACCCGTTCGATCTTGCCTATTTGTATAGAATTTTGCAAACACTTTTAAACCAACTGAATTTGTCCGCTTAGCTCCGATCTCGATAACAGTAAATTAGGAATAACAATTTCACCGGCTTGATGGCTTAAGGATTGCGGATATTTGAATTACTTTGGCTGATATTCAGAAGATATAATATATAGAAAAAAAAAAGTTACCCGCTAGTTGATGCAAGTAGTTCAGTACTAGTATTATCGAATTAAAGGGACAGCCATGGAAATTCTATGGTGACTTAAACAACTGATAGCATTGGGATTTTATTTACAATATCTATAATGTTTTTCATGCTGTCTTCCTCCCTTGCTCTTTTTTTTTTATAAAAAAAAATGTAGTTCGTTCCAAGGAGAATCCATACAAGGTGCTGTTATAAATACAACTACAAAATTCCTATGTATTTTGTTTTTGTTTCTGCGTAAGAGTTGTCAAAATTTAAATACATTTCGTTTTTGCTTTTACGGCTTTTGAAAGCTCATACGCAAAAGCAAAAACAAAATACATGTAGATGAATAAAAAAAAACAAATCAGCTGCTCTTATGCCATCACCTTCTATAAATTCGCCTTGGTTCGTTCTATAACAAAAATCACATACATACATAGATTAAAATTCCAAACTGACACAATTTGTAAAATTTCAAACAGTTTTCAAACTTTTTAATTTGAATTTTTAGATTTAATTTTATGTGCAAGTCTGAAGTGGCAAAAAACTCCGTTAGATTTTTGAATTTTTTTTTATACATTTATGTACATACAAGTGGATTTTTTTTTTAATTCCAGTTGATTTTTAATATTTTTTACGCTGGCGGCCTATTGTTATGCATCTTCTGCCATACAAACTGCATGCGTTAAATGAGAAAATAGTTTCCAAGAGCAAAATTAAAAAAAATCAAGATCAAATCAAAAATCAACAGCAAAAATTCTGATAAAAAATGTTGATGAGAATTTGTTAATATTTTATTCTTTTCTGAGTTTGCACATACATAGTATATGATATTTATTATAATACGAACTATATTTTTCAATTGGCTGGGCAACTGCACAGTTTTCGAAAAATATACCCGCTAGGTGTACCTACAATGTACATACTATTTACTAGTACGAGAAATAACTACATAAAAAGAATTACCCGAGAGTTATTGTCGTTAGGTGGCGCTGAGCTGAGCTCGTTTTACATTATTCGCAAATAGTTAATGACATAAAAAATAGGAAACCACAATAAAATTGACCGATCAGTGCTAGTTGAATCTAACCTAGGATTAAGAGACTTAGTCTCATCAAAACGTTTGAAATTGATTGTGTGTACAAATATGTGTGTGCCAAGTGAAAGTGAAGTTTTTGTAAATACTATACATTTTTCGAATATCGACGATTATGCCATTGTTGAACAATATTAGTTACTAAATTACATTCGATGGGCTTTTGTTTGGTGCTCCCATACTAAATAGTAGTTACAATAACGTAACGATACTAAGGATACTACTATTCTTACGTAGGGAGTGAATTTAAAAAAAAATTCAATCGGTCTACATAATATATATTTACATGTGTGTGTGTAAGTGTTTGCGTGTGAATTGGTAGATAGATAGATATGTAGTATGTAAAATACTTGTGAAATCTTACACTCAGATGGAAATGTGTGGCACTTTCAGCCGAGATTTTGCGCTGTTTAAAAGGTGGTATTTCCGATATTTTTGTGGGTTGATGCTGTAAAATGGGTGGAGGTGTTGAAATAAGCGGCTGTCTGGAGCGCTGCGGACTACTGCTAGCACTGCTACCAGTATGTTCAGCGGAGTCACTTGATTTTTTCCGGAATGGCGGTATTTCTGGAATATGTATGGGCTGACGGATAGTATTTAATGCCAGGGTGCTTGCACTGCTTAGAGAAGCGCTAAATAAATAAAGAAATATAATACAAGAGGCGGAAGCGAGAAGAAAAGTGAAAGGGATTGTGAGTGAATAATAAAAAATAAAAATAAAAGCAAAGAGAAGTTAGTTTTTTTTTCAATGAAAAGTAGGGATAAGGAATCAGGTAATAATGTTGGAAATATTGAAAAGAAAAATAATAAAAGAATGATGAAAAAGCAGAGAATAAGAAGAGAGAAATTGTATTATTATTAAAAAATGTTAATAAAATTTACAGCTTTGGCGACTTTACAAATATTTATAACTGTGTTTACGTTTACATAAATGTGTAGACATGTACAGTAACTTGAAACATTCAAGCACATGGTGGTTCAATAGTATATAAAATATTTTGCATGATACAATTTTTTTCATATTTCCATAAATCAAAATTTCAAACTTTGTATGAAAATTCCACAAAATGTTTATCAAAATTTCATTGTTTTTAATTTGAAAAAAATTCCAATACCACAATTTTTTAAGAATTTTCAAAAAATTGGGAAGCGCAGTGTTTTGCCTCTGAAGATTTGTTATTAGATACAAAACTGCATACCCAAAAATTTTCTAAAAATTACAAAAAAAAAGCTTGAAATTGTGATGAAAATTTGTTACAAAGCTTGAAATTTGTATTTATACGTACTTTGTTGATTTAAGAACTACATTAAAAAAAAAAAGATATACATCTTGCCAAAAACAGTGCCAATATCGAAAAAAATCACCAAGTGATCAATAGTTTGAGTCACTGTATGCACATTAGAGCGACCTTTATATTTTCAATAGACTTGCAGTTAAACTAAGTTTGGTTTAGAGGCATATATCCTGTTTTTAAAGGGCAAATTTGATTACATGAATTTGCCTAGAAACTTTTCATTGATATCAAAACCCAATTTGAAAAAAAAAATTTAAAAACGACCCTCTATTTGAAAGCTTATGAAGAAGAAATTATCTTAAAAAAAAATAGTCGAATCAACAAAATAAATTTTTTCACACCCTTGACATTCGAGGGAGAATTTTTTTAAACGATATGTTTTATAACGAACTCTGCGATTGCTATGTACATATGTATATGCTAGCTCATCCTCGAAATCATATTCCAGCAGTGAAGAGCTCAACTAAACCTTGTAGCACATAAATGAAATTTATTTTTTTTTTTTTTTTTCAAAAAGTGAAAGCACTCAAATTTATTTAACGTTTTTGAGATCAATAACTCCTTAGGAGAAAGTGTACCAATCAATCGTCGGGCCCTTTACAACAACACCCTTTACAATAAAATCGTACACTTAAGGCAGAGTTACTGAAAAAAATTCTAACATAAAAAATGGCTAGGCGGTAAGAGGTTATACTTTTGCGGGAATGAGTGTAACACGTGAAAAAATGTTGATTTCTTTTTTAATATGTATTTTTTCCTTAAAAATATTTTTTTCTTCCAAATCTTCCAACCATTAAAAATAGCTAGGTGGTAAAGACTTTATAAGATTGCAGACGTAATTTCTTAGGGAGGGATAATAATTTTTTTAGCTTAAGGTCAGTCTTTTATTTGGAAAGTATTGCCAAATGGCAACAACAGTCAAAGCGGTATATACATACATATGCATCCTCATCAGACTTCTTCTTTCTAGATTTGAGCAGGACTCGAGCATTTCGGCAAGCTAGGGAGGCACGCTATTACCTGTACCAAGCTAGGCCGTGTAAACTGTCTGTTGTTGATTTTTCATCTTCGTATTACAAACATTTTTTTATACAAAAATTTTTCTGAAGTTTTGTTTTTACTGCCAAATAGGATACTCATTCACTTATTCTCGCAAATTTTTGATATTGAACAAATTTTCCCACATATTAATTTTCATGCCGAAAGATATGTTTTAAACGTGCAGGATATATGCCAAAAAGTCCAAGATTTAAACTATAGATCGCTCTTATGTACATTTTTATATGTATATTCATATAAACCTACAGATGGGCATGACATTAATGTTGTACTATATACAAATTTATAACGAAAACATTTTAATACATACATAACTCTTCTAATCAAACCATGCAATGTTTATATGTCTTCTTTAAATGCCAATCAAAATACCAAATATAAATTTCAATTCAATACATAATTTATCAAGTTCGAAAGAATATACATTCACACGCTGGGGGAGGAGGTAATATATTGCCTTACAATATGGGAGATCCATTCGGCATAACATATTTCAATATATTGTTATTATTACCGTTAAACCTATTTTTATGGTTTGTGCGAAATCAAGTTTTTTAAGCCCGACGGATTCTCCAAACCTACCAATTGGAAAACTGTTTCGGTGTGTTCTTAACGAAACAGCAGTAAACGTGATGCTCATACAGAAGTTTTAGAGAACACGAAAGGAAATTTGTTCCGGCAAGACGTGCAAAAAAATTAAAAATAATGTAGTCGGTGACTTTTTTGTAGAAAATCTAAAATCTATTGATTGGTCGAATCTAAGGCTTCTTGCACGAAGTCGAAAGCTTTTCGACGGATTCGTTAAAAAAGGGTGGAATAAAGGAATTAATTTTTTTTTTTTTGGAAAATTAGACCTTTTCGCAAAAATTCGTAAATAGTAGTTATGGAGTCTCTGGTATATACATACAAATTTATTGTTAGTGCTCAATATATTTTGAAGTTTGTCATTTTTAAGACTAAAACGAAGTCAAAAGCTTTTCAATATATGTAGAATTGTTTGTATATCCCGTTTCTGGCTTAGACAAAGCTTCTAGCTGTCTCATAAGTAATTCGTTAATAGATCGAAATAAATTCTTTTGTGGGAATGAGCTCTTAACATGCATGCTCGTTCGTAAAACATCGGAAGTATGTAATTGAAAATTTCGAAACATAAAACTTCTCATTTTTGAAATATGCAATGCCGAGTGGAAAGCAATTCTAAAACTAAGGGATACTGTTGTGCAGTTGCTAGAATTATGTCTAAAAATGTTCTGTATTCAACTAAGTTCAAGTATGTATGTATGTAAATAAAATTATGGGACTGTTATCATTTTACGACAAATGTGTTATTTTACTATTTTATAAATTTCACTATACATTTACAAATAGTATTATTCATATACATGTATAGTATGTATGTATATGTATGTGAGTAATACCATCAAACATATATGTATGTATATAACAATATTAGTACGCTGATTACACACAAGTCACAATTAGTAAAAAAATTACCCTGAAAAAGCGTGCAATCTTTGATTAGCTTGAATTGAGCTTAAATTACGAACTGAATATCCATGAAATGGGGGTATATCCGCTTTTTTCATTTTCAGCTTACAACTTTTACATGCGCTATATGAAGTCAACAATAATATAATAATAAATATAATATTTTAAAAGTTATATTAAAAAAGTTGTTAATATAATATTAATTAGTATGTAATATGTAAATAAGTAAATAAGTTTATTATTGGTATAGGAAATATTAGTGAAAGATTGTATTGGAATAATCACAAGAGAGTAGCATAAGAAATGTGCTTTCAAATTGAAATAAATTCTATAAATAATAATTAATTATTAAAAAAAGAGTAGCAGCTTGGAAAGCATTTTAAGCCTAATATATAACCTAGAAAAGTATTCGCTCGTTTTTTATAAAACTTTAGTTCGCAATATAAGAAAAATCATATAAACCAAGAATTACAAACTCTGAATATTAATAAAACCACAATAAATTTTCATCAAAATTTCAAACTTTATAATTTGAATTTTTGGAAAACTTTTGTTTATGCAGTTTTGTAGCCTACTAAATTGTAGCAACATAAAGTGCTAGCGAATTACGGCTGATTTTTTAAGTTTTTTGTTTTAATATGCTCTTGAAAACTATTTTTAATTTAACACAATTTATATGGTAGAAAACCGCCATCACCAAAAAATATTAGGCATCAAAGGAAATTTATGTAAAATCCAAAAATTGCGAAGACTCAAATTCCACTGAATTGACAAAAATCAATCTAAATTTTTTAGCAACTTCGGACTTTATAATGATAATAATAATTTGTCGCTTACATCATAGCTTGATATTTGGCTGGACTTCTCCTACAATTTGTGGTGTATGTCTTGTTGTTGTAAAACAGATTGAGGGACCTTCGGTTTAAGCCGACTCCGAACGGCAAATGATTTTCGTGAGAAGCTTTTTCATGGCAGTAATACACTCGGAGGTTTGTCATTGTCCGTTTGAGGGACGACTACTATTGGAAAAAACTTTTCTATAATTTTTTGATGTTACTTGGCCCGGTAGGATTCGAACCTGGTACACGAATGAAGCGGGCATACGCTACCTACACGGCTACGGCGGCCGCCTCAGGCGTTGTTTTTATTTTAAATTTGAATTAGCTAATTGAATTTTTATAAATTTTGTACAAAGTTTGAAATTTTTATTTATGTATATACCGTTTGTTATATTACAAACTAAAGTTTTATAAAAACTTAACGAAAAAAAAATTACCATAAACAAATCAGCATGTGGTCAATTGACAGAATTGATAGAGAAATTTGTAATTTTTCTTGCGGTCTCAGGTATACACATTATAACTCCATTTTTCATATTTTTTTTTACTTAATTAATTTCTTGAAATTATACTTTAATTTGACTATAATTGACGGAACGCAAAATAGCTGGCCCCCAATCCATCCGATCGCAATTTTGATGCATAATTTTTATAAGTATTGAATAATTTCCCAAACGTTTAATTAATTTAAAAAATAATTGTAACCATTCGTATACCATCACCATAGATATTTAAAATGTACTTATGTATTTAATCCCTGACGACTGCCATTTTGAACTACTGAATTTCTTTATAGTCTATATGTAGTAGCCCAGTTTTATTAAAACCGAGCGCGCCAAAAGGACCCAACGCAGTTAAAATTCCCATTCAGTTGCAAATGCAACTCTGTCTGCATTCTCCACAAAAAATAAAAAATGAGATTTGTTTGAAAGTAATGTAATGAGTATGCCTCTATTGAAAATATACAATTTTTCCCACTTTAGCGAGTTCTTATAATTTTTTCCAAGTTTGAAATATATATATTTATTTTCTTACGACTACACCTAGCAGGGCGCAGATAGCCCCGCCAACAACAGCCACAACATGTTCTCACGACAGTCGATTCTACAATACAGGAACGACCCGGATTTATATCCGGCCAAAGACTGTCACTTCAGCAGCATTCCCCAAAAATGTATGGGAATTGTTTTATGCTGTTACAGCATCAACAACAACAGTCGGGTCTACTGTGAAAAAACGGTCCTCAAATGCTTAAAACATTCATAATTAGACAAAAAATTCCTACTGAGATTTATCAAACAATCAAAAGATAATAGAAAAATAAATAAGGCAAGCATCTTCATAAAAAAGGGTAAAGGAAAAATATTAGAGAAAACAGGTATATAGTAGATAACGAAAGTGTACTTTTTAATTATGTTAATAAAAACATAAAGCAAAAGCTCAATATAAATATGTAAATATATAGTTTTATGAAAACTAACCCGCCGCCATGCACATGACTGCTATCCTGAATTAAGCTCGTCACTGAAGATCCACTGTTAGGAGGCGTTGATTCGTGCAAAGGTCGGATTAGTATGGTGCTTGTCTGTAAAAGTGGAAAGTATGTATACATGTAGAAAGTCCATTGAAAGTGTTTGGAAAATTATGTATGTATGTACTTGTGATGGTGGCGAGTCCGGCGATGAGTCCCGATTCTCAAATATATTCACATCTGCCTCGATATTGCGTTGCAGACCGAAATTGGCGATGTCATCCACTTGTGGATAGGTGGTACTTTGACGTAACTGTTCCTGATACAAAATATCCTCAGCCACTTGACTTTCCATCGATTGATCATTGGTAGTGGCACCCTCTAGATTCAGAACCTCCTGGTCCGGCTGAGTGGAAGTAGTCGATGGTGGTGTAGGCGGTGTAGGTCGCGGCGAAGTTCCTTTGCACTGCATCTCCCGGCGACAATGCTCAGCACGTGCGATTTCTGCCGCCAACCAAGATGGCAATTCTGGCAGGAGCCAAGTCAGTGCCGAACGCAGTGCCAACATAATGTGCTGTAAACAAAATTAAGTATACCATTCGTGAATCTTCTTATTCATCTTATGTATAAAAGCGCCGGGTGTGTCTTTTAGTTAGTATGTAGTTTATAAACTGGAAAATAATTGACGTCGAGATGTGTCTAAAAGCCGAATTTACAGTCCGATTTGATTGAAACTTAAAACACGCATTAGCCACATATTAATAAATATTTTATTTAAAAATTGGTCGATAGGAGGCGCTGGAGCTAAGATAAGTGTAGAAATAATTTCCGCGTCAAGAGGAAATCGTAAATGCCTTTCGTCTCATTTTAATAATGTCATTTTATTGTAAATAATTCTTAATATAAACTGCAATAATATTAGACAAAAAAGCATTCTTAAAACGATTGAGACGTCAATAATAGTTTAAAAATTGTTAATAAGTTTTACAAAGAAAATTGTATGAAAAACTAAAAGTTGGCAATGCTAAGAAAACTTCGTCAAAATGAGCAGAATCGGTATTACCAATGGGGCGAAAATAAATGAGATCCAAACAATTTCGAAAAACATTTAAAACCACAATTTCGAAAATGATTTTGAATATAATCTGCAATAATATTAGGCAAAAATGCGATCTTAAACGATTGAGCAGTCAATAATATTTTAAAAATTATTAATAACGTTTACAAACCGAATTTAGTAAAAAAGTAAAGAATTTTTAACTGTGGAGTAGAATGAGTAGAATTGATATTACCAATCACGAGAAAATAAATAAAATTTAAATAATTTCGAATAAAAATAATAATAGCTGTAACTTCGAAAATATTTCGAATTTCGAAAAATCGTCAAACTTATATTTTTTTATCGTTGTGAATCCACAAAATAACTCGATCTTTGAAAAAATGTTGACCCACTCAGTAACAAATAATGAGTTCAGAGCGAAAACGACGAAACATCAAAAAGCTTTCGTAGTTTTTCCTCTTAACTGATCTTATACAAATATTTTTAAATACCTCCAGTGTGACAATCAAGATAATTGTTTGGGCAGTCGTAAGGCCTGGCCATAGACGCGATACTTGTCCAGATAATCCAATCAATGCACAATTAACTATAACGGCTGCCAACGAAAGAATACTAAATGCATTTTGCCAAGTTCCAATATTAGCCACACGCTGTCCGAAAGGTCGTTGATGCACATGCGCTAACTTGAAAGCATCCGAACGTATCTCCATTAAATTATTAATGAGAGCGCATATGCCGGCAAGTGGAAAGGCTGCTGAGAAAAGCACCACATAGCCCATCTGCACCAACATCTCTAAATGGTCGGAGAAAGTGCCGTCATACTGTAATGAAAATTTCAATAAGCAAGTCAGCATAAGATGCATTCTCCTAACATTTTTCCCACTATTCCCACCTTGTATAGTGTACTTTCAATTTCCGCTTGTCCTATATTCCTTTTGGATGACGCAGGCGCTTCCAGTCGGTAGCTACTTGCTTCATGTTTCGTAGGTGTCTGTTGCGGTGTGTCCACTTTGAGTTTTTCCGCTGTTGTCGATGCTGTAGTAGTAGTTGTTGTTGTTGTTGTGGTTGAAACACCAGAGTCCATTATGGTGCGATTGATGTCCTGTGTAGGACTCAAAGCGCCCCACATATTAAAGCTCAATTTTGCCAGTTTCCATTGTTCCATGAAATAGGGTATTGCTGATTCTCGAAGGTTGCCGATAATTTGACGTGAAATTAGCAAACCTGCCAATTGCTAGGGGGAAAAATAGAAAAAACCAGGTTTATGAATTTGTTTTTATATCAGCAGAAGAGACGCTGATGTGTTTGGGAACAAATTTTAGTCGTCCTTTGTCAAATCTGATTTGAAGACAACCCGGATTCGGCCTTGTACCTAGCTTTTGTTTAATTTTTTTGAAAAAAAAAAATACATTTCATTTCGGTATGATTACGGTAGTTAATAATATTTTAGATTGTCTACTCAATTCTTAAGCCAATATACGTTTAAAGCCGCTTACAGCAGACGAACACAACTTTGAAGTGAAACTAAAATTTTTATTTTTGTGCTGACTCTGAAAACCTAAGTCAAGAAGTCTCAGTTTTCGGTATTGTTCCTTTTCTATTTCCTATTATTTCCGGCCAAGCAGTGTCAATTCAGCCTTGGTTCAATCTTTAGTGACTTTTTTCAATTATCCGTTAAAAAAAATGTTGAAACCCGAAAAATTAAAGAATTTAAAATAGTCCATAGAAATTATTTGGCGTTTTTTTACTATTAAGTTTTGTGGTATTAAAGAATTAGCAAGTTTTGAAAATTTTATTTTTAGTATTTTTTTATACCAAAAATAATAGAAATAAAAATTGCAAACTTTCTACTAAATTTATAATTAATTTGAAAAAAATTACAACCTTAAATTTTTTTTAAAATTGAACTGACAAATTTTGAAATTTTAATTTTAAGTTGATTTTTTATTCCAAAAGCAAGTAAAATTATAAAAATGTTTAAAAAAAAATTTCACAAAAATTAAAAAATTTTTTAATTGGGATGCTTTAGGAGCTTTTCGGTCGGTAATATATTAAATTAAATTTTTTAATCATATATTTTTTTTCATTTTTAAGAAAGCAATTGTTTAGCATTTTGTTTTCATATGAGACAAGAGCAAATATTTTTATATGAAAAAAGGAGCAACAAAATGTTTTTCTGTAATCAATATGAAACTTGCATTAAAAACTGCTTTAAAAAAGGGTTTTTTGTGAGTTTGTTTTTATATTTAAAACTTAAATCTTTGATTCACTGGTGTATTTTAAGAGATAAATATATATCTTTTTATACAAAAAAAAAAATAAAATTAAATAAAGGGGCAACATCTATTAGAAAAAAAGCTTTTCTATAATTTTTTATGCTACTTGCCCCTGCCAGTATTTGAACTCGGGACACAAAGAAGGTAGCGCGTACACGGTACACACTCGGCGGGTAATTGCTCATTTTTTTAGCGAGCCAGTCCAATGTATACCACCTGGCATTAGTTAGTATTGCTATTGAGAAATTTATTTATTTTATGTGACAAATACTTTACTTACTTCTTTCAGTTTATCTTCATCCCGCAAATAGAATGCAATGTAGAATAATGACAAAAACGAGTTGACGAATTGAAAAAGGGCCACTTTTGCTATTAGATGATTTTCGTATTTAGATTGGAGGCGGTAGTTTTCTAAAACAAAAAAAGTATAAAGAAAGTGAAACACACATTTATATTGTAAGCACGTTTCGAGTTAATCTACATAGATATTTTCAATAGCGATTCCTTAAACCGAATTCTGGAAGCTCCAATTTGGGCAAGCTATGGAAGTACAAATATGCAAACAAATACAAACTAACCGTGATCATTTAACCAAACAGCTAATTTATAATATGCCTCATCCATCAATGTAATTGCACCAGCTAGCAATACCTTTGGTATTACACTCAAACAACAGAGAATGCTCTCTTCCGGCAACTTAGAGTCCCACCAATCCTACAAAGAAAAAGGAGCACATACAAAATTCAACGATTTTTGAGTGTTACGAAGTTTGTGTCTGTTGGCACAAGCAATACAGGGTGTACCAAAAAAAGTGCATGATTTAATTTTAAAATAAAAAAAACACATATTTTTTGAGCGAGTAATAATAATAGTTTCATAATAAAACTTTGATTGCATTGTAAAGTAGATAAGTGACGATTAAGTATAACAGTATGCACAGTCGTGCACTTTTGTTAGGACATATGATGCCGTGAGAACAGAAGTAGTATAATTCACAGTTATGGATGTAAAAAAATTAAAATTGCAAAAATAATTTTTGTAGCCCTATGTAGCTTTTTACATTAAAATTACGGAGTAATCATTTTAAAATCGATGGCATTTGAAACTTTTTTAAGTAGTTAAGTACAAAAAAGTTGTGGGTTAGGCCACTTCTGTTCTCACGTTCTCATATATGTAAATGTTTTTAATTTTTTTATGATTAATATACCAAAATATATATGGTTTATTAATTTTCCTCCGAGCTAAATGAATGTAAAGAAATTCTAGTGAATTTTATTTATTTATGTATGTGAACAAATTAAAACAAAAATATAAAAAATAAAAAAGTATCGCACAATATAGTTTATACGATTTTTCTTAAAATGGATTAAGTACGTGTTTAAGAAGTTTCGTGTTTATTGTAAAAGTAATAATGAATTATGTAAGACACCTTTTTACAAATGATGTGAGTCTTTGGTGAAATATGATTCTCAATTCCATGGCTAGCTCAAAAAAATAATATTTTTTTGCGAAATTAGTGAAACAGTTCTTTTTAGTAAACACAAAACATGCTAATATTTACAATGGAGCGCAAAGCAAAAGTCGGTAAATAGTGATTTTTTTTTTATAAAATCGTAATTTTTTCGTTTATCTTCTTCTTCTTTTTCATATAGAAAGGCCGCGTATGGATTGATATGTAGTTTATAGACTCGAAAGGTACTGAACCGGTTGAGTTCATAGGGTTTATTTGCAGTTCCGATAGGTGGCGCTAGGGTCGAGATATTTCTAAAAACCGTATTTTCAGGCTGATTTGATTCAATTCCGAACATATATATATTAGCCACAAAAACATAAACATTTTTTAGGTGGTGCTGAGGCAGTGGTATAAAAATATAGTACGTATTATAACAAAAAACATAATGCATATTATAAATCACAACTTCAAACTTTATACTAAATTTATAAAAAATCGGCAAATTTTCAAAATTTGTTATCAGAATTTTTGGCTTCATTTTTATAGCTTATGTAATTCTGGTATAATAATGTGTAAGTCTCAAGTGACTCAAAATTGTTTGGAGGAAAAGGCGTGAGTGACACCGTCAGTAAAAAAAAAATATCAAAAATGAATGGACGTTTTGAGCTTTTTGGGGCTTGCACTTAGGACCTTTTTCAACATCAGTCACAGTCGAGGACTAGTTCAGGGCTGCTTTGGATCTAGTTCGGCTCAACTTTGGGAACAATTCGAAACAAGTTCGGGACTGATTTCGTAATAATAGGAGACTAGTTTGAAACTAGTTCCGGATTGGTTTGGAGCAAATTCAAGACTGGTATGTGACTCGCACGAGAGTGATTTGGAACTGCCATTTTGCCATTTTCATTTTACAGTGTCATCGACTCGAAAGACTATCTATTTTCATAACAACCCCACAATCAAAGAAAATGATATGAGAAAAATCTTGAGATGAATTAACCAACAATATTGAAATTCAAGCTAAACTTGTAGAGAAGAGCTTTTCAAATTGGGTTTCTTTCATGATTTCTAACTTTGTATCTAAAAGCAATAAGAGAGCAGTATTTTCGTAAACCTATGTACATATATAGATCATCTAAAAAACAAGTACATTAGGACATTTACTTTATATATGTAGGTACGCATGTTTGTAACAAAATACACAAATTAAAGATAAAAACTCATAATAACCTTGTGCAAATTATACATGCATTGAGCAATTCCTCTATCAGGTATGTTATTGTGATCCAGCCAATCCTGTAAAAAAGTAAATGTTTGCATGAAATGAGTTTTGTGAATTTTGATTAAAACAGAAATGAGAGATGTAGTAAAACAAAACACTATTGTTGCTTATGGCTTTGGTAAACTTATAAAAACTTGACAATTGTACTCTTATAAGGGTTTCGTCGGATGAATGTTTTACCTACACAAATACTCGAAAGTATGTAAATGAATAGCAAATATCAGTACTATCGTAGATGTGTTTTGGCTCAAAAGTGTAAAAAGAAAAATAAATAAATTGATAATAAATATTAAAAAAATAAACAAACTAGTTATAATTATAAATAAATGTAACCGCCCTATTTCTACTCCAATAACATAAGACACAGCAATTACAGATACGGTAAACATTAGAGGGCATAGTTTTATGCGCAGTAGATACGACAGTAGGTACGGAATGAGTTTTTGGCGTGGAAAGGTGATGTAAATAAAACAGGGAAAATTATAACTGCAGTTTTTAGTTTAATCAAGGTTCGAATATTAATCAATTCTTGCCTTCAGAATCAATTTTCTTGCGGTATTTCCATCATATTTCATTTTTCAAATAAGGGACTCGTGATTCAATTAAATTTGGAGGTTATTGAATAGGGATACAGAAATTAGCGGAACGGAATGGTTCCAAGCAACATTTAATTAATTTTTTTTTAATATTTTCCCGTGCTAAATATGATGAAAATTGAGATGGTCTATTCAAATTTATGTGGGTTTAAACTCAGTATTCAACCCCCTCCTCCTCTCCTGGATGTACAATATGAAACAAAACTGAACCAATGGTAATTTTTTTTTAGTATTTACATCTTTTACATGATAAAAATTGTCATCAACAAATTTTTATCAAAATTTCAAAACGTTTTAAAAAGAATATATAAACTCTAATTTACAAAATTAAATGAAAAGAAAAAATATAATAAAATCGTACCAAATAATTTTTATTTTTCAAGCAAAACATAAAGCTCAAAAAGCAACTTATTTGCTATGCAAAAAATTAAACCCGAAAAATAATTTTTTTTTATTAAAAAATAGCTTTTTTGCTACCAATAATAATTGAGTTTTTATACGAGAAATGAAACTAAGAAAATTAAATTAATTTTTAAACTAAAAAATAAAACTAAATCAAAACTTACTGCATTTTGAAGCGAAAAATAAATTTAAACAAATAACTTAGTTTTTAAGCAAAAAATTAGATTAAAAATATAACTCATTGTTTAAGCACAAAATGAAACTAAAAATTAACTTATTTTTAAGCGATAAATATAATTAAATATATAACTTATTTCGAAAACAGTTTATTTTTTGAGCAAAAAAAATAGCTTCTTGCTATGCAAAAAAAAAAATCAACAAATGCCTTTAATTTTTTAAGCCCATATTAAGGCTAAAAAAATAACCTTATAGTTTACGCGAAAAATAAGCAACAAAACATAATTTATTTGCCATGCAGAAAATGAAACTAAAATACAATTTATTTTTTAAGCAAAAAACAAAATTTTTAAAATATACTTTGTTTTCTAAACAATAAATATAAAACTCAAATAGAATAGTGGATTCTTGCAGCAATATTTGATAAATAAAAACCAAAAATGTTTTACTAAGGGATTATAAAATTGACTGCGGCTCGCGTCTAGTTATAATGAATTAAAAAAAAAATAACTGTATAATAACTGGTGTATATGTATATGATTTTATAGTGTAAGTATTTTAATATACACTATCAATTACGTGCTCTAAAAGCTAAACCGAAATCCAACAAATTTTCCAACTAAACTCATTTTCGAATATTTTACTTTCTTCACTGAAGTGATGTTCGCTTTAGGTTATGAATGGTGACAATTTTATATCAAACTTACCTGAAAACGTAGCATCAGAAACATGACAACAAAAACCATTGCCAAACACATTCCGATAACAGGAAAACTAACTAGGTAACGAAAAGCACGACGTTTCCACGCCGGCGCTTCCTTCGGCTCTAGACGGCCAGTTACATTGTTCTCTTCTAAAGTACCCTAAAAAGAAAAAATATAAAATAAGTATATGAAATTTATTTGTTATTGAAAATTATTTCAACGACGAATGAAAATCAATTCGTTATTTGAAATTATTTGAATGATGAATGAAAACTTATTCTTCCTATAAAATTAGAAATTTGTGAATACAATTTTATATTTTATTTGAATAATAATTCATTCAAAAACGCCTTGAAGATTCTTCCGCCATACGAGTGAAGATTCTTCTTCATCATCTCAACACTTGTTTTATATTAAATCTATATCAAAATATAAAATATTTACCTTATACAGCGGTCGTGGCGGTTCGAGTAACTCGGGTGGTGTCGATAAAGTGCCCCAACGAAAGGCCAGTTCCACAGAGTATCGCTTCCACGCTTCCAAATACAACGATGCCCATGCCACATTGAAGAGTGAAAACAGAACATGCCCCATATCTTGCGCAGTTTGGCCTTTTCCCCATAGCGCCGCATACAATATTGTACCAAAAACGGCTGGAACGCCTAAGGCGCACGTGTAATGACCCAACCAGGCAAAGTAAAGTGCCACTTTTACACCAAAATACTCAGCAATGTCATCTAGAAATAAAATTAATTTATCGTTCCCATTTCAGTAGTTAGTCGTACAAAGTGAAAGTAGAATAGTGAGTTTACCAAGTGGTTGTGGCGCAAACACCTGTTTCACCCAACTGCTTTGTAGCAGCGCCAATGAACGCGTTTCATGTAGCGGGAAGACCTGCACAATGAGACCGGTCTCTTGCCAGGCAGCTACGATGCTCTGCCCTTCGGCCACAGTCGCGCGTCCTTGTAACGCCTCAATGTCCGTCTGACTGGCCCGTAGACCTTGCAATACTTGCAAAACAAGCCATTGGCGCTCTTGTGAGGTGAAAAGTGCACTACTTCCATCTTCGGTTTTGAGTTGTTGAAAACAATGGCTTTCGCGTGTCGTGAATTCACGTAAGGCACCTCCTAGGTCGGGACGTAATCGTTTCGGTAGACGTGCTTCTTCAGCGGCTTTAAATAAACTAATGCGATGGAAGACGGTAAAACGTGTGAAAGTAAATTTTTGTTAATGAAGGTAAATACTTGTTAGTTATTGAAATTCGTTGTTAAAAAAAAAACTGAGATATATGCAACACTAAAAATGAGGCAATTAAACTATAGCTTTTACTCGAATTTTTAAAACCCTCCACATATTGACAAGTTTCGTTAATTCATTTTATTAAATTTAATTTCAATTATCTTCTCATTCTTCTTCTTATATATTAAAAGGCCATGTGTATTTCTTGGTATGTAGTTTATAGACTCGAAAACTACTGAATCGATTGATCTCAAATTCATAGAATTTTTTCCATTGTGATCCGATAGGTGGCGCTGGAGTCGGGATATTTCTAAAAACCGTGTTTATAGTCCGATTTGATTAAAATTCAAAACACATATTCGCAAAATAAAAACAAACATTTTTCTGGAACCCAAATATCTCTAAAATCCGTATTAGCAGTCCGATTTGATTCTAAACCAGAACATGTATTAAATATACTAAAAAAAATTTTAACCAATAGGAGGCGCTGGGTCCGAAATATCTGTAAAAACTGTATGCCTAGTTCAAACTGATTCAAATTAAAAAAAAAAAAATTTTTGTGTGATGTAGCGAAGCACGCCGGGTAAATATATAGTTCATTCTACGACAAAAACTGCTTCAATCCAAGTTTCAAACTTTGAATAAATCCAAAAAATGTTTAAAAAAGTTTGAACTTTTTAACCAGAATTGCAATTTTTGGGTATGCAGGTTTGTATTCACATTCACTTTCAATAAAACAAAGTGCAAGTTTCACGGAACTAAAAAATAACGTTAATTTTTGAAATTTTTGTCTGCGTACGGTGCTGCACATTTTCTACCATTAAAGTTACTCCTGAAATTTCTTTATATGGAACACCGTCAGCAATAAACAATAAATAAATAGCCACTTCAAACTTTAACTTTATTACTCTGAAATGGAATGGACAAAAAACCCAGCAAAACATCTAACAAAGCAAAATTGAGAAGTTATCCGAATACCTTGCCTACGTATGTACATGAGACTTAAATACTGCTTTTGATTAGTAATGTTGGCCTGTTATTAGTGCCGAAAATGTAAAATTTGGATACGAATATATTTTTCAATAATTTTTGTAAATAAAACTTGAATCGCCAAGTTTTTGTTTTGCTGCCCGAAATTTCGATGTTGTCTCAGTTCTAATTTCTGCATCTTAAGGGCGGCAACTATCTAAAAAAAAAAAACTACAATGCAACGAAACAAACAATTTTTCTTCATATGTGTAATATTCTTTTTTTTGCCGTTGCAAATACTAGCGTATTGTCTTTACATATTCACTCATACGAACTAACATATATAAATATTAGCCTTAGGACAATAATAACAAACAAACTTACACATTCGTGGGTGCACTAATGTAGAATGCATTTCTACGTGTACTCTCATGAGCCTTCACTTGTACCACCAAACCTAGACCCGATGGCGGTTGGGAACGTAAACGGGCCAAGAGCCAGCGAAGTGCCTCATCAGGCGCATCTTCCGGAAATTCAATGACAACATCACATTGTGTAGGTATTTTATTTAACCACAGGCGGCGTGGAGTCATTAGATGCCCAGCATAGGGTACTTTTCGACGTAGTTGGCGGGAAGCTGTAAGAGTAGTAAAAAAAAAAAGAGAATTAAATTTAGATGTACAAAATATACTTGTAAAATTTGCATATTTAAAGAAAATAAAGAAAGAGAAGAAAATAACAAGTCATAATGTTAATTTGACTTTAAACGACACATTTTCACTTGTCTTAACTTTAATGTTTAAATTAGTGTTGCAAATTACGTATCCCTTTAATAGATATAAAATGGATTTAACTAAGGGTATCTTAATATTCAATTTTTTTATTTTTATTTGTTCGATTAAATTTGAGCGATATTTTGTGATTTTTACTTTTTCGATCAAAAATAATCATTATTCTTGGATTGTTATTTTTCCGATCATATTTGATTCGATCATCGTTGTTCTCTAATTATAAATTTTTCAAGCATAATAAATGAAAAAAAAATTGTCGGCGATGACAAAAGTACCAGCAACAATAATACGATTTATGGTTTATAATCGAAAAAATAATCGATCAAATATGATCGGAAATATTGAAATCCAAGAATAACGGCTATTTTTGATTGAAAAAATAAAAATGAAAAATAACGATCAAATGTATCGACCAAATAAAATTCCAAGAGTAACGATTATGCAATGATTTAAAACAAAAAATCTTCTAAATAAAAATAAGATGAGATTTGTATAGCATATGGCATAAGGATAAATCGATAATACTCGAGTTTTGTTTTGAACGAAATTTTCCCAATGATTTTTGGATCCGAAAAAAAACGATTATTTTCTGTCCGTGGTTATTTTGCTTTCGTAAATGAAACGAAAGCGTTGTAGAGTCAAGAAACAAAATTTCAAGGTAGTTAACTCGCTTAACCGGCAAAAGGAAATTAGCAATCTGTGGTTTTTCATGGTTTAATATTTCCTTTTGCCAGAGTGACAAAAATTCACAGAAACACTTTTACCGAATTGCCAATTAACGAACCGCCTACGTAAAGAGGACATGAGTAGCAACAAAATGGTTTTTAAGACACGAAACTATAATTATGTAGTACTAGAACTAAGCCAGAAAACTGTTGCATTAAATAAAAGTTTTCCATTTTTTTGTTATATGATATTTAGTTTCCATCTACAAAAATTGTTTTGTTTATTTTAAGATAAATCAAGAACACTCAAGCCAATACAAAACACACATGAGAAGATAGTCAGTGTTTAAAGTGCACTTGTAGCTATGAGAGCGATGGAAGAAGAAGGACTTTCTCATTTACACTTGTAAAACTTTCTGTCAACTTCTTCACACATTGATATGAGTATTACAGATACTTAAGTATATATGTACATATGTATGTATGTATGTATGTACTAAATATGTTGGTACTTATAAAAGAACTATGTAC
This sequence comes from Anomoia purmunda, assembly GCA_951828415.1. Lineage (NCBI taxonomy): Eukaryota > Metazoa > Arthropoda > Insecta > Diptera > Tephritidae > Anomoia > Anomoia purmunda. The sequence goes on from OX639994.1 coordinate 13,512,595, forward strand.
AGTATAGATTGTTAAATGCAAATATGGCCACATAAATGAAACATCACCGACCCCATTTAACCGGCACTGAGGCACTGAGAGTAATTATATTCCCTGCGGCCTGGCAGTCAAGTAATAGCGACAAAGATTGAAAGGACAAGAGCGAAAACTTTGATGTTTTTATGAGGGTGGTACGCATATCGTCGTTGAAAGATCAAAAACCGCTCACGAACTTTTTGCAAATAACGCAAAGGTGAATTTGCCGCCAAACTCATTTTTGCCGTTATTTGAAAAATATATGTTGATATGGTGAAGACTTTTGCGCCATTCCGTATGTTTTGACACACAGTGACTCATGCAATTGACCAAAATGATGATTTTTTTTGTAATATTCGCTATGTTTTTTACAAAGATTTTTTTTCTTACAATTTTATTTATAAGCATATAGTACATTACATACCAAAAAGTGCTTAAATCAAAATTTAAAACTTTGTACAAAATTTATAAGAATTCAAAAATGGCAATTTAATTCCATTTTAATTTGAATTTTTACACTACAAAAAAAAAAAAACATTATCGGAATTGAGAAAAGGCAGCTAACAAAAGAGGGCAAAATAAGAAAGAAATAATAGAGTGCCCCCGTCCGACACATCATATCGGATGAAATTCAATATAATACAGTTTGTCACTTATTTTTAATATATTTTTTACAATCTTTTAAAAAAGTATACATATCTCATTCTATAACAGAAACCATATAAATAAAAGTTGATTTTTTTTACGAAATTCACAAAAATTCAACAAATTTCAAAGTTTTTGATAAAAATTTTTAGAAAAATTTTGGATATTCAGTTTTATAGGCAGTTTTATATTTAAGTGTAATAAAATGCAGGTTTCAAAAATTCAGGTTATTAAAAATTCGATCAAATTTTTCATAAATTTTTTACAAACAGTGTTCTGCATTTTCTTAGAAATAATTATTTGTTTTAAATTTGCACTCGTTATATATATTATACTACGAACTACATTTTTATAAAAAAGTAACGACGAAAAATTGAAAAAAAAACATTTTAAATTTTATAAAAAATCACCATGTGGTCCAAGTCAGTTGTTTGTGTCACAGAATGGATTTTTAACATTTTTATTTTGTATCTATACAAATCTTTGTAGACTGTTTATTTTGATATACTTTTAATTAAATACTAGAAATGCAGTAGAAATTGTAATTGTGCCCGCTGAAATTATTTCCAGAAAAAAAGCGTTTCTAATTTAAATTTGCTGTTTTGTATTTTTTGTTTTTATCAAGCATATTTCGACAAAATATCAACATAAAATGGTTTTTTTTCTGAATATGTGGAATGAGGAATGTACGTACCTACTCGTTCGAATATGATTTTGCACATCATAAGCAAAAACAAAAAAAACCAAATTGTATACCCACTCTTTCGAGCCACACTAATATTCATATGAATAAGTAATTTAGGGACAATTATGGTGAAATGGGCCCAAGAGGCTTGGAGCGTTGTGCGAATAAGTGTCAACAAAAGGTGCATGTGCACATTAGATGGGTCCATATGAACATTGCTTGCATTTAGTACATACACAGGCGAACATTTCAAAGTGCTTGCGAAGCAACATTAAGCTTAACTGTTTTTTTTTTTGCTTCTTTCAAACCATTAAATCCTAAATACTTAGTAATTTAATTAAATAATTTTACGCATGACAGGAAAGATAGTTTTTAAAACGAGATATGTTTTGTTGCCAAAAGTAGATAGAAATTAAATAATAAAATGAAATTAAATGCCTATGCATGGTTCGCTCTCACTTATTCGGTATAAACAGTTGAGATTTGCAAACCGATTGATTCATTTAGAATTTCAATTCCGAACTAACATATTACTTTTCATTTATATCCAATATATTTCCATGTACATATATAAAATACAAGCGTACTACTCCTCACCACATATTACTCAAACTGTTAGTTCCATTGCCTTCAACCTGAAAGTATGCATTCAAAAATGAGAACAGTTTTGATATCTTTGTAATAAATAACGCAGCGTGGATAAAAAATTGATGGATACCTCCGTGCAACGGGCTTTTCTACATAGAATGTAATATTATTTAGAATTATTGAGTCAATATCTAAGAAGTTTCATTGAGTAGGATTATGAGACTTGAAAAATAGTAAATTGAATGTACCCTGAATAGTTGTAGTATGTAAAAACAAGTCATATAAATAGGGCAAGATAAATATGGCAAGATAAATATGGAAGATACATACATACATTAATTTAAGTGCAAGCATCCGACGAGTTAAAATTAAAATGCAGAAAAATTAAATGAGAAAACCTCGAAAACCAAAATAACTTAAATAAGAACCGTCATAAAGTACCTCTAATAATAATAATTATATAATAATTTAACGCTTACACCATATAAGCTCGATGTTTGGACGAATTTCTACAATTTGTGGTGTGCGTCTTAATGTTGTAACACAAATTCGGGGGCCTACGGTTACACCGACTCCGAACGGCAAATGATTTCAAACATTGGGACCCCTGCTAGTATATTTTATACCATTGCAAGGTGGACCGAGGAGTTTAAGTTTGGCAGAACGTCGACTAAAGACGAAAGCCAGCGCATTCTGAGGATAAAGTGAAAAATCAAAGAAATTGTACTATTTGACGGCCGAGTGCCCATCAAACCTATGGCTGAGATCACAAGATTCTCATTTGGTAACATACAAAGTATCCTTACCGAGAATTTGAACATGAAGAAGGTTTCCGCGCGATGCATATCGAAAATGTTAACCAAAGAACATACGGACAATCAACTTCGCATTTCAATAGCGACACTTAAAAAAAATTTCAAAATAATCCTGAGCCTTTTTGGGCTAGTTCCTAAGATGAAACAACAGTCCATGGCCTGGCAGATACCTTCCTAACCGGCCCGCTAAGAAGTTCAAGATATTAAGCTCTGTGTGAAAGATTATCATGTTTTTTTTTTTTTTTTGCTTTTGGATGCCGTGGGAATTATCATGATTGATTATTTACCAAAGGGGGCTAATCAAATAAGGAGATTGCGGGAAGTCATCAAAGAAATGAGATGCGCCAAACGGAGAGCAGACGGTGCCACAGCATACAAAGCTGTTGAAGTTGCGATGGCTGCCACATACAAGAAGTGGATTTCGAATTGTTCGAACACCCTTCCTGCTCTCCATAGCTAGCTTTCTCAAGTAACAGCTCTGCTGCTATTTTTTCATCCGCACTATAAAAACAAATTAAATTCACACATACGGCCGTGCGTGTGTATGTAGCGCGTTTAGCTACTGAAGATGTCGTTGACGTTTTCAATATGTATTTTGGTGGTAATTCAATAGGGTGGAAAATGAATTGAATAAAATAAAAAATAAAGCGATTTTCGATTATAAATAGCATTTCTCGCATTGGCATTAAAGTACAAATTTTATTTGGTATCCTTTCGGACTTTAATTCTCAAAAAATCGATAATGCTGACGTACTTCTGCAAATATTTCCTTATTTGTATTTTTGTTTTTTTTTTGGGAAGGTGAAAACACGAAAGTCCACATTTAAAATTTGCCACTTCACTTCATGCACAAATTTAGTACAGCGGTCGTTCAATATAACGAATGAGATTTAAAAATTGATATAAGGTTTTATTTTTATAAAATAAAATAGTATCATTCACTTTAAATCGTGTTAATTTAATTAATTATTTAGAAAAAATGGGGCTGATTATCAGAATTAAGGGAAATGGAAATAAAACTATTACGCAGTTAGGATTCAAAATCAAATTATACTACATATTTATATAAATATAAATCAATTAAGGAAAAATAATATGAACAGCTGTGATCAAAATAATAGCAGTATAAGGTATTGACAATTTTAGGCGATGTTTTATATTTATTTTTTTTTATTTTATTTATTTTTTTTAAATGTATACAAATTTTGTATAGAAAAACAATATAAGTCCAAGTTTTAAATTATGTGCAAAATTAAATAAAAAATTCAATAATTCTTCATAAAATTTTAGGACTTTTGTCTTTCTAGTTTTCTAGCTTTCAATTAAAATGGAAGTTTGAAGTGGCTTAAATTATTCTTAAAATTCTTATTAAAAAGTTTGGTTCATTTTAAATTCGATTTATAACAAATCAAATGAGCTGTCAAAGCTGATCAAAAAGAGGCGAACCCCAAAACTCACGCCCCCTTGCGCGACAATGGTACCAACGCTTGGTTTTCCGTAGTTTTGAATATTTTCTCAAAATTGTAAATTGAAACATATGTATGTGGGAATATGATGGAAATGGGATACAGGAAGAGGTGGCAACGCCAAGCAGGTGAACGAAGGAATGAACGAAGATAGGACGAAATTGACTAACGAGTAGTGTAGAAGTGCGAGTATCCATATAGAATGTAACGACACGCCGAAGCGCGCGCATCACAGTCGTCAAACTGTTGTTTAATTATAAGCATTAATATTGTGTTAATATTGTGTGGTTTTATCTTTATATATTGATAAATAAAAGTAACTTTGACATTTAATCGCGAGTGAAGAGTCTTTTCCTACAATTTGGGGGCTCAACCGGGATGTGCAAACAAGCGTTCAAAAGCTTGTACGTGTGCGTGTGCGCGTGAAAAGAAAAGGGCGAGCGTGACTTTGCCAAAGGCCCAGCGGTCAAACAGACGTGCGCGAAAACGAGCGCATCCGAAAAGCAGTGGCGCAAGCAAAAACAGTCGAATGTGCGCATAGTCAAAATTAGACAGTCTTGGGGGAAAAGACACAAAAAAATTGTGCGAATCGTGATGCGCGAAGTGGAACATAACCAAAAAATCTTTTGGGTGCTCCAACGGACATAATACCGTTTGAACAGAAAACTACAGTCAGTTAAACTGGCGTTCAAATAGCGGTAGTGTAAAACGGGAAAAGACAAAAATTAGAAGTGCACTCTTTGGGTGCGTGTGGGTATACACATAATTATATACCGCGCAGAGCGGCGCGACAAACAGCAGTTCGGTAACCGAAAAGAAACAGCAAAATATTCGCACTTCGTGTGTTTGCTTGTTTATACGCATCAACATATGTGCGAGTATATACCGCGCAGAGCAGCGCGACAAACAGCAGTCGGGAACCGAAAAATAAACAGCAACATATTCACACTACTTGTGTTTGCTAACTCATCAACGTGTGTATGTATATACCAGTAACTCAAACAACGGTCCGGTATATGGAACAAAGTAGCATCACAGGTGGATATCCCTATCTGCTTATATGTACGTACATACGCATCGACATATATACGGCGCAAGGCAAAGCGTGGAGTGAGTAGAGAGGGAAAGCGTGTGTCGCTTGGTGAATTCAACAGCAACGGAAGCAGCGACAGCGCAAGCAGCAACAGCGCGAACAACAGAAGCAGCGACGGCGGAGTAGCAGCAGAACCCAGCGAGAAAGCAGAGAAGTGCAGCTTGGAGAAATATACAGATAAGATTATTAGTTTACTAATTCCGCATATTTTATCAATTATTAAAATCTTTGACATCTGAAATTAAATATTTAAATTTGTATCCGACACCCGTATATGTAGTTAAGAAATTAAATTTAATTTTCAGACATTTAAAACAATATTGTCCTTAGTATAAGTGTAAATTTTTGGTAGTGATTTTGTAAAATGGATACCGACACTATAAGGGAAATGACAGTGGAGATGCTCAAGGAAAAGCTTAGGGAACTGAATTTGAGTGTAGTGGGTAGGAAAAAAGAATTGCAGATGCGATTGTTGCAGCATATGGTTTTTGAAGGGGATGAGCTAAGTAACGATGAATCGACAAATTCAGTTTACGAGGAGGCTCCGGCGGATAATTCTGGTGGGCAAAGAGCAATGTTTACACTGCGCGACATAGAGGATACTGTTGCGTCGTTTAATGGTGACGGGGCCCGTGATGTGGGTCACTGGGTGGGGGAGTTCGAAGATGTAGCGGACACGGTGGGTTGGAACGACTTGCAGAGGTATGTGTACGCTAAACAGTTGCTTAAAGGTGCGGCTCGGTCGTTCGCTAGAGGTTTAGTAGGGTGTAAAGATTGGGATAGTTTAAAAAATGCTCTGGTAGAAGAGTTTGGTGAAAAGCTGTGCGCTGCTGAAATTCACCGCGCTTTGAGAAACAGAAGGAAGGAGCATAAAGAAAGCCTTCATGAGTACTTGTACGCAATTATCGAAATAGGGAAACCAATCAATCTAGATGAAAAGAGTATTGTAGAATATTTTGTAGAGGGAGTACCAGATACGCGTTCAAGTAAGTCCGTGCTATATCAGGCGAGAAACCTGAGGGATTTAAAGGAACAGATCCGAGTATACGAAAGGATTAGGGGTGGACCATCGTCAGCAAACAGAGTGTCCACGCCCAAATCAGGTGCAGCGAAAAGTTTTAATGATAAAGTGTCACAAAAGAGAAGGTGCTTTAAATGCGACAAAGAAGGGCATTTGGCTAGGGATTGTCCGGCGCCAGGGTCAAGCAACGTCACGTGTTTTAAATGTAAGCAGAGAGGCCACATGGCTAAAGATTGTTCAACGGATAAAAACTTAAAAAATGAGCGAATAAACATGTTAGGCAAACATAAGCATAGCAAAAGGAGAAGTAGCTTAATATTTATAGATGTGGAAATGTTTAATTACACTTTCAGTGCGCTTGTGGATACAGGGTGCGATGCATGCATAATGAGATACGATACTCTCATGATGCTAGGCGACGTCGAGCTTAGTAAGGAGCGGCGGCAATTGTATGGCATAGGCAAGGGGCAACTCACGACATTGGGTAGCTTTGACGCCGAGATCGAGATCGACGAGGTGGTCTTAAAAATTACTTTCCACGTAGTAAGGGAACGCGACGTACCGTATGCAGCGATTATAGGGTGCGATGTTCTCAAAGATGTGGAATTAGTTTTTGGACAAGGAGTAGTAACGTTTAGGAAACCGAGCAAACGAGCCGTATTGCGGAGCGGTATCACCGATGGGAAGGCTAAAGTGGAAGAGCCAGTGTCCCGAGGTGGAAGCTCTGGAGAGGTTGGGCCAGAGCGTGGTAACGGGCGCACGGGAGCGGTGCCAGAGTATGAGGTTACAGAGAATACGGTAGCTGCTAGGAGCAGTGTAGACGCGACGGTGGATACTGAAAGTAGGGTATCGAAGCGTAGGCTAGCGGGGTTAACAGGTGTAACCCAGGGCGAGGTTTCCGACGAACGGGTCGATTTAGAACGCGAAAATTATCTGCTGAAAGAATTTGGGTCGTTGTGCTTAGCTGAAAGAGAAGAACCTGAGAGAGGGTTGAAGGGTATCGATCTAGCGCACCTAGAAGGGAGTATTGCTAGGGAAGTAGAGCGCTTGGTTACGGATTATGTACCCGGAAAGCCGTCAAGCGTACCGGTGCATATGAAGCTTATATTGTCTGACGACAAACCCGTATATCAGCGCCCACGTCGAGTGTCACATGATGACCGAAAATACATCGACAAACAGGTTCAAGCCATGCTTGAGGACGGCATAATTCAATGCAGCACGTCTGAGTATGCTTCACCGGTGGTGCTGACGAAGAAAAAAGATGGGACCAGGAGATTTTGTTGCGATTTTCGCAAAGTTAATGAGAAAATCGTGAGGGACAACTTTCCCATGGCTTTAGTCGACGAGGTGTTGGATCAGTTGCAGGGCGCGAGAGTTTTTACAACACTCGACTTGAAAAACGGATTTTACCACGTACCAGTCGAACCCAACTCGCGAAAGTATACGGCTTTCGTCACGCACAGTGGTCAATTTGAGTATTGTTTTGTGCCATTTGGCATTACAAACTCACCTGCAGTGTTTTGCAGATTTATACGGGCAGTTTTTCAGGATATGCTGAAGGACGATACAATCGTTATTTATATGGACGACATCGTCATTCCCGCCAAGGATGAGAACGAGTCTCTTGAGAAATTGCGACGAGTGCTAGAAAGGGCTGGTGAGCATGGGTTACGGATAAAGTGGGAGAAATGTCAGTTCATAAGAAAGCAAATAAATTTCTTGGGGTTTATCCTAGAAAACAGCCAAATTTTACCGTCATCAGAGAAAACAAAGGCCGTACGAAACTTTCCTATACCGGCAAGTAAAAAGGAGATTCAAAGGTTTTTAGGACTAACATCATTTTTCAGGCGGTTTATTAGAGGCTATTCAGCTATTGCGAAGCCACTGTCAGATTTGCTTAGGATGGATACAAGTTTTAAAATGGGGGTGGATCAGTTGCTAGCCATGGAAGAGTTAAAAAGAGCAATGGTAAATGCACCGGCATTAAAACTTTTCGACCCGTCTGCAGAAACGGAAATACACGCAGACGCTTCTAAGCATGGCTTCGGAGCTGTGTTGTTGCAAAAAAAATTCTGAAGATCGTTTGTTTCACCCAGTAGAATATATGAGCCGAAAAACTTCAGGGGCCGAAGAAAAGTATAGCGCATTTGAGCTCGAGGTGTTAGCGGTGATCAAAGCATTGCAAAAATGGCATATTTACCTGAAAGACAGAAAATTTAAAATAGTAAGCGATTGCAATGCATTCGCCATGACAGTGAAGAAAAGGGATGTGCCAGATAGGGTAATGCGGTGGGCGATGCTATTGCAAGAATACGACTACGTGGTCGAACATAGATCTGGATCACGCATGAGGCACGTAGACGCTTTGAGTCGCGTTTACTGTTTACTAGCCGAAGATGCACTAACATATAGACTGAGAGAAGCGCAAGAGGAAGATACTTGGATTAAAGCAGTGAGGAGAATTTTAGAAACCGGAAATTATGAAGATTTTTTTTTGAAGAACGGCATAGTTTACTGCGACCCCATAAAAGAATTGCTGGTAGTGCCATCCAGTATGGAGACCGAAATAATAAAGCTTGCACACGATCAAAATCATTTCGCTAGGAAAAAAACACAGGAGTTGGTAGAGAAAAACTACTACATACTGAACGTGGCCGAAAAGGTAGCAAAGGTGATAAAGGGATGTGTAGAATGCTTGGTCGTTGATGCAAAAAGAGGCAAAAAGGAAGGTTTTTGTCGCCGATAGATAAGGCAGGGGAGCCGTTAGGGACCTACCACATAGACCACGTGGGACCATTAACCGAAACTCGGAAAAAATACAACCACATCTTAGTGATAGTGGACGGGTTCTCGAAATTTACATGGTTATACCCAACAAAATCTACGGGGGTAGACGAAGTGGTTGATAGGCTTGAAAGACAGGCTTCGATATTCGGCAACCCTAAACGAGTAATAACAGATAGAGGGGCGGCGTTCACTTCCAACGTATTCAAAGATTATTGCAACAGGGAAAACATTCAACAACTGCTCATAGCAACAGGTGTACCTCGCGGCAACGGACAAGTGGAGCGCGTCCACAAAACAGTTATTCCAATTATCTCCAAAAAGTGTCAAGGCAACCCCACCCAGTGGTACAAACATGTGGCAAAAATACAGCAGGTTTTGAATAACACCGTGCCGCGCAGCACGAAAACATCGCCCTTTAAAATTCTTACCGGATTAGACATGCGAATAAACGACTACCCAGATTTGAGACAAATGTTAAATGAGGTAACGATAGATGAGCTAGATAGGGAACGAGACGTTATTAGACAGAGTGCTCAAGATAGTATAAGGGAAATTCAAAACGAAAACTGTAGAACATTTAACAGAAACAGAAAGCAGGAAGTTAGTTACAACGTCGGGGAGTTAGTAGCCATCAAAAAGACTCAGTTTGGTACCGCTATGAAGCTGAGACCAAAATTTTTGGGACCGTATAGGGTAGCCGTTAAGCTAAACCACGGTAGATATGAGGTGAAGAAAGTTGGCAACCAAGAGGGCCCGGTTAAAACGACAACCATAGCCGAAAATATGAAGCCGTGGAGCTAGATATTCAGAGTCGAATATATTGTCAGGACGGCCGATTGTGGGAATATGATGGAAATGGGATACAGGAAGAGGTGGCAACGCCAAGCAGGTGAACGAAGGAATGAACGAAGATAGGACGAAATTGACTAACGAGTAGTGTAGAAGTGCGAGTATCCATATAGAATGTAACGACACGCCGAAGCGCGCGCATCACAGTCGTCAAACTGTTGTTTAATTATAAGCATTAATATTGTGTTAATATTGTGTGGTTTTATCTTTATATATTGATAAATAAAAGTAACTTTGACATTTAATCGCGAGTGAAGAGTCTTTTCCTACATGTATGAAATTACATATTTTAAAATTTTTAATATTCTTTTTAATCTTTTATTTTTTTTTTTTATAAAAGTATGTAAAAAAACCCGTAATTTCGAATTATAAGCAAAATTTAAAAAATGCACAAATTTTTCAGAAAATTTTACAATTTCGAACCGCTAAAAATTTGCTTTGTTTTATAAAACTTTTTCTTAAAAAACGAGCGTTTGTTGGTTCGAATAATTTTCTTTTTTTTTTTATTGCATTCGTTATACCGGGCGTGAACTGTGTACACAAATACATACATAGCATACATACATATGCACATACGAAGCGTCGTTAAACTGCCTACCACAACGTACTGACTTTGAGTAATGTGCCCAAAACATCAGATAATTTCGTGACTGAGTTTGATGCATGCCCGAATGAGATTCTAAATTTCAGCAGGCTGGAAATTTATTTTCAACCAACAACACCAAAAAACAGCTTTTGCAAATATTGCTGTCCACGAGCTAAACCGTAGAATGGTTTAAAAATAAACTCGAATATATTTTTTTTTTTTGCCAAATTGCCAAATTAATTGTTACTGACCTTTAATGCGGCAAAATAAACTTTTTTCCTGGGGATTGGGCCAAACCAATTTTTTGGTCCGCCTTTTCCTTTAATTTGAATGTGATATAATCTTTTTTATTCAAACTTTTATTACAGCGGCAAATGTCATTTCAGAAAAATTAAAAATCGAATATTTCGAACAATTTTAATTCTATGAAGATCTCTTTGTTTCGCCACTTATAACACCTGTAATATAAATTTGCACAACAAAAGTTGCATACTCGTACCATTTAAATAAGAGAAGAAAAGGCGCCATACGGAAATCGTCGAGGCTTCATTACATTTTTTGGGAAAAATCTTGTTTTCAGCACCTTTTAGCTAGCTGCCTTTCTTGGAATTGAAACCCCTGCTTATAACGGATTGTTTCGCCATTTTACAAACGATATCGTCAATCCGGATTATCGACTTTCTAAATCTGATTTAAATGGCATATTTACAGATAGCGGAATTTATGTTTAATTGAATAACATATATAATTATTTACAATTTCTTCTTGGTGGAATTAAAATATATAGAGGCCAACAAGATGGTAAAAACACCATATTTCATTGAAAATTTAGTTTCTCGATCGATACTTTTTGTATTTAAAAGTGACAAAATATGGTGATTTGAAGGTAAAATTTTTTCTTTCCCACTGACGTTATATTTTACAGTTAGTTCCAGCTGATTTCAAGTTTTTTCTTTTAAATTGGTGTAAAGAGCTTTATAAAGTAAGTTTCATACAAATTTTCAATTTATAAAGCCGTCAAAGTCTTCTTTATTTTTTATATATTTAGGTCAAAGAGTATTGCTATGAAAATTGAACGGCCAGCTTGTTTTGAACTAAACTTAGCATGGTGTTCCAAATAGGCATTCAAATTCAAACTGTTCAGATTTGGACGCTTATTGGAATACACAAATTAAATTTGGAGAGCAAATTCGAACTTGGAATTCACTTAAATTCACTTGGAACTGCGACTAAGATAACATGCAAAAATATACTTGTGTTTTTTTTAGTACTAGATTCGATTTATCAGCCGATTTAAATTATTTGAAAATATAAATTCGCTGGTGAAACAAACTGGGGCCTGCTCCGTAATGCGAAATGCGAAGCAATGCGAGACAAAAAAGAAGTTTAATATTTGTATGTGAACCAGGCATTATAGGAAACCTTTATTCGCGACAGCGAAAAGTTTTTCTCTCGGATTGCATTACAGAGATCATTTTAGACCTAGGATATGAAATTATTTGAATGGCATTTTTTAGATAATTTTATGTTTAGCAAATAAGTTATCTACTTAATTTTGTATCTGCGAAAATCTATTCACTTGTGTTCACGAAAATAGTAGAGCAGCTAATTGTCAGATTTTGTCAATATAAAAGCTATTTTAGGTTTAATATTTTCTTTTTTATATGCAGTCATGCGAAAAAATTTTTAATTATTTTGGCTTCTTACTTTTCATGTATTTGTTTTATGTTTACTATTTCAGTTTATGTTTTACCGTCAAAGCGATCGGAAGCTTCACAAACGACCATCCTCAGAGCGTAAAATATAGTGAAATACTAAATTAAACAAAGCGTAGACAAAAACACTCAAACACAAAAGAACATAAGTGTGTAATACACACAACAACACAGTGAACATCAAACAATAAAAAACTCAAATATTCTCCACCAGTAACAACAATAAACAACACCATACGATAGTACGGCTACAAACGCCAATATCGCTGCTTAAAGCAGACTATCAACATGAACAAACCACCTGACAACACAACAACACCATCACCACATATCCCGCTACTTCGATGGGACGCAACTAAAATACACCACATAACATCAAACGACCCAATCTACCTTCTAATGTCAAGAACAAATTCCACAGAGACACTTAAAAACATATCCCCATTTTTAATACAAAAAGCAATTGACGCTACATGTGGCGAAATATTAACATGCAAAAAAATACTAAGCGGCCAAATACTACTGAAAACAAAAACTGGCAAACAAGCAAATAAACTCACCACTTTAATCGCACTCTCTAACAATATAACGATTGACATTACCCTACACCCATCACTCAACTGCTCTAAAGGCGTTATTTACTGCAATGACTTAAGAAATATCTCCGAACAAGAAATATTACAAGAACTCAACTCTCAAAATGTAAGTGAGGTTAAAAAAATTTACAAAAAAATTGATAACCAACTTGTAGAAACCGGACTTTTGACAATCACATTTAACACTACGACACTTCCCTCGAAAATCAACATTGGGTATTTAAAAGTACCAATCCGTCCATATATACCCCCACCAATGCGCTGTAAGAATTGCATGAGGTACAACCACCTAGCTAAATATTGCAAAAATCCCAAAACATGCCCTAACTGTGCAAACAATTACCATCTAAACGACGAAGCAAAAGAACAATGCGAAGAAAACAAACAATGTGTGAACTGTGCAAGCAATAACCACACCGATTCAAATCACTCTGCTTATGACAAAAAGTGCCCAATCTTCATAAAGGAGAAAGAAATACAAACCATTAAAATAACATCGAACGTCGACAACAGAACTGCAAAAGCAATATACAAACAACGACACCAATCCAACAACACCACATACGCTGCAATCGCAAGTAAATCCACCCCAACAACAACACACCCCAACAGCGAGATAAACAAACAGAACACAACTCACCTCGAAAAATATATGCAGGAAGAACCCATAACTACTAGCCGACTCTCTACACAACACAAACTCTCCACTAACATCACTCAGACGCCAACAACTAGCAAAGCAAACATACAATCGACCGAAAAAATGAGCGAATCCGAGACAGACTCAGAAATAGCAAGTACATCAAAAAAAAACGTCAAAATACTCCCAAGAAACATATCAAAAAAATTACGAACACAACTAAAGAAAACAACGACAAATAATAAGGTAAAAACAGCAAACAAAATTCCACACAGCAGCAACAAAATCGACGTCTTCGACTCAGATTTATTCGACATCTCCTAAATTATCATCACTTCTACGTCTATTACTATTACACTAAATTAAGTTCAATAATCCGTATCTTACTTATTTAATTAATTCTCTCTTTTCTCTATTTAATAACTTATCAATATGACACTAAATATTATCCAATGGAATATCAAAGGATACTTAAACAACTACAATGAACTTCTTCTAATAATTAAAAAATACTCCCCCCAAATACTATCACTGCAAGAAACTCACCTCTTTAATATAAAATACTTACCCATACCTATAAACTACCAAATTGTCTACAATAACCCAACAAACAGATTCGGTGGTACAGCTCTTCTAATTCACCAATCATTACAATTTTCAAACACTAACATTAACTCAAACAATTTCGATATCTCAGCAATAGAGCTAGAATCCACACAGAAAATAACAATTTTCTCTGTATATATATCACCAAACAAATCTTTTTCCACAAACGACCTTAATATATTGCATAGCCCCAACAATCAGCAAACACTTATCACAGGAGACTTCAATAGCTGGCACCAGAGATGGGGTTCCACTAAAAATAACCGAAGAGGAAACAAACTGTTAAAATTCCTTGACCAATCAAACTTCATCCTACTCAACGATAACTCCCCAACACACTTCACAACCCACAATACCTTCTCCCACATAGATATTTCCTTCTGCTCACCTACTTTAACACCTAACAGCTCATGGAAAACACTAGACGACCTCTACGGAAGCGACCACTTCCCCATACGAATATCCCTCTTTGCACAAACAACCAGCAGAAAATACAAAAAACGACCCCAATTTAAAACCAATCTTGCCGACTGGACTTCTTACTGTTTATCCACACTCCACCTTACCAATAATAGCATAGCTAGCAAAAACACTAACAAGGAAGCAGCAAACATAAATAAAATCCTTCTACAAAGCGCACACAAAGCAATTCCCCAAACTACGCCCAATCTCCAAAAACGCAGCGTCCCATGGTGGAGTAACACACTAACAGAACTAAAAAACTCAAAAAAACGTGCATGGCGTAATCTAAGAAAGAACATCAACGTTGAAAACATAATTAGCTTTAAAAGAGCAAACGCGCTTTTTCGTCGAGAGCTAAGGCAAAACAAAATAAAAGCTACCACAGCTTTCACATCAGAAATCCAACCTTCAACCCCTACATCCAAAATTTGGGCTAACATCAGGACTTTCTGTGGTCTTAACAACACCACATCGATCCACAGCATTCAAAATACATACACAGGACAAACTACCACATGCAAACTCGAGATAGCTAACAACTTCGCACAACACTGGTCACAAATCTCTCACGACTTAGCCTTTTCCCAAGAATTCATCAATAACAAATACAAAACAACACAAACAACATTCAACCCCTCACCATCCGCCAACCAAATAGAAACTGACATCACATACATTGAACTACTATCTGCCCTACACACCCTAAAAGGGAACACCCCTGGTCACGACCGAATATCATACCTCATGATCAAAAACTCTTCGTACGCAACCAAACAAAGGATAACTCAACATTTTAATGATATTCTCAATAGCCATATCCCGCAATCCTATAAATCAAGCCTAGTTGTTCCTATTTTAAAACCAAACAAAAATAAAACCATTATTACCTCTTACCGACCAATCTCCCTAAACCCTTGCATTGCAAAATTATTAGACAAAATTATAGCCAAAAGGCTATGGTGGTTTGTGACGAACAATAATTTCTTGCATCACAACCAGTTTGGTTTTAAAAGAGGAAAATCAGTTACAGACTGTCTGATTTACGCAGACCATCTTATAACTGAATCACTCTCAAAGAAAAGCCACACGTCCCTCATTTCCCTCGACTTTTCGAAGGCTTTCGATAGGATTGGCGTCCACGCAATACTTGATCAATTAAAAAAATGGAAAACGGGACCAAAAATAATCAACTACGTAGCTAACTTCATGTCAAATAGAAGAATAATAGTACGCGTCGGACAACAAACCTCGAGCACAATGCCTCTTTTCAATGGAATCCCCCAGGGATCTCCGATTTCAGTAATCCTTTTCTTAATAGCTTACAACAAACTCTGTAACATTATATCGATCGACAAAAGAATCAACTTTACCGCTTACGCGGACGATTTCCACCTTATAATAAAATTAAATAAACAAAAAAACTCAACTTACAATCTAGATACCCTTTTTCAAAACATTAATAAATGGTGTCATTATTCGGGCGCCAATCTATCACCAGATAAATGCAAACACATACACATATGCAGAAAACACAACTGCTCGACAAACATCTACACAAACAACATTCTAATCCCAACAGTAACGACACTTAAAATATTAGGAATCACCCTCAGCAAAAACTACAGGTGGAACTCCCACATTACCGAACTTGCAACATCACTCTCAAAAAGACTCGATATCATAAAGTGCTTATCAAGCGCCAAATTTAACTGCAACACACACACATTACTCAACATAACTAGAGCAATAATTACTTCAAAAATAGACTATGGCCTGTTCCTTTTTGGAGACTCCCCAAAATCAATATTAAACAAACTGAAAACAAAAATCAATTCAGCAGTTCGTACATCACTCGGTGCCTTCCGTACTACCCCAATTAAAAACATGCTGTTAGAGTCGAACATCCACTCCATAGAAAACAAATACGAATACCTCACAACCAAACTCTCCAGATCCCTCCTAAACTCCCACGATACACCTTTATTTAAAATATTAAAAAGATACAAAAGAACACGAAAACGTAAGAAAAATATAAAATCAGTCCTCGACAAAATTGTATCGAAATGTACCCAATTAAATCTCCCACTTTATCCCGAAAAAAAAAATAAACAAGAACCCCCTTGGAAACTAACGAGTAGCCTCATAAACACATCCCTTACATCAAACACCAAAACTGACACAAATAAGTCCATATACCAACAAGAGTTCTTAAAAATCAAAGCCAACTATAAAAACTGCACATTCATCTATACCGACGGCTCGCAATCAAACAAACTCTCCACATATTCAGTAACTACCGAAAATACTATCCTTAAATCGGGAGTGCTCCCACTGTACTCCTCAGTCCTATCGGCCGAAACTATTGCCATATTAGAGGCAATTCAAATAGTAAAAGTTAAAAGAGGAAAATTCATTATCTGCACAGACTCTCTATCATCATTAAACTCAATATCAAATACAAATAACTACGAATTCTATCCAAGCTCCATCAGGTCACTCCTAATTAGGTACGACCCAAAAATAAAACTACTCTGGATACCTGGACATTCTAATATTACTGGCAACGAACTAGCAGACCAAACTGCTAAAGAAGCAACACGCCGGCCGCTCATATCTACTCAAAACTTCAACGTTAAAGACATCAATAAATTTTTAAAACACGAACTCCAAACGGAGCATGAGAAACTGTTACCGAATTCCAGTAATTGGTACCAGCAACTATACAAAAAACAACACATAAACTGCAATTACCTTAAATATATTCCCCAAAATTCACTTACAAGACTAGACCAAATCAAAATAGTAAGGCTCCGACTAGGACACACAAAAATTACAAAACTTTACCACATAAACACAAACTCCCCTTCATCTTGTCCTGCTTGTCAAGCTCATACTCCAACCTCCATAGAACACATCCTCGACTCCTGCCATTCCATGACAACACTGAGAAGACAAATTTTCCACAGTGACAACCCCACTCAACTCCTTCACAACCCCAACCTAGAAAACATGAACAAAATTATCCTATTCCTAAAATTAGCTAACCTTTACCACCACATATAAGATCAACGAGCACACTATGAACACAACTGGAAAAACCCACACATGAATATCTAGAGAATTATTATAACGCACACACATCCTAGCACTAACCTAAACTTGTATACCATATAATTTACCCTAAGAACTAATTCAAACCTAGATATATAAGTACTCCATATGTTTTACTCTTAAAAATCAGCATAGCTTAAGACCTCTGCAGTCAGAGCTATCCCTTCTGTTAGTTTTAAGTTTTACAAACTTTCCTAACAGCTATAAATAAAATAAAAATAAATAATGTTTACTATTTTTGTTAAAAAATTCTAGCATATTATATAACAAACCCCATAAAAATCCACACTTCAAACTTTCTAGAAAAAAAATTAAAATATTCAACAAATTTTTACAGCAAATTTTTTTATATATTGTAGAATTTAAAAAAAATGCATTCAAAATTGTAGTTGCTAAAAAATTCTCTTCATTTTTTGCACATATATTCAGATTTTGTATGGAAGACTGCGTGACGTTCTCGGCAAAAAAAAATTATCAAAAATCAACGGAATTTTTTAGTAACTTCGAATTTTCACGTTATTTTACTACATAAATGCATATTTAGAATTTTCAAACGAATTCTGCATAAAAAGTTTGTTTTAAACATTTAATATATGTGCATACATATATTAATTTGTCGGCCCATTTATTTATATCAAACAATAATTTTTATGAACTCACGGCCAATTTTAAAAGGAAAAATTGTTTGTAAAAATTTAATATTTTATGAGCTACACTTTTCCAAAAAAAAAAAGTAATTAACTTAAAACAAACAAAAGAGGAATAGCCAAAGCTGAAATGCCTTATTTTCATTCTATAATACAAAGTGAAAGTAAAATGCAGAACGTGCATTTTCATTTTTCATTTTTTCTACATCACAAAAATTTAATTCACTGCTTTAAATTTTGTACAAATCTATTGAGAAATTTGAAATTCTTAAGATAGGTATGAATAATAATAAACATTTACTTACCATTTTCAATTGTTTCCTTGGCACAAGATATAATTTTCCCTTTGCGCCTTCTTAGATTCGATTCGAAGTTGTTGTCATCGGTAAAATCATCACCGGCATCTAGTCCAGCATCCTCAGCTGTTGATTCCTGCACATCCTCGGACGATTGTCGTTCGGAAGACATATCGCCTCCGCCTCCGCCGCCGCCGCTTTGTAATAGTAGATTTTCAAAACTTTTGTCCATAACCTCTTGTTATGTAGGTAATTGTCGCAAGCACAGTACAAGCAAACGAATTAATCCAGAAAATTTACGTTCACTTTGAGTTGTGGTACACTTTAGTTTTATATTTTGACAACTTTTTGCTTTTAGTATTCATATGGAATTAACTATTTTGCTACCAACACTATTATAGCCTTCAGATGAGTCAAATTATATTTTAATTAAAATTTGTTTTAAAACGAGTTGCACAAATTGTTTAAAATACATTTGCATTAGCATAGCGGTACAAAAATACATGGGGAAAATTAAAGTCGAAAGTTTAATGCTCTCTCCCCATAGAATGGTTCCATATCGAAAAAACGGCACACCTATTTTAATTTTCAACAAAAATATTTATCTGAAACTCAAAGCGGCCAAAGTTCCCGCATGTATTTTTAATTGGGGGGAAAATTGTTCATAAACAATTCTTGAAAACCAACATTTAAAAAAAAGGAAAAACGGACCTATACAAAATAATTTTTCAATTTCAACATAAAAATTGTTTTTATTTAAAAAACAAACAAAAAAAAATGGTTTTTGTTTTTTTTTGTCGATATAGAACAATCATAGTGAATGGGATGAGATCCGTAATATCAGGGTTGCATTTTATAAGTAGAAATGTCTGCCACAATATCCAGATAATAACAATGCAAGGGTAACACCAGACCCAGGAGGCAGCTGGAGCTGCCCCTCTGCTATTGATGGAGATTTGGATTCCAACAACAGTATTTACAGGGCGTGTTATAAATGCTGGTGATTGTCTCTCGGCGAATGGCCGACACATCGTCGGTGCTCGATATAATGAATCGATAATACCAATAGTACCATATCGATACTGGAAAATTCGATCCACCATAGACCTAAATCATTGCTCTGTGGTTCGAATCGAAAAATAATTCTATTCGAAAAGCTACTAAATGAAAGGCTAATATAAATGCTTCTAACGTACATAATAAATACCAATCATTCGCAATAATACCCAAAAAATTGATTGATAGAATATGGAATTAGCCTAAAAATAGGCAATAGTTATTGAAGCTCTTCTTAGGAAACTATTTTTTATAAAATTTTACGTTATTCGTACGAAAAATTCGTCTGAGAAAACTCCTGTTGGAATTTACTGTGGAATACCTTTTTTAGGGCAATTTAACCACGTAGTACGAATTAAATTTTTCCTTACGTCTTAAAATTTTTTTTCAGTTTGCTAAAAATTTGTTGAATTTTTACAAAATTTTGAACAAGTACGAATTTAAATTTCATAAAACATTAACGTGAACATAATAAAAAAAAAATCTCCATGTGATCAATCGTTTGAGTCACTGTATATTTCGGAAAATTTTAATAGTGTACAAACATGTATTAAACTCTCACCTAAAAAGTTTAGAACTATATTTGGGTATACAAAAATGTTGAGCTTTGAGGCGTTTACTAAATGGGTATCGAACTTTAATTTTAATTCGAAATCAGTCCTTCCCCAAACAATGACACAGACATTGCCGTAAATTGTAATTGAAAAAATGTCGCTCCCTTTCGAATGTGACACCTCAATCTGTCTTATTCTAATCGAATTGAAATTTAACTCTAACGAAGGGTACTTCAATCACAACGGCGCTATTTTGATCTCAACATTTATATTTGATATGTTTTCGAATAAATTCCGTATCGTTAAAAAACTTTCGTTGCTGTAACTTCGAAATTTCACTCAAATAAAGCGGCATGGCTAAATCGGCTTAACCAGTACCAGTGTATTATTCTGAAAGATTTTTTATCCTCAGAATTTTTGCATTATACAAGTTAAGATGCCAACTTAGAAACAACATTCTTGTCCAAACCTGCGGAATGTCGTAATTAATGCAGCGACACTATCCTTTCCATTTTTTCGTACAAGTTACCACGCAGGATACAAGAGCAGACACATGTATGCACATATGTATGTACAAATGTACATACATACAAATGCAAATAGTTATGGGCATGTGTGAGGAGGGGTTGGTGTTGCAACTTCATGAGCGATAGTTGTAGCAATCATGCAAGAAAAAATTTAAGTGGCCATGCCTTTAAGATGAAAACAATGTTAGTTAAAGCACACAACTAGAACGCATTCCTTCCCCATATATGCACTTACAATACATACGTATGTACATACACAGTGTATATATGTAGGTATATAATAATTTTAATACATTTTGTTTCAACTTAATAATGAAAATTATTAAAAATATTAATTTACTTTGCTTTTTATTTGCGTAAATCAATTTTAGAAAATTTTCATTTGCCCTACTCTGGCCTTACCACCTCACCCAAAAGAAAAAACGGACCTTATTTCATAACACTCTCACTCACTGCAAACGCCGACGTTAGCTGCAGCACAAAAACCAACTGTGTTATATAGATTTAGTTTTCGAAAAAATCCGCAATCAGATGAAAATTATGCTCACGAACATTATTTACACGGTTTGTTTAAAATTTTGAGATTTAGAACAATTGCTTATAGCACTTTTCAATTATTTACATTTTTTCACTTTAGAAAAATAAAACGCCCGGCAGCAAGTCACTACCACCGCCAAGCATAGAATCTCGTCAAAGACTGTTTGGAAGGTACCAACCAAATATGGTAGTAAGACAACTGGTATGACAGGTGTGGTGAAATTCTCTATGTTGCACTGACTAACGGTATTGATTTTTTTTTGTTTGACACAAGCGTCAAAAACTCGTGAAAATACATCCCTTACTGCGGGTACTCGTATTCTTGGCGAATGTAAACAATGCGCGGATATTACGAATTTGCCGGTCATTCCTCTGCACGTTTTTATGGGGTGGAAGTTGTGCTGTTTGGTTTTGTTTTTTAATTGGTTGTCGTGACGTCATACGTTGGGCGGCCCCATTAGATGTGAGTGCCCAGAAGTCGATTTTCGAAAATGAAATTAAGTTAAATACAAAAGTATCAAAGTATCAATGTGATTGAAATTGAATGCTGCTGATAAAATAATCGGGACTATCACCGTATTTCTGAAATTTCGCTCTTGGCAATATTTTCATGCAGATTATACATCGTCGGCACAAAAAAAGTATTAAAAATTAACTGGATTTTATATAAAATCCAAAGACACATATTTAAAAATGTGTCAAAAATCAAACGGGACGAAACGCATTGAACGAGCGACAAACAAAACAAAGCAGCATACTCAGAAGTTTACTAAAAATATATATTTCTATACAAGGCGAATCCATACAAGGTGGTGTTATAAATACAACTACAAAATTCCTATGTATTTTCTTTTTGTTTCTGCGTAAGAGTTGTCAAAATTTAAATACATTTTAATTTTTGCTTTTACGGCTTTTGAAAGCTCATACGCAAAAGCAAAAACAAAATACATGTAGGTGAATAAAAAAAAAATCAAATCAGCTGCTCTTATGCCATCACCAAGGTGTATCCATAGAAGGTGATAGCAAGATAAACAAAGCGAATCCGCGTGTATCTTGTTAGTGTAATTTTGCGAGTGAAATGTCAAAAACTGAATTCGCCCAGTTTGCTTATGTATTTTGTTTGTGTATACAAAACAACCTAGCGAATTCGGAGAGAAGAACAAGCATTCAGCTCATGGGATGGTATGAATTCGCCTTGGCCATCACCTTCTATAAATTCGCCTTGATTTCTATATTTAATTTTTGTAACTATTTTTGATTTTTTATAAATTGTGTTTTAAGGTTTCAAATTCTGATTTATATGATTTTTGCTTTATTACGAGCAAAGTTTTTTAAAAAAAATTTAAACACAAGAAAATTAGAATGAAAAACATTGCGAATATTATATTAAAAAAAATCAATACGTGGTACCGTTGTTCAGACTTCACTACATAACTATTGAAAAGGTTTCAGAAAAGAGGGTATTTCTTGCTTAGCTGTTCCTATTCATCCATCCATTTCATTCGTTTTTTTTTTTTTTTTTCAAAAATCACGGATACTAGTACTCATTAGCATCTTATTTTTATTCAGTATTATTTGACAATTCATTATGAAAGGGCTCACATCCCAAGGCGTTCAAAGCATTCAGTTGTATTACGAAAATTAGCACACGGCGAAAACAATAGCTTTGTAGAGAAATAAATTTGTTGAGCGGCTAATTCCGCGTTTCGGATGTGTTCGCCCATATTGTGATTCACACCTCTAGTATTTTTTCTTGGGGTTATGTTGAGTCAGAAGTATTCGTAGACAAGCCAACTTACCGTATAAATACCGATAGCAATGTTGGAGACTAATTGAAAATTACACCTGCCAAATGGACCACCTAAAGAGTAGCCGCGGTCAACATTTTAATGAAAGTATCTTTAAAAAGTAAATTTCAGAATGTTCTTTCGAGTATTAATAAAGACTTCGACATTCATTTCTACAAGTTTACCTGCTAGGTGGCGCTAGAGCACAGTAAATGAGAAAATCTGTAGTTATTTTCCGATTTTGTTAAAATTAGAGACACATACGTATGTATACTGTGGGTGCGAAGAGAAATAATTTTACAAAAAATTAATACGCCAGATAGTACTAAAGATGAGTTATTCAGAAAGTCTGTATTTGTGGTCCGATTTAAATGAAATTAGAATGATATGCTGCAGCTGCGATTAAAATACTTCAGTTATATGTAGCTATTTTTGGTAGGCATCCCATTGAAAATTATGTCAAAAACTTTTACTAACTTCAAAATCTGCTACAAGTACATACGTATATACAAGCAGTCAGTTACACAGACGGGATTAACGGACATCAGCTAGTAATTTTTACAATATAAAATACGGTTTGCTTACGTATCAAATTCATTTATTTTGCCTTTAAATCTATTGTCGAAGCAGAAAAAAAATGTATGCATATATTCATGAGCTAAAAATGATATTTGTCACTGCTAAAATAATTAGCAGAAGTGAATGATAAATTAATTAAATTCAATGTAAAGTATGTACATATGCGACTGCATATGTATGTGTAAAACGGTGCAGGCTTCGAAAGTTTGTTCTTTTTTTTTAGTAAAAAAAGTTTAATTTTGCATCTTTCAGGTTTCATGAGTCAGTTTATTCCCAATTTTCATCATCCTCCAAAGCAGTAGGTCCTGCCGAATTAAAATCGTCAGACTGAAAATGAGAAGTGTATGCATAATAAAAAATAAAAAATTATTATCATTAATTACATGACTTAATATATTATTAACAAAATGGCTAGCTTAGTTATCAATGGTAAAATCAGTTATTTATTTCTGATCGTGACGATTTTAGCCCTATAGAGATTTTGTGACTTTCATTTTTATCTTCTGATAACTGAAAACACGAAAACATTTGATTTGACTGTGATAATTTCGCCACGACCCATGAATAGAGAATTTCAATGAATGAATATTTTGAAATTTTCATTGAAAAAAATCAAAAGCTTCCAGATATTGGTGAATAATTTCGAATATAATTTTAAGTATTTTGAGCTACATATACATATATGTATATAAAAAAATTTAATTTAATTTGTAATTTATTTACCGACAATAATAATAAATAAAATTAATTTCCTATTTTTATTAATCGCTAAAAAAATAATCGTATACCGAGTAATATTTTTTTTTTGATTTTCGATAAAAATCATTTCTGAATCATTTTTCGCACAAGCAATCATATTTTTTTTTTAGTTTTTATATTAATATGACTGTACATATTAACGTTAAATAACCGCATGAACTGAAAATTATACTTTCGATAAAAAAATATACAAACATATATGTACATAGTATATAAAAAATGATTATTTTGAATGAAAAAAAATAATAATTTTCATGCGCGTTGGGAATTTGTGAGCGATATCTATAAAAAGTATAAATTCAAATCATTATTAACTAATAATAACAATTAATAATTACTTTACGATTTTTATTAATCGCTCAAAAAATAATTATATGTATATCGAGTTATATTTTTTTTTTATCAAACATAAAACTCGTTTCTTCTTTGTTATTTCCTCGTGAAATAATGATTTTGAAAATTATTTTTGTGCTAAAGAATAAACAAGTTTAGAGTATTAAGTTTTATTTTTCTCATAAAAAATAATGATTACTATTTTTTATGGGTTTCGATCGAAAGTCGAACTCAGTCTTTGGGCGCTCTCTCAAACATAACTGTTTTTAAAAATATTGATTTTTTTTTCGGCAGATCGAAAAACTCAAAACGCCACACCGCTTTTCGAATAAATGGCATATTAACAATAAATTACGCTCTATTTTCGATAAAAAAACATATATAATATATGTAGCTCAAAAACCATAATGAATATTTTTTTTATTTTTATCAAAAAAAAAAAAAAAAAAAATAAAACACACGCAAAACTCAAAACAGAAAACAAAAATTTTGTAAATTTAAAATTCACAAAATTATTATTATTTTCTCAACAATTTATAATTTTTCTTTCAGAACAAAAAAAAAGTTCAGCTCAGTTATTTACTACTATTATTGAACGCAAATTCTAAAATCTTAAAATAATAAATATCAATTTTTTTTTTAGAACTGTTGATGCACTTGAATCTGATGACTTACCTGCACATTTTTCCGCACGTCCCGACCGCCAAATTTGCTTTGCGAATGACCATATCCGCCGCCCCCTCCACCTGAACATGATCGTAGAAATTCGGGTACTTCCTGCGATGCACCTTCAAGAATTTTTACCAAATCACTGGCCATAGCCGAATCATGTTCGGGATCAAAGAAACTAGTTGCACGCCCATTATTACCAACTCGACCTGTGCGACCAATACGATGGACATATTCGTCAATGGAACTGGGCAGATCGTAGTTAATGACGTGTTTAACGTTTTTAATATCTACAACACGAAACGAAATATAGAGAAAATGCTAATTTTTTCGAATCAATATTTTTGCTTACCTAGACCACGAGCAGCAACTGATGTTGCTATCAGCACTTTCATTTTTCCTGACTTAAAGTCAGCTAAAGCCATTTCGCGTTGACGCTGCAGCCGATCGCCATGAATGGAAGTCGTTGGGAACTCAGTTTCCGATAACAGCGATGCGAGAAAATCTGCACCACGCTTCGTTTCAACAAAGACAATCGTACCATCACTGCTTTCGCTCAGTAATTCCATCAATTTGGAACGCTTCTGGAATTTTTTAACTTCGAATATCTCTTGGCTAACATCCGAGCATGCGCCGCCAACTACACCAATAGTTATGAATATATAGTTGGACAAATAGGCACCAGCCAAACGTTGTATCTCCTCAGGAAATGTCGCGGAGAACATCAGATTTTGGCGTTCATCTATAGGCCGCATTGTCTGATGATTCATCAGCGTATTAACACTATCCTTAAAGCCCATATCCATCATACGGTCGGCCTCATCTAGTACTACGAAGCGAGTGTCTTCAAACGTTATGAAACCCTTTTCGACAAAATCTAATAAACGACCCGGTGTGCATATCAAAATGTGACAGCCTTTGGCGATATTTTCACCTTGATGTTTGCTTGAAGTGCCACCGTACACGATGCTAATCTTTAAATAAGAACCCAATGCAAACTTTCGTGCCTCAGAGAAAATTTGAATTGCCAATTCGCGTGTTGGAGAAACAATAACCGCCTGCGGTTTACCGATTGACAAATCACTACCCTCTCCAAGAATGCCATTGATGATGGGGAGCAAGAATGCGGCCTGTGAATAAATAAAATGTTTATTTATTGACTTACGATCGATGTTCGATTGGGAAAAGTGATCATTTCAGAACTGCTGCATCTAGTATTTAAGTTTTTTCGGGAGGGGAAATTTGAGAATTAGACTGGAAATTTAAAAAATCTAAGAGATTCTATGAGATTTTCGTATAAAAATCAACCTGCAAAAATTCGTCTTCGCAAAAATATTTAAACGGCTGATATTCGATCTTCATTTTAGATATTTTTTTTAAAGGTATAGTTAGTTCTGTAATAAAAGGAATGTTAATCAGAATTTAGAATTTTCAGTTATTCAGTTTTGTAATCAATTCAAATTGATTATACAAGTCTCAAGAGGCTGAAAATTCCAGTTGGTTTCTGACTATTTTTTTTTAATTTTTGGAGTCGGAAACTTTTTTTCACCTAACGCAACGTTAAGAAAAATCAAACTAGCAGTCTTCTAAAAATTTTGATTTAAGTTTGAAAATTTGTTGAATTTCTGTAAGTTTTGCACAAAATTTAATATTTTGATGTTCTATATGATTTTTGTTACAGAAGGAATACATTTTGGCAATTAATTAGATTCTAACTTTTTAAACAGGTGGCAATCATCTCAAAAAAAAATTTCTCATTCGATACCCATATTCTAATATTTCATTAGTATTATTCGGTTAACTTATTTTATTTTTTTAAAATCCTTCTTAAAAAATATTTTTAAAATAAGTTTTTTAAACCTATTTGGTTTAAAGCCAACGTAGTTGTATTTCAGTTAACTTATTATTAAATCAGTTAAAACAATTTATTTTTAAAATAGCTGGCAACCCTTTTCAAAAATATTTTCAAAATTGAACTTTTTTAACCGTCTTGATTTGACTCCAAATCACTTTCATTTTAGTTAACTTATTAATTAAATCAAATTAAAACTTTTAAAGTAACACTGGCAACCCTGTTCAAAAATATTTTCCGATAAGACGCTTTTCTTTCACACCAGTATTGTAGTATTTAATTTTCTATTAATTAATTTATATTTAACTTTTTAAATAGATGGCAAGCCTCTTCCAAAATAGTATCGAAATGAGGGGTTTTCAAAGCCTTTTCGTTTGACACTAATTCAGTAGTAGAATTTCAATTAACTTGTCAATTAAATTTAATTATTTCATTAAAACTAGATATTTTTGCCATCCATTACGAAATACTGCTGTGCCGTTGCAGAGTCGCAGTTTATTGCAATATTACACTGCTACAAAATTCTCAAATTTCCTCTTATCCTATTGCCTCTAAATCCACATATTCAATGAATCTCGGTTTAAATATGCGAGACTTAGAAAAGTTGGGTTTGTCACTAGTCCAACAATAAATGACATTATCCTCACCGTTTTTCCGGAGCCCGTTTGAGCGCATGCCATTAAATCTCTGCCATCCATAATAACTGGAATCGCGGTTTTTTGTATGGGTGTTGGTATAGTATACCCGGACTTCCGTACATTATCTATGATCAAATCACGCAAGCCTGCATTTTCAAAAGTTTTAAGCGGCGCCGGAGCGTTCTCACCTGACACCTGGAGTAAAAGTAATTGAGAAAGGAAAGCAGAATGTAAAATCGGTTATATATATTTTTTTTTTTGGTTTAACATAGATAATGACATTACCCGAACTGGTATATTGTCGTATTTAGAAAAGTTGATGCCCGTTGAGATACCGCTGCTAAAGATTTCATCTTCATTATCGG
Organism: Anomoia purmunda; assembly: GCA_951828415.1. Classification (NCBI taxonomy): domain Eukaryota; kingdom Metazoa; phylum Arthropoda; class Insecta; order Diptera; family Tephritidae; genus Anomoia; species Anomoia purmunda. The sequence goes on from OX639994.1 coordinate 13,540,877, forward strand.
TCGGTTCAGGTGGTATGTAAAATTCGCGTTGTTTCGGTTCGCCTTCATTTTCGCCTTTATTATTGTTGGAACCATAATCATCGCCGTCGCCACCATTTCTATCGCCATTAAAACCATTGCGATTTCCACGACCACCGCGTCCACCGCCACCACGACCTCCACGGCCGCCACGAAAACCACCAATGCGTTGCTCTCCATTTTCTTTAAACATGAGTCAGTTTTTTATATATATTTTTTTCAAATGCGTACACATATTATTAAACATATCTACATATAAAGAGCTTAGATGGAAAGATACTAAAAAAAAATAATATAATCGCATTTCCTATTTGATCAATTTAAATTATACGAAGGAATCAAAAAATCTTCATTTAACTTTTACGTACAGCCACCAGAAGTTTTGAAAAAGACAGTGGGTTTTCTCTGCATCAAATAGTTATATCAATACAAGACACGAAAACAATATAAGAGAAAACAATATAAGAGAAAACAATAATAAAGCGGCGTGACACTAATTGGTAGATATTCAATTCTATTACAAGATTATATTTTTAAAAATCCAAGAATCAGGCGGACCAGCACTAACCCATAGATATATAGAATGGCGTAAATGCAAAAGAAATAATGCGAAACAATCTCCACAATCTTAATAAAAATTTCAAAAAAATAAAAAAAACACTAAAAATTAATTTCTAAATTATGGCGGGCTTAATTATCTAGATGCGAATAGTTTTTAAAATTAAAATCTAAAAAGCGAGGCAGTGACAGATTTGTACATCTTATTAAAATAAATTTTGTATTTTAATAATTAAAATATATTCCAAGTGTTGTCATATTCAAAGTGTTAACTGTAAATTGCAGTTTTTTTTAGATAGGACAACAGATTTTAAATCATCTCCTAGCACAAGTTTTTTGTTTTTTTTTTTCAAAATTTCGGATTTGAACAAATAATTTAAAATCTTTCGGTTTTTTTTTTTGTATTACAATATAAAAGTTAAATCTTCTCAAGCTTAAAAAACGTCTTACGGTGGCTCTGTGGTTAAAATGCAACCAAGGTGAATTCATATGTACATAAAGGAAATTCCTTTTGCCGGCTTCGAAACCTCAGTTTCCTGCTAGTTAGTAAAGAGCCTACGATTCGAATTATTATCAATTTTATTATAGATATGACTCAACAGAAAACGACAGAAAAAAAAGTAGAGAAAATGAAAAAAATATTGTCCAAATTAATTTATATAAAACAAAAAGAAATAAATTAGATCTCCAGCGCTCTGTGTAATAATTTAAAAACTAAAGATCTCATGAAAAAATTCTGCAGATTCTACTAAATTTAAGTTCATACGATACGATAAAATAAAAATATAAAATATAAAAAAAAAATTAACAATTCAATTTACGAAAAATAATTAAATTGAATTTCATTAGCAAACCACATTAGTTTAGGCTGTTTTTAATTAGTGTTTAATTATTTCAACTGTTTACGTTATTTCATTTTAAACGATGTTTAATAAAATTTAAAAACTTTGATTTTCCGAAAATCTCTTATTTTGAAGGCTAAATGTTTTTGTTGTCAAAAATTCAATTTATTTGGAATTTAGTTAAAAAATATAAAAAAAATCCGGCAACACGGGTCATGAGTACAAAATTGAACGGGTAAATGTAAACGCGTTTTTTTTAATATTTTTAAGTAACCCTTTAGTGAAATGCATTTTAGTTGACTACAATTATGGATATAAGGTAAAAAAATCGTATTTGAAGTTTTCAATTTTACTTTAAATTAAGTGTTGCAATTTCATTATAAACGAACTTTTTTTTTTTTATTAATGTTTAGTAAAATTTAAAAACCTTACTTTTATGAAAATCTCTGCTTTTGAAGGTTCCTTTTTTTTGTTGGGAATGCGGTTTTTTATTTGGGAAATTAGTTTTTGAAAAAAAAACTGGCAATACCGGTTATGTGTGAAAAAGCATTAGTGTCAAAAACGAATAACTTAAACTTTTGGGAATATTTTACGTAAGTAACAACTTCGAATGAAATTCATTTTAGTTGCCTACAGTTAAGGATTGGAGGTAAAAATCGCATTTCTAGTCATTTAATTAACAATCGCACCTAAATAGCTTATGTACAATTTTTTTTAAATTCAATTTTACTTGATTTATAATTTATTACTGACACAAAAATTTCCATTTGAGCAAAAAGTTTTGAAAAGATACAAGTAGGGTTAGGATTAGTTTTGTTTATGTATAAGTAAAAATTGCTTGCCGTATTTTTTTCCACACTATTATTCACAAAATGGTATAATGTGCTGTAGTCATAAGAAAAAGTAAACTAAAATTAATTTTGGTTAGTGTTGTTGGAGTGCAAGGAAAAGGAAATTAAAATAAACTTTTATAATTTTATGACATTACGACACTTTGGCAATACTCCTACATTTTAATCAATTGATAAAAAAAAGTATTAACTAAAAATTGCAGTGAATTCGGTATAGTTGATTCGGAAATAAAAAAAACAAAACAAACACAAACGGAACCAACACTTAATCTACCTCTCTCTCTCTCTCGCTCTCTCTCTATACATATGTATGTACATTCAGAGCAGTTCAACAAAACGCCCATTTTCATTTATACGTATAATCCCAGCAGTCTTTAGTTCTATTAAAAAACTGAAAGCAGTAGCGGCAAGGCGTTTGTTCCGCAATAAAGGCGTCTTGGTAACATCAAACGTTACATTGCGTATGATTTCTTGCAATATATTCAATTTGAGTTGTAAGCGTTGAACATCAGCCTCAACAAGTGTGTCCACATCGTATGCATAAGTTGCTGGCAAGAATGCAGTCGCTGAGGTATGTCCAAATTCTTGATTGCATGCTTTTAGCATACGTTGCCATTCCATTAGATTATCCATAATGGTTGAGATCGATTCAATATGTTCAAATACAAAACGTTGTGTTGTCTCAACTTGAGTGGAGACCGGCGGCATCACATCTTCCAGCAAGTTGCGCTCAACTAGTAACGCTGCCTGTTCGCTGATGCCAAAGGACCCACCACTTATTGGTAATTGACTTGGTGTTAATGGTGATACAGCTTGCAGTATTCCAATGTTTGCAACAACTGGTTGTTCATTTATATGCTCGACTATTTCTGTAGTAGCAGTTGGCGGCCGCCGTCTAGGTAGATGATGTCGGCGCCTTCTGCGTCGTTGTGGCCCAACATTCATATAACGTAGCTCGACTTGCCGTTGGCGCAACACATCAAACCAATCTCTACGCCCATTTGATGTGGTAGACTCCACTGTTGCAACTGTTGCAGCTGATTGTGATGCCTCTGTTGGCATTATTATCTGATTCGGTATTGTTTCACTATTTGGTTGGTGTTGTTGTTGTTGTTGTTGTTCTTGCATAGGCTGCTGTCGTTCAACAGCCATCTCCAAATCTTCAGCGACTTCTACAATAGCTTGTATATCACCACGAGTCTCTAACTGCCCTGGTGCATCACTGACAGTTGCCAATTCAGTGCTACCATCATTTGGTGCGTCGCTTTGAAGTGTTGCACGCGCAAGGCCTTGACCAACTATACCTTCCAATGGACGTAATGGTGTCGATGAGAGATCAGTATCGCGTAAAGTACGTCGCAGTAATGTTCGCCGAAAATCTTCTTCGCGTATCGATGGTAAAACCGTTCTAGAGGATGTTAAGGTATCTGTGCGTTGTGAAGATGATGGACCTGAAGTGGTTTGTAACAATTGTACTTTTTTTAATTTACTCTCATCCGTACGAGTAGATGACATTCCTGAAGGAATGGGAATGGGATCCGGCGTGAAAAACGTATCCTCATGTGGTAATTCAGGTATAACGTTGCCAGCCTGCATACTGTTTTTTTTGTTTTTTTTTTTTGGTAACAAAAAAAATATTATAGTGCGTATTAGGTTAGTCAATAAATTTATCGTTTTTACAAAGTAATGCTCGCTACTCTCTATAAAGTGTACCTTAAACAAAACCCAAATCGTGTTTTTTTTTTTTGTAAATTCTGGGACTCTATTAGTAGAAATAATTTTACTCGTCTACTCTATTCGCCGCAGAGCACAATTTAAAAGAACTCGGCTTGGTAAATTCTTTGGCTACAGGATATGTTTTGGAAGTGACTTGCCTTCTATAGAGCTTTTGTGGAATGCCCATAAAATCGAAGTTAGCAACATTTATTGAGTAGAACTGAACGATTTAAAAATTTTTGATGACGCGTTAAGCAAAATGTATACATACAGTTACTCAATAAATTGGTCGCATGATGATTTTTTTTTTGTATAATATTCTCAATGTTTTTCATTCATTTCGTTAATTTTTTTATAAAAACACAGTTCGATCCATAGCAAAAATCATATAAACGAAAATTTCAAACTTTGTACAAAATTTATAAAAATTCAAAAAATTTTCAAACTTATTATCCGAATGTTTTGAACATTTTTGCATGTGCTCTGTTGTAGGCGCAATCTAAGTTTAGTATTATAATATGCAAATCTCAAGAGTAAAAACATTCGTGGATTTTTTTTTTTTCTAATTTTTGACCGCCAGCATAAGAAAAATTAAAAATCACAAAGAATATAATTATATGAATTCCATCCGGTCGTTATATGGAAAAAATTGTGTAATATCAAAAAAATTGTTAAAATCAACTGAAATTTTAAATTTGAAAATTTAAAATTAAAAAGTTTGAAATTTTAATGAATTTTTATAAATTGTGTAGGTACAAAGTTTGAATTTTTTATTTACATCATTTTTGTATATTACAATCAAAAAAACAGTAAATCACCTGGTCCTGCGTTGTGCCGCCGTCTGTGTAGATCGAATTTTTTTATGGAAATAAATTATGGAAATTGCAGATGGAGGATAAAATAGCATTGAAAAATAAATTAGAACTCGATTGGGACACCAAAATTATACATATATTGCAAGCAGTTTAGTTAAGAAATATCAAAAAGCAAAATAATGATGAAAAAAATAACAATAGCGCCACTTATCGGTTCTCAAAGTATCCTATATCACAAATGGGAGCCAGCAATGCACACTCATAAAAATGTATTGAATTCGAATAGACGATTAGAGAGAACGAACTGCCACTATGTGATTATATACAAACGTTTGGCAGATCGTTTTTAATTTTTGGTATGCGGCTTCATATAATACCACACATGGCTGTACGCCAAGTGGCAGATAATTTCTCAGAAGCTTTTTATTGTCGCCAAGTGGCAGATAATTTCTCAGAAGCTTTTTATTGTAACCAGGGATGAAGCCTGTAAGCCAAAACTGAATTGATTAGGCGACTTTTGTTAAAAATTCAAAGTAACTTCTACACCGAATGGTTGCTGAGTGTTATGAAGGGGTTTTCATTTTTAAAAAATACACTCGCTGATTTACCATTTGGCGAAATTGTTTGCATTATTTGTTTCCATCCTAATGATTGGTATTTTAATTAGCTAGCAAGTTTGTTTTTATACGTATTATGTATGTTTAATTATTCGTGTAGTAAAAGTATTAAAAACAAAAAAATGATATACCCTGCAGTTTCTGTATGTTGCGGCAAAACATCCCTAATCTCTTGCACTGTATCGAAATTGTCGTCGAAAATATTCGTTGATGGTCCCTCCGATTCTGAATGCGCCAGATGGAAGGCAGGTAAACCCGAAACCGAGGTTGACGAAATATGTTGACGTGCAACATTGATACTAGACGATGTACCAGCACTGACCTCTCCAATTTGCGATTGATCAGCCCCGCTCGACATTGCCGGCTGTCGATTTATAACCCCACTCTCTATATTCGGCGTTAAGGCATTTGCCCAAGTTTTTACGAGCGGAAAGAAACCAAAGCCCACTTTGCGAACTTGTCCAGTCACTGCATCAGCATTGTCGGCAATACTTAAAAAATTACGCATTGGTAAACGTTTTCTCAACGCGTATTCCAGTTCAGTTATATGAGGTCCAATATTTTGTATAGCAGTCGCTCTTGCATTTTGAGGCGCTGCACGTTCACAAACTACCTGTACAACTGCATCTTTCTTACTTCTACTCGTGCGTGGTTTTGGTGTTGCAGTTGCAGCAACAGTTTGCTTCGGCTGTGTTGTATTCCTCTCCTCCATTGCATCTTTAAATAACTCCGACAAATTTGATATTGGTGACTGCTGTAAAGTTGCCAAATCGATATCTTTCGACAATGCAATCATTTCCGATGAGCCTGCTTTGCTTTTGTCGCCTATCAAATCAGACATTTCTATATTTTCATTTGTCGACGTGTCAATTTCTACTCCACCAATTACATTAAAATATTCTTGATCAATATCAAATTTTTCTTGTTCCGGTTCAATACAAGCTGCATCTCTTGCCATCGCACCTGCTGCAGTGGTTGCATCAATTTGGTAATTATCTTTGTTGCTCATTTCGGCAGACAAATAAATATTATATGCTTTTAATAAGTATTTGACAATGCAATAAACTTCGACAAGATTATTGGTACTCTGCACACGACTCGGCACGTCGGTTAGGAATTTTTGGACAGTCGATCTCATAAAATTATTTGGTACGAAACTGTTTAGTGTCGATTTCAATTCAGTTTGATGTGCTAGAAAATATCGGTATATATATACGAATGAACGAACGCGTTAAAGAAAATATATCGTAAAGAAATAAAATCGAAATTTCTAAGAAGTGTGTTCAAAATTTTACAAAGGTGCAAATGTTGTTCCTTTGTGGTAAAAAAAAAGAAGAAGATACAAATACAAACTCCTCTTGCTTATCAGCAGCAAATATCTTATACGGGTCGATTTTTCGATTCAATAAGAAATATAACTCATTTGGATCATACTTTATATCCTGCAACAGAGCCATTCTACTACTAAGAGTAAGGAGTGATTTTACGTTGATTAATTAACCGTGAATTTTTTTGTCTTCACCGGGCATGACTGTATAGAGACAAGTACTCAAAAAACTTCGACGTATTTATTGTCAACGATTGAACTAAGAATCAATATATGGTGACTTAAACAACAAATATTTGCCATGTGTTTCACTTTAAGTATTTTTGTTAATAGATGTTATAAAAAATCAAAAATAATCAAAATTTTTAGTCATAACTTCTATAAAAAAAAATTTTATATGCAGTTTTATAGCTTATTTAATTTTAGCATAATAATGCGCAGCTGTTTCGATTAATTTTAAAACAATTTTTTAAGCTACCGTCTTACGTACATTTTCCCCATAGTATAACGGGTTAATTTTATATAAATTGCGAATATTATTAAATTCATGTTAGTTATTTGAATAATGTTTGTTGCGTCCTAAACCGCTTGGCCGATCACAACCAAACGCTGACTTCAAAAAAATGGTAATAGACTAAAAATAGTTTCAATATATTTTTCTCATATTATTCCCTAATAAAAACTGTCCTCCAGCTGAATAAATTACACTTGTTTCCAAAATATAGCTTAACTTTTTTGTTGATTTTTGATTATTTCGTTTTGCTAACGGTGCATTTTTTTCACAGAGTAAATTTTGTTCACGCGTTCTAAGTAAGAAAAGGCGCAACACTAACAGCAAAGAAATTTTCCAAATATCAACAAAAATTGTTTGCCTCTTGGACTTGCATTTTATTACAGTAAAATTGAATGAGCCAAAAAAAAACATACTCGAAAATTGTTTAAAAATTCGGATTAATATTAATTAAATAATAATAATAAATAATAAATTCGAATTTCTGTAATGTTCTAAGAAGTTTGAATCTTACATAGTGTTTGTTATAGAATTACCTATATTTTTTGGAAAAATTAAATAAGCAAAAACAAAATTGCCAATATATTTCACTATATTTGTGAACACAACAACTGTAAGTATTCTGAATAGTCAAATGACCGTTTATGACTGCGACAAAAAAAAAACCTCAAAAATAACACTTTCCTACTTTCACTTTATCCGCGGAAAAAAATGGGCATATTGCTCGGCAATGCCACAGGCGTGGAAGTGTTCTGAACAGCAAATTTACAAATCCGAAGCTAAGCTACCAAGTTACTTAACCAAGAAATTTTGAAAATGGCGTCGCTGAGATTTTGCTACAAGCCTCGGCGAGAACTCAAGAAGGGTGGACCCGCCCCCCGCCTAGACCAATAGATGGCGCCAGGTAGAAGGAGACGGGGCCAATTCTGGTTCCCACACTAACCGTGCGTTGTAACCCGCTGTTACAGCAACGGAAGGTCAGCAGCGTACATCCCGCGTCTGCCAGCAAATTACTGAGAGGAAATAGAGTGTGACGTCAGCCACTGAGCAGATCTGCTAATTAAACACTAGCGATTCAATGTTCAATGTGCCAATGTTCACATACAGAAGACACACACTTCCAAGATATTGACAAATTTATTATAATTTTATACGCTTATTTGCCGAAAATGCATCTCAGAATCAAACACACAATAAATTACACGAAAAAAAATCACACTTTAATTGGTCAACACAGGGTGGCATTCGAAAAGGTTTGTGGTCATGATAAAAAAAATACACAAGCCACAGGGTATCTTTCTTATCTCACCTAACAAGTCGATTTACAAAACACGAATATGTCCCAATCAGAATACGCGTGGGAGGGGAGGGAGATGTATTTTCCCTTTGTAGAAAATTAATTTATTTATGTGTTATAACATTTAAATTTTATTCAGGATTAGAATGAGGTAATATGTAAATGGAATTTTTGGATATTAGCTTTTATTGATTTGAGTATTTATCGAGCTACTAAAACAATTTACTTAAACAAAAAGTTATCTATTACGTTGCATGTACAATAGGGGTTTTATCACCAAAATTATAAAATGTATTGTTTTTTAAGATTTCGGTCAACATTTTTCAGAAAAAATTAAGATTTACGTGAGCTGGATCGATTTGAAAATTTCTCCAAAAATGGGTGTTATTTTCAGAAATAAAATTATACGCATATTTTTTTTTTAATATATAAAAAAGCAGTTGATACAATAGTGTAAGGAGAAGGCTGTTTTAAAAATTTTAAACTAAATTTCAAAGTAATTATAATAAGATTCGTAAAAAAAATTGAATGATCCTTCTTTTCAATTATAAATTATAAGTCTAAATTGCTCAAATTTTGGCTGAGTTATTCAATTTTTTTCTTAAAGCAATCTTCAAAAAAAAAAAAAAAATAATAATAATAATAATAATAATAATCAGCCCTATCGCGAATTGCTTGGGAATAAATATTCCCACGAATTTACAAGCGAAGAAAAAAAATAGTCCCCATATTTTGCTTTTGTTTTGATTGAAAATTTATGGGAATGAATTGTTCTCGTGGAGTTGGCGATAGGGCCATTGATATAATTTTTAAATAATTGTATGCATAACTTTTAAGCTGGGGCGATTTTTTGAAAAAATGTTTTTATTTATGTATAAAAAAATAAAAATCAAAAATGGAGGCAATTTTAAATCGGCCCAGCTCAATTAAATCTTAATATTATTGCGAAATATGTTGGTGGAAATCTTGAAATGTAATGAATTTTATGATTCCGACGGAAAAACAATAAATTTTTTTAACTTGTTGAATTTTTGTGAATTTTGTTAAAAGTCTGGAACTTTCATTTATTGGTTTCTCTTACAAAATGTGATAATACTTTATAAAAAATTATAAAAAATGAATTAATAAACTCTATTATACCGAACACTACAAAAAAGTAAAAAAAAAAGTATGCCACTGAATTGTTTTTCGAAAATGTTTCATTTAAAAAATTATAATTAAAATTGGTTCAGTAAGTATACAATGTAGATAGTAAGAATAAATCATTCGCATCGATGAATGCTGTAGTTATTCTTAAAAGTTGAGTTTAATGCTAAAACTGATGACACTATATGATGTCTTATTTTAATATTTTACACTTGATAGTACATATGTATAGTAAATTTTCCATTCAAATATTACAAGAAGATCTAAAGGCGCTGGCCAATACAAGCCTGCTCTGCTCGCCTTGCTAGCTTTGTTTTATTTTACTTTACTTTGAAAACTTCGATGGCCAAATGATAGCTTTAAATGAATTTGCTGAGATCGAGCATACTTACACTTTCCTTTTTCTTTTGCATTATTTGCAACATTTTTGACATAAAATTTGTGATTTTTTACACTATTTCTTGTGCATTTGACCAATTTTCTTATATTTTAGTACATTTCTGTTAATTTTTTGACAAAAGCATAGCCAGCAAATCAAGCGCGTATGGGGCCAGAATCTTAAGGCATCATATATTGCTTGTTTTCCAAATAGAATAGAAGCGTATGTTTTTTTATTAACTAATTACAAAACATACCGACATATAAATGTAGATTATAAGTCGGACTTACCATTGTCTTCGTTATCATCATGATTTCGACGTCCTCCGCCACCGTAACCACCACCACCGCCACCATAACCTCCGCCACCGCCACCGTGCCTATCACCTCGGCCGCCACGACCTAAAATACATATTTTATTAACATGAAATAATTACTCAAGGATTACTATATAATTGCACGTTAATAGTACCTCTTCCGCCACCACGGCCACGTCTATTTCCAAAGCCTCGGCTTCCATCATCGCCATCACCCCCATTACCATTGTAATCACCATCGTCATTATCTTTACACTGGTCAAAGCCATTGCCAAAACCACGGCCTGTCTCCTGTTTTCAAATAAGAAATATGTCGCATTATAAAAATGTATAAAGTTTACCAATAATCACAACTTACTTCTTCATCTTCCCAGTCTGCCATTCTTTGCGGTTTGTCTGTAAGTGAATTTAAAGTTTGGTTAGAAACATGGCGTGTACCATTTCTCTGTTTTCGAATTTCGCGATAACGTTGCATTTAGAGTTAGAAAAGCTATTGTAACTAGAAACCGCGTTTCCTTTATTAAGCCGCCAATTCCTATGACTTTTTCTCCTTTTGCGTTTGTAAACAAACGCTGTTGCTCCAACGAACAAACGCCTAAATGTCATAGTTGGCAAGCAGACATTAACATACAGTAGTGGATAGAAATTGAACACACGTATAATTAAAATAATCCAATGCGAATGATTTAGTGAAGAGTTCTCCTCATTTGCAGCGGAAAATTTCAGTAATTTAAGCGGGAATTTTTGTAAGTTTTAATTAGAATCAAATCTTTGGAAGCATCGAATTCCCTCAAATGTACTTTATACAAAATACACCTAAAAATTCCAATTTGGATTTTTAGAACTTGAAACATTTGCAAACTAAACTGTCTAGCCATTGTAAGAACATTTTAAAGCACTACAGAAAAATTTTCCATACTTTATCTCCAATCTTTTTAATTGTTCAGCTATTAAATTAAACCAGCCGCCGATGAATTGCCACAGTATAATCCACTCTTAACAAATTGGATTTGGATATGGTTTGCTCGCGTTTATATTTCTATATAATGTTCAATGTACATACATATGCACATAAATTATCTATTTCCAAACTTACAATTCAATAACGAAACACGTTGAAAATAAAATTAAGCACACAAAACAATGATGGCACCGTTCTAATAAGACACAACTCCTAATGGAGAAACGGTAAATCAGCTAACATCTGATAGCGGTTCTTGTTGCCTGCACTTGCGCCATCTATATTTAAGTTTATTATACTTTAGAATTTTCCTTCCGCTACTAAGCCCGCCTATTAAACAAACTTTATAATTGTCAAATATTCCAGCACTCTTCTTCTTCTTCTCATATGTATACCATGCTTTTTCAATGCTGGGCATGTGTTCTTAGTCTTTACTATCGTGCAGCAGAAACCAGAAATTAAGGTTAGTTCAAATTTATAAGAAATTGGCCGAAGCAAAGTAAGAAAAAAGAATACAAATAACTCACAAAATAAAAACGCCAATTATGGATGGCTCTGGAAATAATCGTTATGAACTTTTGTTCATGGACGATGATATTAGCGATCCATTAGATAATGTTGCGAGCAAGGCTAAAAAGCAGGTTAAGACTGCTGCTGCTGCTTCTGCTGGTGGCAGTGGGGGTAGTGCACCCTCCGCAAAGTCATCGAATAAACAAAATGTCGACGGTGCTACAAGAGCACAATCGAATAAGAAACCAAACCAAGCCGAAAAAGAGAATAAGCCATCAGCCCTGAACAAAAATGAATTCAATAAGAAATCGACGACAGGCAATGTTGTAGATAGAACTAATAGGCAGCAGCAGCAAGGTGGGCCACCAGCTGCCAATGCAAATCGCAAGCGCACTGGTCCTCCTGCTAGTGATGGCGGCGGTCAAGGTGGTGGACAACAGCAGCAGCAACAGGGCGCGAGGAACTTAAATTTTAGACAGCAAAACGGCGAAACTCGTGAACAACGCAATAATCGACGCAATGTACGGGAAAATGGTTTCGCTGGAAATTTTGGTACACAAATTGAAGGTGGATCATCGCAGCAGCAGCAACCACGTCAATTCCGGGATCGAGAAAACCGTGGACCACCACGTAATCGCAATTTCGAAGGTGGTAATCGAGGAGGCAAACGTGAATTTGATCGCCAATCAGGATCCGATAAAACTGGTAAGAGAAATAAAAAAAAACTTCTACTTAAAAATATCCAAACCTTTTTATGTATTGGTGTTAATCAGAAGTATAGTGCACAAACATACATACATACATATATACACCAGTACAACGGGAAGAACAATGTCAAAACGTGCTAAATGTCAAAGATTTCGTGAAGTAGGTTAGGATGTCTTAAAAAAGAAAAAAAAATGAAATTAAAATTTAACACGAGCTACGATTTTACCAAATCGCCACAAAAAATACTTTACTATTTGCAATAAACCCGAATTAAATAACTATAACACCCATTTTATAAATTCCAGGTGTGAAAGCTGTTGACAAACGTGATGGTGCTGGTGCACACAATTGGGGATCAGTTAAGGAAGCTATCGATGATGTTAATGTGAATAAGAGCGATGTTGAAGCTGGCAATGTCACTGATAAGGCTGAGGAATCTGGTAACGAGCAACTTGACCAGACGCCGGTCGAAGAAGAAACCAAAGAATTAACGCTGGATGAATGGAAGGCGCAAAAACAACAACGAGTCAAGCCAACTTTCAATATTCGAAAAGCTGGAGAAGGTAAAATAGCAGAAATATTTTCTACAGTTATTTTTTCCCTAACTGTGAACCTATCTACCTCCTTCTATTCCTTTTAGGTGAAGACACAACTCAATGGAAGAAAATGGTAGTTTTAAACAATAATAAGAAAAAGGAAAATGAAAGCGAAGAGGAACTTGAATACGATCCTGCCATGTATCCACAAAGAGTTGGGCGCCAACAACGTGTACTTGACATACAATTCAATTTTAATGACGGGCGTCGTGGAGCAGGTTTTGGTGGACGCGGGCGCGGACGTGGTCCTCGTCCCGGAGGTGGTGGTGGCGCTGGTGGTGGTGCTGGTGGTGGCGCTAGTGGTGGTGGTGGTGGTGTTGGTGGTGTTGGTGGTGGTAGTGGCGCAGGTGCTGGTGGTGTTCCCAACACCAACGCCAATACCAATTTTAATACTGGTACTGGCACTGAACGGCCACCAATCGGTGGAGGACGCGTTGGTAATACTGCTGGCCGAAACATAAAACGCAATTTCGGTTTTAGACAACAAAATGTTGCACCGAAAGTCAACGACGAACGTCAATTCCCAACATTGGCTTAAACAAAAAGTTCTGCACATTTGACGCAGACGCAATATCAAAAAACACAAAAATAAGAACTATTAAAACAAATGGAAATATAAAAGCAAATAATAAATGAGAAATCAAGAATTAAAAAAGTAAGTTTGAAGCTTCATCAAATTTAAAAACCATATAGTAAAGAAAAGTAACAGAAACTGCTGACAAATATTCAAATCCAGTTTAATGAATTATCACAAGCTATATTATTACTTCTGTTTTCAATACCATTCTATTGAATTGATGCATTCAAATATATATATACTATATATATATATATATATTATCCTATAATACTAAGCAACAGTTAAGTGAAAAACAAAAAACAAATAGAACCGCCCAATATCACATCAGCGTCAAAAAAGCGTACGAATAAGGAAATTCAGAAGCAATTGATTTCAGGTGAAAATGTTTAAACCAATGACTTCAAGAGCCACACACTAGCATAGCCAATGCAACAGCACTTGTCTTATATATAAAACAAAATGTCTAGTAGTCCCACTGCTAAAAAGTAATGTGTATATTTTTGTTGTTTGATTAAATTTAAAATTTTGTTTATTATACAAAATGATAGCGAAGGTGGGAGGGAGAGTATATTCACACTTTCCACTTTATTTTCAAAACCATTTCGAGTTTTGCAAAATTATAGCAGTTAAAATTTATAAAATAATATGAATAAAACTAACCATTTATGAACTTCGTTAAGTAGTTCGAATTATAAAACGAAATTAGAAACAAGATAAAAATTATTTGATGTCATCACATGAATGAAATCCATGAAGTGAAACAAATATAAACCACCACCATCATCATCATCACACCCTCATGCGAAGCAATTATCATTTTATTGTAACTTTCTTAATTGTATTAACAAAATAATTTAAATGCAAATAAAAGTTCACATTATTATTAAAGAAAAGAAAGAAAAAAAAAACAAACAACAAACCAAGCCAACTTAGTAAACAAAAAAGGGGTAGTAGGTATGTCATGTTGAACAATAAAAAAAAAAAACTGTGTTTCTTTGCAACCAAAAAGTTGAAAAACTAAACTACAACAAAAATACCAGAATTTCCATGTAGTTGGAGCAAACAATATACACATTTTTAGATTTGAAATACACAGGTTTTAATTGTATTTATTCTGTAACTAACAAAAGAGAAAAATCGCCTAAGTGAAAACTGCTTACAATTAGAAATTGTATTAAGATACATAACGTATGAAGAAATTTTTGAAATGTATTTTGACCCAAAGAAGTTCGAAAACTCGTTTAAATAAAATCTTATTTGATAAAAATTATTTGAAGATTGCATTTTCTATTCCTTCTCAATCATATTCGGATTTAGCCGAACGGGGAAAACAGATGAAATCAAGTTGTATACGATTTCAAATACTCGCCTTATTTTTTTATAGTTTTTTTTTACTTTACAAATCTTACTTCATTAAATTTTAGTACAATCTGAAGTCGGGAAAATTTACTGAGATTTTCATAACTTCTGTATTGATGCTTCAATCATGAAAAGTAATAAAATATACTCTTTTAAGTTCATATTGGCATTGAAATTAAAGAGCTTTAGTAAAAATTGTGCAAAATTGTCGATAACACTCTGAATAGCTTCCAAATCAATAATTCGATTAGAAAATTTTGTCCACACAATTTATATGAAATTTTTTTATCTATACATACATAAATACAAAATAAAATAAAAGAAATTTTAAATCGGTCAAATATGTTTAGAGATAATTATAATTGACTTATATTTTTTCAGATCTTTCAGATATTTTGTCATATCGCCAAAACTGTTCTAATCTTTTATATTCTGACTTCATATTCGGTTTAAAAAAAATTTAGGTTAACTATGTTCAGAGATAACTATAATTAAGTATTGTATGTAAACAAAACTGGAATCCGATTATGATCTCCGTTTGTCAACACGAAACTGTTCTAATCTTTTATATTCTGACTTCATATTCGGTTAAAAAAAAATTTCGGTTAACTATGTTCAGAGATAACTATAATTAAGTATTGTATGTAAACAAAACTGGAATCCGATTATGATCTCCGTTTGTCAACACGAATAATTTTTTAGGATCCCTCATATGTACATATATATGAATTTGATAAAAAAAAATCGTCGCTTTTAACGATTTTTTTAATGGACATCCAAAATAAATTCTACATATGTACATTTTCAAACCTCGATGCTGGTACGTCAGGGAAATAGAAAAAAAAATATTTTCGAAAATATAAATTTTTTAATCAGAAATTTCCTTGATTATTCTATCGCTCCAATCGTGCTTTTTATTATGCTAAAACTGAATGGGCTATAAAACTGTATACCTTTAAGGTTCCAGAAATTCTATATGTGTATGTACATATGTACATATGTAAAAAATTTTAATTTTGATGAAAAATCTCTAATTTTGAAACCTTGTTTTTAAAGATATTTTTAATGTGCAGGCACGACTACAGTTTTATTATAGTATAGAAGATATTACCCAGAAGAGCATGAGTATTTTGAAATGAAGAGGAGGGCTTATCTTAGAAGGCAAATGTGAAGTCCTTATTTCCATAGTACGCGAAAAAATTGTGCTGCGATTTTAATTTAATTTATTTTAACTGACCGGTTAATGGAATTCAAAATATATAATTCAAAATTACTGGCTGAATAATTTTTTTCAAAAAATTCAACGATATTGAAATGGATTACGCAGCATAATTTATATTCCTTCAATCTAAATTTTATATATTTTTAAAATTAGCAATGAGGAGATTCAGCATAAATTGGTTAAAAAAATAAAATAAAGTAATTGACAAACAAAAATCTGGCTTGGCGTTTTTGTTGTTGTAACAGCATAAATCATTCCACATGAAATTTTGGGGAATGCTGCTGAAGTGAATGTCCCTGGCGGGATATAAATCCGGGTCGTTCCGGTATCGTAGAACCGACTGTCGTTGGAACGTTGCTGGCTTGGCGTTACCCATATTACCACTCAACAAAAAAAGCAAGGTGGAGAGTATTATTTACTAATACGGATGATCTTTAAAAAGCAAAAATTTTTGTTGCTTGTTTCAACACACTAACAACCAATTGAATTGAATCTCCCTAAGAGGGATGAGATCATTGGAACTTCCTTGTTAAAGAAAATTTAGCGGTGACTTGAGACTTTTAAGGAACGACAAAAAGAGGGAATATTTCGGTTAATAATTTTAGAAACAGTCCGCTTGAACGATATCTGAAGACATTTGCATGCCAATCAGTGTACACTAACCCCTGCTTTAGGCGCCCAGTTTTAACACGGTAGCAAAATCAACAATTGTGGACCGTTTTTTTGAAAGTTCAATCTGCAGTACTTAGTATAACTTTGAACCAATTTAAAAAACAATGGAAAAATGTATTATTTATTTATTATTAACATTTCTTGAACATTTTATGCTCGCAAAAGCATAACGTAAAAGTCTCGAATTCTAAATAAAAGAAGCTTTCCAGGAAAATGAAGTACATAAATTTTATTTTGCAATCAAAAACTGATTTAGAATTAAAAACGAAACATACAATGCAACGTCATTTTCTATAATAGTTCTAAAATTTAATTGTAGATACAAATATTCTGTATCCTTAGGTATGAAGCAAGTATTTGATTTCTAAAAATAAGGAACAGGCGGCAGTCATGGTAGCTTGTTAATTCCCAGCTACTTGGGATTGGGGCTTTGTATTTTAATATCTACGAATCTATGTGGTATAACTTTGAATAGACTGAGACTGTAACAAACACAAATTATTATTGGTTTATTAAAACTCCGATGTCCTGTTACTTCCACACACAAGTGGGCGGCCAAGATTTTACGTAAAGAACCGTTACCTAGCACACGCGAGCAATGCTATTTGCATTGGTGAAGAAATATTACACGTGCACATATGATCAAAACAATGTTTATACATTCTTTACTTACCAATTCAACAAATATTTCTCAATTAAACACAGTTTAACTATTTTAATACTACACAAATCGGGTTAGCAACTAATTATGCGTTCAACGGTTAAATGGCGATTGGCGAAATAGACGCATGTTCGAAATGCATATTTTTGTAAAAGCTTTCCAATTTCGAATTTTCTTTTCGAATATGTTCAGCGCTGTTGCTACTCGATCGAAATGCCTGGAAATATGGTAATGTCATGGATTTCTCTTACATAGCAACGTACGAAAGTTGCTGGAATTTCTACTTTCTTGCGTTAAATGACAATTGGAACGCACACATACGCATGCTATGAAGTTGCAGCTTTAACAATTTTTCACACAACAATTTCGCCCGGCAACTATTTATTTATATATTTTTACCTATCATTCT
This sequence comes from Anomoia purmunda, assembly GCA_951828415.1. Lineage (NCBI taxonomy): Eukaryota > Metazoa > Arthropoda > Insecta > Diptera > Tephritidae > Anomoia > Anomoia purmunda. Next base: position 13,558,948 of record OX639994.1, read on the forward strand.
TGGTTGCCCCATCCCGGGTACGATAAGTGCAGACGCACAAACACGCATATGAGAAAGGGAAAAGGCGATAAGCAATTCTTGTTATTCCCTCTTGTCAAGTTTTTTGCTTATTTGCTTTATGGGGAAATCGGAAGATGTCGGAAGCAAAAAAAGCAAATTTGAAGCGACTTGACGGCACGACGGTACGAACGTGTACACTTCGCCCTCTCTTCACAATACTTGACGCGTCTGCAAGCTGACTAACGGAAATACTTCTGTCGTCAACTCCATTTCGCTGAATCGTGTAATTTGGCAGTCTGGCAACGTTTAATTTCTGAGTGTCGCTGCAAATCTTCTGGCATCTCCGGATTTGACATTCAAAATCTATAGAAGCTTTCGCGGATTTTTTAGTTGATTTGATTTGTATTTTGCATACACAGTGAAAATGTGTCATAAATTCGTTACTAATTACGAGCTAAGTTCATATTTATTTAATCTAATATACATTTTGGCAACATATTATTGGACAGGTAAGTAATAATACTACTTTATTCGGGCATACATTTGAAGAGATCGATGAGTTCCGAACAAGTGTACATATTTAGATATTTTACGCGCGCAGAATCTTATAAAAACTTAAATATTCAATTTGTTAAGTGCTGCGTAGAACCAGCTTCCGTGGGAAAGATAGTCCTGTTCCCCTGCTTGCTCCCTTTTCTAACGTTCAAATTTTCTACTCAATTCAAGAGTCAACATTTGCCAGAAGCACTTAGTCCCTATTACCTTAATACGGAAAAGTCTTTACTCACTTTGAGAAGACGCGTTCTTACATACATATACACATACATACATACATACATACATGCATACATGCATACATACATACGTACATACATACTGGGATGGAAAGCTCAGTAAAGGCCACTGTTGAGGAAATGTTTACTATTTCCGACTTAGTTTCATGGCGTTGGGCGGAAGTAGAGGTGGATGTGTTTTTAATAGTGTCTTGTGTGTTGATAGAAATATCTCTAAAACCCATGTTTACTGTACAATTTAATTCAAATTCATAATATGTGCATGTTAGCCACGTAAATATAAATATTTTTTTTTTGTTTTTAAAATTGAACCAATAGATAGCGCTGGAATCGAGATATCTCTAAAAATTATATAGTATAAATATTTAAATATATCAATTTGATTCTTAATTTAGTTATGAAAAATCACACAACAGGGTACGTTGGCAGTTAAGTTATTTTCGTTGCATAGCAAGGAATTAAAAATTAATTAAACTACTTACCGTGTTTGATTTACAACACATGTATGCACATCGCGTTTGTTAAACCTTTTTCATTTAAGATGTTGCACAAATTCAAGATGATCTATAAAATATTTATTCAAGGATACATACACACATACACAATTTCTAAATTCTAACCCTTTACTCTGAATTCTAAATACATTAAAAGGGCAATCTATTATTTAAAATGTATTTACATTTTTCTTAATTTCCATTTATTTTCTAATTGTAATTTTAATCCAATCTAGATAAGATCCTACACGAGTATAAACACCAGGAAAGCCTGGCATACCACAGGGTGTCGGCCCAAAAGAGACTACACCAACAAGAAAGTATGATTCCAGTTCATTGAGCATTTGTGTATACATAAGCGGTCCACCAGAATCACCACGACATGTATCGATACTTTTTTCACCACCGGCACAAATCTGTCCGTCTCCCAACTCGATTCTCGCATAAGTGCGATATATGTTATTGCAATTTTCATGATTCTGACCTCTTACTAAAGCTTTTAGTTTTACTTTACTTCTACTACTCGTTTCGGTTGCTCCCCAGCCTGCAATATCCATAGTCGCATTTTCAAACTTCTCCAATTGAAGTTTTGTATCGATTGGCAAGCAAATCGGTCGAACGAAATCGTTAAAATTTACTTTTTCTTCAAGCCGCAATAGTGCGATATCGTTTGCTTGAGTTTTTACATTATATAGCGGGTGAGTTATCTGTTCCTCAACGTTCACATCTATGTACGGTTCAGCACAAAACTGATTACCTCGGCTATCGATCTGGCAATCTCTTTCTGTATCTTGATTCCATTCCCCCAATCGAACTCCAGTCAAAACCCAACTTGCAGGAAGCACTCGCTTGCTAACGCAATGTGCTGCCGTGAGGATGTACCTGTCGCTTATGAGGCTACCACCGCAATGAAAACTCGACTTATTATTACCTAGAAAGAAATTTATAATGGTATTATAAATGAACAAGGTATTCCAAAGAATGCTGATTATTTAATAAAGGTAGAAACAGAATGAATAACTCGGCAAGAGGGTGTCATGCGGTAAACTTGAAGATCAATTTTCAACACCAAAAATTTCACTCGCCTTCTGTACCACTTGATTAAAGTATGCCGTTTTCGGGCCCTACATAAGAAAGTCAATATCACCTTCGCTATATATGATCAGCGCAGTCCATGGAAATTCATCTATATCTGTAGCAGTTCCACCAAAAATACGTTTTGTTAACGGAATTTGTCCACAATTTGGAGGTAACGGCACTTCACCTCTTTCACTGGGCAGTGGATCGGGACAGCAAACCTGTAAATATTATGAATATATTTATTAATTAATATTATTTACTTTAATTGTCTTACTTGTGCAAAACCATGACCGCACATGCTTCTTCTTAACAAATTGTTTTCGCTTACCGATAGATTTTCTTTGATTAACGGTAATAAGGAGTTACATTGCCGTATAGATATGCAATTTCCCTTTATTCCATTCGGTGTTTCACAAGGCTCATCTATGTTCAAGATAAAAATAGTATTGTTTCAATTAATTACGTACATCAACTGTTGCTAGATTGGTTAGTAAAGGTTTCCACCTCTAACTAAATTTATTTGTCAAAAAAAATTTCTAACTTGGTGCAGCTACCGTGCAATATTTAAGTGTTTATTGAGGTTTATTTTTTTCCGACAGTGGGAAAAGTTGATGCATGTTTATTGAATATCGTTTCGAAAGAAAAAGTCGCCGAAAGCAATCCAAATCCGTTAAAAAAGATTAGATAGCGGAAAATATCAGAAATCTTTCACCAGACAATCAATCAATCAACATGTTTTGAAACGTTTAGTTTCTAGTTTAAGCACATTTTTTGTTCCATACAGAAAAAAATGGAGCGAAGACAAAATTTTCGCATTATATCTCGATATTTCTTAAAATCGTAAATTAGAAATAAAAAAAAAAATTCACATATTTTATGTTAGTATTGTCTGTAAGTAATACCGCGGACCCAAAAATCAGATTCAGTTTATACAATGACTCAAACAATTGACCATATGTTGATTGTTTTTCATAATACTCACAATATTTTTTATGATAATTTTTTCGTAAATTTTTTATTAGACTTAGCTCGCAAATAACAAAAGGCATATAAAACAGAATTTCAAACTTTGTACAAAATTTATAAAAATTCAAAATAATTTCATCAAAATTGTAAACTTTAAAATTTAATGCGATTTTAGAATAATAATTTGCAAGCACGAATTGACTAAAAAAAGTTCCGGTTGATTTTTTACCATTTTTTGAAAGCATGGCAACGGAATTTTTTCATTATAAAATTCTGATTCATACATATGCCTTTTGTTATATTATAAACTAAAGCTTTATAAAAAATTTGGAAAAAAAATTATCACGAAAAATATTGCGAATACATATTTACATGCATGTGGTCAGATTCTGAATTTCGAAAAACGTAATATTTAACAAAAAAATATTCATCAGAAATAATGAAAACTTTTTAACAAATCGTGTGATTTCAAAACGAAAAGAGTTATTACTATTATTAATCATTAATTTGCTTGCGTTTTTAAATTTTACTGATTATTTTATTTTCTTTTTCATAGACTAGCGATTATTATTTAATTTAAATAGAAAAAGCAAAAAAAAAAAATAAAATTGCAACAAAAAGATAACCAAAAATTATTGAAAATAATCAAAAATAATTATATTAATTAAAAAATCGGAAATGATGGAAAATAATCAAATTGTCATATTAATCGTGGTATCAAAAAAATAAAATTGGAACTACGCAAATGCTAATCATGTAATCAAAAATAAAACTAATTCAGATAATTAACCATCAATAAGTAAAGAGCTGCGGAAAATAGTGGTATTTAAGCATTACATGGTTACGTAAAAAAAAATTAATTGACAATTATTATTTAATAGATCTGAATACAATTAAATAAGAAAATAGAAATTGCTATTTTAGATATACACTTAGTTGTACAGTTTTTATATACATATGTGGGTACATTAATACCTGTATTCGTTCGAGGACGCACGACGAGCTTCGGACAGCAAACCTGAGAACAAATTAGAAAAATATATACTAATCCTTGACATTCAAATCCATAGTTTATTAACCAAAGGATTTTGGCCAGCCCTTCCGCATTGGCTATTCCTTAAAAATATTAGCTCATCATCATTCAAAACTGGTTTGATAGCCAGGTTATATAGGTAAGTGCATGATTTTATTGCTATACAGTCGCCCGATGTTCCATTTGGTGTTTGACAGGCGCCATAATTTGCTTCAGCTAAAATAAAAAATAATAATAATAATTATGGTAGTTAAGTGAGTAAGTATAAAAAAAAGACCAGCTAAAAATATAAAAAACAAAATACAGAAGACTAGGCAAGAGAGTCGTGGAAAGGCTGCTATGGTGACATGGAGAAAACAAACGAGTTTGCTAGGTAACGGATATTGCTCTCTAAGCAAACTGAAAACTGCCAAGAATTCCTTGAAGTTGTAATCACAACAAGCAGTAAGGTAGAGTGGGCAAACATTTCTCTTCAGGAGTAGTATGAAGTTTTGCCGCCTATGCTCCAAAAGTTTACTCATTTAGTGGACCCGTAGGTACTTCTGTGTATACACTGCGTTGCAAATTCTAAGGTCACCATATATTGACAAGTCACCAAGGTCATCAAGTTGTCGTTTGCCACTCTAATTATTGCAGGAACGTGGAAAACTGGTAGAGTGGTACCTTTTCTAAAACCTGCCAACTCTCCTTTCCCCAGTATGTGATCTTCGCCCAGCAAAACACCAGCATATCTTGCGAAAAGTGCACGGATCTCTTAACGCCATAAACATTAGAGAATTCGTAGCCTAAACCAAAAATACCCCTCTGTGAGAGAACAGTCCTGGTAGCGCTGGACTTACCGAAAGCTTTTGGTATGGTCCACCAATCAGTAATACAAGACGAAGTCGAGAATTCTTCTGTCCCATCAGGATACAATAGCTGATCAGCTAAATTGTTTTAGTAGACGACAGTCATCAGTTATATTTCGAGACTCAAAAATTGAACCAATAATTATTAAACTAGAGTTTTCCCGGGGTAGTGTCCTCCCTCTTATTGTTTGACTGATCTTCATCCGCAGATGAATGCACCTTTATAGAGCCGCATAATTACATTGATGGTTATCTCTTGGGTCTAGCCAACTTCTTTACTGCGGGAAACCTCCCGCTCTCCCCTGCAAAATACACGACTGCTTTATTTACAACATGGACGAAGAAGTTCAAGCTGAAGTTAGATATACAGATCGATAGGACAAAAATACCGACTGTAAATAACCCGAAAAGGATTACATTGGACAGTTTTCTCCCCGCCGCGATCGTCACTAAGATAAAGAGCCTCAAAAAGGCTCTCAAGTCGCTCGCCAGCAGCACTTGGGGCAAAGATAAAGAAACGCTATTGACAACATACAAAGCGATTTGCTGTCCCAGTGTGGACGCCGGGGGCTACCAGAACTTAGTCGACAAAGCTACAGACCTGCCAGCGCGCCGCATTTCGGATCGCCCCACGATGCCTGCTGATGTCGCCTATTCACCATCTAAATACTGAGACCCTACTGCTCTCTGTCAGGGAGCATAACAACAGGCTTTGTAAGCAATTTCTGCTAGCTATCGGGGATATCAACTACTAGAAGCTGAGCCGCCATCCAGTCGCGTCAGGAGTCATCACTTGGGGATGAATGACCAGATCCAATAATACGTAAAATAATCCTTGGACCGAGCGAACTATAGTGACTGCTACAACGATAAAAGTAACGGACAACAAACAGGCCTTAAACGACATACATAGACGACATACAAGAGGTCGAGTTGCCTCGTAAGACGGGCGTTACATTGGGCCAACACGGGCTACAATATCCAGAACGTGCGAATATTGTAGCAGGTGAAACTCTTACTTATCCAGAATAGACCCCAAAAGTCTAAGCATACATACATATGTATGTCTTATTAGTAAAGAGTCAGCGCACTTTACTAACCACCACTTCACATGCCGCGAAGACCCACTCATCCAACACCTCTCTGCTCAGATTCAACCGAGTCGAAATAGCATGTTTCTGGGAACTCGTTGAATGGCCTTGATGACAACACTTAGCGGCTTAACCGATCTTGGCAGGGCTTAGTATAGCTGGTACAACAACAACAACAACAACAACCAACCAACCTTTCCAGGGGTTGCTCCGTAATTCGAAACGAAAATAAAATTCGATGCGAAAGAAATCGGATATTTTATATGTGAATGACGCATTATAGGGTACAATTTTTCATTCGGATCTTATTACAGAGTAGCCTCCCAGGTGAGGCAAATTGTCAACTAAACTATCAGGTATCAAAATACTATTTAGTTTTTTCATTGCTGAATTAAAAATCATCGTAATGCGGGATTTTAATAAAGCGTATTTTCGATTTCGAACAATCGAAATTTTTTCTTGCGGACCACTCAATGGAATGGCCGAAATCACCCATTGTTTTACCCATATGCTCTACAAAAATATTTCTCCTGATGTTTTTCTATATAATGGGATGTATTCTTTTTAACGTACGAATCGAAAATTTTGAAATTCTCATTTAACAAGTGCACATGCGATACAACATTATCGAATCGTACGAAAACTCGGATATGCATTTTAACATTTTTGTTTGTGTTTTTTTTATTTTGTTTTCAAATAACTCTTGGAATTTATATTATACTATAACTTCTTAATTTCCATAGGATTGCCGAATATGCGTACATATGTATGTATATTACGCATTTAGAATCGGATGCCAAATCAATTTCAATCGAATTTCAAAATACCCTTGATAGCTAGTTTAGAAATTGCCCACACGTTGGTATTCTTAGAAAGTGTCTTTATAAATAAACAAAAATTCAAAGGAACTCAAACAAAAAGCAACATACAGTTTACAAACTAAATACATATGTATGTATATATGTATCAACTCGGCGCACTTGTTGCTTTTGTTATGGGTCAAAATAGTTGATAAGAATTTATTTTTATATAGCATTCCAAATAAGCATCCACGAGTTTTTCCCATAACTTATCTTACCTCCTTCAATAGCTTTGAATTCAATTAAACTGTAAATTAGGAGTAATACTATTTTGTTGCTTACACCTCCCATTTTTCTATAATTCCAAAATTAAATTTTAAACACAAAAACTATATATGTATTTCAATTATAGAAAATATTCACGAGCGCACTGTTTTTTGAAACGGACTTCTTCAAGCTGTATTTAAATGAAAACTGCTGCAGATCGCTTCCAATAAATTCGATTTGATGCATCGTAATCAAAACATTTACAAATGTGTGTGTGTGTGTGTCATTTCGAGTAAAGCATACATTTGAAATCACAGTATATGTATGTATACGTATGTACGTATACGTCTGATTGGCAGACCTTGGACCAGGGATGCTAATTTGATTTTTCGATATTATACCAAATATTAAAATAAGGTAGAAGTAATTTTATAAATTATTCTTACAAAAAAAAAAATAGTTAAAAATTAAATAAAAACTTCTCGTCCATCGTGAAATAAAAACACAGAATTTCCTTTAAATATTTTGTAAGCATAATATTTTGATATCATCCCATTAAACCAAAGCTTCCGAATTTTTTAGAAATCAGATTTTTCTGTCAAAAGTCGAATGTCTTAATGAATTCGTAACTATTCGTGTTCGAATCTACCAGATCTTAGACTTCTCTGAACGAAGTCGAAAGTCATTCAACTTGTGACAAATAAGAAACATAATTTTCGGTGGACTCTAAACGTAATCATAAAACGTAATTCTTTACGAAACGTTATCAAATCTTTCATATAAAAGTGCTGATAAATTCGAAGTGGACTTAATTCCGATTTTTAGAAGTGTAATGAATTCCTAAAGTTGAAAAAAATTGTTTGGTGTGATGGGAAAAAATTCAGGATGATTTGATATATGTGAAATTTCGATTTATTCAAAAGTCAACTGTAATCGGTTTTTATATATATATTTTTTTTTTACTATACGACAGGGACTTTTCGACAAGTTTTTACCCTATATTTTCTACTTACTATTTTTTTTAAAATTAATTTACTATTATAAAAAATGCAGTTCATTCTACAATAAAAACCGCATAATATAACAAAATCGTGCATCGTTATATGAAGGAAAGCCGTCAGAGAAAAAAATTATCGAAAATCAATGCGATTTTTGAGACTCTTCAAATTTTCACTTTATTATACTAAAATTTAATAAGCTATGAAATTGCATATCCAAAAGAGAATTTCTAAATATTTATTTAATTTTATTCAAATTTACACAAAAGTTGAATTTATACGGGTTTTATTGCACAATGAACTGTGAAAAATTAATTTGAAATAATTTAAGTGTCGAAACTTGTACAATAAGAAGTCCCTGTCCTATAGCTATGATAAGCACTATGTGTATGAAAAACGCAAATTACATATCTAATAGGCATGCCAAATTTGGAGATTTTTCGAATCCCGGGGTTTTCGAGATTATATCATGTTATCCCCAGATTGTCTGTTAATAAATTTAACAAATGGAAAAATATAATAGGCTGATAGGCTATTAAGGTATTTTAAAGAAAGAAAGCCACATTACTTTTCATGATTCAGATATTTATTAAAACAATAAATACATTCGCTTTACAAAAAAAACAAAAAAGTTTTACAAACTTAAGCCTTCGATACACATTATTACGTGTTTGTATAACAAGTACAATATTATTTTATTGCAGTTGCTGTATGTTTTTTTTAAATTTTTTTAAGAGCACTGTTTGAGATCCTTATAAAATAATTTTAATTCTGAAGGTTATACAGTGTTTGTCCATAAACTGATTATTAAAAAGTATTGAAACCACTTTTGTATGTGCAAAAACTGATTTTATCAAATCAACGTTCGTTGGCCCGATGATACTAGCAAATTTCTTCTTTTCTTCTTTCGTTTTCTTTATTCAAAATTATTCACTTTACTGATTTTACTAGTTGCAACTGGCATAAAAAAATTACACTCACCAATCCTGGAATTCAAACTATTAAAAATTACCGGAATCCCGATTTGACATCCCTTGTATGTATCTATGTTGCTCGCGGTTGCGTTCTAAGCCGCATACCTACTGTTGACTTTAAAAGGATGGTCATAGGCTAAAAATAATTTCAATATACATATAAAGAGAGCGTGCCATCTCCTATACAAATCTGGAATTATTTGTGGTAGAGTACTGGAATTTGATATGTAGATAAGTGAAATAAATTTCATACTTATAGAGAAAAGTTGGAGATATTACGAAAACGGACGTAGTCTCTCCCATGCAAGTGGAAGTACAGCATTGAAAGTATTTGATACATGTGCACATTAATTATGTGTGAAGATTTTTCATTATCAATACGGTATTAATAAAGAAAAAAGTAGAAACTAAAGCAAAAGCGGTCGTGGTGGCTGGTATACAAACTCAAAATTTCTTTTGTAGATTTGTATAAAAAGCAGGACTGAAACTCACAGCTATAAGCTAGTTCTCTATCACGTTACTGTGAAATAGAGGTGACGATACTTCGTACTTGTAAAACTTCATACGCTGAAGTTTTCAAAAATTTCGGCCAGTTGTTTGAGTCACTATAAGTTTTTGTCCAATTTCAAAGCCCATTTTTCTTTAAGGATATATTATATTTCTTTTTAATTCTCAATCTTACCTTGAAATTCTGCTGAAGTAAAAGCATAGATAATGTGTTGTTTAAAATATTTATATGTACATATGTATATATTTTTATAATTTGCATTTATTTTATAATTGTTTTTTGAATCCAATCCATAAAATATCCCACACGAGTGTAAATACCAGGAAAGCCCTCTTGGCCACAACCTTCCGGCCCAAAAGAAACTACACCGACCAGAAAGTATGATTCCAGTTGATTAAACTTTTTTGGATACATTAGAGGTCCACCAGAATCGCCACTACATGTATCGATATTTTTCTCGCCACCAGCACACAGCTGTGTGTCTCCCAACACAATTTTTGTATAAGTGCGATATTTGTTTTTGCAATTTTGATAATTTTGACCCCTTACCAAGGCTTTTAGCTTTACTTTACTACTACTACTTGTTTCGGTTGCTCCCCAGCCTGTAATATCCATAGTCGCATTTTCAAAGTTATATAATTGAAGTTGTGTGTCGACTGGCAAGCAAATCGGTCGAATGAAATCGTTAAAATTGATTTTTTCTGCAAGTCGCAATAGTGCTATATCATTTGCCTGAGTTATTATATTATATAGCGGGTGGATTATCTGTTCCTCAATGCCCACATCTATATGCGGACTAGCACATAGCGAATTACCTCGCTTATCAAACTGGCAATCTCTTTCTGTATCTTGATTCCATTCACCCAATCGAACACCAGTCAAAACTGTAGTTTCAGGGAGCATTTGCTTGCTAATACAATGTGCTGCTGTGAGGATGTACCTGTCGTTGATGAGGCTACCGCCACAATAAAGACCCAACTTATTATCTAAAAATAAATTGATAGGGTTAGAAATGAAAAAGGTGTCCCAAAACTGTGCACTTTAAATCTTAAGATCAACTTTCCGAAGCCAAATTTCACTCGCAGTCTGTACCAGGCATTAAAGTACGACGTTTTGAGACCCTGAGACCCCACCTAAGAAAATCAATCTCACCTTTGCTATACATGAGTAGTGCAGTCCAAGGATATTCATCAATATCTGTTGCAGTTCCTCCCATAATACGTTTTGTCAACGGAATGTGACCACATTTTGGCGGCAAAGGCAATTCACCTCTATCAGTCGGTTGAGAATTAGGACAGCATACCTATATATATTATGATAAATATTGTGAATATATCTTTTTTAAGAGATTTTGAATTAAACGATCAGCATTTTGTATTAAAATTTTTTATGACCGATGATTTTCATATAAAATATTCAGTTCTCTCGTCGAAAATAATGAAAACATTCAAATCGATAGAGACTCGACATTTTTGTCAAATTTAGAAAATATATACATACATATATTACATCTTCCTTTCCAATTTTATGAAAATTAAACGTTAAAGACAGATTTTATGAATATCTCGACTCTAGCGCTACCTACCAAATTTATTCTTGTAAAATTATTTCTCGCCGCACCTCCACTAAGTATGCGTTTCTAATTTTATCAAAATCGGATTATAAATACTGATTTTCGGAATATTTTGACTTATCCGTCACCTGGCCGGATTAAAATATAGCTTATGTTCGTGGCATGGTACTAAGGAGTATACTGTAAAATTTTATTGAAATCATTTCATTATTTTTGTATAAAAACTAGTTGATATCCGCGACTTCGTCCGCTTAGGTTACTACTGTTCCATATACTTGCAGCAGATTTTTAAACCCAAAAACGAAGTGTTGATGAACTCAAAAACAATGTTCCGTAGTCACGTTTTTGACATAATTTTCCATGGGATATTTGGCAAAAAGTAGCTGTAACTAATTTAACTTAAGCATCGACTTTATCTCGAATTTGATTAGAGAACATTGTTTTTAAACTCATCAAAGCTGTGTTTTTAGATTTCAAAATCTTATAGATTTTTTTTTAAACACACACCTGAAGTTTGTTTAATTTTTTTCATAAAAGTATTTCTTATCATATCTGCAATATAACTTTCTAATATCATCAAAATCAGACCGTAATAAGTGTTTTCTCAATAACTCCACTCGAGCGCCGCTAGCAGACCTATTTTTCGTAAAATTATTTCCAGTAAATTTGCATATTAAGTTTTTTCAAAATTGGAATTACAGATACAGATCTCGACTGATGCGCCACCTAGCGGATTATAATATAAGCTATATCTATGCTAGGTTTGCTTTCCTTTTAGCAAAACTTTTTGCAAAGTATTCGTCCGCAAACCATGGCTGGCTTTGGACAGCAAACCTACTACTTAAGAACGATTTCGAATTTAGATTCAATAAGAGAATAAGCTCTTTATAAATATTTATTTAGTACATTTGTACTAAAAGCATATGTAATTACTAACCAGAGGATTTTTGCCAGAGTTTCCACATTGGCTGTTCCTTAAGAATTTTAATTCATCATCTTTCAAATTAGGTTTCACAGCCAGGTTATAGAGGACAGTGCATGATTGTATAGCTATGCATTTGCCAAGTGCTCTATTTGGCGTTTGACAAGCTCCATAATTTACTTTTGGGGCTGCAATAAATAAAATAAACATTGACATTATATATAGTTAGATTTTTAAATAAGAAATAAAGTCTTTGTGCGGTAGTTAAATAAGATCAGATCAAGCACTACATTATTGGAGCAGGTATTTATTGAGTGTCTCGAATAAGAGTCAATTTGTTTTTTTTTTCTTTTTTGTTTTTTGCCGAACTCTCAGTTGATGGGTCAAACTTACCGCGTTATATACGTTAATATGAATTTAGAGGTACTCAAAAATCGAACAAAATACAGAATGTATGTATACAAAACATAGTATATACATATGTACACATCTCCTCTGAGTGTTAACTTTTTGCTTTTGTTATGGGTCACAATAGTTGATAAGAATTTATTTTTACACATTTAGTATTCAAAAAAAAGCATCCACGATTTTTTCCCAACACTTATCTTACCTCCTTCAACTGTTTGGAATCCACTTAAGCTACAAATTGTAATGAGTAGTACTATAATTTTCAAAATTCTCATGTTGCTTTAGTATAAAAATTGAATTTTGAATTAGAATATATAAAAATATATATTCTAATTTTAGAAAATTCTGTTGAGCGCACTTTTTTTTTAAAGTCGACGTCTTCAGGCCGTATATAAATGAAAACTGTTGCAAATCGCTTCAAATGCAAGCGTTGTAATGCAACTTAATCAAAACAATTGCAATAATGTGTGCGTATAATTTCGAGTAAATCATCTATTTAAAATCTCTGTACATGTATTATGTATGTACATATATTAGGGTGATCCTTAAATGCAGTACGAAAATTTTTACATCAGATTTCCTAAACTTCAGCCTCTAGGTTAGTAGTTAAGGAGTGTCGTATGGGTATCAATGTTCAGTTTACTCCATGAAGACTCAATCGGAACCAAAAAATTAAATAACATATCTTCGACTATAGTAGTATCGATTTTGGTATCAGATGAAGAAAAATAATGTAAATATATTGAGTTTTCTTAGTCGCTTCCAATAGGAACCAAAATGTAGGGTCAATGTGGGTAAATGTAAACAGGGGTAAATGTAAACACGGCTCATATTTCACACAATTATAAGCATTCAAATGTGAAATAACGGCAAAACGACGGACACAAGCATGTTCTTTCACATATCTGTACGTTATGCGTGTGTACACTCATTTCAGTTGTCGCTGGTATTTTTCGTGAGAGGTTCGTTTTTAAAGTGTTGTGCAAGTCAGGCGGCTTCAAGGAAAAACAATTTTTTGCTAAACTTTTAACAGGTAAGTCTATTTTGGAAAATATTTCAGTTATATAATTGTATTTGCATTCTTGGTAAAAGAAAGCATTTAGGAAATGTACTAAAAATCAATCTTTTTTATTGAGTTTACATTTGCCCCAAAACAAATCTTGTTGTGGGGAAATGTAAACAGTGCTTGGGAGGTAAATGTAAACATATATTCTGTATCAAAAACGGGTAATTTTTAAGATTATTCTGTGTAAATTTTCAGCTGCTGAAATGCCTCGAAATTATATTCTAAAAAAACCACTGCCGTCATACTCATTAGATGACGTTGCCAAGGCAGTCAATGATGTGAAAAATAAAAACATGACCTTCAGGGCAGCGCAGGAGGCTTATGGAGTACCTGTATCTGTTATTTATAATAGGATAAGTGGCAGGAAAAACTCACTTGAGAAAATTGGACAAGGCCGGGGAAATGCATTGACATTAGAAGTCGAGAAAGAAATTGTTAAGCTCCTCCTCCAACGATCTTCAAGCGGTTATCCTTGCGATAAAGAAGAGTTGCGGGATTTGATTTCCCAGTATGTTATTAATAACAACCTAAAGACCCCTTTTAAAAACTCAAAACCCGGTGAGGAGTGGTATCGAAACTTTATGAAAAGACATCCTACACTATCCCTTAAGAAACCGGAGCTACTACAGAAATGCCGAAAAGATGCTAGAAAACCTGAAATTATTTACGATTTTTATAATAAGTTGCATGGGTTAGACGAGGAAAAGTCGAGCTTCGTATTTAATGCTGATGAAAGTGGATTTTGTAGTGATCCTAGCAAGCTGAGGGCAATAGGAGAAAAAGGAGTTACACTAAGTAGGCTTACTGGCGGATCAGGACGTGTATCAACCACGGTTTTGGCATGTGTTTCAGCAGATGGCTTTGCTTTGCCCCCTTTAATTATTTTTAAAGGCGCAGCAGTCCAAGCACGATGGACCAATGAAGAAGCGTATCCTGGGACTTTGTATGGAGCTTCGAAGAACGGTTGGATGGAAGAACCACAGTTCTTCCATTGGTTTATCAACGGGTTTATTCCTCATGTTGTACGTCTGAGAGCAGAAAAAAAACTTTCTGATCAAACTGCTTTGTTACTCTATGATGGGCATTCCAGCCATGTCAGTGTCAGAATAGTGGAAAACGCAATGAAAAACAACATTCAGCTCCTTCGATTCCCAAGTCACTTGACTGATAAAATCCAGCCGTTAGACAAAGCTGTTTTCGGTCCGGTTAAGAGGGCTTGGGACAAATTGTTGGTTAGACATGGAAAAGATATGATAGGCAAAGGTTTGTTCCAACTATCAAAGGCCAACTTTGTTAAATTATTGGGACAAGTTTGGAGGAGTGCCCTGGTTGCAAACAATATTGTGGCTGGTTTTGTTTCAACTGGAGTCTTTCCGGTTGATGCATCAAAGTTTCCAGAAACAGAATTTAACCAATTGGAACTTAAGAGGTATAAGGAAAATCTTGAAAGAATCCCAGAAGCTAGTGAAAATGTAGAAGTACTAGCACAACCTTTATCTTCAAATGGTAAGATTCACCTTAATGTATTACTTGAAAATTATCAATACGTACTGATATTAACTCCCTCTAGTAGAAATTCATTCTCAGATCCAACTTGATTCACCAATATTTATTCAACCAAACCCATCGTTGACTCCCAGACAAAGCATATTGAGCAGAATTGATAAATTTGCCATCTTCATCTGTTGAATCGCCTTTTCTACATGTCAATTCAAGAAATGTTTTGATTAACCAATATACATCAACACCGTCAACTTCTATAGGTATGCAACTTTGTATTTAGTTTAAAACACCAGACTTAAATAACTAATCATTTCAATATCTATCTACATATAAACAAACAGCAGCAGAGTCTCGACAAACTTCCGATCTAAGTACTTTTTCATTACAAGAGGATTTGTTAAATTTCACGGATCTTTCACCGATACCGTCATCCTCCAGAGGTATGAAATAGTGCCCATCATTAAATTGTCTTGTTCATACTATATTAATCCTATCGGAAATTTTTATTTTTACGCCCTTAGCTGCTTTATCCGTTCACACTGAAATTGCCAATTTATTCGCAGTTCCTCATAGTTCTCTTAACGCAACTCCTAAAAGAAAAATTACTCCTCGTTTGAAGCAATTAATATATGGAGAAATATTGACATCTGACGAGGTTTTGCAACGCTTAAAAGAAGCTGAAGAAAAGAAGAGGTTAAAAAGTGAGCCAAAAAAGAAGAGTCTGAAGAAAAAGCAAACAACGAAAAAATCTTTAGCTTCAAAAAAGAAGGTGCTTGTATATTCATCTTCTGAAGACGAAAATCTGAATTACACGCTAGCAGATGATGATTTAGCTGACATAAACTGGGGCGATGAAGGAAACCGAGAAGATCCTGATGAAGTAGAGATGATGAAAGTCAAACCAATTGAAGACCTTGAAGTGGGAGAATTCATTTTAGCATCGTTTAAGGGAGGAAAAAGAAACTCGATATATTTTAAATACGTATGCCGCATAGAAATGGTACATTTTAGAGATGCAGAAATAAAAGTTCAAGGTCTCGCTGCTCTTATTCCTTCGAACACTATATTTAAAGTTATAGAAAAAGATATTAGCTTCATCAAACTATCTCAAGTCGTTGCTATGCTTCCACCGCCAAAGGAGACACTGGATGATAATGGTAACACCATTTACACCTTTGACAAATTTGTCCCAGTCATGGAAATTAACACTTAAACTACAGTTCGATTATCTCTTGTAACTTCACGTTTAATAATAAATAACTCATATAAGAAAATACATTTTTGAATGGGTTTCCTTTAAACATGGAATTGGGGGTAAATGTAAACATTAGTTTTTATGCCTTTTTCTCACAGCACAGTATCAAATAGACACACTTGTGTTCATTTGCCCCATAAAAACTTTACATATCCTGCATAGAAATGAAAATCTTTGTTTACTTTTACCCCCGGATTTTGAAAAAATAAAAATAAAGCTTGGGTAAATGTAAACATGCTATAATTAACCTTATTTACAAATTTTTTAAAATAGTTTCTTCCTTTTATATTAAAGAAATGCACTACTTTCATTTGCTCGTTTAAAATTTTTCGTTTAGTTTTGCAATAAAAAGGAAAAAAAAAATTTAAGTCAAAATTTAAAAAAAATTATGAATTTGTTTACAATTACCCACATTGACCCTATATGCACTATTTTTTTTTACCATAGTATTAACGATTGAGGGGTGAGACTAAAAAAAATGGTTCATTTGATTCTCTTATTCCCAAGTACCACCCTAATGTTTGAATATACGTGGAACTGAGATAATAAATTGATTTTTCGTGATTATACAAAATGTTAAAATGCATCAGACCAAAATTTGTTTAAATAAATCGCTTCAAAAACATTACAAGCATTTTTTTAAATAATGCCATAAAAAGAATATTAAAAAATAAAATCAAAAATATTCTTCTATGAAATAATAACATGCAGTTTCGTTTAAATTGATTGTATGCATTAATATTTGCATATCATGCCACTAAACCAAAGCCTCCAATTTAATCAGAAATCCGATTAATCTGCCGAAAGGTGAATGTCTATCAACCTGCTTTAACGAATTCCTAAATATTTCTGTTTGAATTTGTCAGATCTTTGAATTCTCTGAACGTAGTCGAAAGTACATTCAACGTGTTGTAACAAATTCACTCAATTAGAACGTCGAAATGTAGTTTGGGGTGGGCTCTTAAAGAAATCACAAATTTTAAATCTTTGAATTCGCAATGAAATTGCTCACGAATTCCCAAAAATTTTGTTAGATGCATTCATCGGAAAAAGTCGAAACAACTTGCTTTGGTAGATTGGTAAAGTTTTTGAGATAATTTGTTATCTTTCGTTTTATTAAAAAAGAATGTAGTAAGGCCTGTCGCATGACGGGCTCCAATCATTTGTAATCCACGCGCTCACCTATTTTTTTTTTTTTAAATAGGCTATTGATCTTCTACGTCTACTACAACTGCCATGTAAGGGAGCGCCAGTTTGGTGTTGGATTAGTGGTGGGAGAGAGACTTCGGCGCCAAGTACCATCGTTCACTTCTTTGCACGAGCGTCTCGCTACTATTCGCATCAAAGCGAGATTCTTCAACATCTCGCAGATTTGTGTCCACGCCCCGATAGAAGAAGGGCGATATGATCATTTCTACGAGCTCCTAGAACGCACTTACGAGTGCAGCACCGCCAAAATATCAAAAACTTCTTGGCCAGGTTAATAAGAAAATATCTTTGATCACACTGTCTGAAAATTTAGTCTCCACGACGAGAGGTTCACTAAGAGAACCTCCCAGCAAACCGGAATTCGTAAGTATTGTTGCAACGTAGCACCCCTGAAAATGTTACTGGCTTGCAGCCAGCTCAAGATGTTGCCTACAGGGCCACGCTGCGATCGGGTGCAACGTGAGCTGTATTGGAACATTAACGGTTGCTGAGGAAGGAAGAGAGAGGTATTAGAGAGAAGAAAGAGGCCGAAATACGTGAGTGTGAAGAGCTTGAGATACTAGCCAAAAGGAAGTGACCGAAAATTTTATCTTACGGAAGTTTTTAAGATCATCGGCGAAAATTCTTGTAACAAGAAAAATCACGACCTCATGGCTGATGTTCAAAGCATACTTAAATTTTAGAGGAAACATTTCTCCACTTTGCTCAATGGGAACCATCACCAGAGAGGATGAGAAGATCCCGAACCTCAAATCGCTGATGACGGCATTAAACATTCCGTCACCTGACATCGATGAACATCGATTTGCAATAACGCGGCTACAGAATAACAAAGCCGCTGGTGCTGATGGATTACCAGCTGAGCTATTCAAGAAAGTTGACGAAGAGGGGATAAGGTGCATGCACCAGCTTGTTTTCAGAATATGATCGTACGAATGCAAGAAAACGCTCCAACCTCGAAGGTACTCACCGCGTTATCCGTTGATAGTAACAGAGCAAGAGGAGGGCCTTCTCTGCGTTGGAAAGACCAGGTGGAGAAGGACTTGGCTTTGCTTCGGTCTCTAACTAGCCACAGTTAGCAAACCAGAGGAGCGCCTTGGAATCGTGCGCTATGTTGGAATCGGTCGAAATTGCCTAGGCGGTTATAGCACCAATTAAGAAGAAGAAGATCTCAGAGATTCCGTTATCATGGGTTGCCATAATAATACTGGAAATAAAAGCGTAAGTATAATTTAAGTATTTCGCAAGTTTTATTTCAACTTATGTTTAGATTATTGGTATAAATCAGTAATGTATGTATGTATGTATGTATTTGATTATGTGGCTTTAAATGTAAACACATATAAAAAGTTCTTGTAAATTTTCTCAGTTTCTGTTTGATAATTTATTTTTCCGTTTTCCGTTTTGTTTTTTTTTTGTTTTGCTTTTTAATTTTTGCGTAGACTAATTTCTTTGCGAAAATTGCTCACTTTTTAAAAAGTATTTTTTCATTTGTTTACTGGCGTTAAAAAAGTGTATGTATGTATGTTAGATGTGCTTTCTGCTAGTATATAATACATACTACTACAATCTATGTATATTTATTTTTCAGTCAAGAAAATTTTGGAGTGTGTGTTTACAATATTTTACATGCTCAGTAATATTAAAATTTGCTTGTAAATCATTTTCATTCACGCCATGCATACATACATATGTATGTACATATGCGGGAATATAGCAGCTAACGAAGATTAGCATCGCTAATATTTTTCATCTGTATGTATGTGTGTATTTATGTACATATGCAATGTATCTGTAAATTACTTTTTCCTAAGCTAACCTACATTACATGAGTGTAGGTATGTGGTTTTCTTATTTTACATAGTATGTACTTTATGTATGTAACTGTGTTCCACTTTTTGACCAATATGATCATCAATTACTTAGTTACTTTCTCTCGTTTAAATTTTATAAAAGTTAATTAATAGAATTTTTACTAATATTGTATTAAAATTCCGGTTATTGGCTTAAAAAAAAACGTAAAATTTTAAAACAAAACATTTAATGCATATGCTATGCGTATTTTCGTTGAGTTCAGCGTGGTACTAAACCTATGGCTTTTTGGTATCAAAACATACACATTTTTGTTCCATTTATTTACAAAGAAAAATACTTATGTATAATGCGTTTGAATATATTTTTGAGGAATTTATACCAAAACAGCATACTGTAATACAGAAATACACTTCTTTGACATTTATTGAGAAGCTACATATGTATAATATTTAGATATACAGTGACTCAAACAACTAACCACATGTTACATGTTACCCAATAATATTTCAAATGTTTTTTCATGATCATGATTTTTATGAAACTATAATTTGTTATATAACAAAAAGCATATAAATCTAAATTTCCAACTATGTACAAAATTTATAAAAATTCTTAAAATTTTATAAAAAATTAAAAAAAAAAATTATTTGAACTTTTAGAAAGCTTCTGCTATTGTAGCTCATTGAATTTCCTGATTTAATTATTATTTTAATTTGAGATTTTGCACATTTTTTTACGGCAGAACGTAAATTTTTATAAAATCTGTCCGTTATATGGAAAAATTTACGTAAGACTTCAGATTTGCACATTTTTATGTTTCTAAAAATTTTAAAGAAAAATTTCGAAATTTTAACGTAAGTTTTTTGAATTTGTATAAATTTTATACAAAGTTAAAAAATTTGCAAGCAGTTTTGTTTTGCGAACTATATTTTTACAAAAAATTTACCAAAAATATGTATCATGAAAAACATGGCGAATGTTATAAAAAAAATCCCCATATGGTAATTTTTTCACTCACTGTATTTACACCTGTGTCCACGAAAATAGTAGCGCGGCGAATTGACAAGTTTTCGTTATTTAAGCTTCTTTTATTTAATTATAATTACTTTTTTTTGCCCAAAATATCGATTATAAAAACTCTGCTGAAAAAATTTGAAGATTAAAAAAAAAAATTTAGATTTGTTGACTATGTATAAATATAGTAGAAAGTTTGAAACTTTGATTTGCAATTTGAAACTTTGATATATTTGTTATAAAATGAAAAATATTAAAAGAAAAAACATTTAAAAATAAATAGAAAATATCAAACTATTAAAGCTGATTCTGATCAAAAACTAGAAATTTTGTTTTTAGATTTGTTGAATTTATATAAATTTAGTAGAAAATGTGAAACTTTGCAAAAAAACCCAATGTTAAATATTACGACTTGCACCCATATTATAGTAAAACTGAAATTTTTGACTAAAAAATTGAAAAATTTGTTGAATTTTTATATATTTAGAAACAAGTTTCAAACATTCATTAAATTTTGTTTATTACAGCATAAGCTTAATTAAAAAAAAAATTTAATAAAATTTTCAAAAATTAGATTTCCAGAATTGTCAATTCGTTGTGCAAAAGTGCGCGCATGCAAAATTATTTATTGTTAAATGAAAAGTCTATCAAAAATGTATTAGATTTTATATTTCTGTTATTCTTAATTATTAATTCTGAACTTGGTAGCACAGAATAAATTTTATTGTTTAGAACGAAAAAAAAACAACGCATAACCAATTTAGACCGTTTTCACGTTCGGCAGTTAGCAAAAGATTTTCGATATACAAACAACAGAGTTAACCGCCGAACTCGAAATAACTTGCGATGTGAAAACGTGCCTTAGCAATATT
The DNA here is from genome assembly GCA_951828415.1 of Anomoia purmunda. Taxonomy (NCBI): domain Eukaryota; kingdom Metazoa; phylum Arthropoda; class Insecta; order Diptera; family Tephritidae; genus Anomoia; species Anomoia purmunda. The sequence continues at coordinate 13,580,438 of OX639994.1, forward strand.
GAAAAAAATATATATAGTATATCTACAATTTAACGAATTATTTAAACAATTTTTTCCAAATATTTAAATACCATTCAGCTTTCCATACTCAAAGCTAACTAAGCGACATAAATTTTTATTATTGCTATAAAAATACGCGAGGAAAACTAATTTTCACATAAATGTTGGTATCTACTACTTGCGTATTTCCTAAATAAAATACTAAATTATTTTAAACACTGCAGCTTTAATTAGCTTTACATAAATTAAACTAAATATTCATTTATTGACTAACTTAATGCTAATCATACCAATACGCACTTTTGTAAACGCCTTCTCATATTTTCTTTTTATTTTTTTGTGGAAGAATTGTGCACTATTTTCGTCCTAATTCTAAATCATCATTTTTAAATACTACATGCATATGTATGTATTTTTCTTCAATGTATTCGTGTATGTATGTATGTATGCGTAAAATAATACTTTTGGCAAAATTAACGCTAACAAAAATTCCAAACTAAAAATTAACAACTAAGCTTCTACGATTGATCTAATCCGTACAGATCACGTCTATAGTTTAGCGCGGCATTTTTTCAAATCAGCAATGTAATTTCGCAGCATTAAATACATAAGTTTTTGTTTTTTGTTTTTGTTTAACAGTCTTTAATTGATTTCGTGAATAAATCAGTTTTAATTGTGAACTATCCCGTTTCTATCGCTTTAAAAGTTATGAAGCTTTGGCAAATTGTATAACCGAACTCATGCGCATCACTTTCGCACCACCAGATTCGTTATTGGCATTTATGGTCGTACTAAGCGCATGATTCGATTCGCCATTGCCCGATGTCGTCGTACCGATGTGGCTAAGCGTCTTATCTATTTCTCGCGTGGCGACATTCACAGCTGTTGCCTCGATGGGTGAGCCTTCGTTCATATAAAGTTTACGTTTACGTAACGGTAATGTCATCACATCGCGATCAGCCATCATCATGCAATCACTTTCGGGTGACGATGAACGTTCGGGTGATTCTGTGGAAGAGCGTAGTGGTGCTATCGCAGCTTCGACTTGACGAACAATTTCGTTGTTGAGGAGCGAAGGTCTGTAAGAAGAGTAAGAGCTAAATATTAGATGACTATTTAAGTATATTTTAAACTAGAAATAATTTAAAAAATACATAGTTTCACGCTTGAGACGTTCAAATTCATTGATGAAATTCACTAAACCGCTCGACGGTAACCAAAAGCAGAACGAATTTTGTGAGCCGTCTCTGCGAAATAGTATAACGATCCATTTGTGAAAACCTAGGCCTGGTTTTCATTAGAACATTTTTCGTGACACTTAGTGCCATTTCAAAATTTTGAATATGCATTTTGATTTGATACCAGTGCAAAATTGTAAAATGCCAATATATTATTTTTTCGTGTTATATTTCGCCATCAAAAATGAAAACCAAGCATTAGTTTACACCAGAGACGTAACTATTGTAAGAGAAAGGAATAACAGTCCACCAATAGTTTCGAAATTTTGATTTTCCTGTGAGTTTTCTGAGTCAGCCTAGTGTATATAGAATGTCTTACTCTCGATCGCAAAAATGAAAAAGGCGATCTATTCATTCTGGTAAATGGTATTGATACATGGTACACATATTCGAAAAATATTTATGAAAATATTTGGCATAAATTACTTATTAGTCCAAATAGGTAAAATTTTACAAACTATCCTGTCTATCAAACTAAAGTTCTTTCGAAATTTTTGATTAAGAAAGAACTTTTAATGGGGTTTGGAGTTTTTAAAAAACAATTTTTTAAAAAAGTACATTGAACGAAAAAAGTTTTAGGAATATTTTCATACTTTATTACATACTGCGAAAAGATCACAATATCCTGACATTTTTGCGCTATAATATTGAATTACAGTTACAGTTATTGGATTACAATTGACCACATGGAGATTTTTTATAATATGGTTTTCATGATACATTTTTTATTAAGGAATAATAGCAGATAAAGTCTAGAAAGCTATCACTTCTACCACTTCGAAAAATCGTTGTTTCCTCATATTATTCCCTAATAAAATCTGGCCTCGAGCTCAATAAAATTACACTTGTTTCCAAAATAGAACAGCAAAAACAATATAATAATTGTAAATTTTTTATAAATTTTTCGCAATATTTAGGCGGTTTTAGTTATCTGAAAAAAATGCGTAAAACCCTAATTTCAAAAACAATTAAATGAGCTACAAATCTGCATACCAAAAAGTGGTCTAAATTTTCAAAATTTTCAAATTTAGGAAACAATTTTTACAAATTGTATATAAAGCCTGAATTTTTCATTTATGTATATACTTTTTGTTATTTTTCAAACCAGTTTTATAAAAAGGCTTAGCGTTGAAAACGTTGTACGAGTATATATATATAAAAAAAAGTCACCATGTGGTCACTTAATTGAGTCACCGTATTTTGTAAAAAACCCGTCCATTGGCTGTCGGCTAAATGACAACCGGAATGAGTAAAAAATAAAATATTTTGAAGTATTTTCTACCAACACTTCGGTTGTGTTCCAGTTGTACAGGATTTACTGGTTTCTTTCGCTTCCTTACTCACGACACCCACGGTAATGAGTAAGAAAGTCAAGAGCTGCAACACAACTATTATTCGCTTGCTATTTCTACACGAAAACTTACTCAAATTTAGGCACAGGCGCATATCCTTTGTGCAGTCCATGTCGCGCAAGATCACCACGTTTGTAATGTTCAATCAGTTCGTTTGCTTCATGTGTATCATCGTATTGCGATAGATCGTGACCGTGCTCTAGACGTTGTGATGCATATGAAGTTGTTGGTTTATTGGATGCGGTTAAACTCGGGCTGTCGCTTTCGTATGCAGGAGCAATCACCTGCTGCGGATTTTTATATTCTTGATGTTTGTGCTGCTGCTGTTGAAGTTTGCTTTGTTGTTTTGCCGTTCGCGCAACTTCCTCTTCGCGCAGAGAGTCCAGCATATCGCGTCGCCTCACAATAGATGCTGCTTCTAGCAAAGCTGGATTTATCGTAGGCGGTTCAATTACAGATCCATCTAAATCTATGCGTTGAGCGGCGGGGTAGTGATAGTTGTAGGTTGATCCAGCCGATTGTGGTGTATTATAGTTTAATGAATTTTGTTGTGACTGGTTGCTTTGATAATTTGATTTGGTAGCTGTCCTCAACTGCTGTTGCAAATGCTGTTTGCTTAAATCCGTCGGCAATTCCTCAATTATGTAAGTGAACGATTGCTGCGCATTGTTATCATTGGGGTTTACAGCGTTTAAAGAAAATGATAATTGACTGTTATTACTACTCGCACTAACTCCCTCACTGCTGCGCCTATGGTGGTCAATTTTCGGCGGGTATATTGTTGGCGGCGTTGTGGACAAAGTTTCTGGCGAGCCTGCAGAGAGACGCGACGAGCTTGGTGACACTGTAGATCGCGGAGAACTGGGCGATGCGGGATTGTGGGTTAAACTAGTAGCGGTTGGTCTTAGGGTTGGCATTCTGGTACGCACTTCTTTCGTTTTTCGCGCTTTGGCGTTTACCACAGCGGACGAAACGGGCGATAATGGAGAGCCAGGCGCTGATGTAGCTTCACCACTCGAACTGCTCGATGTAGAATTACTGGTATGTCCGCTGCTACCAGCCACCGCCGATCCTGCCGCACCATCATCATCATCTGGCAATTCTTTGGCATGCCCTTTTATATGCGCTTCCATCTCCTTCTTACTCTTGAAAGTCTCATCGCAAATGGTGCATTTGTAGCATTTGGAACCATAATGCTGCACTCGGTGCAGCTTCAGAACATGATTGTAGCCGAAGTCACGAAAACAAATATCGCAATGATAAGGTTTTTCGCCCGTGTGAGTGCGCGAATGAACCTTTAGCTGTTTTGAACAAGTGAATCCTTTACCACAACCCTCTACGGGACATTTGTAGGGTTTTTCACCTGTATGCGTACGCATATGAATGACCAGCTGTCCGGATTGTATGAAGGTCTTTTCGCATACCGAACATTTATGCGGTCGCTCGCCGGTATGGATGCGCATGTGGCGATGCAATTTGCCAGAATGTTCGAATGCTCGCTCGCAAACATCACACTTGTATGGTCGTTCTTTGGTGTGGATGCGACGATGTACCTGCAGATTCTCTTTGACGCTGAAAAGCTTGTGGCAAAACTCACATTCGAAGGGCCGTTCTCCGGTGTGCGTGCGATAATGTCGAATCTAAAGCGATGAAGATAAAAGAAAGAAATATGTTTGCATATAAAACTATACATCTATCATTAATGGTACCTATAGCTTCAGGTTCATAGAATAGAAATAGAAAATATTTATAATAATTTTTGTTTAAATTTGCTGAATAAATAATATTTATAGTAAATTTATGAAGTCTGAACTGATGTACATATATGGGTTTAGTTATAGATTTAGCTATATTTTGATAGAAAAATTTGCGAAAAAGTTTTAGTAGGAAAAAAATTGTTAGTAATATGATAAAACTACTGCGTCAATGCTATATATCGAAAAGTGCCTAAAAATGAAAGACAGTTCCGAGTGTGTGTTAAATTTTGCCAACGTGATGAACGTTTTTCACAAAAAAGAAAGGAAGTAGTGTATTCTACACATTTTTGGGATCACGAAAAAGAAATATGAAATCTTTAAAGAGCAACTGATATATATTTTAAGATCAGTTTTAATTTGAAAACCGGTTCTTTCAAAAGGATTGAGTTCGCACCATAGTCTGAAACTATTCCAAACGTGCACCACTGCCGAAAATATCGGTAATCCAGATTTGTCGAACAATAACGATTCACATGTAGAAGTTATGAGCCAAAAAATTGTTTCACACACAAATGTGCATATTGTACTTATTAGCTTTCGAAAATGATATAATGAACTTTACGATAGGAGACAGAAATTAATGAAATCATTAGCTAATTTCAGTACGCATATGTTTTACATTGCTCAAATGTGTCATATGGCAACTACGTTTTGTTTACTCTTCTTCTTCTCCAAACTTATCAACCAATTCGAATTCACTTTCAAACTACGTCATTATATGAAAGCAAATGTTTGGACAGCAGCATACCGTATTCTTGTACTCTATGAACCTTCAATATATGTACATATGTATCGTAACTTACCAGCCTCGCAGGCACTGCAAACGTCTTTTGGCAAACATTGCACTGATAGGGATCACCACCACCGCCAACAACTCCAACCATATTCGGTGTCTTAGGAATACCCGCTAACACTCCAACTTCGCTGATATCCCCCAAACTTGCAGCTACAGCACCTCCTGCCCCACCTATACCACCAGCCAATTCGGCGCTTTTCGCATGCGATTTGGTATGCGAAGTATGTGCCGATTTGCTACCGAAAGTCATGCCACATTGTTCGCATTTAAATTGTGGCTTATTTACAACAGTCGGCTTGCGGTTTATTGCCATTGTGGCAATAGATGTGCTCGCACTGACGGTGTTTAAAGCTAAATTTGTTGTTGTTGCGGGTATTGCACTTTCATATATGCTGGAGGTGTTCGGTTCTGATTTGATATTGGCATGCAAACTAATATTCGATACATTTGCTGTAGTTAGATTCTGTGCGGGTATTTGTGTTGTATTTCTAGTGTTAATACTTGTGTGAGGTAATGGTGTAGATTCTTGTTGTGAATGCTCCATTATTGCAACATTGCTGCAGTGGTTGTAGGCATTCGAAGAGATTTGTTGCAATTGATGATCCTCCTGCGCTAGATGGGTTAAGGGTGACGTTTCGACGTTTGTCAACGTTATCTCAGAAATGGTTGTTGTTGTTGTGGTTTGTAGCGGAGTACAAAGTTGAGCCTGACTGGGCTTCTCTGTTTTAATCACCAGTGGGGTGGACTGGTAATAAACCATTTTATGTTGAATATCTGCAAAGGGAAAAAACAAAACAAAACAAAAGAAATATTAATTGAATGATAAATATAAAATTGTCTAGATATGTAAATCGGCTGATGAAAACTGGCAATAAAAATAATTTTAAAAATAACCCTCCCGCCTATAGGTGAGCTGTTAAAAACCCATGTAAACATCTTGTTGGAGCTCTTTTTTTTAATGTAAATATTTTTTTACTATTATTAGTGAAATTATTGGTCTAAGGTTTACAAATATTCTTTATTATGTTTATCGTATGACCAATAAAAATATGAATTTCCATATAATTAACATTAGATGCCCTAATATGTTATTACGAATTCAAAAACGAAACGCTAACTGTATAAATGATATTGTATATCGAGCCCTATCCGCGAAAAAATTTAAGCGATAATTTTTAAGTATTTTTCTTTTTGATGCAATAATGCTCTTTGAGTATTTAGATGAATTTTTGCATCAAAAATTAGATTTTGAGATTAATTTTTTTCGGTAAAATCTCGGTAAAACACAATGACTAAACCGGGGTATCCTTCCATTTTCACTGTCTTTAGGTAGGTTTTTATTTTAATCCTAATTTTTCATTTTTTTTTTTATAGTCAAAGACCAAGTTTTTCAATAATTAATACTATCAATGTGAATCGGGATTTTTTTTTACAATATTTAAAATTTTCCTTAAAAATTTTTTCGTAATTTTTTTTTTAAATATAGCGGGTTATATAACAAAAAACAAAAAACATATGTATATGCACACATATATGTAAATCAAAGTTTCAAATTTTTTAATTTGAATTTTTAGGAATCTTCTGGGTATGCCGCTTTGTAGCTCATTCAATTTTAGGAAGACTCAAGATTGATTTTTTGAAATTTTTTTTTAAGTTTTGATCTTGGAAACTTTTTTCATTTAACACATACAGTTTATAGGGCAGAAAATTTGGAAAATCGTCAGCACAAACAAACATAGAAATCGATGGGAATTTGAATAAACCCCATCCGTTAAATTAATGTGACCAATAATCCTTCTTTTGGATGAGAAGTGCCATCCGTTTCGATATTTGTCCTTCTGAATTTTTTATTTGAAGTTTTTTGTTTTCATAAAAAAAAATGTCGGACTTGGGCAAATCAAATACAGTCATAACGGAAACGTTGTTTTGAATATATTGCAGAATTATCTGAAGCAAACGCCTCGGCAAAAAATTATTTTCATTGGGGCAGATATTGAATTTTGGGTTAAGATTTTATCTGAAAAAAATTAGAATATTAACCTATGTATGTATTTTTAAATCCTAAAAAAATGTATACAGTTAAAAAACCAAAACGTTGAAATTCATAAAAGATGAGCAGAAATTAGTGCTTGATTTTTTGAATATTTTTTATCATTTTTTTTTTAGAATATGCACATTACGGTGCATCACTTCCCATAGAAAAAGAATCGGTACTGTTTTTCCACCGGAATTATTCTAAGACATCAATCAAAGTATTTCGTATTGCCCTATAATATAAAGATTTAAGTGAGCTCGACCGATTTGAAATTACTTCCATTTTTGGGGGTTTTAAAAAATTATTATTTATTCATGAAAAACTCTATTTTTGGAGATATTTTTAAATCGAACCAGCTTATGTAAATCTTAATATTTTTCGAAATATTTTAGCGGAGGACTTAAAAAATAATTAATTTGATAATTACGCAGGTAAAACCGCTACCTTTTTTGATGACACACCCTAATGTGCATATGTACATTTTTATCCTGAACCCACGTTTTTTTTTTTTTAGAAAAAAAAGTTTGTAGTACTAAAATTTCAAATAAATGTCAAAAATGAACGGGCATTTTTTGACGTATCACACTTGTAAATTTGTATGCTAAAATTGGAAAAGTTAAAAAACTGCATACCCAGAAGATCTCTAAAAAATTCAAATTAATAAGTTTGAAATTTTGATGAAAAACTTTGAACTTTTCATAAAATTGTTACAAAGCATAATTTTGATTAAATATGGTTTTTATTATACTACTAACCAAGGTTTTATACAAAATTAACGAAAAAACTGATCGTGAAAAACATTTTAAATATTGTAAAAAAAATCAACGTGGTCAGTTATTGAAGTCACTGTGCCCACACATACTAAATATCCCTATAGCAGTACTTTCACTTTCACTCCCAACCCTTACGCCAAAATACGCATACCAAATAAATATGAATACACACTCACTTTCGTATGGATGTATGGATGTACATATGTGTGTATTTTACTGTGACACGGCCACCATCAACAATATCTAAATGAAACCATGGTTTGCAACACCAGGAAAAACTACAGCAATAACAATACGACAGTTTAGTAACCTACATACATATAGACACACATCTACATATACGAGTACGAATGCCAGTCGGCGATTGTCAAGTTGGAAAATATGCCGATTTGAGCGAGTGGAAAAGCAACCCTCATTAAAAAAAAAAAAAAAACAAACAAAAGCAGTCACCCTCTCTCAACCCACTCATGAGTGTGGTGGTGGTATCAGTAGTGTGAGTGAACAGTTGAAGATGCCGAGAATTTCTTTGCACTTTCTCAAAAAGCTTCGACGTTTTTTTTAAGGGGCCTTTTCTTCTTCTCTAGTTTTAATGGCTAGCGGAAGTCATTGTGTTGGAAAGAAGGTACATAACATATATGGTACTTACATATTATGGTAAAATTAAAAACTGGAATAAGAGAATTTTTGACGTTGTTAGAGCGAAATGTAACAAGAATATTTTTTATTCGAAGATCGCGTGAGTATGTCAAATACTTCAAATAAACAAAAAAAAAAACACACCCTACATGCACTACATTTGGTAATATGAACTCAAGCGGTGTGAGGATTTTCATTTTCGCCGGCTTAGACGCATTGTTGTTGGTAAATAAAGAAAATTTACAATACGGAAAGCGTAGATCCGTATCTAAGTAAATATACATATAAGACTTTTAGTCAGCATCTTTAATTTATAATGTAAAAAACTCGCTCAGAGCTTTGAATTCGCGCTGTTTTTTTGTTTGACTTCACTAACAAAAAATTGAGTGCAATACGTAGTGTAATTAGTGTAATTTTATAACTTCGTCAAGCTATGTGAACGCACCTTTATTAGCGTCAGCATTATTTGGCTTGTTTAACTGTCTTTTGCTAACAGCCTTCAGAGTGTTAGCGGGTGTTTTTTTTGTAGGCGTAATTTTCATTAATTCTGTGCCTGATTTGGAGAGCACATCTTTAATCCAGTTCGGTTTCGAACGCCAATTTCTGCCAGCGGTCCCACGTTCAGACATTTTTTTTTTTCGTTTAGCTTGGTAAATTGTTTAATTATTTCAAAAGAATTTATATTAATTTGTTTTGAATATGTTTTTTTTTTTGTTTTTACGATTCACGTTCAGACATTTTTTGTGTGTTTAGTTTGGTGAAATGTTTAATTATTTAAAAAAATGTATATTTATTTTTTTTATAATTTCTTTATTTGCGACATTAGTTTATACGATTCATACGATATTTTTGTTTAGCTTGTTAAATTGTTTAGAATTCAATAGCAAAAATGTTTGAATATTTTTTTTTTGCTACATTTGTTTATACGATAATTCACACCAACAGTCTTTAGAATCAGTCATATTTGTTAGAAAATGGCTTAAATCAGTCATACTTTTTTTTGCGATCAGTCTCGGTGGTGTGTGGAGGTAATTTATGTTCTTTTTGTGTTTTATTTAAACTACATATTTAGTTTGTATTGCACGACGTTTAATTTGTTCATTTCGTTTTTTTTTTATTCTAGGCAATTAGTTGCGTTTTTTGCAATTAGAAAATTTTTATTTCGATTAAATTTTTTGTTCTTTCTTAAGACTTGGTTGGCGTTATAAAATGTTCGATTTCTGAATACCAAAAAGTACCAGCGTTTTTTCTTTATTGCTTTGATTGTTGAAAAACTTAACTTTAACTTAATTACAGCTACATATATTATATCTAGTGTTTCTTGTGTTTTGCATTTATTTTTAAAAACATAGTAGATTCAGACTACAATTCTGGTTTTCTTGACACATTTCGTTTTGAATATATGTTTTTTGAAAATTTTCAACACTTTTTTTAAAGCTCTTTGGTCCGCAGCTGAGCTACTCGTACAGCTGTCGTTTCGTTTATTCATTTTCATTTTTTTAAACGATTTTAATATGTTGTTTATATGAGAATTTGGCTTTTGTTCTTTAGTAGATGCCATTGCAGTATATTTTTTAGTTTTTTTTTTCAAAATGGAGTGTCAACTAAAAAAAAAAACTGTCGTCGCCTTATTCACAATTAAATTGTTGCGTTTAACTTCTTCTGCTGTTTCATTTTTTTTTTTTTTTTGTTCTTGTGCAGCACTTTCAATTGCTACTTGTCTTCCATTTTTTATTTTCCGTGAATGCCAAGTTCAACGTTAGATAGTGTGTCGCGGACTGGTGGGTGAGTAGACGAGAATTATGCTTCCTACCACCATACTGCACCCATAGAGAGCTGCCACCACTGCCGCCTGCCTTTTACATTTTCTATGTGGCATGTATTGCTCGTAAAACGCATTGAAAAGAACGGTAAATATGCGTACGCAATATGTGATACAAGAGAAGAGTTTCCCCCAAAATTCTAAGCATAAAAGAAAATCCCAACATGTTTGGAATTAAGTGGAAAAAAGCTACGCATTTTACTTTTACCGACATTTCTCTATGCAAGTTCTTAATACGCATATATGTCGATATATCTCTGTGTGTGTGTAAAATTATCTAATCGCGGTCGAGGCTAAACATTACATTGTGCGTGAGAGGAGAAGTTCTTACAAACCATTTTTACATACATATGTATGTATGTATGTACATATGTAATTATGTATGTTTGAGTGTTTGTATGAATGTATGTATGTATCTGTAAATGTGTGCTGTATTTGGGGAAAACACTCAAACACAAAAGCTTTTCCGACCCAAAATGCTTAAATTGAGCGTACACATACAAATTCTTATATATGTACATACATACATACATACATATGTACATACATATACATATGTATATGTGAATGTAAATAAAATGTGTACACTAAAAGAGTGGTTGAATGCGGCATGCGATCATTTTCTCGCTCCCTACAACACTTCTGGTTTATAATATCTGCCGCCAAAGTCTAGTTAGATTTCAATAACGTAATCATGTACCTAGTTCCAAAATTTGTAGACGTAACAAACAAAAAAACATGAAGAGAATGCGTAGTAATTATAGTACATTCACTTATTACAGTTATGTGAAAAAGATATGGTCACGACATTTTGCCCAGTTTCGGCTATACTTCTGTTATTTGTTTTAACTTTATTATAATTTTTTTTTATAAAAGTCTAGCTCGTTATATAACAAATACCATATAAATCCATATTTGCATCCTTGTAGAATTTTAGCAAAATTTTTAGTGATATTTTAAGTACACAGTTTCATTGCCCATTCAAAATTTTGTTATAGTAAAGTATTGTTGATTTTTGTTAAATTTTTTGTTGCTGACTTTGTGATGTATTTGCTTTCATACAAAGTGTGTTCCAACATTTTTTGTATGGAAGAAAATCGTAAAAAAAAATATCTCTAATAAAAAATTTATTTTACTAAAATTTACAGGGCACACTTAGAATTAAAAAAAATCTTATAAATTATTATTATTATTATTATTATTATTATTATTATTATATATTAGAAAAGTAGTGACAATCCACCACTCTACCTAGGGATGGAGCGCTAGTGCAAGCCACCATCAGCTCGCTGATTATTATTATTATTGTTATAGTTTTTTTTTTTTTTTTAATAGGTTGCGACTATTGATATTAGAAAATTAGTAGGAAAATAATATTACATTAAAAGCAAGCTAGTAGATAGTTAACTCTAGCTTAACTTCCTAAGCCCAGATAACTTAAGGTACTTGTTGATATTCATGATGGATTCGGTGTCGAAGCTTTTCAACGCACTGGAATGAGTTTTGTTACTGAAGATGTTGACTCTTATTGTTGACAGTTGCTGACAGGTATCGAGAAGATGAATTACCGAGATTGCAGCGCTGCTACAAAAGGGGCACTGTGAGGGCTGAATACCCTTAAGAAGATGATTGTGTGTCGCTATCGTATGACCAATTCGTAGCCGGGAGAAGTACTTAAGATCGTTACAATTTATTCCTCTAGGGAAAAACGGGGATTGTCTTTGCGTGTTTATGGTTTATAGTTTGGTTTTGCTCATATGTGTTTCCGACAACCTATAAAGGTCTTCTTTAAGCATAACGTTTAGTGTAATAAGTGGTTGGTTTGCCGCTAGTTTAGCTCTTTCGTCTGCGGCTTCGTTGCCAGGTATCGATCTTATAAATAAAAACGCCATTTGCGTATAGACTCGAAAATTGCTGAACCGATCGAGTTTCAATTTATAGGATGTGCTTGCAGTGTTGTCTATTGTGCAAAGGAAAAATAAAAATTACGATAGGTGGCGTTGGGGTCGAGATACATATTTCTAAACACCGTTTTTACAGTTTTTAAAATATAAATATTTTATTTAAAAATTGGGCCAATAGGCGGCGCTGGGTCCAGTATATCTCTCAAAACGGCAATTACAACCAGGGAACGTTATAATTTGTATAAAAAAAATATGATTTAATCGTTATTTTGTGATTTTAAATTTTTCGATGCAATCGATTAAAAATAATCATTATTCTTGGATTCATAATTTTTCGATCATAATAAACTCAAAAAACTTTGACATAATACGATTTGATGACGGAAAATCGTTCCAATATACATACATATATAATAGGATTTATGTTTAATGATCGAATAAAAAAAATCACGAAATAACGATTATGCAATGATTTAAAATAAAAAATATTCTAAATCAAAATACAGCCAGATTTACATGTGACATAAGGATTAGATTATACGAGTTTTCTTTTAAACGAATTTTTCTCAAAGATTTTTTATTAAAAAAAAATCCAAATATAGATTATTTTTAGTCCCGGTTTACAGTTGAACTTAATTCATGTATGTAGCTTTGTCGACTAACTTGACTTGTAGAATCTGCTATGACGAGCTAGAACTGTTAGGCATCAAGTAATATATAACTGCCCTCTACAATGCACGATTTTTAAATAACCTGAGCGTAGCTGCCGGAGCGGAAATACGACGCAGATATTTTTTTTTTTTAGTTTTAGAAAATTTTGGAGTATTCTATTAGTTTTATGGCATTATTACATTTTAGTGTAGCGAAAGTCTGAAGACGCTCAAAAAAATTCACGTTGATTTCTGGCAATTTATTTTTTTTTTGCTGTTGGTGTTGTGGCTTTTCTTCAATATATGTATAAAAAAAAAATGTTGTTAATGCGTTATATGGAAGAAAACGAGCGAGCAACACCAAAAATTAAATGGACTACAGAAATAAGTACCTGGTACTTAAATATTCGTATTATTAGGTTAGAAATTTTAATGACAATTTTTTGAAATTTATAAAATTTTTGTGAATTTTGTAAACGAAAAATTTAATATGGTTTATGCTATAGAATTTAAAATATATATATTTTTTAATATAAAATACATTTTTTTTAATTGTAATTAAAAGTAAAATAGAAGGTACTTAAATTGTCAAAAAATTTTGAATTCGCCGCGCTCCTCTTTTTGTGTACTGGTGGAAGAAAAAATAGACGTATTGATAAGTTTTGACAATTATTATTATTTGCTTTATTTAATTTTAATCGTAAATCAAAGTCTCAAACCTTGTGCAAAACTTAAAAATATTCCAAACGGTGCATCGAATTTTCAAATTTTGTAATCAGAACTTTTGTAAAAATTTTCAAGCATGGAATTTTAAGAATTTGTAATATATATGTACATATAAAATGCAATTTTAAAGTAAAACCCATTTATTTTTTGTTATTTTTTTATGGCGTACAGTAGTTTTTTAAAACAATTTATTTTAACTGCACATAAGGAGATGACATTAGAAGCATTATAAATAAGGCATTGAGTAAACAGCGCTTATTATGTACTTGTAAATAGATATGTATGTATGTACGTATGGAAGAACTAAAATTAAAATGAAGTTTCATACAGCCTAAATTAAGTGAGTCTAGATCTAAAAGATCATTGTACCAATATAATGTAAATATGTATGTACATCCAAACATCGTGGATCTGTGCTTTTTTTATTATTACTTCTTTACACCAAACTTCATTTTCAGTACACGCATATGTACATACATACATATGTATATTTTACATTGCTACAACTTATGTACATATGTATGTATATGCAGATGTATTTACATACCCACTAACTATAAGCTTTTTTTTTATATATATCAATTGTGATATTTAACAATATGTATTGTAAAAAGTAGCACAAAAGTTCATTAACTTTTCGGAATACAAAACAAAAAAGAAGATAATCAAAAGGAAAACTGAAAATTTTTGAAAAAATATAGTGGTCATGAAATCATGATTGGGCGCAACTTAATTTTCGATGGCCGGTCGGTCGTTGTACTCATGCACATTGTACATTTACATACACACATACATACATACATACATACTATATACATATTTATAGCGGTGTCGGCTATAAATTAAAGATTGGTAAGTTTGTGAGTAGTTTAGCTTTAGCGATTTCCACACAAATGTATCGAGATTAGGGTGGCAGGCTTTTCTTTTAAACTGTCGGAATAGAAAGTGTTCGAATATTTACTGAAGAAAAAAATCCAAAATGTTGAAGTGCCAAAAATGGCAAGGGATGAAGACAAAGCTTGTTGCCAAATTTATCATCGTGTACCTTGTAAGAAGAAAAAAAAACAAAAAACACAACGGAAAAATCCTTTCCGTTCCAAAATCCAAGGGCTTTAAAAGTAAACATAGTAAAATATTTTTTTTTGCAGAGTGAAACGGATGTAAGCGAATTATTTACACGAAAAAAAAATGGAAATTTTCGTTATATAGGTACTATGTACAGTGCCGAAAAAGTATTGACACAATAATTTGATATTATTCACAACATTTTTTTTTTGTCGAAATATAACTTATTCTAAAAAAACACCATATAAATATAGATTTCAAACTTTGTACAGAACTCAGCAAAATTCAGCAAAATTATTAAAATTTCCAAGCTTTTATCAGAATCATTTTAAAAAAATTTAATTTTTCTTTTCACTTTATATTTTTTTTATTTTATTGTTGTATAGTGGTGAAAAAAATATTTTTTATATTATTCACAATCTTTTTCGTTAATTTCGTTCGAAATATGTATAACTCTTTCTATAAAAAACACCATATAAATCCAAATTTCAAACTTTGTACAAAATTCAGCTAAATTTGTTTAATTATCAAAATTTCAAGCTTTTTAATTAGAACCATTTACAAAAAAGAATTATTTGTCTTAAATTTTCGTTACATGTACAGATGCGCAAAGAAATATTGGTACAGTAATTTTGTGTACATCATTCATTAATTTGTTAACTAAATATATCTTATTCTATGAAAAAAAACCTTATAAATTCAATTTTCAAACTTTATACAAAATTCAGCACATTAAAAAAATGTCAAACTTTATTCAGATTTTGTAGAAAAATTTCGGGAATGCAGTTTTTTTGTGACCATTTAATTTTAGTGCAAACAAAGTGCAAATTTGAATGTATGAACGAATAATTGAATGTGCTTCAAAATTGAATATCCGAAATTTGTCTAAAAATTCTGATTAACCATTTTGAAATGTTGACGTTTTTTTTTTAATTTGCTGAATTTTGTACAAAATTTTAAATTAAGGAAAATTAATTAGAACATTTTTTTCATGTGTTGTTATATGGCAGAAAAGGCGTTAATCCGTCGGCAAAAAAAGTATCAAAAATCAATAAGCAACCTAAACTTTATTATAATAAAATTGAATGGGAATCCAAGAGCATTCTCAAAATTTGAATTAAAAAGTTAGAAATATTCAGGATTTTTTTTTTTGAATTTTTATCAATTTCCTTGAAAGTTTAAAACTTTGAATAACATGCTTCTTTGTTGAAGAATTACCTATGTATATTTTTATTTTATAATGTGGGAAGACAAAATTGTTGAACTTATTATTTATTTTATATATTTTGCTATTATTTCCATGAACACAGGTATACTTGAATCACAACTTTACTTTATAACAGCAAAATATTTACGCTATTTCAAAAGCATCTTTTTCGTTTTTCGCATAGTCTGCCTGCAAAAATCAGTTTAGAGCGTCAAAGCTTTATTGAAGCCGTATTTCCCTCGAGGATTTTTCCATGGCTAAAAAACTCCGTTGGAATTTTCGAAGGTAAATAAAAAAAAAATATTTTTAAATTAAATTTTGAAATAATAAATTGTGTGTCTTGCAGAAAATATCCATTGCGGCTTTCGGAGAATTCGCAATTCGTGTGAAAAAGTTCCTTCGCATACAAGCTACCCACATCTGTTAAAAGCGAGAGGACTTTTGATAAAGCGAAACAAATTATTACACAGCGCAGTGAGGATTTCGAAAATGGGCATGTAAATAAAACAATTATCTTTTTAATTAGAAGCAACTAAAACAGACATGTTTGCAGAAATGTAGACTACACTGTGCGAATAAGCCCCGTAAAGACTAGCTCGAATTTTTGTATGGCCCACTCAAATTTCCATTGGTCGGCCAAAGGTATTTTCAAAAATGTGGAAAAAATTATTAAAATATATATACATACGTATGTCCGAGGAAAATTATAGGAATATAAGTATGTCAGTAAAATTTCAGGGAAAATATAAAATATTCGTTTAACATTTTAACACATTAGATGCCACCTAAACGTATCGTTTTGTCGCTTGCTTCAATAAAACCCTTAAAAAACACACATTTTGAGAGTGGTTAGAGGATTAAAATGTTCTAGAAAATTATTATTTAGAAATTTTACTAGAGGTTCTTCTCAGACAAAATCTTTATACAAAGAATTTAAAAGTCCAAATATGCATCATTTATTTATGATATAATTTTTCTCCATTTACATTGCAAGCTAATAGAGCTGTTTTCTGATTTTTATTTGAAACTATTTGTTATTTTATTTCATGTAGAGTTCGGTTTTATTCACACACATATTTTGTCTTAAGAAGAACCCAAGTAAAATTGTTGCAAGAATAGTTTTCTAAAATATTTTCTTGCTCCGATTTTGTTTATTTTTTGCTTGAAGTAACTAAGAGTCAAATCGACATGAAGATATTTACCGAGTAATTTTACCGTATATGCCTTAACCTTTGATTTCGCTGGAACTTATACATATAGATTCTATTTAATAATTTCTACCACTTTTTTTGAAAACACCTTGGGTCGAGGCATAGAGACTTTAGTAGGCATACAAAAAAAATTCGAGCTAACTTTTACAAATCCTATTGTGGATTTACCCTTGGAAATACTACAGAAAATACTGAATGAAATCCGATCCGCGAACGATCGATGGTGCGTTAGCTCTATGCGCCTTCAGATAAGTTTCTGTAATTCGGACAAATCGTTAATTCGAAAAACACCTTGGCTCTAATTACGCTACTGTGTCAAGAATTCAAAAGCTTTTTTTTTTTTTAATATTTTAAACCCATCGCGAAGGAAAACTTTAGTAGGCATAAAAAAAAATTCGAGCTAACTTTTACAAACCCTATTGGGGATTTACCCTTGGAAATACTACAGAAAATACTGAATGAAATCCGATCCGCGAACGATCGATGGTGCGTTAGCTCTATGCGCCTTCAGATAGGTTTCTGTAATTCGGACAAATCGTTAATTCGAAAAACACCTTGGCTCTAATTACGCTACTGTGTCAAGAATTCAAAAGCTTTTTTTTTTTTAATATTTTAAACCCATCGCGAAGGAAAACTTTAGTAGGCATAAAAAAAAATTCGAGCTAACTTTTACAAACCCTATTGGGGATTAACCCTTGGAAATACTACAGAAAATACTGAATGAAATCCGATCCGCGAACGATCGATGGTACGTTAGCTCTATGCGCCTTCAGATAGGTTTCTGTAATTCGGACAAATCGTTAATTCGAAAAACACCTTGGCTCTAATTACGCTACTGTGTCAAGAATTCAAAAGCTTTTTTTTTTTTTAATATTTTAAACCCATCGCGAAGGAAAACTTTAGTAGGCATAAAAAAAAATTCGAGCTAACTTTTACAAACCCTATTGGGGATTAACCCTTGGAAATACTACAGAAAATACTGAATGAAATCCGATCCGCGAACGATCGATGGTACGTTAGCTCTATGCGCCTTCAGATAGGTTTCTGTAATTCGGACAAATCGTTAATTCGAAAAACACCTTGGCTCTAATTACGCTACTGTGTCAAGAATTCAAAAGCTTTTTTTTTTTTAAATATTTTAAACCCATCGCGAAGGAAAACTTTAGTAGGCATACAAAAAAATTCGAGCTAACTTTTACAAACCCTATTGGGGATTAACCCTTGGAAATACTACAAAAAATACTGAATGAAATCCGATCCGCGAACGATCGATGGTACGTTAGCTCTATGCGCCTTCAGATAGGTTTCTGTAATTCGGACAAATCGTTGATTCGAAAAACACCTTGGCTCTAATTACGCTACTGTGTCAAGAATTCAAAAGCTTTTTTTTTTAATATTTAAAACGCATCACGAAGGTAAATTACTGTCACCCTAATGCATTTACCGATGCGTATGTTTGTATGAATGTGTGACCTTATACTCACGGCATTTGTGTAAGTTTTGGTTACATGTGTGGGTATGTATGTATGTATGTATTTATGTTTTTTTTTATATGATCGTGCCCATGTGCTGCGTAATGCTATTACCTGTGATCTAGAGTAAAATCGTTAATGGTACCGTTACTTTGTTGGGATAGCTCAGTAAAAACCGGCTGATAGCTGACGCTTTTGTGCGCACCTGAAACATAAATACATACATACATACATATGTACATAAATACATAAGTAGGTGCATTTGTATGCACCATGTAGTATGTATTACTTATCTCCACTTTTATTTACAGTTCTTTTCTTTCAGAAAGCGCCGAAATAATTTTTGAAATTTGGAGTTGTATACACTGCATACAGATACACACATACTTATGTACATACAATACATACATGAACATGCATTAAAATGTATTTTGACTTTGCGGGGTCAGCCGCCAACTATTCACTGCCATCAGACCTCTGGACGTACACAAACTACTAGTTGTGATTATCGCGTCGCCTTCATCTTTGCTCTTCAACTTGGGGTCAATGAACATTTGAAAACTTTGTGTAGTGAATACACGCAACAAACATAAATAGCTAAATAATAAAGTAAGTATGTATGTATGTACATTTGTAAAATAGATAGATAGTATGTACTATGTACTCTTGTACATGTGAAAGCTCTTTCTATTTTAGGCGTCATACATAGCAAGATGTTTTTGTTTAGCTTTTCCCCTTGTGGATCTCACAGTCAAAGGGGTTTTGTATGCGGAAGCTTTTTATTAATTTTTTTTCTAAGCGTGAGCTGCCCGTAAATTTAAGAATATTACATTATTTCGAGTTAGGTGAAAAACATACAATATTGACAAATTTTCTCTAATTTACTTTTCCTGTATTTAAATTTCCCTAACTTTTTAATTAAAGTACAGCTCATTCTCTAACAAAAACCATATAAACCCAAGTTTCAAACTTTATGGTAATTTAACAAATTTTCATACAAATTCAAAATTTAAAAAAAAAATCGGTTATGCAGTTTTTATTACAATAAGTTCAATAAAGTTCAACTTTACCTTTTACATACCTTTCATGTTTGACATTTTTTTTTAATTTTGGGTATTTGAATTTTTTTTTCGCTTAACGCATGTATGTACATATGTACATAGTACATAGTTTATATGGCAGAAAATGCTTAATACCGTCGCAAAAAAAAAGAAAAATATTCGAAATCAACGGAAATTTATACAATATCGATCCCGTTGTATGGAAAAATGTGCGTAGGTCCAAAATTAAAAAATTTTGAAAAATCATTAAAATTTAAGTTTTAAAACATTGTTTACAAAGTTACAAATTTTCGTGGCATACGTGGGTTAAAAATATTGTGAAAAATGCCCTTTACATTTTAACTTAATAATCATAATTTCGAAAATTATAGAAATTTGACAGGAACTTCACCCAACCTTCATATAACGGGAATTTTTTTTTTCAAATTTTATACACAAGATTGGATTAAAGAACGAAAGACGTGGAATCAGAAATTTTGTAAAATGCGTGACGCACCACCTACTTTTGTACAAAAACTACACCCACCTCTTATACAACGGTAATTTACAACAGGTACTGTTTAATTAAAAAAAAAAAAAATAACATGTTTCTAGTATTTAAAGTTTGGTGCATCCAAAATCTGACTCTTCCCTACTTACTGAGGCTATCTACATACATACATACATACATACATATGTTCCTCGTATGGCGTAGACGTGGGTGAATAGTTTTTTTAGGTAGTCTTGTCTTAGGTAGTCTAGAGAAGATATTTTGTTAATTATATTTAGAATTGTTAAATTGTTCTCTTTATAAGTCCTCCCTTCTACTAAAACTAAATTTCCGCCGCATTGTTGGCGATACTAAGTTTGTTCAAAAACTTGGTGTACCAGATTTCGTAATTAGGCATCGTCTAGAAAATCTATTTTTTTGTTCGTTGCAAATTAAAAACAAAAAAATGGGAAAATGCATTGGTTTGAAAATTGTTAGGTAATGAAATTCAAAACTTATGCACGGGACATTGAATCAAAAAATCGCTGCGCTATAAACCATGCGTATGTATATTTTGTTATTATTTGCCCCTTTGCATATGCGCCCAGAAAACGCATTTCAGTTTCGGTCACATATAACAGGTGGCAACCCTCTGACAAATTTAGGTATGCTCCATCGAACAGTTTGACACTTACATTTTATTTAAGGTGGCAACTCCGTTTAAAATATTCCTATATACTTTCTCCTAACGAAACGCATGGTTTGACACCAATATTTTACTATTTCGTATAACTTGTGTCTACTTTAATTAAACTCAACTTTTCAAGCAGGTGGCAACCTTCTTCAAAATATAGCCAACTATAAACGTTCTCTTAAGTGAATCGAACAGTTTGGTGCCCATATTTTTTTCATATTCATATACATACATAGCTTGTGTATATTTTAATTAAATTTGACTTTTCAAGCGGGTGGCAACCCTCTTCCAAGCATAAAATATACTTTAGGACATATTCTTATGCCTAACAAACACCGACCACAAACATCGTGACACGATATAAGATGTACATATGTATGTACATATGTGTATACGTAACAGAATTAAAATTTACATTTATTTTGGTAACATGATTTTTTTAGGTTATGGTAAAAAATCAACTTTTTGTTGCGGCAACACTAGTTTCTACGTATAACATATGTATGTATGTACATGTATCTAGTATGTACATATGTAGGTACACTTGCCCACATGTGCCTCCTTTCGTACCCACTTCGCTGCCTGTCTACGTCTACGTAGCACGTTTTACTTCGTGTGCATTTCGTGCACTTCGTTTTCGGAAAACTCTCACATTGCCTCCAAGAGGGTAAAATGCATTGGCAGTAAAACCGACTGCATTTTAAGTAGCGTGCAGTTGAAAACCATTGCACTGCCTCCACGTGTAGTTCAAGTTCAAAGCTGTTTATTCGCCAACGTCGCGACGTTGCGAACTTGCGTTTTTTTTTTCGTTTTTGCACAGCTCGATTTGTTTAACGAGGCTTTGTTGTTGAGTCGCTCGCTTGACGTCAACGTCAACGGCTCTGCGCTTTAGTCTGATGAGAAAGTTTGCAGCGACAATGTCGTCAACTGTATCTGTATGTGGCAGTCGTTCGTCGTTTATACAGAACGAGGGAGCAGTAGATACGTACATACATATGTAGATACACATACACACACCCACACACACAGATACTATGTGTTTATGAAAAAGTATCTACAAGTTTGCAAAACGAAATCGACATTTTCGCGATTAAATTGAGCTCTGTTTAAATTAAAATGACAATATTTCTGGCATCCATATCATTCATTATTGTAATTTTTTTTTTAACTTCGAACGGCACAACGATCGTTTTTAGACGGCATTTGTTTCTAAGCTTAACTGCGACTGTCGCTCTGCTAGACTAGTTTTAATTCTAAATTTGTCAGCTTGTAAATGGTTTATTGTTTTTAAGCAGTAAATTTCACTTTTTATAGGTTAATGGCCCTCAAATATATTTTATGCATTCGATATCGAAGAACTCATACAAAAATTTTCATTTTTAGTTACGTTTTCAACACTGTCCAGTTCATAAAAAACTCAAATTTGAATATTCGTTTGGATAACAAAAACCTTTGCCTCCAGACACCTTAATATGAATGTAGTATGTACATATGTATGTACAGTGTGTGTTTACAAAAAATAATCGCAAAATGTATTGACAAGTTTTGAACATTTTGCCCGTTTAATTTAATTTTTGTTACATTTTATAGAAGTATAAATAATTCTTTAACCAACACCATGTAAAGAAAATATATGGACGTCCGGATTTTTAGACCATGTTTGAGTTGCAGTGTAACAAATTTAACAAATTATCAAACTTTTTAACCCGAATTTTTAGATAATTTTTGAGATTGCAATTAAAAATTTCATAAAAACTGCATACTTTTTTATCCGAATTTTTAGACCATTTTTGAGTAACAAATTTAAACGAAATGTCATAGAAATTTCAAACTTTTTAGTCCGAGTTTTTATATAGCTTTTGAGTATGCTGTTGAACAAATTAAACAAAGCAATTTCATAAGGACTTCAAACTTTATATTCCGAACTTCTAGATCATTTTAGAATATGTATTGTAGTATAAAAATTTCAAACCTTTTAATCCGAAATTTTAGATAATTATGGGTATGCAGTATAACAAATTAAAAAAAAAATCATAAAAACGTCAAACTTTCAATCTGAGATCTTAGACCATAACAGCAAATTAAAAAAAAAAATCATGAAAACTTCAAACTTTATTCCGAATTTTTAGATAATTTTTGATTATGCAATTTTTGATTTGGTGTGTGTGAAAGACAATGCTGAACACCGTCAGAAAAAAAATTATCAAAAATCAACAAGAATCTCTAGCTACTTGAAACATACTATACTTTCAGTGCACAGTGCAGTAAAAATAAATGGGGTGCTAACCTGCATACTCGAAAGTTTTCTAAAGATTCGGATTAAAACTTGATATGTATGTGTATGAAATTTAAAAAAAAAATCGAGTTAAAAAGTTTTTTTTTTTTAATTTGTTGCATTTTTTTAATTTTCTAAAAATTCGGATTAAAAAGATTGAATTTTTTTTAAATTTGTTGTTGCATACCTACTCGAAAACGGTCAAAAATCAAATTTTAATGAAGTTTTTTTCATAAATTTGTCGAGTATTTATAAATATTCTAGACAGTTTCAAACTTCGACTGACATGGAGTTTGTTATAGAATTATTTATATTTTTATATAAAATAATACAAACTTAATAAGTAAAGACAAAATTGTCAAAACGTTTCAATACAATTTGCTGTTATTTTTATGAACATTGGTGTGCGAATGTATGTACATATGTGTTTCCAGAAGCGTAATTATTTTTTAAAAAAATTTGGCATACATACATTTGTACATATGTAGTATATACACATCTCTATGCATGTACTAAGTATGTGTGTAGGTACTTATCTTGCTTTGCTATGTAGATATGCAGATATGCAAAAAAACAACAACAAAAAAACTTGCGTTTCTCTGCGTGCTATTCGTTAACAATTGAGCTACCACAACCTCTTTTCTAGTAGGGGTCAACGAACGGCATAACGAAAATTCGGCAAATAAAGAACGGTATGAGTATACCAAATGAATAAATGTACAAAATGCTTGTATTTTCAAAAGCACATTTATTTATAGGAGGTGCTTTGAAAGAGTGCGGCCTCCGTCGCTTAATGTTTCGATGTGGTGAAAAAGACACATACATACATATGTACATATGTACGTAGGTGAAGTGCTATTGTTGGATATTTTTGAGAAAAGTCAATGTCGTTCCGATCACAATATTCGGACTAATAAAGATATTAATTATCTTTTCGATATCTAAATTATTGCACTTATTACATACGACCACCTCAAATGTGGTAGTTTTTGAACAACTTAAATTAACACGAGCAGAGTGGCTAGACGGTAAGACCGCTCCCAATACAAGAATTGTGGGATTTATTGAAGTGGGCGGTGCCACGCACTTTTTCCAAAACAAATTTCACCCACTGCCAAGCCTGTATACGAAATTTGAGAAAATTATCTTTTATAGGTACCAGTGATCGGAAATAATAAATAGCTTTTTTCGAAATTTCAATTCAAAAATTTAAGCCGAAAAACACGGGTTCAAAGAAAGTTCCATACATTCTTAAAAAAGTTTTGGCTAGCAGTCATGAAATTTAGATTAATCTGTGTATTTTTGGTGGCCAACCAATAAAAATAAAACTTTCTGGGAAGCTAATAAGATTTGCCTGAATTTTTAAAACTTTCAAGATAATTTCATGAGAAAGCAATATGTGAGATATTTTTTTTTTTGGAAAATGGGAGACACCGCCTACTTTAGAGCAAATAAATCTCTATATATTTGAAACTATTTTATAAAACTCTACCAAATTTTGTGTACACATTTGAATTTCAACTCAGCAGTAAGCACAATTTCGAAAAATATAAAAATCAATATTTTCGAAAAGGGGCATGGTACTTCCCACTTTAGAACAATAAGGTATATCGCCGAAACTACATATCAAACTCTACAAAACTTGGTACACACTTTTCATTTCAGCTCTGTAAGCGTAATCTCGAAAATTATAGAAATCGTAGCAAAAACTACGCCAATCTCTCATATAAAGGCATTTACAAAAATTAAAATATTCGCTTAAATTTGGTATGAGGATTTTTTTGGGAGAAAATACTTAATAATCAAAATTTTGGAAAATGGGCGTGGTGGTGCTAACTTTGAAACAAATATGTAGGTGTTTCTCCGAAACTACTTTATAAAACTCTACCAAATTTGGTTCACCCGAAATTAGATTCTTCTTTACTTATTTAAATTTAATTTCCCATGCATTTGTAATGAGCAAAAATATGTACATCTTAGAATATACCAATTTTTATTTTTTAAGATTAGCATATAATTTTTATGAGGAACATATACGTGATTTTTTGGAATTTTTCATAAAAAGAAAAACGTTGAGAATGTGAAGAATGTGAAGAATATAAATCATAAAAAAGACCACGCAACAGGTATCGCGATTTTGGCATTTAAACTCTAAAGTCTAAAGGCGCATCTTATAAATCATTCCGTAATAAAATTGCACGTGTTATTAAGGTAAATTTTCTAGTTTTATAACAGCTGCAAGGGATCATAAATAGCATTTAAACAAAATGTATGACTACCCAGCGATTTTATTTTTTTGGGAAGTTTGATTATTTTATTATTGACTTTAAATGGGGATTCGCGAAATGTCGCGTTGTAGTCGCTACCAACATTTTTGATGGGTATCTACATAAAATTTTCGAGAAGTAGGCTTTCTCCACATTTTTATTTACTAGTATGTGGAGTAATGCACATTCTGAATATCAGTGGTTTAATTTGGCAGGCAAATGGAGTATATTTTTAGTTTTTTTTTTAACAATCCATAAAAATAGCAAACACACTTTTAATGAGCGTAAATTAACTTAAATCAAATAAATAACATATCGTAAAAACCGTTTGTTTACTACTACTCTCAATAAACTACGCGTATCAGCAATTTTTCTAAAACAAGAATCTTGCTCGCACTCCAAAGGTATTTCTTTTACGTTATGATTATCATCACAGATATGACCAAAATAATTGTTGACATTTGGTACGTGAGCCAACGCACAAGAACACTTTTAAGTCATGTACAGCTGCGAGTATTAAAATAGTAGCGCAATGTGTTGAGAAGTTTCGACTATGCATTTGTCTTCATATAATTATTGCTAAAAATGTACTAGTTGATAATACAAAAAAAAAATAATAATATAAAATCAAAATTTCAAAAGAATTTGTGATATAGCCAAATTCAAATTTTTCAAAAAATTGAGTAAAAATCAACAACTATTCACCTAAATTTTAATTTTTAAATATTTTTTATAATTTTTTTGCGCATTTTACTCCATATGAGGATGTTGAATCACTTGAGACATGAACTTTATTATACTAAAACTGAATTGAATACAATGCTGCTTACTGAAATATTTTTAAAAACTCTGACTGCAAAATCTGATAAAAACTAGTGGAATTTTTAAAAATTTAAAATTTGATTTACATTTTTTTTTGTAACAAAAGCTATATTTTTAGCAAAAAATTAGTAAAGATAAATACATTGTCAAAACTTGCCAATACATTGCGGTACTATTTCAATACTCGCAACTGTATTTATAAATGCAACAATATAGGTAATATTTTATTTTAATATGTAAGTATGTACGTATGTGATGCTTTATTGGGAGTGAATCTATAACATATTATTATATGTATGTGTCTACATATTTGAGCCGTTTTTCAAGTACCATGAAATTTATTTGTTTTCCTCATACTTCCAAAGCCGTACTAAGGAAGAAGATTGTGAGAGTTGGAAGGTGGGAAGAAAAAGTTCGTTTCGATAGGGTCTCAATGTCCGCGTGGCTATCTGCGATAACAATAAAATCACCCTTTATAACTTTCTCAAGGTTTATATTGGCCCAGGTCGAGATACATTGAGGTTAGTTATCGATTAAAAAATGATTGGCAAATTATAAATATTCTCCAATCTCAAACGTTAGAACATAACTCGAAAAAATATCGAGAATCATAGCGATCTCAACAAAAATGGAGCATACTTCTCGAGTCGAAAAATTTAAATTCTCTAATCGAATTCTAACGTAGTTCCCTACTATATTCACTGTTACACTTCTCAAACACATACATACATACATACCAAAAATTTGTTCACCCATTCTTATCTTCTTCAAGCATAAAAAGTCGCAAAAATGCTTCTTATTGAATGGCTACAGTGGTGTTATGCCTTAAAAATTATTCTACAATAAACGAATATTAATTTTCTCCGCATAAATTTTTTTGTAATGATTTTGCGGTTTTTGAGAAAGTCTAATTTTGTCCTTGTAACTTGACTTCGCAGTTGTTAATAATTTAAATTGATAATTAGTCCACCCAGGTGTATTGGAAAAGGAAAATTCCTTCTTTAATACTGCAAGAGTGCACGACAAATTAAAGGTCAATGTGAGAAATTCCTTTGCGGAACGATGTCGACCTATGGATGTCATTCCAGGCCAGGTATTCCTTTTTTGATTTTTTTGGGAGTTATTAATCACATCAAGTTTTTGTGAGATAAACCAATAGAGGAATTTTAAAAGGAATATCCAACCCCTTTTTTAACTAAATATTTTAGCTAGTCGTCAAATAAAGCGGCAAAAAGTCCCATTACGAGAAACAATAATGGGTTAAAATTTTTCACGAAAAAATTGCTACTGAAATTGTATTTCAAATGTACGAACATTATACTTAGCTCAGATTTATTGTTTAAATGTTATTTCTAATTTTTCTGAACAGCCTTCGTCATAAAATTTCAATTTGACGACAAAGAAATTTGTACCTCCATGGGTCGAGCTGTTGTACTCACATGAAAGGAATTTCTAAATTTTAATGCGGCATAGTTTTTAAAACAATCAACGAATTTTGATTACTATTTGAAATTTATGTTTGAAATATGTTCCTTTGGCTTTATGAAAATGTACATTTGTTTTACTATTTTTGACCGCATTTCGAATACTGTGCTATTGCTGCGTTCCCGGTTTCTATGTGTGATTACGAGTATCAAAATCTGCATAATTTAAATTTTGAAATTTCATACATAACTAACTGCAATTATGATGAAATTTTGATTTCTATTATCGAACTTAAAGTTCAAATACGATTGTATTATAGAAAAACTGATGTGTCATTCGGCTTGTGAAATATTATAAAGGCACGTGAGTATTTACATATGTACATACATACATATTTCTAAGCTGTATATGTTTATTACGTCCAATAGAACAAACCATGTGACCTTGCGAACACAAATCCGCGTGCATTTGTGATTTAAAAAAAAAACGGAACACAAGTAAGAGAGCTAACAGAAATAGCATTCGAAGGTTAGTATTATCGTACAATTGTTTTTTTAGAATATTAAGAATTTTATTGAGATTTGTTTATGTACATACATATTTGTTTGTATGCACATTTCTAAGCGCAAGGGCGTGTCAATAAGAACCTGAAAAATACAAGAGATACTAGATGGCATTGCCAACTCAAACTTAAAATTTTATTTGCCAATATTCTGACGGCTCTGTCAAAAAAAGAAGCTGTTTGAAATAGACGCATACACATTTCTGAAAAAAATTAAAAGGAGAATTCCCTAGTCTCTATTATTAGGACCCGCAACAAATCCGTTCGATGGTATAACATTTGGTTTTTGGCAAAATAGTAAATAGAATAGTAAGATTTTTTTTTATAATTTATTACGAACTGGCGATTATAATTATAAATTATAAACCTAGTTAAGGAAGCTATGGCTGCTAAGGCCTTCAGCTATGAATAGTAAAATAATTTTTTGGTGTCATTTATTTTTATTACTTTTTTATACAAGAACTTTTGATTAAGTAATAAATAATTTGCGCAGCCATCAAATTCATTCACTTCTTCTCAAAAATTTTCTGAAATCTCCCATATAATATATATAGTATACTGTATTTTTATTTTTTCAACTTACCATTAACAATATTTCCTGGTATGAGTCGCTTTCTTGTTGAAAATTAAGTCCGTATCTCTTTCTATTATCACTTTATAAAACTCGTATCTGCTATTCTTGCAGTTTTTATACAGACGCATGTAGGTACATACATAAACTATATGTTGTTATCTGTAAACGGTTGAAGAAAAAAACAACGATTTTAAAAACTATCTATTTTCTTTGGTTAACAAACGGATAGTCCATTTATGGATTATAATTTATTAAAGAACGATTCGAAAAGGCGGATTAGGAAGCCAATAGTTTGCGATTAAAGTTCTGAAATGCATAATATATTTTATTAATTTATAGTCATTTGCGTGAATTTATATTTTACAAATATACCACTATATAATGGTAGTAGTCACGGGGTTTGCAAGTAGATTCGAGATGTCCAAGGCAATATGGAATTTATTTATGAAGTAACTTTTGTTTCCAAAAACAACTTTCAACATAAAATTTTAGTCATATTGTTAAGGGGTAAGTAGACCCGTTCTCATTTTGAATATAAAAATAGCGTTTGGATAGAGAAATAGCATTGTTTATTAAACCTACTATTTATTATTAATTAATTTTTTAATTAATAAATACAATTTTTTTTAAGCAAAATTGCTTTTCTAACAAACTGTTTCAACCTTTATGCTGTGCTGGGGCCAAAAAGAGCCGTGAGTGACTCGTTAAGTGCTTTTTGTTTGTTTTTCATTAAAATTTCAAACTTTAAATTACCAACAGTACCACAGCATATTCGACAAATTTCTAAAAATTCGTAATAAAATACATATTTGAAAATACTTAGATTTAAATATTTTCTTTTTGTAAAACAAATTTTATTCAAATGAAATAAAGAAACAAATAGGTAAACTCTTCAATCAATCTATTATTTTGTACTTCATAAATTGTTTCCTCCAAATATGAATGCAACAAGTTTATAATTTACTTTTGAAATTTTTTTTATTTAAACATACTTTTTTTAAATTCTGTGCAGAGTTCAGTACTTGGATTTATAAAATGTTTGCTATCAATCAACAATATTTCCAATATGAAAAATTAAATATGGAAAATAATCATAAATCTCATCAATGCCTTGTTAATCTATTTTTTGTATTTTTTTGTACAGAAGAATTTTTCTCAAAGTATGTACAGGAGAAATGTAAAAATAAATGTTTCTTATAAAACTTTTAACTTGAATAAATTCTATACAAAGTTTAATACTTTCACTTTTTTTGTTATAGAATGGACTATATGTTCTATAAACAACTAATTCAAATTAAGAAAAAAATTAATAAAACTCGTGATTCCCTTAAGTGAATCTACTATTTTATACATCATGCGAATTTACAATTAATTTTTGAAAATTTTGATGAGACTTTAAAAACTGTATAAATTTTAATACTGCTATTTTAATAATTTTTGTTTTAATATCAGTTATTGATTTTTTATAAAAAGAAATTATTCAAATGATCTAAAAATTTTTTCTCAGAATATGTACACGACAAAATGGCAATTAAAAGTATATATAGGTTTATACCATAATTGCACATATGTATACAGTTTTATATCAGATTAAGAAATCGCCAAAGGTTCTTAATAAAAATTTAAAAACTCCTAAATTAAAAAAAAAGTACTTTTTCGATTTTTTTATTATAATAATAAATTCCAATATCTTAAACTTTTTACTCAAATTTTTATACTTAATGAAAAAGTAAAAACTAAATTTAAAAAAATATTACTTTTTCGATTTTTTTTTATTATAATAATTTTTATACATTTTACGGGTATATTTAAAACTACAAACCCAAAAAATGTCTAAAGATTACAAATAAAAACTTTGAAATTTTGAGTGTTTATTTTTTTTTTTAATTTTTTTACAAACCTTCAATTTTTGACAATTTCTTAATTTTTTTTTTCAAAGTTGAAATATTTTATTTCAATTAGCATAGCTCTCCAAACTACAAATTTTTATAATAAAAAGTTTTTTTTTGCAGTTTCATAAAATCCCCCCGCATTTTAGGCTTAATAGGAAAAAGTTCGATATCAAGATAACTTGTTTTTTCAAGCGTTCTCAGATAAATAACCAAAGCGACATAGAATAAAAACATAGGCTATTTTTTCACTCTGCTAATGTTTTAACACTATTAGTTAGTTTTTTTTAGTAATTTTATTTCTTTAGCGCTTTGATAGTCACTAAAAGCTCATCTATGTATGTACATATGTGGCTAGGTATGTATGTATGGATGGATGGTTGTATGTATGTATGTATGGATGGATGTAGCTATCGCTGTAAGCTTGCTGCTAATAATTTCTCTCGTCGCACTAGAAACAACATTGACCTAGGTTCCATTCGGCACGCACACTCATACATGCATACAAACGTATGTATGTATGTATGTATGTACATATGTGCGTCGGCAGCAGCGGAAAATTATCAAAATAAGTTTTTGCAACACTATGATATACTATGTACGCACGTACGTTTGAATGTATGTGTGCACGTGCGCAAGATTGCGTGTGTATGTGTGTTTGAGAATTTTTTTCGATGGCAACTTTTTTATATTTATGTATGTAAATGTATCCTTCCGCCGCGTATCCAATAGGTACCTCTTTTTATTGCGTGGTATACGAATTTGGTAGGGACAAGGAATGTTCTTTTTTTTTATTTTTTCCCAATTGCTATTTTCGTATAACTTTCTTTCGCGTTTTGTTTTTTTTTTTTTAATTTAATTTAAATGCATAAACACTAGTTTACACTTATGCTTCTATTTTTTTTGTTTTATTTTTTATTTATTTATCAGTTTTATTTCTTTTCTCTCCAAATGAAGCGAAGATCTTCAGCACAGCATACTATGGTTTGACATGTCATAACTACATATAACACCGCGACATATTCACAACTTTTGACATTTATTTTTTTAAATTTAATTTTTATTTTTATTTTAAATTTTACAACAAACACCGGTTAAATCCAGTTTCAAACTTTGTTCAAATGCAGAAATAAATTTAACAAACTTTTCAGATTTAAAAAATTGTAACTAGAATTTTAAGCAGAAATCTGAGTTTGCAGTTGTATAGTCCATTCAAATTTAGTATGACAAAATTTAAATTTCAAATTATTACAACTTACGGTTGATTTTTGGCAATTTTTTTCCTGACGCTCGGATTTTTGCCAAAAATCGACGGAAATTTGCAGGTATTTCAAACTTGTACTTTATCATAATACAATTGATTGGTCTATCGAACTGTATATCCAACTTTGTTCTAAAAACTATAATTCGATATTTTTAAATCTTGTAAAATTTGTTGAATTTTTCCGCCATTTAAAATTTTGGATTTAACCAGTGTTTCTAAAAAATAATAATCAAAATTAAATAAAGAAAAATAAATAGTCAAAACTTTTGAATATCTGGTTGTGCTATCGTTATGACCTGCACTGTACACATGTACATTTTTTTTTTAAGTAGAAAATAACTTTTGCAGTATTTTGCATACCATAAGAGTCTAGGTATTATTCATACGCGAATTTTGCACTTTTTTTATCAGAGTTTTATTTTTCATATACTACACACATACATATGTAAGTACATACATACTTATGTACAATTTATGTATCTACATACATATGTATATTTAATTGCAAATTACGTGTATAACTGAGTGTGTCGTATGCGTAACTTTATCTTCCCGCACTGTATAACTGTACTATGTATTAACTCATCGACAGATATAGTAAGAAGCTTTGCTTTGGTTAGGTCAGTATATTGCCATATTTATTTTATTTTAATTAAGTATTAATAGCTCGTTTCACAAATGTATTTGGCAATTAATCCACTAATCTCTATACTAAATGTATTTTTCGGTATATCAAATTTTTTTTTACCAAAAAATCGTAAATTTCAGCTTTTTCACACACCAGTTAGTTACATACATATATTCCGTTTTTCAAGCCGCCATTTCTTTTCGCAGTTTAAGCCTTTCTTTCGTTACAGTTTTAATTCATTAATTACACTTTACCCCTTTCGTTCTTTAGTTGAGCAAATGTATATACTATAGTAGTGTGTATGTATGTTTGTATTTATCTAAAGTTCGCTTTTGTTTCAAACACGTCCACCCGGCGGATACGTTGTGACCGCTCGCAAGTTGATTCAGTAATACCGACGACGCCAACGAAATGTTACTGTTGTTCTGTGCAACTCTGTTCTGTGCTTAACCGGCAGCCGTTTTGCCGCTGTCGCTGTTTCTGTCGCTAATGCTTTTTTCAGCTTCCGTCGACTGCCACAGTTGACGTTGGCGTTGTGTGCTTGATATATGTATTAGTATTGGTGTCGTGACGTGCCGGTTGCGAGGGCCATGGTGCCTACTAAAATCGATTTCGTTCTATACCTCTCAGCCTTCGTCACACAACGTATAACGAGAACATATAAAAGCTGTTGCGCGGTTTGGATTGTGTCGGCACAGGGAAAGAATAAAATTAAATACATACATATTTTGTTGCTACCTCTCGGCTCTTCGCCGCAGATCATTTTGGTTTTAACCAGTAGTTGTTGTTTTTAAGCACAATACACTTACATACTTATGTGTGTGTGTATGTAGTACAGGGTGGGTCAAATAAGAACAATCAATCTTGAAACAAGAATATTTTTTTTTTTGTTTTCTAATAATTATTTTTGTTTTCTTTTTCCAGGTACGAGTTAATAACGTGCGCTCACAGATACTTGAGTATTAGTCTCGCGAAGGCAGAACAACTAAGCCGGAAGTGCAATGAGAGCTGTGGGTTGTATAACCGTAGCAACTCACGTGACTCCCTCCCATTTACTTTTGGCCAAAGAGAGAGAAGCAAGCGACAGATGGTCAAAGAACCTCCGAAAAGCTTCTGGCTTAAGGAGAAAAGGGCTCATTGTGGTAGTGTCTGCCTAGCTAATTTATCCGCTTCACAATTCGCTGGGATATCACTGTGTCCGAATACCTATGTAGATTATTCTAACTGCAAAATACTTCGAAGTTCTCGAAAGACAGCTCAGGCAATTCGTTCCAGGTTCTTAGATAACACTCCACTTCCAGCAAGCTTTGATCCATTTGTGATCATGTTTACCAGCCCTCGGTTCTACATATTGCACCCCGCCTAGTTCTTGCTAGAAGGAATGTCGGTACCAAAGTATGCTGCAAGCTATAGCCGGGGTAAAATTTGAAGCTTTGTAAGATCCTCGAAAGACCAGAATCCGAGTTCCAATTATATCCAATATCCTGCAATCTGAGAGCAGCTTGCTCTGGTGCCATATAGAATTAAAAATTGGATCTTAAAATGCACCCATACAAAATTCAGAGTGTGTGAGCACTGCTATCGCAAGAGCATGAACAAAGGCTCATTTGGCCCACCCTGTACATGCATACGTAAATGCACAAATACATATACAATGCATAGGTATATGTGAGATTAGAACGAGGGAAAAAAGCTCACTAACGTTGCGTGTAAACCCGCACACTTCCACATTTCGAGTAAAGCGTTAGCAGGCAAATTTGCACATTTTGGTTCGACGAAAATTATTAGGGATTTTTAATTTTTGGCGTTTTTCACTATTGCCAATTTATATATGTATGTATGTATGTAGATACAAATTTCTAAATATGTAGATGCTATACTCTAGTGAATGTGATTGAGATGTTTCGGTGCCTCTATGCACAGACTATGTACAAATGTATGTACATACGTATGCCACATGCGAAATTTGCTTGTGTGGGCACCTATTCGGCATTTTTTGCTTCCCATTCTCGCCGCCATTCATGTTAAATCGACCCCAACACCATCACACAACTCCCTCTTTCCGACAAAATAAAAGCTAACGTAATCGCTAACAGCACACGCTCGGCAAATTGTTGTCGCAGCCACTGCTGTGGCTGTTGTTGACGTTGTTCTTCTTTACTTACTCAATAAAATTTTTATTATGATATCTTGTTATGCTACTCGTGTATGTATATATGTATGTACGATATGTACATACATATGTACATTTTAATTATATATAGAGAGATTGCCTTTTAATTTTGTTGTATTTTCTAATTTGATACGTAAAATTTGTACACCAACTGAGTAAAAAGTATTATTTTTATGTCGTTTTACTTGCAAGCGCCAAAAGCCAAATCTCCTTAAAATTGTCGGTGAGAGACTTCAGCCCGCATTTAACTTCTTACTGTTTAAGTACCAATCCCGCCGATATTACCATTAACTATTTTGTCGGGAGGTGGTTTGAGCACTGATCTCTAAATACGTCCGTTACAGTCCTCGACTGGATCCGTAGAAAGTTTCATCTACTTAGAATTATCGTATATTCTTCGTATGACATCTTCTTGTTTTACATATATCTTGGCAAATTCTGCCACTTTTGCATCTCAAGCAAATTAGATTCTCAACCCAGTTTGATTATCTGAGCATACTGAAAACCATTAGTTGCTTGAGGTAGTCAGAACGGGGGAGTTTTCGAGCCGGCTGTTCGCCAGATTTGATGTTGAACAGGCGATCTGAAAGTTTCAACGCCGCGTCTGCGATTCAAATTACTATCTGGCCCGCGGTTTGTCCACGGTTATCTATACAGATGGTTTCAAGCTAAGCGGAAAGGTCGGCGGCAACATTCATCTCAGCACTTTTCAAGCATCGATTAATGCCGTAATGGATGGGGTCTGGTAGGGAGTAATAATAGGACACTGCCGTATGTACACACATGGAAAGAGGTTGGGATATCCAATCAAAGATTTTTATGGCGCAGTTGCCGAAACGAGGAGGAAGTGAAGAACATTTAAAATTAGAAACTTCCGTCGCGCCGACATACACGTAGAGCGTAGAGCGTTGAGGATATGATAAAGGTTTTCTGGCAAAACGAAAGTTCTTATCAGTTCTACTGTACTGTGTGAGGTTTTACAACCAAAAATTCTTTTTCTATGTAATGAAATTGTCATGTGAGAACCCGACTGCAAATTTCCACACACACATACGCACGATACATACATACATAGGTAAGTAATTGCAAAACAGTAAACGTCAAACATGTTACTAGTTGTTTTTTTGTTTTCCTTCAATGGCTTAGTCATCGTCTCGATTCTGTCGGTACTACCACAACTCTTAAATCAGCGTCGTAGCGGCTGCTGTGAATTAAATTGTGTACCTCGTGTTACCACTGCTGCATAGTCGACACCGCCATATCTGCTGCTTTTTCTGCCAATAATCTATTGTTTGCCAAAAAGGGAATGCTGGGCAGTAGAGAATTTTGCATTACCCCCACATTGAAAGCGAAATTTGCAATAAAAGCGTCAGGCATACACACACACATCTACCCAACCTGAAGAACACGAAGTGGTTGCAACAAGGCAGCGCGCCTAGCCACATGCATAGCGTTGAGGAAGCTGGTTTTACTGTCGTCCTCTTTCCAATCGTACGGCCATGAAAGTGAACTGCATGCGAATAAAAGCAGTCGCCACCACCACCACCACACCACCACAATTGCAGTAACAGCAAAAGCCACGGCAACGAAAAAACACCAATGACCGGCGCGACAGCGAAGCAACTTAGCCGCACTCAGAGCATAGCCGCGTGCAACTCGGCCACGTGGAGGCCGTAGCGAGTTTTCAACAGAATACTGCTGAGGCAATGTGATGGTTGTCGACAACGAATGCTTTATTCTAAAAATAATCATCCGAACAGTGAGCAGCACAGAGCACAGAACACACCACACATACAAGTCGGAGGTTGGTAAAAATATCTAGATAAATTTCAACTTCGCAACTTGCGACGAAGTGGTAGTGTAAAAATTTGTCGCAGCCGAATTTGTTTTTTTTTTTTGGTTTGTTTTTGGTAAAATGTGGGTGTGATCAGCGTTAGGCTTTATGACAAGAAGTCTTTAGTATGTCTAGTACATGTACTTTCCAAAAAATATTGGGGTTTTTCTACTTAGCACTTATTTCTGGATACAATGGCTTATTTATAGCTAAATTAGAAATTAACAATTTAAAATTTTTTCCAAGGTTTTTGCTTTTTTTTAAACAAAAAACTGTGAAAATGCGTAATACCAGGTTAAAATTGAGGTAGTAAAATTTTACGTGGAATGTTTTTATGGAACATTTTAAACCATTAAACCTGCAAGCGACTAATTTTTACGCTTTTCTGCAAAAAAGATTCACTTCGAAGGTCACTAAGGCATTCAAATATTCTAGAAAACTATATACTGGTTAATTTCAATAGGGGTATTTTCCGAAAAAATCTGCACATAATAATCGCAGAAATCTACAGAAAATAAAATAGAAAGTTATCTAAATTATTGTTTTGCATGGATTTGAGCCCGCGATACCGAAAATGGCATCCAAATATTTCCATCACGTCTACAGAAGGTATAGCAAAAATTAACTCTAAAGAGCGTTACATTTTTTTTTTTTTGATGTTTTAGAACTTTTTTCTTAGCACCTGGATCACCCTCTCCCATCTCAAAGCAATAGGGGAAGGTAATAAACTCTCCGGGAGTTTCTGTTTAGAATAGGGCTGTACGGATACGGATGTACATAAATATTTTGGATACAAATTTTTCGTAATTTTATGTGCCTACAATTCAGATTCTTTTTGTATAATTTCGATTTTGGAAAAATTTAAGAAAAGTCAAAATATGTTGGAACAAAATCATGAAAAGCTTTTCACAAAATCTAGGTGTGTTTGGACCCACCGTTGACCGAAATATCGTTTCCGGCCAAATATTCGAAGAAGAAATGGGCAAGTGATGCCAACGCTCCGAACTCTCTGAGTATACACTGACATTTCGATGATCATGTGCGTATTTTCATCCCCAGATACGGCAGTTTTGCTTGCTAACACAGCCATCGAGATGAAAATGCGCTTCTTCAGAAAATATCCAGCCCTATTCTAAATAGAAATTCCCGAGGCATTTGTTCGCTTCTCCCATTGCTTTAAGATGGGACGGGAGTTTCTATTCAGAATTATCTTGATGATTTTTCGTGCAAAATCGTTGTACATTTCTTTTGAAATATTTCCCAACGTTCAAGCGTAAAACGATTAAGTTTGATCCGGTAAGATATGATTTCAAGACTTCCCTGCGGCAAAGAGCTGTCACTGTCAAAATAATATGGCTAAATCATTACTATTTCCTTTATTTAGAAATTTTGCTATATGGATCTAACAACTTATTCCGGAAAAAAAAATCAGTACGCGGAAGTGTCCTAATTATGTGAACATAGCTGTATACTTTTATCTGCGTACAGAGTAGCTGCATAAGTTTGTGATATTTGTTACCATTATTTACAACATTTTGGAGTAAATTTAGTTTTTGCATTGCACAATTGGTATTCTTTATCAGTGCAAATGTCTGGAAGGGGGATTATTTTGCAGTTAGTTTGGCATTGATATTGAAACACTTAGCCACGTGACGTGCCAATTCATTGCGTACTGGAATATGCAAGCGCAAGCACTTAAGCGAGGGATCTATCTATACGTGCTACATGTCTGAATGCACCCTGTAGGAAATTTGGCAAAAATACGAAGTGCTTTGGGTTCTGCACTGAAACTAAATATTAAACCTACAAGTCTATCAAGTATTGCGAAAAACCTTTATAATTTTTTTCTACCAAAAATTTAAGTTCACCAAGAAAGCATATTACATTTTAACAAAATTAGTTTCGAAAAATTTAAATACATTCGATTGAAGCAAAGCATTTAAGAACGTTCCCTCGACCCGGATTTATATCCAGCTAAAGTCTTGCACTTCTGCAGAATTTGTCAAAAATCTATAGGGAATTTTCTGGTTGTTACAACAAAACCCAAAGCAGGAAGATCACAAGCAAGTATAACTTCTCTGCACTATGCCCTTGAAGAAACCCTTACCAAGCGAGGTACCGCTGATTTTCGTTCAATTGTAACTGGTATTAAAATAATCAAAACCAAAATTTTAGTAGGTTTACGTACAGATGTCGTCAAAATCTGCAGGACTTTTAAGAATTTAAAATTGGTTTCCAATCGAATAGTAGGTCCAAAGCGCTCAGATAAAAACACCAATAAAATTTCGAACATTAATTATATGTACATATGAACCGAAGTTTGACCCAACATAAAATTTTTATAAAGTTTTAGTTATAATATTTTACTCTTTGGAGAAAAGTCAAAGCGGCTTCTCGGATTTACATGATATATATTTGATTTAAATTTATGTACCGTTTTTTAATAACAATAAAAAAATATAGAATTTTTCAAAATTTATTGGTTTATTATCTTAGACTTACTTACACCCTGAAAATGTTCGTTAAGGCTTCGGCAAAAATTGGCCGAAGTGCGGTTTTGTTAGGTTCGGCCCCAAAATGAAAAAAAATTGTCAAAAATCAACGGCAATTTTAACCTAATTAAAATATGCACTATTTAAAATATAATTGAATGGACTACAAAACTGCCTACCGTTCTGAAAAATGTTGAAACTTTTATGTAATTTTCTTAGCGTTCGTTTTTTTAAGTTAACCGGTGTATGTTTATTAATTTGATATATGTATGTATAAAAATAAGTCGCTTTTCTTCGTAGTATGTTTATAACTTCGGAACCACAACACGGAAAGGCGTGAAAATACGCACACTTATTAACCTTTTCCCAGAGAAGGTTATAGGCATGTTGTGAAGAGGGTTGCCACATTTTTTTAAAGTAATTTTAATTAAATCGTGTGCAAGGATATAAAATATTAAGGAATGAGTATCAAACTGTTTGTCTCGGCGAGAAAAAAGTTTATATTTATATTTTTTTAGAGGGTTGCCATCTGTTATACATATGTGATAGACACCGAAATGAGTTTTCTGGTGACATAGGCATAGGGCAATTAAAATATAAATAGAGGCAGGACAAAGTCTGCCGGGTTTTTCTAGTAAAAATTAAAATTAATGACAGATAAATAAATTGTTAAATATGTGGTGGGGCTATAGTTATGAAATGGGCTTTCGATTTTCGTCTACCAGATAAATTTTTAGAGTTAATTTGGTCATTTCTTTTAAATTTTTGCTTGATAAAAAATTTATATTTAAAAAATGTTAACTTTTTATATACATATGTACACTGGCGAGTAAAAGCGGTCGAATTGTGATTTTCCTCCGATATCAGCTAGGCTTTTCACTATGATTTTTTTTGTTAATTTTATATAAAACTATAGTTTGTACTAAATATAGTAAAAACCGGGTAAACTAATGTTTCAAATTTTATACCGAATTTATAAAAACTTAACAATCAATTCAATTTTTTGAAACGTCAAAAGCGCTGTGTGAAAAGTGAATGAAGAAGAAGATATGTATTTGTATGCGCCTTTGTCCATCGACAAATTATGAACGCCTTGTGAATGAAAAAAATCAAAAAATCAACCATATTGCTGCTATCTTAAATATGCTGACACATTATTTTCCATTGTTTTTTTTAACAAAAAAATTTATATATCATAAAAAATCATGCTAATATAATGAAACGGACACTATTCGGCCAGTTTTGCTCGTCACTGTATGTAAATGGCTTGCTTATGGGAACACGATTGTTTTATAACATTATTAGCAAAGAAATTGTTTCTTTACAGTATTTGTGTAAATAATATTAATTTATGAATTTATTGCGCTTTGTCTAGGTAGGCAGAGCGTTCAATTTATATTGCATTTCCGCTACACATGCTTGCACTCTTTGCCAATTATTTGCGTGTTTTTGAAATACTCTTCTAAGTATTTACATATTTAATGTATATTAGTACATTGCTATTGATACTTATTCCTTCGTGTATACACTATTTACATAAGTATATGTAGTAGAATATAATTTAAAAACTATAAATTTTTTCTTTTCGTTTCTTCATCCTAGACATATTATCAGAATTTACCGTTCGCATAACCAAAACAAGAGCTGAAGGAAGTGCAAATTAAGTAAATAAAGTGCAAATTGATTTACAAAGGGTTTACAAATTTTTATTGTAAAAATTTTTGCTTGGAAAAATTTGCAAGCTATAAAATCAGCTATAATTTACACATCACATGCGATGCGGAGAGTGGTTTTTGATAGTTTTATATTTGAAAATAAGAAAATGCAAATAATGGAATAAAATGGATTGCCGTGATTGCAGTAAAACAAATTTCGATTACGAAGAAACTAATTTTTTTTTGTAATCGGTTTTAGATCGACATGAACTTCTTTTTTAAATTTTCAAAATCGCATACAAATTTAATTTTCTTTCGAGCCAATATGCTTGATGAATTTTCCTCAAATTGTGCAGGTTTGCTGTATATACTAAATATATTTTTGTGACATTACACCAAAAAACGTCGAGAATATACGGATGCATAACTCAACCTAGGACGATTGAGGTTCAAAGTGGTGGTAAGGTTCAAATTCGTGACAGTTTCATTGCGGAGAGCAAAGTGCCCCAAATCAGCTTTAAATTCGCTTCCATCGTGCTCTATTCCGGAACATTTATCGAAAATACAACTACACTTTTGAGGAAACTACCTTCAAAGCAATAGAAAGGTTAGTGAAACTTCCTATTTAATGACACTTTACCAAGCTCAGAATAACTTTGGAATTTGGATCCTCTAGGCTACTTTTTTTTCATTCATTGTAAGTAGTAAACCCCGATTGTATTCGTTCCACCTAATCTCAATTTTTTAATAGTAGATTAAAATTACACATGTCAAGATGTGGTCAGTTGTCACTCACTCCCATATCACTGATTGTTCAGATATGAGGTTTTACTTCAAAACCCCCTTAATTTTATTGTATGTACTTCGTTACGCTTGAATTTTCATTCAACAAAAAATAAGTGCTCCATTTAATAAATTAAATGGTGGCAATTTGACGTAGTTAGAACAGGAGTTAAAAGGTTAAAAAGTTCTAGAAAAAATGGATCATTGAAATTCATTGAAATTCATAAAAAGCTTCTGAAGACGAACATTATTTTAGAAGACAATTTACGTATAAATAGTTAGGGATTCAAAAATTCTCGAATTAAACTTTTCATACCATTCATTTAGATTTAAAATTTTCAGTTTTCGCATGTACTTAACGTTTTAAACGATAGTTTATTTAGCATTGAGCGGTTACTAAAATTATAAATCGGAGGTACATAAATCAATTTGAATATAACACTTCTAATAGAATGTAATAATATAATATATGGCACATACCTTCGTGAAAAGTCTTGGGTCGAGTTCAACTTGCGATTTGAAACTTGATGTTCCGCAGCAAATGCAGGGTCTCCAATATTCCACCATAAAGCTTGTCATTGGTTGCTAAAAAAGAGATCGGGTTATGTACGAAAAACTTTTTCATTGTATGTTATGTATGTATAAAGTTCTGAGTATGTATAAAGTTCTGAGTTGTTTGTTTAAATTTTAAGGTATACATTGTTTTTTTTTTGTTTTGATTTTTTTTTTTTTTACTAGTTATTGCTTAATCATATTCACAAAAAGGTGTAGCCAAATGAAGCAAACGTATACAGTGCCAACGACAACAACAATGATATTAATGCACAAAAGCTATAAATGTACTTCGTTAAATTGACTCATAATATATGTACATATATTTTGTATGGCGTTAAAAATAAAGCTTATGCCAGCAGACATAATGTTAAACGCATACAAACACACACACACACACAAACATATTCATACTCTTGTAGATTTATATTGTATATATAAATATTACAGGAACACATGAGAACTAAAAAAAATAACGGCAGCAACTTTATCTGCCAAAACAGCAGCAACGTGCACCAATACACGCAACAATGAGCACACAATGATAAACAGACGGTCGTTTTAACAATAAAGTGCATGCGCCACCGCAACTACACCTGCTCCCCCCTCCACCAGCACATATGTAAATACACGCTCGTTCCAAATGTCGCACAATGGGACCAAAAAGCGAAACTGTGTGCTTAATTGAAAAACTCCAAAAATATATGTTTTTTCAGCCATCTCCAGTATCCTAGGATAGAAAAAATATCCGTATTTTTTTATTTTGGAACTGGTTAATATAGTGCTTATCATAACTATACGACAGGGGTCGTTTGAGAAGTTTTTTTTTTATAAAAATATAGTGCATTTAATAAGAATAACTAAACCGGTATAAATTGAATCCTCAAACTGTGAAAATTTTAAATCACAATTTCAATTTCTTTAATCAGTATTTTTCGAGCATTTCTAGTATTCAATTTTGGTACAAACAAGTGCAACTTTCAATTAGCTAAAATATTCCATTAATTGTTGGTTTTTTTTTTGTTTTTTTTTTTTGGTGATTTCTTCCACATATAAAAAATGT
Organism: Anomoia purmunda; assembly: GCA_951828415.1. NCBI lineage: Eukaryota > Metazoa > Arthropoda > Insecta > Diptera > Tephritidae > Anomoia > Anomoia purmunda. The sequence goes on from OX639994.1 coordinate 13,623,564, forward strand.
AAGCATTCGTTATATAGAGTAAATAAGTAGCACAGCACTATCAGCAAACAAGACAAAATTATGAAAAACCAATGCCTCATCAAACTTGCACTTTATTTTATCCAAAAACTATCCGGAAGTTCTGATTAAAAAGTTTGAATTTTTGATGAAAGTTTGTTGATATTCATTAAAATTTACACAAAGTTTCATGTTTGAATTTATACGGTTATAGAAATTCAAAAAGTTTATTACCCAGTGTATAGCATAGTACGTAATTAAAAATAAATTAAAAACTTTATGATTTGTTTAGATACAGTTTTTGGTTTGGTTGGTTTGGTTTATAGTTTCCAAGAAAAATCGTATTTTTCATTATTTCTGTTGCTTAAAAAAATACTAAAAAAAATGGATCAATCTCATACTTTATTTTCTTATATATTTTTTGTTTTTCCTGATAGATGAATATTATGCTTTAGCGACCCCACCAATAATTCACTAGCGTTTGAAAATCAGTTAAGTTCGCCCCTTACAAAATTTGTATTCATTGTATTCACTTTTTATATAACATCAAAGCACTGTACACCAACATTGCTGCAACTGGCGCGTAGACACCCTACAGACCTCTCATCAGCCAACAATGTTGATCCGGTCTCCGGTCTCTTCGCTGGCTATACCTAACCACCCCCCACTAATATCACTAAATTTTTGTTCTAGATGTTGTTGTTGTGGTGTCCCGCCGGATTGCAACACAAATTATTGAAGCATTTTTTTGTTGTTCGTTGCAGCTGTGGCAACAGCCCGCAATGCACTGCTTGTGTTAGCTGGTGCACTTATTTGTGGTACGAGTGGTTTTCTTCCAACCGCCGGACTGGCTGTGAGTTCATTGACCGTCCCTCCCTGCTGATTCGTTAAACGTGCCGTTGTTATTTTGTCGAAAACTCTTGCATTGCCTCATGCACAGCGCAACACACACGGCTGCATCGAGAAGCAAACGATGGCAGAGACTAGAGTGTGAAAATGAAGGCGAGGCGTTGAAAACCGTTGCACTGCCTCCGAGTTTACAATGTTGGCATATCGCCTGCACATGCAGTAATAATGTACGTTTGGATGTGTGTATATATGTACATATGTGTTTGAAGTCTGAATAAGTATGTATGTATCACCCGCCTTTATCGTTTCCGTCTGATGCTGGTTTAGCAGTAATAGCTGTCATAGCACTCATACACTCATACTTTTCAATATACGATGTATAAATGTACGTAGTACTCAAGTCTATCTCAATTTTTACAAAGTTGACTTTTTACTGTCAAATTTATTTGCTGTGATTAAGGAGGCGATTTGTCAGAAGAAATTATACATGAAATACAGAGACATAACTATTAAAAGAGAAAAGAATGAAAGTCAGTTAATATTTTTTTTTAGCATGATACAATTTTGATAAGTCATCGATAATTATTATTTTGAGATTTTTATCATAAGTATCTTGCCATAATAATTATGAGTAAGAGAAATTTTGTTAAGTCTTCAATAGACTTTTAACTTGAGACTAATGCATGTTATAAAAGTCTTTCCATATTAATTACCTAAGTCTCGAAATACAGAACTATTTCGGCACCATTTCGTGATTATTTCGAGAAAAGTTGGCACTTCTCCGGGATCATTTGTTTCTATAATTGTTTTTATTTTCTGCTTTCCCAAAAATTGAGCTCTAAAAAAAATGGGAGCAGGTATTTTTGACGGACCTCAATTAGGCAATCAATGAAAGATATGAGTTTGATGAAGAAAATCACGACACACAGAAAGACGTAATTAGTTATCCTTCGTATCAGTTTCTTAGGCAACAACTACGACTAATTACAGGGCATTAGAGAAAGACTTGCTACTAAAAAATTTTAAGGCACTTGGATGTAACATGGGTATAAAGATCATTTTTTTCACAGTCACTTGGAACATTTTCCTGAAACTCTTGGAGATTTCAGTGATAAGAAAGGAGAGCGGTTGCACCGGGATATAAATGTCATGGAAGGCTAATACCAAGGAAAATGGGTTACCAGGGTTTTCACATAATGACAGATTGTTGCTGGAACTTTTAGCGTGATCGACCAGATGCATCAGTTTCCAGAGGATCTCTAAAAAGAAGTTTCAAAAGTGTTTTTAAATAAACAATTTTTCTGAAATGAAACAATTTTAGTTTTCTCAATAAGGTCACTGTTTTAACCAATAAAGACGACTTTTATCCTTCAAGAACAAAACGTGCATTTTTTGCGCCTTTGCCGAAAATTTGCCATAACAACGATACATTTAATTGGATCGAATTGTCACTTGGATATGTTGGGTACAATAAGCAATCAATAATTTATCTAGTATATTAAAACAAAATTGTTAAAGTTACGGCATTTGGAATATCACGAAATAACGAAAATTACTCAAAATACTTTGTTTTTATTATATTTTGAATTAATATTTTCAAAACAAGTGTGATTTTTGTTATCACCCGGAAATTTCGACAAAACTTTGTATCAATTACACTTGGTTTTTTTTATACCAGTCTAGATAAAAGTCTTTTGAAGACTTTTATGATATAAATCTAAAAATATTAGTTACCGATACCTTAAAAAATGTATCTCGCTGATAATTATTTCAAAAAAAAACTTTTAAATTCTCAAAATAACAATGGTTATCGATGACTTAAAATTTGTTTCTCACTATTTCTATTTCTTATCAAAACACTTATAAAAAATCAGTTTCAACACAATAGTTATCGATGAACTAAAAAAAATTGTATCTTCTAATTATCGTCAGAAGTGTTGCAAATGGAAAATGTCAAAACATGCCAAGATCCAAATAAATATTAAAAAGGAATGCCATCTTTCAATATACTCAAAAAAGAAGATTTGCAAATTTATTTTGATAAAAATACGTAAAAAACCAAAAAAAAAAACTATGTATAAAAAAGAAAACGGTAAAGAAATTGTTTTGAAACAAATTTTACTTCTTTACTCAATTCATCTAGCGTCTTCTTTGAATAAAACTTTATACTTCACTCTTTTAATTGGGAACCCGAGAAAGCCCATATTTAGATTTACAAATAAACTGATTTAAAAAATAAAATTAATTTGCTAAGGCCTTCTAGCATGTGTGTGTGTGTGTGTTGTGTGCATAATAAAAAGCCACAAACAATATATGTATTCCCTAGAACAATCGAGTTTAGTTTAAAATTATAATAACAACAATTAAGATCCACATTCCACTTGGCGATAGAATAAAATACGAGACATTGCACGCGCAAACGCTTCGAACCGCACACTCCCCACAACCGCATTGTGATAAGGGTGCGGGGTATCTTTTTTGCGAGCTGCATCGGCGCAGCCTTGGCCTTTGACGAAAAGTTGAATCGAATGCATTTGTAAAGTTCGTTGCACTGGCAAACGCTCTCGACCTTGGACAGCAGCAATTGCAAAGGCACTACGTGAACACATTGTAGATAGATATTAAAAATAGTCGGCGCATGTTAGTTGTTAGTTAATGAGGACGGCAACAATGTAATATACTGTAAGTGTGCGCTAATTAGTTGGCTTAAGTGCACCGTTCAGATAAACATACATACATACTACCTACTTATACATACTACACATATAGAATGTAATTAGCCTAATATCTGTGTTGCTTTCACCTACATATATAAAACGGATCGAAAGAGCTTGGTAGTCTCAAGATTAATAAAGTAATACTTCTGATTTGAAAAAAAAAATGCCTCCCACAACGTTTCAAGAAACATTTTTTTTTTTTGGAAAATACGTTTATGGTATTTAATGTTAACACGAGTATACAGTTTTCAGGTGGTAGCTCTATTTTTGTTTAGAAGCTTTGTAAGTCGTTTTTTTTAAATTTGATTGAGCGCAGGGGAATGGAAAATATGTTTGTGTTTTTGGAAATTTAAAACGTGCACACACGAACATAAATATATTTATATTTGTGTAAATTTGTTAAATATACATACACTTACGGTCAATAAAAACGCACCCCCAAATATAATTGAAGTAAGATCACATGAGCAATTTGTTTATAAAGTTAGAATATTAGGGCTATTTTTATTTGTTTGGCCACATAGTGTAAATTAGTTATCCACAAAAAATTTTCTCGTAAATGGTTTTTATAAGGAATAGCCAATTAATTAAAGAACTTAACAAAAATGCATATTCGATGATAATCATGATTAATTAAAAGAAAACAATGTGAAATTAACTTAAGGCGACTAAATCATTTTCACCACTAACGGTAGAAATATAGACTTCACAATAGGTTTTCCTAAAAACGAGTCGTTCCTCCTTTAGCCTCAATAACTGCTTTAATTCTTGAAGGCATGGAATACACTAGGACCTCAATTGATTTCCTTATAATGGGACCATACACAACCAGTTCTAAAACCTTAATCAATTGACTTTTATTTGTTAGCTTCTGTTTAGCAACTTCACACTTCATTATCTGCCATAAGTTCTCAATAGGGTTTAAATCTGGCGAGTTTCCAGACCGATCCCAAGCATTGAATCCCTAGATCGTTAAAAGTATTGGCCAGCTAAAAATAAAAATTCGAGCTGAATAGGATCATATACACCAATATTGTATAGATGTTTTATACAAGATTTGTTTCCAATCAAAACTTACCCATTTTGCACGATGGCATGGCGCTGAGTCATCCTGTAAGATTAGGCGATCCGTATAAGAATAATGCTCTTCAATTGCGGGTACTAAAAAATTGTTAACCACTGTCGCATATTTTTGTGCATTCATTATTCCATCAACAAGGTGTAGTGGCCCCAAAGCATGTTATGAAAACTAGCCCCGAATCATTTGACTTTGAGGAAACTTAACTTTCTTTAATACACAATTATCCTGGAACCTCTCACCACCTCAACGGCGCACGTAAAGCAAATTTTGTGAGCTTAGCAAATTAAATTTGCTTTCGTCAGACCACATAATCTGTTGCCAATCATTTTTATCCCAATTTTGGTACTTTTTAGCCCAAGAAATTCGTACAGCCTTCATTTTTTGTGTTAATAGTGGCTTTTGGGCAGGGCGTCTTCCATATAAACCCACATCTCTAAGCCGTCGGCGTATGGTTTCGACACTTAAATCCACTTAGTGAAAATTTTGCATCTCCGCCCTTATAGAAAGTGCACTTTTAAAGCGGTCGCTTAAACTTATCCGCCGCAGTACGTTGTCTATTCTCTCAGTTGACTTTCGAGGACGACCTGATCCCTTTTTACGCTCCAACACATCACTATTCCCTTTTTTTTGTAAAAGACGAACAATAATTGAATGGCTACAACCAATTCTAGCTGCTATTTGCCGAGAAGATAACTTTTCTTCATCTAATGCCAATATGCGAATTTTTTGATCACGCGTTAATTTCGTCCCATTAATTGACATTTTGCACAACTTTTCAAATACGCAACCAAAACACGGCTATAACTGAACAGTGTGCAACACAATTTCATAAAAAATAATTTATTTCTCAGTGCTTACTAGATCTAGTAGAATTGTTTTCAAATTTACTTTTATATAGCTGTATCAAATGTATCTTGTATGGCTATCGAATTAGAACTACTGAGATAGTAATAGATTGTTCAAAACTGTACATGTTAATTTTTCTTTTTAGCTTTTTATAAAAATATAGTTCGTTATATTAAACGAAATCCTTTAAATCAAAATTTCAAACTTTCCACAAAATTTATAAAAATTCGACAAATTTTCAAAAAGTTCAACTTGATTTTTTAGAAAACCTTTGAGTATGCACCGCATTAGAATTTAAAATAATGTGTAATTTGAAGTGGTTGAAAATTTCTATTAATTTTTTAATTTTTTGTTGTTTTTTTTTTGTGGTTTACGCATTTTTTTTCATATAACGGATAGATTTTATATAAGTCCCTGTTGACTTTTATATTATATTGCAAGACAGCAAGTTGCGCATCTTCGGTCATATGAACTGCATGCGTTAAATAAAAAAAATATTTCGAAAACCAAAGTATAAAAAAATGGTCAAAAAACAATGAGTATTTCTAACTTCTTAAACATATAATTATACTCAAATTGAATTGGCTACAAAACTTTTTCAAAAAAAACATAATTTGAAATATTTCTTATTAAAAATTTTAAAAAAATTTTGGTACGTTTCTGTTTGATTTGCACAATTTCGAAAAGTTAATTTATCAGTCCTGCTTCAAGGTTTTTGAAAACTATCTTTGGCAATTCGTCGGTCTTCATAAATATTAAATTTATTTCTACACACCTATACGCTTTATATTATTTGGAGTCTTCATTTTGAACTAATGCTTTTAATTTTTCATTTTTTGTATAGTTTTTCTACTCTTTTAGTGAGATTAACTGTTTTAAGGATTTGTTTTATTTATTTCGAGCCTTAAATTTCGATTAAGTGCTTTGATATAAGTGAAGCTTTCCTCTTTTTATCGGAATGGTATATTTTGGGTTTTAGGATATTAAACTAGATAAGTCTGCAAATATTCATGCTATTATTTACATATATATATTTTGCTGCTTGGTTGATAAAATATTTAGATAGTATTTTAAATATTTTCAACTGAAAGATAATTTTTTTACCAAAGTACGAACTGCGAAGTGTGCCAAAATCGGATGAAAATTTAGTAGATACGGCGAGTGAAGTGCATACAACCAACGCCCTTCAGATCTTAAAATATTCTTATTCTCAGCTTTTGCTTCCTACAAAAAAAAAAAAAACAAAGACTTCTACAGCTTTACACAAGGCTGCATTTTTTGCCGGCACAGAGCTGCAAAAAGCTAAGGAAAGTGAAATTAAATGAAAATGAAAACGAAAATGCATGAGCTTAATCTATATATATATGTATATATGTATATATATATGTGTGTGTGTGTGTGTGTGTATGTGCAGCTTCATTCAGCGCATGTCAATCCATTTGCCACCCTCTAAACCATTCCAGTGAAAAGAAAATTTCACTTTCAAGAAAATTCCAGGGTCATTGACCGGTGCGACATCACCAAAAGTGCTATACACAAAAATCTCCTCCAGCACCACCAAATAAGCACGCAGCCCCAGTGGCAGGTTAAATGGAAAAACAAAACGCAAACTACCTTTGTGTATCTGCTCACCCCAAAATCCTTACAAAAACTTTGAAAACGGACAATTTTATTGAACGAATACATACACGCATAGGTCACTATTTACATACATAAGTTATATTCATATTAAATTTGATAAATGAAGCTAAAAGCCATCACAAATTTTTAGATTTTTGGGCGCCTAAGCCAATTACTTGTAATAATGAAGCTTTATAGCGTGCAATGTTTTTACTTTGATATTTTTATTATTTCTGGCTTCTGGTATATTTTATGAACTGACTTTAGCAGGATGTTTTGGGCATGAATTTCCGTCACTCCTTGTCAAATTTGGTTTGACGTCAAACAGGATTTGACGTTGTGCTATCTTCAGTATCTTCAGCGTAGTGTTTTTCGTATACCCTCTCGGAAGAAACAACTACTAAAGGATGTGTTTTTTTTTGGACTGATAGTACTTTAAATTGAAATAAAACACATAAAAAATTAAGTATAATGCCAATTATATTTTTTTTTTTGAAAGATATTTTCATGACATTTAATATTTAAAAACGATTTCTGGCATATGTCCGCCATGACTAGCTTTGGTGAATCAGATGCGATCAGCCCAAATTATCATGTTGCAAAATTTTCCATGTTGTGAATGGACAAAGTCCAACATGTTGAGCACGGCGGCGAATAAACAAATTCGGATCTTCTCCAACACTATCACTCACAGCACCAATATTTTCTTATGTACGTACAGTTCTTTGTCTTGTTGGTTGGTTTTTCAACGAGTAGAGTAAATGTTGCTCGATTATGTGTACCACGAAGTGCTCTATAAGTTCGGCGAACAGAACACTGATTTTTAAAGTGAATTTCCACAATTTGTAAACGTTGTTGCGGCGTCATTCTTTCCATGATGATTTGTCAAGGCTTACTGAACAGAAATGTCAAAACGAAATGTCATTTACCAGCTGTCAAGTGACAGCTATCCCTATCGAAAGTGCTATCAGTCTAAAAAAAAAATACCCGTTATAATGAAAACACAAGACATATGTAAAGTTCTCGTAAGATCCGGAATATTTGTCATATAAAATTATTTGTTAATCATTTGCAGGACAAAAATGTGTGAAAATAATCAAACAATTAGGATAGATCAACTTCAGCGCTCGGTGCAACTAACTTTTGACTTGACTATACATAGAATTTGAAAGTCAGAAAAGGAGTTGCATTCTGCAAGAATGTGATTTTGCAGATATTTTGGCGCATTCGCGTTGTGTCTATTTATTCTATTACTGACATCTTTTTTTTTTACCTCATCTTACTATTTAACTGTCATCAGAATAAATTTTCATGAGTAGATAGTATAACAAATATATGACCCCTGTAAGGTTGGAAACTTCAGTTGTCGGATGATGTATTTATTTAAAAAAAAAAATTTCTTTTAAGCTCAATTTACGTTTCATTTCACTCAGACATATATTTTAACCATATTTTAACCATATTTTCTATTTTTTTTTTTTGACAACAACTAAGGCTTTTTTAATGACCGCAGAGGTCAAGCGGTGGAAAAGTTTTATGAAAACAATAACGAGCAAAGTATTTTGATTAACACCATTACGAGTTACGAGTCAGAGGTACCGCTACTTTGGTTTTGCGGACTTTGACCATTCTTAATTGTAGCTATACAAACATTTTTTTTTTTACAAATGGTGGAAAAGCGAAACTTTTTCAAGCTTTTTGAAGATTTATCTATTGAATCTCTGCTTTAAATCATCTTTCTACACTTTAGCACAATTAAAACATGTTTCTCATTGAAATATTGGCAGTTTTCACATCCTCTTTCTCTCCTATACTTGTTTAGAAATGGCGAGATCTGTCACGGGAAGGCGCAATCTTTAATTCTATCATTCTTGCTGAGAAACTATAATTTTATAGCAACTAAAAAAGATGTTAAATTTACACTCGATTTTGTGATATGAGACATAATTCCGAAATCGCTGAGCAACGATCTTTGCAAAAATGAAGGTACAGAAAGACAACGCAGCGCAGATGAAGCTAAAAATTGTTTTATATAATGACAGTAATTACGTCTAACTAAATATTTCGTTTTTTGTTAGACTACGGAGAAAGCAATCTTGTAAAGGGACTCATGTACGATAATATCGGTGCAGAGGAGGTCAATGAACTTCGAAGTACAACTTCCACGTTTCGGCATAGCCGTATTTGAAAGTGTGGCCTGAATATGGAGAACCTTTGGGATAAAGACTTGTAAGTTAGTTTTTTTTAATAAATAACTTTTAAACTAACAATATATTATTTGCAGATTGACATAGATCTCCGATTTTTTTAATTCTTTCTAAAACTTTAAGACTTTCTAGAACTTTAACGTTTCAAAATGCTTAAACTTTTTCTCTACTTCAAACCCCTTAATTCCAATAAGGAGGTAATTAAATCAGTATCTCTCCAAAATATATCATCGATTTCCACGAAAAAAGGTGAGTGTCTTTTATGCGCTAAAAAATAAAATGGCATTCCATTATAATCTTCTCATACACTTCTTACCATTTCACTTCATTTCAAGGCAAAATATCGTATATTTTTGCAGCCTTACCGTTTCTGCACGCTTTTATCATCATACGACGGGAAAAGCCGTACAAATAGACAACACAGGGTGAAAAAATCGTTAAGATAATGTACTATAAAAGACTCGCAGGAATCTGTATGTTACGTGGAGCAAACTAATCAGCAAATAGTACAACACATACGTTTTTTCAAGCAGAATGTACAACCTTTTATGTTGGCTGCTAGAGAACTTCAGTAAGTCATTTGAACAATTTTATTGATACTTGTATGACCGAAAATTAGCCTTGCGACAAATCCTACAAATTTTACCATATTTCTGATTTGAAGTACCCTGAAGGCTCATCCAGCTTATCGAAATTTATTTTTTAACATGTATACTAATTAAGAGTTACTGGGAGCCCATGTTTAGCATCTTTTGAAACATATATGCAGGATTGCCAATGTTAGTATTGCCCGTTTAGCCTAAAATAAAACAAAGAAAATAAAACAATCTCAATTTTCGGAAAAAATTGGCAAAGTCTATAACAGTCTAAGCGGTAGAAGTTATATAACTCCTATTCCGGAGATCACCGCATCTGCTCATGGTGACTTCTTCTTTCTAGACTTTCGAAGGACTCGTACCCACAACTTTCCGGCACGCATGTCAAGCAACCTACCACCTATGCCAAGCTAAGCCGTGTAAACTGTTGTTGCTTTTCCATCTTCCTATTCTCAAACGCAGTTCGTATAAATTGTTGAAGTAAGGTAGAAAAAAAAATATTGTGAATTGGAAGGGATTTTTTTTTTATTTTGCTGGCTAATAAAACATAAAAAACTCGGACTTAGGCTCTTCTTCAATTGTACTCTATTTTTTGTCGAATCTTAAAAAATCTTCGGTGTCCATTTCTTGGCAACTGCAAGAATTTAAAGAATTACGTTAGCCATAACTACTCGGTATCAGTCGGTTTCCAAAAATTAGGTCTTCATTTAATTTTTCAACTTGTAGTTGACTATTTTCTTTTTTGCATCTTTCTCCCTGTTGGAAATCGCAAATGAAATTATTAATTATACATACATACATACATATGTATGTATCAAATATGTATGTATATACATGTGAATCTATGTATGTACATATCAAAGAAATTTTCAAAAAATCGGTGGTAAGTCAGTAAATACTGGCCCAGGTATAAATAACGAAATGATTACAAGTACAAAGCTTTTATATATTTGCCACATTCTGTTCTGCGTATGCGCAACAAATTTTCTCTTGGAATTAAGATAACGGCGCCGATGTCGTACATATGTATACCCTCTATGATTGTGCACTTCCCACAGAGCGACGGAGTGGAATTTGAAGAAAACGACACACTCCCGCGTGTGCATTGGTTGCCGTAATGTTTGCAGTTTTTCCACTTGACTAAATGTTACTTCTCGCTACTCATTGTTTCTCCTCGCCCCCAACAAATTGTATGTTTACACTCACTGTATGCTCGCACAACAGTTAAGGTTAACTCAAAAAGGCTTTTTGTAAGTTCCGTGACCTATTTTCTCTGTCTTTACGCGCGGAAGTTCAAAGACCTTTGTTACCAAATTTTTTTGACTGTCTGACTTGCGCTGTTGTTGAGTATTGTCTCGACTAAAATGCTCACATTTTTTGGTATATTGTATGTATGAGTATGTGAATATATTGTATGTATTGGTAAACCCTGCAGTCAATATTCTAATTAGTTGCAACTAGTTCGCTTCACGACCGAAAACTTTAGCATTATGTGTAATTTGTTAGGAAATGTTCAGATTTAGTTGCGGACGTGGTACCTACTAATGACGAGCTCAGAGCACAAACGGCGAAAGCTTATGAGATTTACCATTCACATTCCTGGGTGTTGTTTTGAGCCCGTCAAATTTTCATCATATGGGTACGCAGTTAATATCTTGTTGATTTTCCAGCGTCACTTCATGTTTGGAGCAACCCAGCAATATTTAGAGTAAACAAAGGCGAATTTTTCTAAGGTGATGTCATAACGAACAAACACGCATTTTTTCAATTTTAGGATGTCACGATAAGTTTTCGTTTTTAGGATGTCATGGGTGAGGGAAAAATACAAATATAGTGGAAGAAGAAAACATCAGCTGTTTTAATAACTTCACCTTATATAAATTCGCCTTGGAGTAAACGTAACTAATTTATACATACTTTGTTATCATACAGCTAGTTTCGTAACTTTTTGCTGTCTCTTTTAACCAAAAAAAATTGTTTGAAACCTATTGCGTTTCGCGCAGTTAAACTAGATTTGATTATCTAGCTCTCTCTTTCTGGGATAAAAGTTATGATAATCGGGAGCTTATACACCCTTTATTAACCTATTAAAATGTATCTTAACCCTTAAACAGTCAAAAGAGAAATTTTCAAAATAATTTATGCGCTACTTTTCACTTTGTACCTAGCTTTGAATTAACAAAATAGTTAAATTTTTTTTAAATCGTTTCTGCTGAACCCGCCTTTTATGTGCCAGAATTGCTTGTAAGATCATACAAATTAGAAATCAGTCTATTCGTTTCACGTTTTTTGAAAATAATATGGTTTTTTCTGTTAATTATTTTGCACTTTCATTAAAAATTATTTTCTACTTTTTAGTTCTATCTGCCATTAAAGCTTGTTCTTTTAGTTTGTTAAACTATCATTTATTATACTATAAACTTTCTTGAATGCTTCAGGTCAGCAGCCGAACATGCGGTGACTCGAACAACTGAACTCATGTTATTTTTTTTTTTTTACAAATTTACACAGTTTTTCACGTGTGGTTTTTTAGTTCGTTCTATAACAAAAATATTATAAAAAAAAAGTTAAATGTTTTACAAAATTTACAAATTAATAAAAATTCAAGAAATTTTCTTCAAACTTCAAATTTTTTAAATAAAATTTTTTGAAAACTTTTGGGTATATATTTTTGTAGGCAATTCAATTAACGAATAGATTTTATGTAAATTCCCGTTTTCCAAAATATCGTATTAAAAAATTTTAATTTACGGAATTTTTTTTAAATTTTTATAAATTTCGAACGAAACTCGGAAAAAGTTGTAAAATTTTAAAAAAAAATAAATCAACATGTGGTCAATAGTTTAGGTCACTGTAGAAGCGCACATTTTTTGTATTTTTTTTATTTTTTATTAATTTCAAGTAGTATTTAAAATTCTTTTTTTTTCAAAGTTTCAATATTCAAATATATATTTTTTAGAATATTTCAGTGCTAAAGGTTTGTTTTAAATCATAAAAATATACGGGAAAGAATTTTGAATTTCGGATAATAAATCTCAGATTTCATCGTAATGAAAATGTATTACATAATAAATAACATAAAACATTCCATTATAATTTAGAATATAAAATATTACAATGAGAATTGCTTGTGTCCGAATTATCGACCGTGAGCGAGGCTAGTCGTTTAAATGCCTCCAGACACACAGAGTGGGATAATTGAAAAGTGACAGTTTTCCAAAGATTTCGCTTCTGCAACACTCACGTACATATGTAACTGTTATTGTAATGCGATGTTACTACAATGCGACCTAAACTTTCAGTTTCGCATCTATTCAAAGTCAACCAGGAAACTCCCTGATTGTAGCTTATGTAGTCCATTTATGATACTGTTCCAATGCGGGGCAAATATGTACATACATTTTATGTGCATACATACTCGTATATACTGAAATACATATTTGTAATCCATATATATACTCATATACTCATTTGCTTCATTATTTTCGACTCAATGCTTACAAATCCACTCCAAACTTTACACCGTCAAACTAAAGCGCTCCAGAGTTCATTGAACTACTGCTACTACTACTCTATGTATTCAAATATTGTTGGTGTTCTTATTCGATTCTATTTCGATTACCCAAACACAATATTTTTATGGAGCTTGGCAAATTTTGAAAAGATTTAATTGCGCAGCAGTCAATGTGGCTAACTTAAGAAGACAAAATTCAACCACCACCTTCTTAAGGGTAGTTTCTGGTGGATTGGTGTTCCAAAGAAAAGTGAAAGCTTTCCATTTGTTTCGGAATGGACCTTTAATGCATGCACTGCCTATTTATGTTTCTATTGTACTCATATATTTCCAAAACGATACGAATGTGTATGTATGCCTAGCTACATATATTTATATATGTATGTATTAGTTTACTTCGAAACACTTATTAAAATTCTTCAGAACAGGAAAAGGACCAAAAAAAATTTGTTAAACTCGAAGATGATTTTAGAATTAGGTTTAATAACAAACTATATAAATATGTATGAACAGCATATTCCTTAGATCTACATATGTATATTCAAACTGTTACTCAAGATACAAATTCAGAAAATCTTTTCTGTATTGATAAATTGGAAACGCAAAATGTGGATACAATGAGAAATACTTTACAAAAAATGAATCTGTATAATGGCAATGTGATATGAGAAACACCTTTAGGAAAAATTACACTAGGTGGCGCTAAAGGCGGTATTTATGGTTCGATTTTGCGGATATAAAAACGGTAAAAAGTTTAAAACTTTGATTAGACATTGAAAACAGACATTTATTGTATCTGTATGAGGCATGCCACAACCATAGCACATATCCAAAAATTAAAAAAAAAAAAATTTTTTAAATTTAATTTCAATTATACATATTTAATTTTAATAAAAATATAGTTCATTATATTACAAACACCACTTAAATCCAAGTTTTAAACTCAAACTTTTTTTCAAAACTTTTGTAGAAAAAAATTCAAAAAACTATACAGGATTTAATAAAAATTTAATTCGAATTTTTAGGAACAATTCGGAATGCAGTCGTATAGTCCATTAAATTTTAGTATCATAAAATGCAATTTTTAAGTGGTTTCAAATTACCGTTAATTGTTGGCCTGACGCTATTGCGCAAATTCATTCATAAAAACCCGCGCCACCCTAACAGCAAAAACAAAAAACAAAAAAAGAAGATCAAACATCAAACATCAACCGAAATTATCAGTTACTTGAAACTTGTATTTTATTATACTGAAATTAAATGCGCTATAAAATTGCATATCCCAAATGTTTATGAAAGTTCTGATCAAAAAGTTAGAAAATTTTTTGAGAATTCTGATTACATGTTGATGGAAATTTATGTACCTATGTATATGATTTATGTTATAGAATGAACTATATTTTTATAAAAAAAAAAATAATTCAAACAAGTTTCAATATCGTAAAAAAAATCACTGCCAACGTATTTTTGTGAATGATTGCGCATAAATTTGAAAGATCTAAATCAAGAATCGGGTTAACATTGGTTAACTTTCTAAAAATAACAAGTATTTTGTAGTTTTTTTTTTATTGAAAACTTTGGAATGCAATTTTTATGATAAATCGAATAACTATTTTATATAAGACCTTTTTGGAGCAAACCAATTTTTATAATACAAATTTGTTTACATTAAAAAACTAGATTTTCAGCTGCATACTCAGCGCGCTGGAGTGCACGAATAACCCGCTGTTGAGCAAAAATATTGTACTTTGGTTGAAGTTTTTGAATAAGGAAGAGAAAAGTTATACATAGTATGTAAAAATTTGTAAATAACTAGCACAGTTTATTGACCCCTTCTGCGTGTTTTGTTCAAGCTATGTACATATGTATGTATATAGAATTGAATGCACATACATATTTTGTATGTATGTATAGTTTTATCGATCTTTCGGAAGTACTTTCACTTTTCCAGTTGTATAAAATTCTTGTCCTCCCCATCAAGTGTACTGAAACTGTGTAAAAAAGCTCATACTCCCCTTTTCAACTAGCGAATGTATGTACTATGTGTACATATGTATTGTATGTACATATGTATATAAATGTAGATATGAACGTAAGGTTGTACAAATGTATAAACACCCTGCAGGAAGCCCACTACCACCGAATTGGTACGTTTTTACTCTTATTCGGAACATGACTCGCCATGTGGAATCCACAGAATCCTGTAATCTAGGGCGATGTGGATTTTTCAAATTAAATGTAGACTACTCATATTGCGGCCGCCATAGCCGGGTTCCAATCTCGGCCAGACTTACAATAAAAAAATCATAGAAAAGTTTTTTTCTCATCACGGTCGAACCTCGGTTGGCAATGGCAAACCTTCCATTATACGGTGACTCAAACAACTGATGGTGATTTTTAAACAATATTTGCAATGTTTTTCACGCTAAGTCATATTTTGTTAAATTTTTATAAAACTTTACTTTGTATTAAACACATTTTTATGAAACTTTTTGAACCTCGAAAAAGTTAATAGAATGACCTATACGGTCCGTTGCAGGCGGCAGCCACTCCTACCAAGGGTATTTTTTTTTTTGCATTATTATCTTTTCGAAACGCTTTCCTAAACTTAAAAAGTACAATAATAAACATACGATTTTTCGGAAAACTAAATTTATTTCACCGCCATTCATTTTTGAGGGGTATTCCCACTCTATTCGTTACTCTAACGGTTTGGTAGTTGGCAGTGCGGCAAAAGAGGTTTCCAATGAACGACATTGCTTCGCTTATTTATGTTAGTCTTTCCAACGGGGTTTCTTCCAACAAAACTCAAAACAAAATATATGTAAAACTACCAGGTAACAGAGTAAAAGCCTTGGTGGGAAGACTCCTAGTGCAGTATCGGTAATACTATATGCAACAAAATTCAATATAATACAACTTGCCACATATGATTTTTATTTTTCTTTTAATTATGTTTTCATAAAGATATAGCTCATTCTATAACAGAAATCTTATAAAGAAAATTGTCAACCTTTGTACGAAATTCACAAAAAATTCAACAAATTTCAAAAAATGTACATCAAATTTTCAAACTTTTTAATCCGAATTCTAAAAAACTTTTCGGGTATGTGGCTAATTAAATTTCAATATGTTAATGTGCAAGTTTCAAGTGGCTAAAAATACGCGTAGATTTTTGAATTTTTTTTTTCTGTTTTAAATTTGTAGGTATATACATATATATGTATATATGTTTTTTGTTAGAGAGCGAAGAATATTTTTTTTATTTGGCCAATCCTTCTGCCATGAAAACTTCAAGACATCACAAATCGTAGGAGAAGTTCGGCCAGACATCGAGCTACATTTATCATATTAGCAAAAATTATTATTGATATTAGTTTAAATAAAACATGAGTCATAAACTTTGCTAATTATTCGACTATTGCGATGCTAATGCGGTAATATTGGTTTTCCCTGCAGGGAATGAACTACACACAGCCTCAGATAAGTCGTAGTATGTCTATGAACTTGCATGAGGTCTGTAACAAATTTTTAATGTCAATGCTAAAAGCTTGCCTTATGCCATATAAATAAATACGCACACATCCACATGGCGCAAAGCTCGCATGTAGTACATATGTACATACCTACGACATTCATACATACCTTACAAATGAACTTACAAACGACGATTCCGCTCTTTTCTGGAAAGTAAAAGCTTCGCGATTAAAGTACATTGACACGAGGCACCTTTAAAGAACCACTAGCAGGCAATTAGATAGATTGCTTTTGCTACAAAAGTTCTACTATTCCGAATGTAAATTTGAGCGGGAGAGAGTACTATTTTCAATCCGCGGCAGCGCTACGATATAGCTCGCACTGTACTTGATCACAACTATGCCCTGTGTAGGCAGCTTCTTTACTTGCCGTAGCGGTGCGGCATTGCTCATCCTCAAGCAGTCGTTCTTTCAGGGTCGCTGAAAGCCAATGACTTCTCCAGCGGCGGCACGTAGATATGTTTTAAAAATCATAGGATTTCAACGCAACATTAATAGAAAATCACACAAAAATTCCCTCGAAGGAAAGAAACTCCGAAACCACTACGCGCAAGAAAAAGGCTCAAGTATTATTGCTTCATTGCTATACGAATTTAGTTGAAGTCAGGTGAGGGGATTTTAATGCCGCCGCCAGCGATATGAGGTTCGAGTTCTTCATCTTTTCCGACGATACTTCCGTTGTCACCATTTAGCAAAGTGGTGAAATGTCCCCTCCACAATTTAAGTGTACTTTGCATGCCAGTCACCAGGTCGCCGTTCTTGTTCTGTTCTTACAGGAATTCGCGCTGGTCTTAAAACCTTCTGTAAGTCGCCGCACCAATTAGGAAAATGTGTTGGGCGCTTTTGGTGTCTGCTAGCACCCAAGCTCGTCACACTCACGTATTTCGGGCTCTCTTTTCTTTCTGCGAATAATACGTCTCTCTTCCTTTCTCAGCCACCAGGAGCGTTTCCATACAGCTGGCGTTACACTTGATCGTAGCGTGGCCATGTACAGAGCATCTTTACTTTCCGTAGCAGTGCGGCAGTGCGTATCAGTTGTTCTTTTGGAGACTCGGAAAGCCAATGACTTTTCACATTTTGAGCGAGAAATATGCTCGCAATGCTTGCGAACTTCGGTTTACAGAGAAGTGTTCTTAGTGAGCAGGTGTGAGAGTCGAGTAGCGCAGTTTGCAACTGTCCGTTGCAATTGCAGTTCTCCAACGTCGCGTTTTTCTTGTGTATTTTGACCCACGTTCTTGGCTCCACTCAGGTGTATGGGCGTCTTGGCTGCGGCAAGATACTAGTCCCGAGGCGATGTTCGTTACTCGGAGCCCTTGTACGTCTAATAAACTTGAAACATGCCTTTCACGTATTACAATATGATCGACTTGGCCTCGACTTTTTCCATCTGGATACAGTTACGAAGCCTAGTGAATTTTTCTTTGCTGAAACCTGGTGCTACAGACAAAGTCGATCAGTCTCAATCTATTGGTGTAGGTTTCGACCTGAAGACGGTATACCTTTCTTACCCACCCTAGCATTGCAGCCGCCAATTACGGTTTCGACGTCGTGACGGGGGCAGCGCTTGTAAGTGCATTCTAGACGTTCATAGAAGTTAGATCTTTGGTTACGTCGAACTTCTCTTCTGTCTGGGCGGGGGCGGACAAGTCAGCGAAATATTGAAGAATCTCGCTGTGAGGCGAATCTTGATGAGACGCTAGTTCACCAAAATGCACGACAATACTAGACGAGGAACTCTCTCTACCACCACAAATCCAACACCTCCTTTATATGACAGCTGTAGTAGACGTCTCCAATGGGTTTCTAACCTTGTCCCGTCCATTTCATTTCTTGGTGGACGCCGGAACATCAACCTACCGGTAAGGTTTTTACAAAGTGGGATTTTTTTTTGTCGAGAGGGCGTTACAGCTTATTTGCTCATTCAGCACAAAGTATTACTTATAGTCAAGGGACATTATCCGATGGTTTTCAGGACTGACATTATTATTGGTATGAATGCTGGTTCCTATCTGGTAGGCTCAAATTCGGTGTTCTAGAAAAGAAGCGCACATTCTAACGTAGCAAGTTTTCAGACTAGTGGAACTGCATAACCTATGTATATTTTTCCAGCGAGTGTTTTTTTAGTTTACAGCATACAGTGAATCAAACGATTGACCACATGATGATTTTTTTTTTTACAATATTCACAATGTTTTTCACAATTTTTTTCACAAATTTTCATAAAATTTCAAACTTGTTAATCCGAATTTGTAGAAATAATAAAACTCGGTTCGTACAACAAAAATCATATAAATTGAAATACCTCACACTTTGCACAAAATTTATAAAAATAAAAATTCACAAATTTTCATGAAACTTCAAACTTTTTAATCAGAGTTTTTATAATTTTTAGAAATCTTGGTTTTGGAAACATATTCTTATTTAACGGATGAAGTCTATTTGGCAAATAATGAGCAAGATTGTAAATACACAAAAATGTTAAAAATTTACGGGATTTATATAAAAGCCATCCGATATATGGAAAAAAGTGCTTAAGAGCAAAATTTAAAAAAAAACAAAATTGTCAAAAATTAACCGAAATTTTTAGCCGCTTAAGACTCGCATATTACAATAATAAAATTTAGTTGGCTAAAAACTGCATACAAAAAATTGAATTAAATAGTTTGAATTTTGATGAAAATTTTTAGAATTTTTGTAAATTTCGTACAAAGTTGGAAATATTGATTTCTATGTTTTTTGTTATATTACAAACTATATTTGAAATTTTGAGGCAAATTTTTTGAACTTTTACAAATTTTGAACAAAATTTGAAATTCTTATTAACATGATTATGTTATATAACGAACTTAAGTTTTATAAAAAATTAACAAAAAAGACTTACCATGAGAAACAGTTGCTTACTTACAGAAACAATGTTTCGTTAAAAAATTAATATGTGATGGGGCTAGGTCAATCTAAACAGGTTTAGATCGCCGAACCAACAGTCCTTGACCGGGTAAAACCCGGGTCATTCCGGTACGTAGAACCGACTGTCGTAGGAATGTGGTGAGTTGTTTCAGTCTCTGTATAAAAGGCATACGTACCTGCATCGTAGCATTGTACTCACGTACATTTTTATAAGATTACTAAGTATAACTAAAATTTTTTAAGTAAATAATTTGTTTTTTGTTCCCACGACGTTATAATATAAATATTTTATTGAAATTAATTCTTGTTCATAGCTGCGACATAATTGCACATAAACACCAGTGATTAGACAAATGAAAATAAACTAAAAATAAGGAGTTTCAAGTAAAAAGCTTGAACATCAAATACCTGTTACATAATACCTTACAATATAATGTTGCATTAGTCGTACGCACAAAACTCAATTTCAATTTATTTTTTTTTATATGATATTTAAAGGCAAACGGTTAGAGTTAGCTTAACGTCAGGATTTTCTGACGTTTTTACTTCTTAAATTATAATAATGTTTAGTTTTTTTTTTTTTTGAAAGCACAAATTTTACGTCTTTTTTTTTGCAATATGTTAAGAAGCCAATAATAATAATAAAACTGGGAAATTATTTGGAAACAAAGAGTTGAAAAATAACAGGCCTTATTGAGCTGCTGCTCCTGCGGGCTGTTCCGGTTGTTGTTGCGGCGCTAAACGATTCACGAAAGCAATGCCACTATGTATGATTTTACCAACAATAGCTGGCGATGATGCGGCCAATGCCTCGGCCTTTATACGCAACTCTGAGAAGGCGTTACGGGTGTACGGATTACGTCTGGAGCTATAACGCATGACCAGAAAATGATAGTAAACGATCGGAGTCATAAGTCCTGCTTTTCCTCTGAAAAATAGTACACAGAAAAATACTTAAAAATTAGCAGAATTTTAAATGTATTAAAAAATATTTTTGTATGAGATTTTTAATGCAGGTGCAGTTTATGATTTTAAAAGTACGTTCATGTAATAAATATCCGTTCCATTAATAAATATCCACCCACAGAGCTCCGTCGAAATGGCATCTGCTTTCTCTCTCTCTCTCTCTCTTTCTCTCTCAAAGAGGCGAATAAACCACAAACATAAAATTTGCAAGTTTCACGAATACCTGGTTGACTTTTTGCTTATAACAAAAAGTGTTAGCCGGAAAGCATTGTCTGTAAATCGTATACATTAAATTCAAATTTAATCACTTTTGATGTTGACCCATAATGAACAATCAGAGTGAAATATTACGGAATTAATTGCTTTCTTTATTTTTTCGGATACAATTTTTCCTTCTACGGTTGGTTTTCACGAGTATTTAAATTTCACTGAGCCTTCATTCGGTATCTATGTATGTATATTCGGTCCTTGAATGAATCAGTGAAGAAAATTAATTGAAACGGTTATGTAAAATGACGTTGAGCAACACCACCAACTCTGTTAGAATTGGTAAGTGCCTCTTCACCCAAATGAGGTTTCAGATATGGTGCGATTTCTGTATCCCGATGTTCGAGAAGATCACAGCAGAATGCAGAATAAAACAGCTTGTACCATATTTTACATATACGACTCTTAAATCCCTAGTCAGTCTCAACCAGAGAACGTATGTATATTAAATGAGAAGGTTCATGACCGAATTTCAGTGTGAATTGTCAAAAGTCGAAAAATCTTCAATAGAACCACTCTCATGGAAATACACCACATTGAGAGCGGCAAGTTAACAGAGCTGAGCAGAGACAATATTTCTTTTAACAGAGAATAAATTCTAATAAAATTTGATTGTTCTTGTACCAATTTTAGATTTCGCAATGATATAAATGAATTAAAGGAAAAAATAAAAATAGTTATATTTTCATATTTAACGAGAAGTTTGGTTTATTTAAATATGAAAATGATAAGATTGAGTCAATTTTGATTGTATGCAAGCAGGCATATGCCAAAACCACTTGGATCATTTGCTGTTTTACCGACGGCATTTCAAATTTGCATATTGTGTAGTTTTATGGTTTGTTTGAAAACATATACAAAATTTAATATAAGAGGAAAATGCTTGAGAAATTCTTAAAATAAATTATATAAAATAAAAGAAAAAAATTTGGCTTAAACTAAAATTATTTGTCAAATTTATTGAAAAATGAAAAAAATGTGAAATATTAAAATATTCATTCTTTAAAATGATTTTTTATAATATAATAAATATTACTATGAGTTTGTTTCCAATTTAATATTTCATTTGGTTTCCTATGTTGATTTCCTTTTTCTGTAGATGCGAAATAATATGCGATCTACATATATTACAAATTTGTTCATTTGTATCAAAAATTTGTCTTGTCATGTACAAACATAAATTCCACCTTGACCTACGTTAAATCTAAATCAAATCAGCGCAATCACAATCGCAGCTGCATTTGTGCCTGTGCTGGCGCCAAATATTCTAAAATGTCTGAAACTACATACATACAACAACAAAAAATTCATTTATAAACGCGTGCGCGTATTCCTAAACACAAATGCCGTTCATTCATAAGCGCGAGCATTTCATCTCCACGCGCACGCAAATGTTTCCCTCAACAATCTTTTTCGCGACGAACATAGTAAAAATGCTAAAATCTTCAATTTTACAAACCATCGACGGGGTCATTAAAAAGTTTCAACACCGCAATACAGACAATAATGTATTTTGGCAACGTAGTCTGACAAATTGCTGGCATTTGGCATGTTCTAGAACATTCTTGAACACACTAGAATTTTTGTCCAAATGCGCATCAATTCATTTGCCGTTCCCTTTCCCTTTCCTCCCTTCTCTTATCCAAATTGTTGCGTAACTCCTCTTCCGTCTCTACTTGTCCTGCTGACTATCAAAAAACAGATTTTTTCTCGGGTTACTACTTTTTCTTCTTTGTTTCATTTTTAGTTCGATTCGTAAATTGCTCTTCTTCTTTACGCACACATTGCTATGATTTGCATAATTAGTCGTTTAAGCAGGCTGCGCAGAACGTCTGCTGTGGCTTAGCGCGTTTAGTCGCCGGCCACATTATCATAATTGCATATTTTAGCTTATGCCACATAGTTCGAATCCTAGCTTTTTTTGTGCCATGTCTAATTTTTATGCATTTTTTTTTTAAATTCAATACGATATATTTATTAACTTTCATAAATTTTTGGAAATCTTTTTTCATACACATTTCTATTCTGATTTCATTTCGTTACGAATGAATATACAAAAATATTGAAAAGTTTTCATTTATATAAATAATTTAAGATGTGCAATATAAAGAAATTGCATTAAATTATTTTATTAAACTATTATGTTTGTTATTATTTAATATTAAAGGAAAGATTTAAAAAAATTATCTTAATTAAAATTAAATTTGATTTTTTTCACTTTTCACTTCATCAGCTACTATAAAACGAAAATTTTGGCATACATTTTAATAAAAATATCCATTATATTAAATTCGCTTATATTACATTATAAATAAAAATTAAATTTCAATA
Organism: Anomoia purmunda; assembly: GCA_951828415.1. Lineage (NCBI taxonomy): Eukaryota > Metazoa > Arthropoda > Insecta > Diptera > Tephritidae > Anomoia > Anomoia purmunda. Next base: position 13,646,998 of record OX639994.1, read on the forward strand.
AAATATTTATTTATTTGCATGATTATTGATTGAAATGCATCACATCTGCATGCTGATAAGTTACATTATTTTTCTCACTAGCTACAAATTCACGCTCTAGCACTGTTAATATAGATCTCTACTGTTAAATTAAATGGGTCTACTGTGTGTACAGCAGACCCCCCGGCTGCGGAAGGAATCGAGGAATGGACTGGGATGAACCTTCTCTATAATATACGTTTTTTGGTCTCAACACACGCGCTGTTAGTTCTGCCATTTCGAAAATGGATAAAGTAAACCAAATAAATGATAATCGAGGGTAAAACGAAATATCTCGTATCATCAAATAAATAGTTAGTGTATTATTAATATAATAACTCTTCATTTTTTTGTAGGGGGGAAAATAAACAGATTAAAAAAAATGAAAAAGAAATGTGAATCAAAGCAGTATTTGAGTAGCTTTTGTGAGTTAAATTTTCGCTATACTCTTAACCTAACCTAATCTTTGTTGGTGAAACGCGTAAGGAAAGGGATTTTTCGTACTATTTTTTTTAGATGGTTGTTACAATTTCGCATGCTAAGGAATTTTATTTTAATGATATGCAGAATACAAAAATTACCGAAATATAATTTCTTTTTCTTTAAATAAATTCAGATAATGTTTAATAAATACACAAAATAAAAGTATAATACTAATAGTTTCAGTGGGAAAGGGGTAAGCAAAACAGATTTAGAATAAAAAAATTAGTAAAAAAAAAGGCTTGACGTGAAGCACATTGTAAATCACATTTGAGTCACCGTATTGTACGGAATATATCACAAGGGACCCCAATAATGAGAACGTCGTTTTTTTCAAATTCATAAAAACGAATCTATTCAACGTCAGAATTTGGGTCCTGAATTAATTTTCTAATACAAAAGTTGAAGTATGTCTATCGAGAAGCAAGATGCTTTCCCACGACCGATGGGCAGGTGGGTCTACGACACCGGAACGACACGGATTTATATTCGTCCAAGTGCTGTCACTTCAGGAATATTACCAAAAGTTGTGTGCGTAACTTTTTACAACAACAACCAGATGCGAAAAGAAATTTTATTCCACTTACCTGAAAGTGAAAACTACAGACAAAGGCATTATGAAAATCTCCGCAAAGGCAGCTGCTTTCAAAATATTGCTAGCTTGTAATTCAACCAGCGAAATGAGAAATCTTGCACCCCACCATGAATTTTGTCCAATAATCTGTTAAATAAATATTAATTAGTCTAATAAATATGTAAATATATATATATATATGTATGTATATATAAAACAAAAATAAACTCACGTCCAATAATTTCAGCGAATAACTAGATGCATGCAGCACAGCGAATAAAACAATTGGAATGAGTATTAGAAGTGTGGGTTGTACATTAAAGAATATTAACGAAAACATTAAGTAATGACAGGAATCTTCAATAAAGAGACGTGCCAAAAACTCTCTCGAAAATGTGAACGAAGGTAGACGCTGATGTAGTCGCAATGCTGATGTTGCCGCATTCGATAGCAATACTTTATTGAATGAGCTCTGCTGATTACTGCAAAAAAAAATTAATAATTACAATGCAACTACAATAGCAATGCATGAATTTGATTTTACCTTATTATGGGTATTATATAGCTTATTGTGAATAGAACTGTTAGCATGCGTGTAGCCCACATAGCTACGTCAATTTTATTCGCCCGAACATGCTGCTGTATCTTTTCAAATACACTGCCATTACTATCTTGTGATGGTGGTGGTGGTGGTGGTGTTGATTGTTGTGGTGGTGGCGTCGATGAAGAAGTTGAGCCGTTATTTTGTTGATTATCACTTGCGTCGTCACTCATTTTGTTTTATCTGTAAAGAAACAACGAATTTAATATAAAAAACAATTTACAGCGAATTTTATATAACACAATGACATACAGCCTCTATTTTTTAATAATAATAATAAGCCCAACGGTTACCCTCTTTCCCGCCCAACCGACACGAGGGGCACAGTCCGCATGACGTACGGATCTTTTTTTTTTATAATTTTTTTTTTTGTGCCGAGTTGTTAAAAGGAAAAAGTTTGTTAAGCGTCGAGATCTAAAACTGCTCAGCTACAGAAAAAACTTCATCAGCTGAATCAAATATACATATGTATGTATATTATACCGCCGTAAAACATATTTTTATTTACGATACACCGTACCATAAAAACCTTATAGAGAAAGTATTGAGCAGTGCAAAATAGGTTTCGGAACGTAGGCGTATCGTTGGACAAACGTATAATGCAACTGAGAGTTATACAGTGGCGAGAAAAACTTTCGAGTGGTGTTTTTTTTTTACAATATTCGTAAGGTTTTTCATGACAAATTGTTTTGTTAATTTTATATAGAACTATAGTTCATACTATAACAAAAATTTATAAAAACTTAACAAATTTTTTATCCAAATTTTTCATTAATCAAAATATTGCAAACAAATGGGTATTTTTCTCAAATGCATGCGTTTTATGAAAAAAAATCCGATGGGTTTTTCTCACCACTGTATAAAAAGGACAACACAAATTTATTTACCGTTACTTTGGCGATACTACCCAACTGATTTTGAAACGAGAAAACACCAAAGGGAAAGGAATTTTTCAAAATTGTTTATAAAATACCGGGGATGCATATAGAGAATACTTTAGTCGAGCAGGGTTACCACATAATAATAAAATTAAAATAAATGTATACATATATTTTTAAGTAAAGCCCAACAATATTGGTATCAAACGAAGGGCTAGCGAAAATTCTTTAGCTGTGATAAATTTTCGAATAAGGTTGTTTGTCACTTTAAAAAAAATTAAAATACATATTTATATAACTCTTTTAAAGTAAAATAGAGCAATGTGGATATCAAACAAAAGGTGTTATTAACAATATCTTAGTCACGTTATATTATTATATTTTTTTTGGTGTCTGTTATAACGTAGACTTTTATAAAAAAAATAACAAGACTAAAACAAATAATAGAACAATAAGGAAAACTGGTCAAAATGTCGTGTCCTTATAATTTTTCACATATGTAGCTGTATATTTCATAGCACTCCAAAGTTTAGGACCACTCTAATTTAGATCAATAACAATGATTTTGCAACTTAAAATGTCACATTTAGCCACTGTAAGTAACATCGTCTTAACGAAGTAAAAGTACAAAATTTAAAAACGTTCGCTTCGTTCATTTAAATGTTTGCCTACATACATACATATGTATGTATGTATGTATGTCTGCATAAGTACATACATAAATCTACATACTATTATTATTTTTGTGTAATGAAGCTTGACAAATTTGCAAATACATTTATTTTAATAGCAATGCTGTACTAAAAATACTTTGAATAAATAAACTGGTTTTTCTTTTTTGGAAACTTCATAAAGTCAATTCAACTTTTGTGCTCATCCGACCGACTTCGTATACAGTGACTAGCATTTGAGTTCCACTTCCATTTTAATGCAACAATAAACTACTGATCTACTAGTCTCATTTTGTTGCATTATTTATGATATTTATTTCATCACTTTATTAACGGAAATTCCAAAAAATGAGAGGAAACAAAAAATGTATTAATACAAATGTTTGAAATCAAATGGAAAGCTAAGCAAATTTAACGAAATATGTATATGTATGCACATATGTAAATCTAATCATATGTACAATCTAATGAATGAAAGTAGAATAAGCTACCTAATATCGGATGGCTGCGAATAGGTTGGGAGGTTTATGTGCTACTATAAGCGCGTATGCACACATAAATGCATACATACAAACACAGGTATGCACGCTGCTGATATCACCGACTCCAAAAGTACAACTCAATTAAAAATGTTAACACACAATACGCTTTAACTGTTACATACAAATGTGTGCACTTACATGCATACATACGTATTTATGTTTACTCAGATATACATATACATATATTTGATACGTGTTGTCTCATACGAGTATTAGGTCAACTTTTTGACAACTAAATATGATATGAAACCCAGCACGTTTATTACTTGCTAAACTATTCTAGAAACAACTAAGGCCGTGAGTGAAACCTTTTAAGAAATACATATTTATTTGTATTGTATGTAGACATTAGATTAGGGCAATTCGTCTTTAAAACTTTTGTACTTTCTATTTTTACAGCAGAAGTTTCATATGAAAAAGAGTTGTCACAGATTTTCCAAGGAAATCTCTTATTGTGCATTAATATTATTTTAATAATTAACATTTGTTTCGCGGACAGTTTTCATACCCTCTTCGCTTGATTATCCTCACCGGTTTATAATTTTTTGCCTTAAAAATTTTAAAAGCTAAATGTTTCAGAAGCCATAGATTGACTTATTTTTAGATTAAAGAGATTTGTTAATTTAGCTAATACGGCTTTTTATGTACAAATAAGCGAAAACTCATTCAATACATGGATGAATTGAGTTCAAGGTTTCGCATTGACATACTTAACAAAATCTAGCGAAAACCTACAAGAATTCCGATAACCTATCGCAAATTCAATGCAAGTTAAAAATAAAAAAAAACTAGGTACTTATTGTAGTATTATCACAATCGATAAATCAATAAGTAAGTTGTTAATTTTATGTAGGACAGACATTAAAACAAAAATTCAATGAATATAGAAGATATTATGTGCGGATTTCGATAAAAGAACGATTTACGTTGCCATGATGTGTACTTTGCAAGGAATTATAAAACTACCGTACATGGGCACAGTATTAGCTTGTAAAGCCGCAACACACAATCCAATAGTAATAGAATGACTGCGTTAATACATCTTAATGTTCTTCCGAAAGGTGCCAAGCTCAGACCAGTCAAAGTTGTAGAAGTCTAAAAGCATGTCGTATATTAAAAGTTTCTAGAAATAAATTGATATATACCTAGTCATAAATGACTGTAATTTGAGATAAATCCGCTTTTGGAGAGTTTTGTTTTAAAAGCATTGAAACACGCATGAAGAAATTCAGAACAGAAAGCAAGTAGCTATTTGCTTTCAAGTTATTACATATTCACCAATGTAACTTCCGAGCTTGCGAACGAAAACCAATAAATCCGCAAGTCCCCTAATTTAAATTTTAGTATCAACCGCAACACTTCCATTTAAAATTTCAGTTCATTGTCGAATTTGTCTTTGCGTACTTCCAGATTTCACCACGCCATCAACAAGATATTGCAGTCAGCGAACTCCTTGGCATTTATGAAAATTAAAAGTACGAACTGAGCAAATTAGTAGAATGTTTTAAAAAAAATACATGATCGTTGACAAAAATTCGAACTCTCTGGACTTTTCTCCAAAGTCCTTGCTGCACAAAAATTTAAATATTTTCATCATTCACATGACAAGGGAAACCAGTGCGCTCCTGAAACCTTTATTTGCGTATCATCCTCAATCTTATTTTCGTCGTGTATAACGATATATAATATCAATAATATCAAATATCCACTTACTTATGTAAATAATATTGAACTTTACTCACTTCTTTCAACAGTTTCCTTTCAATGCTCTATTTTCAGTAATTTACTTAAAACTGATTAAATTACTACCTGTAATAAAAAATTAGCGTTGTCCCTAGTGTTGTCGCTTTCTTTATACATAGCAGTGTACTCTCTTTCACTACTAAATTTTGCCGGCTCATTCAGAAAGGTGACGTTGTACAGTGCTAACAACTTGAACGCAATAATCCACTTGTAGCGTAGCGTTGCCGGCCTTCTAATATTTTATTTTGCCTTCATTGCTGCCGCTAGCTGAGCGTTTATAAAATCGATATGCCATCGTGTGGTATTCAGCGTGAAGTTAAGATTAATTATTTCAATATATGAAATTAATTATATGGAAAATATTTTGAACGATTTAGATCTTAAAGTACTAAACAGGTTTTAATAATTATTTTTTAAATGAAAGTTCTTTGATCTTAATCAACGGCGCAACGAAATTCTGAATATATTCAACTAACGATGGGCTTTTTCCAAATCCTCCGATTTCCGGTTAACCGGATTATTTATATGTGTTTTTCGTTTAACATTATAATTTCGATACACATTTTTTTTAAATACTCAGATTTTTGTATACCCGCATTTTTAGAAGCGTTTTTCAGTGGGCCTATTGCCACGGAAAAATTCAGCACTATTATAGCTAGTATAGTAATTATTGTAACAAAGTAACACGCACATGGCTCTTTGTCAAATTTTAACTTATGCTGGATTAACTGGATTGCAGTTAAACTTACTGATTTCAAGAAATCGGGTTTCGAAACTTCTCTACCTAACCGGTTTTTTTGGATAATCGATTATAGCAAAAACCCAGAGTGCGCATCTTTAGATTCACCGGCATTTTTCTCGTTGTCTAGAGGCAAAAATTATTTTCACTGTAATTTACAAAGATATTATAGTTTATTGCTTAACAAATCGTATGCAAAATGGTTGTGCGACCTTATAATGAGGAGTTAAAGTATCTCGAAAAGATCAGCGATTGCTGCTGGCGAATAAAAAAAGAATTTCAACCGAATATGAAAGTGGAAGGATGTTTCTATGTAAACAGTCGTCTGGAACGTCTTATGTTGGAAGAACTCAGAAATTCGTGTAGACCTGGCGCCGTTGGAGGGTTTCTACCAGGTGTGAAGCAAATAGCAAATGTCGCAGCGTTGCCGGGCATTGTAGGACGTTCTATAGGACTACCGGATATCCATTCCGGTTATGGGTTAGTATGCTTCAACTTTTAAGAGGTGAATAGATATAACTCAAGTCCTTTTCTTCCAGATTTGCCATTGGAAATATGGCTGCATTCGACATGAGCGACCCTACGTCAATCGTAAGTGTAGAAAAAAAAAACAAAAATATACATATGTATGTATAGTAATGATAAATTGTCCAATACGAATGTATACATATATTAGGTCAGCCCAGGTGGTGTCGGATTTGATATTAACTGCGGTGTACGCTTACTGCGAACAAATCTCTACGAAAAAGATGTTCAGCCAGTTAAAGAACAGCTGGCCCAATCTCTTTTCGATCACATACCAGTCGGAGTTGGCTCTAAGGGTATCATACCAATGAATGCTAATGATCTGGAGGAGGCTCTTGAAATGGGTATGGATTGGTCTCTGCGAGAAGGTTATGTTTGGGCTGAAGATAAAGAGCATTGCGAAGAATATGGCCGTATGCTTAACGCAGATCCATCCAAAGTCAGTTTACGTGCGAAGAAACGTGGTTTACCGCAATTGGGAACATTAGGTGCGGGCAATCATTATGCAGAGATACAAATTGTTGACGAGATCTATGACAAATGGAGTGCTTGTAAAATGGGTATTGAAGAAAAAGGGCAAGTATGCGTTATGATACACTCGGGCAGTCGCGGATTTGGTCATCAAGTAGCCACAGATGCTTTAGTTCAGATGGAAAAAGCAATGAAACGTGATCAGATCGAAACCAATGATCGGCAGCTAGCTTGTGCGCGAATTAACTCACAGGAGGGACAAGATTATTTAAAAGCCATGGCCGCTGCCGCAAATTTTGCTTGGGTTAATCGTAGTTCCATGACTTTTCTCACCCGACAGTCATTCGCCAAAATGTTTCAAACAACACCGGACGATCTTGATATGCATGTGATTTATGATGTTTCACATAATATTGCAAAAATAGAGAATCACATTGTCAATGGCAAAGAGAAGCAATTACTTGTACATAGAAAGGTAATCAGTAAATTATTTGTATACTATAAGTGTACTATATGTATATATAAAAATCAATTGCAAAAACCTCAGGGATCCACGCGGGCGTTTCCACCACATCATCCGCTCATTCCAGTGGACTATCAACTCACCGGCCAACCCGTACTTGTGGGTGGTACAATGGGTACATGCAGCTATGTGCTGACTGGCACTGAGAAAGGAATGCATGAGACGTTTGGATCTACCTGCCATGGGGCGGTATGTAAAATATGTAGTTGTATATTTAATTTTCGAATTTTCTATTTCTTATAATGCTATAGGGACGGGCCTTGTCACGCGCTAAATCCCGGCGTAATTTAGACTATATAGATGTACTGGAAAAGTTAGAAGATATGGGAATAGCTATACGTGTGGCATCACCCAAGCTTGTTATGGAGGAGGCTCCCGAATCGTACAAAGATGTAACCGATGTCGTTGATACCTGCCATGCAGCTGGCATTAGCAAGAAATGTATAAAACTTCGCCCAATTGCAGTCATTAAAGGTTAAAAACTAAAGTTAGATTTCCAAGTAATACCTATTTATTAATAAAAAGAATATGACATGAATTTCCCGTAAATGTTAATTAAGGATTCTATTTAAATACAATTCAAAATTTCAAACAAAAAATTTTTATATTCATATGTATATTATTCTTCGGCCTGTTTTTTTTTAAACTATAATATTAATTTGTGAGTTCAAGGCCAGTATAAGGAAAACTATATTGGAAATAAGACAACAACAGTCAGGAGTGGTAGAAATTATAGCTATTTCGGAGATCACCACATCGCCTCATCAGATTTCTTTCATGACTCCACCGGCACTCGAACCCACAAACTACGACTTGCTGCTTTTCCTTATGCTGGCCTTGTGCTCACAAATTAATATTATCGTTTAAAAAATTTTATTTTTCAACTTGTACGATGTAGTGGACACGAAATAATATAATCGGACATGTTCCGCAAGCCATATTCCCTGTGAAATTTTCACTTCCACCGCCAGTTTCAGATACTCATAAAAGCAAATAATACACTCTGTAGGGAAATAAAGAAAAACCCAAACAAGTATTATGTATTCGACTGATGCGAAAAGCCGTAAGTTAAACTATTTTATAAAAATTTTGCTCAACACGAACCATCCCTAATTATAACAAAAGAAGATGTCTCTCTGACCAATGCCGCAGACGGTACTAGTCTAGAGGGCATGCAATTTTTTAGCGGGGTTAAATTTGTAGCAATTTCGTCGAAAGCGCAATTAGCTCAGAGAAAATATCAGTATAAAAATATTGAAAAAAAAATGTCTGTTCTCCGAATTTAATAGTAGAATTTAAGGAGTTATTTTTTTGTAAAATATCCTAAACCTGTAACTTATACTTAAATGGGCATTATGGACCCGTTTTCAAAACAGATATAACGTAAAGTAATTTAAATGTTCCACGAAAATTTCAAGCTGACAAGCTAAAAAAAACTGTAAGGGTTAAGAAAAGTAAATACGTAAGAAAACTTAGAACAAGATAAATTGCAAACTTTGGCACTCATGAGGATTACCGCGAATCTATTTGTATTTAACTAGATATAGCTGTAAGCTAAAGCGGGTTTTTTTTACAGGTCGAATCTCTATGTGCATATATGGAACGCAATTTCTAAAAGTTTCGATTAGAGCAGAGGTGGGCACTCACACATATTGTTACATTTTTACACGCATACTATTACTATTTGTGTGTGAAGCAGCGAAAGCACGAATTTGAGCATGTCGTTCGGCACAACAACAGTGTACACTGAGTCTTGCAAGTTAACGTACAAATGTGCTATTCATGATTATTATTTATTGTTATTACTTTTTATTCTTATTATTATTTATAATTATACATTATTTTTACTTTTTATTAGTATTATTATTCATTATTATTTATTATTATTATTATTATTATCATTTATTATTATTCATTATTATTACTTTTTATTAGTATTGTTATTCATTATTATTTATTATTATTACTATTATTTATTATTATTCATTATTATTACTTTTTTTATTATTATTATTTATTATTTTTCATTATTAATATTTATTTTATTATTATTTTTCATTATTATTATTTATTTATTAATTATTTAATTAATAATGTCGGCTTAAACAAAATTTAGAATTGCGACCAACAATGTCGTAACAAATAAGACATTGTGCTCTTCCATCCAAATTTTCTATAAAGAAAAAATCTTCTTCCCATTCGCGCATAAACATTGTTAGCTCTCACTGTATATTTGAAATAGCGCAGCGTGGTGTTGCTTGAACAAGTGTTTGCATGCGACTGTTTTGCTTTCCCATAGCCACTGGTATGATAGCATTCAGTCTTCATTGTGCCGAGGGCTACCGATCGTTCGTATTCTATAAATAGCGTAATATTTTGTGCTGCTCGTCGCAGCAGAGGCCCTATGCACGCGTGCATAGGAAAATCAACTGTGCCCACCTCTGGATTAGAGCCATCTGTTAACAACAGGTTTCGATTGAGATAAGGATTTAACTATTAATGATACCAAAGCACGTAGTGGTGATACTCACGATAGACTGAATACAGAAGGTGACGACGTCAGTACTACTGCTACTTTGGTTTTGCCGGTTTTGACAGTTCTCAAGTGAAAGTAAATAAACTCTTTTTAGCTTAGAGCTGCTGTTTTTAGTATTTTGTAGATTTTATTATTCAATCTTTATATAATTTCCGATGAAAGATACTCATTCATCTTTTCTCCATATACTTCGTTTACTTTTCTTGAGATACATATATCACAAGCAATTTTGTATTCTATAATTCCTGATAATACTCATATTAACCATGCATTGAGAAAACTACCCCAATGCAAAGCTTTCGTTAGGCAAAATTTAAATCTTCCGATTAGCAGCTACAACTTATTGAACAAAAGAGAAATTAATGTGACCAATTTTTAGGTTTGTATGCACTTTTTGAGTATTGACTAAAATGTTCAGGAGTAGCAAACCATTCGGATGATAGTTAGGGTAATTTTTTCAATTGTCTCGTTAATATTACCCATGATTAGATGTTAATCCGACCCGAACTTAGTGTAAATTATATGTTTGATTAAGTTCTGATTAAACACTTCATTAGATATTGATACATATAAGAACAATTTTTGGGTATACAGCTTAATATTTTGCTTATTTAATTTCGTACAAATTGCACTACAAAAGCTTTATAATATTCCTTAAGAGATTTAATAAATATAATTACAAAGTTTGTTTCAAATATTTCATTCTATGTTTTTTTGCTTATGTTTCTACCTTTAGTCTAATCCAAAAACAACCCTGTCTTTAAATACAAGCGAAAGTGAAGTAGAAAACAAAATGTCAGTTTTTTTCTTCGCTGCTAAATTCTAGCTAGTGTGAAATTCTCTGTATGATAAGGAATGAAAAAATAAAAGTTTGTAAATCATATTAAAAAATAGTTGAGTATACCATGAAAATTTCAGCAAATTTATAATATCTGCAGTGTTTGTTACCGAAAAAATAAAATATTATCAGTTAGAATTATATGTATGTATGTATATTTGGATATGAAAGTTAAAGGCGACATATCAAAATTCCTAAATTCAGTACAAAACAATAAGGTGAGCATTGTGAGGCCCGCTAATTTTACCAATATTATACTAGATTGGCTTCTTAGCAGAATGCAACAGAAACAAGAATTGCAGATACCCTACAAATCGAAGAACCTTGTAGTTCCCATGCTATACATCAGAGTGAAACATTGAATCCAGTTCGGCGGTCCCAGGAGAGTATAAATGTTTGTATAATAACTGGTGATAGTGACCTACAAAATATGCAATTAAGTGACGCGGGAAGTGAGTTTGCGGGATTTGCATCGCTTACGAACTCAAATGGAAGTAGCTCAGAAAGGTGCTGTGCAGTAAAGAAAAGCTGCAGTTATTTACATATGAAAAATAGGGAACTTGAGCAAGAGAAACAAAAAGAACATTCGTCCCTGAAATCCATGTGTGGCAGTCTAGCAAATGAAGTAGAAGTTGACCACCACCCAGATCTTGTCAAGTGTAGGAAGAAGTTATGTGAATCGGAAGAGTTTGGTAAGTTACTTTTTTTTAACTAGCTTTTGGCTAAAACCTAGGCGGATAACTTACCTTCTATAGCAGGGATTGAACTTAATGTAAACTAATTTTCTCTCCTGTTCTGCTATGAGATAAAGTATTCAGGATTAAAAATGTTCACGATCTACATAGCTTCACTTAAATCAAAATATAAACATTCGTTTTTTGTATGCCTATTTCAGCAAATCTAAAAACCTGAACTAATTGCTATAGTTTTTAATATTAAAGCAAATAACAATATTTAAATCTTTTATCCAAGGCCTCTGCGACGTACACTCTAAACGTTAGTTTCCATGCTCGGTAGTCAAATGCCAAGAGAATTTTGCTGCACCTCATCAGTTTGTTTTTACAGTGGGTTATAGCTTACAATTTTTGGTAAAAAAAGGGACTATATTTTTACTTAAAAAATGTCTTTAATTTGTTTTTCGCTAATTATTTCTGGCTTTTTGCGGTATCGTAATTAATATTTAACTCAAAATTTTTTCGGATATTGTATCATTTCAGATGTTTTTTAAACGTATTTAGCGTATCAAAAAAATCACATCTTTTGTTTTTAGCTAAAACCATTTTAATTTAAATTTTTATCTCATTAAATTAAATACATATGTACATATAATAATTTGCGATATCCTATTAATATTTCTTTTAGGCAATTTCGTTCAAACACAAATGGATCAAATCGTTGAGATCACATCAAAGTCGACAACTAGTTCAGAGGCGTGTAGAAGACAAAAAATCAACTCTAAACATCAACTGCGATTGCTTTTGAATCAACACACACTGAATAGTAATAGCCATAATAATAAGTGTTCCACTGAAACCACCAGTGACTTTCCAGTCAGTTCTCCTTCCAATCCTCACAATCGTGATGTTCTACAAAAGAATACCTTAACTGCCGACATTTTCGAGCGCAACTTAGCGCTATTAACTGCCGAAAAACCACAAATGTCGTTGGATGAAAAAATTAATGCTTGGAAATGTGAATTAGATCTCAGTGATGTGGAGGATGTGGGTAGTTTTGATGATCTATTTAAAGAGCATGAAGAGTTGAAACGAAAAGTTTTGCTTGGTAAAAGAAATATAGATGGCAAGCTAACTGAACAACAAAAAGATTGTTATGATTTTACCGTTTTTCGAAATGAAGTTTTACCCAAGATAAGTGCAGCGGCTACTTTGAAAGAGACAACAGAAAAGTTATCAACTGCTAGCGTAGCCAATATGTCAGCTCATCAACGGCACATCCGGCTAGCTCTGGAATTTGAATGTAAAAAACGTGAATACTTTGATCTGTTAAGAGGCAAAGGTGCTACAACGCCCACATTTACATCTTCTTCCGAAAATGATTTGCTTTTCAACACTATATCTAAACAAATAATAAAACCAACACCACAAAAGTTATTCGGACAGAAATTACGCCGCAGAAGTTCTGAGACTGCTAATAAAATTTTGAATGGACAGTCCGCTTGTGACATTTTGAAAGGAGGCGAAACAATTCGTCACAAATCACAAACTGCTTTAGGAGATTATCAGGCGTTGACATCTAGATCCAGATCTCAGATATTAGCCGATCAGGAATCGCTTTTTAAGTTACGTCGCCTAAATAGAGAAATAGATAAGATCAATCATAAAAAGGATACTAGTCCGCGTGGGCTTATTCAAATGCGTTTTGATTTTGCAATACAAAATAAAAGTCAACAGTTGCGTGAGAAAAGGAGTCAATTATTTAAGACGCCTACAGTGCCGCCAAAATATCTTCCTATGCCTGCGCCAACACTCCTACCCATGCCAATGCCAATGCCGATCGCCTTAAACGCACCCACACCTAAGTCAAATAAAAACCTTAGCTTTAATAATAATATTAAATTTGAAAATTCAGAAGATCTTTCTCATAAGTCTGATGAGGATAATACGTCGACCATGCAAATCGCTGCAGCATCACCACATCATCAAGCTGATCGTTGTTATCCCGCTATCTCTCCCACTTCCAAAACCGCAACATCAGCGGCTACTTGTCATCAACAACATGAGTTTTGCAACTATTTGGGTTTGACTGGGATGTCTACTGCCAATGCTGTCGCAAATGCAGTGGCTGAGTTGGCTAAATGTAATTTAACTAGACGCTCTTTGCGTGTACGTCGCTTGAAGCAACAGGAAAAGAGCCAAAAATTAACAAAAAATTGTGCGAACGAAGATGGGTTGGAGCAGACAACAACGAAGGAGAAAGTGACAGCAGCGGAGAGTTACGAACAACAAAAGGACGAAGTATCGAATTTTGCAGAAATTTCAGTCGATTTGAGGTGAGTAAAATGCGTTATATAAACTGCAGTATTCTTTTTTTCAGCTTTTTAAATGTCTGATTTATGAAAAAAACACCGTTAGTAAACATTTATTTTTTTCCAAAATCGACGGAAATACAAAGTTTAAGTTTAGGACTATTGAGTGTTTTTTGCGTTTTGGGGAGTTCGGGATTATTTCGAGCTAACTTCGCGATGACTTCGTAAGCAGTTGGGGACTAGTTTTGGTTTTGGTTTCCTGAATGATGCCGAAATGTTCCTGTCGTATTTTTGTTTGCGCTCATCCACAATTTCTTCCTTGAATTTTTTGTTTTATATTTTAAAACTCTCAGCAAAAATTTGTCTTTCAAAACTTAACTGAAATTAGTAGTTACTTGAAAGTTGCGTTTTATTATACTAGAATTAAATGGGCTATAAAACTGGATTTTAAATTTTTTCAAATTCAAATTCAGATTTTTTGATTCTTTAAATTTCTCACAAAGTTCGAAATTTGGATTTAAGCGAATTTTGTTAAAGAATGAACTATATATATTCTTTTTTAAATAGAATTAAAATCAAACAAAAAAAAAATAGACTAAATTCATTCAGTTTTATTTCTGATTCAAAATTATGTAATTTTATTCCCAATTTTTTTTTTTATATAATTAAAATTTTTTTAAAATTATTTATTTATAATTTTTTGATACAATTAATGTTTGAAACACAAAATGTTTTTCCCCCCCAACTTTGACGCGAAATAATAAAAAAAATGCAAATTTTTCCTAATACAATCTTGTAATTTTATTTCAGCGAAAGCAAGTCGCAAGTTGTATCTGACCCCAGCTCAACTTTAGTTGAAGAAATAACTAAAGATGCCGCCGTCTCGCCGATTGCTGGTGACGCAGCGATTGAAAAGGAGTCCGAAATAAAAATCGTTTGCAAAATTACATCCAATGCCGATAAAGAAGATGAAGAAACTGAAAATTTCACCAAAGCAATTGTTGCGCCCAAGCGTCAGACGTTGTTACGTCATATTGCAAATTCAAATGACACATCAACCTGCCCACGTTCATCGATTAGCGATGCTGTTGATGGCGATGAAATGAGCAGCAATCCAACACCAAATATATTGCAAAAGAATGATGAGGATTTGCAATCTGAACACCGGCTTTCACCAATGCCAATGAGTATAGGTTCGTCAAACAAAAACACCAACACTACGAAAAGCATAGACGATCCTGATTGTTTTAAACAGCAACTTCATGACAAATTCAAAAATTACTTAGAAGCGTCGCGTAAAATAAAACCCAGTATCTACATTGTGCAAGCGCTACATAATCCCGAACCCAGAAAGTGCACACAAACTGAAAATAAACGCTTAGTTGACGTCGAAGTTAAAGGGCCATTTGAGGATCAGAAAATACTAAAAATTCAAGCGATAAAGCAAGAAGTAACGAACATACAAAAAGAAAATGAAAATATGCAAAATAAACAGAAAAATAGTAAAATGGTTACAATAAAGGAGAAAGCACTGCTACAGTCTAAGCGACGTGAATTTTCGTTACGTTCAAAACAAAAGAAAAACGAGCGCTTGCGTAAATTGTTAGCTTTAGCTACACCTTGGCATAAAATAAAAAATCATCGTCAACTTCGTAGTCGTAAAATTTTACTGGTAAAAAGGATCAAATCAACGCCAAACACAACCGCAAAATCAATGAAGAAGATTAGTGTCACAATCGACCAAATGGAGCCCTCTAAAAGCGAAATATCCAATGCAAAGAGTACAAAATCCACAAAAGAAAAACAACAACCACATAAAAACAAAAACAAACGAATTCATAGAAAGAGGGTAACGTCTAGGAGCACACCATCACCAGCTGATACGTCAACTGCGCAACATGATCCTGGAACTTCGAATAATGCGCTTTCATCGCCAATGCGAAAATTGCAAGTCAAATCGGAAGTGCAACGACGAAGTCAATCTAAATCATGTACTCTTGATGGTTCAACACTTTCGCCAGTAATTTTGGCATCAAGCCGCGCGCCATCAAACACAAAGCTAGACCCCCAAACAACGAATCAAGAATGTGAAAATGTTGTTGTATCGTCAACCACAAATAGTTATGATGAGGCGACGTTACTCAAATTAAATAACAGTCCTAGTCAACTATGCAATGAGCTCAAACCAATTCCAATTAATACATCTAATGTTCTAACCAAAGATTCTAGTACTCAAAGTGCTTTGCCATTGGGTATACATTTTCTAAGTTCACCGAGCAAACAACTTCCGAATCCTGTAAAAACTGTAAATGGCCGAGTCGATTATATCTACTATGAAATGGATGTGCTTATTGTTGTGCAAGAAAAGGTGGTGAGCTTTTGGAAATATTTTAAGCTCATTAATGTTTTAGCCGGAACGCAGGGTGGCGATAACTATTCTCATCGAATAGATAATGGAGATTCATACCTGCCTTCGTATTCTTCTATGGGAGATGCAGCACCACAATGGGTGCCGTTAGGTGAATGCCGCCGGCTTGTTATCGGTAAGTTTTTAATTGTGATTAGAAATAATCCTACATACATAAAATTTTATTTAAAAACTAAATTGAATTAAAAACCTCTGGTTTGACGATGATCATTTAATTTGAAAATCGTTTCGAAATGTTAAAATTTTTTTTGTGAGTATTGGGTATATTCACCTTTTTCAATATTTTAAAACTTGGGAATATTCAATAGGGTTTGTTTGGGATAAGACAGGCTTTCCGCCTATATTTCTTTGGATTATTTATTTTCTATAAATTTTTTATACAAATATAGTTGGTGTAAAAAAAATCGTAAAATTACAAAATTTAAACTTTATAGAGAATTTAGAAAAATTAAAAAAAAGGTTTCAAACTTTTTATTAAGGATTGTTAGAAAAATTTAGAGTTTTATATCCATTCATTTTTAATTAAAGATATATTTATTCAAATTTCAAACTTGGTAAAAAAAATTTGAAAAATAAATTGACAATTTTTTTTGCATGCGAAAAAAGTTTGAAACGGTTGAAAAAAAAAAAAAATAAAAAAAAAAAAATTGTATGAAGTTTGAAATTTCGATTTATTTGATATTTGTTATAAAAATAAATATATTTTCATAAAATATGAATGGAAAATGAATAAACAAAACAAAAAACTTGGTATTGATATTGTATTTGAACTCAAACCACAATTTCAAAAATTATGGGAATCGGTATTTTTCAAAATTTCTAAAAAATACGATTTTTCACTAACTACCGAAGCTACTTTTGAATTTGAGGTAATATATTGAATTATAGTAAGGAAGCCTTAAAAATATTTTTATTTGTAAGTAGACGTGGCCTAGCTCACTTAATGGTAAATAAATATAACTTCGAAACCACTTTTTCTAATCGAAAATACCAAATCATTCAGTTTGTCCCTAAAAAATTTTGTTTGGCGGAAAGTTTCAGATAAAGGAATACGTAAAATTTAAAAAGTTCCAAAACTTTTAAGCTAAAATTTATTACATACATACATTGCCTTTTTGAGACCTAATAAATATGTTTTACTTTTGTTGTAGACATGGAAATTTCCAATTCATATGCAAATCGAATTTGCGTACACAACTCAATACCGATTTACGTTGAAATGCGCTGCCGTGAGATACCACGTGAACGACGTGATTGTAACCTGCTCTCGATGTACATTAATATATACTATTTTAATGACGAAGATATGGTCGCCAAAACGCACTCAATACAACTGGATGCAGTGCAGGGGTAAGCAAATGTATTTTCGGTTTTTATTTTTATACTCTAAAGGAGCTATTACTATTAACATTTATTATCAAATTAAAAAAAAAGCCTGACAAATTGAAATTGTTTCTCATGCTAAACTTTTTCGTTCATTTTTTTTTAAATATGTACATATATGTCAATAGTTCATTATGTAACATAAACTATGTATAAAAAATTTGAAAAACAAATCAAGAAATCTCAACAAAAAAAATTGTAAAAGTAAAAAAAAAATTTTAAGTTTTAAAAATTTTAGTTTTGCAGTTTTGCTGCCTGTTATCGCTCAGCAGAAGACTGACAAATTGACAATGTTTCCCATGTTAAGTATTTTGCGCTTTTTGTTGTTTTTATCATATGATGTAAAAAGTTAAAAAAAATCAAAAAATATCAAAAAATTGTCTAAAATTAAAAAAAAAAAAATTTGCTCAGCCCAATGTTTTTATTATATGATATAAAAAGTTAAACAAAAAATCAACAAATTCCAAAAAATTGTCAAACAAAATTTACTCAGCCCAATTTTGACCAAATTGGCAATGTTCGCTATTTTTTTTTAATAAAAATATAGTTTAATAAATAATCTAAAATAGTATATAAAAACTTCAAAAAAATTTCAAAACTTTTATCAAAATTATTATAAACTTTTCGGTATGCAGTTTTGTTGCCAATTCAATTACAGTATAACAAAGCGCAACAAAACGGAAAATAGATTATCAAAAGCGAACTAAATGTGAATGAATTACAAAACTGCATGTCTGAAATTTGTCTAAAAATCCTGGTTAAAACTTTGAAATCTTTGTGAATTTTATACAAAGTTTGAAATTTGGATTTATATGGTTTTTACTATAGAACGAGCTATATTTTGATAAAAAATTAAGGAAAAAGTTTTAGCATGAAATACAGCGTGAAAAAAAATACTGTACCAATACTACTTCCGGCACTGTACATAATTTTAAAAAATGTTACTATATAAAAATATAAATGAATATATTTTTTTCTATGCCTAGTTTGCCATCTGAAGTTGTCTACACCACAATAACTGAGTCACGCTACTTTGTTATGTCTTGGCCACAGGAAAATATATTGGGGAAACCACGTTCGGGTCTGTGCAAATATTCATTAACGCCCAATTTGGACACTTTGGCGAGCATACGTGATTTCAAACAGATACGACATTGCATTCGTTATTTAGAGTGCACCACAGGTACATACATACACATATATAATATATATTTGACATATATTAATTTGTTGTTTAAAATAAACATTTTTGCTTTGCTTCAGATGATAAACTAATCGGCTTTGGCGATACGCAATTAACTATATGGGACCATCGTAGCGGTGATGTGCTGATGAATTATGATTTTAATATAAAACTTGGTCAGAATTTGGGTACCATATATTATCCAAGTTTAGAAATTGGACAAAATAGTATGCTGCTATTATTTCAATACACAAAGAATGTGGAAGAAACTGAAGTTGGTGAAGTGATGTTTATTGCTTGTAGTGCTTCGCACACAACTCCGTCTCACCGCATTCTAAGGCGTCTTAAAATGCCAAATATAGCTTTTGGCGCAATTCAAAATGCAATAAATACCGGTGATAACTTAGTTATAACGGCGAAAAATGACGAAGAAATTTGGATAAGTTGCACAGACGCAACTACAGTGACGAGCGTGCCACCTCAACATACCAGACGTTTTTATGCGCGTGGAAGGTCGCAAATTATTGAATTAACAAGTAAAACCCTTACAGTAGACTCCTTTGCAAATCATGTATTAAAATTGGCCGCAAATCCAGCAATTGAAAAATTAGGATAAAGCGAAGTGTGATGTGTAAGAGGTGTGAAATGGTTTTTGTTTTCGAAAGCTTTGCCAGGTGCGAGAAGCAGAGTATTTTAGATTTTATATTAGCTCCTTAAAACAAAATTTTCTTGGATATGTATTTTTCAAAATCCAAAAAAAAAAAACAAAAACAAAATAATGTATGTACTATTTATGAGAAAATTATAAACATATGAAATGAATAAGTGTAAAAATGTTGATAACATTTTTTGCATGCTTTATCGCTCAGCAATTAGTAGAATCATAACTAGACAGAAGCATAGCTAAAATTTTGAATTGATTGGCAATATTTTGCCAATAAGAAATATTTCACTTAAAAAGCGTTGTGTGACGCATTAAGGGCAAATTTTTCGGTGTGAATTTAAAAGTTCAACTAAGTTGAAATGCAAACTCTTGCTGTATTAAATTCAGTTTAAGAAATTCACCAGAGTTGAACTGGCCCAAAGTAATCTTAAGTAATCGTCATGGTAATGAAGGCAAAAAGAGTAATTTTAATTTTAGTGTTTTTCGCCATTTAGTGTATTTGACATTTTTCACCTTTTCTACTACAGTAATTTTAATTAAAACGAGGGCAGGCAAACTGAGTAAGACACAAAATATTTTTCCGTGCCTTTCTTATTTGTAAACGTAGCCAATGGACTTATTTCTCAACTTTTTAGTGCCTTCCATAACATAGGTCCCGCTTTCAAACAAAATGTCATCATGTTACTTTACTTGTTTCAAAAGATTCACAAATTTATAAAGTTCTGCCATTGAAACTGTGGCCTGCCTGGTAATGAATGAATGAATAATGAATTTATAAAAAAAATATTTTACACGCTTACAAAAAATAAGTGGCGCGTGTTTGAACTTCTGACAGCTGACACATAAAAAATGCAATTAAGAATAAAATTAGCACTTGTTTATATACCTATATATAATATACATGTATGTTGCGATACTTATCCGCCTGCCCTCGTATCTTTTATACATTTTTAAGCGATGTTTCAATTCATCTAACGATTGTTCATTTTTAAATAAAAATTACAGAATCAAATATTTCTTGTTATGGCTCACTGCTTTTGATGAAAAATTGCCGTTAGTGCACAATAATCAAATTGACCATATGATGATTTTTTTATAATCACAATATTTTTCAATGACACTTTTTCCCCGTTAAATTTTCATAAAATCTTAGTTCGTAACATAAAAAAGCATATAATATAAATGAGAATTACATATTTTATATAAAATTAAAAAAGAAAAAATTTCATCGAGATTTCAAATTTTAATTAGAATTTTTCTAAAAATTTTGTGGTATGCAGCTTTGTAATTTGATTTTTGTTATATTACGAACTAAAGTTTTATGAAAAAGTTAACGTAAAAAATTATGAAAAATATTGAGTATATTAGTTAGCTCTGAGCTGAATATTGGAGAATACAAATTTCCAAGCATCAAAAAATTTTGAAGAGCAATTTCGTCGCTAAATTTAACATTTTCATCACATTTACCATCTAGTTTACTTAAAAAAATATTTAGAACATTCATCATAGCAATCTATGTTTTACACATGCATTAGCCTAAGCGTTTTTTTTTTTAAATTTAATTAGCAGTTAATAATCTTATATTCAACATATGTTCAATGAATTTTAAAATCTTTATAAATGTTATTTTTCAAAATCTAAAAAACAAGTGTGGTATTATTAAATTACGGAAAAGTAGAAAAAACTGGGGGTTATTTCTATTTATATTAAAGTCTTTTTTTGCGAGGAACTACATGATAATTATTCGGGTGTAAATTTTATTCTTACTTTGCAGGTTAGGTTGGAAAAAAAAACCGAACAACCTACAACCGAAATAATAGAAGCGAAGTATTGAAAAATTATGATTTTTTTCAGTTTAAACTTATTTTGTATAAAAGCATAATTCATACCCCAAACAAATTTTTTTTAACTCAAAGTTTCCAACTTTGTAAAAATTTCAATAAATTCGATAAAAATTTTAATAAGTATTCAATTTTAGTATAATAAAGTGCAAATTTGAAATGGCTCAAAATTGCAATCGAATCTTTTCTATGAATTCTTAAAAAATTTGCAATTTTGATGCAAATTTGTAAATATTTTTTTAGATTTTACTCAAAGTTTGAGACTTTATGGGTATTGTTGTTTTTTATCGAAAGCAATTCTCTTATATGAAATAAATTAAAATCAAATAAAACAAAAATAAATGCCAAAATTTTTCTAAGCAAGTGTTTCTATTATTTTGCCCATGCATGGCCAATTTTGCCATTTTGTTTTTGTTTTGTTTGTAAATTTATGGGAATGATTTGTTCCCGTGAAGTTGGCGATTGGCCCGAATGTAAATATAGAGGAGGTCAATATGTAAAAAATGTGGATTTGAAAATTGATTCAAAATTTTCGGGAATTTTAATATCACGATGAAATTACTTGATACGACTTATTTTCCTTCCTCCTATCAACTTATATGAAACAATAGGAAGTTTCAATTCTCCTTCCCTCCCATGTACCCAGCAAACATTCAACATCAGAGAACTACCATCTAGTTTCAACTGTTAGAAGACGATTTGCGGGACATATGAAAAAAATTTTTAATAACTTTTCAATTCGAATTTTAAAATATCGGTTATAAATATTTATTCATTGTCGAGTCGAATTATAATTCAATTTGGATATTCATATGAGGCTAAATTTGTGGGGGTACAACAACAAATTGATCTGGATCAAATGGGCTAGCGTTTGAGAATTTGTTTGCTGGGTAATTCAGCCTGGAAGTCTCAGTTTTATTACTTACTTACTTAATTGGCGCTATAACCTCTTAAGACATTTTGGCCGACCAGTTTTATTTCTTTAGCAAAATAACGGATTTATAAAACCTTTACCATATCGCATTTTACAATACTAAAATAAATAAATAATAAAAATTTTCAAAAATGCCAAGTGAGATTATAACATTGCAGCTGGGGCAATGTGGGAATCAAAGTGAGTGCAACAATTCAAAGCAATCATCCCTGAACTTGAATTAAACGTGACTATTTTCGCAGTTGGTTTCGAGTTTTGGAAACGCTTATGCCTGGAGCATGGCATTTCACCAAATGGTGTACTCGAGGATTACGCTACTGATGGTTTAGATCGCAAGGATGTGTTCTTTTATCAGGTTTTTTTTTCGCTTCTACAGCACTAGAAATTTTCTTGAAAAATTAAAAATAAAAACTTACCGCAGGCTGATGATAATCATTATATACCGCGTGCGGTATTACTCGATCTGGAACCGCGAGTTATACACACAATTATGACTTCGTCGCACGCCAAGGTAAGGCAAGCGAACACTGGAATTCAATTTGCCTTTTTTGTATGTTTTTATCATAATCACACTTTTTGCGCAATATTCCTGGTATAGCTCTACAATCCGGAGAATATCTATCTTTCAAAACATGGTGGCGGCGCAGGCAACAATTGGGCGTCAGGCTTCAGTCAGGGTGAGAAGTTGCATGAAGAAGTCTTCGACATAATCGATCGAGAGGCAGATGGCAGTGATTCGTTGGAAGGTTTTGTACTCTGTCACTCCATTGCCGGCGGGACTGGTTCCGGCATGGGTTCATATATTATGGAACGTTTGGCAGATCGTTTCCCCAAAAAGCTACTACAGACATACAGTGTATTCCCCAATCAAGATGAGATAAGCGATGTTGTTGTGCAACCATATAATTCATTGCTTACGCTGAAACGGCTTACCAATTGCGCCGATTGTGTGGTCGTATTGGACAATACCGCCTTGAATCGGATTGCAGCAGAGCGTTTGCATATCGAAAATCCCACTTTTGCACAAATTAATAATCTTGTATCGACCATTATGTCCGTTAGCACAACAACTTTGCGTTATCCATCTTATATGAACAATAATTTGATTGGATTAACTGCGCCACTGATACCAACACCACAGTTGCACTTCCTGATGACAGGCTATACGCCACTTACAACTGAAAATGATGTGTGTACTTTGATAGTAGTCCAAATAATCTGAACAAAATATCACCTTTCACTTTTCAGCCAAATTTGAATATACGCAAAACAACAGTGTTGGATGTGATGCGACGTTTGCTGCAACCCAAGAATATGATGGTATCTTCAGGTCCCGATAAGACCAATCATCACTGCTACATTTCTATTTTGAACATTATTCAGGTATATATATTCTATAGTCACATACCATATCCTAGGTAATTCAAACTATTTTTCCCCAACAGGGTGAGGTCGATCCCACGCAGGTACACAAATCTTTGCAACGCATACGTGAACGCAAGCTAGCACAATTCATACCCTGGGGTCCGGCTAGCATACAGGTGGCTCTATCACGCAGCTCACCGTATGTGCAAAGTAATCACAAGGTATCTGGACTCATGATGGCCAATCATACCGGTATTACTTCGTTGTTCAATCGTGCTTTGGCCCAGTATGATAAATTGCGCAAACGTGGTGCTTTTCTGGATCAATTTCGGCGTGAAGATATATTCAAAGAGGATTTATCAGAATTGGATAATTCAAGGCAAGTGTTGGATTGCCTTTCGCAGGAATATGAGGCGGCAACACGTTCGAACTATTTACAATGGAGTCCAAAGGATATACAGCAAAGTTATTAGTTTTCCATCGTAAATTAAATTTGAAATGCAAGTGTGAGCCTACTAAGTGTTAATTTTTGAAATTGAAATTAAAAAAAAAGAGGCGAATGAAATTTTAGAAGCTGAAACTACAGATTATGAAGATTAAGAAGTTGTTTGTAAACATTATTTAGTACACAAATTCATAAAATTGAATAATTTGAATACTTTACTTTAAAAACTTTTAAAATTACAAAAAAAGCAAGTTTTTATTTCCGCTTCTTGCAACCACAGCTTTTGCCTACATACAGCGTTCATCGAACACAGTTGAAAAATGCAACCGTGTATGCTTTTTTTGTGATACACAACTGTCAACTTTCTGTGACATTTTCACTGTGGGTGTTGTTTTTCACACTGTTGTTGTTTTTGGCATTAAATTTTTGATAAAATTAGTGAATCAGCGTCGCTATTCTTTAAAAATTAAAAAAAGATATAGTTAGTTATTTACCATTTGCTAGCCAACAAATCCAAAGCAAACCCAATGGCCGCCACATTAAAGCCCTACTTAACTGCTGTACGCCATTCGTTGACCGCTGCTATGTGCTTGCAAGATTTCCCCTCTCAGGTAGTGGAGCGGCACAACAAACCGGAGGTGGAAGTGTGCTCCAGCAAGGAATTAGTATTAACACCAGTTGTAATTTCACGCAACGAACGTGAGCGTGTGCTCATCGAACCATCTATCAATTCCGTACGCGTTAGCATTGCCGTGAAGCAAGCGGACGAAATCGAAAAGATACTATGCCACAAGTTTACACGCTTTATGATGCGACGCGCGGAATCGTTCATTATTTTGCGACGCAAACCAATTGATGGCTATGACATTAGTTTCCTCATCACCAACTTTCACACAGAGCAAATGTATAAACATAAATTGGTGGATTTCGTAATTAGCTTTATGGAGGAGATCGATAAGGAAATCAGTGAAATGAAATTGGCGGTAAATGCGCGTGCACGTACTTGTGCAGAAGAGTTTCTAAAGCGATTCTAAGTAATGGCGCGGAGCAGTACGATGTTAATAATGTGCGTTTAATTTTAAGTTATCGAAAAGAAGAGTAAAAAAATCACTTTGTATTCCAGTAAGCAGTTTGTATTGCATGGAGACACACAGAAGACATGCACACGAATATGGCCAGCAAATAATAAAGTATTAAGCATTAAGATCCTCATATAATTATATGTTTGTTTCATTAATACTGTTCTAAAATTGCAATATTATTTTCAATATTCTCAGTTTAACTTCACATATTTTACCTCGCTATAGAATTTGTTTCAAAATTAATAATACAATTAATAAATATTCTAAATAAATTAACAATCAAGTGAATGCAAGTTCAAAACGTAATTCGAGCATAAATTCCCTGCAACTTGCACTTAAGCTAATCACTTGCCTCACAATCTGTTGCACTCTCACCAATCCACCACATCATCAGCGCATTTTCATAATCTACTATTGGGCCCTCTGGCGTTGTATTCTGTTCACAGAAAGAAGCATCTTCATCTTGTGATGGACTGACAAAGTGATGTTGACCGGAAGTGGTAGCTAATATGGGCAAGCTTGGATGAAAACTGACGCCATTACAACAATCGCCATGCAAAGGCAGCTGAAATGGTTTACAAAAAAAAAAAACAAATGTAGATAACTGTCTCATAGAAAGCAAAGTTTATTCCTTACAGCTTCTTCAATGTTATGCTGCAAATCCCACACCCGTAAATAACCCGTCGTGTCGCCGCTTACCAACCAACGCTGTTCTAGTGGACTCAAATCGAAGTAGATACGTTGATTAGTCGCCACGTTGCGTATAAATTCACGCACAGGTTGTGTGTAATTGCGCATATCCCATTCTAATATTTTATTATCCTTACGCGCGCCACTAAACAGTGACCAATAATCGCTATTCTGAGCGTAACGCAGCCATGTAATGCCACCAGTGTGACCGCCTAGCGTGAATAGTGGACCCAATTTAGGAGCACGCAAATCAAAGTGATTAATATAACCGTTCCATGAGCCCGTTGTGATGGTGCTATCATTATCTGTGGTGAAGGCAAAACAAGAAACAGCTTGTTTCACGCCAATGGAGTTTAAATCACGTCCAGGTCTGAAAATCATAAATATTTTCCGGTTTCAACAATAATTTTTGAGCGACAACAGTTAAAGCGGTAAAAATTATAGCTGGTATTACTTCTCCTCATCAGTTTTCTTTCTAAACGCTGCCCGGGTTTTAACTCTTAACATCAGAAGTGAAAGAGCAAGTACGTAGCCGGCGATCCAAGCGGACATATATACTGCTGTTGCCTTTTCACTTTTCCAGGGGCAATGGCTAGAAAGAAATCTGACTGCGTCTAACTTACACGTTGGTATCAAATACTTTTATAGATTTCTTATAACCGCCAATCACTTTTTCACCATCGTTTGAAAACGTTACCGCTATTGCCGATTCCACTTCATCTACGCTATCGTAACCGCGATATGTGCAGCGAAGCTCACCGGTAAATGCATCCCACATGTGTATGGGCTCATGCTGTCGTGATGCAAGCCAACTATTGTTATGAAATAAGTTATTTTAGTCTCAATATTGCAAAGTATGAGTAAAGTGCATTTACCAGCATGTCGCAGGTGTTTGGCTATTCATAAATGGATACCAAGCGTAATCATAAACTGTGCCACCTTCCTTCACATGCACTGCCGTATCTAATTTACTTAAATTTCGCGTCGCTGTTACTGTTTGCCCAGCACAATCTGCATATAGATCCGACGGCAGCTCAATAACATGCATGCCTACGAAAAATAAGATGCCATTAATCATCCCTACCTAGATATCTCACAATTATCGTTACCATCTAAATGCACAGGCACCAAAATACATAAGCCATCCGGCGACCATATACAACCTTTGGTGTAGTGCTGTTTCTCTGCAGTAGATTTCCATAAACGACGTCCTAATTCTATTAGAGCTTTTTGAAAAAACTGACCATTCTCTACGATGATAGCACCTTCATTGAGTGGTTCCGTACAGTTGTTATGGTCTGTGATATCCACCATTGAACTTTGCTCCAAGTCCTTTTCGATTTCCGAGGCTCCATTCACTTCAGTCTCATCCAAAGATATAGTGGCATGATTTGTAAACATATCGATATCGGATTTGTTTTCTTTTGTTGCAATGGATGATTTTTTTCTTGTCGAATGCAGATCGTCCATTGTGGCGCTCATATCTATATCGCTAATGTCAACATTGTTATTCAGATTAAAGGAAAATGTAGTATCACGCGGAGTTGATGCTGTGGATGGTTGAGTGGATGAGATTTTGAATAATTTCCAACAATACATTTGCTTGCAACTTACTGTGATCAGCCTCGCTTAATGTAGTAATATCCATTTTGTAAGGATTATAATATATAATTTATATCATACACTAAATCAATAACTTAAACAGGTGTTTATTCACAAAAATTAAATACAAGAATTGGCGCTAGATGCAAATACGAGTTTACCGGCAAAAAAGCACGCAATCAATTTAAGAACGATTATCAGCTGTTCGCCCAACAGCGTTTGACAACTGGTACATTGAAAGAAACTCAGTTATCCTTCCTAGCTATATCAAATAAATAATAAGCTAATATCAATAAAATTAAATATAATAGGTAAATTAAATTTAACTGAATACAAATAATAAAAATAACATTTTACAAAAAAGTAATAAAATAATAAAAAAGATATAAATAAATAACATTAAATAAATTTAGGTTCCAATAAATAATATTAATTACAAATTAAATAAAAAAATAAAAAATAAAAGAAGTCCCAATTAAATAGATTAAATTAAAATTAAAAAGTCTATTAACTAATATTAAATAAAATTTAACTAATTTACATATGCCATAACAAAATAAAGAAAATACATTAAAAATTAAAATAAAACTTATTAAATTAAAACAAAGAAATAAAAAATAAAACTAAGTTTAATTAAATCAAATAAATGAAAAAAAATATTAAATTAAAACTATAAACAAATAACATTAAAATAAATGAATTAAAAAAAAATAAATAAATTACACTAAATAAATATTAATTCCATTAAATAATATTAACTAGAAATAAATTAAATTAAACCAAACAGAAAATTCAAAAGAAAAAAAACAAAATAAAAGAAAATATGGGTGAGTTGAATTAAAAAAATTAAATTACATTAAACAAAAAATTAAATTCCTGCAATAATATTGAATCAAAAAAATAAACTAAAATAAAATTTATTAAATGAAAATAAATTAAAGCTAAAAAAATAATTAGGTGAATAAATCAAATAAATGAAAATAAAATAAATTAAAACAAGGATAAACTACATCAAATTTTGTTTAATGGAAATAAACTAAATTCGGCCAAAATAAAATAAAAGAAGATATGATTAAGTTAAACTAAATCAAGTTAATGAAAATGAATTAAATTAAAACACAAAAAAAAAACATTTAAAAAATATATTAAATTTTGAGTGCATTATTAAAGTAAATTAAATTGAATGCAATTATATTCTAGTTTACTAAAATATATTAAATTATGTTGGTAAAATAAAATTATACAAAAAATAAAGTAACAAATAAAATTAAATTAAACAGAATAAAAAAATAAAACCAAAGTAAAGAAAAATAAAGTAAACTATAATAAATAAAAGTAAGGCAAATAAAGAAAATAATTAAAAACATTAAGATAAAATTGAGCAAAAAAAAAAAAAAAAAATTATGAAGTTAAAGTGGTAAAATTAAAATGAAAATAAAGTAGAACAAAACCAAATAAAAAAGTTAATAAATTAATTGATTTCAAAGAAGTGGAAGCAAAGAAAAATTTATAAACTAATTTAAATAAATGAGAAGTCAATTAAAAGCTAAATAAAACAAACTACGATAGTTACAAATAAAATAGAGCACATTAAAAAAGTGAAAAAATATATACAAAAAATTAAAAAGGGTTAACTGGAAAATAAAATAAAGAACCCAAATGAAATAAAAAAAAAATAAAATTAAATTGTGAAATAAAATAAAAATCGAAAAATAAGAAAATGACCAAAAGTATAATAATAATAAATATAATAGAATAATAGTAATAAAAGTTAATTAAAACAAAATAAAACCAAAATATAATCAGATATAGAATAACTAGAAAAAATAAAATGAAATTAAGTGAATTAAAATAAGATGAAACTAAAAACACTTAGTTGGAATAAATTGAAGTAAAATTAAAAGAATTCGAAAATAATTAAAATAAGTTAAACAAAAAACATGAAAAAAAAATAAACAATAATTTCTCGCGCTTTGGCTGTTGTTGCCTTTTTCTTGAGCTCAAAAATTGCTGTTGATATAAATAAAAATATATGTAATCTTAAATTTTATTAAAATGTCAACATTAACATTTTTATAAAGTTCATACAAAATACATACGAGTATATACATATGTACATATGTATCTAAAAAATTTCATTACTCTGTTTTTTGAATTGGAACTTTTTGGGGTTCATCTAACAGTATATCCCTGCGACATTTTCGCAATGCCTTCCGCATTAGTAACGCTTGCAGCTCCTCCTCTTGACGACGTTCTTCCTCCTCTAACTGTCTACGATACTCATCTGCTTCATGTTCGGCCTTCGACGATATCTCATTTACCAAATCCAAATTCGCCATTATACCTTTTCGCATTAGATAGGCAAAATTCATAGCAGCCGTATATTTAATTTCCACACCACCACGATTCGATAGCTCTTGCCAATGCATGAATAGCCAATTTTCATTCTTCAGCCATTTAATACACTGCCATACTGGAGTGAATTCGTCACACTTGGCCAAATAAAATTGAGCTACTTCTTGAATTTCGGGCTTTTCGTCAAAAATCGCATGCGCCTCCCACAAAGATTTGCGAATATCCTCAATGGCATTCGAGATGTCATCTAAGTCTAGAGTAGTTAACGGATTGCCGATGGTGGCTTCTTCGAGTTTTAAAAAGTCCAAACATGTCAACCACAATTGGCGATAGGGTGTAAAGCCGGTTATGATGCTCTCAAGAAATTCTAGTGAGAGTTCTTCGAGATCGAAGAGGGTCTGGCGATATTGTAGAGTTTTGCCTAGTTTCTCCAATTCTTGTATTTGCTTCCAGGTTTTTTTAACCTGTGAAAAAAGTGCAAGATAAGGTTTTGTTAGAAAAAATGGATACTGGTAGAATTTCGGGTGTTTGCTTCCAGCGACTGAGGGTTTTTTATAGACTTCAACTCACAGTAAAGGGTTTGAACCCGAAATCTACACAATCGCGATTAAAAACTCGCATTTGTCGCAAATAACCAAGAAGATATCTTAAATCGGCAACTAAGTACTCGAAATCTTCAGCAGCACTATGCCAAACTGTTCCTTCAGAAAGACAGCGGAAGCCATCAAGTACGTCAATGTTTTAGAGAATTGGGGGAATGAAATAACCGCGAGAACCTACAGATTTGAGGAATTGCCTTTGATCTAAGTAAACTAAGGAAACACCATACTAAGCTCAGAATATTCGGCAGGTTTCGGAGAGGTATTCTATGGGTAATATTTGATTGGGGGAAACTATGAAGGACCGTCCGTTTACCCCGAGGTAATGACAGTAACCGCTTCAATTCAGGGTCTCGATATTCTTAGTGCCTTTAAAACAGGATAGGCGCTGAGGTTTGTATGTATCTCCTTTAATATTTTTCGCCTATTCTTTCAATTAAAAATAATAAGAAGCTTTGGACAAGATTTCACCTTCGGATGATAGTATAGACAAAGGAATTAAGGTCCTCGGTTTCCTTCACGGGGATAACAGAAGAGGCAACCGATAAATGGCGAGACTGTGCCTCGGGAATTACCAAATTTATTTTTAAATGCTCCACAAATGTCAACTCAGCATATGACCCTCAAGAATAAGATCAGAGCAAAATCAGAAAAAATTTATGAGCATTGTTGTTTCTTAAAAGGAGAATACCAGGAAGTCAAAAAAGACTTTCCTTAAAAAAGTTTGTCAAGAGACTTAATTTTACACTCTCTTTTCAACAAAGTCCGTCAACTTAGTGGCTTCGTAAGTGACTATCGTTCAGGGAATGCGCGAAAATCTCAGTTTTAGGCGACCTTCGTTCCCTACAATGCCAGAAGAAACTGAGTCGATCTGTCTTATACCACATTTGGTCTGCTCTGAAGTCAATGAAAAGGTGCAGTGTGTTAATTCGTTTATAGAGCGCCTTTTCTGAAGTTTGACGCATTGCGAGTATTTGGTCAATGGTGGATTTGCCAGGTTCGTAATCGGCGTTTCTATCTATTATACTCATACTCGATACTCACATCCACAGCGGTCTCGGTCACTTTATTCGGATCGAATATTAGCGAGAATGCTTGTATTTCCTCGTTCAGCGATTCCAAACGCTCTTGAAAACTAATACACTCACTGGAGTGGACGCGTCGAAACTCTTCGATATCATTCTTTTGTTCTTCACGTAAGTTACTCAAACGCGACATGATGTTGTGTGGCCAAGCGTACACTTCCCATTTCATATTAAATTGTGTATCACTAAGATTGTAGAAGAAACCATCCAACATTTCATATTCCAGCCACATTATCTGTATATCGGCGCGCAGTTGTTCGACTAAATCCGGCACGGTAATAGCAAAATCGCGTATCTCATAGAGATGCTCAATACTTTGCGGACGATCTGTAATTTTCTGATATGTTTCCAAGCATTGTTCCAACAAACGTTCGTTTATGTCCCACATGCGCTGTATATAGTATTCGAATAGTTTTTTGACGATCTCAATATGCTTTTTGATCATCGATTGCTTCATTAGATCGACGTTTATTAGAAACGGACCGATAGTTATAAATGCAGGCAATATATCACGTAATTCCTGCTTTTGACGCTTATGCTCCAAAATATCGTACTTTACCTCGGACGAGGAATGCTTCACAGATTCATATTCTTTCATAAAATCATGCACATTTAGTAGATAGAAATCAATGAAACGTTCATAGAGACGCGCATAGGAGTTTAACGGTAGCACAGCCTGTACATAGCAGCGTCCTAATAATTCATTCCATAGTATGAATAGATCTTCAATTAGCTCAACGGTCTCGATATATAGATTAGGCGCAAATTTCAGATTCAGCAAAGTTTCGGCCTCAATGCAACGTACGCCGCTTGTCTTTTCTAATGCTTTCTTAAAAATGTCCGTTAAGAGCGACGGAAAGTCTTCCGGTGTGGTTGAGTAAATCACCTTTTTCGCATCCGAAACGCTGATCACTAGATAGAAAATCGGTTTGGCGTAGGGAAATTCAGTTTCAATATAATTATTTGTCCATTTATAGTCCGGTTTCAGATCCAAAAATTGTAAGCATGGGTCTGTCAAATAACTACTGAAATTGATAATAGATTTCTCTAACAGCACCTGCATAGATTCTTGCATGCGAAATCTTGTCTGTAATATGAAACGTGATATCTTGCACATCTGATAAACCGTCCATTTATCCAAGCTGATATCTAGCCAACCTTTGCCGAGCGCACGCAACACCAAGGTTATGCCGGCGGAAATTTTTTGTGGCCAAAAATTTTTCAAATATGTCGCAACATTATTGCTATTCGATTGCTGGGACTGCAGAAAGTCGTTTAGTGGTACCGGCTTCACGAATCCTGTTAAAAAAAGGCACAAACTTTCTATATATTGACACTGTTCGGCTACATTGGCCATAGCTTCGATGCCGGCGCCGATATAGAAGATGGTCGCACGTAAAACTCGGTATCGCAATGTTTTTATATTCACCTTATAATGCTTAACGCTCTTCGCTTCGTTAATATTCTCCTGTGATTTGAAGACACGCGGCAAGGAGTTCGCTATGAGACTGCCATCAAAAGTGGGGAATTCTTTTGGCATAAGTTTCACGAATTTCTCAAACTCATAGCAGGCCATTAGATGCTCGAAAACGAGGTACACCTCGGTACGTATTTGATGCTGAAAATTTTCATTGGCTTTGCCGATCACACGCTCTAGCAAACGATCGATGCGTTTGTTTGGCATAAAACGATCATCCTCCAAGTCCTGCAACAGCACACAATCCACAATCGATTCCATTTTCATTTGACGTTCAGCAATGTTGCGTTCATCTACAGCTTTTTTCAGACGTTGCGCAAAGACCGCTGGATTGTCGGCTAGAAACATTATCTGCACGCTTGGTATTTCATATTCGCATTCATCATTTAGACCGAGGACATGCCATTTACATGTCTCGCTATTGTAGGCAGTCACCGCGGCATATTGCCAGGTGTAGTCGAGTAAACTCTGCGCATTTGGTAGAAATACTTTGGCTGGTAGCGGATAGTCACCCTCTTCCACTTTACCCAAAGCCAACCATGCTTCCGGTGAGTTGGTATCATAGTTAGAGTCATCGAAGAAGCTTAGCGGCAGGAAGTGCTTGAATGCATTGTCCGAGAGTGTGTAGTAGAGCTCTTCGGTGGGCATAAGATCTTCATTGGTTACGCCGGCTTCCTTCAGCATTTGCAGCAAATTAAGCTTGCCATATTGGCGTCGACGACGATCCACTTCAACATCGCGCGGCAAATGCTTCGGTGGTACAGTGCGCATCATTTGCACTTTCGGTAATATGGTTTGTAGTGGAAATTTATGTTGGCGTCCATTTTTACCTGGTAATATAAGCCACTTTTGGGCAGTCTCGATGTGATAGTGGCCAGACTCTAGGAAATCTGCATTAATATTTATTTGTGGGAACTCAGATGGGCGTTCGATGGTGATTGGTGGACATTGACCGCGCTTGTCCTCCCGCTTCATTTCATCGTCGGACCCTGTATGTTTGAGTATGTTCGTAGAGTAGATGCGACGCATTTTTGCAGTTGCATAGAGGTGTACAGTTAAAAGTTTAATATTTTTCGTTGATTGATATGTTTTCAAAGTTTTTTCACTGAAAGTTTTTCTCTTGGCTGATTTGAAGTTCTTCTTTGTTGGTTGTCGGAATGCTTCAAACTTGTGTAAGAAATATTTTTAGGGTGTAAAATATAAATACTGGGAAGTGATTTAATTTTAGAATAAATATCCTGCATAGTTCTCCCGAAGACTCTCAAAGTCTTCGCAGCTGACATTATTTGTGGTGCTTATGCTGGATCCAATATAGACGTGAGTGGTGCTTTGTTTTGTTCTCATTCGCCGCTAAACCAACCTCCTTTATCTTCTTGTCTAAAGAAGTCACATGGGAGTGAGTCGCGCTGTCTAAAATCTGGTTTGGCCTTGAACGGCTTCCCAATTTTGTCGGAGCTAAAAGTTGTGTTCGCAAATTATACGCAGCCGTATTAGTTTTGCGGGGACGAACCGGTGTACTTTTTTTTTTGTCTAGGGTCTTTTCTAGGCTGCACTCCGTTCATCGGATCTCAAGCACTGTGGTGATAGGTTAGATTAGGCCACGCATAACCTAAAAAACCCCATTGTGGTACCGCTGGCGGAAGCCATTTGTTTCCCCTTCGTTGAGTGCAGCCCTTATTTAGTGTTTGCCGAAGGTTATTGGTGAGCCTTTTGAGCTGATGTGAACACGGATATTACCACCCATTTTCTTGCCAGCTCTTCGGATGTTAATCGTCACGGATTATTTAAATGCGAGCAGGTTGGCTGTCAGACTATATTTTTTCGTTTGCCGAGGCTGTCAATGTTGTGCAAGGTAATCATTGAAGGCTTGTTTATATAGCCTTTTTTTTGGAACCATTTTTTTTACATGGTGAGCCGCTAAATCCAAGCCAGACGCCCGCTTGCAGCTACACCTGAATGGACTCTGATGACTTCAGTGGGTCCTTAAACCGTATAAGGCGGAGTGGACCGATAAAAGTTTGCCTCGTTGAGCTCCACAAGTGTTGGTTACAGCAACTCGCACCACGGTTGTTCACATAACCACGCAGCACTCCAAACAAGTGCCATGAAATATGGGACGCAAAGGCGACATATTGACATTTTATAATTGTATATTGGCCTCAAATCGAAATATGGCAACATTTTTATTGTTTTCATTAAAATGACACGATTACATTACTTTGACATTGTCACAGCATTACAATTGAAACTACCATTGCATTTCCCATTACATTTCCCATTACCAATATTATAACCTTTACTAGGAATACATTTAAAAAAAAAAACATTTCGTAATTTCTACGCCTTTTATTTGCATTCTATTTCTAATCACTAGTTATACTACAAACTAAAGTCTACGTCATTATATGTACAAAATATTGGTTAATGTACTTTTTTAAACAAAATCACAAAATTAAATACTAAAATAGTCCACTTCATTGGTCCAACGTTTATCATTCGCCCGGCATTAGTTATATCTTTGGAATAATCAAAGAACATTACCGATACGATTAGCGGCACCTCGATTACTTCATCTATTTCGAATTCCAAATCTTTACGTTCGCCAAACGTCAGCGTTGCTTGCTTCACCACGGCCTGTTGCCGGATACCAGCTACGGTGAAATGACCCACTAGGAATTCGTAAGCGATATTGAGCAACATATTGCGACAACTAAAACTTTGCGTATGCGCATTAAATTCCCCACTTATGGGCGCAAATTCATGATTACGCAAATTTAGTAGCGTCCATTTAGTGCTACGATTTTCTGGCCGTCCAAGCTGTGATATATACAGCTCGGGAAATTTCGCACCAAAACTAAAAATATTAGCGCTAAAGAATTGCGCGATAATCTGTGTTTGAAGTGCAATACAAATTTCAGTAAAATTACGTTCCGCTGCCGGTGATTTCGCTACACTAACGTTGCTGTAGCGCATTTTGCATTGTTTCAAAATGCTAATGCCATAATTGATTAGATTCATAGAATCAATAGAAGCGGGTGTGCAAAGTTGACGTTTTATGGTGTATAACGGGATTGTGTGATTCTCTTGCGATTTTGTGCTATTGATGTGAAAATAATCCAATACTTGATTGGTGGCCGATAGCTCTTCGCTTTGATTGTTTGCTATAAAACGTGCTATAATTATGGGTTTGCCTTGCAGATAACCCAAAGGGCCGGAAGTGAGCTTCATGACATTTTCCTGGCTGTAGACTGTCGAATTTATCTGCTTGCTGAAATCTTTTTCCGTTATATTTTTATAAATGTAT
The DNA here is from genome assembly GCA_951828415.1 of Anomoia purmunda. Taxonomy (NCBI): domain Eukaryota; kingdom Metazoa; phylum Arthropoda; class Insecta; order Diptera; family Tephritidae; genus Anomoia; species Anomoia purmunda. Next base: position 13,683,560 of record OX639994.1, read on the forward strand.
TCCACCTGGTATCGCTGCCATAATGCTGTGTTGTCTAGCGTAACGCGAGTGTCGCTCATTTCCAGCAAGCCACCCAAGAGTTGTGTGTAGTTATGTAGCAGCTTAAATTTTATTTCTGTGAAGTGGCAAGTTTTAAGTTGCAGCTCCAAAGCAGTGCTATTTGTTAGCTGCACAACCTCACACAAATCCTTTTGACAAATTCTCAAATTGAAGTCACTTAAAATACGCGCCAAGTGCTCTGGTTCGTTGGCCTCTTTTAATGGCTTCAAAAGTAGTTTAGTATTTTGTAGAAATGTTACTAAATTTCTGGCATTTTGCTTTAACTCTTCGGTGGTGGCTAGCAAGCAGTTAGTTTTGTGTGATTTTAAGAATTTAAGCGGCTCCTTTAATTGACAGTGTGACGATTTAAAGTTATGTGGAAGATCTGTGGTACGATACAGAGAGTATTCGCATATTATAGTTAAATAGTAATACTTTGGAATATTTTAATTTTTATATAAAACTCACCAAATTCTTTGAGTATCATGGTTTTCATGTCTAGAAAATGCAGTGGCTCGCCATATTTGTAGTGGTCGAAATTTTCATTCGACGTATGCTGCTCGCTTTCAATGTTCCAAATTGGCGTGGACCATTTATAGTAATGGTCAGTATTGAAATCAATGGATGGTGCCTTAAAATGTGAGAGAAAAAGAGAAATCTAAAGAGAGAACTGCTTATGATATTTTAATCAGAGACACAGAATAATACTTATTGTATGGTTGTGTTTAAAAAAAGTTATATAATTTTTCGTCAGAATTATAAAAGTCTTTTTACAATTACTGTTATAGCAGATTTTTTATTAAGTCTACAAAATACTTTTATCTAAAATTGCATGTATTATAATAGCCTTTCCATAATAATTAAGAGCCAGGCAAAGATTTTTAAGTCTTGATATACGGAACTAGCTCGGGACCATTTCGCACGTAGTTCGGGACTAATTCAGGATCCTTTCGGGAATGATTCTCAAATGCTCTAAAACGAGTGTGAAAATGATCCCAAAATATTTTCGAAATATTCTCGGACTAGGTCCGAAATGGTTCTGAAATAGTTTCGCATTTTAATATTTAAAAACTTATTTCTTACTAATAATTATATTTGACGTAAAAAATTTGGATTATGCTATATTAATTATTGATTGCCTTTTATTCATTTTCTCTTATAATAGTTACATATGTCTCGGATTTTAATATTAGTATTGTTCTTACTATAACGATTACTGCTACCAGTATTAATGCCATTACCAATACTAATATTAATACTGATATCCATATCAATAACAATACCAACCCAATAACAGCATAAATACCAATACTACTATAAATACTTATAATAATAATTTCGCCCTTATATCAATACCAATACCAGTAGCAATACTAATATCAATACTCAATACCAATACCAATACCATACTGGTATTGTCCAATGTCAGTACCAATACTAATACTAATTAATACAAGTACCATTGCTAAATACAAAATTTCAATAACAAACTTTATACCAATACCGAAAAATAAACCAGTAGCAATATCAATACCATTACTAAATACCAAATTCCAATAATAAAATGAATACAATAACCGAATTCTAATACTAATTCCAATATTAATACAAGTACCAAAACCAACACCAACACCAATGCTGTTATGAATAAAATTATCAATGCCAACACCAATACCAATACCAATACAATTACCATTGCCAATACCATTACCATTGTCAATCCCAAAACAAATACCAGTTTATAGCTTATAACAGTATTTTAAGATCTTTTTGGATAGTCGTGAATTATCATTACCATTACCATAACCATTACCATATATTTCTATACAAATACACATACTACATTTAACCCCTTACCTTCGGTCGCTCTTGCTGCGTATTCGTACGAAATACACACAACCATCCATCATTCACTTTACACGATGGCAATCCATGCTGATATTGAAAGTCCTCCAAGCGACTTTTCAATTGTGGATGCTTTGGCATAACATTACAATTGAAGACATGCAACGCCTCGTGCGTACAATCTCTATCACAACAACAATTTAAATCGCAAGCGTCCAACAACAAATCACAAGCACAGTAGTACGAGGTGGCTGTGGTACTAGAAGGTTTTCTAATTAAGAGGTTACCCTCGGTCGTAGTCGAAGCGAGGGTTGTGTTGGATATTGTGGTACTTGTTGTTGTTGTTGTTGTTGTTGGAGGTGCTGTAGATGTTGTTTTAGTTGTTGTTTTCGTTTTTGGTATATTCGTAGTTCGAAGGCGCGGCGGAAATATGGCGATCGTGAAATTGGGCTTCAATGTGGTTGATGTGGTTCCTATGGTTGTAGTTGTTGTAGTGCTGATGCTTTCAATTTCTATTTCAGTGCTGTCGGATATTGTGGTGCTCTCGTCGGAAAGCGTCGTTACTGCAGTTGCTGTAGTTGTTGCAGTCGCAGTGGTAGTTTCTGGCGGCATTGTTGTTGTGGTAGTTGTAGACGCAGTGTTGTTGCTCTCCAAATATACTTTCGAAGTGCCAATTTTTAAAGTTGTGCCGAGTTGCAGCAATAGCAGCACAAAAGTAGCTACAAGCATTGTCTTCATTTTCTTGTTTTTTTTTTTTGTTTAGATTGTTGATGATTGGCGTAGTGGGGTCGGTCGATTCACTTAAATTCTACGCCAAATTTAGCGAAATTGCGAAAAACCAAATTGAGATCGATGATAATTTTTCCAGATGAACGTGTTTGTAACTTGTACCTGTAAATAAAAAAAAAAATATTTTTCCTGTTAAAAACGCTAGTGTTAAATGAGGTAGATATTGGGTTGACCTAGGCAGAGAATTATAGCAAGTTATTTCTACTAACTGATTATTCTAATCGCTACTTGCTTTCATATTACAATCTCCAACCATGGTTCATCGACCGATTTGAGGCGGTATAAACTTTCGTGCTACTTTATCGAACTATAATAAAAAGAAAACAAAAACGTAGGTATACGAAAATTTAATATTTTATTTGAAAATTTAAAATTTAATTCCTTTTTTTCTAAAACTGAAAAAATGTCGGTACAACCAGGTTCGGACGGGGAATTCCATGCGCTTCTGGATAAAATTTGTTTTTTGAAAATTTCGCCTCCGTTTTTTTCGAAAACTTAAAAACAAAAATGTCGGTTACAACCAGGTTCGGAAGGGAAATCCCGTGCACTTCTACAAAAAATTTTTTTTTGCAAAATGTAGCATGTTTTTTTTTTCGGAGAATGGTTCTGAAGGGGAATTGCATGCACTTATAGAAAAAAAAATTTTTTCGAAATGTCGCTGTTTTTTCCGAAAAATTAAAACAAAAATTACTTACAACCAGGTTCGGATCCAGAATTCCATGCATTTTTGCCTAAATAAATATATTTATTCCACATAAAAAAATATTTTGAAAAAAAATCGCTTAGGTTGTTTTTTCGTTCGGATGCCGAATTCTACGCATGTTAAATGCAGCCGTTTACCGAAAAGAAAATTTTTTTTTTTTTTTATTTTGTGCCATAAATTTAGACTGTGATAAAAAAAAATTGCGTTTAATTTTTACCGCTTTCCTTTTTCAACACCCCAAAGGTAGGCAACATTTTACATTACCCGCCAATCAACTCACCTCTCCACTCCCGTATAGATTAAATCCGGTTTACTCAGCCCCACACCACCATCACCGAATTTCTCACGCACACTATCGTACCAAGTGACCGGCGCTACTTTCCAAGTTAACAACTCTAAGCGATGTGCGCCCGGACGACTTGGTATATGCACAAAACCGTAACCGACCGGCCAACTGTTATGCAACAAATTCACCGCATGCACTTCCACATGCAATTTCGGCCAACCCTGCACTGAGGCGGTGGCCAAATGGATATCCAAGGGATGCGCAAAATCTGATGTTTGTTCTAAGCGATGCGCACAGACCAGCGTCTGACCGGCCACTTCGCCTTGTATGAGTTTCCAAGCGCTGCCTGAAAGGAAATTCAATAGGGCTAATCGTAGTAAAAAAAATTTCTTGCTACTTTTCTTTCACATACCGCTTTGTAAGCTCCACTTGCAGTAGATGTGTGGTTCGGCGAAATCAACGGCTTTCAAAATTTGCCCGATGATATGCACTTCCGCCATGAAAAGAATTTGTCTGCCGTAGTTAGTACAAATATTCGCATAGCAAATAAGTTGTTACACTTTTTTGTATTCATTTACCATTATTTTCGTATTTTTTTCTTCTGCAGCTTTTTTAATTCACTATATCAATAATATTTATTTTAAGTTAAATGAATAATTTAGCACATGCTTTTTGGTTAGGAAACTTATCGTCGATTTTTTTCTTTTTGGCAATTTTTGATTTGTTTGTCGTTGCCGATCGCCTAGGTTACTGCTACAGGTTGCCATACAGTTTTAAGTTATACTTTTGTAATATTTGATTTTGTAAGTTCACCTTGTGTGGGGGTGTTTTGTAATAAAGCCAAATACAAATTTTCATTAGGGGTTGAATGTGGAATTACTACGCTAGCGAGTAATAATTTTTCTACGCACCTAACTGTCACTAGTATTTCCAAAAGCAAATTCCAGTATTATAAGGAATTTCTGTTAGGTTTTTAACCTGTCGACTGAATGAGAAATTTTAGTTAACCGATCATGGAAATGGCAAGCCTGACGAACTGAGCAGAGAGACTTCGTAGTCCCCGCGCCAGAGCAAATCATAGATTTCACTTTAGAAGCCTCAACTAAGCATTCTTTTCGGGATGTTTTTAGAAGCGAAAAATAGCATTTTAAATAGCATAAAAAAACAGAAGCATTCAAATTTTTTATGATACCATTGCAGAAATTCGAAGTTAATAAATTACTTTTCTTATAGCCCTATTCTGTATTGGTCGGACGTTCTACTGCTAAAAATATCAATTGCCGTGAAAGAAACGGAATATCAGGAAAAATCAAGTGGATTTTATTTATTGTATGTATTTAAATAATGAAAATTAATTTGTATGAATTGAATTTGCTGAAATTTACCATTTTTTGTGCAGTGGTTTTATGCAAATATGTTCAATTATTTGCATGCTAAACAGTCGGGAATCAAAAGAGCGGAAACATTTCGTGAAAATATATATGTAAATTAACACATTTGCAAAAAAAAAAGAAAATATTTTTCAAAATATAGAATACAGAGCAAAAAAAAAAATGTATAGAATAAGATAAATTAATTATTGCAAAAAAAAAAAAAATATGGATGAGTAAAACAAAAATGTTTTCACTCATAATTTTGCTCACGTCCGAATATATGTAAGTCAGTAAAAATTACGAAAAACAAAATTAAATTATTACTGATTACAAAAAATTTCTTCACTCAAAACTGTTCTGAAATAACATATGATTTCAGTAAAAAAATAAGTTTTTAAAATAAAAAAAAAAATTTTCAATCCCAATTATTATGAAAGACTTCCTTAATTTCAGTGTCAAAATGAAATGAGTTAAAAATCTAACTCGATGACAATTATTATGAAAAAAATTTAGGAAATTCAAAAAAAATTTTCTAACTCAAAATTATAATGTATGTACATATAAATATATAATTGTAAAAAAAAATATAATGGAAGGCTATTACAATTTCAATCTGAAAATAAAAGCCTTAGAAAATTTAAATACTTGAAAAGAAAATTTCATTCAAAGTAATTATGAAAATTAAAATTACAGTATATAAATAAAAGTTTTTTAAGGCTTAAAAGATTTATAACTAAAGTCGTGAATGAAAGTCTTTCGAAACTTAAACAATTTATCTCGCTGATTTTTATACTTTCAGCCTTAAAATAAAAGTCTTTTGAAAATTAAAAACATTTTTCTAATTCTTAATTATGACTTTCATAGTTTAAATCTCAAAATAAAAAAAAACTCTTTCAAGGCTTACAAAGATTTGTCTCGGTGGTATTTTCTTCTTATGAAAAAACTATTATAATTTAATATGAATAAAAGTCTTTGAAGGCTTCAGCAAATATTTCTCACTCATAATTAATATGAGGAGACTTATAATATAATTCTAAAAATAAAAGTTTTACAAAGCTTAAAAAGAAATCGCATAATTAACTCATAATTGTTACGAAAGACTTTAAAGATAACAGTCTTTGGAAGACTTAAAAAAATATATTTCACTGATAAATATTATGAAAAACACTTGTGTAATTTAAGTCTCAAAATAATTTTTAATTACTTTGACAAATTTTTCTCACTCATAATTATTATGAGCAGTCTTTTAATTTCAGTCTAAAAATAAAAGTCTTGGGAAGACCTAAAAAAAATGGGAGAGGTACTAAATTCTGCTTTTCAAAATTCTTTTGGATGAAAATTCTGTAAAAATCAAAAAAAAAATTCTGTACAGCCTAAATTCTTTTGGTTCAATATTCTGTATTTAAAATTCTGTATGATCAAAATGATGGAGAACTGAAATTCTGTATATTAAAATTCTGGAATCAAAATTATTTTCGATCAAAATGCTGTAAAAATATAACCAAATAAACAGATAACCTGATAAGCACGCTTACCTGAATAGCACATTTATTTTATGAATAATGGAATTCCGATTTTATAGAATCAATGGTATATATACATACGTCAATTAAAGAAAAATTCAAAAATTCATTCAAAACAAAAGTTATTACATTATAATGGCGAAACAATTATTATATTATTAAATATTTAGCAATTCGCTTTAGAAAAGAAACATGCCTTAATATAAGCCTTTTTTTGTTATTCTTTTAATTCTGTTGTTTGCTTTTACAGCCTTCTTCGTTTGACTAATTTTGTGACCATTTTGAAATTTCTGAAGCTATAAATACATACAAACATATGTACATTTGCTTTATGTAAATCTGTTTTGATAATATAGGAAACCATATGGGTCAAGACAAGTCATGTATTGGCAGTATTTTGTTTTGCAAAACTCTGTATTGAAAAACCGGAAGAGCATATGGATAAATAAAAAAAGTGCGCACTTTTTTATTTATCCATATGCTCTTCCGGTTTTTCAATACAGAGTTTTGCAAAACAAAATACTGCCAATACATAATTTTGATTTACAGAATTTAAAATTACAGTGTTCCGCAATACAGAATTTTAACAGTACAGAATTTTGAATTACAGATTTTTGAATACAGAATATTGAATACAGAATTTTAAATACAGAATTTTGAACCAAAATCATATTGTACCCAACCCAAAAAAAATATCTCACTGATACCTAATTATCATGAACAAATTTATCATTTCAGTATGAAGTTTCAAAACTAAAAAAATAGTTCCGAATAATAATTTCCGTCATGAAATAAAAGTCTTTTCAGACTTACAAAACTTTTTCTTGCTTTAAAATAAAAGTCTTTGGAAGACATAAAAAATATATCTCACTGATAATTATTATGAAAAAGACTTTAATAATTTAAGCCTGAAAACAACTCTTCGAATACTTAAACTAATCTTTCTCACTCATATTTATTATGAAAAGCTTCTTAATTTCAGTTGCAAAATAAAAGTCTTTGCACATTTAAAAAGTATGTCTCAGCCATTATTATTATGAAAGACTTTTATAATTTTAATCTCGAATAAAACTCTAAACTATTATAAAAATACTTGTATAATTTAATATTCTTAAAATAATATTTATGATGATGACTTAAGAATTACAGATGCAGAGATAATTTTATATTCTATTTTTTCTGAAATGAAAAAAAAATAATTCGCTACACTATTAAGAGTGTTGTAAAAATTATTTCATAAAATGCTTGAGAATTCCAGATATGCCTGTGAAGTGAACGAAATAAGAAGCAGGTAATGCAGTTCGCAGAAAAAAATGTAAACGTAACTCATAACCTCATTAACTCAAGGCAGAAATGATCAATGATGATCCGCCATTTTGAATTCAAAATAGCATACTCAAAACAATTTTTGAAAATATAACGAAGGTAACACCTTGTGAAAAATCACAGGAAATAGCTTTTTACATGTCACAAATATTTGAAATCTTAGTTACTTCCTCAAAAAATTTCAATTAAAAACTTCAAAAAAATTTGCTAAACAATCAAAAATACTAAACAAAAATTCAACCTTATGTATTTCGTTTAAATTTATAATTTAACTCTCAAAATTTACATTACAACTTTATAAAAAGCGTTAGCGCCAAGATAAGCGCGACAGTCCGACTAATTCAAAAAAGCTGTGTAAATTGCCAAGAGCTAATAGTAAACTAATTTTATGAGTTAAAAATATTTCTCGTATGTTTTGTCCATGCAATATTCGCAGCAGAACACAAAAGCAATCATTTCTGGGAAGTTAAAAGGGTGGAGCAGCGGGCAAGCGATCCAAATCCAGATTCAGTTCGGTTATGCAAAAACAAACTCAAGAAAGTTGTATGAATAATACGGCAAATGAAACTTTAGTAAAATCGAGATTGAATGCGAACGGCAAGAATAAGAACAATAACGATCACACCGACGCTAAGGTAAACGTTAAGGATATATTACGACGGCATGGCGGTGAAACGAAGGATGATGAAAAATTACAAGCTGATGACTCATTGCGACGCGTTGCATCGTCAGGAACAGCAGCTACCGATGGAAAATCTTTTACTGGCGCTAGCTCAGCCGTGCGACCGAAAACCATACTAGAGGATCATGGCATAGTGCTGGGCAAGGTCATTGGTACGGGTAATTATGCGAAGGTGAAAATTGGCTATTCCGAGGAGTATGGTAAGCGTGTAGCTGTTAAAATAATATCAAAAGTGAAAGCGCCAGCTGAATATACGCAAAAATTTCTACCACGTGAAATTGAAGCGGTCAAAGGATTGCATCATGATAATTTGATAACGTTCTATCAAAGCATTGAGACGAGTCATAGGTATGTATTGAGTGTACTTTTTTTTATATGTGCTTTTTGTTTAGATCTCTTAATACATGCGACCTGAAAACTCTCAAGGGAATATAAGGTTCATAAATTTTGGCTGTATTCACTAGAGTTTTCCTTGACATCCGACAGTTCAAGTTGCTCTGTTTAATTGGCGCTATAACCGCTTAGGAAATTTAGGTCAAGTCCAACTTAGCACGCCAGTGGTTCCGTTACCTTGCTAACTGGCGCCAAGAGGAGACTCTAAGTGAAGCCAAGTCCTAATCCACATAGTCTTTCCAACGGAGAGAAGCCCTTTTTCTTCCTCTGTCATCAGTGAGTATCGCGTTGAATAGTTTCAGAGCTTTCTTTCTTTCGTACAACATCACCTAGCCGCTGAATTTTAATTCGTTGAACTAAGTTTATGCCGCTATTCGGTAGTCGCCGTCGCAGGAACGTAATGATCCAAAACTCTTTCGAATATTTCATCTGATATTGACATATGTATATAAGTAGTCCATGCTTCTGCATGGAATAGCATGGACATGATGAGAGATTTATAGAGTTTGGTTTTGGTTCGTCGAAAGATGACTTTACTGGTAATTTGCCTACTCAGCCCGAAGCAGCACTTGTTGCACTGAATGTTAGAAGAGGTACTTCGTTTTGCCCTCGTTCACTTCCAACTCCAATCGCTTCGCTTCTTAATTTAGCTTGGAAGGCAGAACGAACGGCGGTTGTTGGGACTGATGTCACCCTGTCTGAAACCTTGTCTGGTATCAAACGACTCAGACTTTCTGTTAAAACCGCCCACGGTGCCGCTGGTAAACATAACCTTTGATTCCCGCGTCAAACTTGCTCCGAATCGCTGCTTCTCAGAGTATATCTGTAGAGAATTGATCTATATGTCGTTGCAAAGTACTGATCAGAATTCCGTAACTGATAGTTTAACAACAAATTAAGGAATCGGAGACTGTTTTTGCTCGAAGGAAAGTTATTTTATCGAACTGCAGCGCGATAATTGCAGCGCTTCTAAACTAAAGAAAATTGTTATAAAAAGTCACCAGTTGAAGATTAACAGGGGGTCAAAATTCCAACTTCAGAAACTTGATGACGAAGGAATAAGCCACATACAATGAAAACTCGAGAACAAGTCATTTTATCTTCTATACAATTGCAGGACTTCTGGAGCAGATATATTGGGTATCAAGCAAGCAGCAGGCATCTTACATGTCTATACAAGAATAGTTAATGTCAAGTTAGTTCTATCACGAATTAATAGAGTAACGCCATACGTAGGTGAAGGCACTGAGTCATCTTGAAAAGACTATATATTAAGTAAAGTTTCCTTCATACTCGTCTAAAAAGGCTCGCCAAAGTAACCTTCACGAAAACAGATTGGTCTTATTCTTGTAATGGAATAGATCGTGCGCGACACTTTCGATTTGTTCTACATCACGGCATCCGCGTTAGACGTCATTCACTTGCAGTCCCATTCTACTGCTATGCATCCCCATTAATGACTTGCTAAACCTAACGAGTAGAGTGGCGAGACTGTACCTCGGTCGAATATTCATACCGTATAAACCTTTTGGCGATCGGCTTATCGCACGAGCAAACTGGCTGACAGCCGCTAAAAAACCATTTTGCTTACGGACCCGGGATTATACAACTATGTATATCGGCCCAGTGTTATCTTTCTGTTGAAACCTTTATTTTTCTCAGCCACCTGTCTAAGAAGATGGCCTACCAAGCAGATGAGATGGCTAGATCTCGCTTTTACAATGGACTTGTTATATCTTTTTACTGGATTCACGGCCGCAGCTTTATTGGATGCGACTTTAAGATTAGATAATGGACGAATGATATCTTATCAATAGGGGCTGTACTATTCACGAAAAAAGTTTTAATGATAGCATCTATCGAAAAGCACCGAGATAAAGATGAGATATAGGACAATAACCTTGTCTGCAGTTGAAGGACTCTAACTTTGATAACGCGAATCTTTGGACTTCTAAAATGAAGGAAGTGATGATTGTCTATTAAAATAGTTTTAGTGACGGGATGTCTCCAATCACGGGCTGACTAAGGGAGAGTTTGGTATTACACATCTTTGGGCTTCTAAAATGTAGGAACTAGTTCAGCAGAAGATTGTTTGTTAAGGCAACTTTAGTGATTGAGATGTGTCTGCTCACGAGCTCACTGAGCCAAGATTTGGCTATGAGAGACTCCTTTATCCTCTTTTTTCCTTGAAAATTTCCAAAGAGAATTTTGAGCGAGAGCATACTGTTTAGATACCGCTCTGCTATTTTAGGCACTTTAACCGCCTATCGCGTTTGCTTTTAGAGTTTATTTAATAATGCAACTGGCAGAGAATGGCACACTTCTCGACTACGTGCGTGAAAAGAAACATTTGGAGGAGCCGCATGGACGTAATCTCTTTCAGCAATTAATGAGCGCCGTCGAATATATACACTCAAAGAACGTGGTTCATCGGTAAGCGTTCACTTTACGGTAGTTTGTACTAGAAAAGCTTTAGTAGTTGAAAATATAATTTCACTTTACTTATAGTGACATAAAATGCGAAAATCTTCTATTGGATGAAAATTATTCACTCAAATTGATTGATTTCGGGTTTGCGCGCAAGGATACCCGCACCAGTGATGAGCAAGTTATTCTGTCGAAAACCTTCTGTGGCAGCTATGCTTATGCGAGTCCGGAAATTCTCAAAGGTATGTAGCTCGCATAGCTCCTCTCTCTCTCTGCTCCGGTATTTTTAATTTAATGCATACAGCTTTCTTTCCACCCACAGGTATCGCGTACGATCCCTTCATGTCTGATATCTGGGCATGTGGTGTTGTTTGTTATGCGATGGTTTTCGGTCGCTTGCCCTACGATGGCTCCAATGTGCACATACTACTCAAACGCATCAACGCTGCACTTGCATTTCCAAAGAATCCGTCGGTTAGCAGTGAATGTAAGCAGCTGATAGGGCATATACTGGCGCCGCTTAAAGCTCGTTATACCATACCGCAAATTAAGGCAGATCCATGGTTTGGTAAAAGCTAGTGTGGGAAGATGAAGTTATATAAAATTTTTTTTAATTATCTAGTTCGTATGGAATTATTCGGACATTAGGCAATAAATTGTAGTTTAGCACAAAATTGAATGTTAACTTCAGAAGAAAAGTATTTTGATAAAATAAGAAAACAGACGTGCAAAAAAAGTTGTAAAAAATAAAAATAAATTGTTTTGTATATATAAATATTACGCATTAAAACTAAAACTCTACACTAGTTTTTTCAGGCGTTGTGTTTTTTGAAGTTGTTCAGGTTCTACAGTCGTTTCAGGCGAATAGAATGTGGCAATGTTTATATTCTACAACAGGTCTGTTCGATGAATACATTAGATGTATTGGCAGGAATACAGAAGCAAAATCAATTTGGAATTTCCTTCGCGAATTTGAACAATTTATTTATTTTTGAGTGACATAGATGAATTGAAACAGTTTTAGTTCGTTAGGGTCTTTGCACTAAACTGCTTTGAGCTTATATCAGATTCTGTTCTGCATTGCTCTACACTTTTAGTGCATTCATCGAACAGACCTAAAAGTGTAGAGAAGAATTTTCAGCCAAGCAATTTAATGATTACAAAATGTGAATCTGATGGGAATTAATCCTCTTAAATACTTCAAAAAATTTTAAATAGTTTATTGTGTTGTAGAACTCTTCAGTTCATTCGATTATCTCGATCTTATGCAACATTTTTATATGTAGGTGTTTTTAATGGCGGTGATCAACACGCGACACCCAACAACATCAAGTCGTGGGTGCTTAGTAGCACCCGCTAGTACAAGAGGCCTCGCCATGGTGAAACCTAGTAACGCCTCGGCGACTTGTTCAAGCGCCGACCACTCCTTGATCCTAATAACTACTTTTCCCGTGAGGTATAACTCCTTGGCAGCTTTCCCCTTTCTTCTCTTTTCAGTACCGAATTAAGGTGTCATAAGACTCATGCCGAGGATCAGCCTGGTTGTGGGGCCTATACGAAGCTCAGTCGCGAACGGAGAGCTGCGGATACAGAGCGACATTTGGATCCAACTAGTCTTACGCGTGTACAGCGGATGTCTGTCCGGTCGAATCTGCCCTTTCACTTATCACTTTCACCCTCTACATTTATACAGAAGCCCGGCACTCCTAAAGAAAGATCAAAAGAAGCCACAAACTTCGAAACAGTTAAAGTAACTGCACAATCGGGCCAATCGTACCAACTAGCACAAGGACTATAACCAACCTGGTTTGATATGTCCAAAGGCCCATGCTGTCTACAAACCAGGAACCCGATGATCTGCAATAGGGCCAAGAACTTCGTGCGAACACAACCGTCGAAGGCCACCCACCAAGACTGACGTACCACTTCCCGAATTCTCCCGTCGGTAGTTCACCTGACCGATCAGGATCTCGAAAGAGAACTCCATGAGAATGCAAGAGGATATTGAATGGGTTCGCAAAATTATTTCGGACTTCGACATGGAGCAATATGGCAAGGTGGAGAGCAATATTTGTCAGAGATCTGTGGGGCAAGCTCTGACATTAGCCAACATCCAAAAGGTTATTGGCGAATTGGTGAACGTAATGAGGAAGTTGGAATTCCCAGGAACCAATACAGGTCGATCCATGTCATTTTGGCAAAAGTGGTGGTGCTAATTAAGAAAGATAGTCCTGGACCAACACCCTCATAGACGGATACTGGCTGATTTCAGTGCAATGTAAAGCTAATTGCTTGCAATGATAATAAATCGGTTGAACTGTACAAAGAGACAATCAACTGAGTGGCGAGGTGTAGCTGGGGCCCATCTAAAGGTCGATGAAGCCCGAGACATCCGTCGTGTCCTAGTGCAAGAACCTGGGTTCCAGTTATCACATCGGAACTGTTGTAGAAGTAATTTAGAATACTCCAGTTTGAAACCCGAAGCAGAAGTAGGGGCGTAATATGATACCGATGTCAAGTATAGCTCTTAAATAATCGGGTGCTCAAAAATTTCGAATTAACAAAACTTGACACAAAATAAGGAACTACATAAAACAAAGTTTATCTCAATTCCAGATGCAAATAAATCCTCTGGTACTTTAGTTTGCTTGATTGCTTTGCTAGTCATTTTCTTCGAAGATTCTAAACGGCACTTAAATTCCAAAAAAATTTCGTTTAAAACTATTGAGTAAAAAATGTTGGCACTAAATGTATATATATGGTTTTTATTATAAAACGCACCATATATTCCCAAAAAACTCAAAGAAAAATATTGATAGCAAAAAATTTTTTACATTGCAGACACAATCACTGTTTTCGCAATTCCATTACTAACTGTATATAAGTAAATAGTATATGAATATGCATTTAAAATTACTTTTTGAGATATTTTCTTTTGCATAGTATTGACCATTCCGCAAAATTAATATTCATAGAAGAAAAATACGGCATTTACTGATTAAAATTCAATATTTAAGTTACAAATAGAGCAATTAGCATTTGCATAAAATCATCGTACTTCCGTCTAACCCACGCCCATGAAACACTTGACAAAATCTTAATAGATATAAGAATCACCTACATACATACATATATGTGTTTGAAATATTTGGTTTTATACAGAAATTTGTAGCCATACATATTTATTTAGTACATGAATATTAAAACATACAGGGTGATCAAACAACAATAAATCTTTCTCCACTTAGCGAGTGATTTGAATCGGCGACGAACAAAGTATGTGTAGATGTCTCTACTGGGGTTGTGGGTGGGTATTTCAATTCAGCTCCATCGACTGGGCGAATATTTTAACAAACCACAGTACGAACAATTATATGGAATTTTTTGCTTATAAATTTCTATTGGCATATCTATGAAAACAAATCGCTCTACACTTCGGTATTTCAAGTCTGTACTCTAGAACAGGTCGAGCCAGATTTGAAATTGGCCTTAAATAAATTATTTATCGACGGTTTCCTAACAAGACAATTCACTTCCTCGATGAGCAAGGTTCATGAAAGAACTTTTATGAAAAATTAAATTGCATCGATTATAACAAATTAAATTATTTGCATTTTCAGTCATTTAATATTGTTTAGTATATGAATTGATTTAATTTAATTTAATTTAATTCAGTTGAGTTTAATTCAATTTAACTTAACTTAATTAAGTAAATTTAATTTAAGGTTTTTTTCTAATTTGACTAAAGTTTAATTTCATTCAGTTTAGTTTAATTTAATTTAGTTTAATATAAAGCTGATTTAAGTTAGTTGTTTAATAAAATTCTTATTGAATTTATTTGATTTAGTTCAGTTCAGCTTAATTTACTCAATTTTAATTAACTTAATTCGTCTTTATTCATTACTGTCAATTAAATTACCAAAAGTAAACAAAATCGAATTAAAGTAAATTAATTATTAGTGTAGTTTAATTTAATTTAATTTAGCTCAATCGGACAAAATTTTACTGCATTTAATTTATTTGAATTCAGTTTAAACAAATTGCATTTGATTATTAATTTAGTTTAACTAAATTAGATTTAGTTAAAATAATTAAATCAATTAAATTAATTTTGTTTAATTTAAATAATTTTTTTAGATTAATGCGCGGTTTAGTTTAATTGTTCTATTTAACTTTAGTTCAGTTTAGTTTAACTTTTGCAACTTAATTTTAATAACTTCATTTTAGTAAATTTAATTCAGTTTAGTTTAATTAATTTAGCTTGCTATAATTTCAGTTCATTTTTTAGTTTGCTGAATTTAATTTAGTTTGTTAATTTAATTGGATTTGGTGATTTTGATTAATTTTAATAGGATTTAATTTACTTAAGTTTAATTTAAGTCACCTTTATTAATGAATTTGGTTTAATGTAAGTTAATTAATTAACTTCAATTTTATTTGATTTGGTATAATTTAATTCAGTTTGAATAAATTCACTTAAGTTTAATTTGGTTAGTTTGAGTTTAACTAAATTTATTTTTAGTTTACTTTAAATAAACGAAATTCAATTAAATCCAATTAAAGTAAATTTAGTTTAGTTTAATTTAAGTCTTTATTCCTGATTAGTCCAGCACAATTCTGCTAAATGAATTAAGTTAGTTTAGCAAGTTAATTTTTTAAACGAATTGATTTTAATATATGACTTGAATGAATTTAATTTAGATTATTTCAGTTTAGTTTAATTTAATTTAAATCATTTTAAATTAATTTAGTTCAACTTAGTTTAGTTTAATTCAGTTTGGTTTAACTCATTTTGGTTTAATTACGTTAATTCATTTGATTTAATCCAATTTGTTTTAGTTAAATGTAATTAAATCAAATAATTGAAGAATTTAATTTAGTTCGATGCTGTTTAGTTAAATGAATTTTATTTAATTCTCGTATTAAGTTTAATTTAAGTTGATTTAGTTCAGTTAAATTGAATTTAGTACAAAGTACATAAGTTAAATTTTTGTTTTATTAATTAAACTAAATAGTATCCAATTAAATAATTTACTTAAACTTAATTCTTTCGCCTTTAATTGATTTAATTAAATTTAATTTAAATTTAATTTAATTTAAATAATTTATTTTGATTAAATGGAATTTAGTTTTTTCATATGATTTAATTTAGTTTGATTCAATATGATTTAGTTCGATTAATGTTATATGTTTTAGTGTTTCTTAGTTTCATTTATTAAACGTCATTTAAATAAATTTGATTTATTGCATTTTAATTTGATTTAAATTTAGTCTAATTTAATGTGATTTTAATTTTTTATGTCATTCATTTTAAATAGCTTATTTTTTTGTTTAATTTTTTGTTCTAATTTCCATTGCACCACCCTTTATGCAACACATTAGACTCGCAAATCAATGATGTTTAATCAACTGCATGTTTGCATGCAACTATTTATTTAATAATTTTCCAAATGATTAATTTTGAATGCATAATTTCGTATAACAACAATAGCAAAATTACAAATAATTTAAAATGAAATACTACGCATATTCAATAACCAAAATGATTTAGTATGCAAAATGCTCAAAATTTTAAATACTATAATCCTTTTCGCACTCTATTGCCATAGTTGGTTTTCCTTAAGCAACTCACATGCACTGACTCTAACTGAACAATGCTATGATTAACGCCAATACCGAGTACGAGTGTATATTATATGTTACTGACCAACAATAATAGTAATAACAAGTTGAGTGCCTAAATGCACGAAACTTGTACAAATTTCAGTTGACATTTTGAACTGTTTGATAGAAGTGAGATTGTAATGCATTACTACCAAGTATAGTAAGCGAACCTGCCTTGTAGAATTAAGCAAAGCTAACAGCCGACAAACGCTGAACAAACAATATATGTATGTATGTATATGCATGTGTGTATAGGTAGACACCAACACCAAATTAGCGACAATTGACATCTACAAAATGTTCAACTCCCACAATGCAATATGCAAATTTAAATGCAAACACCTTCTTATTTGACAAGATTCGTACGTAGCGCCAAATGTACGCTAAGTGTACATCTCAAATATATTTTAGTGTATATGTGTCTATGTATGTATGCATGCATTTGTATAAAGCAAATGAGATTTGTATATTTGGCCGTGTCGCCTACTCAGCAGGAGGCGTTGACTTTTGTGTTTGCGTTAAGACCAGAGTTGCACTTTGGTCTAATGTAGAATGGTTCCTGTGCATACATGCACATTCCCATATTTACATACAGATATAGCATATACATACATACAAACATATATACTACCGTAAATTACTACCTATGTATGTACATTAAATTTTCATCTTAGTTCAGTAGCCTGCGATTTAAGTCGACTATATTAAAGTGTTTTGATTTCTTAGAAAAAAAGCCTGATTTCCTCGCAGCTTAGTACATGGAAGTGAAAATTTTTTCCGTTTAATGCCAGTTTAGACGATTGCAAATTGAGTGATCCAAATCAGACAGTTTAAAACGAATTGTATTTTTTGGCCCGTCATAAGTTTTAAAAGTTCACCAGCATGGATTCCTCTATACCTAATACGTCGTGCCAGAGATATTCACGACATTCGCAGAGATACATATATGTATGTAGTAGTCCGGGGTAAAGACAAAACCCATAATCGTACAATGAGCGGACAGGTGTCATTTCGGTGGTCCTTTGTCGAAGGTAGTCTTAAAACTATGATATTGTTCGTTTCGCAGCAATTTATTTATTTTAATTAAAACAAGGTAATACACAGTAAGTACTCTGTATTAAATTGTGTTCGATTCACAAAAATTCCAGATATGAATTTTTGACTCAACCCATTCTTACTTTTCACCGCTTCTGGATTCCAAGGCGGTGTCGAATGCCCAACAACGAAAATGACATGTATTTTGTTTTCATTTCTACGGCTTGAGTTGTCAAAGTTTGTATGTGTTTTGTTTTTGCCTTCATGACTTCGGCTCTCAAAATCGGAAAAGTAAAAACAAAATGCATGTAATTTGACATTTCTAGCGCGGCGACAAAGCTGCCCAACTGTTCATTCAACTTCACCTTATATGAATTCACCTCGCTTGATTCTTCTTCATTTATTTTTCTTTCTTTTAAATATGCTACGCAAGAGCGATAAAACAGAGGCAAATAAAATAAATAAATATTTGAGCGACATACTTTTGAACTGTCGCCTTTAAAAAGTATCATTTGGTACCCTTTGTCAGGAATGTCAAAGAGACGTCTCGGACAAAATCTGAATACAAAGATCGTATAAAGCTACAGATAATCAAATATATGTAAGTAGTATGCTGAAGGCTCTCAGTTTCTCACAAAATAAACCGATTTACCAACAGAGAGAGACTGCGTACCAGAATTATTGCCATAAGTCCAGTCTTTGTAGATTCCAACTCAAACGCAGCTACAATGAAGAAAACGCACACGATCACGTAGAGCTCAATTGATTCGGCGAATTCGGGGTTTTTCCAAGGGTGGATAGTGGTTATTTTTAGCACAGAGCTTTTATGAAATTCCCACCACATTTTTCACAACTTTTGAAGTTAACGAAATTCTCGCTTTAACCAATTCTTTCTCTTTTGATTGTGTTAGCTGATAGAAACTTAACGTGACGTCGTAAAAGTGAAAGAATGAAAAGAATGAAAATAAATCGACGATCAGATGATAGACATAAACGAAAAATGCTTTTATGACGTCAGCGAATGGGTGGATGCTATCAAATCAGTAAAGGGAGGTTTAGCGTTACGCGGTAGCACAATTTTGCGCTATTTTGTTTTATATCATTCTTGAGTTTTACAGAAATATCCAACTTGCTACTGATTTCCACAGCAATGGGCTTTATTGGCATTTTAATGTTACGTTTTCCCCGAAAATGACTTAACGAAAGTGAGGTTATAAAACTCAAGATTAAAGTAGAATGAAGTGTTTTCCGAAAGATATTTCTGCCATATCTTGGATAGTGCTTTGCATCAGAAATGGATCCTTTCTTCTTGAACCCAGCAAAAAGAGTCCCTGTGATTGTATAAGGAGAGAGAGAGAGATAAAGAGAGATAAACCGAGATGACACGCTTCTTGGTATAACATTAAAAGTGGTGAGTTTTCATTTTCATAGCGCTAGCGGTGTTAAGAGCTTAAAAGTGGCAAGCCTTTTGAAAGATGAAAGTTAAAATGAAATTCGTTTTCTATCCTATCCACATCAGATGAACAGTCAACTATAATGCGATCCTATCAAAGGATATAGGGAATTAACAAATACAAACGGTCGGTTTTCAGCTCAGGGTTCAATATTTCTTTCTAGTATCACTATATTGAGACGGCTTTATGTTAGCTGATTTTCCTGAACTATTAAATTTTGCTCTATGTCTAAACGTTGCTCGTTTCACAAGTATTTCTTGCAATTATTGTTAATTTTTTTTTTTTTTTCAAACTGATCGCTTAAAATTGATATAATTATGCGCTACTAACAATTAAGGTGCATATTTGCTTGGATATCCTCTGGTGTTAAACTACCATTGCCTACTATGTATCCGTATGCAGAATTACATGTCAATGTCTAGACATGGGGAACACAGTGTATAATTAACTGTGCATGACAGCGATGCCGACAATTAGTGCTTGACTTCTATAACAATTTCAGCGGCACAATGCAACCACATGCATATAACTAAATATACAGGTATTCAGCTATGTAGTGGATACCCAGTAGCGTAAATGGTCAGCGGTGACACAGTCACTTATGACGATCTTGTGAAATTGTCGCACTTGCTGCGAATCGTATGTGACATGTAGTTGACAATGACGCAGATGAAAAGAACATGCTCATATACTTCCTCAGAAGTCATTAAAAATCAAAAACAGCTAAACACTTGAGGTTGCTTGAATGTCATCCATGACATTTTCTGGACAATGTCTTGGAACCTAATGAACATAGCTATTAAAAAATTCATGAACGACTTACAAATAAAAGGAGTCCAAAGTCCTTTCATACATCACATGGACGTACAAGCCATTTAAGTGACTATTGCATGCCATTCGCTACAGGGATAATTCCTCAACATCATCATCATCACCATCAACCACAAACATCAACTACATCATCCCCGTACAAATCGTGTCCACTATTTGAGTATTGCTTTTGCTATGCGCTTTCGAAGTTTTGTTGCAGAGGAGAGAGCAGAGCCTACGCATTTTCCGCTTTGCACTCATTGCGTCGTCACGTCACGTAACGTAGCGAAATTCCGCTAAATACAAATGTCAAATGCAAATCCAAGTTTACAATGAAACGTGGCTAGTCGTGTGGAAGTGAGCTATGGTCATGTTGTTGACAGTGTTGGTATGGTATGATGGGGTCGCTAGTTCGACTACTTAGTTGGTTCGTTTTATTGGAGGGGTTTTGCGATTGCCAAGGTGCGCAAGGAAAGTTGATAACTTAAGTTTCTATGTGTATGTGGAAATAGTAAATTTAAATTTGGTAAATAATGGTAAATAACGTATCGAAGTTTTTACTATATCCACTAAACGCTGTCCTACCGCAAACGACAGGTGCTAGGCTGAGCGCACTTGCAATGAGTGAGCATCAATGAGTGACGAACGAACTAGAAAAAACGAAAGGCTAGGAGCCCACTGGATTGACAGCTGCAGAAGCTCCCGTAACGATGAAGAAAACGAGATCTAAGCTTGACCATCTCGGGTCAATAAAGTTTGGGAAGCCGCCGAAATTTCTTCGGAATACGAAGTTGTTTTAGAGGAATAGGAATAACTTATTAGCCCCCATATGATTTCACAAAGAGCCATGAGCCTAAATGGTTCTACAAGGGACTACCGCCTAACCTAAGCTGACCTACTAATCCCCATTTATAAATAACTATAGCGGGGGTCTTCGAGCAATTTTTATATTATCCTGAGGCAACAAGTTTAATTAGATAATTAATTTGCTTGACGCACATATCAAAAACGTGTTCAGCAAAAGTTCTATGTTAAAAAGCAAAGCCCCGAATTCACGAAATTATTCCTTTGTTAAACTTTGTAGGCGAACTTTTGAGCTAAGATTCCCCCAATGAAAAGAATACCATAGCCATCTCTATTGGCGGCTTTATCTAAGTCAGCTGGCATCTGCCGAATGAAACAACTACGCGGCGAGAAAGAATACTTCCTTCGTTACGTTTCAAGAAAAACTTTGGAGCTAAGCTAAAACCATCTTCCAAGTGAAAGTATTAGTCATCGAGAAAGCTCACAAAATACGGCAAAAGATTAGCAGAAGGGTACAATGAGCACGAATCTTATGAGCGAATTCAAAATAAACTGCAGAGTAAGCAAAAAATCCAAGTCAATATTGAGCTACATCTACGAGTATGCAATTGAGGTGAGAAACCCACTTACATTAGAAGTAGCAAAAGAAAGGTATTGGTTGCCACTCAAGTCAGAAACTGTAGACTGCTCGACGAACACTCCTTCTCAGAACACCGATGTATCCAATTCGACACATAAGATAACCCGATGGAAGTGGAAAGTTGGTTAATTGCGAGAACTCAAATGAATGTCTTCTCAGATAGCCAAACGACTATTCGGGCACTCACTTCTACCTCGGTTAGATGAGAACTAGTGGATGGGAGTAGGAGATAGCTGACCGCAGAAATCGCGAGTTTACTCTAATATGGGTTTCGGGGGATAGTGAAACTTTTTGGAAATGAGACAGGGGTTGGACCAACGAGTCGCGGCCTTGCCATGTGAGTGGTGAGGTGAAGCTTAAACCAGGGTTTTTTTAGGAATGAACAAAGAAAATACCTACGAGCAAACGACAGTCTGCACAGGACACTGACCCGTAGCAGCGTGTGCCGAAAGTAGTGGCTCACCCTTCAATAGTCACAGCGGCAAGAATCTGGACTCAAAGGAGTTAGCTGGATACCTTCTATTTAATTTATTTCTTATTAGTTTTTCGTTAAACCTTTATAGTTCATACTACAATAAAAACCGCATAAATCCAAGCTTTAAAATTTGATAAAATATAATCAAATATAAATAAAATGTTCTCATTAAAAATTCAAACTTTCTAATCATAATCTGAAAAAAAATTGCCCATGCAGTTTTATAGCCCATTAAATTTTAGTATAATAAAGTGCAAGTTTTCGGAGGCTTAAAAATTAGGTTGATTTTTGACAATTTCTTTTGTTAAAGATGTTGCTACTTTTCTCTATACAACTACTCTATTTTTTGGCGTAGAATACGTCTTACCTTACGGTATGGGCACCAATGTCAGGTTTTTATTGTTGTAATCTCTATTTCTTTAATTATAAGGAAACGGCTCGATTAATTTTTTTTTTTTTTTTTTTTTTTGTAGTCAAATGAAGATGTTAGCTTTCGTTTGACATACATTTCATGTTGGTTGATATCTTCCTAATATTTAAATTTCTCAAATGAAAATTGTATAAACACATGCACACAAATATGTGTGTGGTGTTTGGTTGAGTGTTTGCTGTTGGGCGATTTAAATGTACTCGTGCAGCCCTTTCTTTGTATTGCATAATTTTAGGCGGGCAAGTTAAAGTAGAGTAAAAGAAGAGAAAATGCTGCCAAGCACTGCAAAAA
Source organism: Anomoia purmunda (assembly GCA_951828415.1). Lineage (NCBI taxonomy): Eukaryota > Metazoa > Arthropoda > Insecta > Diptera > Tephritidae > Anomoia > Anomoia purmunda. The sequence continues at coordinate 13,706,549 of OX639994.1, forward strand.
AAATAATAAAATGGATTCGCGTATGTTATTTATCATTTATCTTTACTATTGATAACAGCCATTGACTTCGTTTTTGCGAGAAATTTAATTGATAATTTAAAAACATTTTTATACTATTTTTTCTATCATAAGCTTATGTATATCATCCAAAGTAACTATCAAATAAAGAAATTCATTTGCTTGTATTATTTATCATTTATTGTTACATATGATTTCTGTCTTATCGGATGGCGTATTCTACGTAAAACTTAATGGCCGTGTCTCTGACACAGCCTGCTTCTTTTTTTATATGGAACAAAATTAACAACACTGTTGTAAAAAAAATATCAAAAATCAACGGCAACGTTTAGCTACTTCAAACTTACACTTATATTGAATGCGCTATAAAACTGCGTACTCAAAAATTTTATAAAAATTCGTATTAATAAAAATTTCGTGAATTTTACTTAAATAAAGAGTCGAAACTTGTCAAAAAGTACATGCCGTATAGTTATAATACGCACTATATACTCGTATGTATGTATATCACTCGCTTCGCTTGCTCTTACCACATTCGAACCGAGATAAGTTTATTTAAAGGTAATATGTCTACATGCATTTATTATTACATTGATACACAGACATCTATCCACACATACATCTATGCCCATATACACTCGTGCGATTCAATATTAATCGCCGATTGATGGATCTCAAATAATAATTACAAATAACAAAAGGCAGTACCCAAGCTCCATACACGAAACCAATCAGTAGCTGATACAAACGCGTATGCACCGTAAAGTTATGCGCACATTAAGTAGGTATGTAAAGTTACAAAAGCAAAAATATTACAGCACCTGCCTTTATATTTGCGAGTACATTTCTGTGTAATCTGTAATAAGTACAATATTTATGCTTTACATTTAAGAAATTTTCATATCCTGTTAATTTATGTAACATTTCCGTTTTTATCTGTCCAAAAAAAAAAAAGAAAAGAACAACAGAAAATGAAGAAGAGTTCGTAGCAGTGGGAAGAGATAATGAAATACAAGAAAAATAATTACGCTCAATGAAAAAAAAATGAATTTACTTCATATGTGAAATGTATTCATTTATAATTTACGTTGAGGATACTTGCTGTTGCAGCCAATTTCTGGCTACGCAAACTGCGTGAGAAGGGAGTGGTGTATGTGTACATACATTAGGGTAGACTTTTTGCACTAGGAAAACCCGGAAGATATTATCTAGCTTATATATGTATTTATTATTTGACTTAGCATATGTATTCAGAAATCGCATTTTGGCTTATGTCACATGTGACTTGTATTTAATTTAATTAAATTTGACTTTCCAAACAGGTGGCAGCCCTGTTCAAAATATACCTAAGGTCCTCCTCCTCGCCCAGACGTACGCTTTGACGCCCATACTTCAATATTACACATAACTTGTGAAAAATGTTAATAAATTCGGGGATTGAAACAGGTGGCAACCCTCTTTTAAATAAAGCGACACACCTCTCGTCTCCGAGACACACCGTTAGATACCCATATTTTCATATTTCATATAACTGCATAAATTATACAGAAATATAATTCAATTTGACTTTCCAAATAGGTGGCAACTCTCTTTTAAATATACCAATATTTTTATATTTCATATAAGTTCCGCATAATTTAATTCAATTTGACTTTCCAAATAGGTGGCAACTCTCTTTTAAATATACCGATACACCTTCTCTTCTCCGAGACAAACCGTTAGACGGCCATATTTTCATATTTCATATAACTTCTGTATAATTTTATTTTATTTTACTTTCCAAATCGGTGGCAACACTCTTCAAAATATTACTAGGAACCATCTTTTTGCCGAAACGAACTGTTTTAAATTGCTCCGACAGACAATGACGAAAGCTATTTACACATAAATCATTTCAACTTTAAAATTAAATGGCAGAAGTTGATTTATTTAATTCATATTATTTTTTTAGGCATGCGGCAATCTTTTTTTAAAATATGCAGTAGAGCTCTTTCAATCACGTTTCGTTTTATATCCCGTCTGTTATACTTTATGTGTAGATATTGCATTTAAATATCACTTTTATAATTTTTTTAAAGGTGGCAACACTTTTAATTTTTTTTTATAAATTTATTCAAATGGTTTCAGTGCCACTGGCAACAAAATTTTTTCATGTTTTTTCGTATACTATTATATTTAATACGTAAATATTGTATTTACATAGTGTCTTTATAATTACTTCGAATGGTGGCAACCTTAACCCATTAGCTTAAAGTGTCGTTATGACCCTCAATTCAAAAAACCCATTATTTGCCGAATTATTTCAATAGGGGTCTTCTCAGACAAAACCGGTGTGCAAACAGTGGACTCTCTTCAATGAAAGGAATCTGCCTTATATTTTCCTATAGGGTCAATTACTTGAAGTTGTCGTGAGAGGAGAAAGAGGGCACCAGTTTCCTTATATTGCAGTAGGGGTATAATGTCAAAAATAAGGTCTCTCTTCTAGAATAAATACAGGCCGGATGAATCTTGCCAGAATAAGTCGGTAATTTTGGACCACTGCCTTTGTGGCTAATAAAAAATGTGATGGGAGTACTGTACAGGAATATTAGAACCAAGGTTCCAGGAAGCCCTGCTAATGACCACTTACCCAACCATCTTCCAAGCAGAGGTTTACAAAACCGAATTTTGTCGTCGAACATCTTTCGTCGGCAAGTAAACATGGAGGTTTAAAGGCTTTAGATGCATATAAAATTATATGTAGGCTTGTGGATTACTGCAAAACTCTTCTGTTGTGGTGGTGAGTTTCGTTGCACGAAGCATTCGAAAGCAACGATAGGGCTGACGGTCTTGCAAAAGCTGGTGCCCAACGACGTTTGCATGGTCCATAGGCTTTATGCGGAACATCCAGGGACCACAACGCAAAGTAATAAGAAGACCGCAGAAGCCTCGATTTGCAATGCATTGGCGTAAAACCAAGGATAAAAGGCCATGTAATAGGTTCATATATCTCTCTCTCTCTCTCTGAGGACCTCTGGAGGAACACTCTCCAAAAAGCTTATCTATCTGTAAGCCTGATGCTTCTGGTGATATTATTTTTAAGGGTCAGCACAAAAGATATTTTAGGTTGAGAAAAGTCCATCCTAGATTTCAACCCCCTAAATGAAAACTTTGGCAAACGAATTTTATATTTTGCAATCAGCATATTTCTAGCAAACTTTTTAGATCGCCCAACATAAAAGTATCCCCCTAATGTACGCATACCAATATATCACATGGAATTTATATGCGCTGCACATAAATTTACAAATACATATGTATATGTGGTTTCAGTTATAAAAATCATAAGTCCAATTCCTGTTTAATAAAAATTGCAAATAATAATTTCAAGAAAATATTTCAAACTATACAAAACTAAAACTCAATGCTATTAAAAATGAAACCGCCATTGCTCAGTGATGCTATCGTAAGAGCTATAGTTTACAGCGAACTTAAAATATATTTTAGCAAAAACAAAATAAGCGATCAAAAAAAAGAACAAAAGTTTCAAAAATGGAGTTACCGTTTTTATACCTGACACCACACATATACACATCCTATATGTAAATGTGTTTGTATGCAACTACAATGCCAACAGCAGAAGAGTATTTCCAGTGAAACTTTTGTAGCATTCAATAACAACAGCCACAATAAGAACGATATGCCTTTGTGGTTTGCTGTTGAATTTTCGGACAGCCATTTGCACCGGAAATTCGTTGTCTCTCAAGCGCCAGTCAAGCGCAATTTCATTGTTTATACCCGCACTCACACATACACATACATACATTGATATTGGCGGAAATACGTAATATGATTTCGCATGTATGATTTTATAACAACACAGTGAATTTAAATGCAATAAGTAATTTTGTGTATTTGGAATTAATGATTGAATATTTCGATATTGTGGAGCGAGTATATTACTTGGTAAATATTTAAAATAAGTGCATATATTTATTTCGGCTGCAGATCCTCAAGTCCTTGCGAGATAATCAGACGATAACATACTGCAACTTGACGTATTTTTTGCAACAGAGTAGCGATACTATTTTTCTGAAAGGGGATCATTTTTGTTGAAGAACTTGTAGATTTTTTTATTTGTACTTAAACTTGAAAAGTTACAGTTTTGATGCCCAAGGAAATGTTGTTCCTTCCTTTATATCTACACTTTGGTCCACCACCATTCCGACAGTTTTTTCTTACTTTTTTCCGAATTCAGGTCAATTTATTTCATTCCATTTTATTTTATTTCACTTCACTTTATTTATTTTAAGTTAATTATAAGTTAATTTTATTAAATGAAGCTTGCGCTTACCTAAATTAATTTAATAATTTAATTTAATTGAATTGCATTTTGTTAAATTTAATTTAGTTTAAGTTAGTTTTACTATTTGACTTAATTCAGCATAATTTTATTTAATTCAATTTTAATGCACGTTAAGTTGTTAAGATTAATTTGCTTTGCTTGAATTGGATTTAATTTAATTTAATTATAATTTATTTTAACACAATTTAATTTAATTAGCTTAATTCAAATTACTTGAATATAGTTAAAAGTGGTTAAATTTAATTTAATTGAGTTTTGCTTATCTGTTTTGTTGTATTTTATTTTAGTTTTTCATTTCATTTGGTTTTATTTAATTTGATTTAATTTAGTCTCAGTCATTTTAGTTTAGTGTAATTTACTTGCGTGCAATTTCGTTTAATTTTTTTCTAAATTTAGCTAACTTTAATTTCGCCTTTTTCCTTTTATTCTATTTCACTTCATTTCATTTTATTTTACTGCTTTTTTATTTTGTTTCGTTTTATTTTATTTTATTTTGTATTACTTTATTTATTTTTTTAAGTTTACTATAAAATCATTCATTAATTTGCGATTGGTTTATTTTATTTTTCGTTATTTTATTTTAATTAGTTAGTTAAAATTTATTTTATTTTCTTTTATTTTACTTTGTTTTATATTTTTTATTTTTTTTATGTACAATCTTAATTTTTTTCCCAATTTTTTCTTATTTTTACTCTAATTTCTTTTATTTATTTTCTTGATTTAAAATAAATTTACTTCCTTGATTAAATTTTTTAAACTTTAAATATGTACTATGTATATATTTTTTACTTTATTTTTTGTAGATCCTTTTATTTTACTGCATTTAATGTAATTTTTTACTTTGTTTTAAATTATTTTATTGTTTACTTATTGTTTCGTTTCATTTTATTTTATCGTTTTTATTTAAATTTTTTCAGTGCGTTGTCTTTATTTGATTTTCATGTTGTTTGCTTTATTTTGTTTTCCTTTATTTTATTTTATTTTAATCTTTTTATCTAGTTTAATTCTACTTTATATCATTTTGTTTCGTTTAAACTTACCTTATTTTTTACTTTATTTTATTTTTCTTTATTTTATTTTGATTTTTTTTATTTTATTGCATTCATTTTTCTTTATTTTATTTTGTTTAATTTTATTAAATTTCTGCATTTTATATTCATGTGATTGGTTTTATTTGGTTTTGCTTAATTCATTTAATGCTTTTTTTATTTAGTTTAATTTTACTTTATTTAATTTTTTTGTGTTTTATTTATTTATTGTTTTATTTTTTTTTCTATTTATTCGTTTTATTTTGATTTACTTATTTTATTCTATTTATTTTGCTTAAGTTTAATATTACTTTATTTAATTTTTTTGTATTTTATTTATTTATTGTGTTTTTTTTTTTTTATATTTATTCGTTTTATTTTGATTTACTTATTTTATTCTATTTATTTTGCTTTAGTTTAATATTACTTTATTTAATTTTTTTGTATTTTATTTATTTATTGTTTTTTTTTTTATATATTTATTCGTTTTATTTTGATTTACTTATTTTATTCTATTTATTTTGCTTTAGTTTATTAAATTGTACTCATTTTGTTTTCATGAGGTTTGTTGCATTTGGTTTTGCTTTATTTTATTTTTATTTGTTTATTATTTTTTTATTTATTTTTTTTATTTCACATTATTTCATATGCGGTTGATTTTTTTTATATTTTTTTTTATTTCACATTATTTCATACGCGGTTGAACTCATTTTATTTTGTTTTTTTTTTTTACTTTTTCAAGATTTATTTTTGTTTCTCCATTTGATTTTGATTAATACATTTTATTGTATTTATTTTACTTTGTATGTACTTTGTTTTGTTTGATTTTATTAAATGTTTTTATTTTGATTGGTTTTGGTGTGTTATCTTATTTTACTTTACTTCCTTTCATGTAATTTAATTCTAGTTTACTTAAATTTTATTTTTATTTCTTTTGTACTTTTTTTTTGGTATTATTTTATGTTCTCTTAATTAATTTATTTTTTTTAATTTTTTATTTATTTAATGTAATACTCAATTTAATTTAAATTTAGTTTATTTAGCGGCATTATATTTTTTCGTTTTATTTAATTTAATTTTAGTGGCATGAGTTATTTTGTTACCCCGCTATAAGAAACCAATTGGCGGCCAATCATATTTTCTCTACACCTCCTTAGTATGCATTTACTCGGTGATTGTTGTGCGCGGTTGTCGGTCGGTCCATCTCACTTCGGTTCGCGATCGGTAGTAGTTATGTGAAAATTATATTGTAAGTATATTAGTGAAAATTAGATCAACACGTTTTATATGTGCAATATGTGAATGTGAAATATCTAAATATAATTAAAAGCAGTAAGAGCAAGAAAATGTGCTTAGTGAAAAAAGATGTCAAAGTTTCTCCATCAAAAACGGTATCAGCAAAGTGTTCATGTTCATCCATACAGCGCGTCTAAATGTGCTACTGTGATGTTATGTGTATAAAATGTGAGCAAAGTGAAAATAGTGTTATTAAAGTTATTAATTAATATAAAAAAAATAAGCAGAGGAAGAAAAAATATCGCTCATTGCTATTGTGAAATCTATCAATATCTTTCGATCGTAGTATGCGTATTCGTCCTCGTCGCGTGATTTCGCGGCCGACTCGTATCTTCGCACATGTACGTAAGTATGTATGTATGCACATACATATGTATGTAGTTAAAATGAAAGAAACAGAAAGAAAACAAAAAAAATGCAATGCTGACCATAGAAGGCGAGCTTTAATTTTAGTTTTATTTACATATATTTCAATAGGGATTGCGACTTACTATGTTATGTTGAGTGTGAAATGAAAGAGATTCATACGAATATTATATTAAGGGGAGTTGCCATCTGTTTAAAATGGCTAATAAAATTTAACTAATGATTTAAATTTCATTATATCGGTACCCAACTAGGGAGATTTAAGAAACCTTAGTTTCAAAAATATTATTGAAGAGGGTTGCCGACAAGTTAAAAAATTAAATTCAATTAACTTATAATATTAAGGACACATTGTGTTTGACGCCAGAAGTTTTAGAAAACGTTATTTTAAAAATACTCTGGATTAAATATAAATTACTTGTTAAAATAAGCATTACAGAAGTTTTGACAGAAGTCTAAGAAAGCGTACGCTCGAAAATATTTTTGAAAAGGGTTGCCATCTATTTTGAAAAATTAGCGTCAATGAGTTTAATAACATTAAGGAAATACAATCGGTTAAAGCAAATTAATTAGTTGGTTAAATAATATATTAAATTACGGTGTTAAATACGAAACCATAGTTCCGAAAATATTTCTGAAGGGGGTGGCCACTTATTTAGAAGCGATAATTCGATTTAACCAAGTTAAATTAACTGGAATGGTACTATATTACTGTCAAACTAACAAGGGTGCAGAAACCATATTCTCGAAAATATTTTTAAAAGTGTTGCCACCTGATTGAAAAATCAATATCAATTAATTAATTAATATTAATTAAATATTACCTTTGACTTTGGCTTTGACGCCAGAAGATTTAGAAAAGTTTTTTTTGAACTATATTTTTGCTGAGGGTTGCCACCTGTTTGAAAACTTAATTAAAAATTGATAAATAAGTTAAATGAAATATTACAAATCTAGTGTAAGCGTAGGAGATTTAGGAAAGCTTGAGCTCGAAATAATTTTTGCGTTGCCACCTGTATAAAATTCAATTAAGTTAATTCAATTTAACTATTGCTATATTGTTGTCAAGCTAAAGAAGTTTATGAAACATAAATGACGTAAATATTTTTGAAGAAAATAACAGCAAAAAACTATTACCAAAAAAAATTTTGTTGAAGGTTGCCACCTGTCTGAAAACTTAATTACAAATTAGTTATTAAGTTAAATAAAATATTACAAAGCTGTGGTGCTAAACATAGGGAGTTTAAAATATTTTTGAAAAGGGTTGCCAGATGTGTAAAAAATTAAGCACAAGGAAATTTGATGTTTTACTTCTGCCTTGCGTAGGAACTCCACGTACTTAAGTAGTTGTTTGCCTTTTTGGGTTCATCAAGAAAACGCTTAGCAAGCGAGAAAGGGATACAAAAGATCTTCAAGGCCGCAGTGCTCAACGGCCTTTAGGACGACAGCTTTATTACCATTGTCAGTATTATCATATGTATCTTAGAGGGGCGATATTAAACTTTCGATTTTTTCTTACCATTAAAAAGATTCAATAAAATTGCCTATGCCATAAGAATTTAAGGATCATCAATTTCCTCACAGTTGTACAAATTTTTTCATACGCTTCGGTTTTGAAAAAATTTCTTTAATGATTAAAGACAACAGCACTTGATCGATGGAAAAATTTAACTTTAAAAACACTTTACTCAACTATCCATTTGACCCGGCGATACAGAGTCCATATAGAAGAGACCCTTGACATCCTTTTTAATTTTTATGCTGCTCCAAAGCGCAACTGTAGGTAAATAAACAGCACTGAGCGTGTGAGTGTTGGCTGCAAGAGGTTACTTCATTTAAGTTAAATGCGCCTACATGCCACAAAAAGTGCCATAAAATACCTTAATGTGTGAATGTGTGAGAGTAGATATAGTGACTGCTTTATTTTCCGAATCGACTATCACTACGACTATGCCGCCCACTTGGCCACAGTATAAACACTTGGACACTTGACTATGGAGTACTCCGCACACTGCAGCCGCTTTGTAATGGAAGTGTGTGCGGGGTGTGTGTGTGTGCTGATTTTTACTTCCTATTGCATCCTCTTTCGATATCCTTGTATGTACATTGGATACATTTTTAATTTCTGATACGAAACTCGTTAACGACCGAATTCACAAACGACTGAACTGTGCTTGACCAGTTCAGTGCACATCCCGTTAAATTGGTATTTGAGGCGAGCCAGCAGCACAGTACGCATGTTTGTTTTTGGTTTATTATAAAAATAAAAATTTAAAAAATAAAAATGTACATAGAACCGCATGGCCAGCTGGCAGAAAAAATATCAATGCTAAAGTGTCGATTTTGATTGCCCGAGATGGCTACCAAAAAACAAAAGGGGTCACAAGGCATGTTAGCCACATTGATGACATTTTAAATTGGTGGCAACGTTTGGTACAGGCGCTTTTTTTGTTTGTTGCCAAATTTACATGTATACCTACATATATACAGCTGTATTTGTATATTTAAATGCGCGAGTAGGCGTTGTACCATTTTACGTTTATGGCGACAAAGTTGTAGGATCAACGCACACTTTGTGGCAAACGAACTGCTTCTGCCTCTTACTTTTTTTCCATTTTCCGCTTTATAATGAATTGGTTTATCGCGCGCTTGGGTGGAATGGGGTCGTACGCTATGAAGTAGGTAGGCGTGTGCGATTTTCATAACATTTTTCGATTCGTGTTTATTTGCTTAACAGCAGAGCGCAGCTAAAAAAAAAAACTGTGCAAGTGAAAATCACTTGAAATAAATTTAACAAAAAATTGTTTTAACTGGTGTGCTCTGGTGATACAATTTTTATCAAGATTTCATATCCACAGTCACACAATTGTTCATTCGAAGCTCCCATTAAAGAAAAGCCTCTGCAATTTTAGTTGGATCTCAACATAAAAATTAATAATACCTACTTTAAAATACCATCCCTCTTTCAAGTGTTACTTCTGCTTGTTCAATTTGTTTTACGAAAACACACAGACAATTTACAAATTAAATGAAATTTTTCTTTGAAGAATATTTGGCAATTCTCTCAGGTACCTACGTTTCCATCGAGTACAGAACTGCTAGTGAAGGACTTGAGTTTAAGCCACTTGTTCATTAGGAAGATGTTTTCTGAGCTTGGTTCTGGTATAGACCAGAGCGGAGTGCCGCGCAGAAAATATCATAGATGAAAATTGGCATAGGTTAAGTGTTGCTTCGATTTGCGCAATTAGAGTAGTAAATTTTTCAAGCGCGAAACATTTGGTTTGCTACGACTTTGCTAGAATGAGTTTTGAAGCTTTTGTCAGCCGCTTCCCATATACTATCATCCATGCGAGGGGCGCAATAAAATATAAACTGCCGTGGGAATCCGCCAACAGCTTGTGCTTCAGCCCTGTCGTTGGTGGCTTATGTAAAGAATATTTTTCATTTGTGGAATACTCTTTGGATCCCTTTAAAACTTTTTCCATTGACCGATTTTATTTCGTTAGGCAGCCATGTGGGCTTGAAAAATACTCTTTGGTCTAAACTCAAAGGTTAAAGCGTGGCTCTACTGTACGATCGGTCGGCCGTGGCCTAGTGGAAAAATACATTCCAAAAATCCACTATACTGCAATTAAGAAAATTGGAAAGCTCTTGTCTAGCCATGACGTTGGAATCTGTTCTAAGCTGGCCGCCTCTGCACATTTTTATCTAGATAGCAGCGGCCTCAGGGGGGCTGTCACTCCATATACCTGAGCGTCGCTCGATCAGGGATCCTGGGGAGGACGTTGCAAGTATATAAAATTTCTGCTTCTACGAATAAAAAACTCTGCTTCGGGACAGGTTTTTCGGCTATCCTTTCGTTAGAGGGATGTCACATCGCTTGGTAGGTCTGATATTTGACTTCTTGCTGGACCGATTACACAATCTCCTGCATTTTCACATGCCAACTAAGACAGAACGTGGGTTATGTCTTGCGAATAATGAGGCTGCCCTTAGGATTTATGAGGTTACGTCGGAGGATAATAGTACCCTGCTGTAGTGTAGTCATTAAATAGGTGAAGATTACGTGAAGAAACGGTCTGTGATAAGCATTGAGGAATCTGATGCTAGCATTTAAGGTGCTCTTGATTTATTACATAACAACTGCTGAGTATGGGAATTACATACTTGGGTTAATACGAATGACGACTGAAACAAGTGAAGCTACTGAGAAAAAGACCTTTAGGTCTCATTCGTTAAACTTTTATTACCTTTAGGACCCGTAAATGTGAACAAAAAAATACCAGCTGTATCTAAAAGAGTACAACTCAAAATGTGCGATATTAACAGGCCTATTCCTACGCCAATAATAAGACTCAACGCAAAGAACGTACATTACAAAAGAGTTGCATGACGTTTCGTTTCCTGGCTTGTAAAACTATGACGCGGAACACTAGCAATTTTTATTTGCTGTTACGACTCAGTCGGTTATAGAAATTGCAATGACAGTTGTTATCATTAAAGCGTCAAGTTTGTCAATAACAATTGCGTCATAATTTTAGGCGCAGTAGTTAAGACATGTTTTGATATTGACATGAGAACTGGGCGGTACATCGCTGAATTTAGGAAGTACATATGTAGAGGAGGAGTCACGTATGCCGATGCTGCATACTTTTTGGCTGTGCTATTTGGGAAACCTCGGCGAGGAAAAGCTCGTGTCCAAAGAACGTAGCTTAGAGAGGAGAGATGTAATATACGTTCTTTGCTCGTGTCTTCAAATTGAAAATACATACACCTGCCTCTTATTGCCAAATGGCTTTTGTCACTAACAATTGTGCCTAAAACTGTGCAGTGAAACCTTGATTTTAATCCCGCTATTGATGATAATTTTCATTGAAGTTATTATGTGCCATCATAACAATAAGAAATATATATAAATTGATCTACACTGTGCTATAGTTCTGATGGTACGTATTTTTTTTGCATGAAATCCGAACTCTAGTTCTGAGTATGTCAAATAGTCGAATTCATACTGCTAGGAATAGGAATTGTATCAGCTTGGACTCATTCTTATAGAACGTTATAAGATTGCTAATTATTATAAGACGACTCCGTGACCACGGAGTGAATGCATTTAGAGAGTTTCGCCTAAGCTAACCAACCTAACCTAACTAACCTCGCACAATGGGACAAACCTAAAATTAATTGTGCAGTCTCCGCATTTAAATGCCATTTAAAATGTTTACTAAGCTGAACTAGATTTTTGTTAGTAGAATGCTTTCAATTTAGCTATATCAACAGATAGTATGGCCTAGGAACTATTTACTATTGTAGCATACAATTAGGAGTTGTCAAGCATAAGAATAACATTTTTCAAACACATTCGCGTGTTTTTCAAACACTTTTTTCTTGTGTCTACTTCCTTTTGTTAACTGTAACCAAGGAAAACGTATAAAAAAATGTACATTATATATTTACTTCAGCGCCACCATTCATTTGCCTTGTGCTCCGCATATTTCAAGATGTCGGTACACTCATTGCGTCTTCTCACAACACACTGCATACCTGCGGGCGTTTGCATAACATTTTCATAGAAAATTAAGATGCGAAAATGTCGGCATAGTTGCCTAAATAATCGTCATCTAAAATGCATAACAAAAATATTTGCGCCTACAAGGCGGATATGGTATGGGGCGTACGTCAGCTGTTGAATATTTTTTGGCGTAGAAAATGAATAAGTTGCTTTATAGAATAGCAAAGAATGGAATAGAATGGAATACAGAAGTAAGTAAGTGGCAAAAATAGCGCAGCCAACAACAACAAGAAAAGCGCAACTGTGTAGGTACCGTAAGCGTGACAACACAATACGAGTAGAACGCCACTGTAACGCCGCCACTTAAGTTGGCATTTGCCTACAAAAATATACTCACTTTATTGTGAAAGGACAAACTAAAAAGATTTTAATTAATTTTCGCTTTAAATTCACCGGCGGGCCATTTTTGCATTTTAATTACGAAATAATAGCATACATTTGAGCGCAACGAAGCGAGTTGAACAGTTTTTCGTGTCCTTTCGTTTCAAGTTACATAGCTGACTGCCTGGTTGAGGTCGAATCGACATGTGAATGTGTGTGTGTATTGGTGTGTGCATTACAGACACAAAAGTTTTCAGTGTAGCGCACTGAGCTGACGCGATTGCCGTTGGGCATATTTGCATTTCCGCTTCGACAAGCGCAATGCTCAAATTCGCTTGGCAGCGAAGAACGCTGATGGGTTCAAGCTTTTTTCATTGCAGCCTTTTTGCGAGTGCATTGTAAAGTGTTTATTTTTTTACTCCTTTCCTTTTCCTTTTCCTTCTGATTTGCCCTTTTCTTTATACATTTTTGTTATTTATTAATACTTTCTTGTTTTCTTTTTTGTTTTTTTTGCGGGCACACAATAAATTGCTACATGTCAGCGCCTAAATGCATGCTACAGCAAAAAAGTAGCCAAAAAAGTGCAGCGCTTTTGAAAAGCTTTTCACGAGCATACCACGCGCTCGGCTTGAAGTCAAATATCGGATATGCTGTCATGCTATTGCGCTTCAATTTTTTTTTTGTTGAGGTTTTTGTTTACTTTATTTATTTATATATTTATGTATTTGTAACTTGACCGGCAGGTATTCACGCTTGACAAAAGCTGCCAAATAGTTGGTTTTTTTTGTGGCATTTTTATGCTTGTTAAAAAGTAGCAACAACACAACGTCATTCCTGTCAGCGACTACAATAAGCTGGGCTAGTCTGGCGGAGGCCGCGGCAGTGGCTTCATGACCTGCAAATTTTGTTGTTTATCTGCGATTTAGTTGTTGTTTTATGTTTGAAACTAAAAAAAAAGACAAACTAAAAAATCTTTTATACAGTGGAGTTTTTAATTGAATTTATTTAGCTGCAGGCTTTCGCGAAGCTGCCGTGGAAATTCAGGTATTCCAAATTTTATGCAAAGCGGTGAGTAGGAATTTTGAAGCTCATTTTCGCATTAAAGGCTCAGCTTATACAATGGGACTAAAATCGTAATGCCTTGCTTAGCTCATATCTTCAATAATCATAAAGTACTTATAGAAAATAAAATGATTAGCTGCTATTTTTGGTACAGTAGGAATTGACAAACGATAAGATCAGGAAATTTTCGAAATTAGTACATTATTTTGTATCTCGAATGCGACCAAAAAACTTAAATCACACAAAACTATTTTTGACATATTTTTAGGCGCAGCAAACTAATTGAAACAATTTCGGAACTTAAAGGCCACAGTTTTTCGCATTGAAGAGGAAGTTCACAATATTATTTCTCCATAGTATTTTGGAATTGGTATTGAACGAATAAAACAGGGGTTTGTCTTTGACATTTACGTATTTGTTTAACTATACCAAAAAGAAATTTGTGCCCGGCCATCATAAAATCGTAGCATTCTAAGAGGGGCGCAAATTAAAACCTTTTAGTTGACATTTTTAAATTAATTGTCCCTTCCTTTTACCCACCTATTCCTATGCCAATGGCAATTTTCATCGCTTGACTGTTGTCTTAAATACTACGCCTAAAACTATGACGCATAATATAAAAATCATTTAGTCATTGTCACCTGATCAGTAGGACACAAAAATAACCATGACAGTTGCCATCATTAGGGCATTTACATCAAGGTTTGTGGCATAGTTTGAGAATTTAGTTTACCATTGGCGAGGTTTACCATAGGGCGGTATGAACAAGAAATGATTACAGACTGATTGCCTGGAAGCCTTTTATGGTGCTGTGGTCCGTCTTTCATAGCCTCGGTATGTTGCTAATGGTGAGTCTTGTACAAAAACTAGGATCATACGGTTTTTTGTAGCAATGCTGCTATGACGCCGTCTGTGGTGCGGTTCATTCATCGTACCGCATCTTTTTTCCCCGCGTCGGTGTGGATACTCTCACAGCTGGATTTTATGGACTGAAACGGTGGCCCAGCTGGCTCTATTTTCTTGGCGGCGAGTTGTTCGTCCCCTCCTGCGTTTGTCATCTGCTACCAGACGCTGCTTCAGCGGTCTGTTGTATTTAAGTGAGATCGCGAGATCTGTGGCTGCACTCGGTCCAGTGAGGATGGGAAAGAGTATTTGTTGATGCTTCAAAAATTCAGCTAGCTCTTTGTTCTTTGCTCCTCGTTCAGGTGTTCTCTTTCTGTCAGACTGTTAAAAGCCCCATTCCGAATGTAACTGAAACCTGGGTACATGTCCTTCGTCCCTGGTAACCGATTTTGATGGGCACGCGTTTGTATTTGAGACGTGCGTCTGGTCGGTGAATTGCATATTTCGACTGCTTAGCTCCAGGCAATTACTGCATGCTTCTTAACTGATTCAAGGCCTTCGCAAACTTGGACTGCGAAAATTTCTTAGCTTCTATTATCTCTATCCTGTCTGTGCTGGCTGAAGTAGCTGTACATCTTTGCGAATTTAAAGCGCTGCTTTCCGGACTGCTGGCATCGCCGAGAGAGCTCAAAAAATAACCGGCTATTGACTCAAGCTGGTACACCAATCCTAGTTCTCTCATTTGCGGAGAATACAAATTGACACAAGCAAATTAAAATTTGTATGCGAAGATTCTTAAATTTTTTTTGCATCTCTTTGTTAATATTTTTGAATGAAACGACGTGAATCAAAAAAATAATGTTTGTCATCTACACGGAGGATATTTGTGATAGTAATATTTTTCGGGGTATATTCCAAATTTTATCTGACCACAATTTTGGGAATTTGGATGCTCGTAGTATGAAGCTTGACAGGTCAGTCAAATCTAACCAAGTTGGTCAGCTTCCTTTTTATTTGGGAAAAATTTACATATGTATGTGTAAGATAGGATATCCATCCAACCATCCATCCATCGCCAGTCGTTTGTTTCGTTTTTAGTTAGTTAGTTGGTTGGTTGGTTGATTGACTGACAAATGCCAGCGGGCAGGCATTGTTGTTGCAATTTATATTTTTTTGCAATTGTCTGCAAATATTTTTTGATGTTTTTTTTTTGTGGTTGTTGTTAGTGCTGGCTGTTGATGCCGCTTGCAGCGTTATTGAGTGTTTTCGTTTGTTTAACAAACAAATACACTTTTGGTATAAATTATGAAAGTTTTCAACAATTTTTACCTTCATTACTGAGCGATTTTGTGGCATTGACGTGAGTGTTGAATATATACTACGAATACACACACACACAGACAAAGCCACAAACACATACATACAAGTGTTTTTTTTTTCGAAAACTTTTTACCTATGCCTCTCTATCTCTCCCTATCTCCCTCTCTTTACTTTAAAGTTGTATGCTTTTTGATTTTTGTTAAATTTCTACTTATATTTTAATAGTTAACTAACAAGCCCCTCTGGCTATTCGCTGTAAAATTAATTCACCTGTAAAATTGTAGTTTTTGTTTTGCTCATATCGCAAAAATTTGTTGCGTCGAATGTAAGCAAATTAGGTACATAACTAGTTGAAATATGGAGCAAAAACTTCTAGAATGTCTGTCGGTGTATAACTAATTATGAAAACGTAGATATTTGTTTGACATGATGAGTGGAAAGTTGAATAGAGATAGCTGCGAGCGTGTAATGATTGCTTTGTTTTGTTTTAAAAAAATTAGTTCCATGAATATGCAGTGAAGTAAAAATTTCAATAATAGAATTTAATAGGTGAAATATATGGACGTAGTACATACAGATAGTTATTCAAACAATTGACCACAAAACATTGTGCAAAATTTAAAAAAAAATTCATAAAATATTCAAATTTTTTAATCATCCATATTTTAATATTTCATATAGCTCGTATATATTTTGATTCAAGTTGACTTTGCAAACATGTGGCAACCCTCGTCCAAACATAAAATATACTTTACGATCTATTCTCATACCTACCAAAGATGCATACGAAATTTAATAAAACTCAAACACAAACGCCGTGACACGAGATTTTAACAATTAAAAAAAAATTTCATCAAAATAATTAAGTTCTTAACTCTAAAATTCGTATTAAAAAGTTAAAAAAATTTTATGAATTTTTTTAAATTTTGTTAAATTTTTATAACTTTTATGGAAATTTGAAAAAGTCCGGGTTTTAAACTTTTTGGAAAATTTATAAAAATCCCAAAAAATCCACAAATTAAAAAAAAATTGTCATCAAAATTTAAAAAATTTGGATGATGTTTTTTTTCGAATTCGTTGAATTTTTATAAATTTTCTAGAATTTTAAAAGGTCCAGGTTTTCAACTTTCTAGAAAATCTATAAAAATTTACAAAATTTTCAGAAATTTAAAAAAATTCGCATTTAAAATTTTTAACTTTTTAAGTAATCATACATTTTAGAAAATTTTTGGGTATGCAGATTTTAAATTAAAAAAAAAAAATTGTTATGTAAATTTCGAACTTTTAACTTTTTAAAAATTCGAATTAAAAAGTTAAAAATGCTGATTTTTTAAATCTTTTGTATTTTAAAATTTTTCCCGAAAGTTTAATAAGCCGAAGTTTTAAAATTAAAAAAAAAAACTCAAAAAAAAGAAGAAATATCAAGTGTCACATTTTTAGAAAATTTATATAAATTCAACAAATTTTAAAAAAATTTCAATAAAATTTATAACATTTTAATGATAATTTAAGAAAAAAATTAAAACCATTTAATTTTATTGAAATAAAATGAAAGTTTCGAGTTGCTAAAAATTCTTTTTGGTTTTTGATTACTTTTTTTTTTGCTGACGGTGTTGCTCCTTTTCTGTCATATAGCAAATGAATAAAATTGAAAATTAAAAAAAGCGGCAAGAGTTTCTAGGCACTTGAATCTTAAACCTAGAATTTAATAGGGTTAAAAAGTTAAAAATTTTGAATTTGATTTTTTTTTAAGTTCTTAATTTTGGCAAATTTTCTGGAAAGTTCCAAACATTGACTTATATGATTTTTGTTATAGAATTAATTATATCTTTATAAAAAATAATTCAAATTACCGACAGATTTTAAAATATTTTGAAACTAATTTTATAATCTCAACTATATATGTACTATGTTTTTATTATTTTAAGCAAGAATAAAATTATTATTTATGTATATTTTAATACCTTTATAGCAGATAGATAGAATTTTTGTATTTTTTACTTTCAACTATTTTTCTGCTTCAACATAATAGAAAATTCTAAGCAATGCCATTGTTTGCTGTAGCTGTAAGCCGTTTTGGCTTGTAATAGCAGCTTTTTGTTTCAATACTTTTCACAAGCTATGTATTTTATGCACTTAACTAACTGTCCGAATTGCCTGGCCATTTTGCATTGCATATGTAAAGGCGCTTATAAACTTTAATACATATGTAGGTTTTACTACTAGTAGTATGTGTGTGGTGTGTGCGTGCGTGAGAGAGTGTCTGTACATTTGATCGCCTTGTTGTGAAAAGTTTCTTATGGAAAATGCTTTGCCAACAAGCAGAATGTAAAGGCATACATAGCATTGAATATACAAATTAAAATGTTCAACCGCAAATACGATTTACGAATATGCCATGTATGTACAACAGAGCATACAGTGACTCAAAAAATTATTCAGATAGTTATTTTTTATTATTATTTTGTTTTGTTAATTTTTTATATGAAAATATAGCTCTAAGAAAAGTCATATAAATAAAAATTTTAAAATTTGTACAAAATTTTTACAATATAAAATAAAATTCATAAAATTTCCAAGTTTTTTCAACAGAATTTCTAGATAATTTTTGGGCATGTAGTTTTTTCGGTAATTCATTTATAGTAGGCAAGTTTCAAGTGGTTAGAACTTACCGTTGATTTTGAAAACTTTTCTGAAATTTTGGTATTGAAAAATTTTTTTCATTTAACTCATGCAGTTTACATGACTGGAGACCGCCAGTAGGAAAATTCATATATAGGAAATTGCAAATTTGTCGAAAATCAACCAGAAACTGAAACTGCGTACCCAAAAATTTTCAAAATATAAAAAATAAATTTTTTTTAAATTTTGATGAAAATTTGTTGAATATTTTTTATATGATTTTTGTTTCAAGTGGTTAGAACTTACCGTTGATTTTGAAAAATTTTCTGAAATTTTGGTATTGAAACCTTTTTTTCATTTAACTCATGCAGTTTACATGACTGGA
Source organism: Anomoia purmunda (assembly GCA_951828415.1). NCBI lineage: Eukaryota > Metazoa > Arthropoda > Insecta > Diptera > Tephritidae > Anomoia > Anomoia purmunda. The sequence continues at coordinate 13,725,727 of OX639994.1, forward strand.
GACTGCCAGTAGGAAAATTCATATATAGGAAATTGGAAATTTGTCGAAAATCAACCAGGAACTGAAATTGCGTACTCAAAAATTTTCAAAATATATAAAATACATTTTTTTAAAATTTGATGTAAATTTGTTGAATCATTTTTTGGCGTAGAATACGTCTTACCTTACGGTATGGGCACCAATGTCAGGTTTTTATTGTTGTAATCTCTATTTCTTTAATTATAAGGAAACGGCTCGATTAATTTTTTTTTTTTTTTTTTTTGTAGTCAAATGAAGATGTTAGCTTTCGTTTGACATACATTTTATGTTGGTTGATATCTTCCTAATATTTAAATTTCTCAAATGAAAATTGTAGAAACACATGCACACAAATATGTGTGTGGCGTTTGGTTGAGTGTTTGCTGTTGGGCGATTTAAATGTACTCGTGCAGCCCTTTCTTTGTATTGCATAATTTTAGGCGGGCAAGTTAAAGTAGAGTAAAAGAAGAGAAAATGCTGCCAAACACTGCAAAAAAATAATAAAATTGATTCGCGTATGTTATTTATCATTTATCTTTACTATTGATAACAGCCATTGACTTCGTTTTTGCGAGAAATTTAATTGATAATTTAAAAACATTTTTATCCTATTTTTCCTATCATAAGCTTATGTATATCATCCAAAGTAACTATCAAATAAAGAAATTCATTTGCTTGTATTATTTATCATTTATTGTTACATATGTTTTCTGTCTTATCGGATGGCGTATTCTACGTTAAACTTAATGGCCGTGTCTCTGACACAGCCTGCTTCTTTTTTATATGCTTTTTGTTATATTACCAACTAGAGTTTTATAAAAAAATTAACCAAAAAGTTTTAGCGTGAAAACATTTTAAAAAATTGTGAAAAACTCACCATCTGGTCAGTTGTTTGAGTCACCGTATGTAGCAGCGCGTACTTTGGTTGCCATATTCGTCAAACTGTAACAAATTTTGTTAATTTTTTTCTTTTATTCCAATTGTTCAGTCGTTTTCAAAAAGGACCACCGCTAGATCGGGACTGATTCGGTTGTGGTTAGGAACGAATTTGCGATCATTTTGGGAATAGTTTTGTATGATTTCCATGACAGTGGAGCCGAAACAAAAAAAATACTACATAAATTTATTGACAAGTTTCGGCACTTAATTTATTTCTAATTAATTCTAAGTTATTTTTTATATAACATTGTGTAATGAAAGCTTAAAATTCTGTGTAAATTTTAATTAAAAAAATTTTCATTCCAATTTCAAACTTTTTAATACAATTTTTTTTCAACACAGTGCAGGTATAAAGAGGATCAAAAAGCACGTTGAATTTTAATAATTTATTTTCAACATATACTGAATGCAAGAATTTTTCTCATATGGAAGAAAGAGACCAACACCGTCACCAAATGAAATGATAAAAAAGCAGCGAAAATTTTTGGCAAATTAAATCACATAACTCGTAATACTAAAATTGCATGGCCCATAAAACTGCATACTCAAAGTTTTTTTTTATAATTTCATTAAAAAGTTAGAAATTGTGATGGAAATTTCTCGAATTTTATTGAAATTCGCACAAAGTTGGAATATTTAATTAATACGGTTTTTGTCGTAGACGTTCTAAGATTTATGGGATTTTTTTAACGATATTTTTAGTCTCCTCCACAATTTCATAGTTACAGAGTACAAAGTTTTTATTTTACCTTGAAAAGGGAGAACAAATTCATTAATGCAATTAAATAACGTAAGTTGTAAAAAAATTTTTTTTTCGAAGGCAAATCCTTTGCTACTTTTGATCTGCAAGGGCCTTTATTAAAAGTTGAATTTATATATATATATAAATATATTTTTTTTAAAACTTATGACTTTTAAAATTTGTTTTTTATTTACTTGTATTTAAAAAATTGTTACTAATTTTTATAATGCACTAAAATTTTTTTATTATTTAACGTTAATTTTTATTAAATGCTGCAAATATGAAATAAAGAGTAACCAACTCCCTGGCCAATATTTCAGAATGCAAATGCAAGAGGTTCACCTTTAAGCAGTTTGGTTCACTTTTTGATTCGATAAAAAAATTGGCAAATGGCAACTATGGTTTGATTGTATTAAGGTCATGTAGCATTTGAAATGTTCCACATACGCAGTGGCGGTCTCGGAATTGGCTGCTGCTCTTGCTATAACAGCTGTTGGCCAATCCTCGTGGGAACCTCTAAGAGGTTAAAGCGCACAATGACGAATATAAAAAAAAAAACACAAACTGCATGTTCAGCAACAACAATGCACATGAAAATGCTCGATACATACAGGCGCAAAGCACGCCATTGGCAAGCGCGTGAAAAGCATGTTAAGGTCAATAGTTATGATTTTTACGCCTTGTTTGCCTTTATGAATACCAGCTGTCATTGCTTTTCTAGTTTGATGCTAACACAACGCCATTGAAGCGTTCAACGCAATATTTTGATATGTTGGTAGTTTTACTGCGTGAGCTACATGAATAGAAAATGAAACTAATACAAAGATTGCACAAAGTGGACTGCATGAAAACGGATTTTGATCAAATTCCAATTGATATTCATAACAAAATAAGCTCCTGGATCTGTATATGACCCCAATTTTCATCATGATATATAATTTTCTAAAGACTTCCAATTTAATTGAGAAAAATGTAGATAATTTGAATCAATTACTTGGCTATTTAGTGAAACAAACACCACCATGATTATCTTATGTAAAATCATGCCCTGAGTCTAAAGGCTATCCCTGTGTTTCCTTATCCCGCACTATTTTTGAAGAACATCGCATCGACGAATTGGCACTATTGGTCTCTGTGTAGGAAAGCAAATGGAAACACAATGTGAATTTGCATTAATTCATTTGCTATTTTAGCATTTCTAACACTACTTTTTTCTTTTTCTTTACATACAAAAAAATTATCGTTCATCACTTCAAATCAAATATTTATGTTAATAAAAAGTGTTCGAATCATCTAAAAAGTTGAAAATATTTTTGACTCTAATTTACAACAAAATTTTTAAATTAAAAAATGTAGTCATAAGTGTCTTTCGAAAATTGAAAGGCGCAACTCTCAGAATCGATGTGTGATGAGGTAAAAGGAGTAACTTATTTAGATTCAGCAGGCCTATTTGTGTGGTGGTGGAAAATTGTTATCATATTCGCATTAGCGAAATTGTTTTCATAATCGAAATTGTTATCGCTTCCGCTATTGTTATCGTTATCGATATAGTAGTTTCTTTTTCGATGATTCGCGGATTGTCGAGAAATGTCGATTTAAAATTCGAAATACGTAGGAGGCTAGATGCCAAAAACTTGTAAACGCTTGAGGCCAGCAAATCATCTTCTCTGATTGACTGATGGCTACTCTTTCAATAGAAAATACTAGTATAATGCTCTGACAATTTGGTTGCTGCAGCTGCAGCATATCAGAGACGTGGGAAGGTATTAAGATTATAAGGCAAGCACTGCTAATGAGTAAAAGTCCCGTCACTCATACGTCATGTTGTGCCGAACTGTGGCATAATGGGGCTTCTGTCGGAAAAAACGTTGCGAACATCAAAAATTTCATAAAAAACATTCGATAAAACAAATAAAACTATGCGAAGAGAATTAATTTTCGAGTTTTTTCGAATCGTTAACTTTTAGTAAAAGAATCGCTGAAATCTGACCATTCTCCATGTGGATAAGAAAATATGTATTTTGTTACTTTTTTTTTGTGAGACCTTTAAGATTGATTTATTGTTTATTAATGCCAGATCTCGCCAACTTCTTGATTTTAGTTAAAAACAACGTAAGGTAAAATTGAGTAGTAAAATAAAAAATCATGACAATTGGCTAAAAGATGTTAGAATATTTGAGGGTGAATAAAAAGGTAAGAATCGTACAATGGAAGTAATTCTGTTAGCAAGCGCAGTGGGCCTCATGAGGATAAAAATAGTACTCCTACGCTGCCAAATATATTGCCTAGATAAATAATAATTATTATAGCTCACTTAATTTTTTTTAAATCGATAACTGTTTTTATGAGATTTATAGTATAACATCTAAATTCATAAAAAATGAAGAAGACTTTTATCGCTTTATAAATAGAGAATTTGTACAAAAATGTCCATTCTTCTATCTATCTACTTATTTTCTAATGAATATAACCTTATCTGTACTATTTTACTAATGAGTGAGAAAAAATGTTTAGTAGTCCCTAACTAGGTTCGAAATGATCCCAAAAATTGCTGCACATTTCAAAAAATTATACCGAATTTTTCCCGAAATTATTCTGAAATAGTTCCGAACTATGCCCGAAATGCAAACAGTTTTTCTCACCCATAGCACTGTTCGGCAATCAGCTGGGGAGTAGATGGCACCAAGTTTTTCTGAAAGCTTGGGTTACATATCAAAAACCAACTTCTTAGTTAACTAAGATTAGAGATTTTAAGCGTTTTATATTTATTTTGAAATTTGATTTGAGTGGAAATATTTTTTACCACAAAAAATGGCTTCTGGGTATTTCTGTATGCGAGTAATCTGAATCTGGAATTTATTTGACCAAAAAATGGTAGCTAAAGGGCGCTTTGGGCGACCGCTATTAGAAACCATTTTTTTTCAATTATTTTAATATGATAGGAAACTGCGTAATTTGTAAAAATTTTCAAAAAGAATAAAAAAAAAATTTGATTCAAACGATTCAACAAACTACGCATAAATCATTCAAAGAAAAAACTATGTATGAATTAATAAATTATATTATAAAACCAAAAAAAAAACTTGAAAAACTATCATTTCATTTTACCTATAATGCCTTGATGACGAATTTAAATATTTAAAAGCTTAGTTGATATTCTTTTAGATTGGTACAATTTAAATTAGTTATAATTTTAACAACGAAAAAAGTCAAAAAACGGCTCTAGAGTATATGGGTTGAAAAGTTTCTCATTCTAATAAGAAACAAAGAAATTATGCGCTTTCACTATATTAGATTCAAATCACTGAAGCTTAATTTAAAATTTATAAAACCTTTAGATATTACGCTTAATATTTACTTAAAAGTAAAACAATTCTACACTGATGCAAGGTATGATGAATTATCTTTGAGATGCATGCCAAAATTCTAAATAAATTTCAAATAAAATTTGATTAGCTCTAAAGCTGTAAATAAATCTCCTTATTAAAACAGCAGTTGGAGTACACTAAGCGCATACCAAAGTAAATATAAAAAAATAATGCTACTTTTTGTTTACCCTGAAAATATATATGACATATGTACATACACAATGAATATACATTTATTATGTTTATTCGGCTATATCCACATCTCCTCAAGCTTACTTGCTGCCGTATGAAACATATTGTGACGCCATGTTTGCCTGCTGCCTGCTGCCTGCTGCCAAAACAACAAAACCATAATTCATGTGCACTATTTTTAAATGCATCTATTCCACACACACAACAACAACAACAACAACAACTCACTGACTGCTTAAAGTCTGCTGGGGTTTTTTTTCTTACTTTCCTGCGCACTGCTAACTTTACTTTCCTAATCGTCTAAAAAAAACCCAAAAAAAAAAAACCGGGGACTAAAAAATATTTAATCCTTGAACTTGACAAAAGCACAAACAGGATATGCGCTTGCCAATGTTTTTTTTTATTTGCTTTACGAGTAGATGCTTATCGAAATCTACTATCTATTATACTCGTACTGCCTTCTCTGCTACTTCCACTTTTCGTTCGTTCGTTCGTTCGTTCGTTCGTACGTACGTTGAGCTCTTGATGGTCAATGTTGCAATGAGCTTATGATTTTTCAACAATTTCTTATTCGATATTTCACTTTTAGAGTTTTTGCTTTGCATGAGTTTTTTTTCTTCTTTATATCGAAGCAGTGCAGCAAATCTACAGCAACTTGTAGCCAGCAAATGTTGAAAAGTATGGGCGAAAGTGCTATTGAATTGTGGCGGTGGTAAGGAAATGCAGAGAAAAGTGTTTTTTGTTTATGTTTTGGAAAGAATCATTCACTTTGGATTCCCGCCAAATGCCACTCGTTCTGTGAGCGGATGAGTCGCTACTACGCTTTGTTAAGGATTAAACTCGAGTTTTGTTGTGTCACAAAAAATTTTATATACATATAAAACACATTTTGTTTCTCGTTTACGTTTGTAGCATTTTATATTTATTCTTGCAATACATAACTGTAATGCTTGTTTTTTTTTTTTGAATGTTTGCGCGCTACAAATTCGCCGCATGCAACGGGAAATGATACTTATTAAGATGCTCGCACGTTCGGTGTGGGTTGTAGCAAAAGCAATTGGTGTTTTAACAACAACAAAAAAATGGCTTATGCGGTTGAGTTGGCAAATTTTACTAAAATCATGTCTGCTAAAATTGTGGCGTAGTGTGTTGGGGATTTTTAGGTATTTATTGCCTTCGAATGTTTTTCGTGCAAAAAATATTTAGCAACTTATTTAATCGCTGGCTATGGTCTTATAATTCAATATACAAAAATGTGGAAAACATAATCTAATCTCCATGTTATTCTAGAAAAATCACACTGTGTGTAGAGTAAAGGATAAAATTTACCTTTGTATCAGCCTCTTCATTTCGGTCACATTCTAAGCTGAGTTTTCACAAAACCAATTTCCTCAGAAGAGATGCCTTCATTTATTATGAAAGCTGGATTGAATTAAAATTCCTGCCTTTATTAAAATTTTAGTCTAAATATTTACGGAAGATGTCTAAATTAAACTGACTTCACATCTCTTTAGTCCTAGACCCAGGTATAGAGGGAAACTGCATGGAATGCATGAAACTGCCGCAAAAGATACTAGGGTTTCTTTTTGACAAATAACACATATAGCGGGGTTATAATTTTAGACAAAGTGGCGAAAAATAGAGCCAAATTTTGATTATTTCAAGTTCATTCTGCAAAGAAAAAAAAGTGGTTTAAGTCCAAGTTTCACACAGTCTGCGAAATTAAAAAAAAAGTACACCAACTTTTTCTCAAAATTTTGTCGACCAGAATTTGAACTTTTTTATCTCAGAATTTACAAAAAAAAGCATCTTTTTCCAAAATTACACTAAATTTTAAGAAAAGTTAAGATTTTCTGAATTTTTTTTTGGAAAAGTTCACGATGTCCCAGCATGAATCCTGAATAATAAAAAATTAGTATGAAAGTAAATTACCGGAAACAAATTTTTTTCCAAATTAATTTTATAATAAAAAATTTAATTTTTTTTTTAATTTTATGTAAAACACTTTTTTTATCTCAATTACAAAAACACTTTTTTTTCAAAATTACACTGTATTTTTAGGGTAGTTAAGATTTAATGAATTTTTTTTCTGGTCAAATCCATTGCATGAATTCTGAACCATAAAAATTTAGCGCGAAAATAAATTGTTAAAACCATTTTTTTTAAATTTTTTTTTAATATACAAATTTTGTATTTTTCCTAAATTTAATGTAAATTATTAAAAACAATTTTTTTTTTAAATTTTTTTTTAATATTCAAATTATGTATTTTTCCTAAATTTTATGTAAATTACCTTTTAATTTCAATTACAAGAACATTTCTCTCAAAATTACACAAAATTTTAAGGAAAGTTAAAGTTTTGGTATGCTCATGAAAAATAAAAAATTAGTGTGAAAATAAATTATTTAAAACAATTTTTTAAAATTATTTTTTAATATAAAAATTTTATATTTTTCTTAAAATTTTTGTAAATGACTTTCCGTGTGGATTAATAGTTTTCGAGGCAAACAGTTTTTAAAAAAGACATTTATTTAATTTTTTTTTTAATTTTGAATCGGGAATATCTTGCAAACTAAGACAAATTTAGCAAAATTACTTAGCGCAGCGACTACACACCTGGGAGTACTTACAAAACTCCAAAATTTGAAGAAAAAAATCTAAGATCCAAAATTTTCCATTCCTATGAAACTGCTATGATATGAAAATTGCGGGCACATCTTATACGGCGGAAATTGCGGAATAGAAGCAGCAATGGTAAAACATCAACTTTAATTTGTGGTCATTTACCAACTTGCAAATTTTGATGCGAATTTCATAATTTTTTTTTAAATTCACGATGCGTAAATCTTGGATTTAAACGGGATTTCTTGTAGAATGACGGAAACTCCGAAAACTTCAAGAAGTTTAGAAACAAATTAATTAATTTGTATTTAATTTTTCAAACAGCTGTCAGCACTCTTCAAAAATATTTTCCGACACTAGACTTTCCTAAACCTCATTCGTTAGGACCACATATTGTAATTTTTCATTTATCTTATCGATAACCTAAACTTCTAAACAGGTGGTAACCCTCGGCTAAAATATTTTATACACTGAACTTTCGTTTCCCACCAGTATTGTTATATTTTCTTTGCAGGTGGCAACGCTCTGCAAAAATATTTTATAAACTGAGCTTTAGTTTCCCACCAGTATTGTTATATTTTCTTTACCAAATTTCTTTCTTTCTTCCTTCTTTTTCGTTTGATACATATATTAATTTTACTTAAATTAGTCAGGTGGTAGCCCTCTTAAAAATATTTTTTAAATTAGGCATTTTTACACCTCATTTGTGCGAATTTAGCTAATTCAATTCAGTCGGCAGGCCTCTAAAAATATTTCCATAAAAGTCGCTTTCGTTTTACACTTATTAAAATTATTTACGTTACCATTTTATTAACATTACCATTTTAATTTTCAGTATTTGATTTACCTTACTAGTTAAATTAACTTTATGAACAGATGGCAACGCTTTTTCAAAAATATTCTATATGTATTAATAGAGGTTATAAACTCAAGTATCGCGAAGATGCAGATTTGTAGATATACTAATTAAATATCCACAAAAATATACACCAATAAGTACGACATAAACAACGTCAGAAATATAAGGAACGTTCTACACTAGCGCATAATCGCTGTTATACAATATATCCCCACCTGGTTTCACCTCAGGTCTAGTGAGTGTAGAGTCACTGACTCTCTATCGCTACATCTCTTTCCTTAACCTTCTCTTCATCTCTTGCAAAGTATTAATATGAAAACGAAGCAAAAGTCGCAGTAATTTTGGAAGAGCCAAATTTGGGTTATTGCTAAATAAAGGGGGTTTCAATAAGAGCGTTTAGATGTTGAAATGTCATAAATGGCTGGCAGAATCTGAGTGTTGACTCTGAGTGCGCTGGCCGATTGTGACTTATTGGCAAAGGCCAGCAACTTCGGCAAATCCCACACGAAAAAGTCTGGCGGTGTGAAATCGCAAGATCAAGTCACGTCACCTCAGCTAGTGATGACAATATCCCAAGATCGTTCGTGCCGAGTGCACATTGATGCATTGCCCTTAGCCCCATATAGAAATCACATGTCATCCACGTGTACTTATATATCGTTCAATTTGCGGCAAAGGAAATCAGTTACTATATTTTCCAGCGCTTACCATTGACAGTTATGGCTCACCCAACGGCGTTTTCAAAAAAATGAGTACCACTGGCTCAAAATCCGCACCACACAGTAACTTTTTGGGGATGCATAAACACCGGGTGAACCTCGGAAATTTTGCCTGTTAGCATAGCCAATCATCCAAAAATGCGTCTCTTCGTTCTAAATTTGAGTCATCTTCCAAACACTCCGAAGCTCAATAAGCGAATAACAGACTTGGCTATCGCCATTAACTCTGAGCTCCTGGGACAGTTGGCTCTTGTATGGCTGTAGGTTCAAGCTCCGATGGTAAATTCGACAAGGAATCGATTGTGTCGGCGTTTTCTCCATACTTTCCCGGACCGCGGCGATATTTTTGATCGATCGTTGATTGATCTGGCGTTCCTTTAACGTGGGGATATTGGCCATTTACCGGACCGGGTCGTCTCGAAGCTCGCCATCAAAGATTAGAGCGTCGACGTGGTGTCACGTTTGCCGTAAACTGGGAGGAATGTTTTATGCAGCTCGATCGCCTAACTTTCCGAGGTGATTTAGTGACTGAACAATAAACAATAGATTAGACAGATAAACAGACGCTGATAAAACATCATGGCCGCCGCAGGTTGCAAGCGCTTACCCACGCCAATTGCAAACAACTTTAGTTGGGGTCAGGGGTATTGGTCGCATTTGCCATACAAGCAACATGTAACACTGGATGAAACTATTTTTTAGCTTCAAGGTAATTATAGTGGCATTTCCTAAAGTGGAAGCCGTTGAACTGTGGTATCGCTATTGGTCGTCGTTCTTGGGCTAAGCGTGCTATTAGACTCAGTGGCAGCCCCTTAAGTTTTAACATAAATTGAATCGGTTGATTGTCCTTTTTCTTAAACTTTACTGTTTGAACTTTTCCAGTGCTAAAATATGCTTTAACCGTGTATGATTTATTTTCAGCTCTTAATTATTAAATAGCAATTTTTCAGCAGTCAAAAAGTGCCCAAAATAATGAAACAAAAAATCTTGCTAACCACTTTAAGGATACCATTAAACATTTATTTCAATTCACGTGGCAAAATAAATGCAATTTGAGAGTATTTACTCCAATAATCCATTACACGTATGGCACTCCATGTATGCATTTGATACCAATTTGTATTTATTTGCATTTATTTGCGTAAACGAACTGTGCGACGCCACTCAACTCAGTTTAACGGCTGAGCGAGCGACTTTTCAAAGTTTTAAAAACCCACAATATTTTAAAATTTTATCAGATCTGCCAGTAAATATTTACTATTATTTGATAGGGACTTATTTTTTTTCTAACAAATTTTCGCGTTACTTTTCATATTAATGTTTTGTGTTTTGTATTTTGTTTTTTTTCGCGACCATTTTGACGTGCAGAAAATATTTTTGTTTTGCCAAAATTGAAAAAAAAAAAACAACTACTTGCAACGAAACGCTGCAATTGCAATTGAGTGCATGCGAAAAAAATTATTAAAAAAAAACGTTGCCTTGAAAAAAAATGCCATCGCAGCTTTGGCATATGTTGCATGCCGTATGAGCTACGGCTTGGAGTGGATTTTTTTTCGAGCGCGCGCGCGTTTGAATTGGAGTGGAAAAAAGTGCACAAGTCAATGCAAATAGTCGTAGTAAGCGGAAGCATAAGCTATCTGGAGCTGAGTGTGTTTGAGAGTGAAACATATGGACCAAACGCCCAACACACACACACACACACACACACTGACTGCGCGACCAATATCACTTGTGGCTAGGTGTGAGTGTGTGTGTGTGTGTACCTTTGTGCGTTTGTGTGGATATGCGTAATACCAACAGCGGTTGGCCGAAATTAATATTCAGATAAAAATGTGAATATTTTGCGCGAATGCACGCTGCCTGCCGACTTTGTAGATTTTTATATGAAGTTAAACGCACACATGCATATGTATGTGATTGTATGTGTGCATGAGGGCATACGCGCTTATATTCATGGGTGGTCATGTACATATATGTGCATATGTAAATATACAGTGACTCAAGAAATTGATTGATTTTTTACAATATTTAATTTTTTTTATTATAATTTTTTCCTTAATTTTTTTATAAACAACTGTAAAAAACATAAAAATAGTAGTAAAAGATGTTGAAAAGTTTTGACGATTTTGTTTTCCTTTATTTAGTCTTAATAATTTTTATAAAATAAATTTTGATGAAATTTTTTTTCGTGATTTATTGAATTTATGTATATAAATTGTGTAGAAAAGCTTCAATTTTGTTTCTAAATTTTTCATAAATTTTCTTCGACTTTTCAAGCTTTCTAAAAATGCCAAAAAAACTCGACAATAATTGAAAAAAATGTCACAAAAATTTCTTTTTAATCAGTATTTTTGAGAAAGTTAAAAAGCTGGAAATTTTGTAGTAATTTTTTTAAGTTTGCTGAAACTAAAATTTCTCGTATTTTAATAAATTTTCTAGAAATTTTGCTACCTGACATTTTTAAACCTTTTAGAAAATTTACAGAAATTCAACAACTTAAAAAAGAATATCAGCAAAATTTTTTACTTTTTAATCCGAATTTTTAGAAATTTAAAAAGTTTGAAATTTTGATGGCAATGTTTATTAAATTTGTTGAATATTTTTAAATTAATAAATATATTGAAAAGTTTTGCCAATTTTGTCTTTTCTTATGTAGTTTTAATTATTTTTTATAACAATCTAGATAATTCTATAACAAAAACCAATTAAAAACTTTGTTGACATTTTTTTAAATTGTATAGAAACTTCGAACTTTCTTTTATATTGATAGATTTTCTTGAAATTTTGACAATTCTTTAACTTTTATACTTTCTAGAAATTTCACAAAAATTCACTAAATAAAAAAAGAAAAGAAAATTTCGGACTTTTCCGTACGAGTTATTAGAAATTTAAAAAGCTAGAAATTTCGATGACAACTTTTATTTGAATTTGTAGAGAATTTAATTTAATTTGACTTTTTGTGAATTTAGTTTTTTTAAATGTTCTAAAATGTTGATACTTGAACTTTTCAAACTTTTTCGAAAATTTAAAAAAAATATAAAACTTTATGAAAATTTCTAACTTTTTAATACGATTTTTTAGAAATTTGAAAGCTAGAAATTTTTGTAATTGCATTTTTATTTTGGTTACATTTTTATAAATTTTTTAGAAAGTTTGAAACTGTATATTGATTTTGCTGTATAGAATTTTCCAAATTTGTATTAAAAATAAATAAATTTAAATAAGGAAAGACAAAATTGTCAAAACTTCAAAATACATTTTATTATTATTATTATTATTTGACCATTAGGTATAAATCAAAATTTCAAACTTTGTGCAAAATTTATAAAAATTAAAAAAATTTTCATCAAAATTTAAATTTTCTTTTTAAAATTTTTTAGCATAATAACGAAGTTTAAAATTTATAAAAAATTAAAAAAAAACTTGCTTCAAAACTTCAATTTTTTTTTTTTAATTCTAGGTACATAGTATGTATGTAGTTTTGAGGCTAATGTAATTTTGACAGAATATTATGCAAGCCTGGAGCCGCTAAAAACAAAATCCGAATGACGTTTGCAAATTTTTGAAAGTTGGAAAACATTTTTTCTTCTAATGGATAAATTTTATATAAACTCCCGTCGCTTTCCAAGACTAGAAAGAACAAAACTGCATACCCAGATTATGATGAAAATTTATTGAGTTGAGTTTTGAACAAGGTTTTTAAATTTTGATTCATATGCTTTTTGTTGCATAACAAATTATATTTTTGTAAAAATCTTTAGAAAAATATTAATAATGAAAATCACTGCGAATACTATAAAAAAAATTTACCAGTTGTTTGATTCACTGTCCAACATTCATTTTTGTTTGTTTGTATGGATCTGGGTAGTTTTTTCGGCCACTGCACATCGCTTCGCATAATTCGGCGAAAGCCGAAAAAATCGGAATTTATGCATTTTTTACTTAAAATTTATTAAATGTAAATTGTCCAGTTGAAATGTAAAATAACATACATACCTACATATCTACTAATATGTGTATGCGTGCGTTTTCGCCTGTTATTTTGCTATACACAAATTTTCACATATTCGGGCACTGCTTCTTTTTTAACTTTGCTTTATTTTGTTTTTTTTTTGCTTTTTAGGCTGGAAATATTTTATCGCAACGGAGTTTTGCTGCTATAGCACGTTTTCGGTGTTTGTTTAATAATATGAAATATATGAGAAGAAAAAAGTTAACGCCAAGCAATCATATGCTATTAATTTTAATTAAATACTTTTGAGAAACTACGCCTATCTGCAAGTGAGAAAAATATTTTAGTTTAATGTCAGAAAATTTAAAAATTGCATATTGAAAATAACAACTGTTCTTAATTCTGTGCCCATGACGAATGAGTAACATTACGCCCACCCACCTGATAGGCAAGATAGACGATAGCCTTAATCTGCATTAACATCCATAACTTGGATTAGCTCCTGAATTATTTCCATATTAAAATGAATTAGCTCCGTGAACGCACAAAATTTTGAAGCATTTAGACCAGCACACTGCGTGCTTGCGTTCGGTTTTGCCATGGGATCAAAAGGTCCATTTATGCTTCTTAATGCAAATTAACTTTGTTGGTCTGTCACGCATTTTAGGCATATTGAGAACCAGACTAGCCTGTTTTGCGACATGCAGTGCATCCACACTGGAAGGTTACCTCCTAGCTAGCTGCTCTGGTACACTGACATCCCGCTGAATCAATGGTCACGAAAGCTTCGAATGAAATGGGGGAACTTGGTAGATTAATTCCAGAGGAGGTGGCAAACACATGAACAGGACCCGAGACGTTTTTGGCGATAGGACATCACTATATAAAGGAGGAGTTTAGGAAAGAATAATTCAAATTAAAGAGAAGGCACTGCCACTATATGATATGTGTGTCTATTGGGAAGCTCCAGCGTCTAGTGTATTTAATGTGAATCCCAGCCGACCTCGGCCTAACCTACGGTGACCCGAAATCCGCATATATTTTCGGTACCAAGTGAGAGTGTGGCATAAATACACTAACCACCTTGGTTGTATCCAAGAGCTATCTTAACCTTTGCTGTATTTGAGCTCGGAATCCGGCCGTATTGCAACTCAATGTCGAGTTTGTCAAAGGATCAAGTTAACCACATCCATGCCGATACTCCCCGAGCAGCCGCATCAAAAAAGAGCCCAGAACACGCTGGCAAACATCTCTAATGCAGAAAATCATTAAGAGTCCCATGTGTGGTTAGTATGAAGCTCAAAGTCAGTGGTAAATCCAAAGTTGCAGTTCTGGGCCACATACGTCAAACTTGTACTCGTATGCCACCCGGCCGTTGGGATCGCCTAACATAGTCGTCTAGGGCCTATGGCCTTCTAGTCGTAGGTCCAACTATCCTCCAGCTCTTGTATAAGAGCGAGGTTGAGACGAGGCACACCCATACCACTTGCAACGGATCCGTGGAAATAGTGCGGTATACCGGTAAGTAGCATAACGCGCTCGCACGGCAGCACATGTCGGCGACCCATAGCCAACACTTACTAGACCGAGATCCAAACGTATCACAATAACGACGAGATGACGACCAAGACGACAGCCGCTCCGCAATATACGCCGCATTTCAAATACAACCGCCTGCAGCCACTCCTTCACAAGCATCAAGTGTGAATCACTAGTGGTTAGTCAATTAGCTGAACTTGCATCTCATATCTAAAGTTGGCCTCATTCAATCGATGAATGGTGGGCGTATCTGCGATAACCTGCCTTTTGGTACCAACTTCGGAGTTTTGTTTATCGATTTGTCCTCCCCCCCCCCCTCGAGCACCCCGATTGCGCAGTACTCCAATGAGCTGTAGGCCCATCTGCTCTAGTTCCGCTCATGACTGTCCTTCCGTTAATTGTAGAAGGTCGTCCAGGGGATCCATCATCATGTTCCAAATGATTGCACCACTGATGGACCGCTGTGAACAACCACTAGTTACCCCTTTCGCCAAGTTTCCATTCACATCAACGATAGAGGTGCTTTTTCAGAAAAATAACACCTCCATAGAGATATCTACGTATAATCGAGCTCTTCTAACCGCTACACCACTCAATCCAAGGGCAGCGAACCAAAACCTAACGCTCCCGTCAAGCCAACAAATATTACAGGAACTTATTTGTTGAGACTCTTTCTCTAGCAACATTTTTAACACACATTCATATAGCTTCAGTACTGCATCCGTGCCTGAACACTTACTGCCTCTTCGACCGAATACGCCGTTTTAGCTCCAGAAGTTGCCCAACCATAAGCCTTCCCAATACTTTTCCAAAGACTAAAAGGAGGTTGATTGCTCGATAAGACCGAGGATCACTACTGATCTTATCGGATGACTACAAAAGAGGAATAACCTTAGGAATTTTTCACTCGTTTTCACATATGCATCTATTCGAAATAACGAAAAAAAAAAAAAGAGTTTATATTCCAAATTCCAGAATGTATGTGCATTTGTGTATTTACATATTTTTCAACAAAATTTACATTACAACAACCTTCGAATGCAATTCAATCAAATGGAAATGTACACAATTTTAATGCGCTCTAAATACGATTGCAAATTACAATATCTTTCACTAATATCTCAATGCAGCAGCTCCTAATGCAACTAAGTGCTTAGTAGTTTTGTACGAGTATAAATGCAAATATGTTAACGCTTTTGTGTATTAGAGCAGAGTTTCCGCTGCGGCACGCTAATGGAATTCAATATTATAGTCAAATTTCATAGTTGATTGCTAGTTGTCGGTCGTTGGCCACCACTCTCGCCGCTCGCCGCTCGCCGCTCAACAATGGCAACTTGCAGGCAGGCAGGCAGGCAATCAGACAAGACGAAACCGACCAGCTTTATTGCAATACCAATTTCCGCAATGCAAGCGAAGGACTGCTGTTCTACCACAGCAATAATAAGTAATATAATAATAAGCAGCTGTGCTGTTCAATTCTCCATATCTCCGCTGCTACGGTACTTGCAGCTGCTGACTTTAGCGTCTTTGTGCTTGGTGGCAGCACACTGGGCAGCCCAAACTCCTCACAAACTTTAAACAACCACACACACAGCCGTGAATCAATCAATCCGGCATTAACTAATTGCGTAAAGCAACATTTATGAATAATTAATGAGCTTATAATGCGGGCTGCTACCGCCGCTTTGGTTACTGCTAAGCGTACCGCAATGTGTGGGATGTGGGAAGGTGGAGGAGGGGTGGGTGTAGAAAAGGCAATCGACATGAGGGGATATTAAACAAACTCTCATGTCAGTCAGTGAATTCATTCGCGCTGTCTCCCATTCGATAGTGTATGCAAATTTGCGTAATAATACAAATAGTACTAAAGACAAGCGGATATGAGTTAAAATTAAAACGTCACAAAAAAGTGTAGAGACCCGGGCAAGTGCACACACCCATATACTTTCTTTCAGATGTATATATGTATGTAAGTTTGCCACATACCTGTTTAAATTGCAACTCTCACATTAATTCATAGTTTGCCGTGCGGCAATCACTGTGGCCAATTATACTAAACTTTAGTTGAGTGACAGCTTAGGATTTAAGCTGTTATAGTGAGTATTAAATTGTTTTTAATTTGCTGCACATGAGGTTGGGAAATTTGAGTGTAGATACAAGCAAAAGCATACGTGAATCTTCCTTGTAGCCGCCAGAGCTTCCAAATCCACTGGTCGGGTGGCTGGTTGGTTGCAGTGGCGAGTGAATAACTTCAATTAGCACTAAGAATGTCATTTTAATACCACATACTCGTCGTCGAACTAAATAGAACAAAGAATGAAGAAGGGAGGAAGAGAGAAAAAAAACCCCTTGAATTTCCTTAGATCTAGTATGTGGAGTTTAGGAATCTAAACAAATCCTTTGAATCCACGTTGACCTCCTCGTTCAGGTTTCCAAAATAAGATTTACCCAGGAAATCTCGGCAAAGACCTGAACAACTGTAAAGGAAGTGTTCCACCGTTTTCTCCGCGATTCTCGATTCCAAGTTTTTCTACTTACAGTACGCCTTGTCCATCCAGTGGGAATCCTCTTAGACATCTAGGGCTGAACCGTTCCGAGCTAGCTCGTTGGCTCTTTCCCGTCCGGTACTCATACCAAGGTGGTGCTGTGCTGATGAGTTAAATTCGCAACGTCCTCCCTGTACTGCTTCACCAGGGTCAATGTCCCGATTTCGGAGCGGAGATTCCGAATGGCGGTGTGGTTGTCTGCAAAAACAGCGATATTAGACCCCCATCGCTCGAACTCCCGAATAGTTCTGAAAGCCTCAAATAGGGCAAAAAACTCTGATTGAAAAACACTGTTAGAATCCTGAAGACGCAGAGATATCTCTATTTTAGGGCGCACTGAATAGATTCTTGCACCTACCCAACTAATAATTTTGACCCAACCCCGAAAATAGACAGCAGGAGGCTCTCTGTAAATAAAACACCCTTTCAGTCTTCATCCTAAGGGATTAAGTTGCCGAAGTTTTTGGATAATACAATTTCTGGGCATACACATCAAACTTTTTTTTTTAAATATTTTTATTTGTTAAGTTTCAAATTTTCAATTTTAAAGTGATACAAAAATACCGTTGTTTTTGAATATTTCTTTCCCGACGATTTTTTGAAACACTAAATCAAAAATAATTGCGTATAAACTAATTTGCATATTTAAAAATTTTGAAAAAAAATTATGAATTTTCATATTTTTATTGAAGTCTTTTTTTTTTTAAATAAATAAATATTTTTCATACACAGTTTTTTTAACGAACCTTTGTTTTAATTTTTGTTTAAGTTATATTATAAGCTGTTAACCGAGAATTTTAAAATTTTGAAAAATCCAAAACATTTCCAAAAAAATTCCAAAACTTTGAATAAATATTTCTAAGCAAGTTTCAAGTATGCACACATGTGGGGATAAAATTTTAAAGCGATTTAAAAATATCTTTGTTAAAAAAAAAATCTGTTAAAGCTATATTATAAGCTGTTTAATAAAATTTTCAAAATTTAGAAAAATCAAAAAAAAATTTCATGAAAGAATTTTGAATAAAAATTTTTTTAAAGAGTTTGAGGTAGGCATACATTTAGTGAATAAAGGTTTAAAGTGATTTAAAAATATCGTTGTTTTTTTAATAATTTTTTTTGGCATTTTTTCGCATTTTGTTTCACATAGCACAAGAACAAAAATTTTTAAGTATATGTCAAAAAAGGCTAAAAAAATTTCAAATTTAAAAAACTGATCTGAAATTTTCCAAAAAAATTTTCTCAATTATCACAGATGATTTTTACTGTTTTCTTAAAAAGAGCTATATTTAAAAAAAAAAAACAATGAAAAATGTATTGTATACGAAAAACTTCAGCATAGGGCAAAAAATCACTACGGAGAAAAGTTTTGTCCAGCAATGTATTGTACATGCAAAGATCACATCTGATTCTCATGTGTGTGTGTGTGTGTGTGTGTGTGAGTAAAGCCATTTTAATGCGCATTTACATACACAACTTAACATTTGTAAATGCGTGGGTTTGTGGTATTAGAGAAATAGGTTGGCTACTTTTGCTTTAGCTTCCAGATAGAACAGGGAACCTTTGAAGGAAGCTGCAGCTTAGAGTGCTTTGGTATCGAAGCCAACAATGGTACACATACATTAATTTCTTATTGGACTAAATCATTTTAATACAAAATTTTCCTGCTCTGCTGTGTGCTTGTCCTAAGTACTAAGCTAATTTAATAATATTCTCTTGTTACTTGCTGTACTGCATGAACTTAATGCGCTTCCACACGACAAATGTATAGATGTACATATATATATATAGTACACACATTCACACATACATATAAATATATATCTACTGTAGCATCTCACATCTATTCGGCATTACTTAATGGAAATTCAATTCATCCGGCCCAATGTATTTAATGAATTTTAAATGGTGTGGGCAACACAAAGCCACTTTCCATGTACCAAATGTAGGAAATTGAAATCTAAGCCTTGGTTTGAATAGAAAATTCAAAAAGAAAAAACTTTGAAGCGCTCATTTTCATTTGAAATTCAATTATTAATTGATTTGTGCAACTGTGGAGTGAGCTATGGATACTTAAGAGCTTAAGATGTACTTAGTTTCTTATGAAAATATGCAAAGCAGTAAGTAGTAGTAATATCTGCGTAATGTAATATTTTAAGCAATTAAGCAGTGAATAATGTTTGCGAATTTGTAATTATTTTAAATTGAAAAAAAATGCAATTAGAACCATGATACATGTTCAATTGGTGGAAAAGTGAAATAGGACATTAGTTGAATAGAAAATTAACATATATGTAGATATTTGACAGTAGGAAATTTGTATGCGAGGTTTGTAAGCGAGGCGCCTAGTTAAAGTAAAAGAAAGTTAACTTCAGAATTTGTTTTAGAAGTAATGCTGCTCGCCTCTCGGATGGAGCTCACCTTTTCTCTGAGCCGCTGCTATCAACGACATTCTGAGACGGATGGAAAGCAGAGGATTTCGGGTCAGGCGAGAATTTCTGTACACCTCGCTTCACCTCATGTAGGGCTAGTTGAATCTGATTGTGAAATAGTCTATGGAGTGTGTAGGAACCTTAGCAAGAACGAGCTCGTTCTATTCATTAGGAGGTATAGAGTGCCTGATGTCCGACCTCGCTCAATCTGTGTGGTTGCAATTGCGCTTTCCAACCATGTTACGTACTTGGGCTTGATGTTGGACAGCAAGTTCTTCCGGAGGCCTAATATTGAAGACGAAGTGAAAACTGAAGCTGAGTACCAATTGATTAGAGATAGGTCCTCAACCAATGTAACCATTTGGAACTCACTAGAGAAAGAATCGAAAAATATGTAGCTAGATGTAATGGACTACCGCCATTGGAATGAGTGAGGATTTTTGGATCAAACCCACGCTTGAGCTCTACGCTACGCTAAATCTGGCGCTTGTGAAGAAGATTGCCAGATTGAATAGCCCGTCTGTAGTTTCAGCTCAGTAAAATATGTACTTTAACCCCATCCCACTAAGAGCAGTGTGGGAGAGGTGAAGCATCTGAAGCAGGGAATTGGCGAACGGCAAACTTCGCGGACGGGTCGAAACTGTGCGGAAATGCTGGTAGGGGTATTTTCTGATGAAACTCCCTGTTAGCCAAAAACGTAGGTTTCTAGACTACGGCAGGTAGAGCCTACCATAGAGCCAGATGATTGATTAATTTTAACAGATCAACCTTTACTCTGATAATCAGACGGCATTCAAGGCCTAAGCGCCATTAACGTTTTGGTCGACCGTCTAGGGAAATTTCCTTATCAGACTGATTTGGATGACTGGCCACACCCTTGATGTGATGACAAAGAGAGGTTCGTGTTGACTCTGGCCTTTCGACTTCTATTGGATAGGTGGGATTTTTTCGATACAAATAACTTTGCCGATAAATATGCTAAAAATGCCAAAGATAACGATAAAAATGTCGATAACAAAAAATCATGAAAACAAGTAATGATGCCCAATGTTATCGAAATTAATTTCTTTGTGGTTATTTGTCTCGATTACTTGTTTTCATGATTTTTTGTTATCGATTTTTTTATCGTTATCGTTGGTATTATTATCAACGACAAAAATGCCAACAAAAAAAAAATATCGATGATGAAGTTTACTAAAAACTTATCCGATATCGATAACGATAATACACATAACGATAAAAATGTCGGTAACGAAAAATCATGAAATCAAATAATCGATACAGAAAACCACAACGAAATTAAATTTAATAAAAGTAGTGACGGCGATAACGATAAAAATAACAATAAATATAACGAAAATACTAAAAATATCGATAACTAAAAATCATGAAATAATAAGGAAATATAGTCGACATAGGTAACTACAACCAAAATAAGGCGATGCATATAATGTAAGAGAACAAGTACAACCAATGATTACGATAACAATAAAAATATCATAACAGTAAGAAAAAGATAGAAATTCCGATTACAATATTGAAAATTTTGAAGCAATAATCGATATAGAAAAAAAACACATTAATGCTTATAAAGGTACTAATAGCGATAAAAGTAACAATAAAGACAACGATAAAAATGAAAATATCGATATTAAAAAATATCGATAAAAATGACAATAAAATCACAAACTCCGAATACGGTATCGAAACTGATGAGAAAAATATCGATGAAATCAATCGAATTAATGCCTGCGAGCAATCGAGAAGCAATAAATATATTTATCTTTTTTTGACTCTTTCACGTTCATCTGTTTTAAAATAAAATTTTTAACTGCTTCATTTTTATACCTCACATTTTCTTTTATGACTCGCATCCACCATATTTGTGCAGCTATTTCCTGGAACGAATTTTTCGCATTTTACCTACAGACTCAAACTCACGTATTTATGTATGTATGTATGTAGGTACATATTTGAAACTATTCATACTACCGATTTAACTCTTCAATGATTTTTAAATATTTGCCGCTCTACATGGTACACCCTCATATCTTTTTCATGCCTATATACATATGCACATAAATTTGTATGCTGTATTTCATGCAATGACAATAGCTTTGTTGGCCTCACCACTGTTGGTAGTTTATAAATCATTCGAGATAAGCTCAGGCACAACGTGCAACACCTGATGCCACCAACGCACGGTGGCAAGGCGGGGTATGCCTGGTAGATTGTTTCTTCTACTTTCATTGCAATAAATACTATACGCTACGCTTTGGCAGGGAAAGAAGTAAAGAAAAATTGCATTGCAATACTTTGTATCTTCCCTGCGCTCATTTCTTCTTTTTTTTCCCTCCATACACATTTTGTTTGGAGAAAATGAACAAAAATATGCGAACAGCGACAGCAGAAAAATCGAGTGCAACAACACTTTCAGTTAGCGGAGTAATAGCGGTAGTAGTTATTGTAGCAGTGGCAGTATCATCAGTGTAACCAGTACCACCTCGTAAATATTGGAGCATACAACGGGGCGTATACGTAACCTTTGGATGCTGTACGTGAAGTGATGTAGGCAAAACTTTGTTGTAAGCAGCGGCGAGTATAATACAAATATAATAAAAAATGAGCTGTATAAAAAAAAAAAATAAAAAAAAAAAACAGAAACAAAAAATGGCATTGCAGCTGGCAGATAAAGGGCGGTGAGAAAGGAAAAATTGGAACAAGGAAGAAATATAAAAATGCAAATAAGATAACAACAGCAATAGTGGGGGGACTAGGTGGTCACAAGAGAGCGAATGATGCCAATAACACTGAAAAAGCTGGTAGAACTCTTAAAATAAGCATACAGTGAATATGAAGCTTTACAACAGGGACACTGCACGCCCGCCGCTGCTGCTGCTGCTGCTGCCGCTGCGTCACAATGCGAAGTGGTGCCAATATGCAACGAAAAAACTATTTATGCTGGGCAGTACCGGCACGAAAATTCATATACTATATGCATACACATAAATAAATATTTTTATCTTGGTTCTTAAACTCATATAAGGGTAATTCCATGTCAAATCGAATAATGGCGGAAATCGGCCACTTGTGGTTTGGAAGAAATGTAGTCCGAAGTTTTCTTTCATCCTACTATGAAGTTCCAAAAACGCAAGAAATCAGCAAAATTTGTTTTCATAAGCATTGCAGTAATTTTTACGATTTTCAAGTATATTATTTGATATCTCGGAAACCTTAATAGCTACAAAAAATATCTGGAATTTGTTTTCAAGTTTAATATGAGGTTACAAAAGTACATACACAAAGATATGTACTTCTATTAAAAAAAAATACATTTTGAAATTTTAAAAATTGAATAGGCAAAAACAAATGTATTTTCTGACAACCTTTTTAAAAATTTTTTTCATTTGATAAAATTTGTGCTTATGAATTTTGAAAAAAACAACAAATTTTTTCGCCTTAAATTTGATATTTACAATTTTGCGCAATAAGTATAAAATTTAATACGAAATATTTTTTTTTTCAAAATTAAAGTTTAACAAAAAATTTTAAATAAAAAAAATTGTTAAAAAATTTTAGCTTTTAATTTATTAAATTCTAAAAATTTAGAAGTATTTTGTATTTTTAGCAAAATTTTTTTTGGATATACTTATACAATTCGAAATTGTAAATATTAATATTAATAAGAAACTGTTTTATTAAAAGATTGCAAAAATTTTGTTTTTTTTTTCAAAACACAAAAATTGACATATTCTATTACACAAAAACTATCCCTGTAGTTATTTTACAAACGGAAAGAGATTAACAAAATTTATTTCCAAAAGTTTTGAAAAATACAAAATTTCACTAATTCTTTTCGGTTTTCAAGTTTACAAAAAATATTTGGGATTTGTTTTGCATAAATTTTGTTAATATTCTTTCCAAAAGTTATGAAAAATACAAAATTTCACTATTTGTTTTTCGGTTTTCAAGTTTACAAAAAATATTTGGGATTTGTTGTAGAGTTGATGAGGTGATTACAAAAATATGTATACGAACAAATTTTTATTCAAAAATAAAAAAATTTTGAAATGCTGAAATTTTTCAAATTTGTAAATCAAAAACTAATATTTTTCTTGATATTTTGTTTTTATTAAATACATACGTGAGAAAATCCTAAAATTTTTCAAAGATAGATTGTATTTCTTGCTTTTTGCAAGATATACAAATTTTAGGATTTTTTAAACAAATAGAAAGGTATTTTATAAATATATAATAATAAAATATTGAAATTAGCATAAATGTTGAAATATTAAAAAAAAAATTTTCCGTTGGTAGTATTTTGCTTTCGGATGAAAGAAGACTGCTGACGAAATTTTACCGAAATAAAAAATTCGACATAGAATTACCCATAAAAAAAATTTCGGGTAAATAGCAGTTTTATATTAATATCTGCTCCACCTTTACCATTTGTCCATCTCAGCATGTGCTTCGTTTTAGCTACCAAACCTTCAAGTTTTCGTTAAGACGACAACACAGTCAATTTCAATAAATATTGAAATTGTTATTTCAAGTGACATCTTCATGAGTATTTTCTATAAACAGGGTTTATGTATGTCTGTCTGTGTGCACCTACAGGCATATAAAATTATTTGCAAACAATATAGACATACAGCTTCAAAATGGAATATGTATGAAAAAAAACTATATTTTATAGGATGACCAGGTAAGTAATATAGAAAATATAGTGAAATCCAAATAACAACGGTGTGAGATATTGCATCGAATTTTACATCGGTTTTGCTGCCAGAGCCCAATTTTTAATGGTTCGGTTCAATATGTGCGCCGTCAGTCTGACAATAGCATTTCGAATGTTGGTCTCGAGCTGGTCTAAAGTAGTTGGTTTGCTAGCGTAGGTCAAGGACATGACCTAGGACCGCCGAAAATAATGTCTATTTACAGCCCATTTACGAGCCAACATAGAAAGAAAATCAGAAAAACTATTTCATTGACCGCTAATTCTCTTTTGCTCTTAACGAACAGGTATGAGAGTCTAGTTGCGAGTTTGGTGTCAACTTTTGGCAATTGCAGTTGTTTTAGACATCGAGTTTACCGGGTGTAGTTAGAAGCACAAACCCAACAACAAATTTGCGCGGCTTTATTCGGAAGTTGCATATTTTATATACTGCATAGCTGCGATCTCAGCTCTAAACACGGTAGTTCTTTTTAAACAAGAAGGGTCTCATCTGCGGCATGTTGTGGATTTTTAGAACTACTTTTCTCGAAATACATATATATCCAGTGCTCAATAAGATCCTGCGGTGTTTTGGCAGCAGACTTATTTATAGTGTAGTAATTGGCTCGTTCCAATTGCTAGAGAACCAGAGTAGCCTTTAAACCGAATATCGCAGATTCACCGCCGCAGTTTAGCGCACTCACAAACGGGGGGTCGGGGAGCTACTCAGAAGCCACTTGGGTGAAATTACCTGGACATCGTGAGCTGCTTGCCTTTATATCAGCGACCGAAAATAGTAGGTTCACATTAAGTTCAATGTATTTTATAGCTATCTGATTGCCCTTTTTTGATATATGACTGAGGGAATGGTTTATGTTAGAGATTTTAAGGCAAATGACTGTGAGAAATAGAAGAGCTACGAAAGTAAATATAAACCGATGCTTTTTATGAAAATATTCGCATTATGTAATAGAAACAATTTACTTGACATCATTCACATGCCAACCTGGATGCCGGTTCATTTAAAATAAAAAAAAATTAATTAAAAGTCAGTTGGAAACGTAAAAGCAAAAACCAATCATCTAAAAGTCTAACCGAAGTCTGATAAACGAACAATTTTGTATACCAGTTATAGGTAGTTATTTATTTTTTATAACACAAAATAAACCGCAAATGTGCAACTCTTTGATAAATGGCCCGGTGATTTTCGGAGCCTTCTTTATCTACTACCGTGTGCCAAATCGTATGAGTAACCTGTTGAGGTTAAGGAAAATTTCATATTTTCCATTAAATCGACCAATATATTTATTTATATGGTCACGCTTAGTGAATTTTACAAACATTAGGCTAGCCCAAAATTTTTTGAGTGAAATACATAAATTGAATTTTGAAAAATTTCAATACAAATTTTACTAGATAAGCAATTTAACTGCGTCTACATTGACAGCTAGTATCACAATGGACTCCTACTATGTCTCAGTGAGCTCCCCACTGCGGGAACTAGCACAGTAACCTAACCTACATGAATTTTAGAAAAATTATTTATTTTAACCGGCGAATCTGGCTTTTGAGTTTATCGACTAGCACAGTGTTCTAGATCGCTGTTTTCTATATGGAATTTGTGAGAACATAGTGAGAATTTTTATGCAAATCATAATGATTGATTGAATAATTAGAATAAGTAAGTTTTTCAACATTTTTGTTAAAAGGAGTACAATTCGCATTTGTATTATAAAATAAACAAAAAATGCTCTCCGATATGCACATTATACATATGCACGTGGCGTGGCAGTTTCTCTTGCCCATGTTAGCGAATTGTCATAAAAAATAAAAAGAGCACAAAACATACAAATAATGTCATAAATAAATTGAAACGATTTTGTGCAGTCATGTCTCGAAGTCATGTTGCGAATTACTCGTATGCCATTTTATGTGTGTGTGTGTGTGTGTGTGTATGTGTAGAGCAATACTCTTACCTACAGTTTATGTATGTAGTTATGGTTATAGAAAAAATACTCTAATATGTAAATACACATAAATGCAGTGTTCCGGTACACGCGCGCTTGTTGCATACTAATACAAAATATTATAATTTTTTTTTTTGAATACAGTGACACACATATGGTTAGTGAGTGGGAAGAAGAAGAGAAACTACCCTGTCCGAAAAAAGTTTACCAATTTAAAAAGTATATGAAAATCAACTGCTTTAATACAAATGCATGTTAAATTAATTATATTGACTTAAATTGGAGCACGCATGTATTTAGCCACGTGTATTATTATAATTTTTCTGTGGTAATATTTTCAATAAATTATGTGTATATCTTTATACAAAGGTAATTAGTTTTATTCATTATAGTTTTTTTTTGTAGATAAATATTATTTTTATATATTTCGTTTGTATCACGCAGAATTATAGTTGGTCGAAATGAAGTTGTTTTTTGAATTTTTTTTTTTAAAGTATTTTGGCTTAGATTTTTTACAATTTTCTTAAAACTATTATTTTAGTTATTTTTTTATCATAAACTTAAGAAATAAAACAAAAAATTCTGAAAAACAACTTTAAAACCGAAATGGAAAAAAATTCATTTATCTTGTCGTTGAGCAGGCAAGTACAGTTAGACGCCGAAGAAAAGGTATTTTGTGCAGTTCATTTGTAGGGAAATGAAAACAATTCTTTTCAAATAAGTATAATATTATTATATTAGAGTAATGTTTGACGCTGAAAAAGGTTAGGTTAGATTGGAGTGGCTGCTGCCAGCGGCGGCTCACTTAGGCCAGTAATAGGTGGCCCATTGTGTTACCACAAAGAAAAATTTTGTACCATCCGAAGTAGAAAATTACCCCTCACCAAACCATTTTGCCTCGCTGATGAACCTGAACAGGCAATTTACCTCGCTGCTTGTAACCTCACTAAGATCATTCCAGAATGGTGATCCCAGATATCGCGTTCTGCTTTTACACAGGGCAGGACACTTACACAGTAAATGCATGATCGTTTCCTCCTCCTCGTCATTCGTGCTGCTCCTGCAGCATCTTCGGAAGGGTACTACCAACCTTTCAGTTT
The DNA here is from genome assembly GCA_951828415.1 of Anomoia purmunda. Lineage (NCBI taxonomy): Eukaryota > Metazoa > Arthropoda > Insecta > Diptera > Tephritidae > Anomoia > Anomoia purmunda. The sequence continues at coordinate 13,753,433 of OX639994.1, forward strand.
TGTTTCCCTATCAGACAGTGCCGTGTTAGAGCACCGATCACGCTAGAAATGTTTTCCCTCCTTAAAAAGAGAGAACGCTGCGCGACCGTTTCCGGTCCCATTTACGCCACGTCTGCCTTGAGGTGCGACAGGTCGTATTTTGCCTCCATCTATTGTCAGCTTGTTTATATATACAATCTCTGAGTAGCAGTTTGCAAGTGGCAAACGGCATACCAATGCATTCTTTATCTTGAAGAATCTGCTTGGTCGTATCTTGTCTTGCAAGTTCGTCTGCCATGCAGTTTCCCTCTATATCCCGCTCACCAGGGATCCAAATAAGGTACAGTCTGTTCTGCTTGGCCATCTCCTGTAGAGATAGGCGGCAGTCCAGCGCGATATTCGAGTTAAACGTGAAAGAGCTCAGAGCTCTGATTGCAGCCGGGCTGTCACTTAAAATGAAGATATCTCTTCCTATAATCTCGGTGCCAATCTTCTCTACCGTCTCCATGATAGCTGAGACCTGAGCCTGAAAAACGCTGTAGTGATCTGCTAACATAAAAGAAATTTGCAGGAGAGAGTTTCGTGAGAAAACGCCTCCTCCAACCTTATTATCGAGTTTCGAGCCATCTGTATGGATGACAATGCTATCAGGTGGAGTATGAAACTCAAGTCCTCCCTGCTTGGAATTCGTGTAGTAAAGTTACTTGCATAAACCGATGTCAAAGCACACCGATCCGTGCTGCTCGGAATAGAGCAGAACTTGTTCAAAATACAAAAGTGCCCTTGGCTTTCAGGATGCCACTGCGATGTCGCTCTTAGTCGCATAGCAGTTATCGCTGTCATCTGTTGTCCAATCTGTTGTCAAATGGCGTTCAAGGCCTCATTTAACGTGGTTCTGAGCGCGCCACTTATGCAGATCATACTAGATCTATGCACCTTGGTGAGTACCCTGTGATTAAACTCTTTTCCTAATGCAGGCCACCATATGCTCACCCCATATAGGAGAATTGGTCTGTCGACTGCTGTAAAAATCAATTAACAGATCCGGGGATTAACACCCCATTTCCTGCCTATGGCTCTCTTTCATGTGTAGAAGCCTATGGCAGCCTTTTCATAACGTTGAACTAAAAAAACATTTTTTAAAAAAGTGAAAATTGAAAATTTAAAAAATTTTCCCACTGGTTTGAAATCAATAAACCAAACATTTTCCCTTACTTAAGTGAGTTTTTTTTTATCACAGATAGATTAAAATATTTGAGATATTCGAAAATTAACTTTTAAAAACAGGCTTCCAAAAAGATTTACGATTTTATAAAAAATTTCCTTTTACATGTATTCAAAAGGTGTCTTCTTTTGAAATCTTTAGGCTATATAGAACAGTTTTTTATGCTCTTTAAAATGAACATAAGATGATGAAAATCGGTATACTAGTTTTTTTACTATCACTTACATACTTTTAAAAAAAACATTGTTTCAAGGAAACCCCCGTTTAAAGTTTGTGGTCAAGAGCTCAGCGGGCTTGGCGCCAGCCACTTCCGAGAAGCATCTCTTTCACAATTTCGAGAATTAGCTATTGAAAATTTTGCCCTAGAATATCGTAGCGATGTAGCTAACGATTTAAATATGTAGTACAAAAAATCGATTTTTTGAAATGCCTAAAGGTGCTTCCGCCCTTAAAAAAGTTTTATAGTAACTATAAAGTAGACATATTTACATATTTTTAAATAATTAAAAACGGACAAGTCTGAAAGTAGCTGGTTACTGGACTAGTTTTAAAACAATTTGAAAAAAAAAAAACGAAATTGCAAATAGTGGGAAATAAAAACATTTTATTGCAGCTGAAAAAAAAACTAATAATTTTGATGTTCTTTCTGTCAAACATATTTAAAAGTAGTTGCAGAGCCAGATAATAATAGGTAACACTTCATTCTGGGTTTTTTTATTCAGAAGTTATAGCCAAAGGTAACTCGAAATGCATGAAATTTTATATTTGCTTTACAAACATCATTCACTAAAAAGAGGGGATTAAATTAACAATTTTCGGAAAAGCTCGAAAATGCCCTTATTTTTTGCATTTAGATGCCTGTAACTCAAAAAATACTATTCCGATTTACACAAAGGATATATCAGCGTAAAGAGGCTGAAAAATAAATGAAACTCAGTAGTCTAAAAAAAATAATTTTTATTTAGGTACTTTTTCCATGTAAACTAGTGTAATTGACTTCCTCCTAGAATATCGTCATGTTAGTGAAGTGAAGTTAGTTGTTAGAATTTCAACCAAATGCGGTTAGTAAAAAAGTTACTTTTGAAATTACTTTTAAATTAATTATATTTCCGACAGGGCAGTTTCCTCAGGTAGCACCTACGTTTATGTTTGTGTGCGTGTGTGTGTTTTTGCCTTCTGTTTCTCGTAGCAATAAAATGCGAATAACACGTAACTGAGTAAATGTAACTGGTGTTTTTTTGTTTGTTTGTTTGTACTATTTGGCATGAGTGAGACATTGTCATATGTAGTACATGCTGATGTTGATGCTGATGCTGATGCTGCTTCACCACTCCACCACTCCAACTCTCTCGCTCTCATTTTCTATCTTATTTAAACACTTACTTCATATTATACTTCTTACACGATTTGTTGCCTACTTTGCTTATTATTGTATTCTTTTATTGTATTACCTTACGAGCATTTCTTACCACGAGCATAGCAGTGGTGTCGCTTGAATGACGTGACACAGCTGACGGGTGTAAAGAAAATGAATACTAAACAGCTGCAGTAACGCAGTGACAGCCAAGACCTGTCCATGTTGAGTGTGCGAGTTTTGTGCGAGTCAGCCAGTTGGACAGGTTGCCATTTATGCCATTTTTCTTGGGCATAAATTACGGGCAGTTACAATAAAAAGAAACAAACAAAAAAAAAATACAACTTGTACGAGTGGCATTTACATACGCATATTTTTATAAACAAACATACATATATACAAGATATACAAGATATATGTATGTACTTGTGTAAGTTGGCATTAAAAGCAGCAAATGTTATGCATTTATAATACATATTTGCTTTAGGTAATTGTTATAAATATTGAAGAGGCCAGTGAAGTTGAGTGTTTTTTTTTCTTGTGTTTTTTTGTTTTTATATAAAGTCAATCTTCCCCCTTATAAATATCCATATTATCTATATACTAATAATTCGATTAATGTTCCAATAATATCTTCTGAAGATGTAATATTTTATCTGAAATCTTTAAAAGAATCATTCAGGTACGGTCCTGGTATGATTCCGACATGTATTCTTAAACAATTTGCTGATTATCTATATCTGCCTTTATCAAACTTGTTTAACTTGTCGCTAAAACAAGGTAGTTTCCCGCCTGTTTGGAAAAAGTCTTTTATAATCCCTCTTCATAAAAGCGGCAATAGGTCTTCGATTGAAAATTACCGTGGAATAGCAAAGCTATCGGCAATTCCAAAACTATTTGAAGAAATTATTACTAATCAGTTAAAATATTCGACCTCTTCATCAATCGCAAACTCTCAGCACGGATTTTGTAAGGGCAAATCAACTATTACCAATTTACTGGAATTCACAACTCATGTTTCAAATGGTTTTAGAGAAAATATTCCAACAGATGTTATATACACCGACTTCAGTAAAGGGTTTGACAAAGTTTGTCCCCCCTTACTCATCCACAAACTTGATCTGTTGGGCTTTCCACCCTCTCTCCTCCGCTGGATTTCTTCTTATCTACATGATAGATCTCAAATCGTTATATTCAAAAATGCTTTTTCCAATGTCATTAATGTTACTTCGGGAGTTCCCCAAGGCAGCCATCTAGGCCCGATTCTGTTTTTGTTATTCATAAATGATATTACTACTGCAATAAGATATTCGAATATACTAATGTATCCCGATGATGTAAAACTTTTTAAATCATACGCTTCGAATGAAGAAAGAAATTTATTACAAATAGATATTAACAGTTTAGTTGATTGGTGCAACATAAATTATATGCCACTTAACCTTAAAAAATGTAAATTTATGAGTTTTTCACGAAGAACTATTCAGCCAGCTTCTTACACAATAAATAACTATACTCTGGATCAAGTGTTTGACTTTGTTGACTTGGGAGTTGCAATGGATTCCAAACTTAATTTCAATAGTCATGTTAATGCTATAGCTAATAAGGCTAGAGGGATATTTGCCTTTATAAAACGATGGTCAAAAGAATTCAAGGACCCATATGTAACAAAATCTCTTTTTACAACTTTAGTAAGACCTATGCAAGAATACGGTTCGATAGTTTGGAACCCACGTTATCAAGTTCACATTGATCGGCTGGAATCAATTCAAAAACAATTCTTACTTTTTGCCCTAAGAGACTTTAGATGGGATTCTTAGCTTAATCTTCCTCATTATACTGATCGTTTGAAGCTAATAAATCTTCCTACTCTTTCCAGCCGTAGAGAAATGCCAGGCATAATATTCATTACTAAACTACTCACAGGGTCTATCCTTTCTCAATAAATGATTAACGGCGGTATAATATATATTTCATTCAGCTGATGAAGTTTTTTTTCTGTAGCTGAGCAGTTTTGGATCTCGACGCTCGACGCTTAACAAACTTTTGCCTTTTAACAACTCGGCACAAAAAAAATTATAAAAAAAAAAAAAAAAAAAAAGAAAAGATCCGTCATGCGGACTGTGCCCCTCGTGTCGGTTGGGCGGGAAAGAGGGTAACCGTTGGGCTTATTATTATTTTTAAATACTATATAAATAAAAGGGAATTAGTTCTTAGATTGAAATTTCCCATGTAATTACTTCCGTCTCATTCACAATAGCACAGTTTTTTCATTTCCCAACACTACATCTCAGGTCAGATATAATTTGACTGAGTTGGCTCAACTCGCATATTTTTCCGAGTTAGTGTTGTTGCTTTTCATGCAATTCGTTATCGTAACTAGCGGTTACAAAGAAATGGGCCTATTGTAATTTGTTTGTTGATTGTTTCTGAGATATCAAAATACTAAATACCAAAATAATAATATAAGTAATGCTCTCATTCGAAATACTAGCCTTCTGCACACCTATTTGCTAACTGTGCGTTTTAAAATCTATAATTGAAAATGCAAAAAAAACACTAAGCCTAATTACATGTACCAACATAACTCTAAGCAAATCGCATACCAATTTATATGTTTTTTTTTATAATTTATTTTTGTTGGTAAGGTAATTGCAATTCTTCAAAACTGCTGTTAAATTAAAAAGTTTTGAGAAAGCTTTATTTGAGAAATATTTTTTGGGCGTATTGCCAACTGCCAAAAAAAAAAAAAAATATTCAATTAAACCTATAACCGAAATGACAAGATGTGAACCGAAAGGGGTTTAAGAAGTCTAAGACTCGAAAACAATTTTACCCAGGGACCGTAACTGTTATGACTTTTTTTCAAAAGAGTCAATAAATAATTGTTATTTTTCTACCGATTTATCTTCAGTCAAAAATAAAAGTTAAAATTTGACTTTTATTTTTTCAGTCAAATATAAAACTTAAAATTTGACTTTTATTTTTTCGATCGAAAATAAAAGTTAAAATTTGACTTTTATTTTTTCGGTCAAATATATTTTTATTTTTTCAGTCAAATAAAAAAGTTAATATTTGCCTTTAATTTTTTCGGTCAAAGAAAAAAGTTAAAATCTGACTTTTATTTTTTCGATCGAAAATAAAAGTTAAAATTTTATTGCTAATCTATTTGAATGTAACTGTTTAAGATAAAAACATTTTGTTGCTACGTATAAACAAGATATTTGTCATTTGTTGTATAACTTAAAACTTAAATTAAAGAAATTAAATTATTGTCTAGGAAATACATTTACAGAAGACGGAAAATTGCAATTAAATGGAAGTGAGTTTTTTACTTTAATTTTTTTTTTTATTAAAACATATTGTATTGTAATATGTGAACTGATATTTTTGACCGAAAAATTAAAACTAAAATTTTAACTGTTATTTTTTACCGAAAAAATAAAAGTCAAATTTTAACTCTTATATTTGACCGAACAAATAAAAGTCAAATTTTAACTTTTATATTTGACAGAAAAAAAAAATAAAAAAAATATATCAATAAAAAAATAACAGTTAATTGCTCACTTTTTTGTAAGAAGTCAAAAAAATTTAATCATATAGGATTAGCATTCCTTGGCTAACAAGCATCACATTGGTATATACAAATGTTAAAAAAACAAATTCTTTCCAGCTAACTTTTTAAATTGAAATTTCGAAAATAACTATTATTTTCGATCCCTGCTTTTACCAACTGTTTTAAAAATTTAATACCAACCAATTAACGTTCGTGGAGTCATAGCATAATATATTGAAAAGTTTTCACAACTTCGTCTTTCTGGATTAAATTTTTATTGGCTTTTTTTTTGTTAAATAAAAATATAGTCAATTCTATAACAACAACCATGCCGGTTGAAGTTTCTAACATTCTAGAAAATCTAAAAAAAATTCAATAAATTCAAAACTTTTAACCTTTTAGTCCGATTTCTAAAACTTAAGGAACTTTTTGAGTGTTCAATTATGTAGCCCATACAGTGCTACTACGAGTATAACAAAGTGTAAGTTTTAAGTAGCCTTAAATTCTTGTTGATTTTTGTTTATTTTTTTGGTTGTAGTATGTAAATTTTATTCATGTGTTAAAAAGTTAAAAAATAAAAATTTAAAATTAAATAAGAGCTACTATATTTTATTTTCTGTTACATTTAATTTCATACCGTTAAACCGAATGAATCGAATTAGTGGAAAACATGCAGTACATCTCAACAGGTTACTCATACGCTCTGGCACACGGCTGTATATAAAAGTTTTCATTCCACGATTTCCAGCAGATTTCACAAAAGTGTACTCTAGGTGACTTTTCTAAACACTCGCTTGGGAGTGAGCTCCCGTATGAAGTCAAATCTGCTGGGATCACTCGGGTTAAAGTCTATACCGGGTCAATGGCGGTTGGGGAAAGCAGCTTACTATACAAATGTGTCTTTTACAAATATAGCACAGAATCTGGTGGAGTGGTGGATGTAGAATCTAACAAGTAAAAATAAGTGACACCAAAAACCCACACAGATTGTTTTGTTTTTCATTTTATCGGTCGCTATCATTAGCCGAGGCTGGGTTAGATTAAAAGCCGCCACTGTGCAACGTTGCGGATGCACGTAGGCTAACACACAAAATCTTTCTCTTGATCCCGCCGCTTGTGTTTTGTATAGCACAGAAATCGAGTAAGGCTACTGGCAGTGTTCTTCCGTCCCGTGTCTTTTGCTGCGGAACAAATCGTTGGTTGGCTATTCCAACCTCTTTCCATATACTCTCACAAGGCGGGGTCCAGTTATTACCCTAACTATTAGTCTGAGCTAAGAGCGCTCAAGGGGCAAAACAGCTTTGGTTTTCTTTTAATGGATATTCTACCAAACTTATTTGGTGGTTTGACAGGTGGATTCAAGTTTTTAGTTTCTGTTTGCAGGAAGTTAGAGGAATCCCACCACGTCCTAATCCGAAATGACCTTTGTATTTTCATCACGCCGCATTCAGAAATCTGTAGTGAATTTTTTTGAATGCGCTACATTCGCGGCGGCCGCCGTGGGCGAGTTTGTAGCATGTGCGCGCTTCATTCGGTGGGTCCCAAGTTCAAATCCTGGCCGAGATATGTTCGTCCCTCGGCAAGCAAATGGGAAACCTTCGAGTGTATTTGTGCCACAAAAACAAAACATCCGCCGTTCGAAGTCACCGTAAAACTGTAGGTCCTCAGTTTGTGTTACAGCAGCTTAAGATGCACACTAAAAATTGTAGGACAAGTTCGGCCAAAATCGCTTAAGCGGTTATAGCGCCAATGAAGTAAGTATGAAACCTACATTCGCTTCGGAAGTTCTTAATAGACTCCCCCCCTTCTTCATCAGCAAATCGAGACTCATTCTGCATAAAAGGTAAGCCTACTAAAAACTTTTTGTTCAAATGTAGCGTAGTACGAAAAATGTGGTAAATATTTCTGAAGCTCCTTCGAAGACCTGGACAATTTAATGAATGTCGGACTGGATATACTATTGGGATTTACCAAAATGTTGGGAACCTTGTGAGGATGCGCTGGAGCAAATCTGCTTCCACTATATCCCTGCTCCTTTACTCTAACGCTATCTTCTTTATATTGTGTTGGATGAGTCATTTGATCTCTGAACGAACATGACTAATGGCTACATAAACCCACAATAAATCCAATATTTCTAATTGCACCTCTTGGCTGAGGGAATATATGTGAAAAAATTTACCATAGTTAGATAACAAAGAAACACCTAGACTTGTTGGACTTGTAGGGCACTTTGGAGATCCCTACTTCATTACTTAACTATGTATAAATTGACGCCCTTGATATTGCAAACACAGCTGTTGCTACCTACATTTTGGTTAGAGAAACAGCTATTTTATGAAATTTCAGTCGCTACAGAATTTTTGCTATCTTTGGGTTCATTACACGTGGTACTAGTACTCCAAGACTGGGTATGAGCACATTTTTCCTTGCTTATATGCTTTCACTGTAAGCCTAGGTCTGGTGCGAATCAAAGCTCTATGAATTTTTCCGCGGCTGGCTTGAAGTTGGACGGCAAATTGATTTAGGAGTTTTCCTACAGAAACTTCTCATCAAAAAGCTCCTAGCATCATAGATGGTTTGCTCCAAGCAAGTCGGACAATTACTGACCGCACTTCCGATCGCCTAAGGCTATTTTATTTTCAGGTTTATATTTAAAACACATCATAATATTGAGCTGGCTAAGCTGAACACCCCTGGTGAGGTATCCGTGAACCTACTACTATTTGTGACATTTTTTTGGATAGGTGTACAACTAGTCAGGTCAGTGAGCAATGAACGCATGCTTTGGAATTTAAGGTTGCTAGAATCTACTCGCCGCGAGTCACTACATGCGATCGAGAGAACTTCTAAGGCCCACCAAGCCACAAATGGCAATACTGGTTCGAGTTTTAATATTTAGAGTTTCCACTGTGGTAGCAGTCGTGAAGCTTGTGCCGTGGAAATGTCGCAGCAATTCTTTTCACCAGCTCTGATTTCATGAGACTAAGATTTAGGCATCACCTCGTTCATGGGCTATCGGAGATAAGGATGGCAGCTATTTGTAAAATTCCGAGGGGGGGTTTGCTTCTCCTTCGACTTTAGAATTTGCGCAGGATAAATGAGCAGTGATACAGCTAAGCAACATTAAAGAGTTCTACACCATTTCTGAATCTTTTGAATACTTGAGGGGACAGGAGTAATTAATTTTGGGAGCTCACTAAATAAATTTCTTTATCTTTCGAAAGTGGAATTTTGAATTTTGTGTACTCGTAAAATAATTTTATTTATACAGTTTCTTGGGAACAAAATTTATAAGCAAATTTTTATTAAAAATTAAAATTACCTTAACCTAAATTTTTCGATTTGATGCAATTTTTCACTTTAACTTTGCTTCTTTCATTAACAAAATAAAATAAAAATACTCTCGTAAATATATTTTGTATATTTATTTAATGTCAGTATTGCATATTCATAAATATTTAATTATCGATTACATAATATCGGTAAATAAATAAATACGCTGTGTCGATAAAACACTTTTACTAGCAAAGTTATTGTTTAACACAAAAACGTGAATAAATATTAAATGTTAAATAAAGATTTTTTTCCCAAGCAAACTTCTGTCGTATGCCAAGCGCACAGAAGTCCACCCTATTTGATGCCAGTTGGCTGATATTTCTGTTTGTTTATACCTAGTTTTTTTTTTGAATTTTTATTCTTTTGTTTAATATTTATTGTAGGCATAATTTAATCAATATGCGAATATTGAATAAAGTGCAATTTTATTTTAATTCGTTTATTTGCTTATTGTTTGCCGGAAGCAACATTGTTTTTGTGCTACAAAAATATGTAGTAGATTGCAAAATAGAGTTGCCACATATCTGGTGGAAGTGTGAAATACTTTTTGGCATGCACAAAATTTTGGTTTAGTTCGTTAATGGATGATGAAATTTTTCCGACCTAAGTATGAAGTGTTGGCTAGTGGGGATTATTCATCAAAATTTGAGATGTGTTTTGTAGCCATTTTTATGGAATATTTTTTATGAAAATTTAGACATTTTTGAAGAGTGTTGCCACCATATCAGTGACTATTACAAAGGGGGTTTCCAATGAAAAAGGTTTAAGAAAGTTTACTTCGCAAAATATTTTTTTGAGAGTTGCCACCATTTTTAAATGCTAAATATAAATTATTGTACATATTAATTAAATACAATAGCACCTTACTGGCGTGAAAAGAAAGAGTTTTAGGCGATAATATTTTTAATAAATAATGTTAAAAAAATATTAGAATATGGAAGTTAATTAAAAACTGGTTCAGAAAGATTTGAAAAAATATTGTTGAATAAGGATGCCACCTCTTTAAAATGTTAATTAATAAGTAATAAATAAGTTACGTAAAATATTACAAAACTGTTGTGAAAAGCAAGATATTTAGACGAAAATCATTTTGCAGAGGGTTGCCCCTTATTTAAAAAAAATTGAATTTAATCAATAAATTAATTACTAAGTAGATTAATGTCAAACGAAAGACGTTTAAGACAGCTGAATTTTGAAATTATTTTTGCATAGGATTGCCACTTGTGCCACCAATTAAATTAATTTCAATTAATAATATTAATGAATTATTACAATATAGATGGAAAATAAAAAAGTTTTAAGAAAGCTTTGTTTGAGAAATATCGTGGCATAGGGTTGCCACCTGCTTGAAAAGTAAAACACAGTTTTATAAGCAAGTTAAATAAAATATTGTAAAATGGATGTGAAACAAAAGAGGTTGAGACGAAAATATTTTCGAAGAAGGCTGCCATCTGTTCAAATTTACTTAGTAAGTTAACTTAAATGCTATTACATACATATATGTATGTATGTATTGATTTCAAGCGATAGAACTACAAGCTAACTTAAATTTAAAAATGTTTTTCGAGAGGGTTGCCACCAGTTTGAAAAATTAATTTTTATTCAATTAACATTATTAAGAATGCTTTTAAAATATTTTTGTGTCGATATAGTTGCCACTTGTTTAAATACTGGTGTGAAACAAAAGAAGTTTAGACGGAAATATTTTTGAAAAGAGTTGCCACATATTTAGAAGGGTTAATTTAAGTAGCTTACTGTAGTAAATATTAATATTAACGATGAAATGTTACAATATGCGTGCGAAACAAAACAGGTTGCGAATGCTTTACAAATATATTACTGGTGCACAGGGTTGCCACTTGTTTCAAAATTTTTACAAATTATTTGATGGGTTAAATGAAATAACCTATGGCAATACTGGCGTGAAATAATAGAGAGTTATACAAAAATAATTTCAAAAAGTATTGCCGCCTGTTTTAAAGGCTTCATTTAACTGAAATGATAATTAACTTCTTAACGAAAATATTTTTGGCAAAGATTGCCGAAATAAGAAACCTTTTTTCACAAAATAAATTTTTTGTCATAACTATGGCATTATGTACATATGTATGGCCGATTTTTATAAACGATATATTTTTGTAAAAGACGCTAAGACGGATGCGTTTTCTTCCAAGGCATTGTTCGTCTCCAAAGGCATATTCTGCCAAATAAATGTGGTATTCTAGGTGGGTAATTTTTTTCCAAAAATTATAACCTACAGAAATTCATTAAGTTAGTGAAAATGGAGTTATTAACTCTCCACATAATCTTTCAAATAGATGTTGGTCTTTTGGAACTTTTCTTCTGTTTGACCTACTCCAAACTGATTGTTGATTATCTGAGAAAATCTTCGAGATATTTGATAAAGATAAAAAAAATATTTTGTTCGGTGGCAACCCTGGTTGTTGAGAAACTTTCACACAAATTGTGTTTGTTGTTATTGTTATTGCAACCGTTGTCGGCACAATAATCATTCATGACAGATCGCTTGCATTCAGTGTGTGTTAATTAAATGCGAGTATTTACATATGATACATATTATATAAAAGTAAATACATACATAAATTTAAATGAAAATAAGAAACCAAAAAAAAAAAAACAATAAATGTATAACTATGTGTGTGTGCATGATTGACCACCATTTCCATGCATTTTTCCTGCTGCAACTCACAAATGAAACTCAGTGCTACTCACCTGTAATAAATTCATTTATATCAATATTTTCTGTTGTTTGTGTTTTTTTTTTGTTTTGCTGCTATTTTTTTGTGTTTTATTTTTTTATTTTTCATATTATTTTTTGTTGTTGCTGTGGTGGCTTATTGTTTTATTGTTTGTGTTCGTTTTAATTGACAGCGAAAATGTAATTTTTAATTAAACTCTCCACGGAAGCTGCCATACTTGCGGAAATGTTAACATATCCTACCACCGCCAATCAAGTCGAACGAGCTGAGCTCAATGCCTGCCAGTTAATGTTTCTCTGCTACCTACCTACGTACGTGACGTAATGCGGAGTTTGCCATTTCATATTTTGCTGCTGTCGTTGTCATCATCCTCGTCTAGCCAATAAGCAATCAAACAAATGAAACATCAGGCGCATAGGGCAGCAGCCTGTTTAGTCAGCCAGTCAGGCAGTCAGTCAGGCAGTCAATCATTCACCAAACACCCATCTATTTGATTTACCATATATGAATGTTTTTGAATTACAGAGGGCCTGCATGTTGGCTTCCATTGGCTGGAATGCTATTTTTTGTTTCACGAGGTGGTCCATTCCTTTTGTTGCAAAACATTTATTGTGCGTCATTAGCTTTACATTTGTCATTTAAAATATTGTTTCAATTATGGCTTTCCTTGTAGGTACGCTGTGTGCTCTTATGATTTTTCTCAGGGCAACAGGGTTTAGTTGTGGCTGCTCTAGTTCAGTCGGTTGAATATAGTTACCTATAGTCTGACTGATAATAAATAAAGGAACTCAAAATATGATAAATCTGCAAAGGAAGCTTTGTGTAACTTTCTGAGGTACAACTTTTCTGGGTTCGGTGATTTGATGGCTGAGTACTTTCTGGCGAAGCAAAAATTCGAGAAATCTGTTAATAATATGATTAGCTGGAAATTTACCTATTTAAGTTACGTTAAAGTTAGTTCAGATTCTAATGAAAGTAAATCGGCAATTTGTCAAGCGAAATAGTTTTTGATAACAAAAGGAAAAATTCCAGAAATGAAAAGAGTTACAATATAATTTCTAGTAAATTTTGTATTTTCTTGCATTTAATTTTTCAAACAGCTGGCAACCATGTCTTAAACATTAGAAAAGGGTTTTAAAGCCTTTGCGCTTGACACCCATATTTTTATACTTGTCTTATATGGTTAACTTAATTGAATTGAATTTTTCAAACAGGTGGCAACCATCTTATTGTAAAAAATATTTGCGAAATTAGGCTTTCTTAAACTTTTTTCGTTTGAATTCAAATGCATTTTCCTATAAACCCTACTAATTTGACTTCAAAATATAAATATATAATATATAAGGTAACTTATTAGTTAAATTGAATTAACCCTTTCAAACAGGTGGCAATACTGTTCAAACGTATTTTCGTATATACCTCATTCATTTTAAGCTAATGTTGTAACATTTTAACTAACTTATTAATTGAATAGAAATATTTTTTTTTTTGAATATGTGGCAACCCTCTACAGAAATATTTTTAAAATAAAGTTCCCTGAAACTTTTTCTCCTAGACACTCGTATTGCAAATCTTCATTAACAGTTTTAATTCAGCTCCTTTTAAAAGTTTTTTGCTCGACACAAAAATATTAACATTTCATTTAATTTATTAGATTAATTTAATTAACCATTTCTAATATGTGGCAACACTGTTAAAAAATATTTTCGTGTAAACGATTTTCGTTTCGCACTAGTCTTTAATATTTCAGCAAGGTTATTAACTGAAGTTAATACATTTTTTAAAACAGGTGGCAGCACTGTTTAAAATGTGATTTTAACAAAGATCACTTAAACCTTTTCTTTTGAGACGGTTATTGTTATACTTGAGTGATATAATTAACTAAATCACATTTCTTAGGTGACAACTCTTTTAAAAAATATTTTCGAAATTAAGCTTTTTTAAGCATTTAAACAAAAATATACATAGTTAACTGATCTAATAAAGTGAATTAAGCCTTTTAAACTGGTGGCAACCCTTTTTCAAAAGCTCCTTGTTATAATCTCTTGCGATCGGCACCTATATTGCAATATTTGATTTAACTTATTATTTTAATTGAAATTAACTTTTCAAACACATCACATATGTATATTAAATTAGGTTATTTATATGTAAAAGTTTGCGCAAATCCGTCCAGAGTAAAATATTATTGGGGCGTGCACCGTTTAACACAACCATCCTCCAAGTCCCATAGTAAGTTTTACGCAAAAAAATTTAAATCACAAATTTAGAACTTTGCTTTAATTTTTATATAATTTTTCTCATCTGAGTTTCAATGCAGCTTCGCATCAGTACAAAATTAACTAAAGAATGTAACTTAAAAGAGATTTAAGAAACTTCTTCGCTAGCGATTTGTATGGATCTACTCTAAAGCCATCTTCGCCGTAATTGAAAAAAATTATATATACTATGCTTTGTACGCAAAAAACCAGATGCAAATTTCATACCAGCAAACTAAATATTACTAATTTTATTTGACTGAATTTGAGTCATTTGATGCTTGGCTTTGAAAGGGAGTCGCAGGAGCTGTAAAGAAAAGAAAAAGTCAGAATATTTTCAAGATCTACATTGGGTTCTATGAATGCATTTGAAACTTAACTAATACTCTACTAACCATACATATTTCTGGCTTTTTAAACTCATCTGACTTTAAGTAAAAATCTAGAATTTCCAAAAATCCACTACAAATAACAAGAACCAACACTTATCAAAATAAAAATGATGCATTCCAAATTACAAGTAATTATTCATATCAAGCCCAAAGCAAAGTGGCCCACTTCATTCATCAAATGGAAAAGTATTATAAACCAAAAAAAAAAAAAAACAAATGGCAAGGGATTCTCTTATAAAATACTTGCATTAAAAACTCAGGCACTTAGCAATGACCACTCAAATTTAATACCTTTACGCGATTGCATATCAAAGTTAAAATTAAATCTGAACCACACAAAATTTAAATACTTCGCTGAGTTAAAAGAGTATTTATGTACGAGTATGTATGCTTGTCGGTTGGCTGGCTGGCTGGCTTGCTTGATGCACGCCCATTTACCACACAATCAACTGGCGGCGCTGGTGGTGGCATTGCACAACATCAACGTCAATTGTCATTTACAGCAATCAAGTGAATATGATTGTGCGTGTGGGTGTGCGTGTATGTGCTTGTTTGTGGGTGTTTGGGCGTGCGCGTTGGCGGAGTGTATATTTGCGGTTTGTATATTAAAAGCTCAGTAGCCTACTTATATGCAACGTTTATTAATATTGCATTACAACTTAAAAATTTGCCACAGGCGATTACAATGCGGCACACATACAGCGGCACCTATAGATTTACAAATGTATGTGTACTAAAGCTTGTTGAAGCATAATTTTGTGCGTTAATACACACACATACACACACACACACACATACATAGCCAAGTAGCGGAAGTACGCGCTTTACTCATCATATTCATGACATTAATAATAAATATTAAGTAATTTACCGACGTGGTAGAAGTGTACTTGCTTTATGATTACTGATGTTGGAATATTAATGTGGCTATGCAATTGACGCGCGCGCGTGCTGTGTGTGTGTCTGTGTGTGTGGGTTGCTTTACGGGCGCAGCCATGTGCGAAAAAGCTGATTGCTGTCATATTGCCGATATTAAATCAAGCGAATTGTGTGCGTAATTTTATGAGTGCATAATTGTAAGTGTGTGCACTTGGATATACATATATATATATATATATATATATAAAATCGTACATATTTATTCACATATGTTATATATGTATATATTTTAGAAATATCAACATTTCCGCATTACTCATACGCCATGGCATACAAATGGTATGGAATTAAATTCGTTTCTCATACCTACATTTGTATTTTTCAAACTTTCTATGGCTGCTGCAATATTGTCAAAATGGAAGTTTACTCACGAAAAGCCTAGCAATAATGGTTATAAATTTTTGGTATGAACAGCCGGAAAATGCGGCAGCAGGATGATTTCGTGTCTAGTAAGCCGCGCAAGTCGGAAAAGTCTCTGATTGCCATTCACTTGCCAGAACGATTCTTTTGTATGCAAGTGCCCTCTAGTTAGCTCCCGAACATCCGTTTGGGAGTGAACTAAAGTGAGATGGCGATTCTGGTGGGGTCACTCTAATGTTTGAAAGCCCAACAGGATCTGCTGGGGCTATTCATCCCTTTTTTTATGAGGACCACAGCAAACTTATTAAAGACTATCAGTAAGTGCGACTGTGCGCGGCCATCTGACTTGAAAACAGCGCCTTTTTATAGGATCTACCTGTGTGCTGGTTTTAGGACTTGCCACGTCAAACAAAATATCTACAAATGAAAAATTCTAATAAGCTTTGCATAAGGGATCCCCTTTTTTTTTTTTTTTTTGATGACGACCACTGGCAACATATTAGGGACTATGATTTGAGGCTATGAAGCGGGAATGTCCTAGCCTTTAATGTCGAAGGTGCCACTGTTTGACTGGCTGAGGTCCTGTTGAGAGTAAGGCCTGATATCATCACCATCCAAGCAATGATATGGGCAAGACAAGGTAAGAAAACCAGCAGCCATGTAAAGGAGGACAAGTTTGGCGTTGGAATTGCGGTAGCAGAGAGACTTTGTCATCAAGTACGGTCGTCCGCTTACGGTGGGTGACATGCTTGTTACGATTCGCATTGAAGCGAGATTTTATAACATCTCGCTGATTTTTGCGCACGCCCCGACGGAAGAGAAGGGCGATGCAATCAAAGATATTTTTAATGAATTCCTAGAACGTGCTTTCCGACTTTAATGCCTGGCTGGGTAAGGAATCGATCTATGGGTGCAGTATCAGAAAATTAAGTCTGCATGGAAAAAACTACACTTAATGACTGAAACTGATCGACTTTGCCGGGGCTCGTAACATCTAATGAAAGATTCACCAGCCTACGTGGCAGTTTGCAGATTAAGAAACTCGAAATCAAATCGATCAAATTGTTATAGACGAAAGGCTTGTTCCCAGTGTATTCCGAGAAACGAACATGTACTTGGATCATCTACCAGCTATTAGCTTCGCCACTAGCCTTTTAAATCTGGTCAACAAGCGCACTTCGAAGAAAACAGAAATTCGCGAGAATCGGGAGCACATTTCTCCATCTTTACGAACGGCCGCTGGATAATTTACTTATTTTCAGTGAGCTCGCAAGAAACAGGTGGTGCGACAAGGATTGTCACGCTTCCTCAAAAAGAAAAACTGCTGCCTACCACGCTACACTGCGATCGGGCGAACTGCCAGTTTGACAGCACATCCAGCGGTTAAGAAAGGAAGAGAGACGTATTAAACGTCTGGAAAAGCGGCTGAAAATTATACTTCCAGCCAAATTTCCAGTTTATAAGACCGAGGCCGATTCCTGTAAAAATAAGTAGAGTGACTTGCGGACTGATGTAGAAAATTTACTAAATTGTGTTTGCAAAATTATCCCACTTACAGCAAAATTGTCTCCGGAAAAGCTGCTAATCCCGAAACGCAAATTGCTGATGGAGGTTTTGACATTCCGGCTTCCGTCTTCGACAAACTTCGAGTAATAGTAAAGCGGCTAGGGAAGAGCTTATCGTTGGATTATTAGCTGAGCTATTTAAGAATGGTGGCGAATGCACCTGCTAATTTTCATAGCATCGTCATACGAACCAAAACCACATTCTACAAGTATCTCATCCTTTGGAGTGTGGACATTTACGCCTTTGCAACAGGGAATTCCCCAGAGGATAAAAGGACGGGCTGTATGAGCGAGCTCGGCGGCTACGATAGCTAGGCCATCCTGCAGATCTGAAAGTATGATACGTGATAGCCTTTCGTGGCGGCTGAGGAAGACCTCCACTTTTTTGGAAATACAAGGTGGACAAAAACTTCACTTGGTGTCTCTAGCTGGCAAATTACGAATGAGAAGTGTGGATATTGAAAAGAAATATTAGTGTTGTAACTCATTAAATGCATTTAGTCTATATTCTTTTTTAATATTTTTATTCTTTTTAAAAATAGTATTTCACTTGGTTCAAAAATTCTTCCATGACAGCGATATGCTCTCTATCTTCGTTAGTTTCCCTGCCTCTTGGCTATGCCCTGTGGCGACGAAAAATATATTGGATTGCAAAAACTAATAGTGTTCGAGTAATTCAAACAACGTTTCTTGTATGGTATGCATCGAAACTTCAGCGTTGTCTGCGAGTGCGTTGGCTGTTTTCTTTGAGCACTTCCCGAAATATCTCTTATTTGATTTGGTATGCTAATAATCAATTATGATAATTCCCTTGGCTTGAACCCTTGAACTTGTTAGGCGTCGGCGATGAGGGTTTCTTTCTGGCCTTGACTGTTGTTCCTTTTCGGGATCGCATTTCTTCAGTCGATGGTTATAAAAACATAGAGTACAAAATTCTTTTGGACCATCTTGATTTTTTGCAAGATTCGCTTCGAACAAGATGAAACCGTTTGCACTAGTCTTCTTCGGCTAATATTGGCGGAACTCATCGTGCAGAAACCTTCTTCATGTTTAATTTTTGGTAAGACTACTGTTGTATGCTGCCAAATGAGATCGCTGTAATCTAAACCAAATGTTGGATGGTTATTCGTCGGTCGGTTGAAATAATACCGTCCACAGACGTACTATTTTTATTGAGAAATTTTTGGCAAACGTCAAATGTGCTAAAAATTCATATTTTCTCATTTTTTCTATCATTCACATCTTTTACAACACTTGACACAAGTGTACATATGCAAAGTTGACAGTTCACTACTAGTTTAGCAAAATTCAAATAGTTATTATTCATATTTGTTATGAAATAATATTCTTCTTCAAAGCCATTATATTCTATTTCTCTCACAACTGCGCAACAGTTTACTTACTGAAAGTACTTTTCGTAAGTGCGACTTGGTTGTCCATTTCCATGTTTGATATACGTTGGGATGTTTGTTTGCATATAAAATGCAACACGCATGAATTCGGCTCTAAAATAAACAATGGTAACATCTTTATCGCCATTATCTCTGTCTGCCACTTTATGTTTCTTCACTTCTAAGTGGCTGTGTGCGTGCTGATAGAAAACTTGTATGCATTATCGGCTCTGCTTTGTGTTTGGCAACAAAAGAGACACATCACTGTGACTACATATTTTGTCATGCTGTTGCATCCATAAAATTTCAATCACTTCTTGTACAAATATTCAATAATTTCAAATAGCCCTATGAGAAATTGTAAACATACTAAATTAAAGTTCTTGTGAGTTTGAAAAGGTTAGGCAAGCCAGACAAACTCAACATCTGCAGATCCGACAGACTAACATTGATGAACTCAAACGATGGCTTAGATTCCCTTACTGGCGACTGCAAACTAAAATAAGAAATGCATCCAACTAGGATAAATCCTGAGTAGCAGTAGAGAGCATCACTAATCGTTTGCCTACACTGACAGAGGAGCTTGGTGTTCTCCCTGTCCCTTTGGTTAAATAGCGACCACGCTAGTGACACCCAGGTGAGAACTCGTAAGATCTTAGGAAATGCGACTAATACGAAAAATAAGGCAAGATGTCGGCAACAGCCCCTCAAGTGCAATCGTTTCTAATTTGGGCAGGGGCTCCAAGAAATCGGCCTGCAGAAATCTCACACAGGAAGTTCCTAATGCAACTCTATCTATTCCTCATTCCTAAGTTCTTACAAAAATCGTTTTACGGATCCACAAACCTGGCTCCCATTTGATCGGTAGTCAGTCCCTTTGTCTCTTTGGAATCTTGACGTTTTGTTTGGAAAATCTCAGCAGACTCCATGTTCTTCGAACAATAAGTGAAGGTCAGAGCTTACGTCGCTATTTTGCTTGTGTTCAGATTGGTCCCTCTGACCGGAGGGCTGCATGCTCGAGCCGGGTGCCCTTAGTATTGCCTCAGCTCCTCTTCTTACAGACTCGTCCGATCCTTCGTTTCCTGAGATGGCACTGTACCAGAGACACAGTATAAAATAAGAATGTGTTGTCGAAGCGATTGTAGAGATCCTTGGCCGCTTATTAAATTAGCCGTTGCCGACTGTAGCACCTTAATTACCTCTCGACTGTCTACAGCAAATAAAGCCTTGAGGGATCAAAGTCCATCAGGCTAACCAATTCGCTTCTTGTTGTTGCGACACAAATTGAGGGACGTAGAGTTTTACGCCGCCTCCGAACGGCGAATGTTTTTGTGTTTTTGTGAGAAGTTTTTTCATGGCAGAAATACACTCGGTGGTTGGCCATTGCCTGCCGAGGGGTGGCCGCTATTAGAAAAAAATTTTGCTATAATTTTTGATATTACTAGCCCGGTCAGGATTCGAACCCGGGGCCCACCGATTGAAGCGCGTAAGCACTACACACTCGGTTCTGGCGACCGCTATGTCAACTGCAAAAATTTCAGCCATATGCTTCTTTTCTTTACAGTTGCTGCGAGATGACTCCAGATCCAATGCAAATTTTAGTGTTTAAAACCACGCCATATTCTCAGTCACCTCCATTAGGGAAGTGAGCTGTGATTGAATTCGTAGTTAAAGTTTATAACTCATTTTAGAACTAAGAATTAAGGTCGCAGACATTGCCATGTGATGTATGTACAAATATCCTGGGCTTGCCTTTGAGATACATGGAACTCTAGAGACTTATGTATGTGATACTGGGAACTATGAGACATAAAAGCGTAAAAATGGTTTGATGAATTAGGCTTCGGTAGATAAGGTATTGGGCGCGGAAAAGGGCGACAAAATAACGCTCTCATGCGGTAATTGACAGCCGAGTAGTCACTTGGGAAACACCGCAACCAACCAACCAACCAATATCTGTTAGAAGACATAGTAAAGGTTGCGGTGTAAAAGAAAATGCGACCGAAGGTCTTGAGAAATTTTTCGCCTTCCATTCACCTGTGTTTGCCCCGGAAATATTGCTCTCCTTGTGATTTATGGGAATCATAACACTCAACTGTGGCCAAGTTCAGCAACCGTTCTCGGTTTATAAAGTTCTGCGGAATATATTTAATATAACTGATTTATTTATAACTGAACAAAGTGTCAAATGTGAAAACGAGTTGTTCCTATGCACATAAGTAATGCATCCCAGCAGGGTAACTATTTGAAAAAATGTGTGTCTTCCCTTTTGTCGGACAAAGCTATGCAACTAAACATTTGCGGCGTCTATCATAGACGTGCTGCTTCCTTGCATCACTCCTCATAAGTAGTTAGATGCTATAATTCTATTATGCGACGCAAAATATTACGGCAGATAACTCTCTTTTGTACTGCCCTACCGCACCACTATTGTGTGACATCCGTTTTTGCATAGCTCGCCTTTTAGTGTCTTTGCCTATTTTTTTGCATTGTAGTTATTGTTGCATTAAACTTTTTGCACTTTGCCTGCGGCTTATGTGGCTTTCTATAACATAAAATTTATTTACTCTTACATATTTATTATATTATATTATGTATTATTTTATTGGTTTTGCTTTAAACGCGCTACAGTGTTACAATATCTGCAAGAGATGTGGAGGGTTGTGCTCCTATAAGTTTGCTAAACAGTTAAGGAATTTGCATTTGTACACGAAAATTTCAACGTTTTGCATATTTCATTCTATTGTTGTGTGAATTAAATTATGTATTGGGTAAAATTAGGGGTTGCCAAAGGAAGTGTGTATTTATGTGCATATGTAAAAGCAAAATTATTCAAATAGGGTGTTTGAAGCAAACCAACTGATTTCCTACTACTATTTTTACTAATTATTAGTACTATATATTTTTTCGTACTACACTACCAATTACTACTAGTATGCTTACTAATCCTACTATTAATTACTGCTAATCTCTTTACTAATTTCTACTACTATTTTTACTAATTATACTACTAGTTTTACCAATGCTACTACTAATTACTATTACTATATGAACTTATTGCTACTATTTTTTTCTCTTATGGAATTACTAATCCCTACTACTTTTTTTATTAATTTCTACTACTACTATTTTTACCAATGCTATAACTAATTACTACTAATTTTTGTTTACTAATTACTACTAAGTTTTTTACTAATTACGACTGCTACTTTTACTAATTCTACTATTGTTTTTACTAATGTTAGTAATAATTTTATTACTATTTGTAATAATTACCACTACAATTTTTTCTTATGGAATTACTAATCCCTTTACTAATTTCTACTCCTATTTTTACTAAGTCTGCGACTATTTTACTAATGCTACTACTAATTACTATTACTATTTGAACTTATTACTACTACTTTTTTTTCTTATGGAATTACTAATCCCTACCACTATTTTTACTAATTTCTACTACTACTATTTTTACCAATGCTATAACTAATTACTACTAATTCTTGTTTACTAATTACTACTAAGTTTTTTACTAATTACGACTGCTACTTTTACTAATTCTACTATTATTTTTACTAATGTTAGTAATAATTTTATTACTATTTGTAATAATTACCACTACAATTTTTTCTTATGGAATTACTAATCCCTTTACTAATTTCTACTCCTATTTTTACTAAGTCTGCTACTATTTTACTAATGCCACTACTAATTACTATTACTATATGAACTTATTACTACTATTTTTATCTCTTATGGAATTACTAATCCCTACTACTATTTTTACTAATTTCTACTACTACTATTTTTACTAATGCTATAACTAATTACTACTAATTTTTTTACTAATTACTACTAAGTTACTTACTAATTACGACTGCTACTTTTACTAATTCTACTACTATTTTTACTAAAGTTACTAATAATTATTATTACTATTTGTAATAATTACCACTACAATTTTTTTTTATGGAATTACTAATCCCTTTACTAATTTCTACTCCTACTTTTACTAAGTCTGCTACTATTTTACTAATGCAACTACTAATTACTATTACAATTTGAACTTATTGCTACTATTTTTTTCTCTTATGGAATAACTAATCCCTACTACTATTTTTATTAATTTCTACTACTACTATTTTTACTAATGCTATAACTAATTACTACTAATTTTTTTACTAATTACTACTAAGTTATTTACTAATTACGACTGCTACTTTTACTAATTCTACTACTATTTTTACTAAAGTTACTAATAATTATTATTACTATTTGTAATAATTACCACTACAATTTTTTTTTATGGAATTACTAATCCCTTTACTAATTTCTACTCCTATTTTTGCTAAGTCTGCTACTATTTTACTAATACTATTACTTATTACTACTAATATTTTTACAAATTTCGACTACTACTTTCACTAATTTCTAGCATTATTTTTACTAATTATACTGTTAATTACTACCAATATTGTGACTAATTTCTACTACAATTTTTACTAATGCTTCTACTAATTACTACTACTATTTTTACTACTTTCTGCTACTATGTTTATTAACGGTACTACTATTTTTACTAAATTTTGCTACTAGTTTTACTAATGCTACTACTAGTTGCTAGGTACTACTAATTACTAATTACTACTATTTTTGCATATGGTACTACTGATTACTTTTACTATTCTTACTAATGCTACTACCAAGTTCTACTACAATTTTCTTTTTACCATAATTAATAAGTTATTTTGGTTTGCAAGTAAAATTCTGGGTTGCCCGTTTTTTTTCATACAAAAACAATTTCGTTATATAGAGAAGTGGTCGGAAGAGCGTCCGTCGTAAAAAAATTTCGAAATTCAACACTAACTTGAAACCTCCACTTTATTATATTAAAATTGAATAAGCTATAAAATTGCGTATCTAATTTTTGCTCTAAAAATTCTGAAAAAAAATTCACAAATACCTTTCATTCTATTCAGAACTCAAATAAAAAAAACACATCCCCAGTACCCTATTTACTTGCACTGCCCATCTCTTTTTTTACAACAGCCGTAAAAATATTTCATGCACATAGTGCTATCGATATTTTGTTATAGTCACTTAATGGCAATATAGCCATTAGAAGCTATTGTATTTTTTGTGCGAAAAATTCAAATACACGCACCCACTTCGTTTGCTGCTTTTTACTGCATGCATTTATTTCAATATTTTTCATAAGTGTTTTTCCTTTTGTTGCTCCAAACAAGTTTTAGTGCAAGCCATTTTGTAGTCTTCTATCACTTTTTCTAGTTTAGTATTATGTTAGAAGAGCGACGGAAGTGTAGTATTTTCTCTACTTTCTTTGTTTGCTTTTAGTGGGGCTGGCTTTTACTAAGGTATTTCCTGTTAAAATATTTTTTATAGAAGTATCCAGAACTTTTTAAGTGAAAGGAAATTTGGTGTGAGTTTGGTGGGTTTTATCTTTTTAATCTACATATATTAAAAATGTGAGAATTTTCTATGTTCTGATATTTGCTATATATAAGTAGTGTAGGTTTGTGCTTCCGAGACAACAAGGTAAGGTTGATAGCAAGATTTTTTTCCCAAGCTTAAAATTTTGATATGTTTTAAGATAATCTTCGGGCAAGACATGCACCCTCTCAGTCTTCGGGCGCGAAGTAATCTGATAAATTCTCGAAAGTTAAATTCAGTATACGGCTATCGAGAACCGCTTCAAAGTCGACAACCATGAAATGCGAATCTGCACTGCATTTACGAAGTCTGTGCATGGATGCGAACCGAAAGTTGTTTAGGAAAGCCTAATTTCGAAAGCAATTCTGTGGAGTGTCGCCACCTTTTAAAAAGATATATTTTATTATATTAATACGATCAAAAAGGTAAATAAAATAGAATGAATAAGTTAAATGAATTATTACCGGATGCGTGCAAACCGAAAGGAGTTTAGCAAAACTTAATTTCGAAAATAATTTCGAAGAGTGTTGCCACCTGTTTAAAAAAATTTAATTCAATTGTAATGACGCTTTATTCAAGCTTAAAGCTAAGGAAAACGTTAAAATATTGGTATAATTAGACAGAGGTTTATTCGAAAGTATTTTTAAAGAGAGTTGCCATCTGTGCAAAATTGTTAATTCTTATGAGAGAATAAATACACTAAAATCCTACTATATCGGTATCAAACGAATATGTTGTAAGAAAGATTTATTTTGAAAATAATTTCGAGGAGAGTTGCCACCTGTTTGCAAAAAAGTTTGATATTAAAATTCCTCATTCCTACTTTATCGTTATCAAACGAAAAAGTTGTAAGAAAGATTTATTTTGAAAATATTTTCAAGGAGAGCTGCCACCTGTGTGAAAAAAAGTTTAATATTAAATTTCTTAAATTCCTACAATATCGGTTTCAAACGAAAAAGTTTTGTGAAAGATTAATTTTGAATACAGTTAACAGTTACAGTTTGAAAAAAGTTTAATACTAAAATTCCTAAATTCCTAATATCGCTAACAATCGAAAAAATTTTAAGAAAGATTAAAAATAATTTCGAGGAGAGTTGCCACCTCTTTGAAAAAAAGTTTAATATGAAAATTCCTAAATTCCTACTATATCGCTTACAAACGAAAAAAATTGAAGAAAGATTAATTTTGAATATAATTTCGAGGAGAGTTGCCACCTGTTGGAAAAAAAGTTTAATATTAAAATTCTTATATACCCACTATATCGGTTTTGAACGAGAAAATTTTAAGAAAGATTATTTTGAAAATAATTTCGAGGAGAGTTGCCACCTGTTTAAGAAAAAGTTTAATATTAACATAATATTGGAAGAGAGGGTGTTAATGAAAGGGTTTGAAAAGCTTTATTTAAAAAGCAATGCATATGTGTTTGCCAACGGTTAAAATGGTTAATATAAATTAATGATAAAATAGAATATTAATAAAATTTGTGTAAAAAAATGGTAACTATGTATTTAACTATGTAAATCGAAACATCTGACTTAAAATAGTTATGTATGCATTGAACTACTACACGTATTTATACCCAACACAATTTGTAATTTATGCAGAAATGTTGAAAACGATTTTCATTTTATTATTAAATAAATCCCATTTCTACAAATCTCTATTCGAACTTTCCCCACAATAGCGTTAATTGCACTGAGCTTATCATATCAGTTTTTGGGCGATTATTTTGTCGCTAATTTTCAATTCAGCCACACATGTTGCTCTTTATAATATTTCAGCGTTAATTGCGGGTCGCAAGCAAAAAAAACAAACAAATAGTAGCCGTGATTTATATATTTGCCATATATTGTTGCTATTTTAGGAGCGAACTAAAAAAAAATTTAAACTCAACCATAATATATTTTGTTGCAAATATGTGGCATGCAGCTTAATTTGTTTGTTGTTCGGTGGTTTAAAGCTGACAGCTGCAGTGATTTTGTGCGCCCAAAAGTATGCTAATTAAATTGTATGTATTTTAAATGTCTATAGTGTTGGAAAAACGAAGTTTTTTGCAATTTTCTATTACAAAAAAAAGGAAGTAAGAAAAATATCACACTACCAGTTGCAAAACGTACTACATCATTGCTATTTATTGTTGGTGGTTATAAACATATAATTTATGGTGCTATAAATTTTGAGTGCAGTGTTTAGGCGAAGCTTTGTTTTTGCTGTTTTTGAACTCAATGCTGTGCAAGGTACTGTTGCTAATTTATTATATTTATTATACCGATTACTACTCCTATCCACACTAATTTTAACTATGCAGAATTTTCTTCTCTTAAAACACCTAAAAATATGCAACGTCTACGGAATATTATTGACAATAGTTTTCTGAAATAGGCTGTGTTAAATTGGTCGTAAAGATTCAAAAGAAAAACTCGCCAACCTTAAAACTTAGAATACCATCGTCTTTTTTTGTTCTTCTTCGAAACCAAAATTTACTAGAAATGACGGAAAATCGCTCCTATACATATACGTCAAAAATACAACCTTCTTTCATCCTCTAAATATGCTACAACTGATGACCGTTGTGTGGAGGTAGAACCATTCCATTTGCAAGCCTGAATAAAATGAATTTAAGGACAAAAAAGTAAATAAATTATTGATTAAATTATTATAATTTAAAAGACTTTCAATTGCAGTTTTAATTTACATGCAAATTCATCAAAATCAGTTAAATTTATTTATTTTTTATTTTTTAATAAAATTTAAATATATTTTATATTGTTCTCACAAAATATCAAAATCAATTTAATTTATTATTTGTTTTAAATATAAAAATATATAAATATTGTTGCCACCAAAAATCAAAGTGGATTAAATTTTTTAAAATATTTTGTAAATTGCGAAATTCTTAAAGCGAATTTCACTAACACAATTTTTTTTGTCACAAAGTATCAAAATCTGTTGAATACATACTTTTAAATAATTTTTATATTTTTGTAATTAATTCCGCTAATACAAACAGTTATTGTTCCCATAAAAGCCATACTAAAATAAAATTTTGTAAACCACTTGTTTGGATATTAAATTTTGTTTTAATGTTTTTTTTTAAAGTGTTTTTAAAATTTAAATTTTCATGTACTCAATTCCGCTAACTCAAAAAATTGTTGCTCTCATAAAATACCGTAAGAGAGTTAAATTGTTTTGTTTCAATTATTGGTCCCACAAATCAATTCAAGTTTTCAAAATATACATATTCTTAATATACATATATCGCACACAATTGTACATATCTTAAATTAAAATTTTCTTGAAGGCAAATTCACTACCACAAATTATTGTTGCCAGAAAATGTCAATGCCGGCTGATTTTTATTTTTATTTTTATTAATATATCCTTAATTTAAATTTTCTCGAAATATTTTGGATATATTTTTAAAATACATATCTTAAATTTTAAATTTCTGAAAGCTAAATTTACTAACACAAACGATTATTGTCTCCATAAATCAATGCAATTTTTCAAAAATATATTTACTAATTCTTAAATTTGAATTTGCTTGAGATGAATTTCACTAGCACAAACTATTATTTTTCACACAATATATCATAATCAATTACAACCGTTTTGAAATTTTGGAATAGTTTTCTGGAAGAAAATCTAACTAACAAAAGCAATTATTGTTCCCTCAAATCAATACATTTTGTTTTTAATATTTTTAATATCTCTTAAATTAAAGTTTTCTTAAGCTTAAATTTTTTTTTCAAGTGAAATTTACTAACACTAATTTTACTAAAATAATTTGCATATATCTAAAATTAAAAAATTACTTGAACGAAATTTCGCAACAAAATCCATTTAATTTATTTTAAAATTTTTTAATAATTTTTGACTGTGAATTTCACTAAGGCAAACAATAATTTTTCCCACGAAATATCAAAATCAGTTAAATTTTTTTCAATATTTTTGTTATAATTCTTAAATTTAAATTTTATTGAAGTGAATTTGACAAAAAAAATTTTCAGAGTCACTGAAATGTACCCAACTTTTTTTGTATTAATTATAACTAAAAATATGGGCTCTACATACACACTGCTAACTTTTTCAATAAAAGTAAAATAGAACCAAAACGAAATGCTTTAAGTGAGTTGAAATTAATTAGAAAGTTTTTTAACACCTTTTTGTTCAACAAAAACTATTTTACGAATTTTAAAAACATAATTGCCAATTGCTTATTCGAACTCTTTTTTTATAGTCACTATTGTTTTAGAGCTACTTTAAAAATATGTTAAACATACTAGAGTGTTACTAAAAATCGTGGAAAATATCACTATAATAGTTTGCTAGTTTACAAAATGTATTATTAGTTGCGGAAGAATGATTCAGTAATTCAGAATTAAAAGAAAAAAATATGAATAGGAATACGCCTGTTTTGGGTAGAGAGATTAAGATCCGGGTAGAGTGTGGAAAGAAATCTGCTGAGCAGCTGTGGTGATCTCCGAAATAGCAGCTCTAACTTCTACCGCTCTAATTGTTGTTGCCTGTTTCCAATAATTTACTAATAAAACTGGCCTTGAGCTGAAAGATTACTATTGATACAAAAATAAAAAATGTTGATTCATTCAATGCTCGCGAAGAGAGAATAATTTAGATTGAGGTAGAAGATGTCAGCAAATCAGCCAGCAGGTTGTTTCGATTTCGAAGCGATGTTTGGCTTTTATTTCTTATACACTTTGGAATATTCTGACAGGTCATCAAACTCCCAAGGTTCACGCTATTACGCCAACTAAATTATTCATTTAATTTAAAAAAAATCTCTTTCTTCAGGTCTTTACAATTTCAATCGAATTTCTGTTTTTTTCTCGCTTGAACTAAATGCGAGGTTATAGATTTTTTTCACAAGTAGCAAGGAATCAAAGAAGCAAGTATTTTCTTTTCAACGAATTTTTAACACCAGTTGGAAATAATTTTCTTTAGTTTTTTTTTTTAAGCAGCACTTCCGCGTATTTGACAGCAATGAATGCTTTGCTCTAACATAAAGTAAAGTATTTGTACTTCACTTTTACACACTTGCACTTCATAATGCTACGGCAGCTATGTAAAACTGTTTGCTTTAAAAAATTTATAAATAAACTGTAAACATATCTATATAGATATGTACGTATGTTTGTATAGCGGCAGTGGTAACGTAAGTAAATATTTCTGTGGACGGTGAAGTATTCCGTTACACTCCTATTACACCTTTCAGAGTTTTGAGTGTAAATAATCATAGACGCAACGCACTGACTGACTGACTGACTGACTACCTGCCACCTGCCCACTTGACTCAACGTGTAGGCGAGCATTAAAAGCAACAACAAAATCAACGACACCAACTTAAAATAGCGCTACGAGTACTAACAACAAAAAATGTTGTTGTTGTTGTTGACGTCGATGCTGTAATGGCACTCGAAATTAAAAGTGGAAATATAATATATGAATGCGAAAAAATTACAGCAAATATAGTATGACTGAAGTTACTTACTTACTTTGTGCATATATGGACATACAAATGTATATGTTTGTATTTATGAATTGTGAGTGTGTGCGTTTGACACTACTACCCTGTGGAAAATGGGAGAGTTGCCGTATACTAAAAAAAGTTATAGTCATTTAAATAAATAACTTAAATCACGTATTGCTATATGACAACTAGATAGATCTGGATACGATTTGGCACACATTATATATAGTCCGTTATATGGGTAATAATTGAACTGCTTTTTTTAACGAGAGTTGCCACCTATCTCAAAAGTTAAATTCATTTGAAATTAAATATTGCAATATGGGTATCAAATGAAAGGGGATTAATACAGCTTAATTTCACAGGTGTTTACAAAGAAGGTTGCCACCTATTTAAATGCAAATTACGTTAAAAAATAAATCCTTCGATAGCAGCGCCAAAATAAAATTTTAAGAAAGCTTAATTTCAAAAATATTTTTTTAAGAGGGTTGCCATCTATTTACAAAATTTATTAAAGTTATAAGCTAAATTAAATATTAACATATGGGTCTCAAACGAAGGAGGATTGAGGAAACTTCATATTGAAAATAAATTTGGAATTTAGAGGAGTTGCCACTTACTTACAAGAGTAAACTAAATGAAATTATAAAGTTAAAGGAAGTGTCGTGACATGACATATAAAGCAATTAGTCATATAAAAAACTAATCATGAAAATATGTTTGAAGAGTGTTGCCATCTGTTTATAAATATTAATTTAATTCACTTCCTAAGCTTAGTGAAATACAATTGTTTTGTTGTGAAATTAATACGTTTTCCCCACAATATTTATGAAGAGGGTTGCCAGCTGTGAAAGAACGTTGATTCAATTTAATTGGCAAATTAACCGAATTTTTACTACACTGATATCAAACGAAAAAGGTTTAAGGAATCTTTAGTCAAGAAAAATATTTTTAGAGGGTTGCCACCTGTTTCAATTTTTAAAATTTAACTAAATTTATAAGATAAACGAAGCAGCCCTATGCTGGTTTGAACTGATTGAGGTTTAGGAAAACTTTGTCTCGAAAAAATGTTGAGTGGTTGCCAGCTGTTCGAAAATTGTATGCATTTTATTATTAACGTAGGCGAAAACAGTTAATACAATTAAATTGTTATTAACAAATATGCATGCATTTATCAATTTATATTGGCTACAAAACTGCATGCTCAATAAGTTTATTAAAATTCTGATTGCAACTGTTTGAAATCCTATGAAATTTTTTTTTAACAATTACAATACATTTTTACAAAGTGTGAAACTTCGATTTTTAGGGGTGAAAGAAAAAACTTTCATGAAAAACATTGTGTGTGGAGTTTTTTGAAATATAAAATAACTCTCAAGAGTTGAGTGCTGTTTTTGAGCAAAAACAAAATATAATTAGAAAAAGTAATGATTATTTTTGATGAAAAAAATATAGCTCAATAAATTATTTTGTTTTTTGACCAAAAAAATTAAGCTAATAAAATTATGATTATTTGATTTGATATTTCAGAGCGAAAAATAACATTAAAAAAAAACGAGTTTTATTTGTAAGCAAAATAATAATTAAAATCTCTGAGTGAATTGAGTAAAACTGACAAAGATATATTGAAACGAATCCGGCTGGTTTTTTATGTATGTATTTGTTTTATGCAAGAACTCATTAGTTACATATTCATTTAATGAAAATTAAAGCTGAATAACATTTGACCATTCACTTCTCATACAAAATTTTTCTCACCAACAGGTATATGACAAATATTTTGGCAAACGAAATGTAATAATGACGGCGTTAAAAACAAGGTAACTTTCAAAAAATTTAAGCATTCGAACAATGAATTATTTCGTAAGTTATTTGACCCAGTTTATTATTTAAATTATTTTATTATATTTAAATTTCACAAAATACGTTCAAAAGAAATTAATACATTATCTAAAGGCATATCTTTTCTTATAAAAAGGGGTAATGCATAGGGCAATGCATCAAGCGACAACTTACTTTCCACTGTGTTAAGATTCATTCACGATTAACTTTTCTCACCGGCTAGTAGCAAAAGCAAAATATGTAGGTAACTACAACTTCATTAAGCTGATTTTATATGCAACACACTCAAAATATAAGCGACGCCAACGAAGCTAAGTGTAGCAAAAAATGTAGGAGGAAAAAATTATTTCGTCGCATCTGCGAAAGATGCAACTAAAATAAGATTTAAATAATTTGACATAAATACAAAGTTTGCATACATATTTAATATTTTGTTAATGAACGAAAGAAAGTGCCACAAAAATGTATAGGTACATAAGTACATTAGGGTGTAGCACTATACATACAAAAAAATATTTTCACTACTTTTCCATCGAAATTATAGAATTTATTATATTTGAAAACTTCCAACAAAAGCTTACTGAAAAATCTTAAGATTTAAGTGAGTTGTATGGGTTTGAAAGTATCTGCTAAATTTGAGTTTTTTAAACTAAATTATCGTTATCTTTATATATTTAAAAACAATCAATATTTTAAGCTTAAAAGGTACGTATTAAAAAATTAATTTTTTTTTTTATATTAAGATGTGTTGGTATTTGCGAAAAAAATGGGACGATAATAGCTTTAATGGCAAAGAAAGAAAGAAATAAAATTTATAACAATACTCTATATGCAGAGACCCAGAATAATAATTACTTGTTTATTGAGTTTTTAAAAAGTTATCAAAGTATTTTATGATTTTGATTTGATTTGAAAATTACTTCGGTATCATAGAATTTGTCTAAGTCAATCGATAAATATTATTTTTGAACTGAAATTGCTTCGCAATCCCTGCGATATCCCTCGTACTCGTTATCGTTACCGATATTTTTTATCGCTCTTGGGGCCATTACTTGTTTCGCAATTGTTGTTTTTATCTTTATCGATATCGTTGTCGTTTAGATAATGTTACCGGTGTCGTTATTGACATCAATGTTTATTTTAATATCGCTATAAATATTGCTACATAAAAAGTTATTGTTATCGATTTTTATAAATATCGATATTGTGATTGTTAGAATTAGGTGGGCACCAAGTTTATATTCGCTAACTTTTCTTATATCAACTACGTTCACTCTGTATTATTCAGAAGCAAGTATTCTATCGATCTTTATATTGAGTTGTCGTTATTTATATGCCTATCTCCGTTTTTTATATATATTTTTATATAGTTATTCTTATCGATATCGACAAATATCGATATTTTCATTGTTATCATTATCGTTAGAGTTATCGATATAAATATACTATACTATAATAATTGCGTTCACTTTGTGTAACTCACAAGCAGTTATTCATATCGCTCTAATTTTCGAGTTGTGTCTGTTTTGTATTTACTGCGCGTAAAGCCCTGGGTCACGGCGTATGAGTAATATCTAATTAGTGTCAGCAAGTAAGTGATCCTTGAAGTCCTGTTGCGAATGTGCCTTACAATGCTTTGCTTCTCTAAATAATTATGGAAAATTGGAGTGGCCGAGAGGCGTTGAAAGGCGTAAATGTGTTGCAATGTATGTGTGCTATTAAATGCCATTCGTACTTTTCCTTTATATAGTAGTTCAAAAATGTATGCACATAAATGTGGATACAGAAAAATATAATATTTGAATGAGAACATGGCGAAAATGAAAAAAATAAATTCGCTTAGGGGATGATTATTAAATGAATAATAAAGAAACAAGTGTCAATTTCTTCTGGTTAAACTGAATTGAAAGTATACTTGTGTTTGGATAGTCACAGTTACACCAACACCAAACCATAAGTTTTCCTGAAAGTTTCAATAGCACTGAATGAATCCCTTTTTGCGAAATGAATTAGCTTCTTACGCTCTTTTTGCCCCTAGTGCAATTCATTTTTGATTTGAAGTGGAATTTGAGAAAATCTGCCGACTCATCCCTTAACTTCTGACGCTCAATATCTAACCAAGGAACAGCAGTGCAGATGAAGCGTTTACGAGTCGAGCAGGATCTATGCAGTCTACTACTAAGGGTTGCCGATAAATGGCTTGAGTGAATTGTATCTTTGGTAGCCTGGTAGACAAAAAGCGGCAACTCCTTCCTAAATCACAAACGTAAAAAATAAATGTTGGAAAATAACACTTATTGGAATGGAATATTTCTCGTTCACTGACGACATTATCTCTTATTGGTAACAGAACAAATATTTCTCCTATATAACAGTTATAAAGAAACGTAAAAATAATAATTTTTCGAAAATAACTTTTTTTGACAATGCATAACAGTTATAGGGCAGTGTAAAATACATATAAGTGTTGGGAAATGACATTTATTGGCAATGAAAACAAAAGTTCAGTTATCGTGCAGCGTACACAATAAACATAACAGTTATTGGACAACGCAAAAAGTAAACTTTGGGAAATAACTTAATTTGACAATGGGAAAAATAGTTCCCTTTCAAAAAATTTATTGAACAACATAAATAATAAACTTTGGAAATTATCTCTTATTGGCAAATGAAAAAAAACACTGTCTCCTGCACAGCAATTAATGGGTATTGAAAAAATATTTCTTCTCCATAACAACTTTGGGATGGCGCAAAAAATTAATGCTCATAACAATTATCAGGGAATTTATGTGTTCTGCATTTATCGGCCAATATAAGAAAGAAATACTTGAAAATAACTTCTAATGACACTAACAGTTCATAGCAGTTATCGGGCAAACGTAAAAAATAAATGTCGGAAAATAACCCTTATTGGCAACGGAAAAAATATTTTTCCTGCATAACAAATATCGGGCAACATAAAAAATAAATGCTAACAAATATCTCTTATTGGCCACTAAAAAATATGTATTCTTTAAAACAGTTATCGGGCATCATAAAAAATAAACGTTGGGAAATAACTCTTATTGTGAAGGATAAAAAATATTTCTCCTTTATAACAGTTATCAAGCAATCTAAATATAAATGTTGGTATATAACTGTTATCGGTGACAGAAAAAATATATCTCATCTTATAAATGTTATGAAACAACTGTTAATATTTAAATTTCAGAATACGCGCAACATTTTCAATTTTCAAATTCAAGATAACAGTTATTTTTGGTCCTTGTTAGGAAGTTTGGCAATAGTATTGGTATATCGGCGATTTTCATTCATACTAACAGCAAATATTATTATATAGCAAACGCGTGCAATACTGTGAAATTAAAAATAGGTACCCTTTTCTCTAGATCTTTATTTAAGTATTGTACATCAAACACGGTACTTCTTTTTTCATTCATGTGGGAGCGCTCATTCTATGTGTAAGTTCCGCGAACCAGCTTTTGACAAATATCACTAAAGCTTAGTACTTAGAAAAATGTATGTAAGTAAATACTTACACATTCAAGTACAAATATTATACATGCATACAACTGACGAACCTAAGAACCTAGTAGGAAGCACAAAGCGTACGTATTATTTTGACAGCAGCAGGATGTCAGTTGTCAGTTCTGGCACACCTCAGTGCTCCGAGCCCATCACAACTGTGGTGGAAGCTGCAGCTACACCAATTACTTCATTTTTTCGAACATACATATATACAATACAAACAGACAACATGAAATGCTACTCCGACAACAACAACAACAACAATAACTGTACGAGTACACAATACAGAAATGAACATCAAATTTACATTAGTGTGCGTGCTTTTGATTTGAGTTAAGAGTTGGAGGACATAATAGGTACCTACATACATACATACATGGGTAGCGAGCGAGCGAGCGAGTGTTGGCGAGATGAGCAGGTTTGACAAGGAGCTCATTTCCTCAAATGTAAACTCACATATACATATGTACTATATACATACTTCATACATTCACCTAGCTACAATTGACATTTTTCTTAACCATTATTTGCATTTCATTTCATTTGATTTCAATTTTTTTTTTGTAGTAGATTTTTTTTTTATTTAACGTTGTATGCAGGCTACTTTTTGACTTCCTGTATTTTGCCTTCATGCTGCTAACTTGCACTTAAAATGTACGTAATGCAAATGAAAGCGACGCAAAGAAGTAGCAGGTAATTAGGTTGGCAAGGATACATAAATTCCATGTCTGTGAATGTTGAGATTCAGTAGCAGCTACTACATATTTAAAATGAATAGATGATAGAAAAAAAAAACATTAACCTTGCAGACGAATACGATTTGGCAGTGGGAGGGAGAGAGAGAGAGAGAGGTAGGGTAATGAAGGCAGCTTGAAATAGAGCTAAGCATTAAAATAAATATAATAATAATGTAGTCGCATATCCATACAACTTTAACAACTGCACTTTGAATGTCCACTTTATTTTGCACGATGATAAAAATAGATAAGAAACACGGAGGACACGGAGGACTTTGTGTACCAAGCGCAAGTTTCTTGTTTTGTTTTTTTTTTTTAACAAAAGAGAGTCAATGTAAATTAGTGAATGCAATTAAAAGAGGAAAGCAGAATTAAAAGAGGAGGTGTAGGCAATGCGAGTATCGAGTTTTGTACAGTAGCTCAAAAAAAATATTTTAAAGAAAGGAAAGCTTCTTCAAAAATGGGCTATGGTTATTCCTTAGTGTGATATTATTCCCCAAGCCAAAATTGTGCCATTTTCTATGTTAATTTTATTTGCCGAAAAATGTTTTTATATAAAATTAAATATTTAAATTTTATTTAGATTTCTAAATAATTATTAATAAAATTATCTCAATTTTTTTATAATTAAATAATTTTATAAAATTATCTCAATTTTTTTATAATTAAATAATTTAATAAAATTTATAAATAAAATTTTTTTTATAGTGATAAAAGTTTAATAATATAAAATTTATTCCATCTTTTTTAAAAAAATATATTAAAATAAAAATTTAAAATATAGTTGAAAATTATTTATTACATTTAACTAAATTAAAATAATAGGGGATTTTATATTTAGTATTTAATAAAGTAAGAAAAAATATATTAATTAATATTTATTTTTGTTAATTTATAAATAATTTTATTTATAATTATTTAATTATTTCAGAATTGTAGTATACATTAACTTTATTTTTAGTAAATTTGTTTTATATTTATTTTATCTAAGATGTTAATTTTAAAGTTATGCGACTATAATTAGTATTCTAAGATCTTTTTTTTTTTCTTAATATTAACTTAGTCTGTAAGAATTTGTAAATTCAAAGACTTAATTATTAAAAATTATTAAATTATTATTATTAAAATTATTAAATAAATTATTTAACTTATTTTTATAATTATTAATTAATATTTTTAAAATTTTCATTAAGAAAATTGAAAAAAATTTTTTATGAGGAGGAAAATTCCTCCTTCCTTTTATAAAGTTATTGTATTTATAATTATTTATTTTTTATTAATACTATAAAAATTTGATAACATAATATATAATAAATAATTTATATTTTTTTAAATTTTAACTTCAATATAGTAAAGTTTTAGTTTTTATATAATTTTAAAAATCATATCAAGTTTATTCAAATGTAACGTGCCTACCAAATTTAGTAGATTTAATAAAGCGGTTTCGGTTATATATAGCACATGTTTGTTCTAAAGTAGGCGGCACCACTCGTATTTAAAAAAAAAAAAGACAAATTCTTATCAAATCAAATAATTTGTAAGAAACGTAAGCGAATTTGCTTCTTTAAGTCGTTAACATATCGAATTTTTCGCCTCTTCGAATTTTCTTTATACGCCAGGTAGGTGACACCACACCTCTTTCAAAGAATTTTGACTTTGACGTATTTTCTATTATAATCCAATTTCTGCCAATCAATTAAAAAGTATTATATAAATATCGTATTTTTGAGAGTTCTATCCGCTTTTGTTCATTTTCAGCTCTAATTTGCATTGGATTTTTTGAGGTCTTATTTTTCGAGTTTTCTTGTGGATTAAAGGAAAGACTGGGATTAAACGAAATCTATTTTCATTCTGAAAATTTTGGCAAATATATGTCTATGAGAATGTCCACTACGATGCCGTTGGACCGTTAAAAACAATCGTTATGTTAAAAAAGTTGTTATAATTTTGTATAGAAATGCCAACGGATATAAAATTCTATTTGCTTAGCATTCGCTAAGTTTTGTGCAATCATAAGCGATATCTGTATTTATCGATAACGCTATTATCACCTTTTTATCATTATTATCATTACGGTCATCGTTATCGATATCTTCAACAATACTGTTAACGATATTTGTATCGTTATTTTGATTATTATGCTTGCAGTTATTACTTTATGGGTTGTTATCAATAATTTTATAGTTCAGGATATTGCCATCGTAACCAGTGAATCCATCTTTGTTATTATCATTATAAAAATAACTATCATATTCAAGTCATAATTTTTATCGTTATCGTGTTACAATTTTTAAGCAAACGAACGGAGCCCTTTAATTTTAGTTTAAATCTGCAACCTTATATTTATTAGTATCATTATGAATACGATTATCGATATATTATCGTTACTTCTATTATCGATTTACATTGTTATCGATATGTAAGTTATCGGAAATCGATATAGTTCTCAATTTCATTAGAATTGCCATTATTTGTATACTTACCTGATATGTTTTCTTTATCGATATCATTACCGATATAACTATAGTTAGTGTTCTCGTTGTTCGTTATGCTAGTAGTAATCGGCAACGTTATTGCGAATGTATTTGTAATCGATATCGATTGCGATATTGTTGTTGAAAAACAACTATCAATATCATTATCGTTATTATTTCATATACCTGTGTATAATGTAAACGGATGGCAACCCCCTTCAAAATTTTGTAATGAATCTTGTCCTCGCCGAGACAAACCATAATATTTCAAATAACTTGTGTATATTCTAAATAAGTCTAATTTTTCAAACAGGTGGCAACCCTCAGCGAAATATAGTTATGAATCGTCTTCTCACCAAGCCAAATCGTTTGATACACATATTTAAATATTTCATGAAAATTGTGTATGATGTAATTTAGTTCGACTTTGCAAACAGGCGACAACTCTCACCAAATAAAACTATGCCTTAAACTAATAACTATCCAAAATCTCTGGTAATTGCGTGCTGTGCATAAATAATTAAAAGGCTACAAACAAACAGATTTTCGCTATTATAAAATTGATAAAATTAAAATTCCAGATTGCTGTTAAAAAATCACCCCTTTTATTTATGTACTTATATAGATTATATTTTTTGCTCTCGAAAATTTGGGTATACTATTTGTTTGAAGAAATCCACATTATTTTCATATACCCTTTCATGCACGCAAATTTGTATACACAGCCATAATTGACTGTCTCATTCATTTTATTCAGCTACTGCTAAGTGGCATTATTTGGCCATCAATCTGCTCATTTAGCTCATTTTTAACAGACATATTAATGAATGTGAAATAAAATTGTATATCCACAACACATACACACATACTTACGTATAATACTGTATGTATATATTTTACGTACATACATTTCAATCATCAAATTAAATTAACTTCCTTCTACATACTTTTCATTTTAGAGTTTCTCTCTCACCCTCAGTTTTATTTTTCATTCGCTATGCTTATTTCAATTTCTGCACTTCCTTACTTACCATATTTATATTCATTTCATATTGCCGTTATTTTATTTTCGTACCTTTAAATGAAAAGATAAAAATAGCGAGTTATCTTTGCCGCTTCCCTGCACTGATCAAATGGAGAATTATTTACGTACATACGTACAAAGTTAAATATTTATTTGTGAAAGTACTTATATACTGCCTTATTTATCCCTCTGATAAAATCGCTTGTTTTGCATATATCTCAATTTGGTGATTGGTTACAAAATGGTGGCGCGAGGATGCAGTGTCAATGCACAGATTCCTATTTCCACTGGGCCACTCAAGGTTTCGAAGCCATGTAAGTAAATAAAGCTCGTTTTTGAATCGTCAGTTCATTCTTAAATGCCGCCAGAGCGATGGTAGTCATTTCGGTGATCAGAATAATTTAGGCACCCCGATTGCTGTCGTTGCGTTCTATACCAGAAACAGCCTGTAACTTTGTTAGAAGTCTAATTCTGTTTATTAAGATTAATATTTATACCATGGCATGTAGGATCTTAGAACCATTGATGTTTTTCCTTAAGGCGAATTGATATACAGGGGATTCTCTCGAAGGGATTTCTCCAAGAAAGGTAGAGTGGTGTTTCCTTTAACAACCTATATACAAAACTGCTAGATTTCTCTGTCCAGAGGCGGTCAAGAAAGCTATAAAGCTTAAACAAATTACAGAACTTAGCATCTTATTCAACTTAGCTGATCAGCATTTGGGACGCTGTGATTCCAACTTATTGGCTTTCCATTTATCAGCAATCTTAAAAAAACTCTCTGTCTAAACTTATTTTTAATTGTTGTTAATTTCCCCAAACAGAGTTTAAGTGTAGCGATGGCTAAGGCACCAAAGTCCTCGGAAAAATATTGTGTGACCTCGACTGTGGTAATAAAGTAGGATACCCCAATGTCGTAAGTAGATGACTGCCTTTTTTCCCATCAGGCTAGAGATAGCCCAGGTGAGGACCTATTCTAACACAACAGCAAATCTCGCTCTCTTCAGAAGCATAGGTGGTTCTTACCTTTACTCGCTGAGTCTTAACTGAGCACTTTTGATTTTCTCTTTTACTGTACAGTGTTCGTGAGGCTTATTTCTATGAGGACCCACAACGCTGCGAGAAAACATTCTGAAAGCGTAAAGATTTACCTCACCGAATTCCGCAGAAAACTTAGCGTCCAAGTTTCATATTAGTTTTTCAAACCTCCGGCAACTGAGCTGACTTGAGATAAGTCAGCGGGGGGTGGAGGAAAATATGGATATAATTCTACTCGTAAACTTCCAAAGTTATCGTCTGCTTCCTCTGAAGCTCACCACAGAAATTGCACAGTTTTTCGTTTTCCAACTTGGGAATTTATATAACAAGGAGGAATGCGAATCTCGCAATGTCAGAACTAGAGTTTAGTTATGCAATTCTTGAACTGTTAAAAACGCGATACCATTTTTGTGAGCGGAACGATTTTAACTCAGGGAAAATGCTTTGATCTATTTGGTTAAACCTTAAAGTATTTTTACGTTCAAAGTGTGTGCGTTTTTAGAAAAAATGGGAAAGGGTCAAATATAATATCTGTGCAAAGTATCTAATTTAAGTGCGCATGGTAAAATTTCACGAGGAATAATTTAATAGAACATTTTAACCCATTATTAGCTGTCTCGCGAAAGTGTAATTTTAACCCAATTTTTTAAAGGCCTCAATGAAAAAAATTGAAGTTGTCGCTAGAGGGTTAAAATGTTCTAGAAAAGTATGCACAGGAATATTCACCACGGGTTCTCTCAGACAAAAGTTTTATATAAAACACCTAAAAGTAGTCCACAGATAATAAAAATGTAAATATGTTTCCATAAAATATGCAACAATAAAGATTTATTTTCTTGACATTTACTATGTGAATAAATAAAGTGGAGACCCTTCTACGTACATCGGCTCTCCCATCAGTCTATCCCTATCTAGGGCAGGGAATTCAGTGTTTGAGTTAACCAAAAGTATGGAGTTCCTCTGCCGGAAAAAATTCACCAATTTCACTTTTATAACGCGATCTTTCAGTGTAAAAAATGTGAGCGAAATATTTTTAAAACAATTATTTTTTAATGCAAAAATACCCCTAGAGTATCACTTACGTTTTTTTCGCCGCTGTGCCTCGATATCATTCACCGATTCGCTGCTGGGATTTGCAATAATATTATATAAAATGCGCATTAACTTACCGGTGAGATAAGCGAACGAAGATTTGCAAAAGCTGCTCATCATCGCAGCGACTTAACTTTACAACAGCAGTTAAATTTTAAGAAAATATGTACAATACACAGGTAAAAGGCAAAGCGAAATGCGTAATAAACAGAAAATAATAACAACAACAACAACAACAACAGCAATGACATTATAATGCTTTCATTAAAACATCTTCTCCAATTAAACAAATATATGTACATATTCAAATGTACATTGTGTTGTTGTTGGTGCGCTTGTGTGTTGTAAACCTCCCCTCCTCCCACTTAGCATTGCGTTCCTTTTAATGCTTATCATTTGCATTTGGCATTATAGTCCTTGGCTTCACATATTTATTCATTTATTTGTTTGGCTTGTATTCTACAAATACATACATACATATATGATTACATAAGTATGTGTATGTAAATTAATGTCTTACAAGTATAATTTCTCCTTTTGAATAACATCTACCGTCTTTTGTGGTTGAGTGCAGTTATACAAATCTTTACACTCATTGCTTACCTACAGCGTTTTCATTTAACTAAAGTTGTAGTTGTTGTTGTTAAAGGATAATGTTTTGCATAATTATTTATTATAATGAGTTGTGAAAATTTTAATGATTTGAATACACTTTGAGCCATGCAAAATTTCTCAAAAATGTTATACTAACCAAAAGCTCTATCTAGTATTTATTTAACTTCTCAGGGTCGTAGTTTGAGCTTGAAGAGATGGGAAGAGTCACTGCGCGAGGAGGCGGGCTTTGTAGCTAATGGTGGTCCACAACTAACTAAAGAAGTTTGAAGGAAAAGCAACCAAGCTCGCGGCATATGGGGACCACTTTGCGCCAGAATGGTAGCGGGAAGTACCTAGACACTATCAGTATTGTAATAGGTAACGCCCTAAAAGTAGAAATCGTTGGACACCTCGAGTGGGATTGAGGGTGGCCCGCTTCGCTTTTTTATCCAGCTTGGAAAAGGTAGAACTAACGTCGCGGTTGTTAAGTTAAGTTAATGAAGTCAGTCGATAGGGAGTCCCCTGTCGGAAATCTCTTTTGTTTTCTAACGGCTCAAAAAGAACCCTCCCAATTCTGATTGAGCTAGTGATGCTCTTGCTCAGCGTCATTTTACATTTTGGGTTACCAAATTCAGACATCGCGCCATATAGGCAACTTCCTCTCGATCTCTCGAAGGCTTATTTAAAGTTTACCAAGTGATGGTGTGCGTCGTTCTGCTTCTCACGGGTCTTTTTCAATATTTTGCGTATCGTAAATATCTAGTGGATGGTAGATTTACCACGTCTAAAGCCATGGTTGGCTTAAGTCTTTCACACATTACGCTTGGTAGAACCTTGTGTAAAATGTTAAGGAGGCTGATCCTGGTAAATGGCGCATATTGTGGGATCACTCTTCTTGTGAATTGGGCAGAGCGTACTTGAATTCAATTCATTTTTCCGACCATATTCTCTACTCTTGAATAACTCAGCTGGTAATCGGTAATCTATCAGCGCCAGCGGCTGACCTTAGAGAAGTTATTGTTATCCGAACTTCATCGAGGTCGGATGACGGCATTTAAATACCGTCATAAGCGATTTGGGGTTCGGAATCTACATCTTCTCCGGCGATGCTTTCGCTGTTATCATTTAGCAGAGTAGAGAAGTGGTCTCCCAAAAATTTAAGTGTGCTTTGGACATCAATCACCAAGTCGCCGGGGGATTTATCTTTCCGCACCTTTTGGTAAAACTCTCGGGGAATTTTCCAGTCAGCTAGCATTTCATGCTCTTCCCACTCACGTAATCGCATTTTTATATGCCTTTCTAGACTCTGCCCGGGTTGGAAATCGGAATCTCCGACTAGCCGGGCAAACACGCAGCCAGCGAACCAAAATGGGGCATGTAGACAGCTGCTGACTTTTCCCTTTTTATGATTTCTACTGCTTCGTCTGTTTTTGCCTTTTTCCAGTACTTTCGAAATAAAAACTGGCCTTGAACTCAAGTAGTATTGTTGATATTATTTTTATGAATTCAGTTATATTTGTGCAGAAATTACTCGTTTCTACAATAGACTGACCTTCTGTTGGTTTGTAATTAAGTGAAACCCATCGAAAAAAGCTTTCAAACTTAGAGGAGTTATTACAACCATCTACATTTTTTGTTTAACTACCAACCCGGTCTAATGTACGTGCACTTCACCCTTCAATATCACACACTAATAATTCGATTAAGGTAACTACCAAAGGTTTTTGCTTTGTTCGACCAACCATATAAAATTCTACCCACACTTATTGACTCTGTAGTTATACGAAATGGGTCAAGTCGAGCAAAGTGCACAATGCCAGCATTTTACAATATTCATATGTAGATATATACAAATGTGTTGGTAAATAAATAAGTCTCACTGATCAGATGGTGAATAAAGGAATCACACAACAATACATACATATATATAAATGGGTATATGTAATTTGTAAGCACAAAGGCTTGTTCTCCGTATTTTGAAATGCAACCAATGCTACAAAATGACCACTAAAAAGTGAGGAATACTCGCAGTAATCGTGGGAAAGCTGGTGATAGTAAATATTGAAATGAAATTTATATTTTGTGTGTGTTTTGTTTGTTAAAACGTGCTACTAGGAAGCCCACTATTAAATAGACAAATGGCATAAGCGTGGCAAATTCTTAAGGTTAGATGAAAATTTTGAAAAGAAATGCTACTACAGAAATCATAGAAAGTCGACAGATACGACGTTTGCATTTGCTAAGGATATTTGTAGGGTATTTAATGGGAATGCAATTCTTTGTATATGATTTTCTGTCGGCCCTTGGAAAACAGAGATGCAGTTCGCTGCGAAAAGGAGGGTACCGATTGGTTGCTTGTCCAATTTTTTTGGGCACTGAGCATACGCCGAACCGCGTGAAATAGTTCGGAAATCGGTT
This sequence comes from Anomoia purmunda, assembly GCA_951828415.1. Lineage (NCBI taxonomy): Eukaryota > Metazoa > Arthropoda > Insecta > Diptera > Tephritidae > Anomoia > Anomoia purmunda. The sequence continues at coordinate 13,798,194 of OX639994.1, forward strand.
GCCCAAAGGAGCATTTGGTAGGTCTTTCTTAAAGCTATATCTTGGACCGCTACGGTGGCATCGAGATCTTACTCTACCTAACTTTACTCTAACTGAATAAAATTAATAAATGATATGGTTGTCCGGCCAACATGCTTAGTTGAAATGTCCCACCTCGTTCTCAATGATGAGACGAATGTTGATGGCGAAATTAAACATATAATTTACTTAATGCTGAAAAGTGTTAGTTCAGCAACTTGTTCCTCTCATAATGCGATTGGAAATTTATTTTATTCCCAGAGCGCTTCGGAGTAGCTGTTTTCACGCATGGCTCGAAAATGGTCAGTGGTGTAGAGGAATCAATTCAGTAGACACGTCTATGTGCTCTCCAAAATCCATGAGTGTTTTTCAGCTGGTAGTCGTGGCCAGGTGGGAGGTTTACAAAGCTCTTCTGGCATCCATTGGTCTAGCGTTGCTTTTTTCAGGCAGCTATCCGAGCGCTCAGCTTCTAAATTCTGACATTGAAACTAGTGAAGCGTCTTGTTTAGGCCCGCACCGCAGCTTTCCTTACAACGAAACTTTCCGCCTGAAAAATTCTACAGTGATCAGAGAACTTTATTGGTTGCATCTTTTTCGCTTACCACACAAAATCCTTTCTCCTACTTGAAACACGGAGTTGGGTAGTCGTCCTCCTTCCAATTGCGTTACGTCCACAGGTTTTGTAGACAAACTCCAATATCACCGTCAACCAGTCTGCGAACTTAGCTCCACAGTGCTGCGCAACTAAGAGGATTGCCGAACCTCGGCAGAAAATAAAGACGGGCTGTTTTGGAGCACCGCCGGGGGTTGAGAAAGGAAGAGATACGTATTATTCCAAGAAAGAAAAGAGCGAAGTAATTGGGTCTTGATCCGTCCAACGCAGTGGACGTTACTGGGCACACCTATACATAATATGAGCTTTATATTGTATGGGTCAAACCATGCCCAATCGACCAATGGTTGGAATCGACTATTTTTGATTTGAATGAAGCTTGGTAAGCATTTTTCTATTATCATAATTAACTTTAATATTTGAAAAATCGAAAAAGTAGACAAACGAAATTTTTTCTTCACAAGTCATCCAAAATTCAAAACTTTACAATTTCGCAGATTTTTTTAGTTTTTTTTATTTAACATCTCAAAAATGATTATAGTTATAAAAATAGTTTCCAGTTCGTTTTAAGGGTGGTATTCGGGACTATAAAAATTATATATATTTATTTAAAAAAATTTCGAAAAACTACAGGTTTCAAAATTTCGAAAATCGACAAAGTAAAAATTTTTAATTTTTTTTTTCAAAAGTTATCAGCAATTAAAAATTTCCCATTTTCACGGATTTTTCAATTTTAGCTTTTGAGCATATTGAAAACTATTTTAGTATAAGATACTATAAATAATATATGTTAAAATAAATGTCGAAAAGGAAACATAACATGAAATTTACAAAAATTTAAAAATTTGGGCCATTATTCTGAAATTTTAACATGCTTTGAAATTTAGTTTCAATTTTAGTTTTTGAACATCAGCAAAATTATTATATTCTAACTTCGCTTTAAAGGTTATGTTCAATAGTGTAAAAAAAATATATTAAAAAAAAGAATATATTTAAAAAAATTATTTCGAAGAATAAAAAAGAAAATATATTTAAAATTTCCAAAATCGATAAAATTTTAGTCATATGTGTCTATATTCAATTTTTTGTTTGTCTTTATTAAAATTTGTTTTTTACACAATTCACTAATCCTAAAGTTTTCAATAAGAGCTCTGTTTTTTAGATATGCGTGCCTGTATTTTGAAATCAATGTTTTTTTTTAAGTCTAAATGAACTTATGTTGAGAATATAAGTGATTTCGTTCGCTTGTTTGATACTGGAATTAAAAAATTTCCAAAAAATGAAAAAAATACAGAATTTTAAAATCTTTCTATTCCTAATTTACTTGAAAATTTTATACAATTTTCGAAAAGTTTTTGTTTTTCAAATATATTTATGTACATATGAGTTTTGAAATTCTGAAAAATTTTTATTTTTTGCAAAATCTGAATATATAAAAAAACGATCAAAATTTATAGATTTTCCCATCAAATAGAGTGAAATAAAAACTTTATTTTTAATTTTTCCAGCACCCTTGAAAGTTTTATTGTTTCTCTGCTTTTAGGTAAACTCTTCAATCACCCAAACCAAAAAATTAGCTGCCACAAAGCGCCAGCAGCTGTTGCTCATTGTTTTTTGCAACCACGACGCACCTCCCTCACTTGACACTGCCCACAATCGCGCCACATACACCCACACACACACACACACACACACACATATATACACTCTTACACCACTCATAGCCACACACGCGCCACAACTCTTAACGATAATGACGCAGCAATTAATTTGCAATTAAATCGATGCATTTGCAATTGCAAAATCGAAATCGCCAACAACAAAAGCAAAACAAAAGAGCCAAAGCAAAAACAATAACAGCTTTACACTCTTACTCGTAAAACAATAATGCCTTTGTGCAACAAATACCCATTACCCATATCAGTTGGGCGGGCATTTGGCATTGGCATCGGCATCGGCAGCGCCACCACCCTTAGGGCGCGTAGCGAATATACAAATGTATTTAGGTGTGCGTGTGCTTGCAGCGTAAGCAAAATCGTAGTGTAGCCTTTGTATTGTGGCTAATTGTTTATTTGTTTGGGTGAGTTTGCTGCTGTGTGTGCGAGAGGGTAGCAAATGCAACAGCTGCGCACCGGACACACATACATACATATATTAATGCGTGCATGCACGTGTGTGTGTGTGTGTATATAAAAATTTGTGCAACGAAAAAGTTGATGATACAGTCGATTGAAATCCAAAAAAAGCAACAACAAAAACGACACAAAGCGGCTATGAAAAAAGTGTAATTCGCTCTGTTGTGCCGCTGCACATGCCACATGGCGTATACACAACCAAACAACATACATACATACAGTTGCAATTCAATGGCATAGCAAATTACTTATGTATGTATGCATGTATGTATGCATGTGTGAAGCGAATGCCGCGCTATTTGTGTGCGCTTGGTGGTTATTCAATTAAAAATTACTTTATTTGTAATTAAATTGTTGCTGGCTGACGGCAAGCGAAAACGTCACATACAAGTGCTGACAAGTGTTATAAATTTACATACATACATACATACATATATACATTAGTATGTGCACCAGTAGTTGGCATAAAGCGTAGAGATTCATCAGCAGTAAAGCGCTTAATTTTTTCCATATCTTGTTTTTTTCTTTTTAATTTTGCCAACACTTTTGTTGCTCTCCATTTAATGCAAATAACTTTTGCTTGTTTTTTGTTTCCATTGTTTATAAATATTTTAAGCATTCATTTGATTTCGCTTGAATGCTGAAAACTTTTTCCATAAATCAATGATTCTGAGTTTATTAGAGGCAAAAGCCATCCAGTTGTTTAATATTTTACCAAGTATTGTGCTGCCTAGTTTATTTCAATCGATGTTTAACCAACTTTCTGCCAAGCTTGATAGTTGAAAATTTAACTACAGCTCAATATTCGCGGGCTGAGCAACAATCAACAATTTGTTTTAAGTCTTGTTTGGCTTTAAAAAAGCTATAGACGAGTTTGAGTTCCATTTTTGCACCTGGTTGCTAATATGCTGATTTCGCTGTGCTTTTTATTTGTTAATAAAATTGATGCACCTACCTGGCAACAGATGGCGCTCTTTAAATTCAAAATTGCACCAGTGTTATCACAACCACTTCATCTTTTTAATTGGCGCTGTAACTGTCTAGACACCTTTGGCTGATTCCAATAAAATATGCTCATCGTTCTTTTGTCCAGCCAATCGGTGCCTAGCCAGCATAACGAATGAATATTAATTGCAGGACAATGTCTATGTCACGGTGAAGCTCTAACAGCTCATCCTTCTTTCGTCTGCTTAAATTACCTACGCAGAGACGTAAAGGTTCAAAAATCTTTCGTAGAATTTTTCTTTCGATTCCTCGTTGGACTCAAAGCTTACTTGCCCGTTAGCACCCCTGCTTCATTCCCAGCGAGCGGTAGCGCTTCCATACAGCTCACGTTCCGTCCCCAAGGTGGTTCTGTAGGCAGCATCTTTACTTTAGCGTAGCGGCGCGATATTGTTCATCGTACCAGTCGGACTTTCGGGGTCGCTGAGAGCCAATGTCTGCCTCAGTGGCGGTGCGAAGTAGGTGAGAAATGTGTTCCAAATATATTCGCGAGTTTCGGTTTTCTGGGAAGTGCTCTTAGTGAGCACCTTAAATGTCGGGCTTTCCATCAATATTCAGACGCACGTTATTTGCTGCATGTGTATCTTGGTTACGGCAAGATAAATGCTGGTTCCTCGGAGTGTCTTGTATTGTTATTTCGGGCTTTTCGAATTGGAGCCTTGTGCTGCTGACTACCAAATTTTGGGTATCGGCAAGATCGTTCCGTCTCAGTTCGTTAGTGGCGGTTTTTCTATTGAGACTGCATTTTTCGATAGTATGACCATAGATTCCTTCCTTATCCAACGGTAATGAAGTCATCAAACATGACTATAATATCGTAATGGCGATATATTGAACAATCTCGCTTTGATGCAAATCGTGAAGTGAACGACATGTTTGGCAACGTAGTCTCGTATTGCAAATCCAACATAGAACTGGCAGTCCCTCAGATGACAGCTGTACTACACATCGCAAGGTTCTATGATTTTCTTACCATTTTATTTCCTGTGGTTTCATACCCTTACTGCTAGGAAGCCAATAATTAGCCAAGCAGCGTCATCTTCTCTCAATAATAGTTCAGAAATTCTGGATGCATGCAAGCAAATGATACTTCTACTACCTGTGGTCGTCTTCAAAAATAGAAGTTATCATGCGAGGCTTGCTGAGAATATATATTGTATTTTGTAAGAGCACGTTTGTATAGCGAACCGATTGCTCTAAGTCAGACGCCCGTTATCGGTAAACGTAAACCTTAGTGTACTCTTAAACCAAATCGGTCGGAATAACTCACCAGATTTGCCATCTGACTTTAGTTCACCCCTTAATGGATGTTGGAAAGCTAACCAAACAGAGCAGGTAATATGAAACATCCCAGTGTATTCCTGCCTTGAAAAAAATTCACACAAAAATCATCTGCCGTTCGGGGATGACATAAAACAGTTTCTGCGACAACAACATAAAGGTCGCTTCAAATTATAGCAGAAAGTCGGCCAAACATCGAGCTTCATACATCTATGATGTAACCGTCGAATTATTATTAGTAAAAGTACGTAGCCATTATGGGTTTAAATTGCAATTAAGTTTGTAAATTAAAAATGTTTGAAATGAATTCGACTCTAACTGAATTTGACAAAGTTCATTAAAAATTCCTTTAAGCAAAATATTCTAAAAAGTTTAAATCGATGGGATTTCTGTAGTTATTGGCGTAAGCTATGTGTAGACAAGTATATATGTATATATAGTTTATTAGAAGCATGCAATCTTTTGCTGATATTAACAGAAATACCAAATAAATAAACTAACAAATCTAATTTTTGCTTAGTTAGCTTATCGGAAATTTGAGTACAAACTCAAAACTTTAAATGAAAATAATTTACAGTTATTGAGAAAAAGAATGACATGTTGCTAAATATGAAAATGTATAATGTAAGTTTATAGATATCAGCGCGGTCTTAAGGTTTTGTGTACCCGGAGGCCAAAAGGTTTTAACCGAAAAAAACTCTAACCCTATTGATGCGCTTAACGTGGTTCGGAATCAACTGCCCATATATCTCCAGATTCGTAAAACTGCGGCGAACTCTGCAATTAGGCTCAGAGGGTCGTGCTGAGGGAGATCAAATTAATACGAGGATAGTGGAGCTCTAGGCAAACCCCCAGCGTTTTAGCCTTGGGTTCCATAATTCATGGCGGAAGCAAATAGTTGCCCGTTAAAAGTAATCAAAAGAAGCTAATGGAACGGATGAACCACCATTTTCTTAGATATGTTGTCAGGCAACGATACGGACTCTCTGATCCAAAATGGCGGCATCGATCAGAATGTAGCAATGCACTGATATATGTGTCGGGGCTTCACAACAATCACGACCACGAAAAAGCCTATGGGCTGACTTGAAACGGCTCTGCCCTGAATATCCCGGACGACATGGATGTTCTTACGTTTCTGAGCTTCCTCATCGGACGTATATAATTAAAGTTTATTGGCTCAACTTGGCTAACTTGCTAGTGAGAAAACTTGCAAATTGCGTTCCGGGTTTGCAAGAGCCCGTGGACATCTTTCGATATCAAAAGATCTTTAACTATCACAGGACGAACGTTTACTAAGTACTCATGCCGCCCGAGTTGGATTGAAACGCAATGCTAAATAAAATCATTTTTTTTTGACAAATTTATTAGGTGGATTCAAAGGTATGGTAAAAGATAATGTCATTGAAAGAGCGGATAAACTAGTTGTTTTAAAGGAACATAGTTATTTTTTTATTTTCCCTAGTCTTTGAGAAAACTCCTAACGAAATTTTCTGGCGAATAATTCTCTTTTTTAACCCTATAGCGACCTCTAAATTTTATTTTATTCAGACTTTAAAAATAAGTTGTTGAAACGACCCTTTCGTGAAAGAGCTAATGGGTTAAAATGTACTACAAACTTATTCATCCTGAATTTTTGTAATACATATGTACTCAAACTAGATATTTCGCTCGGATATGCGTTTGAACCCTTTCTCCCACTAATTCTAAAAACACTCAGACACACAGTTAGAATGCCGATAAAAGAAGTTAAATAAAATTAATACTACAAACAGATTTTGAGGTTTTACCAAATGGATCTAAGTCTTTCACTCTGATTTGAGATCATTCCGCTCCCAAAAGTGCCATTCATTACCCACATGCTGTGATCGTCTTTTAAATTAATTGATTATTTAATTTAGTATATCTGACGTGATTTGCAAATGATTTTTTTCTGAATAGTTATTGTTGCCAAAGATACTTAGCGGCGGCCCATTGCGGTCGGGGCCAAAAATGTTCACCATGAACCTTATATTAACGGTCTTAAGTACACACATACATATACATTCAATACACCTCACATACATATTGAAATTGCTTATGCCAAGTGTTGCTTGTTGTTGTTGTTGTTGTTGTTGTTGTTGTTACTGTTTTGATAATTGAAATATGCAATTTAACTTTCTGTCAAAAGAGCAAAACTTTCCAAATGAGAAATCAAATACAATTTCACTGATTGACGTACGAATTGAGAAGTAATGGCGAATTGTAAGTAAGTATATACCTTAAATATATAAGTAGTATGTATGTATATATGTATGTAGATATGTATACAGTACAGTCGCTCACAGTGTAAATGGTTCAGTGATATTTTTGTTGCAAAGTTGACAATTTCCATTTTAAATTTTTTCATTATTTTTTATAAAAATATAGTTCATTCAATAACATAAACCACAAAAATCAAAGTTTCAATCTTTGCTAAATATTAAAAAAAAAAATATGCGACAAACTTGAAAAAAACGACTTAAAAATTACAGTTTTTTTCTCAAGGCTTGCAGAAGTTTTCTAGGGGTTTGCATTAACCGAAACCAGCGTGATATTTGTTAGTATTTTCTGATCTATACCTATTCAGTAACAATACAACCGCTGGACTTGCAAAAATTTGCTCGAATTCATTTTGTTTTGGTCTATTAAATTTCCATGTCCTGGCCTAAGTTATTTTTATAAAAGTGGCAAAAATGGTTGAAAGATGTCGCAGAATGAATTGAAAGGTTAATATACATATATATATACGTTCAAAATGCTCGGAAAATATTTTCCTATCAGATTTTAACCCATAAGCTCCAACCACCAAAGGTGTGATTTTTACCCGTACTTTAAGAAATCACTCAAAAAGCTATTTCGGAAAGTCGCTCGAGAGTTAAAATGTTCTAGAGAATTATTCGCCGGAAAATTTGACTATTTGGATTGAAACATTCCATTAATCTGCAAAGTTGGCTTGAACTTTTTAAAGTTTTCATATCCCGGCCTAAGTTATTTTCATAAAAGTGACAAAAATAATTAAAATATATCTCTTGGAGAATTGAAGGTTTAATACGCATATAATAAAATTTGATGGGAAATATTTTTGTTGAACATTTTAACCCATTAGCGCCCACCTAAAAGTGCCGTTTTGACCTATACTTCAAGAAACCGCTGGAAAAGGAAATTTGAGAAGTCGGTAGAGGGTTAAGATGCAAAAGTTGGCTTGCATTTTTTTTATAGCCTACTAAAGTTTCATCTGACGGCCTAAACTCGTTCCATAAAAGTGACAAAACTAGTTTTAATATATCTCTTAGAGAAATGAAGGGTTAGTACATAATGGTGTCATTTTGACTACTACTTTAAGGAACCCCTCACAAAAATAATTTGGCAAGCCGCTAGAGACTTACAATGTTCTAGAGACATGCTCTAGAGAATTACTCAGCGGAAAATTTCACTTGGGTTCTGATCACATAAAATTTTCTAAAAAATAACACTGCACCATTTTCGCTGTGATTCACTGTACACACGCCGCATATGTAACTGGGCTGTGATGAAACAAAAAACAAGCGCAACATATAACAAGTCAACATATGAAATGAATATATGCCAAATGACGTACGTAGGTTGTGGAAAACAAAAGAATGTAGGTAGGTAGCAGATTGAATGGAGATGGCAGTGGAAAAGAAATTTCGAGGCAATACCAGTAATGAAGAATGATGTGATATGTGGCATGATGTTGCCACCGACGCTTGGTGCTGATGGAATGAGTAACGATCAGTTAGTTAGAGAAGTAAAAACAACAAAGCAAAAAAAATATATAAAAAAATATAAAAATAACAAAACAAAACAACTGACAGAAAAATATTTCGATAAGTGCGAGTGTGCGTGTGTGTGTGTAGCTCTCTGTGTAGTAGTGTGTGGTAGTGTAAACGTAACAACAGCGAGCGGAAGTTCGCCATATTTTTGCCCGCAGCGAAAACAACCATTTCCATTTCCCTTAAATTTTTTTGCTAACAAAAATATTCATTTGTAACACACACACACCCTGGTATATTAACAACTACACATACTCTATATATGTGCGAAAGTCAGTGAAGTTCGTCAGATTGGCATAACATTCAGTTTGCAAATTGCTTTATCATTTCAATTTCATATTCTTTTTGGAGAAATCCTTAGCACTTTGTAACAAAAAAAAAGTAATATTTTCACGTACATATTTCCGTCAATGCCAATCAGTGAATGCTGGAGGTTGTTGTTTAACGGCAAATGAGTGACACAAGCGCATACATGGCCGGATATAAATAAGTAAACTTGTAGATGCGCGTAAATGGCCAAGAAGCAAATGTCAGATCAACAATGGCAACTAAGTCAACAAACTCATTTCCGGTATGATTTGATGTTACAAGTATTGTTGTATATGTAATAACTTTTGTAATACAAAAGCTGAGTAGTTCACCAACTCAACAGAGTGATGGTAAGTGGGCATTGGAGTATAATATTTAATTGAGAAAAGTGATTTCGAATAATTGATTTGAAAGAAATTTCTATACGAATCATTATTTACGAAATGGACAGTTGATGTACAAAAATGTAACTTAAATTTGACGTTTTCGGAGAAGAAGTAGATTAACTGCATAACTATTCTACGAACTACAGCCCGCGGTTTTCGTTCCTCTCCTCTCTTTTCGCTACTGTGGGAGATGTCGACCTTTTTTTATTTGCCAGCAGTATACTATGCCTTTTTTTATTTTGCTTAAATATTTCAGACTCTTGAGTTGGCCCATTGATTATTCAGAATTATTTATAGAGACCAAAAGAAAAGCTAGGTAGCGTGGACTCAAGAATTTGCTTAAGTTCTTAAACTATACGAGTTGGACCTAAGAGAATACAGGGTATTTTTACTTGTTGTTCGGTTTCTGTTTCGAGTATTCTTCTTGATTGGCGCTATAACCACCAAACCATTTTGGCTCGACTCAAATGGTGCACGCCAGCCGTTTGTTGGCCTTGCCAACTGGCGCCAACTAGCGATCCCAAGTGCAGCTAAGTCCTTCACCACTAGCGAGATCTTCCTTTTCCTCTGCCATCACCAGTGAGTATTGCGCTGAATACTTTCAAGGCTGGACCATTTTGACTAAGCCAGCGTAGCCGCTGAATCTTAATATTTCATTTTCACTTTGTTTATGACGCTATAAAGCTCGTACAGCTCATCGTTCCATCGTATGCAATATTCGCTGTCGTAAAACGAAACCCTCAAGGGAATTTCATCCTACATTGGCTGCGTCCTTGGTTCGGGAACCGCGTTTGACATCAAACGTTTCAGGGAGGTATCTCCCAATTCGGACGTAGCTGTTGGTGTTGCTCAACGCCACTTTGTATAGAAGTTTTAGTTTTACAGGCAACTTCTTCTTGTGATGTCTTCTCTCGAAATTTTTCCAAAATTTAGCGCATGGTCAATAGCTGGCCGAAGGTGGACTTATCAGGCCTAAGTAATAAGGTCTAGTCAGTTCGTTGCCGGTTGACTTCAGTCTTTCACACAATACGGTCGATAGAACCTTATATGAAATGTTAAGGAGGCTGATCCTGAGTTAGTTGCGGCATATTGCTCGATCACACTTCTAGTATTTTCGGCAGAGCACACGTAATTTCCATTAAATACCAGAAATAGAAGACCATATTCTGCAAATGAGAGTACACCTTACAAGCTTGAATAGCTCAGCTAGTAATCTGTAAGCTATCGTGGCTATGCTGCTCTATAGTCACGTTATTGCTATCCGAGCTTCATTGGAGTCAAAGTGGTTAGTCAGCATGTCGTTCTTCTTCAGAATTTGTTCAGATCTTAAAACTTCCCGTAAGTCGCTGCACCTTTTTGTAAAATTTGCGGTCACTTTTCACGTTGGCTGTCATCTCGAGTTCTTCGCAGTCACGTATTTCGGCTTTTCTCTTCTTTTTGCTAATAATGTTTGGTCCTCAGAATGTACGTACTTTTAATATATTGGGAGCATGTTTTCCGTCTATCGCAATATCATCAAGTTGGTTTTCCGCGTTTCGATCTGGAGACAGCCTCATGGCTTGTGAGATCTTCCAGTGCTGAAAGCTGGTGCTACAGATTGCGATGTTTCGAGCTCTGAGAAAATCGATCAGTCTCAGTCCGTTGGTGAAGGATTCGTGAATATAAATCCCTTCCTTACCTACCCCTGGCATTGAAGTCGCCAAGCACTATTGTGGGTTCGTAGAGTGAATTTGTTGAGGTCATTCTTCTTTTCCACAGGGGCGTGGACACAAATCAGCGACATGTTAAATAATCTCCCTTTCACGTGAATCATTTTACCTGAAATCCAATACCGAACTTAGGCTTCTTTATATGGCCGCTGTATGTGGCGTTACAAGGTCTTATGATTTTCTTACCTTGCCCTGCCCATTTGATTTCTTGGAAGGCGGTGATGTCGGCCGCTATTCTCACGAGGATATCAACCAATCGGCCAGCTACATTAAGGGTTCGGACATTCTAGGTGCACCTGCGATCATGTCTGTTGTTTTTATAAGGATATATTTATTAAGCAAGCTGCTTGCTTCACGCCAGACACTCACTCGTAGCCGCACTTACTGGGCGTAGACACTGCAACCCCTGGTGTGGACCCTTGAACCGAAAATGTCGGAGTGACCCCACCAGGTTCGCCTTCTCCCCTCAGCTCACTTCAAAACGGGTTTGTGGGAGCTACAAAGCAAACACTTGGGTGAACTCAATCGGAAGTCGTGAGCTGATTGAACCGCTTGCAGAAGAATCGTTCCGGTCACTCACAGATGAATGGCAATCAGAAGCTTACCACACTTGCGTTGGGACTTTTTTCATTTCTTAGATTTAATGACATCTGTTAAATGCAATAACTGCTGGTTCGTAGAAAACCTTATACAATATACAAAAATAAAACTCAGCTAAATATTTAATAAAAAAAGATGACGAGACTTTCATGAACAAATCAAAGCTGCAAAAATCTCATCTTCTTCGTACATACCATAACAAAAAAAATAAAATAAAAAAAAATATTTCTGCCTATTATCAACGAGCTTCTTCTTAGGTCACATCCCTACCAATCGACCCACATTTTTGTGCGCTGCCACTGAGCACTAGCGTCAACGACAGCACCACGGTCGTCACCATGGATACAATTCGCATTTAAATTGTCCATTAGCTAAGCTGATTAATTGCTAAAAGGTATTTAATTTGTAATGTTGTGCGCCACTTCCTTTCATTTGTCGTCAAATTCTACGCAGACAATAAAGGGCATGCACTTGAGGGCGAATTGTGTGTGTGTGTGTGTGTGTGTTTGGGTGGGGGTGGGGTAGCTGATCACTACTTGCTCATTTTAGGCCACCACCGCATCCACGGCCTCCTCTATCGTTGTTGATTCAAAATATGTTTCCTTTTGAGCTATTTAATTTTTTGTTGATTGCATTTTCTACTTTATTCAGATTTTTATTTGTACACATTTTTTGTATAATTTTTTTTGATGCATTTTGAGGAATTTTTTTTTCACATTCTATTTAATGCTTCATTAGTTGCTAATGGAAATGGTAGTCACCAATGCTAGGCAAAAAGTGAAGTGTCTGCTCGGTAGGTAGGCAAGTCTTGCTCTTAGGGTGAGTGGCCTAAATGTTGCAGCTTTTCTGTGTTGATAAAGCCATTTGTTGTTATTGTGGATGCTTGTGAATATGCAATCATCATTTCATCATTTCATCATTTTCATTTTTTATTAATATATTTTTCTCTTATTACCTTAAAACATATATCACAATATATTTTTGTGCATTTCTGCATTCAAAATTTAACTAAATAAATTGTGTTGACAAATTAAATATTAAGGCAAAATTCATAAACTCAAATCTTTTTTTTTATGTGAATGGAGTTGCTTTTCCGCATTATGCTGTTTTCATTGCTGTTGTCGCAAATATTCTAAGCGCAAAGTATCATAGCAATATTTTAAATTAATTTGGTTTTTATACTGTTACAGTTATGATATATATTTGATGAGCAGATTTTTTTAAATAAATATTAAAGTGCAGTCATATAATTTAATTAAAGCGTGTATTTTTTCTGTAAAAAAGAATTTAGTTTCAACTGATTTGTATAGACGCGAAAATCATACATTTTTACAATATTGTATTCGATTTAGATTTCATAAATATGAAGCAAAAATTAATTTTTTGTAAATTTTTTGCTTACAAAATATTTTATTTTTTTATTTGAAAGTATGTACTCATATAAACTGATTGCAAGTATGTAGCTAAAAATCTCCATATTGATATATTTATGTAGGTAAAACAAAATTTGGAGTATTCGTTTTAGAGAAAAAATTTTGAAAACAAAAAAAAAAGATCAAAAATCTTCAGAAATTTTCAGACAGTTGAATTTTCCTTTCGTAATGCTGTAATTGGATGGGCTACAAAACTGCAAGCCTAAAAATTTTCAAACAATTTTCATACAAAATGTTTTGAATTATTTAATAAAATTTGTTGAACTTTTTAAATTTTGTTTAAAGTTTTCAAAGTTTATATTTATAGAGGACATTTGTTATGAAAGGAAGTATATTTTTATAAAAAGTGTTCGAAAAATTTATCAGCAAAAAAAAAATCAAAATTTAACGAGAATTTTCGGCCGTTTAGAACGTCAGTTTTTATTATACTTAAATCCATCAGATTAAAAAATTTAAAATTTTTTGAAAATATATGGGATTTTTCTAAGTTTTGTATAAAATTTGGTTTTAGATAGTTTTTGCTATAGACGGAAAAGTGTTTTTTATAAAAAGCTGAAGAAAAATTTTAGACAGAGAAGCATGTCAATATTGGGCAAAACATCACTGTATACTTACTTTTGGGATTGAGGGTGTGTCTTATGCGAAATTAATGAGACCTACAGTATTTTTTATTGATATTCAATTTTATATCCATGTTTATATTAGATTTTATTTATAAAACAAGTAAAATTCATCAACCGTTTCAATAACTAATCAGCCTCAGCATCGGTATCATGGCATACGATGAACGAGTTCTAAATTAGACCTTATATTTAAGTGGCGCATAGCTCAGGCCTCAAGAGCCCTAGAAAGTGGCCAACACAGTATGTGACTCCAATATCCTTTGTGTGTTCGGTCCATCAGGTTGCACTGTTGCAATACGCCGGTGCTATTCTGCATTCACATAACCATTCTCCCACACTACCACACTCACCAACATCCACTTCCCGATCGTATGCCCGTGTGAGGGCTCACCAGCACTATTGGTGCCCCACACTATCTGCTCCGTGAGTCAGACCAGAACACAATGGAATGCGACGACAGTCTGGTGTAACTGTTGCTAATGTTGGTGCAACTTTTATGTGCTTTCAGGTTGGACTTTTGACTACCTTGCGCTCTGCCCACAGACAAACGTCGTGATCTTTTTAGAGATCCAGTTTATTTCTCAAAATTCCGCAGACCCATAAATATAAATATTTCCATAGCTTTAGTTCATCGTTTAAGATATTTTTCCGATAATTTTGCGCACTTGTTTTGATCTTGCCTATGTATGAAGTTAGTTAATTAGACCTAAAAACGGTTAGCGCTGGACTGATAAATAGTCTAACGTGGTGCCCCCTCAGATCATCTAGTACAACACACTTATCTTTACATTCTGCGGGTGATAGCCGCCAAGGCCATTCACCTCGATGTTACAATGTTTTTTAAATTGTACTTGGCCGGTCTCATCGTTCCGAATATGTGGAAGCTTGAAAGGGTGACCCCGCCTCTGAAAGCAGGGCAACCGACCGATAAGCAATAAGAATGATAGTACCTGGCGACGATGTTTCGATATTTCTCTCACGAACAACGAAATTGAGCTCTTTTGCTCATCAACTGTGCTAGACGTTACAATATCCGACGATTCCTTACCTTCCATTTTTAATTTAATTTCCTGTATGGCTGTATGGCCTTCGTTCTAACGAGGGGCACTGACATCTCCATTGATGCTCTTAAATGCATAACTCAAACCACTTTGACCGAGAAATATTATTCGGTATAGATAATACGAACCTGAATCATTCGATATGTTTCTAAAAAAAGCAATAATTTTGTAGCTCTAGGAATAAACTTTGCAATGGAAATGTTTATTTGATTTAATTTTAAATTTTTTTGACAATAAAACAAATCTCCCTCTGCTTCATAAACGCCGATTATGTCTAGTCGCTGTAACTTTTTTCTCATTCGCAACTGTGTGGACTGTCATTCACAGCTGTATTGTAATATTTTATTTATCTTGTGAATTTTAATGAATTTAAATTTTTAACCTAGTGGCAACCCTCTGACAAATGTTTTTGAAGTAACCCTTTTTCATTTGGCACCAGTTCGGCTCACCATACCAATTAAATTGAATCAACGTTTTTAAAAAGGTGGCAACCCTCTTCAAAATTGTTTCTATGTAAACGCTTCAGTATTGTTATATTTAAGTTGGTTTATTATTTGAATTAAATTAATTTTTTTAAAAAGGTGGCAACCCACTTTTAGCAGATTTTCTGGATTGTGGCTTTTTAAGCCAATTTCGTTTGAATCGCGTGCATTGAAAATGCATTAATATAATAATTTAACTGCATTAACTTTTTTTAAGCAGGTGGCAACCCTCTTCCAAATTATTTAATTTATTTTGGGCTTTTTTAAATTTCTTGCATTTGGGGGATATTGCAATCTTTGACTTAGCTTATTAATATAACTGCATTTAACTTTTTAAACAGGTGGCAACGCTCTCAAAAAATATTTTTGAAATGCAGCTTTCTTAACCCTTGCCATGCTGAACTTAAATTAGCTTTAAATAGGTGGCAACTTTTTTTTGAAAAATATTTTGGAAAATGTGCCTTATTAAATATCTTTCGTTTGATGCCCATATTTCAAAATTTAATTTCTCTCGTTCTGTTAATCCTGATTATTGGCGATTTATGTGCTGAATTTTATATATGTAAATCCGTTTAGCCCTTTGGGTGTGAAACGGTAACCAACATACCAAAGGGCACTCATTTTCATTGATATAAGAAAAAAAAGAAATAAGAAAACACTAACCGGAATTTAGTTGAAGGTTAAGTCCAAAAGTAATTCGGAATTCAGTTTTTCATATTACATTTTTTTCGTGTAAAAACTTTTGAATATTATTGAGGTTTAATAAATATTTATATAAGATTTCCATTACTCAGCTTTCGAAATTTAAGCATCACACCGCTCTAGAAACACAGTTAGCTGCATTTTGTTTTGTTTTTTTTTTGGTCAGAAAAAAATTCACCAAACAACTTTCCAACTTCCCGCATACTTACTCTTCCTATCCATAAGCATGCTTTCAGTTATAATATATATTTATTTTATGTGTCCTTGTATAGCCACTGGTCCAACAACTTGTAGTTTCTCTCGACAGGTAAGCACAACGAAATAGTTAAGTACCTTCAAGAAAGTTTTGTCTAAGCAACTCTGAAATTTTTATCATTGTCTTCCGTATGCCAATGTAAACTATGCAAAAGTACATATTTACTACATACGTACATACACACATACATACAGCAAAAGCTGAGGATGTTGGAAATATTTCTATTTCAAATCCGTTGAGCGCACCAACAAAGCAGTACAAAAAAAAAACTTTTTGCACCACCCCACTCGCTGTTGCAAGTAGCGTGCTGTGTTGAGTGTAAAAGTGCAACGCATACTTTATTTTATAGCGAAATTCTGCAGTTTGTGGCGGCTAAAAAAATTATCTTCGCTACACGCTGATCACCCAACAACACTTCCTTATCCGTTGTGGTGATGCATTTGCTCGATTGCTTCACTTAAACTTCGTAATTTGCATTTAGTATTAATTAAAAAATTTATATCAATAAATTTGCAAGCGTTGGTTGGCTAGTTCTTCCGCTAGTTTGTTACAAGTTGCAGTAACTATGCTGGGATTATTTTTTTGTTCGTTCTTTTTTTTTTTTTTGATTATACTTACATTCTATTTTATTCTACTTCTCCGTGCATTATGCTAATTTTAGTTTCTACTTTTAGTTGATCTTCTCCTTTGCAGTTTAATTGAATTGCCCCACTTCATTCGCATTTTATTTTTATAATCACTAAGATTTTCGCAAATATTATGAAAAAAATTATGAAAAAAATGGAAACTTTAAGCTTGAAGCAGCTGGCTTAAAGCAAATCTGGCCGATTAGGTTTTAGCTGCCATTCTTAAGTTGTCAGACGTTCGCTTCACTTCTTTTGTGATCCATTTCTATGTTCCGTTAAACTAAACCGATTTCTGAGAGCGCAAAGCAATGCACATAATTTTAAAATCTCTTGTGTCCTCTCTATTCACAATAATTTCCTGACGTACTTGGCTCGCTCATGCTGTGTTGCCGTTCAGAGTTTTCAGAAAATCGCCAAAACGGGATCATTGGCGAAAAAAGGATTGCTATACATTTTTTGTTGCTTTTCCATACTAGGAAAAAATTAATAAAACTAAAGTTCAATTTTAAATAATTACATAAATAAAACAAATTGAGTTGAGAGGCATTTATTTATCGATTAAAAATCAAATTCAAAATTAAAAATTAAAATTAATTTATTCAATTTAAAAACAAAATAGCGCGGCAAGCTTTCAGCAAAACAGGGTTGCCAAAGTACAAAGAAAAAAAAATTTCTGCTAGGAGAAGAAGAGCCCCATTTCTTTTTAAAGTTTGAAAAACTGCGTTTTTAGTTTTTCCATGAACAAATATTTTTTAATTGTATGATTCGATTAACATTTCCTAATATAGTCTCTGAAAACGAGGCAAAAGTCGCACACTATTTTGGAAAAAGGCAAAAAAAATCAAAATTTTCAAAAGGTAGGGGTAAATAGTATTGGCGATTGTAAAGTTTAAAATTGCTCCTTTAGTCGGACAGCGGCAACACTGCACTGCGCATGTTGTCAACTTATTAGGAATTCTTAAGGCTCTTGCTATTGATGCATAATTTTTACTTTCATCATGCTAAGTTTTCAAGAGATGCAAAAAATGTAACACTCACTTTTTATACTTAACGTTACTTTTGTATATATATAACCGATTAGTCAAGATAATTATGGAACATCCTCTTAAGTACTCCTTTTCGATTATTTGCTATTATTATTTTAATACCCTTTGTTTCTATACACAACGCGAGCGTAGCAATGAGAGTATGAAGAGCATTGAGTTTGAATTTATAGACGATGCAAATTACTGAGTGCTGGAAACTGAAAGATCAATGAGTTTTTTCGAACACTGGCCGAGTTAGTGGGGTATCGACTTTTCTCCAGTGTTCTCACTTTTCGAAGTGCAGGGCATTCTCACTGGAACCGGCAAAAGAAAAAGGTTCATTTTCGATAATCGATATTTTTATATTAATTGTTGTTGTTGCTTCATATTTTATCGATATAATTGTCGTAATTGCATAATTGCATCCTATAATTTTATTAATGCTGTTCATGTCGTCACCGCCACCATTTCTTTTTATCATTTTGTACATTTGTTGTTGTTGATATTAATTTTGCTATAGATATTTCTACTGTTATCGAGTGCTTAAATTGATTGGTTTTGATATCGTTGTAATTTTCGATTGTATATTATTGTTGTTGTTTTAGACTTTATCGATATACATAATTATTGTTTTTAATGTTGTTATAGTTAACACTACTGATATCGATACCGTCATCGTCATTATTTCGTTTTCGAATTTGCATTCGCATTCGTAGACTTGTCTAACTATGTAAAGTACTCTTGAGCAGTTTTTCCGGGCAAAAAGATACTTCGTCTTTTAGGCAGATGGGTACAAGTCAGTTAGGGCAGGGCAGGGGGTTTCATGATTGAAATTTGCTACATTTGAATACCGTAGTTTGATGGTACGCTCGTTTTCCAACAATCGAAACAATGACAAGGAACTCCTGGAATGTATGGACCTTCAAAGAAAAGTGATCTCTATCAAATTGCTGGAAATGAAGCACAATGTACGAGAATAATGACCAAAGACCAAAGTGGAATTATACGAGAACCTAGAAGAAACGTATGAACGTTGTTCGGCTGCCTTGTTGAAATTGTGCTCAGAGATGTTAATGCCAATGTGGACAAACAAGGCATATTTAGTACAATCCCACCAGAGGCCAGCACCGAAATATCCACAAAACCACTAAGGTGATCAGAGCTGATCAGAGCTGCTCAGAGAACAAATAACCAAAACTATCAGGTTGTGGTAGACGAAAGAAATACTTCGATCTATGGTCCATATGCGCCTCTATGCATAGACGTGAAGAGTTTCGCGCTCAACTCCCAATCTTGGTTAAACAAGCAACTTCTCGTAGTCTAGATGCAAATGAACAATAAATTTTCATGCCCCAATCTCTTGTATAGCTGCGGAAGAGGCGGAGAGCAGAAACCAAAAAGAGGAAGATGTGAGTGGGGAGAGCTTAAGATATTGGTATGCAGGGATGCGGCTCAGACATCCAGAGTTCTCTTCAGTTATGCAGGGATCATTTTGGGCACGATTTCGAATGACAGGACAGGTGGGGCATTTGTGGAGTAAAACTCAAATAAATTTAGGGGTGATATCTATGCCCCTACACTCATCAAAGATGAGGTGAGAACAGCAACAAGACGTCTGGAGGCGACGGTATACGAGCTGAGCTCTTTAAAGCCGCCGGCAATGAGCGGATGGACAGTTTGCAGGCATCAGCTTTTAAATAAGAATTGGTCCGATGAATATATTTCCATAGAGTGGAATCTTAGAAAGATATAGAAAGCCTACCTGAGAATGTACTCTTGATTTAAAAATCAATACACACCACATTTTCCTCGATTTTAAGCACACAATTGATAGCATTACGAGATACCTGTAAAACTAATACAGCTGTGACGTTGAAAAAAAAAACACTTTAGCTGCATATAAATTTGGAAGGACCTCTCCGAGCCGTTCAATACCAAACGTGGTTTTAGTGACTTAGGGTGACTCACACTCGTGTGATTTCTTCAATCTGCTGTTTGACTGAACAGTCATAGCTAATTTTCTATCTATGTATATATATTTATAATTACTTTCACTTCATTAGAATGCTACGTTCCACGTTCTACATTCTACATTTTATTTCCATTTCATTTAATAGTCAGAAACATACCATTTTTATGACCTTTTTGTATAAAGCGAATAATATTTGGGAATACCATACATATTTCGCAATTCGCTATGCTTGCTTTTTTTTTTTAAGCAGAATGGGAATTGAAAGTAGAATGGGATTTATATACCACACGTCGGTTTGTATTTGTATATTGAACTTTTACTAAGATTTATTGATCTATCTGTGGCATATGCGCCGCTGTTTTATAAGCCCTAAATGGCTTCAATGCCTAAATTTATGCAAGTACCTCATAAAATTTCGTTTGTGTCAGCTACATACATATAATGATATAATTTTTATTTATAGAATTCTTAAAATGTACATGCCTTTTGAAGTTATGAGTTACGTAAGACCATCAAAACTATTATTATTGTAAACCACTAAAAATGTATACTGGTATTTTATATAAAAAAAACCCCTTCATTTTTAATTTAATTGCGGACGTTTAAGTGCCAGCAGATTGCAGAAGGCAATCAAAGCCTTACATGTTTTTCTTTTTGTATTTCAATGGAAAATAAATATTAGCTGAGTTTCACTTTTACCAAAGAAACGAATTTCATTGCCTTTCAGTTTTCCATCTACTCACATCTACGCCATTTCACTGACTAAATGTTTGATTCTTTACCTTTTGTTTATCTAAAAGTTGCTTTCGCTGTGAAAAACAAAGAAATTTGCATTTTTTTCTCAAAGCCAAAAGGGAAACGGATTTCTTATTATTTTATGTTTGTAGCGTGGCAAAGGTGAGCTGCCTAGCAGCGTGTGTGCTGATTTAGGTGGAGGTGAGCGGTATTTGGGGAAAAGTAGCTGAATGCAAAGGTGTATGTGTGTGTGTGTGTGTGTGTGTGCGCATTCACCTCAAATCTACCACCTTTCGCTTGCGGTTGTTTTCAATTTTTCTCCACAAAACAAAGTAATTTCATTTGTAAAACCCATATGTTGCATATCCGCAATAGAATTTTGATATTTTATTTTCTACGCCAACCGCTACACTTTCGCTCGCATGTACTTCAGGTTGCACCATAAACAAAAAAAAGAAGGATTTATTGTAATTTATTGCCCACGAAGCAAATATACTAGTTTTATATTTATTTGCCATAACACTCGAATTCGTGCCAATTTTGTGGTTTATTAAAAATTGCATGCTTACTTTATTTGTTTTTTGTCTGGCCATTTTTTTACTTTTCCAACAGTACTCGGTTTTTGCATTGCCCTTGGGTTCCATTTAGTTTTTTTGTCGTGTGCTTTTTATTAGCTACCTTTTTATCCATAACTCTGCAGTGAATTTAAATATTATTCTTTTTCGCGTTTGTTTGTTTGTTTTGTTTTTTTCTTTGTCTATTATATCCCAGAAAACACTAAACAAGGACATCCCAGTCACTATATTATTATTTTTGCCCAAATTTTTTAATACTTGTACTACAAAGTTGTATTCGTAAAAAACAGAATTTCTAGTTAAATTTAATATTAATATTTTGTAATTAAAAATTTTGTTCATTCTATAACAAAATCCAGATAAGTTTCAAATTTTGTGGATAACTCAAAAAAAAAAAAAAATTAGCTTACTATGTATTCAAACATTTTTAATGCTAGAAAAAAATTTTAAATTTTAATAAAGATTTATTTGATTTTCGCTAAAATTTAAACGTTGGAATTTTGTTGTAAATAAAATTTATTTTCTTAAAAAGCTTTAATAAAATAAATTTAAAAAAAATCGACAATATGTTGCATAAAAGGGCAAATTAGCGATTCCGGACAAAAATCTGCATGCTGAATTTTTTTTAAATTCAGATTTTGTTTGAATTTTTTTTTTCTGTTGAATTTTTTTAAAAATTCAGATATTTTTTTGAATTTTTTAAAGTTGGCTTGAATGTTTTTTTATTTTAAAACCTGTACTTATATGGGTTTTGTTGTAAAATAAAATATGTTTTTCGAAACTTTAAAAATAGCTTTCTTGTATTTAATTTCGAACTTTTTTAAAATGAAAATGTAGTTAATTTTATGGCAATTACATAGTGTTCAAGTTTTGTAGAAAATTTAAAAAAATCAACAAATTGCTTATCCAAAAATTTTTAAAAAATTCTCAAAAAATTGAAATTCTGATAAAAGTTTTTTGACGTTTTTTAAAGCCGGATTTACAGAGATTTTATTGAAACATGAAATATATTTATGAAAAAAAATAATATAAAAATTTATAATTTAAAAAATTGTCAAAATAAAAGACTTCGGACATTACACCTGTTTTCATAGCAATGGGAGTACTATATATTGCAAATTTTGAAACATAATTTCTTTTTTTAAATATAGTTTAAGAAAATACCGAAATGAATATTCAAAAATTTTCTGAGAAGAAATAATTTGTTTTAATTTTGATAGAATTTTTTTGATGTTTTTTTTTAACTCTTGCAGAGAACAACTCTAGTTTACATGGGGTTTGTTATAAAATGAGCATAACATGTTTCCTGTAAAAAAATATTCAAGTCAAATAAGAAAAAATAAAGTTGCCAAAACTTGTTGTTCTCTTGTTCTGCCATTATTTTAACCACAGGTTATCTATGAACATCTATGACAGCGTGTAGGAGATTAGTTTTTAGTCTTATTAGCTTTTACATTTTTACTTTTATTTTAATTTTCTTCATGTTTTTAATAACTTTTATTAATTTCTTTCTAACTCGAAAGAAAGCACTTTTCATTCCTTTTTAATCTTCATAAGATTTGCCTGTAGTCTAGAGTACTGTTTTCCCCTTTTCAGTAATTGAAATTGAAATTTCATTCTTTAGAGTAATCGTAGAATAAAAAACTTGTAAAATCGTGAAGTTTGAAAAATACTTGAATACATCTATTTAATATGTACGTATGCACATACATATATAGTGTATGTATGTAAAGAGATGTCCATATCAGCGAAACAGTCGCATGGTCATTCTATTTCAGCTGAAATAAAATACAAAATAAAATACTCGTAAAAATTGAAGTTGTACTTCGTACTCCAACAGCTGAGTCAGCAATGAAATCAACTTTTAACCATTAGCTTTATTAATGCAATTTTGTTGTTACTTTGTTTTGGGTATCAAAGAAATAAAAAATGCAATTTTTTTCTCGTCTTATTTTATGGATACAAATCGCAAAACGCAACAAGTGAGTGTGGGCGGATGGGAGTGAAGCAACAGGCTGGCCAAAGTTGTTGTGGATAAATGGAAAGAAAATTTACTTATTACTTTTTGCAGTTTAGAAAATTAAAAAGAGTTATCACTGCAGCTAACTAAATATTGTACAAACAAATTTTGAAATTCACCTCTATGGGCATCGGTTCTTTAATATCAAAAATAGTACATTATTCTCAGAATAGAAGCAATGTCAAAAATGTGTAGTGCATTGATAGCAAAAAAGTGTAAATTCTAAATTAGTGGTTTTGCTTTTTTATAATGTGTTTTATTTTCCATTAATATACTTCTCATAATAACCGAGTTCGTTATCTACTTATAAAAAAAAAATAGCCGGTTTCTTTGCAACAACTTGGCTCAACTTGGACCCGCGGCACGAACAAAGATTATATTTTAATCCGTTAGGTGGCGCATGAGTCGAGATATTCAAAAAAGCCGTATTTATGATCCGATATGGATGATATTAAGAGGGTGTGGCGCTGGTACAATAAGAAATGTTATTATGAAAAATAAATGTGCTAGGTGGCGCTAGAAGCGAATTATTCAGATAATCTGTATTTATAATGCGATTTTGATGAAACTAAAAATGTGTAGTGTTGTTCAGAAAGTGAGTATTTAAGATCCGAGAAAAGTATGCTTGTGTTCGATTAGATTATTTTTATAACCGACTTAGATGACATTGATAATGATGCCAAAAAGTTGTTACTATTTAGAGTCGACTTCAAATTCACTGTGATAGCTTATTAAGCTTTAGAAAATCTCTGTGAGGATGTGGAAGCATAGTAAGCAATGCAGATGAAGTTTCGGGTATCAATTAGTTTTAAATGAATCTTTAGCGAACGTCTTCTGTTGGAGTGCGTTTCGAAATGTTTGACGGCCGACAAACGAAAATAAAATTGGAAAAGGGGATCAGGGACTAAAAATTAGACAAATGACTTACTGAAAAAGCGAAAGGGTAACAAAAACTGTTCGTAGCTTGGAGATTGAACGAATGGTGCCTTATATTTAGGTTGAATAGCCAAACAATATGGCCATTTTTCGCTTCATTTGTGAAAAAAAGGTGAACAGAAAACTTTCCGTCTTTTCAATGCACGGAAAACACTTTTGAGTCATGAATATTTTAAACTTATAAAGAAATAAACGGATGTAGAGTTCTCCTTCACTGGAAACACAATATTTTATTCATTCGTACAATTTTGAATATTTTAATGCCACATAAAATTCTAACATTCGAACAAAAAAAAAAAAATGGCTGAAAAGGTGGCTAACCAATTAAGCGCAGAAAAAGGTCAAATGCAAAATGAGCAAAACATTTTAGCTGGTAAAGTGGCGTGCAAATAACTACCAGAGGATATAAATTATTAAAAATTCTAAACGCTTTTCTTGATTACAGTTCAATCGAAAAAACTAACTAATAACTACAAGAAGATATATTTAGCTACGACAGGAAGCACCTGTTGAGATTGTTAAAATATTCCAATTAATTTTTAAACTTATCGTATACGAATGTCTAAATGTCATTGAAAACCATTTTAAGGTCAAATATCAATCATACTATTTACCATAATGTAAAATGCACATTAAATTATTCTCTTGATAATGTGGCGAAACACCGAAACGCCTGCTGGGATTTGTATGAAAATGGCGCATAAATAAATTATAATCTGGACTGACTGACATATGAGATATTTTTAAAGCGACTTGCCACCTATGTAAAAAAAAACAATTTAATTAGATTAATTAAATAAATCAAATGTTGTATCAAACGAACGAGGTTTAAGAAAGCCAAATTTCGCAAATATTGTAGAACAGGGTTGCCACCTATTTAAAAAAATTATTTAATAAGTTAAATTAAATAGGTACTACCCAGTGAGTAACAAACAACAAAAGCTCAATTTCGGAAAATATTTTTAAAAAGGTTGCCACTTATTTGAAAATTTAAAATAAATTCATAAGCTAATTAAAATATTATTCCATGGGTGCCAAACAAAAGAGTTTTGGGAAGGCTTCATTGCGAAAATATTTTTAAAGCGTGTTGCCACCTATCAAAAAACGCCATTTCAGTTCAGCCAATAAGTTGTTTACTGATATATTACCATACTTGTGTGATACGAAATAGGTTCATACAAAAATAATTTCGAAAAGAGTTGTTATCTGTTTTAAAAAATTAATTACCAATGAAGTATTGATAAAAAATTACGGTATGGGCGTAAAACGAAAAAGGTTTAATAAATCTCTCAATTAAAGACAAATGGTTTGAACGTTGACGTTGGTGTAACGGGTGCTCTCAGATTCTGTCCAATGGATGTTTTGAACGTTCTGTACGATTTATTACAAATAGATATCTTTATTGAACACTCAGTTGCTAACAGCGCTATCAGACTGCGTGCGTGCCTTGGGTTTCTGGAGGGAACGAACGTTCGGGCACAACTTCATTCTCAACGCGCTTCCGCCTGAGCTCGGAAATCGCTGCTCACTGACTATACTTTGACATAGACTTGGGGTAACCACAAACCCCGCACGAAACTTCCAATCCGCATGGACTGGACTCAGGGATAGAAGTCTGTCTTTACGTACAGCTCATGGATGGAATGCACGGTTGGCACAGGAGTTTTCACCTTTGGCCGTCCCTTGATCCACTTAAAATCAGTGCTATTTGCAGGTATGAGCAAAGAAAATAAAGTTTATACTCAGAAAGTACAAAGAAGAGATAATCGGTTTACCCCCCATTAGGGTCTGTCGCAGCTGAGAGGATCCGGTCTCAAGGCAGACAGTCGAACACTTATTGTGCGAGTATAAAGATACTCGATAAACCATTCCTGCAGAATATTTCAGAGTGCAACCGCCTCTCTCTGTATGACAAATGACCGCTGGATGGCTTTAGGTTGCACGATTTCTGGAATCAAAATAGCAAATGTGCTAATTGCTTGTCACCAGGGCCACAATCCACTGAAACCAACCAACCAAAACATGTAAGTTATATGGCTTTAAAAATGATAGAAATTTCTGAGACAACACGCTATGTGATGATTTTTTAGTATAAAAAAGAATCCTTTATCGTGCTGGAAGTTTATATGTCAAAAATGTATCTCACTCTGGCCGTCTAGACTGGCATACAAGCTGTCAGGGTACCGCTCAGGAGTGTAGCTATTCAAAAAAGAAGCTCGATATTTTGCGAACATGAATTAGTACTGAGAAGCTCTTATAACTCGGCCAATTGAATGAAGAAATCAATTGAAATCGCACAGAATTGGCTAGGGGAAAAGGTGTTGTATTTTATTAAGACAAGACCAGGTCATACATAATTCGTATCTTTAATGAGCCACCATAGTTTGACTGCACTTGGTTCGGCGTTCTGATGCACCAACCGTTTAGTATAGGCCTTACGACGTCTGATTCTCATTTGTTTCGCTTTCTGCCAAACTTTCTTCCATTTTACTACTTATACTGAAATTTAATGAACTAGAAAATATTAAAAAAAAAAATGCCGATTAAAACATCATTAGCTTTATGGAATTTTACGAGTCTGTAAATGGATTGAAACCTAGATTTATGTCCTTTTTTTTCATAATATTAATATACTTTTTAAACAACTTTTCTATTCAAAATAAACGAAAAACATGTGGCATAAAAACCATTATAAATAGTTTAAAAATAAAATCACTTTCGGAATATCTTTTTGATCCTCCTACATACCAACACGCAAAATCTGTCCAATGTTTCCATTAATGCAGTTGGCATTTTAAATATGTCTCTGTCTCGCCGCTGAGTGCATTTTCATGCCAAATTATTATATGTTGAAAATTTTTAATGACAAGATTAACACTGAGGTAGTGCGAAAATAATGAAGAGTGGCTAAACTGTAATTGACATATTATAATTAATATCGTAGACAGTCAAATGAATGAACAGTTGCATATTTGCGAGGCAATCGAACGCAAGTTGATATTAATAACGAAATGTGATGGAAGTTATTGCGTTATTCATTTTTGCAGTAAGAGAGTAGTAGCACTGTGTGTTAAAAGGGTAGTAATTTTGAAGGTCCCGAGAAGGTCCAAATCCACTGCTGCATGAGGGAAATTATCTTATTATCTTTTTGAAAAATGTTTAAAAATGGGTAGAAATAAACTAGCTCAGACTGGGATGGTCTCTGACTGGATTGAAAATATGAAGTGAACACAGATTTAGTATAAATAAGCTGGCAAGCCTATAAAACAATCAGTAAAAAATAGAACAGAAAAATTGGGTGTGGATTGCTATGTTATATGAGTTTGGTTGGCAATGTCGATTCCACTACTCGTACAACCTAAAGCCAACCGGCGGCTTTGTCGTACGGAGAGAGTTGGATGCACTCTGAAATATTCTGCAGGAATGGTTTATCGAGTGTATTTAGCCTCATGAGTATGAGAGCTGGGCACTCCACTCTCACAGTAAGTATTTGACAGTCTTTTGAGTCGGGGCTGCGACAGAACCTGTTGTAGGGTGCCGAGGCACCCATGCCCACCGCGTGGGACACGCTCATAGCAGAGATGCACCTCGCCAGTTCATCTGCTGTTTAATTTCCATAAATGTTCTTATACCCCGGCACCCACATTAGGGTGTTTTCGTAATTGTCAAAAATCGAGACTAGTTGGTATCTGACCGAGGTAGCCGTTGATTGTCTGGAAATATATTCACCTTTATGCTTTAACGATCTTACTGCCTCCTTGCAAACGTTTCGGCCTGAAATATCGATTACATGGCCCGGGTGGCGGAAGAATAAATTCCTGCTCCAACACCGCATTCCATCTTGGATCCGTTGGGAAAGACAATGAAGCTCTCCAATGGTTGGCCCTTTCCCTGAGACCAAATCTTTGTCAGGGTGTAGTCAGTGGGCAGCCCTTTAATCTTAGGCGGAAGTGAGTTGAGAATGGAGTTGTGCCCGAACGTCCGTTCTCTTCTGAACTCCAAGGCACAACATCTGAGAGGATCCGTTACGCCAACGTCTGCTGTTCTTTGAATTCCTCATATTTTCTTAACAACCTTGCTCTTAATAAGGACTACACTACAACAGCGCCTCATAAGACTATGGCATTGCACATCCAGTGTATTATTTTTGGTTTACTCCCCATCTATTGCCTAATATTTTTTAGTGCGATAGAAAGTCATAAAGGCCTTGGAGTCCAGGATAACACCAAGATATTTCACTTTGTTTGACAGCCCCACTTTCGAGCCTCGAAACTTTGGTTTAGTGAAATCAGGCAATTTGGTTTTATTAGTACAGTATATCAGGCCAGTTTTCTCGGAGTTCATGCTAAGAGAACAGCTCATGGCCAAGGAATCCACCATCCTTAGCGACCGTTCCATAAGTTCACTTAAGTATAACCGAAGGAAACTGACCCGATACCAATATTGCTACATCGTCGACATAAGCCACTATATTGATTCTATGGGAATTTAGTTTTACCAGTATTTTTTTTTTTTCAAAACTTCGAGCTATAGTAGCGGCGATAGCATATTTCTCTGCGGGGTGGTATTCCCGTGCATATACGGCCCTGCACTGTGATCCTAATTAGGTGTGAGGAAACCTACTTCTTAGAAGAGATTTTTCGTATTCTAATGTAACGCTCATAATTTTGTTAACAAGTTGCCATTTCGTTATAAAAATGCCTTTATACTTAAAATTTGTATTTCATAAATCATTGGAGAATTGAATACATAACTATTGAGTAAGCGAAAAAATATTTGATGTTGCATACTTTTGGGCACCAAGTGAAATCTTAACTCACTCACACAGACTTTAGAAATTTGTATTCAAACATAAAGCTTATGCACTGATATATTAATGACGTTAGCCGAAAGTTGGCAGTAGATCATTGTTTAAAAATAGATTTTATGATGATTCCTCGACCCACCTCTGTAAAGCTTTTCTAAATTGATTTTCCCAATATTATGTTGCTTAAACTTTTTTAACAACTTTAAGCAGCTTAAAAGAAAAGGTTTACGATAAGCCGCTAGCAACGTCGTCAGTGTCCGCTTTTTACGCTATTTTTTTTTTTTACCAACATACGAAAATTTTTCTCAATTAAATAAAAATCAGCCAATGTTGCAAGTTCGTCAGCCCACGACGGTTACAATGCCATGCCGGCGACAGAGTTACCAAAATAAATGCCCGCATTTCCGTTCTCTTAAGGCTGCTGGCCATTTCAACCTCTACCTACAATCGCGACTTCCACCCCAAAACAGCCAGCCAGCCATCCATAAATCCCGCTGTAGCAACAGAGGCAACAGAGTGGCCTGTGTCCGCTGCCAGTCATCATCATAATCGCGAACTCAAAAAAGTGGAAGCAGAAAAGTACGAAACCAACATAGCATACAACAGCTTTGATCGATGCGCTGCAAATTTCGCTACCAACAGATATTTTTGTAGCAATTTTTTGTGTGTTTTTTTCACTTGTCTCGCTGCTTTTGTTTCATTGGCATTCGGTTGTTGCACGAAATGGCCAAAAGCTATTAATATACTTTTTTTTTTAAGTACAGCACGCCCTCTGTTGCCCGTGCCTTCAACTTCATCGCCATCATTAACACCATTACCATTTTACCGTTATCAGCAAGCAGCCCATTTATCGTCGATATCAGCACTAACAAAAAAAAACAGCAGCTGAGAGTAGCAAACAATATCATTGATATCTCCTTCCACCTCTGCGCTCAGCTTCCGTGGCGTCGTTAGACTACCGATTGTGACATCGGCGGTAGTTTAACGTATTTTCATTTTTCAATAACAGCACGTCACGTAGTGGTTTCAGCGACACATAAAACAAAAAAAAAAGAGACCGCTGCCGACTTTCGTTATCTACATTTAGTTTTATTAAATGTTTATATTGAGTTTTTTGTATCCATCGCAGACGATTGCGATTGTGTTTTTTTTTTTTTTGAGCTAGCATTATGAGAGAAGGTGGTCCGAACCTAGGAGTAGTTTCTTGGAATCGGAGCAGCAAAATGATAACAAATCATTTTTAAAAAACTCTCGAGATGGTGATGGCAAGGTTGAGAAGTTTCAGCCCTAGAACAACTTGACTGGTTTTTGTTGCCGCCGTTGATATTTTGGGCTCTAGACGATTGATATTTTGGTAGAAGTGGTTACTGCGCCAGACTAATTACTGGCATATCCGGAGCGGAAGCACAAATACCCTAAGGATTTGAGAAAGACTCGAAGCGACGCTGGTGTCACGTCTGACAACTTTTTGAATCGCAAGGCTCCTCAGTATTTCGCCCGTTTAGCGGAGAGGTTAAAACTCTCCACATCGTCTTTTTTCTGCATTAAATAGCGAGCCTGGACGAGTTTCCCGCTTTGAGTTCGGAGGCTAGGAAAACCAGATGAAAAAGATGAAACTTTTCTTCTAATCGAATTAGCTGAAACCTCAGTGGCGTACTACAGGATGGCGCTTAGGGTGCATTGCAGTCAAAGATGACCTTCTTACAACCAGCAATGTCATTAGAATCCGCTGTCAGTATTATACGGACATTATAGCTATTATCACGAGAGGAAAATTTATTCTTCGTTATAATGTACCAAGCGTTTTAAGTTCTGGGATGATGCTTGGGAAAACCGCACTTCAAAATATTCGCTATTCCATTCAGCAGGAGAAATGGCCTATATGAGAACTATAACTTCGGATTGACTTGAAGGCGGAGTAGAAATATCTACTAAGCCCCAGCTACAATACTTTCGTGGAAGATGCAACCCGACACTGCAGTCAAGGTAAGCCGGTAAGCCCTGAGGCTGCAGCTCTCAGATGCTCATTTGAATGCACACCAGTTCTGTGTAACTTACTAAGAGGAACAAATGGAACAGTTGATTAAGATTTGAGAACCATCATATATATTTTGCGTGGTGGGGTCAAAGCCCATCGTAGAACCAGATATTAGGGCGTATTCTTCTAAGCCACCTAAACCACCTACTGGTGGACAGCCACCGCAGACTCTGGTGGCCGAAACCATCGAAGTCACCATACCTTCGTAGTGTAGCTCACTCCCAAACGGATGTTCGGGATCTACCCAGAGGACAATTGGACGAAATCCCTAGAAAGTCGTAAAGTCCATGAAACTCGTGAAGAAGACCCGTTTTGCCTTTCCCCACTCGAAGTGAAGTATTCATGAGATATGGAGTGCATTGAATTTCAGGTCAAAAGCGAAATCGCGCTTTGAGGCCGATAATGTCAATTGAGGATAGTCAATACATACAGGATCAGAGAAAAGCTCAATCAAAGAGCGCTATGATTAAGTTTCTTAAATAAAGTTTTGGAGATATGTTATTGGTTCTTCAAGAATCAGCACATTCATACACAGTAGTAAAAAAAAAACTAGCTTGGTAAAGAAGAGATAAAAAATGCGATGATTGGAGACGTGTAAAAATTTTTTTAAGTTATGAATTAGACAAAATTTGTAATCGTATTGTGATCGCTGATGGGACTTTCATTCGTCAGTGTGATATGGAGTCCAAGTAACGGTCGATGCAATAGATACAAATAGGAGAGGGTAGACTATTCCGGGATAGCGAGGGAATTTTACTAATTCATTACTTGTTCAAAGGCGGGGAAAAAGGCAGCTAATAATAGTTAATTTACTGAGTCTGGCAGGTAAGGTAGTCGTACAAAAAATTCCCCTGTCCATTTTTAAATGCCGGATTGCGAAAGATGCAGCTAAATTGCTAAATGATTTGTACCTTTTTTTTCAAATTTAAAAATGCGGTTATGTGGACGAAGGTTTTCAAACGACAATGAGATGAAGGCGAAGGTAGAAAATAATTTTGAACAGAAATCTATGAACGATATTTTCATTCAAATAAAATAACTAAAAATGATTAGACCCAACGTACCATAATGTGAGACCTTCGGTTTGGGTAGTCCTTAGAGAATACTATATACTTCTAGCACCATTTGGGAATTGCGTGTTAAGTAACCGAACGAAAAGCAGTTGCGATTAATGCTAGACACTTCTAGGCCCAGTAAAGTTTGAGAATTAATTGAGAGAGTGCGTGGATTGCTTAAAAATTCGACTTTTTTTGAGGAGAAAATACTCACCACAAACCACGATTCAAGTTCACCTCAACAGTTATTATATGCAGGACAACTGCAGAAACCTGACATTGTCATTAACAAGAGTTTAAAGAGGTTGAAGTTCAAGGATTTGGACTTTCTTACAGTTATAATTTTCTTTAGCTACTGTACTCAAAACATTCCTTTATGCATCATTCTATAGAATTTTTGCTTGCTGATGAAATTTCACGAGTTTGAGGTTAGTACTAGACTTAAATGAAGAAAAAAAATACCTTTCCCCCAATGCCATCGTGTGCTGAAA
Source organism: Anomoia purmunda (assembly GCA_951828415.1). Taxonomy (NCBI): domain Eukaryota; kingdom Metazoa; phylum Arthropoda; class Insecta; order Diptera; family Tephritidae; genus Anomoia; species Anomoia purmunda. The sequence continues at coordinate 13,830,899 of OX639994.1, forward strand.
AGGAATGAAATGTTCTACGCAGGTAAATGTAAAAAAAAGCCGTCATTATGCTGCATTGCATTAGAAATTCTTTTGAATTTCTCAGCCTTCTTTTATAAAAAAAAATGTAAAGAATTTCTGATTAACAAACTTACAAATAAGCGTTAGCTTCCCTTTTTCATGAAAAGCATCAAGTCAAAATTTTTCATATTTCACAAAAGTCATAAAAACATTGCTCCGTCTAGTGAAAATTATAACTACTTAAGAGGCCGGCACATCGTACGGTTTATTTTTTGATGAGCAAACTTATAGTCCAACACGTCTGAATTTTATTTCGTTTGTTCTTAAAAGTTATGGACGTCACATTGTGCATGTTTGCAACACAAGTTCTTGAAGAGTTAAGAAGAGAGATAAAGAAATATTGCACTATATTTAAAACAAAATCAATACATTTTGAGTTACTGCATTTTTGGTGAACGTATGCGATATTTCACTTACAATGCCTTGCGACTCTATGTTAGCTTTTGCAGAATGCCATAAGACTGTCGTCGTCTGTGAAATTAAGTTTCATTCAATTAAGTATGCACATTCTCATTAACAACTTTATGCCATTAATAAATGACACATGGAATATAACCAGATAAACATACACACACACTTACTTTACATACATACATATATATTTACACTTATGGTGGCTATGAGGCTCCCAGCTGACATGAGGCTACAAAAAAGGTGCGAGCCGCTACACCATTTTAAGATGTACGAGTGTATGTAGTAATACTTGAGCCCGTAGTTACTCACAAATATACTATCTAAGTATGTTCAGTAATACATACAGACACTTGAGATTTTATTAAAAATGTACACCAATTCATAATGGATTATAAACTTGAATTTAGTTACAGCATACAAGTGGATTTCAAAGCCTTAGAAAGCAGCCTAATAGGCAGACAGGTATAACTAAATACATAGATGATTCTTCAAGTGAATTATACACATATGTTGAGTATACTTTAATAACATTTTATACATTTCTGTAATGAACCACATATGTACATATTATTATAAATACAGAAACTTGAATACTTCCTTGTCACCCAATAGTAAAGCATAATGTTTGGTAATACACGGAGTAATGTAGCGCCTTCATTACCTAGGCTGTAGCGAAAGTCATCCTCATACTAAATCGAGGACGACCATAGCACGTTAAACTAAACCTCTTTAGGTCAAGTCTTTATTTCTCAAAACCTTGGAGAAAGCATAGACACATCCGACAGTCTTTGAATGTGTGTAAGATATTGAATTAAAAATATACCTACACCAAAGGCAGATCTGTGGATACAGAACTCCACCAAGTAGTCTTTAACATTAAAAAAGCTTTAAAATTCAAGGGATATGCCCAAGCGACTATCTTTGATATCGATGGGGTCTTCAGTTATCATTGGATTCAAAAAACCATTGTTGGAATTCATTAATTCCCTTTTCGGGGCGAGAACGAGCTCTTCGGCGATAGTGGGAGTATCCAATACTAGATACGCAACTAGAGGTACCCCACAGGTCAAAGTTCTCTCTCTGATACTCTGTAATCTTTTAATGGCCAATGTGCTCCTGCGTCTGTAGGACACCAGCTGTCGAGCCATAGCTTAAGCGAACAACCTTGTGCTGTTGGCAGGAGGCAAACACACTCAGGTGCTAAGTGAATTACTTCACAATTTATTGGGTAATGTGGGAATCTGAACGAAAGTCTGCAGGCTTAATGTCAATCCAGCAAAGACTATGACTAGTTTCTTTACAAATAAAAATACGATAGTTTTACCGTAGCATGTAAAAAGTGAGATATCAATTCCAATAATGCACATTGGGTATACAAATCGATAGCACACCCTTTTCGATTCTTGGACGTCACAGTGTGGTGGATGTCGCTAGAGAAATCTGTAATTTAGGACCGACAAGTCACAGGACAGTGTCCACTGGAGCGCTCGAAATCTTATTAAATCTTCCCTCCGTAGGTTTACGCGGAAAACTACAGGTGAGCTGTTTGCTTGAACGCATCGTCAAGTTGGAGTGACAAAAATTGCAAATTTCATGCGAATTTATAACGTTATTCCAGTTTTCGCGCAGATAAATCGTTTCACCGCACGAATTCAACTGGGGAGTGACTGGGAAGAGGACGGAGTAACAGGTGCTTTACGCTGGGGGCTCTAAATTGAACGATTGAGTTTAAAGTGGGATTTAAAATCAAGATTTCTCGCTAAAACTGAATTTTCGGTGGCCTGATCACTGTAGCGCCTTTCAGGGTGGGCTTACACCCACTTAACCTGCAAACAGTAACTATCTTCTCGAATAGTCAAACTGCTATACCAGGTAACTGCGTAGCAGACGAAATGGCAAGAGCAAGGACATCTCGACAGGCATAAATATCTCTCACGTGGCGGGGATACCGCTGTCTGCTTGTAGACTATGGTTGATGGCCTATGCTCTTGAACAGAGCAAGGGGCCAAAGTACTCTCCAGTGCGATAGTCTGTCAGCTCTTGCCTAGAGTAGACAAAGATATATCTTATAGTCACAGTTGTCGTGATGAGAACGGGGGAAATGGAAAGCATTGAACACAACATTTTATATTGCTCTGTTTTAGTGAGTGTAAGAAGGATATGTCTATATCAATACTTCTCTCGACTGCCTGCCGACCTGAGATCAACAGGCGTACACTATTTTCTGCGTTTCATTGATGCAGCACTGTACCTTGTTGACGATTGCTGCGAAAGTGGTCAGGCTGTCGAACGTAACACCCAATATTTTTAGGTGGCTTAATGTGGGTATAGGGATACTAACCACATGTATGTTAAGTTGCAGCCCGACCTCCTACGTCCAGGTGATAAATAGGGTCGCCAAGGGCTTTGCAATGAAGAATCGCCTAAGGTCGGTGAGCTAACCTTTCACCTTCGAGCACATGACATAAATTACATCGCCGAATGTCAAATTCGAACAGACGTCGTTAGAATATGAGACTATGGTAACTCTCACGGGTAGCTGCTCGAGCTTCTGGATATAGTGGTTAAACAATGCCGGAGAAAGGACGCCACCCAGAGGTACCCCTTGTTTAAGAATTTTTGGTTTTACGGCTGAGTCTCTAAAATATACCGACGACTATCGACCACAAAGGAAATTAGCACGCCATCGCTTCAAAACCCGTGAAGGAGTGGATGTCTCGACGAGTGCCAGTAGCGTTGCTTGACTGACCGTGTCAGTCCTTTGACAGGCCCAATGCCTCTCTCACTGGGACGATTGCGGTTAAGACCACGGTTTAGCTGTGTGTATTTGACGTTTAGTATATTGTTGTAGTATTGTGCAGCTTCCGGAAGCCGTGTTGATGCTTAGCCGGACCCAAAGTGTGTGTAAAGTAGGGGAGTAGCATAGCTTCAAGGGTCCTTACCGCTGGTAAAAGAAGGGAAATCGGTCGATAGGACTCACCCTTTTCGGTCAGTTTCCGCAGAGAACCGCTCGTTATTTCTTGCTGTTCTATGCCGATTATGTTAGTACGAATTATGGTATAAACAAATTTAATCGGATCGCGAATTTTAACTACAGTTTTGTGTGTTTTCAGTTTTAGGAGAATAAATAACTATCGCAAAGGGAAACTAAACTTAAGGTAACGCGTGCTCCAAACTTCCAAAAATTCTAGAATTCATATGTACTATTTATGTGTAGGAAATGCATTTTATATTTGACATTCAATGTCTGGGATAATAACAAGAAATAGGCGCAAAACTTCAACTACAACCCAAACACGAGAAAGTAGTTCTATCAAAAGTGTAGTGCTGCGAGTAAAATGTGGCAATAAATTGTTGGTTAGGTGTAAAATTGCACTAGGGATTTGTTTACATAACGCTTGATACCTGTGTATTTGCAATGCCTGTGTAAGTATGTGTAAGTTAAATAATGTTCACCTGCAATACCGACTAATGTACAATATATGTGAAAAATATATACAAGTAGAAGACGGAAAGGATATTGACATTAATACTAAATGCGACTGAGACGTTTGTGACTCTCTTTTGGTTAACTGCCGGTTGGCGTATTTGCCTTATGCTTTTCTGTAAGATATGTTACTTATATTTATGTTTGTTGTATATACCTTTGTGCATAAATAAATTATACTTTTTCGGCTTACTTTAATTTCCCTATAGAAACGAAAATGTTCGGCTTAAATTAATCTTAGGTCTACATATGTGCTATGTATATTTGGCAATGTAAGCCTTTTATACTTGTTGTTAGTGGTAAAATATGTGTGTACTATGTATAGTTTGAGTGGACAGTGCAAAAAAAAAATTGTATTAAGACTAAGTGTGAATTTTTAAAAACTATTACTAACTAATGTCTTCATAGACCTCCTCCTCTTTTTAAAAGGCGACCTAAACGCAAATTGCATAGTTCGGCACACGAAGCTACAATCAATTCTTGTACTTTTTGCTCTCTCTCAACAAACAAATCCAATTCTTTTTCTACCCAGTTTGCCCTACCATAAGTAGGCAAAACGCAAGTGAACCTCCACTACTCTGGTACCGCTTTGTGTATTTTCACCTCTAGTGTTTCTACTTCGATAAAATTTGCTTTGTATGAATGCACCTTAAATTAACTTTATAGAACATTGAGTTATAATATTATGAAAAAAATTCTGCTTCACTTTGTTAAAACATACAAAAAAAAAAAACTCTAGCAACGTGAATATTAAATTAAAAATCAGCAATTTCGATGATAATTATACAAATGCGAAAATTATGTTAATAGAATAAAATATGTAAATATGTAAATGTAAACTTACAGCATATTTAGTAGATAACATGAGTGAAGCGAATGCTTTCGATTGTCACAGTGGCAAAGGCGCTTAGTTACCGCAACATATCAAAATCGATAAATATTCATTTTACTAGTATTTGTTTTTTATTTAATTAAACGCAGTTGTAAATTTCGCAGCTTGCTCCGATCTTATAATTCCAGGCATACAATCCGTAGAATAAATCCACCAAATAACGTTCCACAAATTTGTAAGATTGATAAACAATCGCATAGGGAAGTTGATCGAGTTTTAGGTTTCATGTTGTAGATACCTGGAATTTTTTTCATTACTAATCTGTTATGGAAACGGAGCATATTTAATGTCTTTTCACTGAACTGAACGGATTTGGAGAAAATGTGACTAATATTTGTGAAAATATGCTCACCTATGTACATATTTAAAATAGTAATTTAAATTAAATTAAAAATTCAAAATCAAATGAAGTATTACACCAAGCGCGTGAAATCAAAGATGTGTAAAAGAACTTCATTATGAAAATATTTTTGAAGAGGGTTGCCATCTGTTAAAAAGTTAACGGAAAAATTACAATGTTGGTGTAAAATTAACGAGGTTGTAGAAATCTTACTTTCAAAAATCTTTCTTTGAGTGCCAGAAAGCTTGATTTCCGTTATATTTTTGAAAAGGGTTGCCACCTGTTCGAAAACTTAAATTCAATTAATAAGAATAATTAAAGAGAGCATTGTCATCTGCTTAAAAAGTTAAATACAAATTAATTAATAAGCTAAATAAAACGTTGTATTATTGGCGTGAAACGAAAGAGGTAGCGAAATTTGTTTTGAAAAATGTTGCCAGTTATTTGAAAAATTATATAAAAAATTAAGCGTTTCCAAAGTTCTTAGGGTTGTCGCGGATTCTATCACATAAGCTTATGCTAATGGTAGGGCTGCGGTCATTCTCATGGCTGACCTGGCTGCACCGAAATTGGACAATGGCACTAGATTACGTCATCATCCTCTCTGGAGAGGCTAAATAATAATACTCACCAACTTACCGCTTCAACAACAATGTCTGCAGTTCCATTGAAAGTAAGATTCTCTGATCGATTACCCGGAGAAAATTAAAGCCACATTTTTTTTTCGATAACACGTATTTTTAAACAATTATGCGGTGAAACCAATTAACTGGCGGGTCAATTAAGCGGGGAACACTGTGCGTATGTGTTTCGAATATACAGAAATTGCTAAAAAGGGGCTCGCTGCAGGCAATTTCTATTCATGTCAGAAACAACATTATTCAGAAACAACATTAATTTTTTAATAAATGCTTCTTCTACTTCTTTTCCTTTGTTTACTGTGCTATTTTACAATGGAGACAATTGCCATAAATTCAATGTATGCCTTCAATTAAGTTCATATTAAATTGAGTTAATGTTTGGAAAAAAATAAACAATAAATTAAATATTTTACATTTCTTTACGTATGCGTGAAGAAGGAATATTCTTCCGTTAACATTAACAGAGGTTATACATTTTTTTCAAACAACTTTCAGACAGGAATATTCCCTATTTTCTTTTACCATTGCCGTCAAGTTTGCATTCATTCATCCTCTTAGCAATAGCCAATGGAATTGTTGGTTTAAATGATTGAATTTTTTTGGTGACTCATTTAAGTTCAGATTTCACCGATTCATATAATCTAAAAATATAAAAAAAAACTTAATGATAAATTGTGCAAATAAGGTATATATTTTAAACGTTTTCTGCCATTTTCAAAAGTTTGAACTTTGCTACTACTGCGTAATATCGTCAGCAAAAAAAAATCTATCAAATATCAACATGATCTTTGAGCCACTTGCACCGTATTGTACTAAAATTGAAAGCCCTACAAAACTGCCAACCAAAAAATGTTTCAAAAACTCTGATTGGAAATTTTGCAATTTTTATGATTTTTTTTTCTATTTTTTTTAAATTTTCGCACAAAGCTGGACTTATTTTTGAATGAACTAAGCTTGTGTAAAAAATTAATTAGAATTTAATAAGAAACAAATAAAGTATAGAAATTTGTCAATTATTCACTGTCATATAGTTATGATACGCATTATGCAAGCGTTAAAAATAACAATGATTAGCAAAACAGTTTCGGATTATTAATATATTTCAGAAAATTAGTTTTCAAAAATATCTTCGAATTTAGAGACTGGACCATCCACCTGCTTTTAAGATTTTAATTTTCTATGGGAGGTGGAAGTCACAGTTGAGTGAAAACGCCCATTAAAACAAAGAAATCATAATAATTACCCACATTAAATTTCAACATGATCGGATAACTTCTTCAATATATTTCTTTCAAATAACTTCCCGAAGAAGTGGTATGAAATAAGCGTATCATCAACGTAGAGCTAAAACAGACTATAAAATATGTATACGTAGTTTCTAAATATCGCGACTTCATCACTAGATATCGGTTGAATTTTTTGCAGTAGTATATTTTATAATATAAGTAATATAGATGTTCAATTTTAACCTTATCGAACGGCAAACACGGGGTTTCTAAACATCTCGACCCGAGCGCCACCTAGCGAGTAACATGACAGCCTATGTCGAGAGCACGTGTTCAATACTCTAAGAACTCTTCTTCCAGTTTGCCATTTATGTGTGATTTCTTAAAATCATTAAAAATTTATTCGTTAGCGATGACTCAATAACTTTAAGTTGCTGTGTTGTCATGCACGTAATTAGTTGTACACATATGTATATAGTTGTATTTATGTTTTCATATTTCTAAAAAAAGATAAAATTTACCACATTATTTCACTACTGGTCCACTCGACTGTTTGATGATGCTATGATAAAATCCACAAAAAAGCCTAAAATATTACTTTTATTTTTATTCAGTTGTTATCATTATCATTGCTTTGCTTGATGGACTTCTTTATATCATATCTCAAGGTTGCGAAATTCTTACATATGTACGCGTATCAATTTATCTTTTTTAGATGCTTATCTCGTACTCGTACATTACATCTTCATAAGTATATGAAAATATCTAGGTATGTATATTAATTACTTAGAGATCGTCAAAATATCAGTTATTGAAAACATGCGATTTATCAATTCTCAAAATGATTTCTATCAGTAAAATGATTTCGTATATAAGTGAAAAAATTTCGAAATACGCCACAGAGTTCAAAGTCAGATCTCATAAACAACATATTGCTTAGTAATTTCCGGCCAAGGCAAAGGATATTAAAATCAGTGTAAAAGTGGTGCAGTAAAACCGATAAGGTTTGTAGTATGAGACAAATTATTGGTAAGTTTACACACACACACACACAAGCACACACCCACACATGCACTTACTTCGCTATGTGTGTGGTCGAGTTGTGAGATGTCAGCGGGATTGCCTGTTTTCAGAAGCGGACCAGCAGCAAATATGAAAAATCCGATTTCTGCTTTAAGCGAAAAGGAGAACATTGCTAAAATTCTAAGTGGCACTTTGTTGATATCTTTTCTACACATACGACCAAAGGACTCACCATGAGTAGCTCAGTGTGTTCACCAGTGGGCGCGACTGGCAGTGATTTGTTTCGAAGGACGTTGTTAAATTATACGCGCGCCCCTAAAACCAACTACATCAGAATTGCTTGGCCCGAAAAAAACTTCGTCAACAATACCAGATCCTTGGAGTCTTCGTCTAACTGACTCGTTATGGCAAAGATGGACATCACAGCCGTAACTGCCATATGGTAGACGAGATAATATTGAAAGAACCAGCGACTTCTTTAAGCAACAAGAGCAAACTTAATGGATGAAAAAAAAAAACTAAAACCTATGCTTGATCAAGTCCTGCCGCGAATTGTAATCAAATGAGGTGGATACAGAAAAAGCTCTTGCTCATTTTAATCTCAGCATTTTTTACGGCAATTGTGGTAAGCAATTTCATCTGATAACTGTAAATAGTCTTACCACGTCTACAATGCCTTTGCCACTATAACAGATGTACTCATTACGTCGCAGACAGGTGATGTTAATTTTACAATTTTATACTCTTGATCCCTGTATTGTGCGCTTTCGTTGGGCTGAAGTTGGTGGAAATAAATGCTTCTGTTTATTAATTACATTGTGACTGGAAACGGGTCTTAATTTGAGGCCATTTCCGAACTCTCTCTGGCATGCTGAGGGATTGCCTTTTTTCCAGCAATATTGCGATAACCAGGTACACATATCCTGTTTGTTGAGGGTATTCAATAGAGCTTTGCATTGCTGAAACAGATTCGAGTTAGTTGTGAAAGATGCCAGAACAAAATGACAGCCCGATCATATGAGAAGATGGCGATAAGCTCGACTTGAAATTGACAGCGGTAGTTGCAGTTTATAAACACGACAACATTCAGCGATAGCAAACACTGCTGCTTGGAAAACACTAGCAAACACTACTCAAGATTTGGAAAGAACGTTAGGGTAAGCGAAAATGGACCGTCAGATACAGGCGCGCATATTATAAATTCAACACGCTTGACTTGTTTTCCATGGCACAAAATTTTTGCAGATCTGTCAGTTACTTAATGTAAAGGTTTGAGGAAAAATGGGCAGTCAGGCGGCATCTCACAACCCGTCATACCAACAAATACTTGGTATATACATTGAAATAATTATCATATTTTAACTTCTCCTTTCCAGTAATCGCAAGCGCCATTTTGGCACTGACGGCCGTCACTAGTGCCGCCAGCTTGAGTTCAAATGCACGCGCAGTCGACAATGCACTCTATAAGCGCTTTATATGTCGCGAAAAGTCGAACGGTTTTAAGACCATAGTACCTGGCAGTTGCTCAAGATATTATCAGTGTTATAATGGCGCAAGCGTTGAATTGGAATGCCCACGTTATTACGATAGTGCAAAGCAAGCATGTGTCGATCGGAACCCTGGATGCGTGGAGGATCGCCAAGTGTATGCAGCGGCAGTATCAGCATCAGGTAAGGCAACCGCACCCTGCGCAGGCAAAGTCAGCGGCTATGTTGTGGGTGAGAATCAAGCGCAGTGGTATAAGTGTTGCAATGGCGAGGTAGTTGATTCGGGTGTGTGCCCTAGTGGACAGGAATATAATTTGGCATTATTGAAATGCGATGTGCAATCGTCATGTAGTGAATCGAACGGATCGTGCACTAAGTCGACTACAACAACGGCGTGCCCGACTATAACACCAACCCCAGCGCCAACACCGTGTGCACCAACAACAACTTCGTGTGCGACTACCCCAACAACATCTACAAGTTCTACGACGTCAACATCAACCAATACGGTTGTAACAGCTGCATCAGGTACCGGGGACCCGACAGGAACATCAACGACAACAACATGTGTCCCGAAAACAACACCAACATCTACACCAACAACAACTCCAACAACAACCCCAACAACAACACCAACAACAACGCCAACAACAACTCCAACGACAACTCCCACAGCAACACCAACAGCAACACCAACAGCAACACCAACAGGAACAGCAACAGCAACAGCAGCAGAAACAGCGACAGCAACAGCAACATCAACAGCATGTCTCCCGAAAACAACAACAACAACAACTCCATGTCTCCCGAAAACAACGCCAACATCTACACCAACAACAACTCCAACCACAACACCAACGACAACGCCAACAACAACCCCAACAACAACACCAACAACAACGCCAACAACAACTCCAACGACAACTCCAACGAAAACTCCCACAGCAACACCAACAGCAACACCAACTGCAACACCAACAGCAACAGCAGCAGAAACAGCGACAGCAACAGCAACATCAACAGCATGTCTCCCGAAAACAACGCCAATACCAACACCATGCGCACCAACAACAACGCTTTGCACTACAACACGAAAACCTTGCATCCCAAAAACAACAACACCATGTATCCCAACAACAAAACCGTGCATCCCGACAACAACACCCTGCACGACGACAGTAAAACCTGACGTTGACATCGAGATACCGACAACGACACTTTGTACCACGACACAAGAACCGATCGTCGACATCGAAATATCAACAACAACAATATGCACCACGACACAAGCACCGAGCGTCGACATCGAGGTACCCACAACAACAACATGTGTGCCGACAACAACAACTTGCGCCACCACACCCGCAACAACGCTATGCCCACCTACCGTCAATGCCAATACTAAAAACATCCAAACACCAGTGGAATCGATAAAACCCAATATTTTTGCACGACCAGCTCAGGAGACCACCAACAATATTCAAGTTTTACCACCGCAATCGCATCAGTCTAATGTAGATCAATATATACGATATGCTTGTCAGGGAAAATCGAATGGTTTTCTATTTCCATCATTGAGAAGTTGTAACGAATATTATATCTGTCGTAACGATGTAGCATTTAAAGCAAGCTGTGGTGATAATTATTTCAATTCGCTAAACGGTATATGCGATTTACCCGAGAATACTGGTTGTATACAGCCATATCAGCAGAAATTGTAAAATTCTAGACTTTGAGAGATTTTGAAAGAGAAACACCATTACTATTATCAATAAAAGTATAGCCTTTTCAATTGCACCTAAGTACGTATGTATGTGTGCTTGTATGTATATGGATTATGAAGAAAATAAATATGTTTATGAGCAAACCATACATGTGAATGTATAATGAAAATAAATCTATTCTTATATTTTAAGTAATGAAATGATGGTGCATACTTTGCAGACCTGATCTCAACTGGAATATATGGCACCCTTTGGAAAGGGGGTTTATGGCAATTGACAGAAAATTTGCATCATTTTCTTTCTTTATTGAGACATACATACGTAGATATCAAGCAAGCTCAGGCAAAAACCAAAAGTAGATACTTAGAAGAAAAAAAGCACTAGTGTACCTAAAAGCGCGTTCAAGAAGTAAATAGTAATAGTAATAGTTGTAGTAGTAGTAGTAGTAGGATTGGTAATTAGTAGTAATAGTAGTTAATAATACTTAGTACCAGCATTAGTAAAAATAGCAGTAGTAATTAGTAGTAGTATAAGTAAAAATGGTAGTAGAAATTTGTACAAATAGTAGTAGTAATTAGTAGTTATAGTCGTAGTAGTTAGTAGTAGTAGTAGGAAAGAAATTTTACTTCGAAAATTGAAATAATTTAGGGTTAACTAGTTGAGATATGCTGCGCTCTTACTGAAGTACCTCTCCTGCGCCCAATATATTCACTCTGGAAGCTCCTTTGCATTGTTTTGAAAGGTAGAAGGTTTGAAGATTTGACTGACACATATCCATCGCTCTTCAACTTCTACATATCTTTAATGTTGTATAACAATGGCTTCGATGGTTTGTGGGTCTTTAAATAAATCTTGTACTATTTTTCATTACTGAACTTCCTCTGAATGGCAATGTTTGCGTTCGAATTTCCGCCATCAACTAGCAAATAATTTGGCATTGAAAATTCGATATTATTAGCAACGTACAAGACCATCGGCTAATTTTTTTTTAAACTACGTAACCAAGTTGGATTCCAGAGATGAGGTGGACCCAATGAAAAAACCTGAACTCTTTTCGAGCTGCCTTCTTCTGTATTACTCTGCCAGAAGTTTTTGCTTTAAAAAATTAAAGCATTTCCCCAACACCTGAGGGGCATCTTCGCGAATGTACCGACGCTATCCCGCAGTTATTTTTGGACAACGCGAAGTAGGGAAGTCAATCACCAGCCATTGAGGAAGAGGATGTCGTAACCTGATCGAGCTTGCTTAGAATCCTGGCACAATTTCCGTCTGGATTTTGCAGGGGTTTTACCTAATTATTTGCACTTTCATCTGATATACCTAACGTGCTTACGTATTGATACTAATGATTATTTCCCCACTCTCTGATGCAACCCTGTTTAGACATTCAGCATGAGAACCAAGCATCTCCTATTGGATGCTGAATTGATAACGAAACTTGATATCATATTCATTTAGTACTGCTGCTACAACAACAACTGTCTCAGACTAGCAGCTGATATAACTTTATAATCCTGAAAACTGCTACCGTAGTTGCAATTTAAAGTTATGCCGCATTTCGTTGGTAACGTTCCTATTGACCGCATTCCAGTGACCGGCTAATACATCTTTAATTTCTTTTGCCTGGGAAGCTTCCTCAGTTAGCTCAGTAATGTCTACCACAAAATATTTGCAGCATTGCTTTAAAATGTTGCATAGAGTCCATCTTTTCAAAAGTACACCGGGGTGACCTTTCTATGCCTACTTGTTAGACAAGCTATACGATTCGTCTCTATGACTCTGTACGATAATCAGTTTGTCGGGAAAGCAGCCTGATATCAGAGTAAAGGTTTCATGCTCTAAAATGAATTTTTCTGACCGAAGATAGAGCAATCTTAGCTAAATTTTAGCTCGAGTTGCTGAACTAGTCCGTTGAGTTCATCAACTTGATTCATCAACTCGATTCTTTCTTAAACTGGTTTCCGAAACTCGTTCCATTATATACCAACTTTGTCCACTTGCCAAATCGTACTCCAGGTTTGAGAGGCCTTTTTTTCAAGATAACATCTTTATTATCTCTTTAATATCTAAAATAATGGTTGGTGGTAGCGAATGTGCATTTTCCTTCTCAGAGCTGGGTGAGCCCATGTATTTCGCACATCTTCTCGAGATGATGTCACATCCGAAAAGCAGGTGCATTGGTGGCATTGCGACCGATTCACGGAAGCGAAGCAACCCATTGCACCGCATTTTAATTTTAGGCTCCGCAGCCTGATGATAACCTGTGAGAAAAACTGCAGATAATCTCAAAGTGTTATATCATTGCGATTTTAAGCGCCCAATACGAGCTTTGCCTTGCGTAGGCCTACCATATTGTACCAGTGTCCTCCCTTTAATGTATTTTCGTCTTCACTAAGTTCTTTCAAGCCCACGGTCAGGAAAGGCTGAGGTCCTTTTCGTCTCTAGAAAATCAGTCATTATTTTTATTTCCTTCGATATCTTTTTGGCCCAAAATACAGAGGGTTCAACCACACTATGAATTAGAATATCAATGCGGGTTTTATCTCATATGAAGATAAAGATTTGAGTGCAGAGTGAATGTCACTTAAGATGGCGATGCTAGGCATGCTTGTCATTGGCATTGGCATGGGACTGCAGACTCCGAACTCTATGCTCTCCGCGGCTTTTGAGCCGCCTGTGTGCTTTGTTGGGCAGTTCGCCTTGAACCACCTCTACTCCACTTTATTCCTAGAAGGTATGCCTAGATGGTGTAACGCTTCATACAAATATTAAAAGTTCCCACATTCTTTTTTTTTTCGAAAAACAATCAAAGCTGATATTTTTAGCCAACTAACCACTTACAAGGCTGCAGGTTTAGCGCAGCTCTTAAAGGCTTGTAGTTTTTAACCAACAATCGCCTTGAGCAACAAAAAATTTCGCATTTACATTGCAACCATGTTGAAAACGAAATGAGGTTCCTTAAATTTTTCTTTCAAAGAAATGAAATGCAATAAAAAAAATCGAATTACAGTGAAACCAGCAACCACAGTGGCGGCAACGAGACACGAGGGCGTTGAAAAAAATGAAAATCCAAGAATTCTTATTTCATTTAAGCTGAAGCAGAGGCTGTGCAAATTTTTACTTATTCTCTTTCATTTCAATTTTTCTCCATTGGTATTGCTTTTGATGTTTTGGAAAAGCAATTTCATTTGATGGCGCTTTATATGTATTTGCATTGAGAATGCGCAACAAAGTCGTGGTGCAAGGTTGGCGCGATTGGCAGAATAGGCTCACAAGAGGGGGTAAGCTTCAGAGAAACAGAGAGAGAGAGAGTAGGTTAGCAAAAGTAGGGGCAATATTTACTATAGCAAAACAAGAAAGGCCGAATGGTTAGTTACAAGGGCCGTGGACGTGGTAAATGGATGCTTTTGTTGGTGCCATTTTGCTTTTAAGTGGAACGAACGAAAAAGGGAAATTAAAAAGTATTAAATTGAAGAAAAGTAAATATGTGCTGGCAAAAAAGAAACCAACATTGAGAATACAAAGAGTTAGCAGATTTAAGAAATATTTAAGGCATTAACGAGTGGTTAAAATAAACCACATTTAGTTAGTTGGCAAACAGACTGGAGTGTTGCCGGCTTATTAGAAACTTAGCCTCGCGAAAGCAGCCACCATTAGACTAGATCCTGTTTTCAAATGCAAGTTCTCCGAATGGTGAAAAATGGATTTCGACGATAAATTCGGCAATTCATCTAGCTGTGGTTGGGAGACCAGGGTTTTCTTTGATAAGTGTACATAGAGCATGACTACTGTTGTCGCGAAGTGGAGGAGAAGGAGGATATACCCCACATCGCCTACTCTACCGCTGTTCGCAGTTGCCCACTGGAATTTTAGTAAATAAAAAATATCACCAATAAATTTTATGAGCTCAAGGCTATTTAGGAAAGGAAGAATTATAGGGAAAACAACAATGGTCGAAGTTTTAGCTATTTCGAAGATCATCGCATCTCCTCATCAGACTGCATCCGAGAATCGAACTCATGTCCTCCACAG
Organism: Anomoia purmunda; assembly: GCA_951828415.1. Classification (NCBI taxonomy): domain Eukaryota; kingdom Metazoa; phylum Arthropoda; class Insecta; order Diptera; family Tephritidae; genus Anomoia; species Anomoia purmunda. The sequence goes on from OX639994.1 coordinate 13,846,225, forward strand.
CCAACTCGTACCAGTTTCGGGAGCTACAGAGTACCAAATTAATCTGGGGAACGGAGCACAGGGATATTCCAAGTAATTGTGAAGTAGATGAGTTAACCAGGTAAGACACACTGGAAAAGGACTTCTTAAGGAGGATCTTGCCACCTGTCAGCTACTTCGGAACGTGTGGGCTTGACAAACGCTGGCCAGCTACTAGAACATGTAAGGTCGCGAGGTGCTTTTGGCCAAATGTAGACCGGAGCTTTTACAGTTAACCAAGTTAACCAGCTCTTATTAATTACGTGGGTGCTCACCGGGCACTGTCCAATTGTCCAATCCATGCGGCGCCTCAATAGTAGTACTAACCCATACTGCGGTAACTGTTTGAAGGATAAAGAGGTGGCATCATCTATTTACTCAGCTGCAAAAAGTCTTAATATTTTTGCAAATAAATCTGAATGACAACTTTTTTTTTCTATACATACAATGAAATTTAATGAGTCGTACTTCTTGAAACGTAACAATGCATGCCGGGTTTTTGCTATCTCGAAATATTTAGATGCAAAGATCCAAAAAGTCGACTTCCCAGTAGATTTTTAGTCCAACCTAATGTGTACTTTTTTTTTGTTTCAAAGCTATGTATTTGCTTTCTCTACTGTCGGTAGATGGTAAAGTGAGAATTTAATTCAACTGCGAGTTAAATCTCAATTAAAATCGTGGCTGCTTCAAATATGAAAAATGCCAGCCACTACATATTTGATTTATCATTTTATGCATTTACATCTGCTTTGTCATGGTAAAAGTGGGGATGGAAAATAATCAATATCTTGATTTTTTCGATTCAAAAAATTATTAGCAAGAATTCGTTTAAAACAAAACTTGATTATGTTGTTTTAATCCTTATGCCATAGGCTATAAAAATCTGACCTTAATTTTTGTTTTAGAATATTTTTTATATGAAATCATTGCATAAATGTTATTTCGCGATTTTAATTTTTTCGATAAAAATAATTATAATTATAATAAAATAATAATCTTTTCATTCACTTTTATCATTATTTTGTGATTATTATTTTTTTCGATCAAAAATAATCCTTATCTTTGGACTTAAATTTTTCCGATCATATTTCATCGATATATAGTGATTTTTATTTTTTCGCTCAAAAATAATCGTTACTCATGTTGTTCGTTTTCTTCTTCTTGTCGTTCGTTCGTTGTTCTTGTAGATGTAGTTGTAGGAAAAAAAATAGCGATCAAGTATGATCGAAAAATTTTAAATCCAAGAAAAATGAATATTTTTGATACAAAAAATTGAAAACTCCAATAATATCGAACACATATGATCGGGAAAATAAAAATCATAAAATAACGCGTAAATCATGATTTTTTTATTATAAAATTATAACCGTTACGGTCCCGGAGCAAAAGTGCTTGTAGGCCTCCAAGGTTTTAGTTCAAAATTATACGCTGATCAATTTAAATATTAAACATTTTGAAATTTATATAAGAGGCAGTTAGTTAAAATTGCCGTCTAGTTGAAAAGAAAAATTATAGAAAATTGTGCAATGAAGTTCTAAAAGTAATGAAAATTCACAGAGCATCTATAAAGGTAGCCTGCAATTCCGATACTATATTCCAGGCAAGTTCGTTTTCATTTGGCAAATTTTGCATCTTTATCAAAAGATTTTAAATCGGTATTTTTAGCAAAGTAAAGAAGTCAGATTTTGCAACAACATTCGCTGAAAATTCAGCTATAAAGTAGTGCTGCTCATTACTCTCTGTAATATTTGCTGCTATTTAAATTTTCCAAAATGATTTTAATATTTCAACACATCTACATACATATTCCTGCTGCTTAGTAGCAATTATCCGGTGTAGTGTCACAGAAAGCAAAAAAAAAATGTCTTAGCTATAATTGTGCTCGTAAAGCATAATTGGCAAAAGCAATACAATACCATGTTAAGGCTAATATTGTAGCATGCTCGAAGGCGCTGTAGAACGCTGTAGAACGCTGTGGAACGCTGTAAGGTGTTTGGTTTCTTTTTTTGTTTCTGCCACACGGCGGTCAGCACAATTTCCATTAATGTGCTTAAATTCTAATTGGCGAGAATAAACTTTAAGAAAAAATGGCTGGAAAATAGAATTGAATTTTTCTTCTTTTTTTTTTGCTTTGCATACAATCTGCAAGATGGCCGTCTTGCTCTGCCACAGTCGCTTTGTTTTTACACTTTTCCAGTTCCACTTACACCTTACAGCTGTCCACTTGACCACTGCTTTCTTTTCTTTTAATTTGTTTAGCGTTTATTTTTTTCTTTTGCCCAACTGCCACTTCTGGCAATTAATACGCTTGTTTGCACCTATTACACTCTTGCACTTCTCTACCAGCATCCTGCATTACAGCTATAGCAAACCTTGGCGAAAGGCTTGAATGGCAAACGGGATGTATTTTGGTTTTTTTTTTGTAATATTTTTGTCGCTACACGTTTTTTTCCGACTAGGCAAGCAAACAAGTAGCCAATTTATAAGAAAAACGAAATTAAAATTTTTCAAGATATCATCTTATCTAACGTATAAAGGAAAAGTGTACTCATAGCATAAAAAGTCACCGGCGAGCAACGGAACGGCAGTGAGTTGCTGGGCTGGTGATGCTGGTGGTGGTGTCGCTGCTGGCCATTCGTTGCTGGCAAAAGACCAGCAGCAGCGCGTTTAGCAAAGGTTGTTCGACACTTTTATGGAATTTTTGATGATTTTAATTACAAGTATCCCCGCATACACATAGACACCCACACACACATACATAGATATTTCCTCTGCCTTTTATGCTTTCAACACAAAAATATCTTGACATTGTCCAACGACCTCTGACCGCAGCTTACAAATTGGAGTTTTGCATAGATAGTACTTGAGTTGGATGGCCAAATGCCACATGCAGCATGTCATGAGGTTCATTTTAATTAACACATTTTCTTGACGACCACAGCGAGATATTAATTAAAATTGCATATTTCATTGTTGGAATGTACATGGTAGATAGAAAAAGGATGGCAAAGAGGTTTATTTGTGCTTGTAATAAATAGAATTTGGGTGTTTAGTCTATGACTCACCTGATGGTGTCGCGATCTTTTGTAGTAGTCGCCTTTGGATGGAGAGCAAGTTTCAAGTTGTCTGAAGCTGAACACATATTGCGGTCTACATAGACGGCTTTTTGTGAGTAGAGGCCAAAAAATACTAGCTAAAAGCTAGCCGTAAAATAAATACCCATGTACGTTAGATTTAAGCGGCTACTCCCACCAAAAGCCAATATTATATCACTCTTCGTTCACAGATTCCTTCAGTGCGGCAATACACGTCCCTGCCATCTCGTCTTCTTTTTATTTGGCGGCCTCTCTTACCTTGCGCAGTTGCGCCAGTTATTGACACCAAATGTAGACAGAACCGTCTGCATTTGAAGGATCTTTTCACCGGAGCATCATCATCCCCATGTGCGATATGCCTAAGCTAGTTCACGTATTTAGAACTATTCTTTCGGGAGCCCCAAAAGCAGGGCTCAAGGTGAAATAAGAGAACAGCGGCCGTCACTTTGGAACGCTCGATATTCATTTGAAGTTCCTGCTTCCCTTAGTGGATATCCTCGCCATCCGAGGTCAGAAGCCTCTTTTCTTCAGCCCTTTCAAATAGCCTACCGATGCTGGCGAAGGACCTCTCAATCGAGGAAATACCCAGAGCTTTCAGCGTCCGTTCTATCGGAGTTCGCCTCCATGCTCTTGGGAGTTTTCTCCGCTACGAAAAACTCCCAGCACTTCCGAAAGCCATAGATTATGATCTGCTGCGATTCAGAGAGAGGGCCAAGTGCCTCTGCATTAAGAAAAATTAGCATTTGCCGATATGATTCCTTCGACTCCTCAAATGTGGCTTCATTCCAGTTATGCTTTCGAAGGTGTAGCTTGTCGCAAAGAAGGACTTCTTCAATCTCCTTAGATGTGAAAGGCTTAGAAAGGTGCTAGACATGGACTCGGAGACGCACAGATAGACATTTTTGGTCCCCGCCTTCAATTTAGAGCTCATCCAGACTTCTCCACAAAGCCAACAGCTCATCGGCACAATCAATTCGCTTAAAAAAGCCAGAGTGACGATCACCACTCTCGCAATATGGAGGGGCAGCAGAGGTTTCCTTGATTACCATGAAAACCATAGCAGAGATAGCTGACGCTACGTGCTTCCATTCCTCACTGGGAATGACGCCATCCTCTTTGCTGCGATCAAGGGCTCCTAGGATTATTCGTCAAACGTTTTCGGTATGACCCAAGTCCTGGACTTCTTGACAAGGAAGGGCTTTTCTTCTTGAAAGCGATGTCTCTTAGTTGCCAAGTCTCTCGAAGGCGCGCTCGTGCTTTCAGGGGTCAACCTAAAGCGTTGCTGGATATGCGAAACCCTTTATTACATATAACTGCCAACACTGGTGCGAGTTCTTCTCAATCCGAACGTAGCTAAAAGTTGTACTCAAGGTCGCTCAACACAACGATATTAGTTTTCTGGAGATCTGAAATTTGAAGAGAGCATAATAGAGGAAGCTTTTTCTCGTGCCATCAAAGGTGGCCTAAAGTCGAAGTATAGTTGGTGTGTGTCGATATTTTATCTAGGGTATTTCACAGCATGGGACGCATTGTTAATATCTGGTCCACGGTAATCTCATCAGGTCTGAAGCCGCATTGATAAGATCCGATCAGTTGCTTCGTAAAGGGCTTATGTTTCTTGGCACATTATCGCCGACAGAACAATATGAAGAAGGCGTCTCTCGCGTAGTAAGATCACTCTTCTTGCAGATTAGGCAAAGTATACAGAGATCAGCCAGTGTACCGTCGGGTCGTTTTGGTCTAATCCGCATGATGCTGTTCCTAAATATTGGCTGGGGTCGTTTGCTAACAAACGCGCCGCCAGTTCATTCATCATTGACTTTGCAGAAACTAGCCATGGTCTTGAAACAATTTTGACATCTATAGAAAGTGAGGTCAAAGCGCTAAAAAAAAGTTATGGGTACAAATTTCTCAAGAAAAATAAAGATTTATATTTTAAAATGAAATATTCATTATATACCCCACATCAGCTGCTATCAAGTCTGTCTAGAATAATTGAATTATTCAATCAAACAGCCGCCTCCTTCCACAACACGAAAATCAGCTCCCCAGCAGCTAACGCAACATTCAACATATGCGCGTCAAAAGTTATAAGAATCAACACAAGATGTCAAATAAATATTTGTTGATTATTATAACTTTTATGCATAGCTTAAAATATGTACGTTATTGCTATTCCTGATATTGGACGGCGCTGTCGAAGCTGGTACGAGCATTTTTACTATGTGTAGATATATATTGTATATAAAATTCTATATACTTATTTAAAATAACAATAACTACCGAAATGCCTTCATTGCGTCACTTGTTGTTGAATGACAGCCGGCAATATTTTCATTCGCATTCAACACACAAGTGGAAGATTTGAATTACTGAAGTCTAGCGAACGATTGGAGAGTGGGATGAATGGTGATTTTTTTTTCTTCTGCGATAGCAAGTTTGTGTGGCTCATTTAATTTTCATTCGTTTCGAAATCTTTTGAAATGCAAAGCGTTCTACCACCCTACCCGCTCCCCAACTGCGTCAATAGCGCGCTAACACTTTTTAATAGCCAGCATATTTTAATAAGCGACACGCCGTTGAGGTCGAAAAGGGGAATCAACAGCTGAGCTGAACGAACAGCTTGAGAATTCCGAGCAAAAGGTATTAAAAATAAGCCAATCATCCCTAGATAGAATGATGTTCTTAGCTACTGTGCGTGGCACTTTGTTGTTGTTGTTGATGCAGCTCTATAGAATTCAGTGCTGTCTTCAGCACAACGCGGCGCAAAGTGGCCAATTTGGTTGTTTTGATTTTATTTATTGTGGCTTTTATGAGTATTATTAAATTTTGGGTTCATTTGATATAATCCAGTTAAGAAAGTCCATGGAAAAAGAGTTGGGGAGCAGCTACAGGAAAAAGGGAAAATTGACAGATTGGGGGGAAAGAGGATGAAAAGAGTTGAATAGCGGACGAGTGAGTAATAAATTATGAATAATGAAGGACATCATAATAATTATAAAAGATTATAAAAATAACTGAGTAATGGCTAATGACTAATGACCAACTTGTGGGTAATAATTAGTCCCTTGATTAATATCTGAGGACTACTGACTTACAACGAATGAATAATGATATACATCTAGAAAATGACTAGTGGGTAATGACTAGTGAATATTGACTTATGACAAATAAGCTATGATTAGTGACTAATAACTTTTGACTAATGACTAAAGGCTTACGATTAATGTCTAAAGAATAATGCCTACGAATCAATGACTATTGAATAATTCTAAATGAGTAATGTCTAATAACTAACGGTTAATGGCTAATAACTAATGACTTATAACTAATGATAACCAATGGCTAATGCCTTATGACTAATGACTATTGCAAAACTTTTCGCAAATAACTAATGACTAATGAGTAATGACCAACGGTTAATGACTAATGATTAATGCTTAACAATTTACTCATGACTCACTAGTAGTGACTAACGACTGATGTCTAATGACTGATAGATAATGACTAATAATTATTGACAAATTTTAATGTTAATTTTATTGGTGATTTTAATGCTTTTATCAATAGTCTGTAAGAAATTGTTTCATTGACTATAAATTATTAAATTAATAAATAAATAACTACTGATTAACGACTGATGGCTAACGAATTTGGGATAATGATTAATAAAAATTGATTAATGACTAATGACTAGCAACTAAAAACTAATGGTTAATGTCTAATGGCTATTGACTACTAGCGAATGAATCGTGATTTATGACTAAATACCAAAGAACATTGCCTAATGTCTAATGACTAATAACTATTGACCAATGGCTAAATTTTATTGACTAATAATCAATGACGAATGACGTTAAAGTTTACTGACTAATTACTAATGACTTATGACTTAACAAATAACAAAAGTTTGGCGATTAATGATTGGCGACTTAAGACTAACGACTCGCTATTCATAACTAATGACTAGTGACTAATAACTAATAACTAATGACTATTGATTATTGACTAATGACTAAAAAATCACGATTAATGATTGTGATTAATGACCAGTGACTATGACAAGTGTATAAAAACTTTAGGGTAAATATCTGTTCATGTATTCTATTTGCAAGGTAGATATTAGATTCCAATTTGTATTGACCAACCATTCGACTTTTAGCAATGAATAATGGCAATCAATAATAGCGGCGAACTGTCTATACTAAATTAACGCATTTGGCTATAAATACAATATTACATTTACAATTCACTCATTTACACACTACAATCAACTACCATAACCAGCGATTTCGAGATAATTCTGCACAACTTGCTGTGCCCAGATGCATTTCTTTCCCACTTTAGTTTAGTTTCGAATATAACATTAAACTTCTCTGTTATATTCATTTGCCTTTGCATGCTTCTAATTTTCTGTTCCAATTCAGTTTTCTTTCGACTGCACCACTTCTTTTATACCTGCTTGGTGCTGCGAATTACCCTCTTTTATTTCATGTTCTTGCAGAATTTTTACTACTTTCTCAAGGTAGCAGTCAAAGTCCACGCCTAAGGTGCCAACAGAGAACAAGACAAAATCACAAAGAAACAGGCAGGCAAGAAGTGCAAAAGAGTAATAAAATGTTAAATTTTATTGCCACACTCTGCGCTACATAAAGATGAGTGGAGAATAAAGCATGAACCTTTTGTTTATTGGCCTGCACTACCGCACTCATCTTTTCTAAGATGTCCAGTTGTAGGGGAAACTGCAATCCTTTTAATTTTTTTGTTCTTCAGAAACACAATTTCAAAATGAAATAAAACAAGTTCAAGCGTCATTAGTAAAAGATGAATTTTTTTTATTTTATGTCGCAGATCATTGGGTAACTCGGCAACAACACAGATTTTAGTAAAGCTCAATAAAAAAAGGGGAGTACAAATTTTAACTCTAAAGCTGCTTTCTGAGTGAAAAGAAAGGGATATGGCGATTAAAGTTTAGTTTCTTTTTAATCAGTACAATGTTGCCCAAAATTTCATGAGTTACATTTTAGCTTTCAATATGGAAATTCTCTTGTTTTTAGCTGCCTCGCTACATATAAAATAAGTGGGGTTGGGACTCTTTTGTGAACGTATGAGTCTAAAATTTTCGAAACACATCGCTTAATTTCGATACACAATTTTACGATTCATAAGATATTGAACATGATTTCAGCTGAATAATTACTTAAAACCGTTGACCGAAAATAAACGTTAATTTGTGTTTTTCGGATCAAAGAAACATTGACAAGAATTCATTCAAAACAAAATTCGAATATATTGACGTAATCCTTATGCCATTTGCTATACAAATTTGACCATATTTTGATTTAGATCATTGTTTTAAATCATTGGATAATCGCTATTTTGTGATTTTTATTTTTTCGATAAAAAATAATCGTTATTCTTCGATTTTTTCGATCAAGTTCGAACGTTATTTTTAATTTTTATTTTTTCGATAAAAAAATTCGCTATTCTTTGGTTTTTATTTTTCCGACCATATTTATCGACATTTTCGATATTTATTTTTGCAATCAAGAATAATCATCATTCTTGTATTTACAATTTTTCGGTCGTTATTTTTTCCGATAAAAAATCATCGTTATTCTTCGATTTTAATTTTTTCGATCAAGTTTGATTGTTATTTTTAAATTTATTTTTTCGATATTTTGTATTTAATCGATATTTTTTAATTTTTATTTTTTCAATCAAAAATAATTGTTTATCTTCAATTTTTCGATAAGGATTGATCGTTTTTGAAGTGAAACTTTTTGCGCTCGTTGGGCTGTAATTCCAATATCGAATGACACGAAAAAGCGACAGGAAAAGGGCGGGGATGGCGCGCGTGGTGGGGCAGTCGGACGGAAGGAGAATTAATTTCTACCATTCTTTTTATAAATTTTTACCACTATTTTTACTAATCTCTACCACTATTTTTACTAATCTCTCTACCACTAGTTTTACCAATTTCTACTACTAGTTTTACTGATTTCTACTACTCTTTTTACTAATTTTTACCACTATTTTTAATAATTTCTACTACTAGTTTACTAATTTCTACCGCTATTCTTACTAATTTCTACCACTATTTTACTACTTTCTACCACTATTTTTTTTTACCAGTTTCTACCGTTTTTTTTTACTTGTTTCTACCACTAATGTTATTAATTTCTACCACTATTTTTACTTCTTTCTATCACTGTTTTTACTAACGCTACTACTCATTTCTACCACTATTTTTACTAAATTTTACCACTATTTTACAATGCTACTACTCATTTCTACCATTATTTTTACTAAATTCTACCACTATTTTCATTAATTTCTACCACTAGTTTACTAATTTCTACCACTATTTTTACTAATTTCTACCACTATTTTACTACTTTCTACCACTATTTTTTTACCAGTTTCTACCGCTTTTTTTTACTAGTTTCTACCACTAATTTTATTAATTTCTACGACTATTTTTACTTCTTTCTACTACTATTTTTACTAATGCTACTACTCATTTCAACCACTATTTTTACTAATTTCTACCATTATTTTTAGTACAGCTGCTACTAATTTCTACCACTATTTTGTTACATTTTCAATAAATTCTACCACTGTTTTCACAAATTTTGTTACATTTTGACTAAATTCTACCACTATTTTCACTAATGCTACTACTAATTTTTACTACTACATATTTCTCCTGTTTTAATTACACAGAAGTTTTACTTCTGGTTCGCGCACTTTGGTGCACGCGTGTTTTTTTTTAATGTTAAAATTGTTGAAAAAAATAATCGTTATTCTTGAATTTTACTCCGATCATATTTACTCGATATTTTTTAGATTTTCAATCAAAAATGATCGTAATCCTTGGATTTTTATTTTTGGATCATATTTAATCGATATTTTTTGAATTTTATTTTTTCAATCAAAAATATATGTTTATCTTCAATTTTTCGATAAAGATTGATCGTTTTTTTTTAACTTTAGAATTGTTGATAAAAAAATAATCGTTACTCTTGGATTTTTTCCGATCAAATTTATTCGATATTTTTTGATATTGATCCGATAAAAAATAATTGTTATTCTGCAGTTTTTTTAGTATTCACAATAATCACAATAAACTCAAAAAAAGATTTATCGGAGAGGACAATAATTTGTTCCAAAGTCGAAAAAATATCAAAAAAATATCGATGAAATATGATTGAAAAATATAAACCAAGATAACGATTGTTTTTGAGCGAAAAAATGAAAATATGATCGGAAAAGTAAAAATCCAAGAACAACGATTATTTGTGATCGAAACAGTAAAAGGGACATAATAATGATTAATTAAATCATGTTTTTTTTATAAAAATTAAAAAAAAAATATTTCTTTTAATAAAAATTATTCCCTGCTTCAAACTTTTTCTAACATTGTTTTCTGTATCTGTAAAGTAGGGGAAGCTTCCGTTTTTGCTATGAAACAATTTCGAAATAAACTGCCAGCCACCTCAAATACCTTCAAATCCATACTCATTTATTTCATGTCACTCGCAAATTACGCGAGTCATTATTTATGTGCTCTATTTCTTGTGTCTCTGCTGCCTTGACAGCTTTTGCTGTTTTTGTTGGCATTGTTGCCGCTACGATACAATATTACAGTTATACTTTTGCCATTTTCCTGTAGCACCTGACTTCCCCAACTACCCACATAATTAAAAATGAAATCGCAAAAATTTGTTCATGGAAGAGTAAATCTTAGTATAGGTACATATGAATATCGCGTCTGCTCTTAAAAGGAACTTTAAGTCAAATTATTCCATACATCGATAATATGGCAAAACAATTGCTGGTGCACGGTGAGTTTTTTTAACACCAAAATTACACCCCAGCATTTGCTGGAGTCGAGTTCAGTTTTATTTTCTAAGTAATATCAAAATTGTTAATTTTTGAGTTAATATTTTTTTGGATAAATGTTTTCACTCCATACATTGTTGTACTGCTGTCTTAAAGCTGTTATGCAACAATGACTCGCTACTACTATAACACTAAGGCAACAATAATATCTAATATGAGCCACAACAACACAATTGTCAAGTTTTCAAGACGAATCGCGCAATTCAACCAAACGAAATTACCTCATTTGTTTTATTTGCGTAGTAAACCAGTCAAGTAACCTCAAATACATACGTACATACATCTTATATAACGGTACACACTTGCATAGCAACTATTTTCGTTCATCATTCGACATTGCGAGCGAGGAGCGCAATAGAAATTCCAAGCGAAGAGTTTATCTAAAATTTGTTTTAGTTTGAATGCAACGGCACTGCAACTAACAGTTGGATAAAGATAGCGGAAAATACTTGCACTGATAATAGTCTTCCTCCTTCACTTGTATTAATTTCTTTTTTCTTTTCTAACATCACCATATTGAGCTCGAAAAGGTGTGTGTAGAAGGATTTGATTGTTCCTTTGGGAAAGTAGGCAGCACTCAGAAGTACCCAACAAATAACAAAGCGAATTTTCTTCACACTTTAAGTTAGTTACAGTTTTAGTATCGTAGACAGCTTAGGATATTCTGAAGCGCATAAAATGCAAAGCTACATATACTGTTTGTTTTCTGTTGTATAACGTTGTATAAGGTCCTTGCTTGGTGAGACCCTTAGTGAAAGTTTGTGTAGCATAATTTTCTGGATTTTTTCTTAACAACATAGTGACTTCAAAAATTATTTTGTTTGAAAAAAAATTAAAAAGATAGATTTAAGAAATACATTTTCAAAAAAGACTTGGTGGGCTAAATTTTGTAAAAAAAATATTTATCATAAAATTTTATCGTATAAACTTTTTATTTATGAACACATCAAATGGTTCAGTTTAATTCAAATTGATTTTATATGAATGATTAAATTAAATTCAATTTAATCTAAACTAATTTAAGTTTAATTTTGTTCGAATTAATTAAATTAAATTGTGTCAATTAATTTTAAATTAATTTAAAATAATTTAACTTTACTGAATATACTTAAATAATTTTGTTTAATAATATTACATTCAATATAATTAAATTGTAGTGAATTTTTTTTAAATTTATGTAGTTTAATTTAATTTAGATTAAAGTATTGAAATTACTTCAATTTAATTAAATTAAGTTTAATGCAATTAAATTCACTGTAGTTCAGCTTGATTTAATTCAAATTACTTTAGCTTAGTTTAGTTTAATGTTTAGATGTTGCAGTTTATTTTGATTTAACTTAGTGAAGTTCAGTTTAACTTAATTTGAATTAGTTCAATTTAATTTGATTTAATTAAAATAGTTTAGCTAAGTTTAATTCAGTTTAACTAATTTTTTAACTTAATCGACTAATTTAATGTAATGCAGTTTATTTCGACTTAATCTAAATTATTTTAAAATAGTTTACTTAAGTTTAATTTAGTTTAATTTATTTTAAATAATTTAACCGACTAAGTATATTTAATTCAGTTCATTTTGAATTAACTTAATTCAATTTAATAATAGTTAAATTTAATTAAATTTGGTTTAATTCAGTTTTTTTTATTCAAGTACAATTCTATTTAATTTTAATTTATTGAAGTCAGTTTAGTTTATATAGATTTGTTTTAGTTTTTTTTTTAAGTAGTTTTATGTAACTTCGTTTAGTAAACTTAATGTCCCATTTATTTCAACTAAATTAATTCAATTAAATTTAAATAAATTGCATTAACTTGAACAATCGTTCAAGTTGAATAGAATTTGATTTAACTAAATTCAACTTAACTTAGTTCAACCAATTTCAGTTTATTTTAATTTAAATTAAATAAATTCAGTTCAATTTAGTCTGAATAGAGTTATTTATATGACTTTAATTCGATTTAATTTTAGTTTAGTTAAAATTAATTAAATTTATTTATTTTTTGTCCAATCTGAGTTAATTTATTTTAAGTACATTTTTATGTAATTTATTTTGTCTAATTTATTCGACTTATTTAATTCCAGCTAGTCTTAATTGATTCACTTCAATTGAATTTAATTTGTTTTAATTTATTTCAATTAAATTTGAGTTTTTAATGCAATTTAATTTACTTTAAAAACAATTTAGCTGAATTTAATTTGTTTTACTTCAATTTACTATAATTTAAACAAGATTAAGTTAATTTCACTTAGTTTAATGTAGTTTGTTTTAGAGTAATTTTATCTCAATTATTTGAACCACATTTAACCCAATTCAATCTAATTTAAGTTAAGCCATTAAGCATAATTTAATTTAATTTAGTTTGGTATTGCTAAATTATCTTTAAATTAATTTAATATAATTTTACTATACAAATGTTTGGCCCGAGAATACAAAGGCTTTGGGAATTCTGCAACGTGGTGCTACGAGTAATAGTTTTTTTTGCGTTTCTGACCAACTTTTTTTCAGAATTTTATCTTGACGTTTGAGAGTTTGCTTTAGAGAGTTATCACAGTAGTGTTGCACCTCAGAAGAGAATTTTTGTAGAAGTCGTCTTAAGGGAGGCCAATCCAGAAGGTCTAACCAAGAAGTGCTGAGAAGAGTCAGCGTGGCTTCTCATTAGGAATCACATTTTATATGAATAAGGTTTTATAAGGTCAAAATTACTTTTAAATAACGTCCTACAAATACCCTACTGCAAGCCTTTCTCTAAGTAGCAGAAACTAGAAGGACTGTGTACCAAAAGTAGAAGGACATCAGTTTGCGCCACTCCACATACAACAGAAAGGTGAAGGGAATGTAGAAAGAAAGGCCTCTTAACTCTCAGGAAGAACATGTCTTTAATTTTTTAATTACATAAAACGGATTTAGAAATATATTATAATTCCTTTTCGTTATTTTCGGTTTTAGAGGCATCGGAATCGGATATAATTGTCTAGGCGTTTATCCAATTAAGAAGAAGAAGAAGAAGATGCACCATATATTAAGGGAATACAGAGAGTAGAGTCCAAAATTAGTTTGCATTACTTTTTCGAAATATTGTTCGCTCGCAAATATTTGCGTTGGGTATGCCAAGCACTTCTTGCTCCTTTACTTTTCTTCTATTCGCACAACGCCATCTCATAAATGCACTTACAGTTTGCCAGTTACCGTATACATTTTACAACGTCATTAACCCAACAAGTGTGGCAGTACACGCTGTTTACGCCATCGCGCTACTAAGCCTTCATCGAAAATTTCATCTGCCTCCTTGCTTTGCTTTTTTTTTTGTACTCTTTTACCCTTTCACTCTTGCTTTCCATAAGCTACATATGGCGAACTCCTTGTATGTATGTAAAAATTTATTTGCGAAGCGTTAGCTAAGTACTTCATTTCAATCGCCTTCGCTTTCAATGCTCGCATTCGTCGTCGCCGCACAGTTGCATTTGCGCCTGAATTCATGCTATGCTTTGGGCAGCTAACTATGCATATACTATATTTATATAATATACGTATGAAGCGTGTGCGGTAAATATAATATAAGCGTGATCATAGAGATTTTTTGAGCACCCTCAGGGGTTGTTTCATGTCGTAAGGAGTAGAGAGGGATAATCGACGGGTGCAGTTAGGTTCGTGCAAGGACATTTGCGACACGCGTGGCATGCAGCAAAGCAACAAATTTTTCACCAAACCACCAGCTCCTTCTTTTTTTCCACGACTATAAAACAAGCTCGATTTTCGCGGCTTCTTTTCTTCGCATGCAATTTTTTGTTTCTGTTTTAGTGCAGAAAAAATTAAAAAAAATTCTCATCTAACCCATTGCTGTGCAACAGTTATTTTTACCGTGTTAGCCTGCAATTTTTTTTGTTTTTTAATTATTTTAGTTAAAAAGCTTTAGCTCACTTGCAGCGGCAAGCGCCATACCACCATAAGTGAAGTTTATACGAAATTTTTCGCCAGTGTTTGGTTGTATTGCTATGCGCAGCGCAAGTTAATGAACTTTTCTTCTACTGCTGCTCAAGGCATTTGAAATTCGCAAAAACAAATCAAACAAAAAAAGAGTTGCGACCAAATAAATACCTATTTGAAGCGAAAAGTGCAGTAAAAGTGCGGCTGCAATTTGAATCTGTTCACGTTTCATTCTCTTTCTAGAATTTAATGTTACCTATTTTGCCAAGTGATGTGCTAATGTTGCAATTTCTTTTATTGCACCAACACTTATTGATAGAGAGCAAAAATTGAAAATATGTATTTCGAATTGAAGTAGTTTTGTTTTGAGTTTCATCAACTATTAAATACTTGATTTTTTTTAGACGAAAGATTTGAAATTTTGTTATATTTCCAATGTTCACATCGGTGTTTTCATTTTAAATATTATTTCAACTATGAACTTTCGAAATACTGGGTTTTGGGAATTAGTTTCTATTTCAAATTGTGTGTAGGTACAACATTTTTTAACGACGAAATATATTCCCGCGTATTTTATGTCCCATGAGAATTTAAGCCCAATACGTCAAAAGCTCGCCATGCATGAATTGCAGTACCTCAAACTCTGTCCAAGGGTGGACAAACGATACTGTAGGAATCAGTTTGAGGGATCTGAGAAACTTGCCGAGGGATAGAGAATGAACATTTTCCATTCTCAAAATGTCTGACGACCCAAATATGCTCCTGCTTAGCCTTCCAAAAGTAGGGCAGATACAGAGGGAATGTATGGTGATATCCTAATCCTCCAGGCTAGATGCACAGATCGGCTAATCGATAACGCCTTTGATGCCCACATGTTGCCCCCATGGATTGTGCCCTGTAATCAATCCAACTTGGGCTCCTAACCACTTCCTTCTCGGTCTAACAAGAAATTTCGCTACCAGTCATTGTTCATGAAATTCCTGATGAACTTGATGGTCCTCGCTATGCTTGCTACGCTTTCCAACAAAGTTCAGCCACAACTTAGTTTGATGGTTAGGTTGATATGGATGTCTCTTCTGGGGACTCACTGAGGGTTATAGGAGAGTTCTATTGTGATACCATTTACATATCATTTGAGCGCTGAGTAGAAAATGAAAAGATGATTCCACCTCATCATCCCCCGGCCAGCTGCGGCACAGATGGTCGGGGACTATTTTCAGCCTAATCGCATGAATACCAATCGGAAAATGTTCGGTCATAATTCCAACGATACTCGAGAGTTGTGATAGACCCCATCTGTCCAAGAAAATACCACACGCGGAAGAAGAGCCCCCATCCTCTCCCTGTCCGGAGTCATCAGCCATGCAGTTTCGGTATGCCCCGGTACCCGAGTAAGTCCAAAATCAGTCAGGTATTCCGAGGCGGTACCTGAAGTATAACAAATATTTCCAATGGGAAAACAGTTGAGGTTGCATGTAAGTCAGAAAAGCAGCTGAAATTACTGGTGGCAACCAGTTCCATATACTGCCTTCGAGCCATCAGCGGAAAAAGTTTTCACTGAGCCTGCCAAATGAGCACATAGATCTTTCCGTTGTTCTTTTGTAGCGAAACATACTTTCTACCAAAATATATATACTCTCTCCATCGTTTGACATTTGCGACCAACAACAGAGGGTATTGCTCTGACAAACTTTCAAACAATCCAAGCATTTACTCCGCTCTGAGTTTACCCACTCAGTAATTAATCCTTTGGTTGAGGTCCTATTAAGACTGTTTCCGAATCCTTCGTGCGTTAGCGATATTGTTACCTTCGTGATTGCCTCCACCTCGGTCATTTACGAATTTACCATACCCATACATTCCACACCTGTCTGTTCATCCATTTTTGATTCGACGGTGTACTAATGTATAGATCTGGATTCAAGATGTGGAAACTCGATATTTTGTTTTAATTTCGAGGCATAAATGAATTAAATATTACCGACATTCAAATTTGCTCAAGTTTAAGTAGCAACTAAATAACACATTACGAAGATATCAGAACTGTTATCTCATTATTTGATGCATACTTTTAGGCTGAATGCAATGGAATTAACAGTTTGAGATGTAGCGTGACGCATTGCTTTTATATATTAAGTATAAAATATTAAGATTCGTATCTAATAATATTGTTATATAATATATATGTATAACATAAATTTGAAAGTCGGCAATATGCCAAACTCCCACTGCCTCGAGTGCAAAAAATTTCGAAATCACAGCATGCCATTATATTTCACATTAACATTTCATAATACAAGCCGATATCAATGTAATTTTGCTAATTAAAAATTCCTTAAGTACGTCGATAAAAGTTTCTGCGGCTTGTTTGTTGCTATTTTATCTCGGTTGTTTTAATGCCTTTATATATGTACATACATATGTACAATTATATACATAGACACGCGAATGTATCTATGTATTCAAATATTTGTTATCTTAACGCATATTATTTCTGAATTTAAATGATGGCAACAAATGCCAGGTTGACGTATACTTTGAGGCGTAATACACGTTCCTAAATATTTTTTTTTTTTGTTGATATTTGGTAAGTTACATTAAATTACTTGGTAATAAATGAGTATTGGGTGGTGGTTGCTGAGGGGCGTTCAAATACCAAAGCTTCCTCATTTATTAAAGCACACACCTTAAAATGAGCAGCAGCAGCAGTTGAATGAATGGTAGCAGCGAATGTGGTAGTGCTTGCCGCTTGCCGCTTACCGCTTACCGCCTACTGTCAACTTGTCAAATGTCAAAAGTGACATATTTTACCTAATTACAAATTCAAATTAAATCACAATATACACGTGTACCGTTACATGCATACGTACATACATACCAAGCAAATAAACTTTAGACATTTATTTTTATGTGCGCGTCGAAATGTGCATGTAAATGTGTACATATTTATGTATGTAAAATAAAATCAAGAAAACTCAAAAATGTATACGTGCAGGGATATACTTATGAGTGTATTAGGGTGGGGAAATTGTTTGCACGAAATTTTTTTTAGACAAATCGTGTGTTATATTGGGATGCTTTAGATAGTTTTGAGATAATGTGTAGCAAGCAACTATAGGACAAAAATAATTTCGAGCCTGCATATATTTAAAAGAAAAATTCATCCTTTCACAAAATTTTCATACCAGAAAGCATGACCAAAATCATTTCTGTTATATTAAATAAAATGCGCAGCACAGTCATTAAAAAAAATCAATGGCAATTTTTGGCGAAGTGAAACTTGAATGGGTGAAATAAATTAATAGGCTTGGCTGTCAAATATAAGAGATTTAAGAAAGCTTAATTTCGAAAAATTGTTTGAAGAAGATTATCGCTATTAATCAAACTTAATTATCAAGCATGGTGTCAAACAATTGAGGTTTAAAAAACTTCATCACGAAAATACTTTTGAAGAGGGTAGCAAATTATTTAAAACGGTTAGTTTCGAAAATATGTTTTAGCAGGGTTACCATCTGTTTTAAAAATTAAGTGTAATAAAAAATTAAAATTATTGAAATATTACAATACGAACGTGAAACGATAGAGGTTTAAGAAAGTTTTATTTGAAAAATATTTTTGGAGTGAAGAGCGTTGCCAGCTGTTCAAAAAGTTAAATACAAATAATTAAAAAGTTAAACGAAATATTACAATACTGGCGTATAACGGAATAGGTTTGGAAAACTTACCTTAAAACAATTTTTTTTGAAAATGGTTGCCAGCTATTGCAAAAACTTAATATATATATAATTATAACCATAAGTTAACTGAATTTAACATGCATGGATGTCAAACGAGGTTTAATAAACTTCATAATAAGTGTATGTTTGAGGAGTGTTGCCACCTTTTGGAGAAGTTAAATTAATTCAAATTATGAATATCTATTTAGGCAGCAGCTAATATTAAAAAAAAAACTTTAAGAAAACTTTATTTGAACAATATAGTTGGATAGGGTTACCACCTGTTTAAAAAGTTGAATACAAATTTGTTAATACTTAGGTACTTACTTAATTGGCGCTATAATCGCTTAAGCGATTTTGGCCGAACTTCTCCTACAATTTGTGGTGTGCGTCTTGTTGTTGCAACACAAACTGAGAGACCTACAGTTTTACTCCGACTCCGAACGGCGAATGTTTTTTGTGAAAAGTTTTTTCATGGCAGAAATACACGCGGTGGTTAGCCATGCCTGCTGAGAAAAAACTTTTTCTATAGTTTTGGAAGTTACTTGCCCCTAGCTGGATTCGAACCTGGTACCCACCGAATGAAGCTTGCACACGCTACACACTCGGCTACGGCGGCCGCCGTTTTTTAAGTTATGAAATATTACAATACTGGTGTGCAGCAAACTAGGTTTGGAAAAACTTAGTTTAAAAAAAAATATTTAAAGGGTTGCCAGTTGTTTAAAAAGTTAAATTATATTAATCGTTAAACAAAATTATTAAGCATGGATGTCAAGCGAAGAAATTTTAAAAAACTTCATAACAAACACGTTTTAGAGGAGGGTTGCCACCTGTTGGAGAAATTAAATTAAATTCAATTACTGCTATTAAAAAAGGATTACAATATGAATGCCAAACGAAAGAGGTTTAAGAATGCTTTATTCGATAAATATGTTTTGATAGGGTTACCACCTGTCGAAAAAGTTAAATACAAATTAATTAATAACTTAAATGGAGTATTACAATAGTGGTGTGAGCTAAGGAAGGCGCATGAAAGCTTAGTTTTGAAATTATTTTTTGAAAAGGGTTGCCAGCTATTTAAAATGGTATAGTAAATTATGCAATTATATGAAATATTACTGCTTGGATGCTAAGTGAAAAAATTTTACAAGCTTCGCATTACGAATATATTGTTGAATTGAGTTAATAACAATAAAGTTCGTGCCGTGATATGGCAACCATGTTAGAAAATACACATACATATGTATGTATTGTGATTCTTTTTCTGTAAATTTTCCTGCGAAATTTCACTTCTTTCAGGCATTTGGACAACATACGTACCCCCCAAATTTTTGATTCCATTATTATTTTTAAAAATTTTGAGTTTTTGTATAAAATTATTTTTTTATACTGAAATTGAAGTGGCTACAACCACGCATATCCGAAAATTTTCTAAACATGTTGATTAAAAAGTTTAAATATTATATAAAAAGGTAAATTTTTCATATGAAAGTTCGCATGCTAAAACTCTTCCGATCATTTCTTCTACACTTTGCCCTAGAATTATCTGTGGAATCTGAAACTATCGTAAGATTTAACCGCATAAATTGGGCCCATCCTAATGTGCACACTTGCCAAATCCAACCACTTAGTCGTTGACGTTGTTGCCGCTGCTAAAGGCTATAATTTATTTGAAAATTTAATTTTTATTATACACACTAAATCCATGCTTCTTATTTTTTTGATTCAAGCGCCACTTTCTCCCCAATTCACTTCGCATTTTTAGCACTACCATTGCCACATCTCAATATTTTCGCCACATTTGTCAGTGCCTTTGACTTAACCACCTAATTTGGTCACATTAAAAGTAAAAGTATTCTGACACATGTTGAATTTCTATTTAAATAAAAAATGAGCTGAAGGTTATAATGAGGTAACCCACAGTGTTGGGTTGTTTAAGAAAACACAGTAGTTTGCGACTGATACGTTAAAATATATACATAGCTGTTATATGAGATGGAAAGTTAGCTCTTGAACTCTATGACTGTTGGCAAGTAAGTACAAGGTCCCATCGCGGAGACCCTAGAGTCGGACAAGACTAAATTTCACTTAAAACATGACACGAAGAATCAGGCAGTAACATTGATGAAAGGGTGAAACTTTGAAATGTTACCTATACTTTTGCTCTGTATTTTGGGGCATCTAAATCCAAGAAATTGGATGCCATAGCAAAGGTAGAGCTAAATGCATAGGTGAATTTCGCAAAAACTATTGACATCCTCACTGATTTGTAATTTAACCCTTAAAGCTTCGAAATCCATCGGGTATTACTGCAGATCAAGAGGTCTATATGCGTGACTTTGGGTCAGCCTGATTAACTTAACCTAGTCAATGTCAATTTTAACAGTAAAAACGTGGAGTTTTGAATAAAAAAAAAAAAATAAGAAAACCGAAGGCTCTGAGTGCTTGAAAAAGTTTCTTATTCCTCAAAATTGCCATTCGGAGATGGTCCGCCAATTTGCGGTTCAACAACTGGATGCCAAATTAAAGCAAAAACTTCGCATAGCAAGGAAAGGAGTCGTGGTTACATTTTGCATTCACCTACAGCCAATACAAATTTATCTTGGAACAAAGGCATTGATTATATAATTTCCTATTCAATTTGTAATGTGGATGGAGAGATGGGTGGACGTTATTTGCAGTCACAATAGTCACAATGTTTTTTATGCTAATTCCTTTATCTTAATTTTTATAAGAATGTAGTTCATACTATAACCTAAACCATGTAATTAAAAATCTCACGCAAACTTTGCTAAAACTAAAAAAAATGTCTAATATTTTTTAACTTGACTTTAAAAAAAAAGTGTTGTGCATGGAAGAAAACAACTTTTGAAAAAAATATTGTTCAAGAATGTAATCTAAATATACTACGTGAAGTGTGGAATAAGTTTGTTTATATGTATGTTCGGGGTAAGCTCTGGAACTACGTTGCCAACTCTGAATATTCTTTCACTTATACAAAGCTACTGCAATCCCGAGTGTCATAGGCAATAACTATTTTTAATATCTCAAAGAAATTCGGAGATATATGTAAGTACCTGATGAAGTCATCTTAAGAGTACTGGAATCGATGCTTTTCGATAGAGGCACATACGTATATGCTAAAATATTGTTGTCAAACAAAAGGTATTTTAAAAAGTCTCATTTTAGAAATATATATGCACATACTTTCATGGTTGCCACCTTTTTTTTAAATATAGTAATTCGCAATGAAATTGTTTTCAAGATTAGAAGCGCGGTAATACAATAAGAAGATGCAGATGGTGTCGTAACGTGCCGTTATGTTTTATGTTCTAAAGATTTATAATTTCGAAAATTCAAAATTGCGTTATTTTAGTAATTCTACTAATTAAAACAACAAAATTTGCAGCTCTGTAAAATTTCAATATGTTATTATTGCACTTTACGACACGTCACGTCATCTTGTGAATCCCCTAAATATGGTTACCGTTAGAGAAGGAATGAACACCGATTTATTGCGTCGAACTAAACCGAAGCGAATTTTCGGTCATTCTCTATTTAGTTATCAATGGAATATTTATATTTAATTTTAACTAAGTTCAATATGGAGAGTTTAATAAAAATTTAAATTTCCATGCAAGGTGTTTAAAAACCCACTTCAGTCAGTTTTTAGGACAGAGTTACAACTTTTTATGTTTTTGCCACCTAAACATCTGCTAAAAGTAAAAAAGAAAAGAGTAAAAAAATCAAGTAAATTCAGGGTAACATCTGCTTGAGTTTCTCGCTGGTTTTATACACTAACATTTTTCAAAAAAAAAAAACAAAAAACGAAAAGTTCTCAGAATCAGCATCACATTTATAAAACTCACTACTCATGCGCAAAAATTCCAACTTGAATTAAAATTTGAGTACAATAATTTCGATATGTTTTTTTTTAGGCAGCTTCATTTTTGTTCCCAGATTTAGTAATTGTGCTCGCTAAAGAATTGAAATCTAGCGTTAACAAAATTTATATGCATATAGTATACATTTGTATTACGGACATACGGACATAAAATTTCTGTTAGTAACATGCACATTAAATGCTTTAAGTTTGCTCCATTCTTTCACGTTTTATATGGCTTCACAAAATTTTTATTTTTTGACATTTTAATCAAAATAATTGAATAATAAAATGTACGTGTGCGTTTGTGGCCGTTTCGTTTATTACAAAAGGCGCTTCTATATTTTTGTTGTTTTGTAATTTTTATGAGAGGTATTTGTCTTTCCCTTCTACACACATGAATGATTTATTGTTGTAATTTTGGTCTTATTGCGGCGAGTATGAGCTGACCCTGCAGGGAAGAAAAGATATTTTAGTTGCTTTTTTTTTTACTTTATCATCAGTCTGTTGTATCAAAAATCAGTACGTTGTAAAATCATTTGATTTTTTCTCAATTCAATTCTCTATGTCCATTGTTATGAACCGAGGCGAAATGGAAAGCCGATGATTCTGGTACTTTTCTCTTGTGAACCTTGTCCTTGACTGCACAAAAGTACTCAACAAAAGATCACAGAAATCATTTCGAACATAAGTTGGCATAAATTGCCATTTTATCAGTATACTAGATTTCACACTAGAAATTTATACTGCAATTAAAATAGTAAAAATACTTCGGTGTAATGCGCAAAATTTTGTAACAGTTATGACCTGAACGTATAATAAATGAAATTTTCGTGATAATTTTCACCAGATGAATTTTAACTAATTTCAAACCACTTATCCTGCAAAAAAAATATCCATCCACTTTGCATATCTTTGTAGCTTACTTCATACTACTAAGTTTTCGACTAGTTAAAAAACCTTCGACTTTATTTTATACTCAAATGTGCAAACAAAAAAAAAAAACAAAGAACGTAAATATATTTGCTTTGCCATAAAAATGAAGCATTTAAAATTATTATATTTTTACCTTCCGAAAAAATTGAATTTTCTGTAACACCAATGAATAAAGTACCCTTATTTTTCTATTCTTCTAGATCAACGTATTTGCGGTTTTTGAGATGTAAGATTCCCTTAAAAATCGATATACTGAATCGGTCAATAGAATAGCGCATTGTGATATTTTAGACTTTATTAAATTCCCGTCCAAATGTTTTTGAGGGGGGTTCTGATTCAGGGTGTGAAATTAGTTTGGAACAATTCAAAATGGTGGTTCCAATATGGCGGATGAACTTTTTTTTAAATTGTCGGAGTTTTTATAAAATTTGATATTGAAAAGTGTTTTGAGACGCTTATTACAAAAACGAAATGAGTTTTCAAAAGTTAAAAATGGCAAATGAAAATTAAAAAAATATTTGGATAACAAATTTCATAAATTTTTGTTTAATTCATCCGCCATTTTAGATTTCCCGAAAAAAATAAACTTTCCCTTGCACTCTTGAAAAAATCAAGATTTTTCGAAAAGTAGACAAAAAAAGTACCCATAGTTTTCCGTTCTTCTAGACCAATGCTTTTATTTTTTTTTAATTTATTGAATTTCGTTCTTGAGGGATTTCTGATTCAGAATCTGAAATCGGTTTTGAAAAATTCAAAATGGTGGTTCCAATATTGTTAGTGGATTTTTCTTTTAACCTGGCGGATTTTTATAAAATTTGACATCCAAAAGTTTTTTGAGACAAAAATGAAATGAGCTTTCAAAAATTCAAAATGGTGGAGATTTTTATGAAATTTGATAATACAAAAGCTCTTGAGTCGCTGATTACAAAATTGATTTCTCATTGAGCCTTTCGATATAAAATTTTTTAAAATTTGGTTAAATTCATCCGCTATTTGAAATTATTGGAAATTGATTTTTGTAATTACCAATTCAACAAATCTTTGGATTTTCTTTACTTCATCTGATATTTTAAATTTTTAAACTAAATCGAATTTGAATTTCGAATATTTGAATTTCGAATTTTTAAATTTCGAGATATTTAATCAAACATACAGTGACTTAAAAATGTGACCACATGCTAATTTTTTTGTAATAATAATTTCGAAAATTTTTCAAAAATCAGCCGTAAAGATTTGCCATTAAAATTCGATTTTAAATGCTTAAAATTTTGATTAAAATTGATTGCGTTTTTATAGATTTTGTGAAAATTTTGAAATATCGATTCATATGCGTTTTGTTAAACAACAAATTAAAGTTTTAAAAAAATTTACGAAATCAACATGTGATCAATTGTTTGAATCGCTGTATATAATTTCATTTTGAAGAAGAAAAATGTTTTTACCACCAAACAATTATTAGAAAGGCGGTCTGACGTTTATAATTTTTCGAAATGCCGAAAAAATTAAACTCAAAAGTAATTTTTTTTCTGAGAGATAAATTAATGCACAAAATCTGAGGTTTACGTTCGATCAAAAAAATATAACTTAAAGAGTAATGACTACTTTTCAGCTAAAAATTTAAAATCAATAAATTATGTTTACTTTTGAATATTTAATTTGTAAGGAAAAAGGTACAACTCATAAAAAAAGTCATTATTTCAAAAACAAAAGGATATACATATAGCTCAATGTATCACTATTTTTTCTGAGCGACTAATAAAAATCTATGGAAAATATGGCTAAAAAAATTTTAAGTCGTTAGAAAATCATACAGAGCGTAAAATAATATTTGAAAGCTTTTCGGTTTTTTTCATTGAAAATTTTAAAATAATTCTAATTTTCGGTCCCTGTTATATAGCATAAAAAGTAAATTATTTGCCATCAGCTATATTGCTCACTAATTTTTAGTACTGCTGCTTAAATCGTCGCCAGTTCATCCCAAATGAACTTCCCTGCAGGGTATATTGAACGGTGTGTGTTTGCGTGTGCGCGTGTGTGTGTTAGTGCACTCACTTAAATGTAATTAAATGTTGTTTTCGTTGTTTCGCCAGTTATATTTTCGTCGCTTAGTTATTGTTATCTGTATGTACTTATGTAGCACTCGTATGCGTATGACTTGTTGTTTTCCATGTACATATGTACTTTATTTATTATGTTTTTTCACTCTTATTGTTGTATACATAAAGGTAGATATATGTTTATTTCGCCACGCCATTGTTTTAATTGCATCTAAGTTATTCATGAGACACGACAGACATCGTTGGCTTTGTTCGAAATACAAGCGACGCGACATTGTACACTACTCCCAAATTAAGCTCACCCTATCAATGTGGGAATGGCGAGGATGTATGTAGTTACATCTGTATGTGTGTGTGCGTGTGTGTGTGTAGTTTTACATACATATGCATATTTAACTAATTATGTTCATATCTACTTAAATTGATATTTCTGTCAGTGCCATAATTCACCAACCACCCACCACCTGCTCCATTCTCCACTCTACTCATTTATGCGCCATGACAGCGTTTTCTGTTTTTTCTGCTCTGACATGAAATATTTTTGGGCATACACGAACTGGCAATGTACCGGTATGTTTGTATGAGTGTGCCACAGGCGGTGTATTTCAGCTGCCTAATTATAGGGCGATTTAGTTCGTTTGACGCCACAGAATTATACCTTACGGCTACCGCAAGTTTGCTTCGAAATTTAATGTCAGTTATTTGAAAATTTTTCCCATCGATTTTATACATTCTGGGAAGCAAAGCATTTGTTTAATGCTTTGGTATTCTATGAATTGTGTTAAGGACGGCTAATTATCTACTCACAATAGTATTTACTTGCAATAATATTTGAAAAAAAAACAATTATATTTGAAAATTGCTATAGTTGCTTTGAATAAATCTCTGTCACATAGTTGATTGTGATTGAGAGGGAGGTGTCACTTGTCACCAACACTTGATGAGGCTCACTTAGATCCTGCGTATTTATTTTTCATCAACATAATACATTCAGTTAATTCCACGGATGGACTCTTTCTTATATTTTTGAATAGCTTTGTAACTGGTCTTTTAAAACTGGTCTTCTGAGACAGATCAACGACGTCGGTTTATTTTCGTAGAGATGACGCAAAGTATTGATGTCCACAAAGCATATAACTAGATTTTTGTTTCCTCAGACTAAAAACCCACTTCAACTCAAGGCCATTTCGCTTGTCGCCATTTATTTGTCATATTGCGAATAGTGATCTCTCGTTAGTAATAGCATTAGCAAAAATATTAGTAGTAACTAGTACAAATAGTAGTAGTGGTTAGTAGTAACATTAGTAAAAGTAGTAGGACAGCTTTGTAAAAATATTAGTAGTAATTAGTAGTAGCGTAAGTAAAAGTAGTAGTAGAAATTAGTAGAAGTAGTAGTGGATAGTAATAGCAATAGTTAAAATGGTAGTAGAAACTAGTAAAAATAGTAGTGGTAGTTAGTTGTTAGTAGTATTAGTAAAAATAATAGTAGAAACTAGTAAAAATAGTAGCGATAGTTAGTAGTAGCATTAGTGAAAATAGTAGTAGAACTTTGTAAAAATAGTAGTAGCATTAGTTAAAATAGTACTAGAAACTAGTAGAAATAGTAGTAGAGGTTAGTAGTAGCATTAGTAAAAATAGTAGTATAAATTAGCAAAAATAATAGTAGTCATTAGTAGTAGCCTTCGTAAAAATAGTAGTAAAAATTAGTACAAATTGTTAGTAGCTATTACTAAGTGCATTAATCAAAATAGTAGTAGAAATTAGAAAAAAAAGTTGTAGTATTAATTAAAATAGTAGTAGCAATTAGTACTAGTAGCAGTAGTAGTTAGTAGTAGTAGTAGTAATTAGTAGTAGTAGTAGCAATTAGTAGTAGTAAAAGTTGTAGTAGTAGTAGTTCTAGTAAATAGTAGTTGTTAGTTCAGAAATGATGCTCAGCGAACAAAGAATTGTGTTTGCGCTTAAACTTTTGAGAATATAAAATAAAAAACCTCTTTCTATGAAAATATATCAAGCAGTTGGCTTAGCGACTATTTGCAACCCGATCCCCTCGGTCCTACTATTGTCTCCCATATGAGTGGCTTTGCCGCTTCGATCTTCACTGAATTTGGGGATTTGGGCGATCACGCAATTGTCTGAGTCATTAAAATTGGCGTAGGGGTAGAATTCGGCAATTAGCAACTCTTATTCTTCAGACGCTTCTCGGGATAAACTCTATTTGTAAAAGCTCGTAATCTATACAATGATCTAGCGTGGGTTGCATGTGGTGCTATTTTGAATGCATCGACTCAGAATGGAGTGTCCCATAGTAAGACAATCGTCAATATAATCGCTGGGATGGTTCTGTTTTGTTGTCCTTCATTCAGCGCTAGCGCTACTGCAACTGTTTCAGACTTATCGACTACATGTCAAACGGTTAACAGGAATATTGGTCTACCATCGATAATAATGATGCCTAGATATTTCGGAGCCTCAGTCCATGTTTGTTATTTTCTGTCAATTTATTGTATTGAATGGAACTTTTACTACAAGTAGACCACTTTTGTATCTTCTCTCCATATCTTGCGACCGCTTTACCAATTTAGACACGCAAACTGTAGACGACTTTCCGTTTTGAAAGCCGAACTGTTCGTCCGAAGAAACTCCACTTTCCTCGATTGCTTCCGAAATTCTGCCTTCTTGAATTTTTTGGAACTATTTAACATGCATAATGGTTGATAGGTTGAAAACTCTTCAGGTAGCTGTTCAGACTTTGGGAGGACGAGGCGCATTCCATTGAGGAAAGGTTCCGGTTTTAAAATAAACTACAAGCTTAAAACACCGTCTTGGAACTGTGGCCGGTGTAGGTGGCTTTCTTTGCTTGATACCCGCAACTGAAAGAAGGGTATCTTCTGCGGTTATCGTGAAAACTCGCACGAACTAGGCTATGACTAAATTTTTATGCTAGACTACAAGAGTACTGCCGACGTTGTCACAGAATTTGAGGAAGCACCTCCACTTTGCTAAGCTTGGTGGTCTGTGATAAATTGCTATTCGTTTAGCTCCGCCCAATATTTGTTGCTCCATGAAGTTTGTTCAGATTGTAAGTCTTTTTTGGCCTTCCTTGGCTGCGCTTTACCGCAGGTTTGCGATTTGGCCATTTTACCATCACTGGGGAGCTTCTACTAGACAAGCTTGCTCTTGTGCTTCGATAGCACAACATTACAGGCTATTGCGACTGGGACCACATCAGATATTATAACTTTACGCGCTCCCTCATTTCGAGTATTCATTCTTCGTCACACAGTGCTCGCTCTAAAAGTGGTAATTTATAGGTGAAACCGCTGCTTGATGTCTGCTATGAGTTTAGTTGTCACTTAATATCCGCAAAAGATAACGCTTCTTATAGATAAAATCAATTGCATATCCCGATCAACCTTTTCGGAATGTTGAGATTTATCTGAAGTTCATATGCAAGCATTTTATTGAAAGAATATTTTTGAATAGGATGGTAAACCAAATTGAATAAGATAATAGGCTTAAAACGTTTAGGTTCATAAGCTCTAGAGGTGCTTAGAGGATGCTATTATAATTCTATCCTTCTGCGACCTTAAACTATTCTCATCTTTAAACGGGATTCATACAGGAAGCGATTAACACGATTCTTGTTTGCCTTCATCCCTACATATCTGGAATATAATATACGTTTGCCTTTCCTGTGGTATAGCGTTCCGCTCGAAATCCCGTAAGGAAGCATAGATTCGTAAGTCAAGTAAGGGTCTACTTTCATTAAGCATTCAACCAAATTCATTCAAATGATATCGCATAAGCAAATGGATTTTACCTTTTCTTTCCTCTACTCATCCTAAAGAAATCATTTACCCAGACTGGTAATCCGCTGGTAGTCTGGTACATTCACCTTAGTAAGGCTAGTGCAAATTTCTTGCTCTTCTTTCGTCATTTTCCTTCAAGGACTATCGCTGATTTCGACTTTTTAAGCAGCAGATTAAGGCGAACATCTCAGATGATGTCAGAAAATGTAAAATTAAATCTATTACGAATACAGAGCCTAATAATTTCATAGTAAAAGTCAAATCCTGTCAGATTAAACAACAATCTATTGTGTGAAGTTAATATTTTCAATTATTTTTTTTTACGAATTTCATTGGTATTCTTTATTTAAATATTTAGCTATATTGCAATTCATATTAATTTAGAGCTAGAAGCTATTAAGTTTTTTTTTATTTATTTTTATATACCGCCGTGATGGTAAGTACTACATCCCGTACGGAATTTTGCCTGTTTTTGCAAATCTTTATGGTCTACGTTTTTTGCTTAAAATTTATTTTGTCCTTCATACAAATAAATTATTAATTTATTTAAACTCTTCCAGTGCACTTACCACAAATTAGAGCTTAGGTAATTTTATTAATTTCGTTTTTGTTTTTTTTTTCAATCTTCTTTGGCTCTTCGTTATTTGCACTCCACTATCTGCAAGCGCATTTAGTAGCAACAACTATCGGCAAATCAGTGTTAAGAAGTAAAAATTAAGCAATCACTTATGGAATGGAGAATAACAGAAATAAATAAGTAATTGAAATTTATTGCGCTTTTGTTGCCCAATTACCGTTTGCCGCATACATTGGCGATTTTTCAAGATGCGACGCTTCATTCCCACTTTCCCTAATGGACTGTTGTTTATTATGGTGTTATTGTTGTGTAATGCACACACACACACACACATACACACAATGTGTATGTATGGGTAAAATTTGTTGACTTTTTCCTTTATGTGTACACCCTTTTCAATTTCAATTAAATTTAATTTCTTTGCTTGATTTTTCTCCAATTCAATGGTATAATAATTTGCAGTGAAATTAAAATACAATAAAATAAAGAAGGGAGTAAAATTTTGCATGTATTGTACTTATTTGCACCCAATACATATACAAAAATAAAACTGTTGCGACAATGCAACACTAGCGCCGTCTACTAGTAAACAGCTGTTATAATATAATTTAATATACCTGCGCTCATAAAATGAATAGCAAAATATATTGACCAGTTTTGATAATTTTGCCTTTCTTTATTTATTTTTTACAAAAATTATTTTTTACAAAAATTTGAAATTTTTTAAGCAAAATCCATATAAGGTGAAGTTTCAAGCTTCTATAAAATTTTTCAAACTTTCTGAAAAATTTATAAAAAATCAACAAAAAAAACCCATACAAATTTCCAAGTCGAATTTTTAAACTTTCTATAAAATTTATAAAAATTCAACAAGTAAAAAAAATTCTTAAGAATTTCTAATTTTTTGATCAAAATTTTTAGAAAGTTTTCGAGCAAGCAATTTTCTAGCCCATGCACTGAATTTTATTATAATAATGTTAACAAAAATTTGTAGTCATTTGAATTTTTTTTGGAAATTCAAATTAACACATGGGCATTTTTTAATTTTTTTAATTTAAGGCTTTTTTTGAAATTTTGTTTTTATTTTTATAAATTTTCTGAAAAGTTTAAAACTTTGACTAATGCCATTCTGTAAAAAGAATTAGCTATGTATATTTGTATTAAAAATAATTAGAGTTTTTAACTTTGTAATTTTTAAAAATAATTTTTTTTTAAATCTATAAAGTTTCCAAAAAGTTTGAAACTTTGACTAATGCCGTTTTTTTATTGAATTAGTTATGCATATTTTTATAAATAAATAATTACACCTAATTAACAAATAAAAATGCCATATTTCTACAGAATTAGCTATGTATATTTGTATTAAAAATAATTAGAGTTTTTAACTTTGTAATTTTTAAAAATAATTTTTTTTAAATTCTATAAAGTTTCCAAAAAGTTTGAAACTTTGACTAATGCGGTTTTTTTATTGAATTAGTTATGCATATTTTTATAAATAAATAATTACACCTAATTAACAAATAATTTTTTTTTAATTTTGTGAATTTGTTTGATTTTTTTTAATTTTAATTTTTATAAATTTTCTAAATAGTTTTAAACTTTGACTAATGCCGATTTTTTGAGAATTGGCTATGCATATTTTTATAAAAAATAAATAAACTTAAATAAAGATTTTCTCAATTTTGTGAAGTTTTTGAATTCTGTTTTTTTTTTTTTATTTATTATAAATTTTCTAAATAAAGATTTTCTTAATTTTGTGGTTTTTTTTTGATTTTTTTTATTTTAATTTTTTAATTTTATGAAAAGTTTGAAACTTTGACTAATGACGGTTTTTTTTTAAATTAGCTATGCACATTTTTATAACAAATAATTAAACCTAAATAAAAATTTTTTAAATTTTGTGAATTTGTGTGATTTTTTTTATTTTCATTTTTATAAATTTTCTGAAAAGTTTAAAACTTTGATTAATGCCGTTTTTTATAGAATTAGCTGTGCATATTTTTATAAAATTAATTTAAATTAAATATAGAAAGACAAAATTGTCAAAACTTGCCAATATATGTCGCTTTCATTTTTATGATAAATAAAAAAATCATTAGATACTCGGAGTTTGCTATTAGCTCCCTTTATGCTATTCAATTAAGATAGATTAGTGTAAGAGAATTTGTCCATCGAGTATAAAATACAATTATGATGAATTTGCACTGGGCATAAAATCTACTTGCTTTCTCTCAAAATTGTCTTCCACATTCTATATTTTATTTTTGAATTGGACATTTGCTCGCATGTTCATATGTATGTATGCATTTATGTATGTATGTAAATATATTAAAATATAACAAAATAAAACACAGCCCTGACTTCAAAGCGGCATATGTATAAAGTAACCGCTCAATTGGATAATCACTTGAATGCAAGCTTAAAAAAATAGACTTAAAATTTAGAAAAAGCGTAAGAGTACTTTAAAGTTTAATGCTCTTTTATGTTGCATTTGAAATGCAGGGAAAAAGTATATTAAATGGGCAACCAGTATTAAAAATGATTTATAAAAAATGTTTAATTTTCATTTTCAAGTATTTTCGAAAGGGCTTTCAACGAAAGAATTAAAGCAATACGAAATAAACTTGCTACAATATAAAAATAAATCTGAGCGTAAGTTTATAATAATAATAAATATATTTCTAACTAGCGTACACCATAGCGGCTTTAATTTTTTGATAATTTCTTTTTTTTTGTAATTTTTGTAATTTTATTGAACCCGAGGAGAATTTGTATTACGGGATATTATAGAAAAACAAAAATTCTTCAAAGTGGTAGAAGTGTTCGGAGATCACCACATCGCCGCATCTCAATTAATACGAAATTCATCACATGAGATCTATGTACACCTGTCCTATACTCTACCATTATTAGTCTCCTTTTAAGCCATATTTTTAATAAACAAAGTTCTTAAGAAATTCAATAACTTAATCTGCTAAGTCAGTAAAGTAAAAATCTAAAAGGAAATACGAACTGAAATTAAATAGCAATGTCTTTCGTTGAAACAAAAATTTGCATTCATACAACTACACTCAAGGCAATTATTGATAAAATGAAGTTTACTTCCTTTTTCCAGTTGAAAAATTACACAAATCAAACAAATGCCTTTTAATTTCTAATCTAGTCATTTTCATCTTTTCAGTTAAACTTTGTTTGGAAATTTCCAATTTATTTCCTTTTTCTTTTTTCTTTTACATACCTAAGCTTAATTGAATATTCCATAGTTGTAGTTGTTAATAGCAAAAGTATGGCACTACAAATACAATATTTTCACTTTATTGAACCACAAAATAGAAATTTCAAACTGAAAATTGAAAGAAACAAATAGCAAATGGAATTTATTTGCTACAAATTAAAACCGCAACAGGCTGCAAATAGCAAAAAAGCATAAGTAAACAAAATGGTGTGTGTGTGTGCGTGTGTGTGTTTCTTTTTCGGCATATGCAACATTAATAGGTATGTTGGTGTGTGGGTGTCTGTGTTGGAGCTTTGGTGTAAATGTGTTTTTGTGTTAGGTAAATGGCAAAAGTTAGCGCCTAAAAGCAGGCAAACAGGCCATTAAATGAAAATAAACAAACACATATGCTATGCTATGTATATGTATGTATGTATGTTAGTGTGTGTGTGTGTAGTGCAAATGGCAGCAACAACAATAAGCACACAAGCTCAGCAACAAACTAATACCAATAATGTGCGCTATGCTCTTTCAGTGTTGGTTAGACAAACGTGAACGAATACAAACTTACAAATTGTTTGTGTGTGTGTATGTGTGTGCAGTAGGGTGGTACAAAAAATATATAAAGTCGAAATTGTATGCTCTCACCGCAAAAAAAAAAAAACAAACAAAATGTTGGACAATTGGGATGAGTTTGCTTTTAATAACACCTAAATATTTATTGTCCAAAAAAAAGGGTTATTGGTTGGGCACAGAGTTTGCTGATTGATATACATATGTATATTGAATTTCAAGAATCTTATATAGGGAAATTTTGTTCGCTTTTAGTGGCATCTAAATATTTTTTGATACAAAAATAGGGATCTTCGAGAATTCTCTTCCATTTCCAGGAAAAGTTGATTTCTCGCATTTTCCCTTTATAAAATATAATGGGAAATTTTTTGATAAAAATATTAGGTTATAGATTATTGGTTGGAAACAGAATGTGGCGGTCGAGAAATATGCGTTTTCATTAATTCTTTTCCATTTCCAAGAAATGTTGTTTTTCGCATTTTCCCCATATAAAATCAAAGGGGAAAGCTTAAGCGCTTTTAGTGATAGAGTTTCTTGCTGGAAAAATATTGAGTTTCAAGAATTTTATACCATTTCTATGAAAAATGGGATTTCCATTTTTTCCCCATATAAAATACAGGGCATAAATTTTGAGTGCTTTTAGTGACCTTTAAATATTTTTTTAATAAAAATATTGGGTTGTAGATTATTGGTTGAAAAAAGAGTTTGCCCATTGAAAACCTTTGATTTTCAGGAATACTAAATTTCTACTAAAAAATTGCTTTTTCTTAGTTCTCCATATAAAATACAAGAGGGAATTTTGAGCGTCTTTAGTGATAGAGCTTTCCGCTTAAAAATATTGGTTTTCAAGAATTCTTTACCATTTCTATGAAAATGAGGTTTCCATTTTTCCCCCATATAAAATACAGGGAACAATTTTGAGCACTTTTAGTAACATAGATAAATTTTTTTATAAGAAAATAGGTTTTTCCTTGGAAACAGAGTTTGCCGATTAAAATATATACTGACTTTCAGGAATTCTAAAAAAATTTCTACGAAACATTGGCTTCTCTCCATTGCAAATACATGGGAAACTGTGAGCGCGATTTGTGACCTATAAATAGTTTTTGATAAAAAAATAGGATCATAATTTTTTGTTTGGAAAGAATTTTTGTTGACAGATGATTAAAGCATTCTTTACCATATTTCCAAAGAATTGTTTTTTTAATTTTTTCCTCATATAGAAAAAAATAGAGTTTACGGGCAAAAAAATATAAAGGATTCTAAAAAATTTCGAATGAAAATTGTGTTTCTTTTTATTATTTCCCCATATAAAAACTACGGGGAAGTTTTGAGCCCGTATAAAATATAGTGAAATTTTAAGCGCTTACAGTGCTCTATAAATAATTTTTGATAAGTAATAATAAATAAATAAGCAAGTGTTATTAGTTATTGGTTCGAAGCAGGTTGTACGGATTGACAATATTGATTTTCAAGAATTCTATACTCGCTATTAAAAATGTTTTTTTTTTTAATTTTTCCCCTATATAAAATATAGTGGAAAACTTTGAGCGCGCAATTTTTTCGATATAGATTTGTCCTGGCGGGTCGAAATATTCAAATTCCAAGTTAATTATTTTCCCAGGCATTTTTGTACCACCTTAGTGCACAGCCTTTGCTACGCTAACGTTGTTGTTCGTACGTAAAAACATTTGCATAATTCAAGGCGCTATTGCTAGTTGTATTGGCTTATTTGTATTTGTATTTGTACGCACACGTCCATTGCTGATTTCGTGCAAATGTTTGCGTTTACAGCGTAGCGTGAATGCGTGTGTTTGGTGTTTGTGTCACATTTGCAACAAGTTCTGGCATTAACAAAAAGCTCACTTCCTCAGCCGGAAGCAGTTTAAAAGGCTCTTGCGAACTCACACACACACACACACACATACATGCATGGATGCTCAGCGAATTCACAAAGGTGGTTGATATATAGATTATTTGTTTATCTCTAAGCTTTTGTATGTTTTATATTTTTTGTGTTTTTTATTTCATATTTCTTTGCACGGCTATTAAGGTTAAGTCGCATTGAAGCTGTGAATTTTCTTTATAGTTGTTTTCGCTTTGTCCATAAAAGGCAAGTAATAGATATGCGGAAGGGGTTATATGTTTGCAACGCTACCTATTTAATATAAGTAAATTCCGCAACCACTCAGCGGATGGCCCTAACTAAGGCTAATTTCGCGGCCTAAAGTTTTCGCTGAGTGATGTCTTGGTAGCTCTATAAATGAATTTTTTTTAAACATTTTTATCACACAATGTACCCTACGTAGCCGCAGGAATTATAAGTCATAAAATTTTCATTTTGTAGCGAAAAGAACAACAAAATCTGCGTAAAAAAGTTGGACATTTTAGATATTGGAATGGGATTGAATTGCGGTAGACCGGAAAGCCGAATCGGGTTTCCAAGCGCTAAGGCATAGTGGCTCATTGTGCTTAAGGCTTGGAGAGAATAAAGGGGAAAATAATAGAGAAAATGGTGGGGAAGGAATTTTTCTCTTCACATTTCTTCTCCACAATCATTGGCGAGACATATGTAGATATTTTTACCCGGAATATATCTTACCCGATTCTACTCAAAGTCAGCCTTGCAAAAGCAAAACAGATATGGATGAAATACTCTGTCATAAACTCATACTTCTCGCAATATTGGGTTATCGATGATGTTTATGATAACTATGTGCTGTCCCACGAAATGAGCCCTATAATAAACATCACCAGGTCTCGTTACTCCTTCCTTCTCTGTCTGTGAAGGAATTGCACCACATTCGCCCTGAATTTTCAGGAAGCTCTTGATTGTTTTGCAGGTGTCGGTAGAGCACCGACGGTTTTCATGCTTCTTTATCATAACACCACCCTGAAAGCCTTTGCTAGATTTGACCCCCTACCTCGTAGCAGTCCAATTGTATGCTCCAAAGGCCCGCCAAATCATCAGCCTGTTCGTTACTAAGTATTCTTTGTTTGTTAAGCTGACGAAAAGCCCACCTGTCCAATAGAAACTCGCAAATGGCCAGAGGAGCTACTACTCTCTCCCTGTGCAGCAACGTGACCGCAAGGATGTCATTATGAGCCCGTCCATTGGTCATGCGGCTTACTGCTAAGGCGCTGTAGCTGTTTGAAAGGAAAATATTCAGAAGCGGTCGAAAGGGAGTTGATTCATTTTGGTCGCAGCTTAAGTCCCAGCAATTTTCCTGGTCATTCCCGCAGGCACAATATTTAGCATCGCGTTAAGCTCAAGTATGGGTGTGGTACGAAGAGCCGCCGCAATTTCAATGTGCAAGGCCATTTGCAGCAAGTATTATTGGCTTATTTATGGTTTCGCAAAGCCTACGGCGTTTTTTTTTTTAAATGAAGCGGGTTATTCGTCCTAATCACAAATATCGAAAAATGTGTGAATCTTCGTAGAGACCAAGTTCTAACTAGCCTAGTCCATGACCACCCACTGATGTTACCGAAAATACTTACTTTTCATACCACCTGGCGAACAGGAAATCTAGCGAGCGGGCTGCTCGAAATTCGGCACATACCGAGGAGCATTTATCTACTCTAATTTCATTATAGCAGTGGAAAACGAAAATTTTTGGGCATAATCTTAAGCCTTAGTTCGATAACTAATAAAACAACGATCTACAAGGCAAAAGTCTAGTTTCAATATGGGAAGGGGTCACGCTGCCAATAAGAAAGTCATATATATCTAGAGGGACTAGGAAAAGAAAAGCGGTGATTTACTCAGATAGTCAGCTGGCTCTCCTGGCTATATCGTTTAGTGAAAGCAAGTCTAAGCTAATCAAATAATGCAAGATGGAGCTACGATCGGCATCTCAGTCAATACCTATATCTACTGTCGGGGTTCCTTGGCTATTGAAACGTAAAAGACAATAAGACAGTCGGTTCTGCGATACCGGAATGACCCGGATTTATATCCGACCAAGGACTGCCACGTCAGCAGCTTTCCTCAAAATTTTATGGTGAAGCAGGTATCCCAGAAGAGTCATGTGAAAAGTTAGACATTCGGTTTGGACTCCGAGCTCTTCGCTCATTAAATAATGAGCAATAAGATTGCAGGCATTCTCGACAGTACCGAACGCAAATCGCGTTGGTCGTTGTCGACTCTAGAGCCGTGTTCGCCACCTGATTGTTTACAGCAAAGGCAAGCTCTTTGAAGGATCAAGGTCCATCATGCCTACCAATTTTTCCGCTATGCCAATTGCAAAGATCACAGCTTGGAACAAAATCAGGGAGAAGACGTTCTGGACTACCTGTTCCATAATTCGTTTTAGGGCCATCCGGGGATACCAGAATTTCGTAGGAGTTAAGCGCTAACGATATCTTTACCTGTAAATTGACATTTGCGGGGTGTTTCAGACAATTATGAAGTTAAAACTTCATCAAAATTGTTGAAACTATGAATCCAGTTTCTGTGACATAAAATTGACTGAATACCCAAATTTACGATTGCAAGAGTTAAGCGCATTCGAAAAAAGTGTTTATTATATGAAATAAAATATATGGTAAAATAAAAACTTCTATTGGGTAAAATATTTTTGAGGAGAGAGCACCACGAGCTTTGGCTCTACTGTGACTGCTGTTGATGTAAGATTAAAACAAATTGCAAGAATTTGGTATCAAGAGCCTGTGAAAATCTAGGTACCTGAACATTTCAGCTTAAGAGCTCGCACTGGGCAAAGAAACTGTTTAAACAATTGATAAAAGTAAGAGACCATAATAACTTCTAGGCTTTTTAAATTGCAGCTGAGTTTGTGATGCTGAAAAAAAGGTAAAATAATACAAAACAAAATATGTTACAAAATTCTTTGCACTGTTTCAAAAGAAAAACACTAAAGCGAAAGAGAAGTAGAACAAACAAAAAAAAAACACAAAAAAAAAAAACAAAAAGCAAATTCATAATCCACAACAAAAATAAAAACTAGCCACATAAGCAGGCTATTTTAACCACAAACAACAACAACAACAACAGCAATAGTCAGAAAAGTTTAAACATAATATAACAAAACAACAAAAATGCAAAACAAAGTTGAAAGAATCGACGATTGCTTACCAACCAACTAAAGATGGAAAGTACATAGAAAAAGCAAGAAAGAATAAAAAAGTTATTTGAAAGAAATATGTACGTAGTAAGGAAGTTAGAAAAAATAGTTGTGGATAGATAGTTGAAACGGATGGCCGGAAATGCGTAACAAGAAGTTTCAACTTTTCCATATTTCCTGCTAAAATTTCCGTCACTTTATCGCAAAGTTAAACCGCATGCAATTTACGCTCAAACACGCACACACACACACACATACGCCAGGCATATAGAAATTTAAACAAGAATATATAAGTAGAAGTTATGCAGATATTTACCTATATACTTAGCTTTTACCTTCCATGCACACCAACACAAAAACATATAACTGTATTTCTTTGCAGCGCTTTGCGGTGGCCAAAACAGAAAGGCACGAAAAATATAACCAAATGAAAAAAAAAAAAAATGGTGGAGCTCAGCTATGTTGACCGAACTCCAAACAACAAAACATAACAATATTGAGGCAAAGAAGTTGCTTAAGAAAACAAGAATCCGCTTTAAACTTTCCATTTGCCATAGTCGAGTGGATATACTTGGAAAGCGTAGATAGGAGAACGGAAAAGCAAACAAAAAAAGAAATATTAAAAAAAATATCTACATACATAAATGTCATACAAATAAAAGATAAGTGATGGAATAAAGGAAGGTAAAAGAGAAGCAGCAAAGGTAATGTAAATTTTATAGATTTCGTTAGAATATTACTATTCAAGAAATTAGATTTGAATCATGATTTATGTAAAGAGAGTTTTATAGATTTATTCCCGCTATAGTAAACTTAAAAACCCCATAAATGTAGAGTAATTATGTTGAAAGCAAGGGATTTCAAGAACATGTTCGCTACTCTTATATTGGACATTTCTTTATGCATTTTTTAAGCATACCCCGGTTTTATCAGTGGATGCATTTAAGGCTAGACTTTGGTCAAAAATATCGATTTATAAAAATATCTTTTTTTTTCAGAAAACAATGAATAGATACATCCGAGGTTCGACCGCTATTATATATATTATATTTTTGTATAATGTTTGAGGATACTTGCTCTGGCCAGAATTTGAGTCCAGGAAACATCAAATGAAGCGTGCGCAGGCTCAATCTTCGGCTACGGCGGCACTTTTTTCAAATAGTTGGTAACCTTTCAAAATTGTTTCTAAACTAAGTAGTCTTCGACCAAGAGCTTACCTGGAATATTCACATCGAAAGGGTGACGCGAAATGCAATAAAATAATTCTTTACCGGTACCAAGCTTTTTGGTACAAGGGTGGTGACCAAGACATAGTCAAAGAAAGACAATAATTGACTTGACAAAAGCGGAGATATCAAGGCGTAATTATAGAAAAGAGGGACACTCTTTGCTCCAAACTATATCTTTTGAAAAATTGCTGTCCATCCTTTTTTGTGCATCATTGTGTAAATTTGTTTGTTTTACTAATTTATGCACTTTTTGTTTCCTAATATTGCATTGCCAATCTGAGCTAAATTGGCAATTGCATCTGAATTTTGAAAGGAAGTAGTTTACGCTACGCGGCCTTTCTGTGACCTTCTTCGCAAAATTTACACGAAACTGGGGTTCAAAATCTCGTGACTCCGATGACTCTCCGAACAGCAAACTA
Organism: Anomoia purmunda; assembly: GCA_951828415.1. NCBI lineage: Eukaryota > Metazoa > Arthropoda > Insecta > Diptera > Tephritidae > Anomoia > Anomoia purmunda. The sequence continues at coordinate 13,886,663 of OX639994.1, forward strand.
ACGTGCGCAATACTTTTAAAGAGTACTGATTTTGCAAATAATTTAATTTTACAGTTACAATTTATCTTTGTCGTTATCTATACTTAGCAAATTCGATAGCTTTGTTCTTATCATTTTTGTATCGGTATCGTTTTATTGATATTATCGATACTCAAATGGAATCGGCATTGTTATTCTTATGAATAATAACCATATAGTAATAGTTAGTTATATCGATAATCGTTAAAATATATGGTTATCGTTATCGATATTTTTTATCGATATTATTATTGATTATTTGTTACACAGAGTGACATTAATTTGTATTTATTTGAGTTATGTTAAGAAATTCAATTATAATAACTGTTATCGAAATCTTATTTATTACTAAGAAAATAATAGTGATTTTTTTTAATTTTTATTTTTTTTGTGACGTTCGTTTGGCGATTCTACCGAACCGATTGCGAGCCTAAAAGCCGATGAGGAGGGTTTATTGGTTTTAAAATTGGTTAGCAATTAGAGGGATGCTACCTACAAACAAATTTTAGTAGAGAAGAGGTGTAAGGTTAGTAGAACATAGTAATGTGAACTACAAGCCAAAGCTCATAGAGAATATTTAAGTCGAACAGGGTTGCCACTTATTAAAAAAAATAAATTATATATATATATTTCTTAAGTAAAGCACAGCAATATGGGTATCCAACGAGTGGTAATTATTTAGCCACGATTAATTTTCGAACAGGGCTGCCACCTTTTAAAAAAGTTATAATTATTATAATCTTTTTTAAGTAAAACAAATTTTAAACTTCGCACAAAATTCACAAAAATTCCAAAAAAAATTCAACATTTTGAATCATAGTTTTTAGAAAATGTTCGGGCATGCCATCTTTTTTTCGAACAGGGTTGCCACTTTAAAAAAAAACTTAAAGTACTTATTATCTTTTTTTAAGTAAAACAAATTTCAAAATTTGTACAAAATTCACAAAATTCCAAAAAAAATCAAAATTTTGAATCATAGTTTTAGAAAATGTTCGGGCATGCCATAATAAAGTGCAAGTTTTAAGTGTCCGCATATTGCCGATGATTTTTGATAGACTCTATTTAAAAATAAATTATATCATTTTGTTCACGTTCGTTTTAAATGGCAGAAAAATGCGAAATACCATCGGCAAAAAAAAAAAAATTTGAAAAATTAACGGCAGTTTTGGGCCTCTTGAAACTTGCACTTTATGAACTTAATTAAATATCTTAATTACCTAAAAACTGCATACCAAAAATTTGTCTAAAAATTCTGATTAAAAATTATACAATTTTACTGCCAATTTTTTTTTTATTTCCAAAATTTTTGTGAATTTTATACAAAGTTTGAAATTTGGAATAAACTATATTTTAATAAAAAATTTATTTAAAACAAATTTTGAGGAAAACATTGTGAATATATAAAAGAAAATCACTGTAATTGTTTTGCTTTGCAAGGGTAGTGAACGTGCAATAACATGACAAAAAAAAAATACCATTTAGAAAAAATGAGAAATCATTGAAAACTCTCACAACCTACTTTCATAAAATTATTAAGCAGACCGACGACAGAGCACCTGTACCGCGGCGGAAAATACGCGGTAGCAAAAGTTTCATACCAAAAAAAAGTTAAAGAAATACAACAACAAGCAAAAATTTTTGAAGTAAAAAGAAAGCACACATAACGGTAAACACACAACTTTATTTATATTAAATTTATGGGCACGCATGCGCCACATAGAGAGAAACACAACTCCACCCCCCCAATGCCGTTACGCTGCTGTTTGGAGCAGCTGCAAAAAGTTTTTCGTATACTTGGAATTTTTAATAAACATAAATGCTGGCTGTTTTGATAAAGAATGAAGCAAACAAAAAATGCGAGCTAAAGCAAAAAAAAAAAAAAATAAACAAATTTGTTTTGTTCCACTTTTTTCAAAAGCTGTGCAAGCTTTGGGTTGCTTTTTTAAACTCTCAGTTCTTTTTTTTTTAATATAAAAACAAGTTATTTGTTTTTTGTTTTAAAACGCAAAAAAAAAAAACTGATACCTGATGGGCTGCAAGTGTCCTTTCATTCTCGCAGCGGTACTTGTATTTATTGCCCTTTTTTGTTTTTCACGCACCTGAGCGCACACGCACGCACGCAGTTACAAAAAAAATGGCACACACACAGAATCACGATAGGTAAGTATTTATATATATATATATGTGTTTGTGTGCGTGCGAGTGTGCGGAGCTTCGAAGCTGGAGTTCCTATTTAATATAAATAAAGTTGCGCACTTTTTCTTTTACTTTGATCTTCATATTTTCTTTATTGATATTTACTTTAATTCGCTAAAAGCTGTCCGAAAGTCGACTTGCAGAGAACTTGTGAAAAAAAATATTAACTGATAAGCAGCAGAAAATGATACGGAGAAAAAAAGTTTTGCTTGCAAAATGCAAATTTATGTAATACTCGTGTGTGTGTGTGCAGGGAAATTTTTCAAAGACTGTAGAGCCTTTAAAGTGGGGCAAATGTGTGGCAGAGCGCTGACTCGGAAGTGGGTCAGACAAAGTAGGCTTGCGAATTAAATTTAATCCGGATTTTCATGCACGTTAAAGGGCCAACTACACTTGCAAAAAAACTTAAGAGTATAGGTTCATTTAATACCTATAAATATAAACTTAAATACTTAAATATACATAGTTATCGTAGAATTTGTTTAAAGCCTAGGGCATGGAAGTTATGTAATATTAGCTATGGGCCTATATAAAACTTCTATATGCCATTTTAAATGGTTGAAATTTATATATTTACTTAAATCGAGTTTATTTTAAATACTCGTACATACAGTGCCTTAAACAACTGACTATAAGGTGATATTATACAATATTTAAAAAAAATTAAATCCTTCCTTTTTTTGTTAATTTTCTAAATAAAAATACTAGAAAAATTCGACAAACGTTGACCTTTATTTATTAATTGTCCAGGTAACGCATTTGTGTTTATGTCACACATAATAGGTGGCAACCCTGGTAAAATATAGGTAGGCACATTGTTCTCGCCGAGGCGAACAGTGGGACACGTATTTTAATTTTTAATATATTATTGTGTAATGTATGTAGTTAAATTTGACTTTTAAGAGAGGTGGCATCCCTTTTCAAAATATACCTATAAACTTTCTCCTGGCGAAGGAAATGGATTGATACCCATATTTTTCTATTTCATATTACTTGTAGATAATTTTTGAAATTTGACTTTTCAATCAGGTGGCAACCTTCTATTATGATACAAGTCTTCTCCTCAGGGAATCAAAGAGTTTGTTACCTATAATGGAAGATTTCATATCACTTGTGAGCAATTTAATTAAATTCGACTTTTCGAATAGGTGGCAACTATTTCCAAAATAAATGTATGCGGCTTGTTCTTGCCGAGATGAACTTTTTGACACCAATAATTTAATATTTCTAAAATATTTCGTGTATAATTTAATTTAATTCGCATTTTCAAGCAGGTGGCAACCTTCTTTAACATATGCCCATTTAAAAGGTCCTTGTCCACAGCGAAACGAGCGCATATTTTAACATTTTATATGAATACGTACTAGTTTAAAATTTTATAAAATTTTGATGTTTCCCACATGTGGCAACCATCTTCAAAATATATGTAAGAACCTTCTTCACGCCGAGACGAACAGCTTGACACCCGTAATATCATATGTCATATAACGTGTAAAAATTAATCAAATTAAAATTTTCAAACAGGTGGCAACCCTCAAAAAAATTTCGAAATGAACCTTCCCGCCGACATAAACCGCTTGACTGGCATATTTTAATCTTCCATATAATTTGTTTATAGTTTGATTAAATTTGACATTTCAAACAGGTGGCAAGCCTCTCCAAAGCATAAATAAAATTTAGCTAAATTCAGTGGTTTTAATTATTTATCTGATTAAGCAAGTTTTAATTTTAAGTACGTGATTTTATTTGCAATATTTTGGGTTTTAATTGAATTTATTTCACTTCAGTTAGCCGTTTGTCGGGGCGTATGAGTAACCTGTCGAATGTGTAATGAAAAATTGCACATTTTCCACTAAACCGAAATGGTTTCCATTAAGTATATATTTTCTGAGTAATTTTTATAATTCAGAAAATAAGATTTCTTTTTATTTTTTGCTTAGAAATTTTTTTTTAAATTGGAATATAAAAAATAAAAATTTTTGTTTTGAGTTTTAATTTTACCTATAATATAAATTTTTTTTTAATTTATCTGCTAAAATTGTGCATAAATTTTTTTTTTTTAATCAAATTAAATTAAATTTTAAGCTACCTTTCTATTTTATTAAAAAATAAGGTAATAACTAAACTCAAAAGATAATCAAATAATATAATAACTAGTCGCTTACACCATAGCTTGATGTTTGACCGAACTTCTTCTATAATTTGTGGTGTGTGTCTTGACGTTGTAACACCAATTGAGGGCCAACAGTTTTACGCCGTCTCCGAATGGCAAATGCTTTTAATGAGAAGTTTACTGCATGGCAGAAATACACTCGGAGGTGTTCCATTGTGCCTGCCGAGGAGCGAGGGGCTATTAGAAAAAATCTTGTCTAAAATTTTTGATGTTTCTTGCCCCGGCCAGGATTTGAATCCGATAACCAACGAATGAAGCGGGCATACGCTACACGCCAAAACTTACCAACAATAATTTTTATGAGTTCCAGGCCATTTATTTACAAAGAAGTTATTGAGAAAACGTCAATGGCAGCAGTTATTTTTTTTTTCCAAGCAAGGAATAAAACTAGAAAATCAACGGTTGAGAAGTAATTTTTTAAATAAAACCTTTAATCGCTAGGTCCCTGGCTGTTTTGAGTGGTATGTTTCTAATGTTTGAAATATGTAGCATGTGAATGTGCATGATTTCAGAATCACAATTACTGTTGTACATATTTCTGCGCTAAAGCTAGTTTTCCATATGCCATAAAGCGGCACAACGCTTACAAGTTCGAAAACAAACAACAACATGTGTAGCCAAACATTTACAACAATAATGCTAAATGTAGTTGCAGTTAAACCAACCATATGCAGTGATAACAAAATCTATGCTGCATTGCAATTATTTCAATATTTACCCAAGTAAATTGTATAACATTGAAATTATTTGTGTTTTTCGGCCATTCGCATGAGAAAGTGCATGCTTTGTCTAACAGTATGCCATTTTTCCAATTCCACAGCACACAACATGGTGGCGCTCGCTCTCGGCTATTACACTCCTTTCTCTGCATGTATTTGGCGCTCAACAGTTGTAACAACTAGAGATTTATATTTGCTTGCATTTCTGCAAGTGGGCCAATGCAACGTTCATGGCTAAACAAATAGAGCGGGGCCAAGCGAAACATCACTCTCCTCACCTCACTTTGCCACACACACACTTCAAGTGCATACTTTCATTCATTTACACTTGCACCTACAGCATTTATTTGTTAACACTATAGTAATTTTGCAATGACCCTCCCCCATGTTCTCCGTGTTACCCCCAATACATGCGCCACACTTTGTTTGTTGAACTGGCATTGGAGTTATGCAACAATTAAATTCACATAAAGAAAGCTAAATCCTTTATTGGTGCGTTTTATTGTTGAGCTAAGCCGCCTGCATAAAATCCTTGCACTCGCAAAAGTTGCACACCATCACTACATGGGAGTACTCAGCATGCAAGGGTAGGCACTATTGTTATGCTCTGCAAGCGCCAATATGCAATAAGCCTTTACTGGTCTCGCATGAAACATAAAAACCGTAAAAATAATATGAAGAAGTACAAGTTAGTAAATTAATCTAACAAAAGCGCAAACAAAATGTACTGTTCCTGAAATGAAAATGAAAAAAAAAAGATTCTGCAATAAAGCCCATTGCAAAAACTAACTAGTCGATGTAGAGTTAATGTGTTCACGAAAATTTCTTTGAATGGTGCAAAAAGTTAAGGTTTTTGTTACTTGTACAAGCAACAATGAAACGAATCAAAGGTAGTTGATCTAAATAATGCTGAACTCTAGAAAAGTCATGGCTTATTCGATTAAAAAGGACCACGGCTTATCCGAGTCGTGCGGTGCACAGAATTAGCTGAATTGAATAATCGACGCGAGAGCATACCAATTGCCAATGCAGCCTTAGGATGAGGCTTAATTTTCATCTGTGAATCTAATGGCTTATTCCCGGCACATCCTGACGTTTAAATCTCAAGCTGCATATGTTTTTTGTAGCCGTAATCGGAAGACAATAAATTAAAATTATTAAGATTTCTGACCCACATAAGGCAAAAATATGTAAGTATGGAGAGTTTGACCGGATGTCTGCTGGGGAATTTTGAGTTATTAAGCGACGAGCGTGAGCGAAATTTGCTATCTAATTTTTTTTTGGAGATTTGTAAATAACCATTGCGTGATTTTGGTCCGATTTCTGTAGTTTTCGAAATTATGCTGTGTTAGAGTTTGCTCTGTGAGTTTCGGCGATATATCTATATGGTGGAAAGCAGGCGGTACCACGCCCATTTTAAAATTGTTGTTTTTTTAGTTCCGCACTCCTTTCTCTAACCCAATACTGTGTATAAAATTTGAGTAAATTATCTTATGTAGCTACTACAATACTGCAATTTTTGAGTTTTGCTAAGTGCCGTTATGTGGGCGTGGTTATTATTCGGTTTCACCATCAACCTAACGTAGGAAGATATATACTTTCTTAACGGACACGTAGATATGGCTTAGTCGATTTTACTTCTCATACTGAACATCTTGGTATATATTATACATATATATCATCCATATCGGTTGCTTTATGCTAATACAAACAACCGTTAGGTGGACAAAGTTGTAATACCCTAGGCGCTAGAGCATTCGGGTATAAAAGCAATCGGACATGCCCGAACGAAATCGGATAGGGTTTTTCGGATAATGAAATGAATAAAATTCTTCAGAAACTTCGGTCAGAAATCTGTCACTTGTCTGGATAGTCAACTTTTTGGTCGGACTCATCTCCGAGTTGTCTGATGTCAGAAAAATGTGTGACTATTCTGCTAGCTGATGGAAATTTGTTCCGCTCGTTCTTTTCAGTACATAAAAATTACAACCCTCGGCGAGCTCATTGAAACTCTGTTCGTTTGCAGAGGTTTCGTAGCGAAAACTAAAACTTCTGGCTAGAAAGCTACAGCTACCTTGCTCGTTTTGCGTCGAGGCGAACGAGGTTGGTTTTGTGGGCTTTGTTTGTTTGAAGCGAATTGTAGTGAATGCTTAAACTTAAGGAATAAGTTTGCCTGCAACCCTAAATCCATCGAAGGATGCAGAATGATGTGTGGCTCAAATAACTCCTGAACCTCTTCGGGTCCGAAAAGCAGAATTACTGAATGAGAGTGGGTTTCGATCCTAGTCTTTCTCCGAGTTGACTGAGGTCCAGAAATTAATATCTGCTGTGCGGTTAAAGGCTTGGAAATCACCCATTCACAAGTTGATGTACCTAAATCACTTTCTGTTGAAGCTCGGACATTGCAAATTACATGCTTTGATGTCTCACCATCCTCAAAGACACAACCAGCATTCTATTTCAATAGACATACACATCGATGCAACGAAGCGATACACCTTCTACTGAAGGGATGCCGACAAGCCTCAACTGTCTGATACCTTCTTTCCCAGATTTCTCCGTTCTGAGTCTAAACTCTCAGTACTAAAAACTTTACAGGAAGACCAGCTAAGTCCGCCAACGGGCTCAGTCTCCAATTACATTGATTTCAAACTTTGTCTGGTCAGAGCGTCGGTGATCTCGTTCCCTTCGTTCCCGTTCGTGATCGTCTTAATGCTCCTTAACCAGCTTCGAAGTAAGCAATCGCTTGTGGGCGAGGTTCCCGATGGCAGGTTGGTGGTTGAATTTTTAGTCTGTAAGAACCAAGTGATCGGAAAGAAAAAGTGGCCTCAAGCAAGGAGTAATAAAAAACATTTAAATTAATTGTATGCAGATTTTATCTGAAATGACCTACAGTGCAAGCTCTATGCAAAGAGAAATACTCGTATTTTCAAAAAATACCTAGTCTGCCGGTTAGGTGCTCTTCATTATATACAATACTCTCTGTTTGGCAATGAAAAACGGCCAATATACTTACCTAATATTAGGAGTGTCCTTAATTTGGAATTTGAAGCTTTGAACTTTACTCTCGCCTTCTTTCTGGAAAAACTTTGCAGCTGTAGGTTCAAGACCGACATTCTGGCTTATAGATCATTTCGTCTTATGGGGTTTAGTCCATCGCTGGATTTTCTGGAATTTTTTTTAACTAAATTAGCACACAGCTAATGTGTAAATTTACAGAAATTTTAGAGTTCATGGTCTGCACCATAGCAGCTAGCGAGTAGCAGCAGCAGCAGTAGCAACATGAAATATGCATCCTTTGTGGGTGATTAAGCGTAAATCCTTGTTAAATCCTTGCACGCTTATAGGTTAGCCACAACCAACATATGCCAATAACTTGTTTTTCTATTGCATTTACCAAAGTTAACTAACTGCTTGTAGTGTAATTTTAAATTTACATCAGCATAAAAGCGTGTCGCATATAGTGAATGCATTTTTATTCGCCCATGTTTAGAGGTGGCAAACTTAATTGCTAAAAAATATAAAGTGCAAAATTCTCCCCACTGCGAATTTGTCCGAGTATTTGTAATGGAAATCGCATATTAATGGCGGTAGAAATTGTTTTTAATTACTTAGTCTAGCTATCAATTTTAATGTATCAAAAAGCCATCCCGTACTGTAAAAAAATTATTAGTTAAAGAATTTATTCTGTTTACCAAATGTTTGGTCCTTTAACAGTAGCCCAGTTAGTCTATATTTCTTCTTCTGTTGCATTGATATTCACTAAGCGAGTTCAGTTGAATCAAGTAAAAGACATCAGAACCTTTATTTTACCTTGCTAAGTCTTGTCAATTAGAAATTGCAAGTAAAGCTAAAACCTTCGTTTTCTAGTCCTTCGAACGACGAGACGACCTCCGTCTCTTCTGCCACCGCTTACAGGTAATACGTTGAATACTTCCTGGATTATATCCACCGGATCGTCTATGAATTTCAGTTACTGCTTGCTGATCGTCATTTTGCATAGCCATGGTAGTTTTGCGTGGTGGCTTTGTAATCGATCGTTCGATTCTCTTCTCAGGAATCTTTTTCTAAGTTTGGCCTGTTGTGAATGTCTAGTCGGCGATAGACTAAATGGGTCTAAAACTATCCCTATAAGGTATAATTAGATCTTCAGATTTAGGCTTCAGGCGTAGATCACTTATAAATTCTAATCGTGAGGGAAACAATCGTCCGACCAAGCTATTTTTTTTTGTTATAAAATTCCGAATTCAAAACCGCAACTTTTATTTTTTCCATTTATTCTAAATCTTATTTTAGGCCTGTATCTAAGAGGAATAAAAAAAAAACAAAAAACAGGGGAAAGTTAAGAAAAAATGGAAGCATTAAAAGCGGAAGTACGCCTTTTTGTGTTTAAAAAAGAAAAAAAAAGAAAGCAAAAGAATTTCGTAGCAGGAAGTATTTATATGCGGCAGCTTTTGATTATGCAACATATGGGTCTAATAAGTAGTTCAACGAAACGACACACATCGCCGCTACAAGCATTTGAAAATTAAAATGAAAAAATAAAATATAGAAAATAAATAAAAAGCTTTACTTTATTGAATATACAAAAGCTTTGTATGTAAGTACTAAAGTAGGTATGCTCAATAAAATTCTCTTTTTTTCGCACATTTTTCCTCCATTTTGCTAGGGTACGAAAATGAACGAAATAATTAAGCAAATCCAAGAGAAAGCAGTGAACGGAAGGCATACAATTGGGGGAATATTTTACTTAGTATAAAAAGAATAAATAAAAAAATGTACGACGAATTCGGAAACTTAATCGCTGAGTTCGCGATAATTTGTATTGACTTATTGAAAATTACTTTTTGAAACGCTTTAACTTTCAAATTGAATAAAATATACAGATATTGTCAATGCGGGTTAACGGCACTTCGACAAAGTGTAGTGTTATCTTAGAAACAAAAGATAGAATGGAATAATTAGTGAATTTAAAGCACCGAACTTTGAGTGCAGTATTTCTGAAATTGTCGAAAGCACAAACTCATTACTTCAATATTCATATACCGAGTGGAGATTCCGGTAGTTATTTGAGTTAGATAGGATAGCTGGAAATGCGTTATGCGGGCAGTAATATTACGACTTCTAAATAAAAAAAACATACGCAAGGCCAAGGAGTCTGGCAATATTCAGAAAATATTCGAGGTGGCTGAGCGAAGATTGCTGCCCAAGCAACCAACAATCCCAAAGCTAATGTGCAGAAGTTATGGAAAGTAGACTCAAAGCTGCGAAGAATCACAAGAACATCTAGTCATTCGATTTTTCCATGCCATGGGCTTCCAATATATCTGGGCTATATCCCGCCTATTGTCTTACAATCTTACAACAAGTAAGATCGTGTAGGCAAATCCAAATTGAAGCTTCTAAAACGAATGAATCTTTTTCCAGTTATGCTTCACAGGAACGCTTATGTTACGGTCCCGTAATTAAAGCCCAACAATTTTACAAAAAATTACTCAACACAAAGAAATCCTAGTAATGTTTTTAAATAATGTAAACCTTTTACACGTTCTCTAAACGGCTATAATGAAAGATCGTAAAACAGAGCAGTTAGAGGGTTAAAATGTTTCACGAAATTCAAGCATACAATTTAACGAGGGGTCGTGGAAGATGTTAAACACATACGGGTTAATAAAGGTCCGCGATAAAGCCTACTTCATGTTCAATGTTCCCTCACTTCTAATCTCAAAGCATGTACGTCAATTGGACAGTGACCGTTGAGAATTCTTGTGCGAATAGATACCTTATTTGTTCAGTCTATAATGCCGGGCCAGGGGCGTTTAGATATCTGCAGTGACTAAGTAATATCTATGGATGAACTTACAGCTTTCACTGCCGCTTGACTGTCAGGGAAGAAGAAGATTTGTATTTTCTGTTGTGGTCTTTTGACTTTTAGGTACCGAGTGGTATACTTGATAGACAGCACCTACTATAACGCTCAGAAAGCGGCAACGATGTTTTTAGTTCCACCTCTGGAGAGAATGATTCTAATGCGACCTTCGCGTTAATATCGAAGCCAAATTTATACATATTTATAGTGTGACGTTTGTGGTGAGTTCTGGCGTTTCAGGCCTGTCGCGTTGGTATAGTAATTTTATAGGTTTTGTTGAAGGTGTTTGATGGTATACAGTAGTTCCTTAAATTTCCGAATAACCAGACCTACCATGAGCCCAAGAGCTTGCCACTCTGTTTCCCTCGAGCATCTACATAAAGTTGAGACAGTTGTAGAATCGGATTCACAGCTTCAGTGAGTGGAGAGCATAAAGCTCCACTTAAGCATAGCTCCGCTTGCTCTCATTTGTACCCTGTAAAATTATTTAAGCGCTATCGATTTCTTAAGGATAGGCCATCATATGAAAGTTCCATAGACCAAAATCGAATGAACTATGGCTGTGTAGATACAGGGGAAGAGTGCTGTTGTTGCTTTTTGAATACGTTCTGGTCTGTTGTTCTTCTAGAGCAGCTTACTGTCGAAAGTTACTCGAAGATAATTGGCAGCATATTTAAATTTCAGACCTAAACCATCGACTTTATGGGGTACAAGGGCCGGCACTTTGCACTGTCTGGTAAAGAGGACGAGTTCATTTGTTGCTGTTTATATCAAGACCACACTTTTTGATTCTAGTGAAGCAAGAGCAGCTTTCATGAGATAGTACAGGGTTTGTGGAAATGAAGTGAATATACCTTCCTGCGGAGTGGCCTCGCGAACGGACCTACGAGCCCTCTACCATCCAGCTTCGAGTTCATTGCCTTGGTAATGGATAGTAGAAGCATAACTGTGTAGTAGAGTATAGTGGAGTGGATCGGAGGGAAGCCATGATTACCAATTAATCAGATAAAGAGAAACACAAGAGGTCGTCCTAGTGTCAAATGAGACACTAAAACAATTTGAAGAAACCGAGAGGAGTTCTGAGTGCACGATATACCGCCAGAATAACTACATTGCTGAAATTCGCTTCAATTATATATGTAGTACATGCGAGCATCCTTAAGTATCTCTATTTAATATATGAGCATCACTCCTTATCCTCTCAAAAGAAAATAACAAAAAAATCCCGCTTCTATTGCTGCTTTTAACTTTCACTTAACCGAAAGGCAAGTAACATTTTAAAATACTTTTGCCAAATGACATTTCCAACCGCATGCACGTACTACCACGCGGCCACGTGAGACACACGACCATTGTACGTGTAAGAGCCGCCAAAAAATCAAACCAAACAGTAGACCGCCCACAAATACAAGCCACTGTAATACGCGCCATTACCCACACCGGCAAGTGACAACCCGTAGCCAACCCCCACATTTGTGCACAGAACAAATGAGCTGCTGCGGATAAACTTCATTGAAGCTGGTGGCTTGGCATATTGCAAGTGAAAGTACGTGAGTGTGTGTGGGGGGAGGAGTGGGGAGTTTGGAGGTTTGAATAATGAGCAACGAGGGTGTGTTGGAATGTGATTACTGTGGGTGGTGCCAAATTGTATTTACTTGAGTGTTTGTGTGATTAACGAGCAACTTGTGAAATGCGCACAATTACCCCTCAGTTTAATTAAGGTCACGTGACCTGATAAACTAAAAATATTTACCTTAGCGCTATTGAATATTAAGATTTTTGGGTAGTAGAAGAAAACAGGGGCTTTTCTTTATTTGGTATTTTTATGTGTCGCGAAAAAGCGGCTGATATTATTTTGAAGTTCGACGTGTAACCGAAATGATGCTGGCAACCATAACGAGATACAAATTTTGATAACACGACATAGACAGGGCTTTGACAAAACGTGGAGTCTGTCTCCAAAGGTTATATACTGGATTATTAGTTACGCAACAGTGGTTTGATGAAGCGGACTCGCAATGAACAGCATAGGAAAAATGCTCGATAATCGTCAAAGGACAATCGCTAAGTGTTGCGCTTTATCGTTGGGCCACACTTCTCTCTTTGGATGTTGGCTTGCCGCTAAGAAATTGCCAGGGATAGCGGCCTAGACACGCGTATCTTTCCAATGCACCAGCGTAATGCAACACCATTGCCTTTGCTGAGGAGATTGTAGAATGTGGAATTCCTTGAGGTTAAGTATTGAACAAAGCCTAGTACTCAGTCTGGTCATACCGCTGATTCCAAAGTGGACACCGGGTCAGGACATAGAGTTGATTTCGAAGCGAATCAGGATAGGCTTAGTTTCCGCTTTCCCATGCGAAATTTGCTTCGGTATTCCAAGCCAAAATGCAATTTTCAATCCTGAGTTCATGGACCCTGTGGTGAGAAAACAAGAGTTTACGTGTCAGCACTGACACCCAATCTGCCCTCAAGGTATTTACCAACTCTCCAATTATTTTCAAACTAACTGATCAGTGAAAGTCTTGATTGAATTATGTTGGTAAATTAAATGAGCTTGTGTTAAACTGACTGCCCGGTTATACAGAAATATACGCTTGATAATTAGACATCTGAACCATTGGGCCAGAGAACGCTCTGACCAGGTATTACTTTGCGAAACGAGCCATAGCATTCCTACCTTCGGTCTTTGCATGAATATTTCGCCCAACAATGACAGGGAGGCACTTGAGGTAATCTCGGAAAGTCTAGCTAGGCATTTGCTTTCATTGAGCAGGTGGGACTGCAGAGAACTTACGAGATTTATGTCTGGCCACTTCCCATTGTGAAAACATCCGACAGCGATTCGCATACGTGATAGTCCCCTTCCCGTATCGAAGCGGATGATTCGGTGGCATACTTTTTGTGTGCATCGTCCATGCCTTTGCAAGGATTAGCACGAAGATTATTAAGAAATTCCATCACTCCCACCAATCTTCTAAAAGAAAGCCTTGCATGGCTTCACCATACCAGAATTAATTTGACTTTTGCTGATTGATATTAGAAACTGATTAGATCCAATTCGTTTCTAGTGTGGAGAAATCGGACGAGAGTTCTTGCCGCAGCAAATGAAATGCTATGTGATTTTTTTTTGCAAAGAAATTTGATTAAGGCTGAGGATATTGGCAACGACGTGTTGAGAGGAGAACACTTTAGCTCTTAAATCGTGTAGATTAAAAAGAGATACAAAAGGAGTATGAAAAAAGACGCTATGAAGTATGCAAGCTGTTTTCTCTGAATATTCTCTGATTCTTTTTGAGCAGCTTTCCTCTTCTTATCTCTTTTGTCTTTTAGGTGGCTCGCAGGTTGACTGTTATATTCCAGCGTCCTCGGATTAACAAGAAGGTTTAAATTTGCATAACTTTTAAAGTACTTTTAATTTCGGTTTAAAATATTCCTAGAAGTATCGTTCGGAGTATTCAACGTGCGTTCCTTCTGGAGACGGCTTAACCCCACGACGCTCAAAAGCGCAGCCGACCAAACTAGGACGTTGATCGACGCCCCGAGATGTATAGGCTTTCTCGAAACCAATTGACAGTGTGAAATGGATACACGAACTACAGTGTGAGGGTTCGAGTTCTATCTAACACCTATGCCGTACTTTGAGTCCGACAACTGGTTACAGGGGGCTGTGACCAACGAACAGGCCAGAAAAAGCTCTGAGGGCTCCCGTTCCACATGGTACCAGATTTAAAGTGCGGTCAGACCTGCGGGCCAAGACCACTTCCAGCTGAGCTTTCAACTAACTCCAGGCTGGTGGCTTTGGGTTGGATCTCATGCACCTCCCACCAATTCACGCAACCTATCACCAACATTTCCGACTATGATTACCCATGCACACACTCATACAACATACATTAATCGAACTATTAACCAGCCAGGCTATTTTATTTAATAAGCCACCAGTCTCAAGGGTTTTTACGGCTTTTTCTATATATTTGATAGGATAGGATGGTAGGGGGGAAAAATTGTTTGTCATCAGATAACAAAATTATTTTTTAGTAGCTGCGACAGGCTTGGCCAGCAAACCAAAAAAATAAACATATTTTCCTATATCCCTTTTTTTAGCACAAACGCCTCACAAAACTTGTCCACACACGAATTAATTTGCACAATATAGCCACAAATTGCACGCGACAATAACAACAATACAAAAAGCAAACAGTCACATTAAAAATGTTGCCACAAATGAACATCTTTCATTCACAATATACAAATATGCAGGTATTCAGTGGTGCTTGCATGCAACCGCAGTTAACAATAGTCAACAGAAGTCGCCACCACAAAGAGCATACAATACGACCCACCAACCACCCATCACCATCACCACCTGCGACCAAGTCTACGCGCAGGCACGCGGTTGCTAATTTTTGGGGTGCGCTCAAAATGACGATATTGTTGTAGTGGGGGACGGAGGTTAAGCGAGAGTTTCTTTGCGCTGAGCGTAGTTTGTTTGAAACCTTTTCATATCCCCCCAACCTCCACGCATTCTCCTCTTAGCAGGCGCTGTCCAAAAAAGACCAACTCATGTGCAAAGTGAGTGCTCGTGCACTCGTGTGGTTAATTTGTTGGAAAATTACTTTGGTTGTTGCATGGCGCAATGTCTTTTGAAAATTAAGCATCCTCCGCTAGACACCGCCTACTCTATGTGCACCCTGCATATACTGCGATATGTCGTATTTTGTAATAATTTCAGCACTGCAACATTTGTGGCTTGAGTAATTTTTGGCCTTTTGTTATTATATGCTTGTTGCCTTCTTGAAATTTTTTTGGTCTCGAAAATTGAATGAAAATCGCTTTATTTGTTCGTTTTTACTTGCAATCCATTGAAGCAATCTGTTGATAATTGCTTTCATTTAAAACAGAAATAACGCAAAGTACTTTACGATATTCCAGGAAGCACTTTACTTTGGTTGTGGTGAAAGAAAGTAGGAATGGTCAATTCAACTAACTATAAGTGCCTTATTACTTTAATGTTTGTTGTTCATGGCATTATGGGCACAAAGTAATTTTCAATATTTTTTAAAGAAAAAAGTCACAATATTATTTTGAAAGTAGCGCTGTCAGGTGGTGTGTTTATTTAGAGGGTATTTTATGTCTTAGGTTTGAGGAATCTTCTCTAACTTAGTTAACTCGATATACCTACCGCGTAAATAATTCAGGTCTATTGAATTTACTTCCGGTAGACCTATAGGCCAAATTGGCACCAAGCGGTATTGTAATTGGACTGAACTCTCAAAAAAGTTGTCAACCTTTAGTTTTGGTCAAGGCAGGAAGCTTACGGAGTTCGTGGAATTTCCCTTCTCTTAATAAAGTATTTACGACCTTCCTACGTTTGAGTGAAGAGTGGAAACTGGATGTTGTAGGAAAGGGCGAGCCCAGCCATTTAAACGCAGAGGAATCAAAAGCCGAGGGTTGTGTTGGCAGAGACATAGACTCCGAACACCTGAGAGTCTCCGCCTGCTTCCACATTTTGAACCACTGCAGCGTTTTTCAGGCGGCGCTGATGATAATTGGTAGAGGTAAGTATGATCCGTTATCCATGGTTGATATCTGCATTTTCAAATACATAGTCGATAACCTTCATGGTAGCCATGAAATATCGCACATCTTTCAACGAGCCATTTCACCCAAAAGTGCTATGAGTTGCAGGTCATGGCGACGTAGAAGGGAACTGTGAGACCAAGGAACTCGTTCGACTCGGCACTAACCTTAATGCCGAGTATATAAATGATTAAATATGTGTACTCTTACAAACTTGCGGGCTACCGGTTTTCGTGGCGAATGACAGATGGCGGAACGAGATCATTTGTGGAACTGGCAGACGTTTGTGGTTGGAACTTAGTGCTAAATGTACAGGCTTGTTTTTGAAGCTGAACAATCATATTGCCAACCTGTTTGTATCTCCTAATAGGACACTCTTTGATAGGCAAGCTTGTCTATCGACTAGGCGTCCGACTGTATGATTTCTGTAGAGGTTGTCAAGACATGGAAGATGTGTAAACGATTCTGTACCGCCTGTGTCAGCGTTCTAATCTACCCAGATAAATATTTTCTACTTTAGGTAGACAATTTTTCGAGGAGGACCTTAGATATGTGGGAATCAGAGATCTTCTAAAATTCCTGCTAAGTTCAAAATGGTTTTAGGAAGAATCGAAAACCACATTGGGCCTTGAGACGACGTGTGTCTCTCAGGACTACTAGCGTGGTCTACTCACTGCGCGTTGTGGTCCTGCATCCCTTATGTGATGGCTTTTGATAAATTATATGACTTACATGGGCCTTTACCTTCCATATTTGAGAGCATGTAAGCCGGCGTTGCTTGATCAAAATCCTAAACACTGGTATCAGATAGTTTCAGCTAAGTAAGATGCTAGCGGAGCAGGAACAACCCAGCGAGAGTTCGAAGGGCCCTCTTTGCTTAAGCTTAGAAGTTTGTTTGATGGCTCTTTTGATGGAATATTGAAACGTTTGGTTAGCCTTTGCCCGCGACACTCTATCTAGTAGTAGTATCCATACAATTTTTGCTCTTCCCATTGGTCGAAGACCTGCATTGGGTGCGATATATTGAGTCGTCAACAAAGTTCGCGACTATCAAGTACTGTTAAGGCGACACTACTGACAGCACATCTACTTGTTTATTACCGTCATGAACCCCATAGTCTGGAACCCAGCCCATTAAGACAGTGCTTTTTTTTTGATTTCGAGCGGGTTGAATAACTTGAGACCCTCATCCACAAGATTTGAGAGAATTTTATGAGACTGCAGATAGAAGCCGAAGTCATAACTACCAGAAATCTGTATTACATGTATCTTCGATTGAAAAAAAAGGGTTGGAATGGTGGGGTAGCTCCCAAATGGTATTGATCTTTTTCAACATTCTGCTCCAGCTCCTCTCAAGTTCAAGGTTTGATTCATTCGTATTCCAGAAACGTGCACTGAGGTTAGTATATGGATTTCCTATTCTAAAGATGGAACGATTCTCAATAGCTAAATTAATAAGTTACTTGAAATCTGGAGCTTTGGAGCCAAACAAATTTAACAAGAGTATTTGAAGTTAAGTTTCTTTAAGTTCACACTCATTAATTTTCTTACAACCGGCAATTGAATTCATAGTAAATACAATTCATTTCGAATATGATTGAAATGAGCAATCATTTGTCTACTTATACGACTCGATTACATTTTTGTGAGTCATCGAGAATAGAATTACCATATAACAAGATTAGTTACGCAACATCGAACAAGAATTTCTGTAGTCTAATAATACAAAACTAAATGTAAAATAAATGAATAAATATATATTGTACGAGTACGCGTAACACACATTTATATTGATGCGCAAATTAACATCGTAAATTTATGCAATATTATTGTAGTTTGCATGAAAATCTTCAACGCCTTTCGGCTTTAACATTGACAAGACAATGAAGTTGAAATTACATATATTTCAAAAATGATGCAACATTTCAAGTGAAATACAGAATAAATTTGTAGTCATTTATGATTAATTCTAGTTTGTAAATTCTTATTAAATTGTTGTTGCTTTCACAGTCCAAATATTTAAATGTTGTATGTACATTTCTTA
The DNA here is from genome assembly GCA_951828415.1 of Anomoia purmunda. NCBI lineage: Eukaryota > Metazoa > Arthropoda > Insecta > Diptera > Tephritidae > Anomoia > Anomoia purmunda. The sequence continues at coordinate 13,905,265 of OX639994.1, forward strand.
AATTATTTTCCACCTTGCATATCCTAAGGCGCCTTAGCTTTCATTTGCTATATTTACATGTGCGAACGAACATGATATGTATGTCTAAATAAATACTTCCACATACAAACAACAACAACATGCAATTAAAATTTTGTGAAAAACGAAATGTACTTCAATACAAATTGAACAATTCCGCAATAAAGTGTAAATAATTGAAGGACAATTATAATTAAATTTAGCAAAATAATAAGCTGTCAATTGAATAAACAATGTGCAGTATTGAAAATGTTATTGAAAACTTTTAGTATATTTGTAGGTACTCTATTTCACTTTTAACATAGCGCTTGACTGCAATTTTAGACAGCTGCAGTAATTAGTAAGGTTTTGTGGCAAAAACAACTGCTAGATAATTTTGGGCCAGCATGTATACATAAACATACTAGATACATTTTGTAAAACCTTCAATGCTTTTTGGATTTTTGAAATTTGGTTTTTTTTTTACCAAATAAAATCTTAAAAATTTTGGCTGGAAAAAGTGTAAAATACTCTAAAGCTATATATCTGAATTATCTAATTTACACCTACATACTACTGAGATTTCTTGAGAAATACTTTCCTCTAACATTTATTTAGGCGCATTAATGTCGTCTTGAAGGAATAATTTCCACTCTTATTTTGAGAAATATTAAAAAATCATTTCCACTCTTATTTTGAGAAATATTAAAAAATCAAGAACATAATAATTGCTAGTTCTATCACCTACGTTTATTTTATACGTTACCTGATAACTGTTATTCAAGATAAAGAGTTTTTTCGTTGCCAATAAGTATACGTTTTTAGCATTGCCTGAAAACTGTTATCCCAGCTGCCAATAAGAGTTATTTGATAACTGTTATCTAGGAGATATTTTTTTTTGCATTGCATATAAGAGTTATTTTTCAACGTGATTTTTACGACAACTGTTACGCCAATACCAGATATTTCCCAACTATTATTTTTACTTTGCCTGATAACTGTTTTGCAAGATAAATACTTTTTATACAAACTGAATATTGTTTCGGCTGCCACTGAGAGTTATTTTCCAAGAATACATGTTTTTTGCCTGATAACCGTTACACGCGACACATATTTTTTGTGCCGCAAGTAAATTATTCCTCAACGTTGATTTTTTACTTTGCCTTATAACTGTTATACGAGACACTTCAGAGTTATTTTATAACTGTTATCTAGGAGATGTATTTTTTTCGCATTGCAAATAAGAGTTATTTTTCAACGTGATTTTTACGACAACTGTTACGGCAATACCAGGTATTTGCCAACCATTATTTTTACTTTGCCTGATAACTGTTTTGCAAGGTAAATACTTTTTATACAAAGTGAATATTGTTTCGGCTGCCACTGAGAGTTATTTTCCAAAAATAGATTTTTTTTGCCTGTTAACTGTTACATAAGATACATAGTTTTTGTGACGCAAGTAAATTATTCCTCAACGTTAATTTTTTACTTTACCTTACAACTGTTATACGAGACACTTAAGAGTTATTTGATAACTGTTATCTAGGATAATTTTTTTTTTACATTACAACTAAGAGTTATTTACCAGACTAGATTTTTTACTTTGCCTGATAACTTTTACGCGAGATAAATATATTTCCCTTGCCAATAAGATTTAGTTCCAAAATGCATTCTTTGCTTTGCCTGACAACTGTTATGCAAGACTAATATTTTTTATGGAAGATAAAAATTTATCCGTTTCAAATTAGTTAATTTATAAACTTTTTATCTTACTTTGCCTGATAACTGTTATGTGAGACAAATATTTGTTCCGTTGCCAATAATAGTTTAATAACTGTTATGTATTGTTTAATAACTGTTATGCAGAATAAATATTTTGGACTTCCCAATATGAGTTAAATTGAATTTTGCCTTTTTTGAGCTTTTTATTTTGCCTGATAACTGTTATACAAAAGACATATATATATACTGTTATTGTTAAAGATTTTGTGCAACTGACCTTTTATGATCTCGAGTTTGATTAAATGTCTACTGATCCTCTAATATTCTAACCAGAATTTTGCTAATCTTTTACTTGTTATGGAAACTTGGAGCGGCTTGGGTGTCTGGAGTAGTTCCTCAAAGTCCTATCTCAGGTGTGTGCTTTCTTTTTTTCTCATAAAACTGTCATGTGAAAGTTGCAATCGAAGAGGTTGTAGGATCTCTTATAAATCTGAAATATCTATGTATTTCATGCTAAAAGGAGTCGAGTTCTGCTCTCTTGCTCCCATCTTTGCTTTCGTTACCGACTAGTAAAAATCAAAAGAAGTCGCTGATTCGAAAGGCTTCAAGACGTCAAAGCGGCTGAGACAGTATTGAAAATCAGAATTTCGAATATGTTTTTCATTAGTTTGTTGAGATTCGAGTTATGTCAAAATGATTTCAGATTCACAGCCACTACGTTCCCCGGCTAATAGACCATCGAATTTGTGAATATGACGTGCTCTGAGCAATGACGGCAAAATCAGCTGGGGGTAGCAATTGAAATTCGTCTGAGTTCATCATATATTTTATTCCAGTTATATTTAATAAACTTTATTAATCCTTCGGTAGTAACTCAACTCACCTCGATTTCACTACTTGCAACATACGACGCAGTGGAATGATTAGAATTTACAGGAAATTTCCACTTTTAATGATGAGTTAGGATTTAAATTATATAAACTTCATATGCATGTGGAATATTCCAACATTTCTGCTTATACTTTGAAATATTTAATAAATTAGCAATTTCCATGCCAATTGTGTGTGTGTGTGTGTCGCTCGCACATGCTGGATTTACTCTATTGTTCAACGATGTATAAAATTTAGCACTTCAACCTTAAATGTCGAAAGTAAAAATCTTGTGCAACACTTTTCCCCCCAACATTAACTAACATTACGCTTCATATTCATAAATTATGCCTTGTGCAAAAATAAAATGCAAGGATTTGCCAGCTACACTACTTTTACTCTTTACATGCACAACCACACCCACACACACCCACAAGCACATAGAGAGAAGTATGCACAATATGTGTGTAGTAAGTGTGCGCGCGCGTTTTTGCAAACTTTAAGGTCATTTACAGTTACTCGGCGAAAATTACCCCCAGCAGCCATCGAGCTGAATTCGCTTACTGAGAGAGAGGTCTCACTCAGCTCAACTCAGTTCAGCTCAGCTCAACCAACAGCGCAAATCAACATTACGCCACCTTTAATTAGTCAGGTGAGCTAGGGGGGTTTGAGCAGCAAAACTATATAGCATAGCAAATTATATACTACTGCTGCGATAATAACTGACAGTCGTAGCAGACTTTTAGGCGTTGAGCGTGAGTTCAAGTTTGTGTAAAATCATTTGCGCATGAGCGCATTTGTTGAAATAATATTGTACATTCGCTTGTTAAATATGTATGTGAATGTGTGTGTTTGCTTGTAAATGTATTTATGTAGCTGTAAATGTACCTTAAGGGAATTGAAAAATTAAAAATTTAAATGAAAAAGTTGCAAATGAAAACTGCAAATATTCGTACTCGTTTATTTAAAAGTAGCTAATGCTTGGGGCAATATGTGCATATAAATTTCAGTGGCTAGTTCAGCAGCTGGTTTGAAGGCAAGTGAGAATGGATGAGCGAAGAAATTTTTTGAATTAAATAAAGTTAATAAATTTTTAAATATGTAGTTATTAGGTGGGTTCCACGGCACACATTTTTTTGTGCTCATATTTTGGTTGAGCAGCCGCGAGTATGAAGTTATGTTGGTGAAATGATTCGCTTCAAGTAGATATTACTCATATGACCTATGACCTTGGTTATTATTATTTCTCGAAATAATAGTATTGCTCTTTCTTTCTTTTAAACATTATCAATAAATAACATACGTTTTTTACTTTCAGTTTGAACCCCCAATTTAGAATGCGTTATTATGAATCGTTAGATGCCATCATATGGATTTTTTCGGGCCACCTACCGAAAAAATCTGGGCTCCTTTGAGCTAACCATTATCTGTGTTTGTTATTTTTTTTCACTCGCTGTTTATCTGTTGCTTCATCATCGGCCTTTCAAAGAACACTGAAGCAGCAAATTTGTTTGCAATTTTTGTATTGCTTTAAGTGTGTCATTTACTGTTTTAATGTATCTTGAACTTTTAACGCAGGATACGTTCTACTCAGATATTTGTAGTTGTAATTTTACAGCTTTATTAAAACGCTAATAACATGTGAAATACTAAACTGATTAAAAAAAGAAATGCGGCATGCTGAAGAAAAATCTTACCTAGATTTATTTTAAATGCTGAATACTTAATTTTTTCTCACAGAAATTACACCAAATATTGTTTTTTTTTTGTGGTAAATTTTAAGGCTTTAAAGGGCTCTAATAACTCTTACATGTATAATTGTGATTTTCGGACTTAAATTTCCTAAAGTAAAGAAATCATTAGTATACAGAAGTTTAATAGATATTTGGGGGGGAAAATTTGAATAATTCGGTATTTTTTTATTTACGAAAATTCTGAAAACCCGAACCAACCATATGCTTTTTTTGTTTTTTCTCAAACAAAAAAAAAACCCCAGACTATTTTCTTTATTTTGGGTTAACGGGAAGTATTGTTTGACAACTTTTGGTGTTCTTAAAATATATGGGCATAACTAATTTTTTATCTAAAACTATTTATGTATTTTTATTTAAAAAAAAAGCGACAATGGGATACACGTTTATGTGTCATTAAATTGTACTTTATTTTATTGCGACTATTGAATGAGAGATGGCGCGCTCTTCAATGCCACGTATTCTATGTGAACCTAGCGCTAGCGGCTATGGCTCAGGTTGCTTGGTGAGGGACAACAGCAGGGCTTGTAGACGCCTGCCCGAAATGGGCCACAGAGAAGCAGACCCAGTTCTTAACCTAACTTAACCTTATCTCAGAAAATTGTAGAAGGTCGAACTCTTGATACAACTACGAGCACCTTACAGCTACCTACTACGTTCAGCAGCTACTTGCTCCTCAACTAATAGTCATATCGGAAAGTTCATGTACTGAGTTTCATCCAAAATAAATATGTAAATTTATTGGAATAGCCTGCAATCAAGGTTTTGCCTTGGTGGCATCCTGCCCTCAACCTGGCTACAAGCTTAGACGCATACATAGGTTCATACTCGTGCTCCGTAGATCTAATGAAATGCTCAAAAAATTCTGAGCAGAAGCACAGAAAAGCTTAGCTAATGTTTACATAGAGCAAGAATGTTACTGAACGCATTCCATGGTAAAGCCATTTAACACGTCCCTGCATTAGCTAATGAGATTTGGTAAACGAAATTAAATATCGAACTGGCTTCGTGAAGTTCAGAAAACATTAGCGACAGTCTTCTTTGATTTTTGCCGATTCCAACATAGCACGCCATTCGTTCCTTTACCTTGCTTATTGGCTAACTAATGCCAGCTAGGTATCCTTAGTCTCACGACGATAGGGTGTCACCCTGCCTGAAACGTCGTTTTGTATCAAATAGCTCGGAGAGGCCCTTCCCAATTCTCAGCTACAGTGCTTAACGTCATTTTGCAAGACGTCATTAATCTTACCTTGTTGTGGAAAGTGGATTTAAGTTGAGAAGGATATGGTGGGTTTCAATTTTCTCCTCGCCGGTATCTTCCAAGATTTGGGGATCTTCAATATCTGGTCGATGGTAAACTTTCTAGGTCTAAATCCGTATGTAGCCACAGCTCGTCTATATCTATTAGCCTTTTAGAGGACTGCGTAAAGTCAGTGCAAGAAAGGTACTATGGGGATGGGCAAATTTGGGCTAACCAAGCTTTTCGGCTACCTTTTTGATTGAACCGATATAAACGGATTGTATTCCACTAACCTCATCAGCCACAATGGATCGCGTTTGTATATGCACCGAATAGGTCTATCTGTGGAAGCAGAATTCAGACCTTGCAGAGGACATAATGAGACATCTCTAACTATCCTATATGAGTGTTCGACCTTGGCTACCAAGTATTTTATTGTCTTAATCAGAGAGAAAGCGACATAAAATATCTTCAAAGCGGAAGTATCTTGCCGCTCTTAAGATTTCTTATTATTATTTATATTAATAACTAATCACAGATTGCTAATTCCTCCACTGTGATAAGAAGTGGGATTTTATTTTTTAGAAACATCTTTGTACTTCCCGAATTCTTTCCGGATGCTCACTAATAAAAAAACAAACATCGGCCAGCAAATATGTTAGTTCCATCTTCTGAACATTACAAAGTATACTACAAACTCACTCTTTGCACTCAGTTTACTAAAAATACTTAGAAATTTATCCTTTCTTTTTTTTTCGTTCATTACTCGTATGCTGCAACACTCCACCTACTTTTTTAATTAATTGCGCACTTCAAAGTTGCAATGCTGCCACACTTAACTAATGCAGCGCTCAAGAAATTGCAATTTTTATAGACAGCCGTGCAAAGATACAAACACATACAAACATAGAAAAACTTCTACATAACGTGGAACGTGTCACAACAACAACAACAACAACCGCAGTACACTGAGATCAAAGCAACCAATTACTTAGGTGGCTAAAAAAAGAAGCAGATACTTGGAGCAACGAATGCCGCCGCCAAATGATGGAGTAGGCCTCGAAATCGAAGTTTCTGCCCAGCTGTGTTGTAGAAAAGATGGCAGGAATTAAAGAGGAGTTAGAAGGAACTGCCATATTTAGCGTCTTAGTTCGCTTCAAACAACGAAATCCACCAAGAAGCAATGCTAACTAAAGGCTGCTAAGTGAACTCAAAATTTCATTGAATTACAAGCTGGCATAGAGAGAGCGGGTCTCAAGTAGTAGCACCTAGGTATAATGGCAGGTGGCAGGTGGTGAATGGGTGGAGTTTTGTGGAGTTTTCAAATTTTTTTGCTTACTGTAATCTCTAATAAATCGGGAAGAGGCATTGTACTCGTTGGGACAGCTAGGTGGCTACGCTGCGGGTAAAGGAACTGTGGTAAAGATATGAAAAAAAAACTTTTATTACACGAGTATGTATGTATCTATTTTTAAATTCTCCATTGCACTTGTTGCAAGTTGCATTATATGTATCTACTCGCACATTCATTCGTCGCCTCTTTGATTTGCTCACAAAGCGGCAATTGCTTTGATATATGGCATTTGTGGCATGCCACCAAATCAAAGCGTTAACTGCAATACCGCAGCAACAGTATTTCCTGTATGAGTAAGAGAGGCATTCAAATGGTTAAATACTCGTATCTCCATATATGTACGAGGAGCGTTGGATAAGTTCGCGAACGTAAGGTACTTATCGATTATACATCATCTCGTTATTGTTAATATAAATTGCGAAACTCAAGGCTGCTATAAATAATACCACTTTTCATATTTGGTGCAATAAAAATTAACTTAAATATCACGCCAATGAGAAGTGCGAGTTCTTGCAGTCCAAGCGCAAGCGTATCGACCACCCCTCGTATGTACAAATTCACATACATCCATATTGTAATTATAAATTTATGAATGCCTTTGAACAGAGTTGTTGTTGTTTTGTGTTTCAGCTATTTATTTATATTCTTGGTTAGAAGAGAAGAGGAAACTTAGATGTGGGAAATACGAGCACTATCTAAAATAAAATTAGCAATGAGGATCGATTACGATAACCGTTGATAAGTTGATAGATAATTAGATAAAAGGGGGTATGGTAGAAACGAAGTGACACAGCGGTCGGAATGGACTTTTGCAGACCTGCGTGATTTCCGAAGACGAATTCTCAATAAGTAGGCTCTTTAAACTCCTCACGGCCAATTGTGATGCCCGTAAAGAAATTTTTTTCAAAGCCTATCCGCATACTTTCTTAAATCATCCCGATCTTTTGGCAAATCCGAACAGCCACTCCAGTGCGATCGCACCTAAGTTGTACATGTCTCCGAAAAATGGGACTTCTCGTAGTGCAAGACACTAAGACAGGCAGTGTTCAATAGATCCACCGCTTCCTCATCCCTGCGCTGAGGCAGCAGTCGTTTCACGGGGCTTCAAATCTGGCGGCCATGTTTCCCATGAACAAGTGTCGCGTTAGTATTCTTATGAGAAGTTTAAATTTCGGTTTGAAAAATCTCAGTGGACTCCGTGTTCGTCGCTGATTGAGTGATGGTCATAGTGAAAGCGCTATCCTACATCTGCCTTAATTGGCCCTATTGTGGCTCTTAACTCAACCTGCGGGAGCAGGAATCTTAACGGGGTTTGCATACTCGAACCGAGTTCCCCCTGCCTTGCCTCGGCTCCATTTCTCGCACCCTCGCCCGCTTACACGTCTAGTGTACCCCGAGCGGAAGTATAGTTTAATAGCGTATTGTTGGATAGATTGCAGAGATCCTCGACTTTGCCGAACTGAGATCGAGTTAGCCGTTATCGACTTCAGAGCTTTTGTCGCCGCCTGACTGTCTACAGCAAAGGCAAGTTGTGTGGGAGCAAGGCCCATCATGCCTACCAATTTTGCTGCTATATCAATAGCGACTTTCGCGATCTGATAGTGACATATTTTTTATTCCACCCTCACTTATGATAGAGGCGTGATCCAAGTCCATTGTTCGTAACCTGTTAAACGCCCTAAGTCTTGAAGCGCTTCTGGCTGTAGAGCATTTGAAATAAATGTCTATGGTTGATAGCTTCAGCAGGATATTTAGCGCCGCTCCAAGCGTCGCCTGACTAACACGAAATGTTGCGGGAGAGAGCGGCTCGGATTCCCCTTTATTCCAAGTAACACAAAAACTAGAGTTTTATGAAACTTAGCGATCGCGCTACTGCCAAGTCAGCACGACACTGAAGATAACCCTTTTGGAGTTCTTCTCGTGTCCAACACGAAGTGTAGGAACAGGGCGGCTCAAAATTTTGCTCATTCCGACTGATAAAAATATAGATTGTGTTTTACGTTACCTCCAACACGAAGTCTAACGTTCGGCCAACTGTCGAGCCTGCGCGGCTAGGCCTCCTGTTTAACACGAACTGGAGAGACTGAGTTGCTCAGAATTTCGTTCATTCCTACTGCCTTAAACAATCAGTGTGCTGTGGTATATCCAATGTGAAATCTAGAGACCGGGCAACCCAGTACTCCGTTCATTATGAATGCCAGAAAAATCTAGTTTTTTCAGTAAGCCAATAAAATTGAACTACCTCAATTAAGGGGCTATTTTGTTTGAGATTCGAGAGTAGAAGAGAAACCGAAATCCAAGGAAAGAAGCAGACAAAACGATGAATAGACATCGGTGCAACCTATAACGGAGAATGTAGGGCTTTAAGCTTAAACCACCGCCGGACGAAAAGCTTGACGGTAATATTAGGAGGTTAGGTACTTAGACGTTCTACGCTAACAGTTTGGATTTCGGTGCTTCCTCCTCGTAAAACAGGCAACAACCAAGTTCATTTCATTTGAGGAAAAGTTACGACATCTGCTGGCCCACAGTCAGTCTACATTAGCAATAAACATAGATTCACATCAGTATTATAAGCTTTCAGCTATACATTGCCACATATGCACGGATGCACCCATTCGCCAACCACACAACTGGACCTACCTGACTGCACCCCAAAATTATTATCATTAAATCCTACCGACCAATCGCGGTGGGCACGCCCACTTAGTTTATCTTTGATTATCTACTTTTGTGATCGCAAAACTTTTAATGACCATTTATGATTGTTTATATAATTTTTAATTTTCTTCCTACATTATGCGTCGCTCTTCTGCTCTTTCAATACTTTCTCACATACATATGTACATACATACATACATGCAGTTAGTGAGTGCTATAATTATGTTTGTATGTTTGCCAGTGCGCGCGCATTCGTGCACGTTTCCTCGTTCAAATCAATTTAAATTGGTAAACGCCTTCGCGCGCGCAAATTAACGCGCCAGTTCACTGCAATATCAACGACAACAACAAAGCAAGCAAACCAAAGAAAACAAAAAAAATGTATACTGATCGTTGCCGATGATTGCACGCGCCGATCGTGCTGCTGATCGTTCCACTTGACGATGACGGGATGCTGCTGATGGCTGGTGACTGCTGTTGGATGCTGATGCCGTCTCGCTGTTCCGCTTGTTGGATTGGCTGCTTGTAGCACAGTGCACTGAGCTCCCACAGTCGCAGCACAGTGCACTGCAGGTTTGCAATTATTTTTATATGCCAACTCGCTGGGAACATTCGTATAACTTAACAAACAAATATGCTCCTGATGCTCGTACTGCAAAAGATGAAAGTAAAAATTACGTTTATGGTCGCCTTGTTTTTACTATATTTATTTCTCTCATCCGCAGCTGCTTTTGATTAAAGCGAGAAAAGAGGTTGATTGCGACAAAAATAATATGTTTTGATCGTGCAACAGATACATACATATATTGTATATATAGTTTGCAATTATAAATACTTCTTTTCATATGGGAGTGTGTGAATGGTTGGTGCTATTTAGCTGCAGTGGATCTTTATGCTTCGTTGACAGTAATGGCAAAATGCTTGCTAGTTTGGTGAATGAATGTTGTGGTTAAAATAATACTTTTTGGGGGCGATATAGCAAAAGTACGTAGTTGAGAGTTTTTAACATTTTTTTGTATTGAGATGGCAGTTACAAGACGTGCTACCTATGGACTAACATCGAAATTCAACTATCAAAACTGATCGATAAAAAAAGAGATTTTCGTTGAATAAAGTCTGTATCATTCTCATGCCTAAAAACGACGGACTCCACTTCACTGACCGACAAAATGGATGATAGAAACATACTCCAGAATGTAACATTCACGACAGTCAAGGGATGTATCTTTATAACGTCTCAGCTCCATTTACTGAGCGAGATACACTGCTGGATCTTCCTTCTCGTACCCCACTCGAAATGGACAGGATTTAAAATAATATTAACAATTAGCGCATCTTTATGAAATTTCGCTTTTAGATCTCGGAATTAAATTCTATCATATTTTGATAGTGCTTGAGTTTTGGGCGTATAATCTCAGTAGTTTTTCTTAATTTCCGTTTACATGGCCTGTCGTTTTGCATTATCTAGATTTTCTGCGTGTATTTTATCTTCCTTCAATTCTTGCAGTGCCCCAAAAATCTGCTCAACACGCAAATATAGCCTAAAACGCCGCCCATATTTTCAATAACATCACATATCCCATAAAATTTGACTGCTGAGTCCAAGAAAGACCTAGCAATCAGAGAGCATGGTCCTGTGGTCCGAGCTTGAGGAAATGGTTTGGGAGAAAATGGCGTCGCTACAAAAAAACAAAACCCAAGAAATACCAAGCGAAGATACATCTTCTGGACTTAATCGCAAGAAAACCACCCGCCTCCCAGCTTTGGTTTCAGTGATGGAATAAGTAGCGGATTGAAAAGTGCCTGTTGAACTATTTACTCCTTCGGTGGGCCCCGGGTTCAAATGCTGTCCAGGGAAAGTAACATCAAAAATTATAGATAAACTGTTTTCTAATAGCGGTTGCTTCTCGGCAGGCAATGACAAACTCCGTGTATTTTTGAAATGAAAAAGACGTCTTACAAAAATCATCTGCCGTTTGGAGTCGGCGTAAAACTGTGGTTACCTCAATTTGTGTCACAATATCAAGATCCACGCCACAAATTGTAGTATAAATTTGGCCAAATATCGCGTTATGTGATGTAAGCTCCAAATTATTATTATTAACTTAACTTAAGCTACGCCCAAACAGTTAAAACTATTAATTTAATTGACGCCATCCATTGCACTATCCAAATAAGTTTTTTCCCAATACCGCAATAATTCTTCTACACAATCCTTAGCTCTAGCAAAGCAAAGTGGTACCTCAGGCACCCTCAGTATTTCGTGGTAGCAATGTTTAGTCTGAATATAGCCTTATATTCCTTGTTGTAGTTGGGAGTGAATTAGTGCATAGAGCATCCATTTTGTTACACCATTGTGATAGTCTGGCATCACGTACTACGGCTTGCGAAAAGTCTGACGTAAAGAAAATCACAAAAACTTTAGGCGCGAGGTCTGGACGTTCGCCCAGAAAAGATTACGCACTTTACTCGCCCCTTATTGCATCTTCGGTTGAAGGCTGGAAATAGTTTCGAGGTTTAAACAGGTTGCAGCTACCTGCCGATCTACCATTGGAAAAGTTAAGCCACTACCGTGAAATTCTACTCTTGACTAATTCAGCAGTGGCTTTGGGAAAGGCATGGGCATTTTGAAAGTTTGATAAATAGGTTACTGCAACTACTCACCTCCAGTGCATTTGGGGGTCTTCAATTCAATGATACATGCAACCTAGCGGACATGGCATGTCTAATGGGAAACGTTGTGCTAAATTTAAAAAATATGTTAAGTAAAATTAATCCGCCCTACGCCAAACTAAAGTTCATCGAGGTATAAACATCCGTGGCCCAAGAAAACCTCCTCTCAAATCTCAGTTTCAAACCATCATGATTACCTTTGAAGCTATACGACAAACTTTATTCACTTACTAACCATCAAATCAAAGCCCAGTACAGAAAATATAGTCAAATATAAAATATTCGAAAAATACTCTTTATTAAAATTTAACTGACATAATGCACTCTCTTCACTAGTAACGAACAAACTTTACTCAAGTGCTAGCAGTAAAACTTCACACATCGCCTGATCACCATTTTAATGACGACGCGCACTCGAATCAAATTGTCCAGAGAATTCACCAACCTACTTACTACGCCAACAGGTGTAAGCCTACGGCCATCAGTGCCATTGCTTGTCGATACATTGGCGCTCAAGCTGTTAGCGCATGCGCAACAATTCCTTTAACGAATACCTGCCACAACGACGATAACCAATTAGAGAAGTTGCTGCATGCGCAACAAATTAATGGGATTACGTGAAGACGTGAGTGGAAATTCATATAAGAAAAGAAACAGATAATAAAAAGAGCAAAACAAGCGAGCTAAGCTGATGAATGGCGGCGGCAAGTGGCCAAGCGAAGAGGAAATCAAGAAGAAAAACAGAGCAAAATTACGTGTATTATAAACTAAATAATTTATGGCATTTTTGCGTGCGATTCTGCTAAACTATTGATACAGATAATTTTAATTTAATTCTCTGAACTCTTTGCATTCCGCGTTCAGAAATTGAATTTAGCAAGTTGCTATTCCTTCGGCGGTTTGCCAATGCTAATTGAAGGGCAGATGAAAGTAGCAGCAGCGCTATAGTTATAATTAATATAGTGCAAGTTGGTGCAAACTTAATGCAAAATTGAAAGTCAATAATTTGCCAACCCAAACAAACAAACAACAAATAATAAGCAGCAGCGATTCATCGAAGCAACATTCAAGGTAGCAATAAACAAACTCTGCTGCTCGGTGTGAGTGCTCGCAGGAGGTAAATTTGTATATTTTGGTAAGTTTGCCGCAAACTTTTCGATATGCCACTTATGCGCCTGCCGCTGCCTGCAAATTTAGTGCAGCAAAACCAGTGACGCAGAAATTTAAATGGGTAGAAAGGAGGGCGAAAGCAGCTGATAAATATTCGACTGATGGAAGGACACGCACGCCTTTATGCGTGAAGTAAAATTAAATAAAGTAGTTGCTATCAATTCTCTAGTGCTGACTGAATTTACCATCTAGGGAAATCGAACAGAATTGGCGTTCTACTCTAGCAAGTTCAGCGCTGATTTTAGTTCGCGTTTTGATAATATGGAAAATATTCGATTCCCATTCGCTTGATAAATCAGATTATTCTGTCGTCCCAATTACCAATCAGATTAAGAGAGGGTCTGAGGTGAGCTCTGGCAAAAGTAAAAGCCTTTCCTCCCAGTTTTCGAACCAGAAGCCTAAGAAAATTTTATTTGGTGCCTCGAAGATTTAAAGGGTTCGCTAGTAACTGACAAAGTAGAGGTTGACATATGAAACGTGCAGTCTCGTCTTCCTTAAAAAAATGAAAATAAAATGAGGTCCTTACGCGTGCCAATTCCATTCGGAGACTTAAAGCATAAAAAAAAAATAACATATGGACCATCACTAAAATTATCTGCAGTCCATTTTAGTCGAGCAAATAGATATTTGGGTAGACATTGGGTTTAACTCCTTTGTAGCGTTTTACAGCCCCAGCCATTACCGAATGACATATGTATTAAGGAAACTTGTGCTATGAATAGCAAGGTTTCGTCAGAGCCTACTCTCGCCACCTGGTCAGATATCTCGTTCCAAGGTATTGACTCAACCCGAGTGGTGTGTGTTGAGGTGTTGTCTTACAGAAATAGCACGCCGCCTGCCAACGACTGTCTCATGCGCCTGATCTGGTAAATTAGCGTAGTACAGGCCGTTAATTGTAGTCTCATTAGGCCAGTAATAAATAAATAAAATTCTCTCTCTAAAAATGCTAGCCGTATTCCTTAACGTCGACTTTCCCACTTAAAATTTGTGGCCGTTTTTTTCCCCGTTTTTTCACCGCATCAGATCCTGTTTAAGCTTATAATCTGCTGATGAATTTAAAATCCAATGACGAACACATCGCTATGGCAATGGATGACGCAAGAAAGATGGAACTATATAATCGTGGAACTCGACTTTAGCTACCACTTCAAGAATCAATTCCCCGACAGAAGTGACTAAGAATCGGACATGACTCTGAACTCCGAACACATTTCGATCTGCACGGGTGGCTCTAAAATGGATATAGGATCTGTAGTTTTCTCACAGCATCTCCCATTGCATACAACCACCGTTGAGACTCCTGCGCTCTCAGGTTGAGGGAAATGCTAGCAGACAGCTATCAACAGCAGGTGGTGTACCAATCTAGATACATGACTACGCGTTCACTTTGTCAATCATTCAATAAGTGAAGAACACGGAGTCTTTTGAGATTTCTAAAAGCGAAGATCAAGCTTCTCACAGAAATACTAACCGGCCACCAATCTATCGGCCACAAGACCGCCAGGTTTGGAAGCCTCGTTTAATGAATTATGTAGGAACTGCAGGCGTGGGGAAGTGTTAGAGCTCATTAAGCAATTTCTGTGTGAGTGTCCTGCACTACGAGAAACGCGCTTAAGATTTCTTAAGGACCAATTCTTCGGAGACCTAGAGGACTTAGGGGCTGTCGCATTGTAGGAACTGTTGAGATTTGTAGAAAGATTGGAATCGTTTAAGAACGTTCACGGATAGGCTGGGGAGAATCCTCTCTCTCTTCAGCACAATGGTTTTGTCGTCGCTAGCTTATTAGCCGACCCTAGTATACAAGAGATTGGTATAACGAGGCTTAATCCCAAATAGAAAAATTATGCTCATTTCTATTATCTACGACACCAGCTCCATATTCTAAACCGGAAAGGCTTTGGAGCTAACTAAGATACTACAATGTGTGGGCTGTGTTTACTGATTAAGTTAACTCATAGCCTCAAGAAGTCCAGCGTTATAATATCTCCTCATCAAAAGTAACAACAACAATTCTATCACCCCGCATTATCTTATGTCTTCACGTTGCCTTTAAGAGCAGCATGGGGTGTTTTTGAGAAAGCTCCCATACAACAGATACCGATTGTTTTTTTTTATTTTAAGTTTGGCCCCCACCAAATTACCCACGCTATTGATTGCGGATCTCCTCGGCGAAAAGTGCTAGGGCGATTTGGGATTTACTGACAAAAATAGTAAATAGAAATTTAGACCAGTTCAATTTACCAATTTAGTCATTGCTCTTGGGCTATAAAAAAAAACAGCTTTTCAATAGAAAAGCTTTTCTATGTCGAGCAGCTGTTACCTTGCCATTCAGCGCTATTGCTCATTCTACGTTTGCTGCCACTTCACTCTCTCTGCTTTCCATCCTACTACAACTACTTTATTACAGTGCACTCCCTAATTGGAATGGCATTGGGCAAACATACGAGAATATATCGCGCTCATTTGCACAACACACTCAGCGCCGCTAGAGCACAAAGTGCAACCAAGGAACAAGAATTTCTTTCACTCCTCACCGTCTATAGATTCGCGCTACTTTACTTACTTACAATATCCTGCTGGCAAACAAGCTACATGTACTATAGTTCTAACAACAATTTGCCCTAAAACAAAGTAGTGACCTAATTTAGTCAATTAAAGTCTCAAGTTGCTTTCAATTTTGCGCTGTATAAGCAATCTCTATGCCAGTGCCATTCATTGCCAACGTCAGCAGCTATGCACGTACAACAACAATAACAATCACAACGTCAACAACAACAACAACAACAACAACAACAATAGCAATATTAGCAACAATTATTTTAGCAAGCAGTAATGCAACTTACCAAACTTTCATTTTAATTGCAGCACACTTATTTAAGTGGAAAAACTTTCATAACCCCCCTTCCCCGCATACTTCTTTACTTACTTTTCGCCGTCAATTGCAGTCTTCTAAAGCTTTGCTAGCACGTCGTAAGTTGGTATGCATGTTTGTATTATTTAGTATTCGCGTATAGCGTTTCTTACACTTGCTTTCCCTTAATGCCAACCGCAGCGCGCATATCAGTTAACGGGATTGTTGAAACAACACTTAAATGTTGCACTTTCGCGGTCGATACTGGAGGCAACGAGTGGGTGGATGGTTGGTGGTGCTCTAGATTGGGTTGACTATTCGGTATCATTGTGCTATTCATGTCGATTGCACTGACTTAGCTGAAAGTGGGGCAAATAGTGAAAGTGTGATTTGATAATGATATCCCGGAAATTGTTGAATTGATATGTTGTTTTTCGGCAAAAGAAATTGATTTCGTTTTTCGGTAAAACAAATTTCCAAATACGTAATAAAGAACAGCAAATAATTATTACTTTTCGATTTGCAATTAAAAAAATCATATTATGAGGTTGGTTTTGTCAGACGCTGAGACAGCCAACCCAGCGTTGAGTGAAGGTCCCCCACTAAATACAAATACTATACTTCGATGTGTTAAAAGCTTGGTGTATTCGCAGATCAACACCGAAGGAGAACGAATGACTTCCGTGTAGAGAAAGAGGAAGGGATAGGGCGATATTACTGTCGTTGGTACAGGAAATCTTCACAGCGTTGAGGGGCCAGTGACATGGTGGCCGGCTCTCTCAACAACGTCGGTGCGACTGATGAGCATCGGTGGGTAACTTTTCAATCAGGGCGCATACCTCTGGAGATTAAAATGGCTGATTAGGAATTCATTGGACAACACTGGACACCACTGGACTGGAATTGAATTTACCCGATTAGCCTCCTGTTTTGGCCAATAGAAGGGCTCGAATACGCCTTTGAGCTAATTATCGTAACATAAACATATCTATTGAAATATGGCAATTTTTTGATTTTCATTATATACCGTTATGTGGACGTGGTTATTCTCCGACTACGCTCATTTTCAGTACCACCGTATTTTGGGTCGAGGCTTATTTTTGTTTAGAGAAAATTATTTTGTTTTTTCAGTTTTGGTTTTTGCTTGGGAAATTTATTATTTTTTTATTTAATTTTGTGCTGAGTAAATAAGAGTTTTTTGTTTAATATAATTTTTGCCTAGGAATAAGTTATAATATTATAAGTTTGCTGACCAAATAAATAATGTTAAGAATTTGATTTTGACTTGGAAATATTTTTGAATGCTTTTTTTTTTGCTGCAGAAATAAGCCATTGGTCTTGTTTTTTTTAATTGCGAAATAAAAGTAACCTTTTTTTTAATAAGAGTTATTTGTTGAGTTTAAGTTTCTACTTGGAAAATATTAATTGTTTTATATTTTTGTTGTTTTGTTTAAATAAATTTGTAACTTTTTTATAGGACTTTTAGTCCTATTTTCTGAGTTTTATTTTCACGTGTAAAATAAAATTTAGTTTCTAGTTTATTTTTTGCTTAGAAAATATGTTTTTAGTTGGGCAAAGAAGGATTTAATCATTTCAGTTTTTGCTTGGAATAAAGCTATTTTTTATTTTATATTTATATTGTTATTTGTTTATAAGAAAATTAGTTTTTGAATTTTTAACATTTTTTTTTTGCTTTGCGAATAAAAGCTGTTTTTAAATTTAATTTTTGGTTATTATTATTTTTTGAGTTATATTGTTTTGCTTAGAAAAACGATTGTTTTTTTTTTGTTTTAGTTTTTGCTTGGTAAATTAATAATTTAGTTAGTTTTATTTTAACTTTAAACTTAAAAGTTTTTTTTTCTTATATCATTCTTCGAGAAAAATTTTTTTTTGATTTTTTCAATTAAAAAATAAGACAATTTGTTTTTAAATTTATTTCGTGCATAAATAGTATTTTTTTTAGATTTTTTTCTTGGCTGAGAAAACATAGTTTTTTTTTAGTTGAAAAAATTAAAGTTATTTTTGAGTGCTTAGAAAATAAAAGTTATGTTTTGAGTTGAGTTTGTTCTTGTAGTTTTCGTTTTTCTCTTAAAAAATTAGTTATTTTTAAAGTTTTATTTTTTACTTAGAAATTAAAAAAATGACTTTATAACCTAAAATCGCACGTGTTCCGTGGATAATTAACTGGACTATTTGAGAACTAACTGTTTAATTTAACGTTTCCATAAAAAAAAATCGATGGTTCAACGCGCTGTATGGCATTATGTATGTCGTACTGTTAGAATTCCATTGAAATGAAAATTCTACATCATTTCAGTAAAATAATTTTCAACGCAAACTACGAGTAGGTTCACACTCACTACTCAAAGAAACGTCAAATGTGACAAATGTGCTTTTAGTGTCCTCCATTGATGCATAAAGAATAACAACAACACAATATTCTCGAATCTCAAAATAACTCATTCAATTCCAAATAGCCAGTTCACCGGCTCACTTGTGGGCATTGAGGCGAAAATTAATACATAAAGATAAAGCAGAAGCAGTCAATTACGATACGAAACGTTGGCCACAAACGTTTACTCGTAATTTGATGAAATGTAAGGTAAGTTTTGCCATCGAAAGTCAATAGACGAAATGGCTAACCAGGAGGACAGTAAGGATGGGGAATGTGATTAAAGTGGAAGGCCAAGTGGAAGGCGACCAAGATTGCGCTACGAATGAAATGCATGAGCAGACAAAAAAAAAAGTAAAAATAAAAACAAAAACATAGCGAAGAAATAAAAATAAAGGGATACATGCTAAATATATAAATAAAATCAGTGCGGATGTGCGACAAAAACAATAAAGGAAGAGCAATACAAGCGGAGGCAATATCGACTTGTAAATGTGAGGCATAGTAAAATAAACAAATGTGTGGGAGTAATATGTAATAAAAAGAAATATAAAAACAAAAGTAAAAACAATCAACGCAACAACGCGATAATAAGAAAGCAGGACACAACTATGAGATGTATATGTAGATAGATAGCCAAGGACTTAAAGGACAACCAAACAATGTAATTTTTATTTATGTGCTTCCGATGCCCAATTTTATATATCGTAGGGAGAGTGGGAACAGGAAAGGTGTAAATTGTTTGGGAGGGTGCACATTATACGGATAGCTGAAGCCAGTGGCGATATGGTAGCGGAAAAGAACAGCGTAAACCCGGAGGCATTGCTGCACAGCTTGCACAACGTGGCGGCAATGAGCCTGATGGCTGCCTAGCGTAGAAAAATTTTACTGTAAATGTATAGCTTGAATTCATAAGAAATTTATTCCTTTAGGTCAACAACAAATGCCAGCAATAATTTGCTGTTATTACATTTCTTGTATCAGTATCGGTTTGGAGCCTTTCGGCTACATGAAGAGTTCGCTTGGCGCACAATAATTTTCATGCGATTTAAGTTGATTAATGAAGTGCGTAAAGTGATAAGAAAGCTGGCATGGGGCTTTGGGTTGGACCGTGAGGTGGTGATTATGGAAAATGTATTATAAATGGCTGGGTTAAAGCACAAATGTTAATTTAATATTCAATTTCATGCCAAGATATTCGATGTAAAATTTTCTGCGGTATATTTTCTTAAATCAAAAAACTGCGCTAGGTATTGAGAGAAAATCGAACATATTTTTATATTTCGCAGTATTCAGCCTCCTATACAGTGTGTAAAATTCTAAGTTCCTCCACCTGCGTTTAGCTAAAGTTGAGAGTTCTAAAGTAAATTTTTTGGGTTTAGTCTTCGGCACAATGGGAGTATTTCGTAAAAAGGTTAGTCGTAAAAAGCAAAAGCATACCCAAAAATCATTAATTTGGCGGGAGAAACTTCCTGCATTTACATCCAGTAAGCCGTGCTTCTAGTCACAATTCTGCAATATCCGCTAATTTATGTCCACGGCACGAGCAGGTTGATGCGATCAAAGTAATTGGGGACTTCAATTCCAAGATAGGGGTCTATGGTCACACTGTCGGATAATTCAGTCTCTATGACGAAATGCACTGTGACTGATCGACTTTTCCGGGGCCCGGAATATCAAGTCGATTATATCTGGATAGATGTAAGGCATGTTTCCGATAGTTACCTCGTCGCAGCCAAGAACTTGCGTTGGTAATCTGCAATCGCAACGGACAGTTCTAACTTCGTTCATTGGAGCCCTTCCTCGTCAGCCGGAATTCGTGAGCATTGATAGCGCACTTCTCACTCGTTTCCTGCCATCGCGGAAGAAGTCATTAGATAACAGTGATCCCAAATTAACAACTAGTACGAAGAGGAATGTTACGCTGATACGAAAAAACGGATGTGCAGTCTACACGGGACGCTGAGAACGTAAGATGGACGTATTATTCGCGGTAAAAAAAGGAAGGCCGATGTGCGAGGTGTTTGAGAACCTAGACGGCAGGAAAACCACCCGAAAATTGTATCAAAAATGTATAAAATGGTGACAGTGAAGATGATTACCTAGAACCTCAAATTGCGAATGGCATCCCGTAACTCGACCTGGACGAAGTTGGAATATCAATAACGCGACAGGGGAACAAAGAAGAAATGGGCGCAGATGGATTACCGCTTGTGCTATTCCAGCACGTCGGCGAAGTTCGGATTGGGTGCACGCACCAATTCATTTGCAGAATATAGTGGGACGAATGTTTGCTCATCGATTAGAATTTAAGCGTGCTCTGACCAATTCATACGAAGGGCGATCCTGCGATGTATGCCAACTACCACGAGATCAGCTTCCTTACACATATGATACGGATGTGGTTCTGTAAAGCGTATTATGGGAAAGACTGAAGCTAATTGTCAATGAATGAACTGATTGGACTTTATTAGTGGGGCTTTAGACCTGGCAAACTTACCATCGACCTAATATGCACGATAATGGATCGATATACATCATCTCTTTGGCCACGAAAATCCGCACGAGAAAAAGTTACTTATATGCCGTGATATCTGAATTTGACATAACTGCAAAACTAATACGGCAATGTAAAATGACGCTGAGCAATTGGAAAGGAACTCGCTAAGTCGTTTGATACCAAATGAAGTGCTACTGAATGGGGCAGATGCACAGACGCCGTCAAAATTTGATGAGATGACTCTTCGGATGTTCGAGAGAAGGATTATCCAAATGATTTTTTGGATCTTTACATCTCTGCGACGGCGAATACTGCAGATGATGAAAAAATTAGGTCCTTGAGCTATATGGCAAAATAGACATCTTTAGTTCAACGAATTAACATACCCTGGCTAGTCGTTTTGTGGTGGTGCAAAAGGAAGAGGAATTTCTCAACCACGTTCAAAAGACTACTGGGCGGAGAACTTGGAGTCTCTATTTAGCGTGCTTAGGATGCAACGACTGGTGCGCTATGTTTGATTCAGACATAATCGGCTTCCCAATAAGATTGCCATCAAAACCTACCTCATGTTTTCTAATGTCTAAGTGATGGATTCTCCGACACTAAATTCAGGCATATGTGTGCAATGAACGAATGAATAGAGACCTCTGCACCACTTTCCCTTTCTTTGGTAGCCATCTGTCTTAATTCTATTCAACGATGCATTCATGTTGGTGGAGCTATCGACTGCAACTCTGTTTCTTATTTTTAAATTAAGCAATCACCTTAGCATAACTCTTTGAGGCACATATTTCTTTTCTTGAATTTCCAAATTTTATTAGTGCGCGCAATAATTTCCAGAATACACGATTTTGGTATGTTAATAAAGAACAAATTTTATTCACCGCACCCCAAAAACAATGGAGGGTACTCAACTAGGAGCAACATCCATCCAATTGTGATAATTTTTATTTTTTAATTGTAATTCACTCAAGAGAGCTCTCGTTTAAATCTGCAATGCATTAACACGTTTCGCAAAATTCCATTTCAATTAGTCCGAAATGTTTCAACAATTCAACGCAACATGCAATCCTTTGTTTTAACTTCACCACAACCACTTGGAAGCAATAAAGAAAGAAACAAATATAAATAAACAAAAGAAGAAAAAGCAGCTGCACAGGCAAAACATTGAAGAATTTACGAGTTCAACAGCAGTGTTGCGAAAATGCTTGCAATATTTTGACAGCAGTATGCCAAAATTTAAAAGAAAAAAATTATAAAACAAAAGAAAAAAATGAGAAACTCAAAGTAGCTCTGGCAAAGAGAAACAATTCAAAAACAAAAGCGCTGGCTGGGGTCACTTAATGCCAAAGTGCTGGCGCTGCAAATGAAGGAGAAGAAATAAGAAAAGGTGGAAGTAGCAGAGCACCATGAAAGCCTGCTGTGCGACATGCAACAACGAAGCGCCCTGACATGCTCCAAAACTCTTACGTAAACGATCACAAAGAACGGAACAATGAAAGCAACGTTGCAACATGGCATGAAAATGATATAAGAGCGACACGAAGTGGAGGAGTGTGCGAATGTAAAAACGCGAAAAAAACAAGCGAAAAATAGAGTGAAATTTCACAAAACGAAATGGAGCACACACTTTGGGGCAGCAGGCAACAACAACAGACACGCATGTGTTAAGCGATTTTTGATTTAAAGCAGCAACGGTTGCGTCAGCCACTCGCAACAACGCAACTTTGCAACATTGCCTCTTTGTTTGTTTGCTTTGCTTGCTTGGCGGTGAATGGTCGAGTGGTACGCAAATTGCATGCAACAAGATTTTATTGTACATACATCCAGGGCGCTAGAGAGATAAAGTGCCGCAGGCAATCCAGGTTGGTTGGCTACCTGCAGCGCATTGTATCGTTGCTGCTGTTGTTTTATCCTTGGGGGCACTCGTTCAAGAAATTGGGAGTACAAATCAATTGCAGTGGCGTTATGTGTCAACGGATGGTATTTGCCTGTGGAGAAGTGCGCTCGCGTACGATATCTATCTTATTGCGTGCTTGCGATATATTGAAGGTATGCAAGCGAACGTAGGTACTGAAAATGATTACTGACAGATGACTGTTACTCCAGAGAAGCTCCCTTTTAGCTGCTTACAGCCTAACGGGCGTTTTACGAGTAGCATTAACGAGAGGTGAAAGTTTTACCTTCTACATGGAATTCTATCACGCGAAACTAATTCAGTATGTTACCAATTGTAACAGTGTAATTTATGCAATGCTCAAGCAAGTTGGTCATGCTGGTTGCGCCACGGGTCTTCTTCTCATCGGCTTTACGACTATAATTTGCGAAAGACTGTAGCCTTTCCTAAACCAACTGGTCTCATCCCAATCGGTGTGGCTTCAAAGCTGGCAAGTGGAAAATACATCAGATAAAGAAATCAACCATCATCTTTTCATAGAAATTAGAGCCGCATTTGATAGAATGAAGAGAAGCTGCTGCTAGAAACTGGGTATAAATTTAAGTTTACACCAAAAACTGCTGCCTGTCTATCGTGCGATTAAAAATATAATGGCTCTTTTTTCTCGAGGTTGTACTTCCCTATAAGGACTAAATAATCGCAAATTGGTTATGCTGTTTTTTGCTGTACTTTTAGAACACTAATGCAAAGCACAGCAAACCAATGCAAGCACGAAAAGGATATATATGAAGATTTAAGCGTATTGAATGCTATACCTGAGCTAGTTCGATATACGTGCCGTTTCGTTTTATTCACCATTCAAATCCCAAGTCCGCATACCTCATGGAAAACATGTTGTCTAAAGTTGGCCGAACAGATTTCATCAAATAGCGTTAGATAGTCTTACGCATTTGAAGTTACATATATTGAATTTAATAAAAATACGACGAAATGTTTAATGAACAGCGTTATTGTAAGCAAACTTGGGTTCGATGCTAACTTTCCATATGATACGATACCATATCGTTACTTTTGTTATTTGATACTTTTATATATTTTATTTATTATATTTTTTTGCTCGATACTTTAAAAACTCCTGAAACTAGAGGAGTCGAGTACTTAAGCTCGTTTCAAATTTGTGAAAAATATTTGGATATGGTTATCTGGTGGAATCTCAGTAGCCAGAAGGGGTACAAGGTCCGTATAATATTGGGGGCACAAAAGGGCCAAAATTAGTCAAATAAAAAATCAAATGATGGATGATGGTAAACAAATTGAAAAAAATTGAACTTTCAAATTCGAAATGGTAGCTAATGACCTAATAGGTACTTATGTAAAAACTTTAAACCTTTCTAAATGGTCAACATACAATAAAACTTTAAGAAATTGTGACTGATCTTCACCATTTTTAGTGTCAATATTTTGGGTATCGTGTCTTTTCAATTCGATATTCAAAATATCCCCATTCTTTTACAGCGATGTTGCAACTTTGTGCCCGATAGCGTGTCCCTAGATAAAATGATACTATCGGCCCGATATCGTACGCCTACTTTCCAGTGTAGAGTGTGCGGCTATTATCAAAATTGCGCGCTTTTTTGATGCAAACGATGGCGTTGAGTGCCCTGCAAAATACTTTAGTATAGCTTCTGCATTGTTTTCAAATTTACTTATTGCTTTCTGATAAAACTTGACACGAATATTATATAATGCTATTATAAAGTTAAATACAATAAAACGAATAAACCTTAACATACTAAAAAGTTCATCGCTTCAGACTGATTCATTGGAAAAATCCAAACGATCTACATAAACAAAAGCACACCGAACAGAGTGGAATATTTAAAAAAAAATTTTAAAATTATGTTGTGTTCGGGAACGATTTCGCTTGTCAGTTTGAAGACAGACCGGTTTCGGCGTTTCATCTTCAGTGTTATATTGTGTTCTGATTAGTTTGTAGTTCTTTGTTTATATTTATAGTATTTTTTAGTTTGTTCACATTCTTATCTGATTAGGTTTTCTTACTAATATATATTATTAGGTTAAGTATATCGCAAATAGCTAGCGTATTGCTCTTCCTGTTTCCGCTTAGCTGTTCAGATTCGCTGTTAATTTTGTGGTATGTGCAGGTAGCTAAAGATCGGTGAATATTTTGCGCTTTCAGGGTTTTGTGCAATGGCTTGTGGTTTTCGTTTTAATTTCAGTGCTGATGTTCTTTTTTTTCTATAACATTACACCGGTTACGGTTACGGGTTTTGTCATTCTTTTATATTTCCATGCACTCCAAAATACTTAGGCGTCGGACCTTAATTTGTACATACAGTATCGTGAGAGCTTTGTTAATCTTCGTCGATTTCCGTTTATTGTCGTACTTGTGGTTTGCAAAGTTCGACTCTAATGTTACCTTTGTTTCTTTGTCTATTTTCACTGCCAGCCCATAGTTTTTGTTTGTTTTGAATGTCATATGATCGTTGCACTTTTTGAAGAATCTGATATTTTGTATGCAGACTTTAAGGTTTTTATTTTTGATTTTTGATCTTTATTTTATTTTAAATGATTTTGTGGTCTTTCCCCATTCTCTAATCGCAGTTTTTCGATTTGTAATTTTTCTTTCTTTTTTGCGCATTGATTTCAATTTTGCTTAGTTCGAATATATTTTCTAATTTAAGCTTTTTTTATTTCTAATAAATTGTGTGTACTTTTTCAAATTTTATTCTTTATTTCTTTACCCCAACTCCGCCTCTTTTTCCAGCTGCAAAATAAAATTTTTCAAATGGACTTTGATTAACGTTTTTTGTTATATGTACTAATGTTATTTTATTTTTTTTGGTTTTATTATTTGTATCAACAATATTTATAAGGACTTCCAAAACTACAAAGAAATCACTTGCTCGAATAAATATTGTGGATTGTCTCGTTAATTCTCTTCTGGATGTATCAATATATGTACTTGTGATAAAAAAGAAAAACACAACTCTATGAATTTTAAACATTAAGTAGGTACTCGTAAAGTCGCTCGCCATGCCAACTATTTAAAAATTTACTTGCCGCCTGAATCGTCATTTATTTGTATCTACGAGTACATATGTATATAGTAGGTGTCACATCTTCTTTAGCACATCAATATCATTAACACAATCAATTAACACAATTCCTGCCGCAGTCACATCAGCTGTCAATATGTATGGCATATATAAAATTTTTGCAACTGTTTGTCGCATTTTTCACCTTTTGCGTATTTGCTACATGCGAACTTATTTCAGACGATTAATTCTTCATGCCAGACAGGAGCAAGCGAAAATGAAGAAAACAAAAAAAAAACGTAGGAAACTTATTCCGACTTAGTCTCAGTTAATCGAATTCAGTCACAAAGATGTTGTCAACTTCATTCATTATGTCACCTTAGTATTTTGTATTGTACTTGCTTTTCGCGAAGTTGCCACATAGAAATTGTTGACAATGTGTAGCAGCAACATACTATTTTTTTTTAGAGTGCTGGAAGTCATTTTATGTTTTACACATACATACATACCTATAAACAGTGTAAACAGTCATGTGAAAAAAATGGGCACACAAGATATTAAACAGTTTTTCCTATTCTTCTTTCGATTGTTTTATGCCAACTTCTGTATTCAGTCCACCGTGTTATAAATCGACGATTAAATGTTTATGGAAACAATTAGCTAATAAAAATGCAGCTTCGTTGAATGTAAAAACAAGGTGGTAAAAATGAAGTTGGCTATTAAGTTAGTTGGAAATTTTGTACTTAATTTTCAATGCGATAGAGATATACACGTCGAGTAATGTGGTTTTTAACTGCACAAAGCTTATTAGATTTGAACAATGTAAGTCAAACCATAAATGTGAATTCTCTAGAAATCTCGACAACAGAGCCATCTAAAGGATTTGTGAACACATTTTCGATATTTTGTTTGCAAATATAGTACACGTGTGTCATGATGTATCAAAGTCGGATGATAAAAGCATTTCTAATCAATTCTCTAATACCTTCAATGCCAGACCAAAAAAGTGGATTTTCTATTCTAGCGCCATCTAGCGAATCCATTTTTCACAGAAATACTTCCAGTCGCACCTTCAATATCACTTTCTAATTTCATGAAAATCGAATTATAAATACAGATTTACTAAATTCGCAACGGGCCTAACCTTGCGTATTTTTTTTTTATAAAATTATGTTTTATTGCACTAGCACCATATTTTTCAAATATCAGCGCCACCAAGCGAATTTATATTTCATAAAAATATTTCTTATCAAACCTCCTTATACAATTGTAGTAACATCGGAATCGGATTGTAAATACAGATTTTCTGAATACGAGTAACTCACCTCTAGCGCCCCCTAGCGCATTTATTTTCCACACATTTTCAATATTATCAATATAGGATCATAAATACGTCTTTTGTGAATATCTCGACTCATGCGCCATCTAACGGATTAAAAGGGAGCCACGAATTCATTGAGTATACTGTTCAGATTCAATTGAAATCCGTTTATCAGTTTTTGAGTCAAGTTATAACAAAGAAAACGGTAAATTTTTTTTATATTTTCTACATCCAAAATTTTTACTATAAATTGTTTGTAAAATTCTAAGTAACTCAGTTTTATAGCCCATTAAATTCTATTGTAATACTGCGAAAGTTACAAGTAGCTTTAGATCACCGTTGATTTGTGATCGAACATAAATTTTTTTTTATAAAAAACTAATTTGAGCATGCCTGTTATATGAACGAATTTACGGAAGAGCGTCAGTTAAAAAAATTCAAAAATCAACGGTAGTTTGTAGCTACTTCCAACTTGCACTTTATTAACCTAAAATTAAATGGGCTATAAAACTGCATACTCAAATTTTTTTCTAAAAATTTAAAATTTTTAAAATCATATGTAAAGTTTATCGAATTTTTTCCCACATTTGAATAAAGCTTTAAACTTGAATTCAGATGCTGTTAAATTAAATTAAATTATAAAAAATAAATAGTCAAAATTTGTAATTATGTGATTGTGCTTTCGTTAAGTCGTGCACCATAGTTTGTATGAAAAAAAATGCGTGGCAACGTTAGTGAAAAGAATTTATTAAAAATCAACGGTTATTTTAAGCTACTTGACAGTTGCACTTTATTTCACTAGAATTTGATGGGCTATAAAATTGCATACTCAAAATTTTTCTAGAAATTTTAAATCAAAATTTTAAAATCATATGTAAAGTTTTTTGATTTTTTTCCCACATTAGAATAAAGTTTTAAACTTGGATAGCTGTTTGTTGTAGAGTAAACTATGGTTTTATTAAAATTAAATTAAGAAAAATAACTAGTCAAAATTTGTGATTATGTGATTGTGCTTTCGTTATGTCGTGCACCATAGTTTGTATGGGAAAAAATGCGTGGCAACGTTAGTGAAAAGAATTTATTAAAAATCAACGGTTATTTTGAGCTACTTGATTTATTTCACTAGAATTTCATGGGCTATAAAACTGCATACCCAAAATTTTTCTGAAATTCCTGCTTAGAAATTTGTAGTAGTTGTAAGTATTTGTTTAATTCTCCTACTTTTTCTACAACGCTTGGAAGTAAGATTTATAGCGTGTTTCTATTTTTAATGAGATAGGCTTTTATTTAGTAGTCCAACTGGTCCCAATTATTTTCACATGACTGCACATTGTTTGTATCGCATATGTAGCTAAATAAGTGTTTACCTATTTGTCATCGATTACATTGCATATTTTAAAATCGTAAGGAGCGTCGTCCTGCCGCTGATGTTACAGCAAGAGATACGCACTACTCAAGTTCTACATAGTAATTACTCAAATTTATGTATGTAATTTGTCGTTGAACGTTTAATGCCTCATTGGCGTGCGGTTAGCATCAACACTTCATATTGGTGTGTGTGTGTGTGTGTGTGTACACATTTACTTACAATATATAATATATTTATGTACAATACATATGTATGTACATATATTATCTCTTCATGTTATCACGCCCCGCTTTGACATCTCTGCTTCGCGTGGTTAATCAATCTTTAATGTCTAAACGGCTCATTTAAGTTGTCGGTCTTTGGGAGCACCTTTTCAATATAAATACATATGTTTGCATGTATGTATGTATGTTTGCAGTTTAATTTGAATGTCTGTATGTGTGCCCTTCCGTTGTCACTTAGGTTAATTGCCTTTTGCCTTTTAGAAAAAATTACTCATTCAATTGTATCTTTCTTTCTCAATGTTTGTTGGCAGAGTATGTGTGGAAAATAGGACTACAACTCGTAGTAATAGCGGAAGACGATCCCCTTCAGTGGTTTGCGGTTACAAAATTGTTTTACTAATTACTTGTCGGTCATTCTGGGATGCGCTTCATTGAACAGAGCTTGGAGTTCTATAAATATCTATGCGTTTACTTAAAGGTGTGCCAGAGAATTTTATTAAAAATAAATTTTAACTAAGACAAAATACAGAAGCAAAATCTATATATCGTAGTGGTATGAACTGTTGCGTTCAAAAACCAAATTTTTTAATAAAAATTAATTTTTGTTTGTTTACATGTATTAAGGTTTCCATCTTCGTCTTAATTACCGCTGTGAACGCTAAGCGCCGACTGCAATTCCAAGTGAAATAAAATTCTTTATGAAATTGTCTGCCCAAAATAGTAAAAGCTTTCCTCAACCAAACTGGCGATTATCACATCAACCTATTCAGATCTAGAGCGAGGAGATCTAACAAAGACAGCTTCAAATTCTTTATTCGCAGCACTCTACTCTTGGAGGATTGCAAGTTTTTGGAAATCAGCCATCATTTATTTATTTATTCAGTCTTTGTAAAACAAATTTCTTACAGACTTTAATGCAACAAAACTTAGGCAAGGTTATAGAATTTATTTTATTAAAAAAGAAATTGATTTAGACAAGGAGAGATATAGCTGGATAGAAGTAGAGAGCTGATTAAATTCACTTATAAATAGCTCGACTAATGGCTGCATTATGAGAATAATTCGTACCAGCGCAGTCTGCATAGAAACGAAGAAAACGTACGAAAATTTCTCTGCCGAATATTAAAATTTATATTTTTAGGAGCCACAGAGCCTGTTTGGACATTAAGGTGTTCACGACAACACGACAACTTCTTAATTAGAACCTGAAAAATGCCACGTGCTGGCAAAAAAGTTACGCAGCCTGTCGATCTCCACCTCCGATATATCTGCAGTAAAGTGAATAAGGTGCGATTCCAGAAACTTGTGTCTTAGTCTCACGTCGCTGGAATTTCTATTGGCCACTGTACTGGCAGATGCGACTCTCGTCATTTGTTGCGGCCTATTCTTGCCTAGCGATTACCAAGCTAGGCGCGTGGTCATTCATTCAAGAGCAGTCGGCAAGTCCCCAGAGGCACCTCGGAAACCTCCTTGCCTAAAAAGTGATTTTCAAGTGCACCGAACTTGACAAACTCTACCCGGTTTTTGTCGAAGAAATCTTCCGAAGCTATCGAAAGATAAGTCAGGCAATACTTAACTACCTTTGGTGGCAGAATTGTTGAACCAAATGTACCTGTTGCTGCTCGGCTATCAGAGTAGATGTTAACTGCCTTTACAGGGTTTACGCTTTTAAGCAGCCGGCGGGCCTGATGGCGAATGAGCACAATCCGACTGAAATTTATAACTGATATCTCGAAGAAAAAATTCAAATTGAGATATTTGTTTGAAATTTTCCCTTTCGATGACGACTATAGAAAGCGCTGACAGCATCTACCATAGTCGACTGTTTGACGCGCTGTAAAGCTTTTGCCACCCTCCAGTTAGTCTTCAGCCAACACTCCAAGCAATGAGGACTCGAAACAATTTGAATAATAGCTCTACAGCGCGCGTTGTTCTAATTTTTAAACAAATAAGGATTACTCTAATATGAGTCTCTGTGTATAGGAATATGTACGAAAATGAGACGGAGCATGAAATAGCGAGTCGCGCCTCTGTAATGAAATGAGTTTGCCCCACATGGTGGACACGGGCACCCGACTTAGGGCGATCCCGAAATTTACTATTCGAAAGCTGAGCATGGGAAGAACGGCAAGTCCTGCGACGGCTTTTCGCAAACTATACCGATCTTTAGCAGAACAAAAAAGTATAAAATGCCTGTTGAGAAGTCTCGCCATCTCAAAAGGCTATAGAAAAAGTAATTTTTGGTTCAAAATATGGCTTATGTTCTTAAAATAATCGTAACACCTCAGGCTAAAGTTTTACTTACACTTTACACTTTAAAATGGAATGGGCGGCGTTTGTTGATTAATTTAATAAAACTCGTAGAAAATAAAGTAAATAAAAAAAACTTCGAAGGTAAAATAAAGTAAATAAAAAAAATCGATTTAAATGTCAACAATAATTTTTTAAGTCCAGTTGTTTTTTATTTTTTTTATAAATTTTTTTGGCAAGGATGAACATTCAACAACTGTCAAAGTAAAATAAAATATAGCTGCTATTTCGAAGATCACCATATCTCCTTATCACCAGGGGCGGACTGGGCCACCGGGCAATAATAATTGAAAATAAAACTCTGATCAACACCTTACATTTTAACCCGAGAGATTCTAGATATGACTACAGGTTTTACATATATATTGAGTTATTGAATAGGAAGCAATTGGGGCCTGAGAATAGAGGCCCCCGAAAAACTCTGAGATAACTCAAACTGAATATTCCGTCAAAATGTATATATTCTAATATTTTTGAGTTTCGAACCTCTGAGGTCCTAAGATGTTTGGGGCCCCACTCTTGTGGAAACTTTTTCGAATTTTGATATGAGATTTCCGTCGTGACTGTTTCGCGGCCTTAAAGATAAAATTATATAGAGTTTTCGAACTCTGATTTGTCTAGGCTTCAAACTCTTAGGGCCCCCATTCAATAAACTTTCCTAACATTTACAATTGATAAAATTTGGGGCCCTTTTTTTCAAAAGCCCGGGGGCCCTTTGACGCCCAGTCCGCACCTGCTTATCACACTTCTTTCTAGACTTGACAGGGCATCGAATGCCGGTACTCTGCATCCCAAGGCAAGAACGAAACCGCTGTGCCAAGCTGGCGCCGTTTGAACTGGCGTTGCTTATCACTTCCTATTTTCGACCTACCTCCAATCAAATACGACAGCTATTTTAACATGATTGAGTGGTTGTTGTTTTGGTTAAGAAATCTTTAATTTTTAATTGTTAGAATGAATAGTAATAAAGGTCAAAATGAATGATATGTAGTTGATTTAAAGACAGTGGCTGCGTGCCTGCCTGTTAAGCATAAGGTCCTGGTTCAAACCCTGGCCGAGTGTAGAAAAAAATCTGACGAAGATTTTCAAATAAAAAACTGAGTCTTAAGTCAAAAATTATTATTGTTGTTAAGTAAAAATTAAAAATAAGAAATATGGTACAAATTGGTTATGTACTTAGGCTTTGTGCGTTGTACGTCTGAAATTGCAGACCAATAGATACTCAAATTTAGGTCAACTCGCACACACCCTTTGTACAAATTTTCACAGCCGAAAGAATGATCCATAGTCGCTTCACATCTTGAATAACCAAGCAAACTGATTTATGTCCATGCAACAATATATTAAAAAAATTTAACAATAAAAAAATGTCAAAAATGTTCACTCACTTCAGAGAAGTCATATAAAATCTGCAATGGGAATAAATTTAATCAAACCACCGCGATAAAAACCTTAATGAGAGCGAGCAAAGATGAAGTGGAATAGGATAAAAAAAAACAAACAAACAAAAAAGAAAAACGTATATATTTAATGGATAAAGGAGGCAAGATTAAAACGATAAATGGCTGACGAGAAGAAGAAGGTGGAGATCCCATGCAATTAAGCGCACACACACACACACACAAATGCACATTTTGCCAATTAAATGCAGTTAACCAGTTTAAGAGCACATCAAAAAGTATGCATGACTTTTGCATGTTTTTTACAATTATTTTTCATTTTTTTTTTTTCATTTTTTCCAACGACAGTGCTTGAAAGACGCGCGCA
Source organism: Anomoia purmunda (assembly GCA_951828415.1). Taxonomy (NCBI): domain Eukaryota; kingdom Metazoa; phylum Arthropoda; class Insecta; order Diptera; family Tephritidae; genus Anomoia; species Anomoia purmunda. Next base: position 13,938,393 of record OX639994.1, read on the forward strand.
GACACAGTCAAAGTTAAGGTTGATTGCACCAGCTGAAGACAATTTACTAACTCAATGGGGGAACAAAGCTCAGCGCGACTGACTAGCCGTCTGCCTGCCTGCCTGCTTGACTGCATTCGGCGATTGCAGTAAACTGCAACAGGCAAGCAGAGCAGCCCGCATGCATTCATGCCACGAACCGCAGCAAGCCGCCACATGTGGTAGACGATTCAAATTAAGTGGCAAGCAAAGTATTGTTTTGCTCTTTTGTCTTTTGTATTTTTTGTTTTTGTTTTTTTGCTTTCCTTTGCCCGCATACAGAGCAGTTGATAGGAGAAAAAATGCGACAAAATTTCAATTCGATTTTAAAAGTGACATTAAAAGGCCAACAGGCAACAAGGGGGCGCACACTACGTTGAACTGCATCAAATTTGTGGCAACGCAGTCATTCTTCGCAGTTTAATTAAACAAACAAACAAATAAAATAATCATAACAATAACAATAATATGGAAAAAATTAGCACTCACTGTTGGCAGCTAAATTAAGAATGCGGTAATCTGTGCCGCTGCATGGAAATGTAAATAGACGGGTGGTCGGTCGGTCGGGCAACTTTAAAAATAAAAAAGAAAATCGAATAAAAAATTTCACACACAATTTCTTCTTCTTTCCGTATTTCTTGTACAAAAATTATTTAGTGCCTAGTAGTGATGAGGAAGATGGGTAAACAATTACGCTGTATGGTGCAAATTGTCTGCTAAAAATTAATAAGAATCGAAACTGCACATCAAAGTGTGGCACTTAAAATGAAAAGCAATGTGGAAAAAAACGTAGACCTGTCCGCCGCAATGCGGAAGGTGGCGGTTAGCAGGCGTAGAAGTCAATTGATTCGTGCGAAAATTGCCAGTGGCGGTGAGTGGTACGGTGAGGCCAATGGGATTAAACACGGGATATATTTCAAAGGAGTCATAATTAAAATCCAGAGTTCTCTATCGGATCGTCCTAAAAACTAAACGGCAGTACGTAAGACAGATGTCACTATATATTTTATGCTCCAGAAAGTAAGTTCAGTGGTTGCACTTTCCGTACAGTAATGAAATAACGGAGTGGCTTCGAAATGCAGCTCAAATTCTAACACTTGGAGAGTGAATGCCACTCAGGGCAAGGTAGCTAATATGACGGTAGGATCTAAACCAACAATCTACACATGCTATTTTCCAGAGCTTGTAACTAGTCCTGTTAGTACTTGTATCATCTGTGGCCTTACGGAGGATAAGAACGCTGGGATGAAGGCTGGAACCTAGACCGCCTTACAATGAGGATATCTCAGAGCTCACTCCGACTAAATGGCTTGCAGAATCTGTGAAAGGAGGGATAGTGAATTGAATTGTTATCAGAATTGAAATTTTTGATACCAAAAAACAAAACGGGTGGTACTACTAAGTGTTGTCATCGGAATCGATCATCTAATGGGTGGTCCAGAGAAATAGGAACGTTAGGTGAGTAGCTTTTTGGGCAGCATGCGAAGAGGTGATTCGTCTCCAGTAATGAATGAATGCCGATTCATGGATCGAGTGATAATGAAGTTCGTCTGGTCCAGCGATTGTCGTACGTATTGCGGAGCGTGGTCAGTAGCAACCCAGCATAAAGTGTTTACTAAGTATATTATTATGATTCCTGACAGGAAGAATTTGAGTCTCACTATGCAAGTGATGAATAGGCGACGCCAGAAGGCATCTCGTGGCGGTCCAAAAAGAGGCGTTCTGACAGGCATGAAGCTGGAATCACGGAGTCCTACTAGTCGCTGGCGACTACACTGGCGCAGCATAGTTTAAGACTGGATGGCTCTTCGCCTTGTACATTGTCAACAAGCGAGCGACTTAAGAACTCTATTGGGCCTCTGCACCTTCGTACCGGTTGAAATTGTGTACGGGTTGAAGGAGAGTAAGCTGGCGAATCCTTAAAATTGGCGGGTTATTTACAATTGAAACTTTGTTGCCATTGACAGTTTAATTCCAGTTTGACTTCTCTCAACCATGTGGTAAAGTGAGAGTTTCTCGTAGTGAAGAAGCTGGAAAGGTGAGATAGATAATCATTCTCTTCAAAACATAAGTCATATATGTCATAACAGCTCGTGCTTTTCGCATGCTACGAGTGATGTTTGGACTCCGATTACGGCATTCACGGGACAGGAATGGATGGATGTCCGATGAGCACTATTTTCTCAGTTTTAAGAAAATGTATGGAGGAGTGGTCCCTGAAGTGGGACATTTGTATTTGGCTACGCAGATGGTGTAGTCTGTCGCTTCGCCCACTGCGACCTGATAGCCATTGCCCATTGGCGCAACATAGTTTGAACCGATCCGGCAGAAGCCTTTTATGTTACGAATAATATTATTTAGAATTTGCTTCTGGTGGGACCAAGGAGTGACTTGATTTGTATACAGGCAGAAGACAAAGAATCAACCGAAGAGTATTGGGAGATTTTGGGTTCATTAACAATTGGAATTGTGACATCATCGACCCATATTCCGAACTTGAGCTTGAGGAGCTTCTTAGTCTAGTTTGTGAAGAGGATCGCCACGGAACTTATAAGAGAGATTGTTGGATTCCATGCATTGAGTAAACCAGAAGCTCCCACGATCTTTTTTTTTACATCTTAGCTCAAGCGACATCCGCATTAAAACCCACTTATTCCCAGTTACTTTCTTCTTTCTCTCGTTCCACTTCGAAGTCTGTTACAATAGTAACACACATCGACCTCGCACCACTGTTACCACACTGTGTGGATCTCTTTGCTGAAAGGAAAGAGGTATAGCACAATACTTGCGGGCAGAAACAGCTAAAGTCATTGGAAATTATCAAATAAATGGAAAAAATTCGTGACTCTTTGTGATGAACACAACTAAGGCCCAGAAAACAAAGGCAAAGATAAAGCAATGCGAAAAAAAACACAACCTCAAAAAAACGTCAGCAACAATTTCAGCCATTCAAATAATTGTGAATTGCGCTGCGATGCGATGAGTAGCTACGTACAGATACTTTGTATCCATGCAGATACTTTAGTATCTGCTTAACGCCATTCAAAGCGGCAGCAGTAGCAGCAACAGCAGCAACAGCAATTGTGGTTATTGTTTTTGTAGTCAACGTTGATGGTTGGCAGCAGTGATGGCACACAATTCGCAGAAATATAAAAGAATTGCGACGACTGCGCCAGCGCAGCGTGTTTATTTTGAGTGTCTGCAGTTGAGAGGAGTTGAGTCAAAACTGTCAAGTTATAAAAATACGCTGTACGGCGAAATATTTACGCTGCGCTAGCAAGCAAAGAGTTGGGCAAACGTCCCGCCGGTTGAAGAGGAAGAAAAAGCAGCACCAAAGACGGGCGGACACAGATGGACACGGCGCACTATGGGACGCGGTGGCAATTGCATTTTGTTGAAAGAAAGTCACTGAATCGTTTGAATTCATTTTTGCTGCAAAGCAATTTAAATTTTATCAGCAGTGAGACAAAAAAAAACACAGAAACAAAATTGAATCAACAAATATTTCCTGTTTCCCCGCAAAATAAAAACAAAAGCGGCGACTGCCGAAATTAAAATGCAAATTCCAAGCAAACATTTTTCTTTTACGCTTTTTCACAGTCAGCCGCTGTCCATTTGAAGCAATCAACCTGTCGCGTTGTTTTGTTGTTATCGCTGTGTTCTTTTGTTTTTTTTTTTTGTGCATTTACTGTGTGCGGCCTGAGTCATACTCGTATTGGTGTAATAAAAATGATTAATGTGTCATATTCTAATGTGTTTTGTGTGTATGCTTTGTGGTTGTCATTATGATGATGTCTCTTCACCCAGCTGTTTTCACTGTTGTTGACCAAACATTATAGACCCTGTCACTGTTGTCACCCAAACAACAGCGTGGTGTTGTGTGTGTGTGTGTTGTCAAACTTTTAGTATGGAATTTGTGCTTGTGTGAAATTCGAGTCATTTGGCAGAGAGGTAGGCGGCGCCAAAGGGTAAAACAAACCCACAGACCTGCCACATTTTCACATAAATCATCGACGCATGATTTATATTTGTAATGAAAGCGGAAGAAATATCGAAGCGCTGTGTTTGGGCGTGGAACTTTGAGTCGAAAGTAACGGAAAGGGTAACATTCGAACTGCTTGAATTTGTGAAAAATATTATCACTTTAAAACATACATATTTAGAATGCTGATCTACTGAAATTATCTCGCTACTCCCATATATCTTTATTTTATGCTTTTTTGCTTATATGTAGTACGATCAACAAGTTTTTGGCCTACTGAGTTAAGGGTTGTTGGAGTTAGAAAAATGTGCTGCCGATATATCGCTCGTCTTTTCGGGGTTTTCGTTTTTGAAAAGATATTTTTTATTATTTCATTTTGCAACAAATATCTAGTGTAATAAATTCCGACTGTCGGTAAAAAATTCGAAGGTCAAATTTGAATGAACAATTACCATCTTAACTGCACCTTCAAAATCAACAAAGCCTATAATCTGAATAAGATCAATGCATGGTGGTTGCCAAAACTTCTTTTCGCTGCTCAAAAACAAGAACAATTGCAAAGGCAGCTAGCAGTAGAATTCTCAAGAGTTATCATCTGTTAACAGTAAGAGTCATTTTCCAAGAGCAAAAATGCACCTTTTTAGCCGCAAAATGTAACGCTATATAGTTATATGTATGCCCTTAATTAAACATTTCGGAGGTTTATGTGCTAGGCTTCATACCAATCATGTACGAAAAGAATACGAATGAAACGAACGACAATAACTTTGTTGAGACTCTTCTCCTTCCTCGAAGACGACTTTGGAAATCTGAATAAGGGCTTTGGTTTGAGTTGATGGTCTTGGAATGTCCAGTTATTTATTTGTGAAGACCCGCTAGGTGGATGCTCCCAAAAAGACTGAGGCTGACACAGCTGTCATTCAAGGGCTACGATCAACGGTGCAAAGAAAGGAGAACATCAAACTTTCTCATGTCAGCCAGAGCTGTCATTCATTCCGTCACGTGATTGGGTCAGTATCTCGATGCTTATTGCGACAAGTGAGATGTCGTCCAAACATGTCTTCAGTGTGAACCGATGATACTGAAAAATGGGTTCATGTATAGCAAACTATTCAAGGAAACGATATTTGCAAATCTCGATTTCAGCTAGAAAGAACAACTGGTACTATTGTAAATGCCGTGTCGCTGTGGAAAATAAGTACGCTGCATATATGGCTATGCGGGGATTGGCCGCATCGCTCGCTGCATTGTCTTTCAAGCCAAGCTAGCGGAATTACAAGACGCGGTTCAAAGCCTATGACAAATAAAGTTTACTCATACAGTCAGGCTGTCCTAAAATCTCTTGAATCTGTCACAACCAATTCGGAGACAGTTGCGAACTGTCATTTATCACTCAACCCAATGTCAGTACATGTCGATTTTCATCTAGTGTGGGTACCGGAACACTGCAACATACCAAGTAACGGAAAGACAGACAAGCTTACAACAAGGGGTACTTATGAATCCCTTTCACCGGCCTGGAAGAGGTTAGGCATGCCGCTAGTTTTCTGCAAGCAAAGGATTAGGGAGTTCTCCCGCAAAGAAACGATTATGCAGCCAAGCTGTTATGGCTTAAATTGGACACAAGAAAATGCTAAAAACTTCTCTTGCTAAGTAGGACATACATAACTATTTCTAGGTATGAGACTACTTACCGAACATATTCCTGTAGATAGTGAATAGGGGTTCACGCAAAGAGTTTTATAAATATTGCTACGACCCGAGCCATAAACTGTGAGGTATATATTATGTGACTGCCTCGCACTATGTAGGCGGTGATGGAAGTTACGGGATGTGAGGATTTGAAATAATCTCGGCGGCAGCTGCTCAAGTCCGTCGATTCTACAGACTGGTTTAAGGGAACTTAGGGATCCAAAATCTAGATCCATGTCGTATCACAATGTGCCAGCTGCCATCTCAACCTAACTTAACCTAGCCCGTCTCGCTTTTGCTAGACAAAGTTGGATTAGAATTGGATTATATATAGTGATAATAGAAAGCGTTCATTATCTTTACCTCGACAAGCTTTTAAGATTCATCAAAGATTCTATAGGATTTGTGAGGAGAATCAATAAAGTCCCATCCCTAACTTTTTCCCTTAAGTGCAATTGGCAAATACGTCTGAGCATGGTTTGAAACCAACTCTATTTAATTGAGCTTGAAGTATATGTTTCACACTAACAAAAAAATTAACAAACAAAAATTGAATTTTTCTGCAAATTTTATATGTCTGAGAAACGGAACACAGTTGTGTTCACAAAAATAATTGTGAAATGTATTGCATTTTCTTTTATGCAAAGGTAAATTTTTTTCATGGGCTATATGGAAGAAAAAGCGGAAGATCGTTAGCAAAAAAAAAAATAATATCAACAAGAATTTTTAGCAACTTTAAATTTACTTTTTACGTAAGTAAAGTTAAATGGGCTACAAAACTGCATACTCGTAAATTATCTGAAAATTAATATAAAAAAGTTGATGCCATTTCTTATTAAATTTATTTTAATTTTTATAAATTTGCCAGAAAGTTTCAAATTTCGACTTCCATGATTTTTAATATAGAAATACCTGTATTTTTATACAAAATAATTACAATTACATAAATATGGAAAGGTAACATTGTCAAAATTTGTTTATAAAATTTTTGTCTCACTCTTCGCAACGCTTTGGGAGCTGTAAATAAAATTCCATTAGGTTTTGTGGAAAAAGGAAAAGCGCCGTGATGGAAATTAACGAGCTAGCTGGCCGCGTAGAAATTTTGAAGTCATATTTTTCTTAATCAATGCGATATTCAACTGAATTTACCCATCGTTTCAACAGAGCAATTTTGCCAATTCGTTCATTACATTATCGAACAATTATAATAAACTCAACTTATATGCCGACTAGCAAATAACCAAACTAGCTTTGTCGTTAGCAACTTAACTAACCAATTCAACTATGCACCAATTTGTAACATTTCGTGGAGCTAAATACTTCCCCAATTCACACCGGTCGACACATTCGGTAAGCAATTAGAAGAGTATGCCATAAAAATTGCTTTATCTATGTAATAAACAAATTTTATAGTCATAAAAAGAAGTGCGATTATTGCATTATATTCGCACAATAAATGCAAATGCAAATGGTTGCAATTTTAACAGTACAGTTACCTTTCAAATTTCAATTCCATTCGCCATTTGGCATTTGGCATTCGCCGGTAATGTTCACTCACCGTTAATAAATTCAATGCTGCCACAAAAGTAACCAATAAATCCTGGTTCAGCGCTTTACCGCTACACACACACATACACACACACACGCGCACACATATACAGTTGCATAGCAAGCTGCAAACAAACATCAATATCTTTCAATGTTTGTGCACCATTTTTATTTTTGTTTGTCATATACTAAAAAATTCATTTGATGCTCACTGTCCTGCCGGCGGGAGCTTAAGCGCACACATTTCGGACGGATTGCCGGTTATATCCGGGGGAAAATACATATGACTAACAAACACATGGGAACGGTCAAAAAAACAAAAGGTTTGCATGTACTCGTACAGATGTATAATAAAATAAAAATGGCAAAACAAAGACACAACTGAAATTTATCTACCACTACAAGTCCATTAAATAAATTATTTATGCGCACATTGTGCAACGGGAAATAGACCCGGAAATGGACAGAAGCAAGCAAGCAAGCACACTAGCGCAGGTAAGGATTTACTTGCATATGCGCAGATGTGTGTGTGTGTGAGTGTTTATGCGTTTAGATGCAGATAGGCAGGGAAAAATGAAAAGAGAAAGCAGAGTGATGTACAGAGTGAGGAGATAAATAAAAGCTGCTGGAGAAGTGTTACCAAGCTAGCGAAGAAATTTAGTGGCCTCGAACCGCACCTTTGAGCTTTTCGAAGCATCTAACATAACCTTAGCACTGGGAGGCATTTTGATACACAAGAAGGAACAATTATATCCATAGGTCCTTAAAACGAGATCATGACCTTCATGGTATCTAGGTCTTCGCAGAAGCGTTCCTAAGCAAATTTAAGGCGAACTATTCAAATAACTGCAGATTGAGGGTTTTGGGCATTTTTTGAATGGCAAATAGGTGAACAGTTCCACGGTGTAACATATCAGATACCATGAATTTTTTCTTGATTGAAACCCGTTGGCTCAGATCCTTTAGTAATCTCAATCCTTTTACCTCATTAGTCCAAGAACTCAATTCAATAGTGCTAATTAAATCGCTCTAACCCAATGTGCTTAGAACTTAAAGTAGAATACAATTTATGTTCAGTTGACCAAATTGTACTGAAACGCTGGAACGATAAAAGCCGAATCAACTATTTCACCTGTTTATCACTTTTAGAGTTACTGTGGTTCTTACCCTGAAACAATTATAAAATGCATCTCCATTCTCTCTAAAGTCTTATAGGCTCAGTCCACAGTATTCGAAGGAATATGGTTTTCAAATTCCCGGAAACAGCTTCATTTGAGTGAAGATAATCAGGTCGAACGATTGGAATGCTAGTGGTGGCTTGCGCATCCAAGCATTCTCTCTAGACTTAGATGATCGGGGTAGCGAGTAACGCGGCAAGATCTTCTTAGGAAGACACTTATGGTAGAGTTTTGAATTCTGACTTTTTCTCTTTACCAACGCCATCTCTCTTCACTTCTACGCTTATGGTAGAGTTAGCCAAATTTTGAATTCTGACAGTTTCTCTTTACCAACGTCATCTCTCTTCACCTCTACTCTTCAAGCCCATTCACTTGAAGGACTCTTAATTTTTCTTTTTGCAACTTCTCGTATCTTTTGTACCTGGTTTTCACTAATCTCGACAAGTGATTATTTTGTATACAAAACAAAAACCTGCAGTTCAAAAATTACAACTAAACACGTCCCATCCGCCAGAAAAGCGTCCGGAAATTTTACTAGAAGGCGCAGTGACGTACGCCGTGCACTGCCGTATAGTTTTCGGGATACCTTTGAGGGCATCTTTGTAGCTAATGCGTCGTTCTGTCCCATCCGCCGGCAACACCGAATTTCGAGTTGGCACTCGACCTCGAGTTGGCACTCGACCTCGAGTTGCCACTCGCGCTCGATTGTGTGGGAGGTAGGTGGGCTCGCTGACTTTTGGGGCTCGGTGGCTGTGGGGTTATTTGCCCGCTTCTCCGCTTGACAGTGGGTGCAGGTTCTTCTTGGTTGCGGTAGCCTTGCTTTTTTCCGCTTCTCCGTTCTACATTTAGGGGGCTTGCCTTGCTCCAGGTAACACAGATACGATTTGACGGCCGACCCGGTAAATCCGGATCTCCTTCGAGTGAGCAGAGGTGGTGGTTTGTGTCTTCGCCATCTCACTACCCTGCAAGGCTCGCTCGGTCTGGGACTGGGTAACCGGAGACTCTTGATTGTTGATGGGAATGTGGAGCGCTTGCTGGAGACAATTGGTTCTCTTATTTTCTCATGCTCCGGTTTACCCGTGCTCGTATGCCCACTGGGTGCCGGTGTCTTCCGGTGTCTCGCTGCTTCCTTGCTTGGTGAAGGCCCGTAACTGTAATCCCGAGCGTGCTCGACGAAGAGGGCTGCTTCCGCAGGGGAAGGGTCTGCCGGGAGAGAATTCCCCCGTCTCCCTTTCTTAATGTTTTTGTTGTTTTAGGTGTTGTTGTTTTTAGTTGTTTTGTCTTTCCATTTCATTCTTGCGACCGCTCTCTCATTGAGGCTATACACTGACGGTCAAATCTTATATGTTTGGAACTCGGGAGCCAGCGCGCCATCGCCCCTTGTCGTGGTAAGGCCATAGTTACGCCATGATTCCGCCCGGTGTTCAAGAGGGGCCGTTCGAATACAGCCGGTTGTCCTCCCGCCTGCAAACCGTCCAATGGGCATAGTGTCGCTTAAAACCCTGGATTAGGAGGTGGCAGTTCTGGGTAATCGCGCTCAAGCGGTATCTACCATACAGTTGGGTCAAGCCTATCCACCTATCCATCATCTCGTTTGGAGGATCCGATTTGCGCTTCGACTGAGCCACGCCCCCTTCCCCTGTACCCCGTCAAGGTCCTCGCTCTAGCAGGGGTATTGTAGTGCCTAGTTTTATTGCTCATTTGAAGTTCTTATAAGTTTTGCGAATTTCTATTTATTTGCATATTTTTAGTTAATCTGGCAACTCTGGCATGAACAAAACTGCTAACAATGCATTGTTTACAAAACTATTTGTCTATAGTTGTTTGCAACAACTGCCAGCTACAATGCACGCTACAGCTTTCGAATAGATTTTTCACGCTATTTGGCCATATTGATTGCAAACAAGCACACACAGCCACACACACTCACACACACAAGCAAGTAAGCAAGCAAGCAACACACAATAGACCCCTCTTCACCTTTGCAAACAGAACAATCACACAATCGCACGTTAACTTACTTAACTATTTATGCATTCAGTTTGGAGTATTCGGGCAAGTGTGACTGCTCGTAAGAGCCATTTGAAAATATTCACATATTTAGGAGCATGTATGTATTTTCTCATGGATACACACACACACACACACACACCCACAGAGAGAGACTGCCTCCAATGGACGGCAAAACTCCTACCCATAGAATATTAAATGTAAACGCATTCAAATTAAATATTTATACTTGAATGTCTGTATTTGTATTTTGGTACAGGTAGCCAACAGCGAGCAGCACAGACTCAGTGTATGAGCTGCTCGAAATATTGCCAAATAAAACGCACACAAACGTAAAACACACGAATACACCCATACAACTGCTGGCTCGGTAGTAAAATACAAAAAAAAAAAAACATAAAAATAAAAATAAAAACAAAAGCGATTAGAGCGAAAGTGTAGCAGCAAATGAAAACAAGTAAAGTAAGGTTTTTTTGTTTGCCAGCTGGTTGGGGTCAAAAACGAAGGCAGTGACTTTTGTCAGTGTCATTTTCGTCTATGTTTTATGACATTGCGACGAGCATACCAAATCGAGCAAATATGCGCCGACACGCATACATGTAAAATGGCAAGCAAGTGCTGCTCGTTTGCTTTTGTTTTTTGTATTATTAGTCTTTTTGATAGTTTCACATTGTATCTATGTATGTACATATCTATGTATCTACAGGTACATGTGTATTTTTCGTCAATCCCAGTTAATATAGGTGTATCGCGTGTTGTCCGCATAGCGACATTGGCATCTTGGTTCGTTGGCTTCCTTGGCTGACTGACTGCCTCACTGCCCTCCGGCTCTATATGGCTATATTGCTGCTCGGTTCGTTGCTTTAAGGCATTCTCTCCTTTATTTTTACTTTTTTTTATTTATTTATTTATTTATTCCTTGTGGCGTGTGCTTGTTGGCGGCGACGTGTCCATGACATTTGACTGATTGTGAATTTAAGTGCTGTCGGCATGTCGTAAATTTGCATCAGACATGACATAGTGTGAGCATTCAGTGTGCAACGCTAAATTGCTGCTTTAGATAATACACATAATTTACATTTATTTTTGGCAAAACCACGAAATGTACACAAGTGTGCACTTACTTGTTGGGGCAGATAATTATCGTACCCTGAATTTGATATGCAGGAGTGTGCAACAACGTGTCTTAGCCCCACGTATGTATGTAGTAGTTTAAAAGTGTAATACTTTCGTCCTTTAGAATGCACGGCGTTCATCCGCGATGAATTCCTGGGCGAGTTGTTCCGGCTAAACATTCGCGATTTCAGACCTTTATGCGTCGAGTTGAACGTTAAGATGGTCAGCCGTTCTTGTGGGGTGAATCCGAATGCGGTGATTAACGTCGTCTTGGAGGGTATGGACAAGTTAATATCCGTCCCCTTGACAGCGGAATATTGATACATTAAGTGGTTCTTCTATCCAGTACTGACGGAGACTCTGGCGCTAGGCCGGTACAGATGTTAGGGGTTTGACCACAGAGTGACTGAATGTAGGGCAAAGAGAGATGTACGTCGGCGGTGTAGGTAAGTGGGGTACCGTGTTGTCATGACTGTGCCTTCTAAGGCAAACTGTCTGCGCATCTAATGATGCGGAAAGTTGGCAAATTCACCAGGAGTAATGTGTGTAAGGGGTATTTGGCAGAATGTTTGTCGATAGCCTATATTGTAGGTTTGCAGAGCCCCTTGAGTGTGGATGCTGATGTTTCGTCCTCGATGTGGTTCAGATTTTGAGTGAATGGGTTTGTTATTAATGACCTCAGTAAGTGGTATACTTTTGGCGAGCCTAGAGGTGTGAGTGGTGTTGACACGATGAGGAATAGACGACTACAATTTGTGGCTTAATATCCAAAATGCAGGTAGAGCTTAATATTGTGCCAATTTCGGACCCAAAGTAAGGGCAGAGCTTTTAGATGGGGTTCGAGCCCTACCGAGCTGATTAGGAACCGAACGCTGCCTCAATAGTTTTTTACAGATAATCAAGAAAGGTGGCGTAGATTTAGCAAAGTACAAGACAATAAGTTGTCAATATGAAGAAAAGTTGGCGTTGCGACTTCCTGAGGACTGCATCAGTAGTTTTTTGTTTTGTTTAGCAAATCCAACGAAAGCGCTGAAGCGTCAAATGCAGAAATGCCTCACAGTTTTATCCGCGGCAGGCAAATGTGAATCAGCTCTTTAAGCGCTACAGACAAACAGAGTTAATTTGCATTAGTTAGTATAAATGCGCATTTAGTTTTTACCATAAGAGACAACAATCTTGTGCATTTAGACCAGTGATAGGCAAAACCAAAAGCACGCACAAAAAAAAGAAGATAACTATTGTCGTTCCGCGATAATTCATCAGTTAATGCAAATAAAGGTTGTTAATGCACATTAGTCTATCATCTATCTCGTCCATAATCCTTGAGTTTTATTAGTGAAGACCTCCATTTGCCAGACTGACGTAAATAAGCGAAGCAAAGCCTTTTTCAGGAAGATATTTTTGCCGAACTGTCAACTAACGAACCGCCAGTAAAAGGAAACACAAAAATCGTTTTAGCACGTTGACATTCTAGTATGTACGTCGAGGTCCAGTGGTAGAGCTACTTGGGAGTGAGATTCCCCACCATCATATGATATGTCTTCTCAGCTCAACATTTAGAAAATACCGATCAAATGTAATTGCATTGAAAGCAACAAAAACATCAAGAAAGTAACAATTTCAGTTATAAATTATATATTCAATTTCAATGCGAAAAATGTTAATCCATCAGAGAAGAAAGAGTGGGGTAAAATAAATTCTCTTCAACTGCTCAAAAGGGTCATTTATCAAAAAGCTGAGTTAAAATGATAAATATTTACCAAGTGTAATTCTTGGAACAATTTTCAGCGATTATTTACCTTTATCATATAAAGTAATCCACTTCATTTTGACGTAAAAAGAAAATCCAAAATTAACATTTCACTCGCATTTCCCTAAACACAGGCAAAATGAAACCACACGGCCGCTGGGAAGCAAAAAAAAAAAGCAAAAACAAAAACAAAAAAATGCGCACCTGGTAAATGTGCGTATTAAAAATGCATTTTTCAATCTTCCTATAACGCGAAATGAAAGTGAGCTCCTTTATTGCTTTGTCTCATTTGTTTTCTTTGTTTCAAAATTGTTCGGTGCGCTTTGTCCCTGTGTATGGCACATAAAGTCACAGAGTGTGTAGTACGAGTACAGTTAGGTAGTGGTAGATTGCTTTTCGCAAGTCAAATGTCAAAAGTCAATTGTCATGGTCGCGAACACTTTGAAAGTGAAACCCGAAATCAAACAAATCCAAACAAAAAAAAAAAACAATAAAAGGACACAGCGAGATACACAATGAAAAAGGTTACCCGATACGGCGCTAAAAAAAATGAGAATGACTTAAAGGATCATCTCGCGTTTTAGGCGCGCTATGGGAAAACGAAAGGCATGATTGGCAACTGTGATAAAGTCTTTTAGATTTTCATTACACACCGCTTGCTTTGTTGTACGAGTAGTGGCACTTTTTAAGTGTAGTATCGTTTGCAGGTAAAGCGCGAAATGGTGACAAACGGATACGCTGTCAGCTAATCTCATGACACTGTATATTGATTGTCAACTGAATACACAAGTGATTGGAAAACAAATTATTTACTTACTTACACTTTCTCGTATATACATACGTTGTTAAATGCCAGAATATATTGCTTTTACGGAAAATCTTTGTCTATTTAAAGGGCTTTTGGTTCTGATGCGTTAACTTTCGGTCACGGCTTAAGGAAATGGGGCTTAGTGGGTTTACTACGACTTATGCGATTTAAGGTCCCCCGAAGTCGGCAATAGTTGTTCATCAATAGCGCCTATTTTTCAAAACACTCCCAGCAGGCTGCAGGGCTTTGGAGTCTCCTCGAAAAAGCGTCTTGCAATAAAAATACTAATAAAGTATATGGGAATTTGCAAATGGAAGAACCATGATCTACGGATATACACCTGGAGTGTTTGGCCCTTCTTTAAAGAGGATGCCTCTACTGGGGTGTCTTGATGATGAATCGAGCACATTTGAATCTCGAGGAAATCAGGAAAGTTTCGGTAAAGACACGGTCTGTACTGGTGATCCTAAAGCGGATGGGGAGAAAAAGGCTGCGACAATAAGCAAGACAAATATTTTTCCTTCGCCTTCTGTTTCTACAACCCCATAAAGGCCACGGGAAAGCGTGACAAGTCAGGTGATGACTCGACTGTTCTGGAGGGCTTTTACGATATTCAACTGGAAAATAAGCGGACAGTTGGCAGGAGCCGCAAAGTATAGCCGTATGTTAGCTCCTTACTGCGAAGGTGGTCGCCGATGAATTCCGAACGTGTACTGAAAGTCTACAATACGTCTCTGGTCCATTTTCAAGAATACCTGCCAAGCCTATAACGGCTGAGATACATCACAACTATGTCGCACGATATGTGTTTGGTGAATATATGGCGTTACGTGATTAGTTGGTCGTCGTTTGACGTGGCGATTTGGGGTTCGGGATTTTCGTATTCTTTGGTCACGCTTTTGCTGCCGGTATTTGAGTGGGTAGATATTCCCTTTACAATTTAAATGAGCCTTGGATATCATACACCAACTCGCCGTTCTTTTTTTCGCCGCAATTTGCCCCGGTCTTAAAACCTTCTTTAAGTTGCTGGATACTGGTGTAATATTTGGGTGCTTTTTAAGTCGCTTAGTATCTCGAGCTCTCCACAATCTCGAAATTATTGCTCCCCTTTTTAGCCATCGTAGGCGCTCTTGTACAGCTCGTACTGCACCCCATCGTCGTCCTGAAAGCAGCATATTTACTTTCCGTACCGGTGCTGCTTTTCACATCGTACCAGATGTTCTTTCATGGTCACTGAAACTTAATAACTTCTTCAACAACGGTTTGTAGTGAGTGAGTAATGTGATGCTAAAGAGTACCATGTTTCAAATCCTTGGCCGTTAATGTCGTTGAGATTGATTTTTCCGGCAGCGTGGACATTCCGAAGCTACCCAGGTGTAGAAGTCGCCATGAATGATTTTGATATCGTAGAGCGAGGCGTTCTTAGAATTGAATTTTGACCACATACTTCTCTCCGCCGGGACGTGGATACAAATTAGCGAGATGTTGAAGAATTCGTTGAAAATACCCTGCCCAAGTTTCTCGCTGATAAGCCCTCGAAGTTCTACGCCGTTAAAATTGTGAAGCCATCCGAAAAATCGCAAGAGAACGGCTAGTAAGTAGGCCCATAGACTTTATATATGACCAATACTAAAGTTTAGTGCTCTGTTCTAATATGACGCAAAAATCATGTGATATAAATTATGACCTAACTAAAAACCTAAAAGTGACGTTAAAAACTTTTCAACAAGTAAAAATCATTGAAACACGCTGCTAGAAACTATCGATGTTGATAAGTAAAGTAAATGTAAACATTTAATAGTCTCCATCAGTACTATGGAGTATGTAAATTAGAATGAGGTGTTCTTTTATGGTGAGACAATCACAGCGATTCGATTACAATACCAACGCGTAGAGGGAGTAGAAGGAGGCAACTCATGCAGAGCACTCCATTCTCCCACTGGATCAGTCAGCCAGCCAGCAGTTAGTCACAGCAAACATCTGTAGTGCTTACACGATTTTTTTAAAGTATTTTTTTGCTTTTATTTATTTTTTTTTAACATTTTTACCACACACTTATTGCTAATAACATAAAATTTTGATTGAATATTTGCGTACGGTTTTTACAGCCACTGAAAGACAACAACACTAACGTTGGTAGTCCACAAAAATGTTGACGAATATCACACTTTATAAATAAACGAATAGCTAAGAGCAGTCTGCTACTAGCGGTTGAAGTGGTAGAGGATGGATATGATAAGCTTGTCTGCGGCTACTACTACTCATTAAAATTCATAGCAAATATAAGCGGTAGTGCGTGTTGCGATCGACCGCGTGGTGGGCAGCGATGCTTATTAAAATTTTATGATTTCCAATCGAAATTGGCTAGGTGGCGTTGGTGGCGGCAACGAAGGCGGTGTGTGTTGCTAGGTGTTGTGTCAAAAATGGTGCTGGCGCGAGAAATGTCAATGCGAAGTGCAAATATTTTCCAAAAATTATATTTGTATATACAGTAGGGTGCATCAAATTTCTCAAAATAAATGAAAAATGTGAAAAGGGTTTTCCATCGAAGAAATTCGTTATTTTTGCATTACATTCAGGATTTTATTTAGCATATTTTAAAGGTTAGCTCAAAATGCAAATCTGTTAAAAACCCTCGTCCCTATAGGCAATAAACTGAGGCAGTTTATTTTAACAAGCTTCTCTTGAGGCGACCTTTACACCAGCAAAATCATTCGCCACAGGCAGATCCGGACTATAAGGTGGATGCATTAGAACCCCTCAATGAAGCTCCAGGAGCTTCTGGCGAATCGCTATCGATGTTTGTGGTCTGATGGAACACAATTCCTCTTCTATTGGTCAAATCTGGCTGCTTCTGAAGGTACAATTGTTGACAGTACAGACTAGGCTCATAGTAGAATATTCCCTACAAATCCCACGAAACACTTTGCAAAACCTTCCTGACCGTCTATCCTGGCTTGGCCACCGTTTATGTCGGCTGACCGGTTTCGACCTCAACCGGTTTAAGTTGACGTTGTCGCAAGTGACGCACTTTTCATCATCAGTAACCATTCGCATTGCAAATGAATCGATTTTGGTCCATGAGGTTTTTTTTCATTAACTCGTGTGGCATCCTTCATTTTGTAACCAGCCTTATTTAAACGGTTCCAAATGGTTCTTTGTACAATGTTTAGCTCCTGAGTAATCGGAGCAGCCTACATCATGGTTGGACTCGACGATTTACATAATCTTAGCGATATTTTAGACATTCGGGCTTGCAGAGCGAGGGGCATCTTTGATATCAACAGATCGAGCTTAAAAGGTATGCCTAAAAATGTTTTTTATGGGTTTTATCTCTAAATCGGCAAAGTTTTGGTTCTGTTGTTAAAAAAAGGCTTAAAACCTGCTTCAAAACCCTTTTGATATGAAATATTAAAATCGGGATGTCAAACAGTTTGCCTCAGGGAGTAGAAGATGCATACATAAATTGTGGAGAGGGATGCCACTTATTTCAAACGTCAATGTTTAATAAATCATACCCAAATATATAACTTATTAAAATATGACGGGCACGATTCGTTTCGCTGAGGAAAAGCTTTTTAGCTAGCTTTATTTTGAGCAGGGTTGCCACCTACTCGAAAATTATTATTTTATTTAATTATACAGAAGTTATATGAAATATTAAAATATGGATGCCAAACTATTCGTTTAGGCGAGGAGAAGATTAATACACATTGGTGAGGGTTGCCACCTGTTTGAATAGTCGAATTAAATTAAACTAACACAAGTATATAAATTATAAAAAAATGACTGAAACGGTTCGTTTTGCTGAGGAAAAGGTTTAGAGCTGGCTATATTTTGAAAAGGGTTGCCACCTGTTGGAAAAGTCGAGTTTGATTAAATTACATACGAGTTATGTGAAATAGTGAAATGTTTATGTCAAACTGTTCCATTTGCTGAGAAGAAGACATATGTATATGTAGCTAATTATATTTTGAAGAGGGTTGCCACGCGTTTCAAATGTCGAATTTAATTAAATTGTACACGAGTTATTTTATGATATATTAAAATATGGGTATCAAACCATTTCGTTTTCTTAATAAGAGTTCATAGGAGTATTTTGCAAAGGTTGCCACCTTTTTAAAAGTAAAATTTAATACACAAGGATAAAAGATGGTACATCAAGGACTCTTATAAATTGTTTTTCCAATTATAGAAATTTTTTTTTACACAGTTTTATTAAAATTCAGAAACTCAGAAACTCCTCTCTTTTGTATGGCGCTTGAAGCACCCTAATGTACATATGTAAAGTTTATTTGCTTTCTCAAATGAATAAAACTAAAATAAGGTAAAAATGCATTAAAAAAAAAAGAAAAACAAACTACGAATGGTACAAAGGTGCTGTCGATATTTCACCCATACCATATACGCATTCACAAATTTTAACCGCCACAAAACCAAATAGGTAAATATTTGTAAAAGTTCGACGCATAAAAACCACACACACCTACATACATACAGACATACACATTGCAACCAACAAATAATAATTGAAAATCAAATAAAATTCAACCGACAAAAGCACAGTGGGTGGCATGCAACATGTCGTAAAAATTTTTAAGTTATCAAATAAAATATTTACTATAAAAATGTTGGTATGCCGACTTTCATGCATAAAAAATGTGTACCCATACCACCAAGCGTTATTGGTTAAAAAAAAAATGTGAATTACAAAGCAAAAAAACAAAAAACCCGACCATCAAAAATACCACAAAACATAGTGTAAACACTGTTGAGCAAATAAATAGTAAAAATAATAAAATTTCAATAAAAATCCAATTTTTTCGTGTCCCGCTGTGCAGGTGGCAAATGACGACAAATATGAATGCTCACAATGTTTTAAAATACACGAGTACTATACAATATGTATGAAAAACCGCACGTGCCATTGTGATTGGTTGTTTGTTTGGTTGGTTGGTGCTGCCAAAAGTATTGACGCCCTTCGCATACTACACACTTACTTACATAAACTTTGAATTTTTGGCAGTGCTACAAATGATTTTTTTAAGCTTAAGTAGAATTTTTTCTATCTCAACTTCCAATAACGAACTGAGACTGATGGACATTGCCGAGAACGAAACACGGTAGTATGTGGCGGATCTCAAACCCAAAATTGCTAATGCCGGCATTAATATCCCCGTATATGACCTCGATGAAGCTCTGACGAATTTACTAGAAGAGTGATGTGCCAACCGATGCGGCTTTAGACCAGGCGGCTCTATCGTCGATACGCCAAATTTGCTAGTTTTGCCTTTTCCAAGCTGGAAAAAGACGCAAATCAAATGGGTGTGGAGGTGAGCGAGAGGAAAACGAAGTTAACCCTATCAACATTTGTCTGGGCAGGAAAACAAGAGGAGTACACTTATATATCCTGTCCAACAGTCAAGTGACTCTTAATCACACGTCTATTTAAGTTCCTAACTCCTCTCAACATACTAGGAAACTTAAACAACTTAATTGACGGGCGGATTCCTGGTCATGAGAGGCAAAGGAAATAGCCGCTCACTTGGTAAAACTAGGTGCCAGCATTTTCTTCATTGTACCTGCACCATTTTGTCGACTCTCCAAAGCCACTCTAACAAAGCCGTAAAGAGACTAGAAGAAATGAATTTGCTAGCCACAGGCTAAATAGCGTAGTGCAATGCCAAGCAAACTGATTGCTTGTCCCCACAAGGGGCATATCGAGAAAGTTACTTCCACTAAGTTGAGAGGACTTGCGTACTCTTACTGATGATATTACAGAATATTGCAACCTGAGACACCACAGGACAAAGTTGGCCCTATGTGATATCGACTTTTGTCGATTCTGTGAAATGAAAATATGAAACTCAGGACATGCTCTCTGTAAATGTCCCACATTATCGTTGAAAATTACAATTGAAAAGTGAAGAACTTTATTTATCTGAGAAACCGCACTTGAATAAAGCCCCGAAAACCAATTGCGTAGCAACCAAAGCCATACACTATAATCTTCTATCATCTTCGTGCTATTGTATGCGACGACGAAAACCCCAGACGATGGAACGATGAGCTGTATAAGCTTTACCGCGATTTTGACATAATCCAGCGAATTTTACTACATCGGATATAGAATAGCCGAAAACGCTACGGCGCTGAAAGTATTCAACATGGTACCCGCTGGTGGTTGTAAAGGAAAAGGAAGCCTTCGTCGGCGTTAGAAAGACAAAGTGGAAATGAACTTGATATCGCTTGGTATTTTCAATTGCCGCCAGTTAGCAGGAAGCGGCAATAACTGGTGTGAAATGTTGTACTCGGCCGAAATCACATGGGGGTGGTTATAGCGGCAATGAAATGAGTAAGTACGTAAGTTAGATTTACCAGTTGTAATACTACAATGGGAAGATCCAAGCAGTGTAATGCCGAGAGGCTTCAGATACGCTAGACATTACCATACTTGCACAGTCAGGAATACATCGTAGTTTTTACAAAATTAGTTAATACTGTGCGAGCTTATATCTTTGATAAATTGTTATTCTTTAGCGGACAAAAGCGCTGGGGGGGGGGGGGGGGCGGGTGGAGTGCCGGCACTCTTACCGCTGTAGCCAACTGACTCTTAGATAATTGCATGCGATAGGAGGAAGTGTTTGGTCCAAGGTCTATCTGGGATTTTCACCGACTTTTTATAGTCTTAAGTGGAAAGCAGCAAGCTAACAAAATCTTCCTTTAGACTTTTTTTTCGCAATATTCAAGAAATATCTTAAATATTCAATATTAACATAGCATTTGACAGTTTTAAATAAAAATTAATTACTTGAAATATTTATTAACTGCAAATATATACGTATACGAGTATATACATGATATGTGTATTGCAAAACTCTTTCCGAAACAAGGACATTTGATTATTAATAAAATAATAATTTTTTTTTGTATAAAACCTAAATGCGCTTTATCTCCTGCCGAAGCACGTACACAAATAAATTGAAAAATGAATCTGTATGTATATATGTATATGAATGTATGCAAATTGAATATTAATATAACAGCAATTTGATTGGCCAGCTGAAGTGAAAATAAGGATTAAAAGTGCATTCGAAAAATCCACTCACTCTTCCACCTTCCAAGTTCAGCTAACAGTTTTGTGTGTGGGGTAGATGATCTACGGAGTATGTGTGTGTATGTCTGTATGTTTGTATGTACGAGTATATGACTGACAAGCTTAGCCACAAAACTTAAATTTAAATGGACGTAAAAGTATACCGCAAGGCTATTTCATTTACAGTTAGTTGTTTCGAATTGAATGCGTAGATATTATACCTACATATATAGTATGTATACTGACTGTCTTAACTATACCACAGTGACTTTTTGGCACGCTTCGACCCTTTATTTGTTATTTAGTGATTTTTCATAAAAACACAGTTAGCTTTACAACACAAAAACCATATAAATAAATTAAGTCTTAAAATGTTTGTAAAAATTTTAAATAAAACGAAGACGTAGACTCGAATCCGATGGAAGGCTAGTAAGAAACAGTCTGATGAGAAGTTGTTTTCAAAAACTTCCAAATAAATAAATGGCCCTGAGCTTATAAAATTATTGTTGATAAAATTCAAAAAAAATTTCCTTTAAAATATAAAAGTTTTTAATCAGAGCTTTTGGGAAATTTTTAGGTATGCAGTTTTATAGCACATTTACTTTTGTTTTGATTTTTGATTTCTGTGCAGATAGTGTTGGTAATTTTTTTCCATATAACATAAAAAACGTGCTTTGGTTGTATAAAGAAAATTAGCAACACCGACAGCAAAGAAACTATCTGAAATCTACAAAAAAATATCTTTTCAACTCACACTTTTTAAACTAACATTGAATGGTCTATAGAAACTATAAAATTCCGATTAGAAAGTTCGCAATCCCGAAATTTTATTGGCAAATAATAAGAGTGTTTAGAAACTTAGACGTCGATTCGAATCCCATGGAAGTCTAGTAAGAATAAGTCTGATGAGATGTGTGGATCTCGAAAGTATCAGCTAAAGGGTCTTGCAATAGGGACGCTACAAAAGTAGACCGATAGTGACAGCAAACGACGCCATATTTTTCCCCGCTCTTTTGACATTTCTCTTCAGTAAGATTTGCCATTTAATCATGGAAAGATATACGATCCAACAATGAGTCGAAATTATTAAAATTTACTACCGAAATTCGTAGTCAATGGCCTCAACTTTAAGAGCGCTATGTCCAATTTATGGTCGTCGTCATTTCTGGCTGAATGGCTTCGTTAATAAGCAAAATATGCGTTATTGGACAGGCAGCAATCCACACGTACTCCATGAGCCAACATTGCATCCCGAAAAAATTACGGTTTGGTGCGGTTTATGCGCCGGCAGCGCCCAATGATGCGTTACTTCTTCCGTGATGATCGAGACCGGCACGTTACTGTGAATGGGAATCGCTACCGCTCAATGATAACCGAATATTTTTGGCCCGAATTGGATGATATGGACTTGGACAATATGTGGTTCCAACAGGATGGAGCCACAAGCCACACAGCGAATGTCACAATCGATTTATGGAAAACCAAGTTTGGTGAACGTGTTATCTCACGAAATGGCCCAGTCAATTGGCCACCTTGGTCGTGCGATTTGACGCCATTAGACTATTTCCTGTGGTCGTCAAGTCTATGGTCTATGCCAACAATCCAGCGACGATTGTTGAACTTCGTACGAATATCGAATGTGAAATTGCAGCAGTATCGGCCGATGTATGCTTGAAAACCGTCGAAAATTGGGTTCAGCGTCTGGACTTCTGCAAGCGCGCCCGTGGTGCCCATGCAAAAGAAATCTAGTTCCATACATAATGCCATCGAATGAACTTTCACAGGAATAAAGAATTTAATTCATATCCCAAACCGTTTTTGTTTTATTTAAAAAAAAAACTTTTGTAGCATTCCTATTGCAAGACCCGATATAACTTCTACCACTGTAATTGTTGCCCTTTCAATGAATTTAAAATTTTTAGAAAATTTCTGGGTATGTAGTTTTGTAGCCCATTCAATTTTAATGAAATAAAATGCAAGTTTCAATTTGCTAAAAATTTCCGTTGACTTTTTATCTAATTTTTTTTGCAGACAATGCTGACCATTTTCTTCTATATAAAAAAAAAACAAAATCGTGCATTCTTTATATGCAGAAAACGAGCAGCGCCGTCAGCAAAACAGCCTTAGCCTTTTCAACTTACATGCTATTAAATTAGAATTGAATAAAGTGTCGAAATTTGTTCGTGCCATATAGTTATGATAAGCACTATATATTTGCATATACTCGCCTGATATTGATTTTACTTACATGACAGTTTTTAACAATTTGCCACAATTTTATCAGCAAGTAAATGCATACAATTTGTGCATCAGCAGAAAAGCAGGTAGCTGCTTGCAAAGCCACACGAGATGATTTTGCAATATATTTTTGGTGAACATTTTATCTGCAACTTGGGTATTTGTGTGTGTGTGTGTGTGTACTCCTACGCATGCTAATTTTGTGAATTTGACTGAGTTGGAACCGCATACATAAACTTACGAATATACATTTGTATTAGTATTTTCTGTGGAGGATTCACGAATGTTCCTTTAGTTATGATAATTTAAAATTTTTTGTGTCAATAATACTAAGTTGCAATTTTATGGTAACTCTAACCCGCACGTAAATTGTTAATATTTTGTGAAAGTACATCGAACCAGTAATAAAACACTCGATGGATTTGCGAAAGTTAGCTCGAATTAATACTTTATGGCCCTCGAAGTTGTTTTCCAAAAATTGAAAAAGGGATTAAAATATATGTCTGAACTTAATGAAAGGTTAAGATATATATTTAGAGTAAAATTTCACGAGAGATATTATCATAGAATATTTAAACCCACTAAATAGAAGTGTGACTTTAACCCTCACTTAAAGAAACCCTTAAAAATCCCTTGAATAACAAATTTTGAAGGTTGATAGAGTTAAATGAAAAAACGACAAAAAGAAAAGGATTGAAGCTTTGACAACTTCCTCTTGCTCTGCCACCACCAGCGGGTACCGCATTGAATACTTTCAAGGCTAGTCGATCCTTTATTTTGCTAACCGGCCCAGTTAGAGTGAGAGATCCTAAGTGAAGGCAACTCCTTCTCCAACTGGTCTTTTCAACGTAGAGAAGGCCACCACCAACAGCTGGAACAATTTCTTCTATTTGTACAAGAACAACCTAGCTAACGTAGCCGCGGAATGTTAATTCGCTTAACTATGTCGATATAAACCTCATTCGGTTCATCGATTCATCGGCTATGGTGTTTGTCGTTGTAGAGACGCAAAACTCCAAAAATCTTTCCCAGAATCTTTCTCTCATCCACTGTTGATGCTTCTGCGCCACGGTAGCACGCCCATGATGAGAGATTTATAGAGTATGGCTTTGGTTCGCCGAGAGAGGGATTTACTGCTCAATTCTCCATTGAATTTCAATACTGGCATTATTGTTGGTGTTAATGATCATTCCCCGGCAACAAAATTCTTCATTTTTCTTTTGTAATTATCAGAAGTATTTATTTGACAGCAGGACCTACTTTCTTCGTCATGCACCTCCAGGCCCATTCGCTTCACATCTTTATCACGCAATTTTGCACAGCCATATAAGCTTACGAGGAAATTCCAAATTCAGACATCCCGGCGAATATACAAAGTGTCGGTTCCTTTCTCTCGAATATTCCCAAGATTTGCGAATCGTGAATATCTGACAATAATGCATTTACCAGTCTTAATGCCTCCCAGATATGGTCCAATTAGCTCGTTGTTGATTGGCTTCTGTCTTTCACACAATATGCTGAAAGAAATCTTACGTGCTATGTTTAAAATACTGATTCCGCAGTAGTTGACGCTATTGCCGGATCGCTCTTTTTGTGGCAGATGAATAAACTTTACCAGCTCCCTATCTACCGAACTGGAATAGCTCAGCTGACAGCTCGTCAGCACCAGTGACCTTGTTGTTCGTTAGGCGCGCTATTGCCATTTGAGTTTCCTTTATTCCGGTAACGAAACTGCACCCTCGTCATCATTAATTCGAGCTTAATTATCATCATCTCCGTCGTTTTCCGTGCACCTTTTATTTAGCAGCGTGCAGAAGTGCTCCTTCCATAGTTAAGATATATGCTGGATGTTAGTCATTAGACTCGCTTTTTCATTCTTAAATTAAATTTTTCCGGTCCTGCAAACTTCTGTAAACCACCAAATCTTCTGATATAATTTTTTCGCGGTTTTTCTGCCAGTTCGCATCTCTATCTCCTCGCACTCGATCATTTCTTCCTCTCTCTTCTTCTCACGGAAGATACGCTTTCCTGGTAGCGTTCCCATACAGCTCGCATCTCGTCTGACCGCAGCGTGGCTCCATTGACAGCATCCTTCCTTACCATAGCGACGTGCCAGTTCTCATCATATTAGTCGTTTGTCCGAGTTCTCTGAAAATCGATGACCTATTGAGCGGAGCTAACATTATCTGCAGATATCGATTTATTGAACATTACTGGACGTGTGGTTTTTGATGCATAGAGGCATGTGTGAATTTTTTTGCTGTGACAGGAAGATGGTCCCAGTCGATGTTGGTTTCTAAAATAGTGCACACGTCCAAGACACTGATAGCTTGCCTTTTAAGACATAGTCAATTGGTTTTCTGCATCCTCGTCAGCAGTTAGCCATGTAGCTGGAATCTGGGACTCTAGCGAAGTCAATCGCCTTAGTGCTTTATCATGTAGGCTGAATTTATTGACTGTTTGACCAAAGATCCCTTTCCTTCCTACCCTGGCATTAAAATCACCAAGAGTACGCTCGAGTTGATTACGATCGCGGCCTTTGTTCACATATTCATTCTCTTTCGGGCCGTAGTTTATAATTGTTTGAAATGTACGCTTCCATTCAAACTGTTCTCATGTAAATGTAGGGGTTTCTCAGCTGGCGAACTTTTGTTAGTCCCTCGCTACGTGTTATTGTGTCTAAACCAATTTGTCTTACTACTTTTATTGTTTTCTCTTTCCATTTACCACCACATCTTGCTCTTTAACACTGCAGGCGAATTTTGTTGCAGATCTTTTGCTAACTTTGCATATGTAGGTAGTGTTGATTTTTCGGGTACGAGTATTACAGTAAATGCATGTTGCATGTCAAATGTTTTTTTTTTAATATGTTTTTTCTTTCAATTCCTTGCTAACTATGAATGCCACAAATATGTAAATGTAAACGTTTCCTCAACTATGGCATCGAATGCTAGCGGGTGAAAAAGTATTTATTGTATATGGAGTTTTAAAAGCGTAGGTCCGAAAGAAAGTACGACATATATGATTGAGTGTGTGTGAGTGTGTGTGTGAGCACTTAGTTACATTGGTGCAGATAAAATACGAAAATTGACAAATAAGTTTTGCTATGACATTTAATCAACTTACATCCGGTCCGTTGGCGATGATTTTCTTCTATCTCGCTGAGGAATGAAATTTATTTACGAATTGTTGTTTTGTAGTAGCAAAATAAATTGAAGTTGAATATATGACCGATGGATTTGTAGCACACATGCACACATACAGATTTATAAGGTTTAAATGCTGGCTATGTGTGTGTGTGTGTGTGTGGGTGTGTGGGTGTTTGCATTTGAATATGCAGCAAATAAATACAAATATTGTAGACCGCAGCTGACACTGGAATTTGTTTAATTTGCTCACATCTGCCTTGTTGCAGCGATATTTTATTATTGTAGTATAAGTAGTATGCCTGTCTACTACTGTTCAGCTCCCCTCGATTGGGTTCATTGTCTGCATTTAGTAAATGCAAGACTTTACGAAAAGTACAAGAAGTTCATACAACAATAATTGATTGAATGAAGTAGCAACTAAATATTTGATGCAATTGACCACAATATATGCTATAGACTGCAGTTGGTCTTGCACTTAACCGCGTACTCAGAAAAACAAAACCCAGCGGTGAAAATTTGATTTAAAGAAAATTATTATACATATGCAAAAAAAAAAAATTAATAACTCCCACTACACGCTCATCAACCGATCCTAAGACTAATAACAATCGTATCATGGCTTCTCTTGCGAGTACCTCGATTGGCATTTTGTGTTTCTCAGCGTCTAGGAGAATGAGCGGAAAATAATAATGTGAAATACTCTACTCATAACTTGGACAGTAGGTTTACGCTTAATAAAGAGCCGTTGACCAGGAAAATCGAATTGTAACACTCTGGGAGTCGCAGCCAATTGACCGTTGCTGCAAGTTTGCTGATTGGGGTTTAGCTTGCAAAGGGAATGAGTAGGCCAACAGGTAGCTCAAGTCAGGTCAGTAATCTCTAAGAGAGATACATACCACCTACCTTAATTTGTAAATTTTTACAAGGCAGAAGGGCTTCTGCTATTTTCAATACAAAAGCGGCGCCATCTTCTCAGACCACCTGGCTGCCATTTTGGCTCTGTGATATTTCACAATCAAATCGCAGTTAGTTTAATTTGGATCCCAGGTCACTGCAACATCCCTAAGAACGAGGAAGACGATCAGCTAGCTAGAGAGGTGCAGTTTTCACTTCACTAGGATTAATAAAAACAAACCATTTACCTCCACACCTTTAGCAATCTAATTAACGAAGTCTCCAGTATATAGAACTTTAAAATGCACAAACCCTTAATATGACCAAAATCGGACATTCATTCTTATGGCGATGCGTGGATCTAACGTTGCGAGGCTAATGGTAACCCTAGAACTATGCGGGTTAAATGGATATTGCTTGCGATGATGGAACACCTGCTGTGCAGCTAGCCTTCTCTAATGAGGAAACGCAAAGCTACGCTGGGGGCATTGCAGTAGAATTATCTGTGGGATTGTCCAAATATAGCCTCAACAGCATTCCAAATTTTATAAACTGCGCTAGTTGGTATTCGCGCAATCTCCCGATGTTGAAAAAAAGTTCATAAATATTTGTACGTTTTGTTGCTATTAAAAATATGAATATTATTTCGCGATTAATTTTGTTTAAGTTCTGCCGGTTGGCTGTCCGACCCAGTGATTGGCTCGTAAATGACTACAGCCTGTCAGCTAATTCAAACAGATGGTTTCAGACGAGCCTGTGATGTGTAGCAGCAGCTAGTACGAGTCTTTTTCAAAAACCAAGGCAGTGGAAATCAACGAGGAACTGAATAAGAGCATGCCGTACTCCAGGTGTAGTTGGAGCTCGGGCGACATTAGAACGCAACCAGAAACTATCTGGTTTGTAACTTAGTGCACTGGTCCCTGACGACCAAATTGCCGTAGTATAGTTTAGACCAGACCGGGCTATCGCCTTTAATACTACTAACAAACTTCCTTTGACAATGCCGCACGTGTAGTCGGTAAGCGACTGGAGCTCTTGCACTTAGATGTCTATTGTGGTTGTATGTGTTAAGAAGGTGAGCGAAAAGAAGAGCAGGCTGTCAAAGACTGGGTCTCGACATTTAAACAGATGACTCGAAACTCAACGGTAAAGTGATAAGAGGCGTTTTCTCATGAAATGCTCCCCTAAGAATTTCCTTTAGCCTGCTAGACTTCTGCAGTGTATTCCAGATTGAGATCTCAGTTATTATAGAAATTGTAGTGAAGCTTGGAACTGGAATTCTAGGAAGAGACGTATTAATTTTTAGCGATAGCCAGGCTGCAATCAAAGCTCAGACTTCTTTCACGTTCAACTCAAACGTCGCGCTGGGCTGCCGCCTATCTTCACAGGAGATGGACAGGCACAACAGACTGTACCTAATTTGGGTTCATGGCCGCAGGGATATAGAGGCAAATTGCATGGCAGATGAATTTGCAAGACAAGGCACGACCAAGCAGATTTTTTAGGATAAAGAACGCATTGGTATGTAAATATGTATGTATATATGAACAAGCTGGTGATAGATGGAGTCAATGGGACTGGAAACGGTCACGAAGCGTACAGTCTCTAAAAAGAGTGAAGAGAGAATATTTTTGACATTGTTGGGGTTCTATCACCGGTCATTGCCTATTAAGAAAACATTTTGAGCGGGCCTTTCCGAAAATGCTGCAAAAGCTGTTAGTAGGAGGAAACGGTCTTACATCTACTGCGTAAGTGTCCGGCACTATATATAAAATCAGGCAGCGGCATCTAGGATCAACAAGGTAAGATGTCTGATGAGATTCACCACCAGTGAAACGAAATATTTCAGTAAGAGGTAATCTTTAGATGGTGTCAGTTTTGTCGTAAAACAATGGGCTTTCTATCTATCTACCCAAGAGTGCCGCTGCAGACGGTAGCCACTTGGTTGCCTCTTGTTGAGACGTTTCATGTGAAAATTAGAATACTCCGATTAAGCAGCCACTGCAGTTTTGAAATCACATCCCTTTGCAAGAAAAAAAGTGTATTGTAATCTTTTATGGCTTCTACTTGTAAGAAAATCAAGCATTATATTTAGTTGGACTACAGCATCTCTACAAGGTACTCTCAAGCATACAAGCGCTGTCTATTTGCAATTGCAATTATGGTCGCAGCCCAACTACCAAATATTTGGCATTTTACTGTCTAAATACTCTTCAACTACTTTTGAGTTGCATTTAAGCTTTTATATCAATATAAATACAGGCAACACAAGAAAGAGATTTGTTTTTGTTTTTGTTTTTGTTATTGCTATTGCTGTTGTCATCTGTAATTGTTATTTGTTGCATATGCATGAATTGTATTTTGTTATCAATTATTGCAATTGAGTGAACCGGAAGTGCTAATATTTAAAAGAGAGACTATCTATAGATAGCAAAGTGTAACAACAATATCTATTTACATATATGCATATACTATAAGTATGATGTCCATTGTCCCCTTATGCAACTTACTCAGCACAAATAACTACTAAGTATTAATAAAGTGATGCAATTTAAATATTCAAAATTTTGTTGACTTTTATTGCTTTCGTATATTTCTATGTATTTGTTTGTGTGCGTGGAAATATATAAAGATAGATGTAAATAAGTAAAAATTTATATCGAAATACAGTGGCTATATTGCTTCCGTTCATCAACTCAATCAATCTACTAAGTGGCTGCTAACTGTCCGATGTCTACTTAATTTGGTACGAAATCTACGCCTTTGTTTTGCCAGCTGTCTGGTTGCCATTTCCCTGCTTCTCGCTAAGTTAGTTCTTTTGTTGGATTATTAATTTTGAAGCAACCGTAGAAAGTAGATAATTTTTAATTAAAAACTTTGTGACTGCGTCTGTGCTAATTCAAGAAGTGTAGCTTTATATTAAAGTAGTATATAATTCATAAAACTTTTAAATTGAAAACCCGCATATAAGTCCTCAAAACAAAAAAATTATCTGAATTGAAGGAAAACAACTTTCAAAAAAAAAAGAAAGAAGGGAATGAGATGGCAGTTATTTACCACTTTTAGTGAAACCAGATCTCATTTTATGTAGGTTTTTTATTAATTTCAAATAAACCTTTACTCAATTGGGAGAATCAATCGGACTTTGAAGAAAAAATAACATCAAAATAGTGAAAATTTTTTTTATAACACCACCTTATATGAATTCGCCTTGGCTTAACATAATTCTATAATCGTTTGCGGATTGCAGTTTAAAAGTAAAAATATGAAAACATAAAATTTCACTAAAAAAAGAGCTTATGGAAAAGTTTCCTTATATTGTTGTCGTAATTTTTTTTTCAAACTATGATAATTTCTTCCGATTGAGTAAAGAGTTCTTCAAAATTAATGAAAACCTACATAAAATAAAAAAAACACTTTCTTCAAAAGCAGTAAACATTTCTTAAGCGCGAATTAATTCCCTTTCTATGTTTTGATAGCTGTTTTTTTTAATCCTTGTAAATATCTTTTAAATATTCTAGAGATTTTAGATCATGTACACTTTCAAAAGTGAGAAAAAATAAAATACTTGACTCTCATTGCTACTTTTAAAACTAATCAATTAATTCAACGATGACCTTAGGCATTTATTTATGGTAATAAAAAAAACCGATTATTTTAAAATTTTCGAAAATTTATAACTTTTTAATATTGAGAAAAGACAAAGCTTAAAAAATATTTTTGCCTAAAATTAAAAATTTTTGTAAAGAAAATTTTCCCAAAAAATATGGTTTTTTTTTTTTAATTTAAAAAACTGAAAAAAAATGATCTGCCATCACTAATGGCTTGCGTCTTTGAAACATTAAACTATGGCTCTTAACATAACTATCTAACCGCGACTTTTTGTTGTTGACCGATCTAAACAGGGTTTAGGTACTTAGAATCGGCTGTCTGGAAAATGCCGACAATTATTCGATTTTGTCAATCGGTAATGCAATTTTTGACTTGCGTCTCTGACCTTGCTCATTTCTTCACCGTACTGACTTTTTGCCGCTCCAAGTCCTCGACGATCTTGTTTGCCAATTATACGAAGGTCAGGCTAGAATTTGCCATTCACGAATCTAACAATTTTGGGCGGTACATTCGAGTGCTTGGTCTCCTTATCAGCATTCACAACCGCAATCGCCAACAAAGTATAGAACCGCAACAAAGTCCTCAAATCGCTAGCCGGCAGCGCTTTGGGTTTTGATCCGACAAACAAGGTGATTGGCCGGTCGGTTCTAATTTAGACTGCACCAATTTGGTCGCCTGGGATTAGTAGGGCGCAGGCCATACAGGATGCCGCAGTTCGGTGACAGTATCCCATCCCCCAGGGATGCGCCAGATGGCATCTTCTAGAACTGACGGATTGGACCCAGGCACACACCGCCAATGTACTGGATCCGACTGCATACAACTCTCGTCCTGTGAATTCCGTCATTGGGGTCAAATTATCACCAAATTCAGAGGAGGGGTTCTTGCTGCCGCATGAGTTCCGCGTCATTCACCGTACTGACTCATCTATTAAGCTCTTTTCCTTTGGCGCGACACCATCAAAACTGGACGTTTCTCCGGCTTGGCTCTAGATTAGTTTGATGATAATGACCATGGCCTTTAGGCCACACTCTTTGGGTTCCATTTTGTTTAACTTCAATACACACTTGTTATGGCTAGGTGAGGTTAAACGGGGTACTATCGCTTGTTTCTCCCACCTATGCTTACCAGCCATTAAACTATCTCGATCTTATGCCAAACCCAACAGCCCCACCAGTACGACGACATCTAAGTTATCCAGGTCTCCGTAGAAATACTCCCTCAGAAATCGGAAACGCATTTTTTTGTAGTACAGGCTACAAGAAGTGCTTAATGAATACTACCCCTCCTCATCCCTATAGATCCTACAGAAGTGCGCCTGGCTCTAAACCTGATGGCTAAGTGACTTGAGCGCAGTTTGGAAAACCTGAACTGCGCGATAATTAAGTGAATGCGCTATCCTGCTTGTGCCCAGATTAGTCTACCTGCTAGTGATAGCTGTTCTAGCGCCCTCGTCAACCTTCGACCTCACGAATCACAACGGAGCTGAAAGCTCAAGCCGGGTTCCTTCAGTCTTGTCTCGCCTCCTAGCTTCCTTGTTGCCCGAGACGCCACTGTGCCCCCGGACCCAGTATAAGCTTAGAGTGATTTACACAAAACATTGCCGATTTATTCGCTATGATGGAAAGAGTGATAGAAAATCGGGCCATACGATGGCGTCTATAAGACGCACGCGCGGTGGCCACATGCCGAATTTGAGTTCAAATACTAAATGCCACACAATTTGCGAACTAATAAAGCCGAAATATTGGTAATGTTGTTCATTTTTAAGTGTTTTATTTGAAATTAATGTCTTTTGTAGTCACTCTATAATAGGGTAGGAGGAGCACCGAGTTTAAATTACTACCCTTCTTCCCCATATTCCATTTACTATCATAATTTTTTTAAATATCAAATTGATGTAACATTTTCAGTACTGGTTCCAAGTTTGAGTATCACACCAGTTGAGATCCTTTTTGGCGGGCTATCTTTCACTCTCCCTCTGTAGTTTGAGTATAGAAATAATTAGCCAATGCCGCTACTCCTACATAACTGTATTTACATACACAAGCGTGCTAATTGTCATTGTTGTGATGGAGGGAAGGGGTAGAGCATTTTTTCCCCTTCACTGCATAACTTCGCTTTTGCTATTCGCGTTGTTCCACTTGTTGTTGCAGTCATTATCATTACGCTCATTAAAAATTCCCACAATATGCGCGTGTGACAAGAAAAATTACGGTCACCACTGAAGCTCCATACCACCTCTCATACACTAACAAAACAATAGCCGCAAGGCTTCATCAACACGTTTCAGGCATTTCAGATGTTAAATTTCACACACACATACTTATGTACATATGTTAGATACTTTTGTTTGAATGTGCAGGATTTGTACAGCGGTTAAAAGTTGGGGCGAGTAATGACAAATGCGAAGGCTACATCACTGAGTGAAAGGGTCCTTAGCGTTGGCGTCTCCCAGGTTGGGTTTGGCATCTAATGTGAATATTTTTTGGGTCTGAGGGTCTGTATTGTAAAATCGTAAGTGCTAAAGCTGATTTGTGGTTTTTTGAAAAGTTTGACTTCGGTTGAACGCAATTCCTTAGTGGGCCTCGCGGAAGGAGACATTGCAAGCCAAGGACATTCAAACACACACAGGCAAAATAACCCACAAATTTTTCTGCAAACATTTTAAAATTGTCGAGCGATGTATGTATGTGGATGATAAAATATGTAAGTCCGAATCTTAATTAAATTTTAGCTTCGACTCAGCTACTCTTACAGAATGCGAAGAAAAAAAGATCATAAACACTTTGATTCGGTTTGTGCTATCGCGCAGCCGGGTTGCGTCTTCTGGGCAATTTTAAAGTCTTTTAGCAGCAAAACTTCGTTCAGAGCAAGCTGGTTATTCTCTAAAGAAAATAAATTTTCTTTCAAACCACCTTAGTTTACTTCCAGAGTGAAGAGACGAGAATTAAGCAGAATCCATTCAGTACTACCTAATAAAACATTCTACTAATCGAGGATTAAGCTGGAGAAAAATCTTTCGAGGATATAAATACCGCGTAGAGTTCCAGTTAAAAGTGGCGGAACAAAGCGATAGTATACAGAGCTCGCAAAAGTTTTCCTTCTTAAAAATCTTTGACTTTGAACTAGATGCAAGTGTAGTTGAGCTGAATCTAAATTAATTCACTCTAACTAAATTCAATTTCATCTAATTGAATCAAATATAATTCAATCTAATCTCATCTAGCTCATATTTAACTAATATAGTCTGCGTAAATTAATCTAATGTAATTTAATCCAATCTAAACTAATTTTGTCTGATCTAATCCATTTTAATTTAGTTTGATCCAATCTAATCTAAAGTTATCTATTCTAATTCAATATAGTCTAGTTAACTTATTGTAATCAATTGATTCAATCTAATTTAGTTTAATATCATCTAGTCTAATTTAATCCAATCTTTATCTTATTCTTTCAATTGTGGTTTAAAATAATATACTAATTTAATAGTTTAATTATTTTCTAGTCTGCTATAAACTAATTCATTTTAATTTTATCTTATCTAAGCTATTCTAATCTTATATTATCTAATCTAATCTGAACTATTAGTAATTTAATATATTCTTATTTGCAGTAAACTAAGTAAGATACTTTAATTTAATTTTTTAGTCTAATTTAATTTAAGCTAATCCAATCAATTCAATATATTCTACTCTATGCCATTTAACTTCAACTAAAACAATCGAATCCAATCTTTTCTGTTTTACTCTAAACTATTCCAATCTAGTGTTATCGAATTTAATAAAATCTAAACTAATATCATCTAATACAGGTTAGTCTAATCTAATTAATATTATCTTATGTTATCAAAAGTTTACTCAAATCTAGTAATTTTATTTGTGATATAAATTAATCGATAATATAATCAAAACTAATCTAAAGTATTAGACTAGTCAAATATTTTCTAATCTAATATAATTCAATATAATCTGGTCTAATTTAATTTGAACTCATCTTTTGATATCGAATGTAGGGTAATCTTATCCAATATTATTTAATCTGAGCTGCATTAAGCCTTTCTAATATGCTATAATCTAAATTAATCTAATTTAAACTAAAACTTATCCAAAAAATATAATCCAAAATCTAAGGTTACCCATTCTAATCTAAACTAATTTAAAAATACTATAATGTAGTCCAGTCGAACTTGGTCTAATCTACTCTAAACTAATCTGCTGAAATTTATTTAAATCTAGACTCGTCTAAATTGATCTAATGTAATCAAATCCAGTGTATACTAATCAAATCTAATAAACGAAGTAACTAATTTAAACTGTTATATTCCAATTTAGTCAATTCTAATCTAATCTAATCCAATGAAATCTAGTCTAATATAATCTAATATAATATACTCTGATTTGTAAGTGGGAAAGGGACAAACTAAAATGCGGAAACGTCAATTGGAAATAAGAATAGTCAATTGTAATTCAGAAGGCGACAGTTGAAAATAAAAATAGTAAATTGTAAATAAAAGAGAATAGTCAATTGTAAATAAAGAAAGCGTCCAATTAAAATGCGAAAGTATCATTTGATAATGAGATTACTTGTAAATCGTTGCGCGCAGATAAAAAAAATTTTTATTTTAATTATTATATGAAGAATATGTATTAAAAATAAGTTTCTCATTTTCATATGACGTTTGCTCATTTAAAATTGACTATTCTCGTCTTCCATTAATGCTTCCGCATTTATAATTGACTATTCTTATTTTAAATTGACATTTTCTCATTTTCTCATTTACACTTGACACTTTCTCATTTAAAATTGGTTTTGGAAGTGGTGTAGTTTAATGCAATCAAATTTTATTTAGTCCATTGGATCTGCACTAATTTTGGCAGTTAACTTAAGATATGCTGATATTGATCTACTTACCTAAACCTAAACGTATACGTCATTTTATGTACATTTGTAGATAGCTCGCCTTATATAAAACTTTTTTGATGGTGTCATAAAATTCTACAATACTCTTTATAGACGCTTTCCTAAGCTGGGCGGTAATTTTCCATTTCCATATTTGTAGTAATTTAGCGCTCATTTAAGTCTCCGCACTCGCACACTTCTCAACTTACACAAATCCTTTTCGCATCACCATTTAAAGCAATTAGGATTTTGATCTCTACCCCGAAAACCTACTTAAATATAACGTACAGTGTCTACTAAAAAAAAAAGATCCTTCAATTGAAATCTATCAATGAGAAATAATAATGACATTGGCGATAATAGTTTCAAATCGGATGATACGTTAATTGACCACAACGGCGACGGGAATACTTATAGTTGGAAATGTCAATACCAAACACACACATGTACATACACACATACACACACATGCACACAAAAGCGACAACTGCATAGATATCTAACAAAAGCAACAGGATGAGTTTTGCTGCACTAATCAACTCAACAAACTAACCAGGAGGACGGCGATGACTTTCGAGGACGAGGGCGACGACGAGGGCGACGACGAGAATGAGGTGGAATGTAATAGTGGGCCACACTCACATTTATGTACAAGCACTTTTGCTGATGGCAGCTTCACTCAACTCATTACTATTGAATTGCTGTGCTGAATGTGGTGGCTCTGTCAATGCGGCAATGCTTTCAAAGCAAATCGATACGTTGCTGACTGCTGACATGTTACAAGTTGCATGTTGCACAAATGTGCCGATTGGCTAGTAGGAAATATGCGGCATATGGTAAATGTAGAAGGATTTAACTTGCACAAATTTCTTGCTGGTCAAATCGGAGAGTTTTGTAGTAAGCATCAATATCGGGGCATGCACTTGAATTTAGCCCCCAGCAAAACTGCCTATTTGCCTACTACTCTCAGTCAGGCAGCACCAGCCGAGTGCGAGTCGGTATAACTCTGGCCAGTAAAAGGCAGGATAGGTCAGTCAGTCAGCCAGTCAGCCAGTCGAGCAGCCAGTGCTTGTTAGTTCATTTTCTTTCATTTGTTCGATCGTCGGGCTGTCAGTCAGTCAGTTGCCAGTCAGTAAAGCAGCTGCAGCAGCAAATCCCTGCAAACTCAATTAGAAATTCCATTTTTGGTTTTTAGCATACGTTGCGTTAGCAATTATTGATTCTCTTTTTTGTGCCTTTGCGTTGTGATTTTTAATCCCTTGTACCAGTGTGTATGTGTTGGTGTGCGAAGAATTTGCTTGCATGTATTGACAGTATGTACGTGTTGCACATACAAATATATATTGTAAGTATATTGACATGGGAAGCTCATTTACATGAGAGCAGCCGGATGATGTAGCTAGAGCAGGTCAAAGTTAGTACTTTACCTCTCTTTTTTATATATGAATTTTCTTCTTTTTTTTTTTAGATTTTAATACACTGATTGATTAGGTTTTTCAAAATTTTCAAGCTTAATACTTAAATTGCAAAGCGTAAGTATTTTCTGCATTCGATATTTGTCTTTAAAGTCCTCAATTCATGCATACATCTGACCAACAATATAGACGAAAACCTCACTAGTTAAACTGTAAATGGAGCCCAGCTACTCCATTTTACTTCTAGTCATATTTTGTCGTAGAGAGTCTTGAATTGTGTTTATAAAACGAGCAGCAGAAAAGAACCCAGTGAAAGTTTTTTTTAAAAGGGTGCACTTATAGATAATAAAAAAAATCTGTCGAATTTGGAACTCACAACTGCCATTCTGGACTTTATGTAATGTCTGATGTTTCGGTAAAACTAGACATAGAGAAAGGTTCTAGAAAAGTTCTAAGTATTTTGAGGTCTGATTGGAATAAATCCTGGTTCCGTTTGAAATCTCCCTCCATTTTTGAACTGCTAATACGACAACTGACCTATCATTTGACTAGTAAAAACTAGGAGGATTTTAGAAATGCATCGTTATAGGCTCCCAAATCTGCTCATTGGGTGCCGAAAATGCACCAACAAAATCGTAATTTTTTAACAAACAAAAATTCAATTTCAATTCAGTTTCCCTCCCTCTGAGTATGGGACTCTGAAAATCCAAGTGAAATATCGGAATAATCACTTCATCAATAATGTGTGAGAGTCTGGTCAGGTTTTTATGCGGATGGTCTCACTTTTGTTATACATATTTCTTTTGAAAATGAATCAACTGCTTCCGTTCCAGAGAATGGATTGCCTTATCGGACTATGTTGATCGATTTTTTTAGCCCGAAACTCACTAGATGGATATAGACAACGCTTATTTCCAGCAGGACGACGCAATGGCTAGAGAAACAATGACCGAAACATTTCTTGGTCATCTGTTTGCTCGAGATGGACGTTTTAATTGGTCATAATTGGAACTTTATCTGGGGCTGATTAAAGACAAAGTTTAAACAAATTCCTATGCAACGACTTTAGTGATAAAATAAATATCAGTTCTGCTATTCTCGAAATAGAAAATGTGATATGAAAATCTTATCAAAAGCATAATACCATGTAAGAAAAGTCGAGATGGATATTTTGCAAATATTGGTTTATTCTTCAATATCATTCTCAAACTTTTTTCTTTGTATTCAAGTAAAAAATCACCGCTTTCGATAAAACAGCTTTTATCTAAGCTTTAAGCTTTACTATCCCCATTTACCCTATAGCACAAACTACGCAACATTATCGGACTATGGGCTATAGGCTTATGACATAGCACACTATCCTGCTGAAACCGAGACCATGGCTTCCATTTGTGGTCAGAAAAATCTTTTATCAAATCTCTGCAGCGCTCACCATCGACCGAAATGGCATTTCCGCCAACAATGTCGAACAATAAATTCGCAAATTCTGGCACCGCTTCAAAATTCTCACAAAATTGTTAGTCTCTGAGCAGGCATTGACCCCTATATGTGGGGTTTTCGATCCGCAGATGCGGTAGGATGAAAATTCGCTTTGCGGGAAGAGATAACTTTTCAAGCAAAATGGTTGCCCATTTCGTTTGCATTATTTCCTAACTGTTTTTAGGAATAAAGCGATTCATTATGTTCCATAGAGACTGACTTTCAGTATAGATTTTCAGAGCGAAAGAGTTCCTACTGCCTCACTCGTTCCCAAAAAGAAAGCACTATATGGACCACCCTGTACATCGAATTTTTGGATAGAAACTCGAGCTTTTCATATTCATCCCACTAATTTCGATTAATGGTTACTAGTTTTTGAGGTAAACTTTATTGTTACGAGTACCATACGTTTGAAAATAACAGCTTCCGCAAAAAGGTCTTTGGGTTTTCTCCGGCCACCACCTGTGCCCTGCTCCTGTACGAATGGGCTAGCGATCAGTATGGAAAGGTTGGGAGTATACAGCGGTGAGGTACTTACGACTAGAAGTAGACCGGAGGAGGTCACGCGAGTTTCTACAGTAGTCCAAGGAACAGCTCCGATCAGTTTGCCTCTTTTTTAATCAACTGCGCTGCCTACTGGAGATTAAGACTCAAATATCTGGAATCATATCTATAAGCGCGCGACGCTTTTCAGGTTATAAATAGATGTAAGATATTTAAGTTGGCTCCAAGCCACGTTAACCTGATCCTAACCGAACCTAATTTATTTTTAAAGACTATATCCCGTAAATGTTGGCTGTAACTGTGCTGTGCCTAACTCACATGGTCCATTCCGAAGGTTTAATTTTCAATGACGCGTTAGCGTATTTTGAAAGGTATTTGCCGAACGATGCCAATCATGTTACCACCTAAACTCATCTCCACAATCGTTATTGCCTTCTTAATGTAAATTTTTAACTTTACGTAATCCCAAAGAAAAAGGTCATCAGTCCGGAGAGTGAAACTAACTGTTCACCAAATTACTTGCGCAATAAAGCCGTAGTTGCACACACCGTGAGGCAAGAAGGGCCGGCTGCTTAGAACCAAATGCCGTCGAGATTACGGGCTTCTATTTCTGGCAGCAGATTATAATGACGCACCAGCGGGAGAAGGTGCTCAACACAGCTTCTGCAGTAATCATTGTAGGCAATATCAAGTCTCCTGGCGTAGCGTCCGATCGGCCAGTACCCCGTGTGAACTGCCGCGAGTCTCGCGACCTTAGGCCAACTCTTCACTAAATGAATTGATGCCCTCTTTAGGTCATCCCATGAGTTACATTTAAATAATTCAAATAAAATACTTTAAGTTTTTCCTCACAGTGTACGCTCACACTTTTAACTGTGAATAAAAAAACCAAAAAAAAAAATCTTTACATACATATAGAACGTTTATATATATTCTGCTATTTATAAACCCACCTATGCCATGAAATGACACACTCATGAGTGATACCACTTGCCTGAACTTGAGTGCTGGCCTTTGCAATGCCGAACATTGGCCGTGACTGTTGAAGGCAATGATGTTGAAACTATAACATCGAAACCTCACCGCTTGTGAGATATGTGGTGGCTTTTGCTTTCGATTTTTGTTGTTATTGCTGTTGTTGTTGCTATTGTTGAGCTACTTTAGGACAACGATGATCAAAGCACCCATTTTCCATGCGATTATCGCCACTACACGTAATATTGGCCTGGCCCCGCACACACAGCATTGATGGCAACCACTAAATGTGGTTAGTACGAGTACGAGTACTAACTGAATTCCGGATGCGTACGAGTATTATGCGTTGCAACATTTTTTCACTCGTTACAGTTGCGTTTGATGTTGTTGTTGTTTTTGGTTGAAGCGTGGGTGCCAAAGTGTGGCGCGCGGGCATAGTGTTGATCAGTGATTTCATTGATTTGCAACGAGTGCGTGTGAGACCAAGTGGGATGAGAATGTGGGAGGTTGGCATGACAGCACAGATGGACTGGCAAATGTACATACATTGAATGCGTGCATAATTTTAGTGTGTGTGTGTGTGTGTGTGTGTGTGTGTGAGAGTTTTCTCCGCGTGCGAATCCCTTTCCTGAAATCGATTAAAAATTCCATTTGAATGGCGAAAAATTAGATTTTGTGGAGGCGGCCAGATGCGCATTGCGTTTATGGAATAGTCGGGCGGCAAAGCAAAAATTAAAATAAACCACCAAACAGTTGAGTTTCAATCGCAACAGCAATCAATGATGGCAGTTAGCATTACCAACGAGCAGCACATACATACATCCCATTTGCTTCTGATCGGTGTAACAAATGAACTCAGCCACAGCTAGGAAGTTGCAAGTTGAGCTACTGCTACCATTTTAGCGCCAACTCCAAGTTGTTTGATTAGTGGCATAGCTTTAGTGGTGGGTGAGAGTTTTGTGTTTCCACTCTCTATGTGCTTCATGTTCGTATATTCATTTTGTATTAAATGCCTTTATAGCCGAGTGAAATTGCGCGTGACTTATGGCATATGGATTCGAAGGTGAGGAGTACGATATCGACTAACAAAAAGCTCATTGTATCCTCTAATAAGGTTAACGTGCGCTTAGCTGATTTCTGTATTTGTGATAAATTCGCAACAGAGGCAGTGGCTTCAATTACACGGAAGATCAGACTTAAAAAAAATAGAGATTCGAATAATAACAACATAATCGCTGAATTCTAAACAAGTCTTCTTATTTTTGATAAGAATTTGATAGTTCTTGACTTTCTGGTAACACTGATTTGGACGTTGCCATGGTTTGTTCCTTCACATGCAAGTGGTGGATGTAAATTGATTGGTGCTCTTAACCTAT
The DNA here is from genome assembly GCA_951828415.1 of Anomoia purmunda. Classification (NCBI taxonomy): domain Eukaryota; kingdom Metazoa; phylum Arthropoda; class Insecta; order Diptera; family Tephritidae; genus Anomoia; species Anomoia purmunda. The sequence goes on from OX639994.1 coordinate 13,980,135, forward strand.
GGGAAAAGAAACAACATCGAGGGTAGGTGTTCTTTTGTTAATTTTATTTTTTCGCAAACATACCGACTCTTTGATAGTTAGGTTAAACCTTGCCTAGCCATTTGAGTTTTGGGCTCAGGATTCCCAAAGTTGGCGTTATTGAAGAACGGAACAAGGCAGCGCTGTCTGGCGATGGATAAGCATCGAGACAGGCATGATTCCGGAACGAGAAATTGTGTAAATATAATACATCATGGGGGAGTTGAGTCTAAGTTTTTGAGTGGGGCAACCAACGCAGAATGAAGGTAGCTGGTTTTGCAGAAGCCCTAAGGGCAGCTGCTTATGGGAATACAGAGCTATGTAGCATTGTGCCTTGAATTTGCCTTTGATTTTTTGCCATTGTACTTCCGCGAGGTAAAATTATCTACTTTTTCGCTAGATTTCGATGGACGCGCGGACAGCGAGAGAGCAAGGTTTGATTCAGTCAGCGATGAGCCGATCAGAGTGGTCGGTTGCAAAAGCTCAGAACCTAACCGAGACAAGGCCGGCAGCACGGAAGAAGAGCGGGTGTTTTGCAACACAGCATGACTTAAGTAGAGATGGCGCTACTGATCTGGTTGGTGGACGAGAGAAGGCCTACAGAAAGCATAGGCATAGATCTCCAGATCAGAATCAGTAGGGCATAGTTTAAAGGTACGAGTACGTAGATTTTAGCTGCCAACTTTCTCTCTGCCTTCCTTAGATTTTCATAAAATCCAAATTACCTCAAATAAATTTTAAGCGCATTGCATAGAATTTGCCATGAATGCACGAGTGGGTGTATGTTTGTGCATTCTTGTGCTAGGTGCTTGCTCGGAAAGCCCCAACATCCAACCGTGGAACTTACTGCACGAATGCGTTTTTGTTTTGTGCTATGCTAACAACGGAAACGGATACAAATGCGCCGTCGTGCGTTCTAATGAAGCTTTTCTGCATTCACAAACACCCCTGTGTACACGCACACACTCGCTCGCATACACCTACACGCATGCAAAATTGCACACCACTACAGACACGTCAACGTATGAGAATTCGAATGAGCTGGACGGCAGCAACACTAAATGCAACGCTGCTGGCAGTTCATGTGCATCGGTATACTAGCCCATTTGCAACTCCAATTGCAATTGTGTATAGAAAAGTGTGTGAGTGTGTGATTGCATGTGTGTGTGTGTGTGTGCTGCTTTACTGCCATTGCAAAGTTGTATGAGTTTTATGGTTTAGTTGTTGTCTTACTTTACCAATTTTGCGTCATGCAATGAGTATTGCCGCCTTGCTGTTGGTGTTTTTTTGTTTGTTTTGTTTTTGTTGTTGCGTTTGTTTAGTCAAAAATCACTGTTAACTGAAATGAACACATTTTGTCCATTGTGAGTTTAATTTGCGGTACATCAGGTGCAGTTGAATTGCCGCTGCAAGGCAAAAGGCTCATTGCAATGGCGATAATGATAGGCGTACGATATTCGTATTGGTAGAGTGGTACACGTGCTGAGAGTTGCTAGCACAAAAACAAAAACAGTAAAATAATCGTCCCTTTCCGAGCAACTGCCATAAATCCATGAAATCATGGCAAATCAAAGCATTTCAATTTCAAACGCAGCAATCATTCAAGATGAAAATCCCGAAATTACACGAAATTGGTTTCTTGTGAACATCATTTGCAGCTGATAGAGAGGGGAATTTCCATTTGATTGCCAGAGAATTAAAGAAAAAACACTTTTGCTGCTAGAAGCCTGCTTTGAAGATTTTCTAGTAGCAAGAAGTATAGCGTAAGATTTATTACATACAAGCGAACAATGGCGATATCCATGCACACTCTGGGGAGGCTCGGAAGAAAACTATCACCACTGATGGCTGCAACACAGAAAATGAAACTACAGCTGGCTTGCTATAGAGTATGCAAAGCCTCCTCTCTCTCTATTCCTCGACAAGCTTCTCAGATTCATCAAAGTGTCTAGAAGATTTGTAGCGGAGAAATGAAGTACTATTCGCCCTTGTTACCTTGCCATTTTTGCCTTTATCCATCTGAGACCATAACTGTAATGGATAACTATGACTGGAAATCCAATGTCATTCTAATCCAATACATATATAGTATACTGATAATACAGCCACTTCCGCGGACAAAGAGTATTCGGGTAAGAAATGCATGGAAGGAAGCCGGTAGCTTAAAACAAGGGTCCTCGTTCATTTTTACAAATGACTCGAAACTATGTTGCAAGATAAGTAAAGGGATTGGCTCCAGTCGGCTTTCCCTAACTCTGAAACTACTACTACCGGCAACTGTAGTCTCTTTCAGGTTAAGCTGACCGGGAAAGCTGAAACCGCTCATTAATTGACGAATTCTACAATAACTTGGTGTCCCAACACGATCTATTCTATTAGTCAAGCCTCCACTATCAAATGAGGGAGACACTCATACCAGCAGGCTCTGCAATGCAGCAAGTACGTTGTATGGATCCCTTGGACTATGACATCCTCGGAAATTGCACCGCAAACGACCTGGTTGGAAGAACCTAATTATACGTGATAAACTCGACTCAAATAACTGCAGGGTCGCGAAACCCTCTAGCCTGTTTGCAAAGCAAATCAAAGGATTGATGATAGAACGTCTAGGTCACTAGTAAATTCCAACAGTCAGTGGCCGGCATTATGACTAGACTCTGTCTGATGGGGTTTCATGGTAGCAGGTTTGCCTTGGAAACTGTAGAACACTACCTCTGTCACTGGCTGTGGATTTCTGTAAAAGTTACAAGGACGAGCAGGAGCCAGAAACTCTAAGCTATTGTCCCATACTGTGACGAAGGAGTATAAAACTCATGGGATAAGTATTGTTTCAGAATTGAAGTGGAACAACAGGGTAGAAGACGCAACCATTTCTTATATTTGTAAACTCCTGGCGATAGTTCAAATAGGAAGAAAAGAACAGCCAAGTGGCATCTCAACGGGCTAATTACGGGTCTGGGCGTAAGGGTAAGGTAAGGTAAGGTAAGGGACCTACAGTTTGACGCCGACTAAAAACGGTAAATAATTATTGCGAGAAGTTTGTTTTATGCTAGGAATGTGCCTCGGAGGTTTACCATTGCCTACCGAGGGCAGCTACTTGCCTCGACCAGGATTCTTACTCGGGATCCACCGAATGAAGCGCAGTTCCTATACAGATGTTTGGGTATTGGCTTGAAAAGGCGCAGGTTTTTAGTACTGTAGGTTCGATTGATTTTTTTTTTTTAAGATAGAGCCAACAAAGGTGGGTAGCCCGTCATCTTTGACGTCGTCACTGTGGTATCAAGTGATTCAATTAGAGGTACTTTTTCAGTAGGGATTTTATAGCAGATCACGCGTGTGGCAGTTAAACTACCAAGTAGTTTATATTCACTTATATTAAGAAAATCAGATAAATCTCTATGAAAAGTTGTCATATTTGAGCTAAAGAGCAATCCGTAGATGTTCAAGAGCTGTCCTTTAAGTCAGAGAAAACATGGGTCAAGGGTTTGGTGAGGTTTATGGGCTGAAGGAATCACTGATATCTATTTCGGTTTTTAAAAACTGAGGCCGGTCGGAACGGGTTTGTTGTCTGAAAATGAAGCCCATAATCTTGGCGACAACACACAAAGAGTATTCGCGTATAGGTACAGACGTAACTGTTGGCTCTTATAATATTGACGTACGAAGGCCTTTGTTTACTTATGATCCAGCATAAACACCACCAGTAATATCAGGTTGGGGATTAAGCGTAGAATAACTCTTGCCGTTGCTACTTTTGGCTCGGTATAGCATTGATAAGCAGAACCCTCTTCTGACGAACAAAACCCTCGTTCTACAAATCTCTCGTCATTTCCGTCCCTTGAGTCTTTGAGGGAACTATTCTACGTAAGATCTATGGTCCGGCCCGCGAGGACGACAGAGCCCGAAGTTGATGGAATGACGAGCTGTTCGAGCTCTACCATATTATGGAAATAATCAAACGCATAAAAATGACGCTTCGGTGAAAATATCTTTCAATTCGGCACCATGGGTAGACAACGAAAGCAAGTCGCTCTCGACTACGTTCAAAAAATCAACTGCAGAAGGAAAAGTCTAGACTTGGTGTGAAAAACTAGCGCAACTTCTCACTGGAGACAAACGACTTTGCTGTCAGCTATTGGTTTGCGTCCACATGCGCCGTGTAAATATGGGCACCTTTTAAAACAAAACTTACAACTCCTTTCCATACGCAATTCGCATTTATGGCATGTGGAACCAAAGTGCAATACTGTAAGAAATACAAATCAAATAGTAACATTTTCCGGAAATTGAAAACTGTTTGCCAGACAAAAAAAAACAAACAAGCAGCGAATGGAAAAAAATATTTTTTTTAATACCAGAAATAATTTGTCATGCCGGGCAAATGGAGTAAAACCAACAAGCAAACAAGCAACAAACACATTTATATGCTGCTGATAAAAAAGTGTGTAACAACGAAATCAGCTTACGGAAAGGTAAACATAAATCGCCGCGATCGATCGATAAGCAAAGTGAGTACAAATGATAATCTGCACATGCTCGAGCGAGGAACGCACAGAGGCCGCCGCAGGCATTCATCAATTGTATATTCACACACACACATTCAAAGCAAAGCCGGCCGGCCATCGATCAGCGGGGCAAGCAGGCAGCCAGGCAGGCAGTCACTCAGTCAATCAGTCACTTGAGCGCTGCGGATTGGCCGCTGAATGATTTCGTTGAAGTGATCATTACATCCGTTCGCTGACGAGCTGACGGACTGCTTGCCTGGCTGTTGGTTGGTTGTCTGCCTGACATTCTCATGCATTCACTCACTCCACTCATTCATTCATCATCGGCGTAATGCCTGCGGCTATTTGCATTGCGCATGCGCAGCTAGATAGATTCAAAGTCGGCCGCCTGAGCGCATTGCTGGCTTGCGTCGCCAAATGCAAGTGCGCTTGCAGCCGTTCCTGGTGTGCGCAGTTTGTTTACATTTACTCATAACTTTATCGGTTGGGTTGTGTATTGATTGATTCTTTAGTTTTTTCTTGAGTCGCAATGTTTACTTATGTTTTATATATAGTTTATTCTTCGTTCTCTTTCATTTTTATTTTTAATTTTTTTTTACTTCTTAGCAGCAATCATAAGTAAACACTGAAATGCTAGGAAATTTTTTAATTTTTCTACAATAATATTGTTGTTAGCCGGAGTTTATGCGTTGTCGTCGTATTGACAATTTATTGAATGTTGAACAGACATTTGTTGCATTTATCTATTTTGATTCGATAGCGTTTCCGAGGAGTTCGGCAAGCGTTGGTAGAAAGCAGTCCGTCAAGAAGTCAATCACCCACTCACCATTGGTTGGTGAAGTTCTTTGAGGTTTCCTTCTTTTTTTGTCGGTGTGATTGGTGTCAATGATTGAAGTGTTGATGTGACAACTTCGAGGTTACCGACGTGCGTGATAAGATTTCCTAATGGAATCGGAAAGAGTTGTTACCGAAGGTATTGGTTATCTTCCTTGATGTCTTATGCAACGACATGCTTAAAATGAGCGCTCTATATTTTCTTAAATTTTTTTCCTTTTTTTTAGCATTTTTCGAGTACGCAGTTTTGTAGCCCATTTTATTAAGTATAACAAACATTAATTTTCAAGGAACTAGCAATTACCCTGGATTTTTGAGCATTTTTCTTGGCGAAGGCATTTTCGTCCATATAAAATATTGCAAATAAATAAGTTTTTATTTTTCAAGGCCTATTTTCCCAAAAAAGATGCCGTAACTGCGGCTAAGTTGGCCATTGATGTGAGTTATGTTGCCTTTTGTTTCTTCTGTCGTTACCATCTCATCAATGTAGACTTTGGACTTTACGTAGCCCAAAAGGAAAAAGTCAGAGGAGTGACATCATAGTGTCAGGGCAGTTAGTTCGCCGGTTCGATGAGTGGCATTAACAGTTCAACAAATTATTCTCGGAATAAAGTTATATTAGTAGTAGACGTTCTGTCCGACTTCGTTTTTGAAGAACCGAATGGGCTTATGATCCTCTCAATCCGCAACCTCCTCTATAGCGTTGTTTGTCTGGTTGTGGTGTCAGCTCTTGAACTTCTTCAGGTTAACAACACAATTTTGGTCGAAAAGAGTGTATATTTTTCTAGCTTTTGGTGAGTCTAAAAACTGAAAAACTTGCAAGGAAATGAATAAAAATCCCCGTGGCCAATTCTGCGCAGGTCGTGAGCATACCTCTAAGCTCCTGCAAACACAGACTAAAAGCTGAGCTCACCAAGGAGGTAAACACCAGGTGGGCCTTGGAACTCATCTGTCAGACTAAAAGACGTAAAGCGATACTCAGCTCCCATTGACCGTTTCTCTCTCAGACTAAAATTCGGAGTATGAGCACACATGGAAAGAGGTGGAGGATACCCAACCCGCGAATTTTTTGACAGCTGCAGAGACGAGAAGCAGGTGGAGAGCAGCGTTGAACAAAATCTCTGCCTATGTTCCGTGCAACTTATTCTTCAAAAAATACTTCTTGGACTATTTAGCCAACCTGAACTCAATGATCATACCCGATTTTCTGTGCTATATCAGGCGTACTCGATGGTTCACCTTCTAACGAAGGGAAGGGAAATAAATGACTTGTTGCTAGCGGTGGAGAAAATCTAGATTGAACCGCGAACTCTTTATTATTTGCCAATTGCCAAATTTGCGCATCGCCTTCTATGCTAAAATGATCGATCTTTGTGTCGCATGGCCGTTAAGTTCCGTTGTCTTTCTATGTTTTACAAGAAGTCAAGAAATCCAATTAGTCAGTGAATGCACTAATCATAAACTAAGAGTAAAGAGTTCTACTTGGTTCTATATTCTTTCGCGAAAAAGAAACTCTATCACAATAAGGAATATTCGAGTGAGAACAAAACCAAACTTTTGGATGCTCAGAGAATATTATGATTTTTGATAACGAATTCTTTTGACATGGTGTATGCAAAATTGAAACTAAAGATGAACATTGATTGTATAAAGCATTCGTTATCGAAAAGTCTTGCTTTGTGAATACAACTTATGATATTTGCCAATAAAAATTATAATAGTAACGGATAACAAATAATGAAAGACTTTCAATGGTGAAAAATTGCATATTTATTAACCGTTGAGTCTAAAGAAAAATAGCGAATAATACCATAGTTATTGGCTTTCAGTCAACAAACGGACTCTTCGAGGTACCGAAAAAAATTCATCCAAAATCCTTTGAACATCAATCTTGACATTCCGATGTATATTCAGGGAAGCTACGAGTAAACCGTTTAGTCGATCTTCGGTCATACTTGGTCGACGATACGTCTTCAGACGACGTAACGTTGAAAACGAGCGTTCATTCGTCGCCGTAGTTACGGGCAAAACTGTCATTATTAGAAGAATTTGATGAACATTTGGAAAAGCCTCTGTATTTAATACAGAAGCTCGAGAGTTAGGTCAGATTTTTTTGGCGAGCTAATTTTCTACCATAAAATAGACCTGAGAAGCTTTGAAGTTAATACTGGTTGATCCTGTTCTTAAAAAATGTGCATAAATTTGGTCGCCCAATATTTTAGAGTACTTGAAATGTCGACGCTGTTCACTTTATACCGTTTAGTCTTTATATTTTCGAAAAATGAATCGATGGTGACGTATTTTGAAACGAATGCCCATCATTCTTTTATAAAAATAGTAGTATATTTAAAATACCGCTGTAAGACTGGATCCAACAATTTTTTATCCACACAAATAACTCATTGCAAAGGTATCGAAACTGTTATCATTTTGTATGCATACTTTCAGGCTGAAAGCAATGGAGTTAACGATTTGTTTGGCTAGGCGCAGAACGCTTGTACTTTATATATTATGCTCTTCATAAACAATCGGTAAAGGCTTCTTTTATGACCGTCTTTGAACTCCTATTTATCCGGGATATCCAGGTATTGTGGACGAGGACGCAGTGACCTATTGATCAATCTTGGTTGTTTGATAAAATTCACTAAAATAAATATATTCACTCATTCTCCAATGAATCGATTAACACTTACAAAATCAGACCTTTTATTATTTCCCCATTTAAAATCCCACAAAATCACCAACTATTTTTCCATGATGCACTATTTGCAGCATTGCCGCTACTCTTGCTAATAAGTAGCACATACTGTGTGGATCGAGATGTAGTTGTAGTTGTAGTTATAGAATTGTCGACACTCCGTTCAAACTTTTGTTTATTATTTCCTTTTTTTTTTGTTATTGCTACACTGCTTATTATTGCTATTGTAGTTGTTGTTGTTGTGCCTATGCTTGCTTTTTAGTTTTGTTTACACTCGAAACTTTAATGAGCGCATAATTAATTTGTGGCCTGGCATGGGACGCATTCTCATTATAACTGCAAGCGGCTAAAGTCGTGGTGTTGGTGGTATTGGTGGTGACGTTGTGACGTTGTTGGTGGTGTCTGCCATGGCGATTATGCTGTTTGCTATTGTTGTGTTTGTGCTATTTTGTGCTATTACTAGATATTAGTAATATTGATGTTAATATCAGCGCAGTTGCGGGTGTTGGTTGGCCGAAGTTTCGAATTCAGTTGTTGTTTGTAGTTGCAACAACAAAATGATGAAAAATGAAACAAACTAAATGGTGTAGCAACTAAAAGTGCGGCCAATTACCCGCCTGGCGAAATAGAGACGTATATTTTTGGGTTAAAAAAAGGAAATATGCAGAACGGGTTTTAAATTTTCGTACTATGAATTTGAAATTTGTACAGCATTGAAATAAATAAAATGAAATTGAATATTTGAAATGCTTTCAACGAAATAATGCAAGTCAAGTGAACAGCTATGCATTTTATTTGACCTTATTCAAACTTGATTTGCAACTAAAAGATACAGTGAAAGTCAAAGCACACATTAAAGGCGAACTCAAAAAAAAAAACCAAATGCTGAAACCAAAGTTGATAAAGTCAGCATCAGAGCGCCGGTCAAAATCGAAGTTAAATTCAAATTCGATGTGAAACTCAAACACAAAACAAAAGTCTGAGATAGAGTAAAACCCAAACTCATTGTAATCAAAGTCAAAGTCGAAGGGAATGTCAAAATCAAAGGATGCGTCAATATCAATTTCAGTGTCAAAGTCGTTATAATATAAGTCAAAGTCGAAAGGAAAGTCAAAACCGAAGAGAGAATGAATATCAATTTCAGTGTCAAAATCATAGCCACAGCTTAAAAGAAACACGAAGTCATCATCCAAATAACACTAAAAGCAAAAAAATTAAGTGTCTAAGTCGAAGTCAAAATCAAAGTCAAAATTAAAGTAAAACCAATCAAAATTTAAAGATCTAAGTGGAAGTCAAAGTCAAAACAAGAATTTAGTTAAAAGCTAAATACAAATTCAAAGCAAAATAAAAGTCTAGGTCATATTCAATAAAATAAAATGTCATAGTGAAAGTGCAAATTCAAAGTCATAATCAACGGCAATGTCAATATACTAAATGATATGGTTAAAGTCAAATTTGAGCTCAAAGTCGAAGTGAATATACTAAATATCAATGATAAAATCAAAGTTAAAGTCAAAATCAAAGTCAAAGTCAAAGTCATTTGTCAACAAACTAAATGCCATTGTTAAGGTCTAACTCAAAGTAATATAATAAACGTCAATCAAAAAGTCAAAGTTCAAGACACAATAGATTCAAAGTTAAAATTAAAGTCAGTGCAAAAAACGAAGTCATAGTAAACGTAGAATACAAATTAAGAGTTAAAGTAAAATTCCAAGTCGAGCTTAAAGTCAAAGTCAGGGTCAAATTCGGTCAGTAAAAGTAAAAGGTTCAAGTTAATATCAAATTAAACTTTGAAGCAAAGTCAAAGTAAATTCAAAGTCATAAACGAAGTTAAAGTCGAGGCCAAAGTAGAGGACAACTTCCAGGCCATAGTCAAAGTCAAAGTCGATTTCATTGTCAAAGTAAACTCAAAGGCAGGATTTAAAGTTAGTATAATACAAAATTAACGTCGAAGTCAAAGCCACAGCAGAAGCCAATATCAAAGTGAAAGTCAAATTTAAAGTAGATGTTAAAATCAAAGTCAGAGTGTAAGTCAAAGTGATACCAATCATCAAAATCAAAGCCAAAGCCAAATACAAAGTCAGAGTCAAATTAAAATTGAGAATCAATTCAAAGTTAAAGTCATAGATAAAATCAAATTAAAATCCAATGCCAAAATCGCAAAGTCGAAGTCAAAATCAAATTCTATTCATAGTCAAAATCAAAGTCAGACTCAAAGCATAAGTAAATTCGTAGTAAAAGTTGCAGTCAAAGTCAAAGTCGATATCAAAGTGAAAATTACAAGCAAAGCCAAAGTAAACTCACAAAGTCAGAAAGCCATTTAAAGTCACAGTTGATGAAAAAGTCAAAACGAAAATCAAAGACAAGGCCATATTCAAAATCAAAGTAAATTCAAAGGCGTGGTCAAAGTTAGTACTCGTATGTATACCAATCGCCAATGACAAAATCAAAGTCAGATTTTAGCGTCAAAGTAAAAATTAACTTCAATGTCAAACTCAAAGCAGAAGCCAAAATTGAAATAAAAGTTAAACTCAAAAATAACGTCAAAGTTAAAGAAAAAGTCAGGGTATATGTAAGTGAAAGTGAAACAAAAAATCAAAATCAAAATCAAAGTCAAAGTTAACGTCAAAGTTAAAAGTAAATTCCAAGCCAAGTCAGAGCAGAAGTCAAAATCAAAGTTAAAGTCACATTCCATGTAGTTGTCAAAATTAAATTTAGAGTCTAAGCCAAATTGAAACTAAAATTAAAGTCAAGCTTATAGAAAACGTCGCAGTCAAAGTAAAGCTCAAAATCAAAGTTAAAGTCAAAAGTGAAATCAAGTTTAAAGTCAAAACTAAGGCGAAAGGTCAGTGCGAAAGCGAAAGTTAAAGTCAAAGTTTTAATTCTAGTCATACTGAAAATCAAAGTCAAAGTAAAAATCAAGGTCAGCCGAAATGAAATATATAAATGACTATTTGATAATTTTATTGGACCTTGCTCCAGCCACAATCGATCAAGCCTTGAGCATTTTAAGGGCTTGATTTGAGGAGAAGAAGCTGAAACTTCTTTTGTGCTGAAAATTAAAGTGAAATAGATTTGTTAACTTTTCTTAAATTGTTGATGTCATATGTATATGATGTGAAACTGAGCCCAGGCTTCATGATTTCAATTTAAAAAAATTATTCTGATATTTTGTAAATCAATACAACAAAGTAAATATGATAACTCTGAATTGAACATTGATTTGCATTCACAACGGCAAGAGTCTTATCTTCATGATGTCTGGAATTAATTACAAATATTCATTTCAACCACGCCAACCAAGCGCCAATCAACCTCAGCATTACTTACCTTTCCTTTTACAAACTGTCATTATAAAAAATTTAAAATGTTGTCTATTGCTAATAAAAAGATTTCCTTATTACATAACTCAATCCCAATATTATTTTTATTAACATATATGTATGTACATTGTTTTTCGAGTCGTTAGCTGATTGAGTCTTCTTCGCACCTAAATCAACTAACCTATTGGCAGCTGTCAACAATAAAATACGTAAACAAATTGAATAAATAAATATATATGCATATATTTGCATGCTTATATAAGTAGCTACAAATACCCAGTAGGAAATTTTAGAGGAGTGTAAAGAAAATTTGTATGTAGTTACGTTTTTCTAATGGCAATCGCTCCCAGACAGGCAATGACCAAAATAATCGTCGGAAGCATTTTTCATTCGCCCTAATGTTTTCTCCGGCAGTGAGGGTTAAGAACCTTAGCGCAAAGATCTTTAGAAAAATTTCAGTGAATTTTCCCGAGATATGCCTTTTTTTTGCTCATAAAACATCGATGGTAATCTTCACATTATTGGCGGAACTTATTCAATACAATGTAATTTTGTTTGGTATCCAGAAGTGTTTAGCTTTTAAGCCTCATAAAGTAAAATTACCCATCCATGGTATAGAAGGAAGGTTAAGATAAAATACTATGCATTTTCTCTGATTTGATCATCGCCACACATACCATGCTTTTGCTAAATTTGAGCACTACGTTCTACTTCTAAAATTATAATTTCCACAAAATAAAGTATTGTTTTTGCTTTAGTATCTCGCTCCATAAATCCAGATACTAGTACCTGAGGTAGTCAATTTACATAATTCCGCGTAATATCCGCCAGTCTCAAAATAAAAAAAAAAGAATTTAACAGGCGCATTCAGGATTGTTGTTTTTTTCCGACAGCCATATGATCATCAGGGTTCTCTCCGAGCGGATATTTACGCTGGAATAGAAGTTAGACCTCGTCACCGATAGGCTGGCTGGAAAAGATCAGCTACAGCCTTAATGGGACCTGCACCACTTTGGAGCCTTAGCCATCCTCAATAAGACTATTTACTGAATGGGTAGATTCAGACGGGTCGACGGGTCGAGATCAATACGAGCTGTTGGCGGTCGCAGGCAGGCCAGACTTTTCGGCTATCCTTCAAGAAGAAGGAATATTGCGCCACTTAGTAGGTCTGACTTCCACCTAGTTACGTAACCGGTCGCATTCTTCTGAGCTTTTTCAAACCCGCAGGGTTTGTCCACGGAGACAGATTGTCGGATATGACTTGAGGATTATGAGGCGAACTGATGCTGATGCTGAGGCGAACCGCAAAGTGCTGGGAACTCACCCTTAAAGGACTTTATAGGATTCATTAAGAAAATTAAAATTATCCTGGGAAATCAGGGTTATGGGGACAAATTTTTGGTTGGCGTATCATATCAGGAAATGTACCTGTCAATTGACCAACTAGGTTTTATGATTGGACTCCTCGAGACTACTTTTTGTAGGAGCGCGTTAAGTCAATGATATATGGCAATAAATCAGCTACATCTGGCCAGTTGGAAACCAACATTCGGCGCGTTATCGGTGAGATAAGGCCGGCTATGATAGAAAAAGCGGTGCTAAATTCGACCAACAGTGTAGGAAGATCTTCATATGTAGCACGCTAAATGCCATCAATTTTGTGAACTAATACAACTAAACTATTGACCACTTCATTAATTTTTCCAGGTTGCATTTCAAATAAAAGTACTATACGTCGAAAAAAAAACAACACACGTTACAATACTACGTCACTTTTTTGCGGCTTTCGGAACTAACTCTAAAAATAGCGCTCCTGAAAATAAGCAGTTGGTATTTTATCTTAACTATACGACAGGAGCTTTTTTGACAATTTTCAACCTGGTATTTATTACATAATGTATTTTTATTATTATCTTTAAAAAAGAAAAACAGTTTATTCTACAAAAAAAACCTTATAAATTCAATACTCAAACCTTGTGGAAATTCTAATAAAAGTAGACAAAATTTGTATAAAAACGAAGTTTTATAGGTCAAAAAACTAAAAACTAGCGTTAATTTTTTATAATTTTTTTTACTGGCGGTTTTATGGCACAAAATTTATCAATTCAAGGAATATACGAATTTTATTTTTTGTGATTTTTATTTTTTTTTCGATTTGAGTTGAATTATATTTTGCGATTTTTTTTTCGCTAAAAAATAATCGTTATACCTGGGTTTACATTTTTCCAATCGTAATAAATGCAAACAAATTCGTCGGCAAAACCAATAATATATTTTATGATCGAAAAAAGTACCGCAAAATATCGGAAAAATTTAAAGCCAAGAATATGATGACTTTTTATCGAACAAATAAAAATTACAAAATATCGATAAAATGTTATCGAAAAAATAAAGGTCCAAAAACAACGGCTATGCAATGATTTAAAATAAAACATATTCTAAATAAAAAGAAGGTCAGATTTGCATAGCATAGGGCACACGGATTAGATCAATATAATCGAGTTTTGTTGTGTACTGTTTCTTCGTATTGTTTTACTCGGAAGAATCAAAACAACGATAATTTTAGGTACCTGAATTTTTTTTATATCTTCTTCTTCTTCTTAATTGGCGCTATAACCGCCTAGGCGATTTTGGCCGATTTCAATATTGCACGCCAGCCGCTCCTCTGCTTTGCTGCCTGGCGCCAGTTAGATATCCCAAGTGTAGTCAAGTCCTTCTCCACCTGGTCTTTCCAACGTAGAGGAGGCCTTCCTCTTCCTCTGCTACCACCAGCGGGTACCGCGTCGAATACTTTCAGGGCTGGAGCTTTTTCTTCCATACGTACCAAATGACCTAGCCAGCGTAGCCGCTGAATCTTAATTTAAATTTTTTATATCCTACGGTGTTATATGAAGAAAATAAGCAAAAAAATGAAATAATCGATGGCCATTTCTAACAAATTGAAACTTGCACTTTCTTGTACGAACGAAAATTTAATGGGGCTATATAATTGTGTATCCGAAATTTTTTCTAAAAGTGGTCAGTAAAAAGTTGGAAGTTTTGAAGGAATTTTTTTTGTTTTTTTTTTTAAGTTGCACAAAGTTTCAAGATAGAATTCATACGAGTTTTGTTGTAGAATGAACTGTAGTTTTATAAAAAATTATTAACTGACCAATAAAGGGTTGAAAGTTGTCAAAATGTGCTTGTTTTATAAATATGATACGCGCTATAGTTTTATTTAGGGGATTAGAAGTAATGCTCTTCTTTTTTTTTTGTCAGTAGCTTGTCAAAAAAAAAAAATATTGACGGCAATCAATTCAAGTTTGCGAATCGACCTGAATAGCATGGGTTCGGTGTACGTGAATTTCCGGCAGGGCAGCAGTGCTATCAGTGCTCCACTAAAGAAAACAAAACGAATTGCGCGCATACGGCGAAAGTCTGATTTACATTCTAAATAGGCGAGATGACAAAATTTGCTTTTGCTTAATTTCTCAAATTTTGCGTTACGCTTTGCATTTAATTCACTTTGAGTTTTTCAGTTTTTTATTTAATAAATTTTCGCATGCTAGAAATTACAAAAAAAATTCTCGCCGAAAGACGCACGGGATTGGCTTAAAATAAATTATATTAGTTAGCTAAATAAATAAAAAAAAACCTGAAACAATAAGGGTACAAACTTGGCAGAAAGTTAGTGTTGTTGTTGCTGCTGCTCTTGCTTGCTTTGTGGCATGGCTGCGAGAGTACATGGCAGGCCGTGTGGCAACAGCCTGTATCGACATCTTATCAACTTAATTTCGTCTACAATCTACAAGATATTTTTGCAAGCCGTACAACGCGGCGTACATACATATGTCAAATATATGGGCGCGTGTGTGTGTGTGTTTGTGCTTGTGAATTTTACTGCGTATAGCATTGGGCGCACTAAGTGAAATTTGCCAGCGTGGAAAGTGAATTAAACAGATGCATAAACGAATTGAGTTGCGCCTCGAGAAACTGTTGAATGTGGCAGAGCATAGCAACAATTGATATGTGCGTACGTGCTGGGAATATAAAGCGGGGCAGCAAGTCTGCTGCCAGAAAGAATGAAAATATTATAGACACACATATGTACTACCTTACATACACACATGCAGGCATAGGTACATTTTTTTTTTTGCCGGGTTCACATGAGCGATAGCACTCAATGGCTTACGGTTGACAATGACGATGACGACGGACCGGCAGTTGCCTGACAGACACACCCACACACACATAGACTTATAGCACATACTTGGTTGTTCGCACAGCAAGCACGTGCGTTGTGTAAGGACTCGCTTCAAAAAAAAAAAAAAAAGAAATGTATGATGCAAAAAAATATTTTTTTGAACTTAAAGAATTTATTACATAAAAATTTTTATTTTCATCCTTTTTATTTTTATATTTTTGTTTTTTCTGGCAAGCGAAATTCGTGGCAATGCCAATGTCAGCGAGCTACCACTTCGCCACCCTGCCGTCAGCGGCAGACGAGCAGCATATCCCTAACTATCAGCGTGGAGCTCAGCAGCTCCCCTACTCCACACTGCACCTTCCGCGCCATTCTAGCTGACTGGCTGGCACGCTCTATGAAATCATTAATTTCGCATTCAGGCGGTAGTGCAAATTTTAAAGTATGAAACCTTTGCTCTACACCTACACATCTGCACACATTTGCACGCATATCATAAGAGTGTGCATACGCCTTATAGTACCTACTGCGAGCACAATCACTGAATATTTATGAGATTTCATCGTTTCGTGGATTGACATGGCGGGTGCGCGACGCGCTACAGTTAAGTAAATGGACTAAGCGTGTTTGGTGTACTTTGAGCAGAGCCAAGCCGTATAGACGAACGTGTGTGTTGTCGGTGAATTGAAAGCGAAATTTTTCGCATGAATTTGACAATAACTTTTTAATGGAGCTCTGGAGTGTGTTGTTGTTGTTTTTGATAGTGGTAGTGGCTTATGAATGTTTTTTTTTTGGTTTTTTTTGCGTAGTAAAAGAATATATTTGCTCATTTTTAACCAAGTATGCTTAGCACGAGATGTATCGATTTATGAGCGGAGTGATTTAGTGATTGGGGTCGATATGATTTCTGCCAGAGGAAAAGTAAAAATAAAATATGTATATACACTAGCCGATTTGCTTTTACACGTTATTTTCTTAAACGCATGCTTTAAAAGTGTAGCTGGAAAGGAAATGAATAATTGCAAAAAATATAACACTTTTTTTTTATTAAGCTTCAATAGAAAAAATTGCTTTTATTTTAAAAAGGTGAATTTTTTTAAATTTCAAAATAAATTGCCATAGATACGTAGCATACTTCTATTTCACTTAACTTACTTAAATCGCACTTAACCTATGAACATGTGGCAACGTTTTGCCAACATATTTTGTAACTAAACTTTCCAACTTCCATATATACTCCCTAATGTTTCATTTAGCTTATTAATTAATTGGTATTTTCACACTTTTTAAATTTAATAAATCTTTTTAAAAGGGTGGCAACCATCTGCAAAAATATTTTCGTATAAACCTCTTTCTTTTCACACTAATATCATATTATTTCAGTTGACTAATAATTCATTTCAACTAACTTCTTCAAACATGTGACAACCCTCTGCAAAAATATTTTCGTAATAAAACATTATTAAACCTTTTTCGCTTGTCAAAAATAAAGTAGCATTTTATTTTACTTATTATTAAATTTAAGTAATCTTTGCAAACAGGTGGCAACTCTCTACAAAAAATATTGGCGAATAAGCCGCTGTCGTTGCAACCCATATTTTTTTACTTCAGTCAACTTATAAACTAAATTGAATTCATTCTTTCAATTATGTGGCAACCCTATACAAGAACATTTTATGAAATAAATATTTTTTAAACCACTATCGCTTGATACCAACAAGGTAACATTTCTGTTAACTTATAAACTAAATTGAAATAACTTTAAAAAAATGGGCAATCCTTTTCAAAAATGTTTTCGTAACGAAGTAAACTAATTTACTTTTTAAAAAAGTGGCAACTCCGTGGCCGCAGGGCTCATTGAGATGCTCAGCAGACGATTTCCTTCCATCCTATCCTTGCTTGTCCGTCCGCATTTCGTCAGATTGGGCCATCTGCTGTTATTAGTTGTTCTGGTCCTTTCCTGCGCGGCATCAGGCATCTCAAGGGGGCTGCTCAGCTCCTCTTCCCACACACTCTTCCGCTTTCTCGTTTTCCTAGACGCCATAATGCCCCGGGAGCCAGTTTACGTTGCGAAATTCCTTCTCTGCAATTTCTTCGGCAGTTCCGAACACAAATCGAGTTAGCCGTTGTCGACTTTAGAGTCTTGAAGGCTTCCTATGGCAAACGCTACCTTTGAAGGAGAAGGGTTCATCATGCATACCAAAACTGTTACTACTGTTATATCAGTGAAGTTCGGTCATTTATGTCACATCTTTCATCTTTTATGTCATGCGGTTGCAGACCCAAGTATTTAGCTTACTTCGACAGCTTAGGAGTTTTGCCACCATTGCCTATTTTATTACGTTTTGTGAGATTTAGCCCCAAAACCGTCCGCCACCGTCTTCGTTACGTCGTTAAGGGCAGATTGTGGTACTTTTCTTGCCTATAGCCAGGCATATGTAAGGGTTTGGGTATTCAGTGAAGTAGAAATTCGGTTGGCCTAAGGTTCCATACCCGAGATGATAAACCTCCCAATTGAAGAGTGCCTCGTATGGCCAGATTCTTTACATACATCCGTGGTTCTTAGACAGCCGTTTATGTTTCTCATTTTCAAAATATTTTGTCGATTCACTAGAACTCTGTTATGTTCCTGTATTGAATGCCCTTTAATTGGATTACCACTACTACTAACTACTAGTACTAAAACTACTAATTACTACTACTGCTACTATTACTAATTACTATTACTATGTGCGCCAATGCCACTACTAAATTATACTACTATTTTGACTAACCACTACTACTATTTTTACTAACGTTACTACTAATCACTAGTATTATTTTAACTTATTTCTACTTTTACTTTCAACTACTAGTTTTACTAACGCTACTACTTATTACTACTACTATTTTTACTACTTTCAACTACTACTTTTTTAATTTCTATTGCTCTTTTTACTAAAATCTACTACTATTTTTTACTTATGCTACTACTATTTTTACTACTTCCTACAACTATTTTTTTAAATTTCCATTACTATTTTTACTGATGCTTCTAATAATTACCATTACTATTTTTGCTACTCGCAACTACTATTTTTTCTAATTTCTGCCACTATTTTTACTAAAATCTACTACTATTTTTTACTTATGCTACTACTAATTACTACTACTATTTCTACCAGTTTCTACTACTGTGATTTTTAATTCCAACTATTATTTTTACTAATGCTACTACTATTTGCCCTTATTTCTACTACTATTTTCACTCATGCGAAACTGAAAAACTATGAAGAATGTCTTTTAAAATTTTGACAAAAGTCATAGAACATAATGCATTTTGTAGTTGTTGTATAATTTCGGTGGAAAAACAGCAACTTTTTTTTTTTTTTGGGTGAGGCACCCTAATGTACATACATACATATACGCATACCCGCTTGACTAACTGCGTGAACGTCTGTGTCCAATCATTGCCGGTTAATTGACTCGTACGAGCGTCATATCAACTATTATCATATATCAATAATTTACACATTTTTTATTGACTGTATTTCGTTCGAGTATTCGTTTTTTCTTTTGTGTTGTTTTATGTTTGCCATGCAATGCATTCGTCACAGCATATGACACATTCAATAGCTGCCACTTCACAAAACAAACAATAAAAATATCAAAATGCAACAACAACAGCAACACACACGCTTAACATGCAATATACAAGAGCAAGAAAATTATTTATTACAAAGTCATAAATTCAAAAAAAAAAAATGAAACTATGAAAATATGAAAAAATTTTATGGAAAGTGTAGTAAAAGAAAATAATTTGAAAAACCGATGTTGCGGCTGATGTGGCAAGGGTAATAAATTTCAAAACGCAACAAATAAATTACAAAAAAGAAACAACAGCAAATGTTCCAAAAAAAAAGAAAAAACACAAGATAACTAAAAACTTGTGAAACATTTTCTTTCATGCGGGGAAATTGTAGGTAAACAAAAAAAAAAAAGCATGGAAAAAATCATTTATGACCTTTTATCGCTACATTGAATAAACATGAAAATATGAAAATTAAGCAAAGAAAAAATGCATGCCTGCTTTTCCATTGCGTCCAACCAAACAGCTGGGCCCAGTGGGACACTTCAAAATATTTTCCCGCTTATCACTCAATAAAAAGCAGCAGAGAGCAAACACAAGCAATGAACTCAACGAAACCATTTAAAAAGCCAACTTTTTTGTATGCATTTGTAACGGCGTAACAAATTCTAAAATACTTTTTACTAAACATTTTCTTAGTACAGCGACGGCTCCAGACATTTTTTTTAGAAGGGCGTGATCGCCCTTCTGTGCCCATGGCAATTGTATTTTTAGATTCTTCATGTTTGTTTAAGTTACTGGAAAAAACAAGAGAAATTTGTAGTTTCTACATTTCCGTATCGACCATTTTTTTTTCTTAAGGAACTTTGAATATCATTTTTTCGTTTTTTCAATATTTTCTCCAGATGAGTGACAAAAAGTACTTACTTTCCGTGTCAAATCATTTGTTTCGTCGTGCCTTGTTTTCTTCCCTTGCGGTAATTCGTCCGGTTGTTCGATCAGTTCGATCAGAAGAATGAAGTTATTTTTGTAACCACAAGGATAGCAATTAATTTGCAGCAAATGGCGATATGTGCCGTTCAAATTTTTAAATACCAATTTTTTTCATCGAGTAAAAAAATGTGGTAGGAATCTCAATATAATTCTTTTGCTTAGTTTTAGGCTCTCATATCAGGATTTTATCACTATCTCTTTCTAGTCCATTCAAAAATTTCTTTACGTCATGGGTCACCTATGCTGATGATCTGAAAAAACTTAGCAACCTGACAGTTGTCAAACTTACTGCGCCTAAAATGATGTTGCAGAAAATAGCGTCGATGTTACGTACTCAGTAGGGCATAACAACTACGACTACCAATAGTCGGTATCATTAGAGGGCTGGAGTCCATATATGCCGCATAGATGTGGGTGCAGTAAACCTGCCAACTGCCAGATTGTTGTATTTTGTCAGGTTCGCAGCAGAGGGGGGCAGATATATTAAGTGAGCAAATTTACAAGCAATATATAATAAAGTATGACAAATTTGGCGGACTTTTCATATTTCGAACTCATTACCTGAATTAAATGAGTAGCTTGAGGAGCTCTGACAGTTCGGAACCCATAAATCCCATCCTCGTTCCCCCCTGAATTCGTCCCTGCCTTAGTACAAAATTACGCAACTCAGTGCCGTCGCGTCAGCCAACTGATCTTACAAGGCGACGGCGGCAATGCGCATCAACGTACGGCAGCTGACATGTGCGCCGCTATTAAGTAACTCTAATCCCCACTAATACTCTCGAAATTATGACAAGAAGCGCCAAGAGCACACCGTACGCACAGTTAGTTGACACAGAAGAGCAAAGGCGGCAATGGTGACGGTAACAGTGACGGCGACGGGCGACGGGCGACGATTACTTGCGTGCTCGCTGATCTTTAGGCGACCGTTGGGGCGACCGGTTGGCCCCACTGGTTAAGTAGACGACTGTTTGGCTGGCTGGTAGGCTGCTCGCCGTGGCTGTTAAGTACAACGCGTTTTGGGTAAAGATAAGCGAGCAGCGCACAAATTCACACGCCTCGCTGCGTAAAGTGGCGGCGCGACATGTGCAGGGACGCAGACGTAGTGCATACCAACCGGTTGCATGCATTTAACGCTAAACGCACTCACTCACTCACTCACTCGCTTATCTATCTCATTCACATACACAATTGCCCGCAAGTTGTAGCCCCAATAGTTGCTGTGGCTAGGCTGCTGGTTTTCATGCTCGCACTTCGCGCTTGTGCCTGATTGACTCAAATCTTGATTAATGCGCTTGCTTTGCGCGGCGATTATCGGCTGTTCATCAGTTTGTTGTTGGTTTGAGTGTGTGTGTGCACTCTGCGCTCGCTTTTTGTGTGTCAGTGTGTCGCTATGACGCAGCGTGGATTTTTAATGGTAGCAGCTGGAATGGTGGGCTCGTCGGCTCAATGATGGCCCAAGTTGTTGACAGTCAAATGGGACAATATTGTGACAGGCGGAGGGAGATCAATCTGGGCGATTAAGATTTATGAGATCAGCTTTATATGGATAAGTGGGTAGCGTGCTGGTGCTGTTTTTGTTGTTGTTGTTCTCGCAGCAATTCACGTGCTATTGCGGTGTTTATTTTGTTGGTGTGTAGGAAAATATTTGCTTTGTTTTTTTTACTTTTGATAGAAAGTTGTCGTTTGGCATACATTCTTTAAATTAGAGCAGCTAGCAGTTGTGATTAGTTGTTTTTTTTTTTTAAGTGGGTCACCTGTGCATGTAAATTCAGGTGTGGACATTAAATAGCCTTGTGCAGTTGAGTCACCGATTGTTACCCCACCATGTCGTGGGTTTTTTGTGACAGAAGCAGCAGATTCTTCAGCTACATATTTCATTTAAAATCTACTATTGCTACTTTTTTGGTACTATTTATAGTTATAATAATTGAGCGTCTTGCAGATCTTTTGTATGCTGAAGAAATATATCCTATTTGAATAAGATTTTAGGTAGACATCATGCCTCTGTTAGACATCCTATATGTATGCTCACGCGAACGTCAAATTAAATTGTTATGTTCGGAAAGAGCAACCCTGTATTTGTTCAACTGATCTGGCCTCTGGCAAGTTATCCAGTTCTTTATTCAACTAGCTGCTGAGCAAAGAGTCAACCATGGCGATCACTAAAAAGCCAAATAAAACGCAGTTTGTCTCCCTGGAAAGAAAAAATGAGTTCCATGGCTTAGTTCACACTGGCACCGCAAACTGTATGTGTTAGTAATTTTTAAGCGTTGCTTCGTCCGAAACTCGCCAGTTCTAAATGAACTCAGACATCGCACTGTTCAATTTTTGGCATTTACGAGATTACCCTTATATGGATACCGGGGTATAGAGATATGAACGGAAATGAGACGGCGGATAAACTGATGAGGTGCAGCACCCAGTGGGCATGGGTGTCTCGGTTATGGAGATCAAAAGTAAAATAGCCGAATTTTACCATTCAATAGCTAAACAGAGGTGGAACCGCGTGGGATCGTTTAGGATTATTCCGCAGCTTTGGGTATCCTAAGACCCACTTAAACCATGGCTCTTATAGGAATGAGTAAAGAAAATTCCTACAATCTTACGGCAGTCTGCACAGGGCACTGGTTCTTAGTAGTGCAACGCCGAATAGCTCAGCTTACCCTACAAAAGGTTCTGTCGTAGCTACGAGGACCCGTGCTAAAGAGAGACAGTCAAACACTTACTCTGCGAGTGCCCAGCTCTCGCAAGGCTGTGGCTAAATACGCTAGCTAAACCCTTCCTACAGAATATTTCAGAGTACAGCCCTCTCTCCCTTTATGACATACTACCAAAGTTGCTAAAAGTTTTCTGGAAATGAAAGGAGTTTGATTAGCTATCATGTCTATCAGGAGTGTTATCGTGGCGAGCCCTTCACCTATATTCATCTGACCCGCTCAGTCCTGTGACTAAATATTTTAAGTAAATTTGTAAATATAAATAAATATTTAAAAAAATTGGAATTATAAATGAATTTTATTTTCCTAGAGAAAAACCACCATTAGAAACTTCTAGGAGGAATTTCGGAGTTCGATAAGTTATTTAGAATTATTATGTTTTTATTCGGAAAAGGTGGATAGACAGGAGTGAACCAAAACTGTTCATCTCTATATATTTTAATTGAACCTGCAAATAAAAAACTCGAGCAGAATTTATTTAGCTTAGTTTTTGAAGTAATCAGAGGAATAAGCCGAAATAAATATTAAAATTTAAAGACCAACTATTTGAAGAAACTATGAAACTATTGCCAAAATACATCAACCGATTCTCAAATGTGAAAGCAAGACAGGGGAAAATGCTCTCGCAAATTTGTATTCCTGATATGGGAAATGGAAAAACGTAGAAAATTACTTGGATGTTTTCATTCAGAATCGGAGTTGCATTGTTTAGTTTTTATTAATTGGATTCTTTAGTTTCTTACTTATTTCTATCAATTTGTGGACTAATTTCTTGTCATTTCTCCTTTGGACTTTTTGCAATCACATAACAGAAGTCGGAAGGTTGTAATGCAGTAAAATCAAATTGTAAGACCTTATCATACAATTCAGTTTATGTTCGTTTTAAGTTGACAAAATATAAGTTGCTCAGACATGTTCTGAAAATCGAAACATTTGAAATCGATTCGATTTCGAATTTTTTTTTTTAATTTTCAGAATATAGAAACTGAATAAAAAACTAAATATATATATGAAAATTCAAACAAAAAGGTCGATGCGGTGCCAAAGTACATTTCGGCTTCATATTGTAACAAAAAAGCGCAATTTCGGCAACTTTATCATCACTGATTAAGATATGAAGTAAGTATTCACTTTTCATCAGTTTTTGTTCCTTCTCCGACGGATGTGGATGAATTTATTCGTCGAATTTAATACAATAACAATTTACGCTACTCTTTGCCTTGTCTTCATGGTGTCCACCAATGCGCAACAGGAAGTCCATTTATCTAGCTAAAAAAAATATATTGTACATTTATCTAAATGCAGTTGCGTATGATTCCAAAATATTGCCGTGAAGAGAGCAACTGAACGAAAATAACTCTTATACTACGAAAAGATAGCGAGCAAATTAAATTACATGGATGCTTGTAGTTCGCTGTTAAGTTAGTGATCTGTTAAGTTAGCAGGCTGTTAGGAGCAGCTAATTTTAATGTTAATGATTTGATGTTGAGTTAAGTCAGAGCAGTAAAGAAAATGGTAAGACAGACGCATATGTTAACTAACATTCTGCCGAATACTAAATTCAATATGCAAGATGCACAAACTTATCAAACCCCAACAAAATTTACTATATTTCATGGAGAAAAGACAATTTAGGAAATTTCTTTGATTTTTCGTGCGATAAAAATAAAACATAATAACAATTTTTTAAAACTCATTTACAACTTTTAATTCCCTTTACATTCTCTGCTAAAATTAGTTCTGATTTAATAAATATTTATAATACTAACACAAGGGACTTCCTATACTAATAGCGAGGTATCGCTTTTTTTCGGGAATTCTTCAAAACACCTTGAATCCACATAACTGCTATTGGTGGAATGTCTGAAAGAAACTAAATAGCGGATCGACAATCAATTTTTTTTATGTCAGTGGCAGAGATTCATTTGGCTAGAAAAAATTTGTTATACGGCATTCACTATTTTGATGTTTCTAGAGTCATGCTACGACTCATCCTTCATTTGGATATAGCTGGGTGATGTGGGTGATTTTGCTAGGGTTTTTCGAAACCTAAAGGCTTCGAATGTAGCCTAAATCCCACTCCAAGAATTCATCCACGAAGTCTAATGGCCTTCTTAGAGTGTCTGAGAGTAGGTTTATAAAGCGTCCTGAATGATTTTGAGGTGCTTCGCTTGACAGTATTAAACACTTGCCTACATTCTTTGTGAGGTTTATTTAAATCCGAGAACCACTAGAGAAACCTATGTGCCTCCATTGTTCTCTTGTTTTTGATGTTTATGTTTTGATTAGTGCTGCCAGCCAGCTCTTAATAGAAAAACTAACTAAATTTCCAAGTTCCTCCCGCGTTTCCGGTCTATCAGGTGACTCAGAAGGGACTTTCTTAAATACAAGTTTTCTACAATATGTCCAGTTGGTCTCCCTGATATTTTGTATCTAGTCCGCTGCGAGTGAGAATGGACTCTGGTGGTCATTGTCCAGATAAAAGGAGGTCCGGTAAGCATAAATCTTATGATCAGTGATCCAGGGCTTTTGTACCAACGCTATTTCTATTTCACTTGAGTTCAGGCGAGGAAGGAGCGCAGCAGATGATGCTTTACTCTGAAGAAAGTTTATATGCACTGCCTTCATCATCACGTGAGTCGCTTCTCGCTAAAATCGTCGCGTTTGCTTCCCTCCCACTAAGAAGCTCACACTCAGTGTAAAACCTTCGTAAGGCCTTGCCTGCTTCCGAACTGGATGAAGCATAGCCGCGCTGCTCTACAGTAGCCTTGCCATCTACCTGCCATAGTTCACCTTTGGAAAGCACTTCCAGGCTTTTGTTATTTACCCTGGAACACTGGCTCTCGCTCGGAATCGCGACGGGGTCTGCCAGGCTTGCGCAGCCCTTAGGCGCTTACTGCCTTCTACCTTCCCGTATTGTTCTCTCTCGAAATGTGGGATGATTTTTCGAGCTCACTCAACATCTTCTTAAACTTTCGCGAAGTTCTTCGCGACCTGGCTCTCCCTGATCGGCGTGGTGGGCTGGCGACGGAGACAGAAAATGTTAGCTGAACGACGAGCCTGCTGCAGGAAGGCACTGGTTGCTCGGTGCTAGCGGTATTGTCCTCCAGAGCAAATGCTGATCGAACATGTCCTTTGAACTTCTCGGACTAGGAGGTTACTTAGTCCTGGTTGGTACAGCCGCACCTACTATCTGCTTGGATAAGCCTGGTTGTGCCGTGGCTTTATGTGTGGCGGTATTTGTGGCTCTTTCCCATCTTTGTTGCTGGCTGACGGATCTCGTATTGATGTTGATGTTTCTGATGTTGTCATCTTAATTTTTTATTCCATTTAACACACGAGCGGCGGAGACAGGGAACGCCCACCCGGGCAGAAATCCACTGTAACCAGGTAAGGCTAATTGTCTCCGAAGGTGGCCCGCTATCCTGAGCACTCCTTTCGCGACTGCGCTTTGTGTAGGACTTACAGCAAGGCTGATTCTTAGCACGAGTCAGACGACACCTTGGCCCGGTCGCAGCGCGAGTAAACCTACTAGTTGAGGTTTTGGGGTATCGCGGCTGGGCAAGTCGATCACACCCAAAGTTATGAATATCGGCCGAGTTTTTTAGTTTCATATTTTTACAGTTTTTTATAAAAAGCAATACGCCAATGTTAAACGTAATTTGTCCTTTGCCCAGGACTCCTCTTATTAGCTGCGGATTTTACTGGCAACTTTTCTTTTCAACCTCTACAGCAAATGTTAACAGCTCTGTTTGTTATTTGCTGTTAACTTAACAGCCGTTGTAAATCTCGGTAAACATAAGAAAGCATACCACTCTCGGCTAATGCTAAGCGCTCACAATTTACAGGCTCACATTTTGTTTGTAACCAATATCGATAATATACCAAGAACCTTCGTTAAAATACGCCTTCGTTGGGCTCTCTGTTTTGGTTGCTCGGAACGCTAACTATTTACATACCTACTTGCGATTGTATGACCGAATGAGGAGAGCAAATAGTTCCGGAAAAAATTGGTAACTAATCGCAACAATTCCAATAGGAATATATTTTGTAATGCTCTCTTCCGCTCCAATTGCAGTGATAATAATCTGCTATGTAACTCTCGCCACATTACAAAAAACCTGTAAATGCAGGCAACGTTCTCTGCTCAAGTGTTTTCGTTCAACACCCGGGAGCGCTGTGATGCGTTGTGTTGCGCACCAGCGCCTTGAACGACAATAATACAACAACCACCACTACCACCACCACCACCACCACCACCATGAGCACATCCACCATATCATCCACCGCACAAAATGCGCTCACCGTACAACGAAGGGCCAGTGAGCCATAGTGCAACTGTAATGTAACTGTGAAGCGAATGGTCGCTTAGTCGCAGCCGAACACTCTACGGAGTAAGAACAATTTCGTTTGAAACGCGCATAAATGTCAGCAACGCAATTAATCGAACTGCTTGTGTCAACACAACGGGGTTTTCGGTTTAAAAATTTTTTCGTATAAATCGACGATTGATTGAGTAGAGTAGTGGAGTGCATCGAAAAGTGTTCGTTCTACCGCTGTGTATTGACGTTGAACGCGAAACGGGCGCGTGTGTGTGTGTGGATTTACGGTCCTTACTTCCGCCGTACCGATGTTGATACGCGTTAACGTCACGTCGTCGCGCAAAACGAACTTTGCAAGTTTCGTTGCAGCATTTCCGCCAACAGCGCGCGTACTTTTTCTGTTTCGAAATTATTAAATTATGAAGTTTAAATATTTGACGAAAATTTGTGTGCAAAGAAAGCAGTGATGAAAATTTTCGCAAGCGAGAAAAAAGTGAGCGACATATGTACATAGCTATTGTTGTGCTCTGTCGAACCAATTGTTGTAATTGTTTTATGCAAAATGCTAACGACAACGCTGTCGTTAGCAGCGGCGCTAAGAAGCAACAAATGTGTTGGATGAAAAGTAGTTTTCGATGGAAGTGAGTAAATATTATTGCAATCGATTAAAGCGCAATAGGAAGTGGCGTTAAAGAAAGGAGTAGGTAGCGGAGCGCTGCTATGAAAACTAATGAAATTTTGTTGCAAAAAAATAATAAAAAATTTCATGGAAATTGCACGAAAATAATGTGTAACAAAACAAAAAATATGAATGTTAATAAAAACACAAATAATTATGAAACAATAATGAAAACTTTTTGAAAAAAGTGTTTTAAAATAGCGAGCGCATAAAATATGTACAATTTCTGACTAGTAAAACTTTATATGAATTTTACAAAAGTTGACGCTAGTAACAAGTTTTAGTGAAAATAACAACTTGCAGTTCGCTTAAAAACGTAACGAAAAAATTTCAAAAACAAAAAAAAAATCAAAAACAAAGATCTCAACAAGTTAAAGCAAAACATAAGTATTAAAATTGAAATACTTGCAGCATTTGCAGAATTTCCAAAATTTTAACAATTTTTACAATTTTTTTTTGAAATTTCAAAAATTTTCAAATTTTAACGAAAGTCAAAATTTTCTTGAATTTAAAAATAAACAAACAACTGCGAAATGAAATCGTGTAATTTGAACAAAGTTTACTTGAAATAAATAATATTGAAAAAATTTGTTGAGTCTGTAAAATTTCTACAAACACATATCAAGCAAGAAAACCGAAACAAAAAAAAAATACAAAACAGATTTTTGCAATAAAAATAATAGAAACATAAATCACTACAAGACTAAAATTTATTATAAAAAAAAAGTCTCACTGAAAATAAGCAAAAGTGATTAAAAAAATTATATAAAACAAACTTGCTGCTTGTATTCAGCTGTGCATTTATTTTTTTTGTAACTAACACGGAATTTAATGCGCTTTTTATTCACACACAAATTTTTACAAATTTATGACACACGAAAAATAAAAGAAAATAAAAAAAATTTTGGATTTTAAAACTTCGCAACACATTTGAAAACAACAAAGTTAAAAAAAAAAAAAAAAAAAAACCATAAAAAACAAAAACAAACACCGCACACTCGCTAATAAAAATATTAGCGCATACAAATTGGTGTGCTTGTAAATTTTCTTGTTTAACCAATTAAAGTCAACTTAAAGCGCAGCAAGTGGCTTAAGCTGTGAAATTGCTACATTTTTTTTTAATATACCTACATATTTACTGCTGCCTTCGACGAGTGTAACAACTGCTGCACCTGCGTTTGTTAAAAAAAAAATTGTTTTTGTTTTTCCATTTTGCATTTGATTGGCTTGTGTAAAACTTTTGCTGCATGCATTTTTAATGGAATTTTACACTTCAACTACGGCGACGTGCAAATGCGTGTGAATTTAATATCGATCACTACATTCTGCATACAAATCTAGGTGAGTGGCAATTTTATTACTTACATTTTTCCATTCCTCACCCACTACAGAGCTCGCCTTAAATTAATATAGTAAATAATTAATTAATTAAAGTTGTATGCAGGCTGTGTGTGTTAACTACTTGTGGCTTAATTTTATTTTATTTTATTTTATTTTCGTTTAATATAACGACAGTGTGTTTTCATTTTACGATTTTTAATGTGTGTGGTTGAAAGTGTGTCGAATGTTGGTTTTCTGTGCGACAAAAGCAATAAAAAGCGTCATGTGGTTGCGGTAAATAAATTTTGTTATTTTTTTGTGTTTTTATTTCGGAAATTGAAGCGGAATTTATGCGTTTATCAAATGTATATAAATTAAATCGGTAACGCTGGTGTTTTCCGAGTCAGAAAATAATTTTTACATACAGAACATTTTCGAAATGTAAAATTTTGGCATTCATAAAATTTTATAGAGCATTACAAACTGCTCTAAAAATACCGCAAATAAATTGATTTGTATGCGATTTAGAAATTTGCTCTAATTAGACAGTGATAATTTCTTTTTTGTTGTTTTTTGCTTTGACAACTTCTATTAATAAATATTTGTATCAGTTTGCATAGAAGTTTTGATAGCAATTTTTTACAAATTTAATGAATGCCCTGCGCTTTAGCGCGACAAAATAAAACTTTTTTGCTTGGTAGAAAATTATTAGCTCGTTTAACTTTTCATCTCGATTTTCAATTAAAAAAAAAAAAACAACCAAATACATTTCAACCGCGGTAACAGTCGAATGTAAATACTAGCCGCACATTCGTATTGATAGGTTTTGTCATATTTTTTTTGTTTGTTTTTATTTACATTTATTTTATTTCTAATAGTTCATTCCCTAACAAAAAAACATAGAAATTAAAGTTTCAATTTTTTTTCAAAATTAAGAAAAATTCGAAAAATTATTTATCACACTCTTTTAAGTTTTAAATAAGTGTGTTTCGAATTTTTTTGAGTATGCAGTTTTGTTGCGCATTCAATTTTAGTACAGCAGAGCGCAAATTTTCAAGTGATTTAAACTTCTCGTTGATTTTGAATTGTTTTTTTTTTCTTTTTGCTGTTGGAGTTGCGTATTTTCTTCCATACAAAAAAATTCAAGCGGTTGTTGGAAGTAAGGCAATCAATTTTTTTTATTTATATATTTGTTTTACTTTACCATAATAGTTTTCAAAGCCGTTCTCTGAGAAGTCTTATAAAAAAAATTATATTATGCGTAATACCTCGCGGTTCGATGTTCAAAGTAAAAACTTAAAGTGAAATAAAAAGGATTTCGTTAAAATAATTTATAATGCAGTATTCAATTGAAGCAATGGACTCACTGTCAATTTAAAAGAAAAAATCTCTTCGATTATCTATGAAAAATTAGTCATAAGAAATATTTGTATTGTATTTGTGTTAAGTCTCGCATAGGAGATATAAAAAAAAAAATAAAAATTTTTTCGCTCGGAATTTTCTGTGTACATACCCAGATTTATTAAACCAATGTAAATTTAATTCATTCTTTTTATACCCAGTGGATTTTTGATTCCACCTATTTCTTAGCAAAATTGTGTTGCTCAAAAATAATATCCATTGCCATTTAATAAAATAGACAATCGTCTTAGCTACCGAAATATTCTTCCTAGTTTGTAATTACCCAGAGCAGAGTAAGTTTTGGTTTACTTTATATCTATAGGGTGCCTCAAATACGTAAAGGTATTCGCTTAGCCCTTCAAAAGGCAGAACTTTAAATTATCAGTCAATACTTTCTGGCCATCCAAAAATGTTGGGCAGATTTTTTTTTCAATAGAAGTTACATTCAATTCTTGGGAAGATCTAATATTATTTCCTGTCCTGTTAAGTCAGATCGTTAATTTTGCCCTGAGCACGAAAGAAATGCTTAAAAATGTTTAGTGTAAATATCTAGCCTTAATTGGTTGGCATCTGAAAAGCTTTAAGTTTTTGTTTGCACTCAAAAAAGGATCATCGGTGGATCGAAGACACATTTTCTTTATTTTGAACTATTTGAAATGTCGTAATTTTTCTACAAACGCTGACATATTCTGCCGACTGCGCAGAGGGTTCTTCAAAATTAATAAGAACCTACATATGAAAAGCAAAAACTGTTTTCTCCAAAAGTGATAAAAAAAAACTTTTTTTTCCCCCATTTTTTCCTACTTTTACTTTTACTTCTTTCAATAGCTGCTTTTCTTCAATCCAGCCAATAATTTTTTGAGTGTAGTCGAACTCCTTATTGCTGACAATAACTTTGGATACTAGTTATATCTTCGGCAACCAACAACATAATGAAAATTTATATTATAACGGAGGAAAAATTATAATATAAATACAAAATTTCTGTGTATCTGCCAAACTGCCATAAATTTGTAGTTTTTCCCTGGATAATATATTAATTAAAGTATTTTCGAATTGTTTCTTTTTGATCTTCTGTTTTTCCGAAAGGGTGCACAATTTTTGTATAATGCAACGATTTGCCATTATCCTTTGGCAAGTTTGGCGGTTTAGAGACAAATCGGTTTCAGTCTTATCGTATAAATGTTGTTATAAATGAGATCATGGTTTATTCAGCTGAAATTGTAATTTTGTTAACGCCAACTTTTATTTGAATTTCGTAAAAATCTTGAAACGCTGACGCGACTTGTTTCATTTATTTTTGTTGCTAAAAATCTTTTTTAGTTGTATTTTCTTGCTTTAAGGATGAATGAGCTGGGGATATTAATATATCTATGTGAAGTCCATTTAATCTAGAATCATAATTTTTTTTACTGAATTATTATTTAATTAAAAAATAACATTATATTCACAGTAACTATCTCCAAGTTATCATAAAAGTCAACTGGCATCTTTGCGTGAACTCTCTAGCTCCATCTAACTCAGCGAATGGCAGGCATGGGCGTTATAAGAAAACTGAATGAGAAAATAATGAAAATACATATTCATTGATTATACAAGAAGTTTTGAATGATTATTATAATTTGTGAATGCTCTAAACGTATTCGAATCTTTTAACGAATATAAATTCTAAAGTGAATGTCTTGTATATTCGTTTGACTGACAGTTGAAATCAATAATGAAAGGTGTGCATCATGTTGCCTACTTTCTACCCTTCGAAAACTAAATAATATTGTAATCGAAAGAATAATAACAATTTGGCGCTTACCTTCCATAGCTCGATGTTTTTGTCGAACTTCTCATACTATTTGTGGTGTGTAACTTGACTTTGCGCCCCAAACCTTAAATAATAAACAAACAAAAAATCAAATCAAGTTATGTTCGGCTTTGCCCAATGCTAAATTCCCTTCATGAATATAAAAAATTAGCTATAATCTATTCATTTTTCAGTTGTGGCGTTATAAAGTAAAATTTTAAATCTGCATAATCAGTGACTTGGAACTTATGTCTTTCTATGTGTGATATGAAACATTATAGATATTTTATATGGAAGAAAATGCGCAACACCAATAGCAAAAAAATATCGACAATCAACTGAAATTTTTTAGCTACTTCAAACTTACACTTCATTATAGAGAAATTGGAAGGTTTCACAATTTTGTTAGAATTTGCTAAATTTTCGTGATTTTTGTGCAAAGCTTAAAATAAAATTTTTTTTTTTTAAATATCCATTGTGAATGTTTAAAAAATTCACATAATTACCTACTCTGCCCGCATTTTCGATTTTATGTTTTGGCACATAAACCAAGCTATATAGTGAATATAAGTAATTTTAGTTCGTAAACACAGAATTTATTAATAATTCGATTATAGCGCCACCTATCGGGATTTTTGCAACGGCTGTAATCTTCGCCAAAGTGCAAGCAATAAGTTGATAACATTTTTTATAAATCAAATGAAAGGTATGACAACTCCCTAAAGACAAACCAAAAAAAAATGCTTTTACAAATCTGCAGTTTCTATAGGATTTCGATTTTTAAGAAATATTTAAACAATTATTTTTTGGCAAAAGTTAAGAAGATGAATTCATAAAAAAAAATTTAAAAAAATCGGTACAGCTGCTCACCACATTTTAGAGCATAAAAAACGGCTTTCAAAATATTTCAATTAGTATAGATTACATAGATCAAAGGGCTTAGGTAAAATAACGAAACACAAGGCATTAATACCTGCATGAATATTTTACTCAAAATTGTTTGGGGATTCCTAATTTTAGATAGCATCTAGATAGTACTACCAGTAAATACAAAGCACATTTGTGTTCTGCGCAATTTATTTCTTTCGGCAATTCTCATTCTGCTCAATGCAACTTATCCAACTGCCGAATAAATTTCTTTGTGCCGCGTCATGTACTTCACCTGAGCTACATATCTTCAACAAATTATCAAAAGTATTTAAGAAAAATTTTTTACATGTACGTGACAGCTCGTCGAAGTCACAGCAGCAGAAAATCTAACGCAGATGTACGACGCTTAAGATCATTTGGCTAAATACGCTTACATTTTCTTACGCATTTCCACAACTCTGTTGACCTGTTTCAGAGGCTAGAGGATTTAAGATAAAAAAAAAAACAAATGAAAAAAAAACCCAAACAAAACACAACCGACCGTGCGTGCGTGCGTCCGTATGCCAATTTTATCTGATCGTGCGCAGCGAGTACAACAATAAAATTGAAATTAAGAAAAGAAAAAAAAAATATGTTACAAAAGCATGAAAGCCGCCATGGCGCTCCCCGCTGCTGATGATGCTGCCGTAGATGCGGAGGCTGCTGCTGCTGCTGCTGCTGTTGTTAATTTCTTTATGTGTCCACTGCGACCGCGGTGCACCTTCGCGCATTCATTACCGCTCGAAATGGGCGCACATTATGAACGTTTCATTTTTGTCTATCTATCTATCTATCTATCTATCTGTGCTGCGCTCCGCTCAAATATGGCCACTTCCCTTGTGTTTCGCATAGATTGCTTTACTCTATCAGCAACTTCAAATCTTTTGTTTTTTATTGTTTTGTGCTATTGGTTATCTTAGAAGGTCCATCGGACTGCTTCCTTCTTTTTAAATTATTTTAAATTGCTGCTATTGTGCCATTCCTAACTTGTCATCATTCATTCCACTTGCGTTCACACCACAATTTGCGTTAACATTTTCAAGTTTATTGGTAAAAAATTATGAGCAGGTAATTATGTGAAAAATTATGTTTGATAATTAAAATTCCTAAAAATTTCCTGTTTGCCATATGTTTGGCGTTGACATGGCTTTGATCTTGTGCGAGGACAAGTGGCAGTGGCGGTAATGGGCGTGTGGCAAACGGCAAGTAGCAAGTAGCAAGTCAAGTCAAGCAATGTGGTTGCCACAAGTTTTCCACTCGCTTAGTTTGCGTGGCTCCCTCTTTGGGCGTTTTTTTTTTTATAGCTTTTCTCAATTCGAACATATTTTTCTTTTGTGCTCTGTATTTTCTGTTTGCGTTCGTTTTGTTCTAAGTATATATTTTTTTTTTCGTTTTTCATCTGCAATTTAATTCATTTTCATTCATTCTAAGAATTCTTGTGTGGTATTTTGGCGTTCGAAGCTTTGGCTGAATTTTCGGTTGGTTGTTGTGTTTTTATTTGCTTTTTTTTCGTTGTTATTATGAAAACAGATTTTTCTTGTAAAACAGCTGAAATTCCTTGCCGTCGCCTTGATTGTTGCTATTGTAGTGTGAAATTTATTATTGATTTGATTTATCTTGCTGTGTAATGGAGTTTCTTGTAATTAGTTAACTACAATTTCGTTGTTTTAGCTTTCTTATTACTTGGTATATAATTTTCAATTTTGAAGGCAGTTAAGAAATTTCTAATTTCTATTTTCATCCATTGGGGGAAGAGGCATTTATGGGGCAAAGATATGTATCAGTTCCTACGGTTTCAGATAAGTTTCTGAAGCAGCCTTAAAAAAAAGTGGCAATCCCATAGCTTTTCCATATCACTAATGAGCTGAAACGTTTCCTTTAACCACTAACCTAAATCTGAGCGCAATTTTGAACTGCAAAATTTGTATGAAAAAAGTCCTTCAAAGCTACATACGGATTCAATTTTATTATATCATATATGAAGCTTTTAATTTACTTGTCTGTAAGAGTTTTCCAAAACCAATTGATTTTAGTTTGCATGTTTCAGAAATTCATAGAAACGAGAGTCTAGTGAGATATCCGCCAGATAACTGTAGAGGTTTCAAAATGAACTTTACGCTAAAAGAAAATCAAAAGCTGATCTATATTATTTATTTATTAGAACAGTAAGATGCAATGAAAAACGTTGATTCTAAAAATAGGGACAGTGTCGCAGAGATAGTGTTCAATGTTCTCTACTAGATACCTCCTCATCCTTATCCTTGCAGCGGTGACAAAAAGAGTTAGTTTGGCTTCCCAACCTCTTTCAATGAGTGAACGGTCAAAGCTATTTTGAGTTTTGGATTACTTTAAGTGAACTTTTGGTCAAACTTTCCTGAGTACCAGACAGGTAGGTTCTCGATGAGTTCAGTCTTTAAACTGTATTTGCAGGAGGTTAGATATTTGCCCACGTCCCGGGACATTTCCGTCCCTTCCTTTGCCAACTCGTCGGGCAAGCACTTGCTGGAAATTCGTCTCAGCCGAGGAAGCATTTGGAAGCGTATAGGTTGAGAAGAAGGATGAATTATATACTAAGTGGGCATCATGTGGGCATTGTTCCATTGGATGTAATTGCAGCTTGGCTATTAGAATATATATGTTGGCAGACCGTTTTGTAGGGGCGGACGCTGTGAGCCATCGAGTAGTGCCCATGGTGGTCTTTAGCTCTGCCTGCAAATGGCTAGAGTGGCCCGTAAGGCGACGGCCAAAATTTCGTGAACTCGCGCGAATGAACTGAATTCCGCTGCCTACTCTTCTGCTTACCTTGGAATCATCCGTATAGAAAGCTATCGATTCTGGTGCTTGGTGTGTGACACCTACCCATTCATTCCTTTCGGGGATTCTTATGAGGAATTTTTTTGTGCCAACAGAGTAATTTTCGTAGATTGTTCAGCAGAGTTTCCAAAACCTTTGCGTGCCCGAATCCATTGTGAAAGGTTGGAAATTTATTCCAGAGATTTGGTGGGTGTGAGGGGTAATACTCCCGTGACAAGCCGTCCATTGTCCTCGTTCCATCCTGTCTCCGGGTAAAGCCTTCCATAGCGCCGGGCAGCAGACGGCGAGTCCTTAGTAGATATGAGTTTACTCCCATTTTTTTTGCCTGTCGTCTTATAGGCTCACGGAGCGGTAATGACCTTCCTGGAACGGTCAAACGCCAGTACATGGAGGTTATCTCGGAAACCATTCAAAATTTTTTAAGGTTTTCAAATAGGTTTTGAAGTTCAAAATCAATAATTTAAGAAACCTTCATGATGATGTGATGATTGAACTTTTAGGTTAGAATATCTCAAAAAACTGCTGGAACAATTATACAGCTAAATTCGAAAACATTCGCAGAACTATAGCTTTGTTTTGGATTTTAATTTGTTTCAGCCTATGTCAACTACATATCTATTTATCAATTTATTGTAAAATAAGTTCCGTCTGCAAATTGCAAATTTCTTTATAAGAACTCACATTTTTTTTAATTGTTGTCTGTTCGTCTGTTCGTCCGTTTGTCTGTTTGAATTCATTGAATTCACCGAAACTACTGAATCCATTTTCATAGGGTATATTTTAGTTAAAGTATTAAATGAGGAATAACAATTTTTCGTAGAAATTATTTCAAAGCATTTTCTTTTGAACTAAATTTTACTTTTCTACAGCGGCAAAGTGGGATGGTGTTTAACATTTGTTGTTGATTTCTTTTTTGAGGCATAGTGGCGCTCGCTGGATATATTTATATATAGCCAGTCTTTTTTTAATCCACCTGCGAAGCTTGTGTAATTATTGGAACGAAAAACAAACGTCTCAAAATCTTTTTATTAAAGCTTTATTGCGCTCATTTTCGATTAAATCTCTCGAGCAGCTTAAATTCCTTTGACAGTATTTTTCCATATTTACACTTCTAGTGACATTTAAACAAATTTGCCTAGTTCTGTTATTTACATTTTCTTCACATTAATATATTCTGATATTCTGTTTTAATTTATATACTTCATCCCCCTTTCAAATTGTTTACCCAATGACTTTAGGAAACTTTAAAGAGCTTATAGTTGTAAATTCCGAGCTTAGCGCCCGCAATCCATATTTGTGTACCAACTTTATTATCTCAAGAATGTTTTCACACCTTAAATCTTCAAAATCTCAGTTATAAAAAACATATCATTTTAAGCTATTGAGCCGCTTGCAACTAATTGCTCGACTTGTTAAACCGATGTGTATGATGTTTCGGACTGACATAGATATTCGAGCACTCCAATTAGAAAAAAAACAACGAGATAAATGAGGAATTTACAATATTTTACCAAGCTACCATATAGGAAAGTGAAAACGGCTTTAATTTGAAAGGGTAGCGTAAATATTAACAAAGCTTTAAATGAAAACTCAAAAATAGAGTCTACAAATTTACACTTTTTCCATTAGAAAGCAAAATGGAAACATTGCTTAACATTTCTGGTAGAAAACGAATGAATCTTCGAATATTTGCGGGTCTTCACGTTTGTTTTTTTTTTGAAGACACCAAGAGGAAAGCTTTTGGCAACCAAATGGAAATATACCCAAAAGTTTCTAGTAGAAACCTAAGGCAAGCTTGGAAATTGCACTGTCTCCTTATCGCTCCCAGAATAATCAGTGAAAATTGATTCCGTTTGGTAGTAAGTTGAAAAAATTCTTTAATACTTCTCACATAAACTTAAACAGCTTTCTCAAACTTCAAATTAATTGTTCACCAAATTTTTCTAGCCATAATGTCATGTTCTCACAAGCTCTGCACCCAAAGGAAAAATTTTGTGGAATATTTCCCTAGACTAGCTGCTGAGGAAATTTTACGCTTATCACAAGTTCACGATCTAATTAGTTTTTAGAAAATTTTTTTTATTAAAATACAGCCCATTGAAAAACGCATACATCTAAGCGTAAAACCGTTAGTAAAAAAATTATTAAAAAATAATGGATATATTTATTGAATTAATGGACTGTTTCTGTTAGAATAGAATGGGCTTAAAAATTGCATACTCGAAATTTTTAAAAAGTTTAGAAGTTGAAAAAAATGTGTTAAATTTTATTCAAATTTGCAAAACGTTTAAATATTGAGTTTATTTAATTTTTGCTAAAGATTGAATTGTATATTTATAACAAACTAATAAAATAACAGTAGGTAGTAATAGGTAATAAGTAAATAATTTATCAAAAAGTCCCTGTCATATAAGAAATGATGTGTTAAAAATGCAGTTTGTTCAAAACATACGATTTTTTTTTACAATAATAGCATGTTTCCACAAACCCTGCAGCAAGTTGGTATTACAGAATATTCACTTAGATTTTCTGCAGTCAGCGAAAGGGAAAACTTGCTGTCAATTACATCGTGCTTTAAAAAAGAGAGTTTCTATAAAAGAAAAGATTTAAATTGTGCGCAAAATATGTCTATCAATAATAGCATGTTTTCACCAGGTCTGCAGCAGTGCGAGTTTGTGGTGTATTTCCCTAGATTTTCTGCAGTCAGCAAGTGGGGATACTTTGCTTTTTAAAAAAGGAGTTTCTATAAGAGAAAATATGTAGATTGTTCATACATTTTTTATGACAATAATATCGTGTTTTCACAAGCTTTGCTGCAAGCTAGTTTTTTGGAATACTTTCCTAGACTTTCTGCAGTCAGCGAGAGGGAATACTTCCCGCCATCAGCTTCGCGCGATAAAAAATGTAGTATCTTTAAAAGAAAAGATTAAGATTGTTCGCAAAGTTTCTATCTGATTAATGTCACGCTTTCACAAGCTCAAGCTCGGCAGCAAGAGAGTTTTGTGGAATAATTTCCTAAGACTACAAAAATCAGGAAGAAGGTATACTTCCCGCCAATGATTATCAAAAAAAAACAAATGAAGAATAATGACGCCAATCGCCATTCCTAAAGGGTATGCGGCTTTAGATAAATTTTAGATTTTTTTTTACAGCTTTTTGAATACATGTGTACTAATTTTGACTGCCTAGACAACTTCAAATATCATAAATTCAACAACTACGTCTACTGCAGTCGCCGCTTAAGATTTCCAACACTCGTCAAATAAAAATATTGCCTGTGTGGCTTCCAGTAAGTTAATAAACATAGATGTACACATTTCTACTAGACGTTAACTTTTCAAACAGTTACGCAACGGAAAACGCTTCGCATAGCGTTGAATTTTGGTAGACGGAACGACGGACCGAACGAACGGGAAAAAGATGCGCTTATGCGGAAAATTTGTTCAGCAGTTGAACGCGTGGCGCTGAAGTGGCTAATAGAAAGCAGCAGCATGTTTTACTGTTTTCTTTTTTGTTTTTTAGTATTTATTGTTGCAACCATTGGAAGTTGTAAGAATTTATTGTATCTAAACAACGTTGGCTTTTATTGCCACAACTGCAACGTTTTGGTTGGTTTGTTGAGAGTAAAAACGAAACAAATTTATATATGTACATAGTTGTTTTCAATTTTATTTTTTCTTTTAATTTCTTTTTTATTTTATTGTTGTTCAGTGGAAAATTTGTTCTAATTTCCTATTACACCACTTTTAGCGCTGCCATATTTCGCCTGCCCTCTTTTAACCCTCGCATGTTTGTGAAAATGTACACACAGCTACATATATTTGCTCTAATAATTTTACAATCTACAATCTCAACTTTTCCATTGCCATTTCCATTTCCATTTCATTTTCGTTTACATATTTCTTTGAATTTCACTGCAACGTTGACACACTCTGGCGGTTAATTGCAGCCAACCTTCACGCTTTGCTTGCTGTCTAATAAAGTTGACGCATAATCAGTGTGCGCATTTTGACTGTTGTGATTTCGTTGTTGTTATTTACAGTTTGTTTGTCTACTTGCAAGTGTAAAAAAAAAAACAAAGAAAAAATATGAAATAAGAAATTCATAAAAACAAAAAAACAGTGAAGAAAACAGTGAAAAAACAGCAACCAGAAACAGATACATATATTTTCTTCAAACCCGCCGCCATTCTTTGCTTTGCATGGCTTCTTCAACAGCTTGCCCAGCTGCCAAAAGTGGTTAACGATACTTTACGCTACTCTTACTAAGCGCGACGGCAAATACTCGTACCATTGGTTAGTGTAGTGTAGTAGTAAAATAAGTATCAAAATATGTGATAATATTTTCTGATATGAAAAATTCTTTTGCTTATCGGTTCGCATAGGTTGGATATCGTGTCTCTTGGCCTGTTTCTCAAGATGCTGGGAGTCCGATATCCGCTACTTGCTCACTGATACTGGTATCTACTCTGCATTTAATTTATGTCAACTGACACATAATTTGTGAGTGATATCTTTTTTTCAACTTTGCTATGACGTTTAAATATTTTATCTGTTTGCTGTGTTTTTGTACAATGTCCAGTTTGTTTTGTAATAAGTTCTATTTTCTCTGCTATTTTTTGATGGTATAAATGTTAGGTGTATGATGTTGCAGGCCGCTTTAAAAATTGTAAATAACATTTTTTGATTTTTTTTAACCACGTTTCGGATTTCTGTTTTTTTTTCATTTGGATATTTTTTAGAAAATTACAATTTTTTTTTTTTAAATCACACTGAAATAATTGTTTTCACATTATATTTACTTGTTGTAGCGAAAATTTAATAAATATACATACATATGTACATACATATAAGAATTTTACTTTCATTTGGAATTTTTATTTTAGCGTCATAAATTGGGTATATAAAATTTCACGATATTTGTTGCAGAGAAAAATCAAAAAAAAAAAAAAAAAAATAGAATAGAATAAAATAGAAAAAAAAAAATTTAAAAAAAAATATGTATTTTATTTTCATTCGATATTGTAATTTTAGCTTTATAAATTGAGTATTTACAATTTCACGTTAATTAAAACAATTTGTATGCTAATTTTTGAATTTTGCAAAAAAAAAAAAAATTATTGAATATATACATACATATATTGTTACAATAACAAAAATATTTTATGTTTAAACTGAATAAATTTATATTTCCTTTTAATTAGTATAAATTTTTTTAAGTGCATATACAGACATATGATATAAAAAATCTCAATATTTTATGGGATAATTATATCTCATTTTATATGAAAACTACCACAGTTCCTTAACAGAAGAAATTAATCGGATATGAAACTACTGTTTTTTGCTTGCAAATTTTAATTAAATCCGATTTAACAAATTTCCTCTGGAATTTTTATTCGAAGTTTTTTAAATCAAATTGATTCAAAATTTTATCAGTTTTAAAAATAACGTACCAAAATTTCTATCAATTTATTTTAGATTTTTTTTTTAATAAAAATAAAGTTAACATAATAAAAAAAATAATTATTTCTACATTTACTTTTTATATTATTAAAAATTTGCTAGAAATTGAATATTTCGAAATCAGAAAATTTGCCAAATATTTTTAATTATTTGATAAGCAAGAAATTTAAATTTTGTTTATATTTAAAAAATATATTGTATCATGAAACGAAATGTTTTTGTTTTATAAATTTCATATTTTTGATACAAGTTGTGATTTGATAAATTACATATTTTTATTGAAAAAATAAGTTTTCTATTTTTCTCAATTTATTTTTTTCTTACCACCTCTTTCATATTATTTTGAAAATAAAAAACGCAACATAAATTCTGCGCTTATTTCTGTTTAGTCTTCTAATTTCAATTTTAAATAATTTCCAAACTACAAAAACTGACTTCGTATTGTTATCTGAGCTCCAAATATTATTTTTATCCCTTAACCTGGAGATAACAACTAAAGTATTTCTTTTTTGGGATCGAAGGGCATTTCATTTCATTGTTGCTGTTGTTGTTATTGTTTACTTTTCTGTTTTTTTTTTGCTGCATATGTTACATGTTACGCCTATCATATTTTTCGACATTTCTAATTAATTAGCGCACAAAAACCGCCAGCAGCATCAATTATGTACGAGAGAAGAAAACAAAATGAGCTCACAGTAATTGCAAAAAGTAATGGAACGCAATAACAGCAAATTTTTTCTGGGAAAAAATATTTTAAAAACCTAAAAACTGCTTCTTCAAAAATAAAAATCACTGATTGATTTTCTTTGGTTTTGGTAAATGAAATCCACTGATTTTCATTGATGATTTTTATAAATAAAATTTACTTTCGGCTTTTAGTTGTGGCTTTTTTAAATAAAAGTCACTAAAAATTGCATCCTGAAAAGTAGAGGTCAGTCCTGAAAAAGAAAAGTCTATGATTGATTTTCATAAAAAACTTTTGTACATAAAATGCAAAGACTAATTGTTATTGATGACTTTTATAAATAATGATTATTCACTGAATTTTATTTATGGTTTTTCTTTTAAATAAAAGTCACAAGATATTTGATTGATGTAGCCCTTATTCATATTTCCTGTAATCTCAGAAGGTCCAACATTTGATCGCACCCGAAAAATATATACGATGTATTTAAAATTTTAAGGCAGTCATAATTTCGAAGCAGTCACTGACTTATTTCTTAAGTTGTAATAAAAAAGGTGTTATCAATGACTTTGTGGTATTTATTGAGTTTTTTACTGCGCCTAATGAAAATGGCATTAAAAATTACTTCCTGAAAACAATTACTGTTTGATTTTCCTATATGACTTTTGCAAATAAAATGCATTAAATGATTTTTATTGATGACTTTTATAAACTAAATTTACTCACTGATCTTTAGTTATGACTCTTATACGTAAAAGTCACTAAAAATAGCGTTCTGAAAAATAAAAATCACTGATGGATTTTCATAGATGACTTTTATGAATTGAAGTTACTCACTGATTTTATTTATGGATTTTTGGAATAAAAGTCACTGATCTATTTTTATACTTTGTGGAATGTCAGTTTTCCCATGGTAAAAAAATCTTTTCAATTCTGAAATGCTGGAATAGTAGAAGCAATTGAAAATTCTTATAAAATTTTAAAACCGTGTCCTACTCTAAAAAGCTTATCCAGATCTAGTAGTTTTTGTTAATTAGAACATTTTAGAAATTGAATTATATGATATACATATATACATTTATTTAATGAATATAAATTTCTTTAGTGCCTAAAAAAGCAGAAAGTTAAAAGAAAACCCTCTTTTTTCGTCCAAAAAAAGATTCCGCTCCATTTCATAATTCCTCCACATTTAGCAACAACCTCTGGTCCGCATTTTTTTCACTCACACTGTAAAGATAAAAATCTCCACCGCAAGTTCTCCAGAACACAGCAGTTGACAAGTGGACTTCTTCTCCTTCTCCTTCTCCATTTCATTCTGCCGATTGTCACAATTGGTTGTTTTTTTTTGTTGCCTTCTTTTTTTCTTGCCACAATGCGCTGGGCTGCTTGGTACAGCAGCTACTTTGCGAACCACATGTGGCCTGCATGACTGGCGCTATACACGTACCCACACACACACACACACACACACACACACGCACACATGCACGCAAACATACACAGGTGTTGTTGTGCCTATCAGCACGGCAATTGTCCGTTGCGTTGCGTTGCGTTGAGTTGAGTTTCGCTGTACGTTTGTTTTGTTGTGTTTGCCTTCTCCACCTCCATCTCCACGGTGCGTCGTACAAATAAATCTGCATTTGCCATGCATTGTCACAGTGCATCTCGTTGCAGGTTCTCAGGTATGTTTGCGTCTTGTTTTTTTTTTTTTTTTGGTATCACAATTGGTACCTTC
Organism: Anomoia purmunda; assembly: GCA_951828415.1. NCBI lineage: Eukaryota > Metazoa > Arthropoda > Insecta > Diptera > Tephritidae > Anomoia > Anomoia purmunda. The sequence continues at coordinate 14,024,102 of OX639994.1, forward strand.
GGTTGGCACCTTGCTTGGTTGGTTGGTTGGTTGGTTGGGATCGCATTGCGGAGATTTTTCTTACAATCATTTCATATGCATTGTGAAAATTGTGTGTGTGTGTTGTTTTTGTATGCGTTGCATACCCGCATCGTTATTGTTATGTATTATTATTTCCCCTCTCTTTTCCTCTCTTTTTTCTATAGACAGAGTTTTCTTCGGCTTTCTGCCACTGCTGCCACTTTGATTGCAGTGTTGTTGTTGGCTCTAAGTTTATTACCTTTGTGTTTGCTTATTTATTATCGTCATTTCGCCTAGGTGCTGGTAAATTTTTCATCTACTTTTTTTCCACCTATTTGTATTTTAAAGTTATTTTTTTTTTATTCTATCTTGGGTTCATTTATATTATTTTTTATGCGTTTTTGTTAAGCATTTCTTTATTTTATTGCTTTGTGAAAAATCTCTAATGCGTGGCAAAGAGAATTAAATTAATTGCACGTTCTATTGCGTATTATTTTGTTGACGCATGTGGCAACGCTAATTAGGTGGCGCCACGTTAGTTGCATTCGAATTTTTCATAGTTAGTAGAAGTTAATTTATATTATCGCATTTAAAGCTTTTGAAATTTCTTGGCTTTCTGATTTTATTGCTCTTGATTTACTTTTTGTTTTACAGTTATAAAACTTTCCGGTTTTTTTTTTGTCTTTACACGTTTTGATTGTTTGGCTTATTGACAAATTGTGAAATGTTGCAAGCGTTGCTGTCGAAAATCTGATAAGTTATCTTCATATCTAGATAGCGTTGGAATTTAATTTGTGTTAAGATTTCCAAATCTCAAATTGAGGCTTACGAATAATCCCATGTATTAGGGGAAATTATATTAAAGTACGTTTGAAACTTTACAAACAGTCGTGACTGCGTAAATTTTTAATTTGTTCATAAAAAAGGTAAAACCTACATACATACATATGCAGCTAATTAACAATTTGAATTAATTTTTTTCGACATAAAAAGCAGGCTCTTAATAATTTTTATGGACACATTTTCTCAAGACTACACTGTGCATATTTATATGCTTTTGGAAATTTTTTTACATAGTAATAGTTTTCCATTTTTTTAACAATTTCTGCACAGAATTTTTGTTCAGTAAAAATAATTTTTATTTATTTTTTCTTATGATAACAGTTATCTAAGACTTTTATTTATAAAACTCATCAGTAAAACTGTAAATCGAAATCAGTCAGTGACTTTGATTTTTAAGGCATAATAATTTTTTTTAAATTTTAACCTATTGTTCTCCGATGACCATTTAAATGCGACTAAAGTGAATGCTTTTTAAAATGCGTCTCAAAAATAACATTCACTGACTTTTATAGGCGACTTTTTTTTAATTAAAATCCGCTGATAGCTTTTTATTGATATTGTTTTACACTAAACTCATTTTTTTTATTTAAATTTTTGACTATTATATAAATATGTATATATTTTTGATCATTTATTTATAAGTCGCTGATCTATGGTAAATGATGCATTTTTTAAATAAATAAAAGAAAGATAAATGTTAAAAAAAATTATCCTTTTCAATTCAAAAATCTTAAATAAATTGTTTTTTTTTGGTTTTATTGAATTAGTCGTACACATATTGATTTAATCAGCTATTACATTTTTTAAAGACTTCTGCTTACAAAATTAATCAACAAAAATCCATCAGTAACTATTATTGATGATATTCATATGTACAAATAGTCCGCGACTTATTTTTTAAATCCTTTATTGCGATTACTTAAAAGGGGTTTAAAAATTGCAACTAAATAAATAAATATCAGTGCCTAAGTTTGTTTGTTTACTATTATAATCAACTGAATAATCAGTAACTATTATTAATGACAGTCCTAAGTACAAACTGTCATTGACTTATTTCTTAATCGTTTATTGCGACTAAAGCAAAAATTGGGACTTAAAAAAAAAAAATTCTGAATATTTATAGATGTCTCATAGAGACACTGACTGATTTGTTATGCTGACTATTTAAAATCACAGTTGCTGAATGTTTATCATTTATGACTTTTTTGAATATAATTCATACTAATAAGTTTTTGTTGATGGATGATTTAAGTAAATGTTCTAATAACTATTATAAAATTTGCATCAAATGACTCTCTTAAATCTTTACTTAACTTTTCGAACAAAGTTTGCATGCAATTACTCAAAAAATGATTTGCTTATGACAGTCGTAAATGCAATTCAGTTAGTGCCTTATTTTTTAAGTTGTTATCTTAAATGTGACTGGTTTACTACAATGAATGACTTTCTTTGAAAATTGCGAATAACAAAATAAAACCTCGAATTGCCTTACTTATTTGACTGATTTTTATTTCTGACTTATTTAAATAAAAGTCACTAATATAATATTCATTTATGCATTTTTTTTAAATAATAGATGTTTAGTTAAAAATATTTAACAAATCGTGACTTAAACATAAATATCGCGGCCTTTTCTGTAAATACACAACTTTTGTAAATAAAAGGCAATGACTGATTTTTATTGACTTATTTGACTGACTTTTCTTTCTGAATTGTTCAAATAAAAATCACAACTTATATTCCTTAATGCATTTTTTAAAGATGATTTTCAATTATTATTTTAAGATTTTTAGTTAAGATTAATTTAAAAATGGCAACTCAAAAAAATACAACACTGACTTTTTTTATAAATAGATGACTTTTGTCAATAAAAGGAACAGTCTGACTTGTATTGACTTATTTTACTGATTTTTCTTTCTGACCTGTTTAAATAAAAGTCGCAAATAAGATTTATTGGTGCATTTTTTTAAAGTTAGTTTTCAATTATTCTGATTGGACTTTTGATTAAAAAAAATCCACAAGACAATTGCTTTTTTGTAAAGTTTTCGGTTTTTTTTAATTGATTGATTTTTATTTTTTTACAAAAAATATTTTTCTATAACTTTTTAATTTTGAATATCACGGGTGGCAAAAGTTTGGAATATTTCTTCTCCCCTAATTTCATAATTGCGTTTTTTCATGCGTTCGCATAGTTTAAAAAATTGTTTTTATAAAGTAAAAAATATTAACAGTTTTGTGCGTACTATGTAAGTAAATCAAGATTTTCAAATATTCCCACTGCAAAAAAAAATAACATACAATTAATGCACACATTGTTAGAGCGCTATTGTTCGCCGAAATCTAATTTTTCAACAAGACACTTTCAAGTCACTAATTAACCCCAGTACACAGAGGCGACGAAGTGCGCAAAGCCACCGCATTTTTTGTGATTGGCTGTGGAGCATGGAAATTTGTTTTGTAGTTATGGATATGTGCTTGTGTGATTCCTTCCAGTGCTTCGGTATTTTGTGTGTATTAAATTGTGGCTTCCTCCAATTTGGTTGTAGGGTGTTCCAGTTCAAAGAATAACGTGAAGCCATTGACTGAAAAATTGCCGCAAAAAAACAACAAAACAAGCAAGCCATAAATGGCTCGAAATAATTAGGTGCAGTAATGTTATTTTGACTAAAAACGGCGCTGACATAAATGAGTAGCATTAACATATGCGTTTCGGCTAGATAATTAATATGCAGTAGCCGTAACAATGACAGTGGAGTAATAAAAAAGAAAAAAAACATGATAAAATAAAGATGGACAGACTAGAATTTTATCTATTAAATTTTATTTTGGAAAAAATGTTTGTTAAATTTTTTTGGGGAAAAAAATTTTTGTAAAAAAAAAATTACAAAAATTTGTTTTCGAAAAAAATTTTACTTACTAAAATTCTTAGAAAAAACGATTTTTTTTGTAATTTTTTTCCAATTTTTTTTTGTATTATTATTTTAATTAAAAACATTAGTGTGAAATTTTTCATAAATTTTTTTTATAACGAAAAAAAATTTGTATGGGCTAATTATTTTCCAATATTCTTACCCTTTATGCTCCTAAATATTCCTGCTTGGCTAACTCACTGCCTTTACCTCATTTTAAATTTGGTTTCCATAAATTTGTCTCAGCTCACTTACCACATACAGCTGATTGACTGACTGCGTTTCCTGCATTCCACTCTCTGGCTTGTTGCTTACTTTCTGATTACTTTGCCGCTCAAGTGCCTTCTGCGCAATTGATTGATTCGCAAAAAAGGGGAAATCGCTTAGACAAAAAAAAAACAAAACAAAAAATCGATGAAAAACCTTTGCCAGCAACCGAAAATCACCCGCTGTGCGTGCAATGCATTCGAGTTATTTTCATGCGAAATACTCTGCGAACGCCGCCTTCCTTTGTGCTGCTCAATAACTAAGTAGAAAATTTGCTTTCGGCTTTACATTTCAACGCCTCTTAAACGAATTTCATTTTGCGTTCTTGAGCAGCACCAATTGCTTTTTACTTTTTCTTTTTCTTTTTTTTTTGCCTTGCTGGCCGCCTTCGTCCACTTGAATGCCGCTGCTGCACCCGCTGACAAACTTCGCTTAGCCACATATCATTTCCTGGGTAAACTAGGCATACAATGTACAAGTCATATTGATAGAGGCGCAATTTCAAGTACCGACATAACTGCTGGTATATTTTGTAATAAACGCTTGAGTGCTCGAATGAGTGGCTGGGTTGGGCGGGCGTCGTCGCGTCGTGGCGTCGTCTAAATTGCAACGCTCGGTTTGAGCCTGGTAATTTTGTGTTATGCCGCCTGCCACTTATGTCCAAAGATACTAAGTATTTAGTCGCCATAATGTGGACGCACTGCTGCGGCTGAGCGAGTGCTGGTGACTGTGGCTGTGGTAGCTTCAGGTCGCTCCTGTGTACGCTTAGCTGCCGCTGCTGCTGCGGTCGTGGTTGTCGTCGAGGTCGCCCCGCTGCTGTTCATTGACTGATGACGTTCATTGTCTTGTGATGCGTTAAATATTTCCACACATTAGCGTTTATGGTTGCTTTGTGCTCATCTAAGTATTACAATTTTTTTTATATTAGTAAGTACACAGTAAGTATGTGGTTGATAAGCTTGGAGTGGCTAGCTCGGGAATGATGATGAGGAATAATGCTTGCTAAATATTACACATTTCTAACCAATAAATTCGAATAGTCGCCTGTGAAAAAATATATTTATATAAGTAATTATTAAATTGTCGCTGAGTTGATCTCGTAATATCAAAAAATGGTTTGTATTGTTTTGTATTATTCTTTTTTAATGACTTCAGATGACTTGGAGTAAAACAAAAGAGCTGTTGGGTTCATAAAGCTTCTTCCCAAGAACGTCAAGGTTTTCTATTGCAGTTACAATGACTATACCATAGACTTATTAACGAGGTAGTAGGCATCTCATTTTGTCACAGAGTCTGTTTAATCAAAGAGAATCTTTGGAATATTTCTGAACAACATCGGTCAGTATCGGGAATCTTTCAAGGGGAACCCCCCTATAACTCGATGTAATTGTGAAACTGAGAAGGTCGTTTGTCTATGTTTTCTATTTTCAACGCCCAGATTCCATCTAGAATTGGCATCGCGTATATCTTCAGAAACAGTTGCCCTACGCGATCTTTATTTTCAATGGAGATAGAATGGCTTTGCTTCCACTCAGAGAGTTTAAAGTAATCCTTCGCTCTTGGTTCATCGACCTACATCCAAGGCAGTACGATACTTTGCAAATACCCATATTTTTTATTCAGCTAGTCATTTGTAGTCCTTCTGGCCTTACTATCTATTTTTAAATACAGGAAATCCAAATAGTCCAAGCCAAATGGATTTGTTGTGGGATACCTATAAAATCCTTTCGCTTAGTTCTAATACGAGTAATAACACTTTTATGTTCAAAGCGAAGATCGGCTCTAAGGTCGTACCAAAAGGCACAACTGCTTGCAATACCAATTGGTTGTGCTAATCGGATACTGCCAGACCAGAATAATACCGGTAAGAACTGGTCTTAGGTGTCTCTGCTATACCCTACCACTCTACACATGTCATTAACTCGTAGTACGCAGTCTTTCCAAAACACATTATTTCACTTCAACTGAAGTTCTTAGATATCGATAATCTTTTGAATATTCCTGCCGTTTTTATGCCTTTTCGGGTCTCGAACAAGAATGTCAGTTGCGTTGTATAAACTTCCATGCAATTTTCACGCAGAAATTCCGCCCCAACTCTGTGTGCAGAGATCCATATCAGCGAAAATATCGAGATAAGCATTTCATCATCTAAAGTGACTTGTCAAGCTGCAGTCAAGGACTTGTCATTAAATGAGACAAAATCCTCAAAGGAACTTGAATGCATCAAAAAGCTAAATGCGCTAGCTAGGAACAAAAGCATCCAACTCCAATAGGTGACAGGGCTTGAAGCCAGAAAAGGAATCCTGAAAGTGAAAAGGATAAACTAGAAGTAGAAAGGCCGCAAGCACCAATCAGACAGATTCTCCCATTTGCTGTAGAGGCTTACGCAATTAAAGAATAGATCCACAAGGAGAAGAGAAGGCAAAGGAACCTGCGCAGGATAAAAACTAGAAAACTGGGATACTGACAAAGGAATAAACAATAAGTCTCTAAGAACATCTTAAGTGTTTCGATAGGGTCAAACAACTCACCTTAGCTCTATGATACGGCTGCAGAGACTTCAAAGCATTTGTTTGCTGAAAGTGAGGCTTTAATGAGAATACTGGAGAGGCATCTTGAGCTCACTAGCATTTTCCACCAGCTATCACTCGAAAGGGAAATATATCTTGTGGTCGCTTAAGGCGTGAAACTCTGATGTTACACTCGGCGGCTCGCCACTGCCTGTTATGAGGACGTTCGCTAATATATTGTAAGAAACTTTTTGCTATTATTTGGCCCAATGTGATATTGTTGTGGAGGCTCCTTATTCGTTCTTTTAAAAATAAAACCACAGAGTTAATGATAGGTTGGAAACTCACAGATGTCTGCCGAACTGCCGAACTTTGGCCAGCGTCTTTTTCAGACTAAAATTGGGCAATAGCGTGGCATTCGCGACAGAAATCATACGCTTGAAGTCCTATTCTTCTAGCATCCATCTCCAATAAGCTTGGGCCTGTAGTTATACCATCCCCTTGCCTAAGGAGAGGGCGCACTGCAGGTGGATAAGATTACCAGATCTGTGCTCATGAAATTAGTCCCAATTTGTCACGTAGGCTCATCGCCTTATATTGGCCCTGGTACACAAAACAAAACACTCGTCTGCGATTGTCTAATTTCGCTTTCTTTCATTCTAAAGTCATTTTCCCAAATACTTTTCTGCCAAATGGCAACTCTGCTTCTAATATTCTTATGGAATTATATGTAAGTGTTAATAACGATTTCGTCATAATAGGTAATGTGACATTAATAATTCATGCATATTCGCAATCGAAGCAGCTGAACGGCGTTTGAACACACACATACACATATACATATATGTACATAATGTATTTATTAACACCCGTTACGGGCAAACAATAGCAACATTATGCTACTTCCCTTTTCTAATGGACAACCTGCAACATTTGCAGACAACATAATGCACTGCATTGGCCTAGGACTTAGTTAGTTAAATTTAGATATGCATTTATAAATATGCATGCATGTATGTGTTTTATGTATGTATGTGTGTGTGTATGTGTATGTAATAAAGCGTGTGGGCCTGTGCTTAGCATAAAATTAACTGGTGCGTTCCACTACTAAAATCTAAGTGCAAGAGTTTTCAGCAGATTCAGGGAAATTATGGTGGTGTGGGTGGGCAGCAAATGAGGCGGCATATAGCTACTGCTACATATGAAGTTCATAAAAAGAAAACAAGCACAATGAAAGACAGCTAAGAAAATCAGCTATGGATTTAAGTGAAGTGTAAAGTTGCTGTAAACACAGCAAAGCGGGAAATGCTACGAACTTCATAGACGATTTCATTTCCGGCTGCTGATCACCGCCACGGACAACTAGCGGACGAAATGAATGTTTGCGTTTGCATATGAAAAGATGCCTTGTCGGAAATTGAACGACTTGATAGCAATTTGAGAAAAACTTTAGAAAATAAATATCGCTATAAACTGATTTAAAAAATTATGATAGAATAAAATTTCTTTTTCTTAGTTGAACGAATTTTTATATCCATCTTTATTTTTTTCAAGAGCTGAGTACTAGGTTTAAACTTTTGAGTGCGGTCATGGCAAGTAGTAGTAGTAAGTAAGTAAACTCGCAGAGTTTAAGGTCTAACCTTTGTAGAATTTTTGCAATTTTTTTTTTATTTTGGTTTTATAGAATTTTTGTTTACAAACATAAGCTAAGAATAAATACTTTTCTTATAATTTTTATTTACTAGAATTTTTCAAAATTTATGTGTTTTAATGCGTAAGGTTTATAGCTGTTTTTTAAAAACATTGACAAAAATATAAATTAGTTTTTTATATCTTTTTTCCAGATTTTTTAAAAACTGTTTGTTTTGCGCCAAGTTCTATAGCAATTAAGGATTTTTTTTACAAACATTAGAAAAATAAAATACTTCTTTCATAATTTTTCATAATTTTTTCTAACAAAATTAAAAAAAAAATCCACTTTGAAAAATTGTTGTTTTCTCATATTATTCCTAATACAAACCTGGCCACAAGCTCTATAAATGATACAGACGATTCATAAAAAATAAGGCCAAAAACTAAAAAAATTTTTATTGCGTTAAATTTTATAGAAATTTCGGTTATATTTTATTGCAAACGGTTTTATTTTGCTATGTTCAATAGTAATTTGAGTTTTATGTGCTTTTCAAACATTAAAAAAACAAAATAACTACATTTTTTATAATTTTCCGTTACAAAATTTTTTTTTCATAATTTTTTTTATTGCGCTGAGTTCTATAGCATTTTAGGATTTTTACAAACAGTCGCCAAAAATAAATAATTTTTTATAATGTTTCTTTCCTCAAATTTTTGAAAAATATTAAATATTAAAAACAACAAAATATATTTTTTATTTTTTTTTCTTCACTAAAATTTTTCAAATTAATTTTTTTATGGCGCTAAATTTTTAAAAATTATTTTTATCAATATTACCAAAAAAAAAATAAATAAATTTTTTTTAACAGAATTTTTGAAAATTAGTATTATTGCAATTTTTTCGTCGAAACAGTAGCAAAAGATAAATAATAATTTTTCTTCACTCAAGTTTTAACATTTTTTTTTTGTTTTGCGGTAAATTCTTTAGCATTTAGAATATTACTATTTAATTAGTTAATGTCATATTAGAAAAAATAGCTACATTTTTTATAAGTTTTCTTTATTAAAATTTTTCTAAATTAGTTTTTTTACTCCGCTAAGTTCTATAGCAATTTAGGGGTTATTTTTAAAAATATGTTTTTTAAAATTTTTCTTCGTTAGAATTTGTTTTAATTAATATTTTATTATAAACATTTATAAAAAATATATTAGTTTTTATAATTTTGCGTCACTAGAATTTTTGTAAATTATTTTTTTATTGCGCTTAGTTCTATAGCAATATAGGTTTTATTTTTTTTTTATAAAAAAAAATTTAATTTTTTTACTAGAATATTTTAAAATCGTTTTTTATTGTTTTATCAATTCATCAGCAAAGAATTGATGAACTGAAAGTTCGTATACTGCAATATTTCGAAGCAATTGATTTCCCCCTACTTTTAAAATTGCATATTTTTTATACTTAACTTTTTTCCGACAGGGATGCTTCGCCTCGTTTGTGTGCGCCTGTGTGTACATATGTGATGAAATAAATGCATAAATGCGTGCAATGTATTGAATGCCAACACAGGCGTTTCTCCAATACAATACATATTTACAACAAAAAAAAAACACATTTCTTTGGACTTTGCGAGACAGTTTCCCCGATATTCGTGCGTGCCGCTGCTGCCGTTTTTTCCTTTTCCTCCCTTTTTCCGACAACTTTGCATTCATTATTGTTGTCGTTATTATTATTACTTTTGTAGTTTAATATTTCTTCTATGACTTTACTCCGCCTTAATGCAGTTAATTTTGAATTTTATTATGCAAACTTGATTTAGCTGCATAAATTTGTATGTACGTATTGTAAGTATTTTATGGCACTTCTGACATTGCTATAACTAATGTGTAGTTCTTTTTGTTGGACCTATGTACATACAAACATATGTACATACATAAATGGTATTTAGTAGATTTGTATTATTCCCTTTATTAATATAATTTTTTCATTATGCTCTCTTTCCTCCTTCTTGTGCTAACAATGAGCGAGAGTGGGCACATTCTCGTCTTCAATTCAGCCATTCAACTACAACTCAATGAATTTTGCTGTTTGGCGTAGTTTAATTAGTTGCCTTAGCTGGCTGGCCAGGCAGGCACTCTGCCCTCTGTAACTCTGTACATTTGTATGTTCAATCATACATATATACATACATACACCGCAGTTCAGTGCTGAGGTCAAGCAGTGATTGACAGGAAAAACTTGCGAGCAGCTGTATTCGAAGGGCGCTTCAAAACTTTGAAGGAACGTACATAATTTATATTTGTACATTAGGGTGCAACACTCCGCATGTAAAACAAAAAAACTTTGTACTGTTTTTCTATTGGAATTATAAAATGTATTATATTTTAAATCTGCCACCGAATTTTTTTCAGAAATATTTAAGATTTTAGATAGATTTTTTTTTATATTCAAATTTTTTTTAATTATATATTTTTTTTTAAAGTCACCTCAGAAGATCAGAAAGTGTGAGTTAAAAGATTCCGCATAAAAATATTTACAATTTTGTTTAACAAAGTTTTTAAAAATAATTTGAAATCAGTACAGTATATTTCCGAAGTACTTTGCTGGTGGTCCTAAAATATAATACTCAAATAAATATATTTCAAAAACAGTAACGATTTTTTTTTTTTTTTTTTTTTTGAGTAAAAGCCATACCCCTAATGCACATTAAAGTGCCCTGGAGAACGATTTAATAGAACTATTGTTTTTGGTTACACAATTGGTGGTGATAATGGTATAAGAAAATCTGGGCAAAAAATTAAAAATTAAATTTTGATTTTCAATCAAGCTCAAAATGCTAAAAAAAATTTGTTGGAATTTATTATCTAGCACTTCTATCTATAAGTAACAATTTATTTCTTATTTTTCACACATAAATATTGCTTTCGCTGCTCACTAAAAATTGCAATTATTACAGAAACTGCAATATTACAGTGTTCTTCGCTTAATTGCATTTCGAAAATTGCACAATTTTAAGTTCAATTAACCGGTAATCAATTCTTGGGTGGAAATTAAAGTTATATTTTCAAAGACAACCCACATTTTTTAACAATTATGCAGGCAAAGCAATTAACCGGGTAATACTGTAATCGCAAATATTTTCATAAATTACCTTTTGGTAGGAAATTAAATTGCCTGTTAAATGACAATTTATCGAAATTTTTCTTTTGCCCGTAAAAACAATATGAATGCACAAAGTTGCTCAGTTAGTATTTATAATGATTACATTTTTGATTACTTGTAATTATATATTTTACGATTGCGAGTACTGCAATTGAAGAGAATTTTGATGGCGAATTTTTATACGAATTTTTATTGTAATTAAAGAAATTTAGGGGTTACAACTAAGATAATCGTATATAATTATTTTGAGAGTAATTACAATGAGGGTAATCGTTATCGAATTTAATTGCGACTAGTTTCATAAAGTATATATGTATATGTATTCTTGGAGGCAATTAAATTTTCTTAACTTCATTACATATCGAAAGTTCTTCAGCACTCACAAATATTACATATATAATATCCAAAACCTGAGCTGGGTATTTAGAAAACGATTACATTTTTGACTACTACATTTTTAGCATTACGATTACTGTAGTAGTAATTATGAAATGCGTGATTGCGCTTACTATAATTGTAATCCTAAATACTTAAGCATTACCGATTATTGTACTCGTAATCGTACATTATTGTAATCCTTGAATTTTTAGAATTTTTCATATTTTTAATAATTATTTTCATGTTTCAATTGTAATCCTTAAAACTTTACGTTTACGACTACTGTAATCATAATTGTAACTTTTTTTAGCGAAGATTAAAGTAATCGTCTACGTTACATTTTTAGAATAACAATGAATTATAATTACAGTAATTGTAATCGTAATTAAATTATTCGTAATCATAAAAATTGCAATTACAAATACTTTAGCTATAATTCTAAATATATCACAATTACTGTAATTGTAATCAACCAAATTTTATTGTTATTTAACAAATTCATGGATTACAATCAAAATAATCGTAACCGTATATAATTAAAGAATTACAATTACACTAAACGGAATTAAAATGTAATCGTAATCATCAATGGCCCGCCCAGCTCTGTACAAAACTTAATTTTTTTTTCACTGAAAGTGCATTTATCTTCGAAATTATTGGTCCTACATATAGCTTGCCACTAGGTCCTTTTTTTGTGTAGATAATTAAATTGGGTTATTGAGGCTAAGATAGTGCCGAAAATTTTCATCTTTTGCATCGGTTTTTTTGTTAGTTAGAACTTAACGAGCATTATTTTTGCTATTAACAAAAAAATTAAATAAATCTAGAAACTCGGTTTTTCTCTCCACCCTAATATGCAAAGTTATATGTACATTCGCTTGCATGCTTGTACGCACATATGTATGTCAAACATAAGTACATGTGTATGTATGTGCCTTTTCGCAAGCATCCAAGTTTACGCCCCTAGAAGCAGACCATAGTAATACTCACGTGAAATTTCGCTTGAAGGCAAAACTGTAGACTAAGTATAACTTTATTTCTACGCCCTATCTGCAACTCAAATATTCTGCATATAGTATGTACATTCACATACATATGTACATATGTATGTATGTATTTCTCAATGTACTACATGCAAACCCAAGCATATGTAAATTTGTAATTTTTTGTAAACATGTTTGATTGTCTGCACTTTGATTTCTACTTCATTGCCTTTTCTAGTATCTCTTTGTTTGATATTTGTTGAGAGTTTAGCTTGGCTTCCTTCCTGCCTGCAGTGGCGTTGCTTGCCCTAAGTCACCACTACAGCAAACACAATTCTACAAATATGTGCATAGATAAAAGTGGGTTTCAATGTACACAGACAAAAACACGCACATACACTTCCACACCTACATACATGAGTAGTGCTCGCGTACCCGTCCACTTTCAGTCACGTCAGCTTCAGTCCACTGCAGTCCAGTCCAGTCCAATCTATCCATCCATCCCTGGCCTAGATGATGTATTGCGTTTGATAAGCGCGCCCATCAAGTGTTGTCTATATATATGTATGTAGCCTAAGTATGTTTGTATGTATTTGGTCAAGCATAGATTCATACATACAGACGTAATTCGAAGTAATGTGCGATGTGCAGTGAAGCGTTGTTGCTTGCTTGCTGCATTTTACACTACAAGGGGCGTGAGAAAATATTCCATTCGGAAGATAGATAACTATTTTATAAGTTTGTTAGGATTTCGCATTGAAAAGGACTTAAAGTGTCGAAGAGCATTTCTTTTTCAGTTTTTTCGATTGCTATACGCGTGTATGCGACTTTGGCTCTTGATATATTCCTAACTACTGAATTAGTTGCTTGTGTTGGTGCTGACTGGTAGTGAGACTTCAGTGGCTAATCCGCTACTGACTATAACTTTGCGATTTTTCAACATAGATAGTAAAAATCCATACCGATATATTTTAAGTGGTTAAATTTTCACGCAATTTTTTATGATGCATCAAATGCTGCAGAAAGCGTTGAAACTGCCGATTCCTGCCTTTGAGTGTTATACAGAAAGGCCCAATAACAAAAGTGGGTTCTAAGAGGAAATACCACAGTAGCAACCGAAGTACACTGGGTTCGAATCTCAGTCGGAATATGCAACATCAAAATAGCGGTCGACCCTCGCCATGCAAAAATCATTTGTCATTCGGATTCGTCGTAAAAATGAAGGTCGCTCCACTTGTAATACAACAACAAGACGTGCACCACAAATAGTTGGAGAATTTCGGCCACAGATTCCTTCCTATGCTGCTGTTGCCCTTCCTTTTTATAAACTATACCAACCCACCTTTTAGCTAAGTTTAGACGGCGTTCCATAGTGGGACTCACTTGGACTCATATGACTTTTTGTGCAACTGCATCGGGTATAATAACTGACCACTGTTCCCCTGAAACTCCACTTAAGAAATAACTACATCCAGCCTCAGATCGCCTTTCAGCTAGTGATTCCAGGATCCTCTACTTCATCTACATATACAGTTATTATATAATTCCTGGTTAGGTTGAGTAGAGATTTCATTCGTTGGCCACTCGCCAACAGCCAGAGTGCTCTTCCTATTTTGGAAGTGGATTTAGTCTGCCACCTATCGTTTGAGATCCCAACAAAACCTTTTTTGTTAATCAAAATAGGACGAGCAAGTTCATCAACTCAACAGTTATCTCGTATGTATGTCGGCTTGACCGGAAAGCCTTATGCAATGTGTTCGAAATGTCTCAGACAGCATCTCGCTAAGAGAGATTGGCGGCACTCCGCAGTTACCATTGGTGTCAACGAGATTTCCCTTCGGGAGTTGATAGCCACCTAGCTGTCAGTATGAATATAGATTTCATCATCATTTCAATTAGCTGCGCCTAGATACCCAGGAAGGCGAAAGCAGATGGATATACCCAGTTGTTTAGAAAAAAATTTCGCTACCAACTCTCCCATCAAGCTTAGTTCGAGCCATCTGTATAAACATGGATGCACTTTTCCAGACCGCATCCAACCTCTACTACTCCATCTCGGACTGTTGCCTCAGGAATTTGGTTTTGGTCGAACCGGTCGGAAGACCGTTGTCGGTTAATGTAGGAAGTGCGACTTATATCTCAAACTGGATGAGAATTCTAAAGAATATGACAAGCTTATGAAAAATTATTCAATCAACTTGGCTTCAAAATGAACCCTCTATACGAGTACTTATGATTACTAGGAAATTAGTAAACCTAGCATCATTAACAAAATTGAAAAGAAATAATCAGCCAAATACACATTACGAGAATTCAAGTTTTTTGTTATGAAATGTCTCAGCAATCGGCAAGGTTGTTGCATCATCGTTAAATGTCAATTATAGTATACAAAATCAAATGATATCGGTGATGAAGAAATATGTGGATAACAATAATGATAGCGATAACCAAATTGATAACGGTATCATCACTGAATCAGCCATAATTTCACTATCTTATAAATTAAGAAGTGATACCGATGATGAAGAAAATGACGATAATGATAAAACAAGTCCATTCAAATCGAAATCGAGGTCAATATCGATAATTAAAATATATAGATATCGATAACTACGCAAATAGCAATAATAACAGCGATACTAAATCCATAACGATATTTCGATAACGATAAAAATAACGATAACTGGAAAATATCGATAACAAATTTGAATGTGACAACGATATTGAAATTGATAATGAAAGCAGTAAAAATATCGGTAACAAAATATTTGCGTATACGTATCTGTATAAGTAATGCACTTGGATAGAAATACCGATTCGATTGCGGTATCGATAATGCAGAAAAATATCGGTCACGATGTAAATGCAATTAAAAATATTTACATTATATATTTCAATACTTAAATTCGTTTTCACATCAACTTTCGAATTATTTTTATCATAGTTTGCTAATTCAGCACATTAAGCTTCTGGTCTCAGAGTCGCTGATACTAACTAAAACAACAATTATAGGCCTTATTTATTAATAATATTATGACCATAACTTACAGCGAAATATCTACAAAATATATACTCGTCTAACAGAAATCATTATTCATTCACATTCAAATCTAATCACCACAGCAATTACTCAAAACTCTGTATTTATTATAATAAAAGAAGCTTTTATCTTTCTTGTGTGTCTGTATCTGTACTTATCAATTTTCGTGCGGTTAATCATAACCAATTTCATTTATAAATAGGTAATAATAATACGGAGTGAGTACAAACAGAAATACATATGTATGTGGCGGTATTAATATATACTATAGAAAACTTTATTCATGCATAATTACAATTGCCTTCGACACTATATAAAACATAAAAAGTAACAGCAGAAAATAAGTCCACCACTTGTGCATGTAAATTGTAAGTGCCTCTACCCAGTCAGCAAGAGAATGAATGTTTTGCGCACTGGTGGTTTTTTCGATAATATTTGGTATTCGAAAAAGAATCGCAAACCCTTGTAGTAAGTAGTTAGACGATGGTTTTAGATTCTGAAGGCATTCGTTGTACAAAATTATTTGATTGATGAATGAAAATCTATTCGTTAATCAAAAGTATTTGAATGATGATTGCAAATTAATTTGTTATTCAAAATAATTTGAATGAGAATCTCTTCATTAAACAAAATTACTTGAATGATGAATAAAAATCAGTTCGTTCTTCAAAATGATAGGAATCATAAATGAAAATCTATTTGTTATTCAAAATTATTTGATTGGCGAATGAAAATGTATTCGTCGCTCAAAATTATTTGATTGATGAATGAAAATCTATTCGTTATTCAAAGTTATTTGAATATTGAAGTAAAATATATTCGTTATTCAAAGTTATTGGTATGATGAATGTTTCGTTATTTAAATTACTTAAAATATTAATGAAAGAAAATCTATACGTTATTCAAAATTACTTGCCAAGATTTTTTTGTCCACTTACCGATTTTTGGCCACCACTTTCGAAAAGTTTCACGAGTATTGTGCTGACTGGGTAAGCACCGCGCGAGAGTGAGTGCGTGAAATATTTAACGTACGTCCCCACTACTACCATCAGTGCCGCCTATCTGCGAACAATTAATTTCCTTTACAATTCATCATGTGGCGCATTTTGTTGATAGCGAACGTGAGGCACAGAAGTACTTTGAATGAAGTAGGTCTACAATATTTGTTGTTTGTTTTTTTTTTTTTTTAAACTGTTTATTTGTAATGCAATTTGGCATTTCGATAAGTAGGGTTGATTTGTTTGATATCTCATCATAATGAAAAAAAAGGGAAAAATACAAAATAGTGAACTGGAAAATATTTCGAAAAATTAAAGTGCAGCATGCAAAGCTATTTTTCACCACAGCGCAGGCTAACTTTTTTATTGTCAGTGGCGCTGCTGCTAAGTGTCGCATTTTCCCGCAACAAAGTTTTGTTTATTTACTACTTTCATTGAAATTACCATAAAAAGTGCTGATGAGCGGCAATCTCATTCGCACTGTTTCCCCTAATCGCTTGCTATGGGCGCGCTGTACAAAAAGCGAACAGCAAACCCTCAGCGAGTCGGCAAACCATTATTTTACCCCAACTACGAGTACCAGGTGTTAAAAAGTACGCTAAGTGCTGGCTATTGGATCTGGCGTGGGGAGGGTGCATTAAATATTAAAAGCAAAAACCGAAATTCATCGCTTATTTTCTTGTAACACTTCAGTCAAAATGTCCTACGCCGTGTCCTTTCGACGCATTCGTCGTCGTCTGCCAACGCTGCGTGTCCTACATAACTAATGAAAGGCTGATCATTTATTTAAAAAAAAAAGTGAAATTTTGTGCGCCACCAAAAACATTAGCACCAAAAATAAAATATGAACTACGCTCAGAATGGAGAAAGGAGAAAGGAGAAAGAAGAACAAAGCGCTACGTAATGACAACAAATTGGATTTCTTAATTTAGATTTTTTTTTTTTGCTTTCCAAGCAGCTCCTTTTTTGTTACAACCTAATTTTTATTTTTGTCTCTTCACTCATCAAATTTTTCGCGTCCTGTTTGCTGCTCGCTTTTTTCATTTCAGCATATTTTTCATTTATTGAAGCACTTTTGAAGCGGGGTTTTTTATTGTTACATAATTACATTTTTGCCACATTTTGTTAAGGGTTAATATGCAAAATGAAGACTAATGAGTTTTTCTTGGCTAATTGGTTGACCGATGAGGGAGTGTTTTTTGTAATTTGTCATTTTCTGCGAAGCATGAGTTATGTTCATTATTTAAAAATTTACAAGTACGAATATATCGTAGCGATACTAAGTGGTCATTAAAAGAGAAAAGAGTTCGTTGTAATTTTTATTGATTCAACATTTTTTTTCATTTAATGATGAAAATTATAATTACTTGCAAGCAGCAATGGAAAGGAAAATCAGTCGGTTATCTACTTAGTAGGGTTTTATGGCTGTCATTGGCAAAAAAAAAGGTTACTTCATGTAATTTATGTAGTGCAATTAAAAAAAATGTTGCAGCTGAGCTTAACATTCACGTAGCGTTGACGTGATAGATGAGAGGTTTGCAAATTTAAATTCGTCAGAAAATATTGAAAAAATGTAAAAGAATATACATAAATCGTTTGTTTAGTACCAATCCTACTAAAACTCAAACAAATATTAGGCAACAGTTTTCCGTTGCTGTTCTTACAGGAATCGGCCGCGGTCTTCAAACTCTGCGGTAAGTCGCCGCACCTTCTGTTAAAAATGTTGAACACTTCTCCTGTCCGCTAGCATCTCAAGCTCTTCTTACTCACGTATTTCGGTCTCTATTGTCTTTCTGCGAATAATACCTTTCTCTTCCTTTCTCTGCCTTTCAAGTCGCAACCGGTGCCAGTGTAGCTCGGTAGTCAGCGTCTTTCTTTTCTGTGGAAGCGCGACTCAGTTGATCTAGCGGGCTCGCTGGAATCCCATAACTTTTTCAGTGGTGGTGCGTAGAGAGTGAGAAATGTGCTCGCAATACTCGCGAACTCACGTTGCCTGGGAAACTCTCTTAGTGAACAGGTCTGAGAGTCGTGTGGTAAAGTTAGTAGCTGCCTCTGTCAATTTAAACTCTCTATCAAGCTTTCCTTATATATTTAGACTCATGTTTTTTGCTGCGCGGTCTTCGGGTCTTCGGCCATTGAGTGAAAATATATTGGAAAATATGTCCTTCGCCTATCTCAATACGATCAATTCACTTTCGAGTTTTTTAATGTGCACACAGCCATGTAGCCTAAAAAACTTTCCACGCTCAATCAACTGCAACAGTATACCATGTTTCGGGCTCCGGCAAATTTGAACAGTCTCGGTCCCTAAGCGGAGGTTTCGTCGTGGAGACTGCATTTTCCGATGGTGTGATCAGGGAACCCTTCGTTACCCTCTGCTGTGATGCGTATCCGTCCGGGTGGGCGACAGTACTTTTCGACGAAAACTCTCCCTCTCACCACAAATGCAACATCGAGCTTACCTCCCTCTTACATGACAACTGGAGTAGGTGTTCCAAAGAGCTATGTATGTGTTTCTTACCTTGCACCTTCCATTTCATTTCCTGAATGGTGGTGATGTCAGCTATTACTCTTATGAGGACATCAACCTGCCGGTCACCGGTACCTTCCCCATTAAGGTTTCGCAACTTCCAGCTACATGCCTTCAAATCGTAGTCCTTAATACATTGCCTGTCGTTGTCATCAAAAAAAAGGCGGATCTCATCTAAGACTTTTTAGCATCTTTCATTGGTTATATTTGTTTACCTGGCGGCCACCAAACCCAGCGCATAATCAGTTACTGATGCGTTTTTTTTAAGGACACATTTGAATAGCGAGCCGCTTGCTCCAAGTAAGACCACCTACTGGTGAATAGGCGCTGCAAGCTCCGGTGAGCTCCTAAACCGAAATTGTCGGAGTTTCCCAATCAGGTTTGTCTTCTCACTTTTGCTCACTCTCAAAAGGATGGCCAGGAGCTGTCCAGAAAAGTCATGAGCTGCTTTAATCGCCTTCAGAATAATCATAGACTCTTCCCACTGGCATGGACTTTTACACACGGTACGATCCCGCGGGTTTACTTCACTAAATTTCAATGAAATCTGCGTACGTTTCCTATTTTCCATCAAAGTGAGATGACAAATATTTGCGTACCTCTTACTATCCCTAGGTGAAGTTCTAAGCCACCTCACCTGTCTGACTTCAAAGCTTCGTGTGTGTTAAGCTTAGTCATATTTATTTTTTTGTAGTTTAGCTGGTATTTCCTTGCTCGTGTGTCGGTTATTTGGTGGCCGAAAATCACTACCGCTTTGCTCTTACATTTTTCCGTTGACCCTCACTATTAGGATTGTCGTGGCTGCGCTGCCTATCTTTTGTAACTTTCTTAATATCAATTTTATATGCCCTTAATTCAATTATATTAAATGAACAATAACAGAAATACTCGTATTACATATAATAGTAATAAAGGGTCTTTCAATAAGGGATATGGTTTTAAAATTAAAATAAAAAATTAAATGCTTGTGCCTATTTCTAAAAATCTCATGCTTTTTAATGCTGGTAAGGCATGTGACCGTCAGTTGCTGTATTGACAGTTCAAAAATTAAACCACTTGTCGGAATACCCTGTATATAGTATTTTCAAAGCTTTGAAATTATGCTCAGCTTTTGATTGAACTATTTAGGGGCTGCGCAAAGTAAAATCGAGCAGTGAAAAAATAGGCACAAGCGAAGAAGAAAAACGAAACTTCGTGCCATATTTTTTTCTAAAAAAAATACTGCAGGTAACCACGAATTAGATACGCTTGATTAATCTTTATTGCATTCACACGATGAGCTTAGAATGCAACAAAACAAAAAAGTAGAAAAAAAGTATAGCAAGTCAGTAGAGGAAAGGAAACGGAGCAGCGACCAATTAAGTGCTACATATCAGTAGGCTCAGTGGCTCGCGACAAAATGTACAAAATTGTTGGCCTTGTATGTGGATATGTACATATGTGGCACATTAGGGTGGGTCACAAAAAAAGTGGCGGTTTTTCCACCGGAATTATAAAACTTATTACATATTAAGTCAGTCGCCAAAATGCTTCGGAAAAGTATTAAGATTTACGTGAGCCGGACTCATTTGAAGATAATTCCAAAACATAAAAATATTTTTAAAACTTTTTAAAAAAAAATCCTTTCAGAGTACAGTAATTTAGGCATAAGAGGTTAGCAAAAAAATTCCGGAATCAATACAATGAAAATTTTGTTGTTGTTTTTGAGCTTTTTTGTTTTTTTTTAAGCAAAATTTGATTAGTGAAGCCAAAACTTAACCGATTTAGACTTGTGATATATAATCACCTTCCCATTTCTGTTTACGCAAATGCCATTTTTTTGATGCTGCTGAACAAATTTTTTAAATTTTAAATTTTTTATTCTCATTTATGTAAATCTTAATATTTTTTCGAAAGTCTTAATGCTATAATTCCGGTGCAGAAATTTTTAAATATTTTATATGCAGGCTGTTTTAGTTCATATTGTTTCATAATCTGAAATTATTTTGTTTGAAAAAGTTTTTATTAAAATATTTATTTATAAAAAAATTAATTTTAAAATTTTATAACTCCTATGGAAGGATAGTACCGATATTAT
Source organism: Anomoia purmunda (assembly GCA_951828415.1). Lineage (NCBI taxonomy): Eukaryota > Metazoa > Arthropoda > Insecta > Diptera > Tephritidae > Anomoia > Anomoia purmunda. The sequence goes on from OX639994.1 coordinate 14,045,429, forward strand.
TCTTTACCTCTACGGAGTGCTGCTCCTTAATGTTATAATTCTGTATCACATTTTCTTCAATATTTTTTATGCAGACCTGTTGAGCTCAAACTGTTTTATCAGCTGATTTGTTTTTTCTTAAAAATGTATTTTTAAAAATATTGAATTTATAAAAAAAATAATTTTATAACCTTATCGTAAAACTTTTTTCGAAATATTTTGGTCGAAGTCTTAAAATTTAATAAATTTTAAAATTCCGATGGATTGATACTACCGATATTTGTTTTGTATGTGAATGATCCACCCTAATGGTATGATGCCGTTGAAAAATTTTGAAATATTTTTGATGCAGACCTTTTAAGCTTGAATGGTTTTAGTATTTGAACGTTTTTTTTTTAATATTAAAAAAAATTTTTACAATTATAAAAAATTTAAATCATACAGCTCACGTGAATTTGAATATTTTTCGGAAATATTATAATGCAAGCCTTCAAATACCGGTTTATTTTTGTTTTTCCGTTTTGCATGAGGAGTGATGCACCCTAATGTAGTGTTGTTTGTGGACAGCAGGCTTATTGCAATGCATGCTCGTGTGGCAAGATGTCACCAAAGCGAGTGAACGGCGTGAAACGGCGGCAAATGACAACAGCTGGCGGTGACCGCTTGCCGCGTGCGCTTTACATATATTTACAATACCTCGAGGCGGCGCAATTGAAGTGAAGTGTTGCTGTTTTGCGTATTATTAAAATTTTAGAGCCGTGTGTCTGCGGCGGTGCGGTGGAGGGGCTGTGTAGCATTGTGTTGCCTTTCTATTCCGCGTCGCAACGCCCACAGGTGTCACGTTTAATACATTTTCTTTTCTTTTTTTTTGTTTTTTTTTGTTTTCCGCAGCAAACAACTCAAGCGTACAAGGAAATTAAAATTGGTTTCATCAGTTGGTAGCTGTTTATGGGTTATTTTAAATTATTTTTTTTTTATGATTAGTTGTTATTATTGGAGGCTTGTTGGGAAGCGCGGCATGTTTTGGTGGCATGAAAAAAAAATTCTGAATTATTATTTTCATATTTTATATTTACCTTTTTTTTATTTGCCGGTAGCAATTAGGGAAATTATGCGTGATGAGTTATGTTAGTAAAAAAAAAAATTAATAATAAAAAATAACACTAAACCAATATACATAAGTAAATTCAAATTTGTATGCAACAATTGCCTTCAAAATTCAATACGAAAAGAAATTGATATACACGAAAAACACAAAACACAAAACGGAAAAGGAATTAAATAATATCTGTCAGAATTTCGATGATTTAATAAGTTTATGTAGAATTTATGTAAAAAGTATTGTCTTCTGCATACAAAATGTGTTCGACGTTTATAAAAAAAATTAAAAAAAAAATACAGCGCATGTCTGTAATAAGCACTCACATATCGCATTTAAAAATATTGCAGTTATAAGCCGCCTTCCTAATGCATTTAAAGTAACATTTGTGGAGTCATTACATTTAACGCTGTGGCACGCATCGTACGACATTAAAAGTGACAAATAAAGTTTTTATGTCTTGAATTTTGCATTTTTACAACACGCAATAAAAAAACAGTACTTTAATTCAAACACATGTATCTACACATACTCGTACTTTACACTATTACATTTGTATGTAAGTGCTTCCTCAAAAAAAAAAAAAAACACCATCCCTTCCGCTGTAGTTCTAAATTCCGAGTCTGCTTCCCTTTCACTTAAATTTTTTATGGCGCAAAACAGCAAAAATTATACATATATAGTATATACGCTTTATTGACATTTTTATAACTATCATATAAAAATGCACACATATACACACACACACACTTCCACAAACAGACACATCGATAGATACACAAATGCCGTCACACATTACTCCAGCCAAACGTCAATGTTACGCTACACACGCTCCTTACTCATTCGCATTTTGTTTTGCATTTGTTGTGGCTTCGACAAATCTGCTGCTGCTGTTGTTGTTGTTGTTGTTTAGGCATTTATGGTCATTAAAATTGCGTTGTAATTCATTGCTTTAGCCTTTCAGCGCATGCTCCTTGTGTGACAGCATAAAACCTTTCAGCGTTTGCGACTGCTTTTTTTTTTGTTTATGTTTTCGTTTTTCTTTAATTTTAATCGCACTAAAAGTGTGTCTGTAGGTATTCATAAAAATGTCGCAAAACACATTAATGTTTAGTTGTTAACATTTTGCAATAGCAGCGTGCGTAAGAAAAAAAAACATAAATTGTTTCCCGCGTAAAGAATTATTGGGAAGATGGATGTTTATTGTGCGTTATAAAATCTTTCACTGGCAAGAAGCAATAATTTTTTCTTTTTCATTTTCATTTTCGCTGTGTAACTGCTATTTTTACCGTATTTTGTAATAAATTAAACGAGTTTTTTAATTGCATTAGAATAGAGTAAACTGTGAATATAATTAAAAAAAAAAAACTCATTTACGAAGAGTTTCATTTCAACTCGCGAGTCAAATATTTTTGGGACATAGTTCGGCCGTCTATTAATCATAGCTTTAAAATTATTTGTTAAAAAAAAGACGAGTTTAAAAAAAAATACTCGCGAGCTTAATATTTCAGTAAATAATAAATGGAGAGTTTTACAGAAATTACTCGCGAGTTTTATATTTCTGCTCGCCAGTAACTTGTCTAAAACTCCCATTTTTTATTTTTCAAAATCTTCAACACGCATCCGTTTAGCCAACTTGTTAATATATTGAACTCGCGGGTAAAATTTTTCAACTTCTTAGAGCTATTGATTCGAAGTAAAAGAGGTGGTCCAGATCCACCATTTTTTTAAATTCCAAAAACTGGGCCAATAATTCCGCTGTCTTGAAAATAATACTGAAATTATTTTAATTTTAATTTTCCGCTCAAGAGTAAGCTATCTGCTACCGTGGGCTGCTAAAAATGGCCACTGAGACCGGACTTTGGTCTGGTCAACGCGTGCATAGATTTTTCCATATGACGATCTTATGATTAGATTCCAGCGTTTACTCCACAGTTGGTTTTAGAGATAACCGTGAAAACAGTGCAATCTCAACATTTCAAGCATCAGTCTGTTGCGAATTTTGTGCAAAGACTTTGCATTAGTCGCTTACAAGCACCAACTACCTCAGCAATTGAAGTCATATGCCCATTCACTTCATCTGCTGGACTGCTATATTAACAAGCAAAACTGGCACATCTGGGCATCGGAAATCCCGCACGTAGTCGTCGAAAAGCCAATATATTCTCCGCCAGAACCGTAACATCGTTGACTAATTTATCTGTGGAAATTCCGCTAAAATCATCTCTTTGGTCAACGGTGAGCGGTACTGGGACATGATAAATAATTTTTTGTAGTCGTAAATTGAAGACGTGGACTTCGACAATTTTGAAATTAGCAGTACGGGTGCGCTATGCCGCACGACGCATGCCACAATCGATCTTTTGCGCGTAAAGTTCGGTAAGCCGTCTCGGCGATATCACTTGACCACCTCGGCTGCCGTGACGTGCCGATGTCTTGCAAACATTCCATTAACGAATCCAAATTGTATTGTCCAATTACTTTCCCTTATAGCTGTCGACACATACTTGGTGTCTTCATTCGCTTGGTCCTAGGTTCGTATCTTTCCCGGAGCAAGTAAAATCAAAAGTTATAGAAAATCATTTTTCTAATGGCGATCTCGGCCCCTCGCCAGACAATGGCAAACATCTGAGTGTATTTCTGCTATGGAAAAATTTCTCACAAACATCATTTTCGGTACAGAGTCAGCGTAGAACTGCGGATCCCTCAATTTGAGTTAGAAGGAGAAGTTCGGTGAAACATCAAGCTATAAAGTAAGCGCCGCCGGATTATTATTATTATTAAATTTTTGAATGTAGTCCCTTGTCGCTAAAAAAGATTTACTTTAATTGAGCTTTGAGTTATTTTAAACCCATTGTGCTTGTCGTCTACAAAACAAACTTTAAAAAGCATATTGCCTTTCGGGGTTTATTACTTGCATGTAATATTTAGTAAATAATTCAACTTGTTTGACATATCTAACGCTCTTTGCTGGCAGCTGATTATTTCTGCCTGTAAATTTTTTTTTTAGGCGAAGAGCGTAAACTTTCCTGGACCTTACTGGCCCACTTTTCGAGGCATAACTTTACGAGCTGTGTTGTGTTGCCGGGCACGACAGTTCTTTAAACGCGCTACGCGGCCAGGAGGTGGGTTAGACCAGGTCTCGTTCGATAATTCGTAAAGCGGCCCCATCATTTAGGGAAAGAGGGAGATTGAAATGTGGGATTTTTCACTTAGTAGACGTTTGGTCTTTGAAAAATATACAATGAGTCTACAGTTTTCTGACCACGAATTTCACTAGATTGTTTCTCAACTATGATAACTACATACATCCTTCCCTGTACTCAGCATCATACAATATGCGCTTCTCGTGCTATTTGCTCAACAAAGTCAAGCTGCATGTCCGTTGCTGCTTTCAAAGGTGATAAACTTATTGTTTTACTATATTAAAGCTTTTATACCTTCGTTCACTTTTCGCGCCTAATATATCTGCGAGTATTAATAAAATGTTTAGTTATTTCGATCAATACCTTTTCCGCTTTGCACTATTCCTACCGCTTTGTTGCAGATACTCTGACATTAAATCGCAACGTCGTATGTTGTTATACTAAGTACGCATGTACACTGAAAAAACAAACGCACCTAAGAGAATTTGTCACTTTTTTGATGTAATGTTTTCATCAAATTGCGATATTTGTTCCCGCTTGAGTAAAAGTTCTTTTTAGATGAATAAAAACTTTCATAAAATGAAATATTTTTTTCCAAAAGTTTGATTGATGATGTTTGTGACATCTGTTCTTTAAACTAGATAATTTTTTTTTTTTGAGTGTACTGTAGCAGCTTGTTGAACAGCATAACTATGCTGTGGTAAATATCAATTTTTCAAGAATTTCTAAACAAGTTTCTACTCTCCTTTCGCACCATTCTCCCATCTGCTTTGAAGTTAGACGTCAGCGCTTAAGTTGCTAGCGAAAGAGCATTCTTAGCGCCACTCAACAAAGCCAACGCAGTACAATGCAAACGCGTAATAATTTCTAGAGCACACCTGCTGCTGCTGCTGCTGCTGTTGGCTGCCGTTAGCGTAAAATGAAAGGAATTCAAACCCAGCGGTAGCTGCACAAGCAAACGGAGGGAGGGCTAGTGGCGAAGTAAGGAGGAGGAAAATTTTATAAAAAAAAGAAAATTGAATTTCTACTCCAGCACCAGCACTCCGACTCGAATGTCTTTTGCAGCACCACTTAAATCGAGTTAAATACCCGGCAGCCAAGTGCGGATATATAATATACACATACACACATACATACTCGTACTCACCTCCTTCTAGTCCCGAACGCCAAAATGCTTGTAAGTAGTATGTATGTATTGGTTGCTTGCTGTCAATCACGACCGCTATGCACAGCAACAACATATCAAAAGCATTTTTGGCATTGTCATGCACAGGAAGCTAGCTAGCGCACAACAACAACTAAGGCAACAATTATTGTTAGTAGAAATTTGTTGCAAGAGCGACAGACGCTGCTTTTGCCATACACCCCCACATCTACCTACCTACCTACCTACACTCGTACGTCCCGTATGTGGCCTTGTGTGATTGACAGCAGTACAAAGTAGTACCCGCATGCTTGCACTGTTATTGTTGTTGTTGCTTTAGCTGCTATGACGCCCTTCAATCGCATGCTATTGATTCAATTTTTAAACCCTTTATTCGCGAAAGCGTCAATGTTTTTGCTTCGGTATGGAGAATCTAAGCTCCACAGAACTTTTTTTTTTGAAGAACCCTCTATAAAAGTTACTGTTGCGATAGACGAAATCCTTGATCACACCTAACGAGTGGAATGGCGCGACAATAATTCGGTCGAGTAGGCGTACCACATGAAGAATTTGGCGAGTAGTCGATCGAGTCATCGGATGAGCAAACTTGCCAGACAGTCGATAGAAACCAAATCTATCTACTGTGCCGGGGTATTATTACACAACTCTCTCTCTCTCGGCTATCTTCCTACAGTCTCATCACTCTACTCGTGTGGTGTGATCAAGGCATTATGAAAGTAGGAGATGTGGACTCACATAAGACACTAGCAAGGGTTTATGTCAGTTGGAAAAATTTCGTTTGACCTAACCTTAATTTATATCGATAAATTAGAGCAAAAATAAAATAAAATGAAAAATTATAGATAGTACGTCAATCTAAAAAAAATACTTTAAGTGAACCAAATATAGTTACATTGACTAAATCTGCATTCAATTGAATTGCGCTCAATCGAGATAAATATACTAAAATAAAATAAAAAGCAAAAATTAAAAAATTAAAAATAAGTTAAAATGAAATAGAGGAATGTATAAAGAAGTTTAATTAAATAGAATAAAATTCAAAAATAATCATAAAAAAATATAAATTTGTTTTATTTATTTATAAGAAATTTAATTTATTTTATTTTATTTCTTAGAAATTTAATTTATTTTATTTATTTATAAGAAATAAAATAAAATTAATTATAAATAAATAAAATAAAATTATACTTTTTATGATTATTTTAGAATTTTATAAGAAATAAAACAAAATGAATAAGAATTAAATTAAATATAAAAATAAAAGAAATTAAAATTAAAAAAATAGTAATACGAATTTCAATTAAAATATGAATGAAATAAAGCAAACCAGAAAAATAATGGAAGATAAAAAATAAACTTAACAAAATTATAACCATAGACATTACATATATATTTTGTATAGAGAGGTATGTATAAAAAAAAGTAAAATATCAAAAATAAAAAAACGAAAAAACTAATTCAATTAAGTTAAACAAGATAAAATAAATAAACTAAATTTATTTAAATTAATTAACCTGAATCAAATTGAATGCAATTACATTAAATAAAATAAAATAATTAGAATAAAAATAAAAATAAAATATACTAAAATGATTTAAATTAAGTTAACTAAACTATGCTAAGCGAAACTAAAAAGCGAAATAACAAATTTTAAATTTTTCGAAAATTAAATAAAAAAAGGAAAATAAAATTAACTAAAATATACAAAAAATAATAATTCAAAGTATAATACATCTAGTTAAATTAAATGGGATTAAAATAAAATAAATTTTATTAAATTTAGTAAACAAAAAATTAAAGCTTTATTACATAATATAAAATAAATGGGAAAATAAAAATTTCAGAGAAATTATATAAAAACAAATTACGTGAAACTAAAATAAATTAAACTAACTTGAATACAATTTAAATGAACTGTATTGAATAAAATCGAATAAATGGAGTATAACAAAAATTTAAACAAAATTTAAAATAAAACACTAAAATTTAACTAGAAAAACTTAGCTTGAAAAAATTTAACTAAACCATATTAACGTTAACTAAACTGAAGAATATAAAATAAAGTAAATTTAAATAAAATACAATGTAATGAAATAAAACAATTTAAAGAAAAATAAATATTTTAAATTCAAAATGCAGGCATTGTTTTCTTAAACGAAATTATTCGGTACCCATTTTTAGGTTATTACCTTTTTTTTGTTGAAAATTTCGAAATTTGTAAAAAAAAACAGTTTGTTTACTATAGTAGTAAAGTCTTTAAACATAAAATATAAAAATTTATTATCTATCATTGCATCGAATATTATAATCTAGAATTATTTGTTATAAACAAATTAAATTAAATAATACATTTATTTTTATAAACATACTTTGGAAGTCCGATAAAGTTTAATCGATTTCCTGTAGAAATTGCCAAACCGATTGAATGTAGTGGAAGTTTTAGAAAAAGAAATATCGACTCGAAGTGACACTGTACCGAGTTGACTTGCAATATAAACTGAGCTAAGATGATTTTGTGGTCGTAGACTTCAGGAATTTCCACCTAATATATAATAAAACAATATGTAATAAAAAAAAAAACAACTCAGAAATCTAAAACTAAATTGACGACTTAAATTCCAACTCTGGGGAGATGAATGAAACTTTAGTAAAATAAAATCAAGTGAAATATTCCATCACTTTCGCACTTTTTTTTATCAAATACTCTGAAACCACAAAAATTGCACTCAAAAAGAACTGAAATATAAAATTCTCTAAGGGGAAAGGACATGCTTAGCACAACCGAACGAGATATATATTCAAGCCATTTTTAATTTAGCCCCAAAGGACTGAAAGTGTACCATAGCCATTTTCCAACCGCACATAACGACCACTTTCCAACCGAAGACGACTGACTGCCAATTTCACTCATATTTATATCGCTAGATGTGGCCGATGACTTTGCTGGAGTGTTCTGTAGTAGTAGACGGCAGCAAAAGATTTGCAACATTATTTAGTGTTTTTGTTGAGTTTCTCCTTTTTGCTCACTGCTCCCTGCTCTCTCTTTACGACTGTTATTTTTGTATTTCAATTGCACTTGTGGCAAGCACCGGCGCAAATCATGCATTTCACACACACACACACACACGCACAGATGTATAACGTGCGCTTACAAGTAAATGTTGAGCTATTCCCTCACCCCCTTCAGACACAACACAACGCCATACATCATTGCTCATCTATCGCATTTCCGCTATAAAAGTCCTATGTCGCCGGTCGCAGTGATTTTGTAGCATTGACTCTCCCGCCTCATTGCACAGACAAACGCGCCAGTCGCGTAAGCGGTTGCTTGCCATGCAAAATTATTAAGGGAGGGGGGGGACGGTGGGCAAAAAATTGGAGTGTTTGGTTTTTTTTTATTTTTTCCGTCCACTTCCGGTTTCCTGTTGTTCCTCGTCATTGAGCACTTTTCCCTGTAACGTAACATTTTTAGTTGCATAAATGTATGGGTGTAGACATATGTATACATATGTATATGTGTGTGTGTGTGTGTATGCGGATGAATTTGTTGCTAATATGCTTGTGCTTGTTCTTGCCGTTTGCTGTTGCTGCTATTGTTGCTGTTGTTGTTTTAGTCTAGTTACGACTCTTACTCTTCATTTGCATTTTTCATTGCTTTCATATTTGAAACAACTTTAAACGCAAATCAGAGCACGCAACACAGTAAATTTGCTTTCAAGCTTGGTCAGAGGAGAGTGGCGGGGATGTGTGGGGGTTGCTAAAGCAGTGAAACTTTGAATATCCTGTGAGGCCAACGTTACATGTTAACACAAAAATTGGTTGACTTCAAGCAGGCTGATTTCACGCAGAATACCTATCGGTATTGTACAGTGTAGTAGAGGTTTTAGCTATTCCTATTGATATTATTCGCGAGTTGAAAAATAATAGCAAAAAAAATTGAATTGAATTGAAAAAAAAAACGTAACGTAACATAACAACAGAGAAATTTAAAAAAAAAAGCAAAAACAAAATAAACAGGCAGGCTCTAAATACATAACAGTATCGAAATTAAAGTTTTCTAGTATTCAGAAACCTTCAATCAGCAAACAAATCTCGGCGTTCAAAAAATTCCTTTGGAATTCTTTTAGAATCTGCGAAAGCTCGAAACCATCTTTAGTGCCGCTCAAAAATCGAATTAGAAAAAAAAAATTATTTGGTGGAAAACCAACAGCTCAATAATGAGAAAATTATATGACATAGAAAAATCAAGCAGTTAACTTGCCTCAGTTTTTCCATTCGAACTCTCGCGAATCCGAAAAATAAGTCTGAAAATAATTTCATTAAAATACAATTGGATTATGAGATTTAAGAAATTATTTTTTTCTAAAAACCTGCAATAAAACTCACACAACACGAGAGAATCAAAACAAAAAAAAAAAAAAACTCGCGAGTCGAAAATTTAGACTATATGTTTACGTAGAATTTATTGACTATTACTGGGCTTATTTCTTTCTAAAATACCAAAAATCTCAAAAACCAATAGCCACGACTTTAAGAAACAACACTCGCGTGCCGAAAAATTCTAATCACGAGTCAAGATATGTATTTTGTAATGCAGATATAAATCGATATAATTCTCTCACAATAAATCATTATTATTTATTTCAATATTTCACTAGAAAATTCTTTACAAAAATAACTCTAACCATTTTAAATGTCCTATTTAAAAAATAGTTAAAATTTATTTTTCAATTGTTGCTACACCACCTTCTCCAACCCAGCTCTCCGTGTTCGATATTTATTTCAATTACTTGCATATAAGATTTAAGCTATGATTAATGAAACAAATATGTTATTTTTCTCAAAAAACAAAAGCTCGAAGATTTAAAGTGGATTAAAAAAAACTCGCGAGTCAATAAATTAAAATCTCAAGGAAAAAGTTTAAACTTTATTTTTAAGTATAATTTTCCCCCACTATGTTGTTTCTCTAAAATTTTGTTTTTGAAATTTTCTTTTTTAGAAAAACAACACCCGCGAGTTTTAAAAATAACACTCACGAGTTGAAAATTTGTAATGCAGGTGTCAAAATATGGACTTTGCAATGCAGATTTAAGTCAATATGATTCCTTCTTAATGTTTCCTTAATATTTATTTTTATATTTCACTGGAATATTCTTTACAAAAATGAAACTATATGAAATCACTCTAACTACTTCTTTTTTTAAATAAATATTTCAAATTTCCTTTCTAATTTTTACTACACCACTGTGCAATTTCTAACACCAGTTCACCTCTCTCTCTCTCTCTCTCTCTCCACGCCATTAGCGCTCTATTTATTTCTGTCGGCAAGGCAAAAATCTAAACGGCAAGGAAATTCAATATCGTGCGCCCTGGTGTATGCTAATGAATACCCACTTTGACTACCAGCAGCACAAATTGCCACACACACACACACACACACACACACACACACACACACACACACATACAAAGCCACATACAAGAGTAACAGCAAACATTAAGCGCTCGATTCAAGTGCCAAAATGAAGCGAAATTATTCAAGCACATCACCCGCTCTACCCTTGCCATCTGCTGCTCACACCCACTCACTGTGTCTAAACTGTGACACAAACATATTAAAAAAAGAAAGAGAGAAAACAGAAGAAAAAAAAGCGATTTCACACAGTCAGCTGAGTAGTTCTCTATATATACTTTTTTCGTTTCGATATATGTCGTAAACTTTGTATATACTATATGTGATTTGTGGGAGTGTTTTGTTGGTTTGCAGTTGCGGTTGTTGCGCTTAAGTAGTTTGCAATTTCTCCAACCACAGCCACACCGCCCGCGCTGGCGCCTAAAACTATGCTAGCGAGGACGACGACGACAACGACAAATCCTTACTTTGCTTGCTTGGCTTCTTTGGTATTTATTCATTCATTTCGCACTTTCGTTGTGCCAACACTTGCACAATTTAACATACGCACACACCAATACATACATAGTGCAAAAATCACATGCATACATATAATATTTATGCAAATCTTGCTTTCGCTCCCTCACATTACTCGTTGTTGTTTTTTTTTTTTTGTTTTGTTTTGTTAGTAATCCCTGTCAGTGCGAGTGTTGGCGTGTGCTTGGCGTTTGCATGCAATTTTCTTCTGCTCGCGTTTTTTTTCTGCTGAAAGTGCAATTTGAAGAATACAATTTACTTGTTTCCTTTTTGTTGTGCTTGATTTTTATTTTATTTTTTCTTTTTTTTTTTGCTGTTCATATTGCTCGTTTTCGGCATTTTTTCCTTACTCTTTTTTTTTAGCGCTCTGCTTTATTGAAGTGCTGGTAATAAAAGGGAAATTTAACGCTAAATTAGAGATTAAAATTCGCTGCAGTGGGAATTTTAATTTTTATTTTCATGTGTCCATGTGTTGGTGGGAGTGGATCCATGTATGTAGGTCTGAGAGTGTGTATTCGTTGACGGTTAGTTTTTTTACGATAAAGGGGATTGCATTTTTTAAATTTTATAGTACTTTGATTTATGTAGCCAAGATTAGGTGGCTATATTTCGCTATATGGCTTGCTTTCACTTCTGAAAATGTACTTTGTTGTATTTAGAATAAATTTTACATGCTAGGAATAGTCTGAGAATACCTACAAAAATAGAGCTGTAGAGAGGACTACTATTTATTGGATTGACATTAATATTTTAGTTAATAAAACTAGCTCTTATTAAGCCAGACCAAAGTTTATCAGTTTGGCAAGGAATCAGTTTTATGTATTAAAGAAAGCTTCAATTATATTTAGCTTTTGATGGTACCCAACTATTTGCAAGAACTTTGAGGATAGTTTCTAGAAATAACGAGAGGCAAATAGGGCTCTACGAAACATGCACTACTTAATTGCAGAGCTTGCCTTCTACCTCAAAGGGTGTTAGATCGTGAAATTACTCACCCAACTTCCGATGCTTAATAATTGCTTGCCCAACTATCTTGCTTTTGATACTACTATACCTTCTACTTCTGACAGTCTGTAGAACTACTACAAATACTCAAAATCCTCCTTCTTATACCAAACTAAGACCAGATCTTTATACAATTACCAGATTTCACCGGTAATTTGTTTTGGTAAGATTTCAATAGAAGAGTCCTAAAGAGAAGCAAATAGATGATACAGCTCGCGTTGCGTACGATTGTTGTTTATGCAGAGCGGTTTTTAATTTTTGCGGAAGCTCGGCATTCCTCGCCATAGCTGTTCTCCTTTCTCCCTGAAGACCGTTAACTGAGCTCCAACTCTCGAACATCCCAGTTTCCTGAGAAGTGTACTTAGAGAGCAGGTGTGAGACTCGAGTAGCGGTGTTAGAAGCTGTGTGTTCCAATTCCAGCTTTATAAGCTCAAGCTTTCTTACGTTCTTGGCTTTTCTTCTTATATGTATTTATCCCAATATTAGACCGCCGTATATTTTGTTAACATTTCCTTAGCGTTCCAATAGAGCTCGTTCTACTCCCGATTGTAACGAGGTGCTGTTGGCAGAACCTGCACTTTCCGTAGCGGTACTGCAATTCTCATCGTACCAGCCGTTATTTCGCGATCGTTGAAAGACAATGAATTCTTCACTGACGGTACGCGGTAAGGGAGTATCGGCCTGCCAATGCTTGATCATTCCAGTTTGCTGGGAAGCCATTTAAGTAACCTTGGCTGTGATCAGACAATGATCCAAGTCGATTTTCGATTTGTGGAGCGTACTGACGTCCACCACCATTTTTCGGGAGTGGCAAAGTCGATCACCTTCAGTCTGCTAGCATAAGGCTTGTCATAGAGGCTGAATTTTCAGACAGCTTGACCATAGCTCCCATCCTTACTCAACTTGGCATTGAATTCGACAAATATGATTTTGATAGCGTACCAGGAAAGCGCTCGTAAGTCCAATCTAGACGATCATATAAGTAATCTGTAATCACGTTGTCCTTCTTTTCCATCGGCGTGTGATTAGTAATCGGAGACAAGTTAAAGCGAGGCTTACTGAAATATTTAATTTATGATATCTTGTTACCTGGTGGGCACCGAACCCAGCGCGTAATCAGAACCTGGAGCGTCTTTTGTAAGGAAACATTTGTATAGCAAAGAAAAAAACAAATAATACCTCACCAAAGAGAATAAACGTAAATAAATACGAACGAGAACGAACTTCCAAGCACTCTTGATATGAATGAAAAATTGCGAACTAGCCCGAGCGAAATATCACAATGAAGGTCTTCCAAAGCTAAACAAAATTTTGACAAGAAATGATAGAAATTTGTTTCTAGATACCTTATTTTTTCCATCATTTCATTATTAATGTGTTTTTTCGATAATAGTTGCTTACCTGCTAGCCAACTATCCATAGAAATGTATGCTCTGTTTCAACTTTTCTTATACACAAACCCTTAGCAATTAGATTTACCAAATTTCATTTGCAATTGAAAAGCTCGTGCAAATCCCATTATCTGACTATAGGAGGGTTAACGCCAAAGGATTACTTCCCTTCCTCTATCAATGCGCTAACCCTTAAGAAACTCTTAAAAGAGCTACGCATTTTCTCGACACTTCCTTCCACTTATGTCTCTCTGCACTCAAGCGCTATAATATAATTTCTGAATTTACATAACTCCCTGCTAAAATAAACCACGATTGGCATTTTGACAGCTGTCAAAATACAATAGTAAAAACAGCAGTCCACGCACATGTCAGTTGACATTGTCAAAGCTGTCCGAAATTTGCAATACGCGTACGCATTAGAGGTAGAGACGCAGGCAGGCAGGCAGTGATTGCTCGTACAGATAATTAAATGCACACGAAGTGGCAAGAAATTTTAATAGTTGCGGAGGAATATTCGCAATACGACATGTGTGCTTACAATTCATGGAAGGGACGAGAAAGTGTAAACTAACAGGGTTGCAAAATATGAAATATTTGCAGTAGATGAGTGGTAAAATGTAACAATAAAACAAGCAAATGTTCTAAACAATTTATGTCAAACTGATTTAAGCTTAGAAAAATAATTAAATGGGGAAAAGTGTTTCTATGCGCGAACTTAGCTACACTAAATATTAAAATGTAAAAGTCAAAAGTGCACAGCAAGTGAAGTGACATTCCGACAACTGTTTGACAGACATTTATGCGGCTGTCAAAAAATGCGCGGCCCACTGCGTTTTTTTAAAAATAATTTGTTTCTTCTAACTAACCCATCATCTCCGCGCCAGTCGCTGTTTAGTCAACAAACGAAAGTTTTTCGAATTTTTCTATTTACATATTTATTTATTTTGTGGTTGTTTCTGTAATTTTTTTTCTATTTTTGCCATGGCGTCACTTGATTAACGCACTGCTGCATTGCGCTGTCATGTTACATACTTACAATACATATGTACAAACATATCGGGTAGATATTTGTCTATGCTAACAATTTGCTAGCTACCTTTTTCCGCATCATTTGTTTGCCTGCTGAGTGCAAGTGTCAATCGTGCGCCCCTCACCAATCATCAACACAAAGCGCAGCGGCGACGACGTCACACACCCACCACACAAGTGTCAATTGTTTGCGTGGGCGCCAAAGTGGAGCAGTGGGCTGCTGCTACCCACCACACAACTGCTTGTTTTTTTGTCATTGTAAATTCTTTTTAATTTCGATGCATACGTGTATCGAAGTTAGACAGCCAAGAGTGGAGGGTGGTGGGAGGTGGTGTGCACGCACACTCGCATCAATTGGTTAATTGTTCAATTTAATTTGACACTCAGCTGTTGCTCCCATTCTACTACTACTACTACTACTACTACTTTTGTGTGTAATTTAACGGTAACTGTTGTGGTGCGCTTTTACTTACTACTCAACACTTGGGATCAGTGAGTGACTTGATTGTTGAAAAGCCACCAGTCGTTGTTTGTTGAAAGTCGACTGTCATTTATAGACAGTAGACTCCACTCAAATACATATGTGGACATATTACACACACGCACGCAGCTGTCTTACTGCAGCCCAATAATAATGACAGTCATGTTGATGTTTGCTGACAGCTGACATTTATCAATTGTTGATTCAATTGGTAGTTATGCAAATTGTCATCCGTCTGCCGCCAGTCATTCCATTCATTCCACTCCGTCATTTAGTCAGTCAGTCATTTTGAGCTGCCAACCGATTTGGCTATTCAATTACATACTTGTGACCGAGCTTAAATCAGTGTAAAATATTTTCTACTTTTAATGCCACTTAAATATTTGTAGAAAAGCAAAGATTTGTAAAATACATAGAGCCACCAAGTAGTTAATTTAATTTTTTATGTATTCTCGGAATTTCGCCGCTTTCGGAGCAATGAAAGACGGCTGTCAGCACTCATTATTTAATAAGGATGTACGCGTATTTGTGGTTGATCAAATTGTTTAGGTTTGCACTTACGTTTTGGTGCTTGAGATTTATGGCTGTCGCCGATGGCATCGTTATTAGGGTGACTAAGTTATACATAGCACTTATTTTCATGGCTACTTCCTTATTAATTTTTATGACTAATATTGTGAAGGGGTTTTAATTTGTCATTGTATAAAATTGAATAATAACTACTTGAACAAACTCGTATTGATATTGGGTAGCTAATTAAATGGACGGAGTGAAATTATAATCGGTTTGAACATTTTCATCCACTATTTCTGATGTCAAACCAAATCTCTGTCTGTTCCATTTTTGTTTGGATATTTTTGTGAAAACTTAAAGCTAACTGCAATATGAAAATGTAATCTACTAAAAGATGAACTTTTAAACCGTTATTAGTCGCTGCCGCTATAGCAGTGCTTGGGTTCGTCTATAATTTCGAAGAAGGTTTTACACTAATTGTTTCTGTTGAATCTATGTGCAAATATCAGTGGCGACCAAAAAAAATGCCGTCCGAACGATCTTTCAAAGCTTTTAAAGCTATCAGTTCAAACAGGTGAGACAAAATGTCTCTCTGATCTGTGCCAGTCAACTGATGCAGTGAGGAGCTTTTAAAGCTTTTACACCGCTTTTCTAACAAATTCTAACAGAAGCTTTCTTTGGATTTTGAAGAAAACAAAACATTTAAAGCTTTGGCACCGATTAGCCCTGACATTGGTCTGTTCAAGCATACTCTGCACCGTAGACTATACTTCTTCCATTCCTTCAGTTATGTACTTTTAAATCTGACCTCAAGCGGATGGTGCAAAATCACTGTATTCAATTTGAAAGTCCTGTCTTAAATTTTAGGGCTCTCACACCGATACTTTTTGTCCAAAAAAGCCTAATTCTTTATTTTTCACTTTTAAATTATTAACACTGTTAAAGCTTTCACATCGACTAGCTAAAACAGGCGCATCAAAAGCTATATCTGTACTGAAAATTGTATTCCCTATTTTTGTGCCAACCAATTGCTTCAGTGGGGAGCTTTTCGTATGCGCTTTTAAAGCTTTTGTACCGATGAGCTGAAACTGACAACTCAAAAGTTTTCTGTACACTGAGAGGAAGCATAGGCTATGCTTATGCCAGTCAGTTGATTCAGCGCTGAGCTTATAAATCTTTTACACTGATTGAATCAATCAAGTGTGGCAAAAGCTCTCCCAGAACTTTTAAAGCTTTAAAATTTTGAATGATATCACACCGAAAACTATTCCTACACTTTTGCGGCATTTGCGCCGAATTTTCTACCCTAAAAAAAGCTTACATACATACCAATTAGCTCAATCAGGCAGCTGAAAAGCTTTAAAAATTTCGACGGAAACTTCTGATATTATACTCGACTTCATAAGAAAATAAATATATTAGATATTCTTCAATAGATGTGTGTGTAAGAAACTTCGAGTTAAAACTGAGCGCCGTAATAGCTGTTAAAACTAATTTACCGTACCGCATATATGTATAACATGGCCAAGCTTTTATAACGAACAAAAGAGCTTTTGAAACGAAAAACTCTGATTAAATAAGATACATAATTTGCGAGATCTTTAGGCAGAATGAGGTATGAAAAATAGAATATCCTCAAAGAGCTTTTTGTCAAAAAATTACGCAAACGCATGAAAATAATAACGCTATGAATTTTTATCCATGCGCATTTACAAAAAAAAAAGTGAATAAAAGTAGATAGAAGGAAGAGAAGTTAATATTAGATCGAAAGAACTTTTATTCCAGCGAAATGCAAATTGTATGAGCTTTCATTCGGCTTCAGTTGGAAATCATAGCTTTCAAAAGCTTTCTAATCAACAAAGGTTGTGTGCAAGCCAGTTAAAAATGGCTAGCGAAGCAAATAACAATCCGTCGGAACGAAAACAACGAGCTTTACTTAACTTTTTGAAGTAATTTTCCCTCAAATGACGCCAATATGAACCAAATTTCGACTGACTTTATTCCTTAATTGGAATTGAAAGCATTTACATATAATGAAAACTCAAGAAGCTTTGGTACTTTTTTAAACTTTATGCTTTTGTTCAAGCTTTTGCTCGTGCTTTAGTGTGAGGTTCCATAACGAAATTTCAAAGCACTTTAGTGAGTAAGTTCTGTGATTTTATGCAAGCTTTCTAAAAGTTCAGTGCCAGAATTTTGACATATTTTAAGCTAAATATTTTAAATGTTATAGAAGATTAATTAAACAAAATTAGCTTTCGACAAGGTCACAGTGTTAATAGCTGTTTCTTTTTTTTTTCTTGTTCGCTGTTTGACCTTTTATGTTAAATTTAATATAAGTTGTTTCAGTAAACCAATAAATCTATTTAATTACTACCGTTTAAGTTTCACTGCTAATACATTTATCACGAAAAAAGCTCGACCGAACAAGCGCGACCTTCACCACTTGCCGCACCGTAAAGCACAGCAAAAACTAAACTAACTTGTAAAAAAGCAAAATGTAAGCAGCTATTCGTCGACCACCCGTGGAGACGAAACAGTCATTTATTGATTAATTATAAGAAAAAAGGTAACTTTAATCATGAAAGACATTAACTACTTAAAGTAAACGCTTAGCTTTTAAGACGCGTTGAGTTGCGCAGATAAACAGGATTTACAGCGGCTTAAAACGCAAATGACATGCGTAAGCTTTGAGATAAACAATGCAAAAAACAAAAAAAACCGTAGTACAAATTCAACAACAGATGTACAAGATCAGACAGCAAAAAACTTGATGACAGCGCCAAAGAAAAAAAAAACAAAAAAGAGCAGCCTAAAAAGCAAACTTGCTTGCGCGGCGTACTGGTCATTAGCGGACATCATTACAAGCCGGCGGCGACGCGGCAAGCATATCAAGTGATCATGTTTACAAAACCAAGCGGCAACAGAGGAGCGAGGAACTGAAAGCAAAGAGAAAAAACAAAAATAAAAAACAAGCAGAAAACCTCCACGCGCTTTATTTTATGCCACTGCTAGCAGTACTGCAGAGTGGTACGCGGATGTACGACACATATGTAGAAGGCCGTTGCCAATGCCGCGCCAAGTGGCAAGTGTGTCGCGCATGAAAAATAAGCAAACAAAGAAAAACACAAGCACAAAGAAACTGCCGAACAAAGCAGCGCCGCTGGACATGTTGCAAGTGGTAGTAGCCGCAGCTTTCGAGCGACTGCAACACCGGCGGCTTACCTGCCAGCGGTTTACGGGAAATTGGTGGCCTGCGCGCGGACACAACACACACACAGACCGTGCGCGCCTGGGTGTCATTATTAATTTAGTTCATTTTTGCAGAAATGAAGCATGCAACGCATAAATAGTAGCAGCCCCTTCGGCATAGCAAAGAAGAATGGCAAAAAATAAAAACAAAAAACACATTGTGAAATCATGGTGCAAGCGAAAAGCTGACTATGCAACGCGCGCAGCTTGTACTGTGGCAACATTAGCTGCCGGCTGAAAAAAATAATCGGCTATAAATTGTAGAAAATTGAAAAGTTGCGCGTACGGCCGCGCAGCAGTTAACACGCTTTAGGGTAAGCGGCACATTGGGGCAGTGCGCTAGGCATAGACAACGCACTCTACGATGTGGCATAGAAGTTGCAAACAAACACAGCTTGACTGCCACATAGACGAAGGTAATAAATGTTTGAATGTTACCTTTATCGCTGCAATACTTAACTTTAACTTAAAGTACGCCATGGCAAACGTTTTGCATTTACCGCATTTGATATTTATTTACTGCCGCCAAACGTGAGACAGCGACGAAGAGTTCACAAAAAAAATAACATGATTATATATTTTTTGCAACGACTTTGCAGCTCAAAGAGTACAGCTAACTTCCAACAGCTGCAATTTACCTAGAAGCGCGCCTTCATACCTTCTCGCTTGCAGGCTGCCAGTGTGTCTTCCTTACCGACCGCTTGTTTTCCGAACAGGCTCTAGGCAAGTGCAACATATCTTGCCATCTGTTTTGCACTAAACTCCCGCTTTGTGCGACTACGTCTACCTCCATGTTCCAATGCAAGACCTGTCTCAACTTTCAAAGCTAAAACCGCCGACAAATAGATGAGACGTGGCAACCTGGGTTGGTGAAATAGGCAGTTGTGGCAAAAGCAAACAAAAAAAAAACAGAAACGACCAAGTGAAAACACGAGGAGCGTGGCAATTGCAAGAGTAAAATGCCTACTCTGCCTGAGCAACGTCGGAACTTCGACATCAGCTTCTCCAATAAATTGCTACATTGCTTCAAATGCCGCCGCCTTAGTTACAACAACCCCCTCAGCTCGAATATTTTTCCTACTCACATTGCTACATTGCTTCAAATGCCGCCGCCTTAGTTACAACAACCCCCTCAGCTCGAATATTTTTCCTACTCACGCTCTCAATCTCATCTGCCATAGCGACAGCATCACCCCATCATTTACCGCCAAGATGTAACTGTGATACGACACGACCGCCACTTATATAGGACGTGTTGCAGTTCATGCAAAGGCAAAGATGAAGGAAAGCAAAAAACAAAAACTAAAAAAAAAAAAATACCAACGGATTGCATCAAATGTGCTTTTGCTCCCAGCATTGTTGACAATCCACCATCGAGCTGCCATCAGCGTCCATCGCTTTAGGCCATAGTTCGCCAACTAGAAAGGCAAACCTTTTGCCTCTATTGCTGTTGCTGTTGTAGGCTTTTGGTTTCAGTTGGAAAGCTGCAATTAAACGAAGAGTTATTGACAGTACTCTGTGCCATCACTTGCCTTTTTTCGTCGGCTGCTGCTGCTGCTCTTGCTCTATGGCTGTGCATTTGCGCCCGCTTGTTGACTCCAAAAAAAAAGTGCAAAATTTTCTTGTTAATTTATTGACTGGGAATGTAATTTCGTAGTTAGTAGGTATGCACATTTTTAGTATTAAAAAATTGATGGGAAAGATGGGGATAGTGGACTCTGTGATAGGGAAACCGAAGGAAAGAGAATCTAGATTTTTGTGAGTTCAGCTCCCAGTTGGTGCTTTCTAATAGGGGCTTAAAGCGGAACTGTTGTGTCTAGGATAAAATTTCCTGTACCCTTACACACATTGAGGGAGCTCCGTAGACATTTTGAAGGTTTGTCGTTCTCTCAACTGTAAAATTTAGGCTAGCTTGAATCTACGCGAAACAGAATGTCTTTGTGACAAAAATCTATAGAACTCGCGAGCGTGATCCAACCCCTGCCAAGAGTGCTAGCTTGATGGAAGTTAGCCGTTATCCTTGAAAAGTTAATTTAAGTTCCTAACGTGGCTTACGTTAAGCCAATTAAAAATCAACGAGCTTGACATTTTCCTAGGTTATATTCCGGCCGAGGTGGTTATAGTTTTCTTCACCCTGATGCCTTCTACGACTGCACCGCCAGCTTCAGATGATGACGATAAACTCAGTTTATTTTGGAATGAGATCCGTCGCTGAGCTTAGACTTCTGAGATTTTAGCCACAGATTGAGTTTTATCTTTAAATCATATTTTCACTAAATAGCCCACATATGGTCTCTGTCATGGTAAAATCTCATACTGTCTTTGGATCTTCCTACGGGAAGATGGTGGAAATAAGCTTCATTTTATTTAGCTGCCATTGTACGCACGATCCGTGTAGCCTTGAATAAAGCCTTCCAGCTTTTACAAATATTGTTTTCTACCACAGCAAGATGGCTTGCAACTCTGATTGACTTTAGCTCGGTTTAAAATTAAGATTCTAGTTTCCGAACTACGGTAGGTAGTGTGTTTTAGGCGGAGGTAGCCCCAATCAATACCTTTGTAATACCCTTTAGATGGGCCAGACGGCAATCAAGGTATAATCGTCTTTAATGGTCAGGCCGAAATTGGTAGTGGAGTGCCTGAAATTTATCTTCTTGCCGCCTCTTAATATTTACTTTCATATCGGGCTAATTTGGATGCCGGACCGTAGCGACATTGCAAGTAAATCCATGGTTGATGAACTCGCTCGACAGGGCATCTCTGGCCGTTTACGGCCTTCTATTAGACAAATGGACTCTATGTTGGCTCAGCGAGCGCTGGAAAAATACCACGACATGCAGAATTGCAAGGACCCTTGGGCCAGTGTGTGACTGTAGGTGATCGAAAGAGCTCTAGTCGCTAACTAAGCGACAACTCTCGATCCTCGCTGGAGTTCTGACCGGGCATTGTCCGATAGGTATTCATGAGGTTAGGCTGCATATCGTCTCCGACCCTCCTTGCCACAGCTGTCTGGAGATGACGATGTGGAAGTTTAAGTGCTTAGGATCTCACTTCATTAACATACCGAAAGAGCACACAGGGTTGAAAACCAGCAGCTACGCAACTAGCACTAATTACTACTACTATCACTATGACTACTACTGCTACTAATTACTATTACTACTTTTACTAGTGCCCTACTATCAATTACTACTACCATTTTTACTAATGCTACTACTACTCTTTTTACAAATTTCTACTACTATTTTTACTAACGCTACTACTAACTAATAGCATTATGTTTACTATTTCTACTACTATTTTTTACTATTGCTAATACTAATTTCTACTGTTACAAATTTCTGCTATTATTTTTACTAATGCTACTACTAATTACTACTGCTATTTTTACTAATTTCTACTACTTTTTTTACTAATCCCACTACTAATTCTGCTACTACTTTTACAAATTTTTGCTACCATTTTTTACTAATTTCTACTACTATTTTTACTAAAGCTACTACAAATTTCTACTACTATTTTTACTAATTTCTACTACTATTTTTACGAATGCTACTACTAATGCTCCCACCACTTCTACAAATTTCTGTTACTATTTTTTACTGATGCTACTACTAATTACTACTAATCGGTTTTACTAATTCCTACTCTACTACTATTTTTACTAATGCTGCTACTTAGTACCACTCCTACTACAACTACCAGGACCAAAGCTATTACTACTAAATACTAGTTACTACCACTACTACTCCCATATTTACTGCTCTATCTCTTTATGAAGTCGGCAAAGAAGTTTTACTTCTTTTACTTTACTTTTTTTTGTAATGCACTCCCTTGTCCAACATTCTTCCTACGACATCCACTATATCCACTCTCCACACGTCTCACCTTTCCACTTACATTCATTTCACATTCATTCATTCTTCTAATTGCTAACGCCCTAAAAACTGCGCTACCCAACACTTTAGATTGCTAAGCCCACAAAACACACACACACACTCACAGACGCACAGACACATACACATACATACGTATAGCATGACCAACAAAGCATGCCATTAGAAAGTTCAATTAAGCCGCCACAATGTATGGTAGTCAAGGAAACGTGTCTGATGAGGAGCTGCACATTGGGGCCTACCGAGCGTATGCGGGATAGCTCGAGTGAGTGAGAGAGAGAGAGGGGTGGCGGTGCGGTGCGGCATTCCTATTATAGATCGCAGTGAATAGGCGTAAAATTGTGTGTCTATTTACCATGTGGCATGTGGCAATTTCATGCAATTTTCATTCATGCTGACGTTGCGCTTTTCATTCAACTTCATTTTACTGCTACACGCTTGATGTCGACAACTGGCGCTCTGGCCTACGGGCGGACACATTATACTGCATACACACCACATATTCGTAACGCTGCTGTTCACACACAAAAAGAAAAAAGCTTCCCAGTTTACCTAGGTACAAAGTTTTTTCTCTTGGTTTTCCAATTTCTTAGCTATGTTTTGCAAATTTCATACAATTTGGTTTTTTCTTCTTTTTTTTTTTGTTGGCCAACTTTTCTATACCAACAGTTAGTTAGAGCTGTGGTAGCAGCTGCTGCGCCTGCCTTGGTTGGCTGACTTTTTATTTAGCTTAGCTGCTTTGCCCTTTTGAGTCTATTTTTTTTTTCTGCATATTTTTTTCTTCTGCTGCTGCGGCTGCTACTGTTGCACTTTTAATAAATACAGCTAAAGCAAACATAGCAAGCCTATAGAAATCGGGAAGAAAAAGAGGTGCACGTTGCTGCTACCAAAAAAAAAAACAACAAAAAAACAACAAAAAAAAACAAAAACAACTAAACAAGCAGCTAACCTGGTTTGTTGCCATTTCAAGTCATTTGTGTTGAGTGAATAGGTCTCACTGGCTAGCTGCCTGGCTGTTGGTTTGTTGGTCTCTTCAGCTGCCTGGCTTGGCTGACAGCATCAATGCAGTAGCGTGGCGCTAGCGTTGCAAGTGAGTTGCCAGTTTGGCAACATAGCACAGTGAGACAGTTAGTCAGTTAGCGCCATCATCATCTGACCAACACGTTGCTCCATTTACATACAAAAATACAAACAAACAATACATACCTAGCCTAGCAGCAGCAGCAGCGAGTGGTTGTTGAGCTCTTGCCGTTGCTCCGCTTTTAATTTCGCTCTAGCAATTGTGCACCGTGACTGCAACAACAATAAAAAAAAAATTAACAACAACAACACAAAACACTAAAATCAGTAGCCAGTCTTGACGGTAATAAAATGTTGATGTAGAAAAGTGGTTGTAGCGGAAAATGTAGGCTAAAAATTTTTTACCAAAAAAAAAATTACAAAAAAAAAAAACAAGTCATTGTAGGAAAGAAAAATAAATAGAAATGGGAAAAGTTTCAAAGTAAACGGGACTAAGGGAAGCACAAATTGTAAAAACAAGCATTTTATGTGTCTGCAAATATGAGTGGAGGATGGTTGTACAGGTGGATTACAAAATGGTGTCGTGCCTGCAGTTCAAAAATAAAATTCAAGAAAAAGTAAAGGGAAAAAATTAAAAATCTCCAAAAACCAAGGCAACAAATAAAAGTAGTTGGCGTACTTGGGACAAAGTCTATAGTGCTATTAAAGGCATGATTTCTATGAAGATTAAAATAAAGATTTATACAAATTAGATTTTGAAAAAGAAAATGCGTGAAATAGCAGCACATCTGTATTACATATTTTTGTAATAGGTTACACCTTAAATGTATGCAACACTTAGCATCGCGATATTTACCTTTTATTTCGCTCAGCTAAGTAGTTGACTGCAATTCCCAACGCACTTCTAAAAAAAAATAGTTATAAGCACATTACTGGTATTCTTTAATTATATTCAGTAAATAGGTTATATTCAGTAGGATTATTTTGCTTACGTCATCCATTTTTTCAACTAAAGTTTTTCGTTCTATCCAGTAGTCGTCATGCCGCCCAATTGTGCGAAGTTGGCAGTCTGAAAAGTTATCTTCTGGTCTTACACGCCCTACCACCATCCGATCATAGATATTTACTCAAATTCCTTTTGCGTTTATGCTTCACTGGTGGGATAAGTGCCTTGTAGTTTCCTTCCCTACTCAACAGCATTAATCTGAGCAGATCCCCAGTTAAGTCGGGTGATAGCTTAGCCTACAGTGTCCCGTAAGAATTTCCGTAATAATTCTTAGATTGTTTTATGATAAGCCCATGCCTTTTCCAAAAAATTTTAGGTATGATATCCTTACAGCGCTTTGGCGTGCTACAAGTCTGCTATTTTCCCCCAAAAAAGTTGCCTGTGGGTTTTCTTGTCTCCTTTGTCCAAAGTGGATAATGGCGACTTTCCTATACCACAGCAGGACTCTTTTTTTGGCGAGTTCGTCTGCGACTTTGTCTCCTTCAATACCTAAGAACTCACACTCAATGGGTCAGACCAAGTGCGTTTATTTTGTTAATGCCAGTTTTGTGATTATCTGATGAGATTTGAGGGCCTTGATAGCCGCTTGGTTGTCTGTCAAGTTTTTGGTCTAGTGCTACACCTAAAAATTTAGCCATTTTCTGACATTCATTCAAATAGGCTTAAGACCGTCAAGTTTATAAATCCCTGTAAAGGGTACAATGGTAAATTTTGTTGGGTTCTTATTTAGTCCCAATACAGTACAACTTGACCTCCTAGAGTGTCCAGAAAATACACTAATGTCTGGTAAGAATAAGAGGAGTTTCGCAGCCATTTTCGTAACTGGAACGTTGGCCATTTCATTATAAAAAAATATATTAAAAAGGCTATTCCCGGGCACTCGACTGACAGCCAATATTCCAAAGAAGCGCTGAGCGTTGAGTACTCGTGTGTCGAAGAATTTTTTGATTCTTTCAGAAATACAGGCTTAATCTGTACTGAGGCCTTGGGCACAGTTCATGTAGACTGGGAAGCCATGAGCCGCGGGATGGAAAGCTTTGACAAATAAATTGAGTAGTTGCGTCCAGAATCGAAGTCTCTTGGGGCTTTATGTATTCGAAAGTTGATTAAAAGATGAAAGTGGATATGAAAAATGGGTGGGGGGATGTAGAAATCTGCAGATTATTGTTTCCTTTTAGGTCGGCAGGTGCGGAAAACCGCGTAATGACTTTTGTGGTAGCTCTAGCGATGAAATAGAGACAGATTTCATTTACCACTTCGTATGCGAAATCATTACAAATATGCACCCCAGTTTTAGGAGCAATTAATCTCTTAAAGTCATGGACTGAGTGCAAATGCATTTCATGCTAAGATCAAGTTAATTAGAGATACATTGAACATCAAAATAGGACTAAACTTAATTCTCTAAGAGCTGTATAGTTCCTGAGGTTTTTCAAAACTTTCAAAAATAGCCATTACATTATTCATGTTTTGGATTTTAGTTATAAAGTTAGCTTGAGAAATAAGCTATCACTATGAGCTCCAAGTAACAAAGTGAAATTACTTAGTGGAACAAATTTATGCACTGTTGTACTTGGGAAGGAATTTCCGTCATACCTTGTCAAATTTGTTTCGAGATGTAGCCAAATTGTTTATGCATATTTTATAACAATTTCAACTTTTCTACCTTCAAACCCTTTGTGGCCTACCTCCACTTAGTGTTTAGTGTGACAAAATATGGCAAGTGACTGTGTCGACACAAATTCTGGTTACAATTTTTTGGTTTTTTCTTCAAATATCGCATTTTTCTTCTTTCGCTTGAAAAAAACAAATATTTTGGGCATAGGTATATAAGTATATAGTAAATGTAAATACATTTACATGCGCAGAAGCTGGTCTACTTCTAGGCGCCCAAAATGGCTGGGCAAATGAACTTTTTCTAAAATTGCACTGCACAGTACTGCTTAAAAAAATTCTTTTTTTTTTGCGCCTTAAAAGTCCAAGCTTGCGCAGGCTTTGTATATCCTGTCAAACTCCACTCACATCAACGCTGTCAATTTGTGTGCAGAAATGTGTGAGTGTTTGCAAATTCTTCACTGGAGTAGAATTTTTTGACGTACTTTAATTTTAATGAGCAGTAAGTGCATTAAAGTGTGCATGTATATCTCTATGTGTGAGTGTGAGTGCTCTGTGTAGAACTTGGCTTTTAAAATTTTCCATTTTTTCATACTAAGCCCTGTTTTATTTTTGATGCAACTTGAAAGAGTGTGTCGCATGTCCTTGTGGTTTTATTGAACCCCAGCTATACATCTATGATTCCTTAGCAATAAACTGACCAGCACAGAAAATTGAACAGTTAATTGGTTGTATTCAGAAGGTATTGAATTAACTAGAGTATATTTAGATGAACTATTGAAGAATTTCTTCGTAGGCAAGCATTGAATTGGATATCCCAAAAAATGTATTGCGATTTGACTTTTGCCCCAGACTATTGCCTTTGGCTCTCGAATTTTTAGTGGTGCTACTTTTTGATTTTCAAAAATTAACTAAAACTCTTATTTTGGTATTGACTTTTAAATATAAAAGTGACTTCAGACTATTGTTTTGGACAATTACCGATGGACTCTAACTTTTGATGAATGACTTTTGGATATAAACATTGCGACTAAAAGTGACTTCAGACTTGTGATTTTGAAAATTGATCATTTACTCTTGCGATGATTATTAACTTTTGATCAATCACTTTTGGCTACTACGTGACTTAATTTTGGCTATGACCATTGCTTATTGCTTGCTGACTTTCTACAGTCGATTAAAAAAAAAACCAAAGGACTACTCAGGACTTAAACTATAGACTATAGAAACTGATTATTGACTATTCAAACTATTTTCGCCGTTGACTACATACTGTTGACAACTAAAACTATTGCGACTATTGGTTATTGACTATTAACTATAGACTATGTACTATTGACTATTAAATCTATTGGTACCATTGACTAATTTTTGAATATTTACAATAGGTTATTAACAACTGACTACCCACTATTGTCCATTGTCTGTTGTCCGTTGACTATTTACTATAGACTATAGAATATGGACTACTAAAACATTAGGGGCCATTGACCAATTGACTATAGATTATTAAGTTTTGATTATTGACTATTAAGACTATTTGGATCATAGACTAATATGACTTGTGATTATTGTGTATTATCTCTTGAAACTATTTGGACCACTGACTATTTATTTTTGATTTTTGATTTCTGCTGCAATATTTGACTATGGACTGTATATTGTACTGCTGACTATTAAAACTATTGGGATTATTGACTGTTGACTATTGACTGTTGACTATTGACTGTTAACTATTGACTATTGGCTATTTACAACTAACTATTGACTATTAAAATTAATTGGTCCATTGACTATTTACACTAGACGATTGACCACTAAAAGTATTATGCCCATTAACTGCTCACTATTTTCAATTTTGTTTGCCTATTGAGTATTGACTACTGATTATTAAAATTATAAGAACGATTGCCTCTTGAGTATTGACTATTGGTCACTGACTACTAAAACTTTTGGCACCACTGGCTATTGATTGTTAACTATTGACTGTATTTTGTTCACTATTGACTATTAAAATTACTGTGACCATTGGCCATTGACTACTTACTATAGACTATTGACTATTCATATTATTATGACTATTGATTATTCACTATTGTGTATTGACTTTGACTTTTGACTATAGACTATAGACTATTGATTACTAAAATTCTTAGGACTATTGCCTTTTGACTATCGATTATTTGGCACCATTGACTATTGACTATTGGTAAGCTGTTGACACCGTTTGGACTATTGACTATTTACTGCTGCCTATTAGTTATTGATTGTTTACTATTGACTATTGACTGCTGACTATAAAATGTTTTCATATTTTGACTAAATAGTAATCACTGAACTACTGACTGTTGTTTATTGACTTATAAGTATTTACTATTGACACTACTGGGACTGTAGAATATTGACTATTGATTACTTAGCTGTGTACTGTTATTTGATTATTAATTTTGATTATTAATCACTTAACTACTTATCTACTGATTATTGACTGTGGATTATTGACTCATAACTATTTACTGTTGAGACAATTGAGACCGTTTACGAATAACCAATTATGATTGACTATTAGATATAGCTTATCGACTGATTAGTGCTTACTGAATTGATTATATTCTGCTGACTTTTGATTAGTAGCTACTAGCTATTGACAACCGACTAACTATTGACTTTTGGCAAAAAGATTATTGTCTATAGATTGCCGAGTTTTGCGTACATTGGTTGTAACCTATTCACTTTTGACTACTAATAATTGACTTTTGTATAATATAAACTAATTAGGGTCTTTCGACATGACAGCTTTAAGTATCGATATTCTTTAAAACATTAATTAATTAAATTTCATATTATGAAAAATGTATGCGTATTCCTATAATAAAAAATCCACACTTTGAAGTAATTAAATTAGCTAACTAAAAATTTCTTTCCTTTCGTTTCAGAAATCACGCAATTCGACACTGCCTATTTGCAATTTCCTACGATTTTTTCGCCAACGAAAAGCGAAAGTATTAAATAGGAACAGGATAAACACTGAAAACCTAAATTGTGAAAAAAAACTTAAGATATCTAAGCAATTCTAACACAAAAATCCACACTTCTAACTAACTACAACCCACTCGAATAAATTACAAAATTAAAATGCTAACTACAACAAATAACACAATCGAATCAGCAAACATTACAAACACATTGAGTAGAAGAAATTCCACTTCCCAGCATCGAAATCCACACCCGCGCTACAACAACAAAAACAACAACACCCGCAAAATGTTCTCCCAACAGTGCCTTTCATCCCACAACTCTAACTATCGACTACTACAATTCGCTCTACTGTGCACAGTGGCGCTGCAGGTGGTGCCGGTGGCGCAAAGTTTCGATGTTGGTGAGTATTTTGGTAAAATAAAAACAAAAATAAAAAAAATTATTAAATTTTTTCAGCAAGATGCTCCAAAAGTAAGCTAAAAATACATACTGCATTTTTTAATTGAAAATAATTTTATGTAAACTTTGCAAGTACATTTAAATATTTGAAAGTTTGAAAATTTAAAGAAATTGTGTAATGCTGTAAACAAATATTGCATATAAATTCAATTTGTTTTTAAATTCAAAACCAACTACACTCACAATATGTAGCTGCTTGCCCGACTGGATGGCTAGAGCTGACAAAAAGTCCATTGACCGCAACAAGGTGTGTGCAACACTTCAACCATCTACTGACTAAAGCCACTATAGAAAAATTACCTCTGAAAATTGCGTTACGTTCAGCGGAGCCTGAAAATCAGCATCGCATGCACATTAATTTTAACTCTTTGCCGGCACGTTGCCGCAGCAGTATGCCTGCCACATGCAGCTGAAGAAGCGGCAGCGTGCGCTGTGTCTGAAAAAAAAAATAATACAATACAAAAAAATACACAGCATGGCATCAAATGTTGCAGCTTCACCATCGGCGACGGCAGCAGCACCGCCAGCTTCCTTGTGTATGACTTTACATTCTATTTTGTGCTAGTGCCCTTCTGCGTTTTCGCCCCCCATTTTTACCATCCAACGCAAAATGCATATTGTGCTACTCTCCTTCTGCTTTTTTGCGGCCAATCCAATCAACAGGAAACCAATCATGCCACCAAATAGTTTAGCTGCACAGTGGGTGCAACAGCTGCGTCATGCGCCGGGTTGTCATTAATTGACATTGAAGTGGAGCTACAGCAATGTGCGCGGAATTAAAGAAGCGAGAATTTCTTGCGTTGGCCTCAATGTGAAATGCTAGAGATGAACTTAAAGTGGCAGCAGTGCGCGCCTCTGTTTGTGTGGGACAGTGTGGCGAGTGCTATGAAATCAATGAGAAAAATTTACTCTACCACTCTATTATATTTTTCATTTGTGGGTAAAGAGTGAGAAATGCTCTCGGTGTTCAGCTGCGAGAGACGAGGTGTTTGTATCTCTATAATATAGAATCTATTGGATTTATGACTAGGGGAAGAGATGTGTTTCTGAATATGAAGAAAAGAAAAGTCGTCTAGCTCGCAGCATCGATTGGGGATTTCTGAGGAAGCTATAAAGGATAAGAGTTTGAAATCCATCAGGAGAATATTCCATTGCTCGAAGTGAGAGCTCTAGATATAAGAGGGATGAACCACTTTTTCGAGAACGTTGACATCATAAGAAAGGTTGCCGAATGGTCTGATGGGTTTAGGAAGAATTACCAAATCTCTGATGGATATCTTAAGCGCCTTTTGTGTATTTTGAGGTTACTCTATCAGAGTAGGCCTTTAAACCTGACGCATCCTAAGCTATTTCGTCCATGAAATATCTAAGAGTATTCTTTCGACTCAAAGTTGCTTTAAATATGTCCGAACAAGTTACTATTCATAAGCTATTTAACTTGCATGCTATTGTGAACTTTTTCGGTCCAGTCACACAGTTGGTCAAGCTTTCGACAGACACCCTCGCCTGTTTGCCTGTCCGCTCTGACTCTACCCGCACACAGTCTATAGTCGGTAATCTTGAATCTCAACAGCACAGTGCTAGCAATTGAAGGGTGTCACAACACTCATGCACAGAGCCCTGATTGGCGCTTGGAAGTTCAGAGTGGCTCAAGTCGAAGACGGTGGTCCATTTGCCCATCACGATGTAAAGCTTGGCTCCACACTAATAAGCTCTTCCTTCTGCCTCCTCAGCCATTTGTGACTCTCAGTGCGGCCACGAATTTTACTTTTGAATTTCTTAACGAGGCAGAGCTGCAAAGTTTACATACTTCCAACTCTTGTTTCATTCCAAGAATCCCTGATCGAAACTTGTTATGAAGAAAAGTCCCATCAGATATACAGAGTTGCTGCTCTCTTCAAACCGCTCCTGCCTCTATAAAAAGGAAAGGTGGAGGAGTTAAGCTGAGAACAGATTTCAACGCAAAATTTGAACAAGTTCTCAGAGTTCCCTTGACCGCGAAACAAGCAAACCTTTACAGTTTACTTAAATGCTTCAAACCATGGGGGTATGGGTTACATTACGCCGAATGAACATCAAGTACAGCTGCACTGTAAACTTTCAGTTCAGAGCTCATAACTGATCTAAGAGTGCTCTACATTCCCACCTGACTTGTGTGGCTTTACTCAGACTCAGAGTTTTGTGAAAATTCCACTAAGCCTTCTATAGATCGGAATTCCTCTTAGCTTTGTATTGATCTGAAATCCATATACTAAAAGTGACCACAGTATTCGGGACAGGACACCTTTCCCTGCGCACAGCATTTCACGGCTCTAATGCTCACGGAATCTTTTCCCATGGTAAAAGTAACAAAGTTTGGTCAGAGCACTGGTGTTTAAAAAGGGTATTGCTTTTAGCTGTATGTTCTGAACCAGCAAGAATTTCTTTACAATTTTTATCAACTGTACCAGAGACCGACTTTAAAATAAAACAGAAACACCTTTTCACCACATCCGCTGGTGAGTTTCACGCCACCGCCAGAGTTACCAGTTTGACCGGACATAGCGCTTACTTGTATTGGCCGCAATATTCGGCAATAAATTTTGCTAGTACTGAAAAAATAACTAAATATCTGCCTGAGCTTCGATTTCACCAGCTGCTAACTTTCGTTATTACATTGTTGATTTATTACCAACTTTTCATGCATCTCAACCCAATGTGCACCAGTTGGGGCTGTCTAGCAATCGTTTTGGTCGTTTTTTGTTTTTTTTTGTTTTGTTTTTAAAGCCGCGACTCGCCACAGTGGCTAGCGTAGCTGTTGCCATTGCCGCCGCCAAGAAGCTCGTGCGTGGAAAAAGCTCACCGCGGGTGGTTTATTGCCGGCAAAAATGTGGCCACAACCAATTCCTGTGGCGCGAGCATAACCAATGGATCTATCCAGGAGTCGGGAAGATGCTGTTGTCTATTATACAAAAAACTCAGTGTTGACTAGGAAACGGGCTCAGCACGTATACCGCGCTCTGTGCAAAGTCTGCTGTATATGCCGCCCGCGGCGCAGCACTGCCATTAGCTTTCCGATATCTTGAAAAGTCTTCCTTAGCTATGCTGGTACGTTTAATATGCCGTTTGCTGTTTTAATGAGCCGGTTGTGCATTTTTATGCATCGATTTAATTGGAAAAGAGTTTTTAGTGCCACTTTAACATACTTACATTTGCATCGAGTTGTTGTGGTATTGATTTTGTAATTTTTAATTTTTAATTTTTTTTTTTTTTTTTGGTTTCTTCTATGTACTCTTTAATTGCTTTACGTCATTTACACATCATTTACGCACTGTCCTGTTTATTGTTTACATTTTTTGTCTAATAAAATCTCAGTTATGGCCAATTTGCAATTTCAGGTAAACAAAGAACTAAAAAAAAAAAAAACAAAATGAAAACTTGTTGAAATGTTTTTCTGATGGGCGTGTAAACAGCACGGAGTGCATAAAATTTCGTATAAATATGCTGCGCATTTTACATAAACTCTGTTTATGTGCTGTGCATTGATAGTTTGAGGCGGTTGAAATGAGTTGTATTCGATTTCATACACTGGGTGGTGAAATAGGAGAAACTGCCATTAAGAAATTGATTTTCGCTTACACAGAGTTGTTATAAATTGAAAATATCTTGCAATGCAATTTCGAGCCCAAATACCGAATACGGAAACTAATGGCTGGGTTATGTAAACTTGACGGGAGAGGGCGTGCCTTAAAAAACTCTCATATAAGAAATCTCCGTTTAGTGCGTTTTACGGGTAATTTACCATCCAACGCAGCGCATGACTTATGTAGAAGTTTGTTGGACTTTTTAATTCAGTGTTATTTGATATTTTGTTTGCTTGGTTGCTTTGATTAGATGTTTCTGTACTTCCGTACTCCTCGCACTCTTTCGGAATAAACAAATAAAAATAAGTAATTTTAATCGCCGGCTTCAACTTTTTGAGCCTGAAATTATTATGAGTCCAACCTGACGTTTCTGTACAAAGTAAATGAAAAACGTTATAGTTTTTTCTTAGTTTATTTTTTTTTGCTCGGACATTGCTAAATACGATGGGATTTAATACCTTTTATACTCAAATCACAAACACCAAACACTGCTAAAATCAGAGTCTACGCCAGGCCATGTCTTCAATTTCCGACCCCTAGAAATCGTTTATTATGGCACTGAAGCGTTCACCTTTAATAGAAATGGGGGTTTCACTGCTTCAAAGCCGCACTAAAGTGTCACTCTGAGAATGCATTTTTATTCGATATTCACAAGCAGGTTTTCTGATTTGTTATTCCTACCTAGAGTCCTTTTTTAAGTGCCAAACTCTAAATAACTTTTCGTGGATATCCTCCCCGTGGTTTTGTATACCAATGTATTTGCTATGACTGTTTGAATGCCGGTCCTATAGAAGAGATTTGAATTACAAAAATTTTAATCAAAATATCGCGGATCTTTGAGTTTGGCTAAGTGAAGACATTTTTCTCGAATGCCCCCGCCTACCCGCGCCACAGAAAAACTTTGCAACAGTACCTGCCCAATCATTCGTCAAGCGTGTACTGGACTCCTTTGGAATCAACCATACAAGAAATGGCAGCTGACCGATAGAGTCACGCCTAACTATTTCTTAGCTAATCCTCTGCGCAATTTTACTCAATATCACGACAATGTCAATCGGATGACGAAATATTGAAAAGTGAGTCTGCTGTCGTAATTGGGTAAGACATCACCCATACATCTTCATGAAATATTGAACTTCAACGGTCTGGGCATTGTATTAGTTCGGATCCATAAGATAATCGGAAACAAAAAGAGTAAATAGGTCCTTGATTGGTCCATGGATAAAGAATCGCACTAATCATTCAGTGCGATACATCGATAGCTCATTAATTGATTATTCGGGTTCGCAACCTCCTTGTCTTACCTACTTTCGATTGTAGTTTCCGAATTTCTCCTCTTCTAAAAACTCAACTGTCTTACCTACTCTCGTTTGCCATTCCCAAAGTTCTCATCTTTTAAAAGATTAATTATCTTGTTTGCTTCCGGAAGTCGTTCTCAAATTTTGCATCTTCTGAAAGCCCTATTTTATTGTAGTTATATATTCCCAGTTGGGAACCCCATATTTCTCCTATACTGAAAAATTTAATTGCTTTGCTCATGCCCGAGTGCCGTACTAAAATTTCACTTTTTCTGAAAGTTCAATTGCCCTGCCTACCCTCGATTGTGGCACACAAATTTCTCCCTTTCTAATAGTTAAACTTTCTTGTTTAGTCTCGGGTGTTATTCGCAGCTGACTGCTCTTCTAAAAATTCAATTGCCTTGTTCACTCTCGATCTACACTCTGAAAGTTCAATTGTATTGTCTACCTCGAGTGTCATTCTCAAACTTTTGCTATACTGAATTTCTCCATGCTCGAAGCTTCTGAAGCTGAATATCCGATGATATCCCAAGTTGATCATGGAGAGTTTGCAGCAGATGTGGCCATCGACGAGATATCGCAATAACTTCCATTCCGATATGCCCTCTAGAGTCGAACCGCAATTGAATATCTATCGGACATTGCCCGTTCAAAACTCCTACTCGCTTTATTAGCGAACGGAGCTCTTTCGAACGCCACCCACGGTTCACCACCAGCCAGAGGGTCTTCGCAATTCAGCATGTCGTGGTATTTGTCCAGCGATCATTGAGCCCATTTAAGTCCAATAGAAGTCCGTAGGTGGCCAGAGGAGTTCCCACCCTCGCTCTGCCCGGAATCATAACCTCAAAGGTACCCTGCGCTCGGATACGACTATCTATGTCACTGAATGCCTGGCGGATGACTTGATGTCCCTATGTGAGCTCAGGCAATGACTGGGCGTAGATTTATATTATTAATAAAATACATAGGAAATGAAACAAATATTTACAAAAGCGGCTATAAAGAATCTCTAGGTATTAATTGGCGAGTGTTAAGCGATCTCCAGCATTGAGCTATACTGAAGTGATATCGAGTTCTCTTCGTTCGAAGTTTTTCATTGTAACACCAACTAACTACTGAAGTACTTTACAAATGGAAGCAAAGGCAATGGAAGGGTATGTGAGGAAAATATAATCTTTGCAATCAACCAAACTGCTTCCTTATTACAAACAACATAGAATATTATAATAATAGAAATTCTTCGTACAAATAACTAAGTACGTTGGAAAAACAAAAGAATAGAAAAAAAAATGGAAATCAATTCAAACTAACTGAAAGTGTTCATAAATCAGAAACGATTTGAC
Organism: Anomoia purmunda; assembly: GCA_951828415.1. Lineage (NCBI taxonomy): Eukaryota > Metazoa > Arthropoda > Insecta > Diptera > Tephritidae > Anomoia > Anomoia purmunda. The sequence continues at coordinate 14,081,656 of OX639994.1, forward strand.
GACTTGTATTTCCTTTTTTGCCACTACAGCGAGTATTTAATTAGATACGACGCCGCATTTGCCGAACACAAATGACTTATTTCCCAACATAACTGTCATTTATAAAAATTTATGCTATGGGGAACTACTAAATAGCTTTAGCTCGTGAAGAAGTCACCAAATCAGGATGCCTCAACGCAGCAGGCAGTCAACCATCATGCCAGTCAGCCCCACAATCGTACATAGCTAGCTGCTCATTCAACAAGCTGGGAGTGCAACACAAAAAACCATCCATCATTTTGTCTATTTACGCTGTAAAATCACTTCATCATTCGCGTTGCAATCAATTGACGCATGTGATCGGTGGTCGTCGTTAAAGTACAGAATGTTGCGCAGGCGCATTGCAATGCGTGCTGTGTGATTGTGTGTCTTTCCTATAGCATTCCTTTTGGCGCTGATTGTTTTTTTCGTTCGTTGGTTTTATTTCAATATTATACATTTTTGTCTTTTTCATTTTTTTTTTTTTGCTATTCATTTTCGATCAATTTCATTTTCATTTTATTGTAATGTCTGCACGGGCAGAGCGCAACTCACTCAAAACAGTGCAGCGGCAGCGATAGAAAACTCCCTTGATTTGGGTTCTTGGTTACTGTCACTAACTCCCTGGGGGAGTTGTCTGTCGCCTGGGAAATGCCATGGAATGCCAAGCTACGTCAAAGTCGCGCATTATTGCTGTGTAGTTGTTGTTGTTGTCGTTGTTGTTTGGCTGTCGCTACTGCTTGATTGCGAAGCGCACAGACGGGTGATGGTTGAGTGCCTGGGCTGGTCGTCCGTTGGCTGTTTGGCTTGATGGCTTGGTGGCTTGGTGGATTGTTGGGCACGTCAGCCAAAGTCCATGGCAGCAGAAAAGAAGTAGTAGTAGTAGTGGAAGTGGAAGAAGTTGCGAATGTGCCTTGCGACGCGCTCTTGAAGTTTTTGAAATTTATTACCATCCATTCTTATTGCTGATTTCCAACGATTTGTTGCATAAATGTATAAAACTACATAGGCGTTACTTAAGTGCGTGATTTAGCTTTGTATTTTATAAATAAAACTTACATACTCACAAACCTTTTTGCTGTTGGCCGACAACTCAGAATCAATTCAATTTCTGCTGCAATGGATTCACGTCGGCCGGCAAGGTAAATGGCGGCGTAAATTTTTTTGTACTTTGTACTTTTTTTTTGGTTATCTTGTCACTCAGCGATGCGTTCATTTGGAAATACATAAATGCAGTATGCATAGCAGCAACAACAACAGTGTAAAACAGCATAATCGCGTTAAAGTAGGAGAGTAAAGCAAAGTGAAAACTACGAAAAAACCGCAATGCTAGGCAAGTCGTTTTGTAGTTTATAAATAAATTTTCAACTGACAACAAACAATTTTACTGCGCTTTCAAAACTTTCTGCTCCTTTTTTGCTGCTCCATCTTTTTCCATCTCTGCCCGCTTGCCATTGTCAACTTCGCTGCCTTGTAGCTTGCGCTCAACAGTTGAACGCCAACTTCATTGTTGTTTTGCTCCTAATACTCCTTTTTTTACTACTTTTTTTGTACTTCTTCTTCTACTTTATTCTCACATGAGTCGTTGCTTTAAATGTTGTTGATATGTGGCATTTGAATTTAAAGTGGCAGGCGACAGTGCAACTATGTGGAAATGAAGCGCCACGCAACCGCCGACCGCCCGATCGTCCGACCATCCGACGGACTACCCGGTGTGGCCGCAACAATGGCAGTAGGAGTAGCAGGAGTAGCAGAAGTCGCCAACGGTGGCATTGATGCATTCATTTGGAAAATTTGTGTTACTTTGCTTGGCTTGGCGTCACTGGCGTCTTGGCCAACGTCATTCGCCATTCGCGCAATTCGCTTTGCACACTCCCCTACCACCTGTTTGTGATTATCTGTATTAACATGTGTTTGCTGGCGCGTGTTCTACCGGTGTGTGGTGTACGAATAATATGTTATTTGTCACATTTGTAGAATGGCACGCAGCTGCACTAAGGCAAATGTAACAACTGAAGTAGCAGCAAATAGAAGATATATTGCAATTGATTCATATTGAGGTGTGGTAAAAGTTGTGTGCGGCGTAGAAGGAAATTCTTTATTTTTGCATTCAATTTAAGCTTTTATTTAGCGTAGTTGGAATGAAACGATTTGGATAAAACATGCAGCCTTTTGTTAACATTTAGAGGAAATTTCATAAGTTCACTCTCATAAAAACCCTCGTCCCTATTGACAATAAACAGTGAAAGTCGCCTCTAGATGTGCACCAGCAAAACCATTCGCCATAGATATGTACAGGTAGTAATCATATAAGGTGGGTGCATAAGAGCCTAGCAACCAAGCTCTCGGAGCTTCTGGCGGGTCACTGTCGATGTGTGTGGCCTGTCGTTGTCATGATGGAACACCATTCCACTCATATTGGCCACAGCTGACCGCTTCTGGGCGATTACTTTCATCCGACGGCCCAATTGTTAACAACACGGGATCCAATTAAGAGCTTGGCCGTAGGGAAGCAGCTCACAAAAGATGCTTCCCTTCCAATCCCATCAAACAAGTAGAAAAACCTTTCTGACCGTCAATCCTGGCTTGGCCACCGTTTGCGTCGGCTCACCGCAATTTGACCACGAAGTGACCCACATTTCATCACCAGTAGCCATCCGCTTCAGAAATGGATCGATTTTGTTGCGGGGTTCCTAGATGGGTTGGCAGATGGAAATTCGGTCCATGAGGTTTTTTTGCGTCAACTCGTGTGGCAGATATACATCGAATTTCTTTTTGTAGCGTGATGCTTCTTTGATATCAAAATTACCGGAACGGGGTCCCACGTTTAGCCGCTTAGCTTGCATTTTCGCCTTTATCGAAGAATAACTGTAAAAATGGCGTTGTTTCTTTTTTTTTGGTGGCCATTTTTCATCCGGTTAGCGAAAGCAGAGGTTAAGTGACAGTTGGCTGGAGTTGTTCTTGTAACGATTACTCAAACCCTGCAAGATCGGTTCAACTATGGTCGTTTTCATCGAACTCATCTAGGAGGGAACCCAAGAAATGCGCACTTTCGACAGGGTCGGACCAAAGGGAAAGGGGTGTTAGATGAGTCGGTTTTAAAGGGCAAGTGAAAAGCGGGTGGTATCGTGCGGGGAGTTATCACATGCCGGACATACATTAAGCACGTCTAGTTGAGCCAGCGTGACGCACGATTCACGAAGCAGCTGGAGCTCCTCCTCTGCTATGGGTGGTGGTTTGAGCCCGAGGTCGGCATTCACAGGCCGAGAGTTAACGAAGGTGGTAATTGTCTCTCGGTGAATGCCATTTAAGACTACCCGGTAGGCAGCAGGGTCCAGTATGTTGGTGGTAACTGACTGGATCTGGTCAGGCATATCAAGAAGTTGGCTGGAGTAAATAACGCTGCTGGGCACCATTTGTACAGCTAGCAATCGCCTCTGGACCTAGGTCTGTGGGGCCTGCCAATTTATTACTCTCTAGGATTTTTAAGGAATATTTGTTGCCTAATTAGAGTAGAGGGGTAGAGTAATCTACTAGTTTTCATAGATAGTTCGGTAGGTGTTCAAGAGCTTTGCGTGCCCGAATCCAGGACTAAATCGCATTTTACCTAGCTGCGTTAAAGCCATCGCCATAGACATCTAACGGTGGAAGGTTTATGATTAGTTACTAAGATTTTTTGGGCTCTCACGGTAGTGCTCCCGTATTGCACCCTTTCCATCCTAGTTCTGGACAAAGTCTTGCGGAGTGCCGGATACCATATGGTGACCTCTTAAATAAAATAGGTCTTAACACAGCAGTGTACATTCATCTTTCAAGCATATAGGACAGATGAAGATTTTGGGACGACAATGCAATTAAGTCGATCGTAAAAATCAGTTGGAAGGGAAATTTTAAGAATATTGTACTGAAATATTCTCCACATATGAGAAAGCTGTTGGAACTTATTCTTCAACTTTGGCGCCCATAAGTACTTCATTTCGGTAGACAAGACCTTTCACCATGACACCCTGCAACTCTCGGTTGTCACTCGACACCATTTGATTGCCCACATCTGCGGTTTATAAAGATCGGTAACCGGACAAAATTTATTCGCAGTACCAACTTCTTCTTACAGGAAGCAAAAAATTAAATAATAAATGGTTTGCAATCTCTAGCCTCCGCGGTAAGAGATGGACCATAGCTTAAGTGTATTCTCTAAATTAATCTGAGCCCGTTTTAAAATAAACTGCAAATCCTTCTAGATGTTGGTTACCCTCCTGCAATTAGCCAAGCTTATCCAGTGCCGAATGCAACCAAAACTTTATGAAGTTCAGAGTGGGATTGTGAATAACTTAAAGTTGAAAAAAATTAAAAAAAAAATTATTTGTAATATTTGATTTTAAATCCATCAATGTTCTACTATATAGCTTATACAATTTGTATTCCTAACTTTTTCAACTTTGAATCATTTTTTACCTACATATGTCCCTTAATTAATTACGAAAAAAATTTACCAAGAAAACGCCAACTCTTCTATGCATTTGCTGCTCATTAATAGAGAAATTACATTACAATCCATTGCATTTTGGGCTACTAGGAGACAAATGTGAAAGCACAACTCATTAAAAATTTGACACAAAAATTTATTAAAGACAGAAAACATACATAACAGCAACGCAGCGCCAACGTATAGCTTTGCGTTAAAAAAGCACACGAAAAATTCTAAAATAGCAAAAGACACAGGCAACATTCGAGCAGCAATGGCAGCAAAGCTCTGGTAGCTGGCACGAAGATGCAAGCGCGTTCATTATAGAAATCCAAGATGCATGGGAAATGCTGTCGCGTGCAAAGCAGGGCATTTATTTACATGCACTACTTAAATGAAAAAAATAAAAAATAAAAATAAGTAAAAAAATGAGGGTGGCACGAAAAAAATGAGGAACAGAATTTTTTGTTTTTAAGTAGGCAAAATCTTGCACATAGTCTGTGTCAGATAAGTGTAACACAACGTTGCATGTAACTTGCCAGGCAGGCGAAACAACATGCGCGTAAATTAAAAAACAATGCAGCTACAAGCAATAAAAATATGCAAAAAAAAAACAGAAGAAAATTCAGCAAACAGAAGTAAAAAATAACTGCAAAATTGCTGTAAATTGGCAGCAACAGCAGCGAAAATTGTGTCTGAAGCAGCGCAGCGCAAGGAGTGCATACATTGCGACGCATATAAATCTCTAGAAACAAGCAAACAATATTTGCGTGCCGATTGGTGTGGCAGACATCGCGTGCAAATCTTCTTCGAAGCTGCACACCACCACTTTCTTCAAATATTCGCCGCCACAAAGTTGCAACTCAGCTGCTGCTGCACAAATGCATTCGCGTTTGCGTGGCATAAGATGCCAACAATTTTTCTCTTCAAAGAGTAATCTGTGTTCCATTACACTCTGAAGAAAACAAAAAATAAATACTCGCCTTATTTTGTAGCCTTGTTCTACAAATTATCGGCCTAACAGTTTCCCAGCTGGTCAATCTGGTCATCTGGTCAACTGAGAATTCTCTTGAGGTTGGTCGTCGGAGTAGTTATCTTGGACTGAACTACTTCCATCGGGGCCGAGTAAATATGTAGTTAGATCCCTTCAATACGCCTGATAAACTGTGGTATGAGTAGCCTGTATGCCGGCTGCTTTTCCCGTTGCATTGTAGAGTCAATGAGTGCTAGCGTGCATCCTCCCACCAGTTCGAAGCATCAATGTGACTAACACTAAACCAGCTGTACTGGATTGAACAGTGGCGTTGCTTTGTCTCGTTGCAACTTTGATGCCAAAAAAAAGTCACAACTGCCGCGCCGCCTTTTCCGACACTCATCTGTTTTTTTCTTCTATTTTTTATTGTTTTTTTTTTTTTTAATTTTTTTTAGTGAGTTCCCAGCATCTCTGTTGTGCGCTTCAGTTATTTTGATGTATGCGTTTGACAGACTGTGAGGTTGTGTTTTTTTTTGATAGAAATGCAGTAGTTGTTTGTTGCACACTTTTTTGTGCGTGTTCTTTTTCAACTAATAAGTTATTTTTTAAAAAATGTATGCTTCCTTTTGTGTCATAATTGTTCATTTTTTCTAAGTGACAGCTACTAATGAGCTTTCCAAAATAGCGACAAATAGCGTAAAGTACTGTTAGATTTGTATTTTGGAAGTGCTGGCATGACTGTTTGCATTGTTTTTTGTTTTTGTTTCGTTGTAGTTTTTCGTTTTGGGAAAATGTATAATCTATTATTGGAATGAAAGGAATTTTTACCATTTTTTGCTTGCGGAGCTTTTTTACAGCACATAGTTACAATTTTGTTTGTTTTATTTATATACGTGTTTTTTTTTTTGGAGCACGAAGTCTGTAATTCATTAGAGAAAAGAGGAGTATTTGTTTTTAAATTTAGTGAGAGCAAATTTACTACTTTAGCTTGAGGTGCAAATTACAAGAAATATAACACTGCGTTTTTGAAACAAAATCTAAATACTAACTACATCTTAGCCATATATTTCTTCCGAATTTTCGCTTAACTTGTTTGATCTTCTAGGGATTCAGCGCCACTGTTTAAATGAAAACAAAAAAACAATGAAAATAAAATATTTTCCATTTTTTCAAATGTACATAAGTCTAATTAATGTTTTTTCATTTTTCATTCCAGCTACATGCAAACAGCCACTGGGCATGGAGTCTGGTGCAATTACAGATGCTCAAATAACTGCCAGCTCAGCGCATGACACAGGCTTCGTTGGGCCGCAACATGCAAGGTAAGAAAAAAATAAAGTTCTTTAAAATATTTTTTCGATTTTTGAAGGCCAACAGTGTTTGTAGAAGTTTGATAGAGGCTTTACTCACAACCTTTAGATACATAGTACATACCGCAGCTCTCGTCTTAAATCGTTCAGTGTTATTTTTTACCATATTTTTTCCGGAATTTTTTATAAAAATATAAAAAATTTTTTTTTGTCAAAATGTTTCATATAAAAAATCATTTAGTGCAAACAAAATTATCTAAAATCAATGCATACACAAAAGTTTGTAAAAATTCTGAGAGGAAAATTTAAAATTTTAGTGTGATTTTTTTGAAAAGTTTTTTTAACTATCGTAGAATTTTTACAAAGAAAACATTTTGATTTGTATGCTTTATGATATTGAAATTAACAATATTTCTATAAAAAATTAACAAAAAAATTTTTTCTGGGAAATATGGTCAATATTGTTAAAAATTTTAGCTGTGACCCACTGTACTTTTATTAATTTGGAATGTAAAATTTTTATAACTGCTATAAAAAATGTGTTATCTCGCATACAAATTTTCTTAGAAAAATTTGCATATTTAAAAATCAAAAAACTAAATTTCGTCCACGTCATATAAACTATTTCACACATAAATGTTTCCCGAATGGTTGCTATCCGATGTTATATATTCAGCCTAGAAAGCCGAAGCAACGCGGAAGTATAATCCGCCAAATTTCCCACAGTCGCATTTCGTACTTCATCATCTTCGGCACCATCAGTGACTGTTCGGCAATACCAATACCAATAACAGCAAAAGCTTTCCTAATCGTAACCATTTCTTATTCCGAACTCTTTCAGTGCATTTTGAATTTCCAAGAACTGGTATGTACTTCTGAGTTCGACTCACAGAAAACACTCAGAACATCTGTTGGTTTTGGCATAGGTCCAGTGCCTATACTGTAAATTACTAAAAGATCTCAGTCCAATCGCAGTACTCAGGGTTTGAAGTGAAACTTAGCTTAATACTTAGGAAAACAAGGTTCTGTTAGCAAACGCGATGCTCGGCAAATTATCTTGGAATAATCGTAGATGAAATAATGAACTGGAGACAAAACCACCAAGAAAGAACGCAGAAGGCTACAAGTGCTCTATACTTAGCTACCTAGTGCTGCAAAAAGTACAAAGAATAGCTCTACTCTGAATCAGCTCTGATACAATAAACGTAATGCTAAATATACTAACCAAAGACCTAATGCAATATCTAAGAAGCTAGGAGTTGGAAAGCAACTCGAAATCGTCACACTACTTTTCTTAGAAACCAAGTAGGGAATTAGGCAGCGAAGACGTACCTGGAGCCAACTACTCTTTACGATTCTACACTCAAGGAACCAAACTAGCAACGAGAATCGTTGCAGCCTCTACGCTGAATAACTAGAGACGAAAATGTCAATCCGTTTTCCAAGCTACTGTAGAGGCTTTCAAGTGCTTCAAAGCTTAGAATCTGAGCTATTACTACATTAATCAAGGTATATATTTACTTTGACGTCCAAGATGAGCTTAAAGCGCTTGACTCTACCAAAATCAATTCGGAAATAGTAGCGTAATCTCGCTAATCACTTAACGTGCTGGCAGAGCTGTTCGATTGCCATTTGCTATGGACATCGGGACACTCCAAGATACCAGATAACGAGAAGGTAGACGAGCTTGCAGGAAAGGGTAGTTTCGTACCTCTTTCACCAGCCTGGTAGAAGTTATTTTCTGAAAGAAGCGGGTACGCTAGTGGTACTTGTAGCAAATCAGTAGACCTAAATTGGGCATAAGAAAATCCCAAGAACTTACTTCGCTAAGTAGCCTAAGTAGGCTAAGAAATATCATTAGCCTTGCGACTACTTACAGGACACATTCCTAAAGGAAGCCATGCACAACGACTTTTGTTAGTAGTTGCTATGACAGAGAAGACAGAACCGTTAGGCATCCAACTGCTGTGACTGCTCCATAATATGCAGGAGTTTTAACTTTGAATGCTTGAGCACTGCTGAATAGCTGAAATTATGACAGCAGCTCAGGTTCGTCGTTTTGACTGACTCGCACCACGTGATGTTGTGTCTTTCTTCGGAGCCATGTGTTATCGAAATGGACCGAATCGCGAGCCTATGTGTGCTGGTTGAGTCGCCTCAATCTAACCTAATCTTCAGCTTTTCCATCGGTAGCATAGTTGGTCGTTGGCATGGCAACACTTTGCCACAAGCATTTAGAACCAGCTCGAGCGATTTTAATCCTCTGTCGATTTTCGTAATTTCCAAGCCATTTGCGAGTGTGGAACTTTTTTGTGCTGAGTTGAAAAACTAATTACTTGTAAAAAAGTATAAGGTTGTATTTAAAAACGGAAAACTCCAACCAACTGTTTTTTGCTTTTTGTCTTCATACTCATCTCAAGTTGCTGAAAAGGTATACCTGTAAATACATTTAAATTTTTCATACTCACGCTGAGCTTAGTAATTAAGCAGCTGCTTTGTATAATTTAACATAGCTGCTTTTACAAAGTTATCCTAGACTAATTAAAATCATTTAATGACCTGGGAAATGTAGTTAAAAGAAAGAAGAATAAACAAACTTATTAAATAGCAACAGCAGCTATGTATACAAAAAAAACAAGCGCCAAAGGAATACAAAAAACAAAAAAAAACCCTTGAACGAAAAGGGAGCCAAACGCTATCAGATAATAAAAGGCAAAACTCTTTAATATTGTAAAACATTAACACCTGACAGCGGGGCAGGAAGTGATAGGTAATAGGGAATAGGTAGCTAGACTCACCTACATGGGGCATGCCACACACAGCGGCTACCACAGCAAAGGCATGGCTGTGGTGAAAACAAAACCGGAAGTGTCAATGAAACTGGCACGGAGCAACACTGAGCTGTTATACTGTGAGTTATAAAGGGCAAACTAAAAAAAAAGTATTTAAAAAGAAAAAGTATTTAAAAAAAAACACACACACACAAAAGAGGAGTAAGTACATAGTTAAAGTACTCAAAGAAAAGGTAGTGAAAAACGCGAAAGTCGCAAATAAGAAAAGTGGAAAAGTAATTTAATTGCTAATTTCAAGCGAAGAACCATCCAAGTTCATTAACGTCAGTGTTGTGGTCGCTATTGCATCTACCTTTTTGTTGTCGTAAATTTACACAACATTAATATCAGCAGCAGCAGTAGCAATACTTTGAAGGGTGGTAAGAAAACAAAAACCAAAATGAAACGAAAACAAAAATAAAAACAAAACAATAACAGGCAGCCATTGACGGCAAATTAAATATTTATTTGAACTGATAGCCAACCATCTAATTTAAATTGACTCAGCGTTGGGATAATGACGTGAATCGAGTCTTACAACAAAAAAAAACAAAAACAACAAAAAAAAAAATGTCTTCGAAAGTGTATCGCTTGTGCCAGACAAGAGACAGCTTGCTGTCGTCCAACGCATTGTTGCATAATTAATCAGCTGCCATTTGAAGTTTAATGCGCTGTTGTGATAAAGCAAATTAAAAATGCGAGGAGGAAGCGATAGAAAGGTACACGACAAAAATAAAATGTAGTACATTTTAAATGTATGCTCAGCATGCATCGGTATCAAATGAATGGGTGAAAGGGTTATGCGATATCTATTTCAATATCCTCTCATACAGCTGTGAAATTCTTCAAAGCTTTATGAAATATTTCTGTGCGATCGCATTTACATATGTCCAATTTTCGATCGTATATTGAAATCATATTTAATTCATTTATGTAGGAATGGAAAAAAATATATCGTTCATAAAGACGTTAAAAAAATATCGAGCTTGCTACAAATTTGATGCTCGGAAGTAAATATCGATATTTCGAGATTAGTATTTTTGAATTATGAAAAAAAATATCGATATTTCGATATATGCCAGATATGCCAGAATTTACATAAGCTTCTTTTAAAACTGCTATTTTTTAGCTAAACAAAATTTTTTCGAATTGGTCTTTACAATATTATCGGAAATTTCTTCAGATATCGCTCAAAAAGCCAACTTTAGGTCTAGGATCGTTCGATATTTAAGAAAGTATACAAATCTCGAATCTATATAATTCATTGCTTCATCGATATACCTATATCTCGCACCGATATTTTGCAGATATCGATATCGGAAGAACCGAGTTTTAAATAATTGAAATGAAAAATATTTTGGTCATGCAATACCGAAAACTTCTTATTTATAGTTCGATATATCGACTCGGGAAATATCGATTACAAAAATCGATTATCGATAATTTCTTATCGATATTTAGAATAATCGATGTGGTAATCAAAGATTCCTATTTAGGTATGTTTTCTACGAAAAAAACAAAAACAAAACATTAGTAAATACACTATCTCACAAACATGATACTCATACCCTGAGCATGCACTCAAGAAGGTAGCAAAAGAAACGGACAGCTTTCTAGGGCTCTCACTTTGGTTATACTAGTCAGATGTTTCCGAAGCTTTCGAAAAACATTTTCGAAAAAAATTTTGCTTCGAAAATCCAATACAAAATTTAAATTTTTTCGTCCCATTCATCTAAGTATTGAGCTGACAAGTTCTTAAAATTTATTGAAAAATGTTTGTGCTGGTATTGCCATTCGAACCGATTCAAGTGACTGCACTCTACTTTTTCTAGCGTCATATCCAAACATTAGGCTAAAATTTGTTATTATTGAAAAACTCATTTCCAGTTACGTATCATCATCTCCATAAATTACAAATTCCAAAATTTTAAAACTACATGCAATTCAGAAGTACATGTGTACTTAGTTTGAAACATCCCCAACGCTTAAGCAGCGACGCCATGCAGCCCATAAAAAACTTATCCTCGAAATTCCTACTAACTGCGGTTCAAGCATAAAATTTAATTGCAAATCTCAAAAGCCGAAGTAATAAAAACTTAAAGCATTTTATTATACGAGCATACTCGAACATAAACTGTCCAGTCGCAGTGTCTGCGATTACAAACATATTTAAAATACGCATTTGCTATCACTAGCTGAACAATTAAAAGAAAAAAAAAACAAAAAATGCGTAACAAAAAAGTCACATAAAAATTGCAGCAGACGAGTAGTTGACGTGATTTTTCGCCACTACCCAGTCAGCAAAATTTTCGTAAAAGCGATCGAGATGGAAAGGAACAGATTGGGGATAAATTATGACTATTTCCTTCGTTTATTGGTTCCTTTTTTCCAGGGGTCGTAACGGTTATAATTTTTATTAAAAAAAATCGTTATTTTGCAATTTTTAATTTTTCATCGACATTTGTAATTCTTTAGTTTTTCGATCACATTTGACTGATATTTTTTTATACTTATTTTAAAGTTTGATCTATATTTTTCGATAAAAAATTGCCTTTTTTCTTGGACTTTGATTCTTTCAATCGTATTTGATCGATATTTTGTTATTGTTATTTTTGCGATAAAAAATAATTGTTATTCTTGGGTTTAAAATTTGGCGGTCATAATAAACGCAAAATATTTTTTGTCGACAATAACAGCAACAATAACTATAATATAATTTATGATTTATAATCGAAAAAATGAAAATCACAAAAATACCGATCAATTATGACCGGAAAAATCTGAACCGAATAATAATCATCGAAAAATTTATAAATAACCATCAAATTTGATCGAAAAAATAAAATTCACGAAATAACAATTATATAATTAAAATGCTTTAAAACAAAAATATAAAAATATGGTCAGAGGCAAAGGGATTAGAGCGATAAAGTCGGGTTTTGTTTTCAACGAATTCTTCACGATGTTTGTGTTATACGTTATCGTATTTGAATACGCTAGGTGGCGCATGAGTCGAGATATTTATAAATTTTCTATTTACCGTTCGATTTTGATAAAATAAGAAATGTCTACTGTATGTGTGATCAAAAATACTAGAGTTATTCAGAAAATCTGTATTTAGGGAGGATTGGAAATTATGCAACGAAAAATGGATGCGCTAGGTGGCGCTGGAGTTGAGACGTTCACAAAATCCTTAGCTATCTACAGCTGTTTTTGATAATGTCAAAAAGCTGCTGCTAACGCGAAATCGATCACTTAAATTCTACTGCGATTACTGGACGTTTTTTTCAAGTTCAGCAAAGCTATATTTTCGACTTTAGAAATCTGTTGCAAATATTTGGGAAAGTATAATAAAATAAACATCAGATGTGAAATATGTATCATTTTAATATCAATTTATTGGTTTTTTGGATACAAAATATTCAAGTTTTATTTTTGAAATCCGCAGGATTTTGCATTATGTAAATTTCAGAAGCCGTCTAATTTTTTTGTTTTTTAATTAATAGGCATTTTAAAATTTACAGAATTTAATTCCATTATAATTTATGAAAATTTGATAGTTTTGCATTTATATTGACATTTATTTATTGCTAAATTAGTAATTTAAATTTTTTTATTTTAATTATTAATAAAAAGTTAACATTTATTGAAGATTCGTCTCAAATCAGCACACTTGGAATCCAAGTCTATCCTAAGCACCAGGCTTGTCCTGCATATGCAGAGTAATTATTTGTTTTTGTTTTTTGGCTTTGAAAATTCCTGTGGTTCGAAAATTTAACCAAAAAGGATGATTTGCGTGCCTTTTTCGTATTCGACAAGGAATAAACAGCATTGTTCTCAACATAGACGTTTTCTGGTTGGCTAGGTGACACGTGAAACACACACACACACACACACACACATGCATAAAATACTAAATAGTTGTAATTTTTTGTTGAGCTACTGTACAACAGGCAGTCGCTGTATTTTTATTACTTCAAATACTTACCTTTTTTTTTTTAGTAAAATATTTTGTGTTCATTAAGCCCGCTATTCATGCACGCAATTAGAGTAGACTATTTTTTTTTTTTTTTGTTCGTTTTACATACTTTTTGTGTGCAAGCAAAAGTATCAAAATATTTAAGTGCCAACATAATTTTTGTCAACGAAAAATCACGTCTGAAATCCATCAGCCAGCACACACAAAAGAAACAGACGCAGTTAAATATTTAGCTTCATTAAGCTGTCATTAGACTATGGGCGCTTGTGTGGAGTAGGCCGGCCCGCATGTCTGACTCTGGCAGCGCGAAACTAGCCAGGCGATGGGCATTAAATTAAACTGGATTCAACGCTATCAGCGCTTTATTGAGCCTTCCATGATGTTTGCTGTCAATAAATAATGAATGCATTTTATTTTTTTTTTTAAAGTAGAAATGACAGTCAGCTGACAAATTTTTACATAAATGTTTGAGTTTATTATAGGTTTTGGTTTGTCACGCATTGATTTACTGTCGAGCGATTTCATATCCGTTGAGTATTTGCATTTTGATGTATTTTTGAATTTTTTAAACATACAAGAGCAGCTACGGGTTGCTAATGAGAAGGTTTTGCAATAAGGGCCGCTATAGAAAATTTGGCAAATTAAAAAACGCGCATTAAATGCATACAGTTATTTGGTTTTTATTAATAGTAAAATGCATATTTTTTATATTATTTTCGGCCTTATATAAGAAGTTTGTGTAATTTTATTGAACTCGAGGCCAGTTTTTAATAGCGAATATTATAAAAAAATGTTTCAAAGTGGTAGAAGTGACAGCTGCTATTTCGAAGATCACTTCTTTCTTTCTCGACTTAACCAGAGCTCGATGCCTTGTTTGGTCTCTGATTATCCCTATCTTCAATTTTCTACAACTTTGAAAAATTGTATGCTTTTGAAAAATTGTTTATTTTTTCTTAATATTCTCTAATAAAAACTGTCTTCGAGTTTAATAAAATTACACGAAAAATTCATATCTCTAGTGATGATTGGAAACTAAATTATTTAAATTTATTCGTTGCTCTCCTTACGCTCGAACTTTTCTTGAGCGAACAGTCCTCAATTTTTGTACAATGGTTTTTTTTCACTTTTAGCCACATTCTTTTTATTGCCGAAATTGGTTTTGTTGGTTTCCCTACTTTCAAAAGTCTGTCTTTTATCACAGCTCAATAAAGCTCAATTGTTCCCAACTCTGGCACATTAAGCGGATTCAAATCTTTCCTTACGTAATGCCCTTTGTTATCTTCGAACCGCATTTGGTTGACATTAGCGTAATGTGGTGGAGTTAAACCCGCCCAAAATATAGTTGGACCATTATGGTGACTTCGGATGGGCAGAAGATGTTTTTGAAGACACCTCTTCAAATTTCAAATTTCAGTGTTGATGATTCCCATAGTGATGAGCGGCGTGCAAAATTAGAACTTTTCTGCTACAGCTTTCTAACTGGATGTTCTTTTTTCGTTTCAGAAATGTCTGCTCCAGACTGCAAGCAGTAAAATTGGTTAGCTGGAAATTTCTGGAAGTCCATTTTCAAACGAGCTTCGTCGTCCATAACCTCATAAAAAAATTTTATTTGTCAGTTTTTCTCGTACAACTTAAGCGCAAGCGAAATGTTTTGTTTTTGTCAGTTTTCCGCTTCGTTTTGGAATTTTTTTGCTATTTAAAAGTTTTTATACCATTTCTCTTATTAATTCGAGTGACTCGCCGATGTCTGGTTCTACCTTTTTCGGCGGCATCTCTTGTCGACATGGAGCGCTTCTTCCTTATTACGGCTATTACATTCTTCTCCTACTGGACGTCTGCTGATCCATTTTGGGCGCCCACTTCTTGGCTTGTCCTTCCTGAGCCAACTTCCTTGATGTGAAAAACCCTCCTCCGTACAGTGTCATAAGAAGATCCACTGAGTTTCGCCAACTTTTTGTGACTATTACTTGGATTGTTCGTCCAAATGTACAGCAATTTTTTTACGGAGCTTTTCGTTTATATTGATTTTTCTAAATTTTGCCGCACTGACTGCAGAAACGAATTAAATTTTAGAAGATAAATTGAAACATCAGTTTGAAAACAATCTATTCAAAGCCTTCTATGTTAATGCTAGTTGCGAGTTCAAAATTAGCAGAATTTTCTTACAGGTATTGTGTTTAAAATTTGTAGAGAAATTGTTGTTAGATAAATCTATCGCTTTCGCTTCAAAACAACGCGCTAGTAATTTTGTAGTAATAAAGATTCAAACTCAATAGTATTTAGTACAGTTTCGATTGTTCAATTTTTTTTTTCTTTCAAAAACTTTTTTTTAAATTTTATTAGAAAGCATAGCTGTTATTACGGAAATGGATGTTTAAACACAAAAAAAAATAAAATAAAAAAGCTCACTGTGTGTACGATTTTTTTGTATTACCCTTTCTTATTTGATACGCTCACTCAGCTTAACATTTCTCCGGCAAGTTTTACATTTTGTTTTAAATCTTTTCCTTTTATTTCCTTATATTTTCGATTGTCATCGGTTGTCGTCACGCTAATTTAAATTGTTTTCATTTTTATTCAAAAAAATAGTACATAAATTTAAGCATTTTTATAAGACGAAAATTTATTAATAAGTTAGTAAATAAAAATCTTTTTATAAATTTCAACATGTTCATAAATTTTAATCATTAATAGGATTTACATATAAATTCACTCATTTGTTGGAAGTCAATGAGAAAGTGAGATGGGAAAAATGTAAAACAAAATTTAAATTTTTTGGGTATACCAACAACATTAATTTTTGAGCATACCAAAACCCGTTGCTGCATTTGCTTAATATTTACATACATACGTAACAGGCTGGGAAAAAATTGTATTACTCGTCAAAACTTTAAAAGCATGCATTTTATTATCAATTTTTTTCTAAATTTTCATTGCTTTAATTAAAAATTGGTATGAAAGATGATAATCTCGTTTTGTTGGTAAGCTTTCAATGCGTTAGCTTTCGTTTCTCGCAAAACACCTGTTAGTCCATATTAATTCTAATTTTTCTAACCTGCCATGCCGTTACTTTGATTATTTGAAGATACCCGCAGGCGTTGTCCTGCCTATATTTATTTATTTATTGTCCTTGGCATATGCAACCAGAAAATGCATTTCGATTTCTGTCACATATAACAAGTGGCAGCCCTCTTTAAAATATACCAATAGAACTATTTCTAACGAAACAAATAGCTTAACACCCATATCTTACCATTTCCTATGAACTGCGTATAATTTATTTAAATTCGATTTTTCAAACAGGTGGCAACCCTCGTAAAGTTAGCGATGAACCCTCAAGCCGAAAAGACTGTTTGCCACCCATGTTTTAATAATTCATGTAACGTGGGTAGAATTAAATTAAATTTGACTTTTCAAACAGGTGGCAACCCTCTTCAAAATAAAGCTATATACCTATAAACCTACTTCTCAGCGAAAAAAAACACCATGTGATACTCGTATTTGAATATTTTGTATAAATACTTGCGTATGAGTAAACTCAAAATTCGACTTCCCAAACATGTGGCATCCTTCACCAAAATATATGCATAATCCTGCTCCTTACCGATACGAATCGCTTGACACCCATATTTGATTATTTAATATAACTTGTGTATATTTAATTAAATTTAACTTTTAAAACAGATGGCAACACTGGTAAACAAATTTTAGGATGTGAAAAGCGGTAGCTATTTAGACACTCAAATTATGGGCTCAGGATGCGAAAAAATGCTCAATAACAAGAAGTTTCCGAATGTTTTTGGGGTGTGGCAAGAGCTTCTCTTTAATTAAAGTTTTAGAGTAAAAATTTTGTGGAACTGCCTAATGTTCAGGTATTTTGAATTGCTTAAAATGTCGTGTTTTTTCTTCAATTCGCAATATTTTATTTAGGTTTCTCAAAATGAATAAGAACCTATTTGCAATAAAATATGTTTTCTCTGAAAGTTCACTGTTTTTTTTTTCAATTTACTTTTTCAGTTTAAAATCTAAAGAAACAAGTAATTTGTGCATTTAATAATAGGGAAGTGGCCTCTCTAGGTGCCAATAGAAAGCTTTAAACTTTTGTTAAAATTTCCATTGGCACTCCTAAAACCCTTAGCAAAATTAAATCCCATTCACGGCGCAGTAGTTCCGATACGACTCCAAACTTTTGTTTTTGGCTTCGCTCGAGCCTTGACCTCAAAAATTGAGGAAAAACCGCATCAGTTTCGAACTGCAGGAAAATTTTTTTTGCATCACTTTTGAACCTATTGCCCAATAAGTAGAATCGGAGTCCTGGATGGCAAAGTTCCTGATTGATTTCAAGCCCTTGAATCGCAAAAGTCACAAGTGTTTTCCTGGATGCAGAAATCCTATCCAGAACTTTCACAGATCTGTTCTTCTTGAAGCTCCTCGTTTGCAATTTGACGGACGAGTTTAACGCGCAATTTTTCGGATTGAAATTCTCTGCAGCGTCTTTTCGATTATCTGCCGGTTTCTTTCTGTTCTTCCACGCCCTGTATTATCTTCGTTCCTAACCTGAGTTATAAACTCAAAAAAAAAAAAAAAAAATCAAATCTATTCAAAATATATAGAAATTCTAGTATACTAACTACTACTACTACTTAATTTCTATCAGACGTTCAGGGTATTCACAGAGGTGTCGTAATGTCTTAAAATCATAAAATTTTAAAATTCAAATTTTCTGTTATTTTATTTTCTTATACTTTGAAACTTAACTACAAGCAAAATTTTAAAGTAATGAAAATGTTATGATTTTATGACTTTTTGAAACTTTACGATATCATGTGTATCGCCTAATTGTATACTTCATCAAACAAAAGACTTTGTATCTTAAAGACAGATCAAATGTAGAAATATTTATTAAAATACTTAATTTAGTTGTAAGTATTTTAACTAAAAAGAATTTGAAAGCAAGAGATTGAAACCAATAATCTTACAGAGCTTAAATTTGAAATAAAAGAAAACCACATTGAGTCGCAACTCGAAGAGAGTGTGGGGTTGAATGTATTCGGGGCAATATAAATAATAGGTAAACAAAAAGCTTTAGAAGCAAAGGAAAAATTCATACAAATCAAGAAACAGCTTTCATTACTATTATTGTAAGTAGATTTTCACAGAAGAACGCAAGATGCACGTCTTCTTCATTTCTTCTACTATAACCAACACAACAGAGCAATTAATTTTGTAGCATGATGCAGTTTTATAATAATTACAACAACAGCTCTCAGTGGAACAAGCAAGCAATGAATGTGAAAAATGAAAGAATAGAAAGAATGACTAATTGCTATTGGAAATGAAGAGCAGAAAGTAGAAAGCAGAGTTGAAGGGACTCTGCGGGTAGGAGTATAAAAAAAAATAAAATAAAATAAAGCAGATTAAAGTAAAATGTAGCACAAGTTCTTTTAAGGTTTTATTTTCTCAATTGTTTTGAAGGTAAATGAAAAAGACATGCTTGCTTTTGGTGGTGTTTTTGAGAAAAATAATCATTGCTCGATATTTGCCAAAGAACATTTTTGGTGCTTGTGCTTTTTCTTTGCTTTCACACAAATTTCCATTATTTCTTAGTATGTATGTCTCCATGCCTTAGTCTACATAATTAGCAGGCTTCTGTTATATAGTTTTCTCTAGTTTCTCGCCTCGCTCTCTCTCTGAAATTAAACAAACCCTTGACGTTAGCTCGCTAGAAATATACGCGTATTATGAAAGCAGAAAAAAGCATAAAGTGTAAATAGAAATTATTACAAATAGCTTTGGAGCAGCAAAGCAGTCAGGCAATATGGTAATATGCAGAAATCTTACAAACAAATACTATTCAAAAACCAAATCGCCGCCAGCCAGCGCATTGTGCAGTGCAGTGAAGTGAAGTGGCTATAAACAAGCCAAGGCGGGCGGGTGGGCGGTCGGCCTTTATCAGAGGCGTCACCGCTGCGGCTTCATCGTCGCAATTCATTGGAAATTGCAGGCAGGTATGAAAATTTTTTTGTATTGAGGCTGCATTTAGTGTTGATGAAATGCGCGCTTGCAACAGATGCCCAGGACGTCAACTACGCCCTATTTTTGCGCTGCTTCCAATTTTTTTTATTACTTTGCGCCAGTTGAATGTCTTCTTCTTCTTTCGCTCCACTGCGTTTCAACTCTTTCATATATATTTACATACATACATACATATATTGTTTGCTATCTTCTATTTATCGTTGATTTTATTTATTCTCTTTTGTGGTACTCTTTAGGCGGCTATCTTTGTAGTCTTCAACAATTTCATACACTTTGTTTTGCTGCAAACAGATGCCACGCATATTTCTTCATTCGTTATTATTTCAAATGCTTTTTGATAGCTGGCTGATTTGATGTAGGTTTGTTTTTTTGGTTTTGGTTTCGAAATTACTTCAAGTGCATCTGGTCAAATTGTTGTTGATGTGTTAATTGCTGAGTGATTATAAGGCAAGTAATTGCAGTTCCAACAAAAAAGTTAAAGGGTGCCGAAATAAGAGCGCAGAAATTGAAGAGCCAATAATGTGCTTGTAATGATAATGATTGTTCAATAATTTTGAAAATAGCTATTTTTGGCATGTCCATCAACTCAAACAAACGCACTTTTGAATAACAACGCGCACATCCCTTGATACTAATCTTAACTAAGTTAAATTTTTTTATAAACAGATGGCAACCATTTTCTAAAAACCTCTTTAAACTCGCTGTCCTTTAAAATCAATCCTTTGACTAACTAGGTTACACTTTCCATTTGTTGGACAAGCCGCAAAACTATTTGGAGTTATTGTAGAATTAAACTTTTAGATAATTCTTTGTTATCTTCAAAACCGACTGAGTTATTCCTAAATATGTCTCACTTAGTTTCGAGTGTATTTTAAAGACCTTGCTCTGCTTTTCTATGAAACCACTTTTCTTAGTTTATAACCTAGTGGTGGGTCTAAAGTAATTGCTTTAAAAATTGCATGAACATTTTCCTCTTTTAGATTACGCAGATTTTGATTTTTCAATTATTTTCTAAAGAATCCACGATTAGAATGCAATTCGACACTTTAACTGATACAGCTGTTCTCCAACGCATAAAAAACCCAAGCACTTTCCTATGAATCTCTCAATTCTTACCAAACACAAAAAAGTAATTATGTTCGATATCAATATCGCTATATGAATGGTTATCGGTTTGCCGGTTAATCGTTACTCCAATTACTTTCGTTTTAAATGTGTAAAATAAAGAACACTGATATAGTTATCGGCATTAATATAGTTATCGCTTTGATCGGTATACCTATCGATATTACTATGAGTATTGATATATTTACGCTTATCCAAATAGTTATAGTTATTGCTATCGGCAATACTATGTTTATCGATATTGATAATTTCACACAAAGATATATCGGTATTGCTATAGCTACCTACAGCTATCGTTATGCACATATTTATAGTTATTTTTATCGGTATCAGTATTACGATATTTATCGAGATTTATAATATTATACTTAGCTCCTACCTTCTTTATCGTTTATGCTATAGTTACTTTAAGCAATGGTTATTTTACTGTTATCTAAATAGCTAACATTGTTGTTATCAATATTGATAATATAATAATTTATCGGTTTTACCAAAGTTATCGACTGCAATCGGTACAGCTATCGACATTATTGTAGGAATTGATATCATTACTGCTACTTAAATAACTATCGTTATTGCTAACGTTGATAATATAATAATCGATATTGATAATATTATAGCTGGCCATTAGCATAGTTATCGGAATTACTATAGTTATTAACTGTTATCGGGATATCTATCGATATTTGTATTGCTTTTGACATCTTTACTGTTATTGAAATAGTTATCGTTATTACTATCGGTATTACTGCGCTTATCGATACTATTAATGCGTTTATCGATACTGTGTTATCGTAATAGGTATCGAAATTGCTTTTTCATAAGTTTTATTATTCATATTCTTACTCTTATTGTTTTAATTTTTTCCCGAGAAATATATTTCTCGGAAATAATGTAACTTTCTATTGGAGCACCCTTGATTTGTGTTTTCCACTTACCGCGTCTAATTTCCTGAATTTTTAAGTTTTTTCAATTTGATGCTTAAAACTTTAAAACGTACGTAATCTATGCATGAAATCTCTTGAGGATGTTGTGAAATTTTAATACGGTAATAAAAAAATACAAATTTGAGATGCGTAATAATTAAACCATTTAGTAACTTTACGTAAATCAAAAATTATGTAGATACAAGCATTTGGATTGCTTAAATTCAATCTATTATTTATGGATGGATGTTTTCTTAATACATTCATATTTACCGTTGAAAAATGCTTTGATTACTCGACCTGCCCAACGGAATATTGATGATTGCGTGTTACTTCATTCCACTTCAAAGTTATAAATATTTCATTACGAAAAAGTGTAGGTAAACATGATGAAGAAATATTTTATATAAATTTTTTGTTTGTTTTTTCGAAACACGTAACATCTGAAGAACTTATAGTTTTTTGTGCTAACAAGTTTCTAAAACACCTTTAGCTCTGTTAAATACAAAAATACCTTCATTGTTTCTTCATACATTGGCTCTGCGTAAGTAAAAATAGCTTTCGAGATATTTTCAAAGAAAAAAAGCTTAAATAAATTTTTAATTTTTGGCATGAAATTGAATTCATTTATAATTATTATCATTACCGTGGCACTTGTTTGGTTTGAGGGCTCGAAAATAGGTTCATTGAAAATTTGTTTAATTATGCAGGGTTTCTATATTTTTTTGAGTCAGCGGCAAAATATGGTTTTAGGTAAAAAATTATATCAATTTTCGTGTAATGTAATGTGTGCCCATATAATTAAATGCTGATGAGCATCTTAGGTGATGTTGCAAAGAATAATATGCAATTAATTTGCGAGTAGAGAAATGTTTTTTTTTTTTTTTGTAAATTTTGTAATAAATATAATTCCACGTTTGGCATGCGGAGCTTTGTAAGATACCAGCAAAAGGCCACCTTGCTACAGGCCAACCTGATAATTAAGTTTTATTGTATTTTAAATGATTAGTTGAGGTTCATTAGCGGAACATTCAAAAGAAAAACTTTCGCAAGGGAATACAAAATTATACAAATTTTTTTTTTCCTTCACGCGATCTGCACATTTGTGTATCTTAATTTAATAGACATTTTAATTAGTTTTCGAAGTCTTTAAATGGGGAAAATCTGTAAGAAACAAGTAAATAAAATAAATCAAATTCGTTTTATTAATTTTTATGGATTTTATACAAAAACCAAGAAATTTAAAAGTGTGCTTATTTGAAGAAAAGAGTAAAGTTAAACTGCTAAAATTTTAATTAACATTAAATTTGCACACCGAATTTACTCTATTTTTTGTTTTATTTTTCCAAATACATCGCAAGCTTTTTCGATTTTCATTGCCCCAATAAAATAAAATATAACACCTATTGCTGCACAAATGAAAGGAAATTTTATTAAAAAAATTTCTTTTTGATATCTCTCTCCTTTTGCCAGAAAAAAGAATTCTCTTTAAGGAAATTTAAAAAAAAGAAACCATAAAACGAAACGAGAAACCATCTGAAGGTGATTTTGATGGAATTTTCCCAATATTTTTCATGTTGAATTTTTATAAAAATATAGTTCCTACTATAACAACAACTATAAGGAATACACTAAAGTTTCAAAATATTAATATATATATAAGTTTCAAGTTCCGTAAAAAATTTTGTGGGACTCAATAAATGTTTATCAAATTTTAATCAAATTTTTTAGTCATGATTTTTATAAATTTTTCGCAAATTTAGCCAAATGAAATTTTCACTTTATTAAATCTGTTCGTTTTTATAGCAAAATTGAATGTTCAAAAAAAAATTTAAAAAAATTAAATTGCAAATAAAAAAGTATAAAAAATTAAATATCATATTTAGCCAGAAAAATTATTTATATTTAAGAAAATTAAAAATGGAAAAGGAAATAGATTGGGTCCAAAAAACGATTTTTTTACAATATATGTATTTTTTTTGCCAATTTTTGCGTCAAACTTTAAATAAAAATATTGTTTATACAATAAATAAAACTATATATCAAAATTTTTTTTAGCCAGATAAATTTTCTGCTATTTAAAATTTTCCCCGAAAATTAGGCGTTCAATTTTCATTTTCACTTTATTAAATTTGCACATCGTTATACTTAAAATTCCAACAAGCGAAAAATTCTCAGCATCCCCAACAAAAAAAATGTTGAAAATCCAATATCTCGTTTGGCCAAACAAATTGTTTGTCTTTGAGAAAACTAACGAAGAAATGCAAATGGAAATGCATTGGGTTCTTATGAAATGTAGTTACCAAATATTTCCCATAATTAATTTTTTCGTAAATTTTGTTTTATTAAAATAAAATATTTTCAAATTTCGAAATCTGTAAATCAATTTGAAAAACTGAGCAAATATAATAAAGTCTTGCAAAATCTAGTGACACTCAACAAATATTCATAACATTTTTTTTAGAATTTTCATAAATTTTCTGTTATAAGAAATATAGCTGTTACTTTAAGTCAAAAAATATTTTATTTCAAACTTTATAAAAATTTTGTGAAAGTCAACGAAATTGCATAAAATTTCTAATAAATTTTCTTCTATATAAAATTCAATCGGCAGTTTAGTGGTATTAAATTCAACTACTTCTTATTTATTAGTTTCACAGTCTGTAAAAAAATTTGTGAGACTCAATAAATTTTCTTCCAAATTTTTAGTATATTTTTTATAAATTATCTTCTTTATAGAACTCAATCCGAAATTTAGTTGCATTAAATTTTCATTTTTATTAAATTGTGTAAGTTGTTTCACTTAAATTCACTATAAAAAAATTGTCAAAGATCTACAAAACTTTGCAATTCTGAAAAAATTTTGAATTCTTAAAGGCAGTGTTTGAATTTTCTTAAATTTTTGTAGGATGAAAAATACGTCTGCCTACCATATATCGTGGCTCTATATCGTCAAGCACATAGATAATCTGAAATATTTATTGTGCATTCTTGGGCAAAAAAAAGGAAGAAATGAAGCGCATAAAATACGAATTTTTTTTATTAAACTACGAATTTTTTTATACTGTTTCAATTCTTGCTTTTAATTCCCTAATTTTCATGCGAAAATTCTAAAATTTTTTTTTTACTTCTTATTATGAATGCAAACAACTTCATAACCGCGATCAACTAAAAACTTTTTCAATTAAATTTAACAATAAAATTTAGTTTTTATAACCCCACATCATAATCTGCATGAAATTGGCAAGCAGCAGCCAACCTAGCTGCCGGGTTGTTTGTTTTTTCATTTCAAATCAATAATAATAATAAAACAAAACTTGGCAAAAGAGACAAAAACTGCTGGTTGTGAAGCCCGTAAATGTCCCATCCCATTTTTTATTTTATATGCATTTATTATTATTTCGCTTAACTTGCAATCACTTTGCGATCGTGCAACAACTGCCTGCAACTGAATTTGGCAAAATCTTTAACATGCAATGACCGCGAACTACTAGCTATGAGCAAACAAATACATTGACGATTT
Source organism: Anomoia purmunda (assembly GCA_951828415.1). Lineage (NCBI taxonomy): Eukaryota > Metazoa > Arthropoda > Insecta > Diptera > Tephritidae > Anomoia > Anomoia purmunda. The sequence goes on from OX639994.1 coordinate 14,106,842, forward strand.
TATTTACATATGTCATATACTACATAAGCTATTTACTTCAGCTTTTAGGCCAATAACAGCCGCTGAGTTTAGCGTCCATTGCTGGTAACTGGCTGTTGAAGGCTGTAGATTTTATTGATATTTGGCTGCTGGAAGCATTTCGATTTTTTTTTTTTTTTGGTGGTTTGAGTGTAAGCAGAGATACTCGCCGTATCAACATTTGAAATGCTAACAAATCGAATTGCTTTCTTTCCATTTATTTCTCTTCGTTTGCTGTCTCTAACTTGCTGCTACTTCATTTTAATTTTTTATTATTGTTCTTGTCAACAAACTGAACGAAACTCAGCTACCGTAGCTGCCCCTAACTCGGCACTGTCAGCAACTCATCGTCGTACAAATAATGTCACCAGTTAATGTGGCTGCAACATTGACAATGACACAATTGATGTTGCTGCAACATTCAGAAACCACAACAAATCAAGGCACTCCACCGGCAACTGCATAATTTTTGTTTCGCTTTACTCACTGCCTTTACCATGCTAGATGTGCTGTGTTTTTGTTTTGTTTTTTTATTTCTTCGATTTTTTTCTCTTCAAGTGAGTCGCATTTTGTTGTTTCGTCCTCTAGCTACGTTGTGTCCTTTGTGTGTGTTTTCCCCCTTCCCTACATGCCACATCGAATGCCACATTCTTCCGCCGCTTGCTTCACTGATTTCACTTCATTTTTACGACTATGCGCCATCCCATTTGGCAGTAGCAAACTTAATGCAATCTCGATATGCGGAAAATTTTTATGCAGTTGCAATCACAACAAATTTTTGTTTTTTTTTGCTATTGACGTTGTTCTTGTTATTGTTGCTTTTAAATATATTTTAAGTAGTAATTTCAAGTAAGTAGTTAGCTAAGGAACACTGACGCACTCAACTTAAATCCACTTTGTGCCCGTACTTTGGCTCTTACACAGCCCGCTTAGGAGTTGCAACTGCAAAGGAAAAAACAATAATAGAAAAAATGTAAAAGTAATCAACTGACTTGTTAATAAAAATTCCAACAACATCAACTGTCATTAAGCTAATCTCGGGTAATTCGATAACAGCAGTCGGTATTTGTTTTCCGACATTTAACTGGCTACCTGCGGTGAAGTCCACACTACACTACCTTTTCTACTACTCTTTCTCTCGACTTTTGTTTTTTAATTCCCGCTGCAGTTGTGCTTTTTTTTTTGTTTGTAAAATTTCCTGCACATTTATTCTTTGCTCTTTCACTTTTTTTTTGCATTTTAATTTTTATGGCAGTAATATTGTAATGAACTTGCTAGGCAGCTAAGCAGCAAGCAGACGCGCCAAATATGTAGATGCCGTCTGTCCCTGCATTGGAGTTTAACTTTAGCTTCGTTTAACTTCTCCGTCCATCCGCTAAGCATCGGCCCATCATCGCTTTCCCAACAGTTTACTCCACTTCCATTTGTGTTTGCTTGCACAGACAGGCTAATTTCTTGGTTGGCATTGAAAGCTTTTACTGGTGTAGTTGAGAAGCCTTACATTGGTTCGAACGCGATAAGGTTGAGGATTTTTAAGCACTCCAAATGAGCTTCTTAAAAGGAAGTATCTATTAGCTGAGTGAACGGCGCAGTGATACTTAAACAATGCTAATGGAAACCAAAGCAAATGGGCAATTAGAAATATTAAGAATGTAAAAAAAATTCGGTGGATGTATGCGTGGAAAAAATGTAGATAGAGTTCTAAGGGTATTCATTGAAACCTCATCTGGTGTTAAATGGTTTAGTTTTGCAGGGATACCAATTTCTAACCTCGCGGAAAAAGGATTATGATGTCGAAAGCGGCTTCAAAATCACGAAAGATGGGGTGAGTGTGTGGAGTATAAGAATTCGCCAGGTCTAAAGCCACGTAGATAAGATCCAATCAGTTTATTAAAAATGGGTTCCAGTCCTTCACACAATACGCTCGCCAGAATCAGTCTAGAGGATCATAATTTTTGGTGGATTTGCCAAAGAACACTTAAATTCCTATCAGCAGACATATGCCCGCCCGAAAGAAGCTGCATTTTACCAGCTCCTCGCCGTCGTACTCACCTAGCAGCCTGCCAGCACCAGTCGCGCTATTATCATTTGATTTTCATCCAAGTTGGGCAATGAGACTCCGCTCCATCTTCATTGATAAAGTTCATCATATCTGGCGTTTATCGTGTCATTGCCATTAAGCTGCCCGCAGAAGGGCACCGACTCTAAATGTTGGGCCTCAAGTCGCCGTCATTATTCTTACAGGAATCAGCTCTAGTATCCAAACCATCTGCAAGCCGTCGTTCTTTTTGAAAGAATTTTTCTTTATATGTTCCTGTCAGCTAACATCTGAAGCTGCTCGCATTGTCCCATATTGGTCTCTCTCTCTTCTACACACGGAAGGTAAGCCTCACCTCACTCTTCGCAGCATGGGCCTATAGGCTGTATTCTTTTGCAGTAGTGGCGCGGCATTTACCATCAAACTAGCCGATCATTAAGGCTTCATTTATCGACTATGTGACCAACAGTTTCCCGCCGCTTCCGTAAAGCACAATTTTTGTATATAGTGACGATGGCAACGTTCACAGGTAAGCTCGAGGCGCTCATAGAAGCGGTCTTTCTTTGCATCGTCCTTCTCTTCGGTTGGGGCGTGGAAACAAATCACAGAGATATAGATGGAATTTTTAACGTTTTCTCCTACCATGATTCCACGACCGAGCTTGCGTTCTCCTACATGACAGCTGTAGTAGCGTCGCAAGTTGCGGTGTTCTTCATTTCTTTCCCCATCCATGACCATCAGTTGGGTGATAGTGATGTTAGGCTTTGCTCATTCGATGGCATCAGCTAACTGAGCAGAGAGATCTCATTCCACGTTTCTTGAAATTTTTCCAAATTTTGTGAATTTTTGCGTAGCAAGCCACCTGTTCCAAGGCAGACACCTACATGCAGCCGTTGATAGAACACTGCTAACCCTGGTGAGCCCCGAAAATGATGGAGTGTCCTCACCAACTTTACATCTCTCCTGAATGATGTTCGGAAGCTTGTCAGAAATAAGTTGGGATGTCGTGTGGTCCAGACGAATCGCTCTGACCACTCCCAGGTGAATGGCAATCAGAGACTTCCCCCACTTACGTGAACTTCGAGACACTGATTGATGTGGTTTACAGGCCGGAGGGATTGTTGATTTTTTACTTTTTTAGAATTGAAAAGGGCGTGAACGTGGCCACTAAAGAGCCAGCCAATATTGCTGATTGTTTTGTCTCACAATTGAATGGAATGTTGGCCGAAGATATGTTTTCACATATAACGGTGCTGCAGGCGAAAAATGGGTCCACCATCGACTCATTGAAGGAAACATTTGAATGCGATATTTCTCGAAATGAGCTAGACGACTAGCCAACGAGGTCGTTCGATTTAACGAGTTTTGATTTGATTTTTCTGGGGTTTTGTAAAGTTATTTATTTATGCGGACGAGTCGGAAAATTTGGACGCCCCTGAAACAACATTCTGCTAACCTCAATTTTGGTTCAATGTCAAAAGATCCACCAGAGAATCGACCCAAATGCAATACTAACAGCATACAGTTATCTACCAAAAAAATGTCAATTATCGGTTTGAATTCACGTAATCTCATCACTTTATTTCTATTGAAAATTCTCCACCCCTACAAAACAAATAAAACTATTGCTATTTAACACTTCCGGCAAGTCGTCGAACAAATGAATTCCTTGTATAGAATTCTAGTAAACTTACAAACCAACACACCAATACGAATATCTACATAATTCTACACCAAACAAATATTTGTGGACTTAAAAAGCAATTAGCAAACACTACACCATGGAAATTATGTATGATGATAAAATGTCGATCAGTATCTAAGCGGAGGCAAACAACCGATAAGCTCATTGATAAAAAAAAAGCAATAAAAAAAATTATGAACTAGTTCTTATTGGACAGCAATCGAATGTGTACGAGTATTACAAAAATTATTTTATTTGTAAGATAAGAACGAAAACAACTAATAAACCAATAACGTGTTGATAAACAAAATATAGCTGAGTAAATAAAAGGCGAATAAACGATAAAATCGATTATTTATGTAGTAGAGGAAATGCAGCTGAGTGTGAAAATTTATTTATAATGTGTAATTTCTTCATAACTATAAACACGAAATGGGAATTTAAGGGATTATTATAATGCATTACTTGTACTAATTGTGATGGAAAAGTGTTAATGAAGTTAATATAGTATTTATTTGGTAATTTGTGTATACTTATTTGCATTTTCCTCACACTGTGCACTACTTTAGCTTAAATAGCATTTAACCCTTGATATCGCGCCCTTTTTTTATTTTTGTGTTATACTCTAACCCAATGTCGCAATTTAACTAGTGAAGCTATTGATTTTTTTTCTTTCTTGTTGGCAACAAATTAAACTCAACTTAAATAATTATTTTTACGAGCATCACAACCGCAACCAGTACTCATAGTGTTCCTCTATTACGAGCATTTCCCATAACCGCCGCCACAAATGAAAATTGAGGTTTTGTAACAACAATAAAAGTCGCAGAGAAAAGTAAAAAAACAAAGCTGTATTCATTGGAGCAGAGGGTGCAGTGTGGTGCAAAAATGCGCATGAAAACCGCCAATCGACTTACTGGTGGTAAATGCGTTGTAGGCTCAAAATCCGAGCAATTAAGTGAACACGCCGGTGATGCCAGAGCGTAGGTATCCCTACTGCGTTTAACTAGCAGGACAACGATGGGATAGGATGGGCCATCAAGTTGTTGGAATAATTTATTTAAATACAATTGTTTCTTATTATTTTTATAACCTAGACTGCCATTTTACAATACTTGTTTAAAATCGGTCGATGAGCACAAAAATTCACATATTTATGTTTTCACTGTATTTTACCAAATAATTAATAGTGAACATTTCTTTATTTAGTTCTTTTGCAAACCCAGTAATAGTAATAGCAAAAGAATTTAAGGCATCATTAAAAACAGTCGAAAAATAAATATGGTAGTTATAATGACGCGAAAAAGAGTTTTTGCTCTTCAGATAGAGGCTATTGTTTCTGAAAGCCCTTCTGTAGGTTGCAAAGAAGCAGGTCTTTCGCGTTTCGTGAACTGTCAGCGCGGCCATTTGAAATGGTTTTTACCCAATAGATAATTTAGATAGGCCTTCTTAAGTGAAACCATTCTCTTTAAAATTCACATGTGTTTGCATATTTAGAAAAAAAAAAACAGGTTTAAAAGGATTTTTGACCTTCCAAAGTATGTCCCACAAAAGCTATTCTTTAGGTAGCAAAATAAGAAGGCCCTTCGTGGTCCGTCCTACAAGCGCCCTTCCGGAAGTCCTGCTATGGGCAACGAAAACAGAATACCTTCCGTTTGTCCCAATCCTTGCAAAAAATAAAGGAAAAGGGAGGCCTGTCGTGTCTCAGGAATGCGTTTTTGTAGGGCTTTTAACTTCTGAAATTATCTACTAAACTGTTACACCGAAAATTAGTAACAAGTCAAATTGAAAAAAATAGGCTGTATTGTTTTAGCTTTCGTAGTTCTTTTACGATTTCTTTTAGTATTCATCCGACGTACCCGCGTACTCGACGCTTGTACTCGTTAAATATAATACGAGCATTGATATATGGTGACCATATTTCTTTTTATATTTGTTTACACTAACAAAAGTTAAGCAGTTATTCATAAAATAATTTAGTTTGCATTAATAAAAATGAATAATAGGTGAATTTTAACTAATTATGGGATATTTTAATAAGACAAATTTTTATTACGAAGTCGATGCATTAAATACTTGATAAATTTCAATTTAAGCATTAAATTACGCCGTCTTTTATTTAGAAAAAAATTAACAATATACAGAGGAACATCAGTAAATAGCATCCTTTAAACTAGAGGACGGATGGTCACCGGAAGCACCGAGCAAGTTTTCGCAATGCTAGTCAAAGTATCGGCGCGACATAATGAACGATATTTTGTACTCAAAAAAGCATTTATGTTATTAGCTACTAATTTAACGATTTCAATATGAAAATTGTTGTAAAGTGCTGAGAAAAATTAGCATTAAAAATTGAAGAGTTAATTTGATTTTCGAGGCAAACCTGTAAGAGTGCATGGAATGCAACGAGAATGGAAAAAATAACTAAGCAAGTATTTATTAAATGGAAAATCTCGTTATTTACAGTGAAATAAATTCTCTGAAAATTCAAATTAAAAAGTTTGAAATGTTGATGGAAATTCGTTAAATCTTTTTAAAATCTAAATTTTGATTCATATGCTTTTGTTATGTAACAAACTATACTTTTGTAAAAAACGTACAATAAAAATTAATGGAATTCTCTAAAAATTCAAATTAAAAAGGAAATTTCTTAAATTTTTATAAAATTTTAATTTTGATTTAAATGCTTTATGTAACAAAAACATTAAAAAAAATGTACGAAAAAAATGTATTTAATTCTCTAAAAATCTCTAAAAATTTAATTTTGAAATGTTGAGGGAAATTTGTTAAGTTTTTATAAAATTGAAATTTGGATTTAAATGCTATATTTAAAAAAATTCAAATTTAAAAGGTTGGAGTGTTGATCGAAATTTCTTACATTTTTCTAAAATTTCAGTTTTTATTTAAATGCTTTTGTTACGTAACGAAATATATTTTTATAAAAAATTTCAACAAAAAAAATTTATTATTAAAAATATTTTAAACATAATAGAAAAACCATAACTTCTGATATAGTTTCCTTAATTTAAAAATTGCTAATAATTTGACGCCACTTCTTAAAAATCGATGTGCACTTTTATGAAAACTTTAACTTTCAGTGCAATACTTTGCCCCCAAGTATCTTCCTGCCACATCGTTTCACTCAACCTCATCTAAACTTTAAGCAACTACATACCTCTCCCTTTATTGCGGACCATCCGATAGCTCACTAAACACGACAAGTGCCTGGTACAGCCGATGATAATTGACTTCTACAAAAGTTTTTTTTTTTGTTTTTTTTTCCTCGATTTCTACTCGAAAGCTGGCAATCAGCACTGCACATTCGTATACAACTCCTATGCACATATTGCGTGTCAATCGGCTTTGCCTTTCGACTTGCTCTGTGTGTGTTGCTTTTGCGTTTAGCGCTAATCCAGCGAACCACGCTGCGGTTTTCGGGATATCAATAAACGACAATTTACGTCGCAGCCGTGGCTATAGCTGTGGCAGCGGCAGTGGCAGCAACAACAGTACATAATTTAAATTAATCCTTAATTACGTAGACAACATCCTGCTGCTACTTGCCGCTTGCTACTTGTCTCACTGCTGATGTTGGCTTAACGAACTTATCAAAATGAGAAACCCCGAGCAGCAGTTGAAGCGGACAGGCAGGGCGGATAGGATAGTGAGTGGAAGATTTTTGTATGCTATACTCCAATTTGCTGCGAAAACCGCCATAACCGCATTTAGTTAAGCCATGCCACTTGAAATTGAAACATTCGTGGCAATGCTGTGATGCTTTTGTTGTTGATGATGTTGTTGTTTTTGCTTTTATGTATTTTGCTATCGCATGCAATGTGCTAGGCTAGGTAGGGACACGATATTGTATCAAGAGTATCGATGTGGTACTCATTCAAAGTATCGCTTTGAAAGAATCGGGTCACTATAAATGTTGAATTAAATAGACTCGATACCCAAACTATCGATACTAAATTAAAAATGACGTTCAGTCAGAAATGTTTGCGCTCTATAGAAAGTGTTTGAAACAATTATGCTTTTACCGTTACCATGCCGGATTTGAAGATTTCAGTTTTAAAAAATTGACACCCTTTCTGGCCCACCGTTTTACTTTGAAATTGACTAAGTAATTTTTTCACTTTTGAGTCCCGATAGGACAAAGCAGAATTCGCCAGAAATTGAAAAGAGGTTAGCTTACAGCGTAACCTTGAAAATAACCTTGTGGTGTGTGCCAGTTGATGGTAAAGCTCCATGGTGAAAAAACTTGTTTACTATGGTGAGAAAATTTCACATTTCTGCTGTGCTAATTCGTACAGTTGCTTTGATGCTGACAAAAACCAACGAGTTAAGCCAGTACTAAATTGCAGTAATTCTATAAGAATTATTTGCCTTTGCTAATTTCAATTCTTCTGTGCCTGAAATCCCTGAATTTATTTATTTAAATGTGCTACGAGTAGTTAGAACGCATGGCCGGTACCGATTGATAGAAAAACACTGCGGAAAGTAAATGTTTGACAACTATGAGGTGAAAAATTTGACAGAAAGCAAAACCAAGAAAAATACGGTATTGGTGCGTTTTTTGTTCTAATATTGCTAAAACGTCGAATGCATGCAATTCAGTTTCAGAGGCATTAAAATCAGCAAAATAAAATATATGATACATAATTGATGCATTTAATTACTGCCATAACTCGCTGGCCTACGGCTGCATCAAAGGAACTTTCAAAAATTTCCAGCAGTAAAAAGTTACGAATTGGCACAGCAGAAACGTAAAATTTTCTCACCACAGTAAAAAGGTAACTTCTCATAGAATTTTTCTATGAGTTGGCATAGACCCAAAAAACGAGTTAAAATAGTCTTTTTATTGGTTGTGTTTAGCAAAGAAGGTAGATCGCAAAGAATTTTCGCCAAATTTCACCACAGCAGAAAACAATTGGATCTAATCAGATTCTAATATCAATCAGCAAAAGTCAAATTAGTTCGCGGTATGGTGAAATTGGAGCGGTATGGGTCATGTAACATTTTTGTATAGCTGCTAAAAATTTAATTTCTCGGGTGCTTTTGTAAATAATTTTCCCACCTAAATTCGATACGATAATGGGCTGAAAGTACTCGATTCCAAAAAATATCGCTTTAAAAGTATCGAGTAAAAAATATCGCTATCAAATGGTAAAAATATCGTTCAAAATTCATGTCCCTAGCGCTAAGCCTCGGCGAACAGTCAAATGTCAAACGCTGTGTGGTGCCGTAATTTAAAGTCAATTAATTTATATATTTTACATGCGCGCATATCTAGCTGGCTATATAGAGGAGTACCGATTAATATTCCATTTTGCTTGCGGAGTGGCGCTCATCGTAAAGCGCACAAATCGCGCAACGTTCAACTATAACTATTGCTGTCGCTTTTGGCGTTGCGCGTTGCACGTTGCACATTGCAAGTATTAAAATGTCAGAACAATCTGCTACATGCCACAAATTTTACGATGACAACAGCGCACTCAATAACAACCGTTGGCCTCAAGAGTTCGATAAAGATTTACTTTACCCCATATAGTTATTGTTATTGTTGCTATTATAGAGTAGCTGTTCATTACCACTAACTACTACTACTACTACTTCTCCTATCATTGCTGCTTTTATGCTACCAATGGCCAAAAGTCTTTACACTCCGCTACAGCCGCCAAAGCAATCAACAATAAAAAATGAAATGGGCGTACGACCCGGCGGCGGCTAGCCATTCTGCAATTGCTACTGTGCGCATATTTCATAGCCATGGTGGCCATAGTGGTCAAGGTGGCGGTGGCGGCCGGCGACAGCGGCATCGCGCGCTTATCAACGTCCACCAATCAGCCAAACATTTGCCATGCCTTACAAAACTTCGACGGCATGCTTGGCCACGCGCTGTTCGTGCAGCAGCTACTCAAGCGGCAGGCGGTCGACGCGGTGCACGCAAATTTTAATTAACGCACAGATTTTATTTCAACAACTTTTTCCGCCTTTTTTTTTTTTTGGTGGACTCCTTTTTTATTTTATCTATAAGCGCAAGTCAACCAGTTATGCGTTTAAATTATATCTACATATATACTTTTATATTTCCCTCCCCTCCATTTACGCTCATATTTCTTTGTTAAATATTTTATTCATTCTCTTTCTCTTCATTGCAGACTGAAAACCGATAATAACGGCGGCGCTTGGTGCCCCAAACACATGGTCTCAAATGCGCTGAAGGAATATCTGCAGGTGGATCTACTCCAGACGCATGTAATTACGGCGATACGTACGCAGGGTCGGTATGGCAAGGGTCAAGGTCAAGAGTATACGGAGGCATATGTGCTGGAGTATTGGCGACCGGGTTTCACCAAATGGCTACGTTGGAAAAATACGCAAGGAAAAGAGGTGAGTGTGGGTACGATGCGATGGAAGGGGGGTATTTTTGTGGTGGAATTCACCTTTAAAGCGCGAGTAGATTACTGACATGAATGGCAGTGAAGAGCTTAAAGTGAATGTTTTTTATAAAAAAAAATGTTCAAAAAATAATTAACAAAAGATATGGAAAATATTGAAAAAAGTATGTAAGTACCGAAAATCGGCATCCTCACTTCCACTCTTCAGAAACAGACGTTAGGAGCTCAGTCACTGCGAACAATTTACCGTAGTCGGTTTTAATCGAATAAAATTTCCATATGAGAGCAAAGAACTTCGGTGAGCAAAGAACTTCCAGCAAATATACTGAGCCAGAAACCCTCGAAGCAGTTGATTTCTATGTGACCGTAGTCTGCGAATGCTGAGATGGATGCAACGGACTCGTGCCCGAAGTAGCGACTGTTGTTTTTGTTCAGCGGAACTGTTGTTTATGTAGAATACAGGTGTCAATTGTGGTTGCTTAGGAGTCCTGCGCGAGTGGGCTCATGACGTCGAAAACAACAAAGATTGACAGTCAAAAGGTATCCATACGGGTTTACATTAATATAGGTCCTGGGGCATAGGCAAATTTACGAAAATGAGCCAACGTCTAAACGATCAACTCTGCAATGAATGTGAGCCACTTGTTGGGCATGGGCAGCTCCTCTAAAGTGGTGGTTCTGACACGTCGTATATCCGAAAAAGGACTGCAAGAATTGACGGAGAAAATGTCGTCTATGACAGTTGAGCCTCATGAAAACGAGATAATCTTAAAAATATGCAAATATCTAGCGGCTCAAGCTCGCAGGAAGACTGCTTTCTTACCTCAAAGTTTTTGAGATGTAAGCTTAGATTTAGACCTTACCGCTTAGCAAAATTTCTATGACGAAACATAAGCATGCGAAACAGGGTTGCATTCTTTCATTGTCAATTTGACAGCATTCACACTTTCGCTGACGTCGCAATGTTTCCTTTATGCAGACATTCTATACGCAAACCCAACTCTCAATCGTTCTGTCATCTTCCTATTATTCTTTAGAACTTTTGCTTTGCTCTCTCATTCTCTCATTTTTATAACGTCACAGTCAGCTGATCTCCGGTCTCGCAATCCTGTATTAAATCGTTCGTGGTCAATGAAGTGGTTATGCCAGCGCCGCCATTTCTTCCCCCCTATCAAACGTTGAGGCTTCTTTAAAAATGACTGGGTTTGGTTTATTGTATTTGCTTATCAGTTTTTGTTAAAACAAGAATATTGTTGCGTGTCAACGGTACTTCCCCTTTCAAAAATTTCTCTTTATGCCATTCTTCTTTTCTCTTCCTTCTTTTATCTACACAGATTCTGCCTGGCAACATCAATACATACAGTGAAGTAGAGAATTTACTACAACCCATAATTTTTGCATCGAAAATTCGCATCTATCCATATGGACAATACGATCGGACGGTGTGTCTGCGAGCCGAGATTGTTGGCTGTCCGTGGGAAGGTGAGTACGCAAAGGAATATCAAGATTTATTTATTGTACTTGTACTTTTATAAATTGATATGCCTGTAACGTTCGATATAAAAGTCAAAAAAAAAAATTAATATTTCACAAAATAGCTATTCAGATATTTGAGAAATTATTATTGAAAACCAATGTACAAACATTGGCAGTAAAGCAGACGATGCTCCAAAACCACATACACTTTTTGTAAATTAAATTGGCATACAAATCACGAGAATATGCAAACTACAGTTTGATTTCGAAGATATCTGCGGCCCTTCAGTGGGTGTGGCAAACGTTCAAATAAATACGCCAATCATCCGTTTATATTATGAGCTTGTAGCGTCGCTATGACGTCGTTGGATGATGATTTACTTTTACTAGTTTCCACTTCAATATTGGGCTCGTTTCTTCGTAACCTAGTTGCAAAAGAACACTAGGTAGGACAACAAAATGCATGTAAAGCAACAACACTAAATAGGAAAAATATGCGGGTTTACGCCAACTCGTTAAAATGATATCCGACCTGAGATTTAGTGTTGGAAAGTGAAAAAACTGCGCTATCTTGAATGAGCACTGCGAAAATACAAGGGAAATTTATATTGAAGACCTAAATCATTTTTATTTGCATTGTATTTGTAAATATATAACTACAATACATAAACCTAGAAATTGCCGGCACAACTATTTTCCGTTCTTAAATAGCACTAAACAAATCGCAACATTCATAAAAGAGGCTAACAGGGTTGCTTTTGCAACTAAAGAAATTCAATCCAAGTTAAAGCAATATTTTGCAACTCGGTTGCAAAGAAAGGGGCCTTTGTTTAAAAAAAAAATTTACATTTTTAATAAGATTAAAATCTACACTTTTATTTAATCTTATTTTATTTTTCTTAGTCATATTCTTTGTTGTTTTCTTCACAATTAATATGTAGTTCTAGTCAAAAAAAAAAAAAAAAAAAAAAAATCTGGTAAGCATTGGTATATTGCAGCTGGTAGAAATTGACACTTCTCAATAAAAAAAATCGAGGTAATTTTAAGCGAACACTTTTACTTCTCAACGTTTAGAACTGAAATGAACTTCAATGCCTCAATCTAAAATGGAATCGGTTCAATAAACCCTTCTCTATTTTTTTTTTCTCTATTTTTTTTTTTTTATTTTTATCAAGCATGGCCGACATTGAGTCGATTTAGTTCAGCCGATCGAAGCCGACTACACCCATACACCTAAAACGTTGATCAATTAAGTTGATCGTCTCCGTGTCGTTTAAAGAACCCAAAATGGTCGAGCAAGGTTGCCTCTAAAAAAAAATCGAAGATGAGCTGCACGCTAGATATTAACTAGCCATAATTTTTGATTGAATTTGTCTCATTTAAAATCCCAAAAACCATATTTCTTATACAATTTTTCCACTACTCGTACAGAATTATTATTCACTCCTCTTCGACCAATGCGCCGGAATGGCGCCAATAATGCGAATTCGAGACATTAAACGCTATCAGAGCCCCTTTCGTGTACTTAATAAAATTGTAATTTAAGTCGTTAAGGGGCAGTTAAAGCAAACAGGAAAACAGTAGAAGAGAAAGAAAAATAAATAGCCTAACAAAGTACTTGAATCAACAAAGGCAAAGGTTAGCTGATTGGACTGTGCTGTTGCCTTGTAAAAAGCTAGAGTGCAGTAAAAGGGCGAAAGAGTAAGGGAAGGCGAATTGGCGTGTTCTATAAGTGATATATGTATGTATGTATGTAGATATTTTTGTGTACGAGTTGACGTGCGACGCACTCGAATATCGCGTGCAGACAGTCACCGCCGACGAGGACGATTGCGATGACGCCCCAAACATGAATGAATTTTTTTTTTGTTTTATTTTAGTTTTGCCGGCATATGTCAATTTCCCCGATTTCATTGTTGCTTGTTGTTTATAGCGTGCAATTGTTGAAAAGCTAGCAAAAAAATAAAAAAAAATTGGCAATAAGGAGAACGTTGTCTAAAAGCAAAGAAAATTCAGCAAAAAATGCAGTATAGACGGTGTATAGCTAGAGCGCAAATTGTTGACAAACAAAGGGCCACCGCCGGCACGGTATGATATTTGTAGCGCTGTCACAAAAAGCGCAAATTTGCCAATGTCTAGCATACTTCAAGGCGCAGTAGCTTATTTCCTGAATGATTTATGTTTTTTCTGTGTGTGTTTCTTTTTTTTTGTTGTGAATTTCCAAAAATCTTTGGATTATAAGTAAAGTAATTATTTCAAAGCAACAACCGACTATAAAGCACTGAAAAATCAGCAAAAACCAAAATAAGTACGAAGCGAAGGGTTGTAGCTGTCACTTTATGTTTAAAGTGTAAAAACAAAAGAGCAACAACTTTAGTGCCAAAGTAGGCGTCACTTGTTTCCGCAGTGATGACATAGAAAAAGCATTTAGCATGTGTCATAAAATTGTTATTACATTGGCTGGGTTGGTCTGAGAGAGTGGTGTACACCTTGCAGTTAGCCTAACCAAAAACACCGTCACACTCACACACTGCTCTACATATGTATGTACATATGTATGTATGTATGTAATAAAATATGCAACACTGCAAAACATATGCCAGCATACAGCTCTAATACGCGTGAAAGGCATCAAAAGTTTCTGGCCATTTTTTTTTTCCGGCAGCAATGGAAATGTGCCCGTTGTGGTGGCATTTTTAGTAGATACTTTGGTTTTTTACGAGCGCTCGTTTGGTTGAAAGAGAGGGTTGCTGGTTGCTGGTGTGGGGCTGTATGTGCACACCCTTTTTTCGGTACACATATGCACATTAGGTTGGTCCAAAAAAAAACAACACAAAAATAGGTATTTTAATGCCATTATTCAAGGGATTTTTATATAGCAAAAAAATTTATTTATTTTTGTCAGAAACTATATACATAAATGTCGCTCAGCATTTTCCATATATTTTATAGGTAGAAAAAAATCTTAAAAAGTCTTTGGGAAGAGAAATTTCCCAAGCACCCATCTCTCATCTCATAGAATAATACGAAATTGTTTATTTAATAATTTTTTAATATTAGCTATTTTGAAGGGCAAGTTTTTTAATGTTTTGGGCTTTTAGGGGATTCATAAAAAAATTGAAATACTAAAATAGTTAAATAAATAATTGGTATTGAACAAAACGCTTTATTGAGAATAAGTTTTAATGTGAAAAAATTTTCATAAAACAAAATGACATCAATCCTAAAACTAGTTGATTCTAAAAACATAAGTAAATGTATAGCAAGTTGTTATTTGCTACAGTATCACATTGAAATAGATAGATATATTTTTCAACACCCTTCCTCAATGTGAGACTGTTTACATTAAACTTTTTCTATTATTTAATTTAAACTCATTAATTTCACAAAATGACAGTGCTTTGTTTTCGACAGATTTTTTGTTAGAACATCCGCTATCATATTTTCAGTTGGAAGATATTTTATTTCCACATCGCCATTCTGAACAACCTCTCGGACGAAGTGATGCCTGATATCAATGTGCTTTGATCTTGCATGATAAACTGGATTCTTTGCCAGATTTTGGGCGCTAAGATTGTCGTCATACAGGACAATAGGTGTATCAGCTTTACCACAGCCAATTTCAATCATTAGACGTCTCAAATGCAATGCTTCCTTCGCTGCTGATGATAATGCCATGTATTCGGCCTCCGTGCTGCTTAATGCCACGCATCCTTGCTTCTCCGACTTCCACGAAATGGGTCCACCAGCCAGGAAAAACACATATCCAGTATAAGATCTGCGATTGCTTATATCGCTACCCCAATCTGCGTCTACGAAACCTTCAAGCGCCTGTCCACATGCACGGTAGTTCAACTTTAAATCTTTTGTAGCTGCTAGATACCGCATTATATGCTTCACACCTGTGACATGTTCACTATGTGGATTGTTATTTCTTTGTGCCAACTTCACAACCGAGTGGTAGATATCAGGTCTTGAAATTAAAGCTAGCCACATTAACTCTCCGATTGCTGACTGATATGTCATGGGATCTTCAATCACACATTTTTCACTTTCGCAAGCTACTTGAAATCCTTTGTCTAATGGAGTTGTGGAAACTCTACACTGCTCCATGCTGTGGCGTTGTAACATATCTTTGATATAAAGGGACTGGTTCATCGATATGTTGCCTATATCGCCATCGCGCTGAATTTGCATACCCAAAAACATCTGCAACGGGCCCTTATCAACGCATTCAAATTTTGTCGAAATCAGTGATTTGATTCGTATCAAATCTGTCTCCTTTTGGCACGCTATAAGTATGTCATCTACATAAATTAGTACCAAACAAAGGTTACCTTTTATATCCTGCTTATACAAGCATGGCTCATTCTGACACTGAATGAAACCAATTTCACTTAGTGCTGCATTCAGTTTGAAGTTCCACTCCCTTCCAGCTTGTTTCAAGCCATATATTGCTTTGTTGAGCCTCAATACTTTTTCGCCATTGGTCTTTTCTACATATCCCTCTGGCTGCTTCATATACACTACATCTTTTAACTCGCTGTTTAGATAAGCCGTGCACACGTCCATTTGATGTAAGTATAGCTTCAGCTCAACAGACAGGGCAAGAACCAGACGTATCGTTTCATACCGACACACCGGTGAAAACGTTTCTTTATAATTTACGCCAAACTTCTGCGCACATCCCTTGGCTACCAAACGAGCTTTATAGCGTTCAACAGCGCCAGCTTTGTTCCTCTTGACTGTATAAACCCATTTGCAACCAATTACCTGCTGGCCCTTAGGTAAGTCTGTCTGCGTCCACGTACCATTTGCCACCAGTGCCTTATATTCTGCGTCCATGGCTGTCTGCCAATACGAAGCATGCTTACTGCTCCTTGCTTCCTTAAACGTTTGCGGCAACGGTATCTCTTCCGCTTGCACTGCGTGTATTACATTGTAGCTCTTCTTCGGACGCCCTGGCATTCCGGTTCGAATCAGTTTTGGCCTACCGGGTCCGATCTTCAAAACCTGTTTCTGCTCCAGGTCTGATTCTTCTGCACTAGCATATTCATCGCTCCCCATATCGTTGTCGCTGAACGTATCTTTTTGCTGCTTATCATTATCAATACTTGAAATAAGCTTCACTGTATCACGCACCGATGCATCAGCTGGTGAGTTTTCTGGTAATAAATCAAACACGATCTGGTCATCAAGATGAGCTTCGTCGAAACGTTCATCAAATAAAACATCACGTTTTTCGACAATCTGATGTTTTTCCTTGTCATAGAGCCTGTACGCTTTTGATACCAATGAGTACCCTACCAGGCGATACTCTTTTCCTCTCGCCTGAAATTTACTGTGACGTGTCTTGTCCAAACCAATTGCCACTGACCCGAATGTACGCATATTCTGCACATTGGGTTTTCTGCCAGTCCACGCTTCAAACGGTGTCATACCAACCAAGGCTGCTGTTGGTGATCTGTTGCGAATATAACACGCTGTCTGCAATGCCTCTGCCCAAAGAAACTCAGGCATATTAGAATGCACAAGCATACTTCTTGCCATCTCAACAAGAGTGCGATTTGCTCGTTCTGCGACCCCGTTCTGTTGAGGACTGTACGGCACCGTAAGTTGACGAACTATACCATTTTTCTTCAAAAAATTGTCAAACTGCTTATTGATGTACTCCCGACCATTGTCACTACGTAATGCTTTAATTTTGTGTCCAGTCTGACGCTCTACTATAGTTTTGAACGCCACAAATTTGTCAAAGACTTCGTCTTTTGACTTAAGAAAAAATGTGAAAATGCGTCGAGACATATCATCTATGAAAGTTAAGAAATAAGCCGAACCACCAAGAGAACGCTTCTCAAACGGGCCACATACGTCAGTATGTATCAACTCCAACAACTGCTTTGCCCGATTTTCCGATGCTGATGGGAACGGCTGAGTATGTATCTTGCTCTTCATGCACGTCCGACATGGCACCTTGTCTGAAAAATCCACATTTTCTATACCCCGCACCATAATACTTTTCGCGAGATTCATAAGACTGCCATAATTTAAATGACCATATCTGTTATGCCACAATGCTGCACTGCATTGAGTTGCACCAAAACATTTGTTGCTTCTGCTCTCAAACACAAATAGCTTGTTTTGCTTCTCTGCTTTCAAAATCTGCTTGCCTTTCTGGCTCACAATGGCATATTTATTGTTGAAACTTACTGTACAACCGCGTTCTACAGCTCGACTAACTGAAACAAAGTTCCCCTTCATTCCTGGGACATGCAAAACATTCTCCAATTTCAGTTCACACAAATCGGTTTGAAGTATGACGTCACCTCTGCCTGCCGCACGTATAACGTTATTGTCAGCTAATACAACATCCTCTTCCTGGGAAACATAATTCGTGAAAATATTACGCACGCAGCTCATATGTGCTGTTGCGCCGCTATCCAGACACCAGCTTGAAACTTCTAGATCCCCCACATCTGCTGCTGCTAGGACTGTAAAAGATCGTTGCGGCTGCTGCGTCTTGTTCGATGCTTCTTTTACTTTATTTTTGCATTGATTTCTATAGTGACCATACTGCCCGCATCTATAACATTCAATATATTTCTTATCTACATTCTTTTTCCGTACCGACTTTGTATTTGCATGAAACGCCTGTTGTTCGTTACAATGTGCACCTTTGGATTCTGCGCCTCTGCGCTCTCCTTCTTCCAGTAGCTTAATTTTTAACACATCTAAAGTAGGTAAACTGTCTCGTGTTTCCATAGCTATTACAAAGTTCTCGTACTGCTTAGGCAAGCTTGACAACAATATTATAACTGCTAGCTCCTCGCTTAGCTTAATCTCTACCTCTGATAGCTTGTCTATCGTTGAACAAAATTTATTTATATAGCTACACATAGCGTCACCTTCTATCATCCGCAAACCAAGCAATTGCTTATAAAGTGAGACCTTTCTTACCGGTCCACTGGGTTGATGCACATCTTTGAGCTTTTTCCAGGCATTTGATGCAGACGTGCAGTTCTTCAGGTAGCACAACTGCGACGATTTTACGCTTAACGTAATCATTGCCAATGCTTTTTCATCGAGAGCATCCCATCTAGCACCTTCAGCTGCTGTCCGCTGTCCGTCCATCACCTTCCACGCCTCTGCATGCACCAACACGCTGCGCATTTGAATGCTCCAGGAATCATAATTTCCTTCATCCAATTTCTCAATCTGGTACATGGAACTCATGGTGATCGCACACTAAGCTGCCTTACTCTCAAGTTACCGACAAAAAACAAATCTTAAAGCCACAGGACCGTCGTGTCTGGGCCCATAACCTATTGAACAAAACGCTTTATTGAGAATAAGTTTTAATGTGAAAAAATTTTCATAAAACAAAATGACATCAATCCTAAAACTAGTTGATTCTAAAAACATAAGTAAATGTATAGCAAGTTGTTATTTGCTACAGTATCACATTGAAATAGATAGATATATTTTTCAACAATTGGCTATAATTTATTGCAGGTTCCTGAAGAGAAATATAATTTTCTGATTACGAAATATTAATTTTAAAGTATTCCATTCGAGGCAAAATGGTTTTCCCCGTTTAGAAAGAACATGGGTAATTTTGCGTGCTTAAATAATTTTTGATTAAAAAAAATATTTGGAGATGTTGGCCGTAGTCATAAAGAAGCAGAAAGCTATATAGTTTTAACCTGGGACTAGAACTTTTATAACTTTTATAATAAAAGTCGTTAGAAAAAGTTTATTTTTGGACTTTAATTTTATTTAAAATAAAATAATCGGTCAACCCAGACTTTGATTTTTTTAGACCAGTAATAACAGTTAAACTTGGCCAAATATTTTTTAAGGCCGAAATAAATGACATTCCCTTATCAAAAAAAAAAAAAAACAAAAAACAAACCGCTCATTAAAATTAAACAAATTTGGCATCCAACGAAAGAGGACTAAAATGGTTTTCAGACTGTTTATATTTTTTTCTTTATTTTTTCCTTGTTTTTTTTTATTTGCATATTTTTTTGTTACATTTTGTATGAAAACAGCAATAATAATTTAATATTCTAGGTTTTGCATTTTATTTATTATTTGAAAAGGACTTTTATTTTACAATTATTATTAGATTATGAAAAAAATATATATAATTAGCTGCAAACTTGGTTTCTATATTTCAATTTGAAAGCTCCTTCAGTCCTCTTTTATTTGATACTAATTTTCTATAATTTGAATAAGCGGGTTGTTTATTATTTGAAAAGGACTTTTATTTCGGCCTTAAAAATATTCGACTAAGTTTAACTGTTGATATTGGACAAAAAAATAATAAAAGTCCGGAACTTTCAATGTTTATTGTACTTTTTCCTAAAAAGTTGGAAAACTGAAAAGAATCCAGCAATCTTGTCCAGGAGGTCTTAGCATCAAAGACACATTGATCATTTTTTTTCTACAACAATATTTTGCACCGGCTTTTTCTGACATCGAAATGGAATATAACTGTTATTTGCGGTTCCTGGTTGTAATGACTAAAACTTTATTTTCGAAATCAACAGTATTTTAACTATATTATTGGAAACTTAAAATAGGAAGTGTATCTAAAACTAAAAATGCATTTCAAGTTTTTTCATTATTGATTTTTGGCATATTTTTAGGCGCTCAATTTTTTTGTTATGTCAACTGTCACACATCGAACTTATAAAAATACTGATATTTACTTTCTGGTTGCCAAAGTATGTAGATTTCAAAGAAGTTGCTTGGCATTTTGTTTCCTGTGACAAGAATTTTCGTTTAAATTCACTACATCAGAAACCGATTGAATCAAATCAGATTCTAATTTTAATCAGCAAAAGTCAAATTGGAAAATAGAATTTAGATAAAAAGTCATTGTATTTCTCGATGTATAGTTCAACAATCGTCCTTGGTGGTAGTGTTAAAGCTTCGACTTTATTTATAGCCATAAATATTTGGATCACCCTAATGCACACTCGTATTTCTATTAATGTGCAGGTGTGTATGCTACCAACGTACAGCTTTGTTCCTTTTATCCCGTGGAGTGGGTCAACTTTAATGTACATATATATTGCATATACAAATATGTAGATATGTTTATTGGGTCCGGAAATTATATTTGGGTGTGCATTCATTTCATATGCAAATTAATCAAGATAATACGCTTTTCTAATATTTTTTTGAAAACATTTTCATAATATTTCTAATGAGCTAGACATACATACGGTGTGTAGCTATATACATTTTTGGTTAATTCGGCTGACTTTAAATAAACTTGAAGTGCGCTATTTTTCAACGACTAGGGGGTGATGTTTGAATAAATCTGTTTTTTTTTACACTCAGCAGTCTAATCTTGTAAGGTTTGTAGGCGATCAAAATATGAGCTTGTATTTAGCTAACTATAATTTGTTTATTTGGACGTTGGCAATTTTTCACCCTTTATTTGTTACTTCCTAATGATTTTATAATTTTTTGGTAAAAATGCAGTTCATTCTTTAAAAAGAAAAAAAACCATTAAATCCATTTCTCAAACCTTGCCCAAATTTTAACAAAATTTCATTATTCTTCTACAAAAGCCATAAACATATATGTACATATATACATCATTTTATCGATTTTTGTTCAAATTTCAATAAAATTTCAACAAAGTTTCATCAAAACTTCTAACTTTTTTAACAGTATTTTTGGAAACTTTTTTGGTACACAGTTTTATAGGTCATAGAATTTTTGTAAGACAAAACGCAGGCTTAAAAAGCTAAAATTTTCTATTGACTTTTGACAATTTTATTGGCTGACTGTCTTGGGAATTTTCTTCCATAAAAAAAAAAAGATTTTGCTTACTTTATATGGAGAAAATTAGCAACACAGTCAGAAAAAACAAATCATTAAAAATGTAAAAATTTTTTGAGACGCTTCAAACTTGCACTCTATTGTAGTAAAATCTAACGGACTATAAAACTGCATACCCAAAAAAAATTTCTAAAGAACTGATTGAAATTTCTGAAAAATTGATAACAATTTTTTTTTTGGAATTTTATTAAAATTTACTTAAAGTTAAACGCCAGTTTTTCTGTGGATTTATTTTTCAAAGAAATAAATTTTAATAAAAAAATATCTAAAAGCCAAATAAAATTAACAATAAATTTTGAGCTCAAGTTCAGTTTTTTATTTGGAAAAAATTGGGGAAAAATCACCAATCGGAGATCACCACATCTCTCACAACATTCTTCCTTCTAGGCTCTGTTTATTAGAAAGCATTTTTCATAAAGAAAGCTAAGTTATTATTACGCTCTACGAAAATGTTCGCCGTTGAAGGAGAGTAGGTGCTAGAGATATGAAATTTCATTTCAAAAGCCAAATATTACACGCTATACAGTTTTTTTTCCTCCATCACCGAAATCTAGTATTTAATGCGATTTGGCAAGTACACACAAACAACATTGCCCGCTCTACATTTTGTCTATTTAAAAAAAAACTCCCGCACTCACTCCTCCAACCAACCTCATTCTAATATCTGTGTAACTAATAATCTCATTTTCTCCACCCCTTGTTAAAATTTTTCAAAAGCAAACAAACGGTTTGTCTCATGAATTTTTCATTTATTTGCAGTGAAGGGTTGAAAAATGAATGGTGGTTTTGAGTTTGGAAATATACTCATATGAATATTTGAGTGCTATGAGGTTATAATGTTAATTTAAAGCGAAAAACGGATTTTGAATTTTATATTTCCGCATTTTTTATTCACATGTAAATACAATAGTCACTGAGGAGCAATCGCGAGGACTATAATGTACAAAACTTTATTAAAAATGTACATATGTTTAAAAAATTAATTGAAACAGCGATTGCATTATAAATACCATATACCGCTTTACATAACTATATGATAGGGACTTGCTAGCATAATTTGACAACAATTTTGGTTTTTATTTAATTTTAAATATTTTTAGAAATAAAACTAGAGCTTATTCTGTAACAAAAATTATATAAATTCAAGTTTCATACCTTGTGCTAATCTCAAACTTTTTAATCAGAATTTCTGGGCATATTTTAGATTTTATTTCGTATTTTTCGTATCGTTGGTTATATCGCATTAGCATGACATGGCTCAAATATCGATTTAATTTTTGGTGTTTTTGTTTTTCTCCTCATTTTCACACATATCGAATATCCTAAATTTTGAAAATTGAAAAATTTATAGTAAATGATTTACTACATACCGCTATATTTACTTATTTTTTTCATTCATCTTAGGCTTACACAAAATCCCATAAAGAAAATATTCCACCTTCAAAGATAACATCCACCTTAAAATAATGTCAAAGTTCAGCTTCAACTAAAAGTGATGGCAAAGCCTCAGCTGGTTGTGTGTATTTTTATTTTATGTAACGTAAAATCCATTATTGCACTTTTGGTTTATCACTTGCGCATCGGTTACAAACTTTTTGCCGCTAAATGTCAGACAATTAAAATAAATTACCAAATTTACGGCTAAGCAAAGGTGGTAGATAAATAAAAAAAAATTGAAATAATAAGAAATCACACATTTAGAAATTAATTAATACTTATAATGGTACATAAATGTCTTTTGCATATAAATTCAAAACACGTAGCTAGAGCAAGGCTTGACATTAACTTGAGACAACAGCTTTACAAATAAAAAACAAAAAAAAAATCATTTCATCTATGGACACGTTATCGGGCACAAAGTATCGCTCAAATCGGGTGGTACTCATAAATATCGAATTTCAAAGACACCACGCCAAAATAAAATAAATAATAATGAAGTCTTTGCATAAATTCTAATTAGTTCGTTAGGTTGTCATGCGGAGTTTGTAGATTAAATTTTGAAAATTATTTTACCCTTTCCGGTGCCTCAATTAATTTTTTATTTCACTAATTTTCGCACAGTTCACTTCAAACGTGAGAAAAGTTGGCAGACGGGGAAAGACCTCATCTACAATTGAAAAGCGATTAGCTTACAGTGTGACCTTGATGTGGACCTGGTGTTCCTTTTGGCTATATTTTTATGTTACGCGTGTGCGCTATATGCAAATAATCTGCTGTAAAAACTTTTGTTTCACAATTTTGGTACATTACTGGGATTCAAGTAATCGACTTCTAAAAATATCGATTAAAAAATATCGGTATCAAACTGCAAACGTATCGTTGTGGTCATAGGTGGATGAGAGGCGGTTGAGTTTACTTTTCTGTTTAATAAAGTCACAACTCTCAATACTTCTTAGGCACTCCCACTGGGAGTCAATGCGACGAAGTTTAGCATAGCTACAAGTCCTTCCTGAGGTAGCTGTGTAGAGGATATTGAAATGAAATTAATCTAGAACCAAGGTATACTTTTCAGTTCTCAGTTCTTTTGCAATTACGAGATAAATATTCAACCACATAGGCTTTCAATCCATTCCATGATGAAACTCAAATCCGCAAGAGCCTCTGAGAAATCGACCAATATCTCAGTAAATTCTGGACAACAATCGCTAATGTATTGAGTTCTGGCTCAGAGCTATAATAGCCATTGAGATTAACCTGAAGATCGATATTACTGCTCGAGCAACAAACAAGTGGGTTCCTAACATTCAAAGGTCAAGAAATGTATTTTAGTTTTCATTAAAAGAAATTCTAGAATGAATTTTCAGTTATCGAAAAAAAAAGTCTTGTAATTTATTTCTACAGCATAGCTTAAAACTATCATTGTCTGTTATACGGAAATCGTTCGAGAACTCCCCGAAACATCTTTCTATATCTGCATACAACCCACATACCAGCTTTTTGGCTATATTGCTCAATAACTAAAATTTTCCCAAGCCATCAAGTTGAGAAGAAAAAAAAAACAAAACAAAAACTTTAAACTGACAATCGCAGCAAATTTGAAATTGAAATCTTTCGAAATGCAATCATTAATCACAGCTTACAATCAGCTCATATTTTGAACCACGTTTATTTTACTTAACAAAGCAGAAACAATAAGCAACAAATCGCAAGCAATGCAAGCGCCGCATGACAAATGAAAAAGCGACAGGCTATACGAATACAACAATAACAAGTGGAGATACATTAACAACAGTTGTAAACAACATTAAGGCGACGTAAAGTGCAGCTTAGCTGAACGTCACTAAGCAAAGCGAAGATGTATGGATCGATACGTTACGTATATGATACCCACAAAGATATATGCAGATACAGTGGTGTGTAGAGAAATAGCAATAGCAGAACAACTGCCTCCCCTCTAAAACAGCTGCGAGGAGGAGGATGAGAAGTTTTGTTTAGCTTAACCTCATGAATTCCAATCGCTTCGTTTTTTCCTTGAACTCCTACGGTCCATCACCGACCGGAGGGTTCATGCAATTCTGCATGTCTTGGGGTTTTTCCACCGTTTCCTATGCCGACCCACCTATCCAATAATAGTGCGCAGGCGGCCAAAGGAGTGCCCAAATTCTTCTTGCTGTCCGAAGCAATGAGTTCAAGGCTACCTAGTCGAGCCAGCTCATCAGTCATGGTGTATACTGCAATACCGCTATGATCTAGTATCCAAACCAGTGTGATAAACAAATGTTCAGAGGCGGTCGAAAGAGAGGTCATACATTCATCGACCGGTTTGAACCTGAAAGACCTTGGTTGATGCCGGGCTATCAGAATAAATGTTAACCGGTCTAAAATGCTTAGAGAAACGAAGAGCTACCAGCAACACAACTTGCGAGTTCATTAAGAGAATTTAGGTATTATTAGTATTAGGCAACGAACATTACACTTCTATTATCCGTTTCATGTTAAGTTAATTAAAGATAAATGTCATAATTTCGATCCCATTGCCTGAGCAATAAAATAAATGCAATCGAGTATTCAGTAGTCTTGATCTAGACCTTGCATTCCGGAGATCTCGTTTTGGCTCAATACTTGAACCTCTATGCTTTTAGTAATAGATTTCTTAGTTATACCATTAAACCCCGGACATGCTAGCGTAATTTATGGCTTATTGTTAATTTATGAGCAAAATGTGATGAAACTAAATAATTTCGCCTTGCAAAATCTGTCAGTAAATTGAGATGAAGTGAAAGAAGCCAAAGCACGAACCAAACAGTGTCGGCTCAAAATTTTATCGATAATAATCGAAAAATGTATTCTTCCACAACCAAACTGGATGATGCGTTTCGCGATAGTAGTATTTCTCTCAACTGGTCTTTGATTCTCACTGCTTCTACCAACTTTCTTTTGTGATAACAAATTTAGAAAAATATCTTATCATAATACAATTTAAATATATTAAAAATGTACACTATTTACACAATCTCTCTCATTTCTTTAATAAAATAACTAAGCAACCCTGCGGCTACAAAGCTGTCAAGATAAATTAGGAAGGGCAAGTGTGGACGCACTTGGCTTATGGTAATTTGAACGAAAAGTAAGTAATTTACACTGTAGTGTGCCCGGGCTTTTAGTCATAGTGAAAGTAGTCTGTAAGATTTAAAGACGCGTTTATTATTAAGATAATTAAGTTACTTCCCATTGCAAACATTTCATTTAGACTCTCTACTTTTTCTTTGCTCACCACTGCACTGCGCTCGTGTGCCGCCGTCTGCTGGCTCACTTTGTTGTTGCCTGATTGTTGCTGAGTGCGCAGCGCCACATTTAACATTTGGCTTATCGCCGTCAATGCGTTTCATGCGCTATACACGATAACAACAACAACAAACGATTATGATGTTGTTATTGCAGTTATTAGCTTATTGTTTACTTTTTGTTTGTTGACCACATCATCATTGCGCCTTAGCTGGAGCTAAGAGTTTGAGTTGAAGCGTGAAAAAGCTTTTAAAATGTTAAAAAGGTGAAAAAGGAAAATGTAAAGGAAAAAGGAATGTATGTAGATGCGCGCTTATCGCGGTGCAACAACAGCAATAGCAACACCAACACCAGCAAGCGCTAGTCTAACTCAGAAGAATAATGTGTCCATTTGAACTCGGCTGTGTGGCTGTGCAGCTGGGTGCGCCACGCAAGGCTGACAGACAGTGCGCCGGCTGAAACTGCTAGACTATTAAATAAGTTTTATTTTTTTTAATTTTTTCTACAACTTTGCATGCTTTACTTAACATTTTTTTTTATATAAATTTTTTTTCTTCTGAAATTTTGTGATTGGCGCACTTTTGCCCTCCACATACTTACCTAGAAAATCTTTAGTTGCTTTTGTCTTTCTTTTTTCTAGTACTTTTGCAGTGCCATTGCATGCCACAAGGCGCTGAAGTGGCTTTGCATGTTGACCTTAGTTATTTATGGTAACCCTCAATTCTTTTTTTTTTCTTTCCGCTGCACTTTGTTTTTTGTTTTTTTTTCTTTAACGTTAATGTTTTCATAAAGTTTTATGCACTATTTGCTTGTGGGCGCGGCTTGCGTCTATTTTGTTTTTGTATGGTATTTGCGTGTTCGAAGCTATTTTTTTTTTTCCAAAAATTTCATCACTTAATTAGAGTTATGTGGCTCATATTTCGTAAGCCCCAAAACTTAACTAAAAATCTGAATAGCTTTCTTAGCCAGTCATAACTGAAACTGAAAACAGCAAGACGACCCACACCCACATTAATTATTCACCCTCGCCAGCCTGGTCAGTTGAAGCGCATTTTTCTCACACTTCTTCAAATTTTTTGGTGTCTTTTGAATAGCAGCCATTCTCTTCATGATCTTCTGCCATTGCTGGCATGTTGGTTGCGTGGGTTTCCAATACGCTTTTCGGCTATAATTTATGATTACAATTTGTTAGCAATTAGTAATGGCTTACATTGATTAGTTGTTGCATTTTTGTTTTTTTTTTTGGTAATGTATTTTTCCACAACTACTCATTGCACACTCAAATGTAGGGCGAAAAGCAACCTACCCACACTAAAGGTTTTCCTGCATTTCCTCGCATTCGCTTTGGACATAGATTTATGTGTTGTAATTAAATTCGTTTGATTTAATACAACACCTCCCCGTTGAATTGGTGCAGTGTTGAGGAGACGATGACATCCAAGGGCACGCACACACACACACACACATGCATATGAATACCTGTTTTAAATTTACAAATAAATATTTCACCATAATGCATTTACGCCTCGTTACGCCTCGTTAGCCTCCATTTGCTGTTACTTTTGATTAAATGTTTACAAAATATTTATGGTTTTTTTTCTTTGTTGCACTTCTCTATGCTTCATGCCTTTCACCAGTGGCTACTCATCAATGCCCCGCGTACCTACTTAAGTGTTGCCCTAAAAGTTGTGCTTTATTTGTTTTTCGAACTAAATAGTCTGTGATGCCTGTCATTTTGTGAATAACTTTGAATAATAATTAAATAACTGCTGGTTTAAATTTTTTTAACAAATATACACCTTTGTTTGATATGGATGCTAAGGGTATCAGCTCCGTCTGCAACTACATCTAAATATATTTTCTTGCAACAGATTTTATTAAGCTAAAAATGTAGCTCTGCTCAATTTAGAACAACGTTCGGTAGTTTTATTTAAATAATTTTCAATGACATATCTCCACAATATTTTTTTTGTGTTCACCTCTGTCTATTGGGCAATGCATTTGCAATCATATAATTTTTTCAAAATCGAGCGATTAATAAAAAAAGCAGGCTGTGTCAGAGACACGGCCATTAAGTTTAACGTAGAATACGCCATCCGATAAGACAGAAAACATATGTAACAATAAATGATAAATAATACAAGCAAATGAATTTCTTTATTTGATAGTTACTTTGGATGATATACATAAGCTTATGATAGGAAAAATAGGATAAAAATGTTTTTAAATTATCAATTAAATTTCTCGCAAAAACGAAGTCAATGGCTGTTATCAATAGTAAAGATAAATGATAAATAACATACGCGAATCAATTTTATTATTTTTTTTGCAGTGCTTGGCAGCATTTTCTCTTCTTTTACTCTACTTTAACTTGCCCGCCTAAAATTATGCAATACAAAGCAAGGCCTGCACGAGTACATTTAAATCGCCCAACAGCAAACACTCAACCAAACACCACACACATATTTGTGTGCATGTGTTTATACAATTTTCATTTGAGAAATTTAAATATTAGGAAGATATCAACCAACATGAAATGTATGTCAAACGAAAGCTAACATCTTCATTTGACTACAAAAAAAAAAAAAAAAAAAAATTAATCGAGCCGTTTCCTTATAATTAAAGAAATAGAGATTACAACAATAAAAACCTGACATTGGTGCCCATACCGTAAGGTAAGACGTATTCTACGCCAAAAAATCTATGAATATAAAGACTCTAGCGCCATCCAGCCATCCAATTGTCGTCCCGTGGCACCTGCAAAATCGGATCACAAATAGAGATTTTTCGACTTAAGCGCCACCTAGAGCAGTGGTTCTTAACCTTTTTGGCTCGCGACCCAAAGAACGAATATATTTGAAGTACGCGAAATTTATAGCAAAATAATTAGTGACTACACTGGTGTTGTATTTTTGAGCAAAGATCATGTATACGTGGAGTTATGTTTATTGAAAGTGCACAACGTATGTCTTGCTGAGGATCCAACCTACTCCTGTACTTATTCTTCAAAACAGCAAGGCATCCAAATCCTGCTTCACATAAATAAGTAGTTGGGAAAGGTAGCAGGGCTTTTTCAGCTTCATTACTCAGAACAGGCTTCCCAGATAATTGTGCCCGAAATTTTGTGAGACTCGTTCTGGCAAATCTCTCTTTTAAAACTACATTACCTTGCATTTCGAGAATATCTTCTTGTAATCCAGCTGAATCGTTTTCAACGCTCATTACATCTACTTCAAATGGATTTCTTACCCAACTGTATTTCACGATATGGACATTTTGTGGAACATATCTTTCCATTTCGTTTTCAAGTTTTGTCAAATGTTCTAAAAAAAAATAGGCATGGTCACCACGAAAATGCAGTTGCCATTAAGATTAAGATTTTCCAAAAACAAGTTTAATATTGGAAACGCTGCCAATTGGCATTGGCAATTTTATTTTTCCAAAGTTTTATTTTGTTTTTAAAAACAGTAATTTTTTCATAAATGTCTACTACAGTGCGATTTTGACCTTGCATTTCTGTGTTCAACTGATTCAAGTGGTGGAATACATCACCTAAATATGCCAATTTAGACATCCATTTGATGTCACTGAAGCGACACGAATATGTCTTTTATCTATCAAAAATATTTCTATTTCTGCTTTAAGAGAAAGAACTCTAGCTAGAATCTTTCCGCGGGATAGCCAGTGGATATCCGAATGGTATAATAAATTCTGGTGATCTGAAGCCATTTCTTCGCACATCAGTCGAAATATCCGGCGCGTGTCTTTATAAAATTTATAATTTGTATTACGTCCCTTAGCACCTGATGTGGATCTGGCTGCATATCACGTGTAGCCAAGTTTCCTCGATGTAAAAAGCAGTGTATTAAAACAACGTCTGGATTTCGTTCCTTGACTTTGGCACAAATCCCGATGCGACTCCCTATCATTGCCGGTGCTCCATCTGTACAGACTGCGAGTCAATTGTCCCACAGTAATTGGTGTTCCACAAAGAACTTGTCTATTAAAAGAAATATATCAGCCCCAGTTGTAGTTCCAGAGAGCGTTCACAAAACAGGAACTCTTCATTAAAATTTTGAAAAGTTCTGTATCTTCAATATCAACTGATTCGTCGATTTGAATTGAAAATTTTATGGCTTTTTTGAGATCCGTTATTAATTGTTCTAAAATATCTAATGACATTAAATCTATTCTCTTTTTCACAGTACCGTTTGAAATTGGCACCATTTCGCAATTTCATCTCCACAGACAGTTCTTGCCATGGCTATTGCAGCTGGTTTAATCAACTGCTAAGCAACACTATGGGGGTTTTTACATTGAGCTACTTTTAAAGCTACTTCGAAAGACGCGTAGGTTGCTGAACTTGATGGTTGATGGCTGTCAATTCAGGTTTCCATTTGAACCATCACGTTTTCGTTTAATATTCTCGTGGTGTCCACGTTGCACATATATCTAATATAATTTTCTAATTCTTCTCGCGTCATAACCTAAGGTTAAAGAAATATGCTAGAATTCGATTCGATAACGATTAGAGAAACGATGATGCAGTGTAAATGTGTTAACGATTATTAAAATTAAAATAAGCCTGTTCATTAATCCTGACTTTTCACACTGCTGTTGGAGAACTACACAACAGCTGTTTTTCTGATATATTGCTATTGTTTGTTTGAATTTTCTGATTGTTTTTAAATATCACGGAAAAAGTTAAATGAGCCTGATACTAATAGTAATAGAAGTTATCTGTTTTTTGGTTTTAAGATTATTCATTCAACTTCAATTGCATAAAAATAATTTTCAGATTGAACAATTGATGTATCCAAAATAATTGCAGTTATTTATGTGAGTGCACTTCAACACATCTCAAAACACCGAACGCTTCCAAAATTGCTGGCCATTTCTTAGTATATGCCCATTCCGCAGAATCGGTCGCATAAGGTTCGAATTCGATTGGACTAAACGTTTTCTTCGGTTATAGAACTAATCCCCCTTTTTGGTTGATAATGCTATCATATTCTTAAGTTTTTTGAATTCTTTTCTAATTTTCGATGTTAGAGAAAAAATGTTAGTTCTCGAATCGCTATGTAATCGAGTACTTACTGTTTACTGAGATATCCTTTTGGAACTGGCCGAGCTCTAGATATTTATACTAAATATATGCGTACGTATTTGTAGAACATGTTTTGTGATCGGAACCATAGTTTCCGAATCTCTTGCGCAGACTGGCTATGAGTGTAGGAGCAGTGGAATAGGAGAAGTAAAAATAAATGTTTTTTTTATCTTCTGTTTTTCCGACAGGGTGAAAAGTTGATATACATATATTGGAATGATTTTCCGTCATCTATTGCCAAAATAAGGAAAATCGTTCCAATATACAGTAAAACTTATATGTATATAAAAATCTAGTTTATCGGTGTTCGTGGTTGAACTTTTCCGAAACGGCCCCGCCGATATTTGTAAAAGTTTGTGATTATGGAACGCCTGTGGAAGAAGTAAAACAATTTTCGCAAATCCTAAGCTACGGCAGGAGTATTCACATTCAGGGGTCGTAACGGTTATAATAAAAATCATGATTTAATCGATATTTCGTGATTATCTCTTCGATCAAAATAGTCGTTATTCTTGGGATTTTGTGATTTCGATTAAGATTGGTCGATATTTTGTAAGTACAAAGAATAGGGATTATTTTTGATCGGAAAAATTTTTTATCGAAAAAATAATGATCACAAAATCTCGACTATTCAATGATTTAAATAAAAAAAAAAACTTCTAAATAACAATAATACATGGGCGATGGCATAAGGACTAAATCGATGTATTCGAATTGCCAATCATTTTTTGATCCGAAAAAATCAAAATAACCAATATTTTCGGTCCCCGTTCATACTGCCTTAATAGTTTTACGTTATTTTCCACTAGCAAATCGGCTTAAAGCCTTAATCTTTCAGGTAGCAAACTGGGAAACAGAAGCTTATCGGTATTTATCCGTTTCGGGAAGAGAACTTTTTTGACAAGCAATCTTGAAAAAGAGTGTTGATTTAGTCCCTTACAGCTATTTCAAAAAAAGTAATTTCGTAATTTATTTTTAGGACGTCCTGAAAAGGAGATATCGTTCTGGGGCAAAAACATCCCAAACATACCTGAATAGCAAAAGTGGAATAAAAATTGCAGAGTTTTTGACTTCATTTCACTTTATTTTTATAGTTAATTTTATTCATTATAACATTATAATAATATTGTTTATATTTGATGGCAAGGTGTGAAACATTTTTTACAGAATGCCAAATTGCAGCCAATGCAAAGCTGATTTGTTCGACATTCTTTGCCTTTTTTGGCACAATTTACGCAGCATTGTCGCTTGTTAGTTCTTTTTGGCAAATGATTCCCCAGATTTTGTTTGATCTGTTTTTTCACTGCGGAGAGGGGGCCTGTTCGATCTTTGCGCCGGATTTTCGCACGCGTACTTCTTTCGTCAATGAGAGATTCTTATAGCTCCACTAAAAATCCCAAAAACGGATCTCTTTTCGCCGTGGATGATTTGCTTCCGCATGGATTATCCACGCATTGACGGCGCATGTCATCATTAGCCGGAAGAAAACTATTCGCCACCATTTAGTTGATTTTCGGTTAAGTTCATACAAGGTATCCATTTTGTCTGCCAAATCTACGCCACCCATAAAGTTTCTGTACGATCCGTGCCTTCTTCCTCTTCTGAACCACTACTGCTTTTCTGACTGGGACTATAAGAAGAACCACTATCAGCAAATGGATCATCTTCATCATCGCTTGAATTATGTAAAAAATCCTCAATTTGTGAAGCTGCCAGTCTACGTTTTCTATCCATTTTTTCCTGAGACAAATAATGTAAATGAGTACGATTAGGATGATAACGTCCCACAAATAAACAGTTTTGGGATGATTTTTTACCGCGGAACTTACCTTAGCCTCAAATAAAGAAAAATTAAGTTTTTGTCTGTTCTACACTGTCCTCTTTATAAGATTACTACTGTTTTCATAAAATTTCACTAAATTACACTTGTTTTCACAATTAAACCACTTGTTTCTTGAGCTTTTGTCAAATATGTGATCATCAACACAAATGCCGCGATTTGATGTTTCACTTTTGACATAAACGTGATAATTTACATTGACAGCTTAATTTTTTTTTTTTTTGTAGAGAAGCAAATCACTAATGATTTGGGACCTATGTATTTCAACCAAATCGTGTGAGAATTTTCAAAGATACGATTTTTTGAAATTTTCTGGGATAAAAACATCCCCATCGTACCGCAACGGTTAAAGAAATATATTGTAATGGTGCTGAAGGTATTTTATTTATTTTCACCAACAAATACAAAAAAAGATAAAGGGTTTAACTTGTTTAACGAAAAAAATATATTTCCCTTGTAGATATTTTAGTAAAAATGTTGGCCAGCGGCGCCCATTAAATTATAACGAATATAACACCGTTAGATGTCTACAAAAGTAATTTTTTTATAGTTTTTGTTATTTATTTTTGTTATATTACATAAAATATGTATCCAACATATCTACACGTGCCAGCTAGTAGTCTACTGCTACCATATGTGTTCATTATCTGTAATTATATGATTTTTGGTAATTACGTGAAATTGTATTATGTGTATGGTATACATATGTATGTCTGTATTTTTAATAGTTAGATATGTATATAGCTAGTATACCAGCGACAAACACAATGCAATGTTATTACTAACAAAAACAAAAACGAATTAGAACAACTACAAAAAAAAATCGAAGAGTTGAATTTCTATAAGGCTTTAATTACGCCCCACCGTACGCACGATTAGTAATTTTAGCCGGCAAATGTGTTTTACACTTACACTAATGCCTACATACAAACATACATGCATACATACATACAAATATGTGGACATACATATTTCAAGCGCATGCAGCCAGCCGTGTGCGGTTACATTTCGACGAATCGAAATTTTCCTAAATTTTCATATGTGAAAATCTCCTGTGCGTTTAACTAACAACAAATACATTATAAATATCATCGCATGCTGCATTGCACGTGTAGGTATAAATATTGCCATTATTCCCCCCAAGGCACAGGATATTGCACATAAATAGCGTTCATTAGGTGAACGCATATAGTATGCCAGGATAATTACACAGCTCTCTAAATTATATTCATTGTCGTAGTTCAAATATTTTTTGTTGCTTTTTGTATTCGTGTATATATACATATGTATGTATGTATTTATTATTTTGTTGAATTTTCATGTGTAATGTGAAAGTATTTATTTTCAACATTTTCTATAATTTCATGTCGAAAATAGTTAATATGGCTTAGGTTTTTGGGTCATAATGTCATTAAGCCACCGCAATGGTTATATGTATGTACTATATATAAACATCTATTATTTCCGTTTTTAATTAACACACAGGTGACTTAAATATAGCCGAAGCTGGTTTAATTGCTTGTATGTAAGATTATGTGTGGTTATTAAAATATATTAGCGTTTTGCAAATGAAATGTGAAATGAATTTAACGAAAGGAGATAAGAGGAATCATAAATGCCAGTGGGAATTGAGAAAAATGTCAGATGGCTAAGCGTTATTTGGGAATTCGGAATAGAAAATGACATCGTTTCAATATCATGTGGCATTAATTTATTTTTTAAAAAAGGGTTTTCAAACTTCATTATTCGGTTTTTGTTGAAATTTTTAATAGTTAGATATTTGCATATATTATTTTTATAAAAGTTTGTACATATGTATGCTATATGTATATTCCAAAAATGAAACATAATTTATCTTTTGGGTAAATTGCCTTCAATATTTCTCGAACCCTTTAAATGGATTGCATTTTTTGAATCCAGAAAAATTTCCCTTGAGGGAAATTTGTTTTTTGATAAAATTTTAAACGAATATTGCATAAGTAGTATGCAATATAATATAATTCTTCTATTGCTTTTCTTAAATACTACCAAATTTCCACAAATAGGGAAATTTTAATTATGAGTATGTACATACATATCACTTAATTTTAATAATAAAGGCGCCTTTCCGTATTCCTTGCGCGTTTTGTTAAAAAAAAACTATGCACCGGTATTTACACTTAAGCAAGTTTTTATTGGGGAATTTGTGAAATTCATTTTTAGTTAAAAACTAACTAAGCAAATGTCACCATTTTACTTAATAAAGCAATATCTAATAATTTCTTGCATACTAAAAAAAAATCCCAAAAAGGGAAATTTTTATTTTGAACATGTAGAAATAAATTTCGTGAGTTAGAGCTAGATTTAATATCGTTAAATGAATTGGAAGAAAGGCATCATTTTATTTCCTAACCATTTCGCTAAACAAAGACCATATCTGAGTTTCAAGCGTTAGGAATTTTTCAATTTCTCAGCTCGGAAAAAATAAACCTTCAGGAAAGTTTGTTTTTATATAAAATATTAAACAATAATTATTTATGCACTTAATGTTTTAGGTTTTAAAATGTTTGCATTCATTTTCGTAAATAATACAAGTTATCACAAAAAAGGGAAATTTTTGGTTTGAGTATAATCACTAAACTTTCGAAAAATAAAGGTGAGTATAATGCCATACATTAAATTTTTGGCGTCTTCGTTCATTTCATAAACATTTCGTTAAACAATGACTATAAGATGTACATACATATGTACATATTTATTTTTTCAACACAGGTAAAAAATGTCTTATGGGGAAGTTCGTTTTTGGATAAAATTTTAAACTATTCTTATATATACCAGGTATCACAATTTCTGTATTCATCTTCTTACACAAAGTCAATTTTTCCCCAAAAAGGGAAATTTGTATTTTCAGCATGCGCCATTATTATTGGAAGGACTAAGATTTATATCATAGTGAATTGTTTGAGGTGTAGTTCTATTTTAAACAGAAAACGATTTTTGTTAGTGGAAGTGGTTTCCTTCCAGTTAAAAAAAAAATATTCAGGTAGATAGATTCAAATTTTCAAAATCAATATAAATAATTGCCTATAATACTATAATTGACATTCGATTTAGAATAGTTTTCAACTAGTAGACAAATAATTTCATAAAATCGGTATATTCTTAATCCAAGTAAATGTGAGATTTAACTCGGAATTCAAAACTTATCTAAACTTATTTTCAGGTTTTCAAAAAAAAAATCCCCAAAAAAAGAAATACTGCATTTTACTTTTGTTATAGCTTTCCATTTTAATACGTGCATACTAAGTTCGCAATTAAAATATTTTCTTAATTTTTAGAGCATCTAAAAATATCCCAAAATTAAAGTTTTCGAAAATGGCCAAATATCTTATTTTTTTTTAATTTTTGTTAGAATCAAATTATTTTACTTCCGATAACTTAGTATGTGTTAAATAATGACAAATAAACAATGCTAAAAAATTACTATTCATTTTGTAGGACTTGAAACATTTTTTCCAGGGAACAAACCATATATAGCTTTCCGTACATAAATTTTGCACGCAGTCATGTAATTGAATATTCAGTGTTGGTAAAAAAAAAATATCAGGAAAATTTGTTCTTATTTTAAACAAAACTATATTTCCACACATTTATTTCGCAAGCCTCATAAAACTTTCATAAATATTTCACAAAATTTTTAAGCCCTACCAAAATAAATTAAACAAAGTACTATATATTTATTTACATTTATTTATATGTACACACTATGTGAGTT
This sequence comes from Anomoia purmunda, assembly GCA_951828415.1. Taxonomy (NCBI): domain Eukaryota; kingdom Metazoa; phylum Arthropoda; class Insecta; order Diptera; family Tephritidae; genus Anomoia; species Anomoia purmunda. The sequence goes on from OX639994.1 coordinate 14,143,743, forward strand.
CATGCCACAAATATTGCTGCAATCATTGTCATAAAATCAGCAACAAATGTGTGGAATAAATAAATTATAATCAGTAATCCCTTTACGGATGATTGTACACAAATATACACGCAGATATATTTCTTATATCACTATACATAGTTATAAATTCATACATATATTTATATATATACGCATTGAGTATTCATGACAAACGAACGGAAGTCGGAATTATTTAAATGATTTTCCAGTGGAAATTATTTATAAAAATTGCAAACGTACCGTACTTGACCGCGAGAATTAAAAAATAATAACAATAATAATAACAACACAAATTAAACCATCGAGGATTAAAACGTTGTATTGTATTAAATGCTCTATGGTGTATAGCTTATTGTGTACATATGTGCGTGTGTGAAATATGTATTACTGCCGACAACAATCCATCAGCGCTGATCAGCGTGGAAGCTGACAGCTTGTACGCATTTCCGGTGGTACCGAAAGGATACTCGGCAGTATAGTGAGCTATACATACATACATATATTATTTATTTCAATTAATGCACAAGCCAGTATTGCATGAATATTTTCAGTTTGCTCAGCAGAAAATGAAAGCTTGCAATTATACTCAATGGTTTTAATTAAAGTTTTTAAAGAAAATTTAATTAAATTCGTTTCATTGTTGAAGTTATAATTGAAACTTTTTAAGAATGATAAATTAAATTCGTAAACAAAATTTTCAGAAAGTGTGAAAATCTACAAACTATTAAACTAATATAATCAATAAAACCCAATTCTAGAGCTTGAGGTAAAATTTCCCACAGCAAGCAAATTTTTTGCACATGTATTTAGATTTTTAGTGCTGATTTTGTTTAATGCGTCAATAAACAATAATTCTTGACTTGAAAATAAAATTTCCCTCAGATGGGAAATTTTTCGAGCAAATGCATTTCCTGTAATGAAATGCGTTAAATAATAATTACAAGAAATTCTGAAAAAAAATGTTTATTCTGTGCGGGAAAATTGGTTCATTTAACAGTTTTTTAAAGTTGTTTGGTATTGATTTTGCAAAATATAAAGAATTTTAGCGGTGCGATTAGCCCCATGCTCTTCTAATCAATAATTTAATTTAAACAAAAATCGCAAACACTTTGTCAACCCCGAAAAATAGAATTTCCTTAGAAAGGGAAATTTTTAATGACCTTTTTTTTAGCTTTTTATAAACTATAGCTAGTCTCTGATGATTATTTTTTGAATTTCAATTAAAACAAAGAGTTTCGAAAAGGGATTCTTTAGTCTGCATTTTATTAATAAATTTAAAATAATGCGCTTCAAGTTCGAAAGCGTGATGTGACTGATTGATTTACGAGCTCGCTCCTATTGTATATGTGCATAAAAGCTTTAAAAAAAAATACATACATACATATGTATGTATATATATATATATGTTTGTACATATGTAAATATAATACAGCTTCTGCATTTATAAAGTTGGTTACACGCGTTCGACTTTGGACTTACATCATGTCTACAGTTGCTCATCGTTGTTGCTGTTATTATCTTGTAGTTATTATTGTTGGTTGTCACTATTGCCACGAACGCGCTGACATTGGGCATTGTTGTTGTTTTAGCGCGCGCTCTGTCATTTTCATGTTAGCATGCGATTTTATTGCGTGTCAACATGCAGAATGGCAGCATTATTTTTCCTGCTCCCTTTAAAGCCATTTTTCTTTGTTTTTCGTTTTGGTTGTTTTTGCTTTTTGTTTTTGCTTTGCAAGCTTTCCTTTGTTTTTGGAGCCTCAACTAGCGTCACTAAAGTAATGCCGGCTTGAATCTTGCTGCTGCTTCAGTAATTGTTATGGTTGTTGCTGTGGTGGCGCTTTGGCTGCCGCTGTCATGTATGTAGGTCCTACCCGGACCGTCCTCGTCCTCCTCGTCGTCTTCGTCGTCGTCATTGCTGTTGGCGCGCTGCAGCGTAACAAATGAGCGGATTTTGTTGTTCTTGTCGTCATCAACGTTGTCATGTTTGTTAGTGTTGTTGTATTACATACTATTGTTATTATCTTTTGACTACTAACGCTGCTGGTGGCATTTTATTGTTTGTTGCTGTTGCTGTTGGTTCTTCATACTTTAACGCCATTTAACCCCTTGCAACATGCGTGCTGCCATATTTTTGTCGGTGTTCGTGCAACAAAAGATACTGTCAACCACCAAAAAAATATACCGTCAGCGTATTCAGCGATCCTCTTGTGTTTCTGCGCAATGTTTGTGGGTGTTGTGCATGACACAGAATATCACGGTATTGTGGCATGTGTACTTTCCGGCAGCGTACACAAAGGAAATGAACTTAATGAGAATTAATATAATAAATAAAAAAATGGTTAACTTTCGGTTTGGTAAAAAAAAAATTACTATTTCCTGATTTTATTTTAATTTTATTATGATATAAAAACCAGACAAAGGCAGACATACATTACACAGCATTTTAAATATTCAGCAAATTCTCGAAACCCCAATTTCCCTTTGTGAAATTACCCGTTTGTGTAAAAGTTCTGTTTATAATAATTATTTAGTTAAAAATTCCATCGTTTTAAACTAACTATTTTTTATAAAATTTCTATTGATATTAATCAAGCTTAGCATAAAGATAAATTTATGCGAAATTATTGAAAAATAAAAATTTCCCTGTTCAAGGAAATTTTTCATTTTGAACTGTTTTGAGACTTTTTCAAAATTAAAAATTGTCCATAGCGTGCTGATGCAGTTTTTGCTTTAAGGGAAAATTTCCCAAAGTAGGGAAATTTGTTTTCAAGCCTTAATTTTATTTCCGATCATCATGAAGTTAAATTATGCATGATATATAAGATGTGTGATTGATATGTACTACAGAAAATAAGCATGTCTTTTTTATTGTAATTGTATTTAATTAACTTTGGTTTCCAATAATTATTGTATTATTAAATAATGAATTGATTGTTAAATAATTTTCAAAAAATTTTGTTGCTTAAACAATTTTTCTTTAAGTGCTTTGCCCCTCTACTTTAGGAACAATAGACTGCCTCAACTAAACCCCACTAATTCTTTGGCGTTGTAGCGCAACCATAGCAGTGTTTTTTTTTAACGAAAAATACCCACTAAACTATCAATTTAAAATACGCAGAAATTTTAGTAATTTAATATGGTTTATGAAAAATCATCCCCAGCTGCAAACGCAAGGACACACATACTGAAAAAGAGAAAATTATCCTCCCCCAAAAGTATTGCCATAACTCGTCAGTCGTTTGTCTTCGTCAGCGAGGCGTCCGACGTGGTCGTATCTACGTATGTACATATGTATGTATACCTCGCGTGTTCACGGGTGTGTGCCCAAAACACATGTCCCAATGTCTACTATTACTCGCTTTGCCCACACTTCGGCGTGCATCCAAAAACAACAACATAAACTACATAAATATAACCAAAATGTGGTTATTCGACAATTGCTGTTTGGGTGGCTTGCTTGCTTGTTCGCCTTTTCTTTTATGTACATATATCACATACCATATTTTATATTTGGTAATTTCCTCTTTTAAAGCTGAATACCCACATGCATTCTATTTAAGTTTAAATTTATGTCTACGCTTGTGTTAAAAGTTTTTTTCTTACGTTTTTTTTTTTTGCAGAGGGTATCGTATCATATAGCATACCGAAAGGCGTACAGCGTGGCATGGAAGTGGATTTGTCCGACAAGACATACGATGGCTATGAGCAAGGGGATCGTTATGTTGACGGATTGGGTCAGCTGGTGGACGGTCAAAAGGGCAAGGATAATTTTCGCACTGATATCCATGGATATGGCAAAGGTGAGTTGGCAATTTGTGAAATTTTCAAAAATAAAAAGGGGAGGGGCGGGGCAGATACGGATTTGCATGAATTTGGAATTGGGTTTGTAAATCACACGTTTGCATTAAGAATAATATTATCTTGTGATGTAAATTTAATTTTTGTTTCATCTGTTTATATTGAAAATTTCCGTCTAGCAAATTTTTCATGCATTATTTTCGGGAACAGTTATTTGAAAAAAAAAAAAAAATGTTGTTAAAACAGTAATATTTTGTTGTTGATATACGATAATATCAGCGAGTATTGGGTTTTGAAAATGCTGCATTCTCCACTGAAAAATAAGTAAACAAATAATAGGTTTTGTTTTCTATGTTAAAAAAATTTCCCTTTCAGGGACTTTTTTCTATGTCGTCCTTGAGTACTGCTGTGCTCTCGATTAAAAGTGATTATAAATTTATTTTTGTTCATACTTCTTTTAATAATTTTCCTCGAGAAAGTTTGGGTATTTGTTGAACATCCATATTCAAAAATAGTTAATTTTACGGAATTTGGTTTGTTATGTTTTCATCTAAGTTAGAACTAAAAGTTCAATATTCTTAATGCGAGGTAATTTTTCATTGAAAACTAATGCTTCGGAATTTCCTTCCTTTGGGAACTTCGCCTCTGTTTTTTTTTTTTTGGGGTTTTGCCCTACAAAAGTAATATCTTTTAAAGAAAAGTACAATTTGTTTGCGAAAATATTGCTTTGAAATTTTCACTTTTGTAATGAAATATGTATGTATGTATATTTTTCAGATTTAATTTTTTCGAAAATATCATTTTCGAATTTTTTTCTCCATTGTAAAATCAACAATATCCAGTAATAGAATTTTTATGCCTTCGTTTCTGCATGAGAAATCAGTACAGTAAGCATTTTTATAGAATTCTATTACTCTGATAATGTCCTTTGTTGCGAAATTTGTATGCTTTGTTACGGCGTTTGGAAAGCATTATTTCGAAAAACGTATGCCTAATTTGACGTACATACCTACATATTTGGAGCGTTTTGCTTTGCAATTTTCCTTCTGTGCAAAATTTATGTCTACGTTTTTCCATATATCAAAATCGAATAAAATTTAACCGAATTTATTGCTATAAAACGTTCGCCTTAAGGAAAGTTTTGTCTGCAATTTCAAAATATTTTGCTTAAATAAAGCGATTTTTTCAGGTTATGCCTTTCAGAAAACTTCCTTTTTCGGTACTCTTTCCATCTTTATCGTTGCAGTTTTTTGCTAAAACTATGCATACATGGTCATTGATTTTTTGAAAATTTCCCTTTTAGGGGAAATTTTTCCTACACTGTTTTTGCATATTTTTCTTTTAATAATAGTACTATGCATAAATGCCAAGGCAAACTCTTCCTAAATTCCTACAGTTTAAAAATATACCCTTAAGGGAAATTTTCTTTTGTTGTTTTCAAACATTTCCAACCTTATAATAATGTTTATCAAATGCATATAATTAGTTAAACTGCTTCGGGATTTTGTTTCCGGGAATATTTATACAAATACATACTATGTACATATGTATGTGCATAATAAACTAAAAATTAAATACATACATACATACGTATGGATGTACCCAAAGGGGTCCATCATTTATCTGCATACAATGATTCACTTAAAAAACCACTAGTTTACCTTCAAATAAATGCAATCTCACTTTCTTAGTTTCATCAACAAAACTTCCTGCATCCCGACAACCTTCACTCAAAATTCAAATTAACTTAATTCAAGTGCATAAAAGCTGAAATACTTCAATAAATGAAATTGAACAAAGTTTGATGAAAACTGCTTACCTTAACCCAAATGTATTAAAAGCAATACAAGCAAACCAAATCGTACCAAAATGCTAAATAAGCAACTAACTACTAGACTTGTACTCGTATTATATAAATGGATGAAATAAGAAGAAAAACTGCTGATGCACTTTGTGTATATTTCTTAGAAGCTTTATAAACGCCAACAACGCAACGCTCACATTTCACTTTTCCTAAGAGTTCGTGAATTCGTTGGTTTGTTTGTATGTACCAATGTGTTTGGCAAATTTTCGTTGAAGAAATGCTGAAGGTTGAAGAAAACTGAAAGGATATTCGTGCTAGCCAAAAGTAGTTGAAGGCAAATTGTAGGGGGAGTGGTAGACGACGAGGTTGATGGATGGCGAGCGAGTTGAAGTTGGTGTACACTTAACCTTACGTTTATTACATTAAAAGTTATATAACTATACGTACAACTCTACACAAACATACATACATACATACATACATATTAACTTCATTAAAACTGATTAGTATCAAATAATTACAAAAGTTTACCATAAGTTTAATGGAACTTTTTCGTGTCCGTTTGCAATTCTTCCTGCCCTTTGTCAAAACTTATATTTGTTGTTATAACTAACTATGTATGTACATTTATTGAGCGCTATGCAAAAGCGAAATTGCTAATGATAAAATATAATCCACACACACACACACACAGCTTACACTGCCAAACTCATGCTTGCGATTTTATACTCGAACTAAGAGAAATACCAGAAATGAGATATGTATTGCTGCAGTTAACCCGCCACCGATTGCCATTTGTTTGGCTTAAATTTTTTGTTTTAGAATGCATTAAATCAAAACGTATGTTATGCTGCTGTTGGACACAATCATGAACTTTGTTTACGAAATTTGTGCTTTGACATTTTATTGGCATCGACAAGTGTGGTGGACAAGGGGGGAGGGGGGCGGTGGGGGGGAGAATGGGAGTATAAATTAAAAACTTTCACCAAACAAATAAATAACTTCCTCATCAATGAGCAAAATACAAAAATATACACAAGTGTTTTTTTCTCAGCAACTGAAAACTTAATAAAGAGAAATTTGCCACCAATCAAATATTATAATCACATTTACAGTGTGTTATAGTGAAAAAGTATACAGTGAAATGTTTACAATGTTTGCAATATTTTACATTTATTCATGGTACCTTATGAGTAATATTGCAAAGCTCTTTTGAAAATCATATGAGAAAAATTTTTGATAATCGGATCTATAGCCTAAATATCCCGCTTGAGGTCTTCGTTAATCCCATTTTGTGTTATACTTATTAGAGTCAGTAGACAACAAAGTTCAGCAAAGTTCGGAACAAAAGTGTTGATACTAAACTTAGATCCCAATATGTGCTGCTTACAAAATAAAATTCATTTGTGGCATACCATTCCAACTACATCAATATTGTTTTTTTTTTTTACGAAAAGGAAACATCAAAAGCCAAACTCCTAAAACGGTTATTGGAGCTTTGAACTCGCAGCTAACCTCCTACAGCGTAAGTATTAGTCTCCCCGGTACTTCCGTAAAGTATTTCGTCGTTGAGCGCTGAACTCTACTTTCGTTAGAGTTCCCATATTCTTCGTATTGGAGATTTCGGCAATTCCGCAACTCTGCAACTGAAGCAAAATATCCCACCATTACACCGATTTGATTTTTTGGGCATAATGAAAATACGCGGTTTTTTTTAGATAGTCAGTAGAATGCACAGGACTCGGAGTCGCCCTATCGCTACATTTTCTGTTAGACAGCAGTCTGTAAGCACTACTTTCAACTCCACGCGGCCTGGGCGGTTGGAATGGACTGCGTTCCAAGCCACAGCTACGCTTCAATTTACACTCTGAGCAGCGATCAATAAGGCACTGTTTCTGACTATGCTGTCTTATCGTTCTCGGGCTGCGGACCGCCTCAACGCCTCTTCATGCCTCAACTTCTGCTGTATTTTTGTAATGCCATTACAAACTAAATTCAAAGTAGCCAAGGTTGTCATCATCCCATCTTCAATTTTATAGTTCTTCCCACGGCCGAGTTGAGTCTAGAGCTCTCTTTTTCGAAGCTAATGCCTTCGAACACTACATGGTTTGCGTCTTCTTTGACGCATCTATCTGAGTCATCATGACCGATTCGGTGTAAGTGACTTCTGAAGTTTCCACGCACGCTCAGAAATTCTCTTTTCGAAATCAAAACCAGCTATTACCATCCGAAATTATCTTGAGGCGCTACAGAACCTCATTTTTACTCAAATGGGTAGAGTTGTTTCATTTCTGTTTGGTAGTCTAATTATATTCCCATTAATTGATTTTTGGAAGCTGAGTAAAAAAAAAAACCTATCGACTTCAGCCTTATATTTCGTTTCCCTACAGTTTACTCTCACACTTCCTTTACAAAACTCATTTCTATAAAGGGACATGTTTTGGAAATATCTTAATTCCGCTTATTGACTTAGCGATTAAAAGAGAATTGAGTCTCATGGGTGAACAAAATTTTGGTACTGAAACTGTGACGGGCTAAGTCTTTCCTTGCTACACTGAATGAAAATAAACATCTTGACTCTGACGCCATCTGCCGGTTGAAATGATAACCTAAAAGGAAACCATGTTTCTAATAAATAAGCTGCATATGTACTACATTACACTCTACAAATAAATATGCCGAATTTGAATCAAATAGGATGGTGAATACGATTTTTTGATATAGCTCGGCTCCAGCGTGACCTACCGATACAATTTTCAAATAAAATATATGTATATGATGGGTTCTTGATCGATTTTCTGTCAACTATTCTCAAATTTGGTTTTTAATTTGAATCAAATCGGACTGTGAAATCGGCTTTTAGAAATATCTCCACCCCAACGCCATCTATTGGAACTTCGACCAACAGACGCACATAACTTTTTTAAAGGTCGCTGTATCTCTTCCATTGGCACTAACTGTATGTTTACATATTGCCTTACAATACAAATCTATATTACTACTTACATCATTATGCGATTGAAAGGATAATTTGAAAGGAGTCCTGCAGTGAAGAAGCAATAAAAAATTTAATACGCTTCGGCAAATGTAAATACTATGCATATTTGATAATTTATGGCAACACTGGCATTCAACTGCAGTCGCACAACAATAACACCAACAACAACAACAAACAATAGCGCTACAAAAGCACAAATAAAACGTAAAATAAACTCGCTGCCATGGCATGCCATATTCACTCCTACTCCACATTTCGTTCTCGTTGGCTTGGTACACGCCAAAAGTTTGACTCTTCCGCTACCAATGCGTGCATCCGGTACCCCAATCCCATATCACAATCTTACCCCTATCAATAAGTTGTTTGCTCGCCGTTTGTCGTTTTTGCCTTTAAACGACAAAGCGCTCAGAATCAGCGCCGTCGCCAGAGTCGCATAAAAAGCAAAAATTTTGTGCTCATACTATTTGAAAATGCTCTTCACTTCTATTTAAATATTTACGTACATACTCGTACATACTTGTTTACACATACATACATATGTAATGAGAAATGAATAAATTTCGTTGGCCAGTCGCCAATAATCGAAATTATTGAAAACTTTACATTTTAAGTAGAAAACTTTCTCATTACTGCAGTATCCGCTAAAGGAGGTGGGTGGGTGGCCATTTTGCATTGTATGCTTGTACAAATATATTTGCAAAATGCGTCGCTGTGGCTGTGGTCGTTGGCTCCAACAACTCCATTGCTTATTGGCAATAATAATGTCGGGATGTGAGACAACGACGACTGTTAGTTTACCGTGTGCAGACAGACAAACAAACAGACAGACGGACAGACAGACAAATAATAATATTGCTTAACTTACAGCAGTGTATACAAATTGAGACGACGGCTGGTAGACCGAATTACCGACAGCCGAGCAAACTCATAAACTCTGCTCATTTGATTGCCACGGCGATTTTGCTGGCTGGCTAGCTGGCTGGCATCGGTGAGGGAAGCAGAATAAGAGGAAATAATCTTAAGGGGTGGTGTGGCGAGATACCAACTTAAATAAACTTCTTTGATTTCTTTACTAGCTTTAATGCATGGATAGTAGTTTGCAGTGCGTGGCATAGAGACTGGTGATTTTCCAGCAAATTCTGCTGAGAGAACAATATTTATGTATGTATGAATATTGAAATAATATTTAGAAAAGAATAAAACTCAGAACTGATTTGCATTATTTTTCCTCAATTTTCATTTGATCTGATATTAATATGCAAATTTAGAGGCCCGTGGATGTAATGAAGCATTTTCTAATTTCGCTATTCCAAAAGTTTGTTTTCCTTTATAATTTAAAACTTAGTTTCCTTAATAACTGAAGTTCTAAAGTAAAAGTTTGTAAAATCTGTGTACATGTTAAAATTTCCTTTCTTGGGAAATTTTTATTTTTCCCAATAATTGCAATAAAATATACCAATTATAATATTTCCTTCAATATCAGTTTAAAATTCTGTACTTATGTAAATTTCCCTTCTGGGAGATTTTTGTTTTCAGAGCGTAAATGATTTGCAATTAAAATACATTAATAAGCATGTAATTTCAAAATAATTTATTTTCATTTTAAAAATTTCCATTCTTGAAAATTGGAGAAACGCTTATGAAAAAATGCTTAATATTTAACATTAGCTAGTTCTTCTGATTGTTCGAACGGTATGCTAATAGGAGCAAAGGACAGTGGCTAGTGCTCACGAAATTCTTTCTTTAGTTTCTCAACTTTTTCCAAAGCTAAATACTAAAAATTAAAAACAATTTGAGTAGTAGCAAGTAAAATACGCATTTTATCAAAATATAGTACGGCATGTCCCTCAACGCCCGAAGAAACAACGTTCGCATCTTCTACTTAGTAGAAGACTTCACTTTTCTGCTTTGGGACATTTTTGTGTTTTACTTGTAATTTACTCAAAACTCACACGCAAATTTATTTCAATATGGTTTTCGAATATTCAAAAAAATTTTCCGAAACTTTTATAAATTATGAAATGCTTAATGTCATAACTATTAATCGTAAACCAAGATCGTGCAATCCTCATTTTGGAGAATTTTGCCATTTCTTTACAGCTAGCTGAAAACCTTATTTTCTATATAATTTTAAGATCTGTTAAAAAATTGCTCCTGTAAATATTTGATGAAAATATGGAATGCTTATAGTTAGAGTCACTAATTACAGTAAGTTAAATATTGTGCGCTTTGGGGAATTTGCATATTTAAGGTATTTTTCAAAAATGTTCCTTCGGGGAACTTAGACAGTAGCTAGAATAATACTAACTTTTCAAAGTAAGCTAGAAATGGCGCCAAGGAGCGAAGAAAATAAAATTTCCATTTCGGGAAATTTTTGGTTTTCGTGTGTAGGTTACTCAAAATGAGACGTTTATTAGAAATATTCCATTTTTCTATAATTTTAAAGTATTTTTTTTCAAATTTCCCGCCTTTGAAATTCTTTATCAACTTATGGGCTTCTTAACATAATAGTCACAAATTAAAGTAAGCTAAAAATTTAAAAAAAAGGGCGAAGTATATGAAATTCCCTTTCTGGGAAATTTTTGCACAGCTCAAAAAGTGGCATTAATTAGAAAAAGTCAATTTTATATAGTTTTCAGGCTTGGTGAAATGACTCAAAACAACAAAACTCTGTAGTTTAAACAATTTCAAAAACACTAATTGAACTAAGTAAGCTAAAAATGTTGCAAAAGAACAAATAATATCAAACTCATAAGGGAAATTTCTTTACTGCTTAATTTTCATATATTATTGAATCAATTACGCATAAAATAACGAAGTACGTACAAATAATCAAATCTTCTAGCTGGCAGTTGATTTCAATAAATACAATGAACCAAAGAACTTGTTGGGAAACTGGCATTATTTTTCCTGGTTTCTTTCTCCCTCTCAAGTTAGCGTGCATAATTTGTCCGCTTTTCTTTTGCGACAACAATCAATACACACCGGGTACAAAAACCGGACCGGAAAGCTAAATGCCAATTCAACTATGCGCCAACTGCTGCTGGCATATTTCGAACAAAAGACGTTTTCACAAAAGTGGCTATAAAAAGCCGCATGGAATGCGTTCTGTGGCATGCAGTTGAATTTTCCTGAATACCTAACTATTGATTTTCATTGAGTCGCGTCGTTATTATTATTATTGGTTTTTTTTTTGTTTCATATAGTATATATATTTTTTTTTGGTTTTATTTGGCGCGTCTGTTAATAATTTGAAGGCGCGCAATATACCGAGCGACAAGACTTTTTATTATTGTTACGAGTATACCAAGAGTTTTATGTTTTTGTTTTCTTTTTGATTGGCAAATATGCGTAGTCTCGGTTGAAGTTCCCCAAAAAACTTATTTCTGTGACTTTGCGACATGTTTGGCTTGTCTGTTAATTTTTTGTTGTTGTTGAGAGATAGCAGCGGTATAGATATTTATTTCCTACATTTTATTTATTTTTTTCCTGTACACTACCACGGGACGACTCGCGAGTTGTTAGTTAGTTATGCTCGCAGGCTTTTGAGGGTATGCTGATTTTTTGGACTGTCTGCCTAGTACATAGCTTTGTTTGCTTGACTTTTGTACACAGCGACATTCCCCTACACATTTCGTCTGCTGACGCAAATAGACCGAGCACTGTGGATTTTCATGTTCCTTTATTTTCCTGCTTCAAGGGCTGTTGGTTCGTTATTACTTATTATGCCTTGGCATGTAATTATTTGTTGTTTTTTTTTTTTTAATATTTTATTTTCGTGCATATCTCCAAATATCCCACTGCCAGTACGCGAGCACCAAGCTTATTTGTTACATACATACGCAAATAAAAGGTTTAAATGTTGTGACGCTCACTCGTTTAGTTTAGTTACGAGGATATAGAGGCATTCGCTTTAGTCTCCTGTCCCAGCTTGACTTCCGAAAACTTCATTTATTGTCGTTTGACAGTTTGCTGACGACGGCTTTGTTTGCTCTAGTTCTGCCGAAGGTGAAAGAGGAGGAGGGCGAGGAAAATCCAAATTATGTTCAGCTGCTCTGCTCCACTTTGCCTCCTAACAAAATTTGGATTTTGTTTTGAATTTTACGTTGCGTCTAAAGAGGGAGTGAGCAAGCAACGGTCGGTGCGTGGCACAGGTGAGCTCCATGGTTGGCAGCGAGCGGAAGCGTAGAGGTATTTTATATCATAATATTTAGCATGTGCTGGAATTTATGATTTCATTGAAAGTTCGTTTTTGTCAGCGGGTGGTTGGCATCATATCGTTCGTTTGATGTGGAATATTTAATATGCTTTCGTTTTGCGTGTCATAAAATATTCAAAAACAAAGAAAATAAACAGGTTGCTATGACGCAAATTCATTCAACAAAAATATAATTTACTCCAAGAACGCAAAACTTTATGTACCGAATATCGAGGTTTCGAAATAGAATTGTCCAATTTACATACAGTGAGTTTAGGGGAAAATTGTACAATAAATTGCTTCCAAAGCTTGTCGTACAAAATTCCTTTTTGCTAATTTTTTTATAGATTAATGTTTATTTTTTTACGAGAGTAGAGAAAATTTAACAAATTTGCATTTGGTTGCCCCTCCGCTGCATACGCCTCCCAGCAAGATTCGCTTCTTCTTTAAACTTTAATCAAAAGCGGGATATAAAGCATCTAATACTCTTACACGCTATCTGCTTCGGTTTCTGGCAATCGCTTTCATCTCCTTCCAGCTTAACCCGAGTTCCTTCGCCTCTTACAGGACGATGTTTTATTGTTCGATGTTCTACATGATTTCTTGGGGAACTGACCGCTTCTATTAGAAGATTTCATTTCATCACCTTCTTTACAATACCGACGTCTTCTTTGCGCAAAAAGTGACCCATCCACATCCATTACTGTCTGATTTGAGATGTCAAGGGAGCCCATACTATAACCAAAACTTATGATAGTCTTAATGCACATTAACATTCTTAATTTGCATTAACTCATGAAATAACGTTCGGCAATTCGCACATACGCTTGTACGCGTGAGATTAGGTTTGTCTGATACTGGTCTTAAGGCATGATGAAATCTAAATGCACATTTGTGCTTCCTAATGCAGATTAACTCTGTTCTTCTGTAGCCTTTTAGCTTTTCTGAGAATTATTCTAAGATTGTAGCTTTCCAGGTGGAGCAGCGGTACGGAAGAGTTGAGTTTATATTCTGATTAGTGCCACCACCGGGACAATTTCGTGGCCAATGTTTGATAAACTCTTCACTTTCTGAGATGTTTAGTTCCAGACTGGACTATGGCCTTATTAAAGTATGCTAAGGCCTAAAGACCTGGGTTCTCTGTTTAGCGCGTTGCCCCTTTTACACAGATCAGAAAGATGAAGTGTTAGAGCCGCTTAAGCAAATAAAGTCATTCGATGGTTTTATTCGTAATTAGGCTGTTGGTTGAAATTCTTACCCAACTTATCAAATAATGCATTGAAGGCACAATCTTTCAATGCCATCTCTGGGCTCTACGTGGTAATTCGAATATGCCTTTTCACACTACAACATTTCTACCATGGAGGTCAAAGGACACATCGGACCAAACTCATCGATATGGTACTCAATATGGTATCGTATCTTATCGATTGAACAAATACAAATATTTTTATGTACCTATATATGTTTAATTTATTTCTTAAAGTTTTATCAAAACATTTTTTCTCTACTTTTCAACACTTTTTCTATTCCTTTGTATATTTACAGGTTATGAGTGGATTGGCTGGCGCAGTGATATACCCGATTTGAATGGTAAACCAGTTGAAATTATTTTCGAATTCGATACAGTGCGAAATTTTAGTGCAATTATTTTGCACACAAATAATATGTTTACTAAGGATGTGCAGGTGAGTGAAGTAAAATCACTTTTTTCTTAAAATTGTAAAAGTCAAAGCCCTCTTTTAATGTTGCAAAATCAAAGCAAGTAAATAAAAAAAACCGTTTAAATATTTGTTTTTTCAAAAATTAGTCTCAAAAATTGTATATGGCTTTCGACGGCGGTTATACTCGTAGTGAGAAAAATAAACACAAGAGATATAAGTTTGATCAACTCATATTCAAAAAAAAAAAAACTAGAGGTGAAAATGCTTGCTTCCTCTTTTTTGTGGAATATGTGTTCCTGTTGAGCTTCCGCTGATCAAGCTAATCCGGTTAGTGAAAAAATCTCTAAGAGTATGGAATTTATAAACCAAAATTTAAATTTTAAGGCACAAAGCAAAAATAAGAAATCGTCTGTAACAAATTGTTGCTGCAATTTTTTTCTTTGTTTATTTCTTAAAGGTATTCGTGCGCGCTAAAGTTTTCTTTAGCATCGGTGGACGACATTTCTCCGGCGAGCCAGTGCAATTCTCTTACATGCCAGACACAATAATGGATCATGCGCGAGATGTCACCATTAAATTGCATCATCGCGTTGGCAGATATTTGAAAATCAATTTATATTTTGCTGTCAAGTGGATTATGCTGTCGGAAATTTCATTTGTATCGGGTGAGTGCATCAAAAACTTTTAAACAATTTAAGAAATTTATAAAATGGAATAAATTAAAGCAAAATTATATTAAAATAAAATGAAATGCTATAAAATAATCACATTAAAAATATTTACGAAATAAAATCCAATTGAAAAGGAACAAACAAATGCAGTGAAATAAAACAAATAACAGAAAGCCAAAGAAGTAAGGTAAAATAAAAATAATAACCTATGGTGAAATAAAATCTCAAATAAAAATATATGAGTTTCAATTAAACCAAATTATATAAAATAAAGTGAAACTAAATCAAAACAAATAAAAATTAAGTAAAAATGTGGAAGAAACCCGAATAAAATAAAACTAATGGAAAAAAATTAACAAAATGGAATAAAATACAAACTAAAAATAAAAAACAAATAAAATATAAAATAAATTATACCAATATAGTTTAAAAAAATCTTTCAAAATTTTACAAAATTCAACACAAAATAAAATGAAATGAAATTTAAAAAAATTAAATAAAATTAAATGAAATGAGATAAAATAATAAACATAAAATACAATAAAATAAAATGATGTACCATAAAATAATGTACCAAACAAATATAAAAAATAAAATAAACTACAAATAAAACAAATTTAATTAGCAACAAAAAAATACGATAATAACAAAAATAAATAAAAATAAGAAATATGACCACTAAAATTAAATTAACCAAAAATAAAACGAAGCATGATAAAATACTACATACATTAAAATAAAATAAATAATTAATAAATATCATAAAAACAGCACAAATTAACACAACCTGACTAAACCGAAACAAAATTCAATAAAAAATACATTAAGACAAAATAAAAAACAAAATATAATAAAATAAAAAACCAACGACTAAGTAAAAAATAGCATAAATAAAATAAAGCAAAACGTAATAAAATAATAAATATGAAATAAAGTAAATAAACATAATATTTAAAAAAATTTAGTTAATAAAAAAAGTATAAGACAAAATAAAATTCAAATAAAAATATACTGTTGATTTAACTAGACGAGAAAAATAAATTAAAACAAAGCAAGTCCAAAATTGAAAGTATGTACAATAAAATAAAACAAAACAAAGCAAAAAATAAAAGTAAATTTAAAAAATAAAAAGAAAATAAATGGAAACAAGAATAAAATAAAAAACAAAATCCACTTATAAATATAATGTACATTTAAGTGGACTAGAAAAATAAAATAAAGCAATGCTAGGCGAAATGGGAGAAAATAAAAAACATAAATTAAAACATAAAATAGAAAAGTTAAAAAAATACATATATAAATCCGAATATAAATATAATGTAAATTTAAGTAAACTAGAAAAAAAAAAACGGAATTTAAAAAATTAAAAAATAAATAAATTGAGTAAAATGAAAATGAAATGAAACAGTATAAAGCAAAATAAATAAAAGAATACATATTAAAAAAAAATTACAAGATAAAATAAAAAAAATTAAACAGGTTAAATTAATTAATGGTATAAACTTAATAACAGAATATATAATAAAAACATTTACATGATAAAATTAAAAAATTAAAAGAATAAATTAAAAATGTAATAAAATTAAGTGAAATAAAAAAAGGCCTGCCTTCAAAGAGCAATCAGTGGCATTTTCGACCCAGTAATCGGGGTGTCCCCATATTTGTCCCTATTCAAGGCGAATCCATACAAGGTGGTGTTATAAATACAACTACAAAATTCTTATGTATTTTGTTTTTGTTTCTGCGTAAGAGATGTCAAAATTTAAATACATTTTATTTTTGCTTTTACAGCTTTTGAAAGCTCATACGCAAAAGCAAAAACAAAATATGTACATGTAGGTGAATAAAAAAAATCAAATCAGCTGCTCTTATGCCATCACCTTCTATAAATTCGCCTTGTCCCTATTTTTGCTTCGTAGTTACACGAATTCATTTATTTAGTGTCAAATTTATTTGATAAATGTCGCGATATTCAAATATTAAATCTTGTTTAAGTTTCTCACATTTCATACCAATATCGGTAAGAATTTGTGTTGGGGTCCGCACGGAGCACATCTGCTACAAATCACTCCGATTTGAGAACAACTGGCAATCGATAAAACTCAGTGTGAGAAAAAGCATTAACAGAACCAACTATTTTTACCCAAAAATTCGCCACATTTTCCATAAATTAAAAAAAGGAATTTTGAAAATTACTAAAAAAAAAAACAAAATCTAAGTGCCATTTCCGAAAAAGTAGCTACCAACTACTCTAAACAAATTTTGCTTGCAGCTTGTTGCATCAACACAACACCAACAAGTCACTTACTTATAAATTTTTGCAATCCAACTACAATATTTGCCACAATTTCCCATAAGCATAAGAGTGTAACATGCAAATAGAGAATCCATTTTCCGAACATGCACAAACATTAATACAAATACAAACGCACACAGATGCATAGACGCTCGAAATAAATACATCTGTATGTAGATCGAATGTAAGCCGCCTTTATATTTCTGCAATTGAAATCTACTTTGGTCGGAATTTGGCATGCATGCAACATACGATTTTTACTGCATGCTTGCTTGCTTGCTTGCTTGCTACATGCAACTTATGCACCAATAGAGCAAAAGCTCAATAAGTCGACGCCTGATGGAGACTACAAAAGCCAAATGGTGCACGCACGCACCACATATTTATAAGTGCCATATGTATAGGTAAAAAGCATATGAAAGAGCATTTGTGCCCCAGAAACATTTTTCATTGAAAATTGCCGCCGCCGCCGCCCGCCCACACACAAAGATTAAAGCACCAAAAAGTGCTAGCACGTACTTACTTATTTCGATTTTTGTTGCTACATACTATACCATTTGTTGTGCCGCTAGGTGTATGTGCTCTATTTGTATACATATTTATGTGTATGCGTTTGTGTGTATGTATATTTGGTGGTTGAGTGCATTGCTAGTTGTAGAGTGCGCCGCTTTCAAATGCATTTCGAATGGAAAATCATTTTCAGCTTCATTTCACTTTCAAGTACATACGAATACGTTTACAAATCACAATACACACTTACTTACATTTGTACATATTTATTTAAGCCCCAAAGTATTGCATTTGCATGCATGTGCGTCCAAGTTCGTTATGTGTGGAGGTCTGTATGTATGCAAAAAAAAAAAAAAACAAAAAAACAGCAAGTCGTAGTGACCATTGTCGGCTAGCACAATCACAATCACAATCGAATTCATATTCATTTGTCGTTGAAATAAAATTGCGCATATATTTTTCCAACGTTTTGCCCAACAACAATGAGTGATCAATTCAAGCAGTGCCAGTGCAGAAATGCTAGTGGATGTACATACATTAGGGTGCCTCGCCCAAAAAAAAAAAGTTTCGATTATCCCATCAGAATTATAAAATTTATTATGTTTTAAGACGAAATATTTCGAAAAAGTTTGAAAATTTACGTGAACTGGAGCGATTTGAATGTGTTTTATTCCAAAAAATATTTTTAAAAATGTTCAACAAATTTTAAAAATATCTATTCCAAAAAACCACTTGCGATAATAAAACAGTGCATGCACAAAATATTTAAAAAAAATTTCATACAAATATAAAAAATGTTTTTTTTTTAAATTTCAAAAAAATTTCTGAAGAAGATAACCAGTTTAAGTTTAAAATACCTGCATAAATACATATATTTAAAATAAAAATATCATAAAAATAAAAAAGTAAATATTAAAAAAAGTTTTAAAATATTTTTCCAAAAAACCACTTGAGATAAAATAACTGCGTAAAAATATTAAAAAAAAAATTCATAAAAATACTAATAAAAATTAAACAAATTTTAAAAATATTTTTCAAAAAAAAAAACACTTAAAATATCTGCTTAAAAATATTAAACAATAATTTCTAAACCAAATAACAAAATTTAACAAAAAAAATTTCTTGAGACGATAACCAGTTTAAGTTGAAAATATCTGCATAAATATATGTATATATTTAAAAAAAAATATCATAAAAATAAAAAAGTAAATATTAAAAAAAGTTTTAAAATATTTTTCCAAAAAACCACTTGAGATAAAATAACTGCGTAAAAATATTAAAAAAAAAATTCATAAAAATACTAATAAAAATTAAACAAATTTTAAAAATATTTTTCAAAAAAAAAAAACACTTAAAATATCTGCTTAAAAATATCAAGCAAAAATTTCTTAACCAAATAAAAAAATTGAACGAATTTAAAAAATATTTTTTTAAAAAACCACTTGTGACAATAAAACCGTTTAAGCTTAAAATACCTGTATAGAAATATAAAAAAATTAATACAATCATGATAATCAAAGAAATATGAAGTCTGAGATACCTTATAAGTCTACACCCCAAGTCAAGTTTTGCCTGACATTTTTCAGTTTTTTTTTAAACCAAAGTTAAAAGCAGCATCAAAAATCAGCGAACAAAAATAATGGTTATTTTGATTTTTTTTTTTGATTAAAAAAAATTATTTGGAAGATTTCGTTCAAAACAAAACTCGAGTATATCGATCTAATTTCTATGCCATATGTTATGCAAATTTGACCACATTTTTATTTAGAAGATGTTCTGTTTTAAATTTTTGCATAATCGTTTTTTTGCAATTTTTATTTTTTCGATAAAGTTCGATAGTTTTTTTTTAATTTCTTTTTTCCGAAGGAAAATAATTGTTATACTTGAACTTACACTTTTCCGATCATATTTTGTGATTTTCATTATTTCGACCATGAAACATCCATAGATCGTATTATTGGTGTTGTTGCTATTGTTTTCTTAGCCAACGAATTTGTTTATTGTGATGGAAAATTTTAAATCCAAGAATAATTATTGTTTCCTATAAAAAAAAAAATTGAAAACCACAAAATATCGATTAAAATTGATCGAAACAATTATAAACCAATTCTAATGGCTGAATTTTTCCGAAATATTTTAGTGGAAGTTTTATAATATAGCAAATTTTGTAATTCCGATGAAGAAAGAGTACCGAATTTTTTTTTTTTTTGTATGCGGTGTGATGCACCCTAATTTTAATACATATGTATACATACATGTACTTTATATGCATCTAAGTTCTACTTACATATTTATCAAATTTACTCGTGCAAATACATTGCAGGATATTGCTGCATGTCCGGTTGTAATGCGGAAATGCAGGAAAGTCAGAAATCGAAGAAAGTTAGGGGAAATGTATAACTAGAAAGTGTAGCCAAAGTGTACAATAAAGCCAAGGCAACTAAAAGTAGCAGCACGTAAACGAAAGTCAATAATAAATTGTCAGAAGGGCTAATTCATAAAAAAAAAAAAAAATATTGCTTATTAGTTATTTGAATGGGTTGGTACTTATGCAGAAGCAGCGAAGCAAAAGAATATGCTTAGCATATAAAATATACTTAGTATAAATAAAGTTGTGGTGGTGTTGCAATACTCCCAAAATTAAAATGGCTTGTTTTATACGATATGTATTTGTATCGGAGCATGAGATCGGTTCTTAGCCTGAAACCTACCAGGTGTGCTAATGTGAGCCTCAATATAAACACGCAGGAAGCTGTATAAACTACACTTTGAGGGGCTGACGAAGTTTAACCATTTTAAGGCTCGATTAGGAACTTAGTGGGAGTTCCCCTCCTCGTCAAAACTATTAATAAAGCCATGAGGATCTACATAAGAATTTTTGGTAGAACAAGGGGCCTTAGCTCAACGTTGATATCGTGGCTCTACGGCGAGGTTAAGGTGCATGGTCCTGGCACTAGTTTACCGCATTCCATCTTCAAGTTCTAGCAATCTCCATTTTCTCCTGTACGCCTTTGAAAAAGGTAAGATAAGTTTGCTTTTGTTTTCAAAAAGGCATGCGGCCTTTTTATGATCTTGGGACCTGACTCCTTGCGGGGTCTCATTTGGTATACATACAAAAGGCTTATAAAGAGCTGCTTACACTTATAGCAAGATGAGCGATAGTTTTTCTCAGGCTGGAAAAAGCTCTTTGGCGCTATAAATATGGATCGCACATGTATCGAATAAGTAGGTGTGTCTACAGAAACTGAACGCCGACTATTTGTTGGTCCTTATTAAGTTTTCGTAATTCACAAAAGTAGCATTCCTTGACAGGCCTGTACTTCAGGCTGCGAGCATTCTGCGCTCTCCTCCAATAGGCAGCGAGCGTCTGATGGGCCTTCGTTCGAACACCTACCAAGATCGACGTACCTCTTAGCGAATTCTCCGTAGCCAGGCTACCACACTGTTGGGAACGGGTCCGGAGGATGAAGTTCGCGAAAATACATGAAAATATTGGGTAGGCAAGCTTTATCATTCCCAACTTCGACGGAAAGCAGTATGGCAAGGTGGCGCAACAAATTGCCAGAGATCACTGGAGGATGTTCCGGTATTAGTAGCGAAGGAAGCTAGGACCGGATCTTCCGGTGAAGTTGCCAAGGTCTGAAGGTTATTAAAGAAGTCAGGATCTTCAGCAACCAATGGAGGTGGGCCATACCGCATTGGCAACGATAGCGCGTGAAGTTGAGAAGGAAACACGTGTACCACCACTCTCGTGTACGAATGCTGGCCGGTTTCAGGGAAATGTCGAACTATTTGCCTGCGATGTCAGCAGATCGGTGGAGCTAAATGTAGAAAGAAAGATAACCTGGGTTCCTGCAACACCTTCGGAGTCGGCGAACGTTCTAGAAATGTTGCAGGAATTCAACCCTTCGCACAACTGGAGGATTGTGATAACGAAGCTCCTAAATAATGTAAGCTTGGATCACTGGACAAACTCAAATGCTAGTGTAACTATGTCTCCGGAAAGTTTACATTAAAATTATAGAAAAATTACACCGAAGGTTAGTGAATTCGGCAGCTTATGTGGAAGGGAATAGAGTGTGAGCTTCTCGGCGATGAGGAGGCTGACAATGATAGTGAGATGGGATTTGCGTGATGACCATCGGTCAAATAAACCTTCAGCACAGTAAAGCAACAAATATGCTGCAAATTAAAGCTTTCAATACAGTAACAATTTACCGAGCGAAATTTTGCGATTTGTATATGTCGGAAGACATCAATATCTGGGACATAAAGCAGATTTCAAATTGAGTGGGAGAAATCTGCTAGAACTTAAAAATTTCAATAAATCACAACGCTTTGGCTTAACAAGAGCTAACTTATATTCCTTGTATTTTGTTCAATAATATCTCTAAATCCTCTTTACTGCTGCTTAGTTTATGACAATCCATCTACAAAAATTTGAGAGGGTCTGTCGGTCATTTGTAGCAAATTTTGTTCTACCAAAAAAATAACACATATCAAAAAAACCCACTACTTTATCCTCAACTGTAATAGGCTCTAACTCAACTCCTTTCATCACATAAGCCGCTACAAAAATCTGCTGCTTTGTCATGGTATTTAGTATTTAAAAGTTATTCAACCACATGCTGAGACACTTAAGCTATGTATGTATGTATGTATGTATGTAGATAGCGTGTCCAAAGGATTCTAACTAGCCAAAACCCACATACTGCTGACCCTGTTGCTGCTGCTGCTCGTGTCGAGCAAGACCATCCTTCGGCCCATCACTACTCACTCAGTGGTTTTAGTACTTGCATCTTTCTGTCTTTTTGTTCACTTTTATCCACCTACTAATCCTTTATGTACAACAAATTAGTCGAAGAAAAGTGAGAAGGTAAAAGGCAAAAAGCAAAAGTACCACATCTATGGCGACCGTCCGTTTGGGCAGAAAAAAAGTAAGCGTAGTGTATGAAAATGCGTGCACAGATTTCCTTTTGATCTGGAATTTTCAGATTATGTTTTTTTTTTGTTCTTCTACCTATCATTGTGCTTGATATTTCCACACAGTCTATTTTTGTTGTTGCTGTTGAGATTGTGATGGGTGGCTTTAGTGTGCAGTCTACTGTTGTAAGAGTTGTTGAGGTGTTGATAGCAGATACGCTTGTGTGGCTGAGATTTTCTTTGTGGTTTTTCTGTAGCACAAGGTATTATCTTGATGATTTTTTAGGCCTTCCAATTATAGTTCCAAGGAAGTGTTTTTTATACTACTCTAGAGATAAACAACAGTATACTTTTCGGAAGTTTTTGCGACTGAAAATTTTTTGATAGTAAATTTTACGAATTATTCAAAATAGAAAAAGGAATCATTATATCCCACGTAAAAATACTACGAACATTCATTAATTAGTATGTATATGAAAAAAATTGGGGCACATCGTCGCAAAAAAAATGTGCCAAAAATCTAAGGGAGGCTACGAGCTATTTCAAACTTGCTCGTTCTTATACTAAAATTGAACTAACTCTAAAACTACATGCCACACAATTTTCTAAAAATTCTTATTAAATTTTTTTTTTTAATTTTATTGATATTTATTGATATTTGTTTCCAAATTTTCACAAAAGTAGATATCTTACTGATATTATTTTTGTCCGAGAACAAACTACAAAAAACTTGTGAAAATTAAAATCTTGTACTAAAATTGAATAAGTTAAAAAATTACGTGCCCAACAATTTTCTGAAAATTATTATTAAATTTTTGTTTGAAATTTTGGTAAAAAATTGTTGATGTTTTTTTTTTTTGAAATTTTCACAAAAGTATATATTTTATTAATATAATTTTCTTCAGAGAACATATTACAAAAAAAATTATGAAAATTTAAGTAAGAAAAAAGAGATCGCCAAAAACTTACCAGAATCACGTGTTTCTATAGCACTGTTCGATTTTTTTTAATAGAAAATAGCTAGAATAGGTTTAGTTTTGCTGTCAAATAAAAGATTTCAAAATCCTGTACGGTTAATGGCATTAAAAAAGGTATTTCCAATAATATCATTGAAGATGTGCAACTATCTTCAATTTAAGGCTCGCATTTGGCTGCAAAAATCGTAATTAATTTTATTTAATTTATTATACTTTTTTTTTTGGAGAAATACCCTGAAATACAATTCACATCGCAGAAACGGTTGATAAAACGAATACCGAGCTTTGTAGGCAGAATATCGACTGTGGTGTGTCACGCTATTCAACGCTTCAAAATTCGCACCACACTGCCACTCTTTGAAAATGCCTTGACTTGTCGACAATTATGGAAGGGTTTTCTGATGCCTAGATCAAAGTCCGCTTAGTCAAAAAAGACGATTTTTTTTTCGAACAAAATCGTTGTCCATGCCGAGCTGCTCTAAGGTCCAAACTGAGAAACAACATCGAAGCCGTTTGTCGTGTATCTTCAATTACTGAGTTAATTGGACCTTGTATGCGAATAATGTGAGGTCATTGAGAAAATCCTCTTTAGGCTGGTGCTTAAAATATTGTAATGTTGTGAGTCGATAGCGAGTCGATGTTTCAAGACTTGAGCCACACACTTTCGGCTACGGCAGCCACATTTTCATCAGTTCGCACTGTATGCCGGTGGCGACCGTAAGTACTGCCCGCTAGCATGCCAGTCTCGCGAACATTTTGCACAAACTTGAGTACAGCAGGCACTAAGTGGAGGCCTCATTTCAGCCAAAATTTCTTTACCATAAATGCCACTACACAATATTGATTTGACGGGAGATGGAACGCGCGTTAGGAATCTGTCGTAAAAAAATACTCATTTTTGCCATCTACGATTGCGGCGAGCAGTCCACTGGCTCGATTGTCCTTTGATATTTGATGTAAGGCAATATAAGCAATTTAGGTTTCTTAAACGGATGCTGGTTGATTTGATGTCAATAGCTTATTTAAAAAAATGTTACTTTTAAAATTACAAAAAAATAAAAAAACATTTAAAAATACATGCTTTTAGACTTTTGGAATTTTTAGCATGTCGTTCGCAAAGAATTTCTGCGTTATTTTGCGTCATCGTTTCTTCAGTCAACTGTTGACTCAATACTTTTTCCCCACCCGAATTTTTGCTCATCAATACGTTAAGTCTATCTTTTACCTTTCTTACCTTTGCTGCGCTGAATACTAAAGCGTATCATTTCGCCACACCCATCTTAAAATGCGAAACAAATTATTTTACTAAAAAATAATAAATTTACTAAACCCAAAAAATTAATATATGTACTTACATTCTCCCCTAACAGCTGTTGTCACTCGCAGCCATCTTCTTTGACAGTTCATTGTTTTGTTTTTTTTTTTTTTTTTTAATTTTCAGCTGTATGATATTTGTTCTGCCCATTGCCATATTTTACCATTTAGTTCCGCAACGAATTGCATTCGCTTCACTTTCATTTTTTAATATCATTGTACTGTTTTTACTTTCCTGTTAATATTTTCATCTTCGTCTTCAAGTAAAATGATGCTGAGTGTATTTCCTGGAAAAACTGAACTTCCTTTTTTTCAATTCAGTGCACTTTGAGGACTTGGTTGTTCGTTTATGCGAGTGTGAATCAAATTGCTACTCGAAGCGTTCCAGGAGACATGCGTATGTCAAATGTCCCGCTCTGTCAGTAGTGGTTGGCATATGAAATTGACTTACATACTTCATTTTATACTTTTTTTTTAATTTTATACAAATTGTATATGGTAATATGCATATGTATATTTTTATATATTAATATTTATACCTTTTCACGCTACCCGCTTTGTGACATAATTTCCTGTTTATAATGAAGAGCTTCGCGCGCTTGATGTGATACAAAAAGGGATACGAGTATTTGCGGTCAACCCTGAGTTTATAGTTTTCTCAGAATACTTCGCTTGTTATCATATTTGTTAATATGGAATACGAGTTCTTGTTTGCCTTGAGGAAATAACGAATATTATTTTAGGTATGGAAAACAATGTGATAAAAATATTCAAAGCGGCAGTATTGTATAGTTGCAAGCGCTCTCTTTATCTGGGCAACAATTTTTAGGTACATGCGCTCATCATTCAGATGATACAAAAAGCAAAGTTAAACTTTCACTAAGCAAGTCATTGCAGCACAAATAGTTCTTCACACATTTTTGGGAAACTTTACTGGCCTGTCATGGCTCGTATTCGCATCACTTCTTTAAAGTAGATAAATTTGTCTTCGATGCAGTCTTCTCTAAAATGACGTTTTAATTTCGCTGACATCCTTCGAGTGCATATGTGGTAGTTGAATCTTATTGCCCTATGCTGATGACCTGACAATACTTATCAACGTGACAGTTGTCACATTTACTGCGCCTAAAACTATGTCGCTGAATATAACATCTTTGTTACGTACTTAGTGAAACATAAAAACTTCAACGCCCGTTGTCATCATTAGTGGGCTGAAACCCCTTTTTGCCGCATAGTTTTAGGCGCAGTAAACCTGACAACTGTCAGATGGATAAGTTTTGTCAGTTCAACCGTATAGAGGAGTTAAGTAAGAATAGACCTGTGAGCATTTCTGTAACACAGCACTGCAAAGCTACAAAAAATGTGCGACCATAAATTTCATTTAGTCGATCGCCATGTAAAATCATATTTTTAATTCCTAAGCTTTTACCTCAGCTTTATTACGTCAGCTTTCTTTCTTTCTCATAATTTTTGATATTGTTTTACAATGTAAGTAATAGATTTTTTACCATTCGAGCTGATTGTTTTGCAAAATGACCGCCGGAATGTGAATCTACGTACCATCACCCGCCATTTCTATATGACTGCACAAATTGATATGTGGGTTTCTTTTGTAAAATTGTCTGTTGAATTTGATTAAAACTTTCGTCTTCTTTATTGTCCAAACAAGGACAATGTGGACAAGAGTTACAAAACTGTTTTTCAATTGCTTTTCGTTTTTTTTCTTTGAACGAACTTCTCTTAGTCTAATTTTTTTTTCGAGAATTAATACGTAAATGGCTGTGTCGAGAGGTAACAAAACTTCCTCATATATTGCGGTTTATTTATTGTTCAGTTTAAAATGTTTAAAAAGTGGTAGGGTACTCTTTCATTCTCCAATTTCGCTACAAATATTTTTGTAGAACAGTTTACCTCAAGTATGCCATCGCAATAGGGGAAGCAGGAGATTGCAGGGGATTAAAATATTGTCAAAAATTATTGCTGAAAATATTTTACCAAAACTTGAGTTAGTACAAAAATTTGACTCCATACCATGTAGAGACTAAACGTTAATCGTAATTATCTCGCCAATCCACTTGATTTCGAAACATTTCGCCATACACAAATGTAACGTGAAAATCTCGTTAACGAGCAGATCATGTGATTTAATTCACATTTAATCCTCTGTGCAACCCTGATTTGCAACCTCAAACCACAATAGTTAGTGCTGTAGATCAGCTTCGATTTGCGAGGATTAACTTTTCGTTTGGACATGATATAATAATTGCGTTAAATCATAACTTCAACAAATTTTCTTTTCAATAAGTTAGCAGTTCTAGTGTGAGAAGTTTTTGATCATTACATAGTTGAAACATTTTTGTTGTTTTGTTAGAAGCAAACAAAGAACGTAGATTACAAAGAAGTTGAATCAGTTACACCGTTCCTCCAACAGAGAGTCTCGTCAGATTTCACTATACCAGAACTATTTTGACTTTTGCTGATTGATATTAGAAACTGAGTAGATCGAATTGGTTTCTGTATGTGGTGAATCGGACGAGAGTTATTGCTAAAGGAAATGAAACGCCACGCAACTTTCTTGTAATCTACGTTCTTTGACGCGAATGGCAGTTATACCAGTTTCATAACATTTTTGATAGACAATTTTTGTTTTGTTCACCTCAAAACATCCTTCTACGACTCCAAAGTATTAGATATGTTGTACAAGGAGAAGACAGCACGAGGAATATTTTTTAAAAAGCTGTAGGGCAATCCACCAAATTTCCAAACAGCACTCATCATTTATTTAAAGCACACAACTTTTTTGGAGAGATTCTTAATTAGTCGTCATATTTTTGCCTACTGCGGAGCGGGTATAATTTTTTGTATGATAATTCAAGGAAAGTGAAGCAAATTGTTTGCATACTAAATTAAAATGTGATATTTCCTGGTTTTTGAGATATTTTGATATTTCTTAGCCTTAGCCGGCAAACATCGGCCTTAAATTAATTAAAACCTTATTCAAATTATTTAAATACTGCCACTTAAAAACTTTTGCGTCATAAATTACTTAAGCTTTATATACATGCAGACAAAACATTTTCTGCATTTATTCCAATACACCCATAGAAACATATGCATTTTCTATATCCAATTAAAAAAAACATTCGAAAAGCTTTGTCATCAACCCATAGGAAGCAATGAAAAGTAGAAAATCGTGAAGTGAGTGAATTGTCATTTGAAAAGTGAAATAGACAAAACCATTTGGGACAATTTGAGACAACACTTGAGGCAATTACCGCCAAACAAATTGTCACGCACAAGAGCTACAAGGATACAAGCAATCGCTCCAAGTTATTGTTGTACGAATGTGGAATAGGAAAGAGCAGCTGATGTTGCTGCTTCTGCTGCTTCTGCTGCTGGTACTGCCTGCGGGTTACGTTTACGCTTTGTCTTCATTGTTCTGCAAATAATAAAGGATGATAGCAAGGAAGGCAAAGGATGTGAATATGAGGTAGACGCTTCTCTATTGTGTTGTGGAGTAGTAAAGTAAATGAAAATAAATAATAAGCAGCAGCAGCGCGACGCAATTGCCAAAAAAAATAAACATTTCAAAATTTGCTGTAGTAGTGAAAAGTAAATAAAAAAAACAGAAAAAAAATATATAATACAAAGCAAATATAAAATTTATGAAAAAAAACTGTGAAATAAGCAAATCAGAGAGTAAATAAAGCGCGAAGATAAATAAAGTGATCGTTCAAGTGGTTGAAGTGTTGAAAAAATGTTGGCGTTGACAATATAGACATCTATGAACATTAGACCGTGTCGGGGTCCCCATATGAAAGAAAAAAACCTTGCCAGTTTGTTAGGGGGCGTAGCTAGTTTGTAATCTTTTGTTTAGCGAATTTTAGGTTCATACAAATTTTCGTCCTTTGCGGGTCCTTAAAATGAATTTTTTTCATAACTATTTTTTCTATTAGATGATTTCGCAGTATGGTTGAAAAGTATCGCAATATCGTTGAAAAGCTATTTTTAAATACCAAAAATCATTCTTGTATTCTTTTAGTCTGAGGTACTTTCTTCGTCTACTAAGTCAACATAAATTAAGTTCCCGCCTCACTAAAAAAAACTTGATCTTTCATTTATTTTCACTTTGAATCGAGTTACCAATAAAAAAGTTATGAAGAGAATTAATTTTTATGATTTTATGACACACCAAATACGAAAAATCGGTTTTGACCTTTGTTAGGTTAAGACGACAACTGGTATTACCAAAAAAATCCCCACAAAGCAAGCTCTCGAATTTAGACGGGATTTTATTGCTAACTTTTTTCGCGACCCAATCTAATGTACATTAGAATGCCTCAAAAATAAGTTGCGGGCTTTTCACCGGAAATATAAAATTTATTATATTTGAGACTTCTAGCAAAATATTTGCGAAAAAAATTAAGTGAACTAAACTGATTTAAAACACCTCATAAAATTTAGGGTTCTATAAATAATTTAGGGTGTTATAAATAAAAAAAAATTAAATTAAAAAAAAATTTTTTTTTTAATTTTAGCTTAAAGTAATCACTTTAGATAACAAACCAATTTAGTTTTTGATTTTGTGTTTATAAGAATAAAAGTGCAATCAATTGGCAAGTTTTTTTTATTAAAATTTTTTTTATTTTTTTTTTATTTAAATAAAAAAGTTATGAAGAAAACTCGATTTTTGCTATTTTTAGGTCACGCCATAAATGCAAATTTGTATAACGTTAAAATTAAAATTAGTTTTTTATAAATAAAAAAAATAAAAAAAATTCAAGGCAAATTTTTTTTTACAAAACAATCACCTTTGATGAAAAAACAATTTAGTTTTTAGTTTTTATTCTGTGTTCATAAAAACAATAAAGTATTGACAAGTTTAAAAAAAATGTCATAAAAAATCAACAATCAACAGAATTTCTAGCTATTTCAAATTGAACTGCTAACAAAACTGGGTACGTGAAAGCTTCTAAAAAAATGTTGGCGTCAATAAGTTTTAAGCATTTTTTTTAATCTGTTGAATTTTTATAAATTTTCTTGAAGGTTTTTTTGTCATAGAATTATCTATATTACAAAAAATATTAAATATCAAAACAAAAAATATTAAATCATGAACAAAAAGGTGTTAAATAACCAAGAAAAGACAACATGGTCAAAACATGTCGAAAGATTAAAAAAAAAAATTTGTTAACACAACGCAAATCTTAATAATTTTATGAAATATTTTGGCAGAAGCTTTAAAATATAGTAGATTTCTATTTCCGATGCAACAAAAAAATTCAAAAGTTTTTTGTATTTTTTTTAGTCCTGCACCCTAATGTTTGTATATGAACAATAAAGGTGCCAGACACTCCACGCACTTAAGCCTTCAATTTAAAGTGGAATGAGTAGCTTAAAAAATTTACTGCGTACATGAACCAAAAAAAAAACCAAAAAAAAACCACGTGTGCTGTTAAATTTCTGTGACGCTATTGAAAAGGAAACTAGAATGAAATCTGAAAAGCAATCTGCTTTCAATACCCTTTTTTGTGCTCCCTTTCATACATGAAAGACTTTTAGAGGCAGTACGCACAGTTGACTACAAACAGCAAACCTTTATCGCCGCGCTATGCCCATATCCTGGTAGGGGACGCAACCGCAGCGTTTGTGATTATAAAAGTCAGTAGCAAAGCAAATTAGTAGTTATCGTGAGCAGGAAAAAAAGTGAGAAAAAATTAAATGAAGAAAAAACAATAAATGAAAAATTTGTGTGTTATAAAAAAATTACATAAAAGAAAACACAAAGCATGTTATACGAAAAATAGTTGCACGCACTGTGACAAACAAAAGCAAAAGATCGAAAGGAGGCAACGAAAAAAAAAGTAATTGAAAACCGCAGCGCAAAAACTCAACTACGCACATTTGAAAGGATAAACAGGATAGCAGGATAGCAGCGGACAGCAAATCACAGCGCCTTTGTTGTGGTTTGGCAGCATCAGAAAAGTAAGCATGCAAAGCTGCACAAAACAGAAAAAAAAAAAAACAAACAAAGGATATGCAATGTTGAAGTACAGCGGACGAATTGTCGTCGCCACGTTCTCACAGTCCGCCCCTCTCCCAACCACAATAGCCGTACGACAAGGCATACACTTCTTTGCCTTTTCAATGAGTTAAATGTGGCACGAAACATTTTAATTATTTTAAACGTTTTATGGCGGTTAAGAGTAGCTCTGGTTATGCTCAAACACACACACACACAGACACAGAATTATTCACTAACTTTGTTTGCCATATCTATCTATTTAGTGTAGTGCAAACAAAAGCGAAAGAGCCGAAATGGAAAACAAGCAACCGAACGCCAAGGGTTTTTGATGAGCGACAAAAGTGCCAAGATAGTGTCGCGCACACAATGAAACAACACACATACATAGATGCACGTCTATTATTTAATAGCATTGTAAAAGATAAAAGCTTTGCGTGTCTGCATTCAAAAGGATCTCTGCTCAAATGCGCGCCTGTATTTAACTAGAAATGAGTGAAGTGGTGTGTGTGATGTTTGAGTGCAGGCGCGTTTGCGGCCGGAAATGAGGCACACGCATATTTTCAGCATATACATAGGAGTATAATTATAGTTAGTTCCATAAGTAAAGGCAATGCAATGCCCAGCATAATAAAATTGTTGGGTGTGAGCGTAGGAAATTATATCTTTGCTTAAACATCAGAAATCATAATTATGTTATTTACTTTTCAATAGCATATTGCACTATCTATGTTTGTATGTATGTACTCGTGCCTACCCATCTGCGCTCGCAGTAAGTTTTTCTATTAAATCCTGTTTTTCACTAAAACGTCCCTGCCGGTAGAACAGCCGTAAGTTACCTTGACAATGAAGTTCTAGTGTAGAAATTGGCATTGCTTTATTTAGTTTAGTTTGAATTTGGCCAGAAAAATGTATACAGGGTAGCCAAAAATAAATTAGCCAATTGAAAGATGGAATAATTTTTTCATACGACATCAAATGGTAGCTCATTTATAGAAATTGTAGGTTAAAAATACTAAAGAATTTTTATGAAATAAGCATGGAACGTTTGACGCCATTTAATATCGACTTTAGAGATAATTAGAGTTTGAATTAAATTTTATTTATTATATTTTTTATTTTTATTTTTATATATGAGAAAATCAATTATTGGATTTTATTATTGCTGTATTAATTATTTATTTATTTTTGATCTATATGTATTTTTTATTAAATCATTTTTATGTAAAATTTAATTAAACATAAAAATTAAAAATTTTTAATTTTGGTTATTATATGTTATTTTAGTATTATTTTATATATTATTTATATCTTGATTATTCAACCAATTTTTAAATAACATTTAATTAAATTTGAAGAATAGAAAATAAATGGATTTAGTTAATATTTGTTTAATTTAATATTAGTTATTTTATTTTTTAAATACATTTTATATTAAATAAAAATAAAAAATATTATTATTAATTATTTTCAATCAATATGAATATAGAAATAATTTAATTCGGAAAGTTAAAGAATAAAATATGAAATATTGTTGAAAATTAATTTGCTATTAAAAATTTGAAAGTCAAAGCATAAAGTATAAAATATAAGATATTTTTGAAAATTAATTTACAATTAAAATTAATATCAATTTTTTTTAAATAATAAAATAAAAATTATTTATAATGATATGGGGCATTTGAACTTACATAAATAATTTAATTAAAAAAAAAATAAAAATAAAAAAAAAATATTAAAATTGGAAATAGGCGTTATTGTAATTATAATTTATAATAATCTTATTTAAAAAATATATTATTTGAATTTATTATTAATTTAAGGTTTGTTTTATAATTTATAAATAGTTTAAATTAATAAAGTAAATTTAAATTTAAAATGATCATTAATTGTTATAATCTTATATAATTTATGAAATAAAATTATTATTATTATATATATATATGTGTATATATATTATCTATTTTTATACTTGGGTGGGCATAAATTAATACTAGTTATTTGTTCTTCATTTTTTCTTCAAAAATTATTATTTATATTAAGTGTTAGGGGTTATTGAATTTTATAATAATAATAATAGAAATAATTTTATCACTAAATTGTAAAATTATATAATTTTGAATTATTTAAATTAAATAAATAAATATTTTTTATTTTAAAAAATAACCCCCTATATTTTAATTTTAT
Source organism: Anomoia purmunda (assembly GCA_951828415.1). Taxonomy (NCBI): domain Eukaryota; kingdom Metazoa; phylum Arthropoda; class Insecta; order Diptera; family Tephritidae; genus Anomoia; species Anomoia purmunda. The sequence goes on from OX639994.1 coordinate 14,177,126, forward strand.
TTATAATAAAATTATTTATAAAATAAAATGAATTTTTTTAAAAGTTTTTTTTATAAAAATTAATTTAATAATTAATTAGGTTTACAAAGTGAAGAATTTACTTTTAAAAAATTTTTGATATAAAAATGTATTATTTTATATTATTTCTACTTCCCGCCAAGATCATCAGATTTAACCGTCCCTAACTACCATGGAAGCCCTTAGGAAGAACATTCGCCAAAAAAATCCAGAATTTTCGCAAAAGACTATGGAATATCCCAAAAAAAAAACTTTGTAAATTCGAAAGGTCCAACTGTATATTAAACAAAAAATTACACCATTTTATTTAAAGTCAGGAATAGCGGAAGTACTTTGGGTTATTTATATTGGGTGATAATCATAAAACAACCACAGAAGATCCCAAATAAAACCTTCAGTATTTTATTTTTGTCCGAACTATCTGTGAATTGTCCGCAATACGACTTTGATTAAATTATAGATGCAATATTTTTCCACAATTTCTCCATATTGGAATACGAATGACAGAGTAGGTTTTGAATTTCTATATTTACAATTTCCCCAACTTATATCCATTGCACGTGAATGGCTTTTTGATGCTTAAAATCTCCCTCAAACTCAGGCGGTTAGCACGATTTTTTTTACTTGCAAATCCAATATACACTTTCCATGCTTATTTGGCTTGCAGATAGTAAATATAATATATTATGAAAAGATAAAATGTTACTGAATATATAATGCAATTACATAAAATAAATCATACAAAAAAATAAAAGCACTACAATTTTGACTAACTTCCACACTTTCATGACCATTTTAACACTTTTATTCTATGTTTTTTTCTTCTTTGTTTCTACTTGCAGTGCCGGCTGTGGGAAATTTCACAGATGAGGCCGAGCAACGTGCCACGCTGCCACAGGATACACGCGAATATCCATTACAAAGTAATGACTATCATCATGGTCAAAAGAATGGCATGGGTAAAATGGGCACAATGAATGGCGGCAGTGTGGGTGATGGAATAGGTGCGGCGACGGGTGTTGCTGGGGGCGCTGGACTCGGCTACAATAATGGGCCACAATGTAAGTGACAGTGAAAATATTTATGTATGTATTTATATGTAAAAATTGCAAGAAGGGGTGAAAATTAGCAGGCAGCGAGTTAATGGCAAATAAAAGCAAAAAAAAAAAAACAAACAAAAGAGAATGTTGATAAAAGGAGAAAAAGATAGAAAAAGTGTTTTCTATAACAATTAAGTGCGCGCTTGGCAAATAATTGAAAACATTATTTTCCCTTTAAATATTTATCTTTAATTTAATGCATGAAAGGGCGGTGCAAATTGCATTCAACCAACACCCGCAAATGTATACTGAATAAGCTTTAATATCTGCCGTGGGGGTTTTTAATATTTAAAAAAATTTGACGCATTTTAAGCGATATTTGCAAATCGGTACAGCTCAAGTAAATCTTAAAATAAAATGATTTCAAAAATGGACTTTTAAAAAACTAGTTTTTTAAACTATTTTGCATATGAGGCACCGCGATTTATAAAAAAAATTGATCGGAATTATAATAGTGAAAATAATGAATAGTGAATAGTAAAAAAAAACCTCCATTTCAAATAGGTCTAAAAATATTTTGGATGTAGATATTTTTTTGTAAGTAAATTTTTAAAAATATTTTTTCACAAAAATTACCGCAGATCATTAAAAAAAATTTCAACAGCATTATAACAGTAAGATTTGTGAAAAAAATTTTGAATGATTTAGTTACAAAGTTTTGAGTTTTTCAAGTGTTTTTATTGAACCTACATATGTATGTATGTATGTATATTCAAAAAATGGGCGCTGATTTCGGTGCACAAGTTTTGAAAGATTTTATGCCCTCCTTTTAATTTTTTACCAACTGCTGTGGATTTTCTAAAAAAAAAAAATTTTTTTTAAATATTTTTATCTGGAAAAAACTCAATTTTTTGAGGTATTTTCAAATTGGTTCAAAAAGGTACAAAAATACCTTTAAAAATGGAGTTTTTCATACATTTTTTCGAAACGATTTTAAAATACCACCAAAAAGGGAGCTTTTTATAAATATTTTTTATTGCTTTTTTTTTTAAATATTCTTTCAAAAATATCACTGCAGATTATAAAAAAAATCACCGGTATTATGATAGCGACATTTGTGAAACCAAATATTGGTCGCACATATTTTATCTTAAGCGTAAACGGTTCTTTCACAATTTGGTTGAAAAATAAAAAATTTAAAAAAATTTTAAATTATGAAAAATTTAATTTTTGAAGCCATTTCCAAATTGGCGCAGGTCACGTAAATCTTAATATTTCTTCGAAATACCTTTCTAAAAGTCTTAGCAAATTTTAAGTGTTATAGCTACTTTGGAAAAATAGTACCGAGTTTTTTTTTTTATGAGGAGTGTTGTACCCTAATGTACATGCGTTGCGCAGGTCACCCCTTCTTTGCTACACATGGCTACCATTTACTACTTACTACAACATTCATTTCATTTAATTTTATTACATTTAATTTTACTTCCTTTCACTTCTATTCCACAGTAATTGCCCCACGTCCCATCGATCAGGAACCATCTGAGAAATTCTCAATTGGTATTGTTATTGTTATTCTAACGGTGATAATTATTTTCCTCGTTGGCGCCATATTCTGCATTGTGACGCGTACGAAACGTGCGCGCGGTAGTAATGTCCTGGACGCATTCCAATATAGCTTCAATCCGAATACATTGGGCGGCAATGTGGATAAACATCGACCGAATGGCGGTGGCATTAAGGTGAGTGAGCGCATGTTAGATGACAAACATAAAAATTGACAAAACAGTTGTTCTACATATATGTACACTCATTTGTTTACATGTACTATCGTTTATTTTATTTTTTTTTTTTGAGTTAGTCGAGTAGCTATTTTTTTTTTTGCTTTCTCTAAGTTCTACTAGTATTTTATTTTACTACATTTTAGTTGGCCTTCTCTTGTCCTTTTTTTCCATATCGTACACTCCACTGTGTGGCGGTTTGTATGGCTTCGTGCTCTATTTTTTTTTTGTATTGCTATCCGCTCTATTTTCCTTATTGGCACTTCTGCTATGCTATTAACTCTGTGTGTTTGCATGTGTGTGCAGTTTTAGTTGTGAGTGGCGCGAGCTCAGCCAAGCTTTCTACCCTCTTACGAGTACTATTTTACATTTTAGCGCAAATATGTAGTAGGTAGTTTACTATACTCTAATGCATTTTAGTGGCTTTATAGTGTCATTCTTTTTTTTTTTTTGTTGTTGTTTTGTTTCGTTTTGCTTGGCTCTCCAACCTCGCTTTGTTCTACTTAAGCTTAGCTCGCAGGATTATGCACTGCATTAGCTTCAAAGTCCAAGTTAGTTAATGTTGGAATTTAACGTAAAAAATCGCATCAAAAGAAGTATGTGGATATTAAAGAAAAAAAAAACAAGAAAAAAAAAAGTCTGCGAGAAAAATTGTTAGAGAGATTATTTTATGCTACTTTGATTCACTGCGATGGCTAGTTGTTGTTCCAGTTTCGCGTGCGAGCATAAAACGAGAAAGAAAATTACGTAACTATTTAATAATATCCAACATATGAATGCGAGCAAGTCTAAAACGAAAACAATCCTAGTTTAAATTACTACACGTAATCTTTAAAACCATTAGCCCAACTAATCAAACATCTCTTTATAAAATTCTCAAAAAATCCCTTTCGTTGGCTGTCCGTGTTGCGTCATTTTTCCAACTGAATGATTTAATTGTCGTCAAAATTTTTGTTAGCTGGCAACCCTGCGTAAAAAATATTTTCTTAAAAAGTTGTTTAAAATACTTTTCATGTAATACCCAGATTATCTTATTTTACGTACGATAGATGGCAACTCTATTCAAAAATATTTTCCTAAATTAGTAATTTAAAATACCTTTCATGTGATGCACATAATACTGTGTTCAACATCTCTAGTTCTTTTATTACTTTTAAATATTGTGATAGATGGCAACTCTATTCAAAAATATTTTCCTAAACTAGTAATTTAAAATACCTTTTATATGATGCACATGTTACTGTATTTAACATCTCTAGCTCTTTTATTACTTTTAAAAATTGTGATAGATGGCAACTCTATTCAAAAATATTTTCCTAAACTAGTAATTTAAAATACCTTTTATATGATGCACGTGTTACTGTATTTAACATCTCTAGCTCTTTTATTACTTTTAAAAATTGTGATAGATGGCAACTCTATTCAAAAATATTTTCCTAAACTAGTAATTTAAAATACCTTTTATATGATGCACATGTTACTGTATTTAACATCTCTAGCTCTTTTATTACTTTTAAATATTGTGATAGATGGCACCTCTATTCAAAAATATTTTCCTAAACTAGTAATTTAAAATACCTTTTATATGATGCACATGTTACTGTATTTAACATCTCTAGCTCTTTTATTACTTTTAAAAATTGTGATAGATGGCAACTCTATTCAAAAATATTTTCCTAAACTAGTAATTTAAAATACCTTTTATATGATGCACATGTTACTGTATTTAACATCTCTAGCTCTTTTATTACTTTTAAAAATTGTGATAGATGGCAACTCTATTCAAAAATATTTTCCTAAGCTAGTAATTTAAAATACCTTTTATATGATGCACATGTTACTGTATTTATCATCTCTAGCTCTTTTATTACTTTTAAAAATTGTGATAGATGGCAACTCTATTCAAAAATGTTTTCTTAAAAAAGTCATTAGATATATTAATATCCATCTTGTAATACCCATATTTCCTTTTTTTACATACTCAAGTTGTTTTACAACCTTTGAAAATCGTGATAAATGGCAACCCTATTAAAAAATATTTCCATGAAAAAGAAAATTGAATAACTTTCATGTAATATCGATATTACCTTATTTTGCATACTTAAGTTATTTTATTACTTTTAATACTAGTGATAAATGGCAACCCTATGCGTAAATGCTCTTCTAAAAACATTTATTTAAATTAACTTTTTTTGTGATACCAATATTTCCTTATTTTACGTACCCAAGTTGTTATACAACTTTTGAAAATCGTGGTAGCTGGCAACACTATTTAAAAATATTTCCTTGAAATCGTAATTCAAAATAACTTCCATATTATAACTATTTCGAGTAACCTTTTTTTTATTTATTTACCTTTCAATTTGTGATAGGTGGCAAATCTTCTTGCTTCTAAGATTTTAAAACTACCTTCCTTTGATACCTATACTATTTTTTCGCTTATGTCAACTGTTTAATTAGTTTGGAGTTTTCAAATAGGTGGCAGCCCTACATAAAATTACTTCGCTTTTAAAGCTTTCACAATTTTTTTTGTTTGCTTGAACCAGGGGATGTTGACAACGCTACCCTTGACTCTATGTGCTAAGCGGCCACTCCATGTTGTCTAAAAGATTGCTGAACCCTTATCAAACATATGGAGACTAAAAAAACACTCATCTGTTATTCTTCGACAAGCATCTCAGATCCAAGAGTGGCGGAGTGATGAACTCCCATCCCGTCTTCTTTCCTCTCTTTTTATGCTTCCAAAGCTATAAGTGTAATGGGCAAAATAAGTACTGACATTAGGATTATCCTTAAATGCAGAAAGAGAATATTTCCTAAACCTCAAGCTCTACGTCGATACTACATACTATATGTAGACGAATAAACCACATCTAAATTTTGATCCCGAGTGGAGATGGTTGAGGCTTGTCGCAAGGTGGTCAAAGTTCGGATTACCATATGAGGACTCAAAATGTTAAAATTATAATAAATTATGGAAAGATAGATGGATAGACTTTATTCTTCGGAATCATGTTTTTACGTGATATATTTGACTGTGGTTTTACAGGTTTACCTACTTCAAAGGTTTCATTTGCTATCGATTTTCAGCCACACAAAACGAGAAAGAGGTTCGTTCTTTAGCAGCGGGTTCTCGTTCGCGAAGTTTTCATCTCTTTTTTCAGATTACTCTGCAACTCTCTCTCCCTCTCTCTCTCTGAAACGATCTACATAAACGTCTCAGACGACTGAATTCTGGCTGAAATAAGTTTGCAAGCTGGTATCTTGAATAATTTTAAAACCCGCAACCACCGCCACTTGGCTCATTTTTTGCGAGCATTGCTTTTGGTATAAGTTATTTGAGATGAGTTTCTTCATATATGGAAGTATTGTCTTATCCATGAGATTCAGGAAATTGTCGGCGAGGTTTCTTGGCTGCCCCATTTAACGCTTTGTTTAGCAATACGGACTTTCATTTGATAAGCTTCAAAATTACTAGTTTGAGTTATAAATCTCTATATATGTTTGTATTATTATTTCTTATTATTTTTGACCCTTCTTCTTTTTCGTTTCTTCTTCATTTCAAAATTTTACAATTTTACTTCACATTGTGCTGCATAAATATTACACTATATTATACCTACATATTTAGTATCCCATTGTTATGCGCCATCTTTATTAAAAAACCTATTTCTTCCAACTTTTTGCCCCTTTTTTCATTCCTCACCATAGGCCAGCGTCGACGATAATGATTCCATTGGCAAGAATAGTCTCTATCATGAGCCATTCAATGTGAATATGTATACTAGCGGTGTTAACGGATATGCGGCCGTAAATGATTTACAATGTAATATGACGCCAGACTATACAGGTATGTATGAGATGATACTGGATATTTACAACAAGAAACAATAAGTAGAAATAATAAAACTAAGAACAAAAGTAATTCATACTCACTTACTACACATAACTATGGCAATCGTAAAGTAAAGTAAAGTGAAAGGCAAAAGTCCATATTACAAAATTGTAAGTAAAATCGTAGAACCACAAGAATCACCACAATTTGGGGGTTGCTTGGTCGGTTGGGTTGGTTGGAGTAATGAGTGGTCGAAGGAAATGTGGTAAAGGGGTTGGGTTTGAAATATGATGGCATCCAAAAAGAGCAAAAGTTTGATGAAAGTGTAGTAAAGTTGAGGCAATAATGGAAAGTAAATGTAGAGGAGTTGTATGTACATAAAACAAAAGGGTGGCAAGCAATAATGTTGGCACGCTCCAAATGTCGAAGCCGCAAAGTGTGTTAATAAGGTGTTTGCCGTTTTGTGTACAGTAAATATTAATAATAAGAACTTATGTAACTTAAGGGTTGCCAAAGCTGTGCAAATGTAAGAAATGTTGTAGTAATTTTAGACTTTGTTGTTTTGTAGGCTAATCGAGTTTTACTACAAATAAAAAATACCACAAGAGAGTTATTTAAACTTTAGTGTGGTCGAAAGTCTTTAAAAATATATGTACAATAATATTCACCACACTCTAGTCTGTGTATTTTGTTGCTGTCAGTGTTGCTTGCGTGGCAGAATATAAGTCACTAGAAAGCGTCACAAGATTTATTAGTTGAAAAAATTCATTGACTATTAAAAGATTCGTTATAATTAGATAATATCACAGAACGTCGCTACAACAGAAAATATACAATTTAATATTTTTTCTTAACTCCCACAGTACACAGTGGAAACAAAAATAGTAAACAATCGTCAAATGAAATTATGTAATTTTTCACTTTTTCTACACATTTCATTTTAACAAAGGGATTATTATCATTATTATTTTGTATTAATTCATTTCGAAAAATTGTAACAAAATTAAATTAAAATGGAGCAAATTAAAATAAAATTAAGAAATTTGTTAAATAAAATTAAAGTAAAGCATAAAACGAAATAAACTAAAGTTATTTTAATCTTAATTTATCCTTTTTTTATTTCGCTGTTCCTTCTGTTATCGTACTAGATTTTATTTTAGGTTTGCTATTTAATTTCGCTTCAATTAAGTTTTCCACTTTTTGATATTTTTTTATTTGCCTTTTTTAATTAATTTTGTTTTTTATCAACTATATTTTCTTTCAATGCAATTGCATAGTTTAAATTTATTTCGTTTTTTTTTTCTTCTAACAAATCAGTTTTTGTTTTATTTTTTGTTTATTTAATTTCAGGTGATCTTTTTCACTTTATACATTTTTTCTTAATATTCTTTAATTTTTTTAATTCAGTTTTATTTCAGTTTACCAAATTTTTATATTTCTTTTTTGCGCTTAATTTGGTTTAATTTTGCATATGTATATATTTTTGTAACATAACTTTACTGTTACTTTTAGTTTATTATCTTTTATGTTATCTTACTTAACTTTAATTTTTGTTTTTGATTTATTCAATTTATTTGTTTATGACTTATATTGTTCCATTTTATTTTACTTTCCATTTTATTTTATTTTACTATTGTGTTTTTTTTTCTTAATTTTATTTGACCTGATCCTTTTTCATTTCTTTTTAGTTTATTCTGTATTTTTAAATTTATTTTATTTATTTCCTTGTGTTTTGTTTTATGCTGGTTTATTTTCTTTTGTCTTTTAATTTATTTCTTTAATATTTTTTTTGGGGGGTTTAAATTATTTATTTATTTTCTATTGCATACAATTCCAATTTAGTTTGCTAGTTTATTTCATGTTATTTTATCTTATTCTATTTTATTTATTTTGTGTTCGTATAATTTTAATTTATTTTAATAACATGTACATTATTTCCGTTTATATTTATTTTACCTTTTTTTTTTGAGTATTGTTTTTTTTTGTTTTTGGTTTTTTATTTTAATTTTTTTTTTGATTTTTGATTATTTATTCGTTTACTCTGGTTTTATTTTATTTCGTACAACTTTATTTTAGTTTGTTTTTGTTTTGTTAAGATTTTTTAATTTATCTGATTTTCTTTTACCATGTTCTGTTTTATTTGTTTTTTAACATAATGTTGTTTTTTTACCTGCACTTTATTATTTTTTTTGTTTCTTAAATTTTACTTCTCCCTTTCATTTGTTTTGATTTTATTTCCTTAAATTTTATTTGTTTTATTTCTTTGTTTACTTCATTTTATTTTGCCTTATTATATTTTCCTTCTTTTTAAATTTTAAAATTTATAAATATTCAAAAATTTATTTTTATTTTCTTTCATGTAGTTTCTTATTGTTTCCTCTATTTTAAATATTTTTGTGTATTCTTTACTTAATTTAATTAACTTTTTTTAATCATATTTGATTTTATTTGTTTGCACCATTTATCATTTTTAGTATTGCTTTGTATTTTATTTATTTAAAATTTATTTGTTTTTTTTTATGAATTTAATTTATTATATTTTCTGTAATTAATTTTATTCTATTATGCATAATTTTTTCCTGTTTAACTTCATTTCGCTGTTGCAATTTTGTTTTTATTACACATTTGATTTTTATTCTTTCTTTTCATATTTTGTTTTATTCCGGTTTTATTTAATTTGGTTTCATATTTAAATTTTGTCGTTTTAGTTCTATTTAATTTATTTTATTTACGGTTTTTGCTATATTTATGTTTTATTTTATTTGGTTCAATTCTATTTTAAATTTTCTTTTCATTTTCATTTCATATGATTTTGTTTTACTTAGGTAATCATTTTAATTTAAAAACATTTGGCAACTCTTCTTATGTGAACTCCTAGAGTGCGGGTGTATTTACATTAAATAGTGAAAAGGTGAATTTCAGTTTTCGGAAATTGCTGCGTTTGCCTTTCGGGCAACTGACTGACAATTTATTAAATGCCAGATCAACCTCTTTCTCTCTACCTCTCTCTCACTACGGCTAGTTCGTACTTTTAAATGTATAATTTTGGATTTATCTAGGACTTTTTATAGCATTGTATATTGTTTTATTTTACCTTTCTCTTCCGTTCTGCTTCTTTCCATTTTATCCTTGAACTTACCTTCATTAATCTTCTATTTCTATTTACCTTCCACCATTACAGATGTACCCGAAGGCGGCTATGCCGTGCCACACATGCAGGACTACATGCCCGCCACTAAAATGTCCATGTCCGGCAGCGGTGTCGTTGGTGGTTATGTCAATGTGCGACGAACCCCACCGCCTCCGCTGAGTGCCATTTTCCCGAGGCCACCTTCAGTGCCGCCTCCACCGATGGAGAAATATTACGCCACCACAGCGATATTCAAGCCAATCAAAGGCACCTCGGGTGGCAGCAATTGTGGCACCGTGGGCAGCAATAGCGGCGGTGGCGGCACCAGCAGCACCCACAAATCCGGCAGCAGTGGTGGAAAATGTGGCAGCAACAGTGGCATCAGTAGCAGCAGTGAACACAATAACTACGATGATGGCATGGGTACCATGAATTCGCAGTCAACGGCGCCGATGCTGAATGCCTACAATGGTGGCGGAGGTGTTGGAGGTGGCAATGGTGGTGTTGGTGTTGGCATTGACTCGATGCAATTCCAACGCGCTAGAACCTACAACTTCCGCAGCTATCCAGACAATCTTTAGTTTGAAACATTGACGTTGTGTGGCGGTGTTGGCGGCGGCTGCGAGGGGAGTGGCGGTGTGAATGTTGATAGCGAAGATGCTGAGGTGGATGGCATCAGTGGTGGGGGTGTATGTGAAATGGTGGCGGGTGGGAATCGAACGGATTGTGTTGGTGGCAGTGCGGCAAGTCAGAAATATATACGTACTGGTTTGATTAGCACAATGCCCAAGAAACAGCAGCAGCTACAGCTGCAACAACAGCAACAACACCTGAGTCTAGCCGGCACAACGTCAGCAACAACGAAACCCAAGTACAGCTTAACGCTGTTGAATGTGAAAGGTGGTGGCGCGAATCACCATCATCACAATAACAACAACAATAGCAGCAACATCAATAACAACAACAATAATCATAGCAACAGCATCAGCATGAGCAGCGGTGGTGGCGTTGGTGGCAACTGTCAGTTGCATCCGCACCGCAAATCGCCATATCCGCATCTGCAGCCACAATACGCCTACTACCAACAGCAGCAACAACAACACTTACCACCGCAACACAAACGCGAACAGCAGCGACAACAATTGTCACAATCATATTATCATCCACCGCCACCGCCACGTCATCAGTTACGTGTTTTGCGGCTATCGTCAGCACCCACCGGTGCACCAGAAGCCCCAGCAGCTTCAACAGCAGCAGCAGCAACAACAACAACAGTAACGACAGTAAATATTGCAGCGCCACACCGTGAGATTGGTGATAGAAGTAGTTGCGAATTTGCGCAACGTAATTCTACACAAACGGAACCATCGCTGGGATTGACGCCCACCACGCCCACCACGCCCACAGCGCCAACAACAGCAACAACACCAACTGCGCGGGATAAACATTTAGTTGGCACGAGTACAGTGGAGTGCGGCGATGATAATAGTAGTGACGACAACCCGACAACGCCGTCTGGAGCTGCAAGAACAAAAATAACAATAGCAAGAGCAACGACGCCAATAGCGGAGGCAACGACCGCAGCGGCAACGTCAGATGTTTTACGAGCAACTCAACAACAACAACCATTACAACAACAAAAAGCAAATAGGCTGTGGTATCATTGATGTAAAAGCAATGGATTTGAGGTAAGTGAAAAGCATAATTAGAATATTTAAAATTTAATATTTTTCAAAGCATAAGTTGTTGTTTTATGCCAGTTTTGGTGGGACAGAGTTAAGTAGAAACCCTTAATGATTAAAAGAGGTTGCTGAATAAAATGGCACACAGGGATTAGTGACCCACTTCAGTGATTTCAAAACAACTAAGAGCAATGTGGGAATAATATTTGTTTATTTGTAAATTTTTATATTGCTATTGTACTGATTTTCTTTTAGTGAGAATTTTATTCCAAAAAAATATTTTCCAAATCACATTTTCTATTGCTAAACATATTTGAATATTTTACTTCGTACGGTATTTCATTTTTGCTTCAATTTTCCTAAAAAGTTGGCAGTCGTAGCCCAAATTTCAATATCTATTTACGTTCTCGGAAACTGTAACTTTTACTTGAGCCTTTGGCAATATAATCGATGAATAAAGGTCGAACCTAGAAAGGGTGACTCTCCGATCATTGTGACTGAATTTGACTGGAACTGTGACGTCCACTTCGCCAACAGAAGAGGTGGGTGGACGAAAATGGGCAGTGGTATACGCAACTTCAGGTATTTTCCACCAGCTGCTCTCACGGAGAGTAACTTACAGAATTTTAAATCACTGCAATGAGGTTCCAGCCGGAATCTATCTTTTCGATAGGAAACGAAATTCATGAAAATATCTTTTTATTTGACAAACGAAGAGCAGGAGACTTACAGAGGGCCGAACATTAGACGGCTCGTGACGACACGCAGGGGGATCATTATGAATATTAAAGTTGAGAGGGAAAAATATGATTTAGATTTCTGAGGATAACTCCTAGACTAGCCAGCAAATCTTTTGGGAGTTTTTGTAATATTTCTTTTGTTTAGCATCAAAATGTTTAATGGGAAATTCCAGAGCAGGGAATAAAAATTGCTCTAGTATTGTAAAATTAGAAATTACTGTACCGCAATACATGACATATTTTCTTTTATATCTACTTTTAGCGCTTATCTCTCCTTCTACGCAAAGATAGCAGTTTGAAAGAAATATGCCAGTGAGTTCTGTACTATTGTAAGAATGCACACACTCTCGTAGAAATTTCTTTTTAAACAACACAACAAGCAAGCAAAGGATCAATTGACGCAAGGAATGCACCGAAAAAATAGCAGTAAAAAAATAGCACATCTTACAATACAAACAAACGAAAAACAACAAAACAACACATGTAAGTTTTAAGTCGAAACGACAAACTAAAAAAAAATATATATGTATATATAGATATACGAAAAATAGAATCGAACTGAAAGAACAAGCCGCTGTGCTAGAAACAGTGGAAAGGCAAGTAAAATGTATGATAAAACAAATGTGCAAAAAACAAAGCCCCACTGCAAAAAAAAAAAAAAAAAAAATTTAAGTAACTCAAACTTAATAGAAACCTACCAAACATCGCAAGCAAGAAATGTAGAAAGGATACGAATGTAAAGATAGACGCGCTAAAGTGAATTAAAACTGAAATGCCAACGAAATTGAAAAATTAAGCATAGAAAGTAGCAAAGCAAAGCAAAGTAAACGAGTAATGCACTAAGAAAAATTGCATGCACCTACACACACACACACACACACACACACAATGGTGCATGAATATTGTATGTGTGTGTGCAAAAAAATGCAAACGAAAAAATTTACTTGTAAATATTTAGCAGCAAACAGAGTCGTAGAGAATTTAAAGAAACGAGAAAAGCAAAACGCAAAAAAAACTGTGAAGCAAAAAAAAAAAGAAGTTAGCAGGACGACCCGACTCGCTTTTTGGTTGCAAACGTTTTGTTACAATAAATACTTTTTGTTTAGCTAAATTTTAAAGTACATAAAATACAACCGAATTTAAGAGCATTAGACAAGTAAAACGTTAAGTAATTAAAAGCAAAGTTAATATAAAAAAAAAACAAAATCAATAAATAATAACAAAGGTGATTTAGCGCACTCAAAAACTAACTATTACAGGTAAGATTTTACATAGTTAATACATATACACCGATTGATATACATACAAACACATATACAAATGTATATACACTATTCAAAACTCGGAAAAAAATAATGCAATAATGTTAAAAGTTTGATATTAAAAATTAATTAAATTCGTGAGTTTGAAACCCAAAACTAATAGAATGAAAAAAAAATCCAATAATAATGTATCTACACAGCGAATTCTGCAATAAATCGCAACAAGCAAAATAAATTGTACGACTTATGAATCAATATTAAAGCCTTCAACTATAAACTCTCCAGTAATACATACTCTGTTATACGAATTTCAATACCTGCTTATAACCTTTTGGAGCAAAGTTTCTAAATATATTCATATCAAATAACTAAATTCAAATTATTTTCATTCGGTTACTAAAGCGACGTACGAAAAAACCGTTACGCAAGTTTACAATAGTTTCATGTTGATCAATAGTAAAGTCTACACGCAAATTATACAAAAGAAACTCTACAAATTGTATTTTTTTCGAGGTCAAAATGATACAATATTTATACAAGTAGAAAAAATTTAAGTCTCCAAAAAAGTCTCCACTTTTCGTTTTACAAATATAAACATCTAAATTAGCCTCACGTTCCATAAAAATTAGTCGAAAATCTAAGATTTAATAAAAAGGTTCACAAAAAGTCTCCAAAAATTAAAAACTTAGTTTTTGCTTGAAAACGTATTATGCATATGTATGCATATGTTGCTTGATATTATGCTTAATTTTATGAGGAAGCCCAAACTTTGCTAAACAAGCACTTGAACTGCTTTCAAAAAATTTAAAATTCTTCAAAAAATTCTACAAAATTTGGTATTTTAACATTATCCTAATCAATTACAGTAAATGTTTAAAAATGGCAAAAACGAGAACTCTCCATAGAGAAATTGGGAACAATCCCCAAGTAACTATTTTCAAATGAATGCGTGCTCTAAATATATTGTATATTACTTTTAAAGTAAAGTGGAGACTTTAGTGAAATTGGCATGCGCCTAGACCTACTTCGGGGATATGAAAATATTAACTAAATTCTCCAAGTCTTTGAGAATACCTACCGCAAATTGGCAATATCCAAAGCAGTCTCTAAAAAATTTTTAAATATTCTAAACTCACGATAATGCAATAACTACCGCTCAGAAAAGTTTTAAAAGTAATAAAAAAAACTGCAATACCAAAATCTTCAAATTAAACTCAAGCCTCCGAAAATTCCAAATCTCCAAAAACTGTAACTCTCCAAAACAAAAAAAAAAGAACTCTCCAAATATTGAAAGTCTACAAAATAATTTACTCTAAAAAACTACAAAACATAATTAAATTTCATAAATAATTTTGCAGTTTATATTGCAGTCTGAAATCAGACCAATTTAAATTAGCTGGCAAAAAACAAACACAGCAACAAAATTAACAAAAGCGCGGTCAGACTCACAAACAAAAAACGTACACTTCTTGTATAAATCACTTTTTATATAAATAACACACCTGCACCAAACGAACTCTTATACCTACATACATATGTATGTATGTACATACATAAACCTGATAAGCTCCGAGCAAAAACGACAAATTTGAGTTGTTTGAAATTCGTTGCTTTTGCGCTGAGTGCGTCATTGTACATTTGTGTATTTTAAAGAGAAACCATAATTAATAAACTACTTCGGTAACGCATGCTAAACTATCTATCTGAAAATACCTTTGAGAGTGTCCTTGCTGCATTAGAGCCCCTTAACGTACATACATACTTACATACATATATCAATATATTGTACTTTGCACAAAACGAAAAGAAAAGTTTCAAAATGAATAAAAAGAAAACGACACGGAGGAAAAAAAGCGCATAATTTCCTTTCTGAACGCATTTGCGAATTTGTACATACTATGTACTACACTGTAAAAGTTTAACAACTTAGCATAGTGAAGTAAAACGAAATTAAAAAAATTAAGAAAATATTGCAAAAAAATTATTTCGTATATACAAAACCGAGAATAAGACGCTTAAACTATTGATTGATTGAATGAAAGAAGTACGATAATCAGCGAAAGAAATTTGTATTTGAAACAGCGCTATGCGTGTTTCCATCAATGATTTGTGATTAAAAAATATGTAAAACTAAAAATTTCAAAATGAAAAAATTTTGTAAAAAAATTAAAAAAAAAGTTTTTATAATAATTTACATGTTTTTAATTTTCATCTTTTTATACATAAATATTAACATTTTCAATTAAGTTTTTTGTTTGAAAATTTTTTACAAAATTTTTTTTCTAATTTTTTTATTGTCATTTTTGTAAATATTATAAAGCACTAGCTTGTTTAAAAATTTGAATGGTTATACAATTACAAAAAAAATATTATAATGCAAAAATTGTATATGTTCCTTTGCTTTGAACGAAAACAAACAAAAAATAAATTAATAGTACACAAAAAATTTCAATGGGCGTGTCAACGCTATCAAATTCCATAAGCAGCGCATTTATAGTACGAGCATGTAAGCGTAGAGAAAAGCATAATTTTAAGTAAAATTTTATAAATCACAATCGAAAAAAGTAGCGAACAATAGATTTGTTTAATTAGAAGTAAAATATTTTAATGCTGAAAAAGTAAGAAAATTATGTTAAAAAAAAAACAACAAAATATGACGTGTAGCTAAATTACAAAGCAGCGCACTTTGACACGCTTACGCGCAGCATTGCAACACAGTATACAGTATACGTAGTTATATACTTAATTACAGTAGAGCAATACCGATAAAAAGGCAACAAAAAATAATTATGTAAGAGTAGCGTATTTTTAAAGTAGTAATTTATAGCAGCAGTATTGGCGATATTGACGTAGAGGTAAGCATTTTATTTAATTTTTGACGAGATGTGGCAACACTGTTTGAAGGCAAAAGTTTATTGAAGTGTTACCAAAAAAAAAAGAAAAATTTTTTGTAAATTCTGAACAAAATAAATTACCTTACCTTTCTGAACATTGATTCACACGAATTTCAAAACTGTAGTAAAAATTATTTTACATTTGCTTGCAAAAGTACATTTTCTACGATAGCTAATAAAGCGCTATACTTCCTTTAAATTTCTTTAACTAAATTCTTTAAAAAATTTGTTATTCTTTTCCGAAAATATACTATTTTCTAACAATTCCAATTTGCTTATAAATGGTAGAAATTTAGAGTTTTATATTTTTCATTTTTAAATACAATATATTGAAACTCTACACTTTTCCAAGACTATAGTTTTCCCATATTTTATGTTAAAATAATTTTAAAAAATCGTATAACAAAAATCTTTTATTAAAACTTTTGAAACTCTACACTTTTCCAAAAAATATAATTTTCCCAAACTTTGTGTTAACATAAGTTAAAAAAGTATGTTAACAAAATTTTTTTTGAAAGTTTCGAAACTACGTTATACTACAATATTAATTGTTTGACGGAGACACACACACTACTTAGTAAACCATATGTTTAAATTTTTTTGTAAGTAAATACCTTTCGTAAATCATTTTATTTTCACGATAAAATAAATTGATTACTTCGTTTTTCCTATAACGTATGTAACTCTCTACTTCTTAGCAAGATGATAATTTAAATTTTTCCTGATACCGGCAAAAAGTGTCATGCTACTTAAAAAATCATTTAAAAACAATACTAACTACTTATTTTCAAAAATTTTGAAACTCTACACTGCTTTTTTTTTAGTAAATTTAACGTGTAAACGTGTTATGCCGTTATTCATGTATAATGCTAGTTTCGTGCAATTTGAAACTCTAAATTTTTTTTAAATAAAAGCAGGCATGTAATTTATAAAAATTACATATTTTTAGTAACTTTAAGCTTATAAAAATCAACAAATAATTGTATGCGTCGATTTTTGAAACTCTACACATTTGAACGATACTGGTGTTTTTTCTACAAGAATAAAATATTCAGAAAAAATATAAAAGAAGCTAAAACAAAACCTAGTTTTCATAAAAAGTTCTTTAAATTTCGTTTTGTGTTTTGTTTTTTGTCATTGAACTCTACTGAATTTTTCATTAATAATAAGCAGAAAAGCTTATGCAACAAATACGCTAAAGTGATGTGCTCAACTTAATTTCCAGTGACGAGTTTTCGTAAAGTTTTGAAATTCTACACTTTTTAAAAACATATTGCTTTGACTCAAAACTACTTATAGCAAAAAAATTAATATTTTGCAAAAGAATAAATTTGTTAATTGAAACTGTACAAATTTCAGAAATATATATTTTTAACTTTTTTTTTTAAACTATGTATTCGATAACAAAGAGTGAACTGCATTTTTTTCAGTTTTGAAACTCGACAAATTTTTGATTTCATTTGATACCAATTAATAGCAAGATAACTACTTTAAATGCCACATTTTTTTTTAAGGTAGACTGCAAATTCTCACATGTTTTTTTATTTTCCTGCAAAACATTTCAACTGAATAACCAATTTCAAAAGTAAAACATCCTTTTTCAATTCCTCCAATTACTGCTACTGCTTTATATGTACCGCTAAATCTCTCCTGCGCATGTCCGTTTACGCTCAACTTTATAAAAGTATTACAAAGCAAATCAGCTTCCAGTTATTTTTCTGCGCTTCAATGCTACACTGTGCCATAATAAAATCCATGCATCTATAAAATGTCATAGTAAAAATTCTACTCTTTTTTTAAGTGCTATTTTTTAGTGAAATTTTTAAAACCATTTAAGTTAATTGAAAAGATTTCCCATTTCGAAACCAACGCCTATCTACACATGTATCCACTTGATAATAATTGAAAAATTCAAAACCGAAAAAAAAAACAAAGCAAAAATCAACCAACTCACAAGACTTGTAAAAATTAGGTATTAAGTTGTATTTGTAATTTGTAAAAAGAAAAATAATTATTAAAGAAAGTAGAATAAGATGAACGTGTATTTAATTAAATTTATGTATTTTTAAATTTAAGAACTCCCTCACACTGTGTACACTGTAAAAATTTGTAAATTTAAAATAACTACTAAAAAAATAAAAATGAAACTTTGTATAGCAAACCTGTAAACCTACGAACAACAAGTGAAACCTTCACTAACAACTGCTTAACTGTTACTTTTTTCTAATGAATAAAAATTTGTTTTGTATGCTGGTTTTTTTTTTTTTAATTTGTTAACCAAATACCTATGCTATGAGTACAAACTCTAACTTTACACACCCAAAACACTTTCGCTTTACATGCTCTCCCTTTTTTAATACCAAGCATAAAATTAATTACAATTGTATATTCAATATTATTAGATTTATTAGCATAGCTTAATTTTTAGCAAAACAAGCAGCAATGTAAACAATACAAAAGAGCGCATGTTTTTAGTAACATTAATAACTTTTGATTTGTATAATAATAACAAAAAACAAAAAAAAACAATCTACCGCATTATGTATCATGTGTTTAAATTAAACATTAATGAAGAGTATAAAAATTTACTATTAATTACACATTTAATATTCATTGACAGCAAACGAGAAGAAAAGGATACAAATAAAAGCAAATTCAAAGCAAAAAAAAAAAACAAAAACAAAAAATTAAACTAATAAATAGCAATAAGTAGTAGAACACAGCACGTATGTCACAATACAGCATGTAAGCAAATAAAATGAAAAAAAAAAATTTAAAAAAAATTCCAAAAAAAACCCACTACGTAAATTTAAAAAATGTATTGCAAAAAACAATCGATTTAGCGCAAAGTTAAACTAAGTGAGTAATGAATTATTATTATTGCATAAAATTAATGGATAAAATGTAATAATTACAATTACTAATAATTAATTTAATATTGTATTGTGTGTGTGTGTGTAAGCAAATGAACACATATGTACATACATACACACACATAAAAATTAGTAAACGAAAAAGAAAAAACGAAAAACGAAAATAAAAACTAATTCTATGCATAATGTAACGAAAAGTAATTTAATTAAAATGATGAAGAGCACTAATGAAAGTTTTAAGTGCAGAGAGAGAATAACAAAAAAATAAAAAAAGCAAAACAAAAATGAATCTACACAACCAACATACACACACACACACTAAATAAAGACTCATGTGAGTAAGAAATGCAAATAAAACTAAAAAAAAAAAAGTATATAAAATTTAAACAATCGACTTTTTTTGAGAGCTGCAAAAGGGGCGGAAGGGTTAAAGCGGAGATTTAATATTGGCAAAATTGGAATTGAACTTTTGAGTTCCGGTGGTTGGAGTGGTAAACTTTTTTCAGGCGAAGATACGAATTACAGCACTTGGTTGTATTTTAAAAATAACAACAACAAAAGCAATAAATCGAACTACTTACCATGTTATTTGCGTTGTAAGAGTATAAGCCGATGGTGATTTGTCTCGAAGAACGAGTTTTTTAAGAAGCGAATACTCGGTTTAGTTCTGGGAAATCCCGTGAGTTACGGTAAATTGGTAAGTATCTAAGTTTTGAATGCGGCTTCTAACGATCCCTTAGTTTTACCTAGAATTCTTTATATTAACTACAGGACTACGGTGAGATTATCCTCGTGGTATATCAGAAGGCATCGTTTTTATTAATATAATAATCACAATCGTAATCACAAATGTAATCATAACTGCGATCACAAATCGTAAGCGTATTCTTAATTAAAATCATTATCCTAGTTGTTATACAGAGATCCAGAATAATAATTATTTGACTGTTGAATTTATAAAAAAAAAATCCTCAAAATTGTGATAAAAATTATAAAAATCTTTTCATAATAATGTTTTGTGCAGAATTTTTAAAATCAACAATAACTATGTATGATATTGAGACTTATACTATGAAAGATAACTATAATAAATGCGAACAAATTTTTAAATCTACAATAACTATTATTTTGAGACTTATATTATAAAAGTCGTTCCATACTAATTTTCTTCGAGTTACATTTTTTTTTATGTCAAATACTTTTATTTTGAGACCTGTTTTAAGTCTTCAAAAACGGATCATTTACGGGGTCGCCTTGGGAATAGTTCGAGGCTAGTTCGTGACCTTCTCACTTCTGGACTAGTTCAGAATTCTAACAACTTAGTTCTTTGTTTTTTTTTTTTTTTTTTTTTTTTGTTTGAAGTAAAAGCGTGACTGGGCTAAATTCAAAATTCGAAAAGTTAGAAAGAAGAAAGAACTTGAAATTAAAAAAAGATAAATGCACAGCCAGAGTTAGTTAGTGTACTGCTCTCAAGCTCCCGAATTATATCCAGAATTTTACCCGAATCAGTCTCAAATTGGTGCCGAAATGATCCTTAAATAGTTCCGTTCCTCCAGATTTGCAACATTTTTTCTCACTCATTTATCCTACCACTTGGGCGGAGAGATCACAGCGTTGCAATATGGACCTTTGGTTATATCTTTAAATACAGCTCGATTATTTTATCAGTATAGAAATAATACATACATATAAATGCATTTTAAATAATTTCAAAATAGATATGTATTTTAAATAATTTCAAAATAGATATGTATATAGATTTTTCTTAAAGTAAAAATGCCGCTTATGAGAACCATTCGTCATGTTCGTCTAGGTGTTTGAACATCGTGAATAAATTGCACCTCTATATAGGTCGACCAAATGCACCGGAATTTCACCACACCTCGTTTTCCTCATCGAAAAAAAAACATCTGCATTTTTTCTTCTGTTAATTAATTTTAAATTCGATATATTCGTGCTATAAAAAAAATAGAAGTTATTCAGTAATCTTTATTTTAAGATATTTACATAGCTATGTAGATCTCTGCAAATCAAATATGTTAATAATATACCTAATGTTGCTAACATCCCCTATCATAAAAATACAGACTATATTAAAAACATCTCTCTCCTCTGCAATACAAATGTAAAAAAAAAATGCATTAACTTTGCGGCAAACGCAACAGCAGCATATCATCTACAAAAAACAAAACAAAAACAACAAACAAATCAAAAGATCAAAGACGCACAATAACAACACCCACAAATCCATCGGCAACTTGCTCTCTAACAGAGCCAACGATGTGCAACAGTAGCCATAGGCAGTAGTAATTGAACGAGAGCGCGCATTGTTGATGATAAAGGCGGGCGGTAATTTCGATGTAGTAAAATCTAAATTAATTAAGTTTGTACGCCAAGTATTATAGAAAAAAGTGAATAAAAGTTAGTGCGCGAGTGTTTAGTAATGAAATTTGTGTATAATTAAGCAATTAAATTTGTAAATATCGTAAATATAGTGTAAGTGTAGTGCGCGTGAAAAAATCTGTAGAATAAAAGGTGCTAATGGCGTCAGGTGGTCGGTTTTGCGTTTGTGCGAATGAATGTCGTCGCGTAATGTCGGTGAATATGTGGAGTGGAAGTTCTGCTAAAGGTATGTTAAGATTTACAGCAATACAAACATACATACATATGTATGTACATATTATGTGATAATTACTTCAACCAATTGCTTGTACGAAGATATTCAATATGCATAAGTATAAAGGGTGGCTAAATTTTAAGCGCCGATGTTGATTTTGAATAAAACACAAATTATTTTGGAAATTATTGTAATTTCTTTTTATTATGATAATATGGTGTGATTCAATTATGTATATCGGCGGCACACCTCCATCCGATAGTCCAAATTTTCGCTGACGCTGAGGCATAATTGAGGTTCTACGCCGTTAATGTGCCGAATTATCCCATCCTTTAGCTGTTGAATTGTTGCTGGCTTATCGACGTTCACCTTTTCTTGGACCAAAGAAAGTAGTCCAACGGTGTCAAATCACATGACCTTGGTGGCCAATTGACATCGCCAGCACGTGAGATAACACGACCATTGAATTTGTCGCGCAAAAAAGCCATTGCTTCCTTGGCTGTCTGGCAAGTGGCACCATTCTGTTGGAACCACATTTCGTTCACATCCATATGTTCCAATTCGGGCCATAAAAAGTTCGTTATCATCTCACGATAGCGAACACCATTCACAGTAACTGCCTGACCGGCCTCATTTTGGAAAAAATACTGCCCGATAATGCCGCCAGCCCATAAACCGCACCAAAGAGTCACTCTTTGTGGGTGCATTGGTTTTTCGACAATCACTCTGAGGTAAAAATGTGCCACATCACTGAAGATGATTTTCTTCGAAAATTGATCATCCACTGTTGCCATTTCTTGATAATAAGTTGAATAACTTTAACACGTTGCTCGATTGTGTATCTTTCCATGTTCAAATTGTGTTAGTCTGAAATTGAGAAATGTCAAATGAAATGCAGAAAAAAACTTGACGTTTAGGTGTGGTTCACATTCAACATCGGCCCTTAAAATTTAGCCACCCTTTATTATAAATACATTATACTTTGCGATTTCATTTATAAACAGATAATAAAAACATTATAAAATAAAACCGTACGATCAATTCGTTGGCTATTCAATTTTTTTGTAGTTTTGTTAATTTTATAAAACTATTAGTTGTGTATCGATTCAAGTAATGAGTTAAACAAAATTAAGACAGCTTTTTAGCGCTCTATCCTAAAATATTTTTACTCATGGTAAACTCTGGAATATTTTAAATATCGTATCTAATTTGGAATATATCAAACCAGTGATAAAGCAGATTTGAAAAATTACTTTTAGTATAATTAGAAAATAATTTGGATTTTTTTTAATTTCAAAGTTTTTGTTACCGTCGCAAAAAAAAAAAAATATTAAAAACCAACGGAAATTTTTTAGTGATTTTAAACGTACACTTTGTTATAATAAATGAATGAGCTAGAAAACTGCATACTTTAACGTAAAACTAAATCCAGATTTGAAAGTTGGAATTTTTACTAAAAAGTGCTGAAAATCTCTTCTTATGTTTTCTATCATCGTACCACCGAAGATAATCCCAATGATTTTCGTGACAATTTAATTTTTTTTTGTACAATATATTTAATTGAAATTCTTAGAAAAGGCTATGTAGTTATTTCCATTCAATTTTAATACAGTATTGTGCGATTCTGAAGTGGCTACAAATTTCGACTGATTTTTGACGATTTTTTTAAATTTGGTCTTACGCAATTTTTTCTGTAGAACGGTTGGATTTTATATATTAAAAAAATTGCTTTAATTTTAAAAAGTTAATGACTCTTTCAACATGGGTTGGTGTAGTATTTAAGATATTCCGATTCCACTTAATTTTATAATTAATATGTATTTAAGTTTTCGAACGCTTGGCAATCCTTTTCTACAGTCTTTTCGAATCTAAGCTTTCTAAAACTATTCGTTTGCCACCAATATTTCAGTGACCTCATAAACTTAATTTATCTTTTTAAACAGGTGGTAACCCTTTGAAATTAAAAATTTCTAAAACAGGTGCAGACCCATTTAAGTTAATTTAGTCATTAGAATTAATTAATATTTTTAAACAGATGCCAGTCGCCTTAAAAAACATTTTCGCACTAATATTATAATATATTAGTAAATTAATAAAGCATAATTTACCTTTTTCAATAAGTGGCAGCCCTCTTTGAAAATATTTTCGAAAATAAGCTTTCGTAAAACTTTTTTTCTTGACACCCATACTGCAATATTTGACTTAAATTTTTAATTTAATTGAATTTAAATTTCGAAACAAGCTGCAACTCTCATTAAAATATCCTATATTATTCTTGGTTCCGTGTGAATTTAGATGTGAAATCGCAAAAAAAGATAGGTTTATCTTTTATCCGATACTGACAAAAATTCCGCAATTTAACTCAGCCTAGGCACACAAAGATTTTGCTCATTTCATTAGTGAACTTTTTATTTGGCTCTAAGAATAAAGCAACTAAATTCAATTTCATGATACAAAAAAAAAAAAAAAACTCGGTCCCATTTATACTTTTATTATTATTTTTTTAAATAAAAATCACATTATTAACATTTCCCCAGAGGGTAATTTCCAACTCTATATTGGGAATTATTTACAAAATGGTCGAATTCACTTATGCTGATTGATTAAAACAAAACTTACCAATGCAAATGCTTTGTTTTAAAAATTAAGGTTGCTGAAGAAGTTCAAAAATCGAAGAGAAAAGTTTAGTAAATAAAATAATTTTGCTAACTTACCTGAGTTTTTGATATTTAAGGGCTAGTTACAACATTTTTTTAGTAGACATTTTATTGATGCTTTTAAAATCTACGATTTTCCAAAGGAACATTTTGATCTAAATTTTACAATAAAAAACAATAACTTTTTCCTTACAATATTAATATAATAATTTATAAAAACTAAGCATCCTTTCATTCCTTCTGTTATGCTGTAGTTAATTTTGTATTTGGTTGCTGACACTTTCAAATTTGTTTTCTTTTAGCTCATTATTAAAATACGTAATCCAAAGAAAGCCCTACACAAAAAACTGGCTTAGAAGTTTTTCATCTAAATTTTCATCTAATATGATGTTCACCACTATATCTTTTATATTTTTGAGATCTATGGTTTATAGAGAGCCATTTATTTTTACAAGAGTATCATTGACCTGTTCCACACAATTTAGTTACTGAAATTTTGGTTTATGTAGCTCCATTTCCGCAACTAAATTATTGACCTAAAAT
Organism: Anomoia purmunda; assembly: GCA_951828415.1. Lineage (NCBI taxonomy): Eukaryota > Metazoa > Arthropoda > Insecta > Diptera > Tephritidae > Anomoia > Anomoia purmunda. Next base: position 14,202,195 of record OX639994.1, read on the forward strand.
TTTAACTATTTACAGCAGCTGTTCTGCATCCAAATTGGGCTTGTACTGAGCTAGCCAATTTCTGCCTAAAACTTTTAGTGCACTTACATCGAAATGGAAAGGATAGAAAGCGATTTTTGGTGCCCCTTTGAAATATTTTCTATAAGTTTAGAGGTTCCTTTAATTAGTCTTATGTCTTGGCGACGTCTAAACTCTTAATTTCTTCCACCATCCATAGGATTGCTTTGAGCTAGTGCCCATCGGATTGTTAATATACATATTCAATAATATCTATGTATCTATGTGTGTTTGTTTGAAACCAATTCCCTTGATGAATAAGTTCATCACTTTCGTCAGCTGTATTGTCACATATACTAAAACTACTTGAGTGACAGCCGTTTGACATTTCATTCAATTGCAAATAATTTCACTTGATTTTGGCAGCATCTGTCAGCCATTAAATATATTTCCACCACACTCTGGCGCGCATTACCAAGCCTCTAACTCCACCTCCACCTCCACCTTCACCACCAACTCACACCCCATGCTTGTTCAATTGATGATGTTGCCGTTGCTGTCAATGTTATTCTTATTGGAACAAAGAAAAAAATAAAATGCCATTTGTTGATTTAAAGATATATGTACACAACTTTGACACTGTGTTAATGCACTTGTTATTGTAATCATTATTTGCGCATTTTTGCACTTCTAGTGTTGCCATTGTGTTGCTATTGTTGTCAGTAAATTCACATTTTTTGCGTACACTGCAAAAGTGTTGCGAAGGGGCGAATGAAATGAGGGCGAAAAAGGCTTGTGTGTTGTCGGACGTGAACTTTCAATTTTCAATATCGGATTTGCTACATTTAAGCGTAACCATTTTGTGGACCATTAAAATCCTTTACCGACAGTTGATCGCTTGATGTTTTATGTGGAAAAGCCTTTCTCTTATTTCACAACATAAATGATATAATTTTTTTCCCCCGGCTGGAGTACAATATAAATTTATTTTATGGTTTTTGTCTCGGTTGACCCTAACATGATGGTAACTATTTGTTGTTTTTTTTTGTAATATTTTAATTTCTTGCTTTTGTTGGCTATTATGTAGAAATTCGATATGCTGTCATTTCCGCGCTGGCGATTTTATTTGCAATTCATTTGCTGAATTGAAATGTTGTTTCAATTAATTTGCAACCATCAAGTGTACATTTTCGGAAATTTAATCTACCTAAATGGATAGTTTTTGTGTGGATGGAAAATGTCCTATAACAAATGGTGCACCATTTAAGGGTCTGATAAATTACAACGTTCAGGTAAAGCAAGTCGGTGAAATCTATTGCTGCGAACATTATGCGGACATTAATTTCGAAATAGTTTGAATAAATAAAAAAAACTCTTAATATCTAAACACCTAAAATGTGGTGTATGATTTTATATAATGCACATCACTCCTTAATGCAATAGATTTTTCACTTTCTGTTCAAATAAATAAATATATGCAGTTCTATTTATAATATAGCTGACTCGGTACTCTTCGCTCTATTCTTCAAATAAATATTTTGAAATTGAATCTATACGAACTGCGAATATGGGTTTACTGGTTAATTTTTTAAATAAAACATTTATATTTATGTGGCGAATACATGCTATAAGTTTTAATTAAATCGTACTTTAAACAAGGATTTTAGAGATAGCATATCCACTTCAGCGCCAACTATTGGTTAAATTTTTACATAAAATATTTCTATGTGTGCGACTAATTAAGATTTCTTATTTAAATCAAATCGAACTCTAAATTCCGTTTTAGAAATATCTAGACCCCAGTGACACCTATCGAAATTTTTGTGTATAATATGATTAAATTTTAAATTTCAATCAGGTGGCAACCATCTCAAAATAATTGGTATGAACCTTGAGTTCATCGTTTGGCACTGACATTAATATTTTATGCATACTAATTGAGTACAATTTTTATTGAATTCGATTTTTAGCTGCTGGCAAACTTTTTCAATATGTAACTATAAACTTTCTCCTGGTGGAACGAAGGGGTAGACGCCCATGTTTTCATATTTTCTGTAACTTGTGTATAATTTATTTAAATTCGACTTTTCAAGCAGGTGGCAACCCTATAAAAACTATAAACCTACTACCGCTTGACTCCGATATTTTAATATTTTATGTACTTTGTTTATAATTTAATTAAATTCGACTTTTCAACCCTATAAAAACTATAAAAACCTTCTCAGCGAAACAAACCGCTTGACACCGATATTTTAATATTTTATATACTTTGTGTATACCCTAACTTATAACTTTCCAAATATCGAACCTTCTTTGCGAGACGAACCGCCTGGCAACCCCATTTTACTTTCTCATATGACTTGTGTATAATTTAATGGAATTTGAGTTTTCGAGCAGGTGGCAACCCTTTTCAAAATATAGCTAGCTAAAAACCTTCTCCTCAGCGAAACGAACCGCTTGACACCGATATTTTAATATTATATATAATTTGGGTATAATTTAATGAAATTTGAGTTTTCGAGCAGGTGGCAACTCTCTTCAAAATATATCCTGCTGTAAACCATCTCCTAAGCGAAACGAACTGTTTGAACTGATTTTGTTAGAAAATTTAATTTTTTCGACTTTTCAAACAGGTGGCAGCCCTTATAAAATTTAGCTATTAACATTCTTGCCGAGAGGAACTGCTTAACACCCTTAATTTAATATTGCATACAAGTAGTGTATAATTAAATTTGACTTTTAAAACAGGTGGCAACCCTCTCACAAGCATATTATATGCTTTAGGACCTATTCTAATACCTACCAAATATATATGTATATGAAAAATCGGTCCATCGAGATTTAAATTTTATACTTGCCTAGCTATGTGAATTTGTATAACTGGCATTTTCAAAAATTCGCCATGTCTTCATGTGAAATGTTTCGACCTGTGGCAGCAGCAATGACAAACAAAGGCAAAGCAATGCCTCAGTAGGAAAACCTGGAACTAAAATTACCAGCGGCAAAAATAAGTAAATTAAATAAATAAACGCCATTGAGGCAACGCCAATTGATGTGGCAAACGCAGCGGCAGAGAGTGAGGAAAAGGAATGCGCGCCAGTGGTACTGATAGTGACAGTGGCAGTGACAGTGATAATGTGGCAGGCCGGCATGCAGGCAGGCAAGCAGAAAAATTATAAAAAGTCGACAAGCAAAAGCCAACAGCGCACCAACAAGACCAGATTGCATGTAGGTGGAATAGTTGTTGATACGGTGCTGTGAAAGCTGTCGGTCGTTGTGTCGTTGGGAAATTGTTATTTAAACGCTGCTTGCTTTTTAAGCAGCTATTGCAGTTGCAATTGTGTGTGCGATACAACTTTTTGTTCCCACCGCCACGCACGTCACTCTTAATTTATCGACTACCTTTGCGCACAAACCGACGCACACTATCAGCCAAACGGCAGCGCCAGCAGTGAGGTAAGCTCGCCCGCCCCCTCCAGGGAATTGAAAACGAGTGCAGCATCGCATTGGGTCCTGCCACGCACAGCTGTGCGCGAATGTACAACGCGACGGTGCGACGTTTGTCAGGCAATGTGAATGAAAGCAGATGTCAGGCTGCGGTCAATGATCCTTGAAATGCGCGCTGCGACTATGCACAACATTACACCGCCCTGCGCTTCCACGACTTTTGTGTCATCCAGTGTTTCTCGCTGATTGCTGGGGCTCAGTTGTTGCACTTAATGCTGGGCATCAGGTGACCTCATCCTCAGCATCATCATCAGCATCAGCATCAGCATCAGCATCAACTAACGAACTAACACCATCAAGCACTCATTTTCCTCTTGCCACTTACCTCATATCACAATAGTAATTCGCTGGCAACAATCCATTTACTACCAACCCCAACTCCCTACTCTTTCTTCCACTCCCACTTTCATCCCTTTACTTGCTGCTTGTTTGCTTCCACCAACATTTCTATAGTTTGTTCACTCGCCGCTTCACTGGCCATCAGATCGTCAGCTCGTTGTCGGCGCTCAGGTGCATTTAAATACTCGCATTTGTGAGAAAATTGAAAGTTGCATTGAAATGGAAAATACGTTGAGGAGGAGACGCAAACGAAGAGCTGAATGTAAAAATGTTTTTCGTAATTGTAGTTCTTTCCATTTTGTTCATATCGAAGCTATTTATTTTTGCGCTTTTTTTTGCCATTTAAGTTTATTCGATTTGGTATTTGCTTTTATTTTAAATTGCAATAATGTGAAATGTTTTCTACATTTTGACTATTTAATTGGCTGCAGAAAGCAGACTCTAACTCACTTATAGACTGTGAGGCACAATCGACTCCAACTGCAGAGGAGAGTGCTTACTTTATTTAATCCATTCAAATAACATCACTATTAGCAACCGCGTGAACAATCTCTCTCAGATCAAACAGTTTTTCTAATCAGACAAAAGATTGACAGGTTTCGAAAGAGCACTTCTTTTCTGACCACCTCTGTTTCAGTTTTCAGCTTTCTCTCAGTCCTGCTTCTATATAGAAATCCTCTTTACGATAAGTTATGCCTATTGCTAAAATCTGGTGAAACGACTGTGCCGAAGAGAAAGGTTATTGACCTGGACTCATCTTAAAAAAATTGTGTAACCACTAAACTTCATGGCAATTACCTGTAACGCTGCGTTTAAGGCCTTCTGTCTAAGCATTTTCACGAAGTTGGAAAATACCACCAGTGAGTTTTTTTTAATGTTTTTGGCTTGGTTGAGAATTCTGCATTTTTCCTTAGTGCTGATATCTCAGAAGGATGCTTTTCAATTAAGCCAAAACAGCTGGTTTATATAAACTTTACTACGTCGCACTCAAAACTTTCAGAACAGTCATAAAAAGAACGCAACGCGACAATGTAGAAGAAAAATTTGAAGCAAACGAGTTACCGAAAAGGGTTTCTAAAAATTTTTTCAAATACAAATTATATCCAGAAGCCTAATGAGGTCTGCATAAGATCATATACTCACCCATTTCTTAAGGGGCTCCGACAACATAACCAACAATTCGGCTGGTCCTAAGACCTACTCATCCTTAGGCGACTCTGTAAGGGACAACGTAAATTATGATAGGGTAGAATTGTCTTTCCAACCCTATAAATCTCCGAGACTTTACGAAATATTTTACGCCAACCCTATCAGATTTTTACTGACTGCCCAACCACAACCTATACCCCATACGACTAGAAAATGGCAAGGTTGGGTTTCTACCAAAGGGTGGAAAGGCCTCCCAGCGAAAAACGAAGGATTTCAGGCCCATCTGGTCTAGGGAATGCGGGCTCAAAATCAATCATACAAACACTGAAAATAGTACCGGTTTCAGATGATTTTAAGCCAGGCGGAAAAGTGACATTCACTGCACTGAACTCGCACTATGCATCAGCTTTCGCATACCAGATCACTATAGTGTTCAGCGCCAGATCTAATTGCCATAATAATGGTTAGTCGGTGGCTCATAACGTCCATCCCTCGATAACGGTTCCACAGAGGCGTTCTCGCCAACTGCATGGGCGACAAATTGGCAAGGAAAGGAACAAAAACTTCCGTGATAAACTCTGCTCAAGACGTGGAATACCACTAGCCTATTAGAAACTCAGTTTAAAGCCTGAACTCACAGTGGCGGTAAATACCAGGTGGGCCAGAAGAACCTACCTGCCACACCACCAGACTAGTTTGTTCAAAGGTAGACGTAAATCAATCCAAATCACTCATCCGCCTTCCACACTGCTCATCCAGACTAATATTCGTAGTAATAACTGAGTCTTATGGGCTCACATGAAAAGAGGTTGGGATATCCAACCGACAATTTTTGTCACAGTTGCAGAGACGAGGAGGAAGTAAGAAGTAAAGAGCATTATACATTTCATTTGTAACCTCTCTGGAAAGGCCAAGTTACGCTAAAAATTATACAAGAACCGCATTCTTTAGCCGACCAAAAATTTAGCGGACATTCTCGACATTCTGTGCTCTATAAAGCGCACTCGGTGGTTCATCTTTTAAAGAAAGTTATCGCTTTCGCCAGCGGTATTACAATGGGCTTTTATTATTTTATCCTACATGTGTCTCTGGGCCTAGCATGGTGGCAGCCATTCTAACCTAACCTGTTTCAGTGTTGCGAGCTTCGGTTATTTTTTTTCTGTACCCACTTTCATCGATTTTCCATCATCTCTTGACAAGTTTGCTTTGGAGACAAACCGTTTTCGTTGGTGTGCCATCTTCAGTGCAATTTTTCGTTATCTTCTTGCGAAAGGCATAATAATTTCATGTGTATTTTGAGATGAACCTCAATTGCGCCCAGTGTAAGCAAAACAGCTGCACATGCACATAAATCAATATGCCTCATATAAGTCAAAATATGAATGACAGAACAGACAAATAAAAACAGCCAATTTGAGGAAAAATGTCATAAAAAATTTAATAAACAAAAAGAGAAAACAAAAACTAATAAATTGCATGCAACACAATGAGGTGCACTGATTTTAAATGAATGAAATGTAAATGAAAAAAGTTGAAATAATTAACGTATTAGGCTGTTGTGCGTTTGAAAATCTGAGACTTTTTTACACTATGCTACAGCGTAAAATTGAGTGCAAAGAAAAATAATATTCTGGCTTGTTCCTCACAGAGTGGAAATAAAAACGGAGTTTAGACAATCAACATACCACTGAGACAACTCAGCGTTGCTCACTGTGGAAATATGTAGCTAAAATTCTGTTATGTTTTAAGTGTTTCAAATTTCTCATCTCACTGCAATCTAGTATACAAATTTACTACTCTTTGTGAAGTGTTCACTACAAAAACACCAATTTGCTTGCCATGTGTCACACCATTCACACAGTCACTCTCTCGCTCACTCGCTCACTCCGTGACACCTCAGAATTCATAAATGGAATTTGGAAACGCTAGGCACACCAAATGGAGCAGTGGATTAACACTGAAGGAGTGCAAGAAATTAGTTAAAATAGTCAAAATGTGAGCAAGGGGTTGCGGTAGGGTAAATTTGTTTATATCTGAAAATGACAGACATTGAGACGATAACAGCAACAATGAGTTTGTGTGCGTGTGTGTTTCCCCCCTTTGGTCGCAGTTGACTTTTACGATATGCAATTAATAATTTCAGTGGAATTAAAATTGGAATTTTATTACGCCACAATGTCAAAAGTATGCACATAGCGAGACTCGCATCCATATGTGCTACAAATAAAAGTCACATTCAAGTCATTTAGAATTCAGTTGCAAGCGAAAGACACAAGGCTCAAGGTATGTACATATGTAGATCGAGCTATCTAAGAGTAGTTTTGGCGCATTGGCGAGGGGTGGCCGGAAGTTGGCGATACGCATATGTCACACTTAATGAAGGGCATATATACTATATATATACAGCTTCGTGGTATGTGCGCGGATGTGTTGTTGCTGTGGCAGCAAATGGCAACACTTACGGCTAATTAACGCCGCATACTAAGTGCTGCTTACCGTCTACTCAACTGAATGCTGCAGGCATGCGTTTACTCATCGATATATATGTATGTACATCTGTCCATTTGCTTGTGTGTGTATGTGTGTGTGACAAACCAATACCGCACTTGCTACACGATTCCCAAATACAATGCAAGACCAAGAGATTACTCAAGCGCTCAAACTGCCACATACAGTGGTGTAGAAAATCTTTCTTCATCATACTATTTCTCCGATTTTTTTTCCGTGGAATAGACGTGTTAATGGAAATCTATTGGTATTTTCACATAGACGAAACTTTCAAATATCAGATTTCTTATCCGCCTTTATGGGGAGGTAGTAAAACCAATACTCCTTTATGGGATTCTTATCGGGTGGGGTTACCTAGATAAGACCGTGCTAGTCGCCAAGCTGAAAATGGAGCAAAGTCGACTTACATTGGAATCAGGGGGGCCTTTCGGACAACACATACGCCAGCGCTGGATGTCATGTTGAAGATAACTCCAGCAGATACTGCGGGAAAACTCGGAATATCGGTAGTGTAGGATTGTACAAGGTTTCGACTTCATTACTTTGATATCGCCGTTCTTTCTAGGGGGATTCAGAAGGGTGCGATCGATGACACCGAGAGCTGCTGAATATGTTGGATGATTGGAGGGTTGAGGGTGGAGTTTAATGCCGAGAACTCTGTCTAAGGAAACAATTTAGGCTTCCAGAGCACCATAGCGTGTTTCAGGCGGAGGTGGCCGCAATAGAGAAAGCGGGCGAATGGTTGCTTTCCAGTGCGACCTCTGTAAGGGAAGTGAATACTTACTCCGAAAAAAGCGGCAATCAGAGCTATGCACCCAATAAGAATGAGATCGAAAGTAGTTATGTATTTTCGGATCTCTCTTTCGGGCGCTTTGGAGTATTTCTCCATCAAATTATTCTTGATATCTGCGCACAGGGATATCCCAGGGAATTGTTGGCTACAATTGCTTGACGAATTCTCAAATGATTGACAAACCGAATTTATAACGAATGACAAATCTCTCTAACCGAAAATATTTTATTCAACAGCTCCATTTAAATCTCAAACCACTATTACTTCACTGCATCATCAGTGATTTTAATTTCAGAGAACCAATAATAGCCGTTTGGGGCCAAGTCTATATTATATGCGATATGGTCGCATTAACCGGAACCGCATTTCTTAGAGGGGGCCTTGGAAATACCCGATATGGGGATTGCCGCATAGTCATAAAGCAACGGCACTCCTCGCCATGTCTTCTTTGAATGGCACCTCACAACTGATGTAGCAAGCGATGGCCCGTTACTGTTATTTTGTGATTTTATAAATTCCCCATTAACACTTAGCCGAAATCCCAAAACATGCTGCCTTACTTTTTTTATAGATTGTTCTGTTTTGAGCTCTATTGATTCCATTTCTCGTTTTACTTTACTCGTTCTCATTTTAATCCGTGGAAACAGCATTCATGAAATACTCTGGACGCTGTTGTATTTGAAAATCCAGTCATAACTGCTAATTCTTTAGTTTTAAGCTGTCTGTCTTCCAGTAACACCTCCCACTACAAATTTGGTTTTTTTTAATCAATAATGAGCTCGGATAGCCGCACTGGATATGAGTCATCATCAATTGATTCGGTGCAAAGATTTAGTATGATCTGCATAAGCGGGCCGCTCAGAACTATGGCAAATGATGCTTTGAACGCTGCTTTAGATCTGATGCCATTGAATTTGGCTGGACAACAGATGGCATCGATGACTACTCTGCGATTAAGAGAGATATCCCAGTAGCATCCCGAAACCCAGGATTCCTCTTTTACATAAATCAAGTTTTGCTTTATTCTGAGCAGTATGGATGTTCTTCGACGTCGATTTCTGAAAGCAATTTTATTGCAAGAGTTCTAAACAGGGAGGAGTAGAGACTAGGCATTAACACCGCACCTGATAGAATTGACATCTATACAGGTAGCTCGAATCTCGATGGTACGTTAGAAGGAGGCGTTTTCTCACGAAACCTTCCCCTGCGTTTTCCTCTTGATTACCGGACTACTGCAGCGTATTAGAAGCTGAAGTCTCTGCCAATATGGAAGCTGTAGAGAAGCTTGGCACCCGCATTGTAGGAAGGCCTGTCTGCAATCCAAGCTCTGAGTTCTTTCACGTTTAACTCAAACATCGGTCTGGGCTGCCGCCTACCTCTACAGAAGATAACCAAGCAGAACAGACTGTAACTCACTTGGGTCCCTGAAACGATCACGAACCGTATATTTACTTTATTAAAAGAGAGCATATTTCTAACTTCGATAGAGCACTAACAGGACTCTGTCTAATAGAGAAACATGTTGAAAGGCTGAGCGTGCCCTTCAGAAGAAGCTGTAGAAGCTGTAAAAACTACGAAAGGAGAAAGCGGTCTTACATCTACTGTGAAACTATCCTACACTGTCTCGAAGCATGCCGCGTGTCTGGATAAACTTAGCGAGGTTTTAAAAACCTCGGGAAGACGCCTGAGGAGACTCATGAGCGAAGCGAATTGGTTCAGCAAGGGGTAATCTTTAGATGGTGTATGTTTTGGGGTAACGCAAGCGGCGTTCTACCTACCTTTGCAACAAAATTAAAGAATTTTTAATTTTTGTGCTGTTGATAGCAACCGAAAAATTCATTAATTTAAAGTCATTAAAGTTTCGTACCTCCGACAAATCTAAACTGGGCAGACTTAATTCCGCCACCTTCTTTGAACATTTTTTAACACAAAGTCTGTTCAATTCCCCACTTCACTGTACCGCGCTCAACATGTGACTGCACTTGAGACAGGGATTACTTTACAGTCAATACCAAGTACATACTAGCGCTACGTAAAGGTGACAAGCATAATGTACGCGGCTTAAAATGAGTCAAACTCGCCCCACATGTGCCGACGACGCTTGTGGCTTTCTGTTGACGAAAGAAGCAGGAAAATGGCCTGGGGAGGGAAATCAACGAACGCTTGATTGGCAAATAATTCAAAGCTGATGAAGTGGATCCAATGCACTAATTTGGTTGCGGTTGCGCATTGTCGTCATCAACGCCATCAGACGTTCGCGCAGCAATAACCAAGGCCTGCGTTGGGCACTGGCAGAGTACGGAGTTTGTGGTTGGTAGCCGAGTGGAGGGCGCGTTGCGAGACTATGCGGCCTGGCTACATTTTAGTGAGCTCAACAGCATTACACGTGCTGCATTTACTGCAACAATAAATCGCCGCCAGATGTCATACCATACCACACATTCACTTTTCTTGTCTCGAGCTTGGCTTGGCTTGCCGCAAAAGAAAGTACATACATAATTCTTTTAGTTTGAAAGTTTTTCGGTTAAAGGAAAATTTTTTTTTTCTGACACTTTTGCGTGTTGTGCGTCTTGTTGATTGCGTGTTGCACGTAACCTGCACATGCCACAAACTACACATGACAAACACACACACACACACACACACACACACACATTAAGGCGCAGCAGCATCCACAATTCTTGCCGGGGCCCACGTACATACCTAGCGAAAAACGCACCCCTCTGGCTGTGCGGCGCTGCGCTGTGTTACTTATCAATCCTATTACCAACACCATATTAATAATAATAATAATAATAATAATAACAATAGCAACAACAAATGTAATAACAACAAAACAATGCAATAGCAGATATGTCCAATTTTCTCAACATGCAAGCGAGTCGACTTTCACAAGCAATTTTCTCCTTATGTCGTAGGAAATCTTGCCTGCAGCCAAGCTGGCAAATACAAAAACAACAACAACAAAAGCGACAAGCAATGCAGTCATCACAATTACACGAAAAGGTAGAAAATTATAACTCACTACACAACATAACTACAAATCCATATTACCTCGTCTCGCCATTGTGGTGGTGGCGATCGGCAAGGAGTGGGAGCTACAAAAATGAAAACAGATGTTGAAAATCAGAAGCACATTAAACAGCTACAAATAAAAATAGTTGAGGCGGAAATTTTTATTCATTCATTAGATTAAATATTTCATTGGATGCTGTTGTTCTATGTGTGTGTGTGTGTGTGTATTTACTTGCCACAACTTAGGGGCATGCCACTAGCACCATCCGCAAATACAGCGCATATGACTGAAATTTATTTATAAAAGACAAATGTCACATATTCACACACACACACCCGCACACACACACATGCACTTTTGTCTATTTCTTTTGTTTACATTGCCATTCCATGTAGTGCCTTACAAATATTTGGCTTCACTTGCAACACAACAGCAAATATTCGCATAATTGAAACAAAATGTATATAATTTTTTTTTTCATTTTGTATTTTTTTCTTTCATTTCCACCACTAAGTGACTCACCCACTGACGCATTGATTGCACGCAAGAGTGTGTAATTTTGGTTTTGTTTTGGCTACTCACATTGCAATTTACAAAAATTGTGGTCTCAAATGTCACAAAATTTTGGATAGAAAATTTTCGGTAAACACTTGTGTTATTTCTTTGTCACAGTGGAATAATAATAATAAGGGTAATGTGGTTTTTGGTCAGAAGCATAGTAAAAAGGGAAATATTATTTGTGGTCAGAGGGAAGCAGTTGTTGTTGTTGTAGAATGCTGCATAAGGAGCACCTTATGCTGCTAAATTTACGTGTAGCGATAATTGTTTGTCAAATATGAAAGGGGCATCAAAAACTTGCGTTTTTAAAAACTTTAATTAGAAAATGAGTAGAAGTGCTGGGTATCTGGATCTGCGCACCTGTGCCAGTTCTTTATATATAATAATAAAACTCTGGCAGTGAGGTGGCAATGCTTTTGGATAAATTAGCAGCAGCACCACAGCAACTTTCTGCATATTTTTCAGTTTTGAAATGTGGTCATTGGGAACTTAAAAAACGTACAGTTATGTAAAAAAGTATGGACACGACATTTTGATCGCTTTTGGCTATTAACTTTTTCTTCGTTTTTTTTTTATAAAACTCCAAACCTTATATGCATCCACACTTCAAACTTTTTAAAAAAATGTTTTTAAAAAAAAGAAGGAAATTTTAAAAAAATTTCATCAAATTCTCAAACTTTCTAATTAAAGTTCTTTTAAAAAAATTTAAATTTTCTTAGCTATGTCTATAACACGTACGTTCGAGATTTTTTTTTTTTTGAGAATTGGGCTATAAAACTGCATTCACGAATTTAAAAAAATTTAAAAAAGAAATTCCAAAATTTGATGAAACTTTGTTGGATTTTGTTATTTCTTTTTTACAAGTTTGAAATGTGGATTTATGTATATGGCGTTTGTTAAATAATGAATTGAAGCTTTATAAAAAAATAATAATCAAAAAAAAAAAAAAATGAAAAATAGCCAAAACTGGTCAAGTGTCCTCTTTATGCAGTGACTCAACCAATTGTTTTGTTTTTGTAATAAATTGCATAATTTATCCTTTTGAACTTTGAGGCCTAATTTTTGTAATTAGTATTTAGTTCATTATATACCATAAAGAAAAATTAAAATTTTAAATTTGGTTTTTTGTTTTGTACACAATTCATAAAAATTGAAGGAAATTTTCATTAAAATTAAAATTTTTTTCCTATACAAATTTTGAGTATGCATTTAATTTTAATAGAAGAATGTAAAAGTCTTATGTTGCTGAAAATTCCAGTTAATTTTTGACAATTTTTTGAAATTTTAAATATACTTCATTTTTCCCAAGTAACGTATACAAATTTCCTTTAATTTTTATATTTTTTGTGCTGACGATCTTGCACATATTCTGTTATATAAACGGTATGCGTTAAATAAATCTGTTATTAAATGAAAAAAAGTTTCCAAGGCTAAAACTTCCACAAATTGTAAAGAAAAAATCAACGATAAATTCTAGTATCTTTAAAACATGCCTTGTTATGACTCTAAAATTAAATCGTCTACAAAATTGGATACGCATAAAGTTTCTAAATTCAAAATTCTGTTTCCAAAGTTTGAAAAATTTTATGAAATTTTTTTGAGTTTTTTATCTGCATTTATGTATATGTATTTGGTTTAAGAAATAACTTTATTTTTACAAAAAAAAAAAAAACAAATATAATAATAGAGTAAATTTATCATGAAACATTTTGCGAACGTTATAAAAAACACCATGTGGTCAATTGTTTAATTAACTGTATATGTATACTTTTATAATTTGCAAAAACTGAAGAAAGGCAGAGTTTTTTGCAATGAAGCCTTTTGAAAATATACTTTTATTATTTCAATTACATTATCACTCAATATCATTATCATTATCATTATAATTATCATTATCATTATCATTATAATTATCATTATCATTATCATTATCATTATCATTATCATTATCATTATCATTATCATTATCATTATCATTATCATTATCATTATCATTATCATTATCATTATCATTATCATTATCATTATCATTATCATTATCATTATCATTATCATTATCATTATCATTATCATTATCATTATCATTATCATTATCATTATCACTATCATTATCATTATCATTATCATTATCATTATCATTATCCTTATCACTATCATTATCATTATCATTATCATTATCATTATCATTATCATTATCATTATCATTATCGCTATCATTATCATTATCATTATCATTATCATTATCATTATCATTATCATTATCATTATTATTATCATTATCATTATCATTATCATAATCATTATCATTATCATTATCATTATCATTATCATTATCATTATCATTATCATTATCATTATCATTATCATTATCATTATCATTATCATTATCATTATCATTATCATTATCATTATCATTATCATTATCATTATCATTATCATTATTATTATCATTATCATTATCATAATCATTATCATTATCATTATCATTATCATTATCATTATCATTATCATTATCATTATCATTATCATTATCATTATCATTATCATTATCATTATCATTATCATTATCATTATCATTATCATTATCATTATCATTATCATTATCATTATCATTATCATTATCATTATCATTATCATTATCATTATCATTATCATTATCATTATCATTATCATTATCATTATCATTATCATTATCATTATCATTATCATTATCATTATCATTATCATTATCATTATCATTATCATTATCATTATCATTATCATTATCATTATCATTATCATTATCATTATCATTATCATTATCATTATCATTATCATTATCATTATCATTATCATTATCATTATCATTATCATTATCATTATCATTATCATTATCATTATCATTATCATTATCATTATCATTATCATTATCATTATCATTATCATTATCATTATCATTATCATTTCCAATATCCTTGTGTTTATCACTTTCGTGATTTTATTTTTTAGTACATAGATTTTGATTTAAAAAAATTGATTTTGAATTCTGTTTTTTTTAATTTACTTGATCAATTTTGGTGAAATTTAATAAACAATTTCTTACTGTTTCGCATAGAAATCCACTGGAAGCTTTTACTATTGCATTGTGGATGAAAAATTCAATTCGCTTCTTTTCTTTTCTCTTGTTTTTCAATCTAAGTTTTACTTCTACCTTTTCGCGTCTTAAAAAAAGTGTGAGAACATGTTTGTGTAAACATTCCGCAATTACCACTACTATTGACGATTTCCTTATTAATTTATGCATAGCTTTGAGGAAAACGATTTCCCAGCGGGAATATTTGTGCTTCTCCCAATGGCCTGGTGTGTTTCGCATAAAAAGGAAATAGATTATTAATTTGAATGAGAATACTTTCGATATTCCGCGGCGCTCTCTCCCCGTACATGACGAGCTGTTTACCCGCCCGTAGGGGTTCTATTACCAATAAATTTATAAAACGAGTCTGCAGTATGGATTTAATTGAATTCCTATGCGGTATATGTCAAATTATATGAAACACAGCAATTTATTATGCCATATGTTAGATGCACTGACATTTTATACGAATGTTGTCTAATTTTAACAAATTTAGTTAGTTAATGATATAAATTTTAAATTTTTTGTAAATAAATCAAAGGGTTTTAATTTAGTCACACACACATACCATATATATATATTAATTTTTATTGCTAAGTAGCCATATTTGCATTAGCATTGCATGCATTTAACTGTAGATGTGTGCGAAATAGCAGCACGTTCGACGTTGATGCGCTTAAATCCCAATAAACAATTACCAAAAACAAATGGAACCAGCGACAGCAGGGTGTCTGTTGTAAAAATGATAACTCAATTTTTCATTAGGTTGGTATTTTCTCAATAATTTAGTTTACTAAAAATACATTTTTTTTGACTGTAAATATTAGGACATTGAGAAAGCATTCCACAATAATCTGAATTCCATTTTGATTTAGAATCAAAGTTTGGCCTACCATAGTTGGAGTATTTTATCAAAATTTTATATGATATTTTTGAAACGAAAAGAATGGAGTTATCGTGTTTAAGACCATATGTATGTAGTTGCGGTAGATAAACAAACATTTTGGGTATTTGCAATAATTAAAGTGCAAATCAATTACAACACCACTGACACTGACACTGACGCACACGCGGCGAGTAGATAGCCATAGCAAATGCTAATAATCCACAAAAAAAAAAACAAAAACTCACACATCAGCGCGTTAACCACGCCCACACACTCTCACTATGGTCAAGTGTGTTGAAATAACTGTAAAATGAGCATAAAGCAAAACAAAAAAAAAACAAGAAAACCCTTTTCACAAAAAAACATTAAACTTGATGAATAAATTGCTGAACTAAAAACTGAGCTTAATTATCCGAAAACGAACATTCCTTCTATAAAAAATAATAATAATAATAACATTGTTAATCGAAAAGACTATTTTGTAGAACGTTAAGCTTCCATGGGAGCGCAATTTTTGTTTGTAAATTACTCTTCCATTATCTAATTACTTAAAACAAGTTGAGCCTTTTAAATAAATCTTCAATAGGTCTCGGTCAGCTAATTCACAAAAGTCAGACTCGGACGCCGCTACAGGGAATGTTTTACAATTTCCTTATTATCATCAGATCAAACATTTCTCGTACTATTGAAGGCAAGGCCTTTTTCATCAGCACTGACTGAGTTTGGGAACTTTTGCTTCCACTCTTAACTCAATTAGTGTTGCTAATGTCATTTTAATCCGAAAAGTGGTAGTCATTAATTCGTTGGGACAGATACACTCCAAGACTAATTGAGAAACTCTAATACGTCTAAATACTGTGTGCGAATGTAGCTGCGTTGTTTGGCAGAGTATTCACCAACCACTTTGATCGCCGTTGGAGTCTGTGAATCTATTGCCGCAGCCTCAACCCCGCTAGATCACTTAGATCATCGAAGAATTCTGATACCCAGAAATTTCTTCTCCTTCTCAAGAGTACGAGTTATTTGCGGTTAATTTTTACAACATCTACAGTAATCGTTGTGGGGATTCCCAGCCTAGCTGCATCGTTGCCAATAGCTAAGAAACCTATGAGCAGTCCCTTTGTCGGATGTTATTTTTCTTGCAATCCCGGCCCATACATGGAACTGCTCAGTCATCCTGTTGAGAGATCTGTAACAGTCTATTATAGTGTAGGATGTGACTTTAAGAGCTGCTTGGCACCTCAGTAGATGCAATTTTTGTAAATTATATACTTTCTTTTGATCGTAGGGGCTCAACGTCGTCTTCTTTCCACTAGTTAGATTTGAAAGACACTACAATGGTCAGACAGGCAAATCGCTTTCTTGATTCCTAGTTGCTCGGAATAAACGATCCGTCGAATTTTATCCTTGAGCTTTGAACCATCCATGTAGAATTGAAGAGAAACTTCGTTCCGGGAACCCGAAGGACCCTCAATCCCCTCTCTGGAATGATTAACATATATTTGCTGCTAAAGCCACAGGTCGGTACGCCTTATATTTTCTAATATTTTATGTAGTAGTGTGTACACTGAATGCTGCTCACCAGCAGGATAGCTCCCGTAGTATTATGACAGCATTAGCCTGTATGCTGCATCTCCATAGTAACTATGGATAGGATTTTTAGTAACACATTCATCACTTCTCTTGGTGTTGTGCTCAGAGTTCCACTACTGCAGATGAACGCCGTTCTCTGAAGCTGACTTAAGACAAGCGTTGTTGTATTACGAGTATTCTTTAGTGTCGCCTACTAGACAGCCACTACGTTAGAAAGTATAGTTCTGAAATGCCAATGCATTAGTTTAGGGATATCCCTCAGCTCCACCCAATTGTTCCCTCACATCTACAGAGAACAACTGTGGCTTTGCCACTACCAACAGTTCAGTTACCTGTTTGATTTTCTGTCAAGTATTACCCTTAAATACCTGGCATGGTCACCCAGTGCTAATGTCGTTATTCCTAGCATCGGTAAATTTTTTTGGAAACCAAGAATCTTCTTGTGAATCACACAAGGACAGTTTGGTTTGAGTTACCCCAAATGCTGGAGTCTGGAGTCCATTTTTTAAACACTTTTAGTTCTACAAGCATTATTTCTCAGAAATATTCCAATTACACAACGACCCTCTCTCTCAACGGTCCTCAACAGCTTGTCTACAGCCGTGACCCATAGAAGAGTGTTAGTGTATATTGGAATCATATTCCGTCATCCCTTGCCAAGTTTGGTTTGGAGACAAACAGGTTTCGATGCTATGCCTTCTACAGTGTCTTGTTTTGTTCTGCCAAAAAGCATCCAATATACATCAACTGAAAACTGAAGATTAAGAAGAAATCTTGTTAGCGTCACATCCGCTAGCTCCGCTCTTACCTCTCTATATCCTAGCAGTATTGAAGGACTTATATTCGTTAAAGTAGTTTTTTTCGACAATAATTTTTTTTTTAAAGATAACTCACTTGTTTATTTAAACCAAATAATGATTGAATCGAGTGACCTACACAAAACAATGCGCTTGCATTGGTAACCTCTCTTTTTTTTTGGAATTACTCGTATCACTAATAAAATGTATGCGGAAACTGAGCCTACAAAAGTGTAATTACAAATAAAGCGATCAATTAAATACGCTCGCTCGCCACAAAGCTGGCTGCAAATGTTGCGGTGTGGGTGGAACTACAAAGGGAATGAGTAACAGCGCATATTTCCAATTACCGGACTATGTCAGGTGCGAATATACATTCTCGATTCTGATTGTGGGTGTTAGTGCAACTCTTTTATCCCATTTTTTTTTTCCTCAATTGGCAATGAAATGCAAATTTAGCAAAAATAAACGCTGCAACTGGCATTCCAACCGAGTGCCATAGCAATAACAAGTTTACATTTAAGTGCAAAAATGACAACAAAACTAACAAAAACAAAAAGCTCACCGCAAATGAAAATAAATTATCAAAAATGCCAATTCGGATCTACCAAAAACTAACAACGTCAAGCACAAACGTCGACTGACACAGCGTGTAGCATCAGAAAGCGACCTAAATGAATGCGGGCGGCAAATTAAAATAGTCTGTTTCTACAGCTGCGATTTAAGTTTAAATGAATTCAAAGTGCAGGCTATTTAATTGAGTTGCAGTATAACAAGAAAGGCTAGAATTTGTTACCTAAAAGGTCGCTGGTTATCGAGTATCTAATCCACAAGATAATCAGATTCTCTTAACAAAATTCGTATATCCTGGTCTGTGCATTCTCGATAGCTGGCGGTTCAGGTATAACACTCATACCTGTAGTAAATTATTGAACATTCCCACCGACCTCAGAAGATAGCCGGCATTTCCTTTCAGTAGACAAATCCATGCATTGTGCATGCAGATCTGAAAGTAGTCCACCATGACCGTTGTAGTGCGCTGAGCTTACCTTTTTTTTTGAGATTCCAAACAACTTTAACAGTTTGAGGTCACTTTTCAGTTACGTCTTCACTTTATTAGACCCTTAAACGTATACGGGTTGTTGCTTCAAAACCGTCCCACAGTTACTGAATATCCAACACAGTGTAACTACGAGAATGATTTCTCAGCCAGTACTCAAGTGTGCCATTGCCTAGATGAGAAAATGCATCTAATACCTTTTAAAGTATGAAAAGCTTAATATGTTTTTACAGATTGAAATTTAAATATGAGCGACACCCCCAATCTCGCAGGTTTCTAATTACCTTGATGTACCGCTGCAATACGTTCAGAGTTTAAGGCAGTCGCCCGCATCGTCAGCCCTGCCTCGGAAACCTGTAATAGGATGGGCATGAAACAAACTTAATATAAACAGCCCAAGATTAGGTAGAATAATCGTTGAGTAGTGTTGCTGCCTTGGCGATTCGGTTAACGTTTCCGTTTTTAATGTTATTTACTTCGGGCTTCAAGCTGGCCACCATCAAAGCTACATATTTTTTGATACCTACTTTTTAATATTCTAATCTCGCTCTTTGGTTCCAGCAATCTCAATCTACGAAAGCAAAAGCCTTGAGATAGCTATGTTTGACCTCTTTATTGTTATCTTATCGGATAGTCGAGAAGCCGTTGCGAAATTCCTGTTCCAAGCTGGTGAAAGGGTGCTAGGACACTATCCAGCAATTTGCGGAGAAAGTTGGGCACATATCTACGGCAGAGTTGCATAAAACGAAGGTGCCGACGAGCTCGAGATAAAAGTCCCATTCCGCGCTCTTGGGCTATCAGAATCTCTATCTGATCTCAGAAGATCTACACTTAAGAAGCTAATAAAGTACCGCACATATTTAGGGCTAGATAAGTACTGGGCCTCAGGCTGGCAAAGCTATTCGGTTTTTTTTTTTAAAGAAGTGACGTAAACCGATTAAGCAGAGCTCGCTTAACACTGTTCTTGTGTTACATATATCAGCGGTGATAATGGATTGCATAGAGCGACAGAATGTCTACGCTATCTGGAGGAAGAATAGACATCTTAGTGCACCCCAAGTGAGTTCCAGGCTTTGGTTGGGATGAGATTGAAACAGCTGCGAGGCTACCAAGGATCTTATCGTCTTGATCAATGAGTCGTATAGTCTTTTCGGCTTTGTGAGTTATGGGCGCAGATATGAGAGTAAAAAAGTCTCCAAGCGCGCAGTTTCTTACCGCTCTGATAGTGTCAGGGGGTCTCGCGGAAATGCTATGAATATGAAGAGCATTATTTGCGGCGGAAGACATTCACGCAATAGGTGCTTAGTGGATTCTAGTTGCTGGTCTGCTTTGATCAATGGTATAACTGGCTCTGTTCAATAAATCCCCATATGCAGTAATACAAAAATTTAAGTTCTGGATATTTGTGTGGCCATTTTTTGCGGTTATATTGTGACGTATATTCTGTGCTTTGTGAAAAGTTTAGGACTAGTTCTGGAACATTTCGGTGGTAGTTCAGGCCAATTTCGGGATTATTTGGGGGCTTGTTAAATCGGAATCATTGCAGGACTACTTTGGGTCCATTTTCAAACTATTTCGAAAGCGGTTCGGATCCATTTCTGAACTATTTGGTTCGGGACCTTTTTCTAAACTATACCGGGATAAGTTTGTGGCCCTGTTTGTACATAGTCCGGACCAGTTTGGACCCACTTCGCTACAGTTTTGGCAGTAGTTATTAAAGCACTTTTTCAGTACTATTTCCATTTCAGCACCATTTCGAGATTGGTTTGGAACTATTTAGATTGGTTTATTACTGGTTTATATAATTTTTGGAATCAGCAACAATGTTTTGCATCCGCTATTAGAGATAGCTGTTTTATAATTATCATTGTTACTTGCCGGAACTCGAACTCTGGACATTGGCATTTGCTATACACCCGGCTACCGCGGCCGCCAATAGTTAATATCCAAAAAAAATTTAAATTTAAGTCGTAAATTATTTTTTCTCTTGAAGAGATCCAGAGTTTCCTAATTGAAAAATACTGATTTTCAAGGATTCTGGACCATTTCTGCCAAAAATAGTTTGATCCCGGATACTTTGAGCGCTTTGAGCGACGTCTATTTAAAACAAAAATAGGTGAATTTTTTGTCGATATGGTACAATTCAAAGCGGTAATTGCATTACAATTCCGACTTTACTTTTTTCTCTCCAAACATTTTTGAACCACCCTAATCCACATACACGGAAGTGCGTGGGTTTTGATCTCCATACATATTTACATAAGTATTTGAGTCGAGCTATGTATGTATGTACAGCAATTACCGATTCTTTTTCGATTTGCTATACAAATTAAGCGAATTCGCGCATTCCAACAGGCGGCGTTCACGGCTTTCACGGCTTTTGTTTTTTTTTTGTTTTTTGTTCAGCGCTAGCCATAGACAGCGGTCAGCGAGGTCGCGTTTTGGTATTAAAATGTAAAATTAACTTGCAACAACAGCAACAGCTGGGACTGAAGCGAACTGCCCCGATAGTCTATTGGTAATTGCAAAAACAACATAAATAAAGTACTAAAGTAAACAGCAGCAACAACAAACAAAAGAACAATAATAATAACACACGCAACAGCAAGCATGGTGACATTAATATAAAATTAAATAAATTTACAGCGTTAAACAAAATAATTAATTTGTGGCATGGCGAAAGCGCATGAATCGGCAGTAGTTGGACGAATCAAAAAAGAAAAAAAAATGTGGCAAATGCAATAAATTCAGTAGTAGTTGCGAGAAAATGTGTTAATTGTTGTTATTGCAACTGCATAAATGCCACAATATGTTGCACGCACACACACACACACACACACACACACTCCAATACAATTGAATTGGCTGCCACATTTTGAGTTTGCAACTAGCTGGCAAAAGCATAGCAAAAACCGTTAAGCCATAACGCGGGTGCAACAAACAAAATTACAACAACAACAATAATAATAAAAAAAACTAGTAATACACTCACGCACGCCAATAAAATTGTATTAGCCTATTTTTTCCGCGTTTGGCGCTATGCTGCTGCTGCTTTGGTTAACGGCACTTTTTGCGCGCAGCCATTTGTAGCCGTTGTGTTGTGTTGCTTTTTCACTGTCGATGTTGCCACATTTGGTGGCAACTCAATTTGCTAAAATGTTTTGCGTACCATGAGCGCACAAACACAAAAATGTAGGTACGCTACTAGCAAAAATACAAAATGCGGAAAAAAATAAACACAACAACAACTGCAATGCCACCGTGCTCACTCACATCCCCACAAAACATTTCATAACATTTTGGTTCGTACAACAACAAAATTTGCATACAACACGCCCGCCCACCCAACAATGGCCAACAGGTGAGCAATAAACATAGTCGTACTTTGCGCATTTGAACACACACACCCACACGCACACACACACACACGCTAATCTTTTCCATTTTGACTTCCTCCTTCTCTCGCCTCGCCTTCGTTTGCTTTGTAAATGTTTGAAAAAAAAATGAGCAAAATCCACTTTAATACTGTTATTTTTTCAACCATTTATTGCACACATTTTATGTGGTTTTTTTTCTGTTTGCCCATTTCCACATTTTCGATACCCTTTTTTTCTCTCTTTAGTTTTTTTTTTTGCCCGCCCATCATCATCGTCATTCGAGTCGAGTGCGAGCGAAAATTTAAAAATTCTGCACACGTAGAAAATTCGTAGCATAAAAAATTTATTTTTCCTAAAACAGCAGTAAATACAGTTAAAGTAGGCTGTAATAGGAAGTTTGGGGCGGTTGAATTATAGAGATGACTTCTCATTTACCAACACATAGCTAGTTTTCACTGATCATATGCAAAATTTTGAAGAACAAAAAAAAAATTAAGTAATTGTTTTTTTTTTGCCGTTTTCTAGCTAGAAAATAATTTACTGCAATTTATAAACTTAATGCGAGCTTAAAAAGAAAGGCAATATATTTCATTGGCTTGAATGGAAGTAATAGTTGCAAACGTAGCGATAAATTATTTTTGTTTTTGTTCTATGAATTATTTAGTGTCTAATTCTTTGATGGAAAATTATTTTCTACTCAAAAAATTTAGAATTTTCTCTTTGGAAAAATTAATTTATATTTATTAAAACCATTTGCTCATGCCAACACTAGCGGGTAGAGAGGAGGAGGTGCGGGTAGATACCTTCACAGTAACGAATATTTTCTCGAAATAATTTTTCATCAATAATCGATTCCTAGTTTTACTTAGTTTTGCAAAAATATAGCGCATTCTATGACATAAATCGTAAAAAAAAAAAAGTTCGAAACTTTTTACAAAACTCACAAAAATTCAACAAATATCAAAATATCGTCATAAATTTTTCAAACTTTTCAATCATAATTTCAAAAACCATTCGGGTATGTGCAATTTTTTGAAAATTTTGTTTTTGCTGAAGATCCAGCGCAATTTCTTTCATATAAAAAAATTTTGAGCGTTCGGTATATGGAATACGTGGATTTGTAGGCACTTGAGACTTGCACTTTACTATATTGAAATTTATTTGGCAACAAAACTGCATATTTTGAAAAAAAATCTAGACTATAAAACTTTACTGACCCTTTTTTTTATTTCTCGCATTTGTATAAAAATTCTTGAAAATATATTAATAAACAAATCTCAGTGTCAACTGTAAGTGGGATGCCACGGAGTGGCATACAGAGTCTTGCACGGTGGACCACACTCCTCGAATGTAAAATACACAAATATTGCACAATTTTTAAATTAGTTGAAGTTTATATGTTTTTTGTTTTTAAGCTAACTTGAACGAATTTCAACTATGTGCAAATATTTTAGTTTCGCACTTTAATTTGATATGTGTTTTCCGACATTTTGGGTAGATTTCTACCCATATTGAGACTTCATATATAATCATTTGTATTTTCTTTATTATGGAACCAAATTTTTCATTTCAAATTTCAAACTTGTATTATTTAAAAAACCTTAACTATTCGTTGACCCCAAAATCGATATGGGTAGATTACTACCCACTCTGACTATGGCTCAGCATCAGTCTTTTAAAAATACAAATAACTTATTATTTAATCACGCAATCACAGCCGCTATTTTTAATTAGATTAAGTACCAATCAAACTGTCTTAAATTTTGCTTACACACTCTCCTAATTCTTCATTTTGATCATAACGAAATTTTTTGATGTAAATATTTCCTTCACAGTGCTATCGTTGAAATGTTTTTCAGGTACATTAAAAATAGTTTAAAGAGCAAAAAAACAAAAGAATAAACTAACAACTAAGGGGCAAAATAAAATACTGTTCGCTAGTGTGTGCGCTCTGGCTACCGGTCGAGCACCAGTTGCAATTAGACTTACCGTGGGATCGGTATTAATACAGCTTACCGACCAATTTCTCGCTTACTGGCGGGAAACACATTAATAGTTTACCTAAAAACTAAAAACCAATTAAGGCATCGCTCCTCTACCGAATCTGCCGTGCATAGGTAAGTTCGTCGGTCATTGAGCTGCTTAGGGCTATTTCCAAAGGAGCCAAACGTCATATAAAAGGAGACAAAAAAGTACCGACAGTCGTCGTTGCAAAAGTCTTTAGGCTAAGCTCTGAAGCCTCTTCGTATTCAGAATCAGACAGCATGCTGACACTATCAGTGTTTGCACTGTTGCATCAGAGCTTTCTGAAGTTGGCACATTAGTGCTGAATGTCAAACTGGACTTCTTGGGTTTTGTCCAGTTTACTGACAGAGTGCGGACGATTTTAAAGGGCGACCTAGGAAATGGAAAAACTAGCGACGAGGTCATAAGAGAGCTTGGCTCCCAAAGGGGAATTAAAACGAGCATGCTTTGAATTGGAGCCCCTCGTGATCTTATTACAAAAAGATCTAAACAGACTCATAAGAAGTTTGCGGGACCCATTCTTTGACAAATGGCTTTGGAGTCTCTCCTCACCTGGACTCATGTCCATTGTTTTATCCAGACAGCAGCGGCGCCAAGAGACCTCCAACCCCCTGTACGTGAAGGAGAATGAGGTAACCCGGTGCCAAGCTTTCCATTGCAATTTTCAGTGGCACAACGTCTGTAACGCCTAGTTGTGCTGGGATCGAGGGTAACGATATTGCCGACGGACTGGCCAGGAAATATTCGGAGACAGCCTTAGTGAAACTTACCCACATTAGTTGGTCTTCCTCGAAGGTTTTAGTTACTGAGTGGGTAGGCTACTCAGAGCGGTGTAGGGTTTTTCAAGCTGGGTGGGTCTTAGACAGACTAGACTTTTGGCTATCCTTTCAACAGAAGAGACAGCTTGCTAGCCGGTTTAAATCGTAAATCGTGTCTATGGTTTTTGCGGGCGATGGACATATACTTTTGACTGCATTCCCGCCACGTCGGAAGATGTGAGGGCCTGACACTGACACAATTCAATATCTAATCTCACCCCACACCCTTCGCTATAAACCCACAACTAAAGGGCACATGAAAAGTCAAGACTGAGAAGTTGCGATCGCAACTTACAAAAAGATATACGCATGATATATGTAAGTTCACATCGAAATCTAATAATGGAAGCATTTAGATCAATTCAAGGAAGCTGTTTGCTAACTACAAAGTTTTGATATTAGAATTGTTACATTTCTTAAAGAGAACTGTATCATTACACAAATAAAAAGATTCTCTTATTGTGGAAGTTCTATACAAAATTTGGGTTTTAAGCACAAGCCTACAGCTCATACGCCACGTACAAACATACTTGACTTAGGCGGCCGCCATCAACACCACAATATGTTAATAGTTATTTATATCGTATAAATGAAGTTTGACCCACAAGCTAAATAAAATCCTACTTTCTAATATTAGCCGAGCACTTGGCAGTATTCGTTGTGAATATTTAGTAGCTTTTCTTTGAATATGGCACTCGGCAAGTGGCTAAACAATAAAGCAGGTAACTCAGTTCAAGTATGCAAAGAACAAAAAGAGTGAAAAGAGTAACACCTAGTAAAAATAAAAGTAAATAATAGCAAAAGTCATGGGATGTCGGTATGAATGAAAAGTGGTTGAAAAAATACAAATCAAACTATTTCGCATACATATGCACATACTGTATATGTCTATATGGGAATGCTAAATACTTATATGTACTACATACACATATGCAAATTCTGTTTTAAAAAGATTTCAACTTGATTACCCAAAAAAAGTTGCTGTCTATTGTCTTTTTTTAGCCACAAAGCGTGCCGCCACTTCATTCGCTTGCCGTCGCACGCGTTGAGAATTTCAGCAGTTAGTCACCACTTGTGGGAGACACAGCGGCGACAGACAGCTCAGGCATATATGTATGTATGTATAAAAAATGTATGTGCGTTTGATTGCTCGATTTAAGTTGATAGAGAACAATAATCTGGGTATGGGTTGTGGCAACTAATATAACAAATAATGTAGGATTTGAAAGAAACATTATTTTTTTTGTGTGCAAAGGCATATAAATAAAAATTTCAAACTGTGCATAAAATTTATAAAAATTCAAAAAATTTTTATCAAATTTTCAAATTTTTTAATCAGAATTTTTAAAAATTTTAAGGGTTTGGAATTTTAAATCCCATTTAATTTGAGCATATGTAAGTTTGAAGTGCCTTAAAATTCTGATTAAGTTTTGAAAATTTGTTGAAGAAGATGCGCAAGAGTACAAAAAAAAATATCAAAAATTAACTGGAGTTTATATAAAATCCATCCATTATATTTTAATTTATATGGTTTTTTTTTTATAAAACGATTTAAAGTAGTTAAATAAGCCAACAGGTATTATTTGAATATTCTGCAGTAATGAACCTTAAAAATTCCAGAAAGAAAAGGAGTTACAATGTATTTTTATTCACATTTCACATTTTTAACAGCTGGCAACCCTCTTTAAAAAAAATATTTCTGAAACCAATCATCCCTAAAACTCTTAAGTTTCAACCCAGTAGTGTAATATATCATTTAATTTATTAATTCGTAACTTTCCAAACAGGTGGCAACCCTCACCAAAATGATTTTTAAAATAAAAATCTCTCTGAAACCAAGCATTCTTAACACTCTTAAGTTTAAGTCTGGTTTTGAAATATTTCTTAAACTTAATAGTTTGCATTTTTTTAAGCAGGTGGCAACCCTACAAAAACTATTTGTAAATTAAAATTCTCTCTTAATTTTTTTTTGGTTTAACAACCATACTGTAATGTATCATTAGTATTATTAATTAATTTTTCAAACAGATGGCAACCCTTTTAAAAAATATGGTAGCATTTCAGTTAACTTATTAGTTGAAATGAATTAGCCTTTTTAAGTAGTAAACTCTCTTCCAAATTATTTTTGTACAATTTATTTATTTCGCTCCACAATAATATTATATAATATACATACATATGTAATTTTTCAGTTATCTTATTATTTGAAGTGAATTAAGATTTTTAAATAGGTGGCAGCTCGTATATAATTACTACTACTATTTCTTCTAGTGCTACTACTGATTAGTACTACTATTTTTATTAGTTTCTACTACTATTTTTAATATCTTCTACTACTATTACTGCTAATGCTACTACTACTCTTTTTACTAATTTCTATTACTATTTTTTGCTAATGCTGCTACTAATTACCAACACTGTTTTTACCACTTTCCACTACTATTTGTACTAATGCTACTACTAATTGCTACTATTCATTCACTAACTTCTACTAGTTTTTTCTTATATTATTTCATATTATTTCCAATATTTTCAAAATTTGTAGTACTATTTTTACAAATACTACTTTTTATTATTACCACTATTTTAACAAATTTCTTTTATTTTTTCCTACTAAAAACTAGTACTATTATTTTTATTAATACTACTACTAATTACTACTGCCACTACTACTATTACCCCAAATATTAATACTACTACTCCCATATTCGATTCTCTATTTCTTTGTACAATCGGTACACCATTTTGCCATACTAATGACTAGTGGAAATTCGGCATTATTTTTATTATTTTCGCTCTGCTTTTGTGTTTTTTCGCTAACCAGAATTTTTGGGAATTAAGTTTTTTTTTTCTTTTTTTTTTGATTGAAAATGCACGTTACCTCTATTAGCGCCGCTACTGCCCCTGCTGGTCTGGGCCGCACGTGAACCATTCAAATCACTTAAATACAATTCATGTCACGTTTCGAATGCTCAATATACACCAGTCTTCGGCATCCCTTCGCCGCACACATTCACAATCTTTCAATTGACAATGGTGGCAAATGGAGATCTGTTCGTTCGGTCTTATCACACGGCGGGTGGGTGTGTGACGTAGTGAGTGAAGTACGTATTTGTGATGCATGGCAGATAAATTGACTTGAGCGCGCAGACAAGCAAACATAACCACACACACACACACATACTCCGGTTATGCGCCCTTAGAGGCACTTGGTTACTTTGCCGGCGACTACAAGGACTTTGTGGCGAGTTGAGACGCGCGCTTGGCGGTGTTCGTCTATAGAAATGCAAATATACCTACTATTTATTGTGTGCACATTTTTATATTCGGTATATTGCTACCATTCAATGTGTAGTAGACTCATATCAATTTTATTCGATATACTATAAGCTGGATGCGTTGGCATTAACGCGCATTTATATTTATCAGTATTTGAATGTCCTTGTCTACCGGAAACGTAAATTGAAGGATCATCAAGTGCACGAATTAGGCAGATCTGATACTCGCTGAGCATACGCTGGAAAAAGTGAAGGCAGAGAAATGGAGAGGGCAAGAAGTAAAGTTGGAGTTTTAATCATCTTACTTCCTAGGATTGTTCTATATCGAAAAAAAACCAATGATCCTATAAAGGTTTGTTAGAAATCGGTCGCTGAAATCGCTCAAAGTGTCTCATGTATTTTATCGATTTTTGCATTTTTTGGGGACCTATAAAAAATAGTCAATATGGACCACCCTAACGTTCATACATCTGCAATAATATTTACGCACACCGCCGCAACACTGACCACTAACAACAATGCACCGGGAACGGAAATTACCTCAAGTGATATGCGCTCGGAATCACTGAAGCATTTAAGTATCACTTTAGCCGAAGTTTTCCCATTTTGTTTGCGTATTTTAAGGCTACGAAAAAGCAGTCCAAACAACAAGAAATTTCAAACTATGAAGCTGCTAGATTTGTCATTTGCATAAATCAATTGCTTTCCAATTGCTCTGCGTGCAAATTTTGTTTATAGTGAAATATTTCTTTTATACCAAGCCACGATAAAAGATAACCAAACATTTAGTGCAATCAAAAATCCACCTTAGTGTTGCAGACACTGCAACTTTATTTCACTTTCTTCGGCACTTCTAAATATTTCCTTTTCATGGAAGGTACATAGTACAGTCTCCGAAGTGTCTGCCTAAGAAATATCTTACAAAGAATATCACTACTCTCTTCGCCTAGAAGTCTTATCTCCACGACAAAAGTTATATGGCTGTAGAAAAGATACATAGATATTTGAATATACGTGGATGAAAATGTGGCCTGAAAATAATTTGGTATTCAAAAAAGGTGTTTTTAACCTATTAGGCAAATGCATTCAACCCCCCTTGAACACTAGCAGGTCCTCAAAGAGCATAGATAAACCTACTTGGCCTCTCTGAGATCCGCAATGTTCTTTCGCATTGCATCTGTTTTAAGCTTGTCCACTAACTAATTGAGCTTATGTAAAATAATCAGCTTAGGCCTCAAAATGATACGGATGCCATAAAAATTTGCGTTAGATATAGTATTTGTTGTTTTTTCGTAGGCGAATCTGCGAGAAGGAGCTTTCATACTTCACAACAATACAAATATTACATTACAAACAATTATTACTCTTGTGAAAACCTCCATTAGTTTTCTTAAAAAATAAGCCATCTACTTAGTTAATTTAGGATACTTTCGAACCTCATAGATGTCTGCCGACCCCTGGCTAATGCGGGAGAAAAGTATATATATAGTGATCCATAATTTCGACTTCGACTTTATCGCGGCATTCGCCTACAGCTCAATTCTGTAGGTATGCATCTCATGAGCAGTGACTGGTAATTATTCTAACCATCTAGCTAAGGAGAAAGTGCTCCAAATCTGCTCCCTCGCCCCACATATGGGTTAAGTGCCCCTTCTTTTGTTTGCGCGTTTGCGCCAGACATACGACTGAGATCCATAGATGAAAGACGCGGTTGTGTAGTCTTATGCCATCTCAATTTATGGCTCAATTAAGTCTAATAGCAGTACTAGTATAACTAGACTGGAGCATTCCCTACGGGTTAACAGGCAGACAGGCAGTAAGATTTCAACGACCTAAATCCTGTCCAAAATGGGAAGTGGGGGTGCAACATCTCAGTGCAACCTATAATGAAGGGAATCATCTCTGTGGGTCGAACAATGCTCTGAGCAGATATGTATATAAAATATGCTAAGCTATAGAAGAGCCACCGGGAAATATACTAGACGATATAAAGCCAAGTGTAAACAGAAAATCTCCGCAGGTAGAGCTGCTACAACTAGTACAATGGAACTTTTTGATTAGTGAACTTCTCAAGGAGTTTTAAAAATGGAGATAGAAGTACCCGCAATTGTAGCTTATGCGGATGATGTATTGGTCATCACTAGTGTTGCCACCCAATACTCAGTTTCAGAATGAACCATGCCTTCAAAATTATCAATAGCTGAATTAATAGAGCGGCATTTCGGGATTAATTCGAAATAAACCCATACTTGGAAGGGGTCACACTAAAACTGAAGCAAGTGACCAAACGCGTTGGCATTCTACCGGATAACAAGTCATCGTGGAGCCAAGAACTTAACGTTTGTATCGGCCACAAGACTTAATGCCTCGCGTTAGGCTTAATATATACCTGAGTGCACGATCTGAGAAAAAAGGCTTGCAGTTGCGATATACTGCACACAATCTGAGATCCAATTGGAAACCGATGAACTGATACTAGATATTGAACGAGCTAGTAGGCAAATAAATTTCTACATCGACAGTCTGACAACCAGCAAAGTTCGGTTTTGGCGTACCACTTGCTAAAAGGCCATAGCAGATTGTAAAAAGAGCTCGGGAAAGTTAATTGTGACCAAAAACCATGCACATTTATTGGCTTCCGGGGCACAAGAGTGGAGAAGGCAACGAAACGACAAATGACCTAGTCAGTCAAACATGCCGCCTATGAGGATCCCGAAGCAATTCGATGAAAATCATTTGTAAATTATACGACACTAATAAATTCACAAGCTTTTCACATACCCTAAACAGACATAACGCTTAATAAAGTTATTGATGAGTCACCGTCTTTTGGCGGCACATGCCTCTGATTTAATTCTGGTCAAAGAGAAGAGACCTTGCATCGCATAGTATGCCTGATTCCGGCGTTCGATAGGCGACGATTTATGGTACTTTATGAAGTGCGGCTACAGGATCGGCAATAGGCCGAATGGTGTACATCAGTTCGCCAAAGGGCTGTCAGTGTTCTTCGACATCGCCGTCAGTTCATCAGTTAAGGGTTCAAGGGTTGCTTTTACCTCTGACAAGACAAAGAATCCACTCCATCCATGTGAGACCGCTTGCCGGCATAAGTTAGCCTAGTGAACACGCAATATATGTATGTAAATATTTCAGTATTAAATATTTTCTTACGGGCATGTTAGCCTTTGATTGCAAATGAAGTCGTGCTATTTATGGAGGGGATGTTCTCTGTTGTCAAAGCTTTTTATGAAGCACCTCAATATACGCATCAAATGCCTTGTAATGCACTTCCTAAGCACAATACATAATTATAGAAGCTTTTCGTTTGCATAATACGGCTACAGGTAATTTGAAGTGATTCCCAAAGTGTTGCATTCACATCTTTTTTTGTTTGTTTTCGAAAGCAAATATATTTCGTTATCAAATTTTTTTTTTTATTTAACTAAATGCACGTCTCACTTTGTGATTTAAAATTCATGCATAATTATCATTTTTTTTTTCCATGTGCATTCATTTGCTTTTAATGCATTTATTTGCATTACAATTAGCGCATTTGTTTGGCATTTGTGGCGATTTATGGCACCTGAGGGAATATTTTTTCCCCTAGACATTTCAATGCATTTATAATCGCACGAAGCTGATGTGCGCATGCAAAGGTAATTGTAGTTTTTTTTTTTTTTGTTTTTTTTTTTTTTTTTTGAAAGCGCAGCAGTCATTCAACTCCGCGACATAAACACAGGGGTACCTTTTTCACAAAAAAAAAGACAAAAAATAGCAAAAAATATAAAAAAATATAAATAAATAAAGGATATAAAAAAAACAAATAAAGCAGCGCATCATTATCATTAACGATTTCCATACAAATGACAATGTGAATGTGTCTGTAAATCGAAAGATATATTTCTATACGCACATACGTACGCCGCATCGCATAATTATAACTGCACTACACATTGACAATTTTTGACTATTAATTTTGGTATATTTTTTTTGTTTTTTGTTTGTGAATATATATTTATTTTAATATTTCAGACTACAAAAAAAACGGGTTTAACTTTCTGCAAATATGAAAAAAATTCTACAAATTTTTATCAAAATTTCTTGGTTCTTTCTCTCCATAGAATAAAAATAAAATCGAGTATGCGTTATAAATTAAAAATACGAAAGAGTGTCGCAAAAAGTTTGCCAAAACTCAACGGTAATATGTAGCGAACTCAAATTTGTACTTTACTATACTAAAATTTGATTGCCTATAGATTTCTAAAAATTTCGATCAAAAAGTTAGTATTTTTGATAAAGATTTTTTTTGGACAATTAAACAAAATTTTAACCGCGAAACAAAGGTAAGCAAAATTTTTTTTTTCAAAATTTAATTTTGGATGCATAAAAATTCAATTTTGTAAAAAAATTACAAATTTTTTTCGAGTTTGTAATTTTTAAATAGGGTAGATATGTATGTATGTGTATTTTTCAGCTAACATTCACTGCTTTATTTTTTATTGGGGATCGTTTTTGGAAGAAAGAATGTATATTATACTAAAATTGAATTGACTATAAAACAGCATACCAAAAATTCAGTGCTTCAATTTTTCTGAAGATTTTAAAAAATTTTTTTTTCCATATTTGAACAAAAAGTTAAGCTTAATTGAAAACCGGTTTTGTTTTTTAATTCAATAAAGCAAAATATATAATTCAAAGCTTTCAATATTCCGAACCCTAGCAACGAAAAAAGGTATAGAGAAATTCTTGTTTCCCTATTGTTTTTTTAATGCGGAAACACTCCTAGAGCTGTTAGATGCCTTTCCGCACCGAAATAGAAATTTTGAAAAAAACATTTCAAATTTTTTTTCGGGGTTATAATTTTGCCATAGGGTATATGTACATTTTTCAGCTAGCATTCTCTACTTTATTTTTATTAGGGATCGCGTTTGGAAAAATGCATGAATTTATGTGTACTTAAACTGAGAAAGAGGGCAGTCATCGTAAAGTTGTACGGAAACAAAAAATGCATTAAAAATCGCTGTGGCAAACAACTTTATTAGCGAACGAAAGGAAGGGAGGACAATACACATAGCCGGGCGCACATATACACAGAGTATAACGCATTTGCAATCACAGTGCCACAATAGTGTGATATCTGCAATGGCAACAACAACAAGCCACATCACACACAGCCAACCGCCACTCGCTCACCATTTTTGTCTCAGCTGGCATTGCGAGGCCATAACTGAGGCTAGCTGCATGCTGCGCTGCTTGACACAAATTTGTCTGGCGGCTTAAGCGATTAAAGCGTTTTTGTGGCACGCACATGCACACACACATTTACCTATATACATACTACCGCCTCTTGCGCTCATTCATGCCCGTTCGCCTATCATTTACAGTGATCCTCATACATACAAATCTATGTACCTCCGTATCCTTTTGCTAGCGAGGATCCCCCTCCAGTTACAAATGGATTTCACAAAACTTGCTTTGCTTTACTTTGCTGCTATTCATAACTTTTACCCTCTGTCCATCGCATATAACATAACTACATCCATCCCCTTTGCATCTCTCAGCTAGAGTCTCCTCAGTCTCTTACCTTTCAACGCTTGCCACCTTTCCCTTTTCACTCGCACTTCGCCAATTCGTTTGCTTTACTCTTTTGTGGTATTATGAAAATTGCCTTCGCTTACACGTACGCAGATAGAATTTTGTGCGCAAATACGATTTGCTCGTTTGTGTGGATTTCTGCTGTCATTTTTCTACTATTCCATTTCTACCTTTGCTTGCCTTTGATTGTTGTTTTTTTTTTTGTTCTTTTTGATTTGTTTAGCATCGCTTTTTGTTCTAATTCATTTTCCCCTCTTCTTTGGCTTTGCTGTGTTTGTGCTTGTTCATCCTTTTTGCCGTTTTTATTAAAAGTCATAATCATAAAAATAAACAAACATTTGTGCAAATTGCTGTGATTTGATCATCTCTTCCCGTTGCCTCTAAAAGCGAGGCACAATAGAGCGACTATGTTTGAATTATCCTCTCTAATTGCACATACGATTTGTTGATGTTGTTGTTGTTAGCGTTAATGTTGTTAGAGTTTTTAGCTATTCGGATTTGAGATGGTTTTGATAACAGAGGAGGTGATTAATTCATTTAAAATTGTATAGTCCCATTAAAATACGTAATATTTCATTCGCCAAGAAAAAATGCCTACAATGCTCAGCCTGTTTATGAAATAACTTAGACAAATCATATATGAGGCACCTCATTGCAACAGCAGCGGAAATGAAATTAGTGCTCTAAAAAGACAAACAGGATACAAAGAGAAGCTCATCTCAAATTTAGTTTTTTTCTTCGCTTGGCTCCGTTCTTGAGAGAGAGCTTAGCATAGAACATACATACGTTCGACGGTATTAAACCGAAAGTATAGATGTGTCATTCATTTAAAGCAGCGTTCTAAAAATAACGGGTGCCCAAACA
Source organism: Anomoia purmunda (assembly GCA_951828415.1). Taxonomy (NCBI): domain Eukaryota; kingdom Metazoa; phylum Arthropoda; class Insecta; order Diptera; family Tephritidae; genus Anomoia; species Anomoia purmunda. Next base: position 14,237,467 of record OX639994.1, read on the forward strand.
TATCGAACCAAAAGGATGGATATCGGCATTAAACTAATTCGTCACATTTTCAATAAAAGAAAAAAATCCCTTGGCATTTTATCCAGCTAGCTTACAACACCTAAACTGCGGGCTCAAATTTCGGCTCGCATAAACTGCTTTGGATGTATACTGTTCTTTTATGAGATTCCCCTATTAGAAAAGTCAACCTATAAAATCAAACTGGATTGGGTACAGAGGGCTGCTTCCATGTTAATTACACGTTCAAGATAATATCTCGGGGAAATCAAGGCACAAGAACGGTTTTACTGGTTTTCTTAAGGGGACAGTATATATCGGAATGATCATCAATTGTGTCAAAATTTCATTAGAAGAAACATCAGTTTCGGCGCTTTGCCAACTTGAGTGTCATTTTTATTGTGTGCGCTATGCGACAAGCTAACCGATTCTGATTTACGGGGTACTGGTCTCACATTGAAGTCGTGGCTCGAGAAATAGCTGTTCCGCAACTTAAAGAGTCAGAGAGACAGGCTTCTGACTATTGCATACCCTCAAATACTTTCACTAGGAACTATAAAAGTCAGGTCTCACCGGATACGTAATACCTTAAACAAGTATACTGATGGCTCCAAACTCGACGGGAAGGTCGGCGGATGAGTATTCTCGCCAGAGCTACAACTAGAAGCATCATGCCGTCTTCCCGATCACTGCAGTGTATATCAGGTGGAAGTCCAGGCTATCCTAGAGGCCACTCGGCACCTGGTCAAAATATCCTAGGAGAACATATGGGTTTTCGTCTTCTTTGGCAGTCAATCGGACCTCAAAGCCCAAAGCTCATGCGTAGACAACACTAAGTCTTTACACGAGATGGCCCAGCATTATAGAATACGACTTAAATGGATGTCTGGGCCCGTGAGGGTAATTCCAACGAGCTGGCGAGGAATGAAACGACCGCATCCATCCTTCCGGGGAAGTACCGAGTAGGTATTCAAATCGCTAGTTTTAAACTACGATCTAAGAACAAAACCTTACAATCGAGCGCTGGTTAACTCTTGTGTGAAATTGCTAGACTCATGTGGTTATTTTATGATAAGAGACGTACGTCCGTACTTCTGAGGTTAAATCGCAACGAGGTTTCCATTCTTATAATAATTGTTTCTGGTCAGAGTCTAATTGGCGTACATGCTTTGACTAATAGGAGTGAGCATGCGGGACTATTGTCACAGCTGTAGAAGCGAAGAACAAAGGGAAGATGCACCTTATCTGCCACTGTCCAGCACTTAGCTGAAGTGCATGAATGCTGAATGCATACGCATGGAATATGAACAGGTTCAAAGTTTATTACGGTAACGAAATGGTTTGATTCCGGGTGAGCGACGCAACATTGTAGAGGAAGACATGGCATCACAATGGGCCTACTCTTGGCTTAAGTGCAGAAGATGTCTCTCTCCAGCCGTTCCAACCTAACCTAATCCATCACAACTATACTTATATCGGGTCTTGCAATAGGAACGCTTTAAAAGTTTTTTTAAATAAAACAAAAACGACTTGGGATATGAATTCAATTCTTTATTCCTCTGAAAGTACATTTGATGCCATTATATATGGAACTTGATTTCTTTTGCATGGGCACCACGGGCCCGCTTGCAGAAGTCCAGACGCTGAACCAAATTTTCGACGGTTTTCAAGCATAAATCGGCCGATACTGCTGCAATTTCACGTTCGATACTCGTACGAATTTTATCAATAGTCGCTGGCTTGTTGGCATAGACCATAGACTGGACGTAGCCCCACAGGAAATAGTCTAACGGCGTCAAATGGCACGACCGAGGCGGCCAATTGCTGGGCCATTTCGTGAGATAATACGTTCACCAAACTTGGTTTTCAATAAATCGATTGTAACATTCGTAGTAAATTTTAATAATTTCGACTAGTTGTTGGATCGTATATCTTTCCATGATGAAATGGCAAACCTTACCGAAGAGAAATGTCAAAAGAGCGGGAAAAAATATGGCGTCGTTTGTTGTCACTAGCGGTCTACTTTTGTAGCGTGCCTATTGCAAGCCCCTTTTCTACAGCGACTTATTGAAATGTTTTGACATTAAATTTATTTCCAAGTAATTATTAAAATTCTGAAAAAAATGTCGGCTACTATTTTTTGCGGTTAGGGCTTGATATACATATATAATTGTGTTTACATATATTTATATTTACTGATTCCATTCGGCAACTAGAAGCATACTTTTTACTCGTGTTCTCTTTATCACTAAATTTATCTATTTTGTTGCATAGCAGCCTCTTGTAATTTTAATACTACACATTTGAAAGGCTTAAGCTTGTGTAAATTTTTGCTTATACCTGCACAACATATTCACGGATATTGTACATATGTATATATATATATGTATATACATATATACTTCTTGTATGTATGTGTGTAAATGCATTATTACTACTCCTACTTTGCCATACGTGTATGTGTAGTTGTTGCCAAAGGATGTGTTGCTAATGTCTCTGTCACCATTCACGGCTTATAATAATTTTGAGTATTAGCTAGACAGACGAATATTTAATTATATTATAAAGACATACATACATACAATTTACTATTTTGAATAATTTTTACTGAAATATGTTTTAGTTGTTAATAATTATGTTTTTGTATTCCTTTTTATACTAAATAATTAAATTTAATAAATTTTTGTTTGAGAGTTGCGAGTCGAAAATTGCATGTAGATTTCAAAAATTATTTAGACATTATTGCAATGGAAACTTTTGAGTTCATAAATATTATTCATTCACTACTTTTTACGAGAGGTGCGGGATAATTTTGCAGTCTGAGTTAATTAGTGATGGCTTATCTATTCGTAGCTGGTAACTCTGGCGGTTGCATTGAGTGGTGTTATTAAATTTTTTATAATATTGAAATAGTTGAACAGTAATATTTATTCCGTTTGAATGAAATATTTTATATACATAGAGTGCATTTCATAACTATGACCCCACATTGACAAATTTTGACAATACATGTAAATATTTTTCTTTGTTTAATTTTTATATTTTTTTATGAAATTAAAATTTAAAACAAGAACGGCTTAAATAAGCAAAGTTTCAAACTTTGTTCAAATGAAAATAAATATTTAAAAAATTTGACTGAAAATATCATAATTTTTTATCCGAATTTTTAGTTTGGTAACGGTTCTCAACTATACTATAGCTAGTGTGTTTTTAGTAAAAAAAAATCGATAATGCGGTTTTTGGAACATAATATAATTTAGTAAAATTTCGAATATTTTTCTTCTTTTTTTTTTTATAAAATACTGTTATATGGGAGATGGGCGTAGCTTTTGTCTTATTTTTCAAAATACTTTTTTGTATCAAATTATCGATAAAACTTTCGAAATATGTGAGAGGTGGGCGGAGTGTTTTTTTTATTTTCCAACAAACTTTTGATCGCGTATTCCTTTCTGGAACCAAAAAAATATCGATGTATCAAGTTATCAAAATATCGATATTAAATCGGAATATCGATATTAATTTGGAAGTATCGATATTTGATATTTATATGCGTTTTTCAAAATTTTATTAAACTCAATATTTTTTAAGGTCACTATTAGTTCAATTTGGTTCGTTTCGAACGTATTTGTGTAACTGCGCGATATTTACCTTTTTAGTTTGAGAGCGCAACCAAAAATTTTGTATATGAATCGTCTCTTTAGTGTCAACATGTGGTAATAGCTCCTTGAGGAAAAAATATCGGCTTATCGACATATCGACTTTTTTTACATTTGTTTTTTTAGGAATATCGATAGGATATATCGATCTATTTTTTTCATTTTCCCATCCCTTAACCCAATGGTGTATAATAAATTTTAGCATATACTTTTTATATTCAGATTTCTATAATTTTCAGAATAATGTTTATAGGTTTAAAGTGCAAAGTGATTTTCTAACTCGATAGGGTTTAGTCGGGTACTTTCGGATATATAAAAATACCTGTTTCATGGACGCTGAAATATCGGATTCGTTTGATTTTTACAGAACACCGTTATGTGGGCGTCGCCATTGCCCGAAACACATGGCTTAATCGATTTCTATACATCGATGAGCTATATTGGCCTTTCGCGAATCGAACCCAGGTACTCCGGGTCGCCAGGCAAGCACGCTAGCGATATCTCAAATTGCATTTTCCTAGTCAAGTCTAGGAGGAAGTTAGATAAAAAAATGAAATAGCGGCGCTTCAGATTTTTTTAAATTTCCAACTTTCTAAATGAGAACTGGTCTGTAGCTATAACTATAACAAATTCAAGTTAGAATTTTTTTAAAGAATCCTAAAAGGTGATGCATACCTCGCATAATAGAATACATGGGGACTACATTAAGAATTTTTGTCTGCCCGTTTGAATTCATTGATTTCATCGAACACCGATTTTTAGGGCCGAACCGAACCGAACATTTTCAAGATCTAAAATAATTAATAGTCAATGAGTTTTTAAAAATTCTTGATTTTTGTATTGATATTAAAAAAGAAACATTCATTCGTTTCAATCACATCCCCCTAATAAGATTCAAGATGATCGGCTGAAACCGAACCGTAACCGAACTGAACTTTAGGGGACGAACATGAACGAGGTCGAAGCCATAGTCCGGTTGTTCTTTGCTCATCTCCGAAACTATTGAATAAATTTTCATGGAGATTCCACTGAGACAGTAATCTCAGACATGCCATAGATTATATATTATCAAAATATAATAAAAATAAAAAAATTGTGTACAACTATCTTACAATCATTTTTTTTTTTGAATAAAATTGTATTATATGAACGGGATTTAAATATTTTTTTTATTTTTTTCCATACCACTACTATCTTACGCTGAGGAAAAGAAATTCGTAGTTCGAATGAAATTACTAATGCAATGCCAATCGACTTCGGTCTAATTTCGAAATGATTACTTCAGATACAAGTTTTATTATTGACTAATTCCTTATTCAACTTAAGGAATTACCAAACTACTGCCAGGGATAACTGGACATTAAAAAATAATATTTCCGACGCTAACATTTTTTCCTAGCACACCCCAAAATAGAAATTAATAATCTTGTAAGGATCAAGTACCATCAGTGAGATTAGAGTATAAAATAAAATCCCTAACTCTAACTCAAATAAACCTGAAAGCAAACAAATCTAATGGAAACCAATAAAAAAATAGAAAAAAAACACACACCAAACATAAAGAAACACAACAAATGGGGATAAATCTAATCCTGGTAAAATCTATGCAGCAACAAATGGAAATCAATAACTATGCTTCGAGTATGTACGTGTGTGTGTGTGTGTAGTATATTTCAAACAAAAGTTAAGTAAGCACTTGAGCGCCTGCAGCTGGGTACATTTCACAATATCCTAATTTCTTTTTTAAGGTTTGCAATATTCTATTTTATTTATTTACGAATTACTAATATAAATGGTTTCATTCAAAGTCATACGGAAATTGCATTGTAAGATAGCGCAGATTAGGCGGTGTTAGTGCGCTGAGGTGGAGTGATTGAAATGGGTTGAAATGGATGAAGTGTTTGCGTTTTTTGTTTTGTATGCGAAGGGATCAATTGAATCCTTTCTTTTTTTTTTTGTTTGCTATCCTTCAATGCTAACATTTAACTCACTAAATGCAATTGCAATCATTAATAAAAATTTGTTTTCGAAAAAGCAGTGAACTGTAAGCAAAAAAATATAGGAACAAAAAAAAAACAAAACAGAAATTAAAAAGCAGAAAGAGAAAGCGCGATATGTATGTAGGAGAGGTAGACAAGTATGCCTTGTTTGTGCGTAGAAAGGTGGCATGGAAACTCACAAGCCGGCAAACGTTGCAGCAACCCTGTTACATAACTCGCGGCAATACGCACTGCGCTGTTGCTGTTGTTGTATTTTGCTGTTGTTCTTGTACTCGTAGTTGCAGCAGTAAACGAGGCGCAAAACCTTAAAACTACCAAAAATCAAAAAAAATAAAATCAACTAAGCTAACGACGCAATACAAAGCCGACTACTAGGATACTCCAGTTGCAACGGGCAGAAGGGTGGCGCGTAACATCCATGCAGCTGAGTTTCAAGATTTGAGCACCACCGACCAAAAAAAAGAAAACAAAAACAACGAAAACAAAGTGTGGCAAGCATATGCGTAATCCGATGCTCACGCTTTACACACACACACACACACATACCAAATGAGGGCAATATGTAGCTGGAATGGAATAGTTAGTTACAATATCTACAACAACAACAACAATGACGAACACTGTGTAATAGCGAACGTAAACGGAAGGATGATACCATAACCCAAAAAAAAAACCAAGTGCACAAGGTAAGCGACATCTTGAGTTGGTGAATGGGAATATATGCCCCTCATAAAATGCTGGAAATTTTCAGATTTTTAATGTTTTCCATTGAAAAATAATTTTTTTTAATTTTTTATATAAATACAGTTAGTGACATAATGAAAATCATATAAATATGAACTTTAAACTTTGTACAAAATTAATAAAAATTCTACAAATTTTCAAAAAAAAAAATTATAAAATTTCAATCTGGTAAATTTTTTCCATTAATTCTTTATAAAAATACAGTTCATAACGTAGTGAAATGCATAGAAATCAGAATTTCAAACTTTCTACACAATTTAAAAAAAATAAAAAAAAAAGCTAACAAAAAATCCAAGCTCTTTATTTGAAATTTTTTTTCGTAATTGTTTTTTATTATAAAAATACGGTTCGTTTTTGTAATAAAATGCGTAGAAATCAGAATTTTAAACTTTCTACAAAATTTATAAAAATTCTACAAATTTTCCACAAAAAATGCAAACTTTGAATTTGGAAAATTTGTTCCCCTAATTTTTTATAAAAATACAGTTCGTCATATAATGAAAAGCGTATAAGTCAGAATTTTATATTTTGCTTATAAAAAATCTACAAATTTCACAAAATTTCAAAAAAATGTAATATTCAATTTAAATTTTTCGAAAGATTTTGGTTATGCAATTTTGTTATTTTAGTAAGTCCGAATGAGGTAAAGCTTAAAAAGCGTATAAGTCAGAATTTTATATTTTGCTTATAAAAAATCTACAAATTTTAAAAATTTTCAAAAAAAATTTTATATTCAATTTAAATTTTTCGAAAGATTTTGGTTATGCAATTTTGTTATTTTAGTAAGTCCGAATGAGGTAAAGCTTAAAAAGTACAAGCTCGCGAGCAAAAAAAAATATTAAAAGTCAATGCAACTTTTTACAAGCTCTATAGGTTTTATGAAAAAAGCCAAATTTAAAAAAAAAAATACAAACTTCAACCAAAATTTCTAGCTCCAAACTTACATATCATTATGCTGAAATTGAACGAGTTCCACAACTGTTTGCTCAAAACTTTTACAAAAATTCAAAATCAAATTTGCGCTCTTCAGTTGAAGGAATTAAAAAAAGCAACTATACGTTCCTGGGCTCTTTTAGGACGGCATTCATGTGATTCTCCAAAGGTGAGCAAAAAGTTGTAGTCTCTGAGCTGAGCGGTTCTTGCGAACTCTCTTTGAGCAGTTGGATCAAGACAGCCTTCGATTTAGAGGATTGACAAGATAAGTTTACGGACTTAGTACGCAGTTATTATTGCCGTCATACACTTAAGGTAAATCTATTGTTTTTGTAAATTTGTTAATTATTTTGAGATCTAAGGCTAGGTAGAAGATCACATTCGACACGTGCTTTACGGTCTTGTTATAGGAGAGGCTGGGCAAGGAACTTCCTGACGAATTGGTTAATTGCGAGTTGTGGCAAACCCAAGGAACCACAGACCACGATCTGATGTACCAGAGATGCCATGAATTAGGCACATGAGAACCGTCGGTGCACTACCAGGTGTCGGCAAAACAACCAAGTGCTTCGTGCAAAGATCGAACAGAGTGGTGGCTAAATATTTTCTTAGACCGAGAAGAAAAGATATACAAGCTCTGGTTGGGTTGATTGCAGCACACAATCCATGGGGACAACTCATCGCCACCATATAGGCAGCATCAATGACCCGATGTACACATTTTGCCAGAAGGATAACAATACCACAGATAACATCCTCTGTTCCTATCCTGCTTTTGCTAGGCGGAGATTGAGAGTATTTGGGTTAGATATATTGTGTGTGGGAAACGTTCATTCTCTATCTCTCGGCAAGCTTCTCAGATCCCTCAGAGAGTGTGGAAAATTTGTCGAGGAGAAATGGAGCTCCCCTTTTCGCTTATCTTTCATTCCTTTCATCCCTTTTAAGGCAATTCGCAACTATGACTGAGCGCTTGGGGAACCGATTTCGGACATCCGGCCAACCCTGATTCGATTCCATGTGAAGTCAGTATATCTTCGTCATTCGTCAAATTACACAACTATTTTATCCTTGTACCATTCCCTAACTTTCCGAATGAAGCGTTGAAAAAATTTCAGCTTTTGTAGTCGATCAAAAGAGGGCGAACCTAAGGCTTATTAAGAAAAAGTTTGAGTGAAAGTATTAATATTTGTTTCGCAGTACTTTTTATTCTTAATCCAACACAATGGAAAATATACTCCATTTCAAAATCCACTTAACAGCAACCCGCCGACATGTGTCGAGAAGGGCATACAATTTACGCAAACACTACGCGCACTACAATTAATGCAACAGCTTTTTTTCCACCATCATTGTGCATCGGTTCGGTTATCAATATGTAGTTTCCGTTGTTGTGTCACGAGCATGAGCTCAATTTCAAGTACACAAAGCAAGGAACCACGGCATCGACGAAATGTTATGCGGAATGGGGATTTTAAATACACGAGCGCACTCAGCTATTGTTTCTAAATGCTTGCCAAAGTTGAATGGGCTCATATATAGAGTACAACATAGCGCGTTTGTGTGTCCGCTTAATCCCGAAATTGATCCTTAATTTGCTCAGGGTGACCGTGGCTGTTGCTGCACGTTATTGCAGCACAGATTGCTACTTGCAACAAAGCAGGCTTTTCCAATCTTTCCTTTTTTTTTTTGTGTGTTCGTTTTATATTCCCTTTCAATTTCTAGTTTTCTTTTACGTTTCAGTTCGTGCTTACACTTCAATTGGCAAGTGGTTGCGATGCCGAATGGTGCACAATATTTTAGCGCACAAAAACTGCGGCTCAGGAGATCAGACACATTTGGGTGGCGGCAGGCAGAACGGGGTGGTGGGATTTATGAGTTTTACTTTTCACGTTGCTTACCGTCTATTTTTGTTATATTTTGTGAATTTTTTTTCCAACTGCTGCTTGTTGAAGCGCATATTAATATCTCCGTATATTCTGCTTTTTTCGGTCATTTACCTAAACATCACGTCTCATTTGTGTAGCTTAAAATTATTTGAAGGATTAGGCGCGCACATTATACGGTCACAGTGGGTATGAATGTCCGGTGAATGGACTTATTATTTGTGCAAACCAAGCCGATATAGCGCACACCGAGATTTCACGTTTTTCTCTATTACCAGAGAGGTTTATGCAATTGAATTTACACTTTGATTTTTTTTGATATTCGTCTGTTGTCTGCGAGTCTTAGGTAGGCAGTAGGACTCTCAGGACACAATGGAGCAATGTCTCCTCTCTGATGAAGGCGGTTGAAAGAACTCGCTAAGGACGACGTCATGACGTTTATTGTCAGCGGAATTTTTCTTGCGTGAGGTAATTCCGGGCTACCTAAGTGTAGTTAACAGCTGATCTCAGAACTGAGAACGACCTGTATACCCAAGAAAAACCTTACAGGAAGGGAGTACAAGATTACTAGCGTGCACCTGTAATCGGTTAGTGACGCTCAGCTCAGCTCGTGCCTGGAAACCGAGCTTTTAGTAAAGATCGAAAAGGGGCTATTGGCAAACGTTGGGGTATCGCGTCTAGCATAAATAACAGAATCAATACTATTGTACTACGTTCTTGTCTGGTGGGATACTCTGAATAAGGACCCGTTAGTCAGGTAGCTGGGGGCAGTGAAAAGAGCACCTTTTATTGAAATCATTGGGCCCTTCAGACCTTGCCAACGCAACCGCTGAATATCTTGTTCAATGTAATTCCAATGCGTAGTGCTAAGAAAAGCCAAACAGATCAGGCAGCGCTTAAGCGACAAGTAATTGGATTTTGGTCATTCAATGATTTTACAAAGTTTCGAACTTATCCCGAATATCTCGGTTCGTGGTTTATATTCCATAGATTCTATGGAATATCGAAGACTTCTTGGCTTCCCGGATGTATCTAAACTACTTGGTAGGAGGTGTTGTATAATGCCAAGAACTTTATCTGAGATGGAAAGTTAAGCTTCCACGTCACTACAGTTTGTTTCAGGCAGAGCTAGCCCTCATCAAGGAAACGGTCGATTGGCTGCTTACTTTGGTGTCCTCTGTGAGGGAACTAAATTTCTACTCTGATAGCCAATCATCAATTAGAGCTCTTGGTTCAATAGCGATCAAAAGTGGTTATTGATTGACTGACTTCTCTTTCGCGAGCTTTGGAATATTTCATATTTCTTCGTCAAAGCAATCATTTCGAAGCTGATGCGTTAGCCAGGCGGGGTAGATTTGAAAGTGACTGATCTTGCAAGGAGGTTTTCCGAGTACCCCTCGCTTCCTTTTCGCTGATTTTTAACGAATGTGCTCGATCAGCAGAAGTGTTAATAAAGCGTGTATGCCAATCAAGGATTTTTAGCCAAATGTCGACCGTAGATCGCAGATCGAGATCACGGGAGCTTCTACGGTTCTGCATTTCAGAGCTCTCGTAGAGTTGTTGGCAGAGCACTGTCTGGTGAAATCAATGCGCTACGTCTTTATATCAGCTCTGACCCTCTCCCAGAAACTACTCAGAGAATGAAATGGAATCACCTCAGCATTTTCTACTCAATTGTGTTGCTTTCGCGAGACTAAGACTCTGGTTGCTAGGATCGCATCTTATTCGTTCTCCTGTGAACGTATAGGGTTCTTGGATTAACCAGCTTCGAAACTTAATCGCATGCACGCGACGTGTTTCAGGATCTAAATAAAAAGTTATAATTTCTTTTGAATGTACTGTGGCGTCAGAATGTACGTCAATCTAACATAATCTAAAGAAATATATCGGCTCTTTACTTTTTGATTACTGTAAGTCGTGTGCCAATGTCAGATCTCAAGTTGTAGGAAAAGTGAGCTAGAGTTTCGAATATCAGCCTGAGTATGTTGGCCTTTTGAAAAACTTTAAGGCAGCTAAGATCGTAATGAAAAACTTAGAGTCGCAAGGCAACAATCGTTTGGTGATCCACCAGATCGATTGTTTTTAAGGGCTTAAGTGTTCTTTCTATTTTATTTTTTCTTCTCAGTTGGCTTTTTTTTGGTATTTTTGTTCTCATTATTTGTTGTACAATATTTACACAGTTGAGCGTTGCTGTGGATCTGGGCTGGAGCTCAAGGCGAATACCTTAAGATATAAATTTGCTTTAAACTCTTAAAATGGACCGCCACGATTATTGTTTTTATTCCTAAAATTATGATTGAATGGTTTTTTATCTGTGATGTTTACTTTTTCGATAAAAAATAATCGTTCATCTGGGATTTTTATTTTCTTTCAAGTTTGGTCGATTTTTTCCATCAAGTTTGGTCGTTAGTTTTTAGTTTTTATTTTTTCGATAAAAAAAAAAATTATCGTTATTCTGAGATTTTTGTTTTTCCGACCATTTCTTATCGATATTATTTATTTTTATTTTTTTGATCAAACTATCTGGCTTCGACAACTACTCAAGTGTTTGGCTCAAAATTACCGATATAAAAATTGCTTGCTATCGAATAAAATGTATCGAGTATGTACTCTTATTTACACCTATCGTTCTTCTCTAGAAATTGGTCCAGGGTCACAACTACTGGCGGTATGAAACCTTAAAATAAAATAAAGTAATCTTTATATCCATTAGTGGATCTAATGTGGTGGAAATTAATATTTCTCAATTATTATACACACAATTATCAAAGTGTATATGTACACACATACATACATACATATAAAATACAAATGTGTGCATGTAGAGAAAACCCCTAGCGTTTTTTGCGCCCTATTTTTATTCCCTACGTATTTAGTTTTATTTCTTTTGTTTTTTTTTTCTCTTGATTTTGATTTCTACGCATTACGCGATTTTGAAAAATTTTCGCAAACAGATTTCCAGCAACTTTTATTTTCATTTACACACGCACACACACACACACAGCTACATTAATTTATAATTGTATTGCATGCGTACATGCTCCGTGCCACTTCACACGTGAGAGATTTTTATGAGGTTTTTCATTAATCACCTTGATCGATTTTTGAGCACGTTGCATGTGATGGTAGTCAGCACCACTACCACCACCAATCCATTACCAATCTCAACGGAAATGAATGAATGTGATTTTTCTGAAAATAATTTTTTAGCATTAACCAAAGCCAAGGGGGAATTAAGGTTTGTTATATGTAGTAGGGTTGAAGGGAGGATAGAATGACGTGATGTTTAATGTAAAAAGCGGTGAACTTTGAATGCTGATGAAAATTATTTATTTAGCTGTGTACGCTAGGATTTGTATATGTACAAAGGTATGCAATTCGAGCAAGTCGAGCAAAGGAAAGCTAAACAAAACCAAATAAATTTCACTGCCAAAATTAAATCGAAGCGTAAAAAAAAAACTTAAACCTCTCTTTCAAATTTCTTTGAGAAATTACTTTTGCGATGCACCAAAAACATCACTAATTAAAGAAAATGTGAATTTGTAACTTTCTGTGATCGCTTCATTAGGATGAAGTAAATTTGGGTTTACTTAATGGAAGATGGTATTCCATGCGAACAAATTTCTGTCAGCTTTTTTCAAGTCTTGTCAGGTTTGCCGCTAAATAAAATTTGACAAGGGATGACAGAAATTCATTCCAAAAATAGATATTTATAGCTCTTATCCATTACTTTTTCTTTTAAATTTATATATTTTAGTACTGATGAAAAATATGTTTAAGAATAAGAAAAAACGAGGAGGCAAACTTATGTCGAATTTACTTTTTTTCTTGGTCTGATGATTTGTTAATGATTCTGAACAATCCATTCTAAAAGAAAGACTTTGACACTCTCAGTACAGCTAAACCAATAATTTGCTTTGCTAGTCCGGAGAACTATAGCGAAATTTCCATAAAGATATTATATTTGTTCTCCATAACAGAAGAATATCTTTACTTGGTTAACGATTGTTATTTGTGTTAGCGGTGGCGCTCAACAAAAGCTCGCGATGCGCCCGATCGTATCGCGGCTCTCTAGGCAGCGTCTTTCATTTCTGCGGAGGTGCGACATTCCTCATCGTGAAGGTATTCTTTCAGGCTCTTTAGAGTCCAAGAGCTTCCTCAGCGGCGGTACGTAGAGATCGAGTAATGCGTTCCTACGGCTTGCGAATTTCACTTCGTTAAGAACTGCTCTTAGAGAGCAGATGTCAGACTCGAATAGTGAATTCTCCGACGTCGAATTTTCTGTGAATAGTTAGTCGCATGTTCTGTGCTGTGCATCTGCGTATGCGGATCTTGACTGCGACAAAATAAAGAACCAAGTTGATGCCCGTTCCTCGGAGTATGCGTACATCTCAAACATGCCTTCCGTCTATCGCAATATGATCGATTTGAATTCACATTTTTCGATCTGGAGACAGTCTCGTCGCTTGGTGAATATTTCTATACTCAAACCTGGTGCAACGGAGTACCATATTTGGAACACCAGCGAGATATATTAGTCACAGTTCATTAGAAGAGGTTTCTTAGTGGAAACTAAATTTTCCCAGAGTGTGACCAATGCTCCCTTTCTTACCCACCCTGGCATTAAAGTCGCCAAGCATGATTTTGTAGAGAAGAACTTCGTGGAAGTGAACACAGATCAGCGAGCTATTAAAGAAGCTCGAAGAGAACGAAATATCTATCCCACCACATATTCAACTCGAAACTTGTGACTCTCTACATGAAAGCTGTAAGTAGTAAGCATCCCAAGGTCCAATTGTTTTCTCACATTGCTCCGTCCATTTCATTTTGCTCTCATGCCTTTGCTGGAAATGGAGATCCATTCTGTTAGGCTATTAAGTCAAGATCATCGGACTGACACTACCAGCTTCGCCTTCGCACTTTAGCTCACTCCCAAACGGATGTTCTGGAGCTAAGCAGAATACGCTTAGGTAAAATCACCAGGAAGTCGCGAACTGCTTGTATCATATGCAGACCAATCGATTGGCCCACTTTGAGGTGAATGACAATCTTAGATTTTGCCCACTTGCGTGGACTTCATACTCCTTTTATGGATGACAAATGGAGCGAAACCCCAGCTTTTCATATACAAAGACAGATATAGCCGAAATTTAAACATAAACAGTCAAACTTTTTGTAGTCTTTAAAAAGAAGGATATATTTTCGGTAACAAGATAAAGAATGTGGCATTTCCGTTATTTGAGACTCGAAGTCAGATGGTGAGCGCTTGTGTAAAAAACCTTAACCAATAAGAGAGAAATATAGCTGTGGTTATCAGTGACTCTAGCTCTAAACTATGCCACTCCAGTGTGGCCGCCGAAGACTATTAGAACTCAGTGAACGAAGCTTCGAACCTAGCAGAATGCCGCACTTCGAACCGCCATGGGATGCCGTGCCATGTTGCCTATTCATCGCGTGCATAGTGCAGCTCAAATGCTCCCCATCAGGGAGAACAATAATATGCTTGGTAATCAGTTTCTATTAGAAACTCCCAAGCACATCAGAGTCCATAACTTCGACTTGAACGACCAGGTTTACCAATACGTGTGACAATTCCTCGACCCGACGGATAACAGACAAGCTTTAAATGACATTCAGCGGGAGTCTATAAACACCTTCATTGCCTCTTGTCTTGCGAATCCCGTGATCGGAATGCGATCGCAAGCCATTGTAAACGAAAGCTCGAGCTGATTATTGAAACCCGCGTTCCGTTGGCTCAACTGCAGTCTAGATATTGTAGCAGGTTAAACTCCTACTTAGACAGGACACATTCCATTATACTAAAAATATATGGTGGATCTGAAGAACTCCGCACGCCACTGATCCCCTCTTCACATGACCCCAAAGATCTGCTCACTTTACACCCTTCTCTCTATGGTACCAGCCCGTCGAAATAGCACGTTCTCTGGGCCTCGCCTTGGGCGAACTCGATGGCAATGTGGTGTTCATTGATCTTTGTAGGGCTTAGTATGCATGCAAAAACAGCAATAACAACACAACAACAACAACAACAGCAACTATGTTTACAGTCGTAAAGTGCGATTGCACTCGTCGGCATAAACTGAAACCAAACTCACAGGGCAATGCTCTAAAGATTTCTAGTTTCACAGCACTCTATGCATTTTTAGCTCAACAATGGCTTTTGGTTAAAAAATTTTCACTAGCTTTTAAAACTTTCTAAAACTATAGGCTATTTTTAGGTGTAAATTAAAAAATTACAACTCATAGGCCTACAACTTTCAAGGGAGCCTTTGAACATCACATTCATTTAGAAAAGCTCACAAATTACATCAAAGCCAATTAAAAAGCGAAAGTATTCTTTGTCTTCCACAACCAGACATTAACAAATAAAACTTACACATTTAAATGTGACAACATTGCCTACTTCCAGGCGTTAAACGCTTCACTTACGCTGCAAACGCGAACGGAAGCCATTCATTTCATTCTACTGCAACGAACCAAAATTTAGCGATGCACGGTTGATGCAACCTACTCGTAAATATAAGAGCAAACAATGCCACACTTACAACAGCCACTTGCCAGTTGCCAGTTGGAGCCGGCCGGTCGGGCCGGAGTTGTGGCGGCTGTTGTCTGACGCTTGCCGCCGCCGCCGCCTACCTTCCTTCCTAATGAGCTGTCGCCTCCGGGCTGCTGCTTGATGCTGCCTGTTGGCTGTGGCCGCCTATCTATTTTTGTAAGGAGACAAGATTATAAGTGTTGTAGGTACATGTGCATTTACATGCAGCAACAACAACAACAAGCAACAAACACGAAAGACCCATTAAGTGACATGTTTTTAATTAAATGCTGGAAAATTTAACGCCAGATATTTTATGAAAAATTCTCAAACCAAGAGAAACAAAACCAAAAAGCATTGCAGGCAACGCAGCTGAATACAAATAGCAACGAGGAAGGTGCACACGTGTGGATGTGTGGATGTGTGTGTGCCTCTGTTTGTGTGTTCCCCGCATATGAACAACGCAAGTGGCAGTCAGGCGGGCTGCTTGCAACGTTGCATTCTAATTACGTTGCAGCAGCAACAGCAACAATGCAGCGCGCGATTAAAGAGCCAGAGGAGACGCTGCACCGACCGAATTCACCTACAGCAAAGCTGGTGACATGCTGCACGTTGTTGTTGCTGTTGTTGTTTTTGTTGTTGTTGGTATTGTTAGCAACGCTGCCATACACAAGTTCGCATGTTGCACACACGCTGATTAATTGTGTGAGACATAAATCTGCTTGAACGCAACTTGCAAGCGCGGGAAAATCTAAAGTTAAAGAGATAGAAAGAAAAAAGGAGGAGAAAACGAAGAAAACGCAGAAGACTTGCAGCAGTAACGAAACCCAACTATAAGAATAGGAATACGAAAAATAAGACTATGGATGATGTGTCGGAAGTGTGCGAATATAAAACGCATTCATTTGTTGCATTCGCAGTAAGAAAACTTGGAGATGTTGATGGCAAAAATTAAATTACAGATGAAAATTCCGTTTGCCATGGATGGAATTATACGAATTCCAAAGTGCATATGTGCCCCTTAATAATTGGTATGTGTGTACATAAATGTGTGATCAGCGTGTGTTATGCATATAATTTACGCTTTATATGTAATTGCTGAAAATACTAATGAAAACCTAAAAAGTTTACGCAAACTTTTCGCAACACAATTTTTGGTATGAAAAATATGCAAATTTTATGTGGAGCGATAAAAAAAATAAATAAAATGGAAATTGTCGTAGGTTGGTTAAGTTAGCTGCAAATTGTGTTGGAAGTAAACAAGAAAGTCATTTAATTAGAGTGCATTTTGAGCTTGGGTTATACTTTTGGTTAGGTTCAAAGCATGCCGCTTAGGTAGCTACCATATGCCCCACATTTTCAGTTCATTCAATCAAATCATATCGATGCGGACGGAAAATCAAATTTGTAAATTTCCGATATTATACTTTTCATATTTGTTTGGCCATTTGTTTGAAATTTAGATTTTTTAAGATTTTCTGCATGGTCCAATATGCCCATCAGACGAGAAGGTAAAAACAAATTTTTTTAATAAAAATTCATTTCGTTTTTCAAGGGCAATGTATTTTTCCCAAAAGTCTTCCAACATTTTTACAACTTTGCATTAATGCTCTGAAAAAAGAGCTCCGAAATATGCGTTAATATTATCTTCAACTTCGCTATTCTCTTCCACTCTAGCCATCTCTTCAAATTCGAAAAATTGTAACATGGTTGTGCTCATCGTGTGAGTCCGTGCATTATTTTGGCACCCATCTTGCGCTCAAGTTTTTAGCACCCAAAATCTTCCAATTGAACCATTCGATATGACCACTGCCTCAATTAACTCGCGCTTTTGCACTTTACGATCATTCAAAATGATACGATGGGGTTTTAAAGTTTTCCTGCAACAATTGCCTCATTTGGACGACCGGAACGCGCTACGTGCTCAGTGCTTGGAGAAGCACGTGGCTTTACTTGGTGTCTCTGGCTAGCGCTAGCTAGCAATGCAAAGAAATGACTGCAGGGCTATGTTGTAATCCGCCAAGGAAGAAGACAGACATTGTGGCCGGTAGGATAACAAGAAGTTTCATATTAGACGAAAGAGATAACCCAAATAGCTTGGCATGTCTGAGACTACCCAACGTCCTACCAAGCGCACCGTAGTCACTCCGCTCTGCCTGTAGTCTCTCTCACGTAGCAATTAATCCGCTTGAGGGTTTCTATTTCGTCCTCTTCTGTCTAGCCCGCCGGCAATCTCGTTACTTGAGACCCAGATGACGGTTTGACAGAAAAGATAGCTAAGAATGCACCTACCATACTTTTTTTGTGGGTCCGACTGGCGCAGGTCGATATTGACACCACCGCCGTGACGCGAAGCCTGGTAACCGAGGCATATTTTCATGTCCCTGTCCTCTCACCCTTCTTTGATCCGAAAGTGTGAACTTGATTGGCCAGGAATTTTGACTTGAAACTTCATGTCGAACCAGAGTAGTCTAGTCATGAAGTTAGAAATCGTATCGGCGTTTCTATTCCATCGAAAAGCTGGTTCGCTTCACCAAAACTTAATGAGAAAGTTTTGAGGTCGGGGACCATAACGGTTATAAAACTTTTATTAAACAAATTGCTTTTTAAACGTTGTTTGTTGAGTTTTAGTTTTTGCTTAGAACGCCAAATGTCAAATATTATTGCCATCCTTACGTTTTGTTACTCAGCGACTTAACTTAGATTAGAGCATGTTATTTTGACAGTAACAGCCCTCTCCGGCTAGAAATCTTGACAGAAAGTTAGTAACATATCTCACGAAATGAATCGCTTTACGCTTGAGCAAAATTGGCAAATAATTATAATTTATTTCGAAAGTCAATGTTGTGTTGCCCTATTAGATTTGACGAAGCACATTATCAGCACAACGCAAACCCTGCATCCGATTGTCGAGAAGCCAAATGCATCATCAGAGAGTTACAGTTTGTTGCGGATTTTGGAGTGGTGGCATCATTAGCCTATTCTCAATTAAAAGCGTGTTAGCCTTAAATTTTCAGTCACATAAAAATCGAAATTTCCTTTTTAGTGACTGAAAATTCAAGACATGGACTTGGACCATCTTAGATTTCCGCAAGATGGCACCCCGTACCAATGAAATGATCGATTGTCATTCCAAATTCGGTAATCGTTATCAGTCGTCTCGGCTTTGTCTATCGGCCGTCTCCTTTAGTCAGAAGCCGATGTTATGCGAACAATCCATAACTATGCAAGCCCTTAAAGCAGATATGAAACAAGCTGCCCGTGAGATAAGGCCAGAGATCGACAGCAAGGTCTTAGAAAAAATGGGTGAACTTAATGGGCTACTGTGAAACCAGCCGATATAGCATAATTAACGAGAATGTTTGAATTTGATAACTTTTTTTTTAATTTTCGAAAAGAAACCACTATATGGGCCACCCTTTATATATTCTACACACATCTATATAATCCTTTTTATGTTAGTAAGACTACGTGCAGCCAGACGAACTGAGGTTGCATGGTTGGCTGCCTTTAAAATGCAGCACAACATTAGATATTCTTATGTATTTGGTCCTGCCGATAAACATACACACTCGGATATGTATGCATATGTAGAAGTGTACCATTTGCACATAGAACATATGATAAATATACAGTGACTAAAACAGCATTAAAAATGTGTTTCATGATAAATTTCATTTCATTAATTTGTAGCGAAACTTTGAATCATAGTATAATAAATGTTTTGAAAAAAAAAACCGTAAGTTGAGATTTTCACGACCATTTATTTTTCAAAATATAAGTGCTGTAGGTAAACATTAAAAAAAATTGGCTGAGTTTTGGTCTTAGGATCTGTTCATTTTTTATTTTTTTTTTTATTTTTTGAAGTTTTGATCAAGCGCAATTTTTTGCTCATTCAGACTTGCATATTTTTTTTAGCACACCTAAAAGTTTTGAAAAAGTTGCAAATAAAAAGTTTGAATTTTTTTTTTTGAATTTTTACAAATTTTGCGCAAAATCTATAATTTTGATTTACATACTACGAAGCAAAATTTCATAAAAACTTAACAGAAAATAAAATTATAATGAACAAAATTTTCAGCAAAATTTCAAATTTTTTTATTCGAGGTTTTATAACTATCGGTTATGTAACTTTTTATTCGGGGTTTTAAAACTTTCGAGCTTATCTAAAAAAGTTTCGTGGTTTCTACCATAATTATGAAATTAATTTTTTAAGACTTCCGTTAAATTATTTCGAAAAATTTTAAGATTTACGTGAACTGGAAAGGTTAAAAAAATTTCCAGGGCTGTAGTTTTTTATCAATTAAAATAGTTTAATTTTTAAATAGTGGGAAAAAAAAGAAAACACTTGAACTGATAAATAAATAAAGCAGTGCAGGTTTAAAAGGTATGCATAAAAATATTTAAAAAATTTTACAGCGGAAACATGAAAATTAAATATTTGGAAACTAAATTGACATCATGCGGAAAATTTTTATATTAATCTAAATCGATCAATCGATGGCTGAGTTATCAAATTTTCCTTAAACCAATTTTCCAAAAAAGGTCAAAGACAGCATAAAAAAAAATTCATAATTATGATGCTGTTAAACAAATTTTTAAATATTAAACTGATCTGAAACTATTTCTATTTTTTCCATACTTTTAAAAACTTTGTTTATTTATAAAAAGGAAACCCCCCAAAAATGGAGATTATTTCAAATCGACCCAGCACACCTAAAACTTGTTGTTCCGAAATATTTTGGTTAATGTCTTAAAGTTTAATGAATTTTATAATTTCTATGGAAAAACAGTACACATTTTTTTGTATGTGGTGTGATGCACCCTAATGTACATATTTTTCAAAATATGAAGAAAGTAAGCATACTATTCGATTATTTTTTCGCCAATTTTTCATAATGAAAAAATACTAAAATCGTTTTAGTACTTTGAGAGCCAAATCCTAACAAACATTCCCAAGTTGCATAGAACCTTAACGAAAAAATCAAAATTGTAATGCAAAAGATTTTATATATTGTAAAAAAAAAGTCTATAAGTGGTTAGTTTTTTGACTCTCTGTACATTTTGACATAAATTGTTTGTATGTAAGTTTAGTTCTGTTTGTGCACTTGGCAAATTGCTGCCACATTTCTAGATTTCTAAATGGCATTTGGTTATTATTTTTCGCGAGAGCAGTGCATAGCACACACACACTCATACATGAAATTGCACACGCAAATGTTGTTTAATGACTATGTATTTAATATACTATGTAAAAATGGCATATGACATATGTATGTCTAAATGTATACACATACAAACATAAATCTATATACAAATGAGTCGACATACATATATGACATTGTTTTATTTTAGTTTCGTAAACATAACCTCATTTTCTTCTTCCATAATTTCATATGCAAAACAAGTACAAAACTGTAAAAGAGTTGAAATAACAACAACGTTGACTAAATGAGCTAAATGGCTATAAGTGCAACACATTTGCTACTTTGACTATGTTGGGTATATCAAATGCGTGCAGCCAATGTCTCGCTACTTGTAAACTAACTTACAACTTGTCTATTTCATATTCTATATATTTTCTCTGTAGCATTTTCATAGGTAAATGGAATTTTGCAAAATGGCAATGTTCTACGAAATGTTAATACTTACCCTATGAATCTGCCTCACACTAAATGCCGAACTAGAAAACTGCTGCCTCAGCAGCATACCATTTATAAAATTAGTTTAAAATTCGGTCTTATATCTAAGGGAAATGAAGAGAATCTCGAGAGAAAAATCACTGTTTGTTATGCTTTTCTTACAATATACTCGTTTTATTCTTGTGATGAAATTTCATGGTAATTATCGAGCAAGAACCACCAGGTCTCTGAAGATATAGCAGTAGCATTGGGAGTATTCCACAAAAAATGGGTAGATACTTCTCCAGCGCTTTCTCTGAGTGTATTATGGCAAACTCGAAGCGAGCCTGGGAAACTGTGCAATGCATTAGCTGAAACATACCATGGTTCGCAGAAATCGTCAGAAAAAATCATGCAGCAGAGTAAATATTTCACAGCATCCGAATTATTTGAAAAAAGGGGAAAATCGCCGAGTTATAAGACAAGAAGAAGCCATACAAAGAACGCTGGATGAGTTGAATTATTTAAAAGGTTTTTTTTTAGGCATGTGACTTTCAAGAAGAAATAAAACGCCCACATAGTTTAATCTTATGGTCAAGAATTTACCCGAATTATAAAGATAAACGTTTGCGGAAGTGACAGTCGAGAGGCCCAATTTTCAACCACTTTTTGCTGCAATTGATGCCGTATGCTAGTAATAACGCGCCGAATATTCTCTTCCAAAGCGTCAACCATCTCGGGCTTCTCTGCGTAGGCAAGGGTCTTCACATAGCAGTGTTAAATCGCACGATCTTGGAGGTCACGTCACAGGGCTACAACGCCAAAAGTTTCTTTCAATAAATTTATTGTTTCGTTGATTTGTGAAGAAATGTTTCCCTCTGCCCATAGAGCACACCAAACAGTGACTTGTTGAGGATGTCACGGTGTCTCAACGATGGCTTGTGGATTTTCAACGCTCCAAATGTGACAATTTTTTTATTAACGTACCTATTCAACCAAAAGTGAGCTTCATCGCTGAGCCAAATTTTCTTGTGAAAATCGGGATCGGTGATCATCTCGTTTTGTGCACTTGCGACGCATTTTTAATGGTCGTTCGGCTTCAATTCTCGCAAATAGCAAACCGAACTGAGTGTAAATCAATTAACAGCTGTCAAAAAGACCAACTCCGAAAAAGGGATTGCCCTATTGAAAACCACACCTCTAAAAAAAACGATTCGTTAGATGCAACTTTCTACGGACTGTAACGAACATATAGAGCCGAATTTAGCGCTCAAACTACTTAGTATATCTTGAGGAAAGACCTGATGATAGTGCCAGGGGAAAAGTATATAGGGGGTGGAAAGTTTAGTTTGCGTTCGAGTCTCACCCTGGCGATTTTGGCGTTTGACTTTCAAAGCTTTCTTCTCGTATGGTATGGTTCACTGAAACGACCGCTATAGTTGTTTGCCTATTGCATTATCGCAGCCTGAAGTAGCTGCGTGTGTGCTTTACTCGTAGTGGGCTGGGCTCGAATTTTGGTCGAGGTAATTAACATCAGAAATTAAAGGGAAGATTTATTCTAACAGTGGTCATTGCCCGGTAGGCAATGGCAAACTTCCGAGTGCATTTCTGTCATAAAAAACTTCCCACAAAAATTATCAGCCATTCGGGATCGTGTAGGTCAAAATTATGTTACAACTTCTAGATGAATACCTAAAATTGTAGGCGAAGTTTAGCCAAACATGTGGCTAAAGGATGTAAGCGCCGAATTATTAGTATTATTATTATAAGTTTGACAATTTGGTTTAATTACAAAAATATATACATAGATATTTAAATGCTCACAGTTAAACAAAAACAAAAACAAACAAAAAAATTAATCAGGGTTTTCCAAGCTTTTCCGCCATTCAATTAACGTATATACATATATTACAAGCGAATGTTGATCTATTCAAATAGGAGTTGAGCCTACTACAGTATTATCAGATCGTAGTTGTGCCAGAGTAACGCTGGACTGACGGGACAGGTGTAACTGGAAATCCACGTAGTGGGTCAAGTGGATTTTTTAAGTGCATCTGGATATTTAGCGACAGTTCGCGGAGCTTTGTTTGATGTATAAAAGTAAAGTGAGACAGGCCAAATATAATAAAGATAATTGGACAAATCAAACAAAATGAAATTGTGAAAAATATTCAATAAACAATTTTTATTTTTTGCTAATAATTTTTAACATCTATATATAAATTTTTTTGGCCTAATTTATTTGTGTTAACAATAATGTTTGAGCTCGAGGACAGTGGGTATATTTGGAAAGCATAGTCACAAGTTAGTGTTGATTCTACAAATACAAATACAAAAAATCATCGTGGGCGATTGCCAAATTTTAGCTTTATTTCCCCCTGAAAGAAGAAAAAGAAAAGAAATTACAAATAATTACAAAATTTTCGCTCACTCACACACTATAGCAAAATAAAATTTTTTTCCAACAATCGACCTCCAATCGGTTGATGGATCAACAACACCTTATTTCATAGAGAATTCGCCTTGACTGCAACGTTTGCTGTATGGTAGGGTTACGGTGTTTGACAAAACTGGACATGTTTCAAAACTAGTTATTTTCAACAGGATATGTACTCAGAAATGCACACAACAAATGTAAGGGCAGCAGCTACGTTTAAGTTTCAGTATTTATTGTAAATTTTGTGGCAAACGTTTATTGCTTTGCTGTAGCGTCATTCATACTAGTTACCGCTGTTTTATGAGCGCTAAGAAGTCGACAAACATATTTTCATACATAAATATATTTACTAAAGTATGTATACATCTGTATTTGTATATATGTATAAAGCAGTGTTAGTTCTTGCATTCATACATACGACGAGTATGCATATGTGGTCTGTTTTGCGGCACGTTGTTGCTCATTTGGTTATAATGGCGATTGTTATTATTATTTTGCATTGCGCAGTGCACAGCACAACAATCATAAATTCTTGCAAAACAAGCCAATATACATACATACATACATACAGATATACACTTGAATACATATTTTTTTTATTTTGTATGTATGTTTTATATTGTACTATATGCATATCTATACTCACATATTAAAGCCGCATGCCACATTAGTTGGAATAATGCGCACAGCAACTTGTCTAAATATCTATGTACATATATACTAACTTAAATCAGCGGCACATCCAGAAGTGCCTTCTGGAGGGTTGAAACTTTAAGCGAAAATCATGAAATTATGATATTTAATAATTACTCAAAAAAAATAAATAAATAATGCGTGTGTGAGGGAGTGTGTGGTATGCCCCAAACGGCGGGACGGAATCGTTCAAATTTTGGTACACAACCTATTTTAACACAAATACTTTATACTTTATGAAGAGCTGCCACCTGTTTAAAAAGTTTAAGTGTAAGTAAATTAATAAGTTAAATTGCATGCATGCTATATAACGACTAAATAGATTTTAATAAGATTTGACATACAAGTAGTCCGTTATATAAGTAATCATATGTAGCACCGCTTTTTTAAAGAGAGTTGCCACCTGCTTCACAGTTTGCATTCAATTAAAACAATTAATGAAATGAGTTATTGCAATGGCGGTATAAATTTAAAGATATTTAATACAGCCACTTTTCCTAGATATTTAAAAAAAAGGTTGCCACCTGTCTAAATTTAATTTAAGCTAAATTTAAAATAAATAAAGTTTTACAATTTGTGTATCAAACTAAGAGTTTTAAGAAAGCTTAATTACACAAATATTTTTTAGAGGGTTGCCACCTTTCGAAAAGGTAATTAAAATTATTATAAGTTAAATCAAATATTGGAATATGAATATCAAACGAAAGGTGCATATTAAAGTTTAATTTCACGCAAGTATTGAAAGTAGGTTGCCACCTGTTTATATGAAAATTAAGTTAAATTAAAAAATAAGTGACATTCAGCGATATGAGTGTCAAAGTAAAAGTGTAAGAAAAGCTGAATTTCAAAAATATTTTTAAAGAGGGTTTCGACCAGTTTAAAAAATTAATTGAAATTATTATAAGTCAAAGCAAATATTGAAATACAGATATCAACTGAAAGAGACTTATAAAAGTTCATCTCCCAGATATTTTAAAAGAATGTTGCCGCCTGTTTATATGACAGTTAAGTTAATTTAATCACACTAAAAGTTTTAAAATAGCTTACTTTCAAAAATATTTTTGGGGAGGATTGCCACCTGTTTGAAAAAATTAATTAAAATTATAATATATTAAATGAAATATTGAAACATGGGTATCCAACAAAACAAGTTTAATAAAGCTTAATTTTGAAAATACTTTTAATGAAGATTGCCACCTGTTTATATGCAAATTAACTTTGATAAAAAAATAAACAACATTTTACAATATGAGTGTCAAATAAAAAGTTTTAAAAAAGCTTACTTTTAAAAATACTTTTGGGTAAGGTTGCCACCTGTTTAAAAAATTAATTAAAATTAAAATTAATTAAAATTATAATATCGTAAATGAGATATTGAAATACGCGGGCTGCCACCTGCTTTAAAGAGTAAATACAATGATTATTAAGTTAAAGCAGTAGGCATAAGAAAATTTAATCATCAAGTCTAATTTTCATTTAAATGGCACAATCGTTTGATTACGTTTAGCGTTTCTAACAATAAATTAGGTTTCACTAAACCTGAATGGCAGACTGCGAGTTGCAAAAAGTAAAAAGGTTTTAGCAACCAACCGTGATCGGTAATTATGAGGTAGGAGTTGTTTTCTTTTAAATAATGAGAAATTTTAAGCCATAACTAAAAATTATTCTAAATTAATAAACTTTGGTGAAATTATTTATTTCATTTTTTTCTTACATTCGAATTCATAGCGAAACTACGGGTAAAAGATAGTAATTTACAAAACGACAAGAAAAATATCAGTCAAATTGCAAATGACGATGAAGTGATAACTTAAAACCCACCTTTTAGCTAAAACTTCAATTTTATTTGCATTAGCCGTTAAGCTTTGCACCATTTTTGCCCTACCTGGATCCGCCACTGTATTAAAAAAAGTTAAATAGACACATCTGCGCATTCACTTTCCTTACCTTTTGTTTACACTCACATAGTATGTCTAGTATATATATATATATGTGTATGTGTGTGTATGTGTGTATGTTGGTGTTTGTATGTAGCAGTATACTTAGTGCTGTTCACAATCGTACCGTTAACAATAGTGCTTTGCACCTTCTCACTCGGCATGCCTCTCGAAGTCGTCCCCTCCTTTCAACGCAATCACCTTCAACCAGCTACTTGGCTTAATGTCTTCTGCGCGTATTTCTTTTAAAAGCTTGCTGCAGCTATGCTGCCATTGCCGTTAATGTTGGTGGTGTTGTTGTTGCTTTTTTTACCATTGCTGTTGTTTTTCAAGTTGATGTTGATCCTCTGCGGGCGAAAGTATTCTTGCCACACAGTTGAGCGCGCCTGCAAGAGGTCCTTTCGTTGTCGTCGTTGGTGGCGGCGGCGGCGGCGGCAATAAACTGGGTCAACTGACTGCTGTTGAAATGCATTTGGCGCCTTTTCTACGGTTTCTGCAACAAGAACAAGAACTTTTGTTGTTGTTATTCTTCATTTGTTTACGGTTGGCTTCTATTGCTGTTGTTGTTGTTGCTTTTGTTGTTGCCTTAAATTACGTTGCAGCATAAACACGTATGCATTTGATTGTCCCAAAACACACACACCCGCACACATATGCAATGCCTCCACATACACCCACACACACTCATGCAAATATTCCCATTTGTATTTGTATCGAGAGCATGGCAAGCAGTGAGATGATTCTTATTTTATTTTTCTTTCCATAGTCGCCGCCCGCTCGTAGTCGGTTCCCCATTTTTTCGCCGCTTGCTTTCCTCCTGCCATTGTCTTACCAGCCTTACCTTGTCGTCCTTACCCCACCTTAGGCTATCCACTAAGAAATTCATATTTTCTCTATTTTATTTGTTTACTTATTTAACTACTTTTCTGCATTTCTGCATTTAGCAAATATTCCTAGTGCTATGACGTTCTCCTTGAAATAATATTTAGTTCTCCGTGCGCCAATTTGTGCCATCTTTCGCTTTCCTCTTCAAATAGCTTCGTCGCTTTTGTTCATTTTTTTTTTTTGTGTTCAACTTTACTTTTTTGCCGCATTTTATGTTTAAATTTTAGCACCTCTGTCGCACAAAGTTTTATGCAAATTCATGCAACTCTGCGTGTATTTTATATAACATTGCTATTTTTTTATATAACATTGCTATTGTATGTATTTTAGTTTTTTTTCTTTGGTCCTCATAATGCTGTGGGTTATATCTGAGTAAATATCAATTTTTAGCAGCTTGCAACTTTCATTGTAAATTTAGCTATAAATGTACATAAACTTATTTGCTACTTTTACTTCAATTCCCCTCGCAAAAATTTTGAATCTTTAAAGAGTTTTAGAATAAAAAATTTATGTACTATGAATGAAGGATATCAGAATAGTATCCGTCTTTTTCTGACACCAAGTTGTCCAGCTTCCTTAAGCGACGAATGAAGAAAAAAACTTGCCCACAAAGTAAATTTTAGTTTTAACCCTTTAGCTACCCCTCAAATTCAGTTTATGCAGACTTACAGAAAATCGTGGTCAAAAACACACTCTCGCTAATGGATTTAAATAATTCACAGAATTAATCCTTGTAAAATTTCATATCTACCCAAACTAGATATTTCGCGCAGATCTGATTTCTAACACTTTATATAAATGTTCTAAAAACACTCAGCCAAAAATTTTGAGCTTAATACGTATAACCACAAAACAAATTTCAACATTCTAACCCCTTTCCGATCGCTTAAATTCATTTTATATGGGCTTCCAACTAAAAATTGTGATTAAATTATTCTCTTGTGAGAGAGATAATGGGTCAAAATTTCCTACCGAATTAATCCTCGTTAAACTTTACCTTAACAAGATAATTCGCTCAGTTATGAATTTTAGGACTTTTCCGAATTGTTCTTTAGTGGCCGATCTCAAATTCGATTTATTTAGACATTCAAAGAAGCGTGGTCAAAATAGTCCACTCGTTGGGGAGTTAATAGGTTAAAATAATTCACAGATGTTTTCTTCATAAAATTTTACCTTACTTAATCAAACTAGATATTTCATTTAGATATAAATCGTAACACTAAATAAAAAAATGTAAAACTTAATATTCCCATAAAACATTTTAACCCTCTAGCGATCTCTCAAACTCATTTCAATGCTTACAAAAAAAAAAACTGTACCTTGAAAGAGCTAGTGGATTAAAATGTTCCACAAATTTAGTCCTTGTGATATTTTAATGTAACTAATTTAGATGAAAATTGTAACACTTTTTCGAATCGTTCTAAAAACACGCAGGCAAAAAATATTTAAAAAATCGGTTCGAGCTACCTGCAACGTAATAAAATTGATCACAACTCAGTTCTGGAGAAAACCTATGTTTTAGCCGAGCTTAGCTGCGCAACTCTTCTCTTTTAGGGTCAAGATTTTTGGTAGCATTCCTGAGATGATCAAATGGGAAGACGCGAAAAATCTCAACCCAAGCTAAACCGCTACCTATACCCACGTGATGTGTCCAAATTGATCTCAGGAACTCTCACCTCATTGTAGAGTCAGAGTTCAGGCTGAATTAGCATACTTTTTGCTTCAGCTTTTGGCTCAGTATATAAGTCTATTATGATAGTCTGGAGCTTTTTCTATTTTAATGTAGCGAATGGCGGAAGGAAGGTTCTGAACTAGCTGGCGAAGTTTTCAGCTAGCGTTCACTAAATTCCGGAAAAATCGCTATCGTGGGAAATGCTCAGAAAAGAAACTAGCGCAGGAAAGTGGAATTTTACTATTTGAAGTTAAGAATGAAAAAAGGAAATAGTAAACTGATATGTAATGAAACGATCGTCCGTCATTCCTTGTAAAGAAGATCAAAAAGAAAAAAATAATAAAACGTTATTTATAAACTGTTTTAAATACTATTATTATATCTCCGTCGCTCTAGAAATTAATTCGAAACTTAAGAAAACTTATGGAATTAATTTTACACTTTCTATGTAGGCAAAGAAGCCGTTGGATTTTATATTCGGTTTAGCGAAAAAAAACCAATTTAACGAATTGGTGGGGTAAAGATCATGTTCCTTAAAAATTGTTCTTTTTTATAGATGGATCTTGCTTTCCGCTCCTTCTACTCTGACTGACTCCTCCCAAGTTTTTCATTCTAAACATTACAAATATTTCAAGTGAATTTATGTGGATCTTGAAAAAATCAAAAAGTCTTTGGTTCTGGGCACATTTTGAAAATGATTTAAAATAAGAAACCACTTTTTTTTATTAATCAATCAGCAGACTAGATCTTCTTATATTTTAAGCAGAACATCGCTAAGCAGGTAATTTTTATTAATTTTTACCACTATTTTTATTAATTTTTACCACTATTTTTATAAATTTTTACCACTATTTTTATTAATTTTTACCACTATTTTACTTATTTCTACCACTATTTTTATTAATTTCTACCACTATTTTTATTGATGCTACAACTAATTTCTACCACTTTTTTTATTAACTTCTTCGATCCATTGTCTACCCGATTTTGCTAATTTCTTCTACTGTTTTTACCAATTTCTACTACAGTTTTTACTAATTGCACTAATAATTTCTCACACTATTTTTAATAATCCTTTTACTAATTACTACGACTACTTTTATTAACCGAGAAGTTTTACTGCTGCCTTGCGCATTTAGGTGTACTAGTGTTTTATTTTTAAAAATTTTAATTTTATATAAAATAAAATTTTTTATAAAAATATGAACTCAACAAATTTTCATTCAATATTTTCCATTTTTTAGAAGGATCCTTAAAAATTTTTTTGGTATGTTTATTTAGTTTTAGTTTAACACAATGCGAGTGTGAAGTGGCTGGAAACAACCGCTGATTTTTTATGATTTTGTGAATTGTTGGTCTTGTGAAATTTTTTTCATCAAACGTATGCATTTTTTTTTTAAATTCCAATTTTTCTGTAAAAATTATATATGCCGATAGTACTCCTTATTTCTACCACAAAAAATATGTATGTATTTACTTGTATAGGCGATATTTGAAAAAAGTTTTGAAGCTAAAAATTTAAAATATGTAATTATAAAAAATCAACGCTCATTATTCTAAAAAAATGAAAAAATGTTAATGAAAATTTGTTGAGATTTTATAATTTTTTATAAAGTTTGAAACATTAGTTTACTTGTTTTTTTGTTAATCTATGAACGATATTGTTATATAAAATTAATGAAAAAAAATTATTTTGAAAAAACTTGCTGATCGCGTAAAATATTCAATATTCCACTGCTTTTGCTCGTCACTGTTTTTTGTGCCCATCCTCCGCATACTGACCGCTGGTCAAGCAACGAAATCAGAAAATATTTAAGAAGAAAAAAACGAAACATCTAAAACTGCAAAACAGAAAAATAAAAAAGGGTTAGTAATTTTTAAAATTACTACAACCAAAATCGAGTGCTCCACACAGTTTGCTATACAAAATATTCAAACAAAGAATGAGACATAAAAAATTCAACACATGCTTTGTGGTGTTTATACACTAAGCGCCGGACTAGAATTGACGGGAACTGGATGGTGGCAAATTTATTACAGTATGCAGTACCGACTGACCGCTACTGTCGCTCATTTTGTAGCCAGCAACGCAAAAACACACAAAAAAAAGCAGCTTGCTGACCACTAGCAGTGTGCTAGCAGTGAGGGTTTTGTTTTGCTTTGCTTTTTGTTTTTCGTTTTTAAGAACTTCACTAAAATATTATACGAGTATTAGTTCCCTCACCTGCTCTCCAACCAGGCGAGTTATGTGCTGAGTTTAGTTTTTCTCCACTCTCACGCCAAGTTTGCTAAATAATAAATTTATAAATGAAAAATGAGCCAACGCGCGTGTTTATGCCACAAAACACTGCAGCCTGCCCGACTGCTAGCCAGCTAAACCAAAGCAAGCAACTCGCCACCAACCAAGCAACCAAGCAACCGACCTTCCTGCAAACCCAACTCTGGCTAACTGTATAGTCCGCCATGTGGTCGGTCGGTCGGTCAGTCGTGCCGAGGGCAGCAACTAGCTGGACAAGCGAACTATACATTTTTGCAAGTGAAGTCTATGTAGTTGCCTTGCAACAGGCTATATATAGCAAACCCTTTATGGGAGGGAGGTCTACCCGTGGCGTATGAGCAACCTCAGCACAATTACCAAACAAGGCGTAGCGGAGTAAAGGCGTTCCTTTCTTGCATACAACATTAACAATATTTTTACAATTTTTGCATTTTATTTCGTTATTTTTCTTTGCTCTCCACTCATTACTTTCAAACCATTTCTTCGTAATTTGTGTTATGTGTTTTTTTTTGTGTTCTGGTTTTTGTGTGTTTTTTATTTTTTTTCTTTTGTAATTTTTTTTTTCGGTTATTCTACACTGTTCGCAAATTTGTATGTTGCTAAGATCTGCTGACCGCTCGAGTGGTTGGATGAGTGTATGCAAGCAAAAAGCAGTTAAAAGCAAATTATTATGTCTCACGTGATTAAATCCAACAAACACACGCCACAGCGACAGCAACAGCAGCAGCGAAGGCAACAGCAGCAGCACCACAATAAAACTACAATAAAAAAATATTTATTCTTATTTTGGTATAGCTAGTTGTGCGCAAGGAAGAAAGCAAGCAAGTTTTGGTTGGAGGCGAGCGCTGAAATAAAATATTACTTTAGTGAAAAAGGTCAGCGCACCGCATAAGTAGCGCCACTTTACGACTGACTATGAATGGCACGCTGGGGGAAATAAACTTGTTGAGTTGAGAGGTTGAGAGGGCGCGTTTGCAGGTACATGTAGTAGTTTGGTTCGCTTTAGCTCCGCTAGTATTGTGAACTATAAAATGTACATATATTTTTTTTTTTTTGGTCTAAGGGAGCGTGCGTTTTTGTGCGTTCATTATGGCACTCAAAAAAAAAAAAATAGAAGAAAATGTAACAAAAAAAACAGAGATTTAAATTGAAAATGAGCTAAGCGTAAATATGAAGGCAAAATAAAAACCGTTAAGTACTTGCAGAGTGCGCAAATTTTTAAGTAGTTAATAAATGAAGTGAAACTAATGCGCTGCATGTGTACAGCATAAAATACTTTTTATTAAATTGTTTGTACATAACCCGTTTCAAAATGAATGCCAAACATTGAAATTTAAAGTGAACTTAAACTGCACTTCACGTTTACTATACGGTCGAGTAAATATTTGGTTATTTTTTTTTTACCGCCTGCCGAAATTCTTAAGTTAACATACAGTGGCTCATTTCGTGACGAAAGAGACCTACAAATTGTGGTTCGACTCGAAAGCTCTAAGAATGCCCCCTTTTTATTTTATTTTTATTTTTTTTTGTTTGAGCTGATTCTTAAAAATTTAAAATCTTTTTATGTAGTATCCTTATGCCGAGCGCCAGTCCTTACCATTGATATCTCAACCGATGTGGATAGTCTGCGTCATACAATATAGCACGTGGATGATGAGTGACTTACAAAGTGTGACTTTGGTTTTTACAGCTCAATTGTCTACTTAGTCCAAGATAGCGTTTGCTGACAAGATATATTCTTCCTTTGAACTTTTAGGTTGCCATTATTGTTGGCGATTAACACCTATTGGTTCCCAGATAAGCTAAATTCTCCACTCTTTCAAAAATGAAATTATCAACACTGTTACCGCATCTAAGATTGTTCATTTGATCGCAGGAGGTGCTTAATAGTTATGCCCTCCTTCATCTTCAGACCCATACGTTTCACTTATTTATCCAGTTTGGAAAAGGCAGAACTAACGTCGATGTTATCGCCATACTCCAGCAGCTGAAGACCTCACCGGTTTAAATATGCAGGACGCCTTATTTTTCCCCTGCCCGAAAGCTCGCGTCATTTAACTTTGCTGATAGTTTTACTGATATACTAAATTCGAATATCGCTGCATATGGTCCACTTTTTCTCGTGCTGTTGTGAGCAGATCTAAAGTCGACAAAGCGGTAATGAGAGGCAATCCTTTTCGCACGAGTATCTTCCATGATTTGACATATCGTAAATATCTGGCCGTTGGTGGACTTGCCAAATTTAAGGACACACTGATAAAGTCTAATTATTTCGTTGACGCTTGTTTTCAGTCTTTCGCACAATACGCTCGATCGAAACTTTACCAAGTATCTAAAAAACTGATTCTACTTTGCTTGTTCACACTTGTTGCAGATTAAAATTCCAATCAGCGGGCATTCATTAATTGAGCCATATTCGGCATATCAGCTAGAGCATGCACCTTACAACAATATTCTTGAATAATTCAGCTAGTAATTTATTAGCTCCCATGGCTTCTTTATTCCGCTGCCACGCTCTTCGAGGTTGAGTGACGGGATATCAACAACACCATCAGCGATCTGCTGTTCGGCACTTTGAACTTCTCCGACGCCGCTTTGGTCTTTACTTTGACCATTTAGCCAAGTAGAGAAAAGCGCTCTCCACAATTTAACTGGTAACAGAAATTTGCCCCGGTTTTAAAACTTTCAGTAAGCCGCCGCGCTTTGCTTTTCGGCTAGCATATCAAGCTTCTCGTTCTCACGTATCTCAAGCTCTCTTTTCGTGCTGCGAATTGCACATCACTCTTATTTTTCCCAACTCCCTGTTGGTCTCCCATAGCGCTCGGGTTGCGGCCAATCGCAGAGTATCTCTATAGGCAACGTTTTTAATTTCCGCAGCGGCGCGTTATTCGTCATCGTACCAGATATTCGATCCTCGGAATGTACGTAATACTCCTGCATCTTATAAGGGCCTCGGCACGTTCTGTATATGCCCCTCTGTATCACACTTGAATCTGTAACAGTTCTTGGTTCTATATACCCCCAGTGTGGGACTTGAAGATGTACACTACCTCATTCCATCTCAGTATTTATCACCGCGTTAGTACCGTCAAGTATTTCGTTGGGAGGCTCGTTCGTTACATTCTGATGCAGTCCGTAGGAAGTTGCATCATCACACGATCTTCGTATTAGCAACTTCTTGCCTTGTACCTCGGCAAATCTGCCACTTTTGCATCGCACCCAAAATAAATGAATACTGACAGTTCTCTGAGCGTATTCCAAAGCACTATTGAGGCTGCCAGAATGGCCGAATGGATGCCGAGCCAACCGTTCGCTAGAAAGAACTAATTATAAAGCCAAGTAGCCTAGATAATTTGTTTGGACTGGATTCTAAGCCACGCCTAGTTTTGTTTTATCAAGTTCTTCTAAGTTTTTTCTCGGTCGCAATCTAGTTGCTTGCTTTATTGAAAACAACGGCGCAGTTTTGAGCCCCTGTTTGCGCTTAATTTAATGGGTTATGTGGTAGCCCTTTGAAACCAGAATACGCCTGTTGTTTCCGTCAAATTCCGCTCCCTACTGGACTGCGGTCAATCAAAACTTCATGGAGGGTAAGGCGATTAGTCGCCGCTGCTATGCCTTAGATTTTCAGAGCTCTCAGCTTTTCCATCGTATCTGCAATTATGTCGCTTATTAGTATCTATTTTTCACTGATGTCTAGCATTTTCTGGACGAATGATTGTGGTGCTAAATTTCCTCCAATGGCGCCGAAACGAAGAAGTATACCATCAATATAGTAACGCGTATAGGATCAGATTCCCGTTCAAGCCGGTATAAGAATGATTTATAGACCTCGGGAGTAGTTAAGTACTGGATTAAGGAGAAGTTTACTTAGCGGAGCATTTCATCAAGCCAGCATTTCAAGTCCGGTATGCGGCAGTACGTCCAGCGGCCTTTTAGCGAGTTGTGATGGTTGCATGTTTGGGATACATATATCAACTTTACCCTTAAAACGCCTGCGAACATCTGCCACCGGTTCATATCGCCTTAGTTTTTTGCCCCGCGACCATGCGGCTTTTGCTTAGAAGCAACAATTGTACTGTCTCTATGGTATTTTGGGTTCTGTAACAACTACAGCGTCGCCGTCCGCAAAACCAATTATTTCGGTTACATAACGATTGTTCCAAAGCCAAGGACCGAGCACAGCACCTTGTGAAAAGCCGGCTTTTACTTTCGGATGGATCCGAAGGTACAGCTGAGGTTTCGCAGTACAGCAAGCTGTCTTTGAAATAACTTTGTATAAGTCTTTTAAGGTGGCAAACAAATTTTGATTCAGCCTTTTTCAGTTTTTTTGATTTGCCTATTTAGGCTTTCATAGTCGTTTCATTTAGCCAATTTGGGATTTTTTTTTTCAAAAATATCTGACATCACTGACTATGATGTTTAAGTGCTGAACAACGGGTGTACGCACGTTCATAACACAATACAATATTCGTTCATAATTGAACGAGTTAAACGCTTATTCATAACTATTTTGAATATAAATAATAAATTAAACATTGCAATACGCACAAGAGAAATTCCTTTAATAAATAAGTGGGCTGAAAGTGCGTTAAATGACGTTGCCACCTATCAAACGGGACTTACAACGTACATACAACAAATGACCGCAGTAGTAAGTTAAGTGCTGATATTATTTTACGCACAAGCAAAATAAAATAAAAAATAAAAAAAGGCAAACAAAACAGCTGATATTTAATATTAAATTAAATATGCACGCAAAGGTATACTTTGCAAAGAAATTACATTAAAAATGCAGAACTACTACAAGTGTATGGTGGCGGGCAGTACTCGTAGAGCGTTTGTTAAACAACGACAACTCCAACAAAAAAAAGTTAATGATGAATATGCATGATGGGGCTGTTCTGTCTGTGTATTGGTGTAACCGCAGAAGCATACAAAAAACAAAAAACACAAAAAACGTCATGTAAAGGGAAATTAACTTAATAAGCGGGCGTGTAAGTTTATTTACATTCATAATTATATATACACCTGATACAGTGGCGGGCATAAAAAGTGTGCATGCAAAAAAATTTATAATGTTTGTTACAAAATCTATATTTTTTCACTCAGCGTATGTTCGAGAGCGGATCCATAGTTCAACAGCAAAAATTGCGCTACCAAAAAAAAAACAAGAAATTAGAAGCGTATATTTTATATTGAAAATAAAATTTATCTTCAAAATTTTAATATAAAAATCTGCGAAACGCCTCGACCGATTTTTCTTTAAATTTTGCACCTATGTATGTTTAGTAGTAAGATCGAGAATAAATCGTAAAATATATATGATACTTGGGAGAGGGTTGCCACCTGTACGAAAAGTCAAACCTACTTAAAATATGCACAAGTTATATTAAATATTAAAATATGGTTGTCAAGCGGTTCGCCTTCTACGAAAGTTAATATCTCATTTTTAAGAAGGTTGCCACCTATTTGAAAAGTACAATTAAATTAAATTTAAAACAAGTTATGTGAAATATTAAAATATGGTTGCCAAGCGGTTCGTCTCGGAAAGAAGGTACATAGGTAATTTTTATGAGGGTTGCCATCTGCTTGAAAATTCCAATTAAATAAAATTCATATACAAGTTATATGAAATATTAAAATATTCATCGGTTCGTTTCGGAGCGCAGAAGTTTCAGCCGTATATTTTGGGGAGGGATGCCACCTTTTTGAAACGAAAAATTTTATACAATTTTATCCTGATTGAAAATTCGAATTTATTTAAATTTTGCAAGTTATGCAAAGTAGTAAAATATGGGTGGCAAACGTTTGGTTTTACAGAGGAGAAAGTTTATAGCTAGCAATATTTTAAAGAAGGTTGCCACATGCTGTAAAAGTCGAATTAAATTCAATTGTAAACAAGTTATATGAAATATTATAATATAAATTATCTGGTTCGCTAGCAGAAAGATTATAGGTATATTTTGGGGAGGGTTGCCACCTTTCATAAAACCCAAATTTTTTTATTATTTTGGTTTATACATGAGAAAATAAATAATTGAACATGAATGTCAATCTGTACATCTCGGGCAGGATAAGGTGTACACCTATATATTTGAAAGGGTTGCCACCTGTTATATGTAACAGAAATCGATTTGCGTTTTCTTGCCGCCTAAGCAAAGGACAATTAATAAATAATATAGAGAGCTTAAAATGTGTCGGGTTTTTCTAGCAATTTTTTAAATTTTTGGAATAAATGGAAATTTTTAGTCCATCACAAAATTCACTGCCTAAAATTTTACTTCTTACTGTCTTAAGAAATTTCGACTGCCTTAAGAAATTTCTACTATTCCGCAATCTCTTTGATGCTGACTTTTTCCAGAGACCCAGAGTAACAATTATTAATAGTAGAGCTTTAAAAATGGCATTAAAATTTGAGTAATAATTATAAAAGTCTTTTAATAACAATTACGAGTGAGCAAAAAATATTGAGTAATCAATAACTGTTATTTTGAGATTTATAAAAGTATTTTGGAACAAATATCAGCGAAAAAAGTCCTCAAGTCTTCAAAGGCTTTTTTTTTAAATTTCGATTCATACGAAGTATAAGGAACACTTTTGCTTTCTATAGCTTAAAATATGAAGATTTTAAGTGCGCTCATAATTATTATGAAAAGAGTTTTATAATATAAATCTTGAGATAAGTGTCTTCGAAGGCTTGACAAAATTTGTCTCGTCCATACATTTTATGGAAAGATTTTTATAATTCATAAATAGTGGTAAAAGAATAGCTGATAAAATTTACGAAAAAATATGTATAAAATAAGTCTTAATGCCATAATACTTATCAAAATACTTTTATAATTCTTAAATTTTGATTACTTTTTAAAACTCAACCTTCCGTAGAATCTAAATCTAACCGTCAACTTTTTTCAGTAGCGAATACTTCCTATTGTTTTAGCAATCTTTTAGGTTCTATCTCAGTACTCTGAAACTGCGAAAAAAAAAATAAAAAATTTATAAATAAAAAATTTTATGGTGGAAATTTCTTGTTCAGTACCAACGCCATCTCAATTCTTAAGCAATACCAGCTTCTTGTTATAACCTTCTTCCATCTTACTACGTTGCCAAATTTTTTGCATGCCACTGTATTTAAATCCATATGCTAATAAATAAATATATATGTATGTCTGTCCATTCCACCTCATTCAGAGACAGAGAGAGAGAGAATCGCTTATAACTGCGTGTCAATCGCAACAAAACGTAAATTATAAATTCAACAATGTGAAGTATTGGGAAATCGAAATGGCTAGGCTGGAATAAATTCACATACGTACATATACATATGTAACATGTTGGCATTTTCACAACATACACACACACATTTTTAATACAAGTAAAGTGGTATTACTCTTTCGTAAACGGATATTATACTCTTAACTCTACATCAATCACTGGCGTATGCGGGTAAATTTATTTTTATAAAGTCTTAAATGTATGGCTCACATTTGGGGCACGTTCGAAAGAGTGACTGTTTTTTTTTTGAATTATTGTAAAGAACATTTAAAATGTGATTGCAGAAATTCTGAAAATATAATTATTGTTATAGATGTTTTTGTTTTACTGTTGCGTATGACAAACATAAAAGCTATGCGTTTCTTCTCCAGTATGTGCCGAACTGTAGTCAAATGCCCTTTTTGAACATTAAATAATATTATAAACATGCTCTAATTATTAATCTTACATATTTCTTAAGTAAGCATTGCAGGCTGGTATTAAAACCCTTACAGTTTCAGAATTTTTTTTTTTACCAACCCCCAAGGTGAAGAATAAACAGAAGATTCCGCTTATCATGTATATCTTTGTAGACCTTTAACCAAAATTAAAGGGTTTAGTTGGTACCTTGGTGTGAAGATTTAAAAAAAGGCAGCCTTTTATATACTATATATATTAGAAAAAACTCGGCAGCCATTTTCTTGCCTATATTTATTTATTAATTGCCCTTTGCATATGTAACCACTAAATGCATTTCGGTACCTGTCACGTATGACAAGCGGCAACCTGCTCAAAAGTCTAGTACTCGCCAAGGCGAACAGTTTGACACTGATATTTTAATATTTTTTATTTTCTTCTTTATTTGTATAAAATTTGAATTTGCAGAAAGGTGGCAACCCTCTTCGCGATACACCTATAATCTTATACCTAGCGAAACGATGGTAGTTCATTATTTATTATTTTGCTATTTCGTATAACTTATGTAAAATTTGATTAATATCGATTGTTTAAGCAGGTGGCAACCCTTATATTATTAATTGAGAGCTTTCTTGCCGAGACGAACTGTGTGATTACCCTATTTTCATATTTTATATAACTTGTGTATAATTCAATAAAATTCGACTTTTCAGGCAGCTGGCAACCCTCTCCAAAATATACATACATACATATGTATGATTTTTCTCCACGATACGTACCGTTTGACATCCATATTTTCATATTTCATACAACTTGTTTATATTTGACCTTTCAAACATGTGGCAACCACCTCCCAAGCTTAAAATATAATTTACAACCTATTCGCATATCTACCAAATATATAAACAAATTCTTAAATTCATTCGACACAAATACCGTGACACGAGATTTCCGCGCAGTTTTGCTTGCTTTGAAATATTAAAATAATTTTTATGGCGCTCGCTCGATCGATTTTCAAATTTGTTTAACCCACTTTCATTGTTGTCTATGGGATACAAATTTTGCGATAGATATTACGTTAATTTCCCTTTGATCTAGAGGCTTGACATTTTCAGCAAAATGAGCCAGATATTAACGAAAATGCAATATTATAAACTTGTTGTTTTGTAAACGAGAGATAAAGGAACACTGCAGATCGGTCAAAATTTCCTTTTCGTTACGATAGCAGCTCTTCTTTCATGAAACATTCGAATTGTTTAGCGCTACTCAAGAAAGAAAAAGGGTTTTGCGATTTGGTTATTTATTTAAAAAATATGCCATCGAATGCGATGTGATTTGGCGTGAAACTGAAATTTCCCTAGTATTTCTAAAAGCAGACTTTTTTTTGCCGTTCAGCACAGCGTCTCAATATAAAAGTAAATTATATATAAAATGTCAAAACTTAACAGCTGTGTGGAAAAATTAACTAATTTTCCATGGAAATTTCAATATGCTTCAATTATGTTTTAAAAATTCTGCCAAAATATTTTGAAAACTATGAAGATTTATATCAGCTCGGCCAATACATTTAAAAATTGGGTTTTTTAATTAAGAAAAATAGATTTTTAAATATTTTTTCAAAAAAATCGCTTTAATTATAGAACGGTTAAAGCTTAAAAGCCCGACAAACAAATGCTGAAAAGTTTTACCACGGTTTCACAATAATGAAATTTTTGATAATGTTTTTAAGTCGGTCCAGCTTACGTAAATTTTTATATTTTTTCGAAATATTTCGGGTGAAGCCTTGAAATGTAATAGATTTTATAATTCTGATGGAAAAAACAATACCAACTTTTTTTTTTTTGTGTAGGGAATTTTCTAGTAAATATATACAAAAATAACGAGTGTAAAATAATTTTTCATATACAATTTTTTTTAAACTAAAATATTTTAAAATGATAATTTTGCAAACATAAATCACATAAGTCAAAGTTTCCAACTTTAAACAAAACTTTTGAAAATTAAACAAATTTTTATGTGATTTTCAAATATTTTAATCACAATTTTTAGAAAATTTTTTAGTTATGTCGCTTATTTAATTTTAGTAT
Organism: Anomoia purmunda; assembly: GCA_951828415.1. Taxonomy (NCBI): domain Eukaryota; kingdom Metazoa; phylum Arthropoda; class Insecta; order Diptera; family Tephritidae; genus Anomoia; species Anomoia purmunda. The sequence goes on from OX639994.1 coordinate 14,278,517, forward strand.
AATAAAAAAAGTTTCGCACGCCTATGAAGGTCTGTCAATTTTTTTTCTGAAGGTAATGCGTATTATCTTTTGAATAACTCATGCAGGAAATTATATTTGGTATGGGAAAAAATGCACAACTTTGCGCAATCAGCAAACAAAAAATTTTCAAAATTGACTATAATTTTTTAGTCACATGAAACTTTCACTATCTTTTAGTTTATAAAATTTTCATAAATATTTTTTTAAATTTAGAAGTTGAATTTTTTTTGATTTATGTTATTAAATGAACTAAATTTTTATTTAAAAAAAATAGTCACATAAAACTTTCACTTTATTTTAGTTTATAAAATTTTCATAAATATTTTTTTAAATTTAGAAGTTGGATTTTTTTTTAAATTTATATTATTAAATGAACTAAATTTTTATTAAAAAAAAAATAGTATTGTAAAAAAAATGAAACATGCAATTAATAACCGAGGACCACATTCACCGTGAGTCACAATTTTGTAGTTCTAAATTGTTGCACCTTTTCTTTGAAAATTTGTAGCTTGAAATGGGCTAAAAAACTCTTGCATGATTTAAATGTAAAACGTAAAAAATATTTAATATTTTTAAATTTTTTTTTTTTACATTTTAATAAAAACTTGAAAAAAGTACAATTTCTTTGTATTTGAATAATTTATATATTGTATTGCTCAAATTTCTATACTATAACTAAGTCACTGAGAACACTTCCAAGAGTATTATTTATTTTTTTACATACCTAGGCGTGCTTTTCATGGTTTCATATCAACTTGAAATGTCTTTTTGCTAAAAGTTACTCATACGCCTAGGTGCTAGCCAATAGTGTGAATGCTACTAGCAAACCGAAACAAGTTTTGAACTCAGTATTTCAATGTATACAATGGATACGCTTTAAACAAGCCTTTGACGTCCTGGAATCCATGAAAGTATTAAACAAATAAAATCAAATATATTTTTATATTTGTGTTGATTGGAATAAAAAAAAATAACGCAATTTTATTCTTTATCAAAAAGTTAAGAAAAGTTAGGAGAAAATATTATTGATAATGGACAATTCATTCATATTCCAATCAAATCTATTTTTAATACATAAATCACATAAGGAAGCAAATTATCTAAAAATAAACAAAAAATAAAGTAGCAATTTTTATACCTGACAACACAAATGTATCTAGCCATTTCTGTACACTCTTAATTGCCTGCTTTTAATTATCTCTAGCACTCTGTATGCCAGCTAAAATTAATCAATCAACATTTCTACATAGGTGATTATTAATTAGTCATAAACTATCGTGCTGTCATTTTTCGAAACAAAATTCTTTAATTAACAACATGAGTATAGAAAATAAACGTAAACCACGTAAATAATATATCATGCCATAATTAACAACAAGAAACCACTACATATTTCAATTGCACATGAAACTGTCAAAGAAAAATATTTACTTTTACTTCACCATCATTAGGAAATTCCTTGGAGTCGCACACCCAACACTCAACCACAGCGCCCCACATTCAACTCGAATGGGCTATCATTAAAACTTCATACTTGCGCTGACATTGCTAGTGCGAAATTATAAACGTAGAAGAAATTTGTCATGAATTTCCTATGCGCTATACATATATATTTGTATAAAAATTTAACTCATATATGCGCGAGTACATAAATAGTTTGTGAGGAATGTGTAAATCTATCCGCATATGTAGTAAGCCTACACTTTGAATTAAGCAAAAAAAAAAAAGAAAAAACGCAAAACAAAAAGGATTCACTCACCCAACACTACACTCTAATATAGCGATTTGAATGCTTAAGCTTTAATATAACTTTTCCCGAAAGATATGAAAATATTATATGTTTATAGCAATATATTTTTGTGGTCCTAAAAACCAAAAATAAAAAAAAAAAACAAAACCAAAAACAACGTCCATCCGAAACCGCAGACACAGAAATACACTTTTCATGACACTCAACGTCATTTATGTACTCCATTAGGAACTTTCATTTTATTTTGTATTTTGTTCTATTTTTCGGTTTCATTTGTTGGAGGAGAGGAGGTTGTATTGTGTACACGCGGCAAAAGAAAATGGATGTCAAATATTTGATTAGCCTCATTAAAGTGGCGCCTGGCCTACTTTTTTTCTCTCCCTCTTTCTCTCTCTCTCTCTCTCTCTCTCTTTCTCGCTTTCGACGATAACTCTTGCTAGCGCAACGTACGGCGCTGGAGCAATACAGTGGGGAGGATATCCCAATGGGGCTGCACGTTGGCGTAGTTGTTTATGTTTTTAATAAAGTAAAAATAAGTAATTTCACTTTTTGCTCTCTCACTTTTCTTTGCATCTGTTTGTATGTATACGAACCGTATAAGTTCGCCTAGCAGAACTTTCACTAACTTTCCGCTGTTGTTTTTGGTGAAATGCATTATATATTTGACTGCAGCATTCATTATATGACTTTGTTTATTATATTGTACATGAAACTGTATTTCTGTAAGTACTAAGTATTTAGTTGGCCGTTTTGTTTTTCAAACTTTAAATATTACTGTTTTTGTCACTTTTGCTAATAATAACCTGAAATAAAATTTTTTCAAGAGCATTTCAAAAAAACTCAAATGTATTTCAGAAAAAACACAAATGTATTTCAGAAAAAGGCAAATGAATTTCAGAAAAGATCAAATGAATTTCAGAAAATGTAAAATGTATTTCAGAAAAACACAATTATATTTCAGAAAATGTCAAATGTATTTCAGAAAATCCACAAATGTTTACCAGAAAAATGCAAATGAATTTCAGAAAAATGTTTTTAAAATATTTTGGCTAAACAAACTTTTGCATATGCCCGTTATATGAGGATGGAACATAAAGTCTTCTAAATCTCTATAGAAATCAAACCTTTGTATGCTACCCTACTCGCACTTTTAAAGTTATATTCTTAATTGTTATGATGGGATTCGCTTCCATCTATCGAAACATATGTACTGTAGATTTCATTTCCTGGCAATTTTTTTTCTTTCCCGTCTCTTTTCGCCTTTCTACCCTGCCCAATCGCATCGAAGTGTACGCTGTTTTATATTGACCATTGGCGCCCCAACGGGTGGGAGGGTGTCGGTTTCGGGGTTCAAACTCCTAACAAAATCTCAAAACTGTTGCACTACTTTGAAATTAATTTACTTTTTTTTTAAATAAATTACCGGAAAACCCAAATCTGCTTGGTAGTTAAGCAAGCGAGTTTAACGGTGATTTGAGCCGGCGCTTGCAAGAAGGCAGAGCGAAGCTAGCATCACAAGTGGTGTTAACTGCGAGCAGGTCGGCCCCTTTCCTTTAGATCTCGTCTGTCGCGCAGTTTCCTGGAAGGTCGCTTTACCCTGGTACCTTCAAGTTCATAGTAATATACTGTAAAGATAACTTCAGTAATCGGGAAGCCTCAGGCTGAAGTTTATTGATAGATCTCTGCAGTGAATTGCGCCAAACACCTTGTTGTATTTTGTAATTTTTAAATCAAACCATTCCTTTATTGGAACGAACTTTTGGGGACCGAATCATATCAGAAATAGGCGTGTGAATTGGCCAACTAGGTCATATGCTTTGACTTCTTTAGACTATTTGTGGGCTACGTTAAGATGCCCAAGGTGTCCGAAACTCGAAAAGAAGTAAATGGGTCGGAATATCACAGCGCCCAAAGAGAGTATAAATGGTAAATGCGAATTTCGAAATGAAGCCTCTTTAGTGATACTTATAACATAAAAGAGTCGACAAGACCTTAACAGTCAGGTTAAGCTTTAGCGAAATGTCTGAGCATCCAGAAGCCATGGGGCGATGCTACAATTTTAAGGCGTATCCATTTCGAGATTGCTGATTGTGATGTAGAAAGTTGGCCTTTGAACTATGACAGAGCTTGGGAGCGGATACCCTCAGTGCAAGATTTCAGTCGCATCGAATCTTGCGCGATGTTTGTGTATTAGAGTCAAAAAAATCTTTCCGGGAGGTCTGTGGAAAGAATGCGTCGTGCGCAGTGGAGGCTCTTACTATCAACCCGGGCAATACAACCCTGATAGGGGTGTTTAGGGGTGTAAAGATTCATCTCTCCGAGGGAGTAAAATATGTGGATGTAACGCCAGATAATACGAGTAAATTGACCTAGCAAGCCCACGTCAAACTGAAAGTAAATTGAGTATTGAAAGTATTCGGATAATGGTGAAGAGCATTTAGTAAGACCTGTCATCTGTGGTCGGCTGTGGTAGTTTGGGTATACAGAACTCCGGCTAGCCCAATCAGCATGTGTTCTGCTGTACTAAGGTTAAATCTACGGTATCTGTGGTAAACAGACTGCAGAGGAGCGTGCAGATGTGACTGCGACCGGCAAACAATATAAATAGCCTTTCAGCTACCAGTGAAAAACAGTCGTGTTTAGTGGACTGGAATAAAATAACGTACGAGTTTTCGAAAATGCAGGTTAGGTAGGCCCTATTCCCTATATTGGACATAAGGAAACGAGAGGGCACTACTCCCTCTCCTCTAAAAGCAGCACAGACTTGAGGACTACCCCCGTTCGTTAAGGATGTATATTAAGAGCCGCCCAGGTTCGACTCCCTCTCTTGTAAAGTTGTGGGAAGGTCTTACTCCCACTCCTTTAGGATTGAAAAGCATTGGACAATCTAGTACGAAATTGAAGTACTGAAAAATATGAACTCTCTTAATTTTTGTAGAGAACAGAGAGAATCACTGGGGATACTCCAACACGAACCACTAAATTCTTTTTGAATTGTGGCAATGCGATTAGAGCTCAGGAGACAGAGGATTGTATATAGAAGGATTGTGAGAGCAATATCTTTCACATTTCTAAATGACAAACTCATACCGAGATTCGCTTTCGGCGGAAACACTGCAAAAAGATTTCTAACAAGAGAACAGTAGAGAGATCCATACACTCTCTCTCTTTAGAAGCTCGGTGAAAACTCTCTATACTGGCGGCTCCAAGATAGAAAATGGAACCGGACCGGAAGGTAAACTAGTGGACTAGGTAATTCACGAAAGATGGCGTGGAAATCGCTGGCGTATTTTTGAAAATGCCCCCATAAGTTAGTTGAGGCTCAACTCTGTTGCAAAGTCGAACAAGGTTGAGCTCATGTTGGAGCCAGAACGCTAATATGTTCGAAGTAACGAACTGTTTGACGAATTACCTAATTGTGGATCTTTGAAAAATACAGATTATAGGGCACAGCTTAGCAGGGAGTTTAAGGTGCATTAGGGATGCCATGAGGAAGACGCATAAGAACCGTAGTTGCATTTCCGACACCAGCAAAACAACCAAGAAAACTTTAGTACTCTAATACTCGAAAAGCTGCTTAGAATCACTAAAGAGTTAGGAAAGTTTTCTGAGGAGAAATGAAGTCACATCCCCACCTTCTTCCCAATCAATTTTCCCCTATCAGTTTCCTCTTTATCTTTCACAAAACTTTAGTACAATGAGGAACTGTGCCACAGTGCTTGGAAAGACGAATTCGGAATTCCGGCCCACCACATCTCAATTATTTTCTATACCATATTTATTTACGCGCTTATATTGGGAAGTTGTGAATTTTATATTTACTTCCACAGAATAAGAATAAAAAAATAATTTCGCTTGTCACTACCGAAGAAAGGGAACTGCTGTTTTTCCCCCTAATTTAAGTTATCTGAATATTAAAAAAAAAAATTGTATTACCTATTTCGAAACCTGCTTGCTTTCAATCAAGCAATAATTTTCACAGAAAAGTGTTTCTTTTGCGGCTAGGCAAAAACTTCAAAAGAAAAGGTAGCAGCAACCAACTAAAAGTTAAGTTAGTTAAGTCTCTATAAATTTACGTTGAACCCCAAACTTTGCAATGAATATTTAATTAGTTAACAAGAAATTTAATTTGAATTTAATTATAATGTCAGTTCAATTGAACCCTTCAACGTAGAAAATCGCATTTTTTTCTGACATATTCATAACTTAGGGCAACATAGATGAACCCGAACTCTCCGCATATAATAAAAGAGCATACTACTTACTATTTCCAATATGTAGGATGGTAGTTGCATGTATACCTAGAAATATATGGAACAATGAAGAGCCAAAAGTTACTGCCAAGCCCAATAACAATAACAACAATGTAAACGAGCGAAAAATTCCCTAAATACCAAAAACGAATTTAATGTAAAATTTTAATTAAAATGAACACTTGTCAATCAACTGAGCAACCGTAATGACATCGAAGCCCGAGAAGAACTGTCAAAAATATTTTTGTACGAATGAGTCGACAATTTTACACACACACACACATGCGCATACACATACATATACAGCTCAAAAACAGCATACTAATAATAATAAAACATGTGAATGTGAAGCAGTACCGAAAATTGCATGACGAGTCATAAGGATAATAAGCAAAGCGAATGTCAAGCATTTATATACATAGCAGAGAGAGGAGAGATGAGGGTAGAGAGAGTGACGGCAGGAAGCGCCGTAGTGGTAGAGTAGACGAACATTGCAAACGACAGATCGACTGTCGTTTTACAAATACCAACATAAAGATTATTTTGGGTTTCACGCTGCTGTAGGTACTCGGCTTCACAAAATTCATATACTCAAAAATATTATTGCTAGCAGGCGTATCCATTGTATATATACATATGTATGTATGTATGTGTGTGTGTGTGTAAGGTTATAGATATTTATTCCCAGTTGTCATGTGCAATGCATTGCGTGTATGATAATTAAGTATTTGCACGCATGCAGCATGAAGAAGAGCAAAAACAAAAAAAAAAAAGAATACCATAAATACGAAAGATCATTTAAAAAGGACAAATGTGCAGGATATGCAAGGCAAATTAATATTTGTAGATATCTGCTGGTATGTGAGTGTATGAATGAGGGATCTACGAACAGCGTGCTCATTATAATCGCACTCAGTAGCCTCAGTAGCCAGTCGTTAGTAGCATGCACAATTTTCACAAAAAAAAAAATTAAAAATAAAAACAAGAACAAACCTGCATACGATATTAAAAAAATAAAATGCTGATAGAGCAAAAACAATGTACATATTTACCACAGGTTATATTCAATACAAGTAGAACAAGTACAAAGTGCAGACAGTCGAAATCGACACTCGCTTTGGGATCATTATACCTTGGCGCGTATGATACAGCTTGATGCAATCGATGGCATAACTACAAGTTAAAAAACTGTACTATAAAATAGCTGTACTTATATATGTAAAGTAGTGAGCACTAAAAATGCAGCTCGTTATTCCAATATTTTTCCGAACGCTTTCATGTATAATATTTATTTTCAATGATAACTTTTCTGGTAATTTGACATGAAAAATATTGTTCGTTATATAACCAAAGCACAGAAATCAACATTTCAAACTTTGTAAAAAAAAAAAATTATGAAAATTCAACAAATTTTCTCCAAAATTTCAAATATTTTTATTAAGCTTAATAAATTTTATTAATAAGCTAGTTAATTAAAAAAAATCGTGTAGAACAAAAAACTTAGAAATCAAAATTTCAAGCTATGTAAAAAAGTTTTAAGAATCCAAAAAAAAAAATTTAAAAAAAAATTTCGAGCTTTTTTAAAAAAATTATTAAAATTCTACAAAATTTAAAATTCTTTTATCAAGCGAACAAAATTTATCACGCTAAAAAAAAGTTTTAATAAGCGAAATAAATATTTTTCATTAATTAAAAAAAAATATGTTTTATAACAAAAGGGATAGAAATTGGAATTGCAAAAAAAAATTATAAAATCTCAAAAAATTTTCTCCAAGATCTAAAATCTAGTATCAGCTAAATAAATTTTATTAAAAAACGAAATCATTTAAAATTTAGTTCGTTTAAGAAATATATAACTATAGTTTTTTACATAAGCAAAAGCATAGAAAACAAAATTTCTAACTTTTTTTAAAAAATTATAAAAACTAAAAATTATAAAATCTCAAAAAATTTTCTCCAAGATCTAAAGTCTAGTATCAGCTAAATAAACTTTATTAAAAACCGAAATCAATTAAAATTTAGTTCGTTTAAAAAATATATAACTATAGTTTTTTACATAACCAAAAGCATAGAAATCGAAATTTCTAACTTTTTTTTTTAAAAATTATAAAAATTAAAAATGTGTTCTCCAACACATGAAATAGTTTTATAAAGCTGCTGTCATTTAAACAGCCGCAGCAGCTCAAATCAAGCAAACAAAATTTCAAACTTTGCAAAAAAATATATAATATTTCAAAAATTCAAAATTTTTAATTTGAATTTTAGAAAAACATTTTTTTAAACTCATTTAATTTCAGCGTAATAATATGCAAGTCTTAAGTGCTTAAAAATTCCTGTAGTTCATTAACCACTTCAAACATACGCAAGACTATGCTAAAAGCTAATGAGCTACAAAATGTCACACCCAAAACTTTACTAAAATTTCAAATTATACAAATTATATATTTTGAAATTTTTATGCAAATAAAAATCTTTATAAATTTTATGCTATATTTTAGTAAAAATTAACTAAAATAGGTCAGGAAGCTCAAACAACCGTTATTTTGATTTTATTTGAATAAAAAAAAATCATTGGCAAGAATTCGTTCCAAATCAAATTCGATAAGTCGATCTAATCTTTATACAACATTGCCCTTATTTTTATGCAGACGATTTTTTAGTTCATTCCATATTCGTTATTTTGTGATTTTTTTAATCAAATTTAATCGCGCTTTTGTGATTCTAATTTTTTTCGATCAAAATTAATTTTTATTCTTGGATTTAAAATTTTTCGACCATATTTCAACGATATTTTCTTCGACCATAAAACATATTATTGACATCGCCCAAAAAAATTATTTGCGTTTTTATAATCGAAAATTTTAAACCAAAGAATAACGTTTATTTTTGATCGAACAAAACAAAAATTACAAAATATCAATAAAATTTTGTCGAAAGAATTAACATTAAAAAATAACGATTATTTTTCATCGAAAAATTTTAAATCACAAAATAACGATTGAATCATAATTTAAAAACAAAAAATTATAACCGTTACAGTCCCTAAGAAAGGTGTATATAGCTTGATAATAAAATCTTTGATTTAGAAGTCTGTAGTTAAGGTTTAGCACGAAAATGGATTGCATTTTTATTGCTCACTGGTATACCTGAATTTATACAAACTTGCTTACCTTTCTGTCATATCCTATACTTGTCTCAGTATTTCGTTTCAAGTGTTTACCGTCGTTTCCGATAATCAGCTGTCTGATATGAGAAGTTAACAACACTGTAAGAGAAATTTCGGAAATATTACTGATTTGTTTTTATATTCATAAATTAAGCAAGCGTATAATTTCTGCACCAGATTTATTCACCATGAAGAGGTTGAAAGTTATAACTTATAATCCAGCGGTTTCGCTTACTTCTTTTTCATCAAAATCGATTCGTAAATACGACCTTATGAGTAACTTGACTCCAGCGCCATCTAGCGAGCTTTCTAATAGCCTATAAAAAAATATACAAGAAAGAACTTTCGAAAATTTTATTGAGTTCAATTTACTCAACGAAAATGATAAATGATAATCAGTTTATAACCACATTTGTAAATATCGTAAGTTTTTATCAAATAAAGTTCAATCTACAAACGTGGATTTCTGAAATTTTTTTATATCGGTATATTTTTTGCTGTGAAAAGAGCAAAAGCTAATCAATAATTATTATAAGCGTGATACTAACTTTTCGAGCATTCTATAACTATTAGTCAAAGATATTTATCTTAAAAGTCTTTTCGACTATTATAAAAGTCTTTTCGAAGTACATAACCATCAGCGCGATAAATATTTTCAAAATCATCTATTTTGAAAACTTTTTTTACAATTTCTGGTTATATTATAAAAGTCTTTTCATAAAAATTATTAGCGAGATAAATATTTATAAGTTTTCAAAGTTCTTTATTTTAAGACTTATATTATAATAGTCTTCGCATAATAATTATCAGAGTATATTATATATTCTTATAATAATTTTGAGTTAAAAAATTTTAAGTCTTGAAGAGCGGAACTTTTTGTTTATACCATTACAGATTATATTATAAAAGTCAAGTATCAGCGAGATAAATATTTTTAAGCCTTCAAAAACTTTTATTTTAATGCTTTTATTATAAAAGTCTTCAGATAATAATTAGGAGAGAGAAAAAAATTTTAGTCTTAAAGGACAGGACTTTTTTAGGTCCATTTCGAGATTAGTTTGGAACTGGGTCTTAAGTATTATTCAGAGACTTATATTATAAAAGTCTTTTCTTAATAGTTATCAGCGAGGTAAATACTTTTAAGTCTTTAAAGACTTTTATTTTGGGACATATATTATAAAAGTCTTCTGATAATAATTAGGAGAGAGAAAAAAAATTGTACTCTTAAAGGGCAGAACTTTTTTAAGTCCATTTCGGGATTAGTTTGGAACTGGGTCTTAAGTATTATTTAGAGACTTATATTATAAAAGTCTTCGCATAGTAGTTATCAGCGAGGTAAATACTTTTAAGTCTTTGAAGACTTTTATTTTGGGACATATATTATAAAAGTCCTCTGATAATAATTAGGAGAGAGAAAAAAAATTTTACTCTTAAAGGACAGGACTTTTTTTTAGGTCCATTTCGGGATTAGTTTGGAACTGGGTCTTAAGTATTATTTTGAGACTTATATTATAAAAGTCTTCTCATAATATTTATCAGCGAGGTAAATACTTTTAAGTCTTGAAAGACTTTTATTTTGAGACATATAATCCTCTGATAATAATTATGAAAGAGAAAAAAAAATTTTACTCTTAAAGGACAGGACTTTTTTAGGTTCATTTCTGGATCTGTTCGGAACTAAATCTTGATTTCAATTCAAAAACTTATATTACAAAAGACTTTCTGCAGTAACTACTAGCGTGATAAATATACGTACGTTTTCATAATAATTATAAGCGAGATAAATATTTTCAAGTCTTCAAAAACTTCAATTTTAAAACATATATTAAAAAAGTCTTCTGATAATGATTATAGGGAGCAACAAAATTTTTGTCTTAAAGGACAGGACTTTTTTGGAACCTTTTTGGGATTAGTTTGGGATTGATTCTTGCCTCCAGTTACAGTAGTTGGAAGCGAGATAAATATTTTTGGGTTTTCAAAGACTTTTATTTTGAGACATTTATTATTAAAGTCTTCTGATAATAATTAAGAGTTAGAAAAATTTTTTTGGTAGTCTTGAAGGATATGACTTTTTTTTTAGGTCCTTTTCGGAATCAGCTCGGAACTGATTCTTGACTATTTTTCAAATGCTTATATTATAAAAGTCTTCTCATAATAGTTATCAGCGAGATATATTTTTTTATGCTTTCAACGGCTTTGCAATATAATAAGTATTCAGGATTTAAGAAATTATTCCCACTGATAATTATTAAAAACGAAATATAATATAATTCTCAAAATAATGGTTATTGGTAACTTAAAAAAGCGCCAGAAACAAAAGACTTTTATAATTCTTATACAAATTTGGAAGGCTTTTCTGTAACTCAACCTAAAAATTATTATTATTCTGTGTCTCTGACGTTCAAAGACTCGATAACCAAAATTGTACCGCATCGCCATCAAAACTATAGCACGCCAATTGTTTTTTTCACCGTGCACCCACATATATCCTTTACTCCTGTGTACACTGCACATGCATTTATTTGTAAATATATTATCAGCAACTTATTGTTCTCCTCACCAATTTGCTGTGCCTCCTTACATCCTGCCCATGTACGCCATAAAGCTTTTCAACCAACCGGAAACATAATCGAATAAATTAATGATTGAAATAAAAAACGAAAAGAAAAAGTAAAAAACAGAAAATAAATTCACAACGCCGCGCCATGATGTCAGTGCGGCATCGGTACAAGGATCGTATCGAACAAAGAAACAAGTAGAGTAGTGAATGACCGCTGCTTGTTGACCATGATCCGGCGGCGATATTGACAATGACGGCGACAGCGCCGGAGATGAATATGGCGGTGTTGAAGACCAAACAGCCGGAAGTGCAAACGACAACGGATGGCGGACAGTGAACTTTTGCCTGTGTGATTGCCTTGACTGCCGCCTGCCTGCCTGTGAGTACCTCTGCGAATCGGTCTGAGCCAATGTACTGATAATGGATGGTGGAGTATGGCCAATGAATGATTAAAATGCCATGTTACTGATATATGCGCAGTCACCCACACACCCACACACCCATAACGCATATGTATGTGCTTATTATTATTATTATTTTTTTTTAATAATATGAAACTGGCTTTTGTGAAGCATACCTACAGGCGCATGAGCGTAAATCGTTGCAAATGAAACAGGATATGTAAATGGCGGCACATTCTCGGGCTGCTTAAAGTGTAAAGCCTTGTGTTGGTTTATTTGTTGTTTTTGCCACAACAAAATTTGGTGGCTGCTAACGAAAGGCGTGAAAATAAACGCATCCCAGGCATGCAGTGGGGCGAGGTACAGCTATTTGAGGTTACAAACTGCCACTCCGCACCTCATTCGTTTTTCAATTATTAAAGAATTTATTAATAATTAAAACGGCAAACGTTGTAAATAGTTGAGCCGAAAAATTGGTGGTATTGGGAAATATTTGTGGTTTTTAGTTTTGAATTCTTTGCACTTAGATCCGAGCACTGGAAAATTTTCGGCAAAAACACTTTCATCGTTGGGGAAACTGGCTCAGATAAATTTACAGATATAGTTCCGCAAAAATTTTAACACTTTTATTTCAGACCAGCGCAGAAGTAGAAACTTCGCAACACTCGTTTGCTTTAAATACTAATAAGTTGTGATAATAAATATGTTCATACTTTTGTGACGCGAATTGAACTCATGCACGCCGGTAAATGTGCACAGAACGAGACAAATTAGTGTATTGCATATCAAAGTCATCATGCAAAAACTTCCATGCCGCATGAATGAGGTTTTTTCTCTGCCTCAGACTTTTTTCATTCATTCAACATAAAGTTTGCAAATTCTAAGTAGGGTTTGTGCAGTTGCACAGTGAAAGTTTAGCTATTAATCGTAGGTTAAAATGTTGCACATTTATTTGGAGGGAAGTTAAGTAAAACTGAATTTAATCAAAAAAGATTTCTCCAGCGCCAATCATGGATTTTAATTGAATCCCTTAAGTTTAATATCCTAGCAAAATCAGTGTCCCATACATCTAAGGGAATTATCTTTATAAGAGAAAGTTTCGCCTAGTCTGCAGCATGGCCAGCCTCACTGGTCATAACTAAATGGGAATTCTCCGATATGTGGCCATATAGTGACACACTTTATCGTCCAGGTGTTAATTTGCAACGTCCTAAAGTCGATATATGTTTTTCGAGCTTGTGGGTAGATTTCTACCCATTTTGAAATTTCATACATTTTGTACTAAAAAATTTAAATGCAGTGAATTCTATGCGTTTCATTCATTTATTACCAACCCAAATTTCAATTTCGTTTTTACTGCATTGATACTTTTGCAGGCTGGCTTTTTTTTTTTACAAAAGCAATGTGGAAGCTCTGTTTTTCGTCTATGTTTATGCTCTACTTGTAGTATTCTTCACATCGCTCCCGTCTTTTTTGTTTATCTGGCACTGTCACTATAAAACTTTTAGCTGCTTTTAGATTAATTATTAATTAATTAAGAGTAATAAAGAGGGCGAGACTGAGTTTGGATTTAGTAGAACTCTACCCTTATTATTATTGTTTAATTTCTCCGAAAAAATCTAAACACAAACCCAGGTATTAATCTGGGTAGGGCCAACGGATACGTCCTGTTCGATTTATGGCAGTCTTAATTGAAAATATCAGGTAGAGAAGGACGTCGCTGCACTTGCGGTCTGGAGTTGCCGCCAGTTAGCAAAGCGAAAGATCGACTGGCGTGCTATCTTAAAATAGGCCAGAATCGCCTAGGCGGTTATAGGGCAAATTAAGAAAAAGGAAAGAAAAAATCTCTATATGGAAAACTCAACTCTTGTTATAGTAATCAGACTGCGTGCCTTGGAGCTGGAAAGAAAGGCCGTTCGAGCTGAACTTCATTTTAAATTCAATATCGCCTGCTATTAAAACACTATATTCTGCCGAAGACTTGATTTAACCGTAAGCCCCGCATTAAATTTAGAAGTTCAATACACTGTACTCAGAAAAGGGTAATTTTTTGCAGGGCCAATTATTTTGACAGACTATTCACATATGAAATGTGGGGCTGTCGCGTGGTTTTTCATTACACAATACGACCTAAAGTTATCCTTTCGTCTACCGAGCTGGCCTCGATTTTAGATCAATTAGAGATTTCCTTAATTGGATCCCGAGGCATAATGATATTTATCGAAATGGCACAGCGGATGAACTAGTGAGACGCGGCTCTGCAATAAATGTGTCGCACGAGGTGGACGTAGGTAACTTACCATTCGGAATCCAAACAGAGGAGGAACCGCACAGGTTCATATGGAATTACCAGGCTGGATATTCTATGATACACTTAAAGTCAGAACTATTTTAAGAATGTGCAACCTGCGAACTCATTTGCAGCTAGCACGGGACGGGATCGGTTCACCCTTAAATAGGTTCGGTCGCAGCTGCAAGGAGCCTAGCTCCTCGAAAACTTACTGCGCGTGTTCTCAGGCCTCTTAAAGAAGAGGCTTAAGACACTCGGCAAACTATTCCTGCAGAACACTTCAGAATGTAGCCCTCTCTATCTCTACGATCTCTTGAAATCCACTAAACCTGGCAGATAGCTGGAGGTTGCACGAGTTGTGGAAAACTTGGTAATTATTTGTCGGCAGGGTGGCTATTCACTTAAATCACGACGCCACCTACGACTGATGACAGGTTTTTTAAATAGTCATCGCCTTATATGAACGAATGCTAGCGTCCAACTGGTATAACGCAAAATAATTTTTGTCGCAGCACTCATTACAAGTAGCAGGAGGGAAGCATTGTGTACTACCTTTGCCATTGCCCGGCTTTGTAAGAAGGGGATGCCTAACCCAACACCACTTCTACTGCCTGCCGGATTTGGGATATTTTGCGTTTCATTAGGCTATTTAAATGAATCATTTTTTAGAGGAACGGACTTCAACGGCACGAGGGGTAGCCACAATAACTTAAACTCACCTAGCGTGGACAATGTCGAACAAAGATGAGAAGATTTTGATAGGCTGCGAGAGAGAACTATTCAACGTAAGATTTATGGCGCTGCCCGCAAAGGCGACAGTTACGAAGAAGATGGGATGACGAACTCTGCGAGCTTTATAATGACATGGACATTGTCAAACGCATAAAAATTCAACGACGGGATGGCTTGGGCATGTCGCACGTGTGATTGATGGTCCTCTTGTGAAAAGATCCTTGGGTTCAGCATCCATGAATGGATAACGAAAGCGCGGTCGCCCACGAATACAATCAGAGTACCAAGTGCAGAAGAGCCTGTCTTGACTTGGCGTGAATAACTGGCACAGCTTTGCGGAGGAGACAGGCGATGGGCGAAGTTCCTTGGTCTGGGCGTGTCCAATAAGAAAAAGGAGAAGGTTACATTAGGCGATACCGCTCTCAATCTAAAACAAATTCGAATCTTTCGAAATCAAAGCAGGTAGATAATAAAAAAAATTGAGTATTTATTAGTAGCGGTTTTTTTTCTAATTTTCGGCACACGGTGCTTTTATACTTAGTGAAAGGCTTTTCGTTAGGTTTAAGACAAAACAAAAATAAAAGCAGTGAGCGAAAAAAGTGAATGAGCAAAACCGAGCAACAAAAAAGTCAAACAACCTGACAAGGTAACGAAACATATGAAATATTTATCGATCGTTCATGCTAGGCAGCCGGCAGTCGGCATTCGAGATGGCACTCAGTGGAGAAGCCGGTACAACAACGAGGTATTTAATATGAAAAATATACACAATAAATGGGCATGTAACCCACACAGGATATAACAAATATGAAAGTGCACATGCATGTTTTTGTTTATATATCCTAAGTATATGAGTATGTGAAAATATTTACATAAATATACAAGTCGATTGCCAGTTGACTGAGTTCAGCGAGGAGTTTAGCTGGGTGAACTTTTGTGGTATTGGGGTCGAGGTGTGCTCTGAATGCGCGCTTGAAATACAAGTCGCGAGAAAATATTTGTACTTACACAAATAACCAAAAAAAAAAAAAGAAACAACTGCGCTTTATTACAAAAACACAAAAAAGTTAATACCCCTTTGTAGTGGTAACTTAAAGAGAGTGAAAAGAAAAAACAAAAAATTTCAATACTCTTAAATATACGCTCGCAGCTGTGTAGAAACCCAACAGCAGCATGATTGCCAGCTGCCTACCACCACCTACCCACGAACCACAACACAACTCCCATCCATACTGTATGGCGGTGGTGTGGTGTAGACGATGGTTGTGTTGATGGTATGCAGGCATTTTCGTGCCAGGAACAAATTCCACCTGAACGAATTTTTACGATTTTTCGGTGCTGTTTTTTGTATTTTTTTTTTTTGCGCGCATAAAAGCCGGCTGAGTACCCGTACAGCATAGCGCTCCGGCTGTGCTGCTTCTACCGATATTGTTGGTTGTGGTGTTGTTGGAGTTGTTGGAGTTGGTGGTGCTGGTGGGGGCTTTCGGGAGTGCATGCCCAGATGCTTCAATAGGCAACACTGTCGCCTGCGCGGTACTTAACTTTAACGATGCTTTTTGTGTTGTGTATTGGCGAAAATTCATCGGGATAACCTGCCGTTAACGAAACTGCTGTTATAATTGAAAGTCAAACTGTAAATATTGTACGAAAATGTTACACTTTCCAGACGCTCGATTGTTCGTCAATGATGTGAAATTGCTATTCATTGCTCGATGTGCGTTTAATGTAGGTGCGAGTTGGATGTTGGCTGTCAAACTACGAATTGTGCTATATTTTTAGCGACATCATATTTCCGATACAAAGTTAGGGGGTTATGTGACTCGTAAAGGTGAAATTACATTAATGTAAAAAATTAGGTTAATTTTGACAAAAGCCCTCTTAAATTCTCAAGGTGGTAAATAAAAAAACTGAATGTGCGTTAAAAAACTTGTGAAATGTTTTTGCTGCAGAAAGCTACCTTGTAGAAAACGGCATTAGGAACAGTGACGGATTTAACGGTCAGCAAAAGAGACATTGCTGAATGAACCCCTCCACAAGAAGAACCTAAGACCTTGCCAAGTCTGGGGACAGCGCAGGCGTACAAGCTAAATTGGGAGAATTCGTCGGCATCCAATCATTTGTACTGTACATCCTTCGCCTGGGTTATCAGATGAACTTAGTTTTAGTCCGTGCAGCATAAAATAATGCGAGTTCATCCATCAAGATATTTGTGGAACCATTGAGAGCATATACAAATATTACTCCCATCTCGCATCTCTCATATCGACGGCGGGACGCAATTTTAGAAAAAAGTCAAAGTACATCACGAAATTCGTGTGATTTTGGCATCCAGCTTCTTCAAGAATTGAAACAAGAAATATAAATAAGATAATTCTGTTCTCAAGGCAAAATACAGGAAACGTGAAATTATAAATTTAAAAAAATAAAAGATATCGAATCAGTTACCACGAAGTTTTAGATAAAATTTGTAACGAATTCTATAAATCCGCTACCGATTTTCGTTAAAACTCTATGGTAACTGATTCGATGTCTTTCATCTGTTTCCATTCTATAAATCTGCTACTAATTTTAACGAGAACTTTTTCTATAAATCCGCCACTGAATGGAATTATAAATATGCAAATTTCTACTAAGCTGGAGCAGAACTTTAGGTAATGAAAAATCTAACGCAAATCTGAAGATATCGAAAACAATCTTCCTTTCTATGGCAAAAGCTTTTGCGACCGCCGTAGCCGAGTAGATTAAGCGTGCTATCACTCGGAGTCCATTGGGTTTGAATCTAGGCCTTAATATATAATATCAAAATATAGAAAAAAAAGTTGGTCGCCCTCAGCGATCAATGAAAAAACTCCAAGTGCATTTGAACCATGAAAAGGCTTTCCTTAAAAATCGTTTGTCATTAAAAGTCGGGAAAATATAGTAGGTCTCTCAATATGTGATACAACAACATTTCGACCGGCACAAAATTGGTGGAGAAACTCGGCTAGCATCGCCAACTTATTACTATTATTTATTACCGTTCCGAGATCTCCTTTGGAAGAAGATGCTGTTTAAATTCTCTGACTATTGTCATGATAAAAAGATGTATACGACTATATTGTTGCTCCCTCGATGGCGAACGATACCACCTGGAAGAGACACGATGGACGGGTCAGGTCTAACTTCCTATATTGTGGGACTTATGCTTACTCCGATTACGTTGTAGTTGTTGCACTGCTGTGAATGAGTGGATCGATGGACTTACCGGTTGAGCAAGAGAGCGTCAACGCCATCGGAAGCGTCTAAATTTACGATTATTTAACGCCTTTTCTATTTTCAATAGCGGAATCACCCTCCCAGCCTTCCATACATCTGAATTGATGAGAGGCGCCGTGGGCAGAGATGAGATATGCTACTTCTGCATAGCCCAAATTTTTCAGCGTCAACAAGCTTAGCCTATCCCCGGAGGCTATTACCACATCACGTTGCCTTCTCTAACCTGACCGCTTGGTTTTGGAGCCTGCTGGTAGTCTGGGCAAGGCTCTTATGGTGGACCAGAACTTACCAACACAGCTTACCAACACCCGCGGTTACGATGCAGGACTTTAGGTGTTGTTCCCACTTGTTTCGCGGGGTTTAAGCCAGCAAAGATGGTAGCGTCCATTGGCTTAAGTTGTTCGCCGGAAATTTGCGACGGATATTCCGGATCCGTTAAGCGGTAATGAAACGGGTAATTCCTGTCGCGACCACCTCGCGGAACTATCATTCGCCTACACGAGCCTGTGTCTTTGCGCGAATGACACCAACCGTCTCTTATAAGATATTCAATAGAAACTCGGATTTAAAACTGAAACCTGTGACGTGAATGTACACCGCTATCATGAGGATAATCCTTACCTACGGCGCTCTAGTAACTTGGCCAGTTTTAGGTAGACATTTCATTTGTATAGAAAGGGTAGATTGCTCGGACTGGGGCACTGAAATCTTGTCGTTATTCAAAATTATTTAAATGATAAATTAAAATTTATGCGTTATTTGAAATAATTTTACTGATGAATGAAAATCGATTCGCGATTCAAAATTAGTTGAATGATGAATAAAAATCGATTCGCGATTCAAAAAAATTACTTGGATTATGAATGTAAATTTATTCTTCGTAAATGGAATAGCAAATTCTTTGATAAAACATTTGTTTCATTTGAATAATGAACCAATAAAAAAACGCCTATCTCTGCTCTGATCCACCAGATTATCAAGCGCCGTCATATGTCTCGGGTATAAAGAGTAAGATGTCAAAAATTTTGGGTCAGATTTTACGAGCGCTATAACACAACTCAATACATTAATGATTTCCATTTATTTTGCAAGACGTAAATTTTTTCGTTAACTTTTACAATAATATAGCCTGAACAAATATATCTATATATATATATATACATATATATATATATAGTATGTTTGTTAATAGAAAGAGTAAGTCCGTAGGTTTTGTAGCTTTCGCGATGTGGGACATTACATGAATGCTTGCAATACGACGGCATTGATGGCGATTGTAAATTTTCCGTGCAATTCTGTCATAAATTCTTCATTTTGTGCTTACAACCGAAATGTGAACGCTCCTCATACCAACACCAACTCACTCACCCGCGTGCTTTATACACACACACACAAAAATCCGCTCCGCGCACGTGAATTTAACGGCATATATGCAATTGTGTGTGTGTGAGTTGCTGTGCATTTCTATTGCTGCCTGCTGTTTAATGTGTGTATGTGTGTGTGAATGGAAACTCTTTGCTGGCATTCATCGTTATTTTTCGTTTTCGGCATATTGACTTGACGTTTTTGTGGCCGCTATACGCGCTGAAGCCATATACATAACCTTAAAATGGGATAAATGCAAGTGTAACGATCGCTTGTCGTTGTTCGGTGCGCCAACATTCACACGCCACTCGCCACACGCCACACGCCGCACGCCACCCGCGATCAGCAAGCAGCTACCAGCCATCAGCTGTCAATACTGAATATGCAGGTGGATAGAAAAAGATAATAAAATATTGCAATACGCTCAGCTACATTTCGCCGCAAAAGGTACGCTTAGCTTAGCTGTTATTACAGTTTTTTATTTGAAGTTTTCATTTTGTGTCGAAAGAAATATTTTGTAGCATAGCTACAGGCGCTGTACCGCGATGCTATGGAGTCTCGGTTGGCGGTGCTTTGTTGGGCATGAAACGTGTAATGAAATACCTTTGCGTCAAAAGCTGCATATGCAAAAATTACACACAAAAAATTACAACAAAAACAACAACAAATAGCGTAAGAATACCAGGCGCTCAAGAAAAAAGTACGGAATCAAAATATGGGAATTTTGAGTGGCAGAAAAGAATGACGCGAAGTTGTGTGCTAAATGAAAATATATTGGAAAAATATTTGGGGTGCAGTAAATCATAACCTGACATAACTACAGCGTATGAAAGTAGCGTAATTGAAAGAGAAAAATATATTTTTATTTTGTTTTCAAAAAAATGAGTTTTCACGGTATGAAGATTTGTATCGACAATAATCTACAGATTTTAAGTGAGATATAATAGGCACTAAAATAAAATGATTTCTTATTTGACTGGTCTGTCTTCGATTAGACAAATGCTAATATCTTATACCTTGGG
This sequence comes from Anomoia purmunda, assembly GCA_951828415.1. Taxonomy (NCBI): domain Eukaryota; kingdom Metazoa; phylum Arthropoda; class Insecta; order Diptera; family Tephritidae; genus Anomoia; species Anomoia purmunda. The sequence goes on from OX639994.1 coordinate 14,299,332, forward strand.
CCGTATTTTTTCGATCACATTTTCACGATATATTTTTGGTTTCTATTTTTTCGATCCAGATCGATGGCTAATCCTTACTTTTTATTTTTTAGATCAAAAATTTAATTACTCTTGGTTTTAATATTTTTCGATCATCCTAAACGCAAAATAATTTGTCGCCGATGACAATAATAGCAACAACACCTATAATACGACTTACTATGTTTTATGATCGAAAACATAAAAATCACAAAATGTCCATCAAATTTGATCCCAAAAATTTATCGATAAATTTTGATCGAAATAAATCGATTAATTTTTATGGAAAAATATAAATGTACAAGTAACGATCAAATTTGATCCAAAAACTGAAAATCGCAAAATATCTATCAAATGTGAGAAAAACGATTATTTTTATCGAAAAAGAAAACGTTAAAAATAACAATCCAATTTTAACTGAAAAAATAAAAATCGCAAAATATCGATATCCGCCACATATAATTGAAAAAAATTAAATAAAAAAAACCATTATTTTTATCGAAATAACTAAAATTGAACGGCATCGATCAGTTATGATCGAAATCCACGCAAACGATTATTTTTTTTATCGAAAATATAAAAGCGTAACATGTTCGATCAAATTTCATCGTAAAAATTATAATCACAAAATATCGATATTAACCGGAAATTGGAATTAATTTAAAATCAATAAAAACGATAATTTTTTTTCATCAATAAAAGGAAAATCTGAAAGTAATCGTTTCAAATTTAAGCGAAAAAAGTAACATCGAAAATATCAATCAAATATGGTAGAATAAATTTATATTCGCGAAAAACGATTATTTTTTTCAAAAAAATAAAAACTTAAAAGTAACGATGAAATTTTATCGAAAAAATAAAATTTGCAAAATATCGATCAAATTTGATCGAAAAAATTAAAATCGAAAAATATCAGCGAAGACAATTCTGAATCAAAAAGCTATATTGATTTGCAAATAAGTAAAGTATAGTTTTTAAGTTGAACTGGGTTGCCCAACTAGAGTCACGTCCATTGAATCGTAGAATTAGTCACCAAATTAAAAATAAGTACCAAATAGATTCCACTCACTCGATAGTAGGGCAATCATTTTCGTTGGGTAGCGACACAAAAGTTAGAGTTTTACACCGACGCTGCACAATGAGGAGAAAAGGACTGGGTGTACCAATATTTTTACTGTAACCTACGTCTTATTAGCTAAATCTACTGAAAATTTCAAAATTCCAAATGCTACAGAAAAGTCTGATTTAACCTACTGCTTCTCGTAAGGCAATAGAATACGTCCAATGGAAAGCAGCTCGTCCGCCTTTCAAAGGTTATTGAACCTTCACAGCGCTTTAAAATGCAACCAAACATCCATTTTTTTGTAGCTACTTTTGAAACGTAAAAGTTCGAGATATTAACCGCAAGGTTGGTAGTCAGTAGGACATCTGCAAGTGACTTATCGCAACCAAATCGTTGCCAATTTATTCCACAATTTCTTTGCAAAATCACTGCTATTGCGATGTGCCATTGCTGAGATGGCATAAAAGAACTAAATTGAATTTAAAACAATCCAAAGCAATGGAACTCCATAGCCACCAGATCAACTCTTTAATTTTATCTTACCAATTAATTTTTAATTCAATTTTTTATTACAACTCAAGCCCCATTGCCTTATTGCTTCCCAAATATAATATGTAAAACAATCAATGCATGAAACTGAACAACATTTTCTCTAACAAAATTGTTGCTAGATTTTTGTTAACTAAGCTATGGGCTTAATATACATACCTTTGCAAACTCCCAAATGTACTTACCTCCACATATGTGTATACATAAATATAAAACTTACAGCTACCAAAAATTTTCAATATTGTTGCCTGATTTTTATTGATAAAGCGATGATGTGAGAAAGTTTGCAGCTCCTCACCTAGAAAGCAAGTAGCAAGTAGCATATAGTGGTAGAGGTTTTGCAAAATTTTAGTATATTACAAAATTCACAAAATTCTTTGCTTGCAACATTGGCATTTGCACAATTGCATTGTTTGGCAATACCAGCTGCTATCTAACTCCCTCTACCGCATTTGCTTAGGCACCGCCTTCAGTCTTAACTTTCCCACCATAGCTCGGCGCTACGTATGCCCAGCTTCCGGCAAACCACTTAGAATCACTTCACCACTCATGTGGTCGGTCGTTCCATTTCATATTAACTTGCGCTCGCAATTGTCGGTCGGTCACACCCACCCACCCACTCAATCAGCACATTCTCTGTTATAGTAAAATAGTATTTTGCATAACAGCAGCCGTCCACCTCATCGATGGATGAATTTCGGTGGCCTGTTTGGGGTATGGGGGCTGGCTGTCTTTCGTTCACTAAATAAGCAATTTCAATTGAAATAACCCAAAAACATTCCAAATGTGCAGTGCTCCGATGAACACATCCACATAGCGCATACACATATGTAAATCTGTAATGCCATGCATATGCACGAACACACACACACTGCTGTAGAAAAGTACGTAAACTATAACATGAAAAACAAATATCACATAACACTCTCTACCTATGTAAGTTTTTGTGGCGCAAGGCAATAAAAATGGCAAAGCGAAAATATTTCGAGAATCTCTCAACTTCAATTGTTTTGGTCGAAAATGCCAATTTGTATATTTTGCCGCTATATAAAAATCTCTGTGTGTGTGTTGTATGCGAAGTGGAGTAGAAGGCAGTGCAGGTAATTTTATTTGTATTAAAATGAGGGGTTTTTTCTTTTGTAGTCAACACAAGCATCATTGGTTAGAATAATGGAAAGTGACTTAAGGTATTTCAATACTCAAGCCGAGCTCAACTCCTAGTTTCGAAAGATTAGGCAGTTCTATTATAGTAACAGCGCCCTCGAGCTCATCTAGCGGTAGGTTCTGGAAATTTGCCGTTTCGACGTGGTTGGACCAAAGGTAGAAGGATGTTTGTTGAGTAGGTTTTCTGGGAGTGGTTAGAGTCTTCACATACAGGACGTATGTTTACTATGTTGGCGTCTACTCTGGATAATTAAAAGTTTAATCTGCTACAATATCCAGAACGTAACTTAATCAACGTTGTGAGGGTCTCAGATAGCAGCTCTGAGCTTTCCGTCTGCAAGGGTTGGAAGTCCCGCTGAATGCCATTGAAGCCCTGGTGTCCGACCGTATTTCTGTATCTGGGCATTCAACTCTATGAGATGGCCCCTGATGTGCCTTGCAGGCTGCTAGTAGATGCTGGTAGGGGTTATATTACAGAGCATAGTACTTATTACGCCTCCTTGGTAGGTTCACTGGCCTGCACATAAGAAATGGGATTCCGCTTGAGATAATATCGCTTTCACAGCATGCCTATTGCAAAGGAAGATCGCCCTGCATACACCCTTGTGAAGTCCATAGAGAAATTTCTCGCCTGCAAGGACTTCGTGCTAGATGCCTTCCTTGCAGAGTTTCTAAGGTTGCTGGGCTCATAAGCCTCATCTACCATCTGCTCATCGGCAGAATACTCATTGCGTAGTGGGCAGGCATTAAATCAGAGAAGAGTGGGTAGAGAAACCCCCCATGGAGTGGTTCTTTCACCACTACTTTGCGTTGTTGTAGTCAACGACCTGTTGTTGAGACTGGAGAGAGAGGGCTGCCCGGTTATTGCGTACGCGGACGATCTGGCGCTCATTGTTAGAGGGAGGTTTTTGGGCACTTTGTGGGGGCATATTCAAGGATATCTACGTACAATTAACAGTTGGTCTCAGACCTGCGGACAAAACAATACGATCGAAAAAGTAGTTAAGGATAGCTGGCTTCTCTTTCGAGAGCTTCGGAGTATTTCTTCCTCAAATTAATCTGTGTACCTGAGCACCGGATTATTCGGAGGAATTATAGCAGAAGAGTTAGCCAGGCAAGACTTCTTCAGCGAGGAACTTTACAGGGTTCCTATGGCCACCTATCAGCTACTTTCAATAGGAGATTAGCCAACTCCGTAGGTTCATTGTAAGCGCGCAACGCTTTTCAAATTACGAAAAATAATTTCCGTTCTAATTACGTTTGTACTTTGGTATCACAATGAATCCCAGAGAACTTTTGTGAGCTTCTAGAAGCAGCCACAGTAACCTCACCTACATACCTTCTGATATTAGGACATTAGGAAGCATCCCTTGATGGCCCAAAGTGCGCCGTTCTGACAAAGTCTGGAGCTTCGTCCATTGAATTCTACTAGCAACGACAGACCACACTCGCGCTGCGTAGCTTAGAACTGCCAAGTCCTCTTGCTTCGTTTGCCACCGGATGGTGGTCGCTAATATCCCCGCCAATGTTTGAAGTTGTCACTTTTTGTTTATAACTTTAATTAGTGAGGCAGTGTTATAGTCAATCAACTAACTTGATGATTTCAAGAGAATAAAAAATATAGTCGCACTAAACCACGAACCTTTCTTTATTTGATACAGTACTTCCAAACAGTTGTTTCGGTACTGCTTGGTTAAGTCTTCACTTAGGTTGACGACAGAGTACACGCTATAAGCGGAGCAAAGCAGTAAAGCTATATCGTGCTATAAATAGCATCATGTATTTTCTTATGTGTTTGCTTGATGCATGTCAGAGTGTAAGCGAAGAGCAAAGCGTATTCATGCTATAAATGAAGCGTGAAGCTACAAAGTATGTTGTGAACTGCTTTATAGCATGAATTTGCTTGAATTTTTGATATTCTTCTTGTTTTTTTTTTTTACTAGCATACACTCTGCCATGTGATAGCTTTGATTATAGCAAGAAATATTATCGCTTCAATCTTCGCTTCGCTTATAGCGTGTACTCTGCCGTCAACCTTAGGCTTCCCTAAGTTATCAGTTTGGTGAAACGATTAGCAAACTTAGCCTTCTGTGTGAATTTATTCAAGTAAATTGAATGTCTCGGGCATGCCAGTGATGTGAAACCACCAACTGGTATTCCTCCGGCTAGCTCTAGTGAAAATATGGCCGCTGAGCTGAGAGTGCGACCGAAAAGCCGTAGTGGTACATTTTGAGACAGGAAATTGGGCTAACTCAAAGCATAAATATCTTTATATTAAAGGCACGATTGGGGAGCACGATAGTTCAGAGCACTAGGTTTGGAAGTTCGATGTGGCAGATTTCCTCTGTCAAATAGCCAAATTCTCGAGCTCTTTCGCCCTCGCACCCAGGATATTTTTAAAGATATGTTCCTGCTTGCGATTTCCCCCATTTAGCGATGGTGGACGGTTTCCGAAGAGTTGATCGATTAATTTAAGTTAAAACCCTTAATATAAGTTCTGATGTTTTCAAATTCTTGCTTGAATGTTGCTCATTATACCTTATCAGATCCACTGTAAGGTTGCAATAAAATTTCTTAAAGCATTTCCTTTCAAACATCCGTTGTTTAAATCAAACCTCTGCCAGCTACCCGAATTGTTCCTTCATCGTCGACAGCATCACCTTTACAGACAATTCCTTTAAAAGGCAAAATGTGCGTTTTTGATTTATGTAGGTAAACGCATGGCGCAGTTTTTTTCAGGTATGAACCTGTTCGGGTGCAGCAGCAGCCGTTTTTATTATTCTTTTAAGAAAAATGTTGGAGCAAACTGAGAGCAGAAAACGAAGCTCGGACAAATACGAGTATAGCTCACAAAAGCTCGCTTAGAATGTATAGTTAGAAAAAAGGTATCTTCTCTCGAAAGTTCTTGGAGTGTTGAGTAAATAATCGAACATCTTGAGAGCAAGCACTAACCCTCAGTTAAGAGAACAACGTTCGTCTAAAACAAGTCATCCTAAAACGATCTCAACTCAGCGAATTTTATGTACTTTTCGATAGATTTTATAGACACCTAATGACGAAGGGAAGCTCGCCCATTCATGGCTCCAAAGAATGCTAATTTAGTAAGAAAAAAGTTCATAATACATAGACTAACTTAGGACTTTCTTGGCTAGCCGAGTTGTTGTCTCTTTTACTTCGCGTTCACTGCTAGACGGCTAGCAGTCAGGGTTGCAGCTTGGATACCTAGTTTAGACTTCGAGACCATGTCGAAGAAAAATTTTATTGACATTCATCACTTCCCTGCCGTCGCGACTTGGATGCAAACGGATGACAAGGGATTCCGCACTAAAACCTTAAATAAAGAGCGACTGATTGGCGCACACGTTTTTTTGCTGGAGTTCTCAATAACTCAAGCTCTATAGGATAAGATTATCAAATTCGCACTAATGAACATTAATGCTTTTCATTTCAAAATAGCTCGGACATACTTCACTCACGCCATATTTTTTAAAGTTAATTTCTAATTGTGACACCTAACACCGAAAAAAGAAACGCACCAATGAAAGCAGATGAATAGAAGACAAGGCGCCTACGTAAAACGAAAATTTAAAGTACAAAACAAAAAAAACAATATACACACCACAACAACGCGACGCACCGTAGCGGTAACGCGCCGGAAGCGGATAATCGAGTTTTTTAACATAACTTTTCGCCTTAATGTGACAGCATAAATGAAGAAAAATTACATTAACGACACAAAGGACTACCGGCAGGAAGGGACGAATTGCCCTGCAAGGAGCTACTAAATAAGGTACGCTAGCTATGCAACGCTTTGATGCGTGCGGCTTAAAGGGAAGCTGACAAAAATCAACACACACACACACACGATAAATAAAAACATGTAATAAAATCGGAGGCAGGCGAGGTTAATTTGTAACATAAGGAGGAGAAATTACATTTCTTTGTTAAAAAAAAAAAATTCCTTTCTTCTCATTTTACTTTTTTTGTTGTTGTTGTTTTGGCAAACATGAACGCTACGCGTACATATCTACATATGTTCTTGTTTGTTTGCATGCGCATTGAAATCTCGATGTTTTTTTTTTAGCCTAGCAGGCGTCTAAGACGCGTCGCAACACGATGCGTAAAGCCAATTATATAATCACATTACTGTCGGTAAGGTGAGGGTAGAGAGAGAGGTGGGGTTCTAAAATTACACGACAACGAAAAAGGAGTATTTTTTGAGGAAAAACATTTAACGAGTGTACCGATATTCACCAGAGGCTTTAAGATCCTATGGCGCGGTGTTGATTTGGCAGCGTGAAAATAACTGCCTGCCTATGTCTCATCAGGCAACCTATTTAGCTGTCGTACGCATACAGAAAGAAGCTTCAACAAAACCGCCGCCTGTATCTCTATGACATGATTCAAACATAAAGGATAAAGAACAACCATTAACGCGTAGCAGCGTGTTAATATTTGTCTTAGCCGCTAAGGATGTGAAATAGCATTTTCTGAATATTTACGAGTATGTGTGGCAAAATTAAGCCAATCCGTATACACGTAGATATTTGTATATTTTTCAGTTAACCTACATTTTCATTATTCCACTTATTAAATAATAACACAGGTATTTTTATAGCCCATCTTATATTTAAAAATTTCTGTTAGGGAATATTATGAAAATGCTAGAATTTTTCAAAGTGGTAGAAGTGGCGCCAGTGTTGACATAGATTCGTGCTCGTTTTGTCACGTTTTCCATGACTTTCCGTGAATTTCCAATGATAAATGTTCGCTTTCTTGTCGAATATTCTCCTTAAGCACTACGATTGCCTGAGGCTTGTTGATATAAATCCGCCCCCAAGAAAGAAGTTTGGGATGGTTAAATCAGGCGATCTTGCTGGGCATGTCTAATCGCCAAAAAAGTTAGATTACGCGACCAAGAAACGCTTTCTTCATAGTATTCATTACGGTCCATGCAGTCTGCGCGGTTGTTCCTCATTGCTGAAACCATATGATCACCAAGCCCCGCTCATTCACCTACGGCAGTAAAAAGTGGTTTATCATAGTCCTCTAGCGTAACAGTGACCGTATTGCCAATGACGTCCTCAAAAAAAAAATTACGGCCTAATCACTCCTCCCGCGTGAACCATGCACTAAACAGTGGCTTTGAGTGGATATAATAGCTCTTCGTGCGTCACATGCGGATTTTCAATGCCCCAGAAATGAAGATTTTGCTTCTTAAAGTAGCCGCTTAAATGGAAATGCGCCTCGACTTGCATGATGATTCTCAACACAACCTCGTTCTCTTCGGTGTTGAGATTGAGGATAGTTGGGCAGTTATTCAGAAGCGGCTGATGGTCAGCAAACATTAACTTATGCACTGTTTGCATTTTGTGCGGAAACTTGGGTAAGTTTTTCACTGATTCACTAATGTAGTGTCCGCCTGGTGATGCCCAATTGCGTGATCCATCGCCGCCTTCTTCTTCTTGATTGACGCTAAAATGTCTCAGCGATTTTGACAGAGCGTGCCAGTTTCTTCTCTGCTTTGCTAACTGGCACCAGTTAGGAACACCACGTGATATCTAGCCCTTCTCCACCTGGTCTTTCCAACGTAAATGAGGTGTTCCTCTGCCATCGCCAGCGGGCAACGCGTTTAATACTTTCTCCAACTCGCACAACATGACCTAGCCAGCGTAGCCTATGAATCTTAACTCGCTGAACTATGACAATGCCGCGTTAAAGCTCCTACCGCTCATCGGACCCTAAAATGTTTCGGAGACTCTTTCTCTCGTACACACTCCAAATGCCATTTCATCTGATGTTGGCAGCGTCCATACTTCTGCCTCATACAATAGCACGGGCATGATGAGAAACTTACAGAGCGTGTTTTTCGTTCGTCGAGAGAGGGCTTTCTTTACTGCTCACTTGCCTATTCAGCTCAAGAGTGGCACTTATTGGCGAGAGAGACTCTTCGTTGGATTTCGAGGCTGACATTAAACAAAATTTTAACTGTCAACAGTGACGTGGGAGCCAAGACCCGAATGCGCTGACTGTTTACTTGATGACAGAAGGTACATAACTTTGCCGTCGTTCACCTCCAGATTAATTCTGCAGCTTGAAGTATCTTTCCCAACATAATGCGAAATGAGTCGCACGATAGAAAATCAACCTGTCTAAAACCTGATTTGGTATCAAACAGTCCTTTCCAGTGCTGATGAAGCTGGTGATGTTACTCAACCCCGTTTTAAAAAACCGTATTAGTTTTGCAGAAATACCAAATTGAGACTTCTTGATATACAAACTACTTCTTCTCGTGCTGATAAAAGCAGATTTATAGCCGACAAAGAGATTGTGTTCGTCGAGTGCAAAGAGTATGGTAGATCTTAAGGGTATGTAGTTACAGTTGAGTGGTAGCCAAACCATGTGGAGCCTTGGGTCATGACTGAAAGAGGGCGAGCTTTAGTGGGAGCAATCTGGTTCACTTGGTTTCAACAAATCTCCAATGAGTTATCTCTTGTTTGATGCCAACCTCAAGCAACGTATTAAGGACTATAATTTGAGGGCATGCCCCTGGAATGTCCGAACCCTAAATGGAGAAGGTGCCGCTGAAACTAAGGGCTCACATTACTGCCGGCGTGGAATGAAATTAATTGGGCAAAGTAAGGAAACCATTTGACGTTGCGACGTAGCACCAGGCCTCAGCATACAAAGATTTATTAGACTAGAAAAGTGGGAAAAGATCATAAATAGGGATGGGCTATTTTTTCAATAAGGACATTATACCAATTTTGTACAATAAAGTTTGAAAACAAAGAAAAAATTCTTTACAACTTTTTATAATACAAATAGTATTGCGTAAAGTTATAGCAAATTTATTATTCAATTTTTTTTTTTTTTTTGCTAAGAGGCTCCTCGCGAACGAAAAAACGAACGAAACTAAATAAAATTTTTCACTGCCGGTGTAGCGCAGCTTTTCTTGTATATGTATAATAATTGTTCATATCAAAAGCAACAAATTTTTTTTTTTTATAAAATTATAGCTCCTTGTGTAACATAAATTATATAAATAAAAGTTCTAAACTTTCACAAAAATTCATTTAAATTAAAAAAAAAATTGCCGCACGAAGTTCAAAATTTTTAATCAGAATTTTGAAAAACTTTTTGAGTATGCAGTTTTGAAGCCCGTTTATGCTGAACACTGTTTGTAAAAAAAAGTTCTCAAAAATCAACCAGACCAAGTTTTAACAGTGGATTTTATTCGATATTAAGCGACAATTCGAACTTTATGTACATTATTACATAAATATAAAGGTAGGCTTCATATTAAAATTCCGCTCTTTGGAAATCTAATTTTTCAGTTTTTAACAACATATTGCTTTGAAATATTCTCTAATCAGAATTTAATGTATAAAACAGCTTGTCTCTTGTCAGCCCACTTCCCTAACCTTCATTAAATTAAGGCAACCTTTAATTTGCCCAATTCATTCGGCTCAATAAACAATTGCGATTACTACTGAAAACCTAAGAAAATCTATAGAATTTTTCAAAGTAATTTCCGTCAACCCCAACTAATTACAATTAACCACAAGCCATTTGAGCACAGTAAATGCAATCGCTTGAACTAAGTAATAAAATACCTATCTCCTTATACATACAACATGTGTGGCTGCTGTTTTACCATAGCTGTCCCTACCAGAAACCATAAAACTACAGTCCTTCCACCGTTCACCGTGTTCACTGCACATTCTCCGCCAGCCGCACAGCTGACACGGTTCAATGTTCTTCATAATAATCTTTCATTAATGGAGACTAATGTGACGTTTTTTTTGTTTCGATGTTCTTCTTACCTGCAAGTATTTACTGCTCACCACATTTTATATTTTCTTCATTTTTCTTGTTTTTTTTTTTTTTTTGTTGCTGAAAATTTATGACTCGCGTTCAACGGTGGCTGCCTGCCTGCCTGCCTGCCTGCCACTGCTGTGGCAAGTGAACGAATGAGCAGCTAAGCAAGCGGCCGGCCAATCGTTCAACTGTCCGACTCACCAAATTCAACCAGCTAAGCCAGCCCGGCAGCCTCTCGCAAGCATTTTCGTCCGACCACTCCCTTTTAGCTATTCCTCTAGCTGTTTGAACCCCGCTGCGATACCTCAATTTCGTTTGCGGTTGTTTAAAAATTTGTCGGCTAATTTCATTTCTTTCTAGTTGTTTTTCTTCATCTTTTTCCAAATGCTGCTGCTGCTGTTTTACCTTTTTCTACTCTTAATTTATATTTTTTTTTTCACTTATGCTACCTGGACTAGATCTTTGTCAGTCTGTCATTAATGGCAACTCGCCTGGGGTGCTCGTCTATGGATGTACGTAGGTAGGTTTGTGTGTAGACCAGAGTGAATTTGTCAAGTGCCGATGTGGCCGAGTTTTGCTTTTCTTGACGTTTTTGCTGCTACTCATTGATTGGGTTTTCTTGCGGTAACAGGTGCTGCGGTTTTGTTGTAATAAATTTGTTCTTTCCCCCTCTTAGTTCTTTTTTATTATAATTTTGGTTAAAGTAGATTTTTTGTTGATATAGAAAAATAAAATTAGAGCCTTAAAGAAGCTATTCGTTTCCTTTTCAACAATTTCGTCTGTTCGATCGGACTGTTGAAAGAGTTTACTTTGTCTCGAAGATGTTTGTAACATGTCTGATGTAACTAAGGCTTTAGAAGCTAACATATTTAAAAAACAAGTTTAATAAAAATGGATTTTCACGACTCTAAACAAGGTTGGTAAATGTCCACAAATGTCTACGCCAAATATTTTTCCAAACTTTTCAGAAACAAAAAAAAAAACACGCGCGTACCTAAGTGCACGAGCCACATGTAAAAATTAATAGAAGTAGTCATAGTAATTTGTACATTATTAGTACATTTGGTAAAAAATAGTGCTAGAAATTGATAAAAATAGTGGTAGTAGCATCATTTGCAAAAAGTGGCAGAATTTGTGAAAATAGTGGTAGTAGTTAGTAGCATCATTTGCAAAAGTGGTAGAATTTGTGAAAATAGTGGCTGAAATTAATCAAAATAGTGGTAGGAATTAGTAAAAATAGTGGTAGAAAGTTGTGAAAATAGTGGCAGAAATTAGTAGAAAAAATAGTGGTAGAAATTAGTAAAAAAATAGTTGCAGAAATTAGTAGTAGAACAAATTAAAATAGTGTTAGAAATAAATAAAAACAGTGGTAGAATTAGTAGTAGCATTAAGAAAATAGTGGTAGAAATTAGTAAAAGTAGTGATTGAAATTAGTAAACATAGTGGTAAAAATAAAGCGATTCTGACGCGACTTTCATTATGCGATGTAAAAAATCACTGCCACTAAAGAAATTTTACTTCAAAAATAAAATACAAAGTCTAAAATGATCTCTAGCTTTTACTAATTGACTAAAAAACTAATTTACAGCTTTCACTTAAACATTCAGAGTTTACTCATTAGACACGTCTTCTGGACATGGTTTAACATTCCGCCCACTAGATGGCGCTGGAATCGAGATGCTTATAAAACTTTTAGCTGTGAGAGAATCAAAACACTCGTCTTTTGGACCGATTTAGTACCATTTCAGAATGTGTATTTTTTTTTTTATCTATTCAAAGTAATAAACTGGTTTGGAAGAGATAAATCCCCTAGATAGCGCTAGACTCGAGATAATTAGAAGACGGGGTTTCTGTGTTGTAATTTTTAATGATAAAAAATAATTTTTGCATGCAACTAGATTGCCGTCTAAGGTTTTTAATCTTCCTCTACCAGGTCAAAATAATTCTCAAAACAAATAAATCAATTTTTACATGACCTTCACTGTTAGTTAGCAGGGGGTTTTGAAAATGGCAATACACAAATGATCTTTTTTACGCACGACGATTACCGTCAGAGGTGATGGTGTCAAATTCTCTCACTGTATCTCAAAAACGCTTAAATAATCGGGTGTGTTTCTTGGTTTATTTGGAACCCGCACACGGTAAAGAATTATTTCGAAGAAGATGAACTTAATTCGGTGTTGAAGTCGGTGGGTCATCGCTTCGGCCAGATTACACTAATTCAGTCTGCCTATATGAGCCTATAATAAATCAGGTGCTTGACATCTTCAACTACAGCAAAATAAGGAAGTAGAAAATTGTAAATTAAGACTTAAAATCTGATCATCAACAATTTGTCTAGAACTGCTTCGCATGAAATAGTACTCTTGAAAATCAGGTAGCATAGGCTATCAGATTCTTCCAGCTCCATAAATTACCGTACTCGGATTTAATCATTCCAGCCAAGCTTCAAAGACCTATAGCTGTGGTACTACCCTGACTAAGAGAAATCGACAAGGCCCTAGCCATTCTTTGAGTTATAGACCAAAGTTTCGAGCGAGGTAAAGGTGTATGTGGTTTCCACACACAAAGAGGGAAGACGGGTCACAACATTGTAAAGAACTTTCGACAAATTGGTAGGCATGATGGACCTTGCTCCTTCAAAGCTTACCTTTGCTGTATACCGTCAAAAAAATCGACAGCGACTAACTCGATATGCATTCGAAAGTGTCGAGAATCCCTGCAATCTTTTCGGCAACGCACTCGCTACCTATACTGGGTTCCGTGACGCAGTGGCGTCTCTAGAAATCAAGAAGCCGACGAGTGTGCGAGAAAAGGTGTCGAGACAAGACTTGCAGAACACGGCTCTAGCATACAACCCACGTTGATATTCCTGATCTCGAAAGTTAAGGAAGGGGTCAGAATAGAATAGCGTGAGCGTAGAACCGGGAGTGTGCTGAGATTTTCCTCCAAACCGAATGTTAAGCTTCTCATACACTAACGGAACAGCTGGCTATCGTCCACATTATCGCCAGTTTTGGAGCTCCGTATAACTTCTGCTGTTTGAGCTACAGCGATGCGGAAGGGGTAAAGTAAGATAAGCACTTCCTGCGGGAGTGTCCGGCACTACGATAAATGCGCTTCAGATTTCTGAGGGGCACTATCATCGGACGCCTGGACGACATACGTGCGACAGTACTGGAGAGGTTGTTGGGATTTGCCAAAAGAGAGGACTTGGGGAGAATCTCTTTCTGGGCCTTAAAATGAGCCTTGTTTCCCAAACCTATCATAATTCCCAAGTAGTAAGTTGTGTAAAGATAATGAAGGATGTGAAAGCGTAAGACAAGTAAATACAATTTTATACAAACCTAAGCCACTTCTCGCCAATTTTCTTGAGCTAATCATAAGAAATAAATAGTCTTTAAGTACCGATAGACTTGTACGAGCATATGTGCTTTGAATTTAAAGTTTTTTTTCGCCGCACCACTTAATAATAACAGCGGAGATTTGATTGCAAGGATCTTCCAGCGCTGATTGAAGCACAATGAATGTCATATCATAACAACAAGAATCGCATGCAGTAAAATGTAACGAAATTGCGGTAGCAAAGAAAAGGTATTCGCAAAATTTGATGGCGGAGAAAAAGTCAGAGAAGTTATTTGGCTGTCGCTTGTCGGCTGTAGGCGCCATAACTGCTGCTAAAAATAAATACTCATACACAGAGTTGGCGGCTGGCTAACGGAGCGGATGACATGCAAAGACTAGGGTGTGCGATTTTTTAGGTTTTTTTCAATACAGAAAAATAGGTATATAGTTTTAAGTTTGCTTTTTTGGTTTTCTTTTGTAGGTTTTTTATATACCAAATGTCACTTCGTGTGATATAAGTTTTTTTTTTAATTATTTTATTTTTTTAAATGTTAGGTAGATCTCGCCCAAATTTTTATTTAAGATTTGCAACTAAATTTTCAAGTCTTTAATATTGAAACTGTGCAGATATACGATAGATCTCATCGCGATAATATTTTGGTGAATTGATCTGAAAGATTCGTCGATTTCTTTAGGTGCGCTAGGTGGCAATGGGTCGAAATATTAAAAAAACGCCTATTTATGCTCCAAATATTTACGTGCATGTAATTTAAGGCGAACAATAAATTGTCGGAGAAAAATAAACCCACCTGGTGGCGCCGGAGTGGTGATGTTTCTCAAAAAGCGTATTATATTAGTTACATGAAGAGGAATATGTTCACAGATGGCGCTGTGGCAGATTTAATTCATATTTAGAATATACTGATATTAGGTACTAACTAATACTGGGCATACTTTTGAGAAAATAGATTCGCTTGATGGCGCTGCAGTTTAAGAATTTTGGAAAGCTTATTTGAGTTATTTCATATTCAGAATCGAAGAATAAATGCAATGGCTAACATCGGGGAAGTGAGAGTTAAAAAGTCGTATTTTTAAATTTCTTTACATAAAAATCATCTGCATTCTATAAATACAGCGGGTGTCTGTGAAAATCGTACTTTGAACTTATTTCCAATATTTGGAAAGTTTTTCTTGTTTAATTTTGTATATGTAACTTTTTATCAAAATAAAACTGAATATAAATCAAAGATTGAGATTTTATACTGAATTTTGAAATATTCAAAAAATTTTAACCGAAAAAAACTTTTATTTTAATTTTAAACAAAATTATGCCTACTATGCCTTCTTAAAAAAAATAATAATTTGGGCATAAATTTAATTTACAAAAGTTAAGTTTTATCGAAAATAAAAGTTTTTTAATTAAAAAAAATATGCACGTGTTTTCTCGTATAAAAGTAATTTGAGCATAAATTTTGTTGGAAAAAAATTTTCAAAAGTAAACTGTACTTTTTAGCCAAATCAAACTATTCCTTTATCGTATTAACTTTTTATGTGCCCGAAAACTGCATACTCAAAATAGAAATTTGAAAACATGTTGATTTTTTTTTTTTAATTTCGAAAAATATTCTGTGTTTTTTTAATCAAAAAATATTTATGTGCGATTTCAGATTAATGCACAGCGATCACAGGATAGATAGAACTGATTGATTCAAAAGACTTTAGAGATACTAATATTTTTAATATTTACCATTTTTTAAGACCCATTAATAATGGTTAGTATTAAACAATTGTAAAAAAAAAACAAGTGATAATTGTTCTATGGATTTTCTCGAAGAAAAACAAAGTTTGTCGAATGAAAAATATTGACTTTTAAGAATACTATACCATTTTTACGAAAAATTGTTTTTCCTCATATAAAATGAATATAATAAATTTTTGTTGATTAAAAAAAATAAAGGTATTATTTTTTCAATATAAAACTATGCCAAGGGCTGACTGTACTAAAATTTACCGACTTTACTTGTTCCCGATATATTTTTACCACCCTAATATATGTACATTTGGCCATATGTGACTGTGTAATAAATATGTAAAAATACAGGAGCTATAGTGTTATTAATTTCCCTTGTTGTCATTTCACTTCCTCCTACATTGCACATCCCGTATCAACCAGTAGCTGTTCGCATTCAAATTTGTCGAGACGAAAAATCAAAGCATACTTTGCGGCGCATAAACACGCAGGTGTGCATGTATTTAACTACTTATTGACTGATTTTGTAGCATATTAGCACTTTTCATCATTTCATATATATTTGTTTTTTTTTTTTGGTTATCTTCATGGTTCTCTTTGTTGTTTATAATAATTTTTTTTTCGCTGCGAAAGCAACGGGGAGTGGGGAGTAGGCGTGCGGCAGGGAAGTAACCGAGATGTAAATCGGGAAAGCAGACATGCAACCAACCAGGTAGTCAACCGACGAGTTTACACAACAAAAGCAACGTAGTCATTGATAATGGCGATATTCTTGTGCACAAACTAAGCGGTGACAGAGAGAGAGAGAGAGAGAGAGAGAGAGAGGAAGAGAGAGGGGGTACCAGATGGCAGTGGGGCTGGCAGGCGTTAAATTAAAAAGGAAAACAGGTGGTGTTGGTACCCTTGTCATTGTCATTTCTACTGTCATTGCTGAGGATTGGAGCTGCGCCACTTCATGCTCGCGCACGTGTCGCTCTATCTGTGATTAAATCAAATGGAAATGAAAATGTTGACTACAAATTGTTAAAAATATGCAATAGAATGATGAGAATAAAAAACAAAACAACAAAAAGTCGAAGTGTGGTTCGCTTTGCTTTTTTCCATTAGCACAAGTTGTTCTTTTTCGAATATTTAATGTGAAATGTGGTACAAAACACAAATGGCAGCTAAAAGCAAATAAATGTCAATTATGTAATGACATTTTGCTAAAATGGGCGGTAAAAGGTAGTAGCGAGAAAAAAAATTAGATTAGGCGATTTAATTGAATATGTTTTTAGTTATGTGCCGAATATTTTTCTTCCTTCTCACTTCAATCAAGTGTTTATTTTTTTCTCTTCTACTTGCCACTTGTCACTCAAAAATGGTAAGCTTGTAAAATTTTGCCGTTGAAATTAGGTTAAAATCCAAAACAATTTGTTGAAATGTTATGCCAAAGTAAACATAAATAGAATGCCATTTTTCTAAACCGTAAAGTTTTCTAAACCTAAAAGATCGCTAATTAGTCGCAGCTGGAACCGCTTTTGACAATTGCACTTAATTTGGTTTGACATTTCCGGATCAAAAGGCTAATGGCGGAATGATGTTTGCAAATTACGATATTTTATTTCGCGAACAAGTAATAATTCCCGAGTGTTACGGTGCGCTACATGTGTGCAGTGATAAGGCTCACTTTTGGCTCAACGGAAATAAAAATAGGCAAACATACCCCAATTGAAGCAAAGAGAAGTGGCGAGTGATTCATGAGGCACCACTCCGTCTGCGAAATCTCACTATTCGGTGTACTTTATGGGCCGCTGAAATCGTTGATCCGCCTTTCATTCAAAATTAGAATAGCGACAACATTGCCGGTACCGGCGTTCGCCATTATAAATTTTCCAAAAGTAGCATGCTATTTATGCTGCAAAAAAAAACGAAATACGAACCGCCTTGGAGGCGACACCAATGGGATTATAAATATTCTTACTTTCATTACCATTTTTCTGAAAGTTTGACTGAACGAAACACTACACTGAAGATGGAACATCTCCGCAACCGATTTTCATTCCAATCACCGTTGATAAGGGATGACCAAAAATCGTTCCTACACGCATCATCGCATACACTGTCGGAAGAAACAACAAAAACCATGATATAATTTGATTTGAACACTGAGACGATTGCATACATATTTTAAAAATATACAATACTCTTATTTCTGAACCAGTTCAAGGTGTCATACGACCCGCACCAAGAGACAGCCTAGCTGGGGCCCCTACACAAAGCCCCAGTCGCAAACAGAGTACTCCAGAAACCGGCTGACCTTCTGTGCAAACTAGCCTTACACGGGTGCAGTGTATCTCTGCACAGGTGAACGATCCCTTTCTCCACCACTTGTGTGATTCATGGAAGATAAAGTTAAAATAATAAAAATATCAATACTAATAAGGGAGTCCGGTACTCTTCAACGAAGGCCAAAAGGACCCGGCTTACAAAAGCTGGCAACAGGCGTACCCACACCCGCCAACATTGGGATTAAGGCTTCCTGTATTTCGAGAAGTTCAAAGGCCTGCACGGCTGTCACCGAGCATCCTGTACCCTCCTTAAGTAGGCTCGCCACTCAGCGCACGGCATCTGGTGGGCTTTTTGTGGGCGGATCCAGGAGCCCGATGACCTGAAATTGGGGCATGCGCATCGTCTGAACGCACCCGACGAAGGCCACTCACCAAAACCAATGCACTGCTACGCTAATTTTCTGCTGTCAGGCCACCTAGCCGATCAGCAAGGGTCAGGTCTCGAAGGAGGGCTTCGCGAAACTGCAACAGGATATTACGAGAGCTCGGCAAATCATTCCGAATTTAGACAAACAAGAATATGGCAATGTCGAGAGCACTAAGCGCCAGAGGTTTGTAAAGGAAGCGCCGACATTGTCACCGAAAATAGCAGAAGGAGCTTGGAGCTGATCCTTTGCAGGGCCGGAATGAAAAGCGAACCCTAAACCACAACATTCATCAACTGATACTGGCTAGTTTCAGAGTATTCTTAACCCGATTGCGTCTGATCACAGTAGATCGGCAATCGACAGAGCAAGCGAGGTCCATCCGGGGGCCCGTCTAAAGGTTGTGGAAGCCCGAGATATCCCGTCGCTTAGTTGACCCGTTCTAAGTTATCCAGTTAGTAAATGTACTGCCGCTGAGAGTTTAACGAGTGTGTTCACCAATCAACTGAGTAGCACATTAAATATTATCACCTATTGCTGATGGAATGTTCACTCACCATATACACAACGAGATGAGTGGGCGTGTCAGTAGAGCTATCCTTGTCGTACTGAATATTTTTTTTCCTAAATGAAAATATGAGCCATACTTTGTGCGCCATGTAAAATTTAATTTTTTTGCCCACACGCAGCATTTTTATTTTTAAAGCGATAGAAATATCTGCAAGCAACCACCCTTCTTTTTCAATTTTCCCAACCTACATCCCTCCCACGTTTAGTAGCAACCGTGCCGCAGCTCATTTGGCATTGTCCTTCAATTTGCTTGATTTATTCACCTTTCATTGAAATCAACATGTACTATTCTAGGTATAGCCTTGCACTTTCTCACGCTCTTCATTAGGATTAAGTCATTCACACTGGGCTGTGCAATTTTCGGATATTTTTATTTTTTTCGCTCTATTGTGTGCAAATGATTTGTTCGCAATTACTCACCGCAATTACGCGTCTCGTACAATAGGCCTTCGGCCGGCCGATGGTCTGCGCTAGGCAGTGGCGTGCTGCTATTTTGCTACCCTTCGACTGCGCACGTGTTGTCCTGCTAAGGCAGCCCATAACATGCACTTACATGGTGGTTTGTATATTTTTGCATAGATGTCTGTGTGTGTGTGTTTGTGCTTGTGTGTTTTAACATAAGGTCCTGCGGTATCCTTAATTGCGAAGAAAATTTTAAATAAGCGGTTGCTTTTATTGCTACTGCTTTTATTGTGTGCTACGGTGTGGCAGGCGTGGGAAGCGCTTAGTTTATTATCCCGTTCAGCTACTAGTAGACCCACCGAAATTGGTTTATCCTTGATCCAATGAAAATTTGTGAGTTTGGTTGCCTAGAGCTTTTTTTTTTGTTTTGAAAGTTTATACGCACAGTTTTAAATGGACCGAAGGGAATATGAGGTGAGTTTGCTTTGTGCAGACGTCCTTGAGGTCATTCACATCCTTGCTTGATTTTTTTGTATTCAAATGGAATTTATTAATACGGATTAACTAAGAGCTGGGCTGCTCTTGAATGGAATTAAAGCTTTCTCTACTGAAGAAAATATATAAAATTTTGAAAGCACACCACTTTGATTTGATTTTCGTTTATTTCGTGATAGCTTTGTTTGAGTTGAATTTATTTCGCTATTGCTGGATAGCTTAATACCCATTTGTATTGACATTAACAATTAAAATTTACTATTCAAGAATTTTTCGAGCCACCAAAAGAGAAGTTAAAAATAATAGGTTTAGTGGTTAAAAAAACTTAAAATTTTAATGGTAGGGGGTCTTTCAGGTCAAAGCTCAAGGTCGCGGTTAAACGGGTGGGTACAGCTAACCACGTTGTTCGGAGGGAGAGTCGAGCCGACCTCCGTAACCTCTAGTATAGGTAAGGACGGAATTCCGGTTGGACGCGCAGTTGGGTCGCAGGTGAAATCGCTCGCGGCCTCTGGGTGGGGTAGACTGGACGAGAAGGCCAGTACCAGCAAAGGTCTATCCAATAGTGTACCGGGGCATTCGCCCTCCGATAGACCTTAACGGCGGGTAGGTACTGGTTCGAGAGCCTACTCCGATCGTCGCATGGCCTCCACAATGTTGGTGCGCTATGGCAGCCGGATCTCTGAGAAACATGCTTGGTCGCTTGAGTGGGCCAAGGGGGTGCTGAGTGAGAGCGCGTTTCCTAAAAGCTCAGCCCCAAAGAGAGCGATTTCAAAAGGGAGAGATCTCACTAGTCAAACGGCTCAGGGCTGGCGTTGCGCTACTGTTTAAGAAAATTGCAAATTTTGTGGTATTTTTGGAACGATTCGTAAAATTAACAAAAAATTTATTTCAGCTTTAATTTTAACAATATACAATATATATATGCAGTATCGGAAATAGTAGTAGAAATTCGTATAAATAGTTATAGTTTTACTTCAAGCAATTTTTTCGCACGTAAAAAGACTCCAAAGGTTTTTTATTTTATGAATGGTAGCTCGAAATGTCATAATGTCTTTCATTGTCAGATAATTAATATGGCGTTCGAAAACTGACAATTGAATTGCCTTTTTTATTGTATCATAAAAACAAAACTAGAGCAAAACAGATTCGCGAGTTACCAAACACAAACGAATGACAACCACTTTTGTGCAATAATTTATATACTATTTTTATTTTTTTTTTAGTGCAGTGCAAAACATCAAAGGTGCACCTCGACTTATTTTCTACTTTCACATTTGATTTTGTTTCCTTTTCTGTTGTTTCAACGCATCCAACCTCATTTGTGTTCCATGTTTAGCGTAATATTCCTCGTTATTTTTGCTACCTACTGTCAGCTGAGCTTCAGTTGCTAAATATAAATGGCAAGTATAACGAAAAAAGCGTGAAAACCACTGTGAATTGCTTGCCGCCAGCAGTAAATGGAAACAAACACAACAACTTGCACAGAAAAAAAATTAAAAGTTTTATTGTATTGTATGAGCACAGAGTTTTCCCAAACATATAAACCCGCATCCCTGCTGCCGTTGCTGCCGTTGCTGCTGTAGCTACTGCCAATTTGTAATCAAAGTCATTTTAATGCAAATTTTATATGTGGTGTCACGTAGAGTCGGAAAATTGTCACGATATGCTAAAATAAAGCTCAGCCAGCAAAGGCAAATAAAGGGCATGAATGTGCCGCGCTCTGAATGTGTGCGTGTGTTTGTGTCTACATATTGGAATGAGTAAAATGTGCTGCTCAATGGACTTGGGGGGAAACAAATCCATACACAAATATTTATAAAAAAAAGTGTATATATAAATTTATGAAAGTCAGGCAACCAGTCGAACAGTCAAACTACTCACCAGAGGGGAGTCATAACTACACATACAGCAAATAAACAAATCGTAAAGAACTCCCTGAAATTTAGGGCAATAGGGAGTGAGCGCACACCAGCTCGGTTGGCTAGAGGTGGAGTCGTAGCATAGTTGGAGTGCATTAGTTGCATTTGTTTTTTGTTTTTTTTTTTGTGATAATTTTCTCCTTAGACATTGACTTTTATGAGTAAACAGGATTATTTACTACTCTAATCGGTAGATTGACTTAGGAAACGCTTGGCGTTGTGGCTTTCTGCCGTTGAGCCTTTGCGTGATCTAGCAAATGTAAACTATGTGTATGTGTATGTATGTGTGTGTATGTGTGTATGTTTGTATTCGAACCCATAAAATTGTAAACCTACAATATATGAAACTTGCTGGTTGAATATTATTACTTTTTTTATAATTTCTTATATATTTTAAGTGAGTTTTTAAAAGTATGCTATAAATTTTGAAGTTTTACAATCAACTAGTTGCATTTCTTCAAGCCATATACTTAGTTATTCGGTAATCGGTTCTAGTTACTAAAACTCTCTCATATAAAATGTAAACTACGATTAGTAATCGTTAGATTATAACTTGAAACAATATACCAATAAACATATTAAAATAATATATAAATAACGAACAAAAAATTTTGGAGCTCAAGCTCAGTTATAAGGAAAACTTATTTGGAAGAAATACAACAACAGTCGTTGCAGTGGAAATTATAGCTGCTAATTCGGAGATCACCATATCTCCTCATCAGAGTCTTTCATGACTCCACCCTGGTATGTTGGTTTTTTTCTCTGTTTTCCTTATATTCCACCAACATATGACGCTTTTATTAGATAAAACGGACGTACATATCGCCGTTCATAGGTAAATACTAGGAGCATTTGGGACTTAGTTTGGGATAATTTTGGGACAGGTATTTCGGGATTATTTCAGGCCTACTTTGGGTAAATTTCGGAAACATAATGACACTACTTCGAGACTACTTCGGATTGAGTTCAAGACTAGTTCCGAACCATTTCGGGGGCGTTTCGGAATCTTTCAGAACAATTTTGGGTCCATTTAATGGATCACCTCTGTATCACTTCGGTACAATTTTAGTTATTTCGAGACCATTTCAGAACTATTACGGCACTATTTCGGAATCCGTTCAAGACTACATTGGAATCATTTCAAAATTGTTCGGGACAATTTCAAGACTATTTTGGATTCATTTCGGAATCAGCTCGAAGCCTTGTTGGGATGAACTTTGGACCACTGCGTGACAATTTTGGCCCTAATGATTTCGACATCATTGCAGGATAATTTCAGGATTATTTCGGGCCCATTTCTCGAACATTTCGGCTGTTCACTAGTATTTTGGGTTCAAACAGTTCGAAGCCTTGTTGGGATGAACTCTGGACCACTTCGTGACAACTTTGGGCCTTGTGATTTCGAGATAATTTCAGAACCATTTATGGAACATTTCCGCACTATTTTGAGACCATTTCATGACTATTTCGGTATCAGTTCAGGACTAGTTTGGGACAATTTCGGATCACTTCGAGGCCTTGCGGTGATTTGCTTTGGACCCCTTCGGAACATTTATTTTTATTAGTTATTACGAGACCATTTCTGGACTATTTCGGAATCTTTTTCAAGACCATCCCAAAACTAATTCAAAATCACTTCGGGGTAGGTTTGGGACTAGGTTTTTTGGGAACATTTCGGAACTATTTCGGTTCCATTTTAGGATCATTTCGTGACCATTTCAAGACTATTTCGGAATTATATTGGGACCATTTTGGGATAAGTTCGGGATCAATTCGAAAGTAGTTTGGGATGACCTCGAGCACAGTCTACTACAAGTGCTACTTTGGGTCTTATTCGGGACTTGTTTGGGACAACTTTCAGACGAATTCGAAATTGATTTGGGACTTGTTTAGCCATAGTATGGAACTAGTTTGCAACTAATTCGCGATTGATTTGGAACTAGTACAGAACTAGCTTGCTGCTCATTCGAATGCAAATCTGGACTGATTTGGGACACAAAAACGAAAAGTGGTACATAAAATGTTCTACATATCACAAGCAACAAAATCCAATATAATAATTTTTGACACTTACTTGTTATATTAATTTCTATTTATTTTCAATAGTTTTTTATAAAAGTATAGCTGATTTCATAAAAAACGCCATATTAATAAAAATTTATAATATTTTAGAAAAATTATAAAAATTCGACAAATTAAAATTAATTTCAGTAAAAATTTCGACATTTGAATCTGGATATTAAAACGATGCTAAAATATGCAGTTTTTTAGCCCATTATATTTAAGTAATAACAAACAAATTTTTGATAACTATTTTTTCTTGATCTTTTTGGATATTTTCTGTCATATAACGCGCGAAAAAAATTTACTTTTATGTGGAAGAAAATGTTGAACAGTGTCAGCAACAAAAATTATCTAAAACTAACAGGAATTTTTAGTCAATTCAAACATGCCTGTGTTTCACTGAAATTGAATAGCCTACAAAACTGCATATATGAAAGTTAAGTAAAAATTGTGATTAAAAATTTTGAAAATTTTATGAAATTTTTTTATTTTTAAATTTGATGATTTTTTGTGAATTTTATACAATTTTTGAACCATTTATTTATATGGTTCAAGTTACATAAAAAGCTATACTTTTGTAAAAATTATTAGAAATATATTAACTTAGGTAGCCAACTCTTTTTAGCCCATCTCGTTAATATAGCCCATTTCATAATTATAGCACAAAAACAGCTTTACAAGTGCTGACATTTTCTTTCTTTATTTAATTTTAATTTTCAAAGTTCCAAACATTAAGTGAAATGCAAAAAAAAAGTTTATCGAAATTTCTAATTTCTTTTTTTTTTTAATCGAAAGTTGAGCAACTCTTCAAAAAGCAACGGCAATTTGTAGTTGTTTAGTGCTTGCACTCTATTATGCAAAATTTAAAGGGCCACAAAGGTGCATACCCAAAATTTTAAATTAAAGTTGATGAATTTTATTTTAATTTCACATAATGCTTCAAACTTTAATTAAGAAGGTTGTTTTTGAAGAATGAACTTATTTTATTTTTATAAAAAAAATTAAAATAGGGAAAGTGGAATAAACCCAAAACGAATGCAATATATGGGTGTGTTGTAAATTGTTTTTCATACAATTTTATTACTCTAAAGTACAAATATAAATTATCTTAATTTAATGATTGTATTTCACCAAAGGTTTATTTTCAATATATGTATGTATGTATGTACCTAAATACATTCACATTAAATCCAAGAAATCATGGAAGACCTCAACTCCAGTAGCTTATCATCACCGCTCGCGCTCAGTTGGTCACCTCGCCCCATTTTAGCTGTTAACTGACAACACTTCAACACCCAACGCATACCACCACAGCGCGACAGCAATCGAATTGTATGCATTAATGTCTAGCAATTCCCCATCGCCAACAACAACAACAAAGCAATGTTTTCTGTCCTTCAGCTGTGCCGCAATCGTAAATAACACTTCGCATTCATTGTCGTAATATATGTATATTTTTCGTCTTTCTTTTTCTTTTTCACTGTTTACAATTTGTTTGAGTATTTACCGAGAAGTAATAGAAGAAAAAAGTTTATGAGTCAATAATGAGCTGATATTGCAACGTTGCGTCTGAAGTCTTGTTTTGAACAAAAAAAAAACAAAAAAATAAAAAACTGTTAAATGTTTTGTAAACAAAATGCGACAGCTTTTCTTGGCCCCTAACTGACTGCTGCAACAAAAATAATAGCAACAAACACCACACTCGTGCACTTGTGGTTATTTTGAAAAAGTGTTTTTTTTTTTCTATTTCTGTTTTCAATATGACTTTGAAAATTATTTGTTGTTGCTTGCCTTGTTGTTTGAATTTATTGTTTATGCTGCTTGTTATATTATTGATACTGTTGCTATTGTTTTTTGTGTTATGGTTGTTTCTTTTTTTCCTTTTTTTTGTGTTCCTTTGTATATATACACTTGATTTCTTACAACTATATACATATGTACATATACATATGTGCTCTTATAAATACATATTTGTATATGTGTGTGTGCGTGTGTGAGTCGATTATCTCAAATTAAAATGAATGCGTTCATTGATCTTGAGCTCCCATCGTACGCACGTTTGCTGTCTGTAGATTTAAGGGCAACAAAATGGTTTCAACTTTAATTTTGCGGTACAGTTCTTTGACGAAAAATAATAAATGATTTCTATTGAACATAAAACTAAAAAAAAAAAACGGCTGAAATTTAAAAAAATGCAGCATCTCGGTTCTTGGTACTTCTTATTTCTATAAAAAAAAGGTAAGGAATAGTTAACAAAAATAAAATAAATTAAGACAGCAAAAAAATTAAAAAATTAAATATAACAAAATGTAAGTAATGCCATAAAATTATTTTAAATAAAAATTATTATTAAAAAAAAAGATTAAAAAAAAGTAATTTAAAAAAAAAATTATTTTAAATAAAAATAGATTAGATTAAAAAAATGCAAATTAAAAAAAATTAAATCAAACAAAATACAATACACTGAAATCAAAGTAAAATAAAACTAAAGTAATTAAATTAAGTTAAATAAACTTAAACTAAGTTAATAAACCAAATCAAATGAAATTGAACAAATTTAATTAAGCTAAATCAAATCAAAGGAAATTTAAATAAATTAAATAAACCCAACTCAAACTGAATAAAATTAAGTAATATAAATTAACTTATATTAAAGTAAATTAAAGGACAGTGCAAAAAATTAAAAAAAAAACAACAAAATATAACATAATTCAACTAAATAAATTTAAATAATTTAATTAGACTAAAGCAAAAAAGAAAATCACGTAAAAAATTTAATCAACTAATTAGAATAACGATGTAAATTAAAAAATAAATCAAAGCAAAATGAAATAAGATATACAAGCAAAAATAAGCAATAATAAGTAAAATAAAATAATGCAAAACAAAAACGAAAAATCTAAAAAATTTAATTATATGTAATATAAAAAAAGGAAATGAAACATAACCAAATTAATAAAATATAACTGAAAATTTAATAAATGAAAGGATTATAATTAGATAATATAAAAATAAAAAGTAAGGAAAAACAAAATCAAATACCATGCAATAAAAAAAGAAATATAAGAAATCAAAACAGGGACAAATTCTAAAAAGACTAAAATTAAATCAAATAAAAATAAATAACAATAACACAATACAAATCCAATTAAAACCTAAAACATAAAAGATATGAAAAAAAAAATTAGATAAAATTAAAGCAAACCAAAAATAATAATAATAAAAGTAAGTAAAGAAAATCAAAATGAAATACAATACAATAATATGAAATACGATAATAATTTTAAACCAAAAAACTAAAACAAAATAAAATATATTAATACAAATCCCATTTAAAACCTAAAAAATAAAAGACGCAAAAAAAATTTAATATTGAAAGAAATAAAATTAAACAAAACAAAATCAAACATGTACAATAAAATAGTGCCGATAAGAAAACCAAAATAAAACCAAATATCCAATGTGAAATACAATAATAATTATTTATTTAATAAAGTAATTATTAAAAACTAAAAAATTAAGAGGATATCAAAAATAAAAATTAGATAGAGTAAAAGAAAAGTTTTTAATTGGTTTGTAAAATTAAATAAACTAATACAGATTCAATTAAACGCTAAAAAATAAAAGTTATAAAAAAATAAAGAAAACTAAGCGAAATAAAATTAAACAATAGAATCTCAAAATAAAACGAAATATACTAGTATGAAATAAGATAATAATTAAAAACTAAAAAATTAAAAATATATGTAAAATAAAATATAATATAATTTATTTAAGGCAAAAAGAAAAGTAGCAACTAAGAAAACAAAAGCAATAAAATAAAATAAAGTAAAACAAAAACCAAAACAAAATAAAATAAAAAAAGTAACCTAGGTAAAATAAAATAAAACCATAGAAAAGATATAAAATAACATTTAAATAGAATTAGTTAAAATAAAAGAATTCAAAATAATATGTAGTGAAAAAAAAATCAAATTGAAATATTAAAATATAATATAAGAATCTAAATCAAAGAAAATAGAATGTTAGAGCATGCAATCAAATCAAAGGACATAAAATCAAATACAATAAAATAAAATATTAACAAAATGAAGTCAAATTAAATTAAATTAAATTAAGTCAAATGGAATTAAATTAAATTAACTTTAAAAAAATGCATTAAACTAAACTTAAAATAAAATAAAATTTGATTTAATTAAGCAAGATAAACTAATTTATAGAATTTTACTATGTATTTGTATTGAAAGGAATTTATATGGCATTAAGTGGATTGAATAAATTAAATAAGGGATTTAAATGAAGTGGATTCAATTAAATAAAATTCAACAAAAAGTAAAGTAAATTTAAAATGAATTCGAAACCGGCTAATAATGAGCATTAAATAAAACCATAATATAGCTCAATATTTGGCCGAAGCTCTCCTATAATTTTTGGCGCAAATGATTTTTGTGAGCAGTTTTTTCTTCATGGCAGAAATTCACTCGAAGGGTAGTCAAGCCCGGAACAGGGACTCGGCTACGGCGGCAATTGAATACGAAAAATAGGCGATCACCAAACAAACTACTTAAAAGTTTTGAGGCCGTGTGTTGGTAAAAATTCGGCATTATTTGGAAAGATGCATAATTTTACATACATTAAATATTTTTTTCCAAAAGTGTACTCTTTCACTGCCTACAACTGTACAAATTAGTTGACTTGCGTGTTGTCGGAGAAAGGGGCGTTCTGCGTGTAAGCTTTCGCTGGACTCTCATTTCGACAATGCGCCCCAAAAATAACAAGGGGCGTTTGCCTCAAACTTGCAAGAGTTATAGCCATATATAATTTTTTTTTCGAATTGACACGCGTATGTGACTATGTACATATTTGTTGCTTTGTTGCTTTGTTTTGTTCGTTTGTTTGCTTGTTTGCTGGTTTCTCTGTCTGCAGAACGTTGCACTTGGCCGCTCATTGCACGCATTGTTGCCGCATTCTCTTATCGGGTGCAATAAATCTTGATACGCTGTCATGTTCTGTCTAATTAGTAATATGTCAATAAACTTATTGAATTTTTGAATAGGAGGGGCGCGGAAGCCTCACTGGCCGAGGAGCCTCAGTCGCTAAACAATCACTTTCCTCTGCCGGCAGCAAATGCATTGCGAGTCATATAAATACAAATGCACATGGAAAATATGTACATAGGTATGTATGTAAATGTGTTTGTGCCACACATACATATGTACATACCCTATGTATGTTGCATATGCCCCAAATTCAGCTGCACTTTTGTTGCCTTCGATATTCGTGGAATTTAATTTACTACGCTGCTGCTGTGTTTGTTATATGTGTATGTGTTGTTGTTTTTTGTTGTTGTTTGTTAAATGTTCGCCTCAATTTCCCTAAATTATTGTCTACTCTATACACACATTTATCGGCGTTTATTTTGTCGCTTGTGTTTATCAATTTTCACTGGAAATGTCACATGCATACCTCCTCATCTGCAACGATTGTAAGTCAATAATATAAATTTATATACTTGTACTATTTGTATTGAGTACGTACAGGGTGTGTCATCTGTTCCCCCCGGTATGTACATAAATGTTGAATAACTTCACAGTTTGTCAATCTATTTTCATGGACACGTTTTGGAAACTTCAAACCACAAATATTGCAATCATGGACCTCTTCACACCGAAACACCGCGCCGAAACAATCCACCGAATCTTGAAAACCATGCCGGACTTTTGGCTGCAAGTTTTAATCACCTACGGCTCGCATTTTACCCTCTCTGGCGGTATTAAAGCCCGGACATCCATATAACTTCGGACAAATCATGTCAATTTCAACCTGTGGTCAAATTAAAAAATTTGAGAGACTGTGTACATTTTTAATATATTTATCTAGAGGCTGTAAATATTAAGGAACATTTGAGTGAAACGCAAATACTCGTATTACAAAATGTATTGTCCAGTTTGTCTGATTGGAGAACCTCCCTTTCGATTATTGTCGATCAAATTTAGAGCCGACACTGATTTGTTCTCGATTTATAAAAAAAAAATACCTCATTTCATCTCAATTTATTGACAGCTTTCCCAAAGCGAAATTACTTAATTTCCTCGTAATTTGCTCCCAAATTAAGAAAAAGCCTTAAGTTACGATAGTGTGTCCGTGCTTTTAACACACGAAATTGCCGCATTTGGTGGACAGAAAACCCTCATGAGATTAATAAAACACCATTACATGATCTAAAATTGACTGTGTGGGGCCGGCATGTACGCAAAAAACATCATTGGGTAATTTTTCTTCAAGACAGGCGAAACAGTCGATGGTAAATAATATCGATGGATGCTGGTACATTTTGTGTGCCCGAAAATGCGTGGAAAAGGTCTGGCTAACTTCTGGTTTCAACAAGACGGAGCGCCATGTCCAACAAGACAATGCGCCATGTCACACAACAACCCAAGCAATGCGGTTTTTGCAACAAAAATTCCCTGGAAACCAGGTGATATTGACTGACCAACACTACCCCCCGATTTAACACTCCGAACTTCTTTTTGTTGGGTTATTTAAAGAGTGAAATTTACGCCAGCAAACCGAAGACCACAAACGAGCTCAAGACCAACATTCGTGCTGAAATAGCTGCCATACCGGCCGAGCTGTTCGAAGAAATGTTGGGAAATGCCCGAAAAAGGGCACAGTTTGCGGTGGGCAATAAAGAGGGTAATTTAATTGATGTTATTTTTAAAAAGTAGTCCACATAAATTGCAAAGGATTTAATTACATAAGTAAAAAAAAAACAACATTCTTTGCAATCTATTATTTCTCATACGGGAGGAACTGTTGGCGCACCCTGTACAGCATTGTATGTATGTATGTATATCTATCCACATATTTAGTATTATATTTGTTAATTTGTGGCCCAAAATTTCAAACCAATTTTCACTGATCGCTGCTATTTATGACCCAGTCTTTGCTGAATAAAGGCAATTAGGGGCGTTTAAGGATAATATTCTGTCATTTGTGTCAGTGGTGTCTGTACATGAATGTCTCAACTTTTAGTTATATATGTACCCGTACATATGTATACACCTATATAATAATTTAATATCAATCCATAATTATTGCAAATTCCTTAAATGGCTTCGTTGTCTGTGACTTGCTGAGCGAAACATATTTTGAAAATTATACAATATATTTGTCCAATAAATCAATCAATAGCTTAATTTATATATACAGTGAAATTCCTCATTACGGACAACCCTCATAACCGGACAGCTTTAAGAGCCGGATAAAGTTCATACATATAGACTTTTCATACAAATACAAAGTTTACCAGAAGCTTCTGATTTTACAAAATTGCTTACCCCCCGATCGCAATCAGGGCATTCTTTCCTTTAAGGCCGAAAACTCTAGTATTCAGTAAACAGTCATTAGTCACTAATAGAAGCTGTTAATGTTGGAAAGCCAATTTTGAGACAAGTTGGTATTCAGTAAGCTATCTCATGTCTTTAGTATCAAAAACAACAAACTTAATTGTCAACTGGTTCTAGGCAGGTCACAAAAGGAAAACTATAAGGCATTTATCTCTGCTTTTTATTTTATTTTGAGAAAAAAAACCGCGAAAATTAAGGCTGATAATTGTAATGACCAGGTAATGGGCATTGCCTTCCAACACTTTTTAATAAATACGATTAAATAGAAATTTTTTCTCTTCTCACTCATTGCATGCCAATTCGGTCATATCAATCGCATATGTAAGGTGATGCAATACCGCATTAATCATTTGCTTATGTTTTTAGCTTTTGTACATGTTTGAAAAATCGATTCAAATATAACGCATATAAAAACATATGACTTATTATGCTGTTACGAGTTTTTGGTGGTTTTTATATTCTTTATATTTTTCCTAAACGCTTAAGAAGGTTTTAAAACCTACTTTTTATAATTTATCAAATATTGAATAAACGTTGCGTTCTTTTATCAACCCCAACTGGAACACGCTATCAGCTAACTACCTCTATGTGTGTTTCCCCACACATTTGTGGTGAACTCTTTATGACTTCTCTTAGTGAATACCCAAATGATTTCAACTCACAAAAAGAGTCTCATCTCAAGACACTAAATTTAAGGCTTTCAATTAGAGAAATTTTTTGTGACTTGTGACGATTTCGGTATTCCGAAAGCAACAATCTCAAAAAATTTCAACAAAATGTGTGGTGAAAAGCAGTAGAGAAAATCAGCTGATGGTATGTTCTGCTAGAGATGCATAATCAACATCAATGCAAATGTGTTCATCGATAGCACACAATATACTTTTTCAATGCCTTGTCAACAGCATTATTGCTCTTAAAAAAAATAAGACAATATGGTTATTGTAAAATAAGCATTGAAATTAGCCGTTCAAAATTCTTATTACTGTATTTTATGTGAACCGATTATTTATAATATGTGTAAATCAGAACTATCAACAATCGATAAATTTAACTTTTCATCCAAATGCACATTCGATCAAAATGTGAGAACAAGATATATAAGCAAATGTAAATAAATATTTTTGTTTTATTATGCTTACTGAAAATTAAGCGGTGTTATTTTTTACAGATTTAAGCAAAATATAGCGAGATTTCGCGTTTGTTTACTACTTTCCTTTATTTCTTTGTTTTGTGACCTACTCAGGACCAGCTGACAAACTACCGACTTTATTTTGAGACTAGAGACTTGAGACAGCTTTCTGAATACCGAAAAGTCACAAAATCAATCTCACCACTGAAAATTTCTGCTGCAGACTACAAAAATTGTTTCAAGCCACAAAAAATGCTTCCAATTGAAAGTCTTGCAGTTAAAAACTGGAGATGAGACCGAAATAACGAATATTGTCATAATTTTCACCAATCTCGGTTTTAACAGATAACAATGTGCGCGCCCAAATTAAAGGACAAGATGTAAAGGTGGGAAAATCCTTTAAGGAACAATGGCTTTGGTTGACTTGAAAAGAGGAGAATAAGTGAGACCTGAAATATTTAAAAAAAAATGTTATCAGAAAATATGAAAATCCACTCGCGTTAACATTCAGAATTTACGGAGCTGCAAATCTTAAAGATGGAGACCGACATTCTTTTCTGAAGCATAAAACTGACGAAGAATTTTAGTTTGCATATGTAATTGCTATTTGAACTAAGAAAACTCAAAGAAATTGTTAAACGAGTTTTTAGCCTAGAAGAGGAATTGAGACTTAGTAAAATTTAGAAAAATCGTTTAAAGTTGAAAAAGAAAAAACGCCTGCTCGACCTCTCGCTGCGTTCAAGATCGTAACATGAAAAATACTTTTAGATAGGCCTCTAAAACTTTCGGTAAATAGTATCGAATATATTGCCTGAGCATTTCGCCGTCTAATGGAGGTGAGATTTCATATTCGTGTCTAAGGTTGTTTCGAAAAATTTCAAAGAGCATTTAAAGATACATATAGAATAAAATTTAAGGTATATTTTCTTTTAAATTCATCTTAACCCTTTATTGTCTCTCATAGTGGGCTGTTTCCGCCCTTTATTTGACAAGCTAAAAATGTTATACAAATATGTTTTTTTTGCAAAATTGCACTATGGATCTTCATGCCATTAATAAAAATCCTAACAATGATTTAAAAAGTAGTATTAGAACTATTTTTTTTTTTTTTAATTATTTATTCATACTATGTATCTCCTCCAATTTTTGTGTACATCTTGATATATTTTAGTAGTTATCGGTTTTATTCACACACACACACATTTTGCTTTAAAAGAGCCCTAGCAAAATTTTTCGTAGCATCATTTTCTATAACCTTTTAATTTTCTCAACAATTTTCCAAAAAAAAACCCCTTACGAACGAAAAACGGGGCAATTTATCTATAAATTTAAAAAAATTTATAAAATCTGCTTTTCGTTAAAGACATTTTCATATTTTTAGCATCTACTTTCTTTTGCTTAGATTTTTTTATGTACGAGTATATCCGCCTATCCAACTAGTTTATTCCTTAAGCAGATCTTTCATAAAATGTTAACATTTCGAAGAAATATCATGCCTGAAAATTATCGCCAAATTCTAATGCCTGAAACTGCTGTAGTAAACCCTAAACAATTTCGATTACCACAACGCTTTCAAATACATATTGGAATTTCGGCTTCACACCTTTGTAATTAGCGAGCGTTGTACCCTAAAAAAAAGCGCTTGACAATTACACTCATTCGAAATTATAAATCAAAAATCAAGCGCATACTAAAATATTTTGTGAGGCATATATTTCTCCATTAAAGCTGCTTTTAATGGCACGCAGTCCTCAAATTATTTAATCAACCTTTTTCACTCCTTCTCCCATCAAAATCCATCGCCTGCTTTAGAAGACAATTTTCTAAACATCATCACCCTTTTTGATTGACTCACAGCTAATTTATGACTTGCAACAGAATATTGTAGATATTTTGATTTATACAAGTCATAAATATTTCCAATTACATACCCATGGAAGTGTAAAAGATAAACGATATTAAATGACTTATCTATGGCTTAACAGACAGAGAAAAATGACGCACGCACCTTTTTTTGTTTTTTTTTTTTGTTTGTTTTTTAATTGCATTATGTTTCAGCGCTCGTTTACCGTTGTCACCATTATTAAATTTCATTTTTAGATTATTGTCCCGATAACACTACGGTAAATGGTTACAAATTAAAAAATATAAATAAATGTTGTTCATCTGCACACACACACTGTTTGCCTTTTACTTGTCCAATGAATGACATTAATCGATTTTAATCAGTAAATAAATAATAGCATTTTTAATAGCCGCTAAATGTCGTCGAAATGCCAAGGAAATTAATTTGTTAGGCAGCGCAAGCGCGCGTAAGATTCTAATCGTAACACGCAAGCAGGCGTTCGAAGAAAGTGACAAGGAATGTGTAATGGATGAAAATGGGAAATATTGTAACAAAATGTTAGAAATGAAAGTGTCTAGTTGAGAATGCAATAAAAAAAATGCAAACACTTACTTATCATGTGCTTCAGATAAGGGTACAAGCTTGAGAAAGACAAAATTGAGTATACAGGGTGGGCATCGTTTAATTAAACTAAACTTGGAAAATCAATATATAGGCGTAAATAAACAAATATTGATGAAAGTAACGATAACGATATTAATAACACTAACTCAAACAAAAACCCCCCAAGTTGTAGAGAAAGGTGCCGTAGTAAACATTTTTCTTACTTCGTACCTGAAAAATTTGATAAGATCAACGGTTTATTTCGTACTTCAGTTAAATAATCAATTACTGTTTTAAGAGTCCTCTTCTTTCTTGCCCTAATTTTTGTTTCTGATGCAATGAGTTGACGTCTCACTTGAAATAATTCGCTTGCTGCAGATTAGATTAGGCTGAGGTGACAGCTGGCAGTGCGCGGTTATTTAAAAACCCAACACCCAGAAATTTCAGTCGCCTCCTACAAAGTGCGAGACAGTCACATATTGGATTGATCTTCTTCTAGCTCTTCCTCGCCGAAGCAGCTTCTGCAAAAATAGTTATGGAATATCTATATTCGTTCTGCGTGCTTTCCTATAGGAATATGCTCTGTAAGTAACCCCATAGCTAGGGATAAATCTCTTCTACTTAGCGACAGAAGTTCTTTAGGTTTTCTTATGTCCCTTTTAGGCCACCCAGGTTTTAATGTGTTGCAAGTCCCACTGCGTTTCGCCTGCAACTCTGTAATCCTAGGCTAGCAGGAAGCGAGCCGCATGCCTAACCTCTTCCAGGTTAGTGAAAGAGATATGGAAGTACCTGTCCTTCCGAGCTCGTCTGCCTTCTCGCTACCTGACATTTTAGAGTGTCCCGGTACCCACACCTGATGCAAATCAAGCTGCTCTGGCATTACGTTAATTGATCTCCGGCAGTTCGTTACTATACCGAATTAGCTGTGACAGAGCCAAGCGCTTTTAAGACGGCTTGCCTGTCTGAGTAGATATAAACTTTTTTTTTATATTAGTCACAGCAGGTGTGAGGCTTTGTATCTTCTTTTTGTATTGCCGCTTGTATCGGCTTGAGAGACGCTACTGTTGTCCGGAAGGCGGAATGCAACTTTCTTTCTTACTTGGTGGCTCGCTGGCTTAAGGACGTGAAACCAGCTTTAATTGTAAGATTTCACCAATCCTCGAATGCCGTCTCTCTCTCTTTTTTTGACAACCATAGAATACGTATTAAGGATTGGCATTTGAGGGCATGCACTTGGAATATCCGAGCCCTAAAAGTAAAGGTTCTGCTGCCCGGTAAATTACAGTTTCATCGAAAGTAGGGGCTGGCATCACCGCCATCCAGAAAATTAAAAAAAGAGGGCAAAGTTAGGAACCAATTGGACAGCTCCCATGCTCCGTGTTGGAAATGCGGCGGAACGTTTACTCCGGAAGACCGGAGTCTCGCCACAATTCAGAACATCTTGCTGATCTGTATCCACGCCCAGACGGAAGAAAAGGACGATCTGATCAAAAGATCAAATCTATGAGCTCTAAGAGCGCACTTACGTGTACTATCCCTATCACGATAACTACATCGGGCTTGGCGACTTCGAAGCAAGGGTTGGGTAAAGAAATGGTACATAATGAAACTGTTGGAAGTTCAGTCTTCACGAAGGAACGTCCCATCATATTACGATTGACGGGAGCCATGTTTCCAGTGTTTTAGGCGTACATGCACTCCGAAGACCGACCACCGATTTCGATCCATGTCTTTTCGTAGTTAAGATCCGCATATATATCTGTGTATCACGAAATCTAAATATAGAAGAACAGCTTGACATTGGAAAGCTGCAACCGCAACAGGCAGCAACTAATTTTGCTACTCCGCTTTCACATGTGCTCACTAAGAGCGAACCGGAATTCATTGAGCGCTTATTTCAACCCAGGATATATTGGAGCTGAGATAGGAACAGAGGCTTACTATTTAGCTGCTAGCATAACTGAATAGCGCTTCAAAATTTTACCAGATGATATGGCGACTTCGAAAGGTTTTAAGACCGCGGCAAATTCCTCCAAGAGCAAGATCACTGATATCTGGAGAACACTAAAATTGTGTAACGAATATTTCTCTACTTTGCGATGAAATACTCGTCGTCGGAGAAAATGAGGATCCCGAACTCCAAATCGTTGATGATGATATTGACGGTATTGAGTTCGAATAGCAACAAAGCGGCTACAGAACCACAAAGACACTGGCGTTGATGGATTACCTGCTGAACCATTCAGGCTATTGAAATAGCAAAGAAATAACAGTTGGGTCCGACCTCTTGTCCATCGTTAAAGGTTAACTTGATCGTTTTCAAATAAAAAACTTAAGATTTCCAAATTTTACAATGATTTCTAAGAACCACTTAGTTGAAAGCTCCTGGTATAGTAGACAGGGTAAAGCTGTGATTGCTCAACGAGATGGCTTTATTTAGCGCAGTTAAAGATTAGCTTTCGATTCCTTATTTCCCTATATTTGTTCTAAAAACAAAATGCACAGCTGTTCGCAAAGCTATATACTGTTGAAGTAATTCGATATACTTTTTTTGCCATTTGCACGTCGTCGTTAAAAAGGCAGCAATAAAAAACAAAAATTCACTTTAAACAAACTGCACCTAATCTGAACTAATCATCCTAAACGTTTTCACTGTACCTTCCAAAGTTTTTATTTTCATTTTAGTATTAAGTTTCCTTCAAACAATAATTAAGTGCTTTTAATATAATGTGGCTTTGTAGAACTCTTCTCAGAGAAGCATTCAAAATTGAAGCGAGAACAAAACAATAATGCCCTGTATATTGTCGTATTTTTATACCAAGTGTTAAACACCATAAAACTATTCACACTTAGCAATAAATCAATTGACAAATACACAAATCCAAAACGACCGAAGCGATAAAGTGATCGAGGTGATGGGGTTGGATGAAGAGGTTCATTAAATTCACTAGGTTTAGAGGGGAACGTACTTTTACTACAACGAGTTCTAAGTACTAGGCAAACTTCCATCGCTGCAATATTTTCTCGCGCTGTGCTCAGCAAGGTGCCCAAAATTTAGCTATAGGTGCGATTCATTATAAAATCTATGTGTTTACATCTACATTCATTGACAAAATAATAGGTACACGATGTATTGCCTGGCGGGTTTTCACTATTTTTCTTTTGCTTATTTATTTTTCTTTCAGTTTTTATAAAAAGGCACGTAGCTCGTTTTAAAACAAACAAAAAAAAAAAACAAAATAATCATAAATTTAAAAAATTTTCAGTATTTGGAAAAATTAACAAAATTTGCATCAAATTTTCCCGCATTTCAATTCAAATTGCATATGCAATTTTTTAACCCGTTGCATTTTAGTAGCATAAAGTAAGTGGAAGTGGCTAAATATCGTTGTAAATCTCTCATCAAGCTTGATGGCAACCCTTCATACTTTCCCACAATCGCTCAGCAATAACGTCTGATGAGGCTATGGTTGAGAGGTTTCACATAGAGGCACTCCTGGTGATTTATATATGTTTGGCCTATTGTTTGTTCCCCTAGAACTACTTCGTATTCCTAAGCGTCTCGTCCTCGTCTTGTCGCTGATTCCGATTGACCTGAGATTTAACATTAGCTCATTAAGGAAGTAGCCACATAGAGCTTCAGCTCTCCTTCTAGTTAGTGCCGGACAGCGGCACAGTAGGTGGTGCATGGTCTCGTCCTCTTCGACGTCACGACAACTCTTTCAGGAGTCTCTCCAGGGAGCCCCCAGTTGGTAGTTACGAGAAGACCGCACCACTAACTCTCTCATCAGGCTTGGACATAGTTGATTCCGCTTTTACTAACCGCGTTCAATCTCCACACTTTTCTTACTGGCAGCGCGGCAATGAATTTGCCTTCGGTCGAGCCGGTCGGAAGCGCTTAGTCGGCTATAGTTTTCAGTTCGGCCATTATATATAAGGATGTGTCCATTTCCTATTTGAACTTAGTCTAATGGTGGTGCTGCAAGCAGCTCGCCAGCACAGCGTCACCCTGATAAGGGGTGCTGGGGCACCGCCACATTCATGGTAAGGAAAAGACCGATGGACTGGCCCAGAACGGTTCCGTCCCAGATATTATATAAGGGGATGGATCGCCTAGCCCTGGCTGAGCAAGGCCAATAGCAAGTGGAAGAACTTAAAATCGTGCAGGGTATTCAAGAGTTCTTATATACTCCTTAAAATGAATCAGACAGACGTCTCCAGGCTAACCGCTGATCTCAGCGGTCAATGGGCACCGGGTACTCATGCTACCCGAATGGGATTGGAACACAACGCCTGCTGCCACAGCCATTCAGATCTTTGCAGAGCTAAAATGAGATTTCTGAACGGGATTTTGGAAGCATGGAAGAGTTAGGTAACGTGGATTCAAATGATTAGCTTAGGTTCTTAAACTCCGCGGGCTGGCTCTAACGCGATGCAAGCGGTTCTTCTCCTTTTTTTTTGGCCTTTATTTTTCATTCTCTATTCTATCTGGTTCGACAGCGAGCACGTGGTAGCAAAACGACGCTCTTAGTGCTTATTGTCCATATTATTGGACAATTTTAACCCTCTTATGCCTCAAGAGGCGAACCCTTTTTGTCTCTTTTCTAGAAAAGGGCAAATTATACTCAATTTGTATATAAAAAAAAAAAAATGTTTATCGTAAAATTCTACTGCGAGTCTATGAATGGTCCACAGTTAAAAAATTCAACTTGAACGCCAGAAATAAGTCAAACTTGAAAATTGTGTAGGGGTTAATTTCCAACGTATTCAAAATGTGTAATGGAATGTCTTACAAAACAGAAATTTTTAGTTTATCAGCTGATTCGAGTATATACCCACACACATTTATGCTCGTAGACATCGTAAGGAAACAATAAATCCCTGCAAAGCTCTACACCATCGCAGAGCTTATGAAATCAATGAGTTACGTATACGCCCCAATATGTCCGCTTGCAGACTAAATAAAAATGTGTATTATGGATATTAAATTCATTGTCATGGCCATTGTAACAAATGCTACAACAAAAAATACATACAAATATATAGAAGCAGATACGAATTCATCACACACACACACACAACCGATGAGCTATGTGAGAAGTTAAATAAAATGTACGTGCCAACGCATACGCCGAGGCTCACGACAGTTGCCGCCATATTTGTCACACGCACACACACACACGCACACACCCAGAGATGGAAGCACACAGATACTATATTTTAGGTGTACAGTAGACTACGCTTCATCGCAATTGCTCCAGTTGACTTGAGTTGAACGAATTGGCGGACGCATGAATGAATGGATCGCATCGAATCGAATCGAATCGATTTGGCGACTAGTGAATGGCAGCTACGCGCATTGCAAAAATTCACAACACAACTCGCAGCCATTGTGTCACGTTTGAGCTTTTACTATGTGAAACCAACGCAATGGCAGCCCACTATTGCAACAAGCCCCATTCAGATACTCATGCCAAAAGCAAATAGAGTGGTGTCTGCCACCAACCAGCAACCAGCAACCAGCATCCAACTGTCTACCCATGCCACAATTGCGCTTGAACTTGTACGAATGGAGTTTATCTAAAAGTCGTCGCTGCTGTGGTTATCTCACGTAACGAAAGCCGCACAGACAAAACAAATTGCACGGCGGCGTGTCAATTTCAACATTTCAAACGTTTAAGGGTAATGGTAAAGGGATTTGTTGGGAAGTGCGGGGCGATGGAAGCGGAAAGGAGTCGCACAGTTCAATAAATGGAAGCATACTTAGTGTTTCGCAATGTAGGGAGCGGAGGAAAGTGGAGGCGCTTTTGAGAAATGATGTGATGCCAGTAAGCACTTTGTTGCTGTCGCCAACCCATCCCCCCACCCAATACTTCGTTCCGTTCTATGAGTTCGGCGTGTATTTATAATATAAGCGCTCGTTGCTTTAAATGCAACGTCAGTAAAGCGCTTTTGTCAATGTAACTGGATGCCTAGACGTGAATATGTATCGTTCTAAATATATATGTATATATATTTATACATACATATCTAAGTGTTGAGCTGCTTTTGAATAAGTACTTATTATTGTCACAACAAATTTGTATGCAATGCCTGGAAAGAGTAGTTGTGTTTGGGTTTAGAATATATTAAACCAAACTATAAACATCCCAGTCACAGATCAAAAATATCTTCAAGCCAATTTAAACTTAAAACTGCGCTTTCGTTCAATTACCTGAAAAACAAAACTTGAAATAGACTATATGTACATTTTGAACCATCCATGAACGCTCTCGGGAGGTTCGGTGAAAATCTTTAATACTAAGAGCTCCTAGACAGATAATGGAACTGGAGCTAGTTAACAACTGGATTGCGATTTCTGATGCTTTTCTGTCTTAGGTACTTTTGACAACAGTTTACAAATCGGAGGAATTTGCTCTACTTAAGGTAGTGTCTGTACAGATGTCAGTGTGACACAGATTGTGGTACAGAGTCTGCAGAGACAGCTAGGCTGCATTAAAGGTCTTGGAAACTGCTTCGATCTCTTCAAAACTTTCCCAGGAAACTAACTCTGTGTTGGAAAATGGAACAAGCTTTAACTCATGTGGGTGGGTGCCGGGACACAGCGGT
Organism: Anomoia purmunda; assembly: GCA_951828415.1. Taxonomy (NCBI): domain Eukaryota; kingdom Metazoa; phylum Arthropoda; class Insecta; order Diptera; family Tephritidae; genus Anomoia; species Anomoia purmunda. Next base: position 14,340,783 of record OX639994.1, read on the forward strand.
GTTCAACGTAAGAAACTGGCGAATTGCGAGCAATTAGCAGACCGCAGCCAATTATAGACCCAAGCATAGCAGGGACGGTTAGGCGCGTGAGGGACGTCTGGTAGAACAGGCATAAGAACCGTTGGTGCACTACAAATACCTGGTTCCATGGTTCCAAAAGACCACATAGGGTGGTGACGAAATTCCGTCTTAAAAAAGAGAAGAAAGCTCTGGTTGGATAGATTACAGCAAACCATCCATAGGGCAGCGCATAGTCACTAAAAGCATCATAGATTGCGCAATCTACACATCTTGCCTAAAGGATTGTGATAGCACAGAGCATTTTATTTGTATCTGTCCTTCTATTACCAATCTGCTATCATTTCGCTATCCCCTATTTCCTTCGCCCTTCATCCAGGCCTTAAGTGCAATGGGCAACTGCGTCTGAGTGCTTGGAAACCCGATTTCATAATTTTGACCTCTCTCAATACCATTCCATTTCACTCCAACTCTTTCTCGAAACCCGACTGTTAGCGCTCATAGCATTTATACAACTATTTCGACTACATAATATAAATATTATCACCTGGGCTCAATTTTGTGAAACTTTTCCTAATAAAGGGTATTTTATTTATTTTATTTTTAGACATGTGGTTTTCCAGAAGACATAAAACGCATATAATTTAATATTATGGCTAAGAATTTATCTTTATTATAAAGGTAAAAGTTTGCCATTATGATTTAGTGATTATATTGTAATGAATGCGGCTGGCTCGGAATAAATTCTAGCCGAAAGGCTCAATTGCCGACCACTTCTTGCAGCACTTCTCTTCCAAGGCGTCAATGGTCTCGGACTTATCTGCGTAGACAAGCGACTTCCCATAACCCCACAAAAAAAAAGTCCAGCGGCACAATTTTGAAGGTTGCGCCACACGCCACCGGCTCACGACGTTGGCTGTATGGCATTTAGCGCCATCTTGTTGGAACCAAAGGTTGCCCACATCAACATTCTCCAATTCTGGCACGAAAAAGTCATTAATTATTTCTCCATGGCGTTCCCCATTGACATTAACTTTATGGCCGAAGAAATGTGAACCAAATATTGAGGATGTAACGACGTCTCGACAATCGCTTTTGAATTATCAACACTTCAAATGCGACAGTTTTTTTTGATTAGCGTAACCATTTAACCAATCGGGATGGTGGCCTCTCGGTTTTGGGTCCTTTCACTGACCATGCAACTCGCTTGATGGTCGTTCGGCTTCAATTCTTGCACGATTTTTGATGAAGATGCTTTCGCAAAATCTTCCGTAAAGTGGATGGGCATCGCCGCAATTGTTGCGCGCGATGGCGGATGGACTCATTCGAATCTTCTTAGATATTCCGCTCCACAACAGCAGTAGCGTTTTCGGTGCGCATTGTACGGCATTTCTGAAGATGCGCATTATCCGCTAGAGTAAACGAGATGCAAAACCCATTAATAGTTGCTCGAATCGCCGACTTTGCTGGGCGATTATATCAATCGAATATTGGACGCAGTGCATGATGTGTCGCGCGAACCGTACCATTATTTTGGTAATAAATTTGCTCGACTTGCAAACGTTGTGCCGGAGTGGGTCTGTTCATTATAAAATGGCAAACCAAATTGGGTATTAAATCAAATAACAGCTGACAAAAGGACCAAGGCCGAAAAAAGTGGTGTCTTATTGAAAAACACACCTCTAAAAAAGCACCTTTTAATTAGCAAATAGTATCGAAAGGAACTTATCTATGCAAGAACAGCCGGTGCACAACACAACAAAGTGCAGTCATGAGGATAATATAAGTAGATGCTTCAATTTCGGTTTTTGCGACAACTTTGACTTTCACCTATTTTTTAGTTAATGCATAAAAAAAATTTTTCAGTATCCTTTACTTTTCCACTTACAAAACTATATAAACTGCTAAAGACTCTCATAAACAAGATTAGCCGAATCTTTAATGCGCTTACGTGGTCAAACTTTCGAAGGAAACGAAGTTCGAAAAGGATTTTTGAGATAAGTTTGAAGTTTTAATATCACCATCACAGCTATTAATACCCTAACCTGATTTCCAGCCACGTAACACTTCCCACTCCTCAGCTTATCAATCAGCGCAAACACTCGCAATAAACTAAATATTGGTTCCTTAAAATTTTACGCATGCAGCTTCGATTATCCGCTAAACGCACACGATAAGCAGCGAGGAGCAGAGAGCGCTGCAACACTTAGTAAGTTCAAAAGTAAATATTAAGCAGAAAATGAACTTTAAGTAGGTGTGTGTGTGTGTGTGTGTGTGTGAAGTAAATATAAACAAAATGCGTAAAAACAGCAAACAAAGAGCTACGCATCCTAAGCCGAGTTAGAAGCAAAATCACGCGAATGGGCGAATGGGCGAATGAGCGGCACCCACACTGACGCAAAAACTACGCACACACCTTATCTGCGCCGCAACATATGCAAAGTTTTTGCTTTTGTTGTTTATTTTTTTGTTTGTTTGGTTTTTTTTTTTAATTTTTTGCCATTGCGCAGCAGCGTGTGGCGCGCGTTAAGATAAAGAACGTACACATAGTACATACTTAAAATTTCACGCATAATTTATGAGAACATAAAATTACAATCAAATCATAGATACGAGTATTGGGGAAACGAGCAGAATTGAAAGCTACAGCAACAAAAGCTAGTAAGAAAATTAAATTTTGTATAATGGAAGCAAAACTAAACACTGATTTGTAGCTATTAGCATAAAGGAATGGAAAAAACATTTGCATTGCGGAAGAACTTTGAGTGAGAACTGTGAGTTTTGGGGAAGTTGTAGCAAAAAAAAAAAAAATCTGCTTGAGTAGGTGAAAAATCGACAAAGGCGTAAATCAAGCACAACCACATGGCAAAGCCGACAACCCACACAGCACTTCCTGGAAGCTGTACCCCACACATTCACCCAAAAGCTCCTTTTCCACACCTCAGTGGCGCCAGCATCGATGAGTTATTTCTTCTTTTTTTTTTTTTTTGCTCTGCTCCAATACAAAGTGAAGTTTGACGTACTCTCGCCTCGAACTGCTCGAGGTTGCATGTCGCTGACGATAAGAAGACATGTCGGCACACAAGGTTGCGGTGGCAGTGCGGGCGGGTGAAATTACTACACATTTGCAGTTGGAGTTGGAGTTAGAGCAGAGTGCAGATTGGTGTCGGATTGGAGTTTTGCACTTCGCTGGCGGCGGCCATTGGCAGCGCATTTTTGATGCCTTGTAATAGGCAAACAATGAAGAGGCATAAAATTGTGTTGCTGTCGTTATATGAAAATTGCAAATGCCACAGCAAACAATGGCAACTACAGTTAGTATAGAAAAACCAAAGGTTTGCAACAAGCAGTGGGGCATTTGAAAGAGGCGTAGTTGAAAGGGGATTAGTAAGTATTGGGTTTTTCAATAATTCGTTTTAGATGCTATTATAGTTATCGATATCATTAGTTTTATGCTATCGATATTTTTGTCATCATGTAATCGCCTTTTTTTATCGTTATCGATATCGTTTTTGATATTTATATATTTGCTGGTATCATTTTCTGTGTAGGTTACAGTTATTCATATTGTTACATTTACCGAACTAATTTTTGATATCGATATTATTATCGGTTTCGTTGTCGTTATCGATGCCGGTTTAAATTTGCAATCGCTTTCATACCGTTTATATTTCTTGTAATATTTAATATGTGAAGTCGCGTTCTCTCATGGATATGATTCCAGGAATTTCCCTGGTCTAAGCTCATGCCACGAGCTCACAAAATGAAGCATTGAAGGTTGCCCCCCCTAAAAGATCTAATAAATAGTTGCAAAATCGATGATATTTAACCATTTATTTCCTCTCAGATCAGTTACAGCTGCATCAATCAGGTAGTTTTGTGATATATAGCTGGTTCAAATAGGGCACTCTGGCCGCTTGATAAAGTAGATTGAACGTTTACAAGTTTTGTGGTTGGACCTCTGCCTCATACCGTATTTTTTGACTAGAATTGGACAGTGACAAAGGTAGTGTTCTTTAGTCTACTTTAACTTCTTCTTGTCCTTACATATATGTTTATATTATATTCGATTATCGTGCGATCCCATTAAGCAGTGTCCAGTAATAATACCGACCACTGCACCGATCACGGGGCGGTCGATTCGAATAATAGTTTCTGATCTCTGCTCAATGATATTAGCTTCGACGAGTTGCTGCCGCACTGCAGTGAATTGGTCGTCGCGTAGCTGTCAGAGTAAATAGTAATCGACTGTGAAGATACTTAGACTCTTATTGTCCAAAGGGCGGTCTCTCTTATACCGATTAATTTCGATACAGTTATCGGGACGCCGCAGGCTCATATTTACTAAGAGATCTCTGGAGCCGATTGTGCTACGAGCTTGTTGTAGAGCTTTAACCCATTCGTGAAAATAGAGGCAAACTCTGTATCTAAGTCTGAGCGGCCTTCCTGTTCGCTTCTGTTTGGAGCGATATAAAACACCTTGCTAAGCTCTCTACCAAAACGATCAAAGAAAGCAAATCATCCAAGAGTCGTATCAGGTATCATAAACAAAAGTGTTAGTTAGACAAGTTAGTTCTCGGAAACAAGCCCTCGGTATTTGAGACAAGAATATTTCTGCGAATATACACATCCGTAGTTGGTCTAATAACATGCTGGGGCTAACTATTATGGCGCAAGGCCTTATACAACCAATATAATCAAATTCATTTACAAAAGGTATAGAAAAGCGTGTGCTGATTAAATAAGAAAGTGTTCAGAGATTATGAGGCAGCTTCGCTCGACGGTCTACTGATCTTCAGACACTCGGAAATATCATCACAACACAATCAGTACTCCGAGTTTTCAGTCAACGTATTTTACATACAACACATCTACACACCTGGGCTTTCTCGAACTCCTTGAGTAGGCAAACGTGTTTGTCGAAAGCTGTGGCTTCGGGTTGGTACACCATACTTTGCAAGCGGATCATAAGTTGATGGGTTTCTTAAACAATTTCATTGGAGCTGGAAATATCTAGGACTTACGAGAAATCATCGAACGCTGGAAATATCTTGGGATTTGAACGAAATCAGTGAATAAGAGAGGTAGGTTAGGTTAGGTTTACGCGGCTGCTACTAGGAGCTCAAAGAGACTTTCAAGGTTCCATTGTGAAACCACAGTACAAAAAAAAACCTACTACACAGAATGTCAACTTTCTATTGATAATCTGAAAAGTGCCGCTTGCTTGCTACGAAACTGGCTATTCCCCACTCCCGTAATGTCCACCAGAGGGTCAATAAAATCTGATCCTAGATGCATGAGTCTTAGAAAGAGCAACAAGTACTGATGTGATTGCACTTCCACGTTCTCTAAGCAGTATTCAGAAATACCCTGACATCGCCCCTATACTGATCAGAGCTATGGCTTGGACAACCGTTGAGCAAAATGAACTCCCGACCCTACACGTTTTAGTATCTGTCCAGCTCTTATCAAGCTGATCGCAAGCCAATTCGTTCAGGAGCAGCCGTGAGCTGGCCAGAAGAATCCCGAAGACCTTCAGGCTTAAGGAGTTCTTTTCAAATGCGTCCTACCTAGCTAACTCAACTGCTTCACAATTAGGTACCTGGGTTATGGCAGTGCCTCCGTTATCCGGAGGTAACGCTTATCTGTTTTATTTATCCCCTTATTTTCGTGCTGCCACCTACGCACCTGCAAACCGGCAACCACAATATGAAAATTGAATGGCATTTAGCCAGCAGCGTTGCATTGAAAGGTATTGACGTGTTTGCCACCACTACACACTTACACTACATAGTACACTTTAGAAGCCTGCCAGCTATCGGTATTGTCATTTTAATACTCTTTGCTCCCTCTTCTACCTTTTACAATTTTTTGCACTGCAAATACTTTTTAAAACATTTTGTTTTTTCTTTTTTTCGGTGTGTGTGTTATTTTCCTTTTTTTTTGCTATTAGCAACAAAGTGACTACGATACTTGACAATCAACGAGAGCATAGAATTTTTTTCAAAATGTTTTAGTATCATTTGGGAGGGTTGCTGCAACACTGCAAGGAATTTACACATGCAGGACCAACAAGGGATAACCGTTGCGAGAGTATACGAGTACAATAAAAATGATAAAAATCAACGCAGACGTGTGCATAAAATATTAATTATCAGTAGCTGATGTCAACCAGAAAGTCAGCACAGACGTTGGCAACTGTCATTGTCGGCTATCTGGCTATATCTACAAACTCCAACTTCTAAACACAGCAGCAATATTGCGCTCCAATTGGAGTACTCACTTTGTGCTAGTATCGAGGGTATGGGGCGTGTGTTCTGCTGTAAAAAATAAAAATAAAAATAAAAATAAAAATAAAAACACAGCAAAATCTGAGAGTGAATAAAAGTCACCGCGAATAGAAAATATCATCGAAGTGCAGTCAACAATTTGGCGTAGCAAATTTTTAAGGACTTGTGCAGGAAATTACTTGTATCGTGATGGACGTTTTTTTTTTGTAGAATGAGACGCTCATAAGATGATTTTGCTGAGCATATTCTAGACATTTTAAAAGTAGTCGCTGTCACTGTGTACTCAGTGGTTGCTGTTCACTAAGATATCTACTTTCAATTTACAGCTTCCTTCGTTACTTTGTAATTTTTTAAGTGGCAGACTGAGAAAGTGAAGAGCAGACAACTAAACATCACACACACTTTGCTTGCAAAGGTGGGAAAATATATAATAGATACATTTTATTTTGCTTTTTTTTGGCTATTCATTTTTTTAATTTTTTTATAAAAACATAGTGCTTTCTATAAAAAACCAGGCAAAGCAAAGAATCACACTTTGTGCAAAATAAAATTCTTTCAGATATTTTTTGAAGCAAAGATTAACATTTTGTGGGAGTTTAAAAATAAAAAAAAAATTGTTTCACATATTAAATTTTTTTTTTAAATTTGACTATTTTTCCAAAGTTTTGAACGTTTTAATAAAAGTTTTGGAGATGCTTTTTTAAAGCATACATACACGAAATTATTTTAAATTTTTTTATAAAATGTAAAAATACAAAAAAAATGTGGACAAAATTTTGAAAAAAATGATCAACAAAATATTAAATTTTTTAATCCGCGTATAAAAAGAAAATGTAGAGTATGCAGTTTTGTAGCCAATTTAATTTTAGTATAACAAAGATTCAGTTTTAGATGACTTCAACTTCGCGTTGGTTTTTTTTTTTAATTTTTTTGTTGGGCGTGTTGGGCGTTTTCCTCCACATCAATAAAATTTACTTTTGTAAAAAAATGATGTAGGTAATATGAAAAAAAATTGGCTGAGAGTACACAGTTGCAAATAAATACTTTGTCTCTGCTCGTACGGCAGATTTAATAGTAGCGAATGCCGTAAGGCTAAGTCGGGTATAACTTTTGGGGAGTATTAGGTTTCGAGCTAGTTCGTTGTGGTGTTCCTCGAGTTTCTAGTTATATGGTCCTTACTAATTCTACGATTTTCATAATTCCATTAACCATTTAGCGGTACTTCAAGCGACTAAGTTTCTATGCTTCGAATTCTGTTGTAGCGGCGGTACATACCAAAAATGTAATCGTCTTCGCTTTTTACATCCAACGCCTGACCTTAAACTACAAGGACGTAGAAGATACTTTAACACTTGGCGCTATGTTATGCCGTTTAGTACCAATAATTCTCAAAATCTGTTTACCATTTACGCACAACGAATACCTTGGTAGCTCATACCTTCTATTTATCTATGGCTCGTCCTTAAAATTGTCGAAAAATTGTATACCTGAAGTTTCCGTTCATCTAAAGTAGCGACAACTACCAAGAGGGCGTGCGCAGTGCTTCATTTTCTTCATGCGAAAGGTTGGCTGCTCCAATAGCTCCTTTTTGGTTCGTTGTTGGACATTATGCTTAGTACTTTTTCAGGTATTTCCAATGCTCTCCGTTTCCGACAGCATGTCGGCGCTCCTGTGGCATCTTCCCCTCTAGAAATCCAATTCCTTCTGGTTGTCTTTTTAGTTTTTGATCCTCCTCCGACAGCCTTACATTGGGCTGATATTAAATCTATGCCCAGCCGAAGACAGCTCAAACCTAAGACAGTGCATGAACCAACTAACTATGGCAGGTTTTTTAGGTATCAAAAGTTGTCTCTCGACAACAAATAAAAAGCGATTTGGCCGAGTTCGACACTTCACGTCGGTCGTTTTTTTTCCTGCTAACTGGCTCCAATTGGAAATAGCTAGAGATGTCAAGTATTTTTCAACTTGGTGGTCTTTCCAGCGCAAAGCAGGCCTTCCGTTTCCGCAATCACCACTGGCGAGTACCGCGCTGAATACTTTCAACATTTTCATCAATTCGTACCACCAACCAAGCTAACATAGCGCCGTATTTTAATTCGCTTGACTAGGTATAAAAATTACACAGGTCATCGTTACCATTGTCTGAGATATTTGCCACGCAGAAACGTAAAAGTCGAAAAAGCTTTCGGACCGTGGATTGCAGCGAGACGTAACTCCACCGGCTTGAACGACAGAACGTTCCCATGACTGTCGGGTTTATTATACCAGAGCAATCCGGATTTATATTCGGCCAAGGATTATCACTTCAGCCGCATTGACCAAAAGGTTTTCATTTGTGCTGTTACAACAATAAAAACAACAGTACTTGGGGGCAGCTATATCAGACGTCGCAAGCTCTGATGTACTTCATTTCTTCGCCTCGTTTATTGCAGCCCTTCGGTGGCGGTGAAGTCAGCCTTTACTCTTAAGGTAACATCAACCAGCAGGGCAGCATAAATTTTCCCATTAAGGTTTCGGACATTCCAGGTTCATACTCTCAAATCGTAGTCCATAATACTTTTGTCGTGGTCGTCACCAAAACAGTGGGATCTCTTCCGAGGCTTGCTATCCCTTTTCATTGATAGCTTGATAGCGTTTACATGGCGGATACCCAGGTCATAGCCAATTTCTGGGGCATTTTTAATTTAGGACACATTTCTATAGCGACCCATTTGACGCACCTATTAGTGAACAGACATTCCAAATAGGTGCTTAGGAGGACTTCGGTAAAATCTCTCGGAACTCATAAGCTGCTTGAACAGCATGTCGCAGAATCGTTGTGGTCACTCCCAGATGAAAGGCCGCCAGAGATTTTCTCCAATTGGTGCAGTTCTACTTCACGAAACCACCCTCGGGGTTGAGTAACGAAACAAAAATTTAACGAGATGGTGAAAAGATTTCATCTTTCAGATTTTCTTAAGCATTTTGTAAACTAAAATTCTGAACTAACTACGGGACTGCCAAAAAAATGGTCATGCTCATTTGCCGGCTACTCCAAAAAGACAGGCAATATCCGATCAGTTGGACAAGCTATCAGTGAAATAAAATTGTCAAATGAGCCGTCTGCGCCATAAAGACAAACATAAAGACAAAGGTTAGTCGGATTTTGACATAAATCCAAAAATCGCATTGTGACTGCTAAATTAACTAAAATACTCGTAACAAAAGAAGTATAACTGGTTAGCAGAGAAACCAAACCGGAACAAAAAAGCAAAATCAATTGTATACAGAAACAAAAATAGTGCGTAGCTATTAATCCGCTCGGAAGCCAATTTACTTTTGACAGTGGAAAATGTGGCAGCATGATGGTGCGCAGCAAGTCGACAGCGGCAGGACAGAGGGATGCATAAGTATGGGTGTAAGGATATGTGATTGTTGGTGACGTTTGCGACAGCATCTACAGGATTACGTAGCGATTACGCACAGGACCGTTTTCTTTTGACGCATTTTAGTGTTCGCATTTGTTTTTTTTTTTTGGTAAGCCCGACACCTTTCAGCGCATTCGACTTTAGTGAGAGTACGCAAAATGTCGCACAGATAAAAAAAAAACACAAATGGCAAACGAAAAGGCAAACATCACAATGCGCAACGCCGCTGCGTTCTGACAACCGAAAAAATCCAAAAATGACTTTGTAAACGCTCTTGTCACTTTCAACAGCGCCAATAACAATGACAAGGTGAATTGAAGTTACAGCGAATGCGGCAGAAATTTTGTTCTACTTCTTGCTGATTGCCATTTTTACTTATTTGCCACAATTTGCCTGCCATTCCGCCCTTACTGCTAACACACACACACACACACATTTTGCACACGTGTTGTTGGCTTTTGTTTTGGCAGCGTGCAATTTACTTGTCATCCGCTGACAATTCATAGGCGTACTCAACAACCACACGCGCACATATTTCGCACACATACACACATACATATACATATGTACATAGAAATTCGAGTATGCTTGGATGTATGCCTATCCTATAGAGCCGTTAATCGCTTCTTGCCTGATATTGACAGCGCTGTCAATCATTTTCAGCCTGAGAGCCAGCCATTGGCAGTCAGATGGAGACGTGCCGGACCAGAGGCGCGCACATAGAAAAATATTTTTAAGAGGGCTTTGGTAAATTTAATTTAAAAAAAAAAAAGCGAGAAAAAAGTGCTGTCTTCGGAGCTGCCTACTCTGCATGAACATAAAAAAATTGTATTTAAATTAGTGCATTGTTAGCGCAAAAATATTCGTTTTTAAAATACTATTTATTTTTCGCATTTTTTATAGATAAGCTAGGGAAAGCTGACAGACATTGTCCTGCCTATATTTATTTAATACTTGCCCTTTGCATATGCAATCAGAAAATGCCATTCGATTTCTGTCACGTATAACAGGTGGCAACTCTCTCAAAAAATAGGTATGCTCCTTGGTCGAACCGTTTGACGCTCATATTTTATTATTTAATAACCGTGTGTATAATTTAACTAAATTTGATTTAAAAAAAAAAGGTGGCAACCCTGTTCAAAGTATACCTATACACTTTCTCCTAGCGAAACAAATGGTTTCATATCCATATTTTACTGTTTCATATCGTTTTTGCTTAAAAAAAATTTACTTTTCAGACAGGTGGCAACCCTCTTTAAAATATAGCTAGCTATAAACCTTGTTCTAAGCAAAACGAACCGTTTGTCGCTCATATTTTAGTATTTCATTTAACTTGTGTGTAACTTAATTGAATTCTACTTTTCAAACAGGTGGCAACACTCTTCAAAATAAATTTGTGAACTTTTTTATCGCTGAGACGCACCATTTGACACCCATATTTTGATATTTCCTAAGCTTGTGTATAACTTAGTAAAATATGACGTAACAAACAGGTGGCAACCCTCCGCAAAACAAACGTATGAACCTTCTCCTCGTTTGACAAGCATATTTGAATATTTCAAATAACTTTTGTTTAATTTAATTCAGGTTCAATTTTCAAACAGGTGGCAACCCTGATAAAAGTTAACTATGAATCTTCTTTCCAAGACGCGCTTCCCGCGGGCATTTGAATATCTCATATAACTAGTGTAAATTTTAATTAAATTCAACTATTCAGACAGGTGGCAACCCTCTTCCATGCAAAAAATATATTCCATAAGATTCTCATAATAGTGGCATACAAAATTTGATTAAAATCGGTTTAGCCGTTTCAGAGGAATTCAACCACACACATCGCGACACGAGATTTATATTAATAATATTAAAAATTGAAAGGTCCTTGCTATAATAAAACCGTAGAAAGAAATCTTAAAAAAAAAGACCGAATATGATGCTGGGATTGCAATTTGAAGCATTTTTTAAATTTCTGTCTGATTGTATGCCTATTTGAACTCACTAATCTACGAAACTTCTGAATGGATTTATATCGAAGTTTCATCGATCTCTAGATAGTAGCCTCGACCATAATATATGGCTATACTTGATCCAAATACTAAATGAGGGAAAAATGTGTTTTCTAGAAATGGCTCAGAATCATTTTCTTTTGAATAAAGATTTAGTTTTTCAGAGCGCCATCAACCCATGGTATAGATAGAGTACGTTGTAGATTAGGCTGCAATGTCTTGTGATAGAAACACCGCCTGCACTTAGACCAAGAGTGGGCCCATTGGAATGACATATGCAAACTTCGTTGTCCTACGAAGTTGTGTCGCTTTCCCGGAATCAAACCACTTAGTTAGCGTAATGAACTTTGAAACGGTGCTTATTTTGATTTCCGCTATCACCACAAGGTTTTGCAGGAATGGTCTTCTTCTGCTTAGTGTTTGGGATGGCGGATAAGGTGATCATCTACACTCTCTTCTTCTTCTTCGCATTTACAGCTGTGGCAGTAGTTCATCGCTCTAAATTCTAATCTCAAAATGTGTACGTTTGAGCCGCTTGACTGTCAGATAAGTTGAATACCCGAATAGCCTGCACCTCCACTTGACGTACACGACGGCGGCCAGGAAGCCGAAATAATGCTCCTAGTTCCAGCTTAGCGGGCAAAGCTCATTCTCCGATATTTCCGTCGAGTTTTAGAACCAACGCCCTAAAACTCAGTATTCTCTACAAAAAAAAAAAAAAAGGTATAATGTCATTTCATCTTTATGAAAGGAATAAAAAGAAGGCATATGGAAACAAGAAAAGAACCTAAATAAAATGTTCCTGTTTGATGTAATATTTTCCTTAAATTGCAATATTTTCTAACGATTGAGTTAAAGTTTCAAAAGTAGAAAACATTTCATTGCTATTTTCTTTCTTTTGATAGCTGTTTTTCTTCAACCCAGACATTTTTTTTTTGAGTGTTATTATAGTTTTAAGATTTTGGAAGGGGGTTTGAACCCCAAAACAATCCCTCTTGGTTGCGCCAATGGTAGCCATTATATTCGTATATGTATTACTAATATTATATACATATTTGTAATACAATACAGGAACCCTGCAATGAATCTTATTAGTTCCAAACTAGCTTACCACCAGTTTGCAGAGCAACCACACTCTCTTCTTCTACTCCTTTTCATCAAAAACAGCTGGTCATGTCCTACGAAGTCTTAATCGTCAGCCCATATATGTATTAGGGTGACATCGGTTGGCAAACTAATCCATCTCTGCAGCAGCATCATACCATTCAATGAACGTGTTCGAAATTAAAACTTATATATAGGCGAAACAATATTATTTTTTTCTTTTTTAGCTTCGCAATCGCCAATAAGAAGGTCCCTCAGTTCGACTCTTCAAGCAAAAAAAAAAATTTTGTTTTTTATTTGATTTTTCTAATAATTATTATCTCGATTTTTGTAATTGAAAGTTTTGACTGAAACTCTGAAACTTATTGGAAAAGTTTTTTTTCGTTTGTTATGAGAAATAGATTTTATTGAGCCGCAGAGCTATATCCCAACCTTTCTAATTTATCTGTTGCCATTAAAAAATTTATCCCACATATATTTTTTTAAATTGCCTGATATATGTTACGCAAGAGAAAAATTTTATTTTTTTTACTTTGCTTAATAACAGTTATTGTTCAACACTTATTTTTACGTTATCTGATAACACTTATTTCATCAAAACTCTCGCTTGTTTCTTAATTTTTGATTTATTTCTATCTATGTCCATCTTTATTTTTATCTTTAATCTCTTCCGTCTTCTCTCTTATCTCTTCCCTCTTCTATCTACTATTTTCTCTCTTCTCTGTTCTTCTTACCTCTTCTATATTCTCTTTTCTCCCCTATCTCTTCTTTATTCGTCTTCATTAACATGCTCATCCTACAAAGTTGGCCAGACAACGTAAACAAATGTTGGGGAATAACTCTTATTGCCAACAGAAATAATATGCCTCCTACATATATAAAAGCTATCGGTGAAATTAAAACTGTTTCTCAACTAATAACTGTTACGAGAAACGTTTATTTACGATACACCTTTTAACTTTTATGTCCCTTATATTGACTTTGCACCTTCCACATTTCTAAAACAGCTGGCGCTCTGTCGCAATCACTCTCAGACTAGTACGCCTACTTCCGTTGCATACCAGTTGATATACCAGAATTTTTGTTCACAGTTTTGGCTTTTACATACAATGTACATTTAAATAAAACCATATACTTACACGCATATTAACGATTGTGTGTAATATGCGATGTCATCGCGAAATTGGGTAAATGTTTTGTGAAATTTTAATCGCTTTAAATGTACAAAACAAATGGCGAGTTCTCACGTATCGAAAAATTGCAAGAAATTAGTTTCAAAGTATGTCAAAATTTAAAGTGAAGTGCATAAATAAGTGACAGTAATTTGAAAAGTTGGAATATTTTAAATAGGCTGGCGCATATTTTCCTGAGCTCAAGTCTTTTAATGACTACTACTTGTACTAGAGATACATGATTACTCGTCTTTATGGTTCGAGTGGCTACCGTTAGACTGAAGTAGCCCTTCTGGAGACACCTTGTCAGTCCCACGGACGGCTGCAAGGGTGATCTTACCAAAAGCCTAACATACTTAATTTTTAAAGCTTTTTACAGATTACGAGTAATAGACAGATATGTCAAACAGAATGTCGATGCTATGATGAAGTGTGTAGAAGGACCCCAAGAGAAAAGGGAAGTCGGATTCAAGAACGTTTCACAGCAGGCCCTGATGGAAGGAATTGCGTCTATACCGGGGTTTTGAAATGGTCTCGCCGCAGTGGGACACACATGGTCAGAAGATCTGTGCGCCGGGGTATACCGCAAGGCAGTCTGTCCTCACCGCGGTTTTATGACCGCTGCAGCTGGGCGTAAATAAGCTACCAATGATTCGAACAACCTTAGGGTTTAGAGTCGGCACCTCGAAAGGGACCAAAGCGTATATTATAGTATGCTAAAGGAGCAACAATTTTCTATGCATGCAATTTTGGTGAAGGGAGAGTCCTCCTTCGGCTGTCCAAGCTCTGGTAGTTAAAAAGCTCTCCCAGTCTCCAAAGGATCTCTTCAATATTTAGTGTTAAGCAGTTACAATGACGAGTGTATAGGCGAAGGATTTTCTCTTTTCACCACCCCCGTCAGATTCTCTTCAAAGTTTAAATGCTAAGCTGTTTCAATCGCGGAAATACAGTGGATACATTTGCTCTTCCCAACGCGCCAACAACTTCGTTCCTTACACACTCGTATTGACCAGACTCCCATATTTTTTTAGGATGCTCTGCTATTAACTTTATAGAAAGTCGCTTTAAAATTTATTCTCTCTAAAGGGACTTACCGGCGCCCGGTACAATCTCTTTTACACTAATTTATCAGGTTATCCCCGAGCGTGCATAATTGGTTAAAAAAAAAACTTGAAGATGATGAATAACTGCAGCGCCTTAATATGGCCAGTTTACATGGCGCACGAAACATAATGTCGTCACCCTACAGCGGTCGCAGGTCTTAGTCCTGTTGGTCAGCTCGGCTGCTAAAGCAATCCGGAGAGAATTTTGTGAATCTCTCGAGGAAGTAAGAAGTCCTCCAGACTATGCAGAAAAATGTCTAAATGACCTCTCAGCCAACTTACATATAAAAAGGTCAGGTTGTTCGTATACAGAATCATCTTGAGCGTCGCTGGACATTCTTCTGAACACATACTGTTCAGGCTGCAGTATCAACGAGGTGTAGACATGAAACATAATCAACATAACGCTGAAGATTTCCGTATGAGCTGGATTCAGGAAAGGGGCCACTCTTTGGCGGCCTTACTACAGTCTTTACAGATGAATCAAAGATGGATGCGTATTGCCGAAGGGATTTTCATTGAGTAATACAACCTTAAGTTATTTTCTCGTCTACCGGATCATGCCAGCGTTCTGCAGACCGAAATATTTTCAATTAAGAAATCGAATGAGCCGCGAGAATACAGGTGAATATCTTCCCAAATAGCGAAATGGCTATTCAGGCGCTCTTTTATACCTCTGTGAGATCTCAAATAGGGAATGAGTGTAGGAGAGCTTCGTTCTCTGACCAATACCCGATTACAATAATATATGGATTTCGGGGCATGCGGATATTTGTGGAAATGAGGAAACTAGACAGTCTCTCGCTTAAAGAGATCAAGAGCAAAATTGCTGAAATTCATCATTCTAATGCTAACCATAGCTGGAACCATACAAAATCATATTAAAAATTACCAACGAAAATATCTACAAACTTACGGCTGCTTGACCCCTAGAACTGCCTTCCGAAAGGATCGGCTTATCCTGCACTAGATTCTGTGGCAGTTGCGAGGACCAGAGCTCCACGGAGGCACTCGTATATTTTCGGTGCGAGCGCCCAGAATGGCAAACCCAGAATTTGTCAGAGCCTAGTTACCTTTTTCTATGTATGACATACTGAAATCCTAAAAAGTTTGCCTATGTTTGACTATGGATTGCACGAGTTTTGGTATCAATATGGCAAACTTTATAATTGCGGGTCTTCAGTGTGGCAAAATCCACTTAAACCAACTCTCTAGAACTTTACAAATCTATGAAGAAACTTGGGCCGGGTCATGGCACATTAACCAGGTAACAGCATTAGAAAAAATACAACCCTGCCATGTATTTTATTGTTGCAAGTGGCCCATCAAACGTCAACATAGAAATGCCAAATTTGGCGTATTTGACAATTCAATAAGTAAACAAAACGCACACCAGCAAGGCACATTAAAGATAAGTAAGTAATTCTATTGTTCTATTTGCGTGTTGGATACTTACATCAAAGGCGATGGTATATAAAGCGAAGGAACAGAGTTGGGCATTAGGTTTGTTCTTTGCGCTCCTGCAATGAGGTCGGATTCCAAAAAGAGATTGGAACAAACCCAACCGCTTACAGGAAGTTCCACGCCACATGCTCTGTTCCAATTGGATCTTCTCCACTGATCTTGCGGAACCTTAAAAAAATTACAGCCTTTCCCCCTCCTCTTATTGCAAGAACAACATATTCCCATTTCTGTTAAACAATTTATTTTCATCTACATATGTATAATCAAAACAAATAATTGTTTGTTATGATAAAATGTAAACAAACTTTGACAGCTGAAGAACCACTTCGAATGAGAAAAATCAAAAAATCAACCCTGTTGCTGTTACCTGGTTAATGTGCCTTGGGCCGGATAGCGTCGGATATTCCAATAACAAAGAATTGAGAAGTTTAAAGATTGCTAGCCTGCAACAATGGTGGCTTTCTTTTCAAAACTCTCATTACAATAAAAAAAAAACATCTAGCAATCATTGAAATTCAAAATAGCATCTCAAAATATAACATTTCTAATTTATTCATTACACATTTCTAACTTAGTAATTCAAACATTTTATTGCCGGAAAATAATATAAATATATTTCACAAATCTACCAAAACAACTACAACATAAACATGCGATCTAATCAATAGTAACGGTAATTTATAGATCACTAAAAAGCCATTACATTTAATCAGCATGAGTATCAAAGAGAACTGTTTAAAAAACCAATAACTTCGAAACCAAATCAATCAAAAAAAAAATCAAAAAACGCTAAACCACAGAAAGCTAGAAGAAGTCAACAACCAAAGTCATCAAAATGAATTCAATAGGCGAACTATTTTGAACAGTTTAAAGACTATTAAATCGGCCGATTACGCCTGGCGCAATAGCCGTCATTACAAGCAGAAGAAGAAACTGTATTTTTAATAGCGGAAAATATACGAACGAATGCATACGAATTGTTACAAATATGGGTATTCATTCGAGTATGTGTGAGTGGATTATCGAAAATACAGAGTGAAAGGCGAAGCCGACACGTGTGTGGTGGGTTGCAACCGAAAAGCCATTCAAATTGCCGGAATGGCCATCAAATACAAGCATAAATGAATAGGCGAGACCCGAACCGAGACTGAGACCGAGCCAACCATGGGCGTGTGTGTGTGTGTGTGTGTGTGTGAATAAATAGGCGATATGTTTTAAACTAGACTATGAGTAAACTGCGATATTGGAGTATTGAAAATGCAGACAGTTGAAGAGACAGACGAACGAACGAACGAACGAAGAAACTTAACCAGCACGCCAGACAAACTGCTGTTTTGAAGCAGCAGCGGCAGCAGCAACAGTTCTCCACTGAACAGGTTAGACAGCCTGGAGAGTTTATGTGACGCTACCGAGACGCATTCCATAAAATTTATTACCTCATTAGGCATTTTAAATGAGACGCGATTTTCACGGTACCACACAACAACAAAAAAAAAAACAATGTTCAATATTTATAAGCATAAAAAAGCTGAACTGGAATAAGAAGTAGATGAGCGCTGCAATTGGAAAAGAGAAAACTCATATTGTTATACATTGAAGGTAAAAAACAAAGTAATGTTGCTTGCTCGTTGTTTTTTTTAGTAATGTTTTTGAGTTGCTATTTTCGTATTTTTTCCTTATTGGTTTCATACAACAGTGATCAACATTTATGAGCTTGATCTCGTTTTTACTTTTTCTTATTTCCCAAAAATCAGGAGGTTATCGATTCGAATTTATTTTTGAAGATAGTAGATTACTCGTAACACACGGAAAATGCTTGAGAGTGATCAAAAATGGAAATTTATTTAGATATAAAATCAATTTTTATTGCAGACGATTTGCCAATTTGCTTCCATATAAAAAAATCATGTTTTGTTTATATAGAGAAAATGCGCCACACCTTTAGCAAACAAAAAATTCCAAAAACCTCAAGCCTGCATACCCAAACATTTTTTTTTTTTCAAAATCTGAAAATGTAGTATGACATTTTATAAAAATTTATACGGTTTTCATTATAAAAAATTAATTTGAAATAAAGTGTCGAAACTTGCCAATATTTATGATAGACATTTGATACATTTCTCTTTACTAAGGTTTAATTACTATTTTTTTATAAAAATACAGTTCGTTCTACAACAAAAATCGCTTAAATCCGAGTTTCAAACTTTGTTCAAATGTGAAAAAAATTCAAAAAATTTAAATAAAAATTTTGAAAATTTTTAAAAATATTTCGGTTGTAGTTTAATAGCCCATTGAGCTTTATTATTTATAAAAGAGGGAAAGTTTTAAATGACTACAGATTACTGCTGTTCTTTGGCAAACTTTTTTGTACAGACATTATATGGAGAAATGTGCGGATTAGCGTGACTACAAAAAGGCATAGGCAACTATTTTCTAAAAATTCTGATTAAAGTCACTATATGGTCTTCTGAAAAATTCCATTCCATTTTTATGGATGGAAGGCAGTTACTACGAAGTCTTCTGTGAATATTTTTTATTTGCGATTTGGACCCTTTTTATGGAATTCTGCAACCCTTCTGGCGATAAGTTCTGAATTTCTAGCGGATGTTCTTATTAAGAATTTCCCGTGTCTGCCGCTCAATGACATAAAGCCATACCTTCGAAGAAATTATCACTAAAAGAGGTATGGAACTCTTAGATTTGGGAATCTTGCCGGCCAGTGAATATCATCAGAACACTAAATCAAGCAACCTAAAAATGGCCTAGAGGAATATAAAGTTCCCAAGAATTTTTTGCTCACGTAAATAAGACATTACAAAGCTATCAAAACTGTTATCATTTTTCATGCATACTTTAAGGCTGAAGGCAATAGAGTCGACAATTTGAAACGCATGTGGCGCAGGACGCTTAGATTTTATACATATGTACATTAGATGTTTATCTTTGTTGTTTTGAGTTGGGGTAAGCAGGAACATTTTTCCATCATCCCGTACCAAATTCAGTGTGGGGAATCTCAGGTTTTGTAGCTCTGCCAAATTGAGTGCTGTTTTTCGTTCCGTCCAGCTTACCGCTGTAGACTCATATGTATATTGAATTTTTCCTTTTTCTTTCAACACACTTTTTAATACAATTATTTTGCGGCACTACCATTAGCTTTTTTTGGTTGGAACTTCAGCTCGTTCAGTTTGTGAACCTGAGGAAGAAACTTCGTACAAGTTTTGAATACTTTAAATTAAGTTGTTGGTTCGTCAATCAATAATTTTTCATCAAAATCGAAAAATGTGTAAATCTCGCAATAAAGGTACACAAATCTCTTGTACTTCTTATCACTCTCATTCCCCCTGTGTTAACTTAATGATTTACAGCTGATCTGAATACGAGCATAGAAATGATTAAATTTCAAGAGCATACCTTTAAATTCATGTCACTAACTGAAAATCGCTTGCTTCACTTTTTCCAAAGAAAGGGTTATTTGCTTAATTTGTTTGTGCCAATGCAATGCACGAGCGGGAGCGCACAATTTTTGAAAAAGTGAGACAACCGTGTAGAAAAAAAAATACAGAATCAAATAACAAAAAATTAAGAAATGCATTTTAAAGTGTGTGGTAGGAATTTTAGTATCCAGCAGAACACGAACATGCACTTGAAAGATGTAAGAATAAAAAGAGCAGAAATAACAATAATCTTTTATTTAGACTGCTCAACACAACTTGGTATTAAATGGTGTAAACATGAAAGATACAAAACATGAAAATTTACTCGTTTGAAGACAAGTGAAAACAACTAAAATTAGAAAAAGAAGAAGAAGAAGAAGAAGAACAATGAGCAAAAGTGCTTTAAACATAAAAAGATGCATAACAGCAGCGTCAATACAATTTTACTACAAAAGCGTAGATTATGAAAAGTTAAGCTAACAATGTCGGTAGATATTTAGCTCTTATCGCTATTGTTAATAGAAGTGTATTTTGTAAGCACTCACACATTTGTCGATTTTCCGCTACACTACTTTGTTTAAACGTTTGGTAGTTAACCACAATTTATTTTTAAGGCGCTATACATTTAACATGGCAGTCAGTTATTTTGTTAATTGGAAATGCTTGCATCCATTGTACAAGTAACTTAATTCAATTGGGAAACATTACATTTTGTTATGCTGGCATTATTTATTGTTAGAGCGAGAAAGAAATTGTTGACCTGGACTTGTATTTAACTGGATGAATTTCATGATTTCATAATTAATACAATTCTGATCATTAAAGATAAATAATACAAAGATGAAGTCCCGAACTGTATTGCTTTTTCGTTATTTAACTTGGTTGGAAGTTTGGGTATGGAATTGCCGATAGCCACTGAAATAAAGTATAAACGACTGGGCACCTTTTTAGAATCATTTGCCGCCCGTCGTTTTCAACCAATTTATTTTCTTCTTGAATACAAAGCCTAAACTGTCCAGGACGAGCTACCAGTCTTCTGCCGTTAATTATGCGTTTGTAGTACAACTTTCCAAAACCGCTTCGCTGATTCTGTTCAACGAACCCGAGAAGCGGTAGGGTTAAAGAACGTAGCCTCATGTAGAGCAGAAGCCCTATTCTGCAAGTCGTTATGAAAGGGAAATATCCGCTGGCGTACAAATGTTACTCCGTAACTCGAAATCGATATCGTAGTTTATTTGTTTTTTTTTTATCTAAATGCATTTAGAAGTCGTCCAAAGTTCCTGCTTATTTTATACGAGGAAAAAACACGCAAGGAATCAAGAACCTCAGTATTTTTCAATCGGTAAACTCTATTTTCGCCAGTCCTAAAATATTAAATAAATTAAATATTTAGATTACCCAATTGCTTATTTAATGTTTTTTTTTTAATACTAAGCATTTTTATTTGTTACTCAAGTTAGGTTAGGTTAAGGTGGCTGCTCTCAGAAGCTCACCTAGATCCTCCGGATCCAAATATGACACCACAGTGCATTCAAAAACAGAACGGCAACTTTTTACTTATAATCCGCAAAGCGTCTCGTGCTTACAATGAAATTACGACGCTGGCTAATCCCTACTCTTGATATGAGCGCCGAAAGGTGAATATGGTTCGATTCCAGAAACTTGAATATTAGTCTCGCGAAGGCAGAGCAGCTGAGTAAAAAGTGCTGAGATAAACCCACCTCCTCATCCTCCTAACAGCTGCCGCAATAGGGGTAAATGCTGATAGTGAGACGCACCGCATGGGGATCCCATTGAACAGTGTCCCGTTAATTAATAAGAGCTGTGGCTTTTGACCAAAGAGGTCCCGCGACCCAACATTTTCTAGCAGCTGCCAAGCTATTTGCAAGCCCATTCTTTCGAAAGCATCTGACAGGTTGACCGAGGAGCCCCGAATAGTACCTTGCCTACGACGTCCTTTTCTAGCATATCCTTGCCTGACTAACTCATGAGCCTCACAAGTCCACAATTCCACTTCACTGTGCCCAGGTACTCAACTCAGTTTGAGAAAAAAATACTCCGAAGCTCTCGAAAGAGAAGTCAGGAAATCTTCAATCAACCGTGATGGCACCGTTATTGAGTCCATTTAAGTCCATTTAAGTCCATAGCCATAATAGATATCGGAGTAAGTATTCACTGCCCTTATAGAGGTCGTGCTACTAAGAAGCTACTCGCCTTCTTCCTCAATGGCATCAATCTACGCCTCAACATACACTGCAAAGACCTCTTCGCCTAAATTTGTCTCTAAGACAAAGTTTTCGGCAGTATATTCCACCTCCAATTCTCCCAACAAGTTTCGATCCGTCCCTTAACATGTTCACCAGCCCTCGTTGCCACGTGTGGCACCACGCCGAATTCTCCCTAGAAGGAATGACGGTTCCGAAGTCTCCTTTGGGAGCCATGGTTCGTACGCAATGGTTCGTTGTGGCCGGGATGAAGCCACAACTTTGTAAGATCCCCGAATGACCACAATCTGAGTTAGATTTATGTTCATTATACCCCAGTTTGACAGCAGCTTGGGCTGACAGAATATTCCCTGCAGTATCTAATGAAGTTTTATTCAACATGACGTTCGGCGCTAGCGTTGGTGTTGTTCGAAGGGCTCCAGTGATTCCCATAAGAGTCGATTTTTCAGCATTTTCAGCTTATTGACTACCCAAGTTTTATCCGGGGAACTTCACCAGGCAAGAAGCCTTTATAGGAACATTGGCTATACTATCACTAAACGCTCTTTCTTTTCTTAATATTCTGTTTCCAGGAAATTTTCCTATATAGTATCTATACCAGATACTTAACCCTCTTGCATTTCTGGGCCACCGTAATGCAAATGCTGATACGACAGCCGTTCTAGATTAAAAATAAAAAAAAAACAGTCAACAACTTTATGTATCCAATCCAGATAAAAAGCGAAATGTCGCCATTAAGAGCAGTGCAGTAAGTGCAACATCTTTGCAAGCTCATAGGGTTTGAAGTTTATGAACAGGTGCAGCCACATGATGAAATTGTTACCCCTACGATCAGAGCGATTACTCTACCGTTCATCCTACACTCAAAAAAAAAAAAAAAGCTATCTGAATTGAAAAAAAGTAACTATGAAAAGCAGGAAAAGTGAAAGAGCATTGACGTTAAATATAAATTTACTACTTTGGGGAACAAAATATTTTATTTTATTGAATTCATAGACGGTGATAGGACGATAAACAACGCGAATACCTTGTGTATTTTGTTTGTGTAATTCAAAATCTGAATTTGCGAATTGGTAAATAAGAACAAGCATTCAGCCCATATGATGATATCATCTTATATGAATTTACCTTGGTTTTTATACCTTCTAACTGAAGTTTTTTGCAACGGAGGAAAATTTTGGTGATTTGAGAAAAAATACCGATTTTTGGGTAGAATTCTATTCAATTTTTTTTTTATTAAAATAGAATATACTCAATAAAAAAGTCTCAATCGGGCTGAAACTCAACGAATTTCTAACGAAATCATTTTCCCACCTTATGGGTAGAATTGTAACCAAATCCAAAGGCATTCTCGTTCTTCTCATTACTTTCAAAATTAAGAGGCCAATAACTTTCTCCCATTGATCCACTACCAGCTAAACGTTCTAAAGTGGAAAACGAGAGCAGAAACAGAGAGCTTACAAATTGCTTTAGAAAAATAATCAGGCTGCTGCAAAAGTATGTATGCCCGTATAAAATAAATGTTGAGTTTCGTCGTGTAAAAAATAAATTACAAATCATTAACTTTTTTTGAAATTTTTTCGTACAAAATATACGAAATCTCAGTATGGGTAGAAATCTATCCACACGGTCGAAAGTTTTTCTTTCAAAATATGTACATGAAATCTCAATATGGGAAGAAATCTACTCACAAGGTCGGAAAAGACGTATTGATTTTAAGGACAACGAATGGTTAAGCATTTCAAAATAATACAAATTTTTCTTTCAAAAAGTTAAAGCTAAAAAAATGTTTTTTTTCTGAGTGCATAAATTAATGTAAAATCCATTTTCAGAAAGAAAAAAAAACAATTTTACAACAGCTTAAATATTTTTACAAGCTACTCATAAATAGACGATATGTTTTATTGCCACTTACTTATTTGACGGAAATAAAAGAAGCCGGAACTGCCAACATTTGTTGACCCATTCAATTGCCCTTAAAAACAGAGAGCGAGAGGCACTTGCTCAGCCTCAGCTGGTTAAGGCAATAAATTTGTTTGCTATACCAATAGTATGTGCACAAGTATTTATCCACACACACACACACACACATACATATATAGGCGAACCAAACATGCAAGCACAATAAACTTGTCTACACAACCAACCCATCAAACAATTACACCTGCATAGCAAAAAACAAAAAAAATCCAGAAAAAACTGGAGGCAACTTCAAAGCGAAGCCTGCAGGCGGTGATATGCCACATTGCGCACAAGTAAAGGAAGAAATATACATATATGTGTGTATGTGTACAAGGTGCTCATATGCACAAAATTGTGCACTACACCGGCGGCGCGCCCAACCCGGCCACTTAAAGGCTGCCGCTGCTGCTACTGCTGCTGCTGCTGCAGCGCCGACAACATTCGATTTGCTACGTTGCACTCATTGGTGATTGTCATAAAATTTTATTACAACAGTAGAGCAAAACTAAACTTCATAGGTATTGACAATAACAACAAAGACAACAACAACGCGCATAAATGTCAGCAATCAGCTGCCAATAACGTTGAACAACTAGGCGTTAGGGGACGCTGTCAGCAACAGATGCATTCCTTTCTTTTGCTACGCCATTTACGACCGTGCAGTGTGTGTGTGTGCGTGTGTGAGTTGTAGCCATGTGTGAGTCGAAATGTTAGTCTAGGTTTTTTTCTTATTGCACCATTTCGGCATCATCACTTCACGTTAAGTTACGATTATGTGCCCGACTGTTGCCACTGCTTCCACCGTCACCTTGCTATTGGCTATTGGCCTCGATTGTAGCAGCCAGATAGCCAGCCAGCCAGCTTCTTGTGCGACTTTCAACCTGTGTAATTTCACAAATTAAATTTCCATGTGCGCACACACACACCCATACACATATGCATTGTCAATGAAGCGCCTGCCTTTGTCTGACTGCCCGCCTGCCTGCCTGCCTACCTGCCTTTCTTCAACTGCTCGTCAATATTTCTCATCTGTTGATTGCTATTTGCTACTTGCAGTTGGCTCAGTTTCCGCTTTTAAATCTTCTAGTTGCCGATTTACTATGTTCTCTACTCTATGCTTTCTTTCATCTCTCTATGAGTTCGGTACCAGCTTTCACTGCGTTTTTTCTCTTGTTACTGTAGCATTTTATTTCAACGCTTTATGAGTTTGCTTGTTACAATCGTCGTAAAAGTGACATTTATAGTTTAACTCGTTCTTGATAAAAACAAAACAAAAAAACAAAATATGTATGGCTTTTTGGTGATTTTGTTTTAATTTATGCGTCAAAAGATAACAAGATATGAGTGGAATTTTTCACACAGACCTACCAGGTTGGTCATATTTGTTACTATTTTTACATTTTTTTAATTCGAGAAATAAAAAAAGTAAAACTCTTAGAAATGATAAATACAAATACTCTTGTTCGGAATACTGAAAGTTATAAAAATTGATATAGGAGCGGTCGTGTGTACAGTCAAGGTCGTCGCGGACATTTTAGTTACCTCTGTCAAGGAAGATTGCTGGAGGTAAATTCATTAGAGGGAAGCCCATTTCAGTTTCGGGCAGCGCACTGTCCACTCTGATTTTCTTTTGGAGTAAGCGTGCTGCATTTCTAAACGTCTTCTAATACAAAGCTCTATCGGATATGGACCAAGACTGGTAGAATACAAGATTGCATTTTCCGCCGACCGCTAGTCCTTTCTTCGTTGATTTGACAACATCCACCAATTCGCTGACGAAATAAAAGCAATTTGCAAATTGCAAAAAATGGTAACCAAACTTTCGAACACTCCGTCGTTTGTCCGCTTCTTTTGCGCTGCTTCCGTTTCTTTTTTTTTTAGATTTAGATTTTCTTTGCTCTCTAATGGCATAGCTTTTATTGCGTCACTATCAGTTGCACTCAGCGCGGAAGACCCATCTTATTTTCTATTATTCTTGGATATGGACGTCGAGTAGTTTTTCAAAAGTTTTAAGAAAAAACTAGGTGAGGCTTATGGATCTGATATCTTTGAGTTTGACATGATAAGTCCTGCCTCCTTTAGATATAAAGTCTACCCTAGCCTTGGTCGACTCTCGCGATTTGTGGTAAAGGTTAAGACAAACCTTATAGAGCAGAGCGGCTTGCTTGGATTGAAGAGCCTATTCAACCTGTTCCTGTTGCACTATACTAATTTGCCCCATTACAGCTACTACCAGCTTCTCAGTGCACCCAGGGAACTGCGTGCTCATAAGCACGTCTAGTATTTAGTTGCAAGACAAAATTTATTTACCGTCGGGCTTCTGAATATAATTTGCTGGATATTTAGACAAAACCTTCTGCAATCGATTGTTTCATCGAAGTGGCCACAGAAGTTCTTCGAAAATTCCATTTGAGCTGTGCTGACGGAACTCTTGACGGCTTTTAGGTCATTTTAGGGGTTCCTCGACCATTGCAACCGGTGCCCCGCCTTCGGAAGCAACAACGACAATGCAGTTAAGCTCGTCTACCTCCGGCTCTGAAGTCAAAAGTTGGTTCTCTGGTAGTGTGGCCCAGCTGTTGTAGGTCAACCCTACGTACGTCGAGATCGAGCAAGTGTCGCTCTCAGGTACTGTTGCTCAAGGTAGGTATGCTCAAGACGTTATCAAGGTTAGATTTGGGGGTTGATGGACCTCTAGCTCTGGGAGTCTGGGAGGAAAGCATCGCTGATGACGGGGCCGACATAGCGCTGCTTCTCCTTGACCTTGCCCACTTGGCTTACTTTCCAGTCTTTGTTGAGTAATTTTGCTGTGTGTGTGACTGGGTATCTCTGAAGAATACCGCAACTACGTAACTTATCCTAACCTAGGAGAACTATTTTTGCAAGCCGTGATCCGATTTTTCCGTTACATATTTATTGTAATATTTATTATACGTACATATGTGGACTTCTACGATTCTTTCATAAACATATTGCTTGAAAAGACCCCTAGTGAAATTTCGCGGGGAATAATTTTTTGGAACCGACTTTTAGACTTTATAATTATTCCTCGTGAAACTGTGCCCTATGTGCCTAAACTAAATATCTCGCCTTTGCGTTGGCTAAGTAGCTGTGAGTAATTGGATGCACTGTAAGTCTTCGGATTCGCTGGGATCATATGAACCAACTTCTAAATATCCTTCTAAGCGACTCTCAAATAGTACATCTGTCGGTGGAACACCTAAAATCATTACTGCAACTGCCCACAGTCTATGGACTAAGCGCGACCCATTAGAGTGACTTACCACCTCGCCGTTATTAGATCATTTTTAGTTCAGTTCTACCACTTTTGTTTTAATTAAAAAATTGCGTTACATTCTATAGCAATATTTCGTCAAGTTTCATAGCTGACGAATATATCCTCAAAAAATTTCTCATTTCCAAAGCAAATATTGAAATTATACGCCTATTGTCTGCTGGTAGTTGATTTTCAAGCGGTATTTTGCAAAGAGTGGAAGAAACATACTGAACTTGTTGTTGGGTTTGATCGTTGCTTTTATTACATTTGTCTGGTTATAAAAATTAAAACACATTTGCGTTTATCCGAGAAAAATGCTATTAATAAATTCCTTTTGTATTCATAATTTGGCCTCAGTAGTAATCAACGAAAATATTTTTGAATATTTTAATACAACAAAAATTTGTGGTAACCCATTTAAAAAAAAATTGCTGATATTACTACCCTAAATTTATGGGTACATATAAACTTTGTTATACTTTAACTTCTATTCTAATTGGATGTAAGAATCAAATAGCTTACCCAATTTTTCTGTTGGTATTTATGAGAAGCCTTTTAATAGGAAAAATTCGGTTATATGTTGATTGTATTTTCCTGATGTGAGACTGCCGTCTATATCTACATCCTATTTAGGTTGATTTTTTTTTTTGCCAGTCATGGAATCTAAAATAAAATTTACTACATCCCCACTCAATTCCATTACATGATTGCTAGGCATGACAAGGGTTAATGTACGCACTAAAAGAACTTTCACACAGGTACTCGAATTTCCACAATTAAAGAAAAAAAAAAAAAACGAAAAACAAACGGCAACCATCAAACATGCGACAGAAAGTGAAATGGCAAAGAAAGCGGCAGGAAATGAGTACGGAGTTTGTCAAATTTAACTTGTAAATCAACTGTCAATAATTGGTGTGCCCCTTTTTGCCCACACCAACCAATTCGAATAAGATTTATGTACAGCACATCCATTTACTGGCACACCGTTGACAGCCGATTAAAAATGCAACAAATTGACAGAAAACTATGCAAATGACAGGCAAGAAGTGGCTGGCTGGTGTGGTGGAGAACGAGCGTGTGTTTTCACTCAACTGTCAGAGCGCACAAAAGCACACACACACACACACACACACACACATATGAATATACACTCATTAAGGCAAACCTATGCACAGGTAGCTAGGAGGGAGATAAGCAATAGCTTGTGTAAAATTCCAATTATTTATTTACAATTGTTGTGAGAATTACTTAGCGCTCTTTTTTTATGTAGTTTCGTTTGTTTTTTTTTTTTTTTTTGTAAAGAGTTGACTTCGCTTTTACTGTCAAATTATTGTCTGTCCCCCATATCGCTTCGATCTCACGCAACTTTGACATTTTCAAGTATTTTGCTGGCAAGTTGTTGACTGCATTGTTGTTGTTGTTCCCGCTTATTTTGCTGCTACTTATGTCCAAACTATCCAGATGCAACGTTACCCATGTCATTTGACAGCTTAACGCGTAATTAACGCACTGCAAAGGCGGCAGCATTTAACGCGGGGGCGCGCGGTCTGTCAGTCGATAAGAAGCGTGAAAAACACAAATGCATGCGGCAAGTGCAAATGCGTCAGGCAATTGCTTTTTGTGTCATGTTGCATCTTTGTGGCATTCCCACTGTACACTTTGCAGATAGCTGGTAAGTGGAGGCGCAGCATGACAAGTGAAAAAGTAGCAACAAAATATTACATTACCTTTCTGTTTATTTCTATATTCTTTTTCTTATTCTCCGACTGTCAACATTTCCCTGACTTCGTACTTTCATAGAAAATTTCTGAAGAACTCAAGAAGGTGTGTGAAGTAGACTCTTTGTTGCACCTATGTGGACCGATGTACATACGAAACTTAAAAATTTTTTTTTTTGTGTTTACTTTTAAAGGAATTTTTAAATGCTAAAATGTAAGTAATATTTGTAGATCTTATAATTATGCTCAACCCTTCATTGTCACTTTGACAGCTATGCTCTGTTGTTGTGTTGGCAAAAACTTTCTCAAATCCCAGGCGAGTACATAACAAAAATGTACACTAACAAATTGCTCGCACATTGACAGTGCGCTTCGGTGAGAACTGCAACAAGCACATAGTTTTGACGTTTAGTCCAGCAAGCGAATTCACTCAGCTGCTGTTTTTACAATCAACCTTATATGAATTCGCCTTACTTAAATCAATTGAATTGACTTAAGCTAATATTTGAGTCACAGAAATATAGACTAATAAAACTTCCAATTTTGGTAGAAGCCAGTCTTTTACAAAGAAGGTTTAATGTGCAACAACTCGCCTACAACCACCTCGCAAAGTTCTTCCCCACGTGATCTTTCCAAGGGAGAGGAGGCTCTCTCTTCCTCTGCCAACAGCCAACCAACATCTGGTACTGCGTACGGGATTTCCACACGTACAACATAATCTAACCAACTTAGCTACTGTGTTTTAATTTTTAAATTTAACAGTTAATCGTTACCTTGGTCTATATACGTAAAGGTTCAAAAATCTTTCGGGTAAGCCCTCGAACACTCCAAGGTACATTTCATCCGCTGTTGGCAGCGTCCATGCTTCTGAGACATACAGTAGCAGGGGCTACCTATAATAGAGTGAAGCTGTGGTTCATCGATCTTCATCTTCGCCGACTGTGCTTTTGCTGTAGCCATTTAGAAAAGTGGAGAAATGTTCCCTCTACAATTTTTAAGTGTGCTCGGCAGGTCGCCATTCTTATTCTCACAGGAATTTGGTTGGGCCGGTGTTAAAAGCTTCCGTAGCGCCTCAAACTCTTTCCGCTCACATATTTCGGCCTCTTTTCTTCTAATCATACCTCTCTCCTCTTCCCTCAACCAACGGTAGTGCTCCCAAACAGCTCGTATTGCGCCCGATTGCAGCGTGGGTCTCTAGGCAGCATCCTTCCTTTCCGTAGCGGCGCAGCATTCGTCATCGTGCCAGTTTTTTTTTCGGGGTCGCTTGAATCCAATGACTTCCTCAGCGGACTCTGAATACTTGCGGATTTCAGTTTGCTGCGAAGTGCTCTTAGTGAGCAGGTTTGACAGTCTAAGGGCGAAACTAGAAGCTGTATGTTGTGACTGCACCTTCTTTGCTGCACAGCGACGTAAGCGGATCCGAGTCGATGTTACGTCCTCAGACTGTACGTCTCATACACTGCAAATATGACTTCAGTCTCTCGAAGTATGAAAGATTTTCCTTCGATTTTTTTCCAACTAGCGACAGCCACGTAGTTTGGTGAATCTTTTTATGCTAAAACCGAGTGCAACAGGTCGTTAGCGGATGCGATCCTAGTTCGCTTTCTGACCACCTGTGTAAATGTAAATGTATTCGAAGAGGGGATTTTTAATCACGCCGTCCTCTGAAGAATTTCGCTTTGATGCGAATCTAGGCAAAACTCTCATCCACCGGTATGCACAACAGTCCTTGGCGACGATGTCTCTCTCTCTCGCCACAAATCCAACACTGACTTTGCCCTCTCTTTAAATGGCATCTGAAGTAGACGTCGTAAGCTCCAATGGTTTTCTTACCTTGCTCCGTCATGTTATTCTCTGGATGGTGGTGAAGTTAGCCCTAACTAACACGAAGGCATCAACTAGGCAGATAGCAGTCTGTTTTGTGAGTGACCGATGAGAGAATTTGGAAACCTTTTTCCTCTTTTTAGCAAAAATGGTGTCCTTATTATAGAAGCAAAATACAACTAGAGACTTATCAACAATTTGCAGTACCAGAGTAATTAATAGAGGTCATGGTTGCGGGTTTTGGGCACAGACTAAATAAAATGCCTTCTATTTGGGATGTAATGCATTCACAATACAAATAAAGGAAAGGAAATATCAATTAACTGTTAAATGCGTTTATCAATATTTTATGTTATTTACTTAAATAAAAATGTAGATACTTTACTCCGCAATGCTTCAGAAAGAAAAATCGTTAATCTTCATCTGAAACTTAATTTTCAACGAAACTATACAAGACATGAAAACAAATTTTATTTTCGGGTTCAGCGTACTCTAAGCCATTGTTTCGAATTTTACATTTTTGTAGTTTTTCTTGCATTATTACACATCGCTAACACATCTCTTAGAAGTGACTAGTTATGCAAATAAAAACCTTACCTAAAAACCGACCTACAATCGCCCACGATTTCATTCAGCTGCTCGTAATTACTAGATACTAAATTATTAATAATATATAGTGTCCAAAAGCCTTACCTCGTGCGAGTATTAATCCACTACCGTCGCTGGTTACGACTTCATAAATTATACTAAGATTTAACTATCATTATCATAAGCACACCAAAACAACCAATAAACGTCTACTAAATGCGATTTAATTAAATTTGATTTAATACCAGCTAAAGTCAAGTGGCATAATTGCGTCATAGATGATTTGTTGCAAGTTGTAATTCAAGTAAGCATAATTTGCCATGCTAATACATACAAACATATTGTACGTATCTACGCACACTAGGGTATACCGAAAATGCATGGGAAGAATTTTAGTTTTCTCAAAAAAAAAAAACCAATACTCCTATTTTTCGAATCCAAAAATATTTAGAGCACACTCAATGCGCTTCGAGTATGCAATAGAATCCTGGGGAATCACAATTTTTCAATCGACTAACTCTTCTTCTATTCGGGAAACTTCAAAAAATAATAGGCAATGATTTAGTTATTAATTTTTTAGTGCTAACTGTTTTTCTGGGTTCACCAAAAATCGCAAAAATTCCAAAAATAGAGCAAAAAGACATTGTTAATATTAAAAAGATAATAAGAAATTTTGTGTTATTCTTTGAAGCCTTCTTTTCTCTTCAGGATCAGAAATTACCAATTGAAAAATATTTAGGTGTTGCACAGGGTGTCATAATGAAGGGATTCACAAAATTTCGTAATTAGTGGTAATGTCATAAAATAATAAAATTTCAAAAACCCAAGTAGTATTTTTTAAACTTCTTTTTCTCTGCAAGCCGACAATAACAACAATTATTATATTAAACTAGTTTAAATGCATATGATTTTATTACTTCAAACTTGTTACAACAATTTGTGAATACCCTGAATGTGTCATAAATCGTAAATTCATAAAATTTTAATTTCAAAAGTTGTATTGTTGGAATGTATAAGAAATAAATTCAGTGAAAATAAAGTAATTTTGCATTTTTGTATTTCTAGAAATTTATGACTATGACTTATGGCACATTAGAACACTAGTGAATCACCTACTTGATTTTGAACTATACCGTTGTAATTTTCGTATAGAAAATACATGTGAAACTTTGAGAGCCTTAAGCGGCCTCTAAATTAGTTTTTGTTTAAAAATCAAGTAGACGTATCCTAAGCCGTATTTTTTTTCGATATGAAATATTTCAGGCGGGTGAAATATTAAAGTTCCGACTTTCCTTTTTATTGGATGACCCTAATGCACATTCATGCGGAGTGAGCGGCACATTGTGCATGGGTAATATCTTCATATTTATAACTGCATCTTCTATTGCTTAGAAAAATAGTTCAAATGCAATCATATTTATTTTAAGTCTGACGAATTGAACTTTTCATCTGAAGATTTTAAAAAATCCCTTTAAAAAGTAGAGAGCTTTCATTTTCTGATTACAATTCCATAGGCCAGAGATGAGCTCAATCAAATTGAGATGTATTAAAAGTTTACCACAAATACTTGTTAAACATTTGTACCCCATGCAAGTATGTAGCTAAATAAATATAGTAAAAAAATTCAATATATCCCAATCAACATACATATATATTGGTTACATTAAATTCTATGCGTTAATCATCTACTTGGTAAATTTGTCTCCGTAAAGCAATTGCAAATTGTCAACGACAACAGCAAAATGAAAATTAATTGTTAACCGCGGTGGTTAAATGTTTTCAATATTGTTAAGGCAACAACACATTTGAGATGAATTGCAGCATCGACATTATAATCAGCGATACCCTGCCGGAAATCTACGTCCGATAAAGCTAGGTGGCGTGCCCTTCACAATAGGAAACTGTGTGAGGTCTTCGAAGTACACAGTGAAGTTTGACAAGACTGCACACTCTCACCTCTTCTCTTTTTTTTTTTGAAGACTTAAAATGTGTTGGGTGCTGGCATGAGGCTTCTCCCTGGTTGCGGACTAAACATGGCCCGTTTAGTTCACTGTAGATTATTAACTAACTACCTTGACAACAGAGGTATCTCTTTTTGAGCACCGTCTACGCCAGAGAAGCCAAGCTGGCAGACCTAAGGTCAAAGTCTTATATAGCATAGTCTTGTGGTGTCATGACACTCGCCGACCAAAGTATTGAGACTGTGAGGAATCCCAATGGTGGTAGCACAGACGGAAATATTGACCTCCAAATAAGTAAAGTCAGAGAGGTAGTTAGATTGAAGCACGCGTTATGGCGAAACAACAATCTAAGTTCCAGCTGAAAGATTATGCTTTTCAAATTCCATATGGTCTCGAATCTGCTGTACGGTTGTCCCACCAATGCCCTCAGGTTTTCGTAAATCGATGTCTTAGAGTAATGCTCCAAATTTTGTAGTATAGAACAACCACAAATGCAGTTGCTCAAAAAAGCAAGCATGGCGCCCCGTAACAACTGTATCGGGTCACAGAAATCTAAGCAGGTTGGCCACACTTTGCGCAAAGATGACAGAAGTATTTGAAATCACTCCATGGAATGGAACCCGCTAATCGGCGGAGGTATGGGCTTTATCAAAGCACGTGAGGCATGGCTAGGAACACTCGAGCGCTATTGGAGGCAGCTCAGGTTTAGCTGGAAGGAGGTCCAGATGGTGCTCATGTGTAGTAGTTGCGCTTGAAATTAAGCGATAGAGAAGAAGAAGAAAGAGATCCTACCGGAATTGGTGTATCTGTCCAAACGATTACCTTTTCTCAGTCACCACTGAGCCACAGCGAATAGTCTTGTTATTTCATATCATGAACTTCTATTTTCTACTTCTTACTTAATTAAACCATGCTTTTACTATTCTTCTGTGTATGCAGTCTTGAGTTGAGTAGTAGTATTGGCTAATTAATTTATAGGTATTTTTCAGTAAGTGCTGCGTAATGTCTTTCAAAGATCCCAAAAAGGATGCACTGTTTTAGACCAAAATTTAGTTCAGTGATTTTGACCAAAAATTTTCAAGAGCTTCCATTTCATTTAGACAAAAAATGGTCTGGTGGAATCATTGATCCATCCAGCAGCCAGACTATGAAGGCGACAATATCAACGACATTTGATTTCAACAAGAAGCCGCTACATATGCTTGGAACTTGGAATTGGTCGCCCAGAACCTTTGATGTTACACCTCAAACCAACCTACATAAAGTCTACACGGCAAGGCCGGCAACGATTGAAAAATATGAAGGCGATATTACATTCGTTAGTCCCTTATACATACCACTTGAAGTGCTCGAACGGGTCATCGAAATTTGGATTACATTGCAGAATTCGAGTTACGAATTAAATTTTTAATGTTTTCTAAAAAAGAGCTTCTCTTGTGGCTTACTATTTTCCTTTGTGATTTTTCTGGTTTTCTAATAGAGCCAGTGTCAAAAAGCTCTTATAATTTATGTACACATTTGCTCCACCTTCGCTACCTGTCAACTACTTCTACTTATTTAGTTATTGGACCAGTGTTATTATTACAGATGATCTCAAGATCGCATGGAAATTTTTGATAACCGTCACGATATTATGAAGCTTCTGCTCTGAAGGCTCGAATGCTTAGTCGTTTTAAGCAGCTGTTTGCACTGGGCAACATTAAAGAATTCACAACGTATAACAGATGATATATAAACCGAGTAACGTTCATAATTTTAGGAATTCAATGGCACTACGGATAATGATACGATGAGAAAGAATTGCGATCTTTTAAAACTTAACTGAGCTCCACTATTACTCCAATCGTAAATCAGTTTGTTCTGCAGAAAATATATCGTTGGATTGATTCACCACGTTCAAAGTGTTGCCAATAGCTCCAATCAAACTGGCTTCCAATAGTCTTAGAAATTCCGAAAGTCTTCGAAGTTTCGAAGCATGCAAATTTTTCCGATTCATTTCCATTTGGCAACCAAGAATAATATTTCAAGTATTAAGCACAAATAGCACACGGATGACAAAATATTTTG
The DNA here is from genome assembly GCA_951828415.1 of Anomoia purmunda. Taxonomy (NCBI): domain Eukaryota; kingdom Metazoa; phylum Arthropoda; class Insecta; order Diptera; family Tephritidae; genus Anomoia; species Anomoia purmunda. The sequence continues at coordinate 14,376,397 of OX639994.1, forward strand.
AGCGTGTTGAGCTCTTGAAATGTCAAACTTTATGATTACAATGACAGATTTTACATATTCAAAATAGTGTTGCCATATCTCAATATTTATGGAGCAACATTTATATTTCTTGCAAGACTTGCAGACATCCAACGAATAAAGCATTTTAATCCACACTTCCCAAACAGAAAATAAGTTTCTCAGCTTTTTACAAATTATGGCGTACTTTTTCCTGCAGGGTGTGCTTCAGTAAACCTACTAAAATTACTACATACATCGAGCGGCATGATACAACAATAAATCAAATGCCACGACGAAAATCACATCAAAGACCATTCATTCACAAGCGCTGCCTTCGAATGTAGGACCCTCAAAACCACGCGTACCTCCATACTCACATACATACATCCATATGTATCCCTCTCCCTCTGTGTGCAATAACAAATTTTGTACAAATTCATTTATTTACAACATGGCGCTGTGAATGGTATGGTGAAGGGGGCGCACATGTTTTTGAATGCTGACCAAACAATTAGTGACACACATGTCAAATTGCAGACACAAACATATTGATTGTGTGACGGTTGTTGGACATTTTAGTTGATATGTTTTAGACAAAAGCGTTTATTGAATATATCGGCTAGATAGCTGCCTAGCAGGTATACAGATGTACAATATGTGCGGGTAATCGGTATGAAAAATCAAAATCGGCCGGAACTGCGGAACCACCACCTAACAATAATAACAACAACAACAACAATAGCCATAGCGATAGGAACTAGCATCGCTTAGCGTACGATTACCATTAACAACCATTGACCGCCACCACCACCATCACCAACCAGCAGCGCTAAGAGGAAATGACATTAGTGGTACCATCATCAGCATCTGTATTATCAGCGGTTGTATTGTTGCTGTGCTTTGGCGCACATTATTTAGTATCTATGCAATGATGCAGCTGCGCAAATCGAATCAATTTAACACTCGAATGTCAATGCGGCGGTAGAGAGAGAGTACTGCAACTACTCATGGGAAGGGAGGAATGTTCGAACACATACAACTATACCAAATAATATATCGAATATGCATACATACTATGCACATTTCCAGTATTCCCTTTTGGGAGTTCCTGTGTGCTTTTCATTTCTAATTTACATTCATACTTGGCATAGGCTGCAAATATTAATTTTATTTTATTTTTATTTAATTAATTTTTCGTTGGTAATTTTTGCTACGTTTAATTGCTAAGCGATAGCATTCTTATGTACATATCTGTGTTTAATGCATTTTCGAAAATATTTTCATATGTTGCCATTCATTTGAATACTAATCATTTCCATATAAGAATACATAAAAACCGTTTCTTTTTACCCGAGTTGCAAACGATACTGTGTAGGATAATGAATTGCCTGTAAAACAACAACATTAACTCGGCAAAATAGAGGGGTTGAGGCAACCCGTTAAAGTAATATCCGACCTGACATGTAGTGTTGGGAAGTCAAAAAAAAAACTGCGCTATTGTGAATGAGCCCGAAGAAAATACATAGGAAGCTTCAGTTTAAGAACTAATTCCTTTTTATTTGCATAGTATCTTTTAAATATATATGTAACTACGTTAACATAAAATTCCATTTTTAAATAGCACTAAGCAAATCGCACACTTCACGAAAAATACGGGCAGGGTTGCTTTTGCAACTAAATGAAATTTGATCAGAGTTGGAGCGTTCTTTTGCAACTCGCGTACAAAGCAATGGGCCTATAGTTAAGCAATTTTTTTATAAAAAATAAATTCCAATTTATATTTCAATGATTTTCAACTAAACAGTACTCATTATATGCAACAAAATCCAATTTGTGCGTATTTTCTACACCTGATGATTTGGTGGTTCTCTCTAGCTCCCCAATACAAATAAATCGGTACAGTTTCTTCATCGGAATTATAAAATTGATTATATTCTAAGCCACTGACCAAAAATTTCGCAATAATATTAAGATTTAGATGGGTTGGTCCGGTTTCATCTTGTTTCGATTATTGGAGGAAGAGGACGGCCTCCTCTGCGTTGCAAGTACCAAGTGGAAAAGGACTTGATGTCAGTTGGTATTTCCAATTGACGCCAGTTAGCAGGAAGATGGAGTGACTGGCGCAATTTGTTGAACTCGGCCAAAATCTCGTAAGAGGTTATAGCGCCCATTAAGTGAGTGCCATTACCTACTGGCCAAGCACTGCGATTTTCCTCTCAAGCCAGCCATCTGAGTTCAAAATTTAATATCGGGGAAGGAAAATTAAAGAGTGATCTTGCCTTTTACTCATGTTAATAACTTTTGTGGAGTCATGTGGGTGATATTCTTCTATGTTTTAGTTCCACGGTCTAGTGGCAGCCCAACGTAACCAATATAACTAAAAGAAGCGAGTCGGAGTGCAGAGAGTAGCATGCAAAAGAAAAGACTGAAGAGCCATACTAAACTTCTATCTCTTTTAGCTTTCAGGATCTCACAGGGTACACATGCAGCCTAAAATAGACTTTCACGGTCAAAGTTCAGTCAAGATCTGATTGAGATATAGAATTCGATTTGTCTAGCTATTCTCACCATATATCCTCTGACGGCTTTAAGGGTAAACAAGGTGTTGGGGCAGAGCTGTCTTCAGATACCTTGGGAGAATGAAAATCATACCATCAACCTCGATTTGCCTAACGTTTTCCAAGTAGATGAGTTTGATATCGCTGATGGTTGTCGCGTTTTCGAGCATTGCAACCTCTGTCAATTTCAAAACAAGCGCATCAACATCTTTTCAGATAGCCGGGCCACCAGTTTGCTTCGGACATCTTTCGTAACCAAAACGAAGTTGGTTAAGCAGCACTCTACTACATTGAGGCTACAAATAGCTCTCGATTGATGTAATTATGATCCCTGGTCATCGTAACATCGCTGGAAACGAGCCAGACGATCAGCTAGTAAGATAAAGTTCAATGGGTTGCCGATCTCAGTTCCACCAGATCCACCACCATCGGCACATTGATCAATGATGTCGAAGAACACTAGAATGTAGAAGTGCAAAATTAGCTTGGCCTGCATGCTACATAAAGATCTCACCTATTCTTCTGGCGACCAGATCAGCACTAAATTTGGGATACTCGTGGCGCTAGCAAAACATTTCCCTACCGGAACCCACGCTAGACTGCGTATGACTTGCAGATGTCTAGCTCTGTGGAGTTCGAGTAAAGTTCTCTATCGCATTTATCGAAATTTAACCTCAACAACATTTTAAAATGTATCAACTGTGTCAGTTAATTTGAACGCAATCTACCGAAGTTCAATGGTGTCGACACGGCGCTCAGCTGGTAATTTGGCGTTAAGTTTCTTAGCTACGGTTCTAACCATAAAGAGACTCGACGAGTAAATATTTATCACACACAGTATCAAGACTTCAACTATTCCGGGGGGTTTTTGATTGGCTGGTACCCCAAAACGAACCTTCAAATTAAGATGCCTCAATCAATGCGTGTAGTGGAAAATTCGTCGCTTTAAACGCCATCAACTTTCCTATTAAACTTTGGACAGTTTAAGAAAGGGCGGCGTTCAGCGATTCAAAAGAATTATTGCACCTTGTAGCTGATTTTTGCTGTTTTAAAGGCAAGCCCTGTTTGGCTGTCTGTACACAAAAAAAAACGAGCTCAAATACGTCGCAGAAGCTTTTGGTGATGGAGTAGGTTTTCTCAGTTTTCACAGGAACAATTGGTTTTCAGGAAGTCAATGGAATATTTTAATAATAAAAAGGAGCGCATTTATGGTGCCACAGAAGCACCTATGCAAAAGTTAGTCCCAATTAGAGGTGAACGCTCTTAACTTACTAATCATCAACTTTTAATGCAACTTTCCAAATAAAATTTTCAATGAAAGCAGAAAGCTTTTAAACGCGAACTAAAATTCCTTACAGAAAAGCAAACTTTTTAAGGCCTCATATTTAATAAACGCAACTATAAAAATAAACGCCATTGTACTAATAAGGCCGTGAGCCATGAGCCCTACGAATGTCACACTTATCCATTTAGCAAGTGGCATAATGATAATCATACAATGACCCAGTTATCTTGCTGACAACAAAAGTTTAACGTAAATACTATGCTGAGTTGTAAGAAGAACTAAAAAGAATTACTAATTTCGCGCTTCATTCTAAGTACACAGCGCATACACAGTTGCGCCCACGTTCTAGGGGAATGGGGGGGGAAAGAAAAGCAGCAGTATTCTAAGTAACATTGCGCCAAGCTCATTTGAATTCATTTGAATGTTGTGCTGATTCAACGTCCTGTCCCTATCCCGCTCACGCCACCTCAGCCAACCCACAGCCCAGCCATGCAACCAAAGTTGGCGCCATTGCAAGGATTTAACAATTTTTTAAGCTTGAGTTGTGCAAGGCGTGCGTAGTCGAGAGGCGCTTTGTAGGCTGGCAAATATTTTGCATATCGTCTCGCCTCGCCTCGCACCAGCTGCATCAAACTCGTCTCATAGCTGCATTAATTTACGCCAATTTATGAGCAAATTTGAACATTAAATGACAATTTACAACTGCACAAAAATGACAAGAGAATGGCAACTAATTGAAATGAATTGAAAAGGCGCACGTGAAAGTGGTGTTGATGAGAGACGTAGCGAACGGAAGCGTTGGTTGGACTCTCAATTGACTGGGATGTGAAAAGAGCGAGAAAGTGAATGATGGTGGTGTATAGTGGCAGGGAAGACTAGAAACAGACGCCTCCCAGCGCAATAAAAATTCGCGCTAAAGACACACTGCCTGCCTGCCTGCATATTTGCCTGCTTGCTGTCTACCCAGAGTTTTTGGAAAATAGCTTGCTTAGAGGCACGTTGGCGACGCTTTGCTTATGATGCCGAGCATATTGATTAGAAATTTGCATTGTATTTGAAACATTAATTGAATTTTCACGCTCTTAAATTTCCCGCCAGTAAAATGGATGCGCGCTCTAGCTGGTCGAACGCACTTCATTGCTTTGTAGGGGGAAATTTTGTGTTACACCAAACCCGAGCTCGCCCACAAACAAACAAAAAAAAAACACTTTACGCTAAAACTACGCAATTTAAAATTTTGTAGCTCGTGGAAGTCAAAAATCGCGCGCTTTTACGGTGTCACGTAGGCGGTCAGTCGCGCATCGTGTGCTAGATACTTACTGCGTTTTTACCGCGGGTGAACGCGCTATTGCGTTGTTTCGGTTCCCTTGCACTTAAATCTTTAGATACTGTCGCTGCAAAGCTCCAACCAACAGTGATTTAATTTCGGTCATTCTAGTCACGTTGCGCGCAATGTAATCGAATCCAAAGTATTCAAGATTTTAATCTGAGCTCAATAAGTTCAGAGATGAGAGCCAAAGGTGATGATGCGTTCAGGTGGACAGCGCTGGTAGATAGACAAACAAATAAATGGTACTAAAAATGGCATGGCACGCTGCAGGCTTCAATGAAAATTATTTTAAGTAAACTTTGCGAAGCAGCTTCAAACGCTGGAAATTATTGCTGCACTTGGCGCTTCGGTGGCAATTTACAGCTCTTTGCGCTACAGCTATCAATGGTGCCCATTCACTCAATTCGCTGCATCTGCAAATGTCATGAGTTTTAGCTTAGCGTTGCTGGAATTCAACTTGTTTCAATTTCGAATCACGAATTTTAAGAATCACTTATTTTTGGATCCCAGATCAAAATTTGTGGATCCAGAGATATCTTTGCTATCCTTAAATTAAAACGGAATGGGTTATCTGGTGTCTGACTGTATGGTAGCTAGAAGATAAGGCAATTGAGGCTGACATCTTGGACCGAGATGAATATAGCAATGGATCATCTGACTTACGGATATATGTGTACAAAAATCCTTTAGAAGAATCACATCCCCGGTACTTATCTCCATTGTGACGGACGGCGGTTCTACTGTTGTTGGTTCCGAAGCAGTGCTCAGCACAGCTTCGGATTTTGCCGTGTGTCGTGGTCTTCAGCATTGGACGCCAAGAGTATGAAGGCGAAAACTCATGATGAGTTGTTGACTAAGATCCAAAGCACACGCGAAAAAATGTGTGTCCATCTCAACTTTCAGTCAATAGAAGTATCTGTTAAGCCGGCTGTAAATTGCTGACCCGAACTAGGCTGGTATGAAACTTGGTCCACGCTAGAGCTCAGAAATCATACCATCTCATTTCGGTGCAAGGCAAGGCGTTTGCAAGATAAAGAAAGGCGTGAAGGCTGGTATTTAGGAATATAACCTCTAGACAAACTTAAAAAAAAAAATATTTTTGTTGAAAATCGAGTCAAACCTGACTGAATATGGCTTCTCTTAGTTAGGTAGCACACTCTAGGCGAAAGACCTGTAGAATTTTGTTCAGCAACGAGAACAAATACACATCAGCTAACTCAAAAGTCCAAGTGTGCTATCGCCCGCTGGGAAAGGAAAGAACGGAAAGAGATCACAATATATTTTCTATTACATGTGCATATACATATTTGCAGTTATTTCTTTGCGTTTAATTTTTCAAACAGCTGCCAACCCTTTTCAAAAATATTTTCGAAAGTAATTTAGCCAAACCTTTATTTGCCTTATACCAGATTTTATTGTTTCATTGAACTTGTTAACTAATTTGTCTTTAACTATTTAAATAGGTGGCAACCCCTACCAACTTTTTTTTTTAATAAGGCTTTCTGAAACCTTTGCTATTTAACAATCACATTATTAATTTATTTGTTATTAATTTTTCAAACGGTTGGCAACACTTTTTAAAAATATTTTCGAAATTAAGCTGAAACCACTTTCATCTGGCATCAATATTATACCACTTCAGTTAACTTATTGAAAAATTTAATTAATATTTTCAAAAAGATGGCAACCCTCTTCAAAAATATTTTCTTGTAAATCTCTTTTATTTGGCTCTTGAATTGTAATATTTCAATTAACTAATAATAAATTTTACTTTTTTAACAAGTGGCAACCCTCACCAAACATATATTTTTAAAATAAGGTTTTCTTAAGCATATTCCTTTTAATAGCCACATTGTAATATTTAATGAACATATTGATTTATTTTATATTAACTTTCCAAAAAGGTGGCAACCCTTTTAAAAAATATTTTCGAAATTCAAATTTTTTAAACCACTTTCGTCTGGGATAAATATTATACCACGGCAATTAACTTATTGCAAAAATTTAATTAATTTTTTGAAGCAGTTGGTAATCCTCTTAAAACATTTTTTTTATTAATCTCTTTGTCTTGCTTTATTATTGCAATATTTCAGTTTACTTAAGAATGAATTTTACTCTTTGTTAACAGCTTGGAGCACTCTCCAAAACTATATTCATCTAATTAGCTTCCTTTTCCTTAGTTTTAATTATTAATTTGTTCTTAATGCTTTCAATAAGTGGCAACCCCTTTTAAAAATGATTTTTGAAGTTAAGATTTCCTAAACCGGTTTCGCTTGGCATGAATAAAGTGGCATTTTAGTTAATTTGTCAATTAAATTACATTAAAATTTTTAAACAGGTGGCAAGCCTTTTGAAAAATATTTTCTAAATTAAGGTTGCCTCCTCCACACGTGACTTCCACAATGTTATGAGTTGATTTAATCCATGAATATATTAAAATTTTTAGGTAGATGGCAACTCCATTTAAAAATATATCACATATGTTTATCCAGATTATGAGTTTTTATGTTAAAAATTTTTATCCTAATCTGTGCCCAGGAGTGTTTGAATAATCAGAGGCCCAAATTATGTCATCCGCAAATTGTGGGTGGAGATATTCATAGGACATTTCGTAGGCAGACTCCAGGGTATAAGGTTATCTTCTTATTCCTTTAGGCCCTTAAATCATGCCAGCCTATTAACGAAACCAACTCAGCATTACCACCGAGATCGTGCTTTAACTGCTCAGGTGTTCAAAATACAAAGATCTCGCACTTGATGTTTTTGAAGAATTCTATATTGCCAGATATTTTGAGTTTATGTGGATCTCTGTATTATCTACTCAGATAATTAAAAATGAAGCTGGAGTTCAACTGTTGGCCCAATTATTTGTAAAAATAGCTATGCTCTTAAGCAACATCGACCTTTAGACCCAGCCAGTTTCCATTGCTCCTACCGAATTCGTTTCCTATAACTGTGTGAATTATATTTTTGATCAATGATCCAGCGACGCCATCTAATCTGCGCTTCTTTTTAGGGTCTCCAAGTCTCTTAGTATCAACTCCTTCGACTTCAGAAAGATCGCAACGCTGGCCCTTAATTTCTTCATGGGAATCCGACAACACTTATCACTTTTAATTTCATATGAAATTGAGATAATTATGCAGCTAATGTCTTTAATCTATTATCACTTTTTTTTGTCACATATCCGTGCGACTCGTGACTGATTTTACTTCATATTAAATCAATCAATGCTTACTTCCTATAAGCCTACTTATACCGCTCACATCTACGACGCTGGCTGTAATCAACTGCAACCCAACTTCAATGAAACTCAGCTACAGTTCACGCAGTGTCATCGACCACATCACAATTAACCCCCGTTTGGTCAACATCTTACTTCACAGCCCACATCTTGCTCACCAACCATACCAATATTCTACTTTTCAATTCCCCAGCGTCTGCTTTCTGTCATACCTTAACTTACTTTGCATACAAACCCTCTTATACCTAGACGATGTAGTAAACTCTTACCATCATACTTTGCCAGCATTTTTTGCTCACCTCATTCATTTCATTGCTCATCAGAACTTGTGATATAATTGATTTTCAAGCTAATTGATTTGATTTTGCAGCTATACTAAAACGCATTGACAGTCTTCGCTATTCAGCACTCTCTAGCCGCTAGTCCCCAGACACCAACCGCACACCGGTCGAAAGCCAACTCAAAATGCTGCCGCTAAAATCTTGCTCCTACTCATATAGCTACTGTACGCTTACTTCGCATGCGTTTCTGCAATTTCCCATAAACCTTCCTATTTAATTTGCTCATTCAACAGTTTCCATGCGCGCTGGCGCCTTCGAGTGGCCCTGTTGAAGGCGATGCTTTAGCCATCTGTGTTCGAAGTTGGCAGTAAATTTGTGAACGGGAGGAAGCGCGCTGGTTGATGCTGGCCTGCTGGTCGCAGAGTCCCTGCTGTATTGCTTCCTGCAATTGGGTCAACGCGTTGTGTAGAAATGGGTGAAAACTGCTGAAAATTAGTTGCACAGAGACAACGGCAATAACGGTGTACCTAGCGGCGTGCAGGCAAGGCGACTAGTTGCCATATCCATGTTTTCTCCTAGCTCCTTTTTTATTTGCAAATTTTTATTTTTTGTTTTTTTATATTGTGAGCGTCTTTTATTCCGATTCGTTTATTTCTTGAATCTGTGTTGCCATTTGCCCCGTTAAAAATCTCATTTACCAAAGTATAATAGTGCATTGCATCCGTTGGACGAGAGTAGGCAGTGTCGCAGTTAAGGGGATGCGCTGCAGAGTTTGATATGTTTTATGACCTTACCAGTCAATTTTGTACAATTACCAATACTTACTACACAAATTCCTTATTCAACCTCGCAGTAGGTAGGGAATTTGCATAGTCAAAGAACTCCTTAAGTCTCCTGGTAGACGAAGTATAATAGACCTAATAGCACTTTCTCTGTCTATGCGCGGGTTTGAGCTCAAGAGCTTTGCAGGCATTTCAGATTTGCTGGTTTCCTTAGTCCTTGGCTTCAGTACAGAAAACAGCGTTGCTCTGCATTACTGGAGCTCTGTGCTCTGTGCCTACATACCGATGGCTAGCATTAAAATCAATTATATGGTAACCATTCCAGAAAGTGAATCATGGGCCAGAGGATTTCTCGAACCAAATTATTTTCTTAAGGTTTTACTAATGGTTCAAAGATCGAGAACAAAATTTGGGCTACTAGGAATCTATAGAGCGTCCCGCCAACCTAACCATTTTAGTGCTTTCCAAACAAAACTAGCGGCTGTTGAATGTCTACGATCGAAGGAAAGATGCATATAGCAAAACTTGCATCCAATCAGAGAGCAAGGTAGATCTGAAAGTGATTGTCTCTGTCGCAAGCAGATCCAAGACGAAACATAGTTGCCTTTTGCGGATCTCGCAATGAGATGGCTGAGCAGTTCGTTCTGATTCTGGTTTGGGTACCTGGGCGGTAGTAATATATTAGGAACGGAGAAAGCGGACGATCGTGCAAGTGCCCTTCCTTGCAACATCATCTTCTTTCTGCTAAGCTCAATTTTTATCCTACCTGAAGGGTTTAGGTATGCCGCTCGTTGGCTGAAGGCTAATTATAAGGGAAATATCCATTATGGAAGCAGACAAAAGATGGCAACTTCTTGACGCCCCAACACAAAACTTATGAGGTCCGAATGTGACACAAAGCGATCTCAAGAACTCTACACGTTAAGTAGAAGGGACTTATCAGACATGAGGCTACTCACACAGTGTATAGTTATCTGGAACGATGTGGCTAAGTTGAGGATTTACCCACAGACTCCTCACGACAGTTTAAATAGAAAGGAATGGATATCCAAGTGATATCGCAACGGCACCATTTACCGTCCTACTCTGGCAGACCGCTTCAACCTAACCTAACCTAGCCTGCTACAGGCAGAAAACACTTATCAACATTAACCCTTCGATCATAAATCAGGTTGTCTGATAAATTTAATATCTCCAAGTCTCTTAACCGGGAATCGAACATGGAAATATTGGATAGTAGATAATCGAGAACGACGTTGTCCCTTCTGTTTCTGGACGTCCACTGCCGCGGAAGTAATGTTTAGGAATCCACTACCATTATACGTGACGCTGGGACTACTTTGTGAATCCTTGTCTTAGCGACGTGATCTCTCAAGACAGAAATCACCTTCCTTTTACAAAATCAATGTCAACCTGACAATTTTTATTTGGTATCCAAACATACAAAGTGGTTTTCTAGAAAGCGAGGAAAGTCAAAGTTTACGAGGAAAAAAGACCCGCGAGGACCCAAGGATTTGGTTTCAAGAGAGAGAAGAACATGCACAATATCAGGTGAAGGAATTTTTCCTGGAATTGGGTATTCGAGTTTTAAAGTGGCGGCAGATTGGGCGTATAAAGTCGAGCCGAGCGTAAAGATGGTGAATGTGAGAAGTAAGCTTTAAGTAAACGTGAGTGTTTCGATAGAATTCCACACGAAATTCCGTAGACAGCGCAATCTGAGTAGAGCCGAGAGCAAAGCTAATCAATGCGGTGACTCTTTGCTCAGGCTCATGCTTTGAAAATGGCATTTCCTCAGCTTACCACAATGTGTACACCTCTGGAAATTTGATTGAACTACGGTTGTGTACTACTGCTATGTCTTTCCTATATTTTTCTACTCACCGAAAGTTTTAGCGCCAATTTGTTGATACATATTATCATTGGCATCGAGCATTTTCTACTCGTTTTCTCTTAATTTTCTGGAAATTTTTCGCTATCTTTTCTAGTATGCCAAGTAACTTTTTCTATTGTTTTCTGTGTAATTGTTTTAAATTAATTTCCAAACTTAACTGTTAATTGTTATCGAACTCAAGTATCTGTAGTGTGTCGATTTCTATGCAATTTGAACGTGTTCCGGTAAACTATATGTAGTAGCTCTCGGCTGCTGAACGGAGCGGAGTCCTGCAGGCTTCCATAGCCGAAATACTCTTGCCGGTTGTCAGTATCATCGTTGTGTTTGTGCAGCAAGCAACGATAATTTGGAGGAAAACTGTGCTATAATGAAATGGGGTAAAGATTGAAAATCAATTGCATCCTAACACACAATATGCGGGGGAAAAAGTTGTGCGCATTTTGAAAATAGAAAAAATATATGAAATGAAATTGAAAAAAATTGAAAAAAATATAGCGCTTTCTTCTTATACAATTTACTTGGTTCCTTTGTTTTTTTTGCGAAACGTGCGAATGACCTGCCGACGCGTGTCGAGCTAATGCACTTCCTCCACAGACAACTTGTTTTCTTTTGCAAGTAGCACATCTTTATTATAACTTTCACTATGCTTGTGAAATTTATGAATTTTCCACGCCCTGCCCACACGCGACTCCCGTTTTTGTTCTTAATTTTTTTGCATTTCAATTAAAAATTCTGTAATAATTTTCAACTAGCTACATTTATCATGCGCTCTTGTAGAAAATAAATAAATATATCGTTTATCTGTTCATGCTGGTCATGTTCGTTCGCCTCCACCCATTTTCGCTGGTTTCTCATCGCACAAATTTCATTTTACACGCACGCACCGGTGTCCCAGCGCGACCATTGTATTCGCACTAAAACTACACCACAGCTGTGCATCACAGCATGCCCCCTTCCCGGTGCGATTGGTGCAGGTTTGGTAGGGGGAAAAAAGTGCGTGCAACATTCGCGCCATAGTAGAAAAATATTTGCGGCACAAGAGACGTCGTTTGCAGCGTTGGTCATAGAGATTTGCGCTGCTGCGGGCACCTGAGGTAAAGTGTTCGCCTCGGCGCTGGTGTTATGTGGGAAAAAGGGGTGGTTTCCGCGCTATCCAATAATGATTGAATATGACAAGGAGTTATGATTCTTTGGAAAAAATTGCAACCCTTTAGGAAATAAAAGGGAAACTATTACCACGACAACAAACTCAGTTAGGATTTAGGAGGCATTCAAAATATTCAGAGTGTTATAAAAAAAGTGTAGCCAATATTATTTGCGACGCATAGTAGAGTCTGAATGTGCAGCTCAAGAGCTTCCAGCACATCACAGTTTAGATGGTATATTGCTCCGCTCACAAATTCTTTTCCACTGTTATCCCATTCCACTTGCAAAGTAAAGTTTACTGGAGTGACCCTGGACTTATGTGTGGCTGAAATCCTTAAAAGTCAAGATTAAATAACATTCATTGTACGGTTTTCATGTTGCCTTTTAATCAGCTCGTGTCAGATTTACGATTTACTAAAAAGTTAAATTTTTGGGTGTCAAAGGGCTCCCAATACATTGCTGCTAAAAGTCGTTTCCTCAATTTACGATTTACTAAAAAGTTGCAGCAAATTTTTGGGTGTCAAAGGGCTCCCAATGCACTGCTGCTAAAAGTCGTTTCCTCAATTCTTGTAGAGGCGTAGCAAATGCGCAGAAAATTTTCCCAAGACACATCATCTTCAAGATAGCGAGCGCATATGGGATTGACGTGTATACCAATTAGAGGCAGATATTTTCACCACGCAAAGTGGCCAGTCATCAGCCCTATCTGGTCAATAAAGCCGCTAACTACCTAGACCTCGCGAGATTGTGGGGCAAATGGTCTATGGTCACCTGCAGACCCACGACTACGTCCAAGTCATGAACGAGCAAAATATTTCCCCAGTTTCGGACGGTAGCATCGATTATAGATGGTGGAAGCGCTATTGCTGGTTGGAGAGGAAGGTATCCCAGGTCAGAGCCCGCTCCAGCCAACTCGTTAGACGTCTCATTTCATATACTCCCATGTGGCCAGCATACAGATTACCACAAGCTAATTCTGAGCGCATTCGGGCTGTCACTTCTGATACATAAACCTCTGTATCTCTCCATTTTTCCACTGCATAGTCCATTGACTTATATTTCAGGAGAGAAAAAATGAAGCCTATCACAATAAGCTTCGAAATAAACTTCAGGTCCTGACCTAGTGCAAAGATAATGTTGGCCTACTATCCCGGGTTATTGAAAATGACCGCGTGTCTAGAACTCTGCCATTGGCAATTTTTGTCTAGCCCCACTCAGTTTGGTACGAACTATAAGTTTAATGAAGACTGCGGGTTGCCTTTATGACCTTCCCAAGTATAAAAAACGTGAAGTGACGATAAGTGTAGCAGAGCATTAAGAACTGCGAGAGAGTCTCCCACAGCACTTGGCGATTGTTATTTCCCTATAAACTCTTCTACCATAATCCCACAGGTTCTGCTGACCTATTCGACCTAGAATTAACCAGCTTCTTTAGAAACCACTTTTACTCGAACTTTCGACAGCCGAACTTTCTAATATTTGCAGAGCTTGTTCGGTACTTTTAGCTACCCTCTTACTAGCCTCGAGTTTTTGCTTTTCTGTTTACCAATTGTTTTTTTATTAGAAGTGTCAGTACAGCCGAATTCTTTTCACATCCAAAAGCTTTTGCTCTGCTCATACGCTTTTCCATCTAGTTAACTTCATGGGTTTCCTGGTACTCTATAATATCGAGTATTTATTTTGTGTCCTGACGTATGCCAGGGCTAAGAGATTTCCTAAAATTAACGGCTCTTTTGATACAGTTCTAGACTGAAGCGGGGCAGAGTCAAATACAAAGCAACGTGAAGGCGAACCAGCTTCCAAGAAAGGGGTACTTCGTAATCTCTTTCACCAGCCCGAACTCGCCCCCTGCAAGTTGTGGATAAAGTCAGATTTAAGAATTTTTCTGAAAACCCCGAGTTCGCTGAGGATGGTACCGCGATGGTACTTTTTGCGCATCCTAACACATTAGACCTAAATAGATCATAATAAAATCGTAAGAATTTTTCGACTACTTACAGAACACATTTCTATAAGGCGACACGCCCAACAATATTTTACGAGAATGGGGCAGAAACTATTAGGCATTTAATACGAGACTAACCCACACTACGTATAAGTGGTGGACAACTGAGGGCACGATTTTGAAGTAACCTGAGCGTAGCTGCTGAGCTGCTCAAGTTCGTTGATTCGACGGACTAATTCAACGGGATGCAGTGGATTTCTTCGGATCCACGTGGTTTAACAATGAACCCATTTGTGGACCTTTGTGTACTGGTATGCTGCCAAATGTCACCTCTACCTAAGCAGAAAGGACCACTCATTACCACGACAGTGGACCGAACCGGGATTGTTTTATATCATTGTAACAATAGAAGGAACTTCTGTTGTATACTGGTAAATATTTGTTATTGAAATAAAGCAAAAATAAACATTATCTATTTCCTAGCGGCCATTCGCACTTACTATTTACCCACGACCTGCACTACCGCAAGGGATGGTTCATAACGGTAGCTAATTTTTAAAACTTGTCTGTGGGTTTTTCAAAAAACCTGCTTGGTGAAAACAACAACAACAAAATGCATAGCGTTTGTCAATTAGCATAAAGCAAACAAAATAAAGTTCTTAAAATGCATTTTGACATGCGGAAAAATCCATTACTTCTGGTTCATCATTTTCACTAACTCCAAAGTGCGGCTTTACTTAACATTACCAGCATAAAAAAGTGGCATATTTTTTGCGAACATCCCACATTCGTGAAGCGCGCGTCGTGTCGCGTGTTAAGCGCGTGCTGTGGCGGCAGCGTTGCCGTCGCCAAGCAGCCTGACTTCCTTTTCAGTGCCAGTGCTTTTTGTGCACTTACCGAATGGGTGCCGGACCTTTGGCCGCCTGATGAGCTCGATTACTCCCCTAAGACTATGGCGTGGACGCGGACGCGAACGCGGGCGTAGCGTTGTGCGGTTGCTTGGTGCCGCGTTGTTAGCTGTCGCCGCTACAGCCGATGTTCGATCTCTCTACGTTGTACGCTTAATATGCTAGGTAAATATTATCTTACAATCTGATGAATTATTAAATTAAATATTTGCTTGGATGCATGTCAAGCGTGTAATAACTTGTAATTTAATTAAGTTTTGCATATTTTGCGGGGTGGCACATGCAATGCGATAGCGTACAGCCGGGGGCGTGTATTTGTCGTAGGTAAATAATGAGGTAGCTGATGGAGAGATTTCATATTTGATTTAAAAATTTTTAATAGCGTTGCTAAAGTTTGCTGTTGGCATGGTAGTTTATAAATAGAAGGAAAAAAACACTACACTAAAGTTTTATTTTCTCTGGAATGAGCTCATATAAAATGTATGCCTTAGCTCTGAGCATTTTAGTATAGAGATAAATGATAGGTCGCCTCAAATAACGTTGTAAGCGACAATTTTTTTTTGACTAAGGCTAAAAAATATTTTTTCATATTTCTAAAAGTATTCAAAGATATGCTTTCGAAATTCCAGTCCGTTGTAAAATTTTAAACGATTAAGTGAGCGTCCCTAGTACTCGTAAGAGCGTCGAGGCGTATTGGAAAAAGGGAACCTCTTTTTGAGATACAATTTTTCAATAAATAATTTGTCGTTCCTAAGATACATTTTTTTTAATCCTGTATTGTAATGTTTTATTTATCTTATAAGTTTAATTTAATTTAAATTGTTGAACAGGTGGCAACCCTATTCAAAATATTTTTGAAAACAATCGTCACCTCTTTTCGGCTTGACACCAGTATATAGTCAAATTTCAGTTAACATATCAATTGAATTGGAAGAAGGTGGCAACTCTTTACTAAAAAAAAAAATCGTGTAAAGACCTTTGTTTCACACCAACTTTGTTTTATTCGAATTGGAAAGTTTTCGAACAGGTGGCAGCTCCCTTTATAACATTTTTGCCAATCACGAGTTTGAAGGCAGTCTAGTCTTGGTGAGTGGATCTGGTCGGTTTAAAATCACAGATGGTTCTTTGTGGACGCCCAGTGAGCTATGCAGGTAAAAGCAGCCTACTCCTCCTAGCCTAGTATATCTAATATGTAACTGCGCCTTTAAATTCCTCACTGACCATAGTTCTACCGCCAACCCAGAATAGCGTCCAAAAGAGCCCTATAATGCGTAAGGACTTTCAACCAGCTCGCACACAAAGATATCCCCGACAACTGCCTAGTCGATGAGTTGGAAAGGGAAGTAGCGAAAATATCTGTCGTAAAATCTGAGCAAGACTTGTGCATATCTCTTACCTTTTGTTAACAACGATTTCAGACTGAATTCATCGAGGAGGTAAATACCGGGTGTCCCGTAGAACCCACTTATCGGACCAAGAATGATTGAATACAAGATTGTGCCGAGCTGTGAGCTGTGAGCCACGAAGAAATTCTAAAGAAGAAGAGGAAACATCGAACAGATAATAGAACAATTAAAGGTTTTGTTTGTGTAAAAAATTTCAGCATAAATGAAAACTACCTGTATGACGTCAGCGAATGAGTGGATGCTGTCAAATCGACAAAGAGAGGTCCACTTACGGTGATATTTTGTATTTTATCAGACTACCTAACCAGATTGACCAAAGGTTGACATAAGGAGATCTCTTTCGCCTTCCCCGCTTCTATTTTGGACTAATAGTTGGAATAATAACAGTACCCATGGGCAGAGGTTGAGATACCAAATCAACTTTTTTTACGCAGACCCAAGGAAGTGATAAGGAAGTGCACAGCATTGGAACACTACCTGGGCCATTATTTGGCTCTGACAAGGGTGCAATCAATTATTCAATAAGAACTTTTAAGATTGTTTAGCCCACCTGAACTCAGCGAATATACTCAACTTTCTGCGCTATATAAGGCGCACTTGGTGGTTCACCGTCTAGGGGACGGTAGGAAATAAATCGTTTTCGCCAGCGGTATCACTATTGGCTTTTCTTTTTTAGTCTGCCACCTTGCGCGGTCGCAAATCTAACTTTGACTCCTATAGTTCTATTTGAACACTCCCTCGGTGGTTTCTGGCTCCACTGGAAAGAAAAGCGCACAGGCCGCAGTTTCTGTGCCTAATCTGTCTGTTTCGTAAATTATCATAATTTCCCATACGCCATCAACAGAATCTGATTAACTTTGCACATTGCTAGTGAACTTGTTTTTTGTGTACTAGAAATTACCAATACAGCTCCGGAGTTAGGAAAACCTCTCTCCTGCTCTCTCACACTGGCAATTTTTACGCTTTTAATAGAATGTATATCTTTGGTTGTTGTTTTAAAGTTGCAGAGCATTTTATTACCTAAGATGAGTGTAAGTTCTGGTAAAATTTAACTTATTCTCTTCTTCGAAATATAAAGTGGCGAGATGTAGGTAAGTCTTTTCGAATACAACATCTTCTGATTTATGCACACTGGGAAATCAAAGAGAATATCTTAATACCTCGGTTTAGTGAAAGAAAAGATGGCATTCACTGCCCGAACCGCTGACCTGCCTACATGAAAATGCGGCGTTATTCCAACTATGCAGATATTAAGATTACATTAACTTAACTCGGTCGCCATAGTCATAGTCTTTCTAATGCAGTGAAGTGCACCAATTACAGACGTGGCTTGGAAGTAAAAGCTCTTAAGAGCGTCCCATCCCTTACAAGATGAGTCGAGTCCATTCATTTGGTGCCCAGTTCATAAAAGTATATATGTAGTTTCTACGATGAAATTTCTACTCAAATCGTTTAATAATCTTTTTCGGCAAGTTGCAAGGCTAGGGATGGTAAGCGATGCACAATTTTTTATACCGTGCAGGTTTTCTTCAAACTGAGAAATTTTCTAGTGTAGCTTTTTATTAGCAGATTGGCTAACTATCCACAATAAACTAAACCAGCTTCCGTAGACCATATCACATGGAGATACATAAATTAAAAAAAAATAAAATAAAGTACCCACTCTTCATTTCTACGCGAAAAGTATTTAAAGCCAGCTTAAATTTTAAAATTCCATTTGTACTTTACCAACTACGAGAGCAGAACATCTGTACATCGATTATCCTTCCTTTGACGAATTGTTAATCAGCCTTTTCATAACCACCATTTTTTCTTGTTACCACAACTTTGCCTATCTTCATTATCTTAGGTCATGTGACCGTAGCGAAAAAAGAAGAGACAAACTGAGACATATGCAGAATTACCACCACTACGCTATCGTCATTGATTGATGTGCGGAAGAGGCCAAAAAGAGGAGAAATGCACCAGCAAACAGAGTAAAATATCAGAAAAACCACAAAGAAAGGACGATAGGCACGGGCAGCCAGGCAGCTAGCGCCGCCAATACTAGCAGCATGGATTAAATGATTTTTAATGAAAACCAACGACAGCCGGCAAGCGACAGCGGCAACGAGCGACAAAATAGCAAAAGGCATACAAAGACCAACAACAAACGAAAAAAAAAGTACATGCACCGAAAGAGCAACAAAGCAAAGCGCGATAGCTGGCTGATGTGGCTGTGGCCGATGCGACAGTAGCTGCATCAGCTGACGCGTCTGTTGTCGCTTGGGCAGCGAGTTGTGTGAGTTGTGGAAGAAATTGCATGATTGAAAATTGCACTTGAGGCGTGCAACAACAATCAGCCAGCCAGGCAGCCAGCCAACGACACAACAACAGACAGCTCTCCAAAATGACAACAGCTGCAGCAGCGATGAAGGCGCTTTTGTAAATGGCAGTCAAACGTGTGGAGCAGGCAAATCAATGGCAATCAGCTGATCGGAGGCGAAAGGATGCAAACGTTTTTAAATTTGTATGCATTTATGTCTGCTTGTCGACCGGACTGTACTGCTACATATTTATATATTTTTTTACCGCCAACAAAATACAGAACAACCGCATTGTTGTCCTTAGTCGGTGCGCGTGAGTGTGTGCGCGTGTGTGCGTGTGTGTTTGTGTGTGGGGCTTGATAAGGATGTGCAAGGATAAAGTAAGTGCTCGCATAGCAATGCGTAAAAAAAAAAACTACCGATAAAGTGGCAGCCAGCAAATACTTACCGCACATAAGGAAACATCAATATATTAAGAGAAAATACATGCATACATATTATATGTACATGTATACAAAGTATATACATACATATGTACATACACATCGATAAGATAGCAAAAACTCCGATATAATGGAAGGTGACAACATTCACTTGAGGGCCTGTCTGTTGAGTTGCCATTGAGAGGATAAGGAAAAATCGAACAGTTTATTGTTGGCGCAAAAAAAATAAAAAATAAAAATAAAACTAAGTGCAAAGAAAGAGGGAAGCGTTTCAAGTAACTGTAAAGAGAATATTTTACGAAAAGTATGTGATGAGAAAGTGCAAACACAGATAACTTATGTTGCCGATATATTTTTTAGAGTCTTCCCGTTTGGTGTTTTTGCCCAAGTAATTAACTAAGAATATAGTAAAGCTTTGAGCTTTGCAAAAGTTTCAAATTTTTTTTCCTCCCCGCGCATTTTCGGAAAGCGTGGGAATAGGAAATATGATCTGTAAAAAATCTGTACATCTGTAATGGAAAAAAACCAAGTGATTTTAGCTGAAAGTACAAAAACCTACCAAAAATCTAAATATGGCATCAAACTGCAATATGTCATAAATAATTAAAAATTGATTTATTATAATATTATAAAAATTGAAATGTAGCTAGAAACCCGCCATATTTCGCTCATACAAACTTTTGTTCTACATTTGTCCATTCTTGGTATTTTAGGTAGCAAACCAAACTGTCTAACGCATCACGATCATTGTCATCAATAATTAATTTCAAATGTCGTTTGAAATTAAAAATAGGAACCGAAAATTTTATATTTTGTTATTTTGATTTTTTCGTGTAAAAAAATGTTTGGGAAGAATTCCTTCAAAACTCGAATATAGTATTTTTATACCACATGTCAAACAAAAGTGGCCAAATTTTTATTTAGAAGATTTTTTTCTGTTAAACCATTGCATAGCAGTTATTTCGGGTTTGCTATTTTTTCGATTAAATTTTTTGCAATTTTTATTTATTCGTTCAAGTTTTATCATTGCTTTTGAATTTCTAATTTTTTCGATAAAAAATAACCGATATTCATGGACTTTTATTTTTTCGACCAAGTTTAATAGTACTCGTAATGTTTCAATTTTTATTTATTTTTTTGTTCAAATCATAATGGCTATTTGGTGATTTTAATTTTTTCAATAACATTTTTGCAATTTCTATTTATTCCAACAAGTTTGGTTACATTTTTAAAACATTTATTTTTTCGATAAAAAAATCGTTTTTGAAGTGAAAAATTTCCGATCATATTTGATGAAGAATACTTTGTGATTTATTCTTTGTGGTATTATTGTTTTTGTTGTGATTGTTATTGCCGACAAATTCTTTGTGTTTGTTATGATCGAAAAATTTTTATTTAAAACAAAAAAAAACAAAATGTAAAAAATATAGATCAAAGATTTCTTGCATTATTATCATGTCTGAAAATTTTCTTTTGCGTTTGTTAAAATCAAAAAAATTTATTTTTGTTAAAAAAAAATTTATATTAAAAAATATCGATTATACTACATACATATATGATTGCAAAAAAAATTGAAAAATATCGCTTAAATCATGATTTGCTAGGCCTGTGGGTAAAAATTAAAAAAAAAATTTATAAAAATTTCGCTTTTCTCTCGCAAAGTCTAAATCTATAGAACGCGAAATTCGACATATCGTTTATACTCTTTTGCATTAACACTGGAGAATAAAGTACTGAAAAAAGTATTTGCTTTGAATTTGTTTTTTACGTAAATCAAAAACTTTTCTATGCTGCACTTTTTTGTTGTTTTTTTTATAAAACTGAAAGTTCAATTTATAACAAATCCTATACTAATCAATGTATCGCATTTTGCAATTTTTTTTTTAATGCGAAATTTTTTTAATCTAAATTTCAAACTTTTCAACTAAAATTTTCAGAAGGAGGGGGAAAAATCAAATTGTCCACAATAAACGGAATTTGTTAGCTAGTAAAAATTTACACTTTATTCTACTAGAATTGAATAGGGTAGGCAAAACTGCACACCTTAAAAAATTTCTTAATGTTCTGATTAAAAGCTTTGAGTTTTGGGTGAAAATTTGTTCAATTTAAAAAAAAATCTAAACAAATTTAATAGCAGAGGATTTTTGGGTGAAAATTTGTTCAATTTTTATAACATCTAAACAATTTTTATAAAATCTGAACAAATTAGCAGAGGCATTGAAAATTGAAAATTAAATACTTCCATTTTAAATAACTTTTTTCATCTCAGATCGGATTGAAGGGAGTTCATACATCTAAGTGTATCATCTCTGCAACTTTTTAACATTTATGTGACTTAAATTATTTTTGGAATTTATTTTTAGTGTATAGTGAAAATTCTAATTTTTGTAAACACACTAAAATTTAAATGAAACCAGATACGATATACAAGCATTTAATATATGTATGAGCTCATATTCCAAAATGCACATTTCTACATACGTATGTATGTACTCTATTCGAATGTATTTTTGTAACGCTCACTATGTCACCCTCATGTCCTTGCGGCAATTAGGACACTCGTGTGCACAATATATTCCACACTACTGCAGGCATTCGGCGCGTTTAAGTTCACATGCATGACGGAATATACTATGCTATGCATTTATGTACATATATTTGTTTTTAACTATATCTCACTATGTATGTATGTATGTATGTGGCATATTTAGTGCATAGCGCTTATCAGTTCAGCCGAGCACATCATCAGCGGAAAATTTACGGGTAAAATATATACAGCGCCATAGCACAGAGGCATTTAGTATCCTCATGAACAAATGTGTCTACATATCCTGTAATAGAAAAAATAGATCAGTCGCTTAGTGGAAGTAGTTCTAAACTATTCGATTTTTAACCAGCTAAAAAGTTAGAGTAAACTCAAATGTCAAATGGTTCTGTCAGTTAGTTGTCAAAGATGAAAATGTTTTTTAAAGAACCAATGTAATCACGGCCTGCTTGTCGCACCATGGTTTATTTTTCATCAACCCAAAAGATAAATAAAAAGGGTAGAAAACACAAAGCTGGAACGATCTACCGTAAGATTACTAAGAAATTCAAGAATAACAGAAAACTAGATTGCGCGCTCGGAGCTGAGAGCAACTGGCAGTGACGCAATGAAAGCTAGACAATAAGAGAGCAATGAAAAAATTCTGAAAGAGAGAAAGAAGCGTAGAAGAAGTGTTAATTAATTGTGTTGAAAAGCGCTTTCCACAATGTCTTCTCTGTAAAGAGCAACTATAGTGGCGTAACTGATGTCGATCCGGCAACCAAAAGTTTATGGCGGCTTTTTGATCTCTCTAAGAGCACTTTTGACATTCTTTCAATGAAACGAGTCCCGCCGAATGAAATGAGCAGAATTTCGAAATTGAAATGTTAGAAAAAAAAAGAAAATATATAGTAAGATGGCGTTGCACAATTTGAGAAAGTTCCACAAAAAAATTTCAGTCATACGGACCTTTAGCGAGCACTGGTAAAGAAGAGCATGAGTATCAAAAGTTTTTAGATTTTTTAGGATGCTTAATGATACCACTATTTACAGTACCTATAATATCATACGCCGATGCTATTGATTGAATAACTGAGAATGGAGTAACATTTGTAAGGAGCTGGAGGGACAAGTCAATTAGAGAGACTGGTTGCACATTATTGAGACTCAGCGACGAATTCATTGCTGACTCAGTACTGGTATTTTTCCTAATGCATACCAAACATAGTATTGGGGAGGCTATTCCCTCATTCAAAGTCACCTAAATAGCTATGTTCCAGTGATTGTGTCCTTTCAAATAGGATCTCTATGGCAACAACTATAGAAAAAGCTTCATTGTCGTTTAAAGGAAATATACAAAATTTGTAGCGCTCGCCGTACACATTAGTCGGTTAACCCGAGGCCTGATGACACCTTCAGCGTAAACGGAAGCGATAATTTCACGATCGAAATCAGCTTTTTCGCCAATGAAATGACATTTTGATCGAATAATTTGTCGTCGTTGTGGTCGCGATTCAGGTTGTTTTGAGTGTAGGTGACACGCGCTTGGCGGCTAACAGCTGCTGCTTCGCCGATTAATAACCAATTACGCGGCTCGTCAAATGGTCGATACCGCGGATTTCTCTACGACATCTTCAACCATAGTCGCGCTCTTGTGCTGTCACATTGCTTCCTAGGCGAGCGGCTAAACATCGTAAGATCCTATTACTCCATACTCGTATTCCTCACACCTGTTGCTATTCAGATCGTTATCGGTATTGTTGAAACTTGGCGCATTAGTTATTAGGTTATCTCTGTTATCGATGTCTTTATATTGTCTTTAGCTTAATTATCGTAGTTAGTCTTTTTATCGTCTCTATCGATATTCTGTTTTGTAATTTTTCTATTTTCGTATATAGCTAGTCCTATTTTTATAACTAGCTTTTATTATCATAATCCATTTCAGTTTCGAGCCTACCAAAAATAGTACAATTGACCCTGCGCTGAAGCCAATTCGTGATTATCGTTAGCGATATCCCTGTTCTCAGAAATATATTCATATTTTTTTTAAATAAATGTGCTCAATATATACGATAAATATCGTAATCGATAAATATCAATATGCTAATCAATAAATAATAATATCTTAATCGGCAAATATCATTATCAATAACGATATTTATTGTATTCTTAACTATCATTGTAATCGATAAATAGCATTGTGGTAATTGATAAATATCAATATTGTAATCAATAAATAATATTATCGTAATCGGTAAAAATCGTTATCAATAACGATATTTATTGTAATCTTAATTATGATTGTAATCGATAAATAGCATTGCGGTAATCGGTAAATATCAATATTGTAATCAATAAATAATAATATCTTAATCGGCGAATATCGTTATCAATAACGATATTTATTGTAATCTTAACTATCATTGTAATCGATAAATAGCATTGTGGTAATTGATAAATAGCATTGTGGTAATCGATAAATATCAATATTGTAATCAATAAGTAATATTATCGTAATCGGTAAAAATCGTTTTTATCATTATTTTAATCGTTAAATATTATTATTGTAATTGATAAATAACATCTTGGTTATCGATAAATATCATTATCGTAATCTTTACAACTGTGACTGCATACTACATTTAGATAACCTTATTGTCAACACTATCGATATTCATACCACCTGTTACTATGAATTCTCTTCGTTCGTTATTGATTGCCCTCCCATGCCCAGCGATATTTTTAATTATCGCCATATTTTATCATTGTCACTGTTGCTGGCAATATTACTGTCGACTTCGTTATCGGATTTCTATCGTTGTATATCGATTATATTCATCTGTACTGTTATCGACATTGTTATCGCTATACCCTTTCATAATTTGATTTATTTCATCTTAGTGAGAAGACAATTCGTCTTACTGCCGGGTAGCTCAATACAACAACAGCACGCATATGCATTCTAGTATAACTGGCACACAAATATCCTTGCAACAATAAAATTGTGTCAACTACAACAAAAATGCAAACTCTTGGAGCGCTGTAAGCAATAAATACTTAGCCGACATGGGCGAAAACTATTAAAGTGGTTTCATGGTGTGGCACACCAAAGTGTAGGCAAACATATTTACATACTGTACATTTGAGTATGTATGTATATGTATGTATGTATGGGTGTGGTTTTGCATATATCTAGTATGCATGCTCGGCTGTGCGTATTTATACGCTTGTAAAATACATGCACTAGCAACCAACAACAAAAAGGGGGGTGGGGTGGGGGGAAAACCATAAACGTTTAATCGCTAATCATCGTCTTTATAGTTCTCGTCTCCGCATCCTGTACGCAAAGCAACTCTGCACTACGCCAATACTACACGTACGTACTGCGCGCTAGATGTGTACTTGAACTCTTCGTTGTTTTGTGTGTTGTAGTTGTGATGTACGTTGGCATTTTTGGCGTCATGCCGCCGCACATTAAAAATTCATAATCTCAAGTGGCACAAAGCAATTTTCAACAGCAACAACAACACAACAAAAATAACTACAACACCAAAACAAAAACAACTAAACCCTCAGTTAAAAACGTGTTGACTAGGCGCTGGATTTAATAGACGCCAAACGGCAGTTTCAGCGCGAGGGATGGCGGCTGGACCTCAGTGGCAAAACGCGTAAATTATGCACAGCAAGCGGCTGTTTTGCCACAATTGCAACAACAATAGCAACAACAACAACTACTACTCAAAGATAATAACAACAACATTGGTAGAGATCATAAGAGCAGCGGAAATGCTTAAGAAGTTGAGGTATAAGTTGTAGCTAGTTGCCTTTTGGCTCCTTCCGGATCGTTCGCTTTATTCCCGTTTCTTGGCATTTGAAGTGTGCTGTTGTTGTGGTTTTTTTTTTTATAGATGTTTTGTTTTAGCTTTTAGTATGCAAAGGAGGCACTTCATCATCGCAAAAAAAGGCGTGTGTCGCAAGTTGTTGCTATTGCGCTATGCTGTGGCCTTGCGCGCGTGAGGAGAGTGAGTGAATGTGTAGAGTTACCACAAGTACCGCAAGGTTATATTGTTATAATAAGCGGTTGCTGTGGATTAATCTATCACATGCATCGTTTTTTGAGGCGCACACATACATATGCACGTTTATACCAAAAATAAATTCATATGAATAGATACAAATTTCGCCCTTTTTCTTCGAGGATGCCAACTGATACAAAAAAGCCATGGTGATAAACCCTGGCAACGTGTATTTGGTTTTTCGCTCAAAAAGATAAGAGTTACTTTTACTAAGATGGTTTAGACTCGTAAGCTGCAAATTTAATATTAGAAAAAATGTTTATTTAAAAGCTGGTACAAGATAAGCAAAACCTTAGTGGTTGCAACAAGACGAAACTAGAGTGGAACATGAAACGAACGCTGTAGGATCTCTTCATACTGATCATAAAATCGACCACTACTTCATTCAAAGATTTATATAAATCTTGGCTCCTAGCTAAGCATCAGCATCGAAACGCAGCCCATCCTCCGCATCACCAGCTGTATTCATAACTTCGCCGGCGCCATCTTTTTTGCCCTCTCCCTCTAACCTCAGGCTCGTCAAACGTTCGAGACCAAAATCTCTTTCGACTTCCCCTAATTCCAGCGCGTTGCAGTTATAGTCCGTCGTATTTTCTTTCTTCAAACACAGGTACATATAATCCATACTCCGAGTACAGCCGGTCTTCCGCCTCTTTACAGATCTAGAAGATGTAGTTCTGAAACCCCTCCGTCGGCTTTGATACGTGATATTCGAAGTCTGACCCTGCAATAAGAGCGCCTATCGAATTCTCCACGCAAGGGATCCATACCTTAGCCTTCGGTATCGTGGGGATCGGAGATCTATCCACCACCTCTTAAACGTGTTGCTCCTTGCTTGTGGAGGTTTGAAAGCACTCCCTTTAGCCAGTTGAACATTCCGGCTCCGTCGAAGGAAGGTATCGGCTTTACCGGCTTCTCCCACATCCATCTGATCATGACGCTGAGTAGCATCCACTCGACAGACTTCTACCAGAGTTCTAATGCTCAGTATCCAATATATCCGCTGACCAACAACTCTCATTTTTCACACCGTTATAGCATCAACCTAATTCTGATTCTCCCAAACAAACGATTTTATAGACAATAGTAGAGTGACATTAAGATATTAACGAAAATAAGACAGCGGATGAACTGGCGAGGTTCGGCTCTGCCTTGAGCGCATCCGACGCTTAGCCGAAACTATTACTCTTCGTAAGCTAAACAGAGGTAGAACCGCACAATAGCATCGATAATAATTCTTTGTGTATCTCCGATTATTACTTAATATTCGCTATACAGCCATAGATCTCTAGCACGATTCATCAGCAATCATCTTTCGTGTCTATCGTGGATATTCGTAAACTTTGAACGTCACAAAAAAAATATTCCGCCTGGAATCTTTGGAACCACTTGGAAAGAGTTTGTAGAAGCGATGCAATCGTGGCATATGCAATTGGAGTTAATTGAATATTTGTAGTGGCTTTAGTTCACGTTGAAAACCGAAGAGAATCACAAAGCCCGTCTGATCCATCCTCAGCTATTTTGCGTATTCATTTAACCGATCGTTTTGAATTTTATTCCCCTCTTATAACAGGATGGTTCTTAAAAAATCATATGAACTTTCTTTCAGCTTATCCCCGTCCATCGGTGATACCATGGTCAAAGATATCATAAAAATGTGTATATATTTTTATTACGATTGGGCACGGCTAATGCGTGTCGCAAAAGGATCAAAGTGCGGATTACCCTATGAAGACTCGAAGTATTAAAAGTTTGGTTTTCTTTCATCAAATACCTAAAATCGGGAGTACTATAGTCGAATAAATCTGATATTTTTTGAGTCTTCATAGACTCCTTATTGGGATGATGACCTGTTAAGACTTTTAAACTTGCTAGCGTTTAATGAGCTTTTTTGTGGTAGCCCACTTAGTAAGAGCATGCACCATTTTACTAGCTACGCGTTTCTTAATTTAAGTTCCCGTCCGCATGGTTGAATCCCGTTCTATAAGATCCCCATCTTTCAAATTATTCGGCTACCGTAACTGCGTGCAGTTATTGATCTCCCAAAAGTAGGTGTCAAACTTAATTATTACAAAAAAAAAAAAATCTTGCGAAAGCCTCTAGTAGTCTGGTAAAAATTCGTCCTAAGTTCACACAGACACTCACATACACATTTCTTTGTTAACACTTAATGACACATACCAATGCATTTCTGCAATAAAGAAGATACTTCTATTCAATTCATCATCATTGCCCCTTTGATCGAAACGCCTCCAGTGCTTCCAGTTCCGCCTACTTTCTTCTTTTACAATTTCAAAATAATTTGTTTTTTTTTCGTTTGGTTTCTTTTTTCTTTTCTTTTATTTTTTCATGCTAGTTATTCTTTTCCTTTCTTTAGCTGCCAGCCACTGCTTTTATGGTCACATTGCGTGACAGTAATTACAAAATAAATGCAAACATCTGTGAAAGATCACACAAAGGCGGCCGGAGTCATCATCAGTAGCAGCAGCAGCAGCAGCGGTAACAGTGGCACCCAAAGGCTTTGCGACCGTAGCAGTTCATTACATGGATCGCGAGCACAAGTGTCGCCGACGACCCCTACTACTGCCTACTGCCGCTGCTGCAACGACTCTACCAATCATTGGGTGTGTGTGTGTGTGTGTGTGTGTGTGAGTGTATGTGGTATACGTGTCTCTGTGTTTGTTTTTGTACTGGCATGCAATGGCGCTAATAGTGTGAGACATTTGAGTTCGCTGCCGCCGTTGATGTTGTTGCTACTGTCGTTGGTATTATTTGTGGCTTTAGAGGTGGCAACTAAATAAATTGAATGTTGAATGCAAAAAACAAAAAAAAAATAACAAAAAAAAATGAGATGAAAGTATAAAAGTTATAGAAAAAGTGCAAAATAAAGTAAATGAAGTAAAATAGAATTGCATAAAATGTGAAGGAAATAATGAAAATGAAATGAATTGAAAAGGAAAGGAAGTGAAAATTGCATGTGCGTTTTGAGACATGCATGCCGACATCTGTGTGTGTGTGCTTGTGTATGTATTTGTGTGCGAAATAGCAAATGCCATGAAGCGGAAAGAAAACTCTACACGCCTCAAAGGAGGTCGCGCTAGTCATAATTATAATTTATGGCTTATGAGATGGGCTAACTAAGTTGGTGCGAAAATGCATCGAAAGGAGGGCAGGTGAGATCAAAGAAAAACTATAAAAAAAATATTAAATAAAAAGTGTGATGAAGGATATACGGCGTAAATATGTGCATATAGATATTTATTGCTCTACATTTATTTGTAATGCAAATTTAGAATGCGCTATTTCGTAAATCACGACGTAGTGTAATGAGTGTAATGAGGTGTGCGGTTAGAGCTAGAGAGTTGTGAGGGTACAGCCGCACTAACATCCGTAGACAAAACTCTTAAAGTCTACAAATAGCAATGCGAATGTTGGTGGTACATCAGTCAATTGTTTTGCATAGATGAAGGTAGCAAAAGGAGAGAAATCATTCATCCTAATTTAGGCTTGGTTGCACCCGGCAGAACAAATATTTGATCGAGCGAAACCTCGACTAAATTACAGCGTATAGTGTGGTTTAGGCGGCCCGCTGCTACAGTGGCTGGCTGCTACTCGGAGCTCTATTAGATACTCTGGGATCCATTGTGATACCTTCGTACATTTAACAGAATGGCAACTTCTTTATGGTAAACTGCAAAGCTTCACGTACGAGGCTGGCTAATCTCCACACTCCCAATATATCCGCCGGAGAATAAAGTGCTATATCAGTAACTTAAGTCTTAGGCTCGCAAAGACAGGGCAACTGAACGACATATGCTGAGTTGATTAGATAATGAGAAATATGGCTTGAATAACCGTAGAAGTTCCCGTGACCAACTCCGATCTAGTTTTCGGCAAAGCGACCTCGCGTGTAACCTGCCCAGGTACCCAGATCATCTTGACGAGAAAGTACTCCGAAGCTTTTAAAAAAGAAGTCAGGTAATCCATAACCACTTTCAATTGCTCTGTTATGCAACCAAGAGCTCTATTTTCCGCCTGGCTATCAGTGTGAATATTCTCATCCTTTGCAGACGCGCTGCTGAGCAGCCACTCGGCTTATACCTTAAATAGCGGCTACCTCCGCATGAACTACGCTGCAGTGATCTGGTAGCCCAAAACTTTGTCTCATACCGAGTTCTTGGCAGCACACTTCACCTCCGACCATTCTACTAGGCTTCATTCCAGCCGCGAACATGTCCACCAGGCCCGGGTTTTACAAATCGGACCTAGCAAAATCTTCTCTAAAAGGAATGACGGTACCAAAGTATTCTTTATTAGCCACGGAAGGTACGCAGTAGTCCGCTGCAATTTGAGTTCAATTTATGTTGAATATCCCGCAGCTTGACAGCGTATAGGGTTGTCATACTTTTCCTCGCTATTGGAATTATATTCAAAAGATTGTTCAGCGTTAGTATTGGCGTGGTTCGAGGGGCCCCGCGGGTTCCAAAAGATCGGATATTTGCACCTTTTCTAGTTTTCTGACTAAGAATAAATTGATATTATTTCGTCAGCGATAGAATGGCTGTCACATCGACAAAGAGACGATTAGCGGCACGTGGAAGGCGCAGTCTTGTATTTTCTCATTCTTGTCTATATGTTTACTTACAATAGTCTATACATCTCGTGAAAAAGTCGAATAAAATATGAAAAACGGAGGTATTAGCAAAGTATGTAGAAAAAACAACGTTGCGTAATTTTTTTTGATATATTTCCTTTCGGCTGGTTATAATGTGATATAATTTGGAAAAAATATGCCCACGCATTGAAAACAGAGAGATAACTATTATAAGAGAAAATAGTAAAAGTGATTCAATAATTTTTTTATAGTAAGAAACAAGTTTTTCGAATAAGCTATAGCTATTCATTATTCAAAAATTTTTATTGTAAAAAAGTTTTCTCATAATAGTTATGAGTGAGCTAAAATTGAAGGATGAGACTTTTTTAGTGCCATTTCGTGATTAGTTCGAAACCATTTAGGGACCAGTTCGGGATCACTTTTGAACTAGTGCGGTAAAATTTCGGGACCAGCTCGTCGAAACCAGCTTGGGATTAGACCAGAACTAGTTACAAATTCTGGCTGTGTAAAATACAGTCTAATAAATTAAATAGTTCAGATGTGATGGGGAAATGCTTTTCACAAAATAATTTTTCTGGATCTCTGATTGTAAAATATGATTTTTGAACACTAACCAGTTTCGTAGTTGGCATATCTTCAACGAACGACAAAAATTTACATGCAAATCATGTCGGCAAAAGTAATTTACGATTGACCCTGCTCAGCTTCGACTAATTATATTACAAAATGAAAAAAGAAATTAATTAGCTAACAACACTCGCAAGTATTTTGTTGTTACATTGAGGTGCTGAAATGTCCAGTGTAAGTTTTACAAAACCCATGAAACTGCACAAAGTACGACGGATTATATAAAATGTGAAATATAAACAAAGTTTGACAGTTCAGGGTCCGCTTTAAATAGAGAATTTAAATTAACTATTTCGCTGCTACTGTTTACCTGGCTCAGTTGCATATTATTATAATTTTTTTTTAATAATTCTTTTTAGAAAAATTTTAACGAAACTCATGCAAATTATTTATCGGTAATATACTTGATATGTTTCTATGTATTTTACGGAGCAAAATAAATTGAACAGAGCCCTTTTCCCTTAATAGTAGCATTTCTCATATGTACCAACATATAAGCTATAAGCATTTGAATATCAGTAAACATCACTTGAAATGCGTCATTCCTAAAATATTTTTTTTTCCATACCTTTATATAAGTATGAACATAGTCGTTTACAGTACACATTTACGCCAAATGTTCTCTTAATTGCTTACATCCGCACTACGTGTATTTATGCATTTTATGTACTCGCAGTATTTGTTGCTTTGGTAGCGAAATTATATACATACCTCATTCCTGGAAGTCACACCACTTGAATGTATCATTTCACGCTGTCTTTGTCGCATTGGCGCCACATTACTTCACAGATGACAAAAATAAATTCGAACAGGAGCTACCGAAGTGACTAGGTGCAGTTCAAGGAGCGAATTTAGCGCGAGAAAGGGAAAAATAAATATAGGTACATGTATTTTTACTACTAGTGCTGATAAAAATAACTTTCAGCTCAAAAAGACGAACAATTAGTAGCTGTAATTTATTGGGTAGGTAGTTCTTTAATGTGCCGGTTCATTTCGTAAAAAAAAAGATTTTGCCGTATAAAATGCAAAAAGTTCACAATGCCAAAAATTTCACAAAAAAAAAATAAACAAAAAAAACAAACGGGAATTGTTAACCAATTTAAACTTACACTTTATTATACTAAATTCCAATAAGCTAGAAAACTGCTTACCTAAAAATATTTTCCGAAAAATTCTGACAACAAAATTTTGAACTTTGTTGGAATTTTAAAAAGTTTGCAATATGGTTTTATAAGATTTTTAATATCAAGATAAGTTGTAATAAGTTCAATATGCCGAAATTTCCAAAAAAAAATAAAAAAATAAACGAGAATTTTTAACCACTTTAGACTTGCATTTTATTTTTATAAGCTACGAAACTGCTTACCTAAAAATTATTTCCAAAAAATTCAAAAAAAAAAATTTTGGTGGAATTTGGTAAAATTTGCAATATAGTTTTATATGATTTCTATTTTCAAGATCAGTTATAGTAAGTTTCTGTTTTCCGATTTCTTTAAAAAAAGACGTTGCCGTATAAAATGCAAAAAGTTCACAATGCCAAAATTTCCAAGAATTTCAAAAAAATTAACTGGATTTTTTAACTACTTTAGACTTGCACATTTTTGTACTAAATTTCAATAAGCTATGAAACTGTTTATCTAAAAATGATTTCGAAAAATTTTAAAAAAAATTTTGAATTTTAATAGAATTTTGTAAAGTTAACAATATGGTTTTATAAGATTCTTATTTTCATGATAAATTATAATAAGTTTCCAATTTTTCCAATTTTTCGATTTCTTAAAAAAAAAGATTTTGCGGTATAAAATGCAAAAAGCTATAAATGACAAAATTAAAAAAAAAATTTTTAAATAAACGGGTATTTTTAACCTCTTTAGACTTACACTATATTATACTAATATTTAATGAGCTAAAGAACTGCTTACCTAAGAATATTTTCAAAAACATTCTGATAAAAAAATTTTAAATTTTGTTGAACTTTTTTAAATTTGCAATATGGTTTTTATTATCAAGATAAGTTATCCGATTTCTTAAAAGAAAAGATTTTACCGTATAAAACACAAAAGACTAAAATGCCAAAATTTCAAAAAAATTGTAAAAAAAATAAACGAGATTTTTTAACCAGTTTAGACTTACACTTTATAGTACTAAAATTGAATGAGCTAGAAAACTGCTTACCTACAAATATTTTCCGAAAAATTTGTATTAAAAAAATTTTGAACTTTGTTGAACTTTTAAAAAGTTTGCAATATGGTTTTATATGCTTTTTTTATCAAGACAAATTTTATTTTCATAAAAATTAACGATGCAAAATATTATGAAAAATATTTTAAATATTTAAAAAAAAAAAATTTAACAAAAAACAAAAAATTATTTTTATTTCGACACTTTTCCCTACCAATATATCCTTACCAGCGATTTTCTTACTACACACTAAATGCATGCATATACAATAAATGCCGATTTGCTTCGTCGTCTTTGTTTTTATGTTTGCCTTTCCAAAAGTGTTGCGCTTATTATTCCCTTTTGTTGTGTTTTTTTTTTCTGTTGCCTCTTTTGTTCTATACCTATGTATGTACATCCTTCTGATTGTTTTAATGCATTCCTATTGTTATATGCCGCCACTGTCATTGGCATTTCAATTGCTTTTGTTCGAATTGAAGTTTAAATTTAATTTTTACTAGTGTTGTTGTAGTTTTGTTTTTGTTGTTTCTACTTAGAGTATCATTAACGTTTTGTATTACACTCATTAAATTTTAATAATACACATTTTCTTAAATACCCTAGCGCTACGACAATGTCACTGGAGGAGTAAAGAGAAATAGGCGGAAAAAAAATCTAAACAAAATAGGGATAAAAAAAGTTAGTATCAAATTTCATGCGAGCGAGTTTAAAATTTAATGCATTGTTGTTGTTGTTGTTGTAGTTTCTATATGTCCCGCTGTCAGTCATCAATTTTGCAGTATGTAGTTGCGATTGCTTCTAACCCAGCGAGCGTAAAGCAAAACTATTCCGTGTTTCGAAATACGTAAGGAATTTTCTTCCTCTCCTAGTTTGATATAGAAAATAGAGAACTCAAACGCCCACCAATTAGCAATATTAAAAACAAAAAAAGAATTTAAAAAACCTGATAGTTCATTAACTAAAAAAGGTGATATCATTAAATGCGACACAAATGATCCCAATTAAAAAGGAAATATAGTATGCGGAATTTTAAATAGCCGCGGTATAGCCCTCCTCCTCTCCGTTCGTGTGTAAAGGCGGATTTATGTGAAATTCGGCTCAACAGTTGCCACCTGATAAAAAAAATTTTGTCAATTAAATAAATGGGTTAAAGCATATACAGTTGATATATGACTATATTATGAGTGTACGGATCTGGACAAAAATTAAAGTAGCTTTATAAATCTTCCGTTCCCAAAGGTTGCCACCTGTTTTAAAATGAAAATTAAATTAAACAGTAAATTCAATTTTATGATATGAGCGAAAGCTTACTTTCAAAAATACTGTCGGAGAGGGTTGCCACCTGTTAAAAATTATTTAAAATTATAGGTAAAATCAAATATTGACATATGGGTCTCAAACAAAGGAAGTTTGAAAACGTGTTAAATTTAAAAAAACTTTTTGAGAGGGTTGCCATCTGCACAAAAAGTATGCTAAATTAAGATTATGGAAATATGATAATCACTAAAATGAGACTTCT
This sequence comes from Anomoia purmunda, assembly GCA_951828415.1. Taxonomy (NCBI): domain Eukaryota; kingdom Metazoa; phylum Arthropoda; class Insecta; order Diptera; family Tephritidae; genus Anomoia; species Anomoia purmunda. Next base: position 14,411,464 of record OX639994.1, read on the forward strand.
AAATGTCACCATAAAAATAAAAATTTAAATTTGGTTTTTAGAGTGTTGCCACGTATTTAAAAATATTAATTTATATGATAAATGAAATTCTACTATGCTGGTGACGAAAAAGCTCTATTCTAGAAATATATTAAAAGATCTGTATAAAAATTCTATCAAATTTATAAGGTAAATGAAGAATCGCAATTCCGATTTTTAACTCATGGAGGTTTGCAAAACTTAGTATCGAAAAAATGTTGAGGGGTTGCCAACTGCTTGAACTAATATTTTTTCTAATTTTCGCTACTATACTTGCGGTCAGTAAAAACGCACCACCAAATATAATTGAAATAAGATCACATGAGCAATTTGTTTATAAACTTAGAATATAAGGGTAATTTTTATTTATTTGGCAACATAGTGTAAATTAGTTATCCACAAAAAATTTTCTCGAAAATGGTTTTTATAAAGAATAGCCAATTAATTTTTAAACAAATTAACAAAAATGTACATTCGATGATATTCATAATTAATTACAATAAAAGAAAACAATGTGAAGTTAACTTAAAGCGACTAAATCATTTTCACCACTAACTAACGGTAGAAATATAGACTTCACAATAGTTAAGCTTTGCTAACAACGAGTCGTCCTCCTTTAGCCTCAACTAACTGCCTTAATTTTTGAAGGCAGGGAATTCACTAGGACCTCAATTGATTTCCTTATAACGGGATCATGCGAAACCAGTTCTAAAATCTTTAGCAATTCACTTTTATTTGTTGGCTTCTGTTTAGCAACTTCACACTTCATTATGTGCCATGAGTGCTCAATAGGGTTTAAATCTGGCGAGTTTCCAGGCCAATCTGAGCGTTGAATCCCTAGATCGTTAAATGTATGGGCCAACTAAAAATAAAAATTCGAGCTGAATAGGATCATATACCCAATATTGTTTGGATGTTTTATACAAGATTTTTTTCCAATCAAAACTTAACCACTTTGCACGATGGCATGGCGCTGAGTCATCCTGGAAGAATAATTGTATTAAATGTGTTTTTTACTAATTCTGCTGCTAATTACTACTACTATTTTTACTTATTTTTGCTACTCTTTTTCCTGATACGACTATTTTTACTTATTTCTACAATTTATTTTTTAACTACTCGTACTACTAATTACTACTATTATTTTTACTAATTTCTACTACTATTTTTACGAATTTCTGCTACAATTTTCACTAATCCTGCTAATAACTATTACTATTTTTACTTTTTTTACTACTATTTTCACTAAACCTGCTACCAATTACTACTACTACATTTAGTTATTTCTACTACTATTTTTTTAATTTTGGTACTAAATACTACTACTATTTTCAATAATTTCTACTACTATTTTTACAAATTCTGCTACTAATTACTACTATAATTTTTAAATTTTCAAGTCAATATTATTATCTATCTAATATTATCTATTACTATACTTTAATTATTTTCAAAACCTTCCTACTCCACTAATTGATACCAAATGATATGTTCATATTTAAATTATAGATATTTTAGGATTACAACAAACTCAACCTAAACTAAACTCAAACTAAATTGTTCATTGGTTCGTTATAATTTTTCGTCTTTGTCATTATTATTATTATTATTTTTTTCTTTTGTTTACCCTCCATCGCCTGTTTGATTTACTGTCAACAATTGAAATTGCTTTCACAAAGAACAGTGCGGCAATAACAACAAAAGCAATGAGTAAAAATAATAATAATAATAGCAACAACTAAGTGAATAACAAGACAATAACACCAACAACATCACCGATCTCTCAGCCATAGCCATCCTCCAGTAATGATTGAAACTAAAAGCAAGTACAGCGATTCCATCATTTTACAATGACATTTGTTTGCTGTCCCAGCGGACATTTTCACATTTAAATTATTGAATACTGAGGCATTTAATTTCTTTGAAATTCGAAAAACTTTGCAATTGTTCTTCGAGTTTTTGAGTTAATATAAATAGAGCTTTATAGTTATGAGTATGTATGCAATACATACATATGTACTTATACACACATACATATACATATGTATGTGTGTATACATGTAGATATGTATGCATTAATGAACACTTGCGCGCGATTATTTTGACAATTATTTGTTTGTGGAAGCATTGGAACGCTGAGAAGCATAAATTAATAATAACACATATACATATGTACATACATACATATACATACCCATACACAAATATGTGGGCAATATTGTAGAAATCTTTTGTTTTCAAAATTGCGTGTGAAACTTTATGTTAACGTCTTTCGCAGAACTGCAAAAAATGGAAAGGGCAAAAAACGGCGATTTCTGCATAATTTAAAAACGATTTATAAACTTATCCACATTGGGGTGTGTCCTTAAAAAATATATAGCTAAGCACAAAAATCCAAATAATTAATTCAATAACATAACTCAAAGCTTCAAATTTCAATCAAAACTGACAAAAAATTTAATTTAAAAAAAGGTTCATAGAGTTTTCAGAATTTCATCATATTTTCAACATTTTTAATCAGAATATTTGAGAATTAAAAATAAATGTCATACAATTTTCAAAATTTTTAAAATCAGAATTTTTGCGAATTTTTCATGTTTGGGCATTTCCAATTTACGAACAAAATTAACTGTAATTTTCAGTTACACGAAAGTTGACCTAAGAAGCAAAAATGCTGACTAAAAATTTTTAAATGTTATGCAAAATATAAAAATATATAATTTTGATCATTTTCCAAACTTTCCAATTAAAAAATAAAACTGGCTGAAAAATTATTTTGAATTTTATGAATTTTTTTGAATTTTTTTTTTTTTTTTGTGAAATTTGTTGAATTTTCGTAAATTTTGTATAAAGTTTCAAACTTTTATTAATATGGCTTGTAATATAGAGTAAACTACATTGTTATGAAAACAATTCTAGAATTTTTTTTATCAAATATGTTTTGAATATATTGAAAAAACACGCTTCATGCTTATTTTTTTGACAACGTCGCTGTGAGATCGCACTGTCTACGCTCACGGCTGCATACTTGCACAAAATTTGTTTAAAAAATGTTTTTCAATTATATATATACATCTATAAATCTCCCAAAATTATCGGCGTGGTACTTGAACCCGAACTAAGCCTCCTATCGTCTGAGTACCAATCCCACTGGCACTACCGTCAAGTATTTTGTCGGGAGTGGGTTTGGGCACTAAGCTTCACGTTTTCCTTATACAGTTCCGTATTAAGTTGCATCATTATCTGTTCTTCGTATTGACAATATCTTGCCTTTTATCACGGAAATTCTAAAACTTTTGCATGTCAACTCAAAAATAGCCGTTCAGTGATTTAAAGAAAAACAGGGAAAAATAGGGAGACAGTCACAATGGACGGGATTCCGAGCAGCCCTTTCCCTAGTTATCGTATTTGCTACTTTTTGCCTTGTACTTCGGCAATTCTGACACTTGTGCATCTCAGGCAAAGTATATATATATTAATTTAAAATCCCCTACTAAGGTAGTCGGAATGGACGGAATTCCGAGCCGATCGCCAGATTTATTGTTGGGCAGGAACTAGTTTCAAAGCCCCGCAGCCTAAGCGGTTGTAATGAACTGGATTCCAATCCACGCCAACTCTTAAATTTACACAGATTGAAATCTGTTGGGCAGGTGGTCCGAGAAAAGACCGGCTTCAAAGCCTCGCCTACACTTAGCTCCATGCACCGCGCATCGGTCGCGCGTGCGTCTTACCTGTGTACTGTCGCGGAGTTGTTGCATCACCATGACATCCACTCGGCGCACTTCCGTCTGTGACTCGTTGCTCCTTAGCGTAAATGTTATCAAATTTTTGGGTGCTATCCTGCCGCCAAGAGTGGTATCTAATTAGCACCACAGTTGCATTCGAAAAACACGTGCTCAGGATCTTTTCGATAACCGTTGGTTCACATTGCTCGCACTAAGGGTTCGCGTCATGCCCAAAACGGCGAAGATATGTTTTAAAGCAATCCTGTCCACTTATTGACTACTTGAGTTAAGTAGCAGTCAACTTTCCCATGTTATCTGCTGACCCATGTTTCGATTTCGAGAATAAGCCGGTATGTCCACCTTCCCTTTGTTGTTGATGTCTCTAATCGTTGCTGGCACTGCAATTTTATGTAGTTTCACACAGCCATCAGTTCAGTGTCATGTTTCGTATTTTATTATTCATTTATCTGGCAGTGCAATTAGACGTAAGGATTCTCAACACGCTGTTGCTGTCAACGTCGTCAGATGGTATGTTTGAATTTTAAAATATTGGATTCTGTATACTTTCCACTGTTTATAGTTCGTATTAGAGGCGCCTCATCCTCCTTCGTCTTACTTGGAATAGCAAAAACTAGAAATGTGTTAAATTAGCAATCGAGCTGCCAAAAGTGGCCGACCCAACTTAATGAAACTACACTCTTGTTTACATATTGTTCCTATGTATATTTAAGTATATATGTACATGCGTAAGTTTGTATTCAAATTAATGCATCAATAAATAAAGTAGCTCCTTCTCTGTCAATTAGTTGATGTCTGCAAAATTCAAAATTGGAGATAATCACTTTTGTCAAGCAACAGAATATTAAATACCAATTAGTTTTTACTATATATTGTGCACATGTATGTATGTATGTATGTGCATATGTACATTATTTGTATTTATAAATAGTGATTAATAAATAAATGGATATCTACTTGAAATGTTTGCTAAAGGAAATTAAAGAGGATTTGTTCTTGGCCGGATTTAAAAATTATTTTTTGTTATAAAAATAAAGTTCATTCTACAATAACAACCATTCAAATTCAAGTTTAAACCTTGTTCAAATCGGGGAAAAATGCGGCACACTTTATTCAAGATTTCAAAAGTTTTTAAAAATTTCTAAAAAGAAATTGGATATGCAATTTTATAGCCCATTCAATTGTGCCATAATAAAATACAATTTTCTAGTGACTGCAAATTACGTTTGAGTTTTAAGCGTTTGGGGTGTAAAAATATTGGAAATTTGAACTAAGTACACCCAGATTGCTTCAAATTGTGTTCCTATTAACGTATTAGAAAAAAAAAGTTATTTCTGAGTTAAATTTTTCTGCTTGAAAAGTCAAAGATAAGTTAGTGTTATTTTCTGCTAGACAATAAGACTTAGTTTTTAAGTTAAATTTTTGCTTTGAATTTAAAGTTTATTTTTGAGTTTTTTTTTAGAAGATTATATACATTGTTTGCGCTTATGTTTTTTTTTTTTGCTTAGTTGTCGAATTATATTTTGCTTAGAAAAAAAAAGAAAATTTTTTAGCTTTTACTTTTTGCTTTCAAAATTATGTTTATTTTTGGTGTATTATTTTATGCTCAAAATTGGTATTTTTAAATTTTATTTTTGCTCAGTTAATAAAACCTATTTGTTGAGTTAAATTTTTTACTTAAAAAATAAAATTTAAGTTTTGAGTTAACTTTTGTCGCTTACATATAGCTTTGTTTTACTTAGAAATGAGCAATACTTGTTTGAGTTTAATTTTTTTCGTCTTTATAAATTAATTAAATATGAGAACATAAAAATAATTTTTCTTAAATAATACAATATATTTTTTCCAAATTTTTTGATTTTTTTTTATTGCTTAAAAAAGTAAAGGTTATTTTTTTGTTTGCTTTATTTTTTGCTTGGACAAGGAAAACCTATTTTTGAGTATTATTTTAGCTCTGTAAATATAAATAGTTTTTTAGTTTAATTTTTTAATTTTAATTTTTTTCGTCTTTATAAATTAATTAAATATGAGAACATAAAAATTATTTTTCTTAAATAATACAATATATTTTTTTCCAAATTTTTTGAATTTATTGTTTGCTTAAAAAAATAAAGGTTATTTTTTTTGTTTGCTTTATTTTTTGCTTGGACAAGGAAGACCTATTTTTAAGTATTATTTTAGCTTTGTAAAAATAAATAATTTTTCAGTTTAATTTTTTAATACATACAGATTAATTTTGCGTTTTTTTGATTCTGATTTTTTATTAATTATTTCTGTAGTTTAATTTTTTGCTTAGAAAAACCAAAATTTATTTTTTGCTCCAAAAATTTAAGTTGGTTTTCTGGTCTTATTCTTTTTTTTTTTTAAAGAAAATTACGGTTTTCTTAAATTAATTTTCTTTTGCTTGGAAACTAAAATTTATTATTTGAGTTTTATTAAAATAAACGTATTTTTTTTTGTTTAATTTTTTGCTAGAAACTGTTAGTGTTTAGTTTTATTTCTTGCATTCAGAATAGGAGTTATATTTTTTCTTTAGCATAAAAAGGTTTTTTAGTTTTATTTTTTGTTTAGAAAATAAAATTACTTTTTGTGGTTAATTTTTTGCTTAGGTTTTATTTGTTCGCAGAAAATGAAAGTTTTTTAGTTTTATGTTTTGTTTTTTTTTTCATAAAAAATTGGAGCTAAATTCTAAGTTAAATTTTTTACTCAGAAAATATTTTATGCTCAGAAAAAATTATTTTTGTCATCGTTTATGCGCAGTAAATAGAAAATATTGTTATTTATTAAACTATTGCTTATAGAATAAAATTTGCTTTTTATGTAAATTTTTTGCATGTTCATTAAGTAGTTTTTTGCGTTTTATTTTTTGTTACTTAAAAAAAGAAATTTTTTTTTAATTTTTACTTATTTTTTAGAAAATAACAGTTACTTTTTGGATACTCATTTTTTGATTACAAAATTAATTTTCAGGTTTATTGTTTTTGGGTTATTATTTTTTTTTAAAAATGAAGGTTTTTTAGTGGAATTTTTTGCATAAAAAATAAATTCTTTTTATGTGTTTTATTTTGTTGCTTGGAATATAGAAGGTATTTTGTGAGGTTTATTATTTGGTTTACGGATTTAACTATTTTCCAAGAAGATTAATGTTCTTTTAGTTAATTTTTTTATTTTTTTGCATTGAAAATAAAATTTATTTAATGAATTTTTTTTTTTAATTAAAAAAAGTAAATTAATTTTTCGCATTGAAAATTTAAGTTTTTTCATAAGTTTAGTTAGAAAGTTTGACGAAAATTAATGTTTAAGCGCCTAAATGTATGTTAAATATATACTCAAACTTGGCATTTTATTAACTCAGAACAAAATGTGCAAATACATATGTATGTAGGATGTTGTTTTGATTCTCTTAAATTTCGCTATCGGATCAATTTAATCTGAATTTTGCAAACTTATAGAAATATTTACTTTTGTAAACAAACAACTCGATAAGTGCAACGTAAGCGTTAATAGAATATATGTAGGTATGTATACATATTTGTGGCTCTACGAAATATTTGCAATGCACTCGCATTTTGATCCCTTCTCTGTTTATTTTAGCATAGAACAAAATAGTTCGGTTCCTCACCTAAAAAAAAATCCTTTTTCCATTTTCTTAGCAATACGAAGTCTCTTTCAAATGCATGTACACATACATACACACACACACACACACACACATAGATTTCTGCATTTGCGTGCCCGCCTATTACTGAAACGTGCCTGAACTTTTTCTTCTTTGTTTTGAATGATAAATTGCAAAATAAATTTGAGTGCCACGCATTCGCCGTTCCCGCACACAGAATCTGTACCGTCCGCGCCAGCTCATTGGTGTGCAATTTCGTGCACGGTTTCTGTGCAAATCGATTGATAACAAATGCATGCGTATGTGTGTGTGTGTGTGTGTGTATGTGTGAGGTACATATGTATAAGCAGCTATGCGCAATTTTGCGTGTAACAAAATAAAAAGTTCCGCTACAAATAGTTTGTAAGCGTGCGTATGTATTATTATTATTTTGTTGTTGTTTTTCTTTTTTTTTGCTATTCATTTTCCCATTTGTTGTCATTGCTGTGTTTGTTGTTTTTGTTGCACGCATGCTTTTATTTTGATTATATTGCATTTGAACGTGCGACGCCATTCTACGAGTAGTACCAACCCAGCACTTTCACTACTTCACGCTCATCCATTTACCAATCTCTGGCTCATCGGGCAAATCACCTCCCCTTAGATTTTGTTTTTTCTTTTTTTTTTTTTGCTACTTTCCAATAGCTGTTGCATTGCAGATAATGGAAAATATTTAATGTAAACAAATTGCAAGGGAAAATGTTTGCTATTAGCATCTGCATATCATTCGGTTGCGAGAAAACTATCTTTTAATGTAATGGGAAAAAAAAAGCAGAAAACACAAAACACAAAACTGGAGACGGTTGATAAGGTGATGAGCAGGAGTGCGTTCCCGTGAGTCTTTTTCTAAGCTAAGGGTGGTGTGTACTTTTGTTTTTTTAATAGCTGGTTTATTCGAAATTAACGCTGTTCTTTCGATTATAGAAATAGAGAATTTTGAAGACCCATATTTGAATTAATTTTATGAGTAATAAATTTATGTAAATTGCGCTTCTCTAGGGAATCTTATATCGGGTGTTTTTTTTAGGGGTATAGAACTTCGAATTGAAATAAAACACAAGAAAACCGTTTCAAGGTCCATCAATTTGGCTTTATTGGAAGGATAATTTTATGCCATTAATGTTTAAATATGATTTCGGGCATGTGGCCGCCGCGGCTGGCTCGAATAAAGCCAATTCTACAGGTCCAATTTTCAACCACTTTTTCGAGCATATGGGGCCGTATGTCGGCAATAACGCCACGAATGTTGGCTTCCAATTCCCCTAACGTTTCTGGTTTGTTGGCGTAGACGAGCGACTTCACATATCCCCAAAGAAAATAATCCAATGGTGTCAAATCACACGATCTTGGTGGCCAATTTACAGGTCCATTCCGCGAAATTATGCGCTCATCGAATGTTTCCTTCAATAAATCGATTGCGACGTGCGCTGTGTGGCATGTAGCGCCGTCTTGTTGGAACCACAACTCATCCACATTCATGCCATCCAATTCGGGAACAAAATAGTCGGTTATCATGGCTCTATACCGGTCTCCATTAACGGTAACTGCCTCTCCAGCATTATTGCGGAAGAAGTATGGCCCAATGACTCCACCAGCCCATAGAGCACACCAAACAGTCAGTTTTTGTGGATGTAATGGCGTTTCAAGGGTCTCATGTGGATTCTCTTCACTCCAAATGCGGCAATTTTGCTTGTTGACGTAGCCATTCAACCAAAAATGAGCCTCATCACTGAACAAAATTTTGCGATGAAAATCAGCATCGAGATCAATCTCATTTTCGGCCCATACACCAAAATCACGACGCATTGCATGGTCTCGCGGCTTTAATTCTTGGACAAGCTGGATCTTGTAAGGTCGCAAGCCAAGATCTTTGCGCAAAATCTTCCATAAAGTTGATGGACAAAGCTCCAATTGCTGTGCACGGTGGCGAATCGATTCATTCGGGTCCTCTTCAACACTTTGCTCTACAGCGGCAATTGTTTCTTCGGTGCGCACTGTTCGACATCTCTGCGGATGCGTATTATCACATAGAGTAAACGTAGTGCGAAAACGATCCATGGTTAACCGAATTAATTGCTCTGATGGACGATTATGTCGACCATAAAATTGACGGAGCTCGCGGTAAACTTCGCGAACTGAACCATTATTTTCGAAATAAATTTGCACGATTTGCAAGCGTTGTTCTTTTGTCAACCTGTTCATGATGAAATGGCAAACCAAACTGAACATAAATGACATTAGAGTTGCCAGATTTGACCACAAAATGCCAGTTTTATCTCTATTCGAAAAACAAACCTGTAAAAAAAACACCCGATAGAAGACGCATTTAACATTTTTCCGGAATTTTTGGATACCAATATGTGAATATATAAAAATTTCGTGTCACGATTTTTGCGGTCGCATTCTTCGGAAACTTCGCAAGAGGGCGTTGCCACCTGTTTGAATAGTCCAATTTAATTAAAATATACGCAAATTATAAAATATAGGAGTCAAGCGGTTTGTCTCGACAAGAAGGTTCATGCCAACTTTAATCAGGGTTGCCACCTGTTTAAAAAGTCGAATTTAATTACATTATACGCTAGTTATTTGAAATATTAAAATATTACTGTCAAATTTTTCGTATCGGTAAGTAGAAGGCTCTTACCTATATTATGGAGAGGGTTGCCACCTCTTTGACCAGTCGAGTAAACTACACACAAGGTATATACTAATTCTAAAATACCAGTATCAAGTTATTCCTTTCGCTGAGGAGAAAATTTATAGTTAGGTATGTTTTCGAGAGGGTTGCCACCTGTTTTAAACGTAAAATTTTATTAATTTATGCCGCTAGTCTATAAAATATTAAAATATATGTATCAGACGGTTATTTTCCTGAATAGACGGTTTATAGCTAGCTGAATTTTTAACAGGGTTGCCACTTGCTTGATGTCAAATCTAATAAATGTATACCCAAGTTGTATGAAATAGTAAAATTGAGTGTTAAAATGTTCGTTTCGCCAGAAAAAAATGTAAAGGTACATTTTAAAGAGGGTTGCCACCTATTTGGAAAATAAAATTTACTGTAGTTTATTAACTTGAAAACTGCCTAAGGACGTGTTTTCAAAGGTATCAATTGTGCAGAGAAAAATTCCGAAAGGTGGCGCCGGTGTCGTGCTATTTCTAAAACTCGTATTTACAGCCCGATTTGATTCAAATTTAAAACATGTATTAAAGAGTAACTGAGATGACGCTGGATCTGAAATGTCTCTAAAATCCATATCCACAATTCAACCGAATAACAAGTATTTTTTCGATTTGCCGTAAAAGATAACCGCATAGTTCGTGGCAAGGCATTGATCTTACGTTAGGTTAGGTTGATGTGGTAGACTCCTCGGCGGACTCACTTTCGACATGCATGATGGGCTAATTGTGATGTCAATTATTTTTTTTAACGGTAAAATGAAGTTTCGCAAGCCGCTGATTTCCACCCCCTAGATCTCATCTGGGGTGTCCACTACCAGCCGGAGGGTCTTGGCAATTATGCGCGTCGTAGTGTTTGGCTAGCGCTCACAGAGCCGACATAGAGCCCATCTGTCCAATGAAAATCCGCAAGCGGCCTCGACTTTCTGCCTGCCCAGAGTCATAACTTCAAGGGTGCTCTGGTGAGCCAGCTTATCAGTCATGCAGTTTCCTGTAATGTCGCTATTGCCTGGCATCTAAATCAGTCCGATTTGAAACATATTCAGAGATGGCTGAGAGAGAAACTCATTTGGGATGCCCACTACCGGCTCAACGCTCGCTTAGCCGACATAGAGCCCATCTCTCAAATAAAAGTCCGCAGGCAGTCAACTTCAAGGGCGCCCTGCCGAGCCATCTCATCAACCATGTAGTTTTCTGTAAAGTTGCTGTGGTCTGGCACCTAAATCAGTCCGCTATGCAGTTGAGAGCAAAGTCAGGCACTCCGCCACCAGTTTCAACCTGACCATTAAAGACCCTAAGCCCTTAATTGCCGGATAAGATGTTGCCTGTCTAAAGGGCATTAAACTGGTGAGTAGCCAAACGACTGCCTTTTTGATTGTGGCTACCTTCTCCGGAAGCTTAAATTTTTGGCCGGCGGATAGCTCCTTGCAGAAGACATTTCCTCCAAACTTTTCATTCAGGTTCGACCTGTTCATAAGAAAATGTTCATGCAGGATTCCACTCAAGTCATAGCTAGCTGCCTGTTTTCTAGTACTGGACTTTTTCCAGACATAATGGCCTCTACTTTCGTACTTTCCCTATCGCTGACTCCCAGCTAGGTTAGCGTCACTCAACTGAACTAAGTGAGGGTGTAAGGCTGTTCAGGCTACACTGAACCAGAATAAAAGTAACAGCATTAAAGTCATAGAATGACGCTAGAAATTGAATTGTGCAAAGTTGACTTCTTCGACAGCTCTTGAGTGCACACACGACGAGCACAATTTCTTACATACGCTTGGAAGGAAGGGGTCTGTAATTTTCACTAAATTCAATATTTCCTTTAACACCGATTTTCTTATTGTTTTCGAAGTGTTTGCATTGTTGGCGAAAAAAAAACAAAGCAACAAAACCTAGCACTACACATTTCTATTGTCGATTGCTTGTTCTTGTTGTTATGATGCTCGTCTATTATTAAAAGCCAATCAAATGTCGCATGCACGACACCAATCCAATGCCACTGACAGCTGCTCAAAACAACAGACGGCTATGAACGGCAAACCAAACGAAACGAAACGAAGCGAAGGGAATAGGCGAATAATCAAGCTGCCAAAATCGTAAATGTCCGTCCGCAATTTACACTCCTTCTTGAGCTACACGCTCCTTCTTGGCACAGCTTTATTTGACCGTCCGACCGTTCGTCCGTCCGTGCGTCGTCGTTCCGTCGCTGTTGACGCTCGTCAGCACAGGTGTGTTTCTTAACAGCACGCAGGCATTTTGTTGGTTGCTTGTTTTTGTTGTTGCACTGCTCAAGCTTATTTGCAATGAATTTGTTGTTGGCTTTTGTTTTTTCACTCACTTTTTCTTGCCGTTGCTGCTACTGCCAGAGGTGGTGATGACGTTGGAGCTTTGGTTTTGGGGTTGGAGGGCTGGCGTTGAAGCTCCTCTCTTGTTAGTTTAGTGGCTGTAGTGCGTGCTTGAGTTTGATGACTGTTGTGCTGCTAGTTTTTGTTGTTGTTGCTGTGGTTATTATTGTTTTTGCCGTCGCGCGCTTACCGCTGCTCGGATTAGAGTGAATTGGATTTGTAGTGGCGCTTCAAGTGGGCTCCAAGTGTTGTGCTATGTATTGCTGTTGGCCTCTGCTCTGCGCAAAAGCTTGAAGTATTTGTTGTTATTGTTGTTGCTCTATTGCAATTGTTGGTTTTGTGTGCTGCTTGAATGCCACTGAACTCATATGTTATGTGAATGTGGGTGTGTGTGTGTGCATGCAGGTGCCGGTAAGTGGTTGTTTATTTACCTACCGTCTATCAAATACTCAAACCACCTGCAAACCCACACACATCCACGCACAAGGTTTTCAAATATTCAAATGCATACAGTGGCGAGCACAACTGGTAAGGTTTTTCATGCTAATTTTCTTATATTAATGTTACATACAAATGTAGTTCAGAATATAACAAAAACCCAGAAAATTAATGTTTCAAACTTTATTGAAATTTTGAGAAAACTCTACAAATTTTCATCAAAGTTTTTAAATTTTTTGGATGAATTTTTTTAAAGATTTTGAGTATGCAATTTCATAGCTGATTTAGTTTCAGGACAACAAAGTGTAAGTTTGAAAACCTACGGCTGTTTTTTTTTAATTTTTTCGAAAATTTTGGTGTGATTTTTAATTTTTTTTTTAATTTTATACACAAATATAGTTCATACCATAACAAACCACCCTGAAAATGAATATTTATGAAATGAAAGTTTGTGAAAACTCAAAAATATTTATCAAAGTTTTTCAATTTTTTAAAACCGTTTTTAGAAGTTTTTTGAGTATGCCGTTTTTTATATGTAGCTTAAAAATTTAATTTTAGTACAACAAGACGTAAGTTTGAGAACGCAAATTTTTTATAATTTTTTAAATTTTTGGTATTGTGAACTTTTTTTATAAAACGCATACATGTTATAAAAATTCCCGTTGATTTGTAGTAATTTTATATGTAGCAGTATTATGTTTATTCTACACAGCAAATATGTATTTGTTTAAGCGATATATAAAAAAAAAGGTGCCAAGCCCAAAATTTAAAAAAAAAATAAATAAAAATCAACTGTATACTGTAAAGAAAATTTCTAAAAACTCGTCTAACAATTTTGCTGAAAATTTTTAGCCACTAAAAACCTCTATTTTGTTATACTAAAATTAAAACTGTATACTAAAAAAATTTCAAAAAACTTTCTTAAAAAATCAAAAATTTTGATGAAAATTTCTAGACACTGCAAACTTGCACTTTTACATATTAAATTAAAATAAGCTATAAAACTCCATACTCAAAAAGTTTGTAAAAACTCATTAAAAAATTTAAAAATTTAAAGAGAATTTTTTGAGTTTTTACAAATTTTGTATAAAGTTTAAAACATTACATAATATAAAATTCTTGAAAAAAATTTGTCACAAAAACCCTAGCTAATATTGTAACAAAAATTCCCAACTCGACCAGTTTTGCTCGCCAGTGTACATACTTATGTATATACTTAGCTATACAAATGCATGCGCTATTGCTTAGTAGCTTATTGAAAATGTGTAGCAGCTATATTATTACTCTCACCTTCTGCCCATCCACGTCCTTCCTCCTACTACCACTACCTACCACCCTAGCCGAACTCCCATCATCTTCCCCATTGTTTGTGGTCCCATGCCTGCAACCATTTGTTATTATTAATCGTTGGATATATTTGTTATGCCATCAAGCATATTGCACTTGACTGCTCTATGAAATTGTTTTTATTGTAATTTTTGTTGTCATACATTGTTGCTTCTATTAAATCGTTCAAATGTCCATTTCTATTAGTGTTGATTCCAAAATTATAAATGTGTGCATGTATTATTGCTGACTTTTGCTGCTTTCTTGACATGTCAAAATTTCGATAAATACTTTGACATCTGAAAATTGCCCATAATACATTATTTTATTAAATCTTTGAGTGGCAATTTAAATGATTATTTAGAATTTTGTACACAGTTTCTTATTATGTAGTGAATTTCAACAAGTATTTGACTATTTATTTTGTTTGTAATTTCAGTCATTTAAACTGTCGCAAAGTTGCAAGTTAATCCTTCACACACTACAAAGATACAATTTCTGACCTTTATTGTAAATTTAGCTGACTAGTAATGTAAATTTTATAATGCTAGTTTTAGGTTATAGTGGCAACCTTCGTCCCATTGCGTAGGCTAAGGGCAAACTTAGGTCTATCTTGGCCCTATGTGATAGAAATTGGGCGGCATGTGCCGTCTGTTCCCTCAAAGAAGGATCCAAATACATTGCCTCTTGAAACAGGGGAGATGGTTTTTGCCTGCTTATACCAGATCCGGCAGGCAGTCGAGGATGCGGTGGTATAGACATCTCTTTTTTATGCTTATCAAAGTAGAGTTCAATGCTTTCTACCTCCTCCTTATCATCACGACAGCTGCAACCGAAATAGTTTACTGGGTAGCCCATCCTAATGGCGTGCGTCCCAATAAGGCAACAGCCGGTTATGATACCTGTCACCAGACGTAAGGGGCGTCGTTCCACATTGAGTAGACCGGAATATCTATCTTTGTCTGCTCTAGCGCAGAGCTGACGGGCTATATCACAGGCATGCTCTTTGCGTTTGCCAACTCAAGGGCTTTGGCCTTCAAACAGAGTCTACAAGAAGACAGCGGCTTCTGCGCCATACCACAGTACGGACGAGTGATTTATAGGTCATGATTTTGGTTTGCCAAGAGGAGGCTTTACTACCCAATTACCTACTCAGTCCAATGTAAGACTTGCTGCTAATGCTGGTGCCCCTAGCTAAACAAAGACCTTTACTTATTCTAAATTGTAACTGTCAAGAGTGACGTGGGGCCCGGGACCCGAATGCGCTTGCTGTTTATTTGACGACGGGAGGTCATAATAGTTTTACCCTCATTCATCTACAGACCCATTTGCTTCGCTTCCTTATCCAGCGTGGAAAAGACAGAAGTAACGGCGCGGTTGTTGGGACCAAAAATGTTGGCATATGCCAGCAATTCCAAATCTAGGATGGTGGCTGTTGGTATTAGATTTTGTCACATAATAATAAGGATGGCTAAAGTCACAATACTAAGGCCAGTCTTTCGCAAACTATGCTCGTTAGGAACTTATGTGGAATATTTAAAAGGCTAATTCCGCGGTAGTTGGCGCATATTGAGGGATCAATCTTTCTGTGGCAGAGCATACGTGGAGTTCAAGTAGCGGACGTGCATTCGTCCAACCGTATTCTGCAAATAAGCTGCACACTACCATTATCGAATTACTCGTAACCCAACAGCGTTTCCGGGTTTGTTTTTCCGTACCCATGTTATTGCTCTTCGAACTTGTTCGATGTCGCGGGAGGAGATATCAATACCGTCAATGGCTATCTGTGGTTCGAAATCTTCAACTTCTCCGGTTGAACTTTTAGCAAAGTGGAGAAATGTTCGCTCTATAATTTAAGTGTGCTTGGGGTATCAGTCACCAGGTAGCCGTTTTAAAGTTGTCGTTGGTCGCCGCACGTTCCTATTAATTTTCCGGCTGCATTTCTTATCGCCTTGCATACCAAGTTCTTCGCACACACTTATTTATGTCTAATACGCATGTCTTCCTTTCTATATTCGCGATAGCGCTATCATACAACTCGCGTTGTGCCTCATCGTAGAATAGCCCTGTACGCTGCGTCTCTCCTGTATGCGGAAGCTCGTCGTACCGCTGTTTTTTCGGCTCGCTGGAATCCAATAACATCTTCAGCAACGACACGTAGAGAGTGAGAAATGTGCTCCCAATACTCGCGAATCCTGGTCAGCTGCTCTGTAAACAGGCATGAGATGCTCTGTAAACAGGCGTGAGAATTGAGTAGCGACAAGGTAAGACTGAAAATATGCCTTCCGTCTCTCACAATATGATTGATTTGGTTCTCGGGTTTTCGAAAGCTAGTGAGAAGTTGAAGAATTGCCCATTGCTGCCCAGCGTGGTGAGACGTCCGTCCGCCGGAGTAAAAGACATAACTTGTCGATGAAGTTTCGATCCCACCACAAATCCGACATCTAACTTGCTCTTCTTCTTGTGGTTTTCTTATCTTACCCGGTCCATTTCATATCTCAGTGACGGTGATGCTAGACCTTACCATCGCAAAAACACAAACCACCCGAACAGTCACACCTATCCAAGGCCTATCATAGGCCTAAATAAAAGTCAGACGCTCACTTGAAGCCGCACCTACTAGTCAAAAGATAGTGCAAACTCTGGCGATCCGTTAAACCGAAAACGTCGGAGTGCCCACACAAGGTTCGGCTTTTTGGTAGCTCACTTTCGAGCGGGTGCTCGGACGCTACGCAGATTAAACTTGGGATAAATCACCTGGAGTTGTATGCTGCTGGAACCACGCGCAGAAGAATCCTTCTGGACACTCCCAGGTGAATGGCAATAAGAAATTTTCCCTACATGGCTGGATTTCTACTCACGGAACTAGCCTCTATGCATATCAGTGTCGAATTTACTACGGGGCCATAGCCCCGGAGATCTCATAGAATTAAAACCTCATCCTTTTGAATAAAAATGGTAACTTAAATTTGAAAAAAAAATTAAAAATAAGCAGAGTGAATAAGAGAGCTAATTGGAGACAAATGTCTTGTTGTTTCCATAGCCGAAGCAATATATGTATTACCCGCTATGAGTAATCAAGAGAAAACTGCACTAACAGTTCTCACGAATGGCAGACAAAATATGGAACAGATTGACCACTTGCAAAATTGCGATGGAACCCCGCCCACTCATGACAAATCAAGAACGATGTGCCTACTAAATGGGTCAAGGAAATATATATTCAGATTTATAGACACAATAACGAGACACTGGCCAATTGGCAAACATGCGGCCAAAATGGGCATTCCGTACTAGCTCGAGGACAGTAGAGAAACAATTCTCCACCTCATCTGTGAGTGTCCGGCTCTGAATCGTAGTAGACAGCAGACACTAGACAAAATGTCTCTAGTTGCATGATGAACAACATCAGCAGATACATCCGCAAATCTAAATGGTTTGAAAATTAGGAATCATAGCAGTGGAAAGGCAGGTCTCAGGAGAATCAGGGTAAGCGCGAATTGTGTCCTAGGTTTCCACTTGGCACCACTAGAACCACCAACCCTGGGAGCACTATAAAAATCGTCTGGAATTAAATGTATCATTCGCAGGCCACTGATGGGGTTTATATGTTTCTATTTAATTTCTAAGCTACACCTTTTCAACAATACGAAACCAAAACCAAAGGTATTTAAATTTTTCTAACGTAACACCTACACAACATTTCACGTCTCGTTGTGAGAGCATTACATGGAAAAAATTTCAAAGAGTTCATTTGCTTAAGAAAATCTAAAAATTAATCCTACACCTGTTCCAAAGAGTGAAGAGGAAATGCCAAAGCTTACAATTGATACCCACCGCCTAATGCTACTTAAACTGTCCGTCAGCAATCGGGGGAAAACCCTAAAGTATGTACCTACACATAGCTTTGCAATTTGTGCAACATCTCAATGCCGCTATGAAGAAAAGTATATGATGTGATGTGAGATTGAAAAATATCGAATAAAAGTTGTTAATGTGCACACAATCTAAACAAAATGAGTTTCTTCGACCATATCCGACATCAAGCGCATTACAAAGCATTATCGACATATTTCTGACAGTTGGATTGGGATTTTCTACTTATGAATAGTAGCTACCTAACTACCTACCTACCTACCTACATATCCGAAAACAAGCAAAGCACTGGATTATATTAGAACAATAAGTGGCACGCAATTCCCAAAACAATGCAAGCGTTGCCTGTTTTCAACTCTGTTCTATATATGTATGTGTGTGTGTGTGGATTTCGTTGAACTGAAAATCCAATTCTGTGTCGAGTAATGCAATTTAAGCCGTTCAAAGTAAATACGTTTTATTGACGAATTTTGAGCAATTTCTTTTAGTTTTCTTGGCATTCGTACTGTGTTTTTTATCCTGCTATTTATTTTGCTTCTCACATTTTCCTACTTTTTCAATAGTTCCCGTTTTATGAAGGTTTACGTCATAATTTGCTTTCATTTCTTTCAACGCAAATGTCTTAATTCGATTGCCTTGCAAGTTGTTGCAGCTCAAAAAATTCTCTACATGGGTTTGGTCCTTTCAGTTGCCTATTTTCGAATATGTTGCATGACCACTCACTCGAGTGCTTACATTCAATACCTACTTGTACGTTGCATGCCACAAGCGCTAGCCAGCTCATATTGACAGCTCACTGATTTGTGTTTTTCGCCTTTTTGTAGAATGCAGCTGTCAAATTTATGGATACCTGCCTGGCATAACTAGTAGTTTAGTTTTTCTTTTTATGCACGCACAGTGACTCGACTAATTGATCACATGTTAATTTTTTTTTAAATTGTGCTCGTAATTTTTTTGTTCATAAATTGTGTTCGCTAATTTTTTATCAAAATATATAGTTTGTTATATAATCAAAACGTATAAATTAAAATTAAAAAATTTGTAAAAAATTTATAAAAATTCCAAAAAATTGTAATTAGTTTTGAATTATTTTTCGACCAATGTGCAATTCTGAAGTGGCTGAAAGTTGCAGTTGATTTTAGACAATTTTTTTTTTTAACTTTTAGTCTTACGCACATTTTTGATGAGTTTTTTTTTGTACTTGCATATTTTCTGTCATATAAACTGCATGAAATAGAAAAAGTAAAAAAATTCTTAGACCAAAATTAAAAAAATAAAAAATATTTGCAATGTTTCTCGTGATAAATTTTATTCGTTAATTTTTTCTCAAAATATTCGCTGTACAATAAAAAACATATAAATCAAAAGTTTTAAATATGTATGTGAAAAAATTTTAAAAATTAAAGAAATTTTTATTATTTTTTAATTGAAATTTCTGAAAAATTTTTGGGTATGCACATTATTTGTACCCTATTTAATTTTACCTCAACAATAGAAGTCTGAAGTGGGTGAAAATTGCTGTCAACTTTTGATAATTTTTGAAATTTCGGTGTTACACTCCTTTTCTTCGTAAGAAGTATGGATTTTTTTTAGGATTGACGGCGTTACATGTGTAAAAAAATAAAAATCTCATGCCAAAATTAAAAAAAAAAAAAAAATTACAAAATCAACATAATTTTTAGACTCTAGAGACTTGCAATTTGTTAATATCGAAAGTGCTATAAAACTGCATGGCTAAAAATTTTCTAAAAATTCAACTCAAAAAGTTAGACATTTACAAGAAAATTTGGTAAACTTTAAAAAAATTGTGTGCAATTAAAATGTTCAAAACTTTGACAAAAATTTGTTGATTTTTTATAAATTTTGTGCAAAATTTCCTTAAAAAGTGTTTTTTTTTATATAACGAACTATATTTTTTGAAAAAAAAATTAACAAAAAAAATTTTTTATTTAAATTTTGAAAAAAAAAAAATTCAACATGTGATCAATTATTTGAGTCACTGTACACAGCTACATATGCGATAAGCCGCAGCTAAAGTAGTTACATATGTCGCGCACAATTGAAGAAGTCAAACGTCTGTCATGCACCTCAGCACTTTAACACTTTGGAAAATTTCTTTGTTCATTTTTTTTTTGTTCTTTTTCCTTTCCTTCTATTCACGTCCTTCAGCGGTCATTTTGTGGCTGTCATAAAACTAACATTTCAATTTTTATGCTATCTTAAGAGGGTTTTTAAAACACCCACAATTTGAAATAAAAAAAAAATAAAAAAATTCATCGATACGCATAATAGTTTTTAGTTTTTGAAATTTTTCTCAGGTGGGCGTCGCTTACACTGCATTCTTTCTTTTGCCTTTCTTGCGGTAAGATTTTTCGCCACTTCATTGTTGCCTAACTGCCTTCCGTATACCTTTGTTATTTTTATTTTGTATATTTGTATTTCCATTTTCCCACAATTTGTCATGCACACCGGACAGCATGTGTGCCTTTTTGGTTCGGTTCTCAGCATGTGTTGTGTACGTTCTCTCATTTCCCTTCATCTGCATCTTCAAATCATATGGCTCAATTTAAAGCAAAGCAAATTCGCATTATCATTTTGAAAATAATAACAAAGCTACAGAATAAATGCGTGAAAAATGGTATTCCAAATGCACTTTGAAATTCTTAAAAGGCCAACTTCCTTCATACATTTTAATTGCTTTGATTTTTTCATATTTACAGCTGTTTATTTTTGCTATGGAGAGGGAACCAGCGGCCGCCCATACGAATTCTTTGCACGGCATGTTTTCTTAAAAATTTTCCCAATGACTTTGCAAAATTTTTTTATTTTAATATCACGCCTTGGCATTTTTAATATCTTTATCTGTTAACTTAATATTTTTCATACAATTTTTCAACCTTAACTTTTATTCCGTTGTACAGCGCTAGATGTTCAATTCTTTGTGCTATCGAATTTAAACAGCTTTTCTAATAGGTTACTGTCGATTATTTGCCAAATTGGAAAATCTTTGAGGAAAACAGCTTGCGAATGTCATAGACCTTCCGTCCGTCAGGATAACGAACAATTTGTTGCCGCAAACCGAAGCCTGCAATCTCAAAACAGCAGTCGATACGATACGAGATGCAGACGCGAGGCCTTCCGTCTGTACAAATATTTTCTCTTTAGTTATAAATCACCAATTTTTATCAGATATGAAAGTGGTGAAAGAATGGGTGACAAATTAAAAATGAATGTGACCACCTCTTCGGGCTTGGTGTCACCTGCTATGCCTAAGGTAGCTTCCTCTAGCCAAAATTGCCTCCGAGTATTAACTAATCAGACTGATTTGGGTTCTAAGTCATAGCAATAAACTGCATGGCTGATGAGTTGGCTCGGCAGGGCAACCTTGATGTAATGGCTCCGCGCAGAGAAAGGTGGAAGCTCCTTCGGCCACCTGCGGACTTCTAATGGACAGATGGGATCTTTGTGGGCTTAATGAGCGCTGGGAAAATACGACGATATATAGAATTGCAAGGACGCTCTGGCTGGCGGTGGACTGTAGGCCTTCAATGGAATGGAATGGAAATGAGACAGGCCGGAAATCCGAAATCGGGCTTTCCAAGCACTCAGAAAGAGTTGCCCATTGCACTTAAGTCCTGGGCATGATGAAGAGAATAAGGGATAGCGGAAAATAATACGGAAAAAGATGGGAATGGGACTCCATTTCTCCCCGACAAATCTTCCAGACTTTTTTTATGAATCTTCAAAGCTCGCCAAGGGATAGAAAATAAACATTTTCCATTCTCAATACATCTGATCTAAATTTGCTCCATCTCAGTCTAGCAAAAGCGGGACAGATACGCAGAATATCACAGGTATCCTCATCCCCTATGGAAGATGTACACATCGGGTTGTTGTTGTTGTTGTAAAAGCATAAAACATTCCCCATAAATTTTGGGGAATCCTGCTGAAGTGACAGTCCTTGACTGGATATAAATCCGAGTCTTTCCGGTATCGTAGAGCCGACTGGCGTGGGAACGGTACACATCGGGTCATCAATGATGCCTATAATGACCTCGTGTTGCTCCATACATTTTGTCATGCAATCAACCAAACCAGCGCTCGCAACGCCGTCCTTCTCTGTGTAAGAAAGAATTTCGCCAACACCATGCCCGGTCTTTTCAGAAAGCACTTGGTTGTGTACCAACGATTCTCAGGCGTCTAATACATGCCATCCCTGATGCATCTGATCGTCTCTGGTATGCTTGGCCTGCTTGTCTGCGGTTTCGGACCGCAATTATTCAACTCATTAGCCAGCTCGTTACCTTGAACACCGTAGTGTCCTGGCACTCACATGAGTTCAAGCTCATTCCATTTTCCAATCGAGTTCATCTTCATTTTAATCCCTCGGACAATTTTTAAAGAGGTGCGAGCAGTCTCCACGGCCTTTAGTCACTGCAGACTCTGGTCTGGTATCCACGCCACCTGTCGTCAATTGTCCAGTCCATTAGCTGAAGTATAGCAAATATCTCCAATTGGTAAACCGTGACCAAAATTACCTCAGACAAAAAAGCATCACCGTTCATATGACAACCAGCTCCAGTACCATTTTCTGTCGTTTTCACCGAGCGAGTACATGGATTACTCCGTTGTTCTATTGCAGAAAAGCTTGCTGTATACTTTCTACCAAACGAGACTCGGTTGTGTTTAGTAAACTTTCTAACGCTCTTTTTCACAGTTGTTTGGAGGATGACGTGGTGGAATCATCTTTGCACTTTCCTCTCAGCTGCCAGCTTTTGCGAGTCTGAGGTTCAAGCAACATGGCTCCCACTTCATTAACACCCCGAAGAACTCTCAGGGATGGGAAATCAGCAGCTTGCGTAATTTCTTTCAACTCTCTTAGTAATCTTGCATAGAAAGGCTGTACCTGTAGACTTTGACTTACAATTTTTTACATGCCACCCCGCCAGGCTGAGTTCCCTCATGCAAACTCACTGCATGCGAAAATAAAAGTACCTTATTGTTTTATATCATATTTATTATTTTGCCACTTTCACTGGCACGCAAACGTAACAACACTGTCTCGCCATTTTATAATCAATTTTTTATTAATATTGAAAAGTAGAGACTATACATGCTATTGACATTTAACTAAAAGCACTTACCTCCAGCTTATTAAATTCACGCTTCCCACCTCGATGATATCCTTCACTTTGAGCACTCGTGTAGGCGACCTGTATTTGCTTGCCATCATACCCATCCCACCCCCCATCGTCTACGCGTAAACTTTTTATACTCGTAAGCTACATTTTCGCAACTAAAACGCTTGCACTCTGTCAGTGTCTTCATTTTCATGTCTGCAAAGTTTTCACGCATCAATACATTTATTGTTGTTATATTTCTCTTCATTTTCACCTTTTGTTTGTAGTTTTGTCTATCGTTTTTGTTTTTTTTGTTCACACTTTTTTTTTATTTTTCTCTTTCAATTTGTTCTGCATTCGTACATTTTATTTCTTTGAATGCGCATCAATAATATGAAATTGTATTTTCTATTTTCGCAATTTTCCACCTTTTATTTTATTTTCACAACTTGCATTATTTAATTTGCCAAATGTTATGTGCTTGAAAAGTGCCAAAAAGGTGTGCAGTTGCTATCGGATGGAGCGTACAATTTTTGAATCGATTTCCTTTGCTTTCCTTATATCCTTAAATATTGCAAAGTGTGCGTGCGTGTTTGTGTGTCATGAATAATTTAGCACGCTAGACATCTGAAAGGATACTTTGCACTTAAGTTTGACTTGTTAAAAGTGCGAACTTGTTTGTGTAAGTTTTGCGTGGAGCGGCACCAGCAAGTAAGGATTTTCAAGAATTCCTAACTAAAATATAGTTTTGTAAACATTTTGTTTTATGTGAAATATCTTTGGTTGTGGTAGAGAGGAAATCGTTAACAAAAGTCGTAGCTATAAAGCATACATTCAAATCAAGTCGATAATTGTAGCAACGAAAATATCGATAGCGATAACGATGTCGATTATGATTAATCACAGCGAAGGAATGCATAAAAAAATTGCATATTTTTGGTTATTTGTTTTTTTAATATTTCTGTAGAATTTTACAATCGCTGCATATAGATTTTGTTTGGCATTTAACCTCATTATCGGTTTTCTAGTTTTATTGATTTGGGTATTTCTTAGAAAGAGGATCAAATCTACTCTTTTGCGACATTTTATATTCAGATTATATTTGTTTGTGGTAATTTTACCCCAAGCATAAAATCACCATACCATCTCGACAGGACTAGAACAGCAGGCCTCAGAACATACGCAGTTCAGTCAGAATATATACCGATCGAAAAGTCGGTGAAGTTGGCGGTTCCATAGAACTGGAACTAGAAAAATCCTTTCGGCTTTCTGACCACTGTAATGTACACCAGGCTATTTAGCAGTCCGCTAGACTTCAAGGGAGAAGACCCAAGAACAGAATACAGGTTGTTGTTGTTGTAACATCATAAAACATTCCCCATACAATTTTGGGGGAATGCTGCTGAAGTGACAGTCCTTTGCCGGATATATGTAAATCTGGGTCGTTCCAGTGTCGCAGAATCGACTATCGTGGGAACAGAATACAAGTCTTCATCTTCTCTGCCCGTCAAGCAACCTTGAAAGTCTTAAACTCATGCGAAGACAACACACAAAGTCTCTAACTGAATGTCGCAGATCTCGAAACGAGATGGCCGGCCTGTTGGGTAACAGCAGGGCAAAAGAAGGCTGAGAAAAGCTCCGCTACTATGATATCGCTAGACTCACGCGACCCTTGTCTGATAAAGAAAAGCACGTCCATACTTCTGGGTTTAAATCGGAATGAGATATCCACTCTCACAAGAATTGTTGAACGTCACTATTCAATTGTGGTGCATGCTCTGAAGTTGGGACAGAGCGCGCCGAACTACTATCACAGCTCCAAATACGAACAAAGAAAGGAAAGTATATCGCATCCTATTAGCCACTGCCTAGCACGCAGCAGAAGGCGACTGAAGTCATAGTTCGGTAAACTATCTCAACAAACCCTTAGAGAGATACTAAATGTTAACGTAAGAACAGTGCCAAAGTTGATAATAATATAGTGATTTGGTCCCGGGTGAACGTCGAAATATTGTTGAGGAATTAAGGTCTGTTTGGTTTCTGTGATCAAGACAAAATGGCTCGGCATAAATCAATATTTTGCTCAAATTTACTGGAGGGTTCAAACAAAGTGACTCAAATCTTTTAAGCTACTCTTCATCGAAAGATTTTGATAGCTACAACAAAGGAGGTTTGCTCGTCTAGTTCACTAGTAGCTTAGAAAGAAAGAAGCTTGATAAACTGAACGAAATCTTTCGGCAACCATAGAGTAAATCTAGAAAAACAAAAATTGCTTCGACCAAAATCTCTGTAAAGTTACAGACTGCAAGCGAACCACTCAGAATTAATTTAATTGAAAATTTTGTTGTACTTAAATCAACCTTCTCTAGTTGAATAACTTATTGGGACTATCCTAATTGACATAGACCTCGTATAAGGGCTTTCACGTAGAAAGTAATCTACTTTCTGATAACAAAATCATAAATCATAAATGGGTCGAAAATTAGCAGTCCGATAATCGTCTTCTTGCTAGAATAATTGAGGCATTACTTAAAATGTCCAACAGAAGCCGAATGTTCCTTAATAGTAGAATTGCCCTCAGTTCATTTGAGTTGGAACTTAAGAAAGGAAATCTAAATGGCGATTTGCGTATCCTGTACTCATTCAGTATACAGGTAACATCTTCGAAAATTGTTTTTTGTTCTAACTTAGGAAATCTCGAGACGAACATGGGTTTACGAGTATGACGACTAATTGTCGCCTCGAACTCTACCAAACAGTTTACAGCACAAATCGCGGAATTGGCTTGTTGATAAACCTGTTCCAGCGTCAGAGTTTAAGCTTTGGCTTGGCCTGTCTAATTAATGGAAGAAGAATAAACATTCCTTTAGAATAGGCTCTGGGATTCCATGCTACAAGACTTTGACCTGCGGCCCATATTGCACAACTTGTGGTGTTAGGCTTCTCTTGATATTACAAACGGGGGCATATTATTAGGTCGCCAGGTTTGAAGACTCCCCAATTGATTTCTGCAGGAGGCAAAGTTAAAAATGAGGAAAAATTCATTCCCAACTCTTCAGAAAACGAAACTCTCCCATTTAGCACTACATCGGGTATCAGCCACACTAAAACGAAATCCATACGAACAACCTAGACTCGCTGGAGCGTAATTTTAGTACTATTTGATCGCCCAAACTGTTAATTTTATTCCTTTGGCCTAAAAGTATGCATACAAAAATTATAACAGTTTTGATAGCTTTATAATACGTCAGTTACGTGAATAAAAAATGAATGGATACCGCTACGACGTAGAAAAAATATATCACGAAGGAACTCTCGCAATAGTCAGATATATGACAAAATATATAACGGAAGCTCTCGCTCCTACAGTAGTCAGGTCTATGACAGCAAAATTACCCAGATTTATATCAGATCTGGGGTTGCGTCTATTATTTTAACAATAACAAATATAAAACGCCAATACTGCATGCAAATCCGGTTTTATATGTGGTAAGGTGACCTTGGCCCTACCATTCATCTCCCAAACCCCTTACGTGCGGAATTTTACTTCAATTTTACGATTTTTCATTTGCATTGAAGTATCAAAATAGTTTCGAAAGTGCAACAAACTCCATATTATCCAGTGAATTTCCAGCTAAAAGTATTTCAGCAAAAATATTTCGTTGCATGCAAGTTTCGGCTCATTTGTGGTTAGTAACCCTACACCGCATGTATGTATGTAAAATACTTCATCAACTGTCACAAAATGTATGAAATATTTTTGTGCATATTTCAAGTTTTTCATTGTAGTATATCCTTTGTATATTAGCCGTACCAAGCAGACACACACGCACACACATGCATCGGCAAATGCTTGTAAATGTCCTTGTACATTAACTCCTATGCCTGGATAAGTTCCGTGCGTACGTTTTTCGCACCTTTGCAGCAGTAATGCAACCCAGCTGCATATGACAATTTTGCCCAGGCTAGCAGCAGAGTAGCGAGTATGAGGATATGGGGAAAAAAGGGAAAAGGGGGTCACAGCCAGGAGCTATCTTTGGAAGTAAAAATAAGCTCATAAACTTTTCAACCTACCACTTCATGCGTAACCTAACTCCGTAATTACATTAACGCTTATCAACAGGCGGCGGCATTGAAAATGTTGTAAGAAGCAAGCAAAAGAGCGACAAAGATACACAGAGAGCGAAAGCGAGAGAGAGAGCAGAATTTATCTGTTTTATTTAAAAGTGGCTGGAAAAGCGGCAATGCGAGTGCATTTAGATAACAAGGACTCGTGTAGCCTCGCTGTTTCATGCCACAGTGTTTCGTTAAGTGAAGCAACAATTATGAATTTAAAAAAAAAACTGACGTTCGCTCCCTTTCGCGCTCTCGCGCTCTCGTTTTTGCACTGCACACTTTTTTTACTGTCTTACTAATGGCGCCTAACCTGTAATAAAGGTGAATGAAGTCTGCCGCGGCCTGTGCCGAAGTTGTCATATCCTTCGGTCACGAAGTTGCTACTTCTGCTGCTTTAGAGTGTAATTTCCGTTATTTATTTTTGTTTTTGCTTCATTTTTGGTGAGCAACAAAGTTGCGCATTACTCCTTTGACACGCAGTGAGTGGGCGGTGAGCGAAGGTATCGTCGATTCACATACTTTATGTATAGGCGGGTGGCTTGGCAGGCACCTCCCGGTTACAAAGGTGAGAAAAAAGTAGCAAAATGTAATCAATAATTTTAAATATTTAATGTGCAGGTGAAACGAAACGAAAATTGAAATGTTTCTTTTCGCATAGCTTCATGAAAAAAGTGGGAAAGGGAAAAAGAAGTTTCGTACAATATATATTATATGAGTACATACATATATAATTTTTTCATTCTCATGAAATTGACAGTGAAGTATGTAGTAGATTAAGGAAAATGAGATTTATATGGTGAGCATATTTTTATGTGAATTACGAAAGACATAAAAGCAAAATGATTTTGTTCTTTAAAGGACTTTAGTGGGTTACCGTTTCTTTGCTAGCGCGCGTATTAAAATTTTATGAGATAAATGGAGCCACAAATTTTCGTAACATTACCAGTACTCAGGTTAGTACAGAAATCGTTTTTGGTCTATTTCACTTGCAAGTTCTTGGGACCTAGGCACAAAAACCCGTTCCGAATTTGGGAAGCAAATCGATCTAGGTTTTATTATTAGCTAGATTTTAAAATGGAAAATTTCCCCAAAGTCAGCATAAATGCAGAGGATTTAATAAACTCTCAATGACTAATTGACTATGGGTTCTTGGCAATAGAAACCTGGACGGCAACGAGTAGGCTGACACGTTGGCCTTGGCCGTGGCCGCTCTTGATGAAACCAAATCAGAACCACTGCGCTGTCCATTACTTAATGTTTGAAACAAGCTTCGATGTAAAATGAAAAAGCCTGGAAAATAGAGCAGAGCCATGCATGTTAGAAATGCGATATTGCTATGCTAGGCAGTAAACCCCGAGCTGCTGAAAGCTCTGTACTGCGGCTTCTGAAAAATCTGAAAGTTCCGCTGTACATATTATAATAATCGATCTGATCTCATGCTAAGTGGCGCAAATTAGAAATTTAAAATTAAATACATTATTTTTCATTTGGCTTTCCCAACGAGGAGAAGCAGCCCAATCTTTTTTCCATTCGTCTAAAATGGCTCAGCCTACAGTGCCACTTGATCTTAAGTCGTTCACTCTAATGTGACAATGAGCTTCTGGACAGCCCATCGTTTCATTACCGCTGGTACTTGTCGTCGCAAGAGAGTCAGATTCGATGTTTTTGGAAAGAATTTCCGTTTTCCTTTGTAAAATTATTTGAAGACTCAATGGTTTCAGCATTTTACCATATTCCGTGTTATATTCCGTTTCATCGTTTTCATCGTGACAGCGCGTAGATATTTCGGTAAGTTTTTATTTTGCGGTCGTCGTCAACTTCATCCTTCTTCTATCGAAATTTTTTGATTGTGAAACCGGGCATTTGTCTGTAAACCGAACACTAGGAGATCGTTCGTCCAAAAGATTGATACGTCTGAAACAAACCCACCGAGATTGGTACGACTCGTTTCGACTCAAACTCTTCGTCTGCAATGGGTGGTGAACTCCGATAACAGCGTTGGATGAAATTCTGAAGTTCATCTGGTCCAGCGGTTGTTGAACGTACTGCTGGGTCTGGTCATTTAATTCTATGAGATTGCAGCTGATGTGCCTGGGGGTTGGCTCAGCCTGTAGTAGGTTTTGGCAAAGGTGATCTTTACGGTCACAACCCATGAAAAACTGAGTGTGAAGCATATTGTTATGCTCCCTCATTGTGAGCATTTGCGCCTCACGAGGCAGGTGGTGAATGGGCGACATCAGGAGTCGTCCCGTGGAAGTCCGAAGTGGAGTAGGTAGATGGATGGTAACCGATGATTTTCCATGAGATTACGAGTGGCTTCTAGCAATGTAGAAGCTGAAAAGGTGGGAGAGGTAACTATTTACTTTCAAATATAGATCATCGACGCCAAAATAATGCAGCCATCTGCGTAGGAGACCAAGAACGTTCACTCTGGTGGGAGAAAGAGTTTCTATAAATAAACGTTAAACAAAATTGGGTAGAGGACACAACCCTACGGAACCGCTTATTTAATTATTTTCGGCTTAGATTTTTAGTCCCGAAATTTAAATGATAACTGCCGCCCATTTAGGTAATTCGCAGACCACCTATTGAGCTCCAATGGAAAGTTAGGGGGTTTTGATGTCATCTAGTAGCAATGAATGGCTGGTCGTGTCAAAGGTTTTCGACAGGTCCAGTGCCACTTGGACCGTCCTCACACAGAGTGATTTAGGCCACGATATATCGTACACTTTTCGATAGCCATGCTGATGTACTGCTGGACGAAGGTGGTTCGAAAAATTCGAATGTCGCAAGGCCTCAATTGTCTTCACTACTGGGGACTCCCCTAGGCTGGCTGGTTTCCCTTGTTTTTGCACTCGCCACAGTCGCTTTTCTCATTTTCATGTAAACACGAAATACAGCTACGAATTTACAGTATCTGTTAAAGTCCTATTAAAATTCGCTGTTACTTCCGAAACACTAACATAAAAATACGCGATGTTAAGGAAACGTCGAAACATAATGTTAGTATTAATATCTCAATATTTAATTGACTCAAATTTCAAATGTTAACTGCTCAAAGGAAAAAATACCTACTATAATCGAATTTGTTTAAGAATCAATAATACTTGTATTATAAGTGTGTTCCCTGTTTTACCAAAAAAAAAAATAACTTCACGCTAGTCAGCACTTTACAGAATCAAAGAAAAAACTTAAGTAAGTATTTACATGCTAATTTATGTGTCGTGAATAGTCACTGTTATTGCCAGTCATGTCGAAAACTAATGTAATTAAGACTACTGTTATGCTTAGCAGTTATACTCTTATACACAAAATTATCTGTAACTGTAATGCATGAAGTCATACAATAATTTCGTTAAGTTTATCTACTGCGCTCATTTCTAAAAATATTCTCTTTCGCATTTACACTAACACACACATCTCCTAGATTACCCAATGTTTGTTTACTTTACCGGTCCGCCACCTAACCACCCACACACAATAAAGTTTTACTTTTGCTGACAGCAAAGACAGAGAGAGCGAATGCAGAGAATATTAATATGAGTATGAATATTTACATGCTCTGGCAAAAAGGGCACAACAATCTCAGATCCTAGCTGTTTTCTTTTTTGTTGTTGCAAGTTTTCGCAGTAGTAAATGCCGCTATTAAAAAAAAAACAAAAAGTAGCATGGTTTGAGTAGGATTCCTATTACTACTATTTTTTGCGCTGTTACTTTGCTATAACTGTTATTACTGCTAGGAGCAACAAGAAAGAGCAACAGTAACGACAGGTACCTAACATTTTTCACCTGCTACTCGGCTCAAACATTCTACTCTCACACACACACACACACACACACACACAGCGCATTCTCGCATTACTTTGAATGCATAAAAGCAAATTGCAAAAACAAATATTTGCGCTCGCTATTTTAATTTCGTTGAATTCGCTCAACAGCCGTTGCTTCATCCTATTACTGCTCCGTTACCCCAACCACCACCCACTCTATGTTGTCTTAAAATATGTATGTATGTATGTATGTATGTAAACAGTTGTTGCAA
Organism: Anomoia purmunda; assembly: GCA_951828415.1. Classification (NCBI taxonomy): domain Eukaryota; kingdom Metazoa; phylum Arthropoda; class Insecta; order Diptera; family Tephritidae; genus Anomoia; species Anomoia purmunda. The sequence continues at coordinate 14,442,822 of OX639994.1, forward strand.
GGCGACTCGTTGCGAGAAGTATATTATGCCATTTTTTTGGCGCTCACCTCTGCCAAAAGTTCGTGTGCTGTTTGGGTCGTTGCTCGTTTTACTGTTTCGTTGTTGTGAGATTATTACTTACATGGGAGCAGTACCAGCATAGTAAGCACATCGTTTTTACAGTTATGCCGTGTGGCGCTCGTTGTTTGCCTTTTGTTTGTTGTTGCTCCAAGGAAACGGAAATTGCACACCAAAAAAGCCAGTCGAAGCGAAACTCTTGAGAAAGTTGAACGCGTTTTGTGGCTGCGGCGTCGGAGTGCGTTTTGTCGTCGGTTGCGGTATATTTGCGTTTTTTAGTTATTTTCGGGTTGAAAATTCGCGTTCGTTCGTTCGTTTGCCGCCCTTGTTGTACCGGCCGTGTGTGTGGCGGCGGTATATGTGCGTGTGTGTGTGCACGCATGCTGTATGCGCGTGCAGCGGACGTCTAGACGGTACCCACACGCTAATGTAAATTTTCGACTGTTGGTGGTGCAATATTTTTTTTTTTAGAAATTTGCATAAAAATTGCGATGCGAAAGAATATTGAAAAAACTGACTAGTTACTGTTATTGAGCGTGCAAGTGTTTTAAACTTAAATTTGCTAAATTTGCTTGAAAGTTCTCTCTACGCGGCTGTACAGATGTATAGATGTATGTGTGTATACTAATACCACTACGCATTAATATCACTGACACGACGAAATCCAAGAAAGCAAACAATAAAAGTTTAAGGTTACAGTTTCAAATAGTAATGAAATTCGTAAATCATATTTACATTTGTTGAACGATTTAATTCGTCTGTCCGTGTTAAAAATCAATAAATGCGGAAAAGTTTGCAGTGCAAGACTTCATTAGATTTATTAAAAAGCAAAAGGCAAGCAAGGACAGCAGTGAAAGTGACTCATTTCTGGGTAAGTTTTCGACAATCAATTTGCAAAACTTTCCGTTAAAATCTTACATATAAAAATCTCATGTAACGGTGTTTGTGGTCGAAGTTTTGAATTTTTTATTTTTTTCCCCGTATATTTGGTAGGTATAAGAATAGGTCGTAGGGAATATTTTATGTTTTGGAGAGGGTTGCCACCTGTTTGAAACGTCTAATTTAATTAAATTATCAACAAAAAATAAAAAATGCGAACCAAACTGTACGATTTCCTGAGGGAATGGGTGTCAAATGGTTCATCTTTGCGAGCAGACGGTTTATATGTAGCTAACACTGTGCGGGTTGCCACGTCCTCAAAAAAGCGAATTCAATTAAATTATGCACAAGCTATTCGAAATATTAAAATATGGGCGTCTCAGACCTTTCGTTTCTCTAGGAGACATTTTTTATGAATATTTTGAAGTGGGTTGCCACCTTTTTTAAAATCCAAATCTAATTACATAAATTATACCCAAAGATATCAAATACAGTGAAACTTCGATAAGTCGTAACCTCGATAAGCGAAAAACCTTGATATTTCATAGTATTTCTTCGGTCCCTAGAAAAATTCGCGGAAAATGCATGTATTTCGGTCCCTTTGATAACTCGTATTTTTCTTGAGACAAAAATTGAAAAATGTGTATCAAAAGCCTCTACAACTCGTATTTTTTTTTTCACAAAAAACCGTACGTGACGAAAACATAGTACGTTTTTTAACCGATATTATTTTACAGTTACGTTTATTCATAAGTTTTGCTTTGTTTTCTACAACTAGCGTAGATTAGTATCAATTAGAACGCAAGATGTCAAGTTCTCGTAAGTGCAAAATATTGCCAATTAAAAAAAAAAAAAGAAATTATTCTTGCCGTAAAAAATGGTGAAAAACAAGTAGAAATTGCGAAAAGGTTCGGTATTGCGCCATCTACTATCACATCAATTTTGAAAAAAAGTGATCTGTATTTGGGTTTGCCCTCAAACACCAAACGTAAGCGCCAAAAATTACCAGAATACCCGGAATTAGAAAAGAGAGTACTCACTTGGTTTTTGCAATGCCGAGAATCTAATACTATTCCAGTTGGAGGACATTTACTAAAAGAAAAAGCAAAGGTGTATGCCGCAAAATTGGGCTTAACACAATTCAACGCAAGTAATGGCTGGTTGGACAATTTCAAGAAGAGAAATAATGTAAGTTTCAAAAAAGTTTGCGGTGAAAGCGCGGCCGTTGATGATGAAGTGTGCGTTCAATGGAGAGAAAACATTCAAAAGTTAATAGAGAGTTATGAGCCCAAGAATATTTTCAACGCGGATGAAACGGGTCTTTTTTACAAGTGTCTTCCTGATCGCACTTTGTCTTTAAAAGGCCAAAGTTGTCATGGTGGCAAATTGAGCTAGAATCGTCTTACTCTGTTGCTTGCTGCAAATATGGATGGGTCAGAAAAATTTAAACCATTAATGATTGGTAAATCCATGAAACCCAGATGCTTTAAAAACATCAAGACGTTCCCTATGCTTTATCGTGCAAATTCAAAGTCATGGATGACACGTAATTTATTTCTTGAATGGCTACAATTGGTGAACCAACAAATGATAAAACAAAATAGAAAGATTTTATTATTTATTGATAATTGCACCGCCCACACTGCAATGGAACCTTTGAGCAATGTGCAGACTGAATTTCTCCCACCTAACACCACTTCAGTTTTGCAACCACTCGACAAAGGCATAATCAAAAGTTTCAAAACATTGTACCGTAAAGAAGTTGTTGTTAAACTGCTTGAAAGCATTGAGGAAAAAAGGGATTATTCCATTTCGATTTATGATGCAATGAATATTGCTCATAAAGCCTGGACAAATATCAGTAAATCGACTATTAAAAACTGTTTTCGAGCTTGCGGTTTTGTTAAGGATCAAAATGTAGTCGTAATCAGCGAAGATGTACTTCACATAGCAGAGTGGGCTCGTGTTCCACAAAATGCAGAAACACGTGTAAACTTTCATGCCTACATTCATGTTGATGATGAGTTTGTGATTACTGGAAGCCTCAATGATGATGAAATTCTGGGTTTCGAAAACATCGACGATGAAAACGATGAAACATTTGAAATTCCCTCAGTTTCCACAAAGGTTGCGAAAGCTTCAATTGAAAATTTGCGTCTTTTTTTCATGGCATCAAATGTTGAAGACACTATTTTTAATGACATTGTAAACATTAATAATGCCATAGATAAAATACGCCAAAATAATGTCCGTCAAAAACATATTACGGATTTCTTTTAAAATGAACACTTTTCTTAATTTTTTTGTACAATTTTTCAAAATACATACATACATATATTGATTGAATAACATATGTACTTTATATTTTAAAATTTAAATATGTACAATCATTTCTTGTTTTTTATGTAAAATTGAAAAATAAATAAAAAAACTCTATAATTCGTATATTCTGTATGTTGCCTCTATAAGTTGTATAACTTGATAACTTGAAAAACTCCATAACTCGTATTTAAATTGCAGTCCCTTGCAAATACGAGTTATCGAAGTTTCACTGTATTAAGATATCGGTATCAAACTGATCACCTCGGCGAGGTTTTTCTCAGCAAGAAGGCTCGTAGCTTTCGTTTATGAGGGTTGCCACCTGTCTTAAAACTCGAGTTCAATGAAATTATTTTATAAAATTTTAAAATACGAGTGTCAAACTGTTTGTCTCGTCAAGGACAAGGTGCACTCCAAATAAAATTTTAGAAACAGTTGCCACCTCTTATTGTATGTACATATGTATTTATATTTTCTAGTATTCTTGATTCAACTCATATTTTTTTCTTAAAAGGGTTTATAAGATTTAAAAATATCTCATTACAGCCAATTCTGTTTTTACACGGTTTTGTTTTTATCCGGTCTATAGGCAACAAAAAATTAAATAATATTTCATTCAAATTTTAAAGATGGTATTATTTTACTTCCGCAAGGGAGACTATGCATTTTTTTAGTTTTAACTTATACCGCTAACCATTAGTGGCTTGAAAAAGCTTGAGAAGCTGCGATTGAAATGATAAACAGTGGGTTATCTTCTGGCCAAATCGATCAGACCTTTTTGCCAGTTCTCATCATCTACAAGCAACGGTTCATGGCAATTTGAAAAAAAGAGATCTTTGCGGTAAATTTAGGTGTATTATATCTGTTTTAATTGAGGTCATAGGCTAGACAAATTTCCTTCTCACGAATCGAAGAAACCAATTTGAAAACAACTTTTTTTTCCAAAAGTTCTAGGTTGTAGGAATGCAAAGCGAAGAAAATGCGAAAGTTTGAAATTTGATGGGTTGTATTATCCCAGTAGTCCCGAAAGGATTAAGTTGGTTATCGTTCTTCATAATTATTATGATTATTTAATATGCCTTCGGAACGGCTTTTTAAAATACCGTTACGAGTAAACTGACGAACGAGTAGCTTAGTTTTTCCTCCAATCGCACTGCAAATATGAACATTCTAGATATATGTAATGGTCTTATGGAAGATGCGAAAGTTTCTAATAAAGAATGGCATGCCGTTAGAACACTCCATCGAATGGGATCCCTATACACTGAAGCTTCTTTATGTTTTCTTAGTAAGATATAGGTTAGATTATGCAACTTTCATTTGACTGTCATCCGGGCCGTAGCGAGGGTGGGGCAGCCGGGGCAGCCGGGGCCCCCGCGAACTAAAAAAAAGAAAAAAAAAAGGGCATCACAAATTTTTCGCGAATGATGTTCGCCAGTTCACGTGCAACTATTTTCCTTCGTCCGGCGCATTTTGCTGAATTGGAACAGTATTATTAATAAGCCCTGTCGGTTTATTGTGTAAACAACACGAATCAGCTGCGCGTTATCAAGAACGAAAAAAGGAAATGTGGAAGAGAAGTATCCGACGTATTAAACAATATAGAATTGAAGCAAAGGCAAGGAAGTACGGCTGATGAAATCGATAATACAGTGTCGGATTGACGGAATGCGTGGTACTACATTTATAGACGCGTCTGGGTCTTGTTCTTTTTGATTTCGGAGATGACCTTTTTTTTTTTTTTTTTCTTTTTCTTTTTTTTTTTGCTCTTCAAATTACAGGGGCCCCCGGAAGGTTCGCCCCGGAGCCCCCGCCGTCCTCGCGACGGGCCTGACTGTCATATATATAGAAAACGCATTAAAAGAATTAAAAAAGTTTTTATTAAATAAGCCTTGCGTTCTCTATCAAATTTAGAAAAGCATTCTTTAAATGTTCCATATCATAACTTGTGGAATATTTCATTGTCCCAAAATGGATACCCTCTCTGAGTTAAATGAACTATTAGAATATGCTGTGTATTTTTCATATGGAATAATGCGTTTTACAAAATTGCTTTAGGTAGTTTTTAAGTACTTTTGTTTTAGGCCGTAAGGATTTTTATTTCATTTGATTGGAATATCTAAGTAAATAATATCACAATTTTGAAAGAGGAGGCCTGATGACAGGCAACTGCGTCCAAAATTATGAATTGTAGGGATATATGTATTATAGCATCTGTGAGACGAAAAAAAACTCTAAACAATTTTTTGAAAAACCATAAGAAATATGTTTCATTATTTCTGTTGCTTGAAAAATTGCTTTGCCATTGCTGTAAAATTTCTTGAAGAAATGAATACACGAACATTTATTTCATGAGAGCTGGGACCACAATTAAAAAATTTTGATAGACGTAAATTTCTTTTTTATTTCCATATTTTTATATGAATTTTTTCTTTTATCTTGAGAGCTGGATGCATAGTTTAACAAACTGCTTTAATTTCATACCTTGAACCCCTAGGCCCGTATTTCTTACGTTTGCTTTATTTTGGAAATTAAGCCTTAAGCTATGTATTTACAAACCTACTAGAATTTTCACTACTTTTTGAACACAACCGGTTTTCCCTATTACGAGTATAAATTAGCTGTACTCGTCTATGGAAATTCGTCGCTACGGCTGCCACCTCTTTCTACGTTCCTTGCCAATAAGCCAAATTGTTGGCTTCCCATTCCTTTGAAACATTTTACATTAGCTTCCTTTTGCTTTAATATTGCGGGTTATATTTACTCACACTCCGCTTTGAAAACCTACTCACACTCCGCAGAAACCTAACTCCTACCTTAGTACGTTTGCTATTTTAACATCAACTTCGAGCTAATATCTATATACATAAATATGTAGATATGTGTGCATATTAAAAATGTATGTAATGCCTTCAGTTTTTCCTTCTCCTTCTATCTTTTGAAGCCAAACGTCTGCGACTTTCCTTAGCAGCCATATTATTTCCGCCATCAGCGAAATGCCAAATGCTACACTTCGTTTCCGCTTTCCATTCCATTTCCTTCACGCTTTCTACTCCTTCAATTGCCAAGTCGTTGTTAACGTTGCCAATATTGTTAGAAAGTAAGACATTTGTTGTTATTGTTGCTGACTTTTTCTACTTTGTCGCGTATGCGTTTTCTATGCTTGCCAATTCCATTTATTTCACACACGTATCCCTGTTGTTTTCCACATTTTGCTGTCGCAATCCTTTCGCCAATAACTTGTCATCTTTTCACCTAGCCATAAGCTCAATTTCACTGTAGGTTTTCCTATAGCGTTTCAGTTGAAACTCCCTTTCATTACTTGTCCTTGATTTTTACTTTTAACCCCATCTAGTATTTGCTCGCCTTTTTGCTATTCATTCCCATTAACTGTGGCTTGTTATGGTATTCTGCGTGTACTTTCTTTTTCTCTTCGCCTTTCCCTTTTTCCCCACAGCTGTTCTCTCTATTTTTAGTCAAAGCAATTGTTCGCACTCTTCCTTTATTTCCGTTTCTAGTGGAGTTTGATTTACGCTCCTGTTGCTACGATAAGTTTCCCTATTTTTTATTGTTGAGTTTGTTTTGACTCTTGTTGCCGTTATTTGCACAGAGGTGCATTCCTATGCATTTTTTTGCTTGCGCTGTTGTGGTTTTTACATAAATTAGAGTTTTGTTTTATTAATTTATATTCACTCTAAATAATTTTACTTTCGCTTTGGCATAAAAATATCCTGTAAGTTCTTAAAGCGAACTCCATTGAGTTCTCATTATTTCGCTCGCTCGTAATGCATTCGCAATTCTCCACAGGCTTATGAAATATTGGAGACATAGGGGGCACTTACCTTTAACTAATAGATTTATCTAAATAGTGGTAAGAGCTGCCCACGCTCTCTCTTCACCTTCCCTCTCTATATCCAGGTTATCGAATTTAACAGATATGTGAATCAAGCGAGAGCTGTGGGAGTTCCCATAGCAACTCAAATGTTTATCTAAAATGGCAGCCATGTTCCTTTATGGGCTGATAACAGCTATAATAAATCTTGCCCCAAATTGATGGAGATCTGAATTACTGTCTGACAGAGAGTTTATTTCCGTAGTAGGTAAGTTGCTAAAATTCCATTGAACCTACTTCACCGATACTTTGGAAATAACAGCTGCCAAAAGTTTGAGTATTCTGCATATTACTCTGTTGTCCACAGAAAGTTCATTATTTGAGCAGGACGCTTATTTGGCATACTTACGGTAAGTGGATTGATGAGGAAGAAGTGAAAAATCCATAGAGAAAATCTGATACAGTATTTCTGCTCCCAAAAATAGTGAGGTACATTTTGAAGTACCTATCAGACTTGTACTCGACAGGAGAACCCAAAGCTAAACTGCTCTCAACTTCGCGGCTCCAAGCCCCACTTTTGCCATCAATCAAGGCACGGGCTTATATTTATCTTGACGTGTCGACGAACCTTTTATCAAGTCAAGCTTCTTCCAGAGCCATAGCTTCGAATATCAGGACTCATTCGCATTGCTGGAACTAATATAACTCTTGTGGACTACTTTTGCCTTGTATGCCGATGATTGCTCGATAGTTATTACTGGCAATTTAATTAATGATTTGTTTTCGAAAGTAAACGGTTATCCCTCCGACCTTGCTTGTTTCCTCACTGTCAAGAAAATAGATTTATCAATGGCAACAAAGTCCTCAGGTTTCTCGTCGGCAACACCTGGGACAAAAACAAAGAGAATTTGCAGGCAATATATTTCCAAGGCGATTGACCAGCCGGCTCTAAACTACACTGGTCTAATTTGGTTGTCGGGAAGTAGTAGAGCTCATTGAATGAAAATACAGCACTGTCAGGACATTGCGCTCCGAACTCTGACGGGATGTCTTCTGATGTCTATTGAGTCCCATTCTCACCAAAAGGTTTGCACGCTGCCAGTTTCAGAGCGAGAGAACATAACGTTATGCTGAGCAAACAGTTCCTTGCTGGGTGGTCATCGCCTGGGGCAACAGAATGGGCATCTTCTCGGTGCTGGATCGCCATCCAAGCACGTCAGAAGTCATCTCCTCGAACCCACGGACGAGATCCGTACGTATTTGATACAACCGCTAGATCCAGTAGCATAAAGAGCATTCACCGTGAGACAATGCTGTTATTGGAGTCAAGTAACTACCTATTTCAGACGAGGAGCTCCAGTAGCCGCCGGAGGGCCAGCTAGGGTCTGTATACTTTAGCAGATTCAACTCATACTTGTCTAAAATCGACTTCGACTTCCACAAACATTTTCCTGTTATCAATCACCTATTTAAATGCCCTCTTAAGTTTATTCAGCTATCAATCCTTTCCGTTTAATCAGGCCCATCGAAACAGCTCGTTTCCGAGGCCTCTTGCTGGATGAGTTAGATGGTAGAGGCCATTGGTAAACTGACGCATTTAGGGCGCAGCTATCGGCTATAACAACAATAACTACATGACTTTGTTAACTGCGCTTCTCGAAGGCAGAGAAGCAAGACTAGAATTAGCGCTGAGTCCGCGGTCCTAATGAATGCTATTTATATATCGTGTCGAACTTATTTTATGGCAGCGTTGGAAGCGAAATCCCGCCAATCTAATCTACAGAAGCCGTTTTGAAAACAGTGTCAACTTAGCTTGACGTCGATGAGGTGAACTTGGCACAAGTGAAGTATTTTGTCTGTAACTGGGCAGCGCTATGCAATGCGTTTGGCCTTTAAGATTTTCTTAACCTTTTTTTTGTGAAGCTAAAGGATGACGGCAACAAAAATCGAATTTTAGTTGCAGACCTAGATCTTCGTCTTCTTCATTCATTCAATGCTCGCTAATTGGATTCAAATAATTTATCTGATATTGAAATTGAAGTGCAACCTCTTAGCCGCTGTCCTGCAAATTTCGTATATCCCACCTACTAATAGATTATTTATTTGTAGAGTAAAAAAAACCAACATTTAATTAGCTTTCTTTTATGTTTCCAATTACAGGTGGAAAACAAATACAAATCCATTGTAGAGTAAACATAAACCGAGGCAAAATAGAATTAATGAAAAATCTCACTAAAATATGCAAATCTTCAGAGGATAAATTGCTTTGCATTGCTGACGAGCAAACAAAAATATTCCTTTAATTACGCATCAAAATAACCAGAAAGAAAACCAAGCTTATATTTAAACAAAACAAATCGAAAAAAAATAAAGCAAATAACAATAAAAATGAACGGATGGAAAAAGTTACGGTAAGCGAATTTTAAGAAATGCAAAGAAAATTATGCAAATTAGTGTAGAAAAAATATGAAAAATTAAAAGTAAGAACCCGCAAACAGCGCCTTAAAACAACAGCTCAGCAAAAAAATTTCAACTTCAAATAAAACACAACAAAATTAGCTGAACGCGCGAACAATAAGTGGGGAGTAAGAAAAATAAGAAAATTAGCCATGACAGAGAGCGTATAGGAAAGTGAAGAAAATAAATTTGAAAAAAAAAAATAAGCAAAAAAAATAAGTTGATGAAATAAGCAGCAGCAAATTAAACATAAACCGCTTATCAAAATAACTAACTACAGTGGGGCCCAAAAATAATACGAAACCAAAAAAAACACAAAAAACGAACACTCAAAGAAGGCAACTCCCAATGAGAACCTGCCACACAAAAATAATAAAACAATATTAAAAACAAAAACAAACAAAAAACACGAAACACCTCAACTGGCAAAGTGAAAAAACTGCGCGCATTTTCCCTGAGGATGCGCGGAGAAAACAAAAATTTGTGCACGAAAATCAATTTCACAAGCAAGAACAATAACTCAACCGAAAAATAAAAATTTGAAAGAGCCAAAAAATCAGCCGAAAAAGTGCGCGAAAGCGGCTAAAAACTTGGCTAAGCTACTTGGCTAACGTGACGAGGAATCAACACCAACACCACCAGAGCGGCTAAGGCCAATGGCCGTGTAACATAAAAGCAACAACAAACAATTGTAAATCATACAAAAAAAAAAACCCAGCAACAAAAGCGAATCTATCGATTTTTGTGTGAAACAAGTAAGTACAACAAAAATATTGCAATAATTTTTACAACAAAAATAATTTGTAAGAAAAAACAAAACTAAAGCAGAATTTTGCGTTAGCTGTGGACTGGCAGTATGCCAGGATGCGCCTTTTTAGATGTACATAGTTGTGTGTGTGTGTTGGAAAAGTGAAAGGGGGCGCAGCAAAAGTTTGATTTTGCTCATTAAGTATTATTAAGCTTTTCGTACAATAACAATAACACCCGACCAGTAATGAGAGTGATGCCATGTTAAAGTAACTAAAGTAAAGTCGCTGAGTGTAGGTTGAAAATAATGAAGAGCGTTGAGAAGTTAGGCCAAGAATATAGATTCAACAGATAAATAGAGTGCAAATTTTGGCATACGCAGTTTCAGGCGGCATATTAAAACTTTTCTTGGTAGAAGTTGCGAAAAGACAGTACAGATAAATGGAAAGATAGCTTAAATTTATTGTAAACTGTTGGAAGCTTTCGACCACTGAGATTTGGCAGATTTTTATGCTTCGATTCTAAGGCAAAACATCTCCTTAGCCATCCTTGCTGTTGCTTCACTAATTCAGCGAAATTTGAGTTAAAAGCTATTTGCTTTAATTACCTTTAAGTTAGCATTGCTACTATTGTTTTGCTTTCCAAATATCATTGATTTGTCAAACTGCTTCTCTAAACTGGCATAGGGTTTACTGTGTGATTTGGAAACCTAAAAACATTTCGACCTTATTCAGAAGGACTCAACTCTGTGACACTAAGAGTTATTGGGTTTTATTCAACATTTTTTGCAGTCTTCAGAAATTCAGTCGGATTATAACAGTGTGCAACATTTTTATGTTAATTCTCTGGAGACAGAATGATTACAACTCAAAATAAAAAAAACTTAGACCCATATAGTAAAACTACTAAACATTTTTGCAGTGCAGGCACAATTTTTTATAACCATTTTCGTTTGAACTTCTTAGCCTGAGTATTTTTAAAATAAGTGAACAACAAGTGTTAAAATTCATATTTAAGCGCCAATTTCATTTTACTTTTGTAGAAGGCTTTAAGCCACTAGCTATCTAACAAAAAAGTCGTTGTTATCCCTTTTTATTGAACGTCTGCATAAAATGAATTCAAGAGGTCGCTAGAGGGTTGAAATGTTCTAGCGAATTTTTCGCCGGAAAATTTTACTAACGGTCCGCTCAGACAAAATTTTTACATCAAGAACGTAAAGGTCCACAGAAAATAAAAAAACAAATACACCTTCTTGAAATATATCATAAATTTTTTTAGTATGCTGTCTTTTTTTTAACAAAAATTTTATTGCGCTTTTTTAATTGGCCTTTAGTTTCACTTTCATAATTTAAAAAAAAAAATTCTTCAAAATTGTTAGAAGAACGCGAACTAGAAACAAAATTGTCTTTGGCGCACTTCCTCTGCTCCTGCTCACTTGCATCGAGAATGTGACTAAAGCGCTCGCCTCTGCCATGCCTTTCCACAATCAGTGGGCGTGGCAGCGTTGAATTCATATGATGGGCTATCTTCTTTTGGCATCGCTGGGGACCGACTAAACCACTCAATTAGATTAGAAATTTTATTGTGTAAATTAATTTGTTATAAAAAAAAAATAAACTAATAATATATTCCTTTAATTTTCGCCTAACTTTCCTGGAGGGACTTTAATTCAGTATATTGATCTCCAAATATTATTTTTAGATATGCAGGAGTGGGAGTAGGAGTAGAGATACAGGGATATAGGGAGCTGGAAATTTTTCGTTTTTCAAGTATGCCGCAACTTATGTTGACTTTTTCTCAATGTTTTCCAACACTGTTTTACGAACCGCAATTCTAAATACTGATCTGAATTTAGCATAAATGCAAAATTTTGTTATCAAAAACTTTTCATTGCCACGGCTTTTTTATGTTTAAACAAATTTAAAAAATCGATATAATTTTATACTTTTTCGATATATTTTTTTGCTATAATTTCTGAACCATTTTCGTCGTCAGCGAACCAAAATTAGTATTGAAAAAAAAACACTTTTTTAATCAAGTACTTTTTTCGTGTTAACTAGTGTAACTCTATTTTTTTAGATAATTTTTTTTTTTTGCTTAACCCAATTTCATTTATTTTTTATTTTATTTGATTCGAATTAAAATTGAGCGCTCATGATATCATTCTCTATCGATACAGGCACTATGTATTTGTAATAGAAAGTGAGTTTATTTTCCTATAAGTTTAAATATGGTCTAAAAAGTTTAAATATCAAAATTTTTTTTTTTTTTGAGAAGTGAAGCAAAGTTATCATTTTTCTACCCCAAACCACAAAATTATATGAAAACTTACATTTTACACATTTACTCTATGTGTGTACATTATCCCGTTACGTGCGCTTGTATTTGTATTTACCCACACACCTACGAGTACAAAGTTTCCAAGTCAAGTTGATTTTCTACTCAAGTGCTGCTAACTGGCAACAACCAACAGGCAACAGCCAATAGCAACAAAAACTATAATCCAGCAATTTGTACAACATCTTTCACTCTACTTGGCTAACTGCTAACTAAAGTCAGCATGTGTGTGAGTGTGTGTGTGTGTGTGTGCCTGCCTAGATACAAGTAAATAGATATATCCTTGTTTCTCTGCCATCATGTCTGCGTTGCTTGCTGCTTAGATTTTCATTTAATTTCCACGCATGTGTTTAATGTGTTTTTAATTTACTTTTTGGTCGATGGGTAAATTGTTGTTGGCCAAAAACGTTTACTACTACTCAGTTAGTTGTTGGGTATGGAAGACAACTGCAAAATATATTTTCCACTCGACTGTCGACTGTCGACTGTCGAGTGTCGAGTGTCGAGTGTTGGGTGCTTTAAATAGTTAACTAAATACACGTACAGTGCAATTCTAAGTGTATGACGTATGTGTGTGTGTGCGTGTATGTGTTTGTGTTTGTGTGCATTAGAAGGCAATTGGGGGCAAAAGTTTATCTAAATTTTTTATTTTTTTTCTATTTGCTCTGCTCAGCTCGAAATTGAAGCGCCAGTTGCACCCCTCCACTTTTGCCCGCCCTGCTTCAGCTTTGGCTGCTTTCAGCGGCACATTCAGCACATTCAGCACATACGCTTTGCGTTAACGACATTAGATAAGTTAACGGCATCTAATGTCAATTTAATTATGTGAACTTCTGCTGTGTATCCGTTTCCCATGTGGCAAGTAGGAATTTATGCACACACTTACTTATAGCAAGCGTATTTGTGTGTGTGTGTGTGTGTGTGTGTGTGCGTGCTTGTAAGTAGTTGGCAATGTTACTACTTAAATACATGACACATGTTTGCAATTCAATCGAATGTACTACGCACCCCCCGCGCATCCCTTTGACTAACTGCATACAAAATTTGTTGTGTTGCTATTTATTTATTTTTTTTCTCTAACTGCCGTTTGTTGTCGCTTGTTTATCTAATTATTTATTTATCGATTTGATTGCTTAAATTTGTTCAAATGTCATTTGCTTGGCGTAGATGAAGGAAAAAAGTAACTTAGTTACACAAATCGGTAATCGATAGCGTAGAGTTGTATGTGTGTGTGATTGTTACGGTAATTGGGTTGCAAGAGTATGCTGATTACCAGTAATTTACCACCGAGGCATTTAGGTTTAGTGACATTTAACATATCTTACCGTTTTTGAAGTTAAAGGAAGAATAATAGCACTGAATGAAAATAACAGTTGCAGTTAGTTCAATTCAGGTCAATTCCAAATATAAAACCCTGCCTAAAAGGGTCCCCAATATTCATATAACTTTTTGGCTATTTATGCCCCAATTTTTTCCTTCGAAACTAATACTCCTTATCCTTTACTTCTTTTCGATTAAAATGGGATTCTATTCTACAAACAAACCCTTTGTCATATTAACATTCCTCTACCATTCCTACTACCAAAGTAGCGAAAGGCCTCAACCGTTCTCTTCCGTAACTCATGTAGTCTAACGTACCCAGTAATTGTAATAATTAATACACGTAATTCACATAATCTTTTTATGAAACACTTCATCTTTCCGATCTTCTTCTTCATACTCGTTCCGTTCTCTTGCTAACTGGAACCCGCTAGATACACTAAGTGAAGCCAAGTGCTTCTCCACAAGATTTTTTCAACGTATAGAAGGCCTTCCTTGCCTCTTTCACCACCAGCGGGTACCGCGTTAATTACTTTTAAGGCTGGAAAATTTTCTTTCATTCTCACAAAAGTGGCATTCGCCGTCAGAATGACGTAGCGAACCAAGATCGAAAAATCATCTCACCCGATGTTAACAGCATCCAAAGTCACCAAAGAGATGGTGTATGTCGATTTGTTTCCCTAAGGTATTTTCCAAGATTTAGCGTATCGTGAACTTGCCTTATTTACAGCTCCTTGAGAGCTTTAGTAGATGTCGCAAAATACTAGGGTCCTAAGGTCCCTTACTGCCACGCGCAGTCACGGCGACAATCCTACAATAACATGACCCAAAGATGCCACAAATCGTAGTCCTTAATGCGCTGCCTGTGTGCGTGAACAAAAGAGGGGGATCTCATTCGAGGCTTGTTGGAATTTTCATTGGAGATATTTTGGTACGTGGCGGGTTCCAAGCACAGCCACAATCAGATACTGGGACGGTTTTTGTAAAGGTGAGCTCTTAAACCGACCAGGTTCGCCCTCTCACTTTAGGTTAATACCAGATGGATTTTCGATAGCCACCTTGAGGGCACTTGGATGAAAAACCCCGGTATTTATGGTTTGTTTGAATCATATCCATATCTCAGGTGAAATAATAATTAATAACTAATGAAATCTGTCTTTAAATGCTTGAGATCAGTTTTTCTTTTAAAGTCCAATTTATATGGTCTTTATGTTATTCTGAATCAACTGCTCATCGAGCTCAGGCTCAGATAGTCTGGTTGCTGGAGATCAATAGAAGTAATATGAGCATAGTGTGGTTCTGGGAAAGCTCTGAAAATAAAAGAAACCTCCAACACTTGCTTTCATAAAAAACTTCCTGGTGAAGTATCCTGGATGTGACTGGAGTAGGAATAATGTAACCGAGGAGACTGGTATTTTAAAATTATTGTATTCACATGTGACTATTAAATTTCGATTCAGCGCAACATTTTTGATTAAATTGATGTCTCGAATGTTGTGGTTATCAGAATTTTGGGAAATTGATTACCCTGTGTTACCTAAAACTTACATAGTTTTTGATTGGAATGGAAAGCCTTTTTTAACGCAGAGGAAGCATCGAAAGCCAAACTCACCAAAATAGTAAGTGTGAGCCTTGAACTCAAATTATTACTCCTACCGTCTAAGTATTGATTCTCGGTATTTCGTCGGGAGGAGGTTTGAGTACTAAGCTCTACTTTCGTTCGAGTCCTGACGCAGTCCGTAGGATGTTCCTTTATCATCTTCTGCTTTTCGTATTGGTAATTTGTTGCCTTTTAAATTGTCAATTCTGCGTTAATTGATTTAAATAAGGAACAATGAATCAGTCGGAATTGGCAGGATTCCGAGCCGTCAATTCGCTAAGTTTCGTGTTGGGCAGTCGGTCTGAAAGAACTAACGTCAAAGCCACGCTGCCTAGACGGTTGGAATGAACTGGATTCTCTTAAGTGTACACAGATTTGATTTTTGACAGGTGGTTCGAGAGGATTGGATTCCAAGTCTCGCCTACCTTTAACTTTAGGAACTGCGTATCGGTAAAGTGATTGCGCATTCATCTGACTTGTGCTCTGTGGCGGAGTTGTTGCTTTCACTATGATAGCTACACGGCGTACTTCGTTCTATACCTCATTGCTCGTTAGCATAAATGCAATCAAATTTTCAGGTGTCATTCTGGCGCTAAGGTGGTATCTAATTAGCACCACAGTGCATTAAATTGAGGGCATTCGAAATCGCGTCATACCCAAAACGGTAATGATATGCCTTAAAGTAGCCATGTCAATTTCGGGGATAAGCCCAATAGGTCCACCTTCGCTTTGTTAATATCTCCCATCGTGTCTGCCACTACGATACGCTGCGCTGTCTAGCTGCGTTTTTGATTCCGCTGGCAGTCGTGTGAATTTGATCGCGCTTCGCGTTTCTTATGACAGGCAACTGTTAAGCTGCGATGTCTAGAAACGCATAGACGGTATGTAGTACTAGTTTTTCGCATATATGATGCCCGTAAGAACGCCTTCTGCCAAGCAGTCGTTCCATAGAGGAGAATCGACCTTACTGCTCCAGCTAATATCGTTGGTCCAATGGGACGCTATGGTACTACGCATATGCCTTGGATTCTATAATAATAGCGCCTGCTCTGATTGCTACTTGTTCTATCTTCTTTTGCGACTGGTGATGAGAAGGGCTGGTGTGCTGCGAATGTTGCAATTTCGCTATTATTCACTACTCTAGTGGACTTCTCCGCCATATCTAACACTCGACAGAGTATTTTACATGTCACGACTATACACAGATGCCTTCCGGGAAACCAACCATTGCTGCGCCTTTAGTTGGGTACAGTAGGCCGCGAGATGCCATCGTACATGATGTTTCACAAAATGAGTCCTAGTATAGATCCCTTTGGTGCACCACATTCGGCAAATACATTGTCGCAGTCATAGCGAAGCAATCAAATGGCTACAGTGGCTTGTTCTAAATTTTCCAAGTTTCTTAATTTTTTTTTTTCATGAAGTGCAACGAACTCTATAACTTAAGTTTAATTCATTTAATATCATTGATTAGAAAATGTAAATTGCTACCCTTTTTTCAACGCGTTAGTAAAAAAAAAAAACAACGTACATGCATGTAGTAAAATTTATTTTATGGCTTCTGAACGCATAAACCTTGACCTTAGCATATTTTATAGGGAACACAAATTATATAAAGAACTAGTAATCCCCTTTTACTTGATTTAATTAAATTGTATTTGCTTTCACAGCAGCTAATTGTTAATTGAATAAATCAAGAAACGATAAAAATAAACCACATATGTACTACACAAAAAACAAACGAAAAGTCAAATACCCTTTGCGCAGCGCATTCTAAACAAAATTGAAAATCGATCTTTAAAGAACTAAATGTTTATAGCTTTTTAATGTAATTAAATAGCTATAAATTGACAATTTTAAATTAAACGCATAGAAAACACAATAGACGCACACTTTAAAGTACCGTGTTTTAATTTTATGTTTTTTGTTGTTTTTTTTTTTGTCTAACACACAGCCACCCTAACACGAATGATTTGGCCTTCACTTTGTTGATTGAGTTTGGAGGAAAAAAAATTAGAGCAATCGACAAATCAAGCAGATAATGCGGCTGTTATCAACATTGTATGTGTGAGTGTGTGTGTGTGTGTGCATGTGTGTGCATGTGTGTGCAATGACACAATGGTTGTTGAAAGAGAATAGAATGAATTTTTCTACTACACATAGCCGCCGAGAATTACATGGCGCACACATGTGGGTAGTGAGAATCACAAAAAAAAAAAACCAAGCAAAGGATAAAAGTATAAAAACGACCTAGAAAAGCCATCGAACAACAACTAATGACCTGCATAGCACACATTCAAATGTCACACACACACGCACACACGCACCCATACATATACAGAGCAGCAGTTAAATGCCTTTAGCAGCACCCCTTTCTCCGCCCTCTCCATGTTCAACCAATAATCGCGCGCATGTGTGTGTGTGTGCGTGTGTGTGGTTTACGCTGCTCTATAACAATGTCCTTGCGTGCTTGCAGCACATTTTCCTCTTTGGCATTTTCACGATTTGTTTTCTTCTGCTTCTGTTTCTGCTTCTTCTCTTCTTCATCCACATATTCTTTGTTATATGAGTATTATGTATTTTGTGCAAGTTGGCTTTTAGAGTGAAACATTTTCTTAGCTACATATATTCGCAGTGGCAATATGCGCTCAGGTATTTTCGTTTGTTTGTATCTGCGAGCGAGGGTATGTAAGTATGTAGGTAGAAAATTGTTCATTTTTATATTAGTGCCTTATTTTCATGTCCCTCTAGCAAAGCGTTATTTGCCCAAACTAACTCATGGAATTTTACTATTTCTTTCTATACTTATAGTATTTCTTTTTTTCTCGCCTCCCTTTCTTTTATTTGCCGTTTCGTAGAAAATTACGTTAACATTGCTCTAACAATGTTTGTGTGCGGGCGTGCATGAGAGCAAAAATTGTATTTTATTGTAATCGATTTGCTATAAAATGTGAAATTGGCATTTTGAAGCTACAGCCGTGCACTCACGTAGGTAAGTAAGTCCAATAGTTGGCTTCTTAAAGCGTTTAGCGATTTATAGGTAGTGGAAAATATTGCTTTAAAATATAAATATATAGATATATAGACTAGTTGATACCTGGCTGCGACTTCGTCGGCGTTGCTTACTAAGTTCCCATATACTTTCTGAAGATTTTTTAAATCTAAAAATGCAGCTGTGATGAATTTAAAAACTATTTTTTTTAGTCACCGAAATAATGACGTTGACTTTAAGGAATTTTTCGGCATAATTTCCAATAGGATATCTGCCAAAAAAAATAACTGAAACCAACTTGAAAGTCAACTCTATCTTGACTATGACTAAAGTGCTTTGGTCCAACCGCTCAAAACTAATGAAAAAATCCACTTATAACCGCAAAAATGGAAGAACAGTCGATCAACTTTTCCAAAAGTAAAGTAAAGTGGTCTGAATCTGAATGGGGACGTGTGATATTTTCGGACGAGTTCAAATTCAACTCGATAAGCACTGAGGGCTATCGCACCGTTCGCCGTACATTAGGTGAACGATTTGCGGAAAATTGCATACTTCCAAATGTAAAGCATTCCCTCTATATCTTGGTATGGGTTGGGATTTCAAAATGCAGAGCGTAATTATAATAGAGGGTATAGTAAATGCCAAAAAGTACGATTCTATTGTACTCAACTGGATTGTACCCAGCCTGGAGTCCTTAACAGAAAGGGAACCATATCCAATTTTTCAGGACGATTCAGCGCTATGTTCTCGGGCACGAACTGTAAGTTTTATCACGAACTTTTAACCAATCCAACCGCTTATTCTTATTTTTCTCAGGGGATCCATTTTTCAAAAAGTACTTTTCGTCGCACCGCCATTATATGTTTTTAATTGCATCAAAATCCGATCGTAAATACAGATTTCCGCATTAACTCGCCTCTAGCGCCCCCTAGCGGATTTATTACATGAAAGTGTCTTTTAAGTATACCAGCACCCCACTCTTCATATGTAGTCAATATCGGGCTAAATATACTGAAAAACTCGATTCGAGCGCCACCTAGCGGATTCAATTGCCCTAAAAGTATTTCTCGTCGCACCGGCGTTAAACGTTTCAAATTTCATCAAACTCAGATCATAAATAATATTTTATATTAAAACATCTTTCTAATAACATCCATATCGGGCAAGAAATACGGATTTTGTGAAAAGTTTGATTCTAGCGCCACCTATCGGATCCATTTTCCATAAAAGTATTTCTCGTTGCACCGCCGTTATGCGTTTTTGATTTCATCCTGATCGGATCATGAATATCGATGTTCGTATTAAGGCGGCGCTAGCGCCACCGAGCGCATTTATTTTATAAAAGTATTTTTTGTTAAATTAACACCATACCTTTTCTTTATCATCAATATCGGAGCAGGTATACGCATTTTCTGAAAAACTCGATTCCAGCGTCACCTACCGGATCCACAGCTATCGTTGTTTGTAAAAATATCAATACCTTTTGTCGCTAGCGTTATCGTTAACACTATTGAAATGATTATCGTTTCCGAAATGGTTATCGGTAGTGCTATCGATTTTTATCGTTATTGAAATTTTATTCATTCATCATATCTGTTTAGATATTAAGCAGATTTTTTTTATCGATTTGTATTTAAATTCGTACACCTTAATAAAAGGTAATGCCACTCGCTTTATCGTTGATATATTTGGAAGCGTATAGTGGAAATTCGTTGGGAAATACACAGTATTCTTACCAAATCGAAAGCACCAACCGAAACCATCAAATCCGTTACCTTTATTGCCATCGATTTTTATCGCTTTTATCGTTATCGGTATTTCTAGAACTGTTATCGTCCATGTTAATGCTATCGAAATGTTATCGTTATTAATAGTGCTAGAATTGGTGTCGTCAAAGTTAATTTTTTTGTTATGATCATCACTGTTAAATTTATCGATTTTTATTGCTATCGGTACTTCCCAAAATATTATCGTTATCATAACTGTAAAACGTAACGATTTTTATCGTTATCGATAATTCCAGAATTGATCTCATTATCACCACATTTAATGCTATCGAATTTTTATCGTTATCAGTGCTGCTGAAATTTTTATCACTACTGGTAATGTTACCCGTATCGTTATCGTCACTGTTAATGTTAGCGGAGTTTTATCATTATCATTATTGCCGAAATTGTTATCATTACCGTAGGCATCGTTCTTTCAGTTAGTGTGGCTTCTGCAATTAGACGATACTGATAAAGTTCAACGTAACGGACATCTCAATTTTAATATCAGAGCATAAAGATGTACTGAACTAAATCCAGACATATTTTCATCAAACAAACAATAGATAAAATACTTACTATCCACTTTCCTATAGAAATGCCAATCTCTTCCACTATCAATAGCTAAACAATATTTACAAAAATATGACCAACGATTCTACTCCTTCTTCGTTCCTGCTGAGTTCCCGCCCCATAACATTTGAACGATTTAATGGCCTACAAGTTTTTGAAAGTGAGGCGGTGTGCGTTGCAGGTTTGGTGATGACATTAGAACGTGACCCGCTTAACACGTTGTCGCGTGTAAAGGCCAACTACGCAAAAAAAAAAATATACATATATCCCGCTCTTTCACTGCCTACCTTTCTACGCGCTAACTATTTACTGCCATTTTGCTTTACCTTCTAGCTGGTTTTTGTTTCCGCTTTTATTAGTTTTTCTTAACCCACACCCTAATTTTTGTATCACCTAATAATTTTCGTGAGCAAATCAGTATTTATTGATTTCACTCGTTGATTCTGCAACGGCCGCCCCCCCTCAAATGGACGTGGTCAGAAACTTTTGCACAGGAAGTACGTGAAATGTCCCTGAAATTAAATTAGTGCGTGCGCTATCGAACCGAACGGAAAAGGAAGGAGAAAAGTTTAAGAATAAAACAAAAATATACTTAGATAAAAACCAGCATTATTCGTTCGCCTCTAGTCCACACTACAAACTAGTGAATGGTCATCGTTGTGGACAATTTTGCTATAAATTTACTGCATTTACTTATTTTATGTGGCAGTTTAGCCAATAAAAATAGTAAGAAAGATAGTGAAACTTTTACTACAGTTTCTGTTTTTGTTTTGGCGGTGGTGGTGGTCACCAGAATAGAAACCCAAAAAAATATGAGGGTGCACATTGATCAAGTAGTAGTAGTGCCGTGAATGGAATGTAAAGAGATAGAGTGAGAAATTACTAAATAAATAAACTTACCCAATAAAATGTGTAGTAAAGAAAATAAAAATTATAGACGCTGCTATTTATGTTTCGAATTGGGTTCACAACACTCTTCTTACATCACTTTAAAATTTAAAGCTTGAGAAAAAATTACTTTCCTTCTTTACCCTCATTACACGCACAGCGCGACCCGCCCCTTATGCCCTAATTTATGGTTTCCCTATTTCAGTTTGTTGTGCCGGGAAATTTGTTTATATTAGCGGCACATCTCTTGGTATATTTTCTTTCCTACTTCCGTCTGCTTGCTTTCATTCAGTTTGTGTTTTTTTTTTTTTTTTTTGAAACTGTCACGCTCATCTGAGGTCGACATATCTTTATACAAATTGTGGTTTATATTTGCTTGTAAAAATTTGTCCATCCTAAAGGGCTTGAACTACGCCTATCGTTTGATAGGCCAGGCTTCGTTTACTTTAAAGTGGTAATACAAATTTGTTTACAATTTGTCTTTTCTGCTATTCGGAAGGTAAGCTGTGCCTGAGAAAAAATCAGTGAATCGTGAAATTTTTACGCTCTGTACGAGTAAGAGTTGTGAGCTTAATTTTATTGGTAGCCAAGGTATAGTAAAAGGTAGCAACGTTAAAAAAAATACAACCCTGATCTGAATTTTGTTGCTGCTATTGGTACATGAAATGTCAAAAAAAAAACTGTAAAAAAGTAAAAATGAATTAAGAAGAAGACAATTGTAAGTGCCTTTGTCATTTGACAGATCGTGGGCATCTTTCGAATGAAATAAATAAAAAAATCAACCCTGTTTGTTGCTACCTAGTCTCACATTTGCCAGAGCCTTATTTTTATAAATGACTTTGATCGAGTTGGTTTTTGCAAGTCCAAAATATCTGATTTCGAATATTTTATTCCAATAAATTTTCAAATATACATTTAGAGCTAAGATCGTTCTAAGACCTAGAGATGTAAAACGCGGATAGCAAATGTAGAATATTCCCCTCTATCGAATAGAGAGATGGTTGCATATTACAGCTTTGTTTATCGGATAATTGGCTTTAACCAAAAGTTTGACGTATCACTTCCTTAGCAGAAAGTCCCCTGGTATCTAGCTAAGAGAAGCTGACCTAACAGGCGTTCTTGACCTGCATCATCATTCTAGAATGGTTAAAAGGGTAATCTTCTTCTGCTTACACAAGGGAAACCGCCCGCCAAGCGGGAATCTTTCTGAACGATCTCTTTCCATTAGCAAGCGGTAAGGACACTTGAAGCCCTGTTGCTTCCTTGTTTTATCTTCCATCTTGTACTGTTTGTGCACCAATCTGGCTTTCGGAGAATGCACAACACAACCACAGCACTCAACTCTTAACAGAATTGCGAGCTTAACTACAACCGCCTCTATGAGAATACCGTCCTGGTAGCGTTCAACTTGTCGCAGGCTTTCAATAATGTAAGCCTTGCTGTGTGCAGACGTAGAGGTATATTTCAGAGCCGCACTATTTCAAACTGAAAAGTATTACACAATGGGGGGTCCCACAAGGTGGCGTCCCTTAAATATCATGAAAGTTTCAATTGCCCCTTTTGCCAACTATTATTCGATAATTAGAACCAGCAATTTAACTGATGAGCTGAGTTCAAGTGTGCACGGATATCTTTCCGAATTTGTTAACTAAGCCTAACCTTACAATTTCCACTACAAAGTCCACGTCGACTATATTTCAAAAATGAACGACGTAGGTCAGGCTGGATTTAAACAACCACGTTGATGACACACTAGGTGACAGCGGTAAACCAACCGAGAATTTTGGACGTTACCTTCGACAGGCTGCTCTCCTCAGCACTCACGCAATCGCAATCATCATAAAAGTACAGAGCGGCAATTAAGTCCACAAGTCGCTTGCCGACAGTACTTGGGGCAGAGACAAAGAAATGTTGCCGGCAATAAACAGGGCGATTGATCGGTCGGTCTTCAGTTATGCTGCGGCAATATGGTCATCGGTGATTAGCTTGACTTAGTGGACGAAATTACATCCCAGTCAAAGTGACATACACCGGACGATGACAGGGCCGTCTAGTTCATCCCAATGCGCACTTGCCACCTTCCGAGATCCCAGTTCCCACATTCTTTGACTCTCGGCCAGCAAAGGCCTTTTGCGCGACAAATTCAATGGTCGTGTTATCTCACGTGGTGGCGATGTCAATTGGCCACCAAGATCATGTGATTGGACACCGTTGGACCACTTTCTTTAGGGTTATTTGAAAGAAAAGGTGTACGTCGATAAGCCAGCAACAATTCAAGAGCTAAAGGATGACATAAATCCGGCACACTAACGGCATAGCATCTCAATTAAGCCTCAGCGTCAGCGAAAATTTGGACTATCGGATGGAGGTGTGCCGCCGAGTTCGCGGCGGACATTTGGCCGATATTTTGTTCCATACATAATTGAATCACACCATATTATCATAAAAAAAAAGAAATTACAATAACTTCCAAAATAATTTGTGTTTTTTTCAAAATCAACATCGGCCCTTAAAATTTAACCACCCTTTATGTCTTATATGGGTAGTTAACTTAAATAAATAAATATTTTACGTAAGTCTTTCGGGTTCATTTCGGGCCTTATCTGGAACTATTTCATTACTGCTGCATAACCGTTTCAGAAATAATTAACGACCGTTTCGGGACTACTTCAAGAAAAGTTCGACATCATTTTGTTACTTCTTCGAGATCATTTGGGAATCAATCCAAAAATTATCTCTAACTAGTACCGAATGTATACTTATATGAACTTATCGTCGGACGTGGGAGAACAATTACCCAGCATGCATAAATGGTAATTAAATCGCGGTGATCAGTTTGCTAATCAGTTTGCAAAAATATTTACAGGATGTACATAGCCAAAGAACAATGGCAAAATTTCTTGCTGGGTCAGTGTGTATAAGTTCGCTGTAAAAATAGCATCACTTACTTAACAGTCCACAATTCACTGGTAGGCAAGCTCTATCTAAAACTGACTAAATTTTAATTATTGTAAAAATAAATGAAAATTTAAACATAAATGGTATATATTTTGAGATGGGTATCTGGTCATCTAGGTGTCTACACTAAAAAAAAACTTCCTTCTTTTGATGAAATTTTTTCTTCAAAATGCGATATATACCGCCAATTGAGTAACGCTTTCTTCAAAGTGAATAAAAAGCTACATAAATTGAAATCTTCTTTATGGAAAAGTAGTAAATATCACTTAGGCGCTATTTCATTGCCATTTTGCTCTCTTTTGACAGCTTTCTTTTTTCTTTAATCTAACTAATATTATTTTTTTATAGTGTGCATAAAGAAATCTTTAACTTCCCACTCATTCCGAAATTAAGTTCATTTTCTCATTTAGGTCAAGCCAGTGTTTCACATTTTCACTTTTCTACTTGAATTTTCCCATTGCAGCACGTAACCTTTACATGCCACCAATTTTAGCTAGACAAACAAAAATACTTTTTTTTTTTTGTTTTATTTACCAAAACCTGCTACTTCTTTCATCATATACTGCTTGCCATTTTCATGCACACATGTATGTGTGCTCGTATATTTGTATTTGGTGGAACTTGCAACGCTTGCCACGTCTTCAACTATCTCTTCACTGGCACATTGTGGCGTCGACTAATTGTTATTTTATTGGTAATTCAATGCCACTGTGCGCACAAAACCACAAATGAAAAATAGATATATGTATGTATATTGCTTTATATTTTATAAGCAATGTGTGTCTATTTACTACCCTACACTTTTGATTCCTGTGTGCCACATCACAACCAACCGCCAACTAACAGCCATAGCTTACATAAAACAACCAATAGATTTTTATACAACTACAACTACTTACATATGTTTGTACTATGTGTAGAGTTTGTTTACTGTATTGTGTGCGCTTGTGAAGTGTTTTGTTTATTGGAAGCAGTAGCACGTTTTCTATTTCTTCCGCCATTTGGCTGTTTTAGTTAGTGTTCCTTTAGACGAAGTCGTTTGGCGTTCAAGGAATCGATGTGATCTCATACCCACGCCTTGTCTCTAGCTACCTATAGCTCGATGTGTGTGTGTGTGACTTGTATTTAGTGCAAACAAATGAGCGCTCACATCCCCCTACTCCACCCCACAGACCTTACTCAATATTTTCACATATGTACAATACATGGCTGGCCCCACTCGCCCCACTCCCATAGCCATTTCGTTTGTATCATTTCGTTCACATATTGTTTGCATACATATTTTATCGTCTTTAGTTACAAAAACGTTTTGTTTAAATTTTATCCGCATTGCAGGAAAAAACAAATGCTTACGAGTACCGTTAATAAAAATGCATTTGTATTTGTGTTTGTGTAGTAGATATAGGAATCTCACAGATGAGCGTACGTGTTTTGTCAGTCATCACTCAAAGGTCCTCTGACAGCTGATAGTTTTGTTGATTTGCTTCTTTTAGGCGGCGCTTAGTGTCTGCGATCTCAGTTTCTACAGTTTCCGGTTGCTTTCTTATGCAATCAAGTATGAATTTCGAGTTTTGTTTTGTATTGTTGGCTACGACGTTTCAGAACTCGTTGCCTTCTATTTGGGATGTTGCTTTGAAATTTTTAAACAAACCATATGCAGCAGAAATGTACCAGATACCCAATGAACAACATGACAATATTAAAATAAATATAATAACTATAAAACTCATCATATTCTCAAATGATCATCGGCAACTTCTAAATTTTGCAGTAAAATTTCAAGAGTTGGCCATAAATGAAATCAACTTTATTAAAAATTTGATTATGAGTGATGAAGCTCATTTTCATTTGAATGGCTTTGTTAATAAGCAGAACTGTAGGTTCTGGGGTTCTCAAAATCCAAGAGCCATTCATCAACGCCAATTGCACCCCATCAGGTGTACAGTATGGTGTGGGATCACATCTGAAAATGTCATTGGGCCTTCCTCTTCGAGAATGAAGATGGAAGTGCTGTAACCGTAAATGGAGAGCGGTATCGGTTTATGATAGAAAATTTTTTATGTCCTGCTCTTGAAAACAGACCTGGTATGTGGTTTCAGCAGGACGGAGCCACTGCCCATACTGCCCGAGACACAATGGCACTTTTAAGTCAAATTTTTGGAGGGCGAATAATTTCCAGAAATTTGGAAATTATTTGGCCAGCGCGATCGCCAGATTTGACAGCACCCGACTATTTGCTTTGGGGTTATTTGAAGGAGCGACTGTATGTGAACAAAAAAACAGAAATCCGAACGCTACAGCCACAAGTTTTGAAAGATGTTATGGAAAATGCTCTAAAAAGAGCCCATCAGTGCGAAGCTGAAAACGGTGCTCATTTAAGAGACATCAGTTTTCATACTTAATGTAAAAAAATGTCCCTTTTGTATATTATATAATCTGAAAGAAAAATATAAAAAAATTAATAAACGAAAAAGTTATTAAACTCTTACACCCCTTGGTTTCTATTGGCCCACCCTGTACTTGTACAGTAGCGGCAAATTTTGAATGAAATCAAAAAGTTTTAATTTTTTTTATTTTGGCGAGAATTGAATTAGCAATATTTGGTATGCGAGCGAAAATGTCTATCGTTTTAATGAAAATACGTTTTATAGAATTTGACCTATGCTTCCCGGATGTATGTAATATAAACAGGGATGGAAACCGTTATAATTTTTATTTAAAAAGTCATGATTTAATCGTTATTTTTAAATTTTTACTTTTTTGATTGTCAATTTTATTTTTTAATTATTATTTTTCGATTATAAATAGTCGTTATTTTTTATTTATAATTGATATATTTTAATTATTGTAATAAAGTTGATCGAAAAAAAAAAGAAACGACAAGATATCGAAAAAATTGTAATCCAATTATAACGATTAAATCTTGAATTGTTTAAAAAAAATAAAACCGGTACGGTTTCTGGTTTTAAGAATTGTACTCTGTCAGAGGTTCTTCAGGGCAAGAGAACTTAGGCTCTCAGATTCCTTAAGTGCATTTCAAACTCAGTTAGACAACTAGGACTCAGGTTTTGTGCAGGCACATTCAAAATGCTCGAATTGCCTATTGATCATTTATTAATAATTTTTGTACAAATGATACAGCAGAAATCTGCCTAGAAACATTACCTTAGACAACTTTTGGACCCGTGTCATGTCATGCCAGCTCAGCGAACGCGAGGCAGAGTTTATCTAGTCGTCGGCGAGCCAAAGAACCTCCTATTCAGCAAACTCATTCATTTTCGTTATTGAGAAGAGATCAAAAAGGCCTCGTAGAATAACACAGCGAAAATCTTGATATTGAGATGCAAATTCGAGACGGTGGAAGAGGTTAAGCTTTACTTTTCACTTCGTCCTCTATTCAGCTGTGATAAAAATCATCCACCTTGACGTTCTAGCGTCGATTTGATTTGGTAGCTGTTTGCAGAAATCTCAGTTGACTGTCTTTTGCATCGAGTTTGCCACAATAGTTTACCCTTCCTACCCAGTTCATATGCGAATCAATAATATATATAAATATAAATATCGGCTGCAATCCAGCCTGCAAGACGTTACAGTTGGTTGGTTGGTTGCAGTTGAAGAGTGAAGAACTCCAATTAGCACTCAGAGCACAGTTTTAATATCACGTATTCGCCATCGAACCAGATAGAACAAATAATGAGAGAGAGAGAGAGAAGAATTCCTTGAATGGCCTTAAATCCAGCCCGTGGAGTTTAGGAACCTAAGCAAATCATTTGAACCCACGTTACACAAATCTTTCAGGTCTCTAAAATAGGATCTGCAGAGACCTGAACACCCTCAGAGGTGATGTTCCACGGTTTCTTCCGCACCTGGTGAGCAGCAGCTGCGGCAGTAGTTGTTTTTTCAAATCTCATTCGGGCAGCCTGAGTACCCAGTGCCCAGTGATCGGTGAAAACAGCGGTTAGCGTGGAGACGTCCGCCGACTGTATTTTAATTAAAGTAAAAGACCTTATGGCATTGTAAGAGGGTCATACTCCTTCGAAACCTTGCGCGAATCGAAGTTCTTGTTCACCCAGTGTTTAGATGTCCCACTCAGAGGCACTAGAAGCTCTATGAACTCGGATATATATAGGGTGACACTCTTCCGAGTCCGCTCGGCGGACTTTTCGTTACTGTGAATGTTACGGTGCTCTGATAAGCCAAATTTGCAATTTACTTCACGCACCGCTTCACTAAGCTACATGCCACCATTTCGGAGATGCGAGCATGGATTGCTGACAGGCTATCTGCAAAAAATAGCGATAGCCGACCGAGGTCTCTCGAACGCCAGAAAAATTCTGTCAGCCTCCAATATGGCAAAAACCGCTGACTGAAAAAGACTGGTAGAATCCGGACGACGCAGAGATGCCTCTATTTTAGGATCGACTTAATAGATTCTCGCACCTACTACACTACCCATTTTCGATCCACCCGTGAAAACAGATACTGCGAAGTGCTCTGTGCGAAATATACCCTTACACTGCCTTCAGTGGGTGCTGACGTTTCTGAATTGTAGAATTTCTGGGCATATATACCCCGATTTTTTGTAAATTTCCGGATCGCTGACGGATTGCAGTGTGCATCCGTCGTGCTCATTCCAGAGCCCCAATTCCCTCAACATTATTCTTGCAGTACGGCCACGCATAATTTTGTTGTTGTCTATTTCCTTACCTTACCGCCATGTGCAGTGTGATTGCATTATCCGCATCATATTTACTCAACTTGATTTCCGATACAAATTGGTTTGTCGTAAATGCTCAGCTGTGTTCTAGCAGTTTTGTCAAACAAATTGGTCGTAGGTGCTCCGCTTTAGAGGGTAGGTAGAAAAACAGCAGCCCAATAACGAAGTTCATTGGGCGCTCATTCCACACAATCAACGTCTACTGGGTATTGCCTGCGCCTACTAAATTCCCACCACCAACTATCACTCATGTGTCTGCTATTTATCTTTTAGCGTAAATTAAATGGGTGCCTTTTTTGCCACACCATACCGGCTTGTTGTTGTTGCCTGTGTTTACAGACAGTTCATGTTACAAATTTCATGAAAATTTTCAACTTTTCAATGAACATACCATATTTGTTGTTTGTGTGCATTTGTTTGTAGTATGTAACTGAATGTGGCCCTTCTCTCAGAGTGCTTGTTGTTTTTTGTGCTATGACTTATTCGTATCTGTTATTTTTAGAATTTCCTTAATTTTATTACTTTTAACTTTGTGCAATTTATTGCCGCCGGCAAATGCCTACTCTTGCTCTCATTTAATTTAACATTATTGTTATTCTTGTTCTTAGTTGTTGGCTTGCTGTTGTGTTCGTTCTTGTCTTTTTGTCTTTTATTACAGTTGTTAGAATAGTTGTTTACAAGTTTACCGCAAATCAGTGAAGCCGCACAATGTTTTTGTAAGCTGTCATATGTTTGTGAATCCTAGTAGATATTGTTTTTTTTAATGTTGTGTTAAGGCATTTTGTGGTTAACACTTTCAGGGCATAACTTCCGCAACTTCCGTGGAATTCTACTAGAAGAAATGTATAATAAATTAGCTTGTCTTGCTGTTATAAAATCCTTATATTAAGTTTCAATTTAATATGTTTGAATTTGTAATGAAATAAAGGATTTGGTTTATTTTACTATCAAAATGATCGCTTCTAATAAACTCACAGTTAAATATTGAAAAAAGGCAGAGGCGAATCATGCGGGAGACGGAGTAGGCGGTCACTGGGGCCCTAAACTCACATTTTACATATTGAAATCGCTAAAAAAATTAATTTTCCATTTAGTCCATGTATTTCTGACAGTCTGAAATTAGAATTTGTTCATTGAGGAAAAGACAAAGAAGCAGTAAAACTGTAAAAAAAATCTTACGTTTTCATCGAGTTAAAAAGAGAGAGAAAACGAAATGTATATGGATGACATAAAGCCCGTTTCTTTCTCACCGATTACCAACAGAACGCTCGAACTCTGATAAAAAAATTGTTTAGTTGCAAAAGCAACCCTGCTGCCATGTTTTGTGAAACATGAAATTTGTTTAGTGCTTTTTACGAATCGCAAATAATTGCGTAGGAAAAGTTTTGCTTGATTTGTTTATTTGTTTGAAAATACTACATTAAGATAAACGGCTCATTCACAGTAGCGCATATTTTTTACTTCGCAACACTGCATACCATTTCACTGAGTTGGCTCGACTGGTAAATTTTTCCGAGTTTGTGTTGTTGCTTTACATGCAATTTGTGATCCTACCTAGTTATATTC
The DNA here is from genome assembly GCA_951828415.1 of Anomoia purmunda. NCBI lineage: Eukaryota > Metazoa > Arthropoda > Insecta > Diptera > Tephritidae > Anomoia > Anomoia purmunda. The sequence goes on from OX639994.1 coordinate 14,473,830, forward strand.
ATGAACGCTTCCAACTGTGGAAGTTACATATTTTGCAGATTTTTCTTACAATCTTCCTATCAGTAAAACATCAATTGAACGATCTTCTTCCGTATCTAAGGGAGTCAAAAATCATTTTAGATGTATGACGTCAGAATACAGATAAAAAAGTTCATCCTGCTGGCTATTTCATAATTTGTGGAGTCACATGGTGCACCTGCTTAGGGCCCTGGGGCGCTCTGATCCATATCTGGGGAAAAGATATGCTCTCTAATTAATATTATTATTATTAAATATTGGTAGACTCACGCTGTGACCTAAAGTCAAGATCACTCATAACTTGAAGCTTCTAGACAAGCATATAATTTCTTTGATGAAAATCGTATTACTAACACTCCGGCCCTAGACTACTTAATGCGATAAACATCTTGGAGAGTGGCATGTTCCAAGTCTCCAAGGTTTGTAAATCTGTAACACATAAGCGATTCGTCTACCACCCCACATAACCTACACTCCGCTTCTTCAGCTAGTCCCATCTTACAAAGGTGGTATCTTAACTTACTGGTGGGCTGTGAATTAACCAGAAAGAGTTGCTCAACTTTCCTAGCTGATATTCCGAAATCGTTCAGAGATCATTACAGAGGCTGATACGAACCTTTTGAATTGCCTTTTACCTTTCGTATCAACCGAGACTTCTTCCATTTTCCTATTCGGCAGTGTAACCCATTGATTTTAACAGGATGGCTCTGGGGCATACAGACGTCGTTGAGTCCCAAGTTTTGCGAGACTATCAGCCTTGTCGTTGCCTTCAAACCGCACATACCACGGAACTCACCACATAGTTATTTTGTTGCGGTTGGCCAATTGGTTCAGAAGAGTTTTGCCGTCAACCACAAGCCTCGATATCGTTAAATGTGCGTCCAAACAGCCGGACGGTTCGACAAGTATTCTGTTCACATTTGCGTAAACCTCCGGTGCGGGCTTTCCTGAAACTTTGCTTCGAATATTCCAACCCCAGTACTCCCATCCTTCAGCTGCGATGATGTCCTTTAGAACAGCCTGACGGTTCGACAAGTATTCTGTTCATATTTGCGTAAACCTCCGGTGCGGGCTTTCCAGAAACTTTGCTTCGAATATTCCAACCCCAGTACTCCCATCCTCCAGCTGCGATGATGTTACGAGTATACTAAGGTCCGAGATATGATTTGCAAAGGCAGAGCTAACTGTCAGAAAACAGGTTGAAGGGAAAGGAATAGAGAAACTTATTTGACGTGGAAATGTATACCCCGAAAATACCAAACACCTAGCAACTTTTTTTAAGCTTAAAACATAGTGTATCGGATAGCAAAACATTGATGAAAGCTAAACAGAGAAAAGATGCTTGTTTTCATATTTGAAGTGCCAAAATAGGGCCTTAAAACTAGTTAATATTATAATTACTGGGTAAATAAATAATTGGAAATTATTCCTTGATTCAAAAATTATTGAGTGAATTCTATACCATTCATACGAAAATTAAATCCCCTACGGCGGCCGCCGCAGCCGAGTGTGCAGAGTGTGCGTGCTTCATTCGATTGGTCCTGGATTCAAATCGTGACCCGGGCAATAACATCAAAAATTATAGAAAAGTATTTTCTAATAGCGGCCGCCTCCCGGCAGGCAACGGCAAACCACCGAGTGTATTAAGAAAAACTTCTTGTTCAGGCAAAATCGCTTGAGCAGACATAGCGTAAATTAAATAAGTAAGTAATATAAATAACATGAGAAAGTAAATGATATTATTTGATTTTGTAAAAAAAAAAACAATTCTTTGATTAAAAAAAAATTATGCATATTCTTTTCTTAGGTGTAGAATAATCCCAGGGGGTGATATGATTTTACTTTTTTTCTAACCGCCCCAAACTACACTTAGTCGACGTAATAAAATGCAAAGAATCTCAGCAGCCATAATAGCTCCACAATTCATTTGTCTATCTTATTACAAAACGAAATTAAAGCGATTTCAAATATGAAAATTTAAAAATCTGCTTACAGTTGAACGCCCGCCCCTCAAGGTAAATTAATGCTCTGCAATAAAAACAATTTAATAGACATTCCAAGTATTAAATCAGTGCGCGCCAAATAAGTAGTTTTATCAACATGATAATAAATTTCAATGGCATGCTGAAAATATATAGCAGCATATTGTGGATGAAGGAGTTTATTTAATTTACTAAAATGATTTATTTGTCTGCATAGCAAATCTCATGTATGGCAGGCAATAAAAGAAAAAATACCACAAACTTAAATTTTAGTTTTTTTTTTTTCTCGCAGCCACCACACAATTCATAAACACACAACCCGTGTACGGTTGACTATAGGTAAGAACGTGCATAAAATATCCATCATATACCATAAAGTTGGACCCTTCAGAGCAACTCATCTCATTTACTATTTTAATTTCAGCTGCTGCTATGTAATGAAGATAAAAGTAATAAAAAGAAAAAAAAAAAACAAAAAAAACACGCCGTGGCAACTGTGGCGCCGCAACAGGTATTATCCCGACTGTGTAAGTTTTGCTACTAAATGTATATTGAAGGATGCGCTCTAAAGAGAAAAAATTGCAACACAAGCACACTAAATTGAAGAACACTTTAAAGAAGAAAAAAAAGAAAGAAAAGAGATACGAATTCAAACATTCCACACATGTAGCTAGGTCTTTAAAAAGCCAATTTCCTTTTTGCTTGACCATCGAGTTTTCTCATTCTTAGTGTACCCATTGTTTTATAACGAGCTCAAACATGAGCGCACATGCACACACACACACACACACACATCCCTGTGCATAGTATCCTCTGTAAACACTGGCTATTATTGGTCGAATTCAGCGTCGAGTGTTTGTCGCTTGGCATGACAAATGGTGATTTATTGACCAACTCAAGTGATCGCAACATTGAAGCTGTCATCACTGTAGTCGGCGGGTAGGCGGGCAGCAGCCAATAGGGTGATAAATTATTTCTATGTATACCCATAGTTCAATTGGTATCGCGTAGTTTTGAATCACTTGCCCTCTATACCTGATAGCATAGCTATGTAGTCCTGCTGCAACCACGGTTTTCATTAAAGTAATTTGGCAGGACCTTTTGAGTTTCAAAGATTTTTTAAGATTGTAGATGAAATTTAGCAGATAAGGGCTGTTTGAATCTCCAGTTGGGTGTTTTTCTCTTGTGAGTACTGCAAACGCCCAGTCGATTTGCGCTAAACTCTGCCCTGTGCGACGGGCCTATTATTTTTTTACCGCCCTAGCTAGCGCCATTTGGCTCTTTCAACACAGAGGTTGCCTTCTCTTTTTTCTGCTACTATCAGCGCCATACCGCATCGAATACAATCAGGACTGGCGAGTTTTTATCACTTTATTCGCATTATCGTAGCTGGATTTGTATTCACCGCACTACTTAGTGAATTTGTAAAGCTCTGACAGCTCATCCAAAAATCCTGGAAAAAAGTTTTTTTATCGAATACTCCAAAGGTAGTCTCAACATTGTTTATCATTCCGCTGTTAGGACGCTATTTGACTAAATTTCTGGCCCAAAATCAATACGCATCAAGGTTTTTATTTAAGCAATCTTTTTATGGCGAAAATTCACTCTGAGGTTTTCCATTGCCGCCCGAGAGGAAACCAGGCGAATTTACTTGCTAGCCAAAGCTAGTTGACAAAACTAACAACGCCATGTTTGAGGCACATGCTCGATACTCTCTAAGTAGGAAGCTCGAATTATCTTCTTCACCATTACATTCACGAAATTGCAGTCAAGTAATTGACCCTCTCAGAAACGTTATTGGATATCAAACGGCTCGCAGATGTCCTGTTTCGCTAACTATTGCGGAGCTGGTGGTGGTGTTGCTCAACATCATTTTATATAGGGGGAAAAACAAACACAGATGGCTTAAAAGTAGACGAAAATAGTGTGTTGCATCTCTTCTGACCGATTTTTTCCAAGACTGGCCCACACAGCGTGGTGGACAAAGTTCTATGAGCTCACTGATAGTTGGTTCAGTCTTCCATACAATACGATATTTATATCATGTATGTACTTATTTAAGAATACCGATTGTCAAATTTTGTTGTTCCGCAGCCGCATAATTTCTATTTGAAACTCGTCTTGGCCGCGCTGCGGGAGATAATTATCCTGATCAGCGTTTTATGGCTCAGCATCCTTATGTTCTCCGGGATCATCGCCCCAGTCAGCATTTAGCGATGCTTCGAAGTGATCTCTCTGTAACTTTAGTGTGTTTAGGAACTTGTTGTTATTCTTACTGAAATTGTTTCAGTCTTGAAATCTTCGATAAGGCACCGTACTTTCCGGTAGAATTTTCTTGCGTTTCTAGAGGTCGGACAGCATCGCTTTCTTTCACTGGCAGCCCTTCTCTAAGCGGAGAGTGAAGTGGAGGTTTAGTTTCGCATATTTCTATCCATAGCCCGACTAAACGTCGTGTACTGAAACTTGAGGCTACAGACTGACTTCGGGCTCTGACGCAGCCTATCAGCCTCAGTTTTTGCTAAATAATTAGCCCCTTGCTATTTGAATTTGAAGTTGCAACACCCTCGATGCTGCTATTGGTTGTATAAAAATATAGAGCCATCAAAAATAGAGTATCACAAGGAAATTCATGCGATCATTCTCATTCAAAACAATTAAAATATTTGTATGTGCAAGGTGGAGCTAAATTAATCATTCAGTTGTGTGCTTGAATAACTTTTCCTCTAAATAAAAGAACTATTTGGATTGATGGAAATCTTTATTTGGACCTTTACAATTTGTTCTGTTTAGTAGCCAATATAATATCCGTCAAGTGGCAGCCGCCAGTTTTTATACACCTTTCTGTCCATTTAATCACATGGCTTATTCCCGCAAGATTTCCAGTGATCGCTTTCCTCTCAAATATTTTTCTTAAGGAATGCGATTGTCTGCGTCTTGTTGGCATAATTTTGCGACTTCAAGTAGCCCTAAAGTAAGAAGTTTGGGGTGGTCTAATTGGGCGTTCTAGCTGGTCATGCCAAATCGCCGCTTCCTGCATAATATTCATTGTGATCTGCGCAATGCTTGCTCATCCGATTTCAGTAGTATAAAATCGTTTATCAACACCCTCTAGCGCGAGCTTTTTGTCGATGACGGTCTCAGAAAATACGGTACAATCAGACCTTTCGCGTGAACGCTGTACCACACAGTGAAGATTTGGGTTATTGACGGAAACGCTTAAGTGAGAATTCGCGCCGTCGCTCGTAACGATATTCGATCGTACTCTTCGTTTTTGCGATTGAGCAAGGCTTGAGGACTAAAATTCGCTGTAGGCTCCGTCTGGTGATGATGTTTCTTCTTTCTCAGCGACGTCGATAGTCACAGCCGTGATATTCTTGACCCAAGGAACAATCCGGTGGCGGAGAGGCACTGCAAGGACTTCTGTGGTTCCCCCAGTCTGTTCGAGTCGAGCAAATGGTTGCGCCCAGTTAGTTGCACACGATTACGAAATCAACGTCGCTATTCAACGATTATTGGTTTAAAAAATCGACATGATTATTCCACGCTCATATTCAATTAACGTACGACGCCATTTGCATTATTACATCTGACGATAGGGCGATTATTTTTTGCGCCATCTGGTATGTTGTGTGGAACGATTTTTCGTCATATCTTGCCAGTTTTTTTTAGAATGCCTCAAGTGATATTTTAACAAAGAAAACAAAAAATGTTGGCCTCCTAAAATTTACCTACCAATAATATATGAGTGTTAAGTTTACATACATCCGATAATTTGAAATTTGAAAATTTATCTTTCGAAAATCTCACGCATGGAATGTTTAGCAAGCATTGGGCGAAAACTGTTTTTTTTTTAATCAGGTTGTTTTTAAATTTTAAATGTGGTGTATTTGTTTATAGAGCTTCGGTTGTCTTTTCATTAGAACTCTTTTAACCACTGAATTCAACAAAGTATTCAGTGAGCATTATTTTATTTCGTGATTTCATTTCGCGAGATTATCATCTCTTGCTACCAAATTTTTAAAATGAATTGTATTGACGCATCAGAGCATTAATTTAAGTAGCTTCGCATTACATACACTCAGATGTAGTATATTTTGGTTATATAATGCGAGTATTTGCGCAACAGCAACAAAACAACACAGTTGCTATTAACAAATTTAAAAAAAAAACACACACATTTTCCCCTCTAACAACATGCCAGGCACCACACAGTCAGCATAAATATTCATGAACAAAAAAAATATATTCCCATACTTCCAACTTGAAATTCCTATATTTCATACTCTCCTATCAACGCTGATATATTTTGTTTGTACATCCGTTACGCTTTTGCCGTAGGTGGTTGGTGCCGCCTTCCGCCGATACGGGGCAACTAAATCATATTTAATATATGCAGATTTCAAATATCCAAAGCATCTTGTGCGCGCGCGCTTTACTCAACGCTAATACAGCCAGTTGCCTGCCAGCTTGAGATGACCAGCGTAAACTTGTATATTATTTTTTATTTAATTTTTTATTTTCGATTCCACCACAAAAAACAGGTAATATGCTGAAAGAAACAAAAACGAACAAAACAACGACATCAGTTGAAATATTCGATTTTTTTTTACAGAAACAGGCGACAGACGCTAAAGGCAACTCAAGTTTTTAACAGTTTTTTATGCAGGAATATGAGCGTGGAAAAAAATTTAAAAAAATTCATTAAAAAAAAAACACGAACACCAGCCAAGCGCGCACAGACCCTTTGTAAACTTTACTTCACCATTTATGTTCGTTCAATACCAAATACAATCGGCGCCGATACGCAATTAATTAATTAACTAATTAATTAAGTTTAAATGTTAGCCTGCTGTTGTTGTTGTTGTTGTTGTTGCTCTCAGCTTGTATCTGTGTAGTTTTACGTGGGCACAATCAGCGCCACAGTTGTTGCTGTTTTTTTTTTCGTAACAGCGCGTAGAAACAAAAGGCAACAGTAAACAACAATTAACGCGCAATCAATATCATTCGATCGCATTCGATTTTAATTCTGTAGCAATTTTTCATTCATTGAGATCACTTTGAATGATATGATTATGATTTAATTAAGTGAGTACCAAACAACAAAAAAAAAAAAAAAAGATTTAATTAAGCTGACAACAAAGAGGGAAACATTCTACTGTTTTAATGTGTATTATAAAAATTCTTTGTGTCGCTGTAGGGGAAGAGCAAGTGAGGGGATCATAAAGATTATAAAAAGTGCGAGAAGATCAACACAGGTATTCAAGTGTACGAGTATAGAAGGTGTAGCCAAAAAGAGGTGTTTTGATTGTAACGATTGGAAATTGGAAAAGGTTACTTAGAATGTAAAGGTTAATAGAGTGATCAAAATCTGCTGATTGGATATTTAAGTTTACCTTAAACGTTGCTCTCAAATTCATCACTTGTTTTCTGTTCTCTGCACTCCGGTGTAAAAAGTAATAATTGAGTTGCCTTATGGCGATCGTACGGCTCATATTATTTTCTACAATACGAAGGTAACCCAAACACTTTCAGATCTATATAGTGGGTTTTTTTTAATCATATGTATGTTTTTTATCACTGGAAATCTTAAGCGAGAATCAGTATGATATCTTCGTGTAACGAAATGAATCTCTTTACGCTTGAACAAGAAGACATGGACTTGAAGTATCTTTGAGTTCAGAAGAATGGTGCACCGTGCCACACACCCTAGGGCACAATAGAACTTTTGCGCGCGCTAAACTTGGTCGTATGATCATCCGTCAGGTCGATGTCAGTTGGGCACCTTTGAATTTTAATTTAACGCAGCTAGACTTTTTTTATAGGGTACTATGAAGGGTTCCTGTTATTCGAACAATTTATCCACAATACAGACCTTTAGTCAAGCAAGCTATTCGTGAGCCAGCGCCAGGAACTGTCACCAAGGTCTTAAATAAAACCTTGCGTTGCCGCATGAATGAAATCGGGCTCTGTAAATACGGGGATTGTATGTTCTTTCGAATAACCCAATAATTTACTAAACCAAAATTTTATTCTTTATTCGCCCCAATTTTTAAAATGGAACTTATTATACGGGTCCATCTTGGAGAAAAAATTCATATTTTTTTGCAAAAGAAAACGCTTCTGTGTTTTCCAAAATATTTGCATTTGAGATTTGTAACCGTTTGCTTTTTCACTCTGAAGAGTGAACCTCAAAACTGCCAGAGACGAAGTTTCTTCCCCACCACAAATCCAATACCGAACTTGAGCTCCTAGCAGGGCAGCTGTAGTGGACGTTGCAAGGTGCTAATGGCTTTCTTACCTTGCCCCGTTCATTTCATTTTTTGGATGGCGTTGATGTCAGCCCTTACTTTTACGAGGGCCGGACAGCGGCAACTTCCCTATGAGGGTTCGAACATTCCAGTTGCATGCCCTCAACTCATAGTCCTTAATATATTACGTGTGGTCGTCATTAAAAAAAAGGGCGATCTTGTCCGAGGCTTGTCGAAATTTTTCATTGGCTTTAGTTTTAACGTAGCGGGTCCTAAACCCAGCGAACAACCAAAAACTGGTGTTTCTGTTGCTTTCGCGACACATTTATGTATATAGCGAGCCGCTTTCTCCAAGTCGAACGCTAGCTTGCAACCGCACCTACTTGCGAACAGACGCTGCTAACATAACTAAGTCCTTAAATCGAGTATGAAGGAGTGGCCCTACTAAAGCTCCCTCTCTTTCAGCAGCGGCCCAAGACTCCACACGGGCTGGTTGCCGAATCTCGCACATGCGTCGCTCACGGTGCGCAGAATTCACGAGGGCGGACGTAACAGTCGGGATTGATTATGGTAGCACAACTGTAATACATACCCAGTAGATCGAGTGGCGAGAGTTTGCGAGAATTTGCGGCATTCAGTAATGCCTACAAGACCTTTTATAAATTTTGGACAGCTGTGCTAATTTTGTTGTTGTTTTTGCTTAGTATTATTTATTGGATTTTTGTTCACTATTGCTGTTGTTCCTTAGCTTGCAGGCAAGCTCATCCTCTGAGTTGCCTAGTTTTTGTAATTTCCGTTTTGTGCATATACTTGTTTTTGTTGTTGCATACTGTTAGTCCGCTGTTGCTGGAGACCATGGGAATTCAAATAACCCAGAAGCCATTTCAGTACCCAGAAAATGGGAAATGGGAAACGGGCCGAAATTGAGACTTATAGGATCGTAACTGTCTTCTTCTTCGTGTACGTAAAAGTTCGGACTTTTTCCGGACACAAATGGAGACAAAAACATCGTCGTTGACGGCAACTTTTAGCGCTAGCCTCGTATATCATCGTAAATACTCAGTTACACTTGGGAGCTATTGATTCGCTCACAGTCTTAGTTTCTTAAATTTTATTTAACTCATAGTTACTTAAATATTTATTTAATTTTATTTTTCAAATTTTCATTCCAGCTGACGTTTTATTGCTTACGCTTTTATGCGCGTATGCTCCTTTTAAGCCATTGAAAACGCTTCCACTTCACTCGCTCGATGTTTTTATAACCACACACGCTGATTTTGTAATTTTCTTTGCTTACTTTGCTTTATGCGCTACTCATTTTGCGCTAAGAACTGAAAATATTTTGGGTGGCAATGTAAGCCATAATTTGCCTTAATGACCGGTGGCCGAAAACCATTGATTGTTGTAAATTGCTTCTTTTCCCAGCAACGCCTTTCCCTTGTTACATTTATTGCTTTCTGTTTTTTTTTTTTGTCTTTTTTTTTTTTCATTTTCGTATTTATTGTTTTTTGTTTTTTCTTAATTAGTTTACTACTCTTTCAAAATTTTCCGCCCAAGCTATTACTGTCCGGCTGATGAAGTTATGAATTACTATGCCACACATCATCGTGTCCGCCTAAAAATACGAATACCTACATACACACCTATGTGCATACCTACCGCATTGGCTTCCCACACTCAACGCCACGCTGCACTGCGTCTCACCCCTACAACTAACAACAACTATTTAAGGCTTAAATTATTATAATGCAATCAGGGAAGCGCCAGCAGGTTCGAGGTAGTGAGAAAATAATCGTATGTCTACAAAATGTTGTACGAGTATTATTAACGTTAATTCTTGTGAGATGTTGAAGAAATTCCTACATAGTTTTTTTACTAAAGCAGCGACCTCCTCGGGTGAAAAACGGCCACATGCATATTCATCAAATTAGATATACGCTTTTTTTGTTTTTGATCATCTGCCTATTTTCTTAATGAAGCAGCATATTTATTTTTGAGTCAAGTATTCGCTTGCCACCCGTTAGCAAGACGATACTGTATGCGGCGATGTATAGCACTAATTAACTTAGAATTTGGACCTGTTCAAAATTCGTTCGTTTTGACCTCGACGCATGTGTGGTCCGTTGATTGTAGATTAATTGATATTATTTTTCGTAATGAAAATAAATGTTTAAAATTTAAATCGAAAAACTCATAGAATGTTTAAGCGTATAGTCGGAAAAATATTGTAATCAATGTAAAGTTGTGGAGTGAGAATCATGGTGTTTGGATCTTAGCATCGCGAAAGCCACACGACTTAAAGTAAGATGATTATGGGAAGTGTGAGCTAAAAACAAAGACCACAAAATACTGCTTTTTTTTTGACGTACCCTGAAAATTTTCTAAATTTACCCTAAGCTTATCAGTTCAAGTAGTTCAAAAAAGTGTCAGCTATAATTCTAAACTTCAATGAAATGGAAAAAGCGTTAGGATAAGGCAGGAGATGGGGTTCGTGTGAAACTTCTTGGCACTTATTTGGCTATAAATTCAAATTCTAATGAAAAGAACAAGCGGCTAGACAAGCGAAGAGCTGGCTTGCAGTTCATGACCCACTTGTGCGGCCCAATATGTCAGATTTTTTTCAATGATTTGTCCCATAAATCACCTAAAACGAGATAATGAAATTTAGCCATCGAATTAATAAAATTCATACATCGAGCATAATTGACAAATTTTAATTAAAACAAATTTATAATAGGTTTGTTAAAACCAAAAACAGCAACCACAATTAGCGACAAAGCTGCCGCAATTGATGGGTGTTTGGTTAGAAAGTGGGGAAACAATAACAGTGCACTCGCTAATGCGGCTGCATTTTAAGAGGGGCACACCAGTTCCATTTTCAATCTCTGTTGCAAGTTGCTATAAAGCCTGGTAATGTCATGCGGGCCTTATGACGTGATGCGTTATTTTTGATATTGTTCTCTTTTAATGGGCATAAATTTTATATGACCTTGATGCTAGTTACGCTGAGGCTTTTACGCTGCATCGTCGATGAAGATAAAGTTTGAAGCAAAGTTGCGGTGTTTTCCGAATTAGCAACTTTTTGTTACCTCTACCGTTGATTCCTTCAGGGGTATCCAATAAAAATATTCCAAAAAAAAATTTTCTCAAGCGCATACAGGACTTCCTTCAAGCATTGGAATTAACGCATTTTTACTTGTATCTCCGAAATTCAATCAGGAAGTAAATAAAATAACGTGCTTCGTCTATTGCAGTTGTCATGTGAAAGAGCGAAATTTCAGTGTTGGATATGTAATATTAGAGAGAGACATTTTCAACAAGCTGTGAACAAGAAGTGAACCGGTGGACGAGCGACTCACCATGATTTGCATCACCGCGGGGTTCCTCAAAATTTTGCTGATTTCTGTCCACGCCCTCAAAAGAGAAGGACCAACGTGATCGAATATCATCTCTACGGACACCTAAATTTCGTTTCCACTCGGCTAACGGGGTGAGACTGATTGACTTTGCCGGGGTCCAAAACATGATAGCCTGTAGCGTCAGGTTTCATTATAGAAAAATTCACTAGTCAAAGTGCGATAGACGGAAAGCAGTTTTGTAACGCATTAAACCTACATTGTCGCAGCCAAGATGAGTATATGGATCTGTGCGGAAAAGACCGTGCGACGAGATACCCAAGAAAAGCTCAACGTCAAACTAGTGCTCTTCTCGGGAACTGGTACGACGAGGAATGTTCCGCTTCCGAAGAAAGCCGTTGACTAAACCAGAGAGATGATTTATTTGGAGAAAGAAAAGAAAGGTCGAAATACTTGAGTACGAACAGCTTGAGATGCTAACCGATTGCGCTTGGGAAATTTACCAGAAGGAACTATACTTAAGACCGGCGCAAATGACGCGGTAGCGGAACAACAAAGCTGCGTACGGTAACAAATTACCAAGTGACTCATTTAAGAATATTGGTAAAATGCAATGGATGGTCGGTAGAATGCCTACTCACCGATTGGAGCTTGAGTGTACCCAATTTAAAAAAAAGGGTAATCCTGTGCTATGTGCCAACAATCTCTGGGGTCCAGCATTAACAGCAGCAATATTACTGCTCAGTCATAAAATCCAACGGATCATCTCCCTTGTCAGTAAGTGCTACTTTTGGCAGATTAAACAATGGAGCAGCAAAGCCCTCTCTCGACGAATCAGGGGGTAGAAGCATGAACACTATCAACATCAGATGAAATGGCACTTGGAGTGTTCGAGAGAAAAAGATTATCGGAAATATTTTTGACCTCTTTGACGTCTTTGTGACGGAGAATAGGGCAGGCGATGAGCTGCATGAGAATTTCCCGCGACATTGACATAGCACAGTGAAGTAAAATTCAGCGGCTAAGCTAGCTGGGTCATGTTGTAAATGTAGGAGAAAATGGTGTAGCCCCCCTAAAAGTATTGAACGCGGTGACCGTTGGTAGGGGCAGAGGAAAAAGTTGGCAGACATTGGAAATACCAGCTGGAGAAGAACTTGGTTTCCCTTTGGAACTCCAACTGACGGCAGCCCGGCAAGGCGAAGGAACGACTGGCGTGCTATTTTGGATTCCGCAAAAGTGCCTAGACGGTTATAGCGTCAAAAACCAAATGAAGAAGAAGTAATGCAGTGACGTTTCGATATCCGAGAGATCTTTAACCATTCCGATTAAAAATAATTTCTGTTGCTGAAAATTTATGCATTTTTTGTTTTAATAATGCCTATCTTTTTAAGCTGGCAAAAAAAAACATTAAATATTTACTCTAGTTGTCCACACACCCCCCTCGCTTCCAGCACAAAAATTCCGCCAACGTCATATGCGTAAAATATTTTGCGTGTATTTGCAGCTGACAAAAGCGGCACACAAACGTACATGCATATGTAGTTGTACGAGTACGTGATCGCTCGCATTCCAATAAGAGGTATACCAACGAAAAATAGCCTTTCGGGAAAAAGTACAGTCTAACAAATTTACCAATTTAAAAAATAATTGGGAGTCAACTGCTTTGAAACAAATGCATGTTTTTGTAGAATTCTTGCGATTTTTTCGTGGCTATTTTTTAATTTAAATTTAAGAAATCAGCGGTGACATTGAGCGAGTGTGGACGTGTTTCTGTCTTATTACAAACAAGTGTAATATATAGTTTGTGAATACAGAGTGTGTGTGTGTCGCTGGCACGCAATCTGCGTATACACTTTTTCTTTTTCTGATACACACAAACGTGTACAGAAAACCAGCCCTTTTTCTAAGCTTCTTTTTGGGGCGTTACTTATTCTATTTTTTCTGGATTGTTGGATTAACTACCGGCCACATCATTGGAAATTAAACCTAAAACCGTGAGTACTTATTTTTGTTGAAGTGGAAATTTGTTTTAACCTTGTGAATTGGTGAAAAAATAAATTTTTATACTGCCGCCAACGGCAGCAAAGAAAGCCAAAGCCGACATGGCGTCGTCGATATCGCTATCGAGGACGTCGTCGGTGGAGGACGTTGGTTTCGACATACTCTCTAATGTTACTCTTGCTAAAGGCAAGAAACTTAAGAAGGAAAGTGAAGCCAGGATAGTAACCCTATTAGGAAGTAAAAATATGAAAACAAAATGCGCCAAAAATCTAAAAAGTGAGGTTAGGCCTGATCAAATTGCGCCAAAAATGGGTGTGGATGATGAGTCTGATAGCTTTAACGAATCGAATACCGTAAGTGGAAAAAATTGCGAGAGTATGCAGGTTACAGATACAAATACAGTAGATAGCGGAACCATTACCAACCGCAAAGCGGGTGATGTGGTTCAAACAAATAACCTAGAAACCACGGTTATGTATCCCGCCAATTTTAGCGGTCCCTTTTTTGTACTGGTTGACTCTTCCCAATGTGAGGAATTAAAAAATGAAAAAATAACAAATGGCCTTACTCTCTTTAAACAAATTAAATTCTTAAAAATAAAAGACATTGACCTTATTCTAGCCATTGGCAGAACACTTTATAAAATCACTTTTCTAAACGCTGCGGCAGCAAACAATTTTCTATTAAACGAAAAAGTGAAGGCAAAGGGCCTGAGACCCTTCATACCACGTACGGCGCTTGAGTCCTATGGTGTGATAAGAGGTATCCCGGTAGAATACACCGAAAACGAAATAAAAAATAATTCAAAAACAAATATTCCAATAAAATCGGTAATGCGCTTCACGCGAAAAAACCAGGAAAATGGAAAAATAGATCCCACCACAACAGTTAAAGTCGGGTTTCTTGGTAAAGAAATCCCTAAATCGATTATATTTGAATATACAAGACTACAAGTCGACTACTATATTCCACCACTTAGGCAGTGCTCCAACTGTGGGAGACTGGGCCATACACAATTCTCATGTAAGGCAAAAAAAAGATGCATCCTATGTGGAAGCAATGACTGCGACTCAAAAAATTGCCAAAAAAATTGTATCCTTTGTGGAAATAATGACCATACGTCCATGGAAAAGAGCAAGTGCGGGGTCTGGGCGAAGGAGGACCATATAAACTATGTGAAGGCGGTGAAGAAGCTGTCGAGACAGGAGGTGATTAAGGCACTATATCCAGATAGAAACAACAAATTTGAAGCATTAGCAGTAGAGGACACCGAATTTCCGGTCCTGGGTGGAGAAGTAAGTGAAGTGAGAAACAGGGATGAGGAGATAAATAGGCGTAGGACAAGGGTTAAATATAGTACTGTGGCCAGCAGAGCTAGGAATGAAGAAAAAAAATCGTTAGACAGAAATAGATCCCCGAGAAGGAAAAATAATCCATCACAACTTTCTGTGTTGGACACCCCAGAATATCTAAAAAATAAAGTAACGGAATTGGAAAAAATAATGTCAGAAATGTTTAAATTTCTGCAAGAAAAATGTATTAATGATCAGCTAGGAGATGCCCTAGAAAAGTTAGCAGAATTAAAACAAAAATTTGATAGCAATGCCATCAGTGATGACGTTGCTAAAATTAAACAAATGACGTTAGACAAACCCCAAATCAACACATGAAGGTTTTACAGTACAACTGCCAATCACTTAAAGCGAATATCAATAGTGTTGAGTTTTATATGAACCATTATGAAGTGGATGTGGCATGTTTTAGTGAAGTATTCACGTCAAGCGAGCCACAACACAGAAACATTATCAACTATAATATAATTGAAAAAAATAGAGAAGATGGTTATGGGGGTGTTGCTATTGCCCTCAAAAAACATATAAAATTTCAAAGAGTTTCCTTTCATACAGACTATGACGTTCTGATTATACGTACCAAAAACCTAAGGCCAAATCTAGTGATTTGTTCTGCATATTTTCCTCCAAATATTCCGATAACACCTTTTAACAATGAGATTGACAAATTATTGAATTTTTTAGAAAATCTTGAAAATGTACTCCTCTTAGGAGATTTCAATGCTAGGGTGACACACTGGGGTGATCGCGTACAATCCTGCAGGGGCAGCAATCTCCACAGGCTAATCCAACAACACAACCTCTCCGTCCTAAATGATGGTTCCTTTACATATAAAAGAGACCTACTCTCTGAAGAAGGCTCAGTTCTTGACTTATCCTTCACTAATTTAAATATACCCCTTTCCTGGAAGACCGATCCCATCAGAATAGGCGGCAGTCATCACTTTCCCATTATAATTGAGGCTAATCCCATTGCCACTACTCCGGCTAAGTTTGTCTCACTTGCTAAACTACTTAATAACCTCCAAAATATTGACCTAGAGCCTGATATAAGCGATATACATCAAAAGATTGAAGGCGAAATCCAAGCTGCCAGCTATGTGCTGGAAGGAAGGAGGCAACCGAAAACTTGGTGGAATGAGAGTCTGAGCAAGGCTTTTAGATTCCTCAAAATTGGGTACAAAAAATGTAAAAACACCCCATCCCCCTCAAACTTTCAGGGACTTTTAGAGCTAAAAGAGAAATGGAAAGACATGGTGAAGAAGGCAAAAAAAACAAATTATCAAGAAAGGATAAATCTTTTAAACGAAGACCCCTCCACGAGGGAAGCTTGGAGGTTTGTCAAAGCCCTACGTGGCGATTTCAAACTGTCCAATAAATACATGTGGTCTAGCGAGAATGACGCCGCTTTCCTTGAATTTCTTAAGAATCAAATCCCTCCACAGACGGATCAGCGGGAATTAAACATAGATGTTGAACCTAACAATGAACTTGCAATTACTTTTGATGAACTTTTTAGGGCGATTCACCATAAAAAGGGCAACTCTGCTGGTGGGGTGGATAAGATTACATATAAAATGCTTAAAGCTCTTCCCGAGCTAGCACTCAACAACATTCGCACAGCTCTTAATAATTCCTTTCTAAACAATCAAATTCCAGACAACTGGCGCATAATCAAAATAGTACCTATACCCAAAAAAGACAAAGATTTAAACATTTTTACAAATTTCAGACCCATAGCTCTCATTCCAACCCTTATTAAATGTATCAATCTGGTAATCAAAGAAAGGCTTTCCGAATTTATGGAAACGAACTCCATTCTACCCAAGCATTCCTTTGCCTATAGGAAAAATAGATCTGCCACGGTATGTATTAACTACATACTCCACCATGCAGCTGTCCTAAAAAGTCAGGGTCACAAGGTAATTTTGTGTTCAACCGATATCAGCAATGCATACAACTGTGTTAGCATCTGTAAGCTGGCGGAAATACTGGAAGAAATTGGAATTGAGGATACATACAAAGAATGGATCTGCAACTTTCTTGCTCGCAGAAAACTAATTCTTGGTAAGGAAACTATAGACATAAACGAGGGCTTGCCTCAGGGCAGCTGCCTCTCCCCATGTCTTTTTAATATTTACACCAAGGGGCTTCATAGCATTGAAGACTCCAACACCATGATTTTTCAATTTGCGGATGATTTTATCATAATGTCCCACAGTAGAGAGCTGGAGGCTGCGGCTGCCAACCTGCAACAAAAGATCTCATCCTTCTCCTCATTGTGTAACAATCTTAATCTCATGTTCAATGTCGAAAAGACAAAATTTCTTTACCTATGCAACAGAGTCAACAACAATCTGTCCCTGGTGTTGCAGGGCACACGGGTGGAACAAGTGAGGTCGCTAAAGTTTTTGGGGCGCCATATCAGCGCTTCACTAGCAGTGGGTGAGCACTATAGACATACGATAAAAAACTCCTACAGAAACGCTAACCTCTTTAAGTGTCTTACCTCGATAAAAGCAGGCCTACATCCGCAAATTGCACTAAACTACTATAGATCAATGGTCAGAGGAAAATTAGAATACTGTAGATCATCCATGGCCAACTGTCCTAAAACCATAAACAAAAAAATTCAAACATTTCAGAATAGTTTTCTTCGACGTTGCCTTGGGGTTACCCCAGCAACACCAATACCTTTGATTTATCATCTAGCCAACGAGCTTCCGCCCGCGGAAAGAGCCAAATGGCTAACAGCCAAAGAACTGGTTAATACAATCTCTCTGGACAAATCCTTCAAAAATCTCTTATCCTCTTTCCCTGTTACAAATTCTAGTTATGGTAAAACATACAATGAGTTTCGACATATTTTTGACAGCCTTGGCATGGTTTATATGGTAACTCACTCCCCTAACCTTAGATTAATCACCAATACACTATATGACAAAAAGGAAAACATCCCCCTTGAGAGTATAAGATCAACATATACATTTCTAGTAGCTGACTTCCAAGCCAACAATCACAAAATTTTCTTCACGGATGCCTCAGTAGGGACTGAGACCACTGGGTGTGGCATATACAATCTCTCTGACAATACTGAATTTGCTTTTAAATTAACGATCAAATCCTCCTCAACCTTAGGCGAGATCAATGCCATCAAGAAGGCCCTACAAATTGCCATAGAACTCAAGTATGAGAAGATCGCAATCTTTACGGACAGCTTAACGTCCTGCCAGCTCCTTGACCAACCAAAATCAAACAATAGTGGTATTATAGATATACATAAGCTGATACCAACCGGCAATTTCGACAGTGTAGTCATTATCTGGACTCCCAGTCACTCTGGGATTCCGGGAAATGAAAGGGCGGACCGGATCGCAAAGGAAGCGGTACACAGTGAGGTAACAGTAGAGACTAAACTTACAATCACTGAAGCGTTAAAGCAAATCAAAAACAAAATCCTTGAAGATAATCACACAAATTTTTTAAATTTTTCCAACAATAAGCCAAACCTGCTGGCGCAAGTCAGGCCTAACATCCAAAATAAGTCATGGTTTCACAAATGTGTTTTGCCCCCTCGGCAGATAAAAACACTAAATAGGGTCCTCACTGGTTTCACTTACGATGCGGCATACTTATTCAAGGTCAATGCTCGCAACCACAGCCTTTGCAGGTGTGGTGAACAAGATAATTTTGTACATCAAATCTTCCATTGTAGGTTTTTCGATAGCATTAGAGAGAATTTCGACATCTTCCTAAATAATGCCAACTTTTTACAAATTTTCCAAAACTTCAACACAAATAAGATTACTCAATTAACGGAGTTTTTACAAATAATTGAAGCATCCTTTTAATAAATAACTAAATTTTGGTTTATTCAGTGGTCTTTACCGCCCACCTCGCTCATATCCGCCAAAGT
Organism: Anomoia purmunda; assembly: GCA_951828415.1. NCBI lineage: Eukaryota > Metazoa > Arthropoda > Insecta > Diptera > Tephritidae > Anomoia > Anomoia purmunda. Next base: position 14,492,703 of record OX639994.1, read on the forward strand.
CGTAAAAAATCTATGACACATTTACCGCCGAAATACATTATTCCACCGAACAACGTATCAGTCCAAACGCTCCTGAGGACATTATCCGGCGCAGTGGATTCATGCCATAAGAATACTAATACAAAGAAGACAAAATAATGGAACAAACTAAATGAACGAAAATAAAACGTGATCTTTTTTTGGACCAAACCTACCAAAACAGGAGGGATAACCTGGCGTTTTGTAAGCCGTCCGGCTTCAGCCATTCGAAATCAAAACACAAAAAAAAAAAAAATTTAAGAAATTAAAGAAAAAATCGAAATCAAAAAATTCGGAAATAAAATTTAAAACCAAAATTTGAAACTTTAACTTTCACCAATCCCTACAAGTTTTATGTTGTTGAAAATGCCTTTTGATTGTCTTTCGACTAAAATGCGCAATAGTCGCACTTGACAAAAATATTAATGAAGTGATACCAAAGCCAAAAAAAAACTCAAAATCCTACCCATACAAAAAATTTCAAAAATTTAAAAAATTTGTTTTTGAGTACAAAAGGTACGTACTAACCACCCCTGTACCGGAATTTTTTTTAAGGTTTTGGAAATTTTTTGCCTGCAAAACAGATAAGAATATTTTATCACAACTGAAAAAAAAAAATTTTGATCTTCGTTCTATTAATCAGATTTAAAACTAGTTGAAATCAAATGCAGAGTCCAAATGTCGCCATGTTAATAAGGTTAGGGGCTTAAAACAAAAACAAGAAAAAAATTTAATCACTTGTAGTAGAAAAAGCCACCTAAAATTCTCTATAAATCATAACAAAATTTAGGGGATTTCTCCATAATTTTTTTTTCTAATAAAATCAACAAAATAATCTTTAAAACTAAAGTGAAAACTTTTCAATGAACCTAAGAAGGTATCCCGTAGAGTTAAGATGAAAACTTTTTCAATAAAATCAAGTAGATGACAGAATTAAAAATGGAAACGTGTTGTTCATAGGAATCCCCTTTTAGTTTTATTAAGCCGATGATCCTATTATTGCTACCTTAATTTTTTGAAGTACATTATTTTCTGAATATAAAAATTACCCTGTTTTAAACAGTTTTTTTTTATTTAACGATAGAAGTTTTACATATTAATTTAAATAAGTAATATAAGAACGATTGAAATGAGTATATCAATTGGTGTCGTGCCAAATTATGGCAAATATGGCGCCTACCATTTCTTCAATTTTAATACAAATTTAGACAGTACCTTTATTGTGCAACTGGCATCTTTAATATAAATAAAAAAGAAAGACAACGAGAGAAAAAACGAGCGTCACTATCGACATTTATTTTTGAAAATAAATATAGTGTTCTTCATTGAAATTTTCTAGAACAATAAATAAGTAAACAGACCTGTTAAATTTCAAGTACAATTAGTACGCAATACAAATACTTTTAAAGTACTTATAATGAATACGTAATTGTTTTCTAGTTGAATTGAAATTAGGACTCGAGTACAAGTACTTGTAATTGGAAAATATTTGGAAATACCATCAAGTACTCGAAAGTACTCGAAAATACTCGCGAAAAGAATTGCAATCCTTTTCCAAGTACTTCAAAGTAATTAAAAGTAATTGAAGGTACTTGGAAGAGGATTGCAATTCTTTAAGCGAGTATTTTCGTCTAGTTTCGAGTACTTGCGAATACTTTCAGTTCTTGATGGTATTTCCAAAAATTTTCCAATTACAAGTACTTGTACTCGAGTAGTAATTGATACAAATGTAATGTACTTGAAAAGTATTGAGTACTTCTCTGGAAAGCCAAAGTCCTTAAATTGCTACTTGGTACGAGTTGTACTCATGACTTAACAGGTATGTAAGTAAATGAAAAAATTTCCTTTCGAAAATACAAAACTCGAACGAATAATATTCCTAATATTAAACTTAAAAGAATATAAAGTAAATAAATTATTCTGAATTTTAAACTTTCTGAATTTGAAATTTGTGTTTCCGAATTTGAGTGGTAACTGAATGTCAGTTTCTTAATTTAAAATGGAAATTCTGAATTTGAATTGCAACTTTCTGCATTTAAAGTGAAAATTCTGAATATGCATTGTAACTTTCTGCATTTAAAGTGAAAATTCTGAATATGAAATGGAAATTCTGAACTTGATTTGCAAGTTTCTGAATTAAAATTGGGGATTTCTGAACTTAAAATTGAATTTCTGTATTTCAATTGTAACTTTCTGAACTTTAATTGGAAGTTCTGAATATGAATTGTAATTTTCGGAATTTAAAGTGGAAATTCTGAATATGAAATGGAAATTCTGAACTTGATTTGCAAGTTTCTGAATTTAGATTGGGGATTTCTGAACTTAAAATTGAATTTCTGTATTTGAATTGTAACTTTCTGAACTTTAATTGGAAATTCTGAATTTGAATTTTAATTTTCGGAATTTAAAGTGGAAATTCTGAAGTAAAATTTTAGTTTCCTGAGTTTGAAATGGAAATTCTAAATATGAATTGCAAGTTTCTGAGCTAAAACTGAAAAAGGTAAAGTAAAAATAAAAGGATATCCTTATTAATTTATTATGTTTGATTTTTAATTTAAAAACTAGGAGTTTTCTTATTTCAGTTGAATTTGTTGTAATATTCTGAATTTGATGTGAAAATTCTGAATTTGAAATGAAAATTCTAAACTTGAATTGCGTACTTAAAATTGAATTTCTGAATTTGAAATGGAAATTCTGAACTTGAGTTGTAAGTTTCTGAATTTGAATTGCAACTTTCTGAATTAAAACCAAAAAAGGTGCTGTAAAAATAAAAGAATCACCTTATTAATTTACTTTATATGATTTTTAACTTGGAAATTGCATATTCTTGAACAAAATTCCCTAGGAATTAATAAGCAAGAAGTTATTTTCTGGTTTTCGGCCGCTTTACTCTCAATAGATTTAAAAAAAAAAAATCAAAATAAAATTAAGAGTAAGATGTTTAGCAAAAATTTCTTTAATATTGTCCCCTCTCGCTTTCCTTATCTTCCAAGCATTTTTTTAGACGTAGATCGCTTTAATTATAAGTGAACATTTTAGCTCTGTGCACTTTTTAAATTGCTTTTAAAGTAATTCTATTTCCAACAAGGCAATTACAACAACTGAATTACAACTTCATACTAAAATTACAAATGCCGACAGCTAGGTTTGCCTTCTACATATGTTCAAAAACATATGTACTCTGTCTGTGTGTAGATATCTGCGCTATCGGTCGGTAAATTGTGGTGGCGTCAAACGTCAACGCGCTCTTGGTAATAAATCCATGCTTGCACGCCAAAAAGTATGCAACATTCACAAACAAAATCATACGCATTCTACCAGGCAGGCGTTGGCTCGGTTAGGCAATTAAATTTATGCATGTCACAACACAAATATGGGTGACAGCTGGCGCGCCGATGTTTGTGGCATTTTTCGAATTTTTTGCGCGTCTCCCTGTGCGAGAGATGCCCTCAATTCGCACATCAGCGCTGGCGGTCAAATAATACGAGGGTGCGCACACACACACACACACACACATACGAATGGTGAGAAGTCAAAACAACTGCGTATCTACTTACAAAACTAACAACCCAATAACAATAATAATAATAACAACAACAACAACAGCAAAAAGTAGGCAATTCAACGGCCAATCGCCTGCGCGCGCTTACTGTGCTTTCTATGCGCGATTGCATAATTTTTGGCTGATAAATTGAGTGAATTATGCGGACCACAAAAATGATGCAGTGTGTGACATAGTGTTGTGATTTCGATTTTCACGCAGTGTAATATTGTTTTTTTTTTTTTTTTTTTTTTTAACACAAAAATTGCCAAGCACACATAGATACATATATATAAACTTCCAGCGAATTCCACAACGCGTCATTATAAATGAAGTTGTCAATTTGGCGCAAATAATCCACTTGCTACACACGACACCAGTGCATTCGCCTACAGCACACAAACAACCTCACACACACACACATGTGTATATATATATTCATATAAGTATGTAACTGTATTGAAAATACTACTTTTGCAGCACTCAATTAATCTAAATAGGCGCTTAAATCAAGTCTGATTGCCGGCAAGCAAATACAGCATTCAGTATTTGCACCAAGTGCCTAGTCTTCATTCATTTGGCATTCAAACGACATGCACACACACGCACACAAGCGCACGTTTAGTTAGTAAATGTGTGAGTATTAGTTAAAGTAGAAATCTCGTCTCGAAAGTTGAGTTGAATTGCAATTGCAATTGAATTGAATTGAATTAATAAAATCCAATGGACGTAAAACGAGCGCGAAGTTGTTGCTTGGCTAGCTAGCTGTGGTGGAAAAGAAGCAATTTTTCTATACTCAGTTACGGTAGATAAGAAGAGAAAGGTTCATGGGCGCGTGGAATAGTTTGTATAAAGAGGGCTTTGACAGTTAACATTGAATACGTACTATATCAGGCAGTGTTGCTTTACAAATTTTTTACACGCTAAAAAAAAGCAACAAAAACAAAAAAAACCCCATTTAAAAAACTTTGGTTACACTGCAAAAAAATGCTTGCAAAACTTTAATAAAAAATTTAAAATTTTTTTATTTTTAGTTTTTACACAAAAATATAACGGTTCTTGACAAAAAATCGTTAATGTCCAAATTAACTTTCAAATTATTTATTTTAAAATATTTATCCGACGCGAAGCTGTTAAAATATCGAAAAAAGGAATGACGTTTTTTCACCAGAATTATAAAGTTTCCTATGTTCTGCGAATATCAACAATAATATTTGCGCTTAAGGCAAGTATTCCAAATAAAAAAAATGAAGGAAAAAAATAAAAATTTTTTAATTTTGTGTTTTGCCGGCTCGAGGTCAAGGGGGTGTTGGTAGAGTAAAACAAATGATTTACTTTTTTTTTTGTCTCTTCCAATATAAATAATCATTATTATGGAAAAAAATAAAACTATATATATAGAGTATAATTTTCTAAACAAGTTAGGCCCCATATTTTGCCTATTTCACATCAATAGACTATTACCCCAAGCAACAAAAAAAAAAAAAAAAAAAAAAAAAATGGTACTATTTTTCCAAGGAATTATAAAACTCTTTATATTTTGAGACACGTGCCAAAATAGTTTGGAAAAATCTTAAGATTAATGTGAGCTCGACCGACTTGAAAATGCCTCCAAAAATGTAGTTTTTTTTTTATTTTACATGTAAAAATTTTTTTTTTTTTAATATTTTTTCAAAAATCACCTAAAATATTAAAAAAGTTTAAGCTTAAAAGGTCTGCAAAATTTCTACGCTAGACTTACAGTATTGCCTGCTTCATTACACTTAAAAAATTGCACAATTTCAGGTTCAATTAACCGGCGAAAATTGAAGGTATATTTTTTTCGATAACACAAATTTTTAACTAACCATGCGGGGATATGAGATTTTGTATGCTGTTTTTTATCTTTCTACAAGATTCTTATAAGGTAAACTTGAATAAGTCAACCAAAACTTAGGGGTTTCGACTTATAAGCTATCATTAAAAAGATATTTTCTCACTCACTCACGTTCCATTTTTTTTTTTTAATTTCATTATTATGGTGCCGTTGAACAAATTTTTTTAATATTTTTAATAAAAAAAATAATATTTTTTAAAAAATTGAAGTTTTTTAGTCATTTTCAAATCGGTTCCGCTCACTTAAACCTTAAATTTTCCTTCGAATATTTTGACGCAGGTCCTTTGAGAAGTGCTTTTATATTTCGCGCCTTTCCAATACTACAATGAGATGTAATTCGATATTTGTATCAAAAGGTTTGATATTTTTTTTAATCATAAATTTTGAGGAATCTAGTATGTAAGTTTTAAAAGTTGCGTAGGTAATATGCCGTCGGGTGCAGGCAATTTTAAGGGCTGAAATTAGTTGGTCGTCCATAGAAGAAGTAACGGAACTGATGCTATGACTCGAACGTTTCAGAATATCAACCACTCTCGCTTCTGAGTTCCTAGGAAAATGAGTATCGAGTAGTAATTCCAATGAATTCTCGCTACTCATACTCCAATTCCTTGTCTCGTCCCTCAAGTACTCCAAGGAAATAGGATTTCTTGAGAGAATGCAGCAAAACTTAAAATTTAAAGGTCTCATGGCAACTCTTCTCATTTTCGCAAAAGTTTCTCCTTCAAATCCGCTTAGCAAAACTGTTCTCAGTTTTATAAATACAAGGACCTAATTTATACAGACCTCAGTTGGATGATAGTCTACTGCTGCTAGTTCTATTGAAAAAACTTCCACTAGAGCCCTAAGTTTAGTAAGTTCTCTCGTTCACAAGTATGGATTTCCCTTTTCATTTTTTAACGGGCAAGAATATTACTATTTATTGTTACAAACTAAAAAGTAAATAAATGGGTCACTACTAGGTCATTTAGAGAAACTTGAAGATAAATTCGTGCTTTCAAATGGGCCTCAGACAAAATTTCCTACAGCCTCCCTGCGATGTAGCTTCCAACTTAATCTCCTCATATTCCTAAACAAACGAGGTGCACTTTTTAATAGCAACGTTAGTGAATATTCTACTCTGGTTTTTTGAAAAGTGTAGTACTCGCTTAAACTACGATTGGGACCTGCCATTTTTACGGTCTACCAACATTCATGAACAACTTAGGGAGGGATTGCCAATATCTGTGAAAATAAAGAAACAGAATATTTCAACACAACAGCACATTTTACTTACTTAAAAAAAATCCATTCGCAGTTGCCTACAATTAATGTACAATAATTTTGTAAATTCCCAATTCTTACCCCATTCCAACTATACCGATGCGCCTTCACTGTTCACTTAGTTTTAGCAGCTGTGTAGGAGAAACGATAAAAAAAAATTAAATTAATCACTGTGCGAAAAGCAAATGAGCGAATTGGCGAATCGACGAATCACTGCAGAAGCACAAAGCATGATTGTGAAGCGTATTGTATTTAGAAAATTAACTTATTGTACAAAAGACACTTGGATTTGATTTAATGGAGCGGAATTGCTTTGAACTGGTTACATAGTTTAAAATTGTGCTGTGTTTGGATGCAATACCAGAAAAAAAATTTGCTAATGGTCAAGGGATTTAGTTTTATTCTTTTAAACAGGCATGGTTGTCGGGAGTTGCTGCTTTGATACTGATCTATCTATCAGTCTCGGAACATTTTTTGATTATTATTTTTATGAAATTAAATACAAACAAAATTACAGAAAGTTATTCAATTTAAGTTAACTAAAGTATAACAATATTAATTGGATATGTTTTAGTATCTGGTTTTATTAAAACAAACTTTTGTGTGGTGCTACCATATGAAAAATAATTTAAAAAAACCCTTACAATGACTCAAATAACTCACATGTTAATTTTTGCACAATATTTAAAATTTGTTTGAAAATAAATTTTTTGAATATGTGTTTTTTTGCTTAATAAAAACTTAGTTGGTTATATAAAAAAAATGCTTATAATTGCAATATTATATTTTATAAAACGCATACAATTTCAAACTTTGTACAAAATATAAAAAATTCAATAAATCTTCACAAAAATTTTTAAACCTTTCAATTCGAATTTCTAGAAAACTTCTCCGTGTGCATTTCCGTAGCTCATTCAATTTTTTATGGAAAAAAATTTCTTGGTAAAAATAAAATTTAAAAAAAGTTTTCAAAAATCAACCGAATTTTTCAAACACTTCAGAATTGCAACTTGTCATGTTAAAATTAAATGGGCTGCACAAGTACATAGCCAATTGCCAATTTCTGACATTCAAATTCAAAAGTTTTGATGAAATCTTTTTTAAAAAATTTAAAAAATTAAAAAAATTTTAATTGGCAAGGGCATGGGGAAATATTGAAAAAAATAAATAAATATTTTGAGCCACTGTACGCTTAAAAAAACAAACTACAAAAACCAAGTTGCTCTTATGTCGGCGGAATCATCATCATAGCCTGGCGCTTTGTTGACTGGTTTAAAATTTTTTAAAATTATTTTCCTACTTTTCTATTGTTTTCGAAAGCGTTATGTTAGACAGATTTGATATAAAAACAAATGACTGGTTTAATTAAATAAATATTTCTTCTGGGGTTGCTAGGTTAGGTTAGGTGATAGCGGATAGATAGATATTGTGATACCGAATGGGAATCAGTAATTCGCAATACCCCCTAAATCTATTTTTAACTTTACAAGAATTTCAAAATATCCCTGATTTCCTCACATCCAATGTCTTCCAAGCTATCGAAAAATTGTCTACAGAGTGACTTTATTGCCGCTTGGCTATGAGTGAAAATATTGATATCGACCTTGGATATCGTATCACTCTAGACCAGTTTTGTGGTCCTGTCAATTGCCATCAGTTTCGCCTGGAAAACGCTAAAGTGGTCCGGTAGACGAAAGCGATTGAAGATTTCCAGGTGTTCAGAATATACGCCTCCACCAACGATACGTTCGTGACTTGAGCCATCTGCGCATACATGGATGGGCTCGCCCTTTCCTACAGCCCTTTCCCACAGCATCCGGTTTCCACTCTTCCATTGGAAGTAGAAGGGTCGTGAATTCTATAGTGAGACTAAAAGTCGGCAGTTCATAATTCACCACCCTAGGAAGCTCCGAGAACTCCGTAAGTATCTTGATATGACCGTAATTAGGGTTTAACTACATTTTTAGAGTGTTCATTCAAATTTTTTGCACCGATTGCGACCTCTTCGTTATATATGCAGGTCTACCCGAAGTAAGTTCAGTAGGGCGTGCAGTGCCTTGCTTGATGTTCTCATCGCACCTGTTTTGAGTATGGACGTGAGGCTTTTGATTTTATCCATTTTTTTGGTTTAACTTTACCTCTTTCTCTAGAGCATTCCACCATGCCGTAGCAAAAAATTGGCCTAACTACTGCCGTGCAGAGCCTGTGTACTATTTTGGGTTCCATTCCCCATTTTTTTTTCAATTGAGTTGTTGCTTTATGCAGGGTTGCTCAGTATTATGAAATTTTGTTCTGGGCGCAAAGGAATATTATCAAAGACTTTGTTTTAGCAAAAAAAAACTACTTCAGGGCAAATGCGGCACTGACCACATACGAAGCTTTCTCACTTCAAGTTCGAACACTAATATACGCCGATAAAGTCTCTGGTATGGCGATCTACTTGGGGACCAGAACAATTGTTGTACCTTTGATTTCCGCTAGTAGAGAAACAACCAAGTTGAGATCACAAATGGTGGATGATTTGATTCAATGTGAAGAGTAGTTATACGAATTTCGATACTATACAATATCTTATTGATACTTTTGCCGCACAGTACCGATGTTTTTTACTCGATACTCTTAAAACGATATTCCTTGGAATCGAGTACTTGAATCCACGCTTCGTAACGTATTTGCGTAGAAAAAATATTAAAAAAAAGAATAGTGGCCAAAAAAAAAACAAATAGCAAGAACAAGCAGAAGGTTAATTGTTTTCCAAATTTTGGCGTGGTGTGTCCTGTGCTGCCAATTTTGCAAAGGTGTAAAGTGTCATATTGAGGACAGAGAGAGAGAGTTAAGAAAATTAACAAAATTTGTAAAATAAATATTAGTTTTCAAAAATAGAACCTTCAAATTCGCCATAGTAAACTAATCGTACTTGTGCAAAAACTTTCTGAAGGTTAAGCAGTTACCATTTATAAAAAATTGTGACTGCAATTAATTTTTTTTTTAGTATTGATATTTGTAGTATAGAATCTCTTGAATTCTATATTTATGGATGTCCAACTCTTTGAGGGCGATATTTTGAATGAGCGCCATATCGATACTTTCGTACCGATATCATCGTGTCTGTCGGATTAATGAAAACTTTCGAAAGTTGACTATTAAAATGTTGTATTGGCATTTTTTGGATACTCACACAAACACAACCTATGTACTGTTCTCAACTAACTTCAAAAAAAATTCAAAAATATCTGCAAATCCTGTACAGTTTGCACACAGCATACATGAAGCGAAATAAAAACCACACCACTCCTACGAAACATCACCAACTCGAACACTAAATAAAATATTTAACCAAAAATACAAAGACATTTATTTCGACGCTGACAAAGCCTCCAGACTGTTATGCACCAACAACAACAACAACAACAACGAGTATATCTCCACACACAACTCCCGCACGAGTCCCGAGTCGAGCTCATTGTTTATGCAAAATTTGGAAAGTCTGGTCGAAAAGTCGCCTTAATGCCAAGCGAACAACAACAACAACAACAACAACTACAACAACAAAGCAAGCTATAACATAATTTACATGCATACGCAAAACGACAACTTGCATCCTGCTCGACTCTTCGTACGAGGAACAGTAAGAAGCAAAAGTGCGGAGCTGTTGTGCAACCTACAGCCCAACTGTCTGACTGACAGCGGGCGTGGTGTGCGAGCGAATGGCTGCATGGCCGGTCTTTCTCTCTGCGGGTGTGTGTGTGAGTTTCGAGCTTAGTATAAATAAACAAATAAAAAACAGATGCATGTCCGGTTGCTTGCTTGCTCGCTCGCTTGTATTTGTGTGTGCGATTGTGTACGTTTACAGTTCAGACATCATCAAGTGAAAATAACAACAACAACAACAACTGCAACAACATAACTGGCAGTCAATATTCGTAAGTGGCTGGACCGGCCGGCGGAGCCTATAACCAACAACATATACAACTATTTATGTTCAACTGTAAAGGAAGTATGTTGGTGTGTGTGTGTGTGTGACATTATAAGCATCCTGCTATATCCTTTAGCCGTCATTGCTTATAGCTGCCGCTTGGCAGAGTTGGAGGCGGAAATGAAAGCTTGTTCTGGGAGAATTCAATGTTTATGTATTTTTGTTGCACTTGTCTTGTTTTTTTGGCTACTTTCAATTTGATGGTTTAGTCAAATACATTTGTGTGCGTGTGTGTGTGTGTATTTGTGTCTGGGTGGGTGTATGTTTGTAAATGTATGTGTGACAAGGTCTGGGCCAGTGACACAGGCCAATCGTATACTTGTCGGCCATTTCAAATATTGTTGCCGACATTTGACCTGTGTGACAGGACGCTGCACAGTGGTACACTGTCATACATTTTTTGGACAAAATTAGAAAGAGTTGGCGTAGAACTTTCATTTTTCATATATAACCTTAATGGGCATAGTTCAAGTAAAAAACGAAAGATGGGCGCGTTCGGTTTATTTTAAAGCATACCTCCCATACAAACCTAACCTCAAAATTTGTGTCTGAATGTTTATAATAATATTTTAATCGAACACCCGGGCGTCTTACTTTTACTTTGCATAAAGTGGTGAATTTCAAAAAGAGTTGCTTACATAATTGAACACATGGTGATTTTTTTACAATATTTGCAATGTTTTCTTATACTTTTTCTGTATATTTTTACAAATATATTTTGTCCTATGAAAAAAGCTATAAAACAAAATTTCAAACTTTTTATAAATATTATAAAAATTGTAAAAGAAAAAGTTCCCAAAAATTTTGAAACATCTAAATCAGAATTTTTAGTTTTGTTCGTTCTATAACAAAAAGCATATAAGTCACAATTTTAAACTTTGTACAAAACTTATAAAAATTGCAAAAATTTTCATCAAATTTTCTAAATTTTAAATCAGAATTTTTAGGTAGTATTACAATGTACAGTGAAAAGAGTTGGTTTAGTTCTTAAATTTTTCGAGTGTAAATTTTATGGGCATAGATCAAGAGAAAAAGAAAAAATGGGTGCAGTTGGGTTATTTAAAATATATTTCCCATAAAAACCTAACCTCAAAATTTTGCTAATATGTTTATAGTAGTATTGCAATCGAACACTCACGCAACTGTTAATTTTCTTTTGCATAAAGTTGTCAATTTCAAAGAGAATTGCATTTAGTTACACAAACCAGAGACCAAATTATGATTTTGCTATAATATTCACGAGGCTTTTCATATCACATTTTTTTGTACATTTTTTTAGAAAGCTATAGTTCTTTGTATAACAAAAAGCGTACACAACAAAATTTCAAGCTTTGTGAAAAATGTAGGTATGGCAATTCAAAAAAAAATTTTAAAAATTTTCAAATTTTTGAATCTGATTTTTTAGAGAACGTTTGTGTTTTCTTTAACAAATAGCGTGTAAAACAAAATTTCACACTTTCCAAAAAAATAAAAAAATAAAAAAAATTTCCCTAAAATTTTTAAACACTTAAATACGAATTTTTGAGAAAACTTTGGTAGCTCATCTAATTTTAGCACAATAATTAGAGTGTAGAGGATACAAATTTCTGTTGATTTTAGACATTTTCTTTTTTAATTTTGGTATTGAAAATTGTTTTCATTTTATTTCATTTAACAAAAATTCTGATTGAAAAGGATTTAATAAAAATTTGATGAATTTTTATAAATTTTTTACAAAGTTTGAAGTTTTGATTTACCTGTTTTTTGTTATAGAATGTACTAGAAGTTAATAAAAAGTTACCAAAATATCTTGGCAACACATTGTAATTATTGTATAAAAAAAATCGCCATGCGGTCAGTTTTTTGACTCACCGTATAATAATTTTTTCTTCTTCAAATATTTCCTTATACAGCAAAACCATTAAAATTTAAGAAAAAATTAAAAAAAAAAACTGTATTGTTTACCGCTGAAACCCCACTGTGCGTTGCACCGCTTCCTTGCACTGCATTTAGTGTTGCCATTCTTATTGCTTTATTTGCCGTTCTTGCTGTTGCTGCTGTTTTGTTTTTGTTTCTGTTTGCAGCTAGCAGCTTGCTTTGCCAGTTTTGTTGTTGTTTATTACGTCTATCAATATTTTTCCAAGTTTGCTTTTCTCACCTCCACTTTTAGCAAAAGCTTCGCTATTCCCTTATAGTTCACTTTATGGTACTACTACACTTCCATTCGTAGTTGTAGAAAAATAAACATTGCTGATTTGTGCCGGTCTGCATAATTTAAAGTCACATATGGCGTTTGTACCGTTATTTACTTCTACACACACACATACTTGAAATTTTAACTGTGTTTTTCGTGTTTTCAATGTTTTCATGTCGTTGTCGGCAAAATTTAAAAACATGCTTACGGTCGATGTTTCTCGTTTCTTCATTTACACAAACTTTAAATGTAAGGTTTGCGATTATCTGTAAAAATCCTTAATTTATTTGTAAAAAAAATTGTGAGTGAAAGATTTGTGATGCGGTTTGGTTTCTACGAAATATCTTAGAACAAGTTGAAGAGCTTCGATTTTCGCCAGTAAGATTGACAATTGGATTGCAAGAAAAGTTCTAGAGTCAAACTCTTCTAAGGGGAGGTAAAATAAATTTTTTTCGATATCTTGTCTTATTTTCGCCGATATCTTTTCTAGATGGAATATCAGATGAGGTGTAAATTTTAACTAGCAAAAATTATGAAACCCGTTTGTAGGAGAACTTACCCGAAAAAGTCGCAGCCGGCAATCCAACCGTCACAACCAACTTGACTGAAGCATTTGGCCGCTATATCCTACTATATTGTTAGAAATTGTAAACAGGAAAATAGTGAAGTGAATCAATCCACTATTTATTGGGTTTATGCAAATAACAGAATATAGAGAATATATGTATGTAATTGTGCACATGTGGTCGAAATAATGTGGATCAGTGGCTCTATAGCGTTCGCCGCTCTCATTTGTAGAAAAGTAAAGACCACGGATTCTACCTACCCCACCATAAAATACACCAAACAGTGAGGTTTTCTGAAAGCAACTATGCACTGTGAATCTTTCGTGGATTATCGTGACTCCATATGCCACATTTTTGTTTGTCATTTGAACTAAAAATTACCCTCATCATCAGATGTACTGCGGGGTGTCATTTTCGAAACTGGAGCATGATTTTCAAAATACATTTTCAGAATTTGTAAACGATATTCTGGTTCCAATGTGTTTATGATAAAATCGTAGGTCAAGTTGAGCTGAACTAAACTTAGCGTTGCCAGATCTGAGAGATATATTTTCTGCCATTTAACCGTTATCGGCAAATTAAATCTCTAAAAAAAATTTCCTTTTTATGTGAGAAAATTCATAACTAACCCGCGAATTTCAGTCAACTTGGAATTTTGAGAATTTTTTTGTAAATTTTTAATTAAAGGTATTTGTGTAATCAATAATGATTTGAAAAAATATTTTTTTCTTGGCAGATGAGGTTTAGAAGAAATAGTTTGTTAATTAAGTGATGATTTTTTTAATATTTTTTTTTCATTTCTGTTGGAATTTGTCAGTTATATAAATGAAAAATTCAGTAGAAACTGACATGCTTTCTTTTAAATGTTCTTTTTTTTTCTTCTTTTAAACCATGCAGTTTTGTTTAAATTTTCCTACAATACTTAAACAAAAAAACCCATTTTTATCTGAACTTCAAATCGATCTACCCCACGCATCTTCTTTCGCCTACAAGCAATTTCCAAAGTGTAATCCAATATCGCCGCTGACCAACAAGAATTCGTAGCAACAGCAGAAACAGGACGACAAATTAGAGGCAACATGTAGCAAACTCAATATACCGGGAGGCACATGGGGGCATAACCAAAAACAAAAAAAAAAAAGAAACAGCATTGTTCTTGTAATTGTATGTTCAATTACTGTACAAGATGGATCTACCTGTAAATGTACTTACTATGTGAGTGTAGTCAAATAACCCTGTAGAGAAAATTTAAAGCTATGTTCACGAAATTTAATTCAATTGTTCATATAAGTCGTTTTTAATGCTCGCTGAACAATTCAGAAGGTTATTCTATTACTTTTTTCAGTTAACTGAGAGCGAACCTTAAAAGTAAGCATCAGGTCAAAATTTTATTGGCATTACAACTACCCAATTTTCTTGCTTTTCGGCGTTCATTTTTATTTAACTCTATGACTCCATCATGTCACTTTCAATTTTCGAAAATCCTCTATAAAACAAAATTAGGGGAAATTGCAAGATTTGTTTATTAAGAAAACCTCAATCTGATATGCTTACTGCGTCTTCAATAGATTATTTTATACGCTGGTTGAGAATTGCAAGCTTGTCCTAAACCGGTTAATGAAAGAGGTCAAGGTGCGCGAGTGAGAAAAACTTGAAATGCTAGACGACAGGCGAAATGCTCGAAAATTATATCATAGGGAAAATCGGGGTAATTTACGCTATGAATAAAAATGGTGACCTGATGGGAGCACCTCCCCACCCAGCTTAACGATAGGACGGAAAGTACAAGAGAAGGTGAACTCGATCCTACACTCCGTGTAGACGGAGCCCAATCCTGTTACTTGACTTGGACGAAACCTGAATAGCAATAGCGGTGCTGACGGGCCGTCAGCTGTGCTAAGCTGACTACGGCGGCGAGAAGCTGGGAAAGCTCATGCACCGACAAATTTGCGGAAAATGTTTAGAAGGACGCATCCCTGCCGATTGGAATTTATTTGTCCACATAAAATGTGCTCCTGCGATACGCGGTATCTACCGCGGGATCTCTTTCCTAAGCATAGCATATAAGGTTTTGTCAAGCGTATTGTGTGAAAGAATAATGCCAACCTGTTGCGAATTAATTGGACCTTATCAGTGTCGACTTAGACCTAGCAAGTCCACCATCGACCAGATATTTGCGATACGCCAAATCATAAAAAATATCAGTGACAAGGGGATCGGCACAAATCATCTCCTCGTTGACTTTAAATGGACTTTCGCTAGCACGAGAAGAAACTAGTGCGGCTATGGAAAATTACGTCCATCAGAATTGGGGAGGACCTCTCTCAGCCGTTTGGTATCAAATGAGGCTTAAGACGGACTGGCTCTCTTGCCTCCGACTTCTTTAACATTATGGTGAAAAAGATAATTCGAGCTGCAAAATTACACACGATAAGTAAGCGCAGCGAGTTGGTCGGGAGGTAAATGAGACCAAAACGAAGTCCTCCAAATCGAAATCCACGAGAGAATCTCTTTTTTCAGCAAGAGCTACTTTGGGTTGAGGAGGCAATTGCATAGTAAAGTCCGCTTTCACGAACCAAACCCACACTCCAGAAGTTTCTTATCAAGCCGTGTTATTGTATGGTGTAGAAGAAGGAACACTGTAAACGGATGAGATGGTCCTTGGAGTTTTCGAGAGAAAGTTTCTGCGAAAGATTTTTTGGGCCTTTCCAACTCTGCGACGCCAAATACCGCAGACGATGGAACGATGAGCTGTATGCGCTTTATCGCGACATACCTAGACATAGTCCAACGAATAAAAATACAGCGACTGACATGTCGTGCACATGGTCGAAAATGCGCTAGCTCTTAAAGTAATCAGCAGGTAGTCAACTGGTGGTGGCGGAGTGTCGGGTAGACCTTCTATACGTTGGCAAGACCAGGTGGAGAAGGGCATGGGTTTCGCAGAAGAGCGATTGGTGCGCTATGTTGAAACCGGCCAATATCGCCCAAGCGGTTATAACGCCAATTAAGTAGAAGAGAGAATCCGACTTGAATGACCTTGTTTGAGACTTAGAGCTATGAAAATCTAAAGCTCAATTTCTTAGATGAAGATTTAAATAGTGGAATTTGTTGTATAACGAGAATGTCTTATTTACGCACAAGACAAGAAGATTTTACGAGCTATTTTTTCCGAATACGATAAGTTAGTGTTTTGCAATGACGCTGAGTTTTTTGAGTTTCTTCAAGAACAGAGTTTCCCAGGAGGTGGAGAAAAAAAAGGCATCCTCTGCGTTGGAAGGAACAAGCCTTTAGTCTCCACAATCTCAATCAAAATTTTTACTGCACTTCTAAACCAGTATCTGTCAGTATCTGCCCCTGAATAAGGTCTGTAGCATTCTCTTCTTTTAAAACTAAACTAGTCTAATTTCAATTAGTCGAAAACTAGTACTAAAATATACTTATTGCATTTCCCCGAAAATGCTTACTAGACACAAAATTCAATAACATTATCGCAAACTTTTCTTTCTAGCCTCACTAAAGCTTTGAAATCTAAACCAGAAGCAATCTGTTTGTAGTCGTTGTGATTTGTGTGCACCTGGGCGTATGAGCAACTCTCACATGTAGGTGCGTGCGTGCGTGCGTGCGTTTATACCGAAGTGTACATATGTAGTATATTTAGAGTATATGGTTTTGTATTGTGAACTTCGTTTTCAGTTTGTACGGGGTGTGTGTTTGTGCATTAGCTGTACTTGCTACTTGCTTTTTGTATGCACCTGTTCTTGGCAAGTTTTGTATTACCTAGCATTTTGCTTGTTTTGCAGTTCTACCAAAGCACTTTTTCCCCCTGCACTTTCCACTACATATAATTCTTACTTCACATCCCTTAACGCCAGCGGTCATGTAGCAGCAGCAGCGCCAACAATCTTGTTGTTTTTTTTTTTGTTGTTTCTGCCTTTCCTTTTGCACCTGCTGCCACCGCCATCAACATAGCCATCATAGCACATCCTTGAAGTCTCTGGCGTGCTGATTGTAGAATTTTCAATACCAGCGGCAAAAATGGATTTCCGCTTTGCTTGAAATTTTTTTCTCTGTTTTCTCTTTTTGTTTTGGTTTTTTTTTTTTTTTGGCAAACTTCATTTCATTGCTGTTTCAGCATCAGCATCTCTTGTTTTAGGTTTCATGCGTGCATTTTTTTCTTTCTCTCTCTTTTGTTACTATTTTCTTTTTTTTTTTGTTAGATATTTTACAGGAAGTTTGAAATTTGACATGTTACAGCAACAGCAACAGCAACAGCAGCAGCACCACTAGCAGCAGCGTTATCCTTCAAAAGCTTCCACCTTGTTGCTGTTACTGAATTTCGAATTTATGCTTTCTCCTTACATTCTCACATACTTGCTTCACATCAATTGGTTCTCTTGTCGTATGTTTTGTTTTACCTATGTTGCGTTTTGCTTCGTGTTGTTGGCTGCCTGGACAGCTGGACAGCTGTTGAGTTTTTCTATGCATTCAACAGCGCCTTGGGTCGTTGCTGGCCGGCAGGAAGCTTTTGCTATTGTATTCTTCTGTTCGCTTCAATTTAGCTGTTTTTCCGTTTTTTCTTTCTATGGCAAATTTTTTCATTTTCGATTTTTTTTTTTTGTGAAAAGCAAATAATTTTACAAATTGATGGATTGCTGTAGATACATAGAAAGCTCGCAGCAATACGGAAGTACATCAAAGGATTTGATACAACAAAAAAAATGTAAATACAAAATGGCTTAATTGCTCGAAACTTTAAGTAATTTAATTGATTTATAGCAAAAGAAAAATTTCTTCAGGCATTCACTTTGTTTTATAAGGCTCACTTTTTCGTCAGCTGTGACTCTGGAGGCTGTTTAATTTGATCTTTTTTTTGATACCGAAGGATTTTCAAAAATTTATAGAAACAAATATATTCTAAAATATTCTATTGTTGCTGTTGTAGTTTCTATTCGACGCTATTGCTGTCATTTAGTTAAATCTTAGTTTTGTTACGATTTTATATAGTAATAGCTTACTGCATTCAAATTAAAAAAAAAAAATGTCTTCTTTCTATAACAATTATCGGTTTTTCATACTTATTTCACCATTTTCTAATATTTTTTTAACTATTTTCTTATTTTTTTATTTAATTCTAAAGATGTTAAACTTCTTATGGCACTACAAAGGGAGTTGCCATCTACTAAAATAATGCAATTCAGTTAAATTTATTTATAAGTTAAATGAAATATTATAACATGGGTGTTAAACGAAGGAGATCTAATTTCGAAATTACTATTAAAGGGGCTTGCCACCTGTTTAAAAATGCAAATTAAATTAACTCAATATGTTTATGGAAATTTTTGAATTTTGATTGGAAACAAAGGCGTTTGTATGCGAAAATTTTTTAAATATTTTTTTAGATGGTTGCCACCTTTTTGAAAGGCTTAAAATAATTTAATTCATAAGTGCACTTTATCGGTACTATACTTGTAATGAAACAAGAGGCTTCAGAAACCTTAATTTTAAGAATATTAAAAAAAAAGTGTTGCCACCTGTATGAGAAATGAAATTGAATTAAAATTAATAAAGAAAGGTCTCAAACGAAAACAGTCTACAAATTCTTTATTTCAAAAATATTTTTGATGAAGGTTGCCACCTGTTTAAAATGTTAAATACGCAGGGAAGAGCTCACTAGCGGGTGGAGTAGCAAAAAATTAAAACAATAATACAGTTCGAGTGAATAAATTATAAGGATATTAGAGAATATTGTGAAACCCCATTTCTTTCTGCTAGTTTTTTTTTTGGAGAATTTAGTTTTTTCTTTTAATTTTTTTTTTTAAATTTTTTAAATCGTACTCAATGTTATTTTTTTCAAATTTTATTTTATTCACCTTTTTTCATTTCATGTTATAAAAAGTATTTTTTATTCAATTCTTTGCTTTTAATTATTTCATTTTATTTCATTTAATTTTTTTTTTTTTTTTAAGTATTTTTTTATTCAATTCTTTTTTTAATTATTTTTTTTATAATTTTTTGATTTTATTTCGTTTAGTTATTTTTTTAAATTTATTTTCGGCCCTATCGCCGACTTCACGGGAACAAATCATTCCCATAAATTAACAAGCAAAAAAAAAACAAAATGGGGAAAATTGTTTTTGTTTCACTTGTAAATTTGTGGGAATATTTGTTCCCGTGAAGTCGGCGATAGGGCCGTTTATAAATTTTTCTTTTTTTTTGAATTCTTGTTTTTTTATTATGTTACTTCATTTTTTTTTTTATATTATTAATTTATTCCACTTTTTTTTAATTCCAATATTTTTTTTTTACTATACTTCCAACTTTGTTCAGTTTATTTAAAGCATGTCTTAGGTTTTATTTAACTTCATTATTTTTTTTTTGTTCATTTTAATTTCGTAGTTTCTTTATTTTATTTCCATTTTATTTGATTTTTTCATTTAGTTGAAGTATTTCCGAGGCATAATTTTTATTTTTTTTTTTTTGCTTTAAATTTCATTTTGTAATTTTATTAAGTTTTACTTTACTTTATTTTAATTTTATGTGTTGTATTTTACTTTTTTTATTATATTGTAGTTTATTGTAGTATGTTTTATTTACTTGCATTTTGTTCAAATCATTTAATTTTATTTAACTTAGGTTTTGTTTGAAATTTGATTTTTTTAATTTTATTCTCTTTTAAGATTTCTTTTTTAAGTGTTTTTATTTTACTGTAGTTCATTTTAGTAAATTTTTTTGTGCGCTTGCATTTTGTTGAATTTGAGTAATTTTTATTTGACTTCATCATTTCATCAATCATTTTACTTTGTTCTCTTTTATTTTAATAAATTTAATTTTATTCCACTCAATTATTTTAATTTAATTCAATTTTATTTTATTTCATGTTTTACTTTCCCTTTATTTATTGTATATACATAACTTACATTGTAATTTTATATTTTTTTATATTTATTTTATTTAACTTAATTTCATATTTTTCATAGCTTATTTATTCCATTTTATATTTTGGAGTTGACATAACACAGCATTCAGTCAAAATAATTCAAATAATATAACTTCACAATCTTTTAATTATTTAATTTCTTATATTTAATTTATTTAATTTATTTTATTCGCGCTCGCGCTACTCTACAACTGGTAAAATATAAAAATTAGCATGTTTTGTTAACTTTCTATGCTTTAGTGACGAAATATATCTTTATA
Organism: Anomoia purmunda; assembly: GCA_951828415.1. NCBI lineage: Eukaryota > Metazoa > Arthropoda > Insecta > Diptera > Tephritidae > Anomoia > Anomoia purmunda. The sequence goes on from OX639994.1 coordinate 14,513,313, forward strand.
GCAAAATATGCAAAAAGTTGGAATAAAGTTGTATAAAGTAATTTTTTTTCAGTACTCTAGGCAGAGATTTAAAACATGTCGTTGAAATTTATAAATATATATAACTGAAGTTTTTAATCTGCTATACAAAAAACAACAACTATATATTTACTGTATATATGTAATTGCAGCTCTATATTATTGTTGGTTTTTATTGAGCAAATAAAAAGCTTCAATTTATGCATTTGTGAATTGTGTTCATTTTTTTTCTAAATATTTCATTAAACGTTTGATGCTGTCAATTTAACTTAGAAATATTGAGGTTATGTTGATATGACCTATAAAAAATTTACATTTGCACTGGCTGCAGTTAATCAATAATTTACAAATGCGCATATCTACATTTGCACGTAAAAGTAAAAGTGCTCATAGCGTACGGGTTTTCATATACTTTTCTCAATTCTTTTAGACATAAATACAAATATTAACTACAAACAAGGTACATATATGAACCACATATGACTTGCATATTTAATTTTGTAGGCATGAAAAATGTACCTAAATAAATATTGTAGAATGTACAATAATATCTATCTAGGTCAAAATACAGAAACACTAAAATGCAGTGATTTTAAATTTTCAAATTTTAATTAAAAGTCGCTTCAATCTACAACCAATTTTGTGAAAGCTACTAATAACTGCCGAGATAGGTTTTGGGTTCATTTTCATAATTAAATTATGCGCAGAGAGTTTGATTAAAAACTAGCAAAAATTATATGAAGCAAAATAATTATGAATGCGAATTTCAGAAATAGTATAGCTTGCGGCTTTTTATTTGCGATTACTTTCTTGTACTTTTCTAATTTAATTACCTAAGTTCGAATTTAATGAAATAACTGAAATAAAACTATTAACAACGCTAAATAGGCTAAAAACTATTGTTACAATAAAAAATTCACTTTTTATGCTTGCAAATAAGAGATACAATATGCATGTATTTTCTATATCTATATTGTCACGTTAAACTTAAATTTTTCTAAAAAATTTATTTTTCCCGTCGTCGCCATTTGTGTGACAAGTTAAAAATAAAAGCTTGTATCACGCATTTTATTTTGATTAATTAATTTAATTTAATTTTGTTTTATTTTGCTATATTTAATTTTAATTAATTTTTATTTTCTTTCATTTTATTTTTATTTCATTTTGTAAAAAATTTATTTCCTCTTTTTATTGTAATTTCATTGTTTTTTTTTATATTTTTATATGTTAATATTTTTTAATTAAGGTCATTTTACTTTTTATAGAATTTTATTTTGCTTTATTTTGTTTTGCTTTTTTACTTCATTTCGCTCAAATTTTTTAATTTTAATTTCTTTTATTTTGGTTTGTTTTAGCTTATTGCATTTCACGTCATTTTATTTTGTTTCAATTTATTTTATTCTATTTTGATTATGTTTTGTTTTAATTTAATTCTTTTATTTTATTGTAAATTATTTTGTTTTAATTTCAGTATGTTTTATTTTATTTTATCTCATTTTATTTTGTTTAAATATGTTTTAATTTTATTTTATTTTAGTTTGCTATATTTTATTTAAATTTTTTAAATTTTTATATTTTTTTTTATTGCAATTTATTTCATTTAATTTCATTTTTTTTTTTTTATTTAATTTATTTTTATTATTATTATTCTGCTATGTTTTATTTGCATTTTCTTAGTTTTAATTTTACTTCATTTCCGTTTATTTTGTTTTGATTTATTTTTGCTTTAGTTTGTTATATTTAATTTGACTTCTTTTTACTTTATTTATTTTGATGATTATTTATTTTATTTTTATTTTATTATTTTAGTTTTTGTTTGTTTTAATTTTGTATTTTAGTTTGTTATGTTTTATTTTATTTTATCTCATTTTATTTTGTTTTAATGTGTTTTAATTTTATTTTATTTTAGTGTGCTATATTTTATTTAAATTTTTTAATTTTTTTATTTATTTTATTGTAATTTATTTCATTTAATTTCATTTAATTTCATTTTTTTATTTGTTTTGATTTAATTTATTTTTCTTTTATTCTGCTATGTTTTATTTTCGTTTCTTAGTTTAAATTTTACTTAATTTCCTTTTACTCTGTTTTGATCTATTTTTGTTTTAGTTTGTTATATTTAATTTGACTTATTTTTACTTTATTAATTTTGATGATTATTTATTTTATTTTTATTTTATTATTTTAGTTTTTGTTTGTTTTAATTTTGTATTTTAGTTTGTTATGTTTTATTTAATTTTTTCAAATTTGGTTATTTTATTCTTTTGCCCTTTTTTATTTTTTCATCTCATTTTATTTTTTTTCGACTTTATAAAATTGCTTTTATTTTAGTTTTTTTACACAAATTAAATTTGGAAATGTCGCGAAAAAATCATTATTTTTTACATTTTCGGGTATTTTATATGCTATGTATTTTTTTTTTTTTTTTTTTTTTTGTAAAGACAATAGTGTATTTTATTTCAATTTATTTTGTTTTGCTTTATTTTAATTTATGTTATTATATTAGTTTGGTATCATATATTGTTTTGATTTATTTTATTTTCTTCTTATTTTATTTTGTTTTATTTTGCTTTATTTTTTTTATTTTGTTGGAATCTTTTTTATGCTATTCATTTTACTTTCTTTCGTTTTAATTTCAATTTTATTATGATTTTGCTTTGTTTGTGTTTATTGAATTTTATTCAAATTTATTTTAATTTTATTTCAAATTTAGTACGTTTTATTTTATTTTATTTTATTTCGTTTAATGGTATGCTGTTTGGATTTGTTTTAATTTTCATTTGTGATTTACTATTATACTTGTATTTTATTTCCTTTCGATAAGTTTCAATTATTAAAATTTTTATTTTATTTGATAGTTTTTATTTCTTTTTTTAGCCGAAGGTCCTATCACTCGTCTTTCAAATAATAATAATAATAATATTTATTTTTTTTTATTTTTAAGTTTTCAATTTTATATTAATAATAAATTATTATTTTTTTTTTTTTATTTTGCTTTAATTTGTTGTTGCCCTTTACCTACAGCTTAATACTGTATAGCAAGAGCTTTTGGATTTTTTTTTAAAGAATTAATTTTTTTTTTACATAATTAAAAAGACTGGAGTTTTCTCTATAACTACCTAGAAGTTCTTTGCAATTTATATTTATCGGCTATGAATGAAATCGCACGACAACAAAACTAGTTGAAGTTCCCCCATAACTCTGTTACTCTTTTGCCAAAAATGGATTTCCCCAAAATGAATTTTGCCACCAACAGTCAAAAAAACTCAGCGTGTGGTTAGAGTTTGGAATAAACGTCAACGAATTTTCAGTTGTACTAAATATCAGCAAACATCACAAGGACAACAGTTGTAAGCAGTCAGTGAGCAGACATTTTGGTTTATGAAATGCAAAGAGTTGAAAATACACAACCGAGCGCAATTCCACACACACACACACACACATACACAGTCGTTTGGATGTATGTCAAAAAAAAAAAAACACAATATATGTCCATAAAGATTTATGACAGCAATAGCATAACATTGCAAATTTCTCATCTCCCAAGGTGCAATTTGCCAAAAATAGAGCAAAGAAAATACCTAGATACAGCTGCAGAGAAAATGCCAGAAAATTGCGCACGAATGTACAAAAAAAAAAGAAGACCAACAAAAAAATCTATCTCACAAACGCTACGCCACCGCATTTCAACTGCCGTGTGTGTGTTTGTAATTTAACAAATGGATTTGTAGTAATAAAACTCCCAAAGTGCACACGCACCCACATGCAGCAAACAAAGAAAAATAATAATAAAAAAAAAACCAAACAGTTGATGAAAATTTGCAAAAGGATACGTGTGTGTTTGTGCGCTGGGAAGAATAGGGATATATGTACGCTATATATCTATATCTATATATATATATATATCCAGATCCGTTCATTTGCACTTCACAGCACGCAGCACCTGATGCTTTCGCTGCATACCCGGCGCACATCCGGAAATTTTCCAGCATGAAGCAACAGTCAGTTGTGTGGCACATAGCGCGTTGGTGTTTGGGAGAAGAGTCTGAAATATTATTTGAAAACAAGCACAAAAAAAAACAAAAAAAACAGAAAAAAAACAAATATTAAAAGGGTTTCGTGCTTGTAAAGTTTTCCACTTTCCATACAAACACACACACAATACACACACAAGGAGAGATATCAGTGTAATACACATGTATGATTTTGCATTGAAGCGCATTCGCATTCGCATTCACCGGAGGAAAGACAAAGCGTAGTTATGAAAATATTTTTGTTTTATATGCCTCTACCGCCCGCTCTCCCCTTACCGTTCCCGACAAACACCATTACTCTTCCATAACGCAACCCAGCCACCTTCGTACCCCTTTCCGCTCCACACTCTGGCATTTATTTTGCAGGCTTTTCCTGTTTCACTTTATTCGTTTGTGTTTCATTTCCATTTCCATTTCAACGTTGCCGCTTCTAATACACAAGTGTGCATGTGTGTGTGTGTGTAGAATTCATTTTCGTGTAGGTGTCCTTTGACACGCAGCTGTTTGTATGTGTTATGCCGGTTTTATTACTTTTTTCTGTTTTTTTTTCTTATTTTGTTTGTGGCACTCAAAACTTCCTAGCTGCGGTTTTGTTAAAAGACTTTTATGGGATTTGTGGTTGAAGAAATGCAGATTGTTTCTGAAATTCTGGTTATGTATTATCCTTCGAAATACATATACATATATGTATCTGTGCGTATGTATATGTGAACGTTGTGTTACTAATGGATACATAAATTTTATTGGTCTCTGTGTTATTTGCTGTTACCGAATAGGAAAGGTGTATGTGATTTTCTCTAACTGCGGTCTTCGCTTTGGAAAGTTGATACAGAGTCTGTTCAGCGCCCATTCAACATAACTTTGCATATAAGGTTTTAAAATCCTTTTAGTCTACGGTACCTAGGAGGTAATGGTGGAAGTTTCGAGGTCTAACTCAACTGGAATTCTCTATATTGGTGGGGTCGTGTACTTTAATGAACACAATTTAATTTCCCATCACATCTGATTACTCTCCCTGATATTGTTTAAAACCATTTAGTGTCGAAACTTAGGATTTCTAAGTAAGAAATGAGTGAAGACTTGGCAATGATTGCAAAATTACTAATCAATGAAAGAGTTCATAAAGGCTGAAAAAGAATTAGCGAGCGTAAAAATTACTAACGAGTATAAAACGAGTGAACAAATTAGTAGCGAGTAGAATAATAGTAATGAGTAAAAAATGAGTAGAGAATGAAAATAAGCAACAAAGGAGAAATAGGTAATGAATGAAGTAACTAGCAACGAATGAACAAAATTTATACAAAATCAAAAAATTAAGTAACGAGTGTAAAAATTAGTAACGAGTAAAAAATAAATAAGGAATGAAAAAATTAGTAGCGATTGAAAAATTAGTAATAAATGAAAAAAAATGGTAGCGAGTGAATAAAAATTATGAATCAAAAATAATTAGCGAGTAAAGAAATTAATTAAGGGTAGAATAATAGTAACGATTAAACAAAAGTAATGATTAAAAAATTAATATCTAACAAAAAAATATGCAATGAATGAAGAATTAGTAACGATTGAAATAATTAATAACGAGTGTAGAAATTAGTAACGAGTAAAAAATTAATACGTAATTGAAAAAATTAGTAGTGATTGAAAAATTAATAATAAATGAAACAAACTAGTAGCGAGTGAATAAAAATTAGAATCAAAAAAAAGTAACGAGCAAAGAAATATATTAAGGGTAGAATATTAGTAACGATTAAGCAAAAGTAATGATTAAAAAATTAATATCCAACAAAAAAAATGTAATGAATGAAGACCTAGTAACGATTGTAATAATTAATAACGAATGTAGAAATTAGTAACGAGTGAAAAATGAATACGGAATCAAACAATTAGTAGCGAGTAAAAAATTATTAATAAATGAAAAAATTGCAGCAAGTTAATAAAACTTATGAATCAAAAATAAATAACGAAAAAAAATAAGGAGTGAAATATTGTAACGAGCAAAACAATAAGGAATTAATAAAAAATTAAGATCTAACAAGTAACGTGTGTAATGAATGAAAAATTAGTAAAAAGTAAACAAGAGAAAAATTAGTAACGAATAAAAATTAAGTAATCAATAAAAAAATTTTGAAGGGTGAAATGTAAGTAATGAGCAAAAAAAAACTAGTATCGAGTAAAATACAAGCAATGAAAGGAAAACTTAGTAGCAAGTGACAAATAGCAATGAGCGAAAAAATTGTAAATATCTGAGAAGTAGGTAATGAGTGGAAAAATTAGTAACGAACCAAAAGGTTAGTAACGAGTGAAAAATTAGCAAAGAAAGAAAAATTAAGTAACGAGCGAAAAGTAAATATTGAGCGATTTCTTGTAAACTACCGAATGCATACAAATTCCTGAATTATCCAACAACTTAATAATTTTTATTCGATAGCTGATTCCCAGTAAATCCAACAAACTGGGAGTTTTTTTTTATTACTAATCTCACATTCCTTCAAAACTAGCAACCAGGGGAGCCTTGGACTATCAGGTAACCTCCCAAATGCGTAATAAGGGTATTTTTGTTAAAAATTGTATGAGAGAGTCTCGGAAAATCATCCTCAGGCCTCTTACACATCCAATTGAAGAGCAATAAGAACTTTTTTTTTGTTTGGCTCGCAAAAGAACGGGCACACAATATGCCATCATTTTTCCTTACAATGAGAACAATTCTTTTCGATTGTTTATCTTCTCTTGCTATTTGATGCCAAAGAGAGTACTATTTTTTTTAAGCGCGGAAAAGGAGATCACTGCTTTTACTCTACAACAAGAAGTAAGCGAGTATAGAATGGAGAATTCTTTTTAATTGCTCCACTCCAACTTGTGTAGAAGAAAGTGTTATTCCTTCAAATCGTAGTGGTAATTAGGAGTAGCATTAGTAAAAATAGTAGTAGAAATTTAAAAAAAAAAGTAGTAGTATAAAGTAGTAACAATAATAAAAAAAGTAGTGATAATTAGTACTATAATTCATAAAAATAGTAGTAGAAATTAGTAAAAATATTAGTAGTAATTAATTATAACAATTGTAAAAGTTAGTAGAGGTAATATGTAGTATTATTGATAAAAATAGTAGTAGAAATTTTAAAATATAGTAGTAGTAATTAGTAGTAGCATTAGTAAAAATAGTAGTAGAAATTTAAAAAAATAGTAGTAGTATAAAGTAGTAACAATAGTAAAAAAAAGTAGTGATAATTAGTAGTATAATTCATAAAAATTGTAGTAGGAATTAGTAAAAATATTAGTAGTCATTAATTGTAACATTTGAAAAAGTTAGCGGAGGTAATCTCATTGATAAAAATAGTAGTAGAAATTTTAAAATATAGTAGTAGTAATTAGCAGTAGCATTAGTAAAAATAGTAGTAGAAATTAATAAAAAATCGTAGTAGTAATTAATAGTAGCATTAGTAAAAGTAGTAGTAGAAATAAACAAAAAAAATAGTTGTGGTAATTAGTAGTAGCATTAGTAAGCATAGTAATAGAAATTAGTAAAAAATCGTAGTGGTAATTAGTAGTAGCATTAGTAAAAATAGTAGTAGAAATTAGCAAAAAAATAGTTGTGGTAATTAGTAGTAGCATTAGTAGGCACAGTAGTGGGAATGAGTAAAAAATAGTAATAGTATGAAGTAAATATAACAATAGTAAAAAACAATAATAACAAGTAGTATCATTCATAAAAATAGTTGTAAAAGTTAATAAAATTAGTAGTAGTAATTAGTTGTAGCATTAGTAAAAATAGTAGTAGAAAGTAGAAAAAAAGGGGTAGTACTAGAAATTAAATCTATAAATATATGTAATTAAAGTTTGAGGGAAACTTTTATACAGACCTTAATTAAAACCAAAGAAAAGAGTCCATTGTAATAAACAATAATAACTACATAAAAAGAAAACTAATTAAAATTCACAGCCAAATGAAGTAAAACCAACATCGCTGCTATGGCTAGGGTAGTAGGTGTCAAGTAACACAAGGCGTTTGGCCCAAATGTAGTAAGTTGCTAGATTCGAGTTGAGTTTACATTGCTGGTCTATTTACTCATCAACTTCGTGCAGGTGAATTTCATTGCTAACAAATCGTGAGCCCACATTATAGTAGTACACCCTCACATTTACATTATACATACCTAGAGGTACGTAGTTTATCATGTCCAAGAGGTAATCACAACAGAACAGCTCATATCATATAACCTCACACACTCACAACATAAATCCTCGCATGTCCGTTTATGCGCAAAGCAATAGCACCGAATCAAAATCCACCGACAACCTCAACAAAACACAAAACGAAACTGAAATTACTGCCATTTTGCAAGAGCCCTCCTTAACTCTACAAAGTATCGAAGTAGTGGCGGTGTACGGGGGGGGTTTAGTGAGACTACAATAACCATCAGGCAGTTTCATTTAGCATTGCTCAGTTACAGCTACGTATTTCGGTTGTAGTTGAAGAAGTTGCTGTTGGTTGGATTGTTGTTGTTGTGAATTTTGTTGCTAGTTGAAGGCATGAGATGAATTCACACGGCAATGAGTTGGACTAGTAAACGGAATTATGCACAGTGGAATTAATCGAATGTTTTCTCAGTTGAAAAGCTAAGCATAAATTATTATAATCTTATTCATAAATTTTTAATCTATACTTAATACAAAATTAAATCTTTCGCTCTCAAAGTACTGAACTGATTTTGTTAATTATTATTTTTTTTTGCAATGAAATATTTGCGAAAAATTTTAGGGTAGCATACATATTATTTTAATTTTCCGAAGGGTATAAAAATTAGGAGGAATCAGTTCTCATCTAACAAAATATTGGTACTGCCTTTGCAACGGGCTTATATAATTCATTATATTTTAAGCCATCAGCCAAAATATTTCTCTATAAAATGAAGATTTAGGTGTGAACCGAACCGAAAATAGCTTCATTTTTGAATTTTGTTTATAAATAAAAATGGTTTTTAAACCAAAAAAAAACTTAATCTTATAAGTTCTGCAAACAAATATTTGAAAATTTATACAACGTAATCATAATAATGAAATTTGTAATGTATTTTTTTTTTTTTTTTTTAAGATTGGCTCACGAAAAACTCAACTAACTTTGCAAAACTTAAAAGTTTTAGACTAAAAATATATTATTAGAATAGTGTTTTCTCAAACTTTTAATTTCTTTACAAAAAATTCGAGTTCCAAATTTTTTGACGAATCCCATTTAAAAAATTTTTTTAGCTAACCTTTTAAGCTTATAGTTATAGTTATGTCGTCGCAATATCAAAAAAAAAAAAATTTTAATGAAAAACTCCATTTTTCGCGAAATTTTCAAATCTATTCAACTCATGTTAAACTCAAGATATTCCGAAATATTGTGGCGTGCAAGTCTTAAAATATAATAAATTTTATAATTTCGGTGGGAAACCGCAACTTGCCTGAAGAGGGTATAATTCATCTTCTGAAAATTCTAACATTTTGAAACTGCAAGTCCCGGTGTCTTTTTGTGTTGAAAATCCTGTATGAAAGCATCAAATGCAAACCAACTTTTTTAATAGAAGTTCTTATCTGCTAAATAGAAACTATAATTTGTAGTGGTTGAGCTGCAATGGTTTTGAAATAAAGAAAATTACTTAAAACTGACCTTAAACTCATAAAGTAATTGTTGAGTACTAGTGAACAGTGAGAAATTTCCGTGTACTCAAGGTAATTGCCTCTAAAGTCCTGAAAATTGTCATTTAGCTTTGTCGGATAGAAATTTAATAGAAGTTTTAAAGTCACTTTACCCATAGACAATGCGACGACTTTGCTAAATAAAATAGGTCGAAGAACTGCTCTAAGAATCCACAGCCCATATTTTGTTTTCCATACAATTTAATTTTTTTTTTTAATGTTCGGTCTACAATGTCTCGATTGGAGTCTCCTATGCAGGGATACTCTTCGAGTATGTCCTACCTTGTTATGTAAATGAGGTTGGCTGAAAAAGATGTGTCTCATCTTCAAACTTACAACAAATGTACTTGTCGGGTTAGAGTGTGTTTTAATCTGAATGAACGCAGCCACTTATACAGGGTAGTCCATATAGTTACGGCTTTTTTTTAATCAAATATTATTTTGACAGTCAAAACTCTCCCCGCTGCAAATTTTGACAGCACGCGAAACCAAGTGAATCGCTTTACGTTTGAACAACGTTGGGAGAAAATACAAACCAAAGACAATGTTTAGCTCACATTCGTCGCCGTGGTTAAGAGCGCTCTTCCGAAAGAGAGGTTGGCATAGCTCTGAATGCGCGACTCAATACTGAAATATCGACTTGCCATCGATCTCAAAAACTCGCAATTTTACGCACTATCCTGATATGAATTTCGCTCAAAGGCCGCCGATCATTCGCTTACAAGGTCTAGTTGACTCAGAAATGGAAACTCACCATCATCCGCTGGGTCATTACTTCTCAGTTTAGCCCTTAGAGAAACTAGAAGTGGACAAAGATTTGCACGAAAAATTTTGTTCTCTAATGCAGCGCATTTTCATCTTTCAGATTTGGGAAGGTGGTGACTTCCGGTTCTTTAAAAAAGGCTTATGAAATTGCTATTTTGGTCCACGTTGCGCGCTACAGTGACATGATAAACGACTTTTTGTAGTCAGAAAGTGAAAACATGGACTTGAAACATTTTCGTTTTCATCAAGATGACGTGGCACGTCACACAACCTGTGTTACAATCGATCTTTTGGGAGTCAAGTTCGGTAATCTTGTTATTAGCCATCTCGGCGACGACGACAAATGGCTACTCCCGAGCTGCGATTTAACACCTCTGGACTTATTTTGTCGGAAGTCGCATGTATAAGGCCGTGTTCCATAAATCATGGAAACATTTGCTCTTCCGAAGAAAGTAATAATATACCAAACAAATATTTCCGGTTTTTTATTCTGGTTTCCGATATACATATGTACATTCCCAAACTCGGGTTTCCACCAAAACTAATTTCGCAAAGCTTGACGGAAATTCGTTCCAAAATCCATACGGACTTCTGTCATCTATAAACTTTTGGTTAGTGATGTCAATTTCTAGCAGGAATGTCTTCGAGTCAGTTCTACGATTTCAGAGCTATTGAATAGTTCTCTGCCTCCCTGGAAACTATAAATTAATTGTGCTGTACCTCTTACTATAAAATATTTTATACAATTTGTTTTGCAACATTTAAGAAAAGAGGTTAAAATTTTACCACATCAATCCACTGTGCCCAGCCAGTCCGCACTGTCTAGAAATACTACATCATTGTAGCGCTATTGTAATAAAGAAAAGGGTAAATTAAAATGAAGAAAAAAATGCTCAGCAGCAGGTGTTTCATTTCATTTCGTGCAATTCAAGCCGCAGTCTACTTTTGCGCCAACCCAGTCTGCCTTAAAGCAACGCCAACCGGTGCGTTGGATGCTTAGCTAACTGACTGAATGAATGACTGCTTGCCGGCTGGCTAACTGCCTTGGCTTCCCGGCCTACCCTGCTGTCTACTTGGCTAAAGGTAAGCTCAGTCTAACCGAAAGTTCCATGCAGTACCACGAACGGCTGGCTAGCTGACTGGCGGCTTAGATAAATGAGTGGGCGGTCTAGGTGGTTCGCTGTTGGTTGGACCAGCCAGTCATGCTAGGTTGGATCTCTTCACAACAATAATGTAATGTACGACACAGTGCAACCAACAGGTTACTCCAGACCGGCACACAGCTGCCACAGTAACAGACCGGTGCGGGTGAATTTGTCGATGCATAGAGGAAGCTGACAGCGTTGGCGTTGTGCTAGTGGATAGAGCCGGCGCATATAGTTTCATGCTTGGCGCGCGTTAGTTTAGGGAATTGCAAATAAATATTTCATCTGCAGTTGTAGATTATTTTACAGTATAACGAGTAGAAGTGGAAGAAAACCAAAAAAAAAAAAGGAAAAGAATAACGCAACATAAAATTAGCAGAAAAATGCAATACGCTAAGAAAATGTTATGGACTGTGCTGGTGGGCTGAGTTGGGAATGACTTTAACTAGAATGCCGCGCAGATTCCACATATATGACGCGTTGAACACTTATATTATCCAACTACTCGTGTGCCATTTCAATAGCAAATATAAGGTACTAGAAATTTCTCACGGGACCTGAACGCAAGAAAAAAAATTAATACAGAGCTGGTTCATTCACCACAGCCAACAGCCAACACTATCAACAGCCTCCTTAAGGCCCAGCCAACTAGTTGGTTTTGAATTACTTCTATGCACTATTTCACATCTCCTTTGGGCCGCCGACATATATTTTATTTTATTTTTTTTCAAACACTCCTCCATACGGCGCTACAGCAATGTAGTTAAATTTTGTGGGTCTGTCTGTAGTAGTTACTTTTATAAATCCACGGCGCATACCTTTGTAACAAATGAATGGGTAATAAAAATACTAAAATATTAATGTTGAAATAACAAAAGCGATTTGTTTAGACTTGGGTTTTGCTGCAAATACCGAATATTCTTTCATTTACATTAACAGCATTTTACTTCTTTGCCTTTTTTGCTTTTTTCTAAATAGTAGTTGGGAATTCTAAACCTCCAAAGTCATATTGGAATGGGAACGTATTTATTAAGCTTGTAGTTGCAAGTACTAAGAAATTAATACATATGTATAAATGTTTAAATGTATAACTAGCAGGGAGTCTCGGAAGTTTTGCGAAAAGCAGTAGAAATTTGCGAGTAGTATGGAGGTTTTATATTTAATCTTTTATAAGCTACTGGCTCTGCTTGGGACTCGTTATACCTAGAAGAATAACTACTATTGAAAATAATTTTTAAAAAATCGTTTAACCTTTAAAAGCATTTGTACTAGTAGTTAGTAGTAATTAGTAGCATCATTAGTAAAAATATTAGCAATTAGTAGTTAATGAAAATAGTAGTAGAAATAATTTTAAAAAAAAGTAGAACTACTAATAGTTTAAATAGTCGTAGAAAACAGTAAAAATAGTAGAAATAATATTAGTAAAAGAGTAGTAAAAATTTGTGAAATAGTAGTAGTAAATGATAGTAGCTTTAGTAAAAATATCAGTAGAAATTAGTAAAAAGGTAGTAGCCTTTAATAGTAGGATTAAAAAAATGGTAGTAGTAATTAGTAGTATTAGAAAAAATAGTAGTAGAAATTAGTGAAAATAGTAGTAGTAATTGGAATTGGTATTAGTAGAAATAAAAGTAAAAATTAATCAAAAATACTAGTACTTATTAATGGAATTAGTAAAAGTATTAGTAGTAATTGGCAGTTGCATTGGTGAAATTAGTAGTAGAAATTAGCAAAAATAGTAGCAGTAATTAAAATAAATATTAGTAAACATAATAGTAAAAATTACTAACAGTAATAGTACTTAGTAATGGAGTTAGTAAAAATAGTACTTGTAATTAGTTGTAGCATTTAAAAAAATAGCAGTAGAAATTAGTTAAAAAAGTACTACTAATAAGTAGGGGCATTAGTAAAAATAGTAGTGGAAATTAGTAAAAATAGTAATAGTACTTTGTAGCAGAATTAGTAAAAATAGTAGCAATTAGTAGGTAATGAAAATAGTAGTAGAAATAATTTAAAAAAAAGTAGAATTACTAATAGTTAAAATAGTAGTAGAAAACAGTAGTAGCAAACAGTAAAAAGAGTATAAATAATATTAGTAAAAGAGTAGTAAAAATTAGTGAAATAGTAGTAGTAAATGATCAGTAGAAATTAGTAAAAAAGTAGTAGCCCTTAATAGTAGGATTAAAAAAATGGTAGTAGTAATTAGTAGTATTAGAAAAAATAGTAGTAGAAATTAGTGAAAATAGTAGTAGTAGTACTTTGTAGTAGAATTAGTAAAAGCAGTAGTAGAAATTAGTAGTAGCACTCGTAAAAAAAGTAGTAGAAATTAAAAAGAGTAGTTGTCATAGTAGATAGTAGTAGTAATTCGTAGTTGTGAGATTCTTCAATTTTTAGATGGAAAAAAGAAGGATGTACCATTTTGATTTTGAAGGTCCGTCATCTCTTGGCACGAAAAGGGATGAGGCTACCGAACGATGTTTTAAATACCGCGGCTGTAAGAAAATTCATTTACCTTCTTTCCTTACCCCCCATCGCCTCTTGAGCCCCGATGATTCAGCCATAGTCCTTCGGCGTACAGCGATCAAATTTTTCTCTTTATTAAGGACCCAGACATTCCAGGCGTCACCTTCAAATCGTTGCACTTGCACTGCCTGTCGTGGTTGTCTTCAGAAAAGAGCGTCTCAAACGAGGCTCTGTTGATAATTTTTTCTTTGGTAGGGTTTTTTTTTGCTCAACCAGATCCTGAAGCTATTTTATTTGAGAATTTATTTGTAAAGCAATTCGGTTATAATCGTACCAAGTAGTGAACAGACAAGGGAATTTGAGAACAGGAGCCAAATCCGGCAAACTCATCCGACACTGTTAGCATTCTCCTCGAACGCCAGCTCCCAAGATGATTCGAAATCAGAAAAACCAGATTGCAATAGCTGAACGGCATAAATCCGTCACTTAAATATAGGCAGAAGTTGATAAGCTACCATCAATTCCGATCCCTAACATTATTGCATCCAATTTAGAAATCCACCTCTGTATTGCGAGTTAATCGATTATCATGGCAGACTCGACTTGATCGCATTAAGTCTCTCATCATGCTATGATCTATAGTATGCTGAAAATGATGGAAACCCCCAATGTCTGACGAACTAAAATTCAGCGGCTCTTCAATTCGGTGTAAAGTGCTCAGAGGCGTATGAGGAAACTATGAATTTTAGGTGGCAAGAAGAAGCATGGTGAGAGCTAACGCCCCACACGGGCATTCTGTAGCTTTCCCTTGGCTAAAATATATTTGGTAGTTTCGAGCTGCAAGTTGATGATTTCGAAATGAAATATTTATAATATTTAGACCCCGAGTCCAATGGATCTTTAAGGTCGTAACGCAATACTCTAGAATATTATCAATCTATCATAAATGCCCACCAAGTTGGCCAGCATCCAGCCTCAAATAAAAAAAGTTACCAAAATTTTTGTATTTAATTTTGCATTAGACAATTCTCAATTAATTTCTTGTGGAACATTTTTTTTTACGGTTTGCATTTTTTTTCATTTAAACTAACCGCAGAATTTACTTCTTATTCGCATTATAATTTCTGAAGTAAAAAGCCGCTACACGTTCCTGCATATGGCGCTTCAACTGCTCGCGTTTCAAGAGTTCCAGTAAAAGATTTTGATTTTCCGGTGACTGAGATTGCGCCAACAAGGCGTGAGCCCAAACCTCCTTATCATTGGTAAGCGAGTTTGGCAGCGCAGTAAGAATGGGCTCAACACCCAATGGCGCATCATCGGTGGAAAGCTGAGCAGCAGTGTTCTGTGGAATTTCATCTTCCGCCTCTATAGGCTGCTGGGACTCATCGACGACAGCAACCGCGCGCGGTAAAGTATAATTGCTGGCCGTGTAGTAATGATAGCTGGGGTAATTTGTTGGATTGATGATGATGAATGCTGGAGAATTAGTGGTGGCATAGTTTGGAACGGGCAAATCGGGACGCGTCGGCTGATACGCAAACGGAGTGGGTGTCTGATGGGCGAACGCAAGGAGGTTTGGAGTTGCATGGAAAATAGATTGTTTTTGCTCCGAAGCGATGTTGTGGCTCTGTGTTGGTGGTTTTTGTGCTACCGTAGGATAAGCTGCAAAATATGCGGGCGGCTTGGTTTGCACCGTTTGAGTACCACTACTGGGGTTGTTGGTGACATAGCTGGGTTTGTCTTTAGATTGCGGCTTGACCTGAGATTCCGGCTGGGATGATTCACCGTAAGCTGGAAAACCGGCGAGCGCCTGATAGAACGCTTGTGCTGGGAACGTAGCATGATTTTGAAGCGGATATGGTAGGTAGATCGGCTGTACATCAACCAGCGTATCCTTGGTTTGCGTTATGGGACGGGATTGTGAGAGTGGCGATTGTGGCAGCAATGCGTACTCAACGTTCAGCGGCTGCACGGGATAGTGGGTTTGACGTTCGCCCTGCAGCGTTACTCGCTCCTTATGCGATAGATAAGGATGTTGTGGCGTCAATGCGGCGGTTGGATTTGCGGACTTTGTTTGACGAGTAAGATCCCACACGGCGCGCAGTGCTGAAAAGTGTAAGAATTTTTTAATGTAAATTTATATATTTACTGTGCAATCGATCGCATGAAATAAGTACTACCATTTTCGTCGATGTAACGCGCCTCCGGTACTTCCTCAGCAGCCTGTAGCGTGGTAAGGAAAGCGAAGACCGCAACTAGCAAAAGCAGCAACCTCATCGCAACTTTCTTCTTAATTAATGTGTCGATGATTTTAAGCTCGCTTTTATAACAGCCTGAAAGGGCAAACTAAATGAAATAAAAATGAAATCGCACTGTCAGAAAGTGTGCTGCTAAAATTCACCTACAAAGAAAGTTCATTAAACTAAGTTGGAAATTAAACCAAAAATTTAGTGCTAAGACGCTGTACTAAAAATAAACAGTATGCGAAAATGATTTTAATCTACTGTGCTAATAAATCCTGCGCAAGAATATCTTCTTGAAACTTTTACTTTATGGCAGGCTATAAAAGTAAGAATTGTAATTCACTGCACTGCTACTCGCCTCGTCGAGTTCTACGCCATCCCATCTCGTACGTTTACTTGGTGGCCTCTTCTGTTTTAATTGCGGCGGCTAATGAATTCTTCACTGGCAATTAAATTCTCTAGTCGACACATTCTACGAACAACTTGGTTTATATTCGAACGTTTTAACAAACACACGCATGCTCTTTTGCAATTTCAGTATCCAATCTTATTTTTTTTTATACTCACTTTTTATATCGTACTCTGTTTTTACATACTAATTTTAACGATCTTCTTTTTTATTGCTCCCATAATTTCGATCTTTCGTTTGTCACTTGATCGCTCGCTTGCTCTGAGTTGGCTGTATATTTTATATGAAAATATCGTAAATGGTTTGCCTGTGTGTGTGCGCGCTATAAAAAAATTTGCACTTTATTATAGTTCTACTCATGATTCATTAATTTTTTTTTTTTCAAACACAAAATCGCTTTGTTTATTAGCATCAGCTGTTAAGCTCATTAGCATAGTTACATCTGCGCACGAGAGGTTTTTAATTATTCTTATAAACTCATTAGCACTTCATTTCATCTTTTGTGATAATTCAATTTTTTAATTAAAAATTGAACTCAATCCTAATACACTTAAATACTACTGTTTCGGTTCATCGTCTCTAAATATGAAGCCAGTCAGGTTATCTTTTAAATTCTCTTATACTGACTCCTAATTTCATAGGCTTGTCCCCAGAGTCGACCAACATTAGTTTGTTAGCGGAGCTTTCATCGCGGTTTCAGAGATCGGAGATCAATCTCTGTCCATTCCGGCAATGAAAACTTCAATATATTCCCCATAGCATTGAGATGAAGTCCCCATCCATTGGTGTGAGCGACAAGGTCCGTTGCACACCACAAATTTACAAAACCGCAGTACCGAAACTGCATTTCTTTATATGACAGCTGTGCGATTTTCTTTTTTCTCTATTTAGTTTCTCCCATGTCTTGTCTGATCGCGATCTTAGTCCATTTGTTTGAGAACGTCGACCAGATCAGAGAAGCAACTTTTCACTAAGCCACCGGTAATTCCATGTTTTTTAATTAAAAAAGAATCCGATTGCATCAGGTGATCTTTATTGTCACTCAAAAGAACCATCATCCCTTTAATTAAGGTTTTCAAACATCACTTCTTTGAAATACTGGCCGTCTCTGACGAAAACCTGGTCCTGTCTAAAGTTAAGGCTTTCGATGACACATCGACGACAGGTCGATGACAGGGCAAATGGGTGCATTTTAATTCACCACACTAAGACTAAAAAAGGCTGTAACAAACGTTAAGCCTAGTGCTCATACCGCCTTATGACGCAATAATTTACGGTAGTACCGGACTCAGGACGGCAGGAGGTAGGAGGACGGTAAGAGGTAGGAGGACGGTAGGAGGTTTAGTGGGATTAAAGTTTCGATGCTTCCTTCTCTGAAAACCAAAGAATGACGCGACACAGTTGGCCTCAGTTTTTAAAGCAATTCTTACACCAGACCAATTTGGCTTGGATGCAACGACAGTTCTTGAATTTCTTAAGATTGTTGTTCAGCCTAAATGAGACAATTTTTCTTACTGACTTTTCAAGAATAATTTATTGACTGTGGCAGCTTACCTACAGCTACCTTGCAGAGTGTGTAGGCCGATTAGGTGGGAAAAACTTCACAGGAATTGCTTTCTCTCGGGTTATTTGACTTACTTAGTTCAAGTAGTTGGACGTTATATCCTGCCTACGACAAAACTCCACCAATACGAAACTGCGCCAAGACCATATTTATTATTTGTATCCATTGGTGCTGGGCTTGAGGTTTTTAATCTTGCATTACGATTTCTGCGGGAGATACAATGAAAACAGGGATATAATCTATTTACCACTCGCTTCGTGAATGTCTCGTCCATTTTTTCACTAGTCTAATCTATTTAAAACCAATCTTAGGATATGCTAGTATCATATTAAATTTGATTAATAATATAGCTAAAAATATACCATTCTCTTGCAGGCCAATCGATTCATATTGCATACGAACAGCTTTACTTAAATTTTGTGGCAAGTAAGTTAATAATAAACTATTGGCACTATTTATATTAAAAATGTATATTTTACTCATATCTGTGACTATATTTTTATATATATAAAAAAAAACAACATGCCATTATTTTTGTTTAAGCTAATAGCCAAAACCACCCATCGGATTTCAATTAAAATTTTTTTATTGTGTATTGTTAACTCCTATTTTAGATATACGATACCTTTGAAAACAATAGGTGGCGCTGTTGTTGTTTATAACTTTTTCCTTAAACGTCAAAAATCTGCTCAAATAACTTTTTCTATTCTGTTATTCATTAGTATTATTATTCATTATGATTCATTTTATATGGCTTATGTTAAATACATAACTCGACGCATCTGTTGCTCTGTACCGAAGAAATCCGCATTATTGGAGTAAAATAGAACCGACTGCCGTGGCAATCATCATTGTAGTAACACTCCATTTGTTTTATTTGTCGCTCAACGAGTTACGGTTACTTTGATCAAAATACGCGAGCCAGAAATAATTGTCTAGTCCCAAACCAATTCTAAACTACTCTCAAACGGCCACCACTGGTCACAAACTAGTCCCGAAATGGTCCTGAAATAGTCTCGAAAGTGATGCCGCAATAGTGCTAAACTAGTCGTGAAATGATCTTGAAATTAACCCGAAATAAGTATCTACAAAATTATAATGAAGTGTTGCTGAAATAGTTCGGAAGTGTTACTTCAAAAATATAAAAGCGTCGTTTTACGATTTCGTAACGTGACCTGGTGATGTGACTTTGTGACTTTGGTGATGTTTAGATATCACTATCATGCCGCTAAAGAACTTTTACTTCACAAATATGTATAAAAGTGTCGTCGTGCGATTTCGTGACGCGATCTTATGATGTGACTTAGTGACGTGTTGTTGAAAAATCACTCTCACACCGCTAAATAAATGTTACTTATGGGGATTTCGTGACGCGACCTTTTGATGTGACTTTGTGACGCGATGTCGCAAAATCAGTCCCATGCCGCTATAGAAATTTTACAACAAAATTATGAAATACACTTTGAATGCAAACAGAACTATTAAAGAAGCAAATTTCCAAATACAACAAATGAAAATTGCATTTAGTGTGATAGGATAGTTTCAAAATTGGTGCAGCTTTCAAGTAGAAAGATATACGTTAAATTGTGTGCTAGTTGTTTTAATAATAAGACAAAAAATAATCCCATTGTAGCTGTGCAACATCGTCAAGTACATTTTATAATTTTTTTTTTTGTCCACATATCCTTGTACGGTGTTATTATACCCATACCTATAAAATTATATCGCGAAATCAATTTCCCTCACTTTTTAAAAATGATTAGTTTTAAAAGCTTATATTTAATTCATATAAAAGCTTTTTAAATGTACAACATTATGTCTTGTCCTTACTCAAAGCTTTCGAAATCCTACACCACCACCTACACTTATTGGTGAATCCTTTTTCCGCCAACACCCTCCTTACCATTTACGCGGTACACATTTACGCAATCACGGCTGTTTAAGCAATTTTTGATTAATGGCATTGCGAACAAAGTGACACTTTGAAAATTGGAAAAGAAATCAAGCAGGAAAATCGAGAAAATAGCGTGGCATAGAAAAGAAAACGAAATAGTAAAAATATAAACAGACGTCTGAAAAATAAAATAAAAATAAAATCAAAAATTAAGAAAATCAAATACAAATAGCGACAAATGCGTAAAATAAACACACAAAAAACACATCAAAAAAAGGCAAACAAAAATGCGGTCGAAACAAAAATTGAATGCCATAGTAAATCCGGCAACGCAACTGACAAGCGGAAGACAAAGCAAAAAGAAAAGCGCAGCGACGTAGCAGTGAAGAGCGCGTTAAAATAAAACCAAAGCGATAACCATGAAAATTTGTAAGAAAAAAAAAAAAACGAACATAATGCTGTCGAAAGTGATGGCAAATGTGCCAAAATTTGCTAAAAGTGAAAAAAAAAAAAACAAAAGAGAAACTTATTGAAGCAGGCATTTCCGCCTAAAAGCAGACTATGTGCAAAAAAAAAAATATACGCTTGCGAAAGTGCTGTCTATGTACTACATAGCGAAGCTAATGGAAGAAAAAATCTTAAATAGAAAATAAAAAACAAGCAGCAGCTGCCCCATTCTCAACTCCTCCCAATTCGTTTAGGCAGCAAATGTGTGCAAAAATGCTGAAAAGTAAACGAAAATGAAAACGGACAGCGCACGCATTGAACCGGAAATCCTTATTGATCTTCGCTGCCTGGCACAAATACTTTTGTACTTGTACTTTGGAGAGCGTAAAGGATATTAAGCTAGCTGTTTCGGTACTCGATACAACTTTACCTACAAATAAAAAATCACAAACACACACACACACACCCAGCGTTGCTAGCCAGTACCCAGTGCCAGTCAGTCATTCGAGTGTCACTCATTCCCGCAATTCAATCGAGGCAGTATTAGTATTACTTTTGTCTCTATCTATGTATGTCCGATATGTGTGCACAGTGTCGTTTAGCTGCTTCAATGAATTGGTCAGCTCAACACTTCATACAGCCAACTGAGCGTCTATATGTAGCTGCGTATTAATCGTAACAAAAACTACTACTGCTACTACAACATAGTAGCTGGGTTCATTTCATCCTACCCTTTATTTATTCGACCTGAATGGGCGTGAAAAAATGTTGGCTTAAGTGGAAAATTGCAAATGCCAAAGGCATGCTGGTAGTTCAAAAGTTCCAGTTTTCACTGAGGAAATACACATACATACAAATTTTTCGATATTTCACTAAAAGAGTTTAACGTGTGGAAAAATAACGGTATATAAATCTAAGTAACTTTGTCCGTATCGGTAATTTACTTCCAAATACAAGCAAACAAATTGAATGCAAATAGAGCAAATAGAGAGCCGAGAAAATCTCAAGTACTACTTGGGTTAGGGTCTCTGATTGTTGGACAAATTCTATAACCGACTGTTGGCCGAGGAGGTGGGTGGTTATGATAAATTTTAAATTTCTCTTATAAAAAAAGCTACTTAAAAATTGTGTTGGTTACCCTATAAAAAAGGGTATCTGCAATTCTATATCTTCATAAAGCTAAACTATCCCGCTTTTTTGGAAACTATTAATCGCTCTCCTCCAGAAGACTAATTCTTATCTGTTTAAGTTCTCGACTTTTGCAATTTAATGTGCTAGTCCAATGCAGCTTTGTGTTTATTAAACACAGTTGAGGCATCCAGGAAAACGTAGTTGCCTCTTCAGATTCGCGATTTCTAAATCCAAATCTGCTAAAAAATACCCACACAAGTGGCACCGCACTTTTTTTCAGAATCAAAGTCAAAAGTTGTGCATAAATTTTTGTGTACCTTATTTGCTAGAACATTTTTAATCATTATATCCACTTCTGTGAAAAAAACTGCCAAGGCTTCTTATATAAATACATAGATCTAAGCCCTGCTTATGTATATCTGGTATTTGTCTCTAGTTTGGTTATCTCTTTATTGCCTGTCTCTCTGGCCTTAGCTTGTAACATCCACTCTCTGTTGCTGTTCACAATTGTCTCTACTTCAGAGAAGAAACTTCAGTGGATTCCTATCAATATATTTAGAACTACACTCTGTGCCTTTTGTCTTTTCTTTGTGCCTATCTTCTTTCTCTCTGGTATCTGTCTATTTTTTTAGTTTTTGGCTGTATCTCTGCTCTTAGCCTTTAGGCTCTGGTCTTTGTTTCGGCTTCAAATATCTACCACTGCTAATTATTGCCCCCATTTCAAAGAAGAATCTGCAAGGGAATTTCAGCCAAATATTTAGAACTACACTCTGTCTCCGTCTGTAGTTTGTGCCTCTAGTTATTCTATCTGATATCTGCCTCTAGTATGTGTATCTCTTTATTATTTTTGGGCTATCTTTCTGGTCTTAGCCTTTAAACTCTGCTCTATATTTTTGATAATTATAATCTCTGTCTCGGTTATTTATTTATTATTATTGTCTCTACTTGGGAAGGGATTCCGTCTTTCTATCTGTTTACCAGTCTCAAGTTTGTGTCTCTGCTTATTGTTTTTGGGCGGTTTCTCTGGTCTTTGCCTTCAAATCCCTGCCTCTGATCTATGCCTGTATCTGGTCGCCGTTTTTAGTTTCAGTATCTGATATCCGATCTGTTCTTTTGGTAGTTCTCGATGGTATATGACCTCTTTCTGTTTCTGGTATATGGCTCTCTACTTCTGGTCGCTCAATATATGTCACTCATTTCTGCTTTTGCTTCTGTCTACTTCTGGTCGCTCAATATATGTCGCTCATTTCTGCTTTTGCTTCTGTCCTCTGAGTTCTCTGTCTATCAGAGTTTTGTTCATAGTCTTTATCTGTAAACTCTAAGTCTGGTCTCTATCTCTGGCCACATCCTCTTAATTCTGCGTCCTCTCTCTGACTCTGGTATATACCTCCAATTTATATCGCTGACAGAGACAGAGGTTTCTAATATCTAACTCTATTCTCTATTTAATATCAGTCCCTGATTTCTACGCGGCTCTGGTCGCTGGTTCTAATAACCAGTTGGTTTCAGGTCTCTGTTTCTGATTTCAACTCTCTACTCACTTTTGCCGATATTTGTACTATTTGTTTCAAAAAGTCTCTGATGCGCTTGATTAATTTTGATATTTCGTGTTCTCAGTCTAAATGGACAACGGTCTTTTTGCAGCTATCATTGTAGAATTGAAGGAAATAATATTTTGAAATTTTCTGAATACTTTGCTTCACAATACTTCTTCTTCAGTAAACCATTACGAAAAATTTAATGGAAAAAAATTATTTTATTGCTAAATAAGTAACTGAATTCGATAAAATAAAACAATTAGTTCAATGACAATGAATATTTTTTTTTATTTTTGGGAAGGAGAACCAACAACTCGCCATAGGTGCCCTAACTAAAGCTGTGAATTTTTGCGCGCAGGAAATCGGGGAAATCTTCAGCACTATATAGGGATAATAATACAAATTATAAATTTATGATATGTTGCTATATATTTTTCAATCATAGCTTCCAAAACAAAGCAAATATTTCACTACTAAACGCCAATTTGGTGCACAGAATCCAAGCATTTTGTAGTTAATGGCTGTCATTCCATTTATCGCGCAAACATTATTTGACATTTAACTCTTTGTCGCACATAAACTACTAAAGGTCCACTTAAGGCGAAACATCTTTACACACACATACTTAGTACATCCCAATCAAAGCTCATCGAATTTATATATCTACTATGGTCATTTATATTGCCTTCTATGAAAATCGAATTTTGTCACTATTCCAACAAATGCCAAGTACTTTGTAAAATATCCCGCAAACAAAGCGTTGGTTTGCTTTTTGTAGATAGTTAGGGAAACATTTTTCTTGCCCATCAGGTGACAACAATGGCCTTATTGGCGGAACTTCTGAACTATGCCCATCTCGAAATGAAATTGCTGGTTTGCACTTCAGGCATTGTGCGCTAAACGCTTCGTGTGTGTTTGTGAATGTTATCTGCTTTTTGAACCCATTGTATATTCGCATAATAAGATTAATAGAAATATTTTGAACTTAAGGAAAACTTATGTCAAATATTAAATAGACATGCGAATATCAAATGCCACTGCAAATCTGTTTGAAAGGGAAGCTACTCCGGGTATGTACAGTAGTTGAGCCAACTTGTTTAAAAATCTGATTATATTTGAACATCGATCATCACCAATAAAACCAACATTATTCGCCTTATTATGTACCGCGAAGTGGAGCTTAATTTTCGTGAGAAATTAAGAAGAGAGACGAAATCCATTGCATCGCTTTAGATTCCGCACGTGAACTTTAATGACCTAAGCCACACGTTTGCATTCACGTTACCCAACTCTCTCAGGTTACCAAAATAGCATTTGCACAGAAATACCACTTTAGTTATACAGAGATCTGAATAGCTGCGCGGGTAGCTGCGGTATTTCAATCCCATTCAGCAGCATAAGTACCCATAGGCTGAAAACGTCCGTCCGATTCATTTAATGAGAGTAGAAAACCTTTTGGCATTGAAAGAGGGAAACGATTCTAAGTTCTTTCACTTACAGTTAGATTTGTTCATCCAGTGTTGAGAGATCCATCCCCTGAGCTGACTAAAGAGACACACGAGTCTCAACAACCTTTGTGACCCTGCCTGCCTCACCAAGCTCGATGTTCCCATTCCGGAGTTGAGTGATCCGATCGCTGTTCAGATACTGCGAAGCGCTATGTGAATAAAATATCCTTCCACTTCCTTCTAGAGGGGAACAAGGTGCTGAAGTTTCTGGATTCTAGAATTTGTAGGCATATATAGTCTGATTTTTTGTGAACTTTCTGTATCGCTGACGGATTGCAGTATGCGCCCATGACCAAACGCACATTTCTTCCAGAGTCTCAGTTCCCTTAGCCTGCCTTAGAGCTAGAGCATTCTGAGAAGCAGACTCCTTAATTCAAAGATCTATCGGAGACATGAGGGATAATTCATGTTCAAGGCTTCCGTTGGATACGATCTGGTCGACCCAGTGACCGCAACGCAGGCCAACCACTGTACCCTGCTCAGTTTCGTTGTGATACATTTCACTTCAACGGTTTTCTACCAAAGTGTCAAACTGTACGTTGTAACTAGACAGATTATAGCCTTGTAGATTCAGGCTTTATGTTTCGAACGGAGGCTTTTTTTCACATATACTTACGAAAGCATTGTGTGCCTTTTTAACCCAATTTTTCGTATTCAGTCGGTAGTGTAACTTAGGAGTCAGTGTGACTCCCAATTGAACTTACCACAAACTACGCTTTGCTTTAGCCATTTCCGAGGCAAAAGAAGCTATTGCATCCCCGAGCTCCATCAAAGATCTGGTCGCTGAACTCAAGCTAGGCTAGGCTCATTGAGGAGACTAAAAGTCCTGCTGTGTCTATAGAGGTTTGTGACATTATTGCCTATTTTTAGCTATGAATAAATCAGCCGAGAACTATTTGAAACCAGTGGTGAGGCAAAACACCACCAGCGCTGCTGCGCCAATAAGGCAGCTTCAACTTCTCAATACCGCAAAAAGGCAGAGCATCCCCTTTGGACTGAGGAGGACTGAAAACTTCGTTTCCCTCTTGCTAAAATTGGTCGGCCATCCGCTCACCACATCTCATCAAGATATGAGTAGGATGTTTCAATCCCTGTGGCACACAGCTTAAAGAGCGGAGTTCATTTAAGATCGAATGCCAATAATCCTTCATCAAACTCAGGGCTTTATTTTAGCAATTATAGCGATCTGTGAAGAAGCCATCGATCGACTTGCTGCTCATGCTCTCATAGTCGGTTGAAAATAACCAATTTTTTTGGACAAACAAACATTGGACTGATATCATAACAGGGTAAATGATATGCGGCAAGCTAAATTAATAACTGACATATTAGGCGTAGGATAGCATTGGCGGGCATGCGAGTGATATTTAAATGGAAAGTATTTACAGGGTCATTCTTTAAAGAAGCAAATAAGCTTCATAAGATAATGGAACAGCTTTTGATGATGTCAATTATATGAGTCGCGATCGGACGCTTGGAACAAATTTGAATTATAAGAAAGAGGAATATCGATCGGATGTAGTGGATGTAATTCTAACCACTAGATATCGTAAAAACTCCGGGGATAGCTGTTGAATCGATTTTTACCGACAACGGAATACAGCGTTGCTCTTAATAATTGCGAACTAAATAAAACAGTTAGATAGCGGTGTCGGTATGAGCGACATAAAAATTATTTGAGGGCTTCATTCTTTGAATCAACTAACTAAACCTAACCTTACTTAATTTATGTACGCAAAAAGAGCTAAGTGAGTACATACGCTGGGTATAAAGCAAAAAACTTCCTTGCTGCATCTAAACTAATATTTTCCTCTCTACCCTCCATCCCCCTCACCCGCTCTCTTTGTTCTTCTTCCCTTCCGTTAGCCCGTCTAATTTTATTGCCTGTATGAATTTTATTTGTTCCTTTTCCAATGACAATACTACTACAAATTGCGTCTTGTCACTGACAATCGATAAATATTTGCACAGCATCCCAACTGTTATACTGCTTTCCGTTTTCCGTTTTCCGGTGTTTCCCTACACCAACGTCACACTTACACACCCAAGTACCTTAACACTTTTACACTCGTGCCTACGAGGTCTAAGTGAATAAATATCAAAACAGCTGCTGCGCTTTGTTGTAACTGAAAGGTGGAGCCCTAAAAAAAAAAAAGCAAAGCTCTCCATCGTAGTAGGTGGACAGCAGAGAAAGCAGAGAAAGAGAAATGAAGGATGATAATACATTTGTGCTGACCGTTCGTTCAGCACACCGAGCATTTTCTTTGGGCATTTCCTTGTCTACTACAGAGTTTGTGTGTGTGTGTGTGTGTAATGTGTAAAATTTCGAAATGTTTGGTAATAGAATTTTACATTTCCTCTTGCAGTATTCATGCTCCTTTTGTGTTCAATGCCTAACAGGCAGCTAGCTGATTCTAAGAGCAATTCGGCAGAAGGAAGCCTAACTGACAGTTTGCTTTGGCATTTCTCCTAAATACATTTATCTTCAGGCATACAATATGTGCATATGTTTGTATGTATGTGTATGTGCATGCGACTTGTATTGGTCGAAAATAGATTTTAAATCTGTCAAATCCAATGACATGACAGTTTTTCTTTTTTCTCATGTTGCTCTGCCTTCGTTACTTTCGCCTTTGGACTTTTGCTAGCTGGCTGTACTTTCTTTTGCTTCATACAAGAACAACAATTTGCTCAAATACGTACGAGTTCACTCTGCTTGTGGTTGTGGCTAAGGTAGCATTGATTGTCGGTAATTTTGTGGGCATTTACGTGATTTGTATTTAGATGATTTTTATGCCAATTCTTTTATTGCTTTGTACTAAGCTTTTTCGTATAGTTAGTTTTAATGTCACTCTCTCTCTCTCTCTCTATCTGTGGTTTGACATTCATTTTTCATTTGATCAGTTAAATTCAATAATTGTTATATTTGTCTTTTAATGTCTTGCCTAAGGATTTGGGTTGTAAACTGCTGCAGTTAGATAGTAATGCAGAAAAATATTGACTGTTGTAATTATTTGCTTAATTTATAACAGAAAACATTTTTCGTAATCAGGCTTTGGACTGCAGCTTTAAGTAAATTTTGATTAATTAAGGTTATACTGAAATTTGTAAAAAAAAAATTTTTTTTAAATAATTTGGAAATATGGAATGTGGAATTTCACGTTTGAGTGTGTATGCCTAAGTAAGTGTGTGAGAGTGCTACTTCCTTTAATGAAAAAATAACATTACATAGTTCGATTGCAACAAATTTAGGAATTGTGTTTTATTCCAAAAAATTTCCCAAGGGAATTCGAATATTATTATTTACATTATAGTTTTCATACGAAACGTAGTTAAGCAATTACTAAATACAATTTTATATAGGCGGGCATTCATATGTACATCCGAGTTAAAACTTTGGTCTCTCTACCAATACCAATACCAATACCATTATCATTATCATTATCATTATCATTATCATTATCATTATCATTATCATTATCATTATCATTGTCATTATCATTATCATTATCATTATCATTATCATTATCATTATCATTATCATTATCATTATCATTATCATTATCATTATCATTATCATTATCATTATCATTATCATTATCATTATCATTATCATTATCATTATCATTATCATTATCATTATCATTATCATTATCATTGTCATTGTCATTATCATTATCATTCTCATTATCAATATCGTTATCATTATCATTGTCATTATCATTATCATTATCATTATCATTATCATTATCATTATCATTATCATTATCATTATCATTATCATTATCATTATCATTATCATTATCATTATCATTATCATTATCATTATCATTATCATTATCATTATCGTTATCATTATCATTATCATTATCATTATCATTATCATTATCATTATCATTATCATTATCATTATCATTATCATTATCATTATCATTATCATTATCATTATCATTATCGATATCATTATCTTTATCATTGTCATTGTCATTATCATTGTCATTATCATTATCATTATCATTATCATTATCATTATCATTATCATTATCATTATCATTATCATTATCATTATCATTATCATTATCATTATCATTATCATTATCATTATCATTATCATTATCGATATCATTATCTTTATCATTGTCATTGTCATTATCATTGTCATTATCATTATCATTATCAATATCATTATCATTATCATTATCATTATCATTATCATTATCATTATCATTATCATTATCATTGTCATTATCATTGTCATTATCATTATCATTATCATTATCATTATCATTATCATTATCAATATCATTATCATTATCATTATCATTATCATTATCATTATCATTATCATTATCATTATCATTATCATTATCATTATCATTATCATTATCATTATCATTATCATTATCATTATCATTATCATTATCATTATCATTACCATTATCATTACCATTATCATTATCATTATCATTATCATTATCATTATCATTATCATTATCATTATCATTGTCATTATCATTGTCATTATCATTATCATTATCATTATCATTATCATTATCATTATCATTATCATTATCAATATCATTATCATTATCATTATCATTATCATTATCATTATCATTATCAATATCATTATCATTATCAATATCATTATCATTATCATTATCATTATCATTATCATTATCATTATCATTATCATTATCATTATCATTATTATTTTTAAGTTAATTGCGTTCTTCTGAACTATGAATCCATCATTTTGCGAAATTAAAACCCAATCACAAAACTCATCACATAACTGTTGTGGCTTTAAACTTTAATCTTCACTATAAAATATGAGCATAGTTCAGTTCATTGTCACGCAATCAGTAGGGCATAAAAACTACAATGACAGTTGTCGTAATATGAGGGTTTATAACGATTTTTGCTATAGATTTTTTATATGGACTTAGTAACCATTATTTCTATCGATGATAAAACGGACATATGCAAAAGTTTACTTAGCCAAAAATATTCTAAAAACATTTTTCTGAAATACAAATGTGTTTTCTGAAATGCATTTGACGTTTTCTGAAATTCATTTGACCTTTTCTGAAATACATTTTTGTTTTTCTGAAATACTTTTTCGAATTTCTGAAATACTTTACGTTAATTTTTAATAAAAATATAGTTCATTTCAATATCATAAAGCATAAAAATCAAAATTTTTTATAATAATTTAACAAATATTAAAAAAAAACGGACATATGCAAAAGTTTACTTAGCCAAAAATATTCTAAAAACATTTTTCTGAAATACAATTGTGTTTTCTGAAATTCATTTGACCTTTTCTGAAATACATTTTTGCTTTCCTGAAATACTTTTTCGCATGTCTGAAATACTTTACGTTAATTTTTAATAAAAATATAGTTCATTTCAATATCATAAAGCGTAAATATCAAAATTTTTTATAATAATTTAACAAACATTAAAAAAAAACTTTAAAATTTTCGATATTCTCTCAAAATTTTTGGAAACTTTTTAAGTATGCAATTTTTTAAACCATTCGATTCTCCTAAGTAAAGGGCAAGTTTTAAATTGATAAAAATTTCTGTTGATTTTTGACAATTTTTCTGGCGAACGGTGTAGTTCATTTTTTTCATACAACGCATGCACGAAATTATATTTTATAAAGGAAAGTCAATTCCTCCAGGAGTTATCGTGATGTCGGTATCTATTTGTATAAAGCTATATACGCTATAAGTAGATATGTTTGCACAGCCGTCGAAACATCAAAACACTTTAACATTACTTTAGTTGTTGAAATGAAGGAGGTGTTTATGGGTTTGAAAACAAAAGAAGGCCGAAAAAAAACGCAGTTAACAAGCCAAACAGACAGACAGACAGACAGACAGACAGCAGCAAAGGCAACATAAATGCCGTATGCTACAAGGCAGCCGCCTGGAGGGTGGCAAAGAGAGCGAGAGCGAAATGAAGAAAAAGTGTAACATACCAAAGCAAAACAATTGTACGACGTCTGTACATCGAAATGCAACACTTCATCCATGCAGGCAGGCGCCGCTTGTTGCACACTACACTCACTACACTCGTGCAACATTTCCTGCAAATGTTCAACACACTATCAACATGGTTGCAAGCAAGCAACGCCTTTCACTTGCTTGCCGAGAAAAATTAAGACATAAAATTTTTTGCAAAGCGCAACATCTACAATAAACACTCAAAATGTGAAGGAAAAAGTTTCGAAACGACGCAATAAACAAAAAAAAACAAAAAAAACAAAAACAAATGAAAGCAAAAAATCTGTTGCCACACATGCAACATGCCACGCATTTGAAAATAATAAAATAGTTGGCCATTTTAATGGGATGTTGGAAAAGAAACAAAGCATAACTAAAACAGACAAATGCACAGAAAATCATAGAGCATAGCAGTCAGACTGGCAGACAGACAGACAGACAGACAGGAAAGCAGCCTGACAGAGTGATGATTGCTGGCAACATTCCAGTGAACGCGACGGTACTAGAGTAGGGTGGAGTAGGAAGATGGGCTGGACAGCGGGGTAGTATTCCCTTTAAAAAAAAAAAATAGAAAGGAACATCAAATTTTATGCGTTCATAAATTTGCTATTTTTTTCGTCATTGTCGGCTACTCCTAAAGTCTTGCTATGCCAGGAAAATAACCGAAGTCCAACTTTTTATGAGTAGGAGCAAAGCTACTCCTTTGTTTTAGTTTCCGTACTAGCTGCACATGCGCTCTATGTCGGCTTGGGCAAATCTTGTATCTTCTAGTACTTGGCGCTGCTGTCTTGCTTTAATAACTCCATTCCACCCACTTTTAAGGTGGATAATGCTAGTAAAAATCGTTTTGCTTCTTAAGTGGGAAAGCATCAAAAATTCGGGGGTTGATAGCTCCGTTGAAACTTTACTTAACTCCCACTAAAAATCACCAGCTAAGAACTATATTATGAACGCGGAGAAAAATTAAAATTTTGGTTCACTAAATAGAAAGCATGCTGCCTTTGAGTCTCTATTTGGTAATGTCAGTGAGTTTTTCACTTATCACAAATTTCCTCATGAGCAGTAGCGCTGTTTAAGTCGACCTCTGGCATGTGAGAGACAATGACATCTCCCACCTACGGTTTAATGGTCTACAAGTTTTCAAATCATAACTATAAGATTTTCCAACTTGCTTTGTGTACTAGGCGAAAGGTAGTTTTGAAATCAGCAAAATGGCACTACTGAAAAAGACGTAAAAAATTAGATTCAGAGCAACGTTACCTACTGCAATTTTGTTCGCCTAGCGCAGCTGTAATTCTCTAATTACTTATGTATTTTTTTGCACTTATCAAATTACCCTAATCATTGCTTGTGATATCTGAAATCTGAAGCCTGAGCTTGATCTAGTTAATCTGACGTAGGTAGAAATCTTTTGAAGTTATTCTCTGAGAGAGGGTAGAGGTTCCTTCGGCTATCTGCGGCACTTGCTTTATGTCGGCTAAGAGAGCCATGATATGCAGAAATGCAAGGTGGTGGTTGTTGTAAGCTCGGTTTAGTCAAGCTCGTTATCAATAAGCTGATCGACATGGACACCCAAGAAACACGCTGGTTCGATGAGGTCGGACCAAGGAGAGATAGGTATGAGATAAGTTGGTTTAAGAGGGCATTTTAATAGGTAACTGGTATCGTGTGGTGAGTCTGGACAAGTAGGGTTTGAGCTTATTATAATATCCAGCTCGTAATTAGAGTAGCACGGAACTCACGCGGCAGCTGGAGCTCCTCCGCTTCTATTGGTGGTAGTTTGATCCCAATAACGACATTCAAAGGACGAGAGTTAACGAAGGTTGGACAGTCTGTATGCGGTTTGATCTTGTAAGTTGGTTAAGTCTATCTCGTCCGTCAGTTTGTGGAGATACCTTATGACGTGGGTGGGAGGAAGTTCATCCGCACGCAGGTACCTGTATAAGGATAACCTTAATGGTGACGAGGCTGTTCTGGGCAGTGTTGCGCTGCAGGCTTGATACTTCAGGGGTTATCTGTAATACTGTCGTTTCTAGGTGAAATCTTTCGTTACCATTCGGGTTTTTAATACTTTGGGAGACAACATGTCCGAACCGCAGTCGTCAACGTAATGGCCTGTCTCTTTTGAGGATTTGGAGGATAGGCACTTATCGACGGCCAGAGTGCTTTTGCAAGCTGACAAGTGGGCTCAGCCACTCTCATCGTTTGCGATGTTAACACATTTTCTACAGCTTAATAATTACCGTGATTTGTTCTAAGGGAATTGTTGTTCGATGATGTCGGTGGCAGGCAAAGTTATTCTTGGGTAACTTCGCAATTGTCCCGTATATCACATTGGCCGCGAACCCGCATAATGTGTGCTAAAAATCTCTAAGCTATCGCATTAAGAGATTAGCGGCATTCCGAAGCCACCCTTGATGCCCGAAACTTTTTCTGTTGGAATTTAATAGCCACCTGTCTAAAGTATCTAAAGTATAAAGTCTAAAATCGTATCACACTGTACCTTTGATGCAGACCCAAAAATTGTCTTAGTTTCTCCAGAAACTCACAACAATAAGTAGATAGACAAGTTTAGAGCCAATTCAATCTCTAATCCTTCATTTTAAGCATCTAGGACTGAAATTTCTCCATCAGAATATAATGCTGTAAAAAAGGACTCTCCTCAGAACTGTAAATCCATGCAACAATTTTCGCCTCCAAGCCGCAGTTCTTGTCTTTTGCTCTGCTTCATTAATAAATAGCCGTCTTAGCTTTATGGACTCTTTGATTAATGTGTCTCGTCATCTTAATTTCTTATGTTACTTTATTTAAGATTTCCATGTTCCATGGGATGGCAATGGTGTTTTCTTGTAAATAGAACAAATTCTCGAATGCCCCACCAACACATGAACTTCTTGAGTTGGCCTTGTACCTTGTGGGTTGTCAGTGTCCTGAGATGTTTGCCTTTAGCCGTTTCCACAACATCATCTACGTAGGCTGTCACTTTCCTCTCGTCTCTTTGGATATCTTGAGGCAGGCTCTCGTCAGTAAAACTCCAAAATAAGGTGGTACTGGAGATGTACTCTTTACGGCAAACTTCTTCACATAGGAGTCACCCAACTCTGCCTTCATTAGCCGCTCCGTGTCAAAGCTGCCGGGGTATAGCAAGCCTACAGACTCTTTAACGACTAACTTAACTGTCCCTGAGCTGATATTGTTAAAGGCGCTATCTATGCATAGGGAAAACGCCAGAGAGTATTCTTTTCTATATTGAAAATGATTTTGTGTACGGCGATTTTCAAGACAATACCTTTCGCTATACGTCTTGGGCATCGACTAGGTGTTAATTTTGGTATTCGTATGATTTGCTAAGGGCTCTCAAAAGGAGTCAGGAGATTTAGTGTAGAAAAATGTTAAAGAAATTCGAGGTAGGTGCGTAAAATGCTTGGTATAAGCTGCACACATTTGGCGAGTAAGGGGTCTATGGAAATGAGCTGTTACCTAAACGGTAGTGAACTGTGTGGGGTTTTCAGAGTGAGCCCAGCCCTATAAAAGTTGTTGAAACTCGGAGCTCTTCGAAACAAGCTCTCGAAACAATTGTTAATGGGGCAACTGTATCTTTAGGGAAGCGTATAATGGACAGTTTTGGGTATACAACCTTTTGATACCCAGAAGTCTGCGACCTGATAAGGAACCCCAACTTTAGTCAACGAATCCTTTTTCGCCATGGTAGCGATAGCTTCTGTTTTATTCCCAATCATCAAAAAACTAAGTGCAAAACGATTTTCGGCGATACAAGAAGCGGTAGATGAGTTTGTTAATTTCAGATTTTAGTTTGGTTTGGTTTGGGTAACATATTTACGGGACCACCCCTGAGAGTAGAAGTTTTGTCTGAGCATTCTCAGTTCTGCTTTATATGAACAGCATTTTTTCGCAGCTGTTTGAAGAGTGAAGAGTTCGAACTACCTCATATTTTTAGCTTTCCAACTTTCGGCAAGTTAAGGTTCAAGCACTTCGATTCAAAATTTTTTAAAACCTCTATGGTTGTTATTAGTGTTTTGTAAGTTATCGTACTGAAAGATTAATGCCATCACAATACTTTGCCCTTATGTGTCGTAAGACAGTCCTATGTAAGGGCAACCGCTCTAATCTGACCAAATCTATTTAAATTTAGTACTTGGTATCATAGCTGAATAAATCGTTTTCAATTTTCATTTTTAAACTTTTGGTCATACCTCTTTTTCTACCCATTGGCAAGCCAAGCCTTAGCCCTTCACGTAGACACCTTGAAGTCCATTGAGATTTTAGCTTAAGAAACTGCTGATTTCTCATCTCTCCAGTTTTGCCGAGCACCAAGCCATTTGTCCCTTAACAAAAACCAAAAACCATTCCTTAAGCCTCAAAATAAATCGCAAAGCACTCTATGACTATAATTTTTTTTCAGCTACGCCATTTTAGCAACCATAAATTTTGCAATACAAAGCATTAAGGCGCTGACATTTACGCTGACGGCTGCGGCGGAATTCTGGCTGTTAGCTTTTAATAAATAACCAGCAATCTCGTCGCAACGGTTATGATTATTACCACTTCAACAATAATTTTCATAACATTTAAGATGACCAGAGGGGCGAGATGAGTCTCAGAAAAAGAAGGGATAGAAAGAAATTGTGAAAGAAATTGTGAAATAAAATGAAATAAATTATAAAAAGTGTAAAAAAGCTTGAGGCAAATATTAAACAGCGAGCGGAGAGCAAAAACTGATTTATAAAAAATCTTGCCGCTAACGATTTCTTATTTTTATAACACCACCGCACGAAGCTTTTGCAATTTTCGCTAACATTTTTCAACATTTTCATTATAAAAATTACCACAAATGTCAGCAACAACACAATAATAGTATAGCTTAAAAAATAACAACATAATTTATTGCTACAAAATGCGCCACCATTAAACGCACACAAATCAATTACGCTCGAAGTGGACAGACTACAGAGCTAGCAAACTGCAAACAACTCGAGCAACAGCAAATAGTAAACCAAGAAAAAAAATAAAAATAAGAAACAAAAAGAAAGTAAGAAAAATCGTTGGAGGAAGCGTGGCAAGAATAAGAAAATCCACAGACTGCTGGCGCAAAGCAAAAGGATGCGGAAGCAAACAGCCGCCAAGTTCATATCGATATGCAATCACCGTGACTAGAAGGATGAGCGGTTGAGCTGAAGGCTAACAAAGTTTGTGGATAGAGAGGAAGGTAGGTAGCTAAGTTTATTTTGGCAAAGCAGCGAAGGATATGTCGACGACTATGGATGGTGTTGGTTAACCCAAGCTAGGTAAGTTTTTCAAAGTCAAAGTCAACAGCCACCCACAAAAAAAAGGGAAATAAAAGCAACGAAAATAAAATAAATAAAAAGAAAAAAACAACAAAGAACATGTCAACAAAGTATAGATATCGTATGGCATAGAAAAGAAGAAAATGAAGAAGCCAAAAACAAAAACACGAAAATGTACATAGCAAAATTGCATGGCTCGGGTGGCTAAAGTGTAATGTACCAAATTGCAGGGGCATCATGAAAATTCGAGTCAACACAAATTCGTGCAACAAATTTCGTTAGGCAGACGCAAGCTGGCGAAAAACATGACCAAATAAATGTAGCACGAGTCCACATCTACACATCCAACCACCTATCTACCTGCCTCCATATGCCGCCACAACAGCACACACCGTATGTGCACATCCCGAGACCAAAGCGTCGAGAGTGTCAAGTGTCAACGCCAAAAATGATTACGAAGGCGTGCCCAGCGTGCGACGTACAGCCACAGCCGCAGGCGCAACCCGGCTGACAGGCTTTGAATGGCAAGCAGGCTCTGGCGGGCTGGCAGGCTGGCAGGCAGACAAATAACGTCTAGAGATGGCGCTATGCTCACAGAGATGACAGAAGATGGCAATACTAGCGATAAACACACTTACCAATCAAAAAAAAAGGAAGTCATTGCTGAAGACGCGACGCGCCTAGAATTGCAATATAAAACGAGCCCAAAGGCACACATACGTGGCGCGCTCAGAGCCAACACACACATCCACATATTCCATACACACACACACAACAGACACACATTAAGCGACACTTTTATGGGCAATTTGTGCAACTGTTTTTTTTTTTTTTTGTGGGTGTGCACGAGTAGGCGGCTCGCCCCAGAGAGCTCATTAAATGTACGGCGATGTCGTTTTCATTGTCGTCGTCGTTGTCGTCGTCATCCTCAAAGGCGGCAAGTAAAAAATATTAGAACATCGAGGAAATGGCAAAAAAGGAAAAAAAAAGAAAACGCGCAAAATAGAATTGCAAACGAAAATAATGAAATGCGAATCGGAAGAGTAAGCGCACAGACTGAAACGCTTAGTACGAAAATTTTTGCTGACAATGCTGATACAAAAATAAAATTGTCACTTGGCCAACGCGTGAATGCGCTGACATTGAGCAAACTTGCCTAGTAGTCAATGAGTGCTGCCCCACCCCCCAAATCTCCCCATTTAGATGCAGCACCTACTATTTGCACTTCATCCGC
The DNA here is from genome assembly GCA_951828415.1 of Anomoia purmunda. Taxonomy (NCBI): domain Eukaryota; kingdom Metazoa; phylum Arthropoda; class Insecta; order Diptera; family Tephritidae; genus Anomoia; species Anomoia purmunda. The sequence goes on from OX639994.1 coordinate 14,550,699, forward strand.
AAACCAGCTTGCTTGCTAGTTGATTGCCCGCTTAGGTACTCGGGGCCGCCTAAGTGTATGCTACAATAGCAGTGCTTGAAAATTTATTAGCTACTTAGCCTCGTAAAAAAAAATGGCGCGAGGTGTGAAGATTAGATGAATGAGTGTCGTCGGAAAGTGTACGAGAATGTGCCCGGTGGTGGTGGGTTATGACATGGTGGGATGCAATGGCTGGTGGAGGTTTCATAGAGGAGCTGCATAGCTCAAGTATTGATAAATGGGTTGTTAAAAGTTGATGGCGGCGTTGCCGAAGGTTGGCAAGAAAATTTGCCTTTAAACGCCTAAAAGTAGGCGAATGCAAAAGTTTTCTTTGAGGTCAGGCACATATTTTCAGCGAGTGTGTTTCAGGATATTATTAGTGATTTGAAAAGAAATCAAAATAGAAAGCAAACTTGCATCAGGTTTATAAGAAAATTACATTTTTTTACCCTAATATATATAGGTCTAGCTCATTTCTACGTAAAAAAAAAACACTTAATAAATTTACTTCTTCACTTTTTCCTATTTCTGTTGGGAACTATTAACTGTGAGCAAAGAAAATTGTGAGTAATTTAAGTGAATATTTGTTTATATTTTGTTGTATCCGCTATTTGATAAATTTGTAAAGAGTGCTCCTAAAAGTATGCACCAATTAATTAGCTAACTTCTTACCATTTTAATCACTGACAAACCTAAACTTCCCAATTTTGAAACTAACGATACTTTTAATCAAGCTTCATTACTTTTAATCAAGCTTCATTGATCACAACAAGATGATGAAGAAGAAGCGAAATTTCTCTCACGAAATTCTCAGCCACAAGGCTCAAAACTTTTATATTAATCATGTACACGATTTATACAGTAAGTTATAATTTGCAAAAAAAACCAAATATCTGTTTCTTCAATGAAAAACTGCCAAATTTATTAATTTTCACATTCACATTACCTTTAAGCTTTAAAAGAAAAAAAATACTTCTCCTTCACTACCTTTTTCAAAGTTATACTGGATACGCTGCGCAACACTTAAATTTTTGCTCTTAATCGATTTTTCAAATACCGTTTCAAATATTTTCACATTTTCTGCAGCAAAAACGATGACTATCATCCAACTTTCGAAATCTTCATTTTAACATTAGATCACTTTGAATGATTCAATCACATGACCCCTCCTAGCATACGATTAGACATGGGTGTGATTTTTATTAATTGATATCGATAAAAATTGCACAAACATCGATTATTCTTTAATTTTTTTGTATAACACTTATATAAGAAAAAAGTGCATTTTATAGTATTATTATCATATGATAACATCAGGTGATATGATCATGATGTGATAAAAAGGCAAAGGCGAAAATCGCGTCATTGGAAAATTTGAATGTGCGAACTGTGGTACAATTGCAAAAAACTAAATTTGTTTTCGAAATTGTCTATACAAATATTTTTAAATATTTTATAAATATTTGCATATAAGTTATATGTACATACATACATGTATCCACTCCCCCCACCAAATTATTGAATTAATCACATGAAACATATGATCATATGATGTGATCATGTGATGAAAAATCAAATCGCGTTAATTGCGATGTTTTTTTTACTAATTCCGTATTCAATCCTCTGATACCAGTTTAGTGGCTTCATGGTATACATTCCGAATTCCCAATATTGTATAATCATATGAAACATGCTATCATTTGATATGATCATGTGATAAAAAGGCAAAGGCGTGAATCGCGTCAAATGGAAAAATTGTGAGTGTGTCAAAAAAACATGCGGCAATTTTTTAACAAGGATTGGGTCGTTTTTATCAATTCTGTCTTTGATGTATGATTGACGCCTGCCCGATCCGAAGACTTGATATCAGTTTAGTGGCTTGATGGTATACATTAATTTTCAAAATTACGCAATATTGTTTTAGAGGTTAGTTGGGCCAGTTTGATGGTTTGATTGATACTTGCATTTAATTGATATTTTTCCATTAACCCCAACAAATTATTAAATTAATGATATGATCTGATCGTGTGATGAAAAATCAAAAGAGCAAATCACGTCAATTGCCACAATTGTGAGTTTGATCGTTTGATATATGATGACTTGAAATTTGTTGCTCGGTGATACCAGTAAAGTGGCTTTGAAATCTAGGCAATTTGATAGATATTAGACATTTTTCTTTCGATACCAACAAATTATTGAACTAATCAAACATGTGATCATATGATGAAAAATCATAGGCGATGATCGCGTCAATGGGAAAAATTTTAAGCATTTGAAATATGCGCCGATTTTTGCTCAATTGTTTGTTGTGGTTTTATCACCAGTTCTATCTTCGAACAATTAGCGTATGACTGAGGTTTGGCCGATGCGTGGCATAGTGATATCAGCATATTATACTATATGAAATAAATGATCATATTACGTGATCATGTGATGAAAGATCATAGTTGAAAATCATGTCGAAAAGAAAAATTGTTAGCATATAAAACAACGTGCTCCAATTTTTTAAAACAGCTTAGATTTTATAATTAACTCTTTATATTTTGCTTTCGAACCCAAATGATATAGTAGCGGATTAGTTAATAGCATGCTGCTAAATCTGGTTAACTGAATGTTTTAAGGTCTTAGCTGCAGTGTGGGCAGAATCAACTTCTCCTTAGCAATCAAATGTGGTGCATTAATTTCTAAAAACAAAAAGAAAAATTGTATTCTGTGCCAACTTCCTTCCTCTAACTGCCCTTCTGGGGCATCCACGCCTCAAAATCATATTATGACTTTTCTTCGTTTAAATGTTTGGACTTTGCTAGCGATTCGATGGAGTGATCATTGCTGTCTTTTCTCTCTTTTCGTCATTGCCATCTTATCTCGTACCAATTTTATGCAGAATAAGAGAACTCGTGCAATGACAATATCTTCCACATCATTCGTGCCGATTTTTCTGAGTGTAATATTTTGAGGTCACAAGCATTATTTTATTTTCGTGAAAGTAAAGGGTTTACCCCAAAAAAAAAAAAAATAGTAAGTTTTTAAACCACTCACTCATTTAAACTTCTCCCAGAAACGGTTATACTTAGCAAAGTTTTCGTACAACAAAATTCACTCCTCCATCGCTTTAACTAAAAGCAAGCACGAATTGTTAGCGATTTAAGCCTCCATTTTGTAACCATTTTCCTCTTCTTCACAAACTAATCTTCACACCACCAACGCTACTACCATCGCCAACAAAAAAAAAAACACACACACACAAAAACAAAACCAAAAAATGGAAATCATTCTGACATTGCCAAACTTTTCGAATGCACATTTTTCACAGGACGAATTTCATTTCATTTTTCCGCCGCACATCTGTTGACGTTTGTCGGCCCATTTCGTGGGACAGTCGCGTGGCTATTCATTGCGGACAGATAAAGTTGGGCCGCAAAGCGCAGAAAAAATGATACACTAAATGGACATAGGACTTTTAATTCACGCTAGCAATAACACTTAAAAAATGAGCGCACACAAGAAAAACAAAAAAAAAAAAACAACCAACATGGACGGCTAGATGAAAATGGTGTTAAAACCTCAGCAACATTTCCTCATACAAACAGTAAAACACACACACATACACACACACATGCGCATGCATATCTTGTGGATATGAGAATAGACGATGGTGTTAGACTTTTATTACTGTCGTTGCCGTTGCCGTTGCTGTATGATTGCTGTGCTCGTAATGGCATGCTGTTGTTGTTGTTGTTGTTGTTGCAACAATGATGATGAAGTGTTTAGATGGCCGCAATAATGGTCGGACGAGGCAACAAAATGGGAAACAAAGCGCCAAATGGCATTGACCAAAAACTAAACTAACAAAAAAAACACACACACACACACACACCAAAGAATAAAGGAGTAAAATTGGCGAACAAAAAACGGCAAACTGTGAGGAACTTGAATCAAAACTGGCACTGCCGCTAACGTCAGGGTGGAGAATAGTTTTTCACTTACGGTTATGTTTTGTTAATGTTTACTACGTTGTAGTTGTTGCTGTTGTTGTTGTTGTTGCGCCACCGCTGCTGAATAGTACACTGCATGCATTTCCGCCATAAAATTTTCATATTTTTCCACAATTTTACCAGCAAGCTAGTAGTTTTCCCGGCGCACTGCGTGTGAGTGTTTTGTGTTGTGTGTTTTGTGTTTTGTTTGGTGTCGAGGCAGAGAGCGAGCGCAGAAACCTTTTCATTTTCGGTGTGTCGCTAACGGAAACTACACTGCATAGCAAAAGTTTATCGCACTTCGTTGCACACACACACACACACACACCCACATAAATGAATTCATCTCACGCTTTTCATTTACAAAAATATATTTGCGCATACCTTGCATTGTCAGCGTCTGTTAAAAGAAAGCAAAATAAATCAAAAAAAAAAAAAAAAAACCAAAACAGAAAATGGCATTCCAAAAATATTATGATTTCAGTGACGACATAAAAAATGCTGAAAAAAATTTTTTGAAAAAGGTATTGTTGAGCACAGCAAATGAACGCGCATGCTGCTAGTCGCCAACCGCACAATGACAGCAACATTTCAAGGATGCTCGTTCGTTGGCAATTCAAGTCCATAACCCAAAATGCACGAATGCAAAACAACAATAATGTCTGCCGGAGAAAGGTTTTTCGGAAAATATGATAAAATAAAATAAAAAAATGAAATGATATATTTACGTGAAAATGAAATGAAAATCTGCAAAGCGTAATGACAAATGAAAAATGATCTTTGGTGCTGGTGCTGAGTGCTGAAAAAAGCAACTTCGTTGAAGGTTAATGCGCCTAAAAGCGCGCCGCGTATTTAAATTTTTATTGCGGTATATTTTTTCGAAGTCGAAGTCTACCGAAGTGTGCATGGGCTTTAGGTAATTATATAGTAAAGAAAATTATTTAATATTTATATAGACATAAAAACCATTTATTATATAAAAAAAAATGTCAATGAAAACATAACTAGAGAACGCCCCAACTGCGGCTTCGATTTCGGCCATGTTCGGCCGCCAAAGTTCCGATCGGTTTCGGTTCGGCTCCGACCAAAAATAAGCCGAAACGTGGGCGAAGATTTGTTAACTTTTGCTATTTTATAAAAATTCTATAAAGGTTTACTTCTAATATCGCTTTTCCTTTGGGGGAAAAAAATCCAAGCAACCTTCCGGATTTTCATGTTAGCTTTAAAATTTGCAGTAATATCACCGAAATATAGCACATTCATTACATAACGAATTCTACACATTTCCCACTGAATATTCTCTGCTAAGAAATTATGCAATTTCAAAATTATTGTAAATACTTTTTGAAGCCCATATTTTTTTTTGTAGAAAAAATTGCTTTAAAATATTTCCATCGAGTGGGTCTAGTGCGCGACTTTTCAGTGCTGCAGGTTAGCTACATACGAATATACAGAATCGTTTTCACTGTGGAAATACCGACATGCTTACATTACTAAATAAAATTTTTGAGCATTGCAAGTATAAATTTTTTTATTGCTAATTTCAAAAAATGATGTATATGCTGAAAAAAACAAGTCTCCAGTGACAAAAAACTTCTTGTTTTTAATTTTGTTTACGCTTTATAAATATAAGAAAAATTTCCAGGGCCATTTCACCATCAGCCGAAAAAATTTTTTCAAAAATCAGCGGTAGTTTTGAGCTTTCTGAAACTGTATTGTGCTGAAATTAAATTCGCTAAAAATAACTGCATACATACATACATACATACATATTTGTCTGAAAATTCTGATTCAAAATTTTGAAATTTCACTGTCAATTTTTGTAAAATTTGTACAAAATTAGAAATTTGGACTTATGTAGTTTTTGCTATAGAATAAACTTAATTTTTATACAAAATTCATTTTTTAATAATTTGTAGAAAAACACTGAGTATTTGAAGTAAAGTCTGTGTATTCCGCACTTAAATCAAATTAAGTGGTTAATATGGTTTATTAGAGAAACCCTGACTCCAGCGCCACCTATCGGTTAAATTTTCAAATAATACATTGACATATATCATGATGGCATGACTACTACGTATTTTGAATTTGTTTTAAATCGGACTGTAAATACGGGTTTTATAAACATCTCGACTTTAGCACCACCTATCGGATTTTTTTCCAATGCAAAACCCACAACATTGCTGCAAAGACTTCCTATGAATTTCAGCTCAATCAATTTTAGTTGCTAAGTCTATAAAGTACATGCGAGCAGACGCACCTTGGTCGAGAGCAGTATTAAATACAAAAAGAGCACAAACTTTTCGTACTTTTAGTGGAAATAGGGACTGTTTTCACATCAGACTTCTTCTTTCTAGGCTTGAGCAGGCATCGAGTCCACGTTTTTCGGCGAGCAAGGCAAGTATGCTATCAAGCTAAGCCATACTCACTGTTGTTGCTTTTCCGCATCCAAATTTTTTAATTTTACTAATTTGAGTTGTGACTATTTGAAATTTGTGTATATTTTGTGGAATATCGTCTTTGGACTAGGCACTTGTCATTTGTGCTGTGGTAAAAAGATTAGGCCAACTGTTATATTAGGTTAGTCTGACTGGCTATGAGTCTCGTATCCACTGGCTGATTCCTGGCGCAACCAAATGCGATGGCAGTTTTTGGGCGCGATTCAAAAAAATTCTAACCGGTCCAGCTCCGGCCACGCCAGCAAAAGTATTTCCCCGCACAGCTCAGTACATTGAAAGAAGAAGTAGACTTGCGACGAATTTTAGTTCTTTTTGCTCCGGATTGTTACCTGTCGGAATTTACAGTTGTCGTGATTTTGTCATCTCTGTGTATTGCGTTACCTATATTTTCCTGGCCTGCCAAGTTACAGGTGGAATTTTTAAATTGTGCGGATTACATATTGGCCGAGTTTTAAAAATCAAAATGATGGAATTGTTTGCGTTGGTTTGAATTATGAAAGCTTTTCTGTTGATGTTTTTTCTTAAACGGCAATGTATAGTAATAGGGAAAACGTTTCGGTGAGAAGCGGTCCGTTCGTTAATGAAGTGAGAGCCAAGCAGGGCGGCTGAAGATATTATGAAAAGATGATTTCTCTGCGGCAGTCATGCTCTAGACCGCTGCGATGGTGTGGGTGAGTAATAATATTCAGTGTAACCGCATGAATTTCTATCGCACAATGTCCCGTTAACACTCCCACGAGCATCGAGAGTCCGACCGCCTACGGTCCACCACCGTGCAGAAGTTTTCCAGCGTTCGCTAAACTGAAGTTCACTGGCCGGTAGAGAAGCCTCAACCTGCCTTTGATGTGAGCCATGACCTCAAGGGTGGCCCTGTCGAGTCATTACAATAGCCATTGAGTTTGCTGCTATGCTATTGTGCACAGACACCCAAAATCAGTCTGATATGGAAATAATCGGAAACGGTCGAAAGATAGATCAGATACTCCCCGACCACATTCGATCCTACCATTAAAGACTAAGCTTTGATTGCCGCCTAGCTATCGGAATAATTACGGGCCTTTCTATATATCGAGAAGAAATGAAGTCCCATACCAACCTTTTTCTCCTATCTCTATTTCCCTTCATCCTATCCAGCCTTTCAGAGCAATAGTCAACTACGTTGTCTGAGTGCTTGGAAATCCGATAACTCAATTTCAGACTTCCGGCTTACCTTAATTCCATTCCATTTCATTATACCTCAGCAGTTTCTTTGATAGCAGCAACTTCTGTCTGAAATGCACTTGAGAGACTATGAAACCACATTTTTCGCTGACGGAGAGCTCCTTACAGTTAGATAACTAAACCTTTTCTATATTAGAGAACTTCGTTTTGTTGAGAATGCTATGATGGCTTCATGTTTCTCATGCCATTTTCTAACGTTCGATCTTAAAGAAAAGGTTTAGAAAAATATAACTTGAGAAGGCAGTGTGATCAATTAACCAACATTAATTCCGCGCCACTTATAAAATTTATTACATTTTCTAATAGGGAGATCATTAACGGTCTCAGTGCTGGCACATTTTTATATTTCGTAGTCTAGTTATTTTCGGTTGGAATTGTGAAATATCGAAGGCTGAAGAGTTCAAATTAAATGAATTCTATGAGCATCCCATAAATTTTAGATGGTTCTTCGGCGAAGGATTACAGAACTTAGACGTTATTGAACTAAACTTGTTTAGGTTTGCAAATATGTAGTTTGAAAACTACAATCAGTGATAAGGTCTGTCCAAACACAAAGAGCTTTAGTTGTGCATTTTTGTTGGTCATGAAATTTTCGCATACTCGTATTTGTTAACTTTAGCCAACAATCTGCACTTCATTAGCAACAAAATAAAAAGTATGTAAGTGTTTAAACAACGCCAACAACGGAATAAATCAAAACAGCAAATAGCCACAAACTCAACTACCAAGAAAATGTAAATGCAAACTTAGGAATTTATAAATGAGATGTGAGCGAAAAAATCATTCCCACCGTCAATTGCGTGCCGCCTAATGTTCGCTGTCTTTAGATTTGTTAATTGGATACTTTGCGGCAGTGGAATGGCGGGAAAACTTTTGTACTACCAACTACTCAAAAACAAATACAACTAAAAGCCAACCAGTGGATTAGCTGAGTAAATCTAAAGTACGGAAAGCAGGGAAGGCAAGCGCTCGTTTTTGCATTCTCATGCAGCAGACAGAACAGCAGACAGCTGGTGCCGCAAATGCAGTGCAACTTCTGCATCGCTTTCTGCTATCGATAGACTGACCGACCGGCGAGTTGCCCAGTTAGTTGTGCGACTAGCCACTATCAGCCAAACTGCAAGAAACTAATAGAAAAAAAAAGATTATGAAAAAGGCAAAACAATGGCAATAAAGCGACAAAGAAGTGAACAGTGAGGTAGAACAATAAAAGAAAAAAACGTCGCCAGTCTGACGGAGCATTTTTCGCGTCGCAACTACCGGAAAATGTTGTAGAGAAAAAAAAACAGCACCGAATGCATTAGATTTCGAAATTGTTGTTCACACACAAGTGAAATTTTTTTGCAATACTTTTTTGGGTCTTTTTTTTTTGTTTTTGCGTGCAACGTCTAGCACTTAGCGCTTTTTCTAGACTTTCATGTCTGACGATAGTTTTTTTTTTTTTTTTGATATTTCTCTCTCGCTTGCTCTCTCCCCCTCCCTCCTTCACATAATAGCGTACCATTTCATTATTTGAAATTGCGGTTGGCTCACGCAAAATTTTGTTGTGGCGACGACGGCGGCAGCATGAAGGTGAAGGTTCGTTGCCGCCTTCGAAGGCCTTCAGCGATTACTTCTATTATGCGCCACCCACCTTTACTCATTTGTTTACTGTCCGTCCACTGGGGTAGCCCACATGAAAATTATCCAGACACATTTTTTCTTTTTGCCTACATGCATTGCTTTTCCTGGTTATTCTGCGTTTTTTATACCTTTCATGAGAATGAAATGGTATATTAAGTTTGGTCCGATGTTTGTAAGTGCCAGAAGGAGAAGAGATAGACCCATCAAAAAGTATACCTAAATGATCAGGACGATGAGCTGAGTCGATTTAGCCATGTCCGTCTGTCTGTCCGTCTGTCCGTCTGTCCGTCTGTCCGTCTGTTTGAACGCAAACTAGTCCCTCAATTTTAGAGCTATTTTGATGAAATTTGGTGAGCAGGTGTCGTTGTACAAATGATTAAACATTTGTCGGAATCGGCCAGATCGGGTGACTATAACATATAATACAACCGATTATTCAGATATTGAATTTTGCGCCATAACTCCTCCATTTAAGCAGCTAAAGGCTTGAAATTTTGCAGAAATATCAGCCATTATTAGCTACGTATCAGTATTGAAAATCATGAAGATCGGAGAAATATAACATATAGCTCCCATACAACCGATTGTTCAGATATTGCATTTTGCACCATAACTCCTCCATTTAAACAGCTAAAGGCTTGAAATTTTGCAGAAATATCAGCCATTATTAGCTACGTATCAGTATTGAAAATCATGAAGATCGGAGAAATATAACATATAGCTCCCATACAACCGATTGTTCAGATATTGCATTTTGCACCATAACTCCTCCATTTAAACAGCTAAAGGCTTGAAATTTTGCACAAACATCAACCATTATTAGCTATATATTAGTATTCATCAAGATCGGAGTTCACAGTGTAAATCGGCAAGATAAATTCAGGACAAATATTTATTGCGAAAAGTAATAAGCTCAGCGCAATATCACATGAATCATAGCGTTAAACGTTTGGGAACTATTTACGGATCTGATAACTGTTTTCAAAGACCGACATATGTATGTAGGTCTTACATATTAATACTTAATTATTTGTATTTTTTAAATGTTAAATATCAAGCGTCGATACGATATTAAAAATATTCAAAAACCATTCCCTTCTTAAAACATAATTCTTTTTAATTACATAAGGAAAAGCATTAAATAATTTATAACAATGCCTGTACTAGAATTATTTTTATTGATTTGAAGGAAATTTTCGCTTTTAACTATAGGTAATACGAAATTGTAATACAATAACACGTTTTTTACTATTCTTCCATTCATGAAAGGTATGAAGCCTTCGGCATAGCCGAAGACAGCGCTGTTTTTACTTGTTTTTTATTCGTCTGGTTGCCTTCGAATTTGCAGCATTGTGCCGGTCTAGCGGCGTTGGCTTCACATTTGGCCATGGCATGTGCGCCGTCGATGCAACAACAAAAAAGGAAGAAAAAAAAAACAAAATAGCAGAAAATGATTTGCGACACTGTAATTATGCGGCGTGGGATTTGTTAATGGAAATTATGGCCGAGTGTGTAATTGGTGGATTAGAGAAAGTGTAGGGCATACATATATGAATGTGAATGTATTTAGTTATAAAAAGAATTTGCTGCAGTAAACAGTCACATTACGATTCCCTAGTATTTTCGCTTAGAATGATCGCCTTCATACAAGGACGTAGTTATTCAAATAAATGGTTTTTGGTTGCTAACAATAATTGACTACATTTCCAGCGATGTCTGCTCGAGCAGCTTTAAATTATTTTAAGAGAATTTTTGAGAAAACATTTAGCAAATAATCTCCACACTCTAACTAAATAAAAACCAAGGAAAGCATGTCTTTGGTATTAAAAGAAATCGCAACTTTTCCAACACAAGTAAGCGATCTCATCCTGGGGTTTTATTATATTCACAATTTTATACTGGCAATATAAATGGAGGTCTGATAAGCAGCATAACACCGTACTTATCTCGATCAAGAAACTTGTCCACTTTATTTCCGCGAATTACCCACAATAATCTGCTCCAAATTTCTTATCATAACACATCCGCTTGCACGCAAAACCAAACTCATCTCTGAATAAAAAAATGTTGTTTTCCTCAAAACCCGATATTTTCTTGCGATTGGTAAAAGTTCCTTCAAAAGGAAGAAAGACCTATGTACATGAAACAAAATAATTTTTCTCCAAAAGGATCAACTTTTAACCCTGTCGGAAAAGCAGAAGAGCAAAAAGAAAGAATACAAATTTAACGTTAATTCATTTCCTTGTTTTGAAAGTGGTTCTGCCTCAATCGAAGCAACTTTTTATTTGTTTTGAGTATAGATTCTACAAAGGGTGAGCTTGCTCCGATCCACCGCCTGTGTATTGACAAAATTGACAGACTCGTCGGCAAACAATCCTAAGTCTTAATTAATTTAAAGCGATATCGATCAAAGAAACGTATAAGGAGGTTGATGGGAAATATGACTGACATGTTGTGGGAAATTTTTAGTTATTTGCCAAACAAGAAATCGTGGGAAATTCTACATGTCTGTCGCATATCTATGCCAGATTTTGAGTAAAATGTTCAATAAAAGACTGATTGCATTTACTACTTGGATTGAGAAATGTCACCGTTTCACTATGTGATTAGCCTTAGGTGGGCCCGTTTTTTGCTGAGCTGTACGCAGATCTTGTCTATGACAAATTAATGATACGTGTCGTTGTTGAACCAACGGAAATGTAATGCATTAGAAATATACACACCATCTGTCGTAATATAGTCGAGGTGCATTCTAGGCATTCTTTGATCACATCGTTCTTCTTCAGGAGATGTTAAATAATCTCATTTTGACGCGAGTCGTTACAAGACGCTCGTCCACTGAATGGCAATATTTGGCAACGAAGGCTCTCTCTCACTACAAATCCAACACCGAACTTGCGCTCCTTTACATGACATCTTTAGTAGGTGTCAAGTTCCCGTAGTTCTCTTACCTTGCTTCGTCTATTTTATTTTCTGGCTGGCGTTAATGTCAGCTCCTAACCTCACGAGAACGTCAACTAACCGGGCGGCAGCACCTTCCTACTTAATGGTTCGGTCAATCCAGATGCATGTCCTCAAATCACAGTTCTTAATATGTTGTCTGTGGGCGTCACCAGTAAATGAGGATATCATCCGTGGCTTGTTGAAACTTTTCATTAGTGATATTTTTTCCGCGCGGGTTCCCAGCATGGCGTACAACCAGATACTGGGGCGGCTTTCGTAAGTACACATTTACCTAGCGAGCTACTTGCTGTACGTCAGACGCTCGTTCGCAGCCACAACTACTGGTGAACACAGGCGCTTAGTAAACCCTGACACCGAAATCGCCGGATTGTCACAACCAGGTTCGCTTTTTCAAGCGGATGATCGAAACTAGCCAGATGACACTAGGGAAAAATCGCCCGTAAGTCATGAGCTAGCTCAGTCGTAAATAGAAGAATCGTTCTGGCCAATTCCAGATGATCGTCATTCGGAACCTTCTTACATCCTAGTAGACATCTTAAATTCAAAAATAAAACTGAAGGGTTGACAGCTAGTTTTCACTAACGATCCTTTATATCAGAATAAATGTCCAAGCAAAGCTCGCTTTTCAAGGTCCTACATGCATATCGATATACAATACGAAATCTTGTACGTAAATTTAGACGCATGCCTGGCTTGGAATTCAATCATTCAAACCGCCTAGGCAACGAGGACGTGAAATCTAACGATCGGGGTGCCTCGGAAATAAACGAAATACTTGACGATAGTGCCGAGGGTTTGATACTTAGATGGTAGGAGATTTAGTTCGGGTTCAAGTACCACACTGACGGCTTTCGATATGTCCGCCTAGTAAAAAAATTAATAGCAGTAGTTTATAGAAAATCTTGCACTAAGAATAACCACAACTTAAAGCTATATTGCATACATCCAAGCATTAAAATCTGCGCGTACAGAAGTTAAAAAAAACCAAAGAATGCAAATGACGCAAAGCTAATTTTACGCAAAGTTCTTTAATAATTTTCCCGCCGTTGCCAACTTCGCCACCAGCCACCTATCAATTTTCACCGCCGCCGTCATTCCTGGAATGTGTAGCATAAATTAATTGAAGGAAACGCGCCAGACGCTGTGTGGCCTGTCATTTTAGCGACAAAGTAAAGGAAGCGGAACAACAACAACAACAACAACAACAGCCAAAGCATCAGTGCACGAGTAGATAGTTAGAAAAACAAATAAGGAGGCAAGAAGTTTACAAAGTGGCAACGTGTGGCAAGTGCGCGCGCGCCTATTAAGGCAAAAGTAACACGCAGCAGCATACGTTGCATATTCATTTGCGAGGCAACATTCATACAAATAGCGCTGGGCATTATGCTATGTAGACGAGGCAAAGAAGGAATACTAATTTGTAGAGCTGCATATGACTGAAGAAAAAACGAAGAAGAAGAAACAAGGCGAATAAGTTCAATGCAAATACGAGCAACAACAACAATAAATAGGTTTTGCGGCAGACGACAAAGCACAAGTTTAGCTAAGGGAGTTTGGTGGTGAGCGGTGAGGGAAGTAGCAACAGAACAAAAAAAAAAAAAAAATAATGCAACAACTACGCGCCTCCAAAAATGAAAGAAGACACCGTAACTAATTTTTTTTTCGCAAGTTTTGTGCAAAGAAAGTGGCAGCAGCGGGCAAAGGTGGCAATGTAGGCGGCTATTCTGCCACTTTTTTCTACGCTCCGTTCAGTTTGATGTATTTTTTTCTCATTTTTGTTTCGCCACTTTAATAGCCACTTTGGGTCCGCTATTCAGCCAAATGGCATAATATTAATTTGTGCGCGGCTCCAACTCGCATTGTGTGTATGATATTTTTGGGTTTTTTTTTTTTTCTTTGGTGTTGGCCAGGATCTGCCTCGTGTCTATTGTCGCCTTTATAAATTGTGCATGTCCGCGAGCATATGCTGCAACTTCAAGCTCAAATGAATATGCATACATTTATTTGGTCGCATAGCGGTTTGTCTGCCTGTCTATTTCGCGTTTATACCAACTGTTTTTCTTGTCTGTCCGCGTAAACTCGCACTCGTACTTGCCAGCCGCCCAAACAGTAAAACGTCTATCCTCCATTCATTTACTCACTCTTGGCGGCACTGTACAGATGTTCCTTTTTTCACACTCAAATTTCATTGCAAGCGGTTTTATCTTTCTTTTTTTTGCGAGAGTGCTTAAAGCACGGTGTGTTATTTTATTAAAAATAAGCGGCAAAAAAAAATCTGAGCTCGGTGCACAAAGTGACTCAAACAACTGAAGATTTGTTGACGGTATTTATGTAAAATGTTTTTCAAAATAAATTTTTTTATCAAACAATAATTTTTATTTTAACATATTTAATATATGTATATAGATAAATTTCTTTCGTAAATTTCTGTAAAAATATTGTTCATTGTATAACCAAAATATACATATGTACATATATGCAAATCAAAATTTTAAACTTTGTACAAAATTTTTAAAAACTCAAAAAAAAAAAATTTTTTATTTAAAATTTTTTAGTTTAAATTTTTAGAAAATCAGATATATCTATCCAAAATTTCAAACTTTGTAGCAAAATTATAGAACTTCGAAATAATCTCTTTAAAATTTTAAACTGCTTAATTTAAATTTTTAGAAATTCAAAAAATATATCAATCAAAATTTCAAAACTTTACACCAAATTTATAAAACTGTAGGAAATTCTCTTCAAATTTCAAATTCTATAAATGAATTTTTTTAGAAAATCAAATGTTTCAGTCAAAATTTCACAACTTTATACAAAATTTATAAAACTTCAAACATATTTTTATCAAAATTCCAAACTTTTTAGTTTAAACCTTTTGAAAATCAAATATGTATATCAATCAAACTTCAACTAATTTTATCAAAATTTCAAACTTTTTAATTTAAAAATTAGAAAGTCAAATACATATGTATATCCATCGAAATTTCAAACTTTGTACCAAATTTATAGAACTTTAACAAATTCCCATAGAAATTTCAAACTTTTTAAGTTTTAAAATTTTTTTTTGGGAAAAAGCATAACACTTTGTAGGTCAGATGAAGCAAAAAAAACTTGTTGATTTTCAAAAAATTTTTGAAATTTTAGTTTTGAA
This sequence comes from Anomoia purmunda, assembly GCA_951828415.1. Lineage (NCBI taxonomy): Eukaryota > Metazoa > Arthropoda > Insecta > Diptera > Tephritidae > Anomoia > Anomoia purmunda. The sequence goes on from OX639994.1 coordinate 14,566,109, forward strand.
AATATTTTTATTTTACGCATGCAGTTTAAATATTCGACAGAAAAAAATTATTTAAAATTAACGGAAATTTATATGAATATTCCATCCGTTATAGTATGCATAAAAAAAGCGTGCGAAAAGCTTAAATTAAAAATCTAAAATTTAAAAAAATCAACAGGAACTTCGCTTCACTTGAGCGTTATACATATGTTGTTATGTTAAAAGTAAAAGAACTACAAAAAACAAAAATTTAAACTAAAAACTTCGAAATTTTAATGAAAATTTATTGAATTACTATAAATTGTTAACAAAATTAGAAGTTTTGAGTTGTATGCGTTTTAGTTTAAAACAATCATGATGAATATTATAAACAAAAAATCACCACCATTTTACTCACTATATTTCTGAAGAATTTGTTTCAGCTAGTTGTGTCGCCTTTTAAAATATTTATTGCAAATAAAATGTAACCTTAAAATGTACATGGCGAATTCGATCAAATTTCTCGAAGATATTCAAAGAATTAACAATGAGCTGATCTCTGCCTGGAAAAAAAATTGATTGATAAATTTTTTATTCCGTAGAGAACAGAAAAAAATAGGAAGACTATTTTAAGATAAATTTTGTTCTACTACGAAAGATATTTTGTTCCCCAGCAATATTTCAGAAATAACCGTTTCCCAAAATATCTTCAGCTACTTTATTGAATATTGGTAGGCGAGTTTTCAAAATAACACATAGATTTTCTAAAATGAGTTAAGCAATAATTTAAAATAAATATAAGTTAAAAGTAAGTTTAGCTTTTAATCAAAAAAAAAACAACATATTATTTTTAATCAAAAAATTTAAGCTGGAAAATAGTTTTTATATTTGAGTAATTATTAAATTAAATTATTTTCAAGGCCTTCAGTCTAACAAAAAACAAACTACAAAAAAGCGTAAAAAAGTAAATAAATTTTTTTTTTTTTCAAATCAAGCCAGGAACGGCAAATAATCTTTACTTTGATTTTTTCGGGTTAAAAAAACATTAGAAAGATTTCGCGCAAAACAAAGCTCGAATAAATCGATCCATATACCATATGCTATTCAAATCTGACTTTGTTTTGATTCAGAAGATTTTTTCTAAATCATTGCATAATCCTTATTTTGTGATTATTATTTTTTCGTATCAATTTGACCGTTAACTTGGAAGTTTTTATTTTTCCGATCATAAGACAAAAATCATATTATTGGTGTTGTTGCTATTATTGTCATTGCCGACAAAGTTTCTTACGTTTACTATGATCGATAAATTTTAAAACCGATTGTAACGATCAAATGTGGTCGGAGAATTTCGAATCCAAGAATAACTAGAATATTTTATGGTGAAAAATAAAAGTCACAAAATATCGAACAACTAAACCAAAAAATTACGATTATTTTTTAATGTAAAAATTAAAATAACAAAAAATTGATCAAATGTTATGGACAAATAAAATCGTAAAAATATCGATTAAATTTAATTGATGAAATTGCAATCCAATTATAACTATTAAATTATGATTTTTTCCAAAAATTAGAATCGTCACCGCCACTGAATTAAGCACAATCAAAATTATAAGATTTCTTTAAAAGAACTTCTTTTTTAAATTTGGCCATGTGCAACACCGTCAGCAAAAAAAAATGTCAAAAATCAATGCGAATTATACTAAAATGAGCTAGAAAAATTAAAAAAAAAAAAAATTAATCAAAAGTAAAAGACTGGAAATTTTGATAAAAATCTGATTAATTTGAATAAAAAGTTTGAATATTTTATTTGTAAAATACACTATAATTTTATTAGTTAAAAAATAAAAATTTCCTAATAAGTCAAGGGTCAAAAATTGTCAAAAAAGTCTTGTCGGATAATTACAATATAATAAGCAATACCAGTTTATTCGAAATATTAGGTGAGTTAAAAAATTTAGATATTTATGTGTTTTGTTAATTTCAAGTTAACGAAAGTACCACTGTAGGTTATATATGTATGAGTCTTATTAGTATTGATGAACGAACATAAGAAGATATATTTGCTATACATTTACCACAGTATAAATAGTGACAGTGGCATTGATACTACAAAACCAAACTGCCTTTTGAAGTGCCACGTTTTCAATGCACACAGCGTGGCAATTGTTAGACCATATCAAACATTTTTTCTTTTCCATAATTTAACTAAATTTCCCACAGAAAAATTCGCTTTTGCCGCTTTTTGAAGTTTTTCAGTTTCAACACACCGCACACACTATTGCTTTATATAGATCGCTGTCTTTTAATATTTTGTGTGTGTGTGTTTTTTTTTTTTTTTTTGGTTACTTGGCAAAACATTTTTCCATTTCAGCCTGCAATTTATTTATACTCGTACCAGTCCACACGTAGTGATCCCAAGCCGCTCTAACTAACATTTGCCACAAACGAACTGCGTCTGGCTGGCGTAGGCGCATTTTTATAAATTAGGAAAGCGTATGAATGACTGAATGAATGGCGAAATGAATGGGTGTTATTTGCCGGCTGCCGCTTGTCGGACGGTTTACACGTTGCACGCTACGAAAGCCAGCACAATACTATGAAATCTCTTAACATAGGCCATGTGGCCGGACGTTTTGTGGAATTCCGCCAGCTCCACAATGGCAAGGGTCACACTGGTTTTCTTTACTTGTTGTATGTGTTTTGTTTGTGTGTTTGGTTTTATTTTTTTATTTTTGTAAATTCTACTGGCAAAAGTTTTGGTTTAAATTGAAATGAAAAATAATCTGTGTGCTCTGTTAAGATTGCAGGCATAAAAGTAGTGAAAATCAAGAAACCTTAACACCTAAACGTTGGAAAATGAATTTTATCAGCCGCGGAAATATATTTCTGCTGATAACAGTTATCAGGCAAGGCAAAAATTAACAACAGAACAAATATTTTTCTGTGGGAAAAACTCGGAAAATAAATTTGAATTACAACGGAAAGAATATGTATTCTGTTAACAGTTATCAGGTAACCGAAAAAGTAAATGTTGGGATATAACACTTATTTCTCCCGGATAATAGTTACCAAAAAACGCTAAAAGTAAACTTTGGAAAATAACAGTTATTGGTAACGAAAAAAATTTCTCTTATCGGGCAAATATAAAAAAAAATTGGAAAATAACTCCTTCGGGTGCGGAAAAAAAATTGTATTTATCATGCATAATAGGTATCACGCGACGAAAAAAATAACCGTTGGAAAATAAATCTTACTGGACCTGGAAAAAAAAATATTTCTCATTAAATAATTGTTATGGAGCAACGTTATTGCGATAAAACTTGTAACTCTTATTTCTCTGCCTCAACGAGTTTACCGCTCAGACAAGACGATGGTGCCCAATTGGTTACTCAAGGCGATGATGTCGCGCGGCTTAAATCGGTAAATGAATTTATGGGATTATTCGTTCGAATGCAACAAGACATGAAATTATAGGCATCTGCGACAAGGATTACGGATTAGAAATTCCTTAGGTGTGGGTCAATGTATACCAAGTTACTTATATTTTTCATGAAACTTTAAGAATTGAAGGCAACAGAAAAATATAGCCGTCAAAAATAAAGCGACAGATAAACTGTCTTCAATGACTGTTATTCGCCTAATCACATTTTCGTCTGTCCAAATATTACATGACCGGTTGTGCTAGCCCTCCACCAACCTCTTCTTCAGGTTGCCCACCAACAAACCTACACAAGTAGCAATATAGTGAAGGGCAATGATGTACGCGGACTTTCTTCACAGCCGGCATATTAATGCAAATTTATTATTGTCCTTTATTTTTTTTTAGCCATAATTGTCAACTCAGACATGCATTGCGCCAACAGTGACATCAGTTACGAGCTAAATTTACCGGTGGCGGGTAAAAAAAAAAAACGAAAAGAACAACTTCATCAAAGCGCGTTGGCACGCACATTGCCGCTGTTGATGTGTCGACTATTTTAAATCGCACTGCCTGCGACAGTTTTTTTTTTTGTTTTGTACTCCTCTTCTAGCATTTATTAAGGATTACCCATACTTCCGCTTCTCCTCCGCTCGTCCGTCAACATGACGAGAGATTTTGTCATGCAACGCGCTTTGCAAAATGTGACAGTTTAAATAAATTTCAGTTGTGCAAAATTCTTTCTTTTTTTTTTTGCTTGCCTTGGCCCACATAAAAAAAATAATATACAAATTTTATTTGTCTGCATTTTGATGGTTCTACAATAACAATTCTCACAACAGCCATTCGAGCTGTCAAACTAATACGCCATTTTGAATTTATGTCACTATAGAGAAGAACAAAATCATAAAAAGTATTCAATGTGACAAGCGGAATTGTGGTGGTGGTATGTTTGGAGTGGAAAGGCGTGAAAATGAGTAGCGGAAACAGGAAACAGGAAATATAAATGCGCATGGTATGCAATAGAAGTTTGAAGAAGTGGGAAGAGAGAGATAGAGAGAGACAGGTGGCATGCAAACCTTGAGCTGTAGTCTGCAAGTCAAAGAACGTCAATATTTTTTTTTAGTTTATTATATAATTTCTCTTAAGCGTTTACTCGATTGTGGACTTTAGTAATTAGAAACGAGGTGCATTGCAAAATATGAATGATGGAATATTAGTACAAAAATCAATAACGAGCGAAAACATTAAAGACGAGTGAAAAAATGGTAGCGGATGAAAAATAAGCAATAAATGGAAAAATTAGTAACGAGTAAAAAAATCTGTAACGAATGAAATAATTGATAACGAGTGAAAAAGAGTAATTATCGATGAAAATAGCTGCGAATTAAAAAGAAGAAAACAACGAAAAAATTAATGACGCGTGAAAAATAAATAATGCATGGAAAAAAATTTGTAACGAACTACAAGTTAAAAATTAATGGCGAAATAAGTAAAAGGGGAAAAATAATTATTGAATGGAAAAGCTAGGAACGAGTGAACTGCAGGCAACGAATTAAAAAATTTATAACGTATAAAAAAGGTATTAAGTAACGAGTAAAAGATAACTAAAAAATGAAGAAATTAGTAAGGAGTGAAAAATAAATTAGGCGTGAAAAAATTGGTAATGGGAAAATTAAGTAACGGATGATAATATTACCAACGAGTGATAAGTAAGTAACAAATGGACAAACAAGTAACGAGTGAAAAATAAGAAATGAGTAAAAAGGTGGTCAAAATATGCAATGAGTAAAACAATTTCTGTGATGAGTGAAAAATAAGTAATAAATGGAAAAACAAGTAACGAGTGAAAAATAAGAAATGAGTAAAAATAGTCAAAATATGCAATGAGTAAACAATTTGTAACGAGTGAAAAAATAAATAATGAGGGCACAAATTAGTAGCGAATGAAAAATGAGAGATGAGTAAAAAAAATAGTAACGAGTAAAAAACTTAAAAAGCAAAAAATTATAACCGAGTGAAATAATAAGTAACGAGTGAAAAAATTGTAACGAGTAAAAAATTAATATTTACGAATTTCTTTAACACTATCGAAAGAATGAAAATTTCTGAACTATCGATTAACTCGCCGGTTGTCATGAGATAGTTGCCATTACTTACCTAAAGGGGGTTTTTTCCTGAAGAAAGTAAAGAGTGGGAATAGCTTTGACTAGTCAGGTATCATTTTTGAACAAATTGTCCGAAATTTTTTATATATTTTAGAGTGTATTAATAACGTCTTGATTAAAGAATTTCTACTTATGATAATATAAGCATTTTGTATTATATCTTTGCATAATTCGGTTGATACCTGAATATTTAACGCAAAACACTTTCTACCTATGTTTTGATGCAAATATATAAAGTTTTAACGATTTTACATCACACATACATGCAAATTTAAACTGTATTTTTATTTTTCTCATTCCAGCTAGTATTTAAATGCAACAACACGGAAATCGCGTAACGATGAACAAAACGCTTTTTTCCCCGATTTAGCTAAACATTTGCGTTCTGCAATTCCACTTTTATTTCGCTCTTCGAATTCTAATTAAATTAATTCGCCATTTGTGCAAAGTTTACATTACAAAACGGCCAACGATTTTTACATAGTTGCCTCATTACGTTCACAGTTATGCCACTAGCGTGCCATTATTTTTACTGTTACTGCAATCGTTCAGCTGGAAATTACGTGCAATGCCAGATTACCACCAACAGCAGTGGCAGCAACAGCAGCGGCAGCGGCAACATTGACATTGGCCTCGGACAGCAGTTAGCACCAGCAACAATAGCAACTAAATAAACAGCCTTTTGCATTCGTTCATGCCACGCTTCACACACAAATTTGCACGGGGTGGCAACCTTTTGTTGATCAACTAACTACAGAGTGCCGAAAAAAAGGCTTCAATTTAGGCAACATTGAATGCAGAAAGTCAAAGAAAAACGAAACGAAATAACATAAAATGGCAACAATAAAAATTCAGCAATTGAATTCATTCAAATTGCAACAGCAACAAAAACAACAGCAGCACCAGCAGCAGCAAACGACGGAGTGGTGGCGGCAGTCGCCTGAAGCCAGCTGCCGCAACGCATTCGCTTTGCTTAGCCATTGTTCGTATTGCGCAACAAATTATTTGAAAAGTTATTGCCGCATTAAGCGGCATGGTGTTAATAAAAATAAAACTTTATGTTGGCTGACATTGACTTTGATTTTATTGAGCTGCAGCAGTTGGCATGGCCGAGGCGCTGGTGGCAGAGGAGGCATTGGCGGTAGTGGCGGCGGCGGCGGCGGTGCTTTTTGTTATGCTCTCGATATTGGTAAGTGTGCACAGTTAAATAAACAGTTACGAATCCAAAAAAAATTTAACTTGCATAACCTTTGCCCACTTGAACCCCATTCCACCCGCTTTATATGTAGTATTAGGTGTTTGACTTTTGCAATTTGTGCATTTAATTACCGCCGCTATTTCAACACCTCTTTTGTGCGCGCAATTTTATTGCCATTCTCGCTATTTTGTTGCATTCTTTTTATAGCAGCCCCCAGGTGTATGGCAACATTTTGTGCAAAATTTCGATTGCCTACAAATTGTATTCAAATTGCGCGTAATATTTTTTTTTTTTTTAAATTTTAGCTTCTAGCTGGCAATTCAAAAGTGTTGCAGCTTTTGTGTTTATTTAATTACACAGTCGATTACTTGGTAATTGAAAGCAGATGATTTGTAATGATGTTTAATGGGGCAGGTCATAAAGCAGGCTAGTAGGCGATAAAGAAAGAATATGTATGGAACAAAACTAATTTCGATGTGATTTAACTGAAATGAGAAAAAAAACGTTTTTTAAACGCAAGTATTTGAAGACTAACTAACACGGTGCTGATCGAGAGAGAGGTGCAGGATCCAGAATTAGGGGACTATAATGGCGCTAATTGTCAGGAATTTTATTGTTTTATTGAACGGGGTAAAAAAAAAACAGATCTCACTCATTTCTTTTTTTTTTTTGTTTTGTTTATATTTCAGCAAGTATCGAGCTCTCACGGAAATCCACAAGAAATATTTTTTCATAATTTTTGTTGCTTGAAAAAAAATTCTTTGTTTTTTTTCATTTATTTCTTGAGAACTAACTGCAAACTTAATAAAAAAAATTTTATAAAGGATTTCTTTTTCATTTCTTGAGCGTATTTTGTCTATGACTATTTTGTTTTTATATACGGAATTTCAGCCGTTCTATAACACCGTGCGAAAAAATAATGTTCTCTGTTATCCAAGGGAAATTTCATACAAGCGCGAAACTATAGGTGTTAGAAAGCAATTTAATTTTTTTTAAAGAACTTAAAGTTTCAAACGCCAAAATTTTATTTTAATGTTGCTGTAAATACTTGTACTCCCACTCCCTCTATGATATTAATATTAAAACAAAGAATTTTGTTTACTTTTTCTCAAAAAAAATTTTTTTTTTTCTAATAGCCCGACTTTTAACTTTTCGCTTAATATCTGTTATATCTTTGCATGATTATAATTATTTAAACCTTTTTTTGTTTTCAAAAGTTAAGCCCTTGAAACTTTAAACTTCTTCAAAAAATAAATTTATGTGAAAATGGAAATTATGTAGTTTCAAATCCATATGAAATATTTTCTTGACGGTGTAATCTCATTCGTAGAGCGCCTCGTCGCTGAAGTTGCCTATTGGCGGGTGAGAAGCAACTCGTAATTCTTCTCTTAAACAAAAAAAAAAGAATGCAAGGAAGTTATATTTTACAAATGTGTTTTTCTTTTGCATGAGTAAAAAAAAAGCCCAAAATCTTTAAAAATAAATCGCAACTTCTTCCAGACTGAACAAAAAAAGTGGTTTTTAGAATGATTTCAATTAGAATTACATTTCAATTTCCTATCAAAACAGTGTAAAAATATTATTTCAAACATATTTTTAGTTTAAATAGAAGGCAGTTTAGTACCAAAGAGAATTTAGCACTGAATTATTTCAATATTTTACTTAGATTTTTATTGCAATCGCATTTATCAGTTAAGTGAAATGGTAAAAGCTAAAAGTCCACAAAATGTCCTACAAAGTTTTCAGATCGCACATGGCATTCGATTACCAGTCTCGATGACCCGCTGCTTTCGTAGCGCTCCATGAAGGCTCTCAGACACAATCTTGTATTCTATCATTCTTGGGTATAGCGCCTACATAGATGCTCTTGAACTGGGACACTGGAACTAATACTTCTCTTCCACTCCGATTGCATTGTTTTAAGTGGTGCATGTAGTAGACATCGCTAGAACCGAAGTGCTTTTTATTTTGCTAAGTTCATTGTCTGCCATGAAAAAAAACTTCTTACAAAAAAATATCGCCGTTCTGAGCCGGCGTAAAACTGTAGGCCCCTCAATTTGTGTTAAAACATCAAGAGGCGCACCACAAATTGTAAGAGAAGTTAGCGCCAATTAAGTAAATAAGTTCATTGCCTTTTTTATGTGGCGGTGTAGTCAGTCTTTTTTTACACGATTGCATCAACCAACTGGACAGCGGCACTTTACACTTTACTTATTGAATATCCTCAAATCGTAGACTTTAAAACTTGTGCCGTCGACGACATCAAATAGACGGGAACTGCGTTCGCTTTTACTTACCGCAATGTGTTAACGATGCAGATCCCAAACTCACCACACACGCCACACTCTAGAGTTGGGTGGACAGTTGAGACTGTGGTGAATAGACGCTATATCTGTGTCGCAAGTCTTGTAAAACTGGCTTTAAGTAATTTAATCGTAAATTATTCTGCTACAAAAAACATTTTTAATTCAATATTTTGTGGGGTGTCAGTGAAATTTCTGAAAAGGTGACCGTCGACTTATGAAAGTAAAGTTCTATAAAACTTAATCAGCTGACTCGATTTCTAATAAGCAAAAATTCAATAGGCCTACGGAAATATATTTAAAATGAATTTGTGTAAATAACACCTGCGCAGATTTCTAAAAATTGTTTCTAATATTACCTGCTATAAATATTACACGTTTTTTCTAGCCAGGCCTGCCGAAAATTTCTTGTAGCCAACATAAGTTCCCTGAAGATTAGCCATGATATCTATATTGCAACTGGTTTCCTACAACTTCCTCAACTCTTCACTAACCAAAATTTAATATTGTGTTGCTTTTGGAGTCAAGAATAGTCGGATTTTTTGAATATGAGTAGTCGCTATGGTATGAACTTGCTTTCTATTCGGCTCCAAAAACTACTATATTGCATAGCCGATAGACAAACTTTAATCCACTCTAAATTCATATGCTCAACAGACTTAAGAAATTAAAATATTTGAAATTCAAAAGGATAAAACATTGTGACATATAAATTTATTATAGAAGCCTTCAACGTCTCACCCATCTACCCGATTCCCACATAAATCTACAAGAAACGCAAACATGCCCGTTCATATCTTCAATGGCAATATTTAATGGCATAATGAGAAAACGAAATTGATTTTCATAATTAAATATAGTAATTCATTATCAGCAATCTGTCAAGATATTTATGCAACACAGCTGGGGCGTTGTTCGACACAGTAAGAAAAGTGGCCAAAATGTTGGTTGCCTAGTCACTTGAGCAGCTGTGCGTGCGGCCCCACAAAAAGCGTGTATTTTTCTTAGGAAATCAAAGCAGCCAAATAAATGGATTTAGTGAGTGATCACAATAATTATTATATTTATCCGTTGGTATGCAACCATATTTTACATACATATATACAGTTATGTGCGCAAAAATAGGGAAGCGACATGTTGACCAGTTTTGGTTACTTTTGATGTAAAATTAGGGATATTTCGGGTTAGTTTGGAACTTCGACTTCGAGTTCGTGAATAGTAGAGGAGTAGTTTGGAACTTGTTCACCACTACAATTACTACTACTACTTCTATTACCACACCTATTTCTTCTAATGCTATTGCTTATTACTACTACTATTTTTACAATTTGCAATTACTTTTTACAAATGCTACTATTAATTACTACTGCTATTTTAAATAATGCTACAACTTTTTTTTTACTAACACTACTACTAATTACTACTACTATTTTACATTACTACTACTGCTATTTTTTCTAACTTCTACTACAATTTTTCCTAATGCAACTTATAATTACTAGTACTATTTTCACTTAATCTACTACTAATCGCTACTGCTATTTTTTACCATTTAATACTAGTATTTTTGCTAATGCTACTATTAATTGCTACTACTATTTTTTGCTATTTTCTACTTCATTTTTACTAATTACTACTATTATTTTAGTAATTGCTACTACTATTTTTAATTATGCTACTACTAATTACTACTACTATTTTTACCAATTTTTAATAATTACTACTACTGTTTTAGTAATTGCTTCTACTATTTTTAATTATGCTACTACTAATTACTACTACTATTTTTACCAATGTTTACTAATTACTACTACTATTTTGGTAATTGCTACTACTATTTTTACTTATGCTACTACTAATTACTACTCCTATTTTTACCAATGTTTACTAATTACTACTACTATTTTAGTAATTGCTACTACTATTTTTACTTATGCTACTACTAATTACTACTACTATTTTTATTATTGCTACTACTAATAGTAATTAACACTACCGCAAATAGAACTTATACCACTACTGCTCCCATATTTAACTCTTTATCTCTTTCTTTTTTTTCGTTTGTTTTTTTTCGTACAAATCTAAGCTCATTAAATAACAAACGCCGTATAAATTCACATTTCAGGCTTTTTAGAAAAAATAGGAATGCTCATAAAATTTTTAAACTTTATAATTAGAATTCTAGATATGCAGTTATTTAGTCAATTAAATTTTAGTATAATAAAGTGAAAGTCCCAAGTAGTTAAAAAATTCCGTTTATTTTTGATATTTTTTTTATACTGACGGCGTCATGCAGCTTCCTCGATACAAAGTACGTTCGAATTTTTTTTTTTTGGATGTGGGAAAATGAGTAACACCTGTCAGCAAAGAAATTTATCCAAAATCAACAAAAAAAATGAACTGGAATTTAATCAGCTGTAAACCTGCATACTTCGAATTTTTATAAAAGTTCCATTAAAAATTTTTGCAAATTTATTTAAATTCTGCCGAATTTCAGTATTTTTTTTTTACAAACTCTCAATTGTGGATTTACACGGCCTTTGTTTTATAAATAGGCTAGACTTTTACAAACAAAAGCCAAACAAAGAAACCTAAATCAAACCAAAGAAGCAGAACCAAAATCGGTGAAATTTTCGTGTTCTCATTTTTTTCACACAACTGTATCTTCATTTATTGTATGTGTGGGTGTGGCTGTATAGTCATTTATTTATTTCGTAGCATAATAATTAAGTAATTGCGTTTTCATTAATGAGTTTTTCGGTTTGGACGTCAACACACTTGCGGCCCCTTTCAGCAAAACTTATTTATTTTATATTTATGATTTTCTATGCAGACTTGTACTTAACATTTGTGATGAGGTTTCCCCACCCGCCCCAACTGAGTAGATAATGATTAAATGCGCCGCTGACGTCCAACAGATTTTTCACAATATTGGAAAACTCCGATCTGCAAGCTGCTAGTTGCATCAAGCAAATCCGCTTCTTTTTTTTCTTGTTTCGGTGGCTTGTTGCTTGTTGCTGGTACTCGTACAACTTTTGCCACATATCAACATTGAAATATTCATCTTTAAGTTGATTTGTAGCTTTTTGTTGTCTATTACTTTGCATCCACCCATTTTGCCGACTTTTCTCGCTCTTCAAATGCCGCTGCTGCTGCTTCTTTCTTTCTTTCATCATCTCTCTGCTACCCATTACAATTATTTTTTTTTTCTTTCTTCACTTCACATTTCACAATTCACAATTTTTAGTGCATTCATTTATTTTCCTTAGCATTTGCATTACTTTCATTGCGTTTTGAGTGTCGGTGGTCTCTCCTTTTATGCTTTGACTTATGGCGTTTAAGCGCTGAATGATTGCTTCTAATTATTCACTTAATGATAATATTTTTGCTTGCTGTTGATGTGAAAATACCAACAAAAAAAAAAAACAACAGCAAAGACGAGACTTATACCAACTCAACAAAAAAAAAACAAAAAAAAAAAACATTGGGTAACAATAACAATGTTGGGCTGCGCGAAGTTTATGGCCCTTTAAAAGCTTAAAATATTCACAACAACTTCAAGCGAAATGTGAAATATTTCCAGACAAATAAATTTTATTATTTCTCTGCTTTTTTCACTCAGTCGTGTAGCAGAAGTCCTCGCTAAAAGCCAAGACTGAATGTAAAGAATGTAAGAAATTTAACAGCTCATATTAATTCTAAGAAAGTTACAAATTCGTTTTAATAATACCCACTCATTGCTTTAGCTACCAAATGTAATTAAATGAAACTGCATGCATGTTAGTATAATTTTGAAATCATTAAGATTGAGATGAGTGGGCTAGACTGGCCCACTGTGATGATACCTGATTCACAGTGGGCCAGCAATAGCACTGCGCTTAAACGTTCACTGACCTTTGGGTAGAATTCAACCTTAAATTTAAGATTAAAATACAATTTATCCAATAACGAAGTTTCAATATTAAGTTCAATTCACTTTCTCACGTAACTATTTTTGCACAAAATGGATCTCAAAGCCATGAGCCCAAATATTTTTCTCCTATTGATCCACACACAGCTAAACTTTGCAAAGTGGAAGTGCTAGATAATCAAAAAGGGCGTGGACGATGCAAAGGTTGTTACAAGGAGAGCATAAGCAATGACAAAGAATGTAGCTTGTATGTTGCTTTTATAAAATACCAAGCTGCAAAATGATCCATGAATTTTTTGATACAAAATATATGAAATCTTAGTACAAGTAGAAGTCTACCCAGGAGGTCAGAGAACACATATCGATTTTAAAAGTCAACGAACGGTTAAACAAATATACCATATATAGCTACTTCACTCCTTGTAGAACGTCCCTAGAATGCAGCAGTCACGAGGAGACCCCGAGATCTATAATTCATTTTTTTCTCCAGAAACACGTCATTAGTCTTGATTTTTAAAAATGCCTAGGGCTAGGGCTAAGGCAGTAAGCTCAAAGATTAGATTTTTAAAATGCAATGTGAGGGCACATGTTGTTGTGCAGTTGGCCTAGGACAGGGCACACTTTGGGCAAAGAAGACTGCACTCGCGAAAAGAAGAAGGTCATCGAAGAGAAATCTCCAAATCGGTTGAGAGCGGCTCGCTATCAGAATCAGACTACGTGAAACATGGCGAAGAACAGTCGAGCGGGAGGTGAAGCAACACTACTTAAGCTGGAAGGAGATCAATACGATTTCCAGAAACTGAACCAGATGCCGGCTTATTGGATTTCCTATGTCCCGCTTGAGATGAAAGAATAACGAAGTGAAAAAAGAGGGACCAATTACAAAACATAAAATTTCAAAGTCGACGATATATGTAGAAGCAATGTGTTCACATATCCCATTATCTTTAAGGTACAGTAGGCAGTAGATTAGATGCAGTAGATGCACGAAAGAAGCCGTCCCATTGTGACCGGTTAGGTAAAGGTTGGCCAACCTTTTACATATGTATGTGTACATATTTTGCAAAAACAGGATAAGCGAACAGTTTGGCCTATCGGAAGTCAGCAAGTGTTATCCAATACTTTCCTTGGAGCACTTAGAAATAATTCATACATAGAAAATTAACATCTGCTACAACTAGCAACTGCATACGAAAAAATCAAACTAACCATCTCTTCTGTTACCCATTAGAACTCCCTTTTTTCGGAGAAATAAGGAAATGAATGTGCTTAGTATTACCACCTCATTGTAAATTTATCTCTTTAAATACTCGCCTAGCACTTTTCGATTTGACTTGAAGTCAATATGTCGAAAACCGTGTCCATTAGACTCAGGTTGTAACGAAAATCGAACATGCACTGAGCAGAGACTTCTGACTACAGTCATATATTACAATCCAGCCTGTGGTCGGAGAAAACGCTGCCTCTCAAAATACGGTTGCATTATAGAAAGAAGACAAATGAGCTGAATTGAGGAACTCGGGTTCTTTTTGGAATGTTCTCCGATAGGCGGCGCTGGTATCGAGATTTTTTCGAATAACCGTCCGATTTGATTCAAATTCAAAACACATTTATATTAGCCACATAAATATAGATGGTGTATTTAAAATAAATACCGATAGGTGGCGCTGGATCCGAAATATCTCTAAATCAATAATTCACTGTTCAATTTGATTCTATTTCAGAACACCGATTTGAAGAGTGTAGCGGGGGACCAGCTAGTATATGTATAAATATTTTTTAACTAACATTTTTCTCAGGCTTAAAAGTCACATGACTTACATAACAGCGCAAATATAAATTATACACACTGTTGATTAAATTATGTCAACGGAAATAACTACTCTGTACTCTTAACTCAACTAAACCCCCACCACCACCACCACCAACAACTTTTTATCACCACTTCATTGATTGCAACTCTGATCACCGTAGCTTAGCGGACGACGCAACGAGGATTTGTAAGAATTTCTAGTAAAATTTAAAACGATCACAACAGCATATTAAACAACGTAAACTGGAAAATGATAGATTAAAATTGCCTTTAAGCGGACAAGTCGTGATTGGATGATGCAACAACAAATTAAATATAGCGTTGATCTGGCCAGTATTTAGGCCAGGCGAGAGTATACCCAACGTGTGAATGAATGAAGTAGCGACTGAAAAGATCAAGAAATATTCAGCAATCAGCCGTTGGCAATGTGACACAGTAGCGGCGAGGCTGGTGAAAAGTCGGCATTCAGGCAAAGCGTTGAGGTGTAAAAATTGGAGTGGCGCGCGCAAATGTCAAAGAATAGAGACTGGCGGACGGCAACTGACGGACTAAATTGACAGTTACCTACAAACATATGTGAAACAATATACAATATATGCACATTGAATATAACTGTGTGTGCTGAAATGAGATTGTAAACTATAACATACATTCACGCCCCATTCAAGTGACGTTATTTAAATGAGTTTATCGTTGCTGCAATGTAAAGCTCTTGCCACATGTCACAAGCTGCATGCCACATATGATTTTATGTACAGTTGTGTGCATAAAAAAAATAATAGCAAAATGTATTAACAAGTTTTGATAATTTTGACCCTGAATATTTATTTTTAATTATTTTCTTAGCTATTTCAAACTTTCACGACAATTCACAAAAAATTACGCGAATTAAAAACAAATTGAATATATCTTTTTAATTATATTTGATCAAAATATAAACAATTATATAATAAAACTCAAACTTTCACGAAATTTTATACAAGTTCTGCATTTGAAAAAAATCTCATCAATATTTCTAACTTTTTAATCTGAATTTCAAGAAACTTTCCTAGTACTTATGCAGTTTTGTAGCTCAATAAATTTTACCGTCTTAAAGTTAAAAAAATAGAACATAAGAAATTAAAAAAGGATTTCATAAAAACTTCTAACTTCTCAGTCCGAATTTTCGGAAAAATTTTCGAGTATGCAGTTTAGTAGTCCATTCAATTTACTTTCTAAAAAATGTAAAAAGTTAGGAAAATTAAAAAAAAAATGTCATAAAATTTCTAGCTTTTTAATCCGAATTTTAAGAAAAGTTTTCAGTGTGTAGTTTTATAGCCCATTCACTTTTTCTCTATAGAAAATTTATAAAACCTAAGCAAATTAAAAAAAAACATACAAATTTCTAACTTTTCAATCCGAATATCCAGTTTTGTAGGTCACTAAATTTTACTTTCTAAAAAATTTATCAAAACTATACAAATTGAAAAAAATTCACCGAAATTTCAAACTAATCATTCAAAGTTCAAGAGAAGTTTTGTGTTTGCCGTTGTTGAAAATTAAGCCAATCAGAAAAGTTATGCCCTACAAATTTCCAAATTTTTTATCTGAATTTGCAGAAAATTTTTGTGCATGCAATTTTTTGTACACCACTGAATTTTACTTTCTAAACACACTCAAAGCTATGCAAATTAACAAAAAAAATTATCAAAATTTCAAACCTTTTAATCCGCATTCAAGATAGCCCATTCAATTTTACTTTCTAAAAAATTCATAAAACCAAAGCAAATTATAAAAATTTCAAGAAAATTTTTGAGTATGCAGTTTTGTAGCCCCTTTAATTTTACTTTCTAAAATATTTACAACAACTAACTTTTTAATCAGTTTTCTGAACTTTATTTTCTAAAAAATTTATAAAAACTAAGTAGACTCAAAAATAAAGTGTGATCAAGATTTTTAACTCTTTAATCCGCAAATCAAGAAAATTTTTGAGAATGCATATCTGTAAATTTAAATTTTTAAAAATTTATAAAAAGTCATAAAAAATTCCAAAATTTTCAATTCGAATTTTTGAGTATGCTGCTTTTTAGCACACTTCATTTTACTTTATAAAGCATGTAGTATGCAAACCAAGCAAATTAAAAAAAAATAATGCCATCAAAATTTCAAACTTATAATCAGAGTTTCAAGGAGATTCAAAAAATATGAAAACTAAACAAATGTCACCAAAATTTCAAAAAAATTTTGAAATTCTGCATAGTCGATTTTGACAATTTTTTGTGCCGACGGTGTTCAAAATTTTCTCCCCATAAATTTTGTTCATGCATTATATGGAAGAAAATGTGCAACAACTGCAGCAAAAAAAAATTATCAAAATTCAACAGTATGTTTTAGCTATGTACTTTAGACTAAGACTTAATTGAATGTGTTAAAAAAATGCGTAAAAAAGTTTTCTGGAAATTCGGTTTAAGTACAATTTAATGGGCTAAAAAACTTCATAAGTAAGTATTCGAACATTTTCTCAAAATTCGGTTTAAATTAAATTTTGATGAAATTTTTTTTTAATTGGTAGAATTTTTTATAAAATTTCGTGAAAGTTTGAAATTTATTATAGAATTATATATTTTTTTGGTGCCAAATAATTAAAATTAAATTTGTATATTTTTTGTTTTTAATTTGCCGAATTTATATAAAATTTTTAGAAAGTTTGAAATTTCAAGTCACGTAACAAGAATTATCTATTTAAAAAAAATTTTAAAATTTAATAAAGAAAATCTTGTAAATAGATTTTGCTATTATTTTTATGAACATTGCTATTACATGGGCATACCCGTAGCTCAAAGCAATTGGCCAGTCCGATCGTGGCCACTCAACCCGTTTTCTCTATTAATCCGCGCAATTTTTCTTTTGCGATTTCCTTCACTGATATCAGCAATTCAGTGTTAATAAATTTCTCAAACTACACAAGCCGCTTAAGGCGAGCACATATCAAAATATGCACATAAAAATGTGTATGTCGTATATTTTCGCGGCATGTACACGGTATTCGCTCGTATGACCCAAAGCATTTAAGAGTGCTGAAAAAATTAAATAACAATTAATAGTCGCTGTGGCGGAAAATCGCGGTGCGCATGCGCGCCTTATTCATTTAGAAAATAACGAGTGCTATGTATGTATGTAGCTATGCTTTGTTTGTTATTGCTATCGCGGTGTGTGCGTGTGTGTGTGTGTCGACAATGTAATGTAAGCGATAAATTTCATATGCGCGATTCGCTGATAACACTTAGCCGGGGCAGTTGGCTTGGCATTTGACAGCTGGCATTGCTGCGGCGAGGCGAACTATTTCACAAACACATATATGTACATGGCGCGCATACCTAGATATTTACATACATTTAATTCTGTAGATGCAATTATTTTGCGTACATATAACCACATTTGCCCACTACTCCTGCTGTTCGCTGACTGGTTTTGGTTTCGGTTTTTTTTTTTTGTTGATTTTTGTTTATTTGCGGAATGTTTTCGCCATGTTGTTGCTGACGTGCATTTAAGATACAAATCGCTGCTGGTGGGTTTGAGGTTTTCTGATTTCACACGCAAATTAATGGCATTTCCTGGCCTAATATATATTGGCACCTTTGCGGCCTTTTCTATATTTGCTGCTACTTTTGTTTGGTGCAGCGTCACTTTTAGTGTCGTTAATTTGTGATTTGTTTTGTGTAGCACTGTAGTGAATTTGCCATGATTTAGAAGATTTCGAGATTGCTTAACTAAAATTTAGTATTTATTTTGGCTTAGAAACTTCAAATACGCTACGAAAGCAAACAGAGTACTTATGAGATCAAAGATCATGAAATTTTAATGTGCAAATCAAATTCACGTAGATAATTTGAAAAGGAAATGTTTTCGTCAAAATTCGGTTCCTTTACTAAAGTTACTGATTCTTAAATAAAACTCGCAAGGTCAGTTTTATTTTACAACAGAAAAGTTAATTTCGCTTCTTGAGCAAAAAATTTAACTCATTTCATAAGTGTTACTTACTTATTGCATGGAAAACAAAACACAAACAAATAGGTATTATTTTACGAGCAAATATAGAACTTAATAAATAATTCATAAATTTGATCAAAAAGAAAGCAATCAAAACATAACAATTAGGTACTAATTTTTACGATACCCCTTCTAACAATTACGGTCCATGTTTTTCATTTTAAAATATATGTGTATTCCTTTAGTACATAGGCTATTCCACGTATTCATGTTGTTATCGTATATCATACTAATCATCGATATTCTTAACCTTATCGCGAAATATTCCCAAATTTATACTATTGTCATCCACATTGGTAGATTAGTCGGGTTTAGAACAGATAATACTATTATCTAACAATATAAATGTTTTAATCGGTCGACGTGTTATCAATAATTATATTAATGGCATCGCTACTGTAATTGTGAGTGTTATTCTTGTCTTTGGCGTCATAAGTATTGTTATCGATATATTTATATTTATCAGTATATGTATCGATATCGCTATCGTTATTTTAGTAGATATCACAGTTTATCATTATCGTTATCTTTATCGATATGATATCGATAACACCTTTATTATCTGTACTGACATCAATAATCCTCATTAACTCGTGTTATCGTTATCACTAACAATGTGGCAATAGGAGTCGATATCATTTTTCTGTCGTTTCCGAGATCAATATTGACGTATTACAGTTATCGAAGTATTCGTTTTTTCGACACGTCATAGTTATCGACATATTAACGTTTTCAAATTTAAGTACAGCACCACTAAACTTTGTCATTTACTAGGCCTTTGACAAAATTGAAACTAGCCAGAAGCCCGAAGTAGCCTCAGAAGCTATCTGGACCATCCCGATTTACTTTGAATTACAAATATTTCGCGATTACATATGTCCTAATTTTTGACCATCGCTCATTGAGCTGACATGAAATGAAGCCCATTCGTTCAATAAGGCCCCCTCGAAGATATTCATTCTATGCAAACCATCCAAACACGTCGAAAGAGAAGAAGTATTTCGGCAGGTTTGGATAGCACCGTGAGCGAGGCGAGTTCGTGGCAGTGCTGAAAGATATCCACGAAGCTCTAAAATATCTGCTCGTCCACAGTAGCACCTTCTCTCACTTTCCGGTACTAATCTGTTGGTATGAAATGATACGGCAGTGCCTGATGTCAATCCACAGGTTTCGAGCCGCACACCATTCTTCCTTCCTGATCTCATATCCACCAAAATTTGCTGCAGTGATCTCCGCTCCCATTGCGCCGCTGAACAGAGGGCATATACTCAACCAACTTGGATAGCTTGGTCAGCATAAATTCGGTTATATTCTTCGAAGGAAAGATGCCAGACCCGACCACACATACCACAGATGGCGAAGGTTGGCTGCAACATTTTTGTGACACAAAAGCTTGGTGTAGATGTGTCAAATTTTTCCACCGCTACCTTTGGTCAACAGATACACGAATGAAGTTTGGTTTTGCGGAAAAAAAAAACCACCAAGTTGCACTCGCGTCACGGACGGAACACTCATTGAGGTGATATCGACACTGTCGGTACTGAACAAATCCGAAACTTTCTTCCTTTTGATTCTCACATCAACAGAATTTGATAACAGGCCGAAAGGCTTCCAAATCAGTTAATTAGTTCCATTTGTCTGAATTCCTTAAAATATTTAGTGGCAGGAGGAGTGTCAATCACCCCGCAGCCGAATTCCTTCTGCCTGCATTTCGCCAGCTGTTATCCCCTCGTTTCCCATCTTTTCTAATTTTCTGAATCTATAGGAATGGTATCACTGGAAGGGCGTTTCCACAATCCTAACGATCTCGCATCACTTTTGATGGAGCACAACTCTATTATAGATGGTTGGGTATGCAAAGAATATTTCTTCCGTTATTCTCCTACCTCACAAGATGAAACAAATGTCATTCGAAGCACACTACAAACGAACATCTTGCTCCGCTTCCAACCGTCTTTCGGGCCTTCTTTGGCGGCGTTAATAAGAATTGGAGGCAAACTCTTTTAGCAAACCCCTTGTTCGATTTCTTTTAGAGCAGTCTTTCTTATAGTATACTTTGAGCATTTTTTCAGATCTAACCAAATTCAAGCGCGCTATATTCTGCGTCTTGATTATTCGCTGTACGGTGATAATATTTTACCCAATCTCAGAGTTCGGCATAAACAAAAAAAAATTACGCAAGTTTGTTTCGGAGATTCGAACTACTTTATTTTCTCAACTTTGTACTCGAATTGCCTGATTGCACAGTTGAAAGCTATGAGACAACCCATCGCCATAAAATTTAGCACTTCAAACGCTCTGTTGGCGATTTGACTGCCAACGAAAGCAATCAAAATAATTCCACGCCTATTAAACAGGAAATAACATTCGAAAACATTTCATCTAATTTTTTTCACTGCATAAAACATTCCCACTCCAAAATTCTAAATTTCCCAATAGCACAACTCATAAACAATAACAAAAACAACAACAAACATCTATCTCCTATGGAAAAATCAGCGCTTCGCAACACCAGCTGTTGCTGCTCGCTAGCTGTCGATGAGTTGTTGCATGCCATGCATAAAACCAATGAGCCATGCAATATACGGACGCTTTATGTACGAAGTAACAACAGCAACAACAACAACAACCCCAATATTTACTAGCAGTAGAAAGCAAAAATATCAGCAAGCACCGAAATAAGAGAATGAACATTTACAAGAGGCGCTAATACTCGCACATCGCAGGGGAATGCAGTGGGGCTAGAGGACGAGAAAAGCAACTTTCGTCTCATCGTGCATAGCGGCACGAATATATAGCAACAACATTTGCAAATTCAAACGCAGGTGCAGTCAAAATAGCGTGGTGTTACAAAAATTAGCGCCCAACTGTAGCAACGGCACCCCAACCACCACCAACACCAGCGCCAGTTGTTGTAGTTTATATTTTTGTTGTTATTACTACATCTCTGCTGGTGTTGTCATAAACTACGCGTTGTTAACTTTGGCTATTATTTGGCTGTTGCCGTTTATGTTGCTACGCGTCATTGGCTAAAACGGCTCCGTCATAATCCAAACTTTGCCCTTTTTGTTTATGCGAATTCGGTAGTTATTAGTTAGTGTTGTTGTTAATTTGGATTTGCTGATCTTAATTAGACAATATTTTCATGAAATCGTAATTTTAATGAGGTACTCGTAGAACATTGAAACCTAAAAATGTGGTACAAACATATTACTAGAATTTAATCTGTATAATTGATGGGGGCGTTGGAAAATCATGGCCAAAATCTATGCGTAATTGTTGGCATAATCGTTATTGGTATCGTTAGTGCTATGGCAAAAGATATCGATAATTATAATGGTATCATCGCCGATAAGAATAATAGGAAAGTTCGTATTATCGATAATGATAGGTATAGATTACAAAAGCAGATACCATTACCTGGTGTGATGCCTTTGGTTTTATCTCCCGATTTCCATTAGCGCTATGGCTTTTAGATTGAAAATCAGATTGCCTTTCTTAAAAAAGTGGGTATCCAAAAATGATGTGAAGTGTAGGAAGCCTCTTTGTAGCCTGTCGTCGCATTTACCTCTAGGAATTTTCAAATTTGTGTGCTCCGCTCGCGGGGCAGGAAGGAAAAAATGGGATTGGGCACATGTGATACACTACCTAGGTGTCTTATGCGTGTGGCAGTAAGATGATCTACTGAACTGAAAAAATTGTGGTGGATTACGTAATACAAAATCCCTTGAAGCTCTGCAAATCAAAATCTTTGCGGAGCTTGCACGAACAGCTTTTAAGACGCAGGATCATAAGAACGAGGTCGTAGAGTTGATTCAACCAATGAGGAATACATAAAATTCCTTAAAAATGGGCCTGCTGTGCAAACTCCCAGGTAGTTGCCCTGTCTAAGAGATCTGATTTAAGACTTGGTGCTATTACCACGGAGAACAGGGGCATTTGCAATTTGATCCAACCTTTCTTAGAAGAAGGACACAATGTCGTCTTAGAAGAGTATTGCAGACTGAATGAAACCTTACTGAGCGGCAGTTCTTCCCAACATGCTGGTTGTGCCCATTATATCTGTTAACTACTAGTACAAAAAAATTCTTGCATTCCGTGAAGCTACTTTTATTCGCTGTCTGTCCTCAGTAATCCCTAGTTTGATCTATAAAAAAGTAGTGGATCTTTCAACTGGAATCATGATATTCAGAATTCAAACCAACATTGATGTTACGTCTATCTGGACATTCCAACGGGGGTTATTAACGGATATGGTTCTTTCCTAATAAGGGAAAAATGTACCGTAATCGATGGTATAAGGCTCTGCGCCAATAGCTCTATTATTGAGGTAGAAAGAGGTGCTGGTATCTAGATGAGCAGCCGAGCATACCACGCGCCAAACAACTCAGCGCCTTTCACGCTGAAATCTGTGATATAGAGAAAGCAGCTAGTCTTCTGCTAGAGAGTTGCATTTAGGATACAAAATAGGGAATTTTAGTGAAATGTCGATTGTGATTAATGGCGATGGGTTGTATCAATGGTCTCACTATCTACTGGGTTCTTGGCACTGCCAAGAAATGGAGATCAGCGAGCCGGATGCGTTGTTACAGCTGTAAACTTTTGAGCGCTTATAGAATATTGACGGCTATAAGATAGCCTCATGATTTTTAGGTGTCAAAGGCTTGTGGCCGAGGTTATACAAGAAATAGACAGAGTAATTTTAATGACTGGATACATCCGCTGTAAAAGGGTCTAACCTTCTAGAAACTTTAAAGAACTAAGATCATTTCTATATTTTTAACTGAGGGGCTCGGGAAACCCAAATATTATTTTCCAATAAGATAGTAGTATTAGGAAAAGATATATTTCCAAGATATGTCAACTCCCGTTACTCAGAGAGGGTATATTTTTATAACCGAGCGTTATGTCTGTGTATCTGACAGACCGGTGGACACCTGCCCATTCGTCCGTCCGTGCACTTGGGTAGGCATTGAGGAATCTTTACAAAACAAAGTAAACATACTGTACTTGGCCTTGGTTTTGAAACTGGGCGAAATCCTCGCGCACATAACGGGATTTTGCGGAAATCCAAAAAAGTCCATATTTCAATAGCTGTACACAAAAAATTTTTCTAAAGTTTGACGCATACTTGGAAAAAGGAATATATGGGTAAAACAAATATTCGAAAAAGAGCGTGGCGCTTCCCATTTTAGAGCAAATAGGTATATCTCGGAAACTACCATACCAAAATCTATCGAATTCGATGCACACGTCATATTTTAATTTAATAAGCTCAGACCAAAAATCACGCCTACTTCTCACATAACGGTATTATACAAAAATCTGAAAATTTCGCTATCTCGTTAGTTATCAAAATTAATTTGCCCAAATCGGAGAAGGGAATTAATAGATTAAAAAGTTAAACAAAATGGAAGTGACCCACGCACACATAACGGTACTTTACGAAAATACAAAAAAAATGCGATATGAAACCTGTCTATAAAAGATGCTTCCCTAAAATTTGATACACAGGATTCAGTCGGAGGAAAGAATAGGTAGGTAAGAAAATCTTCCGCAGCACCGTCTATCTATAAAATTTGGTCCTCACTTTGCATTGCAAGTCACTAAGCATAGTTTCGGAAATCGCGAGAAATCGGAAAAACACCACGCTAACCTCTCATATAACAGTAATTTAAAAAAGTACTGTTTATTTAAATTAAAACCTACACCGCGTATTTAAGGTTAGTTTTCACCAGAACTTAAAGTCTTCTTTACTTGTCGTACATTCCTCTCAAAACTAACCCTCTGCTGCTAAGCCAAAGACGAAGTTTCAACCTCCTTAGCAACTATTATCTAATTGAACTAATTTTCAACTCTTCTAATATCGCCTACACTAATGAAAAAGTATTGAAATTCCAAAATCATATGAACTGGTTCAGTATTTTATCTTCATTAAATGGCAGCCAAGAGGATCAGAATAATTGGTATTTAATATATATTGTTAGCCGGTATTTATGTACTCAATACCCAATTTGAACCACTAAACATTTGCAGCATCAATTAACGCAAAATAATTGCTAAAACCAAACAACTTGTACAGCTGAATTCCGAAACGAAATTTTATTGTGTAAATATAGAGCGAGTGAGATTAATAACTAAATACAACTAAAACTACCTAAAGCCATTCTACTACTACGAGTATCTACAGAAACTTCAATTTCGATAATGAATAATACGAACAAGCCATTGGGTAAGTTAGCGTTTACGCGAACGACTAACTACTAATGCAAATACAAATGTAGATATGTATTGATAAAAGCCATAGCAGTGATTCAAAGACTAAATACATAACATACCTGTGTAGGTACTTAGGTAGATACATAGGTAGATATGTAGGTATGGAGCGCGGCGAAGGAAGCAACAGGGCACACGCTGCCATCAGACACCAACGAGCGTAGCAAATTTCATTGAGTTTAATTAATATTTCGAGTTACCAAAAGCTATTGCAAGTGCAAAGCCAAGAGTTGCTACTTATATACGGGTGCCAAAATAAGTCAGAGCAACAACAAATAACAAACAACAACAATGGAAAACAACAGAACAAAGCAAACCTCGAGCAGCAATGGTGCAGCACCGGTGCAAATTCACGTCAATTAGAAATGAAAATGGAGATTTAGCCGCGAGAACCGGTACAAGAAAGCAAATGGTACATACACGTATCTAAAGAGGGTATACGCATTAGGGTAGTACAAAAAAAAAAAACAAATAAAGTCTGAATTTTAGTGCTATTTTTTAATCAAAACATATTTTGATGTCTCCCAAACGGCTCAAAATTTCATTGTAGTATTTTATATGGGGAAAAACGATTTTTCCTAAAATTGGCGTAGAATCTTTGAAAATCAATATCTTTCTCTTCAGCAAAATTCAAAGATTAATATTCAGCAGTTTGTTATAGTGTTACGGATGTTATAATTTTTATAAAAAAAAATCATTATTTAATCGTTATTTGTAATTTTTATTTTTGCTTCACGTTTAATAGCTTTTTTCGGTATTTATTTGTCGATCATTATTATTGTTGCTATTATTGTCATCGCCAACAAATCTCAAAAAAATCTCAAATATCATCGCAAAAATTTAAATCCAATAATATAATATTATTTTTGATCGAAAAAAAAATTTCAAATGTCGGTCATATATATTCATACAAAGTTAAATCCAAGTATTATTTTTAACGAAAAAATAAAAGTCTCAAAATATCGATCGATTATGTTCGAAAAAATTTAAATCCCATAAAAATTCATTTTTGGTCGGAAAAATTAATATCTCAAAATATCGATCAAATATGATCGGAAAAATTTATATCCAAGAATAACGATTATTTACGATCAAAAAAAATCTCAAAATATCGGGAAAAATGTAAATCTCTTGGAAAAAATAAAAATCTCAAAATATCAATAAAATATGATCGCAAAAGTTTAAATTTCCTAATATTTTATTTTTGATCGAAGAAATAAAAATCTCAAAACATCCATTAAATGCAAGAATAGCGAGTTTTTTTTTATAGAAAAAATAAAAATCACAATTCATCCCAAAGTTTTTTTTATGCGAAAAAAAATAACGATTATTTTCTGTTCTTGGCGCTTTTGGCATTGGGGACTTTCGAGAACCTCATTTAAAAAATGGTCAAACAAATAATTGGTTATTATGTATTCTTTGTCTTTTGAAAAATTTTGATTTTAAGGATTCTTCAAAATATTTTGTCGCCCCATATTAAATGCAGTTGCTCAACCAATTGGCCTTATGGTGAGTTTTTATAATATTGTCAAAGTTTTTCAAGATAAATTTAGTTTTTTTTAGAAAAATTTTGTTTGTTCTGCAACAAAAAGCGCATAAGTCAAAATCTCAAACTTGTACAAAATTTACCAAATTTTTCAACTTTTTACTTAGTATTTTAGAAAAATTTTAGGTATGCAGCTTTGTAGCCCATTTTATGTTAGGGTAATAATGTGTAAATCTAAAAAGTGCCTAAAAATGCGGTTTGATTTTTGACATTTTTTTTTTAATTTTCTTGGAAATTTTAACCGATATTTTGAGCCATTTCAGAATTGTACATTGTTATCTTAAAATTAAATGTGCTATAAAACTGCACGACCAAAAGTTTTTTTAGTATTCTGATTTAAAAATTGGGAAAATTTTAAATTTTTTTTGTAACTGTCATAAGTTTTTTTTACAAAATTTGAAATTTTGAAATTTTGCTTTATATGCGCTTTGGTATAGAACAAATTAAAGTTTTACAGAAAATAAACAAAAATCACTTAACGTGAAATACATTTTACAAATTGTAAAAAAATTCACCATGTGGTTAGTTGTTTGAGTCACGTCACCATCGTACATGGAAGACTTTGAGCGCTTTGTTTGTTTTTCCTTTTTTCAACATAGAAAATTTCGAGGAGATGAGAGGCCTAAAATTCCGACTTTACTATTCCCCCATGCGTTTTCGGGTCCCCCTAGTGTACATAGAGCGTGTTGGGAAAATCGTCTGCTAAGAGTAGGTGGCAAGCGTGTTGAAGTAATTGGAGAAAAGGACAGCGACCAGAACAGCGGAAATGTGGGCGGATCTAGTTACATTTTTTCGTGGCAAAACAAAAAATAAAACGAAAAACGAAAAACGAAAACTCAACATAAGGTGAAGTTGTTTCAGCTTATTGCTGTACTACTCTTGTTTTCATTGTTGTTGCTGCAACTGGATCGGCAACAACACCGGAGCTCATACATCAATTAGGTAACTTTGTTTTGGGCAACAACTTTGGATAGTGGGCGCTCGCGCGGTCGCTCATTCATTCATTCATTCATTCATTGCAAATATTCGCAAATCGAATTGGCAAGCAACAGTGGAATTGCAAACAATCGCCGCACAGACAAGGATACAAATGAAATTTCACACATACACACACACACACACACACAGAGATACAAAACATTTTAACGTTATTGAACAATGCCAAAGAACAAAGCTGAGTAAGTTACTCAATGGCGTAGTGTCAGAGGTGGAGTGGAGTGGTGTGGCGTGGTGTGGTGTGGAAGAGAGGACAGCAAAAAGTTTGCACCAAATACCGAAATACGAAACAATTCAATTTGTAAGCAAAACAACAACAACAACATGTCATAGCAACAAAAGTAATATAGTAACAACAACAACCCCAACAACACCAGCAGAAAGCACAACATTTTCGAAATCGTTAATTTAATTAACTGTACAAATACGCGGAAAAGCATTTTCCATTTTGCGCATATCGAACATCGGTACATTTACTTATACGAAGTACTCCATACGTACGCAAAGTTGCTTGAATTCAAAATGGTTGTAGCCCATAAAGTGAGCGCTTCATTTGCAAGGAAAATGCATTTAAAAAAAAAGTGGGCAGTCACAGAGTAGAGAAACTAGCAAAATGAAAATCGAATGATAGTTAATAGCGGTAAATGTGAAAATATTTATGTTTCCAAAGCACTTCCATCTGCATAATAAATAAAGTTTTTTTTTTTTAAGATTTTAGTTAATTTTCTTTTTTCATTCTGTTCGTATGCCTTTACCCCGTCTTTATAGCATACCTTAACAAACTCGATGCTGCTCGCTGCAGAGTGCTTAGAAAAAATCTGTTTTGGGGTAAGCGTCTGAACCGTGGTTCAATTCAGTTCAAATCAGAATCCGAAAATAACAGTGTTTTTTTTTCAAAGTAATAAAGTCTGTGGCAAAATAATAAACAAAGTGCAAACTTAAAATAATACAATAAAAAGATAGGCTTTAAAATTAAAGTTTCCCTCTCTCAACGACGCTGTTTTCATACAAATTTTATGTTGTAAGAACTATTTTTGATTACCAAATTGTTTAGCAATTTTATAATTCATAAACCAAACATAAGCAATGAAATAATTAACTATTTAATTGATAATTAAAAAATTTGTATGTGAATATTCGTTATCTAGAAATTGAACGTAATTTTACATTTAATGCAATATGAAATCGAGCATTGCTTATCCAATAGAATTAAGAGCTAAAAACGATGTGACACACAGAGGGCGCTGTTAGCATACAAAAATGTAAATTTATCCAAAAAAAAATGGTTGGGGGACAACCTTGTACCATGTACAACAAAGGTCATAAAACCTCTTGAGAAGCCAGTTAAGTTTTAAGAACTTCCTGAAATCTACTGGGAATTCCAACCACCTTTCCTAGAGTTTCAACGAAATTCTTCAAAGCTTTGAAAAATACTTAAAGGTCTTACAGAATAATTCTAAAATGTATAAACTATTTCTGAAACTTGCCAGGAATTTTCCAAGCTGCCATTTCTCCCTTTCTAGGTTCAATTCGAACATCGATTCCACATCCGTGAGAAATTGTGCGGTTATCAGAAGCAGCAGAGTATTTCTGTATATACGATTATTGCATTCGAACCTTTATTCCTATGCTGTAGAAATTTAATTACAATTTGGCTATAATAGTCGACGATTAAGGCAGCTAGTGTTTGCTAGTGAAAATTTTTTGCCATCAGAGCAATGCTTGCAAAATAGGCTTGATCAGAGATCAGCCTACGACGAATATCGCTATTTTTTTTGTCATTGAACGCTAGATTTCTGTACTCGTTATAGACTTTGCTCTTGGTGACGTCGCACCATAGTTTGCGCGGCAAGGAAATGGTCAACGAGCTAGACCGTAAGGTCTCCGCTATGGATATTTAGCGACAGAAATGGTACTTTCGCCACTGCGCTTTAGTAGAAATGGGATTTCCCCTAACTGATTAATTTGCCAACGAACTCTTCGAATAAAAACATTTATTACTAAATTAGAGTGGACTCTCTGACTAGGAGTTCATCCAAACAAAAGTAAATATATGACTCATTGGGGATTTGAAAGCTGATTGGCTACGAGCGATATGAAAGAGCATTTCGAATCCAGCGCCATTTATCAGTTGATTCTATTTTTATTGGTGGGGCAAATATATGTTATGAATTTGAATTAAATCGGAATGTAAATAAACGTTTTAGAGACATTCCGCCTCCAGCGCCACCTAACGGTTCAATTTTTAAATAAAACATTTATATTTATGTGACTAATTCATGTTTTTTTAATTTCCGCCAATACGGATTTTAGAAAAATCTCAGCACTAGCGCCACCAATCGAACGTTTCGTTTGCAAACACATCCTATAAATCAGAGCTCAATCTGTTCAGTAGTTTTCGAGTCTATAAACGCATTTCGGAGTTTTTTCACAAATACCTACCTATGTACATACATATGTATAATTCAGTTTGATTTAATTTTTTAAACAGGTGGCAACTCCCTCAAAATAAGTGGCAACCCTAAGTTCGCTGAGACGAACCGTTTATAACTGATCTTAATTTTTTCACACATGCGTATAATTTAATTAAATTTGATTTTCCAAGCAGGTGGCAACCCTCTCCCAAACATAAAATATGCTTTGCGAGCTCCTATTCTCATACAAAATTTTATAAAAATCGGTTGAGCTGTTGCGAATGAGCGCTTGTGGTCGCGCCGTATTACGAGAATTTTATATATACGATTTTTTTTTAAATTTATCTGACAAAGAAACTAAACAATCTCCATATTGCGCCAATTTTACCAATAATTGTTAATAATTGCATCATGGTGCGAACTTTGTTTATATTATTTTTTTTAAATAGATAGGTACCGGTAATAAAAGACTTGATGGGGTTTGTAAAAATTAGCTGGAATTTTGTGTATGGCGTACTGCAGTTGTCATGTCCCGTCCTAAGTTGTAAAAAAACAAAAATGGAATAAATAGTTAAAATATTAGATCCGACATAGAAGTGTCATTTTGAGCCTTACTTCAAGAAACCCCAAAAAAAAAACTATTTAGGAAAGTCATTACGGGATTTCAAAGTAAACTAAGTAATCTCAATATTAACCTGATAAACAGCTGGTCGATCAACTGAACCTCGACCATGACTCGCTTACTATATTTTTACCCTAAGTTTATCCTTCCTTCAATCGCGTGTGAACTAAGCAGCTAATTGCTTTCACCGAGCGGTTATTTTGGCTTGCCTTTTCACATGACTTAAAGCCCTGCACTTGCAGACCCGACAATCCAATTTGTCTTCCCCATTTTGAAGAGTATAACATGGGCAGATCGTTTACTGATTGCGTTTTGAAAAGAAAATTGGCAACTTTTTCGTTGTTTCGGTGCAAAAGCAACCAACTTCCCACGGCCTGCACTTCCACTTAAATTTACCCAAGAAAAAAATTTCCACAAAACCTTCTGAGGGCAAAACCTTAAATTCCATATATAGAAAATAAATTATCTACCGCATTGATGGCAGCATTCATCGCCTATTCACTACATATATTATCCCTCATTGATATTTTCATAATAAATTAGCGAACAAATCAATCAACCGCAACTAAATGAACGCCAACTCATCAAGTTGCTACCATCAACAACTTCCTGACCACATAGCAGCCAACGGACTTGAACAACAAGTGACCGAACGACTCGCAATAGAATCGAATCAAATCGATCGATTGCCAGTTATTGAACAATCTATGGCAGTGATGCCAGAACCGCCACGCTCACCGTAGGTGCCACACAAATATTGATGAATAAATGCAAACGACGAAACCGAAGAGAGAAGAGGGTGTGTGTGTGGCACAGAGGGTAGCCACTCAACCGCATCCAATTGCCGCAACAGCAGCAGCAGCAGCAGCAGCAAGTAATCAACATAAAGGCGACAGAGACGTTTATAATACAAATAAGCAACAAAAGCAAAGATAACATGAACGCCGCTACTTCTAGTTAGTTCAGCCACAAGATATTCAACGCATTTGGATTGGGCTTTACCAAAGTGGAATATCAAATGACTTTAACCACGAAAGTGGCACATTGATGACGGTGGCGGGTGGCGGCCGGCGGGCGGCGGGTTCGAGGCAGCGCAGAGACAGGCAAAACATCAACATAGTTATAACTGAACGGTGACGTTAAGCGGCTGAAATTCAGTAGCTCTACATATATGTAGCTGGCCGACTGGCATCCTTTTGGTCAGAACGCATTCATTAATAAACATGAGCGCAAAAGGTCTAATATGTGGAGGCGGCGCGTGCGTGCGTTGTGTGTGTGTGTGTAGCTGTAGGGTCAGAGTTGCTGTGAATGCTGTGGATGCTCCTGTTGCTGTTATTTATACGATTTGCCTTATTGCTACTGCTGTTGTTGTTGTTGTTTTGCGTAAGACTTTATATGCAGTTTGAGCCTTAAAGTTGTTTGCGAAGGCTTTCGTGGCTTTCGCAACGTTGCGGCGTGTAGCAAGCCGAACGGATAGCAGCAAATTTAGGCAGTTGAGAAGTTTATGTAGTTTATCCCCTTCATTCAGCATCGTTTGTTTTCGGGGCCAAGCGAATGTCGGGCAAACGTTGCTACCCTGTCGGAAATGGAACTATTTACGTTAAAGAGTGATTTTTTTTTTATCAACCACAAGTGGTTAAAATTCTTTTTCTTTTTTTTTTTTTTTTTTTTTGTTATAAGCAACTAACTTTATTAGCATGGCGTTGTCCTAGGAGCAGGGCATTTAACTGACTCTGCATTTGATTTCAATTACTTTTAAGTATCGTTGACAGAAAGAAAGCAAAATTAGTATTTTTGCAGCTGCAATAAAATGTTTTTTATTTCCAACTTTTTGAAATTTCATTTTTTTCAAACTGTTCATTTCCAATTATTTATTTTTATTTTTCGTTCAAATCAATATACATTTTAATTTCAATTTAGTAAATAAATCAAATTTAATTTCACATACATTTTGTCAAAAATACTGTGCCTTTTTTTTTTTTTTTTATTAATCGTCTGTATAATCTATAGAGCTTGTGGCCAGGTTTGTATTAGGAATATTATGAGAAAACAACAATTTTTCAAAGTGGTAGAAGCGATAGCTGCTATTTCGGAGACCACCACATCTCCTCATCAGATTTCAGACTTCAGACAAGCTCTATAAATTATACAGACGATTTATAAAAAAAAAAATAAGGCCAAAAAATAAAAATTATAATAGAGGATGAGCAAACCTAAAAAGCAAAACCAACAGTACGAACAAAAAGCTGATAGATTTGTAAAAAATAAAACAGACAATACCGGCCACCCTGTTAAGCACAGAGTGCCGAAAAGTCACACTTAATAGCGGTATGGTTGGAGATAGGAATAGTGAGAAAAACAAACAATTTTCACACGGTTAGCGTGGCTCGCATAGCAATCCCGTGTACCATGGTTCAAAGCCAGGTAAAGTCTAGAAAGAAAGAATTCTGATGAGGAGATGTGGTGATCTCCGAGAAAGGGAGGCTTGTATGTAACTTTTTTTTTTTATGGATAGAATTTTGAGATGCCAGTAATGTTGTGGTTTTCGTTTTTCGTATCACTTCATTAACAATTTTGTCAATGACTATTAACGACATAAAACTTGTAGGGGTTGGTTACAAGCATACTGGGCTATGGCTGGTCAAAATGAATCGTTTTCTTTTAATTTTGGCTTTAATGTTTTTTTCGGATTTTATTTTTAATTTCTTAGGTTAGATTAGGTTAGAATGGCGGCGAAGGAACTCTACGCCCGTTTTGATACCATCGAATCTCGGATTATTTCGTTTAAGATCAACAAACGCAGTTACTAAATTTTAGAATGTTGTGGAAATTATGTTTGTTCAAAAACCTGCAGAAAATTATTTATACTCAAACGCCCCGGGAGTGGCCTTGGTGTTTTCTCATTAGAGCCTTACATCTGCACAGCAGGTGCTCTACTATCTCTTGGTCATTTTCATCTCTGTAGTTTCTGCAGTAATCATTGTAGGCAATACCAAGTCTTCTTGCATGGATTCCGATCGTCTGGTGTGCCGTGAGAACTGTCACAAGTTTCGTGACGTTAGGTTCTACCCTTCGCCAGAAGAATTGATATTCTCTAGAGCCATGTTCATTTTGCAATTCTGCATCCTGGCGCTATGCGCCATCTATGAGCCGATTGCTGCGATGTGATGGAGGTGAATGCTCCTGTTAATTAAACCTACTGGAACTGGAATTGACACCTTATTTGGGATTGTCACTGAACCCTCTCTGTATAGCTTTCCAACTGCCTTATTTACAGCTATGTTGCGATGCCCAGAAACCAAAATTAAGTCTACTGGGAGCTAGATCGTTCTATGCAATAGTCCTCCAATGATTAAACAGCTTCGCTTTGGTTGTCAAAGACGCACACTCGTCTTGAAAATCACCAAGGCAATTAAGCTCTAAATCGCGAAAGCCTTCAGCTACAGCAGAAACTTCCGCCTGAAAAAAAATTAGCAAACTGAGGCAGGTAGTAAGATCTGCCTTCTTCCACGAATTCTGCGAATACCCCTGCCTCAACACCTTGCTCCATCTTGGAACCGTTCGTGTATATATGGTGACTTTGGCCGACATATCAAAACCTCTATCCCATTCAGAGACAGTTGACTTATAACTTTTTAAATTGGTAAATTTTTAAGTCTGCCTGCTTTTTTCCGACAGGGTACATGCAAATAAAACCATATACATATGCGAATACATACAAACATACATACATACATTCATTGCTTAAACAGTCACTTAATCAGTCCGTTAAGGCGCCGAGTCAGTAAATTTAAGTACTCACAGTTGTTCGGCCTACGACGACACATTCACTCAGTCAACCGGCCAGTTGGCTTAGCAAAGTTCTTTCTTTGGATGGCCACCATGCCAGCTGTTCATCCCTAATAGGCAATCAAGCCTTTTAAGTCACTTCGTTTTGTTTCCATCAATCAATAAGCGCAATAACTATAGTCAATCAATGCGTTTGTCAGTCTGGGTCAGCTAATCACTCACCTTGCCAAAGAAGACAGCTATTTGTACGCGCTCTGTGTGCCGCTCCCGTGTGGTCCGTTGTTGTTGTTTCTTTACCTTGTTTGTCTATTCGTGCTTCTCCCGGTATGCCAGTCTAATCGATTTTCTATATTTTAATTCTTAACTCCTTGAAGAAATACCGACTTGGGTGGCATTTAAGTATTTTACATGGATTAAAGCTCTCTCTAACACCGTATTAAATTTTGTTTAACTTGTACCTTTAGTGTTGTTGGGAAATTCTTTGAATAATTTGTATCATAATCTTCAAAAATATTTTCAGAAATAAGTTCTCCAAAACTGCTTTCGTTTGACACCAATATAGTAGTAGCATATCCATTAATTAATTAAATAAATAAAAATTAAATAGGTGGCAACGCTTCAACATATTTTTCGAATAAAACTCTTAAACCTTTTACTTTCGGCAATAATATTGTTTAATATTTTTCATTTTATTGAAACTAATTTCTCAAACAGATGGCAACCCTACACAAATATTTTTTGAAGTAAAGCTTTCTAAAACTTTTTCGCTTGACACAGTTATATTGTGTGATATTGCTAATTTAATTGAAATTAATTTCTCAAAACAGGTGGCAACCCTCCCCAAGCGTGTTTTCGAAATAAAACTTTTTTAACCTTGCGCATTCGTTTGCCACAAATGTAGTAGTAGCATTTCAGTTGACATAAAGTTGACAATAAATTAAAATAAACTTTTAAAACAGGTGGCAACTCTCCAAAAAAAAATTTAATTAAGCCCTTTTAAACCTAATGACATTTTTTCACATCATATCGTGTAATATTTCTAATTTAATTGAAATTGTTATATCAAACAGATGGCAACCCTCCCCAAAAACTTTTTGAAGTAAATAAAGCTTTCTAAACCTTTTTCGCTTGACACAGTCATACTGTGCGATATTATTGATTTTATTTAAATTAATCTATCAAAACAGGTGGCAATTCTCCCCCAATATATTTTCGAAATAAAGCTTTCTAAACTTTTCTGGTTTTTTTAACCATTAATAGGTTTGGGTAAAACTTTGGAAACAAGTGGCAACCCTGTAACTCACACACTCACGAAGTTTCACTCATTGACTTCCTCTTTCACCTATCTACGTTTACCCTCACTAAAGATGGTAAACTGTCAACGCAACCGGTCCCTTTCTGTACACGCATTCCCCATATTCCCACTCTGCCGAGGCGTTAAACGTTTTCGTAGTCCGTAGTTTCACAAAATGCCTTTGTGGATACAATGACAGATCTCAGGCCTGTACGGGGGAAGGTCCAAAAGTCTGTGGAATGGGAAGGTTGTAAGTGAAGTAAAACAATAAGCTTGTTTTTCGTTTGCAATACAATCTCCATTAATCTGAATACACTTTTTGGATCATTAATTTTTTTAAAACGTCAAAAAAAAATTTTTGTCTTTCGGATCAAAATGTGCCAAAATCGCCTCATTGGTCTCATTGTCGTCGGAAAATTTACCTACACTTAACAGATTTTTTTAAAATTTGGAAGCAGGATAAAATCACTTGGGGCCTGGTCTGGAGTGATGTGTGGGTGAACCAATGATTCGAAGTCATGTCTATGCAAAGCTGTTCCTGAAACTCAACTCTTGTGAACCGTGGCGTTGTCTGGCAAGAGCAACACACCTCCTTTAATTTTTCTCATGTGGTTGCGTACTATTATTCGGTTATGGTGATGCCCTTTTCTTTGTAATCGGTGAGTAATAATATTCACTCACAATCCCACAAAACAGTGACCATCAATTTTTCAACTAACTCCGACAATTTGAACTCCTTTCGAGATGGTGTGCCTTTTTTATGTCATTGCATATGGGCTGCTGTTTTGACTTAGAATCAGAATGATGAACCCGTGTTTCATTTTCAGTGGTAATCCCTCTCGAAATCTGTGCAGGTTAATCTCCACACAACTCTAGCTTAGCAGGCGCTGCTTTTTCAGAGACTGAGTAAGCATTCTGGGTACCCATTTTGCGCTGAGTTTTTTTCATACCCTAATGTTCATATAAAATTCGGAAAATAGTGCTATCAGATACTCCAACTAATGTATATATATATAACTGTTTCTTCTTCAGACAGGCATCCTCCACTAAAAGGTTTCCAAGTTTTTCCACGATCTCTGATGTGGTTGCCTTGACGGAACGTCCAGAGCAGGGGCTGTGTTCTCTCCACGCCCCCAAGCTTCTCTAAACAGCCTGTCCACCATAGACGTTTTATATTTCATTCAAAATAGTTTGCGCACCTTGGTAATGAATTTTATCAAGGCACGGTGTTCGTTTTTGATCCATAGTTTCAGTTTAATTAGGGATTGATTTATTTCTTTAGGAGGCGAATTTTCTCAAAGGGATACGATAGAAACTTGACTAAAATACTAATGACGGCTCATCAATTAGTACGACACAAAGAAAACTTTTCCATCCCCACTCCATCCCCTCCATTTCACGAACATTTAGACCTCCTCTCTAAAACTTGGCTAGGTTGATTGTGGCTGACTTCCTTCCAAAATTGGCGCATCCCCTTTCAAATAGTGTGAAAGACTATTTCTTTAAACCAGATTTATATTAAAAAAAAACTCCATTTTGCGTAATTCTGTTTAAAAATCAACAGCATATAAGTATCGGCAATCAAAATGAATGTATAGAATGAAAACTGTGTGTATTAGGAAAACTTCATATGAGTTTAGCATCTCCTGGGTGTATATACTGAATTTTTGGAGTTAAATCAAAGAGCATGATATGAAAAAATTTAAATATTATAAATCTCAAAATTCCAAAAATTTTTAATCTACACTTTTTCGATAGAATTTTGTATGTCCTATCTAAACGAGTATTGCTTGCTAAAAAATTCCACTCGACAATATTTTAATAATTTTTCTAGAGAATTAATAACGTTTTGTAGTTGCCTAATCCACAAACTACAATTTGCTATTAATTTCAAATTTTTTTTTTTTACAAATAATCGCTTAATACAAGTCGCTCTCAATGGACAATCCACTCGCTTGTACAATAGCCAGGCATTTAGTGTAAGCTGATGCAATGAAGCAACACAAAAATAAAGCGCATTGAAAATAAAACGCTTTGTATTGCAGCTAAGCGAATTGAACTTTATAATTCACTAAATTGTTAGTTTTTTTTTTATAAATGCGCGCATTTTTTCGCAATTTTTGCGCATTCCATTTTTTATTTTTTTTTTTCGTTAACAAACTCACAATTGCAATTCATCAAATTGCTTTTAGCAATGAGACTCCATTGAAATGTAATAGCAAATATAAAAAGAGAGAGAGAAAGCAAGTGGGGAGGAGGAAATATAGAGATACATATGTGAGATAGAGCAAAAATTGTGCTCGTAGTCAAGTTGTGTGGCAAATAAAAATTAAAACTGAAAATAAAATAGAAACTAAATAAATACACACTTGAAAAGAAATGCTGCATAAAATAACAACAACAAAAAATGCTCGATTTTTAGCTGCGCTTGCAATAAGTGAATAAAAAATATAAAAAAAAAAATTACTTCGCGTATTGCATTTCAACGCTGAGTGCGCGCATTGTCAACAGGAAAGCTCAACGGGATTTATTTTTATTTAGCAAATTTTTATTTTTTATTTTTTATTTCTTTTTTAATTTTTGCTATTGTTGCGCTCAAATTTCTATAAGTTCTTTAATCTACTAGCTTAGTATTTTGTTTTTTTTTTGTTTACGTAATATTTCCATTTTCAATGTTATTGTCAATTTTTTCGAAAGTATTTATGCGAATTATTTGGTTATAGTTCAATTCACATTCAACTGGCGTGCATTATTTCTATGAGTTTTTTGTTTATGAATTTTTTGTGCTTTTGTTTTTGTACTACAGTCGCTTTTTCACTACTAAATACTCAATTTCTCGTTGAGCATCAAATGTTACATTTTTAAAATCAAATTAGAATGTTTAATAAAGCATTTGAGTGGTAAAAAACAGCATTTATCAAGTCAACAGTCAACTAAACCAAATTTAAACAAAAACACCTATTAATCCATTTACAGTTACTAAAAAATACAATAAATATACACCTCACTGAATCGCTAAAGCAGTAAGTATTTTGTTTTTAGTTTCTATATAAACCAGCAAGCTGTTGCAAAATCAACAAAGCGCAAAATTTTTAAATTTAATTTCATTGCATCTATACGTCTAAGCTCGAATTTAGATTTGAAATTTTTGCTAAAAAAAAAATTAAAATTAAAATTTTAGGCTGAAAAATAATTTGTTCTGCTTATATTAATTTATTAATTGCATTTTTCATATATACGCAAGCAGAAAATGCATTTCGGTATCTGTCACATATAACAGATGGCAACCCACGCAAAAATATTGGTACATAGATATTAACCGTGTCCTCGCTGAGGCAACCAGTTTGACCCTCATATTTCAATATTTTACATCCTTGTTTAAATTTCAATTAGGCTTGACTTTTCGAAAAGGTGGCAACCTCCTTAAAAATATATCTATAAACTTTCTACTAGCGAAACAAATGGCTTGTCGCCCATATTTTACTATTTTATATAACTTGTGTATAATTTAAATGGAACAGGTGGCAACCTTCTTTTAAATATGCCTAGCTATAAACCTTCTTCTCAGGAAAACGAAACGTTAGAAACCCATATTTTACTGCTTCGTACAACTTAATTAAATTCAGTTTTTCAAACAGGTGGCAACTATCTCCAAAATATATGTATGGGCATTCTCCTCGCTGAGACGAGCCATTGGACACCCATATTTAAATATTTCAAAACCTTGTGTATAACTAAATTAAACTTGGTTTTTAAAAAAGGTGGCAACCCCATTCCAAGATATGGATATGAACCTTCATCTCATTAATATAAACTGTTTGACTCCCACATTTTACTATTTCATATAACTTTTGCATATTTTAACTAAATTTGACTTTTCAATAAGGTGGCAACGTGCTCTCAAGCATAAAAAGCGATCAACGTCTACCAAATATAAAGTACATATAAAATTTCAGAAATATCGACCTTGAACCTAGACCCATATAGCAAAAGCTCCAAATCTGTTTTGCATTCTCGCGAAATTTTTTTTATGGCATTATAAATTTTGGAATTTTTTGCCGGAGTGTTTTTAGAATAAGTGAAAGAACGGGTTAAAAATCATATCTAAACGAAATGTCCAGTTCAGTTATATATAGCGCATATCAAAACTGTTCATCAGCGACTTTTGGCAAGCTTCGACCCTTTTTTATTACCTACTAAATTTTATTATTTTTTTAAATAAAAATACTTCTAATTCTATAACAAACATCGCATATATTTATACTTCAACTTTTGTGTAAGGTCCAATAAAATTCAACAAATTTTCATTAAAAGAGCTTGAAAAAGCTCAAAAATTACGCTGGTTTTTGAAATTTTTTTCAAATTTTGATGAAAGTTTTTGGATTCTATTAAAATTTGCACAAAGAGTGAAGATCGAATTTAAGGGGGTTTGGTGTAGAAATATTTTTATAAAAAATAAAAAAAAAAAACAAATTAAAATTCGAACTTGTCAAAAACTCATTTTCTTTGGCGTATAGTTTCGATATCGTTAGCGAATTTTTTCCCCAAATTTTCTTTTCAATTTAGAAATGCATCAAGATATTTTAAAAACATTTCGGCATCAACAAAAATTACGCACAAATTTTTAAAATTTTACTTCGTTTTGTGGTTATAACTCAATACAAAGAAGTAAAATTTCGCAAGGAAACATTTTGTAGTGCATTTAAAACCATCTTTTTTTTTTAATTCTGAACAAAATAAATTTGAGATGTCGCTAGAGTCTTAAAATATCCTATAGAATTCTTTTGCCGGAATATTTCACAAGAGTCATTTTAGACAAAGTATTCATACAACGTAAAAACTAACAGAAAATAAAACAAAAACAAATATGCCTTCTAGAAGTATGCTACAGTTTTTTAACAATTTTTTATTGGTATTTTCTTTGTCATTGAACATTGCTGATGATTTGTGTCACTCCATAGACAAGACCCATCGCATGATAATTGTCTTAACTACTGCGCCTGAAATTATACCAAAAAAACTTAGTTTAATTTATGTAATGATGACAACTGTCATTTTAGTTGTTATAATCCACTGAGTACGTGACAAAGACAAAAGTTATGACAATAGTCATGCGACAAATTTTGTATTTGAGATCAGAATGGGGCGGCTAGTCAATAGAGTTCGGGTTTTTCTGCAAAAAAAAAGGAAGCCTCCTCTGGTACAAAGCTTAGAGAAATTTAGCTCTCAAAATACTGGCAAGCTTTTTTTAAATTAATTTAATCAAATAGTTCAGAAATATTGGAAAGTTTTGATATTTACTGTTGTTGTTTACTTGAACTAACCTCAATTTTTTAATGATTTTTTGAGAGAGAGCTTTATTTTGAGTGGCTAATACTTTAAGTATAAAACTTCACTACAGA
The DNA here is from genome assembly GCA_951828415.1 of Anomoia purmunda. Lineage (NCBI taxonomy): Eukaryota > Metazoa > Arthropoda > Insecta > Diptera > Tephritidae > Anomoia > Anomoia purmunda. Next base: position 14,607,251 of record OX639994.1, read on the forward strand.
AATGTGTCTACAGAAATTATTGATATAGTATGAGAAAATTTGACAACATTCCTTTACAGCTATATATCGTTTTCAAGAATCGGACATCAAATGCCAAAATTAAGATTCTTGTTTCGTTATATGCTCGAAAGGGATGGTTTTCTTTACTAATTAAGGCATTTTTTGCACAAATATTTATTTATTATATTATGCCTTTGAAAATTCTTTTTGCCACCTTTGAAACTCGCATTGGGGATTAACGTGGAAGATTAAAACAGAACCAACTTCTTCACCAATTCAACTTCAAGTTAAACTCAAAACTAAAGGCTTACTGGGTATAAGTATCTACAAAAATGAATGTAAACTCATGCAGCTCGCTCTCCAATTGCATACGTTAATTGCTATGCAACGCGGTTTATTGTTGCTACGCTTTTTTTCTAGCGAACTTTCATTCTCATTGAACTAAATGTTTTTTTTTTTTATAAATTATGTATTTGCTTTATTTAGAATCCTCTCAATTTCCACTTGAGTGTGCGTGATTTTTATAGATATAAGTACTTTAAATACTTGACAGTTTTAGATAGCGCGTTTTAAACGATTAGCTTTTGATAGCTGAGCGCTACTAATTTACAAGTGCTTGCAAATTGCTTGTAGCAAAAAACAAAGGGTTTAAATTATAGTTAGAAGTACTGGCAAAATCAACTGAAAATGTACCATTTGTATAGATATGAAATTGGTATTATTTTTGTAGGAAGTTTGATAAAAAACGTTGGATATTCTGCCACATTTTTGTATCTCAACCAAGTCTTATCAAACTTCCCAGTAACTAACCACCTAGGCTCTAGCTATTCCCTAGACTACAAGATTTAATTGCACACATTAACAAACACAAAAAAAAAAAAAATAACTTTTCAAATGCAGAATGGTAGTGAACCAAAGCCTTTTCTAGCACTTGGGGTTTCGTATTATCGTCGAACTTTCGGCTCCTACATCGAGATTTTTATAAGATACTCAGTTTGACTGCAGAGTCACCAATCGGTTAGTGTACCGCCACCATCTGGGCTCTTCGTCCAAATATACATTTTTTTTTACCTATTCTGCAAGCCATTAATCTTCCCTCCGATGTCCGGGCAAGATCGGCATGCCGGCTCTACAAACGAGTGAGAAACCTTTCTGTGCTTTCTCTTGGAACCTACAATGAACAATAACTTATCACAAAAACAACAAACAGAACGACTTTGTTAACAGCAACGAAAACTTACCAAATCCCTAATTCTACCATTTGTTGATACTTGGAACCCATCATTTCGGACTCCGATGAGGATACCCAACTTCTAGGCAGTACTAGCCATAGTACACCGGCGACACAAGCAGCAAGACAGTCCACTAACTAATACGGGTACCAACCAACACAAGAGGCACCGTTCCAACACAAGAGACACCGTATACATTAAGAACAGCGGATAGGTGCTGAACGAATTAGGGAAGGATCGAATAAAATTTCTAACAGTTGAACTGTTAGTCGCTGTCTTGATTCGAAGGGTGTGGAGCACTACAATCAGGTGATCGAGGAAGACGATAGCTCCTTGAAAGAGAAGCAGTCCATTTATGCTAGCATACCCAAACAAATTAAGCAGAGACTCAAAAGAGAAGCCGCTCAGCAAACGAGAGTGATGGCTGCAATAACCCGAAGAAGCCAAAAAGGCCGATCGGAGTACAATGTCACTAAAATGAAGTGGTCAATGAACATCTGCTAGTGGCGATAATAGAGGACAACTGTAAATCAATGGCGGCAATACTGCAGTAGTGGGTAGCGATCGAAATCGGCAAATGGAGTCTAGTAACGCATTACGAAATCGCCAAGCCGGTAGGCGCTCTTCCAGAGTTTGATTCTGCCGCATTCTTTCGAGGATTCAGAGTGATAAGGTATACGGTATCGGTATATGGAATTCCGGAACGGCTGCTTAACTGAAATAAATTACGCTTTTATCAGCCCTAATCTAAGACCTATCTCGGCTAAGGTTGTCCTCAAGTGGCAGCATGCACGTGTCTGTCTAACCCAATTCGAGGAACCAGGCGAAAAGCTGTTGCGATGCCTCAAGCTGTCAAACAAACCTATGTCCTCTAAAGCAGACTAAAAGCTCTTTAAATTTGAGAATGCAAATAAAGCAAGCCATTCCCTATTTCTGAGAATCTGTGAGGTCGCAAAAGAAGCTCTCTCCATAGCTGAGAGCAAAATCAGCTTTGGCATGCTTGTGATGAAGAGTTTCCGAGGAGATAAGGTTTTCGACGAAGACGACAAAGAGAAAGTCGACGACGCGAGCTAACTTCTCATAGACGTCGGCTTGAATGAAAGGCCCAAACGCAGGATGAGGTAAATGTCGAGCGTGCATTCTAATCAAAAATATAATAAATATACAGCACATCTAATTAAACTATTGCGAAGGCAACAAAACCTACTTGTATTTTGTTCTCAAGCTATCCGACAATTCGCAAGTAAGAAGATATTATAATTTTTATTATTTTGTGGGAACTCAAATAGATACTATAGATTTGCTTTCTTCTCGAAGAAAATAAGTAAAAATAGTTGTAAAAAAAAAAATTCTTTCGGAAAATATATGAATTTTTGAACTAAAATGATCGCTCATAAACTAGTTTTTTAATCGGAGAACTCCAAAATAATGGGTCGGTTAGTTTTCCAAAAATTGCGTTCGCGGTAATCGTCGTTAATTTCTTACTGCTACTTTGACTAATGTTACTACTAATTACTACTACCATTTCTCCAACTCCTACGACTATTTGCAATAACTTCTTCTACTGAATTTACTATTTATTTTTACTAATTTCTACTACCATTTTTACTTAGGCTACTACTAATAACTACTACTATTTTTACTAATTTATACCACTAATACTACTATTATTACTATGGCTATTTTTTTAATGCTATTATTTTTTTAACTAATTTCTACTACTATTTTAATTTGGGATACTTCTAATAACTACTACTATTTTTTCTAATTTATACCACTAATACTACTATTATTACTATGACTATTTTTTTAGTGCTACTATTTTTTTTTACTAATTTCTACTACTATTTTAATTTGGGCTACTTTTATAACTACTACCTGTTTACTTAGTTATACTACTATTTGCAATAACTTTTTGCTAGTTTCTACTACTATTACTCCTAATGCTACTACTAACAACTACTACTATTTTTACTAATTTATATTATTAATGCTGATGCTATTTTCCACGAATATTTTTATGAATGCTTTTATTATTTTTACTAATTTCTACTACAATTTTTACTTAGGCTACTACTGCAGGAGTTTTTCTTTTTTAATTTCTTGACTAAGCAGGGCTAGCTCCGACCCCTTATTTGTTGCAAGCTAATTTTTTAATATCGTTTATTCGTCAACAAAAAAGTATAAAGTTAATATTTAAACTGTGTTAAAATTTCAATAAAACTCCATAAAATTTAATCAAAATTTCAGTATTTTTAATAAGAATTTTTAAAAATTTATTGGGTATGCAGTTGGGCTATAATTCAATTTTATTATAATAAAATGCAAGTTTTAATTTGCTACAAATTTTCATAGTTTTTTGATTTTTTTTTTTTTTGCTGACATTCTTGCTCATTTTCTCCATAACTATACAAAATTATCAAAAATAAACGCAAATTTGGGCTCACTAAAAACTTGCACTTTTTTATGCTAAATGGGGTATAAAATTGATTGCCAAACAATTTTAAAATTTTTTTTTTTTATTTGAAATTTGGATGAACGTATGTTCCATTTTATTGAAATTTACAAAAAGTTGGAAGCGTCGACTTAAATAAAAAAAATTACTAAAAAATAATTTAAAAAATTAAATTGAATTGAGATAGGATTTGTACCTATGGGTTTTGTATGAAAAAAAAAAAATATGTATATCAAAAAAATGAGTAAGTAATAAATTAAGTGACGAAACTTGGCAAAAAGTGAATGTCGTATATTTACGATAAGCACTATATGTTACATACAACCCTTTTGCAACCTCTTTAAACCCGATTTGCAACATCTCTGCACCTAAAACTTGTCAAAATGAAGTAAAAGTAAAAGCGTATGTAAAATAAAGAAACAACAACAAAAGTAAAACGAGAAAACAATGCTCTCAACCAGCTTAGGTAAATATTTGTACATTGTGTGTCTATATATATATATGTGTGTATATATATCATAACACGAACGCTGTTTCATTTTCTCATTTTCTTTTCTTTTTTTTTTTTGCCTTTCCCTCCATATTTACAGGCACCTGCAAACAACCGCTCGGCATGGAATCCGGTGCCATCGCTGATACGCAAATCACCGCCAGCTCAGCGCATGACATGGGCAATGTGGGCCCGCAACATGCCAGGTGAGTACAAAGTGCAAAATGTGCAAAGGACATGAAAAGCCAATTCTTGCTATAAATTGTTTGATTTATCTATGCGCGAGTGTGTGTGTGTGTGTTTGCGTGTTTTTATATATTCATATCTTACTGCCGGTGGAGTAAAAAAAAAAATTCAAAACAAAGTAATGAGCGAAGAAAAAGCCGCCGATCCGCCGAACCGCCGCACCGCTGAAAGAGCACGAGCACTAACAAGTTGAAATGACAAAGGACACCAGCAAATATCCTCTTTTTTTTTAACTGACATTAGTGTGTGCGCGCGTCCCTACAAACTTCCTTTTTTTTATTTACTGTTGGTTTTATTTTTTTTTTTGTTTTTTTTTTCTTGTTTTGTTAGAGAGGAAGCTCCATAGGCGCTCAGGAAGGCAAACAAATATTCACTCTCGCATACCTTTGCCGCTTTTGTTGCTGTTTGTTTTTGTGCCTTTGACAAATTCCTGTTATTTTTACATGCATGTGTGCGTTGTTGTTATTTGTATGATCAACAAAAAACAACAACAACAATGAGAAGCGCTTGATATAAATAACATAAAAAGCGCGCAAAAGCACATTAACCGAATGAGACAGTTGGAATTAATATGATTTATTTTATGGCGTGTTTAAATGCTTTTTTTATACTTGTGTATGTATATGTGTGTACATCTTTTCACTGAGTTCATGCTAGTTACATACCCCGTACTTGCGTGCAATACACAAAAGAAAACAAAAAAAAAAACAAGCAGAGTAAAAGACAATAAAAAGCTCAATACAAAGCATATGGAAAGTAGTTGTAGAGCTTGGGCTGCATAAAAATTGACATATTGGAGTCCTGCCTTAACTTGTTGTGCATTCTTTTTTTTACCGCTTGACGGTAGCAATGGCGCTCATTCATACATTTGCTACATTTGTTTTCTTATATTGCTAATTCTTAATTTTTTAAAAGGTTTTGTGTTTGATGTTACTCGCATTGAGTTAAAATTTACCAGTTTGCACTTATTTGAACTTCAGCATCGTGTATCTCCTGGCATTTTGAGCTACTTCAATTTAATTTGGCTAAAGCATCGTCGATAGGCAGGTCGCCCAAGTAATACAAATTACTGCCTTTTTGATGTCACAAACTCAACAAAACCTACTGAGTAATAAAGTTTTTAATTAAGTCTACTATGTTGGAGATCTCCTTCGTAGATACCTGCCTCAGATTATCCAAAAATGTACGTCCTAAGGAAGTTAGCTGGAAGCGGGCTAGAGCTGGGCATTTGCACTGGAAGAGTTGGACTGTTTACTTCTTCAAAAGTATTTATGAAATTAAGCTTTCTGAACACCTTTAGTTTGGCACTATACTTGTAAAATGTCATTTAATTTTTGATTTTACTTAATTTGCATAAAAACAGGGGGCAACCTTCTTTCAAAATTTTTTTAATTCAAGCCTTATTAAGCCTCTTTGTTTTGATATCCATTTAGCTGTATCTGATTTAAGTCATTGCTTTAATTTAATTTAATCTTTTAACCACGTGGCAACATCCTTTAGAGAATTGGTTCAATGGTAATACAAGTAACGGACTATATATGCACATATGTATGTATGTATGTGCCAAATCTCATCCGACTCTGTCCAGTTATCATATCGCATATCGCATTATGTACTTTAGCTCATTTTTTTTCTCATTTTTGTTTTCATATTTCTATATTTGTTTTAATTTATTATAATTTCAATTAATTTTTTTAACAGGTGGCAACCTCCTCCGAAAGTATTTTCAAAATTAAGGTTTCTTAAAGCTTTTAGTATGATACTGTAATTATAAAATATCATTGTTTTTGATTTTATATAATTTGCGTATAAACAGGTGGCAACCTTCCTTCAAAATATTTTGAAATCGCGCCTTATTAAGCCTCTTCTTTTAATACCCATATTGCAATATTTGATTCAAATCATTGCTTTAACTGAATTTAATCTTTTAACCAGGTGGCAACTTCCTTTAGAGAATTGGTTCAATGGTAACCCAAGTAGCGGACTATATATGTACATATGTATGTATGTGCCAAATCTTATCCGACTCTGTTCAGTCATCATATCTTTTCCGAATCTGTCCCGACATATTGCATTATGTAATTTAGCTTATTTGTTTGATTGAGTATAACCTTTTTTAGCATGTGGCAACTCTCTTTAAAATATAGGACTAGCTATACCAATCGTGCGCCGCTATGCTTTAAGTTTTTTTTTGTTTTTTTGTTTTTTGTGAAAACCATTTTCGGCGTTAAAGTGGTCCAAATGTATTCTCTTACATTTCCGGTATAACCTTCGGTCACTCTTTTAAATCAATTTTCAAGAAAATATCATTATCAGTTAAATCACATCAACTTAATCTATGAAAAAGCACACAGTGTGTGTGATACTGCCTTTTCTCATAGCTCCAGCCCTGGTAAAGTCAAGAAAGAAAGAAGTCTGCTGAAGAGTTGTGATGATCTTCGAAATAAAAGCCATCACTTCTACCACTTTGAAAAATTGTTGCTTTTTCATAACATACGTAATAACAACAATCTGGCACTTGCATCATATAGCTCGATGCTGTGCCGAACTTCTCCTACAATTTTTGGTGTGCGTCTTGGCAAATTGAGAGACCTTGAAAGAAGTTCTTTTCATGGCAAAAATACACGCGGAGGTTTGCTATTGCATGCCGAGGGTCGACCACGGCCAGGATTTGAACCCGTAACTCACCTAAAACAAACTGAATTACATTAGCTAAATTAAATTTATATATTTATTTTTTTGACCGACTTTATTTTTACCAACATTAGCTTACTTAGCTCAAGGTCATTGTATAGGGCGAAAGTGAAACCAAATCCATTATTTATGCACCGTTTTGATCGATATTTTGCTTCCATTTTGATTTCATTTGAATGTCACTTTCATAGAAACCCTTACTCTATTGGCAAAAAATTGGAACAGTCGATTTTCACAAGTTTCGCTTGAGGCGAATTTTTCACCAGCAAAACCTGGCGAATTGTTAGAGAGGAGCAGGTAGAAATTACTCAGTGCCAGGTCCAGACTATGAGGTGGATGCATAAGAACCCCCCAAACAAGCTCTCGAAGCTTCTGACTAGTCTCTATCGATGTGAGTGGACTGGAGTTGTCCAGATTCAATACAATTCCTCTCCTATTGTTCAAAGCTGGCAACAAAATTCAATATAGTATAGTTGGTCACTTATACTTATTAATTTATTTTTAATAATTTTTTTGTGAAAGTATTGTACATTGTGCAACATAAACAATGTAGGTAAAAGTGTTCAACTTTTTACAAAATTTACAAAAATTTATCAAATTTAAAAAAATTGTCATAAAAATTTCAAACTTTTCAATCTGAATTTTTAAAATCCTTTTGAGTATGCAGTTTAATTTTACTATAATAAAGTGCAAGTTTCAAGTGGCTAAAAATTCTGATTGAATTTTAATATATTTTTTTGCCGACGTTCTCATAAGTAAATTTTTGTTGGTGCGTGAAAAAAAAATTATATTAAAAACAAAGGGAATTTTTAGTCACTTGAAATTTGCACATTGTTTTATTAAAATCGCTAGGGCAACAAAACTGCAAACCTTAAAACTTTTAGAAAAGCGAATTGAAAAGGTAAAAATTTTTATGACAATTTTTTTTTTTAATTTGTTGGATTTTTATAGTAGATTTTTTTAAACTTATTTTTATGGTTTATGTTTCGGATTCAACCATGCTTTCACAAAAAATTATTGAAAATAAATTAGTGCACTCAAATATCAAAAAATTGTTGTATTTGGGTGATTCTTAAGGTGTTATAATGTGTCATAAACCATAAAGTCATTAAATTTTAGATTTCATGAGTTATGTTTTTGGACTGTATTTAACCAAATAATTAAAACTAAGCAATTTTGTATTTTTCAAATTGTATGACTTTATGACTTATGATACGCCTACTGTATTGTTGATACAACATATCAGCTTTTTTCAAGCAGTTTAGCCAATAAAGCAAATGCATCATTAGTTAGAGTCGCTAAAAGGATTTCAAATTAAAAATCCTTGCCATACCATAACAAGTAAGCCTCTTTTTTAAAGTTGAATATCTTTTCGATCATTTCAATTGTCACATTTCATTATAACTTCATTTCTGAATTTTATACTTCACATGTAATTTTAATTTCAATACACACTTGAAACTTCAATAGAAAACATAAAATATAAATTCTGTGACCTAAGCCAACAGCCAGCTTAGCGAAAATTTTAAACTCAGCTAAGTTTTGCACAGCTTCGCTAAAAGTCAAATGTTGACAATCGAAAGCTGACATGTCACTAGGCTGAAAGTGAAAATACTAAGCTTGCCACCATGCAATCTCATCAGCCTTCACGCCCCCAAAACCTTTGGCATTTTCCATTCTTACTCATCCCTGGCTGTCTTCACATTTCTGTGTCACAGTTGCTATCCGAGAAATTTATTGTACTCTTTGTTTCACATAGTAAAGAAGTATACAAACATATCGTGCGTTTCTCTCCGAAGCATTCAACTGATTTATAGCATGCGCATAAAATAAAAGTACATGTATGGGAGCAAAAACAAAAACAAAAACAGAATAAAACAAAACAAAAACAAAACAGGACTAAACGACGAGTGTATCAAAAATAAAATTGTAATTATTTAGAAAGCAGTGACATTTTTACAACATGAAATGTCACTGTGTATAAATCAAAAGGTCATAAATTGATATGAATGGTAAGAGAGGTGAGGGCGGTGGGGGTGGATGGGCGATAGCAACGAGAATGATTGTTTGCTATAGGCCATCTATGTATGTGGAGCAAGCAGAGGAAAACCAACGTGTATGTGTCTGTGTGTGTGTGCAGATATGTCATGTTCACGTTTAATGGCAGCAGTTAGTTAAAGCGTTTAGTAGCACTACGGGTGGCCGCTACGCTCACAGACATTCTCACTGACGTGGCATATGTGAGGCATACTTTTAGGCGCATTAAAGTCAAATAATTAGAAATGTTATAGTAACGGGCTTCCGTTGTTATTTGCTTGTTTCAATACAGTTTTTTTTTTTTTGTTAAATTTTTCTTCTCCTTTGCTTTAGCCAGGCGTCAGGCTTGTCAGTTTCTATAAGGTAGAAATCATTTGACGTAAAATTAAAGTAAATCCATACAAATTTTATGTTTAATAGAATATAAAAAAAACTCTCAATATAGTGCTAAAAAAATTTTTTAAACACAATACGTGTCATATTTTGAAAAATCTCATCATTCCGATAATTGTTGTGTTTGGTTAATGGGGTCATAATAAATCTATTTGTATATCTTTACTAGAATCATTACTATAAGCTTAATTTTTTTTTTTTTTTTTAAGCTAAAGCTGCTGAGCAAAAATTGTTTCGAATCCAAAGCTGGCACTTAATTACTCAACGTTGCCTTTTAGTGATATTTATTTCGTGTAAAAACTTTTCCGCTATCCTCTTCTATTGATTCAAGTATCATATGTGTTCCTCTAAAATGTAGCCACTGATTTTTATACCTCCAGCATGTCCAAAGAAAATAATCGATATTTTAATTTTTTCGAATCAAAAAATCATTGGTAGAAATTCGTTCAAAACTAATCTCGAATTTATCAATCTAATTGGATTTCAATTTTATTTTTTATTTGATCGATAATATGTAGTTTTTATTTTTTCGATCAAAAATAATCATTATTATTGTCATAGTAAACGCAAACAAATTTGTCGATGACGATAATATAATTTATGATCGAAAAGAAAATGTCGTTCAAATATGATCGAAAAATTTTACATTCAAGAACAACGATTATTTTTTATCGAAAAAAATAAAATAAAAAGAAAAAATATCGATCAAATATGATTACTAAAATAAAAACCCCAAGAAGAAAGATTATTTTTTATCGGAAAAATAGAAATCAAGAAATATCGATCGGAAAAAGAAATGTCACAATATGCTAATCAAATGTGGCCGAAAAACTAAAAAATTACAAAATATCGACAGTATAACGATTAAATCTTAGCTTTTTTTTGTAAAAATTTGAACCTTTACGGTCCTTGGTTTTTTGAATGTACGAATCCCCCTTAGGTACAGGGCGTATACGTAACCAATTCCACTACCCTAATTAATTAGTTCATTTGAATTGCAATAGTCAACATTCGTTTGCCGCCTTCAATAGCGTCAAAAGCTTAAGATATTTTGCACGAAGAAAAAAGAATTCCTATTATTTTTTTTTATAAACATCAATTGCAAGATCCTCTACTCTGGCTAGCGCGATAAAACGGTGCAGAATTTTTAATTAGGTTTCCCTGCTACCTTGGTTCCGACTCCAACGCCATCTAGCGGACCAATTCAAGTTCAAGAAATTTTCTTTTTAAACACGAAGAGCTTCGAATGAAAGAAATTTTAGAATTTTGGCCCGTCTGTTCCGCTCTGTTCTGAGGCTTCGATCTGCGAACTTACCAACAGCCAAAAAAAAAAACTTTTTTTTTCATATTTGTATAAAGATTTTGGCTCAGCAGAAATTAATGATAATTTTATAAATACGTTTGAAAAATATTTCGATGATTTTATTACCTTCTGGCACCAGTGTATTCATTTATAAGGGATATGCTCTCAACAATTTACCATAAATTGTTATAATTAATAAATCACTTTTGTTTTTTATTGAGCAATTCTCGGTACTTTTCTAACATCATAAATAATAGTACAACATAAAAAGCAACCACCCGGTCGCATATTGCATCAATCCTTCCATAATTAATTTAACAAAGCCTAATCCTTTCGTTCTTGCAGAACACTCAGGACAATTAAATCCCTATAATTAAATTCTAAACGAAATCCCCCAAAAGAAATAGCAATAGAAAAGTTATTTGAATTTTTGAAAGCAAACAGCTATATGTGACATAATGGGGTCAGCGATAGGGGACAAAACCCTTTTCATAGTGCCATCGTAAGCCAAAAATATGTAGATCATAAAAAATGGCACAAAGAAAAATGTAGCAAACTAATAAAATATGCATTTAAAGTAATTTCAAATTTTCCACTTTGACCCGAAATGAATATTTCATATTCCTACAAGTACTTATGTATCTAAATACAACTGTACGGGAAGAAAAGTGTTATAAAACGACAAACAGTTAAAGGCGAAGACCGTCGCTTAGATGAATGACCACGCCAGTGACCAATTGAGAAAAAGGTCAGCGCCACTGAGGGCGGGATGCTCAGCTGAGGTCACACGATCGTAGACCCACGAAGGCAAATCACAGGCAAACAATCCAAACGGCAGTTGAACTGTGAAGCGGCGGCGGTGGCGGTGGCGGCGGCATTACACAAAAAAGGAAATGCACCAGATAATAATAAAATTTTTTTGGGGGGTGCGAGGCGTGAAGGAAATACAAGAAGTAGAAAAATATGGAAGGCGAGGTAGAGCAGTGTGGGTGTAAAGAGCAACAGTGGCCTCGAGCTAAAGCGGATGGTGAGTTAAAATAGATAAACAGACAAACAGACTGACAAATAGGCAGGCAAACAAATAGAAGCAATAACAGTGAGGCAGTGAGACAGTGAGACAACTAGGCAGCTAGGCAGCTAGGCAGGCAGGCAGCTAGGCAGGCACGCTGTCAGGCCAAACAAACACAAATAAGTAAATTGGCAAACGGACCGGCCGGCCGGCAGGTTGCTACAACGGTAGACTAACGTAACGCCCCAAAGGTCTGGCCGGCAAATCTTAAATGACAGCCGCTTATTGATTTTGATGTCAAAATTGATGTTGATTTTGTCACAGGCGATGCCAAATTTGGAGCAACGCCACAAAATTCAATGATTCAAAAAGATGCAAGAATGTGGAGGAAAGGCGGGATGGAGGAAGCTAAATGGATATTTTTATGTTGATGATGCGATGACTTTTGTTTTGTTGTTGTCTTGCTCATATGTGCTTCTTTTTTGGGAGCGTGCTCTTTGTTTGCCCTTTGTTGACATCGACCGACCATTCAATACCCAAATTCATATGAAGTAGAATCCATAAGATTATACAAATAGTAAAATGAAATACGAAAATAATATGCAGGGCGTGTGTCGGGTCAAGTTGTGAAAGAAGAATGGGCAGACAATGTTGCGTTTGTCTTTTATACGCTTACTTTTTTTTTCTAAATCTCTTACTGAAGTGAGAAAGGGAAAGGGTTCGGGATGCGCATATCGCATTATGTACTTTAGCTCATTTTTTTTCTCATTTTTGTTTTCATATTTCTATATTTGTTTTAATTTATTATAATTTCAATTAATTTTTTTAACAGGTGGCAACCTCCTCCGAAAGTATTTTCAAAATTAAGGTTTCTTAAAGCTTTTAGTATGATACTGTAATTATAAAATATCATTGTTTTTGATTTTATATAATTTGCGTATAAACAGGTGGCAACCTTCCTTCAAAATATTTTGAAATCGCGCCTTATTAAGCCTCTTCTTTTAATACCCATATTGCAATATTTGATTCAAATCATTGCTTTAACTGAATTTAATCTTTTAACCAGGTGGCAACTTCCTTTAGAGAATTGGTTCAATGGTAACCCAAGTAGCGGACTATATATGTACATATGTATGTATGTGCCAAATCTTATCCGACTCTGTTCAGTCATCATATCTTTTCCGAATCTGTCCCGACATATTGCATTATGTAATTTAGCTTATTTGTTTGATTGAGTATAACCTTTTTTAGCATGTGGCAACTCTCTTTAAAATATAGGACTAGCTATACCAATCGTGCGCCGCTATGCTTTAAGTTTTTTTTTGTTTTTTTGTTTTTTGTGAAAACCATTTTCGGCGTTAAAGTGGTCCAAATGTATTCTCTTACATTTCCGGTATAACCTTCGGTCACTCTTTTAAATCAATTTTCAAGAAAATATCATTATCAGTTAAATCACATCAACTTAATCTATGAAAAAGCACACAGTGTGTGTGATACTGCCTTTTCTCATAGCTCCAGCCCTGGTAAAGTCAAGAAAGAAAGAAGTCTGCTGAAGAGTTGTGATGATCTTCGAAATAAAAGCCATCACTTCTACCACTTTGAAAAATTGTTGCTTTTTCATAACATACGTAATAACAACAATCTGGCACTTGCATCATATAGCTCGATGCTGTGCCGAACTTCTCCTACAATTTTTGGTGTGCGTCTTGGCAAATTGAGAGACCTTGAAAGAAGTTCTTTTCATGGCAAAAATACACGCGGAGGTTTGCTATTGCATGCCGAGGGTCGACCACGGCCAGGATTTGAACCCGTAACTCACCTAAAACAAACTGAATTACATTAGCTAAATTAAATTTATATATTTATTTTTTTGACCGACTTTATTTTTACCAACATTAGCTTACTTAGCTCAAGGTCATTGTATAGGGCGAAAGTGAAACCAAATCCATTATTTATGCACCGTTTTGATCGATATTTTGCTTCCATTTTGATTTCATTTGAATGTCACTTTCATAGAAACCCTTACTCTATTGGCAAAAAATTGGAACAGTCGATTTTCACAAGTTTCGCTTGAGGCGAATTTTTCACCAGCAAAACCTGGCGAATTGTTAGAGAGGAGCAGGTAGAAATTACTCAGTGCCAGGTCCAGACTATGAGGTGGATGCATAAGAACCCCCCAAACAAGCTCTCGAAGCTTCTGACTAGTCTCTATCGATGTGAGTGGACTGGAGTTGTCCAGATTCAATACAATTCCTCTCCTATTGTTCAAAGCTGGCAACAAAATTCAATATAGTATAGTTGGTCACTTATACTTATTAATTTATTTTTAATAATTTTTTTGTGAAAGTATTGTACATTGTGCAACATAAACAATGTAGGTAAAAGTGTTCAACTTTTTACAAAATTTACAAAAATTTATCAAATTTAAAAAAATTGTCATAAAAATTTCAAACTTTTCAATCTGAATTTTTAAAATCCTTTTGAGTATGCAGTTTAATTTTACTATAATAAAGTGCAAGTTTCAAGTGGCTAAAAATTCTGATTGAATTTTAATATATTTTTTTGCCGACGTTCTCATAAGTAAATTTTTGTTGGTGCGTGAAAAAAAAATTATATTAAAAACAAAGGGAATTTTTAGTCACTTGAAATTTGCACATTGTTTTATTAAAATCGCTAGGGCAACAAAACTGCAAACCTTAAAACTTTTAGAAAAGCGAATTGAAAAGGTAAAAATTTTTATGACAATTTTTTTTTTTAATTTGTTGGATTTTTATAGTAGATTTTTTTAAACTTATTTTTATGGTTTATGTTTCGGATTCAACCATGCTTTCACAAAAAATTATTGAAAATAAATTAGTGCACTCAAATATCAAAAAATTGTTGTATTTGGGTGATTCTTAAGGTGTTATAATGTGTCATAAACCATAAAGTCATTAAATTTTAGATTTCATGAGTTATGTTTTTGGACTGTATTTAACCAAATAATTAAAACTAAGCAATTTTGTATTTTTCAAATTGTATGACTTTATGACTTATGATACGCCTACTGTATTGTTGATACAACATATCAGCTTTTTTCAAGCAGTTTAGCCAATAAAGCAAATGCATCATTAGTTAGAGTCGCTAAAAGGATTTCAAATTAAAAATCCTTGCCATACCATAACAAGTAAGCCTCTTTTTTAAAGTTGAATATCTTTTCGATCATTTCAATTGTCACATTTCATTATAACTTCATTTCTGAATTTTATACTTCACATGTAATTTTAATTTCAATACACACTTGAAACTTCAATAGAAAACATAAAATATAAATTCTGTGACCTAAGCCAACAGCCAGCTTAGCGAAAATTTTAAACTCAGCTAAGTTTTGCACAGCTTCGCTAAAAGTCAAATGTTGACAATCGAAAGCTGACATGTCACTAGGCTGAAAGTGAAAATACTAAGCTTGCCACCATGCAATCTCATCAGCCTTCACGCCCCCAAAACCTTTGGCATTTTCCATTCTTACTCATCCCTGGCTGTCTTCACATTTCTGTGTCACAGTTGCTATCCGAGAAATTTATTGTACTCTTTGTTTCACATAGTAAAGAAGTATACAAACATATCGTGCGTTTCTCTCCGAAGCATTCAACTGATTTATAGCATGCGCATAAAATAAAAGTACATGTATGGGAGCAAAAACAAAAACAAAAACAGAATAAAACAAAACAAAAACAAAACAGGACTAAACGACGAGTGTATCAAAAATAAAATTGTAATTATTTAGAAAGCAGTGACATTTTTACAACATGAAATGTCACTGTGTATAAATCAAAAGGTCATAAATTGATATGAATGGTAAGAGAGGTGAGGGCGGTGGGGGTGGATGGGCGATAGCAACGAGAATGATTGTTTGCTATAGGCCATCTATGTATGTGGAGCAAGCAGAGGAAAACCAACGTGTATGTGTCTGTGTGTGTGTGCAGATATGTCATGTTCACGTTTAATGGCAGCAGTTAGTTAAAGCGTTTAGTAGCACTACGGGTGGCCGCTACGCTCACAGACATTCTCACTGACGTGGCATATGTGAGGCATACTTTTAGGCGCATTAAAGTCAAATAATTAGAAATGTTATAGTAACGGGCTTCCGTTGTTATTTGCTTGTTTCAATACAGTTTTTTTTTTTTTGTTAAATTTTTCTTCTCCTTTGCTTTAGCCAGGCGTCAGGCTTGTCAGTTTCTATAAGGTAGAAATCATTTGACGTAAAATTAAAGTAAATCCATACAAATTTTATGTTTAATAGAATATAAAAAAAACTCTCAATATAGTGCTAAAAAAATTTTTTAAACACAATACGTGTCATATTTTGAAAAATCTCATCATTCCGATAATTGTTGTGTTTGGTTAATGGGGTCATAATAAATCTATTTGTATATCTTTACTAGAATCATTACTATAAGCTTAATTTTTTTTTTTTTTTTTAAGCTAAAGCTGCTGAGCAAAAATTGTTTCGAATCCAAAGCTGGCACTTAATTACTCAACGTTGCCTTTTAGTGATATTTATTTCGTGTAAAAACTTTTCCGCTATCCTCTTCTATTGATTCAAGTATCATATGTGTTCCTCTAAAATGTAGCCACTGATTTTTATACCTCCAGCATGTCCAAAGAAAATAATCGATATTTTAATTTTTTCGAATCAAAAAATCATTGGTAGAAATTCGTTCAAAACTAATCTCGAATTTATCAATCTAATTGGATTTCAATTTTATTTTTTATTTGATCGATAATATGTAGTTTTTATTTTTTCGATCAAAAATAATCATTATTATTGTCATAGTAAACGCAAACAAATTTGTCGATGACGATAATATAATTTATGATCGAAAAGAAAATGTCGTTCAAATATGATCGAAAAATTTTACATTCAAGAACAACGATTATTTTTTATCGAAAAAAATAAAATAAAAAGAAAAAATATCGATCAAATATGATTACTAAAATAAAAACCCCAAGAAGAAAGATTATTTTTTATCGGAAAAATAGAAATCAAGAAATATCGATCGGAAAAAGAAATGTCACAATATGCTAATCAAATGTGGCCGAAAAACTAAAAAATTACAAAATATCGACAGTATAACGATTAAATCTTAGCTTTTTTTTGTAAAAATTTGAACCTTTACGGTCCTTGGTTTTTTGAATGTACGAATCCCCCTTAGGTACAGGGCGTATACGTAACCAATTCCACTACCCTAATTAATTAGTTCATTTGAATTGCAATAGTCAACATTCGTTTGCCGCCTTCAATAGCGTCAAAAGCTTAAGATATTTTGCACGAAGAAAAAAGAATTCCTATTATTTTTTTTTATAAACATCAATTGCAAGATCCTCTACTCTGGCTAGCGCGATAAAACGGTGCAGAATTTTTAATTAGGTTTCCCTGCTACCTTGGTTCCGACTCCAACGCCATCTAGCGGACCAATTCAAGTTCAAGAAATTTTCTTTTTAAACACGAAGAGCTTCGAATGAAAGAAATTTTAGAATTTTGGCCCGTCTGTTCCGCTCTGTTCTGAGGCTTCGATCTGCGAACTTACCAACAGCCAAAAAAAAAAACTTTTTTTTTCATATTTGTATAAAGATTTTGGCTCAGCAGAAATTAATGATAATTTTATAAATACGTTTGAAAAATATTTCGATGATTTTATTACCTTCTGGCACCAGTGTATTCATTTATAAGGGATATGCTCTCAACAATTTACCATAAATTGTTATAATTAATAAATCACTTTTGTTTTTTATTGAGCAATTCTCGGTACTTTTCTAACATCATAAATAATAGTACAACATAAAAAGCAACCACCCGGTCGCATATTGCATCAATCCTTCCATAATTAATTTAACAAAGCCTAATCCTTTCGTTCTTGCAGAACACTCAGGACAATTAAATCCCTATAATTAAATTCTAAACGAAATCCCCCAAAAGAAATAGCAATAGAAAAGTTATTTGAATTTTTGAAAGCAAACAGCTATATGTGACATAATGGGGTCAGCGATAGGGGACAAAACCCTTTTCATAGTGCCATCGTAAGCCAAAAATATGTAGATCATAAAAAATGGCACAAAGAAAAATGTAGCAAACTAATAAAATATGCATTTAAAGTAATTTCAAATTTTCCACTTTGACCCGAAATGAATATTTCATATTCCTACAAGTACTTATGTATCTAAATACAACTGTACGGGAAGAAAAGTGTTATAAAACGACAAACAGTTAAAGGCGAAGACCGTCGCTTAGATGAATGACCACGCCAGTGACCAATTGAGAAAAAGGTCAGCGCCACTGAGGGCGGGATGCTCAGCTGAGGTCACACGATCGTAGACCCACGAAGGCAAATCACAGGCAAACAATCCAAACGGCAGTTGAACTGTGAAGCGGCGGCGGTGGCGGTGGCGGCGGCATTACACAAAAAAGGAAATGCACCAGATAATAATAAAATTTTTTTGGGGGGTGCGAGGCGTGAAGGAAATACAAGAAGTAGAAAAATATGGAAGGCGAGGTAGAGCAGTGTGGGTGTAAAGAGCAACAGTGGCCTCGAGCTAAAGCGGATGGTGAGTTAAAATAGATAAACAGACAAACAGACTGACAAATAGGCAGGCAAACAAATAGAAGCAATAACAGTGAGGCAGTGAGACAGTGAGACAACTAGGCAGCTAGGCAGCTAGGCAGGCAGGCAGCTAGGCAGGCACGCTGTCAGGCCAAACAAACACAAATAAGTAAATTGGCAAACGGACCGGCCGGCCGGCAGGTTGCTACAACGGTAGACTAACGTAACGCCCCAAAGGTCTGGCCGGCAAATCTTAAATGACAGCCGCTTATTGATTTTGATGTCAAAATTGATGTTGATTTTGTCACAGGCGATGCCAAATTTGGAGCAACGCCACAAAATTCAATGATTCAAAAAGATGCAAGAATGTGGAGGAAAGGCGGGATGGAGGAAGCTAAATGGATATTTTTATGTTGATGATGCGATGACTTTTGTTTTGTTGTTGTCTTGCTCATATGTGCTTCTTTTTTGGGAGCGTGCTCTTTGTTTGCCCTTTGTTGACATCGACCGACCATTCAATACCCAAATTCATATGAAGTAGAATCCATAAGATTATACAAATAGTAAAATGAAATACGAAAATAATATGCAGGGCGTGTGTCGGGTCAAGTTGTGAAAGAAGAATGGGCAGACAATGTTGCGTTTGTCTTTTATACGCTTACTTTTTTTTTCTAAATCTCTTACTGAAGTGAGAAAGGGAAAGGGTTCGGGATGCGTGCTTTGTGGGGAAATAGAGAAGCTAAAAGTGAATAAAGGTAGTATGAATTACAAAAGTGGGCATTGCAGTCAGAGCCGGTGGTAGGCTTTGACAATAGAGGGTTTCAAATACATTTTTGCCTAGACATTTTGCTATAAAGAAAATGATTCAGTTTCATTACCACTTGCAAGGGGTTTCTTCTCCTTTAAGTTTTCTTCTTCAATCCTTGCTCTATCTGTGGTTCGACGCCGAGTACGTGGTACTAAAGTGGCGCTCTTTGTGCTAATTGAAGTTTTTCACTCGCCACTGCAACCAACCAAAGAGCCAATACTTATAATTTCTTCAATGTTATCGAAATATTATCGATATTGTTATAGGTATCGTTATCGATATATTTGTCGATGTCATCGACGATATGTCTCTCTAAATCTTATCGATAACCTAATATTTTTATCGTTGCCGATATTAGAACAAGATTTTTTCGTGGCTAGACGAACAAAATAAAATTCCAGTAAAAAAAAATTGAAGACTCAAAAAGCGCTTAATAACAGTTTATAATAAAAAATATATATGTATATATATCTAAATTTTTCAGATTTTAAATCGATTTTAACAGTACTGGTAGTTTATCGAAATTTTATTCATTGTCGATATTGTTATCGTTATCGATATCTTTATCGATGTCATCGACTATATGTTTCTCTAAATTTTATCGACAACCTTATATTTTTATCGTTGCCCATATTACAGCAAGGTTTTT
Source organism: Anomoia purmunda (assembly GCA_951828415.1). Lineage (NCBI taxonomy): Eukaryota > Metazoa > Arthropoda > Insecta > Diptera > Tephritidae > Anomoia > Anomoia purmunda. The sequence continues at coordinate 14,627,148 of OX639994.1, forward strand.
TCGTGGCTAGACGAACAAAATAAAATTCCATTAGAAAAAGTTTAAGACCCAAAAAGCGCTAAATAAAAATTTATAAAAAAAAAAACAAATATATTAAAATCTAAGTTTTTCAGATTTTAAATCGATATTAACAGTACTGGTAGTTTATCGAAATTTTATTCATTGTCGATATTGTTATCGTTATCGGTATCTTTATCGATGTCATCGACTATATGTTTCTCTAAATTTTATCGACAACCTTATATTTTTATCGTTGCCCATATTACAGCAAGGTTTTTTCGTGGCTAGACGAACAAAATAAAATTCCATTAAAAAAAGTTTAAGACCCAAAAAGCGCTAAATAAAAATTTATTAAAAAAAATAAATATATATCTAAATTTTTCAGATTTTATATCGATATTAACAGAACTGGTAGTTTGTCGAAATTTTATTCATTGCCGATATTGTTATCGTTATCGATATCTTTATCGATGTCATCGACGATATGTTTCTCTAAATGTTATCGATAACTTTATATTTTTATTGTTGCCGATATTACAACAAGATTTTTTCGTGGCTAGACGAACAAAATCAAATTCCAGTAAAAAAAGTTGAAGACCCGAAAAGCGCTAAATAAAAATTTATAAAAAAAAAACAAATATATTAAAATTTAAAATTTTCAGATTTAAAATCATTATTGACTGTACTGGTAGATTAAACTTATCGAAATTTTATTCATTATCGACATTGTTATCGTTATCGATAACTTAATCGATATCATCTGTGATATTTTTCCCTACATGTTTTCGATAACCTTATATTTTTCTCGATACCGATATACGTCTCTTTTTTGGCGCCTAAGAGAAACAAAATAGAACGTCTTTAAAAAAAAATGTCGGGTTGCCTCAAAAGCACAAAACAAAAATTGATTTAAAAAAAATTTAAAAGTATATCCTTTTAAAATTCTAAATTCAATTACAATTCGCAAATTCAAGGAGTATTATTTACAATGAAATCCGTGAGCTACCGAGAGTTCAAGTCTCTGCAATCCCCCTAGAGGCCGCGACTGATTAATATTTGTGTAGCTGCGCTTGTGTGCGTACGTCACTGCGTATGTGCTTGTGTGAGTGCGTAAAAACATTAGCAAGAATATATATATATACAATATGTGATACATGGCGTGCTCGCATAAAAAACTTTATTACCATAACCAAGTTTTTCTTTACTTTTTCTTGTCTTTCCCGCCCTCATCCGCCACGTAGACATTCGTCGTTATCCTTTCATATTTTAATGATGGCTATTTGGAATTCTTCTTCTTTTTTTTTTTTGACTAATACGCTTGGGATTATGCTTGAACAATATAATAAATATATTATTATGCAAATAGCAAGATATGCGCACATATGCGTGTTGAAGGTAGTATAAAATACGCAACCAAGTATCCTTCAAAATCGTAAAAAAAAACTTTGCAAAGGCTGCATAAAAATATTTTCTTCGAAGTTTCAAAAAACAAAAAGAAAAAAATAAAACTTTTCTAAGTGACATAGCCCATTGTACGTGAATATGTCGTAGGAAAGTAGTAGTAAAAGTTTGAAGCTTACTCGGCTTGGCTTTTGCGCACATTTAGCTGTTGTACGAGTATCTTCAGTAATTTTGCATCGCCCATCACTCGAACTGCGTCACTTCCTTGAGCTTTTACGTTGACGTCACAAAATATGGTATGCTTAGAAAATAACTTATTTGAGAAGTAATAAATGTCTTGAATAAACAAACTTTATAAAGTAATATTAATTATCATAATTACGTGAATAGTAAATTCACTAGCGCAAAATAGAATTTTTATTAGCATATTGGCTTTTGCTTTTTTAGGTCATTTGCTTCAGAGATTTGCGCCATTTACTGATTATTTCATTCGTATAGCAATCACATTTGTAATTTTCAACCAGCATTCTAATATTTTTATTTTATTACACATTAAAGGAAGACTCGCGCCATCTCTCTTTTAATAAATAGTATAGGGAGTTTATTTCGTTATTGTTTTATTATCGTTTCCTCGCACTTATAACTATCACAAGGCTTACAGAATTAACAGCTGGCTTGTAGTGAATGCTGGCAAGTTGTATAAACTCACACTAATATTGCCTCATTTATTTTTCTCCCTAAATTAAACCTCTCAGTCAGTCTACATGAAATGAGACCTGTAATAGAAAGATATATTTTTCTATAATTTTTTTTATATCCGAGACCGAGATTTGAACCCAGATATTGGTGTGGTTCACATCAAAACGCCTGCTGGTGATCCCGGTCATCCTGATGGGCAGAATTATTCCAGAATACTTACCACTATAAGTCCTACTAAAAGGTCAGAATTTTACGCACTTTTGCGGAAAATAAACTACCCATTGTCTTAGACTGTTCACAATTGGAAATAACCTATTGGTTTAATTGGCTCTTCGAAACGTATCATGTATTCGATATCCGCATAATGGGGTGGGTATAAGAGTTAGCCCAATAAAAATGCTACGATGGTGTGAACCACCAAGTTAGAAGAGAAGGCCAACAACTTACCAAAATATATAAGGCCTACAGGCTTTCTAAAGGAATCAACGATGCTGGGGAATATCCGGCCAAAAATAAACAGTTTTGCTTTAGTCAAAATGCCTACCAAAAGGTCAAATCTCCGATGGGTCAGCTATCAAAGTGGAATAGGAAGTTATAAACTTTCGAGATCCTTACTACAAGCAGAGATGTCTCGGTTATTAATAGAACTCATTAGGTTTCTCATTGGATGGGTATGACACAGAGATTGGAGGCCCATCCACTACTAAATTTTCGGCAATCGATACCCTTGAAAGGGGCGTTCTCTCTCTAATCTAATCTAATCTAATACTTAAAAACTTATAATCTGCTTCTAAACTTGATGACCTAGGGTTGTAAAGTTGTTGCTTACTCTGGCGACATATCCCTTACAGCAAGAGGGAAATATCGCTAGATTCTGGGCAACCTACTACAAAATATCCAAAATCTCATAAGCAAATAGTCTAGGTAGAAGAGACTTTCAGTCAAGACTTCCAAGACCGGTATGGAACCTTTTACTTGAAAATAAAAAGTACCATACTTTAATCCACCCTCTAAAAATGGAATAGAACTTACGGTCTTTGAAGTTGCTACTTTTAAAAGAAAAGACCAAATCCACAAGTCCAATAAAAATAGTGCAACTATTAGCTTACATGCTTGGGACAGTGGCTTTGCTTTCCTCTTCCACAAAGGGTCTGCAACTCCTACTCACCTTTCTTCCAGCAGATCTGTACGGAAAACAAGCAAGCTCTAATGATCTCAAGCAAGGCTCAGAATGTTCTATTGACTCTGCTAGACAGCAAGATCTATTCTGGCAGCCTAGCCCCCAGTAAGTTCTAGCAGTATCACCTCGAAGGTCGTCACCGATTGCAGGATAGCCAAAAACGAGCTTGCTCAGAAATTCAGCACGTGCGTGGGTTCCCGGTTATATCATGCAAGCACCGGTCTACTTTCATTCGGATCGGAAAGCTAATTTTACCTAAGATCGATCGTAGAAGGTTTAGGTCACTAGCTTCTCCATCGGTTCAATAATCGGTATTATAATTCGGCACAGTCTCACTATATTAAGATCACTCAGTTTTAAATTTAAGGGGAAGATTAAGGCAGTAGTTAGAAGAGCTCCACTTTTCAGTACTAATTAAGTTTAGACAAGATAAGCAAAGCCATAATTTAGGGCAGCTATTGTCCAAAGGAGAGATGTAGGTTACCTGTCTAACTTAGATGAGAACTAATAACGTAAGAAGTCTACATCATATACTCATTACCATTACGATTTTTTTTTTGCATTTGGTACTAACCGAACTAAATATCTAAACCAGATTTATTAATTTGAACAAGTTGACCATAAATGGTATAAGTAGAGTTGCGGCAAATAAATATCTAACAATAACAGAAAACAAATCAACCTTTAGCCTCCGGGTTTTCTTTTTATTTTATGCTACTTTTTTCTTCACCAAAAATGTAGAAACTTTTTGTATGAGTGTCAATAAAGTGGAGTTTAGCCAAAAACAAAAAAAAAACAGAAGAAAACGAAAGAAGTACAGCAATCAAATACACAAATAAATAATTCAATAACAGGCAATTTATGCGAGAAATGAAATATTGCCAGAGGGCAACCTAATATGAGTACAGTACATATATACATAAATAATATAAAAAAAAAAATACATAGAGCGAGTGGCGCATAGAAATTGAATTGTGATGAATGTGAGTACCTTGTAATGGCAGTAAATGAACGTAAATTGGGATATTTGTAAGTGTATTCGTATTTGTGGTATTTTATTTGCTTATACCCAGTTGAAATAAATATCGCTTTGTGATGGCAGCTCACATGGGGATCTGCGAAGCAATCATTTTATATTTTATCTTAAAAATCAGATCAGACATTCATTTCTCTTTGAGAGCTTTAAGGAAATTAGTCAGTTTCTTTTGTTGTTGGTTTGTTTGAGGCATTTCTTTAATATTGCTGATATTCGGGCACTCACAGCTGGTTTGACAAGCAGTTGCAGAGCTTAAGTCGTCAATTAAGGCAAATATAAATTTGAAACAGTTCGGGAACCGTATTGACCTAATTAGCATTTCCCCAAAACAGTTAACGTCTATTTATAGATAACGATAACTATGTGGCATAGATAGCGATAACAATAGTGATGGAAGTTACGATAACAATAATGGCAATGATAACAATAACGATAACAATAACGATAACGATGTAATGTAACGATAACTTCACATATCGATAACAATATCGAGCCAGTTACGAATATATCGATAGTCGATCTAATTAGCATTGCACTCTAAAATCAACCGGATCGACGTAACGACAGCCACACGATAACTTAAATGATAGCCATAGTGATGTGACAGAGATAGTTGCACAATATGATAGCGATAACGATATTGATTATGATATTGACAACGTTAACGCTCCCACTAACCCTAACGATGAGGACAATGATAGCTATTGCGTTAACAAATAGCGGTTACGCTAATTATGAAGATAACAATAGCCCAAATTACATCCTTAATATAATGATACTTTCATATATCGATAAAAGTATCGAATTCGATAACGATCGATCTAATTAGCGTTCGTCTATAACATCCACTAGATCGATCTAAATAGCGACGATAACCTCAACGATATCTATAGCGATGTAGCAATGAGAATGATAGCAATCACGACAGTGATTACGATACTAACGATAACAATTACGATAACGATAACGAAAATTATATCGATAACAGCAACGATAACATACCAAAATTTAATATAACACCATAATTCAACGTTAGCTTCATATATCAATATTGGTATCGAAATCGATAACGAATATCGGTTTCTAATCTACTTCAAAAAAGAATACTTGCATAAATGTGTGGTTGCTTGACAATCAAGTAGTGGAAGGCCACTTTGCTGATAATTTTATCGAACTCTCACATATTCAACCAGTTTCTGCAGGTCAAAGCACAATGAAAGATTAATTTTATAATATATTTTTCGCCTTCAAGACACAACTCTTGCAAGATTCAGGATATTACACTCAAAAATAATGTATAGATAATTTATAATTTGTGTCGTGCAGGGGACTAAGTGTAGTGGCTTACCTTACCAGGATGAAGCTGCTATAAAGAATTATCTTATTTATGTAGATACATATCTCAATTTTTTGTTTAAACAAAAAATCTGCAAAATTGTCCACATCTACAACTTTTCCAATTGGGGCTTCGGGCAATACAAGTTCAATCAGCCAGACGCAAGGCAAGCCACCAACTTCAATAATGACTTGAAAAAAAATCACAGAAAGTATTTTATATGCAGTAAGGAAAAGAAAAAATATTATTTTCATACCCGCAAATAGAGAAAGCACACAGGGTTCGCTTAGCAAATTCAAGAAATATTGGAAATGTACAAAAGCAAAAGCAAAAAAAACAAACCGTACCGTAAACATCTAATAGAATTCGCGCAATGTAATTTACTTTGACTTGCTGTACGCTGTGGCAGAAGCAGCGCGAAAAGGCAAGGCAAAAGCATTAAATCATAAAAATTGACTCATTTGTAACATGGAAAGCGCATTAACACATTACGGCAATTCAAAATGGTTTACTTATTCGCACTCCTGCCACTCCAATTTCCACTCTTTTTTTTTTTTGGCGAAATAAGAACAAAATAGCGAAACAGCACGCACCCGGAAGCTAAGGCAAAATCGTTGGTTAAAAGCGGAAAGTTAACAAAGTATTGCTGTGGGTGTATGAAATATTTGCAGTATATTGAGGATACGCGATTGGCATAGGCAAGAAATCAAAAATTAATGCAATAAAATGGTAAACGCGTTAACACAAATCCACAAGTGATTGGAGTGTAAATGTTTTAGGAGGCAGAGAATGTGAGGGTGAGGCTACACGCTTGAACTGCAAATACCCACAAATCATTGCTAATCAATACAAAACACTTTGTAGTGTATAAATTTTTATTTTCGTTGAAAATAGTAGCTCTCGAAAAAATCAATTGCAAGTTTGAAACTAATCGAACGAAAGTACTGGTTTTTCAGCACTACGCTCACCTAAGTAAGTGCGTTGTATCGCAAATTTTTAAAAGTTCCGCAACAACAACTTCAAGTCGTCGATGCGAAAAAAATTTCTTCAGCAGCTGCTTAAAAATTCTATCAAATCCTCGCCAGTTGCCAAGTTTAAGTGGCGTTTTACACACTACGAGTACGAAAAGTGCCTAGAAGTTTTTTGCAATTTGTTTTTTTTTTTTGCGCTTATTTTTCCCTTTCACTTTTTACTACACTTTGTGCTCTACATTCGAATTGATTTTTGTGTTGTTGTAGTTTTCTATACACATTAAACGTCAAATAACATTTCAGCATGCTTAGGCGCCGCAAAGTAGGCAACGCTTTTCTCAGCCATGCAATTTGGAGTGCTACATTGTGTTCGAAATTGGCAGCCTCATTCTATGTCATTAACCCTACGCGTTGCTATTTGCTCTTCACACATTTTCACACACACACACACACACTACACACACACGTACATCCCTACATTGCAAACATTGACCACTGACATTGACATTTGTGATTGCTGATGACTCTGATGACTCTGCTGCATTTTGTGCCTTCATCGATTGCTTTTAGTTACTCAATTACGTTGTTGTTTATTTTGTGCGCTCTGGCAGCACAGTTTCTTATTTGCTTTCTGTGTGTGCGGTGGCCCTTTTTGGTCATGGTGACCACGAAGAAAGTATGTTTGTTATACACACACACACACACACACACACACAATACACATGAGAGCACAGCACATTAATTAACTGTTTTGCTAAATCGATTTTCTTTTTCTGTGAAGGAATGTTCGTGGAAGTTTTGTAGCCTTATATTCACCTCATTCAGTCATGAATCAAGTTAAGAATCTAGTAGTAAAATTCACAGATTTACAACCACAGCTGTTAAAATTCCATTAAAGTTAGTAATCATTCATTTCTAGGTCTTTTTTTTATTTTTAATTGATTTAAAAAATCAAAAATAATCAAATAATTGTTTAGATCATGTAAAACTACAATTAAACATAATTAAAAATAATTAGTAATTTGTATTACTTATGTAATTCAAAAGAATTACAAAATAATTGAAAATAATCAAACAATTATGTGAAAAAAGAGAACAATCAAATAATTATACTTATCATGTTACAAAATTTCAAAAATAATTGAAAATGATCAAATATTTGTATTAATCATGTACATCCCAAAATAAAGAAATAACTTAAATTAATCAAATTATTACATATATTATTCGTGTAATTAAAAAAAGGTTGGAAGTAAGTGAAAATAGTCAAAAATAATAAAATAATAAAATTAATCATGAAATAAATAAGAAACAATTGAGAGTAATTAATTATGCAATTAAAATAATTAATTTTAAAAAATCAAAAACAAGCTAACATTTATATTAATCATGAAATAAAAAAATAAAAATAATTAATTCAAGCAATTAAAAACAAACAAATATTTGTATTAATCCTGTAATTAAAAAAAGAAAAAAACAATTCAAAATAATTAAATGATTTTATGTTTTAAACATGTGATTAAAAATTCCAAAATAATCGAAAATTATCAAATCTATACATTAATCCTGTAATTACAAAAAATTTAAAATATTTTAAAATAATCAAATAATTATATTAATCGCTTAATTAAAAAAGTCGAAAATAAACAAAAATAATCAAATAAGAAGCTTAGTTAAAAATTTAAAAGTAATTGAAAATAATCAAAAATAATCATAGTAAAAAAAAAATTAAAAAATAATTGAAAGTAGTAGAAAAATGAAATATATTATTCGGTTAATAAAAACGAAAATCGAAAGTAAATGAAGATAATCAAAAATAATCAAATAATTACATTAATCGGGCAAATAAAATAAATTTATTAAAACAAAAAAAATAATAAATCATTAAAAATAATCAACAAATTATTTTAATCATGCAATTAAAAAAAATTAGTTAAAAATTCAAAAGCAAACTATAATATTAAACACGTATGCAATTAAAAAAAAAAATATAATGGAAAATAATCAAATAATGATGTTAAACATGTAATAAAGAAATTCAAAAATAATCGTAAATACACAAAAACAATCAAATAATTTCATTGAAAATGAAGTTTAAAAAAACAAAAAAAATTATTGTAATTATAATTGAAGAAAATCAAATAATTACTTTAATCATGTATAATAACAATGGTAAAAAGTACCCAAACAATTAATTAATACAAAACTAAGTACTCAGAAATTAACTGGCAATTCTTGTACAAAAATTTAAATTTCTTTATAAATTTGTCGATTTTAAATACTGTAAAAAGTTTGAAAATTTAGGTATGTACATATATATTTTTCTTATTCAACACCAACTATATATTTATAAAAAATTACCATAAAAATTAGCGAAAAATATTTTGAAAATACTGGAAAAAATTCTCTCATTTTAAAAATGAAGGGCTTATGGAATTTAATACCTGAAAATTTCCAAACCATTTTTTTTTTTGAAGTTTTAAATTTCGGTAAAAAATGTTGAATGCTGCAACAAATTTTAAAATTTAAATTCACAATTATCTTACTCACAAAATTCCATAACGTCATAATATAAAATTCAAAAAAAATCCTTTTTCTCTGCAATCGAATAATAAGAAGAACGATAAGTTTTAAGAGATTTCAAAATTTTTTGATTTTTCGATATGGTTACCCTGCCTTCTGAGTACCCTTAATATGTGAGTTACCTTGTCACAAAAATTTTTTCAAAATATTGAGCCTACACAAAATTTGGGGGCATCATGAAAAGATCACAGTATCTAAAATATCTCAGCTATATTTTTAAACACCAATCGATGTCACGCTTGATCTGCATCTCAACTAATTCGCTTCACTCTTTTTACAATCACTTTCTCCACATTCACTACGCTAATGTGGGCTTTTGGCCACAAATTATTTGTAGCGCAATAATTTCGTTCATTACTGCTACGATTACGATCGAACAAACGACCGGGCGAATAGTTTCTCAGTACATATGTATTTTGTGTAACATTATTGTCTACCGCACCGCCGTTACTAACATTATTAGCCATGTATGGCCTAACCAGGACAAGGAGTGGCGCTAGCGCTCGCTCTGCCTAAAATAATCACTAAACAATGGGCCATCTTAAGATGAACGCAAGGAGCAAAGCTACTTGAAGTTCACCACAGTTCTTTGCGATGTTGTCTTCGTCGTTTTTCGCCATTAACCTTGCGACTATCGCAATTTTATTATATCTATTTGCTTTTGTGTATATCTTCTGCACGCTCGTTTGGCTTATTTGATAAACAATTTATTTTCTTCGTTATTTGTTTCTTTTCTTTTTTGTCTTATTATTTTATTCGATTTGCGAGTATCATAACAACAAATCAGCTGTTAGTCATTCAGTCACTGCGGCGCATGTGGTCGGACTGCTGACTATTTCCACTACAACTGGCAAATGGGTCGGTCAATTGACGGGGCGCAGCGTTGCCGTTTGTCGAATGTCGATGCTGTGGTTTTAATGTGCTGGCCATTTGCGACTATCGACATGCATACATATAAACAAACTCGTATAAATACTTATAAATACATTCAATCGTATTTTTTTTGTGTGTTTTGCTTATATTTCTTGTATATTCTTTGCTTTGCGTCCGCCTGCTACTCTGTTTGTCCTTGCAGTGATTACTTTCGATTAGGCGCAATCAGTTGCAGCATAACTGCCTTAACTCAAGATTACATACATCTATGCATATCCTTTTTTTATGTTCTATTCTATATTTGTACAATAAGTATATATGTACATATCTAATTTTCCGTTGGCAAAAGAAATAACTTTACTTCGAGATATATTTAATTTGTTTGAGCCGCAGGATACAATTTATTATGGTTCATGGTCGCACGTGCTTGGCAAAATGAGCAGTGGCATACCTTTTTACTATCACATCCTTGCTTATCGCATACACATACATTCATACTTATCATATGTGTGTGTGTGTGTGTTATATTAATATATGTAGCTGGTATTTGTGATTAATCAGTAGAAGAAAATTTGTTTGCATAATATATTGGAAAAGTAAAGGTAATCGCTTAAGAGGTTTAGTAAATGTTGAAGACATTTAATCCAAATCCAACATTTATAAATGCGAACCCAGATTATTTCTATATTTAGTTGCTTTTATTTTATGCTATGCTATAATTATATACTCATATTAATTTGGTGGTTAGTATTCTCATAAGAGCGGCAAACAGTTTAGCCTACAATAATGAATCAATTTAGTCATACAGCGAAAAAAATTAGCCCCCTAGAGACTCCGATATCCATCGCAAATTGGTATTTTTGTGTAGATTTGAGTCGCGTTGGTTCTTTAAACAAACACATTTAAACTCTGGACCCTTTGAAATGTCGCTTATGAATGAAATGCATTGCAAACTCACCAAAAATTAATTTGAATTTAACCCAGTTACAAAACCGGTTGCATGGAGATTTATTTACAATATTAGCAAGGTTGCATTGTTTTCGTTAAGCTATATCTATGAACATGGAATTCGAAAATCGATAAACGAATTCCAACCAAATTTGAACAGCATGTTCCTTAGAGCCGCGGCGCGGATATGTTTTAATCCGATAGATGTCACCAGAGTCGTGTAATTAAAAAAAAAATTCGTAATTATAGTTCGATTTTGATAATATTAAAAACATATGCTGCGTAAAAATTTGTATCTTAAAGTGTAAAAAATTGAAAGTGGTTAAAACCAGCGTTTTTTTTTCTTTCTTCAATTTTTTGAAATTTTGGTTTTGGAAACTTTTCTCCTTCCTAGTCGAAATTCAACCACAATGGCAGTCGGCGTATTTTTATTTTTTTAAATTTTTGGCCGTACACGTCCTACTCTTCCGGCCGATTACCGTTTCGCTTTGATATTTTTCGATTTTTTTATTTTGCTACTATTATTGGCGTTGCACATATCTTTTTTGTGTGGAGAAAAATTGCAGAGCGTAAAAAACACACAGAGCCAAATGCTCAATGCCAAATTTAATTTAGTTTTATTGTAATTCGTTTCTATTTACTATAATTTATTTCATTATATTTTATTTCATTTCATTTTTTCTTTTTTAAATTAATTGTATTTTATTCTTAATTTAATTTAATTTTATTAATGTGTTTCTACTATATTTTTAAATTTTATTTTATTTTATATATTTCTTGCTAACTTTTATTTTATTTTATTTAAATACATTAATTTTTTTTTTTTTGAAATTAAATTAGTTCAATTTGACTTAGTTTCATTTATTTTTACTTTATTTTTACATTTTATTTTATTTCACTTTACTTTACTTTATTTTATTTTATTTAAGTAGATTATTTTTTTTTCAAATTTAAGTTAGTTTGACTTCATAATTTATATAGCTTGAGGCCAGGTTTATATTAGGGAAAAATATGAGAAAACAACAATTTTTTCGAAGTGGTAGAAGTGATAGAATTAGTTTGATTTATTTTTATTTAATTTAATTTACTTCTACTGTATTATTTTCACCTCATTTTATTTTTTTGTTATACTTTATTTTATTTAATAAAAACAAATTGTATTTTATTTTTTTTATTTAATCTAACTAACCATAATTTTTTGCTTTCATTTTATTTTATTTTATTTTTTTATTTGCTTCTTAATTTGTTTTCAATTTAATTGTAACTTAATTAACTTAATTTAATTTATTTTTACTCTATTTTTTTCATTTTGCTTCGTTGTTTAATTTCGTCATATTTTATTTATGTTTTTCTTATTTTTATTTGATTTAACTCTCTCTCTCCCTCTGTTTCTTCATTAGCCCTTCAGAACGGTCATTACGAGTACATCTATATCCGTTAGCCGTATTAACGTCAACTACAAAAAAAAAGTTTAAAAAAAATGAAAATGTGTTAGCGTCCGTATGGTATTGGCACATTGTGTCTTTCATTTGTGTGATCACACCCTGCTAAAATTTTCGCTAAGTTGCTGAGTCTTCCCGAGACTAAAGCTCAGTTTTGGTATCTTATTCACACGCCTGGGGATATATCAGAAGTGAAGATTAGCCAACTTCCTATTTTCATTATCTAAGAAATTTTTCGTATGCAATGTGAAACCAATTGGATTTTCTCTAGTACTATTCGCACTCCAATTGGAATAAAAACTGTTTTGAAAATGTCATCAAACGTACATACATCCTTTGATACACATGGAATTAGGGCTACAGTAGTTTCTCTCATATGCGCATTGATTATTTTATACATTCGCTAAGTAGGCAAATGAAATGATTATTACTTATTCTTTCTAAGTACACAAGAATTGCCTAGTGCTAGATGAATTATTTGCTTGTCAAACAAAAGTAACTTTCAGGGAATTCGAGATATCCTTACACACCAAATGCACAAAACGACCAGGATATGGTAGCAGATATTTGCAGAAACTATTCACGCGTACTTTTAATTGCCAAGCAAACTCAGTGACCTATTTCTTAGCCATTTAAATTTTAAATAAAACAAAAAATGTACACTCACTTTCATAGTTATTCATTTAAATAAATACTGCTGTTGAAATTAATAACTGAGTTAAAATTTTCATTGCAAATTGAAAGTAATAAAAAAAGCAAATTATGTACAACTCACAATGCTACTCCAATGATTCGTAAACCAAATAGTAAAGCAAAGAGTTTTATGTGCAAATAATATCAATTGATAATAATTCTCAAACAAGACAAAATGCTCTCTTAACCCATTCACGACCAACTAAACTCTTTATGGTAATTCATAAGAAAAACAAACTCAAATTAAATTTTTAAAAATAAACACTAAAAATTAAATGAAATGAAAATTCAATGAAAGGAAATTATTGTATAGAATTTACCATAACATGCATTCAACCATTAAGGCACAATGCGTGCTGTGTTACAACAATAAGAATACTGATTATAATAATAAAAATAAAACAACTACAACAGCGACAACAACAATCCAATGCCAAACAAAGAAAGCGAGCAAGCAAATTTTAATTCCCATTCAAGTGAATTTTCCAGCAAATTGCTGTCGTCGTACAAGTACAACAAACAAACAAAACAAAAAAACCAACAACCACCAAGCAAACAAAAGGTTGTAGGGGAAGTGCTGAACAAAACAGCAAAGATGCCAGAGATACTCGCAGAAGGCAAGCGGTTGAAGGTGCACAGTGTTAGCTTGTTTGTGTAAGTAATCAGGGGTTGATGGTTGATTTGCACCTACGCAATTTAATTTTCGATATGGTTGCGTGGAAAATATGGCCCGACAGCGGAACCATAACTTGCCGCTCGAAAAGGGGGATGAAAGCGGAGAGAGGTGGAGAAAAAAAAATTGAAGTTTATGGTTTGCTGCACAGTGAAGTTAGAGATATATGCTGGTACGTGGCATACAATAACCCGTGAAAAATATTCTTTTCAAATAAATATATACATATATGCTGTTAAAGTTAGACGTAAACATATCTGGGAATTTAATTGTTCGCCGTAATATGTGCTGGAATTTCGGATTTGTATTTTGTAAACAAAAAAAAAAAAACTTTAAGCTGTCAGTTGAAGTGGTACTCTTACTCGAGTTGAATAAAAACATTAAGAGGTGTTAGTTAGGTTAGGTTTTGAATAACAATGTTTTATTTTCCGAAACTACCGACTTTAAAAAAAAACACATCAATTATTCTATTGTGCTAACCAGATGTTTTTTCCTCCTATTACAAGAATTTCTGCGCACTTAAGCAAACGAGTTCCTTCACATTTCAACCCCTATCATTTTATTTTATTAGTTTATTAGTCAGAGTTGCCACCGAAAATGTCTGGAAAGTAAATCGTCCTCCAAAACTTGCCACTACTTATTATTTTACTGCTTCTTGTCTACTTGTCAGCTATCCATCGTGTCGCACAACCTGATGCTCAGCTAGGTGTTTTGGTTGGACTGAATATTTCCGTAACGACCAACCAGCAGTCAATTCAGAAGTTGAGCCATACCTTAGACATTTTATGAGCCATCTCTAGGACATCAAAGACCAAAAATCAGCAGAATGAGCATCAACCGCAGTTTCCAGCGGACTGAGCATAGACAAACCATAAAGGCATTTACCGGAAGTCAAAGATATCGTCTTGCCTTTCCCGACAGGCAATGGCAAACCTCCGAGAGTATTTCTGTCTAGGAAGAACTTCTCACAAAAATCATCTGCCGTGCAGAGACGGCTACAACATCAAACCCCAAGCCACAATTATTATTATATTATTATATATATACTCATAGTTAAACACCAAGCATATGTGCGCTATGAAAATTTCTCTTACGCAACAAATCGTCCCTTCACAAAACTTCGTAAACCCAAATACCTAGCATTGGTTTTCCTAAAGTCGATCTTTTCAGACTTTCTAAGTACAATTATTTTTGCTGCGCATTGGAAGGTTTATCCTTTCGTTAGTGTTAAAGTCGACAAAGAACAGGTATAGTTCAATCTTATTCCATATACTCTTCCACCGACTTTGTTTAGATCTGAGTTACTAGACCAAATACTGTTTGGTATGTATGGGTATCCAATGCTTTCCATCTGCGCAATCCTTTCATCGGTAGATATCGAAAGGCAATTCATTGACTGCAAAGGTTGTCGTCATTCGCACAAAAATCATCTGTCGTTCGGAGACGGCGTAAAACTGCAGGTCGCTCAAATGCATGTATGCTCGTCAAATGTGTAAGCGCCAAATTAGCATTATATTTTTTTTAATCTCAGAATTAAAGAGCATACACCAAACATACATATGTCCTTTAACAATACTAATCGCCTCTTCAAAAAACTTCTTAAACCAAAATGCCTTGCATTGGTTTCACTAAAGTCGAACTATGGCGCAGTAGCCCATACCCTTTGCATCTCGTTAGATAATTTTGTTGTTACTACTAAGTAGACTATTCGATCTTCTCCGATTTTAGTGATATTACTATACCAATCCCCAAGGTCAATTTCCTCCTATGTAGGCCGCTGAATAAATTGGAATTATTTGTAGAAGGAAGAAAACAGCCGTAACTGATGGCAAAAATCAGAGTGGTCCACGTCATCCAGAATAAAACCAAGGGAGTTTTCTTCTCTCCAGCCAATCTCTGAAAATATGATCGCGGTAACAGTCAGTTAAAACTGCCCAAAATGAAATTCCACTTACAGCAGCGGTGAAATATTTTCTGAAAGTGAGAAGATCTTGCTGAAACTTTTCAATTACTATCTTTTTAGTTGAAAGCTGGTTTCTTTTTGCCTGTGAAATTGATTATTTATATAAATCGAACTCCGCTAAAACACTATGTGATTGCATTTGCACAAACTTTAAAGTACCATTTTCCATTTACCTGCAGTATTTTTTCAAATTCCAATCAAACTTTTGAACCAAATAGTAAGTAGAGTGCTCGCTAACAAACCGAATAAAGCAACTGAAGCCTAATAGTTGGCTAGTACTGTTGAGTTAGAGATGCTCAATTTTTTATCGATAATTAGCGATATCATTAATCAGTATAATCTATTACCGGTGGCAGATTTTATGATTCAATTTGCCACGAGTATAACATAAAATTTCACTAAAACGGCATTGAGACTTTATTTAATTTTATTATAGCTTTACATAGAAACACTTTTTCTCGTATTCCTATGAAAATATTTTCTATATCAGTGGCTTTCCCTTTCAATATAACCTTTGACCGTTTTCACTAAGTCCCCAATAATTCGGATAACTTTGTTAGGGGAATCTCGAATTTCGTTCTGTACGTTCTGTACGTTCCTTTTTATTAAGTGTCTTTTTTGTAGATGGAAAATAAATATTGATATCCGTTTCATCGATATATCAACTATTTAAATATCGATACAAAAAATCGATTATCTGCCCGTGAAACATCGATATTCTTAATAATCGATATCACATCGAACATTCCTATATCGAAGCGAAAGCATCATTTAAAGTATCGCTTGAAAAGAATTGGGTATCCGAAAATATCAAATTTAAAAAAATCGGTAGCCAAAATATCGATAAGACAGATCCTACTCTCAATTACTAATAAAAAATAAACATCTTTGCACTTAAGGGGTTATATACAAAGTTGAGGTGAAAAAGTGAGCTAAGTTCGTAATTTTTTTTAAAGGTTTTTTGCAAATTTTATTCAATAAAGCGAAAGACAGTTTGTTGGTAGTATTATTGAAGAAAAAAAAACAAGTTAAATTTCAAAAAAATATTTAAAATTTTCCGAGTTAGAGCCCATCTCCCGAAGCGTGTTTTTTCTGTAGAGCCTTGCCGTTCACACTCTCCAAGCCGAACCGCTCAACTGAAATCAAAAAGGTACTATAATTATTGAAGAGAAATGTATTCTTGTGTACTTGAATGAACCGACTTCCAAAAAAAAATTTTTTTTCTGAAAAAAATTCATGGTTTTCAAAAAGTCAATTTTTTTGTTGCTCAAAAATTAAAAAAAAAAATTTATTGCAAAAAATCGATAATTTTCGGATTCAAAAACGATCGTTCAAGTACACAAGATTGTAAATACGAATAATTATAAAAAAAATTATTATAATCGGTTTATAAGTTTTTGAGTTATCGTGTGAACAGCAACGGTACTTTTCAAAAAATGCCATTCCGAGATAATTGCGTTTTAAGTTTTGTTTTAAGTTATGGATGGGTCCAGTTCGCTGCGAACGGCTGTAATTTCGAATCTAGTGATCAAATCTGGATGAAATTTCGCGCTGATATTCTATAAAGTATGTACTTTTAGAATATGCAATAAAAATATTTTCGATTTTTTGAGCCCCAACTTTGTATATAACCCCTTAAATCTGCAAACCACCAGCGTTGCGGGTATAAACCGACTGATGCAAATCTAAGAAATTTCATATATATATATGTACATACATATGTATGTAATATTCTTTATATAGTAATTCAGCTAAAGCAATTCGAGATAGGGCACTCAGTGCAAGTCGGTTCATTAATGTGCCATATGTGAAAGATACGATTCGCAATTATGGTATGATTTACTACTCTTAAATTAGATACGATACTCGGAGACAATACAAAAAGTGTCATATCAAAATAATGGAGTGAAAAATATCGGTGTCGAAAGCGAAAAGTTTCGATGTGGTATCGCGTGATATCGAAATTTCGATCCATGTATTACTGGCAATGTAGAAGTCTCGGATTAAAAATCTCCCAGGAAGTAAACTGTTAAGATTTGAAAGCAACAATTAAATTATAACTGAAATTTCCGCATACGACGGCTTTAATTTTTGGCTTGCTACCGCCAAGCACACACTTGCCCATACAACTACATATGCACATTAACGTATGTATATGTATGTATGTACATATATGTTATTATGAAACTTTTGTGCATGTAAAATTATCCTTGTTTACCTGCAATGCTTTTCTTCTCTTCACATCGCCTTTTAATAAATAAAATTAATAAAGCATATTAAATCTCACACGCATGCTTATCCATAAAAACCAAAACTGAACCAAAATTTACGTGTACATAAAGAATGAGAAAAGCAAACAAAAGCAATAACATAAGAGCGAAGCTTAACATTTTTGTATGTGATTGAAGTGAATTATTAAATAAAGTTGGAAATTTGATTAGATTAAGTGAAGCATGATAAAAAATTCACAGCAGTTGAGTGGATTTCTTTCGTTGGAGTGCCATGCGAGCGGGTCGTAACTACACTCTTATGCGATTAGGTACAGAAATTCTGACATTCTGTTTATTTTTATTTATTCACAATTTGGTAGTCACGCATGCAATCATATATGTATATAAATATTTTAGCTATTTGATCAATAAAATGCGTTGGTTTAAATCTTCATGTAAATATAAATTGCATTGCTACTGCTTATTTGATTACTTCTTTTTTACTTGCGGCTCCTTAACCCAAAAATCTTACCCAGTGTTATAATTATAGTTACTTAGAACTATCCAGATATCTCTTGAAATAATCGGAAAGCATTTTGATGTATGTATGTAATTGTGACAATGAGGAGTCTTTAAATAAATATGCCGCTTGTTTCTGTTGCTATGTAATTTTGAAACTCGAAAAAATACTGATCCCATTTGACACAAATTCATAGAATGTGTTTGCAATGGCGTCCATTATGCCTAGAGCTAACATTCCGAAAGGTGGCGCTCGAGTCGTGTTGTTTCTATAAATCGTATTTACAGTTCGATTTCATTCAAATTCAAAACACATATTAGCCACATAAATATAAATGTTTTATTTCAAAATTTAAACGATAGATGGCGCTAGAGCCGCGCCATATTGACCAGCTTTACCTACAGTTACACACAAATCCATTTTGCTTTGAGTTTTCTTTATTACATTCAAAATGTTTTCTATGGTAATTTTTTTCGTTTAAGCTTCATTTTATACCGAAAACCACACAAAGCGCTGTTTCAGATTTTGCACAACGTTTATTTTTTATTTTTATTTTCTTCAAAATTTAAAATTTTATTTTATCAGATGTCTTAAAATCCTTTGAGTGTGCAGTTTTGTAGCCTATTAAATTCTAGTACAACAAAATGTGCATCCTTAGTGGCAAGAAATTTTCGTTGCTTTTTTCAATTTTTTTTTGTTTTTGAAAAATAGTAAACTAATTTTGTAGAAAAATTTCAAAAAGTTTAATCAGCATTTTTATAAAAATATTTTTCGTTCTACGGACAACCCAGTTTGAATTAAAGTGAGAAAAAATTTTTTAGTGTGAAAAAAAAATTTAACTATTTTTGCTCAAAATTGCAAAAATTTTAATCAGCATTTTTTATGAAAATAGTGTTCATTCTAGAGCGAAAATCTTTTGAATTTAAATTTCAAACTTTGCTCAAAATTTCTAAAATTTTAATCAGCATTTTCTATAAAAGTATTGTTCATTCTACAACAAAATTCGTTCGAAACTATGCTTCAAATGTAGTTGAAATGTGGAAAAAACTGTATTAATTTTATTCAAAATTTCAAAAAATTTTATCATTTGTTTCTATATTATTATTATTATTATTATTATTATTATTATCATTATACAGCAAAGCCCGTTCGAATGTAAGTTTCAAACTATGTTCAAGCGAAAAAAAATTAAACTTACTTGAAAGCCGAAAAAATTTAAATAATTTTGTTCAAAATTTCAAAAATTTGGATTAGCATTTTTTGAGAAAAAATTGTGCAAAAACCATTTGAATCTAAATTTCAAACACTCCTCAAATTGGAAATAAATTAAACTAATTTTTTTCAATATTTAAAAAAAATTTTAATCAGCAGTTTATAAAAATAAAATTAATTTTACAAACAAAACCGGTTAAATCTTAGTTTAAAACTTCGTTCAAAGGTAAAAAAAAATTAATCTAATTTTGTTCAAAATTTCGACAAATTTTGTCAGCAAAAACATTTCTAAATTAAGTTTCTAACTATATTCAAATGTGAAACAATTAAAATATTCTTTTTTTTTTAATTTCAATAATTTTAATCGACATGTTTAGAGAAAAATTGTTCATTCTTAAGCAAAAATGTGAAATAAATTAAACTGATTTTGTTCAAAATTTAAAAACATGGAATTATTATTTTTAGAAAATATTTGGGTACTTTGCACCTTGTTATACTAAAATTTTATGGGTCGCAACACTGTATACTCAAATTATTTCTTGAAATTCTGTTAACAAAAATTGGAAACTTGAGTAAAATTTGATAAATTTTTTCCACCATTTGAACAAAGTTTGTTGCAGAATAGACTAAGGGGGTAGTTCGGTGCACTTTACAAATTCACAATTTTACTTATTTATAACCTTTATCAAGGTTTTCGGTACGCTATGTCAAAAAATAAGAAGCCCCTTTTTTTTACAAATTATTATAAATTATCAAGATATCAAATGCGCTTGGCAAATAAAATATCTGTTTTACTATTTAACTCCTCCCCGTAAACGGCTACTGCGAAAGAAGGGGCAACATCAGCTCATAATAAACCATTTCAAATAGCGAAAGTACTAAGTATATGAATAATTTAGTGTCGTCAATTTCATGGCCAAAACAATGTACAATGCCAAGCTGTCGCTGTCACAACATTCATAACAACAAATCAATAGTAGCAAGTTGCCGCAACGCTAGCTGTCACACGCTATCCATCACACTTGCTGTTTGGTTTGTTTGTAACACTGCGGTTTGTCAACCCTAGCCCAGTCAACATTTTGCAACAAAGCGCATAACAGTGCGTACAAATTGTTAGGAATGAAAATATGTATGGATTAGTAAACAAAAGTAATGCGACATAAGCCAGCGCATTGCTACTGTTTGCCATTGTAATTGCCGGTTACTGCAGCTCTCTATACGGGCGCTTTCTTGCATCTGTACATATGTAGCATATAGCATTGGCTAAGCGACTGCAGTTGCTGCCACTTCAACGTGTTGTTTACCTTTCAATTATGCTGCGCAAACAATGACTGCACAAACAACCAGCCAGCCAGCGGAGACCGCTTCAACCATTACCCCCCAGTATCCGCCACTGTTGTGCGAGTCAAAAATATTGCTGCAGCAAATTTGCACTTTCAATTTGAAATGCTCACTCAATCAACAATAGCTAAATTGCATAAAAATCCACACACACTTGCATGCTATGAATTTCTATAAAAATTTGTACATGTAAACTGCAAAATTTTTCTATTTGTCAATCAGTTATGCGCATGCGCAAAGTTTGCTCAAAAGGCCGCAACGTAGAGTTCGCTTCTAACCACACCATGGCTTATTTGCCAGCATAGTTAGTGCGGTATTACTCTAAGTGATTTTCTCATTAACATTTTTCACGCGAGTCAACACTCACTCAATTTGTTTAGCGGCATACTATTGCAATTTGTTCCTATTACATTGACGGAATTCAAAATTTTTTATTTAAATAATCGATAAATTGTGCGTAGTAGGCAAAGTAAGTTGCGCAAATATTTTTTTTTTTCGTATTTCTCAAGGCGAATTCAATACAAGGTGGTCGCAAGAGCACATACACACAAACTCCACATGTTTTGTTTTTGCTTCTGAATGGTGAGAATGTCAGATAAATGAAATATAGAACAATAATTTTGAACAGAGAGAATGCCAAAATAGGAACGAATTTGACAACAAAACGGGTTATTTTTGATTCAGTTGGCCAAAACTATATTTGTAAATATATTTAAATTAAAATTTACAATAGCGACCGCAATTGAAACCTTACTCTTCATAAAGTGCCAGTGCAATATGCCTGTGGTTTCGCGTCTGTTGATAGTTCCGACAATCTTTTTATTTAAAAAAGAAGCGAATTAATAGAGAATTCCAAAACTAAAATGATTTTAAAAAAGTACCGTGGTAACGTGCCACATCCGAAGTCCGTTAAACTTTGAACAGCCGAAATAGCCGCAGTGCAGTTGGGATTCTCAAATGTTGGATATGGAAGGGCTTTAGTTAGTAATCGAGCCTTTTTCCTCCGAGAACCATATCAGCACGACGGAAGTGATCGGCGCAAATGACATCTTTACACCTCAACTGCACCCGGCATGATCGGGACCACACTAACCGCTCCGACTCTTCACTTGGTACCAAGAAAAACGGACCCGTTCCACGCTTTACTATCTTGTCGCATAATACACACTTTCCCATTTTTTCGCGAAATATTTGAATATATGAATTCAAATCAATTTGAATTTAATAATATTTTTAAATGAAAATGTAAACAGAAAATGAAGATGGAAACAAAAAACAAACCAGTTGACACTTTCACCATTCAAGGCGAAAAAAGAAGAAGCAATCCGCTGATCGGAAGAAAACACCTTCTATAGATTCGCCTTGGTATTTCTGAAACTGAAATAAAATTCGAGGCGTGAAAAATAAAAATAAAACACTAGTCTGAAAAGTTTTCTCCGGGGAAAGAGTTCTTAAAAGGTTTCAAATTTTTTGGGAAACTTGCGAAGTGTGAACGCAATAGAGCTCTAAATTTTGAGCAAAGATGAGGAAAAGTGCGGGTATATATAGTTCGTTAAAGAAAAAAGTGTTATATGTGGGCAGTTTGCTGGGGATCTTTACCTCGTTGCCCTGTTAGTCGAGCCTTGGCGATTTTTGCGAATTTAAACACAGCACACCCGCCGTTCCTGTGCCTTGCTAGCTGACTAGCAGCTAGAGACCGAAAGTTAAGCTAAGTACTTCTTCACCTTACCACTAGTCTTTCAAACGTAGAGGCGTCTGCCTCTTTATCTGCCACCATCCGCGGCTACCGCATTCAATACTATCAAGACTGCAGAATTTTCTTCCTTACGTATAAACATGACCTATACTGCGTAGCCACTGCAAAGTTGTAAAGGTCCAAAATTCTGTTGAATAATCTTTCTCTCGAACTTATTGAGATACTTATAGAGTGTGATTTTAGTTCATCCGTGCCATTGCTGTTGGATTTTGCGGCTGTTATTGTTATCGTTGTTGACGCTGATTCAAGATACACAAAGTTCTGAACTTTTTCGAAATTGAAGGCACGAAACACTGACTGTTTATTTGATGACAGGACGGTACGGTACTTTGTTTGTCGTCACTCACCGCCAGATTGAGTTGCTTTACTTCATTGTCCAGTTTATTTTTAGTATTTGGAAAATGCAGGACTATGTAACGCGCTTTTTTTTTTGAGGACAATATATCGATATACTGTTCCCACGTTAGAGAGTCACCCTATCTTCAACAACGTTAGATATCAATTAGTTCGACATAATTAATACATAGCCGTATTAATTTTGCAGCAGTACCAAAATCAGACATGGCAACATTTAGGCGTGCTATCGTGCTGTCGAAAACTCATCTAACTCGTCCCACAAATAGATGGTGTGCATCGTTCCTCTTCTCTGATCCCACGTTAGTGTTTACACGTAATGCGAGAACACGCTTCTTGTGGACAGGGCAGAGCACACTTAAATACCAATTGGGGGGCATTCATTCATCAGATCAAATTCTGGAAATGAGCGGATGCATGCACATTACCAGCTCTTCACCACCATTACTCGTATTAAATAGCGCTAGCGGCTTTTAGTGCCGTAGTCGCGCTATTGCTATCCGAACTTCATCGAGGTCTGGTGAGGCGATGTCAATAGGTTCATTCAGCAAAGTGCCGAAATTTTCCCTCCACAATTTAAAATGCTTTGGATATCAGTCAGCAGGTTGCCATTTTTATTACGACAGGAATTTGCCCCTTTCATAAGCAGCCGCGCGTTTTGATAAAATTTACGGGCTCTTTTTCTTTCGGTTAGCATCGCAAGCTCTATTTTCTTTGTGATTAAAAGGTTTCTTTCTGGGTTTCTCAATCACCGGTTGGGCTCCAATACAGCTTACGTTACCCCCGCTCATAGCGGCGTGGCATTCCTCCATTTGTGCCAGAAGTTTTTTCGGGTTCGTCAAAAGCCAAAGACTTTTTCAGCGCCAGAACGTATTGAAAGAGAAAAGTGGTCACAATACTCGCGTATTTCGGTTTGCTGGAAAGTGTTCTTAGTAAGCCGATGTTGTGAGAGGCGAGTAGCGAAGAAAATAGCTGTCTGTTGCGATTGCAACTTTTTGAAGTCGAGCTTTGCTTCCGCTTTGAGATGCACGTTCTTTGCTGCACAGAGGTGTGCGCATCTTGGCTGCGACAAGACAATGATCCATTACGATATTCAGTACTCGAAGTGTACCTTCGATATATGATTGATTGGGTTTCTCGTTTTTCGATCTGGAGACAGGCACGCAGCCTGGTGAATTTTGTATGCGAAACCTGGTTCTACATACTATCATGTCCCGAGCTCGGGCAAACTCAATCAGTGTCAGTTTGTTAGCGGAGCTTTCGTCGTAGATACCGAATTTCGCTGACAGTGGGACAGTAGATTTCTTCCTACTCCACCCTGGCCTTGTAGTCGCCCCAAGCACGGTTTCAATATTGGGGTAAACGCTCATAAGTGCTTTCTAGTCACTAATAGCAGTGATCTCTGATCACGTTGTCCTTCTCTTCTATCGGGGCACGGGCACAAATCAGCGAGATTTTTAAGAATATCGATTTGATACGAATCGTTCGACCAGACAGTACTCCTTCACAAGACAGCTGTAGTGGCCCTTACTCTCACGGAGACGTAAACCAGCCAGGAAGCGGTGTGCTCCACAAAAACAGGAGAAACTAATAGCTGTATGTTTGAATTTCTGGGTAGGCACTCCGACTAGATGGTGCCACAAAAAATGCCTGTTATTATTCAATTTGTGAATTCATTCGCATGCAAGGACTTAACGAATAAAAAAGTTACCCATACGCCCTGCGTTACTATTTTACTACTAATTTAAACTTTGAATACACTTCTCTTTGAGGAATACGCCATTGTTTTGTATATCTACCTGCTTTTACTTTACGAGCATGTAACTATTATTTTACGCTGTACTCCAATGGATTTTCTTTGTCCTATAAATATTTTGCTGTGAAACCTCTTGACGCAGTCTTTTAGTCGGCGAACTTACAAATTACAAAAAGTTTCTCACGCCATGCACTCCTACGTTTCTATGTTGTTTGTTTTTAATAACATGCTTTGTAATTTTTTCTGCTTTCCCATCTACCTATCGTTTTGTACTTCCATCTCTTTTTTTTTTTTAATGTACTCATTGCCTTGTGACAGCATTTGTATTGGTTTACCGGGATATGTTCAATGGTTCACTACCTATGAAACGTGCAGTATTTGTATTTTTAGCTTTCTACATTTACTTTTAGCTTCTTTATTGTCCCTGTCAATACAGCACCTACTACAACTTCAAGCGTCATTTATTTTTTTGTCATATAGTAAACTCATATACCTCTCACTTTCATCGCACACTCGTAACACTCTACCATCATCCATTCTAATCATAACATCTCGTTGCTTCAACTTTTCATATTAAAGTTTATGCCTTTTAGGCATATTTCTTCCTGTCACCCGATTTGCAAACATCATTATTCTCGAAGTGGTGCCTATGTGTCGCCCCCCTCTCTTTTTCCACCAACATTTATAGCTATGGAAAACAGCCAGCCACCCACTTGACACAATGGCCCATAAATGCATTGCAAATTTACTAAAGTCAATACACGCCGACGTTAACATACAACAACAAAAAAAAAAAGAAGAAAACAAACAAAAAAATTCAAACCTGCATTGCAAAAATGTCCTTTGCATGTCGTTTTCGATTTTATGTCGACAAAGGCGCAGCTATAACGCATTAACGCTAACACAGCGTGCAGACAGGGATGGAGCGGCGAAATAATAATCGGAGTCTATAAACAAACGTTGGAAAATATGCGAGTCATAGTTTATATCTACATACAAATAAACCAACAAAACCTTTTCATTTGCTTGCAGTACCTACAGAATTTTAGCTGCTCCCTCGTCGTAACTCTTTCCTCTCTGCTTTATTTTGATCCTTTATTGCTTGCTCCTTTATATCTGACTTTTTCCCCCTTTTTCATTTGCATGGCACTTTATTTTTCTTCCAGCCATCTTTCAGTAAAACTCACTTTTGCTTCATCGCCTTTTATATTACCGGTGTGATCATAATTTGTTGTGATTTTGCTTGTCTACGTGGTGTAGCACTTTTTTGTTTTTGTTTTTTGCTGTTACCATAGTCCCAGTCTGTTTGCTTTTTTTCTTCTTCTTTTTTTGTAAGTTTACTTGCCGCTGTTTTGTTTGTTTGCTCTTCACTTTGGCATCTGCATAAATCCATAAACATAACTTAGCACTTCTCTTATTGGTTATGGCACAATTTCTAATGAATACCATCCGCACCGTAAATTTTACTGCATTTTTTTAAAAGCCTTGGATGCATATTTTTTTTTTTAATATTTTGCGTCACACTCGTATTTTCACAATGGCGGTCAGTAATGCGGAAATTGTTTAAAATTAGTAAAGGATTACAAGTAATTATTATTATTGTTGAGAATCACGCACTGTAAACTTGAATCACTTGTGCCCTTTTTATGGATTGAAAACCTTCCTTTAGTCCAACCTCCGAGATAAAGGCTCGCTGGTGTTCATACTGCCATTTGTTATTAGATATTTACCAAGGTATATTTTGCGTTGGAGCAGGGCAGTGCTTCAGCTCCTTTTTCTACTATGCACAATATGCAATATTCATTCAAGTAAATTCCCAGTTTGGTCTGGTGATGTTTCAACCCGCAATGCCCTGTAAAAATCCCCGTAATAATTCTTAGATTGTTCTTCGATAAGTCCATGCAATCTACAGATCGCTTTGGGTTATATGATCCTTGGAGCGATTTTGAATGTTCCAGTCTTCGTGTATTTCCCCAGGGTAGCTCCCGATGGGATTTCGCCTCTTCCTTGGCCACTGCGAGTAGTGTCCCCATCCCAATACCACGGAAAGGCTCTGGGCTAACGAAAGGAGTTGGCGTTCCTTTTTTTGCTAGTTTAACCGCGATCTCGCTTCCATCAATACCTAGTATTCCGTGGAACCCAGAGAACTCATACGCGATTGTCCAGACCAAGTGTGTTCGGCTTGTTGAGCCACTCCATCACCCGATTCATTAGAAGTTACCTGGTGAGATTTGAGGGTTTTGATAGCCGCTTGGCTGTCTGTCAATATGGCAATGTTCCGGTTGCAATAGTTGCGGGTGGTATTGAAGAACGCACATCTTTCTATAGCATAGATTTCTGCCTAAAAGATAATCATACACTTGCCCATGGCTTCCGAGTATCTCAGCGCCGAACCAAATACACCTGCACCTGTACTTTTCTTCACTTCAGATATATTTGCTCACTCCTTTTTGTTACTGATTTTAGTTTAAAAACTTCTTACAAAGTTGAACTTTGGTTGCATATTATCTCTCGGTTTTGCAGATTCAGGCTTTTGCTCCGCAGGATTGGGCATGACCCCACAACTCAGCTACCTTGCTACCCCGATATTGCTACCTGCCATTCTCCACAAGGTCCTCTTCACTTGAGTCTGAATAAGAATGTGAAGAGGTGTTAGACCCAAAGGAACTTCCATGGCTGGTGTCGGCCATAGGCCAGCCTTTGCAGCTTGCTGAATGCTGTTATGGTTCCCTATTGTTTGGTTCTGCCTACCCAGACGATAGCCTCGTATGTGGTCATGGATCATACAATAGCCTCAGTATTTTTCACGAATAGCCGTAAATGTTCCCTGCCATGGGTCTGCAAGTCATGAATGCTCTTAAGGTTTTCTTCTCCACTTCCTCTAAGTGTTGTTTCCAGAGTAGCTTTTGGCCTAGCGTGGAGATAATACTCCAGCCTGTAAAGTTTTCTGAACTTAATTGGCGCTATAACTACTACAAAAAAACTGATGGTCGAGTTCAGCAGATCTCACTCACCACTCGTTCTTTCTCGTTGGAAATTTTACTATACCATTACAGCACAAAGTAGCATTTGTTGTCAAGAGAGATCTTCCGTTGGACTTCGAGGCTGACACTTGTGTTGATGTTAAAATTTTATTTGATCACAAGAGGCACTTCGTTTTGCCCTAAAGCTAAAGTAAAGCTCATTGACGGACGCGATTTTTGCCAACAGTTGCCAAGTGCCAGCACTCAATTCTAATTACTACATTTAAAAATCGTCAATATATATTTCTAATCATTTCCTAAAAGCTTCTTGCAATATCTTCTTCATACTCATATCTTCCCCATTCCACTTCTTTACTTAGTTACAGCTCAGCTTTGCTTCACCTCAATCGCATTCGATGCTGGATTTTTTCCACGCAATGAACTCAACATGGTATTCGAATTTTAAAGAAACCCCTTAGAGTATGCTTATGAAAATGTAAGTAGAGCGTAAGAGGCATCCACATGCAGGCAAAGAAATGCTTACATATATCTTTAAAATATTAAAACAAAAACAAACAGAAAAATTAAATTCCACTAATCTGCGGCAATTGAAAAGACGTAAAACGCAGCTCAACTAACCTATATTTGTTCATAACGCAGTTGTGGTGCTTGGTAGTTGTTGTTGTTGTTGTTATGTCATTTGAGTGTTAGACTTACAGTGAATCAAACAATTGATCACATTTCGAATTTTTTAAATATTCGCCTTGTTTTTCACGAAAAATTTCCTTCATTCCAAACAAAAGGAATTTTAATCAAAATATCACATTTAAAAAAAAAAAAATTTTAAATGCACCAAAGTTTCCAAACCTTTTAATTTTTATTTCTAGAAAACTTTGGGTATGCAGTTTCGAAGCTCACCGAATTTATGCGTCTGATCTGCGACCATTTTTTTTTTTTTTAAATTTTGGTTTGGAAAGTTTTCCAAAAGTTCAAATTATTTTTTATTTTTTATTTTGTACAATATTGAAAATTCTGATATGCATATGTATATGTCAAAGTTTTGCAAAATTTCAAAATAAAGTGTTCGAAATTTTGATAAACATTTATTGAGTTTATATATACAAATGTTGTACTTAGTTTGAGATTCTGATTTATATGCTAGCGAAAAAAGTTTCCCAAAATTTTAAAATTAAAATTAAAAAGTTTAAAATTTTAATAAAAATTGTTTAAGGTTTTATATATTTTGTATAAAGTTTTAATATCAAACAAAAAATTTTTAAATTTCTATAAAACATAGATTTTTTATATATTTTGTACTAATTTTGAAATTGAATTGATTTACAGAAGTTTTCCAAATTTTCAAATTGAAGTTTTTGTAAGTAAAAAGTTTAAAACCTTAATGCAAATTCTTTGAAGTTTAATATATTTCGTGCAAAGCTTTGAATTCAGATAAATTTAAAAATAAAATTGAATCAAAAAAAAAATAAAAAATTAAAAATTTGAAATTTTGAGACAACTTTATTGAATTTTTATATATTCTGTATAAAGTTTAAAATTCTGGTTTACATACATAATTCAATTTCTAATTAAAAAGTTTGAAATTTGTATAAAATTTTATAGAATTTTTATATAGTTTGTGCAAAATTTTAAGTTCTGATTTAGTAATATGCTAAGCGGCAAAAGTTTTCTGAAACTACAAATTAAAAAGTTTTAAATTTTCAAAAAAAAAAGAAAAATATTTTCAAAATTTCAAATTAAAAAGTGTGAAATTTTTATAAGAATTTATTGATTTTTTTATATATTGTGTAGAATGTTTGAAATTCTGACGTTCTGCCAAGCATCAATTTTTTTTTCAAAATTTCAAATTAAAAAGTTGAAAACTTTAATCAAGATTTATTGAATTTTTATATATGTTTTGCAATGCTGGAAATGTTGATATGTATGATGCCAAGCGGGAAAATTTTTTCAAAATTTCAAATTAAAAATTAAAAATTAAAAATTTCAAATTTGGATATTTTGTACAATGTTTGAAATTCTGACTTTTTTTTTATATATTTTTAATATATTTTGTATAAAGACTGAAATTCTGATCTACATATATGCTTTTTGTTATAGCAGCAACTCTATTTTCATAAAAAAAAATTGACGAAAGAAATGGATAGTGGAGAAAATCCCGAATCTTATAAAAACATGTCAACTATCTGAGTCACTGTAGATCTATAAAAATTATGTAAATGCACGCGCGTCTGTGGATGTGCACATTAAGCATGTGTGCCCCAATTCTTCCAGTAAATATAAAAAATGTAAGCTGTCAACAACACACACGCACACACACACACACATGCACTTTTACATCACATACATTGATATGCACTGTTGGAGATAAATATGTATGTAGGTAGCTCCATAAATTCTTCACTACTAAATCAGTCTTACTAGAAACTCTGGAGCCAAACAGACAGCAGCGCGCCAAAGACCCCAAACTGTGGTGCAGCGTTGCATTACAAACCCTGGTTGTATGTACGAGGGTGGGAAGTGCAGAGTGGAGGGTAGAGGGGAGCAACGCGGTAGATAGTACATAGATGATGAGCGTTGAGCATTTACGCGTCGCGGCATATTTGCTCTACATCTTACAGCTTAGTGCCGTCAATGCGGAATAAAATGTGGAGCAACAGTTATGGTTGGTAAAATACTAAGCCCATACATTTACAAATTCATACACACATGTATGTAATCACATCTACATAAATACTTCAAAATCCGTACACTCGCGCTCACTCGCTCAGTTTGTATGATGATTTTAGGATTTTTCCCTATCCGTTGCATTTTACTTTTCGAAAACTCATTCAACCCATTCAAGTACTTTCGTTCGTTCGCATAGTTCGCATAGCTTCGTTTTTTCTTCTCCTTCTTCTTCTCTTTTTTTTTTGTTTTTGTCTTGTTTGTCTACATTTTAAGCGGATTAAATTGTTTTATACTTACTTATACTGTCTCAACGAAAAGCACGCGCACACCCACACACACACACACATAGTATATGTATAGTGAAAGCATATGCTTCATGCTTGCCAGTGTATGGTATGATTACAAAAATATTTAAGTCTACAATTCTATATGTGTGTCTCTGACGGTCTTTGTTTGCGAACTTAATTCTCGATTTGTTTTTTTCTTTTAATTTCTACCCAATTTTTGAAGTGGCACAACGGGAAGACAAAAGCGTTGATTTGTGTATTTTTTTTTTGTTTTTTTTTTTAATAATATCCGCTCCGCAGCGTGCATTGTTTTAATATTTTGTAGCTTTCTCTGCGTTCATTCGTAGACTGGGAACAGCGTACATTCATTCATTTTTCTTTTTTTTACCATCAGATAGCGCGCTCACTCGCCTGCTCCAGTTTGCTTGCTGCTTGCGTGGCTTATTGTTTTTCCATAAACAGCATTTGAGAATTTCGTAGAACAAAAAATAATTTGTCATTATTAATGATTCGTTAAAGCGCCTTAAAATGTGCTTTAATTTCTTTGTTTCTGTAATGTATTTATTCAACTAATTGGTCCGACTTTGTGTTGAAATTTGAAGGACGACTAAAAAGTTAAGAGACAAAAAGTAAACTGAAGAAAGTTGAGACAACATTTAAGTTATATTTTCGTAGCTATGAGACAGGAGAATAATTTCAACTTGTGTGGGTATTGATAAATAAATCTCATTTTCTTTTTCTACAAAGAAAAGATATGCGTAATCTTTTCCCTGAGGAGACTAATTTTTTGATACACATCAGTATATGTATATTTTTGTGTTTAATTCGACCATTTAACTTATTTAATTTTGGGCTATAAATGGTGCTTATTGCTAGCAGCATCCTCCAACAAACTAGTATCTCTATTTTCACGCAATCACAATCACAGCATTCAACGCTATCCAGTGACTCAAACAATGACCGCATATTGATTTTGTAATATTTAAAATACGTTTCATAATAAATTTGGTTTGTTAATTTCCTATAAAACTTTGGTTTTCAAGCTTTTTAATTTTAAATTTTGAAAATTTTTACCGCTTCACAAATAAAACAAAATTTAAAACTCTGTACAAAATTTATAAAGTTCAAAAAAAATTTATCAAAATTTTAAATTTTTTTTCTGAAATTTTGGAAAACTGTAGACGCTTCACAAATAAAACAAAATTTAAAACTTTGTACAAAATTTATAAAAATTCAATAAATTTTCATTAAAATTTCAAACTTTTTAATTTAGAATTCTTAAAATCTTTCCAGGTCATTAAATTTTTATCAAAATTTCAAGCTTTTTAACTTAAAATTTTGGAAAACGATTGCGCTTGGCATATAAATCAGAGATCTAAACTTAAAAAAAAAATAAACAAATTCAAGAAAATTTTCATCAAAATTTCAAGCTTTTTAATTTGAAGTTTTGAACATCTTTTACCGCTTGACGGATAAATAAGATTTCCAAACTGTGTACAAAATATATACAAATTCAAACATTTTTTCAAAATTTTACTTTTTTAATTTAAAATTTTCGAAAACTTTTGCCGCTTGACATACAAATCAGCGTTTCAAACTTATTACAGAATTTATAAAAATTCAACAAATTTTCATCAAAATTTCAAACATTTTATTTTAGAATTCTTAAAATCTTTCCAGCTCATTAAACTTTGATCAAAATTTCAAACTTCTTAACTTAAAATTTTGAAAACTATTGCGCTCAGCATACAAATCAGATATCCAAACTTAAAAAAAAATTAAAGAAACTCAACTTGAAGTTTTGGACAACTTTTTTTTAATTTCAAGTTTTGAACCACTTTTTCCGCTTGGCGTATAAATCAGATTTCCAAACTGTGTACAAAATATATAATAAATTCAAAAAATTTTTCAAAATTTTACTTTTTTAATTTAAAATTTTCGAAAACTTTTGCCGCTTGACATACAAATCAGCGTTTCAAACTTATTGCAGAATTTATAAAAATTCAACAAATTTTCATCAAAATTTCAAACATTTTTTTGTAGGTTATGCAATTTTAGCTAATACTCGTAATATGAAAATATGAAGCCAGCTTAAAATTTCGGCTGGCTTTTGGCAATTTTTTAAATCTTGGTTACGCTATTTTTTTACGCTATTTTTTTTTAATCAATCCGATGCGATACTTTAAAAAAAAAAGCTAGATGAAGAACAGCTTTAAACCTATGGAAGTTTTTACAGAAAAGTTGAAATTTGAGTAAATTTTATAAGCAGAGAATTAAAAAAGTAATTAAAAACACTTTTTTTACAAACTAATTTTTTGCATCGTATATTAGACTAGTAGTAAAAGCCCTTCAAACGACGGGATCCAACCATTTTAAATACCAGTGAATTATTCATTGCAGGGATATAAAAACTGTTATCATTTTATATGCATACTTTCAGGCTGAAGTAAATAGAATTAACAGTTTGGGCGATATGTGGTAACGGACAAGGCGCTTGAGCTTTCACGGGTCCCACAGGAAATTTATAATTACGATTATCTCAAAACTAAAGCCCATCTGATAAAATAGAGGGTGTCAATGAGTTTAGAAGACCCCAATTAAGTTAGATGAAATATCGAAATTTGAAATTTGAAATTGCGCAGCGTTATCTATTATTATTAATGTTTTCCATATGAAAATTAATTTTGTTACTATCATTTTCCTAATCAATGTTGCTCATATCGATATTTTTATCGTTATCGATTTTTATTGATTATTTCCCACCAACCAGTTTTTCAGACAAATGGAAAGCGCACTCAGTTCAGACACATTTTGTTATTTTTTTAAATGTTTCGATAAATAGGCAGCTTGTAAGGCAACTGAGGATATGGCTTGATGCTAATTTTTTAATGAGTTAGCTCTAATTCATGTATTTTGGAACGAATTTCCATCAAATCTTATAAAATTTCCTTTCAGCCGTGTGCCACCTTTGATCTAAATTTCCGTTCCTTCTTTTCTGTTTCAAACATTTCTATTTATGCTCATAACAAAATATTAGTTTAAAAAAAACGTTGCAAAATCATTAAAGTTTAATTTAAAATATTGCCTCGGCTTCATACACAAATTCTCATGCCCTGGTCGTTCCTTCATCCTTTGCAACATTTCGCTGCAGCATTAAGCAACAAAATTTGACATCTCAAGCAGCTGTGCGTAAAACAAACGAGTTGCCGTTGCCATCTTAACCCTTTAAGTGCGCGAAATGTGTAAAAGAATTGTAGCTTAAGCGCCGAAATGGAGGGGTAAGAAACCATTGATGCCAAATGGTGCCACAAAATGTTCAATATTAAAAGGCTGCTGGTTGGTGTGACGGAAATGAAACACCTCATTGCAATGGCGAAAACGCACGCCCGCACACAAGCAGGAAAACCAGCACACAAATTCACAAAGACGAAATTTTTAATTAAAAAACCCGCCGCCATTTAACTGGCGACAGCAGCTATTGTAAATTTTCCATTTATTATTTTCACGTATTTTTTATTTTTTATTTTTTTTTTGACTCATAGGTGCTGTGCCGAAAACAAAAGAACCAAATAAAAACAATAACAATAAAAATATAGGATCGAAATGTGAGCTAAGAGAAATGTTAGCCGGAAAATGTTGGCTCTCAAAGCCTGCGAAGTAGTTGCTCAGCGTTCGGAAAGTCTTTAAGGTTAAGTGAGTGGGGAATATACATAAAATCTTTAAATTGGTAACTCAAGAATTTAAGCAAAATGTTGGAGAAAAAGGATTGAGAAAATTAGGTAGGAGTTAATTGTTTATGAGTCATCTGTTGCGGGCTATCGTAAAATTTAAAAACTGTTTACGAAGACGAATTTTTAATTGCCAGCAGCATGTGTGTCAAGATGTCAGCGATGTAGTGGAATGTGAAGAAGTCGTAGCGATATCGCAGGAAGCAATTGAAAAATTTTTGATATGCACATATTTTACTACTTAATTTCTTGCCACTTTCAAAGCTTTAAGAAAGCACCAAGAAGTACATTTTTTTGAGAAATTTGGCTATTGAGCATGAGGAATATTAAAGGAATAGGGTTAGTATGATATCAAGCCGTAATCGTGAAAAAAACGTAAACTATTTTTTTTTTGTAAATTTCCTGTTTGATGCTGAAATGCTCCTTGTTCTGCATTAAAAGAAAATTTTGAAAAAAAAGTCGCTCACGTTTTGTTTTTTGCAGTTAGGGCTCTCTATATGTTGTGGTATAACTGCCAAAAATACCAATTTGTTCGTCGTTAGTTGCATAGTTGATAATATCCATTTTGATGATGACGTACGTCAATAATAGGGGTCGCATTTTAAATATAACAAAGCTTAACTTCCAGTATTCTGAATATTTTCTCAAAGTTATATTTTTGTGAAACGTGAAATGGATTTATCATTTTTAAGCCCGGCAACAAAATAAATAGAAAAAAAATGTTTAATAAGACGATCCGATGCTTTATCATATGATACAAGTAAGTGTGATGATAAGAGGCAAGTCAATATCTACTTAAAATAACTTTCTGCATGCTTGAAAGAATTATACTACTTGTAATTTATTGCTTTGAGGTGATGTGATATTAACGGACGAGATTTTCTGTTGTGATATTATTTAAAACAATGAAATGTGTGTACATACATAGATATGATGCGATGTGATGTGATGAGATAAGATGAGATGTGATGTGAGGTGAAGTGATATGATATCGCGAGTGTGATGTGTGGCATATTTAAAAAAACAAAAGAAAGGCATTGTTAGGTTATTTATCATTAAAAAACACTCCTTCTTTTATGTTGTGTAAAAATTTTTCAGCTGTATCCATTAAGAGCAGCTCAAATATGCCTTCATTTCCACTAGGCGCAAAATTTAATAGAAGTGAAATTTTTTCAAAAATTTTTTTTTGATGCCGAAGTGTTCCCTGAGTACCTAGATGTATTTCTACATCAAAAGGAAAATTTTGAAAAAATATCACATTTTTTCGCGATTAGGCATGATCTGTAAATTGAAAATTTTAAAAACGTTTTTATCAAGTTATTGATTTTTCAAAATATGGCAGACTTCTAAAAGTGACTTTAATTTAACATTTAATAAATTATGAAGTGATTTGAAGCGGGAAGATAGTATGAGATGATTTGTGATATGATCAGGAGCGATGTTGAAAGTTGATGGCTTGATATGGGATGATAGTGGATAAAATGTGATACAAATTAATGCGTTACTATGCGATGTGATGCGCTGTGATATGATGTGATGTGAAGTGTGGTGTGGTACTAATTGTTCTGATGCGCTGTGATAAGATGTGATGTGATGTGATGTAACATAAGAAGATTCAATG
The DNA here is from genome assembly GCA_951828415.1 of Anomoia purmunda. Lineage (NCBI taxonomy): Eukaryota > Metazoa > Arthropoda > Insecta > Diptera > Tephritidae > Anomoia > Anomoia purmunda. The sequence goes on from OX639994.1 coordinate 14,663,379, forward strand.
TGATGTGATATAATTTGAAGAACTTTGATATCTACTGTGATATGATGCAAGATGTGCAGATGAAGTGTGATGTGATATGATTTGTAAATTTGATCCTGTTGAAATCTAAGATATAAAAACATCAATAATATGACGGTGCATCCTCTAGTAGCTCAAAAAGCTCAGTCTGTAGAAAAGCATACAAAAACCTGAAGCAGAAAGATCTCGCGCTAAGTAGAAACAACTCTAAACTGAAAAAGTTCAATTTCACAGTATTATTTTTCACTTTCTTAAAAACCTTCTTGCGACAATTTCAAAGCTTGCGTGCAAAAGTGTGGTGCTGTTTGAAAGCAAATCATTTTCTCATTAAATTTTTTACACATATTGCTGTTTCATTCGCCTCAAAATTGCGCTCATTATACTAGCCGTTTTTGTGTAGCCTACTTTGCGCCGCAACGCTGCATGAAATGCTACACTTTGTGCTGACACACTTCCGTGTTTTGCAAATAATTCACAATTTCCAAGGCACTATTTGCCTAGATGTGTGTACATCCAAGTTTATGCGAAGGAAATTACAAAATACAAATAAAAACAACAAAACAAACGTACTTCTCTTGAAGGCTGTTTAGTTATAATTTATGTCAGCATATTGCCTACAAATGCGCCATAGGCATGAAAAGGCATTCAACTGCAGGCGGCGACATGAAATAAAAAGCAAAATATAAAAACAAGTAACACAAAATTCTATGTATGTATTTAAATATTATGTAGATTTTTATTTAGAAATCATTAAAAGTGCATTAAAAGCGGCAGCGTTGAAATTATATGCATGCACATGCGTTTCCTTCGCCAATTACTCGTTTGCATACCTTTAGGCGCACACCAGCTGTATATGCGCGCATTGCATTCGTTACCCGAACGAACGTGTGCCACTAACTGCGCTTTGCTAACCCCCATTTTGGTGTCATTACTTTTGCTTTGAAAATAGCAAAAAAGAAAGAAGAAAATTAAAGCATTTTTGCCAAATGCACCCGAAAAGTATGCAATACCTTGTAAAAACAACGAGTTCTTCCATGACCGCCGGCTGTTTACACTTTTATGCAGTAAACCCGCACAGCGCAAATAAAAAATATGAACGAACGTAAACAGTTGCCCCAAAAATAGCGCACTTTCTAAATGGGGTGCATAAAATTTGTTTAGCACATGTGGAACTCCTGCGCTTATGCTTCATATCTAAGTAGGGAAATGCAGCATTTTTATAGTTATTGGTGCTTACTATGCCAGTTTTTTATATTATTGTTTTTGAATTCATAAGCAGCAAAAAAAAAACAGTGGCACACTTTTGCCACGCTACTGCTCCCCATATTGATATAAGTATTGGGGCGTATTTTTGCTTTTAAAGAAATCGGAAGTGCGACATTGTAAATAAAAAAATGTTTAATATTCAATTCGTTTTAAATATTGTTCCTTTTACTATATAGGCAATTTCACAATTATAACGCCGCCATATATTTTCAAGTTTTGATAAAAAACAATTGTTTAGTTTCTTTAAGCTTTTCATCACACACAATATTTACGAAGTTCAACTATCGTTTTGTCTGTTCCGAATATAGTCCAGCGTTGCTTTAGCGGCATCTAATGTACAGGCAGAATGCCGTCGATACCTAGATGTCGACGAGATGTCTCAACATATCCCGTGTAAGTTTCCAGCCTTGGCTGGAGTCAGACCTTCTGACAACCCAGTTGTTAGGTTGGTGGTTGTTTTTGCTTTCGTCAAAACATTATCCTAGGTCACAGTGTTCTACCGTTCTTAGGGCGATTTTAGCACATTGGGGAAGTTTTTGAAACTTCCTGGACCTAATTACAGCGTATATGACCCTCAAAAAAGTGTTAAAATGAGATGCTGTATGAAAGAGCGAGGGTAGGGCTGTTGAGCATGTATACTACATCAAATGCGGTCTGGTGGTAATTGGAGCATAAGCATTTTTGTGATGCACTGTGATATGATGTGATGTGATGTAGCATAAGAAGATGGAGTGTGATGTGATATGATTGAAAGAAATTTGATATCTGCTGTATTAAGGAAAGATTAGAAGAGATATATTGTAATGTTTTGGCCTGATAGTGTATAATTATTGCGTTACAATGCGATGTGATGCGATGTGATATGATGTGATAAAATGTCATGTGATGTGATGTAACATGAGGAGAAAAAGTGAGATGTGATGTGATTGAAAAAATTTGATACTGTAATAAATGTATGGCGCTATGAAATGTGGGAAGATAGTAGTAGGAGATGATCTGTGATATGATCAATCTATATAGCTATCTCTGTGTCTTAAACGCCTCCCAGCACCCCCCTGCCCCCCCTCCCCTTTCCCCTTTCCCCTGATCTCCTTTTACTTTTCTATTACTATGACTCTAGATATATTTATTTTTTTCTTCAATTACTCCTATCTTCGTTCTCCAAATTTCGCCTAAAATTTAGGACCATCAACATTTTCCAGCGCAACGTGTATTCCCCAACATAAACATAATTACTACTAGCATACATTTTTCTCATATTATCAAAGTATGCTCACTTATGCAACGACACAAATATCAAAGTAGTAGTTGGTAACTGTTCATTTTGCTGTATCAGTTTTGCGTTGTTGCTGTTTATTTCGTTGCTTTGCTTTGCTTGCTTGTTAGCTTGATTTTGTAAAACACAACTAATATCATATTACAACTACATATTATTTACCCTGCCTCGCTAGCCAAAGCAATGTTGTTTTTTTTTTTTGAACTGCTTCAACTGCACTCGGGGAAATATAAGTAGCAACACATATGTTGTGTATTTTTTGTTTTCTCAAGTATTCCCTTTAATTTGCTTTACATCGCCACATTTACCTGCAATGCACAATGTAGCACAAGCTTGTAGCTGTTCGTTATTGCCGAGGCTAGTATTCCTAGAGTCATCCTATTCCTCACATTCCACACCTACATTTGTGCTTATTTGCATCACCTCATACAAGTACTGAGTATGCAATTGCAGCTTTGCAAAACGAAGCTAATTTCAAGGCACAATAACGCTGCTTGTATCTACACACAAATACTTACATATATTTGCTCATCATTTCATTTTACCGACGATATCGTCTAAAATGCCAACGCATCGCAGTTTCCGAGTGAAATGGTGGAAACTAACCAAATGGTAGTGCAAATAAAAGTAAATATGCAAGCAGTTAGGGAAATAGCATGTGTAATGGTAGATATGGGTAGTGATTTGAAAGTTTCAGGTTTCTTGCGCGAATACATTTTCTTTTCGCACTCACATTTTGGGTGTGGAAATTACTTGACTTGATTAAGGACGAAATGTAATGAACTCATTTTTCGAAAAAAAAGTCGGCATTAAAAGCTTTATTATTTTATTCATTATTTTATATTGTATTAACAAGAACCGAAGTTAATTAAGGTGTTACATACTGCCGCAAAGAGTAATCATTTTATCACATGATGTCATGATATGATGCAATCATATAAGGTGATATGGTATGCCAGTCTGCATTGATTAAATATAAATTTCGTATAATTATAAAGAAAATAGATTTTTTGATCGATTTTCGATTCAATGAAATATTTAAATTAAGGTACAACATACACCATATCATCGAATCAACTGATGGTATTGTATCATGTGATGTGATCATACGATGCGTTCTAAATAACCACTCTTCCTACTTTTCGTTAATTTAGAAAATTAATATTGCTATCATAGTTGTATTTTGTATTTGCTTAATATAACTGTTGAATGGCGCATTTTCGAACTAGATTACCTTAGGATCATGCGATTACATCAAGTATCCTTTTCAGACAAACAAAGCGTACATTTTTCTTATTTAATTGCAATAGAGAAAAATGTATACCACTATCCTATTCAGCATGCCTTAAATACCTGTAGATAGCAGTGCTTACAAAACGAACTAGAAATTTATTGAGGTATGCTAAAACGATATACATTTGTTATAAAGCGGCTCAAAGAGAACTCGTTTTTATCACATGATCCCATAATATAATCTGTGATATGTGATAGATATTTTTCATTAGCTAAATAGATTCCATTACAAGTAATTAAATACTAAACAAACACTTTTCTTTTTTTACCCGTTTCAATGGCTTTAAATATTAGAAATGTAAAATTATGCTGCATCATATGATATCATGCACCTTATGATATCATGTGATGTGTTCACATGATGTGATCTTAAGTACATCCTGGAAAATTTCGTAATTTCATCGGTTTCCTTCTATCATAGTTGTTTAAATGCTATGAATGCCCACTGTCGCATTTTTGAACCAGAATTTCACATTAAACACACATATGTTAGGATCATGCGATCACATCAAGTATTCTTTTAAGACAAAAAAAGCGTACATTCTTCTTATTTGATTGTAGAAAATTATATTTTTATAAAATACTTCCATAAAGAACACGTTTTTATCACATGATCTCATAATATAAATACATAATCTGTGATATGCGATTGATAATTTTCGTTAGCTACATAGCTTTCATTAAATGTAACTGTTAGAAGAAATATTATTTCTTGATCCGTTCGCAATAATATTAAATAATCGAAATGTAAATTATGCTGCATCACATCAACTTATCATATGATGATATCATGCGATGTGTTGGCATGATGTGATTTTAAGTACTTAACTGGAAAAATGAATATTGTCATCGGTTTCCTCCATGATGTGCCATTTGACAGATCGGAGACCTCTATTAAATGAAAAAAAAGAAAAAAAATCAACTCTGTTTACCTACGTACCTTGATTTAAACTGCTTTTTTCTTATTGCTTTTCTATAATGCTTTTCGAAGCCTTAAGCCTGTAAATATGCAGCAAAAATTATTTTTTATATCCTAGCTATGCCGTAAGTTATTTTTAGAATTCAAATGTTATGGAAAATTTCATTCGAAATCTTTCACACAAAATCTGCATGCATTGGTCATAGAAATGTATAGAAAATAAAATAAACAAAAAGCTATTCGAAAATATGCAACAGTTTTTCCATATAATTTATTCATGCTTTACTTCATTAACATTAATTTTGCTAGCGAAGGCAGGCGTTGCGTTGTTAACTAGTTGTTATTTTATTTTCTGCAGAATTTTACGCTCTCCATACGCAGAAGTCTGGACCTCAATGCCATTCAGTTGAATCATTAAATGTCGAGAGTTGCTCTTTTTATAGTTCAGCATAGTAGTTTCATGAGTTGCAAACTATCAGTCTTCATATATATAAATACTAAATGCATTTATTTTCATATGAATGTATAGCTTTTTATTGCATCTGTATGTATGCAACATCTAGTATGTAATTGCAATTGTAAAGCATTTTATTTTATTTTATTTTTTTATGTTTTGTACACATTTTCACGCCTCACGAAGCGCCACGCCACTACCATGACCTACATTATCCTTACGCGTTTAAATAAATATATGGATGTGTAGGTGTGTGTGTGAGCATATACATTTACATACATATGTGTGTGTGTGTTAAAAAAATGTATGTATGTTCGGAAACACCCACTAACAGGCAGATATGTTCAGACGCTTGTGCAAAAGTTCATATCGTGCACATGCAGTACAGTAACTAAAAAATTTTCAGTTTTTATATTATACGAGTATGTACACTAAAAATTTTTTTCAAGTTTTTCATGATAATTTTTTTTTTTGCTAATTTTATATAGAAATATAATTCATACTTTAACAAAAATCTTGTTAATTAATATTTCTCACTTTGTACAAAATCTATGACGGCTCAAAAAAATTTCATCAAAATTTTTTAATTTTTTAGAAGAATTTTTAAAAACTTTTTCCAGTATGCAGTTTCATAGCTTACTTAATTTGAGTATAATAAAATACAAATTTAAAGTGGCTAAGAACTGCCGCTGATTTTTTATAGTTTTTTTAAATTTTTGGTTTTGCGCACTTTTTTCATAAAACGCAAGCATTTTATAAAAAATTTTCTTTGATTTGTAATAATTTTATATACCGAAAGTATTCTGCATTGTACCACATAAAATATGTACCTGTATATGAAATATATGAAAAAAAAAAAAATTTCAAAGTCAAAATTAAAAAAAAAACATTTAAAGTCAACAGTAGTTTCTGGTCACTTAAAATTTACACTTTATTATATTAAAATTAAATTAGCTATAAAACTGCAAACCCAAAAAATATCTAAACTTAACTCTAAAAACTTTAAAAATTTGGCTGAAAATTTTTTAAATTTTTATAAATTGTGTATAAAGTTTCAAACAATATTATAAATTAACGAAAAAAATTATCACTAAAAGATTTGCTAACATTGTAAAAAAATCACCATTCCACCAGTTTTGCTCAACAGTGCACATATTTGTTGTATTTTTTTTATAAAATAAAATAACTTTAATTTTTTTTGCCTTTTCTGAAAAATGAACTATTTCGTCTATGTATCCAGTGGTAATTTTATTTGTAGAACTCGCTAACGTTAGAATTCTCGAGTTGACATTTTTTTTTTTGTTTTTTTTTTTTTGTTTTTTTTTTTTTTTTTTTGATACGGTGCTTATCGACAGGGACTTTTTGATAAATTCCGGCTCTTCCTTTATTTCTAATTAATTTTTTTTGTAAAAACCTAGCTCATTCTACAATAAAAAAAATTAAGTTCAAGCTTCAAACAGTGTGCAAAGTTTAATAAAATTAAATAAATTTTCAACGAAATTTAAAACTTTCTTATCAGAATTTTTAGAATGTTTTTGTAGCCCAGCTGATTTTTGAAAAAGAGAAAACTGTTGATGAAAATTTACTTAGTTTTATTGAAGTTTGTGCAGAATTTATTTAATTAATTTAATTTATTTAAACGGTATTTTTAGTAGAATGAACTGTATTTTTATTAAAAATAAATGATAGATACTTGTCAACAAGTCCCCGTCGTAGAGTTATTATAAGCTCTATAGTAAGTTAAAAAAGGATATGAACCAAAAAATGAAGGATTAAACTCAAATCGATATTATTATTTTTTAATATATTCTCCCTTTATTTGAATATACATTTCAAAACGTTTTGCTAACATTTTAATACCCTTAATAAATAGCCTGAAGTTTAGCCATAAAGATTTCCAAAACAACTGACTCCACTTTATTATCAGTGCTAAATTTTTTGCTCCAAAAACTTCTCACAAAAAAATATTCGCCGTTCGGAGTTGTAGGTCTCTCAATTTGTGTTACAACATCAAGACGCACAAATTGTCGCAGTCAATTAAGCAACCAAGCATATTTTTTCTCTCAAACCATATCATCGGCATGGTAATAATACAAAGTATCGCTCTAAAAAAATCGAGTACCCATAAATAACGATCTAAAAGTGCTCGATACACAAAATATCGATACACAGCTGAACTACAGTTGGAAAGCGATTAGCTTACAGCGTGACTATGATTTGGCCTGATTTTCCTTCGGGCTATTTTTATTCCCCCCAATTGCTATATTCGAATATTCTTCTGTGAAATTTTTTTTTGTAGATTCAATACGATACTGGAGTTCAAGTACTCGATTCCTATCAAATGCCAAAGGTATCGGTATATTATCGTGGAGATCAATTAATCTTTTTATCAACCGCTATTTGATTTCCGCCAGTGTAATGACACACAAATTTCATAAATATCCGAAAAATCTATTTCCAGAAACTGTTGGACCCTAAGTGCTAATTTTTCTGTATATGTCCACCAATTTTTGGCATTTGGCATTCGATAACTAACCTTAAAGAAGCAAAGGTTTGCATAGCACTTTTGCTTTCCTGGGAAACATTTTGCTCTGGCCTAACTTCCAACAGCTATTACTGTTACTCTGGTACTTTAGCTCTCCTGGATTTTCATGCGTCCTAATTGCCATCCAGGATTCCGGACAGCTGGTGATCTTTAGTCACTTTTGTGAAGTGATGCCTCCTCGGTTGCTATCACCTGCGGCTTACTTAGCTTTTGGAGTCTAGTAGGCTTAATGCGGTTAGTTTACCTATCCTCTATCTTAAATCCTTTTAGCGCCTTAAGAGCAACATACATGGGCCAATAGTGAAGGAAATAAATCAAAGCATGCATTCAAATTTACTGGGTCGAAGAAAAAAATTCAGAATCACTCTCCTTACTTTAAAAAATTACTTCGAAAGAAAATGTCTGTCTGTAGACTTGTTCATATACTTTTTTTACATATGAAGTCTCAAAATGTGTGAGTACTTAGTTGGACGCTTATCTGTAGATGTACATGTGTTTATATATATCACATTCATACATATATATGTATACAAGTGTGTATGTGTGAGTGCATTTAGCGTACTGCATATTTTTGTCCTCCGCCTGGCAATGAGCATTCATATCAATTTTTGTTGTCATAAATCCAATGAGACACATATTTGTTAACATTTGTTTTTGTTTTTTTGTCTTTTGCTTTCCTTCTTTTTTCCTTCTTTTTTCATTGACATTTGCCTACACACACACACACACCGTTATTCACATATGCGCATTCACACTTCCTTTAGCAGCCATTTGACGGTCCTTTACATATGTATGTTCTATGTTTTTTTTTTATTTTGCTCTACTTGATACTAAAGTTGAAATATGAGCCGCCTGGGGCGCTACAAGCGTTCGGTCCAGTCCGTCATGTGTACGAATGTAAAGAAAGAAATGGGTGAGGAAAAAATGTGAAAATTAAGGAAATTCGTAGTAAAAGTAAACACTGAAATTGTGAAAAATGTTATGGCTAGCTAAGTGACTGCAAAAGTAAATAAACTAATATCGGAATTTACTTACGGCATTTTAGCAGAAGCGATGAGGCTAGGAATATATGAGTGATAGGCAAATTCTCAGTAACACAAAAAGAATTTAATTGCAGAAAAAAAAATTCTAATTGAAACTTGGCACAGTAGAGATTGGGTCAATCGTTAGGCTTGACATCCTGTTAACTCTTCCGCTTTAGAAAGAAAAAGAACTGATGCACAATTGGCTAAAAATTTAATGAATTCACTATATGAGCGTTTCGAGCTATTTAGCCAGCACGCCTAATTAAAGAGGAAGTTTACAAAAATTAGATTGGCTTTGAAAAGGGGCGCGCGCTTGATTAGCAGCGATTTCCACTTGCAATCAGCGGCCGTAATCAGTATGCGTTTGACAAAAAATTTTTTTTAAAAATAAATATTTTAAAATTTCAAACTTTACAATCAATAGTAAGAGCTAAGTTTTTGAGTTTATTTCTTTTGTGCAGATATAATTATTAAAAAATTATGTATCGTGTTTTGAACAAAACTAAAACTCGATAGTGTAATTTTTTCGCTCGGAAATATTGAATTTATTGTGAATTGTATTTTTTTTTTATTTAAAATAATAATTATTTAATGAGTTTTTTTTGGGTCAACTGATAAAATACTGAATTTTATTTTTTGTTCAGAAATAAAAAATATCTAGTCGTAGTTTTCTGAACCAAAATAAAATTTTTTATTCAAAATTTCGAGTGTTATGTTTTCGCTCTAAAATAAAGATTTTTTAATTGTAACTTTTTACTTTTTCTTATTAAAAATAAAAAAAAAAATTTTCATCAAAAGCGAATTTTATTATGGTTAAAAAATAGAATAAGTCTATTTATGCTTGTTTTTTCTGAGCAATTCACAAAACAGCTGAATTTTTTTTTTGTTCAGAAATAAAAATTTAGTATTTTTTATTTTTTGTTCAGAAATAAAAAAATATCTAGTCGTAGTTTTCTGAACCAAAATAAAATTTTTTATTCAAAATTTCGAGTGTTATGTTTTCGCTCTAAAATAAAGATTTTTTAATTGTAATTTTTTACTTTTTCTTATTAAAAATAAAAAAAAAGTTTTTTTCATCAAAAGTGAATTTTATTATGGCTAAAAAATATAATAAGTCTACTTATGCTTGTTTTTTCTGAGCAATTCACAAAACAGCTGAATTTTATTTTTTTGTTCAGAAATAAAAATTTAGTATCGAGTTATACGTTTTTGAACAAAAGTAAAACTCGTGTTTCGTATTTTAGATTTTCACTCCAAAATATTGTGAATTTAAATTTTTATAAAAAAAATTTTTTTCGAAAAATAATAATTATTAATGATTTTTTTTTTGTCAAAAACAAGTTTCATTATTGTTAAAAAAAATATAACTCGTTTTGGGATTATTTTTTTAGAGCAATTCAGAAATAAAAGTTAAAGCCCCGTTTTCTGAACCAAATAAAAATATTTTTTCAAGTTTTTTTTTGCTCTAAAATAAATATTTTTTTGTGAATTGTTTTTTTTTTTATTAAAAATAATAATGAGTTTAGTTTTTTTTTTAGCAATAAGAAGTTTTATTTTATATAATGTGTATATTTCGATACGTGAATATTTTTTTTTGAGCAATTCGCAAAAATCCGAGTTTTATTTTTGTCTAGAAATAATAATTAAGTATTAAGATACACTTTTCTGGACAAAAAATAAAACTCAGATTTTTTCGCCCCGAAATTAAGATCTTTTTGTGAATTGTAATTTTCTTATTAAAAATAATATTTAATTTTATAGTTTTTTTTAACATAAGCGAGTTTTTTTTTTGTTTTAAAAAAAGATATAATTCGCTGTATGATTAGTTTTTCGAAACGATTAAAAAAATCCAAAAGTAATTATTAATTATATTTTTTTTTTTAGATGTCGCTCAAATTTTTTTAAATCGAAACGACTTTTATAATGTATGTAAGTCTCAAAATAAAAGTATTTGAAATATTAAAAAAAAAATGTATTTCGCTAATAATTATTATGGAAAGACTTTTTATAATATAAATCTCAAAATAATAGTTATCGATAGCTTAAAAAATTTTACTCATTCAAAATTATTTTCAAAAGACTTTTATAACTCTTAGCAAAATTAGGATGACTTTTTTAAACTCAACGGTCAAATAATAAACTGGATATTTGCTAAACACGCAAGAAGAATTTGCGGTTATGATTGGTCTTTTGAAGTCAAAAATGCTTAGAATTCTACATGAATATCTGGGTATGAATGAGGTCAGTTCAAGGGGGTGTCAAAACTTCTCTACTACATCAGAAACAAGAACAACTGAAGTGTCGTACTGAGTTGTTACGACGCTGGCGATAGTCCTCTGTCAAAAAGGAGAGGATTGGTCCGAGTCCATAGCGACCAAAAAAAAAAGCACAGATGACTTAAACTCAGATTATAGGCTTTTGGGATTCCGAAGAAATTTTACTGTTGAATTTTAAAGATCGCAACGCGGCCGTAAGGGAGGATCCACACTCAGCACTCACACAAGGCTGTCATTAAGAATTGGGGTTTTACTGAGTTGTCTACCATCCCCCACCATATATTTTGAATTTGACGCCAAGCGACTTCTATTTATTGTCTAAATTTAAATCCGACACATAATGAAAAAAAAAATTATAAATTAAATATGTATGTGTGTGATTTTTAAGTAGTTGTACTCGTAGTTAATGTGCATAAAATATTTAAGAGCGCTATTTTCATTTTCAATATCCCAATTAGAGATTTCCTACGTATTTCTGCATATTTAATGCCAATAATTACCGTTAACACGCACCAAACTTGTCGCTGATTTTGTTAACTTTCTACCTACTATTTGCTTGTTATTGCTGCTGGTGTTCCACAAAACTTAAATTATCAATGACGATAATCACACTTTAATGACCGCTTAAATTAAATGCGATTGCAATTAGTTATTTGGATTTCCATGTATGTGCGTATATGTTTTATTCATTATATTTATTTAAATTTTTTATAAAGCGGTCAAAAGCGTATTAATTACAGTAGCAATCGATAAGCTACCGATATTATCTGAAATACAAAACAAAAAAAAAACGAAAAACGAAAAACAAAAACAAAAGCCCGCGTAGTACAATATTTATTTTGATTATTAAAATTAATAATAATGTGTAGCGGAGTATCAATTACAAACGAATTGCTTCAATAATGTATTCACAAAAAGTAATACTAATTACACGTTTTATACACATACGTACATACATATCTAGTACATACATAGTGTGTATGTAGTATATTTAATTTATAATTACACATTCAAGGTGCGCTATTTGAAGCATGTGCATTGAATTTGCTATTTTTAATTAAACTTTCCATGCCGCAAGGGATTTTTTTTTCTCTACACTTATCACTTTATATAATTAATATTTAATACAGGTATTTTGCTCTATTAATTTTAACTACTTTCCTCAATATTTAATTCATTTTCATATTTCCGTTCATTTTCAGACTGAAGGTCGACAATAATGGTGGCGCTTGGTGTCCGAAACATATGGTGTCGCGTGGCCTCAAGGAGTATCTGCAAATCGATTTGTTGCAAGTGCATGTCGTCACAGCGATACGTACGCAGGGTCGCTTTGGCAAAGGTCAAGGTCAGGAGTATACAGAGGCTTATGTGCTGGAATATTGGCGTCCCGGTTTCGAAAAGTGGTTGCGCTGGAAAACCATACAAGGCAAAGAGGTGGGTAAAAATATGAAAGTGTAACTTTTTATTAGAGATGTACATAGACGAGATGAAAACTCATACAAATGATTTGGTATTTTTTCTGTGATGAAGTTAGAAATATAACTATAGCTTCACATTATGCCCCGCCCATTTAGTGACAAGTATTTGCTTTGTAGTCTCCCCCATTCTCCATCTGCTCATTTTACGAATGATGTGCGAATATTTTTTCGTACTAAACACTCCACTACCTTTCCTCGTTAGCTAGAACTGTCGGATCAGTTTCTAGATCTGCTTTTTTTAAAGGCACCACCTTTTTTAAAGGCAGCGGGTAATTTGGGAGCAACGCATGCGATATTATGGAAAGGGTGTAGAACCGGACGAAGCTGTGGTGCGGCGTGGTAAGGCTTAAAATGAACCCTTCGAAACGGAACTTGAGACAGAATAAAATGAAATTAAAGTAGGATGAGAATCCGAAATAGAATTTCCAAGGAAGGATGGAGGGAATAAGGGTTAGGGCAAACGGATACGGAAAAAGGTGGAAATGGTTCTACATTTCTCCTCGACAAATTTTCCTGACTCTTTTATGTATCTGCGAAGCATGCCAAGGGACAGATAATGAACATTTTCCATTCTCAATAGATCTGATCCAAATATGCTCTATCTCAGTCTAGAAAAAGTAGGACAGATACAGGAGAAATGCTCTGCGCTATTCGCATCTTTCTTCGGGTCGTCGATGATCCCTATTGGGTTTTTATGTGTCTTATGCCTGCCTAATAAGCCCAGTCGTCAGCCAGTTCATTAGCACGAACCCCACTGTGTCCCGATACCCACTAATGAAAAGGAACATACTAAGAGTTAGATCAATAACGAGGTTGAAATCGCCGTATTGAGCGAAGTGAAATAACTGGGTCTCACTATGAACTTTAGACTTTTCTCTAGCGGAAGCACGTCGACTAAACATCGTTCTAGGCGGCAAAGGCAATGATGGTGTGCAGTCTAGCATAAAAATCCTGGAGCTCTAGTCAGAGAGTGCTCAGGTATGAGTGAATCTTCTCGATGAAGAGACAACCACTATACAATCTCCAATGACTAACATCCGTATGGGTACATATACGACGGTGGCTTTGGAGGTGATTCTATACCTAGATTAGGTTAGATATGTAGGTTAAGCTGGGTGGCCCAACAAGAGAAATAACAACGTACAACTATTGAATCCTCAGCTCATAAATTGGGTGGCGATGGCAAAGAACAATGCCGCCTCCTTTGGCGATCCGAAGTAGCCATTTTGACGATTTTTCGATGGCCGACTGCAGATCCTGCAACCCGTAAGTTGCCCCTCTGAGAGTCTTGAATCCTCTCTTTCCAGCGAAAGTGAAAATCTCGAAACTCTGAGAAGAAACTTGTACGTTTTTTGCTACCACCAACCGTCTTCTTAGACTTCCTAAGGGTAACCTCAACATAACCTAAGAAGCTTTTGGTGGTGTCCCTTTTTAGATTTGAGGAGTGAAATTGAAATGTATGAAGGCTTCCGTAGTTTATTGCTTTATAGCATTAAGTCTATTATTTAATAGTGTTTGTAGTGCTTCTCAAAAAGGGGTACCAAATTTCCTAAACAGATTTCCTTAGTTTCCAAAGTAAAGACTCGTATTACGAAAAACCCCATATATTGACCGATTGTGATGAAATTCAATACTACTAAAATCGTGTATTGCTGGATGGCGCTGTGGCCGCGCTCTATGAAAAATAATTAAATTTGTATATTTGGCCGGATCCAAGTCAGTTTCTAGAAGTTCTAAGTCCACCAAAATTTTACAGACTGTGAAAATTTTGAATGAAATTGATCAAATTTTCATTCAAATTTCAAACCTGTTAATCAGAATTTGTAGAAAATTTCTGTCCATGCAATTTTATAGCCCATTCAATTCTAGCATAATAAACTGCTGATTTCAATATGCTAAAAACTAGTGTTGCTTATTGATTTTTTGTTTGTTTTTGCTGACGTTGTTAGTAATTTTCTTCAACATAAAAAAACTCGTTTATTTCTTGATATGGAGAAAATTGGCAACATCTGTCGCCTACCGACGACGTTGTTAGTAATTTTCTTCAACATAAAAAAGTTCGTTTTCTTTACATGCAGAAAATTGGCAACATGGGTCGCAAAAGGAAATTATCAAAAAGCAACGCAATTTTTTTAATTTGAAACTGAAGGGACTATAAAACTGCATGTCGAAGAACATTTTCACAATTTTGAAGATTTCAAATTTTTATAATTTTTTTTGGATAATATTTAAAATTACACAAAATTAATAGATTGGATTTATATGGTTTTTATTGTACACTCAACTGTATTTTTATAAACTAGTTACACTATTATAATATAGTTATGATGATCACCATATAAATATGAATACACATTGGCAAAAACATCTTCATACAGTTTGACTCGCCTCGTACCTATCGTATTCTCCCACACTTTTTTTGGTTCCTCCTACTACATTAATTTTCAAGCGAACTCCAACACCTTTTCTGGTACATATAAACAAACATACACATTTACGTGCATATGTATGTATGTGCAATACTTATATTTGTTTTTGCCATGCCATCGCTTTTTGTTTTATTATTGTTTTAGCTTCAGGCCACGTTATTCGATGGCTACGACAATCGCCCGTTTGTTCACTCGCCCATATTCCCATATTAATCACTTCGATAACAATCGCATGCCTCGACTACAAGTATCTTCGACACTGGCTTGTGGTGTCTGGATTGCTTGGATTGCATTGGATTGAATTGCCAGGCTGGTCTATCGTCCGCCTTTCTTGAATTCTTCGCGCTGCGCTAGTGATTTCTTGTTCCGCCTGTAATAACTATTTTTCGTTTTTTTTTTTTATAATTTTTATTAAGTTTGTTTACTTGTATTTCATCTACGGCATTCTTGCGTGCAAACAGTGTAAATTGCGTAGGTGTCACGGTGAAAATTATGAGCACTACACCCAGCAATCGAATGTTGCAAACAAAAAAAAGCAGTGGAAAGGGAAAAAATCTTGGTATATTTTGCGGGAGATCTACTATTCACTATTTGTTTCTTACCATTCACTATTTTCTTCAACAGGGTATCGTTTTAGGAAATGTGTAGGTATTTAGGTATTTCGCATAAGCCGCTTTATTTTAAAATCGAGCCGTTTAAACGTTGAGTTATACTTGCATTGCATTGCATTGCATATATCAAAATAGGATTGTGAAACATAAGGTTGATTATCTGTCATATAGCGCATACAGCGTCTCTCGTTAGCTACTCGTATACAAACATTTTGTTTGTATTTGTGAGAGAATAGAAACAGTGCGATAAAAGGGAATAGCGGCGCCCCTCTCAGGAAATGTCACATACTCGTAGCACAGAAATCTAAATTCAAAAGACTTATTTGTCAAACGCTAAGTTCGGTAATCAGTTGTACGTAAAACCCACTGAGCATTGATTTAATATGTGACAATTATCTCCACATGTACGGCAATGCAATGTAAGTATAACTAAAGCTTAAGTGTTTGCGTTTAAAAATACTTAGAAATTTATTTGTTTTGTTTGTTGTCATAAGTAGTATTTTGTTTTGCGTATATTCAATTTATTTTAGCTAAGTAATATGTATAATAGTTATCGCAAAATTTACTACTTTTTCATATTTTCCAGATACTGCCCGGCAACATCAATACCTACAGTGAAGTGGAGAATGTCTTGCAGCCGATTATTTTTGCCTCTAAGGTGCGCATCTATCCATACAGTCAATACGATCGCACCGTTTGTTTGAGAGCCGAAGCGGTCGGATGCCTTTGGGAAGGTGAGTTATTACAAAAAAAAAACAAGCCTTTTTTTATGTCTGATTGTTAAGAATACATTCCAGAAGCTTTGCTTCTTAACAGTCCTAGAACGATAATTAATTTTTGTTTCGGCGAAAAGACGTTACGTTTCCCGATACACTTTGGAGAGAAAATCTTATTTGCAACGGAAAAAATATTTAGTAAAAAAAACGTTAGTAAACGTAAGTTGACATTAAAAAAAATGTTAGGAAATAACTCGCATTGGAACTGAAAAAATATATCTCGCGCATAAACTTTGGAAAATATCTCTCATTGGCGTAACAGTTATCAGGTAACGTAAAAAATAAACGACGGAAAATAACTCTTATCGAAAACGGAAAAAATATTTCTCCAGCATAAACTTGGCAAGGCCACTCTTTTTAGCAACAGATAAAATATGTCTCTTGCGTAACATTTATTAAGCAACATAAAAAATAAAAAAATTTTCGATATATGTAACTCTTATCGGTGAGACAATAAATATTTCTTTCGGATAACAGTTATAAAGCAGTGTTTAAAATAAACATTAGGAAACAAATTTCATTGTAAAGGTAAAAATATTTGCAAAATATCTCTGATGGTAACGGATAAAATATCTCTCAGTTATCAAGCAACGTATATAAATTTTAAAGTCAATATAAAGAATACTATGTCTCAGCTAAAAAGACTGTTATTAAACAAATTTTTCGTCAGCGGATAAAATATTTCTTCTGCATAACAGTTATCAGGCAAGATAAAAAATAAAGGACGAAAAATAACTCTTATTGTCAATGCAAAAAAATATTTCTCCCGCATAAACTTTGCAAAACAACTCTTATTAACAATGGATAAAATATGTCTCGTGCCTAACTTTTATCAGGTCACGTAAAAAATAAACGTTGGAATATAACTCTTATCGGTGAGACAAAAAATATTACTCTCGGATAGCAGTTTAAAGGCAGCGTCGAAAATAAACCTTGAGAAATAAATATCTCTGATTGGTAAAGGATAAAATATCTCTCCTGCATAACAGTTATCAAGCAACTTATATAACTCTAAAAGGCGATATAAAAAATATGCCTCATTGTTATGCAACAACTTTTTCCTTAATATTTAACTTTTTCGCACATGAATTTTGCATGCTACATAAAGCAAACGGTGCAAATGCAACACATCAACAGTGCAGAGACAAGCAAAATATTTTGCTTTTCAACGAATGCAAATTCCACATTTTGCTGTCAATCCACATTTATTGTGAATGACAAAGTCGTGACAAGGGAGCACAGAGAATTGATACGTATAGTTTGTGACGTCACAAATATGACTTCAGCGAATGAAATATTAATTGGCGTTTCGAGTGTGCGACTATTATTTGTTTACGATGAAGTAAATAAGTGTATATCGTATTGAAAAAAAAGAAAATATTTTAAGAATTCTGCTGTCAAAATCGTACAGCATTGCTTTGCTTTCTGATATTTAATCAATACTTTTTGAATCCTATATTTTGAAAAGCCGTCCATATTACGGAGTTTAAGAGATATTTTCTTTTATATATCATTTTAAATTCATATACTAATACTATTTTTATATAAAATACAATACCAGTTAGTTTACTATTTTTCGATTTACTCTTCGCAGACGGCATCGTTTCGTATAGCATACCCAAAGGCGTTCAACGTGGCATGGAAATCGATTTGTCAGATAAAACCTATGATGGTCACGAAGAGAGTGATCGGTTTGTAGACGGATTGGGGCAATTAGTTGATGGACAAAAGGGCAAAGATAATTTTCGAACAGATATTCATGGTTTTGGAAAAGGTGAATGAAACTTAAAATTACTTATATTTCGTACTTTAAATTGTAGGGGGATTTTTTTTTTTTGCAACGTTCTATGAAATGTGAAAAACAGGTATGCGTTCGGTGAACAAATTTTTAATATGAAATAAAATTTTTTTAATAAAAAAAGGAGGTTCATGCCTCTGTATTTGATGTAGCGAAAAGTAAATGAGAACTTAACGCCTTCCACAATAAAACCCCGAAAGAATTTATAGCCAAAGAACTTATATTGAAGCGAAAAAAGAGTGATGTTTTTCAAAAATAATTTTTTTAAGTTCTTGACCATTCATCTTCCACATATTTTCTATGTATGTATGAAAAATAGCGTGAAATTCGGTCAAATAATGTGTTTTCACCGGAATTCTTTTGGAAAGTTATGAAATTTTACTGTTGTGCTAGTAAAATTTGTATTCTTTTTTTGCATTTTCATTGGTAAAATTTTATTTTTGAGGAGAAATCTAATTTTGCTGACTATTTTATTATCGAAATTACACCAATTGTTGTTGTCATACGTATTCGCAGGTTTTGAATGGATTGGCTGGCGAAATGATACCCCAAATCTGTTGGGTCATCCGGTGGAAATAACTTTTGAATTTGAAAGCGTACGAAATTTTAGCGCCGTCATTTTGCATACAAACAATATGTTCGCTAAGGACGTGCAGGTGAGAGTATATAAAATGAGATAAGAAAAAGTGCAATTTAATGTGAAATATTATTATTGAAAAATTAAAGAAGCCTTAACAACAAAAACCTATTTCGTCCACAAAATAAAACTCTCAAAATAATTTAAAGTTTTAATTTGCACTTATAAATATTTTTAGACATAACACTTGTAATACTTTTTAAGTCACTGTTGTATTTCACAATATTTTCCATGTCGAATTTTTTTGTTACCTTTTACTAAAAATATAGCTCATTCTATTCCAAAAATTATATGAATCAAAATTTAAGATTTTGTGCAAAATTTATGAAAGTTGAAAAAATTTTAAAAAATTTTTATAAAATTTCAGACTTTAATATATTTTAAAATTTTTTTTAAATTGTTTACTATAGTTTAACAGTTCAGTTCATTTAATATCAACAAAATAAAATGCAAGTTTGAAAATTCTATGAATCAAAATTTAAAATTTTGTGTAAAATTTGTGAAAGTTGAAAAAATTTCACAAAATTTTCATCAAATTTCAAACTTTAAGATATTAAAATTTTTTTTAAATTTTTACTATAGTTTAATAGTTCAGTTCATTCAATATCAGCAAATTAAAATGCAAGTTTGAAAAATTCTGTTGGTTTTTTAATAATTTTGCACGGCTGTGTTGCGTTTTGCTGCCAAATACCGCCTGCACATTTTTTTTTTTTTGTATATAGAAGAAAATACGGAAAATTTTCATATATTAACCGTAATTTATGTAGGTGATGAAAAAAAATAATGCGAAACTTTAGCTATTTCAAACTTGCAGCATTTTTATGTTAAATTAAGCGAGATGTTTATATAAAAATGCAGACAAATTTTTTTCAATTTATTTTGATGTAAAATTTTTTGATATTTATTTATATTTACTTATATACTATACAAAGTTTGGAATTTGGCTTTTACGGGTTGATAGAATGGAACTATATTAAAATCGGTCAATGAAAAATATTTCAAAATTATGTGCATTAGGGTATCGCTCCAAAATTTTAGGACAAAAAACAAAATATTTTCGTAAAATATTAAGACTTAAGTAAGCTAAGGCGATTTCAAAATAACTTATAAAATTTCGATTTTTTTAGATAAACCGTTTTAGCTTAAAATGTCTGTATAAAAATACTACAAATTTTTTTCAATGGAAAAATAATAATATTTGTGAATAAAAAAAAATTTAACATGAATGGTTTTATTTGCAAAGATATAAAAAGAGTTAGAAAATAAGTATGTCACTTATGAGAAAATTCGATTGATAGCTTGCAAGTGTACTATATTGATCAAGTTTTTACTGAATTATTAAAATTTTTCTAAAAGCGGTCTGCCAAAAAAGTTCCAAAACAGTAACTTTAAATCTCATTATTATGATTCCGCTGAAAATTTTTTTTTTTCAATCAACAATAATTTTTTATGAACTCAAGGCTATTGAAATAAATATCGCTGAGCTTATAAAAATCATTAAAAAAAATGGGCCGAAAATTAATATAAGATTTTTTTTTTTTAAATTTTTTGTGCAGATCTTTTAAGCTTCGGCTGCTTTATGATCTGAGGAGATTTCTTAGTATTTAAAAAAAAAAATATTTTTTTTTTTATAAAAAACTACATTTTTGAAAGTATTTTCAAATCTGTAGAGCTCACGTAAGTCTTAATATTTTTTCGTAATACTTTGGTGGATGTCTTAAAAGATAATGCTTTGTTTAATTGCGTTGGAAAAACAGTACCAATTTTTTTGTTGTATGGTGAGCGTCGCACCCTAATGTAGATATATGTATGTGCATATATCAAAAATAAAAAAGCGTATACATAATTATGTACATGTGAATAGTACATTTTTTATCCTACATATGAACGAATATTGAAACATATAAAGTACGACCGAACACTGCGCGTAAATAGAAACTAGCAGAGGTTATTTTATACTAATATTTTTCTACGTATTTTATTTAACCGAACGCGACCTAAATTCCATAAATTATTGTATGTTATGCTATTGCTTATCTAGTGGGATCATAAAGCAATTATTTGCTTTTTTTTTTCTTTTCCACATGTTCATTTGCGTTTTTCTACACATTTTTCCTGTAAATAACTAAGAGGGAAGAATGCTATGTAAAAAGTAAATATAAATTCATTTCGAAAGGATTTATAGGCGAAAAAATCATATAAAAGCAGATAAGCGCTACAATTGTGCTCAGATATAAAGATATATATAAACATACATACATATTGTACATATGCCCTTGCGTAGGCAAATACATTCAGGTTCACTTTCATTAATTTCATCTTTCATGCCTATTTTTTTTACTTCACAAAGTCTCTATCTATGTCTGACATATTTACACATAGCACATATACATTTGTATAATTATACTCCTATCTACCTTTACCCCACTGCGCTTGCTTACCAACACACCAATCAATTTTTCGTTCATTGCATTTCGTTGATTGATTTATGATGCTCGACAGGCGACCTAGACCCCTCGTGCTTACTTAATTTGCCTATTTATGGCGCGTTATTATTTACACGTGCTCCACGTGTGTTACCTCAATAGGCTGTCCAATTTCTAATTACCTTTCGTCATTTTCAAGTACGCCATCAACTTGGAAAAAACAACCCTGTTGTAAATTTATCATAACGAAAATTAACGTTTTTCTAATAAGAACAAATTTTATATTTATTATTAGTAAATTATATCATAAATTATATGCAGCAAACAAATAAGAAATAAACTATCAAAATAATTTTCTATGAGTAGCAAATAGAAATGTGAGAAAAAATATATATTAGCATTTTTAGCTTCACGATTTATCTAGAACAACTGACATCTTTTGAAACCAAAAACTGCTCAGGTGGATGGTTGGTTTAAGGGGCTTAGGGAGGTGTACTCTTACTGCAGGCGGGTGGGTTAGGCCAAACTATTTACTGCCTTCCAACTAGGCTTATCCCAATATTACTAGATTAGATTAAATTAAATTGAACCGGCTGCCACTCCACAACTCTTGAGAGGGAGCCACTTAGGTAGAACCTTTGTAGTGCCACAAAAGAGTGGAGCTCTTACTACGCTCATTTCGCGCGATCCCCAAAATTATAGTGTAGGATCTTAATAAAATCAAGAAAACTGACAACACTAGCAAAGTCTAAGTCTGCTAAGCATTCAGAGGTGTATTTTCCTGATCGTGTTTTTGGCAAAAGCGGAACAGCCGGCAAATATAGAGTTCCCCACTTGACTTGCTTTTTCCATGCATCTGCGTCAAAAATCGTTGTAGGGGAAACCCATATTTGTAACGTTTAGCCCATTCAAACAGTGCCCAGTTATATTACCGACCACTGAACAATATTTAGCAGAAACCTGGTACTTCTAACGTCGCTTCTTGACCAGATTTGCTTTGCAATCCGATAAAAATGCACTGACCTTAATTTTAAATTCCCGGGGTTCCTTCAATTTATCTCTACCAAGGATACGTACCGAGAAGCTGTTGTGCAAATGAAATAGAGGGTTGGTGTAGTTCAGAAAACTGACTTCTTCCGAACTGCATCCAGAATCATCGATTATTGGGTATACAGAAATCTTTTTTATGTGAGTTCTTTCAAATATTGGGCACTCTTAGATGAAGTTTACAATAATCTCTGAACCCACCTCAACTGTAGCTATTCCTCAGAACTTTCTCAGTCTTCGAGCGTGGCAGACATAAGAAATAGATGGGCGCGCAATATCCAGGAGCCCGCAGAACCCACGGGACTAATTTAAAATTGGCCAGTATGAGCGCGTTCGGTAAGGTCTTTAAAAATGTTCGGGCGGGATAGGACAACAAATCTTTTCGCAAAATTAAAATTGTTAACTTCTGAAAATTCGGAAAATCATTCTAAAAATTAAACAAAAAAATATTATCATAAATTTTTGTATTCAAAACAAAAAAATTTTTGTATGAAAAATACGAGTTTGTTTAATAAAATATATTATTTTAAATGTTTATAATCTCCCATTGCAGGTTTTCGTGCACGCAAAAGTCTTCTTCAGTATTGGCGGACGTCAGTTTGCCGGGGAACCAGTGCAGTTTTCCTATATGCCTGACACTGTGCTGGACCATGCCCGTGATGTGACAATCAAATTGCATCATCGCCTTGGCAGATATTTACAAATCCATCTCTACTTCGCAGCACGTTGGATAATGTTGAGCGAAATTACATTCATATCAAGTAAGTAGCAATTGCAGTTGATTTAAATCACTCCCATTGTCGGACTCTAAAACTGCAACAAAATCGCTTGAAAGGCAAAAGTTTATACTTGTAATTTTTTTTTTCAACAATGGGTTTGCGTTTTAAACATCTCTAATCTAAACTGGAACAAAATTTAAGTGTTTAGAAAAATTTTAATTTATTTAATCTCGTTGCATACGAAGGAACTCTGAGGTCACGACCGAATGTGAATGAGATTTCTGGAAAGTTTGAGACTTTGACCTTTATTTCTCGCGTTATAGTACACACGGTGGCCAGAGGACCCATTGTGATTCCCAGAAAGTGATTTTCTTCCCAATCTATCCTTAAACGTTTTTAAACCATTCCGATCTTTGGCAAATCCCGAACAGCCCTTTCAACGCAATCGCGCCTAAGTCGTCCAAGTCTCCGAAGAAACGGTCCCCCAGAAATCTGCAGTGCATTTCTCGTAGTCCAGGGCACTCGCACATGATGGACTCTACCTCTTTCCCATTCCTACAGCTCCTACAGAACTCGTTTACTGGGCCCCAAACCTGACGGCCTTGTGCCCGATGAGAGGTTTGACCTTTAATTTGAAAAAACTCAGCAGACTCCGTGTTTATCGCTCATTCAGTGAACGGGCTATTCTCCATTGACCTAGATTTATCCACCTGCTGTTAGTTGTTGCTCTGACTCCTTCCGCGATTGCTGAATTCTCCACAGGTGTTTTAAGCTCTAGCCGGGTCTCTCAGTCTTACCTCGTATTCTCTTTTCGCACTCTTGTTCGCTTCCCCGTTACCAGAGAAGCCACTATGCCTCGGGTCTCAGTATAGATTGAGTGTGTGTTGCCGAGGTCGAGAGCCCCTCGATTGAACCAAGCGCAAATTGAGTGAGTCCTTGTCGACTTTAGAGCCTTGATCGCCGCCTGAATGTCTACAGCAAAGGCAAGTTTTAAAGGAGCCAGGTCCAGCATATCTACAAACTTTACCGCTATATCAATCACAAAGATCTCAGCTTGGAACACGCCATAGTAATCTGGAAGTCTGTTCGCTTCTCTCAAAGAGAGTTGTTGAGAGAGAAAACTCCAGATCCACTTCCTATATTCGTTTGAAAGCAATCTTTGAAGATCAGAATCACATCAGAGTTCAGTGTCGTGTCATATTCACAGTCACTACTGTCGGGGATGTTAACCTTGAAGTTGTACCTAATGTCGAGTTATATCTAGATAATTCTATAGAAAAAAAAGTTCTAAAAATCATCAGCCAATAAATTTTGCTACAATTTTTATGAACACAACTGTACAGATTTTTCTGTTAATGTAGTTGCATAAATTAACATCAATAGTTTTTTTTGTTTTTTGTATCGGGTTAATGAGTTGAATTTTAATTGCACTTTGTCATCTCTTCACTATGAATTTAGCAATTCTGCAAGTGCACATTGGCATTAAATTGCAATGCTAAATTACTCTACTACTCACAACGCTCAAGGCGAGCTCAAGGCTGTCAGCATTAAAACGTAAAATGCACATTTATTCCACTTTTGCCTTTTGATGCACTTTCTCAATTTTGCACAGCTCACGCTGTTTGTTGCCATTGCTTTATTTTTTTTTTTTTTAATTTTTGCACAGCAAAAAAGCAAATCGATTGTGCTCATTTCGATTGATCTGATTTTAATTGCAAAATTTACGTCTTTCACAAAGACAAAGATACTACTTACTATTCGTTGCAATGCAGTCACAATGTAAAATATAGAAAGTAATAAAATATGAAGCAAAGTGAAAGAACGAGCAAGAAAAAAGGTAAAATAGAAAGTATAGCAAATATTCTTGAAAATATAATTAAACTCGAAATCCATCAAAAAGATATGCAGGCGAACAAAAAACGATGCATTTCAATTAGAACGGATTAAGCAAGGCTTTAAGTGAGAAAGTTTTTGTGTGTATGTATATGTGTGTGTGTGTGTGTGTCTTTGAATAAATGCAAAGTTTTTACAAATGCCAAATTCAGTACACTGCATGCATTCTGCTGTGCAGCTGAGAATATGAAAAATCAACAAATATCACATCACGTTGGTTGTTGGAAGCGGGGAGGAAGGGCGTCAAAGCATTCAATCTGGGAAAGTATATTGCAAAATGTTCGATTTGAAATGCAAATGCAAATTGAATTGAATATTCAAGTAAAATATTGAATTAAATTCGTTTTTCTGACTTACCAATAGTCTGCGTGTAAATGAAGGTTTAGTTGAGGAAAAGTGAAGAGATTAAGAAATTGATTGGCAAATAATATTAGTTAGAAATACTTATTATGTATTTCATTTATTTATTCCGTATGTTTCAGTTTGTACATTTCGACGTGCTTGCCCCCAAATTTCTGAAAATTTAAGATAAACTGAAAGAATATTGTGGTTTTAAATTTGCGGATTCTATCCTCTGAAACTTAGTATACATTCAGTGCCAATTCTTTTTGAGTAAATAAAATAAATAAGATTACATAAACAATGCATCCGAGGCTACGTTTCGCAAAGAAAACTCGCCCTCCGGTAGTCAACGGCAAACCTCCGAGTGTATTTCTGATTTGAAGTACAACATCAGGATGCACTCCCCAAGTTATAGGAAAATTTCAGACAAACATCGCGATATATGTATGTAGGTGACTTCAATGCTCTAGGGGAAATGAATTGGCTGAAGAGACAGACGATTCGACAATCCGCACAATGGACGACGACGCTCCCACCAAGAATATGGATAGTCGCTGTAGTTCGGCTGACCACGGGTTGCCGGACTTTTAGCAACGTTAAAACAGCTGCCTTGGCCGGATCCACGTAATTTAGCGAGAGTGCTCGTTATTGCTCTTCCCACACCGACAGACTTTCGTGTAGGCAAACGACAGCTCAACGTGGTGGTCGCGACTGCAACTGCTTGCTTCATCCCAATTTTCCAGCGGAAACGGCAGTTTTAGTTAATGTGCTAGACCACCTTCGCCAGTTCGACCGCCGTAATCCTCGGTATCAGGAATTTGAGCGCGGAGATTCGGATGCTGGTGGGTCTTTACAAACGACACAAGTGGCTTAAGAGGCTTGTCCAATCCGGTGAAGTACGAGGACCGAGGAAAAATTTCATTCGGAGATCGCGCTTCATCGCAAGCTATTTTGTCCGGCAGTTCGTCTTGCATCTTTCGGTGGACAGTACCAAGATGACCAGAAGTCTGCGTCAAACGCCAAAACCTAGCACCTCTCTTACGTTTAACTGTAGTGAGGTTAAGGAAGTCAAAAGCCTCCAAGGTCATTGGTAATGCTGGCCGAAGACAGAGATATTCAATTTATATTGAGGACTAGAAGAGTGATACCGCAGCTGAAACCAAGGAAACCGAACGACAATATTTAAACTGATCGATCTTCTTCTTCTTCTTTCTTTCAACAGCTGTGAGGATACTTCAAGCTCTGCTGACACCCTACTTAACCTTCCACCAGAGCCGTCTAAGCAGCAAGATGGCTTCCAGAAGGCGCACTGCAAAACGATAGCACTAAACGTCATAAGCACGTAGGTGAATCGTTACCTTAGGCGTAACCGCCTCTGTGAGAAAACCATGTGAGAGACATCCGCGCCATCACAGCATCTGAAGTGTTGGACGGCTAGTTACTATTGTGATCGACAGTAGTTGGTATATTTCAGAGACTCAATATCTAAACCGAGTATAATTAAATAAGGAAACTGGTACCACAGTATGGCGTCAATGGCGCAATAATCTATCCCAACATCTGGGGTGCCACTGTTAACCTGACAGTCTTTTTTCCGCAGAGCGCTAGTCCTTTCTTTGTCGAAATAAAAGGAATTTGCTTTTATTTTACACAAACAAAGCTAATGTCGTTTGCCCACTTCTTATGATTTTGTACTCTCTCATTAATGTTATTAACATAACACAATAACATAACAAACTCAAACGATCTCTGTCCTTCCGAGGCGTACGCGCACATACAGAGAAATTGTAACAACTTAACAGCAAACGCAACAGCAATATATCTACTGTAAACAAATACCAAGCACAGCAATTGATCAAAGGCGTGCAATAACAACACCTACAAAGGCTTCGGCAAAAGTCTGTTAAACAGAACCGAAGGTTCACAGGAAAAACAAACAAAAAATTAACAGTAGTGAATTAACGAGTGCGTGCATGGTTGGTGACAAAAATTTTGCGAGTGTAATAAATCGGTAAAAACTGATAAATAATTAAGTCTTTAAAAAAAAAAAATAAGTGCAAAAGTGAATAAGCGTGTGCACGTGTGATGTATTAACGAATTTCGCGCGGCAGTGATAATTAAATTTAGGAATAAGTGCGTGTGAAAAAAAGTAAAAGAAACAGTGGAGGTGTTGTTAGTGTAATTTATTTACATGGTTTGGCGTGAGTAAAATGTGTGATGGGCGCTGCATAAAGTACACAACTAGGTATGGGTTAGGTTTGGGTTTTAATTCAAAAAATGTATAGTAGAAAATTAGATGTGAATAAAAAAGGAAATGGTACGCAAATATTTAAAATTAAGCATTTATTAAAATTGATCATATTCTTTCACTTTTTTAAATGTTACCTATTTATATCAAAAACTTTCGCTTCTTAAAATATTATTTATAATAAAACTCTTAAATCTTTAAGAATATATTTTTAATAAAAACTTTCACTCTCATTATCTATAACAAATATTCAGTTTCTTTTAAATATTACTCACAAAAACCTTCACTTTTTTAAAATATATTTTTTTTATTCCAAACTCTCACTTTTTTAAATACTATTTATGATAAAGACTTTCTCTTTTTTTAAACATCACTTTAAATAAAAATTCGCACTTCTAAAAAAAATATTTATTATATGTAATAAAAAATTTCACTTTTCACAAAAAAAAACAATTGTTGAAATAAAAGCTTTCACATTTTTCCAGGAGCCGTATATAACTTTTATTAAAAAATTACGTTTTGATTGGTATTTGTTGATTTCTAATTTTTGCTAAAAAAAATAATCGTCATTTCTTAAGTTATGTATGTATATATGTATTTTTCTGAGAAAATGAAACTTTATATGTATGTGTGAAAATCCTCTACAAATTAAGCTTTATTTTTTAGCGATAAATAAAACTCAAGAATAACGGTTATTTTCTGATCGAAAAATAAAACTGAAGACATAATGATTAAACGTGATTTTTTTTAAATAAAACTAAAAAAAAATCAAATAATATATTTCGCCTTCCCGTGATTTTCTGAGTTAAAATTTGAACAATAATTATTCCTACAGGTTTGTGGTTTTAAATCATTGCATAGTCGGAATTACAACCACCAAATATCGATCAAATATGATTGGAAAATTTTAAATCATAGAATATCGATTATTATTTATCGAAAAAATAACTAAATATCGATCAAACTTGATCGAAAAAAACTCTAATTTAATCCAAAAAGTAATTTGAAAAAATATTGACCAATGTGATCGAAAAAGTAAAAATCACAAAACAACGATAAATCAATATTTTTTATAAAAAATAAAATTATAACCACCGTTACGGCCCTGGTACATTTTCAATAAGTTATAAATTCAATTTGTAGCTGAAAGTCCACCATTACAATTTTAATTGATTTAAGGTTTAGCCCAAATCCTATTCCAAGTGTAGTTTTGCAATTCTACTACAATCTAAATTTACTCTGTACCTATAATAATTTATTCGATATCTGCAACTACTTTTTACTCAAAAATCATTTGCAATCTCTTCTATTTCCAGCATCCATCGTCGGCAATTTCACAGACGAAGATTTTGCTAGTGGCGGCGGCATTGGTGTGGGCGCCACACCGCAAGATAATGCAGAGTATCCATTGCAGCGTGATGAAGTTGAGCGCGTCATTAACGGTAAATTTGGTGAACGCAGTCAGCCACAAACCCCACTCGGTAAGTGGATGTTTCTGTTTTTTTTTTTTTTTGTTTTTTTGGCATTCTAAGTTATATATTAAATTTACTCCCATTATATTAAAATGCCAGCTATTGCTCCTAGTTATACGTAACTGAAATTTGAGTTAGCTGTCAGAAAACTGCAACTTCATTCTGCTCGGCATAATGTTAAAATTCAAAATGAAAATCACGGCCGTCGTTAGACGTCTTGATGAGAATTTCACTTGGCATCTCTTAACATTTTTTGTATTTTCTATGACTGCAACATTTTTCCTTGATGAGAATTTCACTTGGAAGCGCGCTCTTAATACTTTTGATATTTTCTGTGGCAGCAATATTTTTCTTCCTACTATACACAGCATATTAAAAAGAATTCGCCTTACACACTGTAGTATTGCCTACTATTGCGCTTTCGAGAAATTTGAAAATGCCTTATGCCCGTTACATTAACACAATGCATTAGCGTTTATTAAAAAAATATTTTCAAATCTCTCTCATTTCTCCCTCTTTCTTTTTTTCATAATCTTTTGTGTGAAATTGCATTTTCGTCAGTTACAAACCGCAACTGTGTGGCCGAAAAAATTGCCATAGCATATTTAGTTGCACGGCTGCGGACACAAGAGGAAATCGGGAAAAAAAATATTACTACGAGTATATCAAATATTTTTTTGACAATTGAATGCGAGATTGCGAGCATGAAGGAAGGCATGCATTTATCTGAAGATTTAATAGAAATTATTGCCTTTTTCTATAAATTACACTACGCGTTAGTCTCAGAACACAGCGGATTAAGACATTGGCAGTGAAATTACGCGGGGAAATACTTTTGGTAGAATATTTTAACCCATTAGCTACCACCTGCAAATACCTGTGTTGTCCCTTACTAAAAAAAAGCCTCAAAAAACAAATTTGGAAAGCCGTTAGAGGCTTTAATCGCACACAAAAAAAACCCCCAGTGATTTTTTCCTACAAATAATTCTCTCGAACATTCTTACCTACTAATCAAATTTATTTTTTAGGCGTTTTTTGAAGTAAGAACTAATAATGTGTGCAATTATCCAGGAAAATGGTTCCCGTAAAATTTTGCTGCATATTTCTATATATAACCTTTAATTTCACTCAGACTACTGTTTTGAAAAAAAAAAAACAAAAACTTGGCCATACAAAAAGTTTGAACCACCGTTGAAATAATTTAGCCAATATGATACCTGGAACTTGAGCAAAGTTGGCAGAAAAGGACCGCCGCACAACTAAATTTGAAATTTTGTATTCCTTAATACTTTTTTTAATCCACCTGATTATCATATCGCTATACTGAAGCTCTAACTACAAAAAAATTTAAGCAGCATATTTTTAATATTTTTCTAGATGCTCACGGTACTTTTCTGTATCAAGTATATTGAAAAAAATATCGCTTCCTTTTTTGTTAGGGTTTGTATTGTCTTATAAATAATTTTCTTCGCAAATGCTATACTGGGATTCAAGTACACGATTACAAAAACTATCGGTTTAAAAGTATCGTCTGCCCTGTCTCCGCTCCACCGCTGCTGAGAATAACCAGCCGAACTGCTTGCGAAAATGCCGCTATTAATCAGCCGCACCGAAGTTTCCGAGAGCCGCGCGCATGACAGTAGCCTATCGCCGCTGTCAAGAGTTGCTATTCCGTCCGATTCCGACTATTTCAACCCATTTCCCTGTAGTAAGGACCATCACTGCTAATACCGCCAATACCTCCCGGTTTTCTGCTCTCTCTGTGTCTCTCTCTCTCTGTACCAAGTACTTCTTACTGCCATCCCTAAATTGCGGGCATCCAGCGTTGCGTTATCTAACTCCAACTCAAGAACGATAGAAAACAAGATTACACCTTCCATGCTGAGAGAAACTGATAGTGGCGTAATAATAGCTAGAGAAGAAGAGAGCAAGAACCAAATTCTAAAAAAGAATAGGAAGAAGCGCCGAAGAAGTGCCGAAGAAGCGGACAAACGGCTGATCATTTTCAGATCATTGTTTGTGTAAAACACTTTTATAGCGGCAGCGAATGAATGTATGCTGTATAATCGACAAAGAGAGGACTAGGCGCCCGCGGAAGGCGAACTCTTTTATTTTATCATTCTTGACTCCAACTAGTGGCAGCGCGAGTCATACGCAAACAACTACGACGTTTTCTCCGTCTCTCGAAGTTCCTTGTTGGTGTTTTATCTTATTTGCCTTTTCATCTCTCTCACTTTTGTTGTCTTCTTTCTCACTTCTCACCTAACGCGCAATCAAAATTGGAAATTCCATTTGCTCGGCACCAGCGCCGCATTGTTGTGGGATGCTCCATACAAATTGCATGGGTATGAGAAATTTTGACAGTTCGTTAACGCTTGACGCTGAAATTTAAGGATAGTCCTTATTCTTCTTCCTTATGAAAAGCTGCTGGTATAGGAGTAGACCAAGTCGAGTGTCTGTGTATTCGCCTTTAACACACCGCAGTATAGTGTTTTTATTTAGCGGTGGAAGTGCGACCTTCACTCGACCCTGGATTAACTGAGTGCTACCTCAGACTTCGAAAAAAACCCATCGCCTACCTTAAATAACGATTGAAAGGTATCTCTTATTTATAAGATGGGGCATTTAATTTTTTCAGATTTTAGTTATACCTCGAGTTTCTGGTATGTCAAGCAAATTATATTGTTGTTTTTTTTTACATTTCTTTCAGTAATTTCGCCCAAACCCATTGACCACCCAGAACCGGAGAACAGTTTAATTGGCTTCATATTCGCCGTATTGGTAGCCATAATTTTGGTGTTGGTCATTGTCATACTCTTAATAGTCATACGTAATAAACGTGGTGGTCGTGGTGGTAATGTCCTCGATGCATTTCAACACAACTTCAATCCGGATACACTTGGTGGCGTCGATAAACGTCTGAATTGCAATGGCACGAAGGTAAATTGGCTACTGATTTTTTGCTACGTTGCTTCCATAATTATTTCAGTATGTTTATTTTTGTGACAATTTTCATACTCCTCGTTGAAGTAATGTCTCAATCGCCATATCCACTTTGTTCTCTCCGTTTGCAGGCCGTCACAATGGACAATGACACAGAATCAATTGACAAGAGTAGCCTGTATCACGAGCCATTCAATGTGAACATGTACACGAGTGCGGCAAGTGGCTGCTCGATGAATGACATGCAACGACAACATGTCACACCGGACTACACAGGTATGCAAATTACTTACCTTATATCTATTTTCATATATTTACATTTACATATATGTTCTTTATTATATGTTTGTATATTTATTTGTATCTACATACTTGCATTCTATGTAAATTCGTGTGTAGGAAAATGTTAAAATTATGAGAAGCATATTGTATTATATTCCCCTGTTTTTCTTTCCACACCAAATTCAACAACGGTTATATGTATTTGTTACAAAGTAAATTGCTGGCCCATGGTAAAAATATAAATTCAGTATCAGCATAAATAATTCGAATGCAAACACCTTTTAAGCAGCTTAACATATTCCGATAGCAAGATACGGAAGCAAGCTAAATTTTAAACGAGCTTAATCGAGTCGGTTTCTCTAGCGTGCGTCAATGCCTCCAGTTCTTCTCAAACTACTGTGCTTGAATCGGCTTGAATGTCATGTGAATGAGATGTCCGTTTTTTTCTAAACCGGAACAGGAGTAATTGGTACCTATTGTGAACCGCTTAGAGTTCGGCTCGACCTAACAAGCTCATCTTGCAAGCAAGTAAAGATGAATCTAATCTAACCTATCTATCAGTGATATTACCTAGTATCTCCCGTCATACAGTCGCGCATGGACGAGGAATTAATGGAAATGACGTAGCCCTGGTCATCTGATAGCACGAGGGATGGGCCGTATAGGTTTAGTGTTGACCATTGGTTGGTTGTTTGGTTGCAGTGACAAGAACCCTAATTACCAAGTACCAAGTTCTAAATTATTCCACTTACAGTTAGCCTTGTCCATCTAGTATTGAGAGAACCATCCCCCGACGAGATTCAGTGGCACAAAAACCTCCTTTGAGATATCTAAGGTGGAACTGTTTCGAGCCAGCTCATCGGCCTTTTTGTTACTGTGAATGTTACCGGACCCCCATATCTGGGTTATGCTCTTCCGACGAGCTAAGTTCGCAACGTACTCAAAAGTGTTCTGCGAATAAGATATCCTTTCCAAGCCTTCTTGAGAAGAGCACCTTGAAGTTTGTGGATATTACATATACATAGTACGATTTTTTCGGATCGTTGAGGGACTCCAGCATGCGCCCATGCCCAAACGTGCGTTCTTGTCAGAGTCGAAGTTCCCTTAGCCTTTATGCACTTTGTAAAGTAAACTTCGTCATGTAAAAACCTGTCGAAAAATTACGTTCTAGGTCTCCGTGTTCGCAATCAGTGATCTCAACACACACCGGTCGTTTAGTTCACTTCGACGGCTTTCCCCCATACTGGCAAACCGTAGGATATAACTGGACGGATTATTGTCGTGTAGATCCAAAATGTACTAAAAAGAATGGGTGGTACGATATAACTGGACAGATCATCGCCTTTTAGATCCAGGTCATAAGTAATGACCATAAGGTTTTGTACTAAAAAGGAAGGGTGTTTATACCCTACCTTATATTTCGGCGAGCTTAGATAAGCTGGGGAAAGCGAGCTGATTGTCCAGTCTGTACAATAAATCTGCCTATCGGCGTTTTCGCCGTGCTCTTTCAAACAGGCGATATTTTTGCAATCAGATTGTAGAAATGTAAAGCGAAACACCACTTGGTCAGTGCCAAGTTCTTAGTTCCCTCAGAACGCCTATCAAATAAGAACAATATCGATCAAGTAGGTGCAACTTTATACGGACTGCATTAGCGCTGAAACCACTCACCGGCGAAATACTTGAGGGCAGTACGGAGGATTGATACTGGGACCATAGTAGGTTTAGTTCAAGTTCAAGTCCCACACTGACGGCTTGGAGGCATTTGACTTTCGATGATTTTTCCTCGATAAAAAAAACACCATGGTCGTAGCAAGTCCCGCTCGAATCCGAGATAAGTATCAGTTTTGGTTGTTCCTCATGTTGACAATTATCGGCTCTATGCTTTCTGCTGAGCCACAACCCTGGTGCTAAAAAGTCATGTGAAACCTATACTTAGCCGTGGTATCAAAAATGGCAGATACGCCAAGGGATTCGAATCTTTCGACAGTCTAACGACAGTATACTTGTTAATTTTTTTTTTTTTTTGTAATATCTTGTATCTTATAAGCATTAGGTTAAAAAAAAACCGAACTGACTTGCATTAGAAATAATAATTATTATTAACATTATAGTCAAACTCTTTACTCGCGTACTACACACTCGCAACGAAATAAATATAGAATCAAATATGTCAGTACCACATTGGCCCTCTGCGCAGCTAATCAATTACAAAAGCACTTTCAAATGCAATGAAGTTGAAAATTTTACAACTGGCAAGTAATTTGTCAGTACTGAAAATAAATGAAAAACTAAAGAACAGGAAAATATTATTTCATAACTGCTTTTTTTTTTTGCTAAACTCGCAATTTAATATGCTGCTGACTGTACGAGGGATGGACGATAAGCTCGCGGCCTACGGTATTTAATAAATCAAAAATACGGTGTAATGTTTTTTTTTGTTTTTTAATCGAATTCTCCTCATATGGAATACACTTCTCACATTAAGAATATATTCGCTTTACCGGTGGCCCCTGAATATGAAAAGTTTTTAGTACACTCTTGCAAATGAATTTCAAGTAATAAAATAATAAAATAATAAAATTCTGTATTCATGTAGGTATTTATCGCAGCAGTCTTCAACTGATTATGAACAGCGAGATCCTCACTCTCCACGGCAAAACGAAGAAAAGGATCTAAAATTACCTTCTTTGTCGACTGGCTATGCTCATCACCCTTGTCAGCCTCTTAATAAGATCGCTCGAATGATGGTAACCAGTTTGTGCCTGTTTTCAAATTGTAGTCGTTTGCGGCTCTAGTCAATCTCACTTCTGATTTCATTTCACTTATTATCAAATATCAGTTTGAAGTTCTGCGCATCTTCTGAGGCCTCTAAATGATATTTCTTTGCTTAGTGGTCTTCGCATTTTTTGCTTGCTCTTTTCCAATCTTTGAAGCCAGTTGTTACGAGAGTGGCCACATTTTCATGTTCTCTTTTCTCAACGTTCTTCTGTGCAAAAATATTGCAAATTCGGCATTATGCTTCATTTTCGGCAGCTGAGTACGTTAAGCAAGAGAACTTATGTAGCCATGGCTATTGGAATTTTAAATTTTTCTTGTTTTTTTTCAGTTTTTGGTATTCAAACGTCCATCAGAAGTTTATACAATTCTGTGTCGTCCAATTTTGGGCACCATCATGTAATATTTGCGACTGGTAAATATTTTTTCTCCAAATTTGTATTACCTTCTTTTCTTTGGTACCGGCAATTCTTCAAGTCATTCGATTACTTCTTCAGAATTCATTATTTTCGGTTGGAGGAAGGAAGTTATATTTGAAGGCGCCACTTTTCAGCGCTATTATTTCATTCTAAATTTAATACTACACATTGTTCTTCCAAAACGAAACTTAAAATATTTATTCAACATATTTCATTTCATTTACAACACTATAACAGAAATTGTAGTCTAATTAACAAGAATAGTAATTTATATGCAGAAAAGGCAAGCACTAAGATGTGACGTTCAAATTTTATAATTTAAATTTTTTTATCGAGAAAAAAATGTTGTGGATGACTTAGTAAAATATATGTTGCCTACTTTTAGGCTCTAACAACAGGATGTCGCTTTTTACCACAAAACTTAACAACCAGACAGTCGTCAGGTTTACTGCTATGCGGGGCGGCAAAAAACGGGTTTCAACCCTCTTATGATGTCAACAGTCGTTCTTTAATGCGTGACATCGACGTTGTATTCCGCTAACATAGTTTTAGGCACATTAGAGGACAAATTCTGGGCCATTTCGGCGCTATTTTCGAACAAAATAGTTCATAACTATTTCAGGACGTATCGGTAGTTCGGGACTGTTTCCATTCTACAACTGCTACTACTACTAATTACTTCCACTATTTTCTAC
The DNA here is from genome assembly GCA_951828415.1 of Anomoia purmunda. Lineage (NCBI taxonomy): Eukaryota > Metazoa > Arthropoda > Insecta > Diptera > Tephritidae > Anomoia > Anomoia purmunda. Next base: position 14,699,444 of record OX639994.1, read on the forward strand.
TCTAATTTTTACAAAATTTTACTGCTATTTTATTTTTTAAATGCTATGCAGGCGAACTATTTTTTTCGCTATCAACAAGACTTATTTTTCAAAGAGGAAATTAAATTAACTGCCATCTAACAACTGCTACGAAACAACTCTTGACACATTTCAGTATTCCAGGATGTTTTTGGATTTGTAAACTCGAGATAGCAGTTTAGTTTTGTTGCCTAATTTTTACCACTGTTTATAAAAGCACAGAATTCTAAATAACCGATGGCATTTCTCCAGCAATTTGTTTAATCGCGTTTTCTCTTTTCATCGATAGGTATTTTAGATCGCTAGGCTTATCAGCCGCCCCTCGTACGTTATGTGTGCGCATAGCATACAATGCGGCTGTCTGTCTATGACAAAGTACAAAAGTAATTTGAAGGTAACAACAGGCGAAAACCGATAGAGTTACCACAGTTGGCGTGTTGTTGCTAAAACTGCTGTTATTGCTGCAGTTTTTATTGTTGGATTTTGTTGTTGTTGTGTTTGTCATTTGCCATTGCATGTAGTTTTTCGGTGAATTTCATTTGTCATCACATGACACCAGTGCCGCTGACAGGACATGTAAAGCGAAAACACACACACACCTATACAACACACACACAAACACATTAACTATGGCAAATGAAGTGGCGGCGGTCATACGGGAGCAATTTTATGTACCTTGTAATTTAAGGCAACATGCCCCCTTCTTTTTTTTTTTTTTTTGCATCTCCCTGCCGATTTGCATTTTCATGTGCACATGCCGGCAGTGGATCATAAAAACGACAATAACAACAACAGCAGCAGCAACAACAACAGCAATAGCAATTATGACAAAAACATTAGCGCTGTCATTTTTGTCATCAACATTTAACATCATCGGGCAAAAGGGCAACTTGTAGTTGCACTTGCACGGCGCGTTGTGCAGGTGAGAGCGATGAGCAGCAATAAAATGAATGGACAGAGGAGAGGGTTGGAGAAAAGGCAAACTAACAAACAAACAAGCAAACTGTCAGCAAACCAAACCAAAGCAAAAAACAAAAAAAAAAACACAAAAAACAAGTCAGCAGGTTGTTGACACTTTTATTGTAGTTTTCATTTTGCATTTGCAACATGCAACATGCAATATGCAATATGCAACATGTACGCGCTTAATTGAACAACTTGCCACTGTCAAGCGCTAGCTTTGCGCTATCTCTCTCTCTCTCTCTCTCTCTCTCTCTTCCTCTCCTCCCTTGCTCGCTCGCTCGTTCTATCATCCTCTGCATGCCTTTTGTTTTCCCTGCATTTTTTACCCTCGATTCTTGCCACCTTTCCGTTATATTTACCGCTGCAGGCTAGGCCCTTGCTTCCCTGCCTCTGGCTTCGAAAGTAATTTTCCGCGAATTTCATCGCTCGCCACTACATATGCACAAAGTTTGCCGATCCCCTCGGGTTGGCGCTATTGTCACTTGCCTCGTTGGCGTTAATGAATTCTAATGTTCGAACTCTTATCGCGTTGACCACATTTTCTCCTCTTCCTCCTCCTCTCTCTGCTTTGCTCTCGCTCTACCTTTGTCTGCCATATCCGCCACTTGCATTTCCCCTGCGGCTCATAAACGTGTCCTGTTGTTCGCAATGTGACATCTGAAATTCGCGCAAAAATCATATTCGAAAACGGCTTTGGCAGCCATAAATTCTCCATTCGCTTTTGTGTGCATTATTGTTCGTTGCATAAAAGCTGCAGCATTTTCCTTTGTTGCAATTGTTGTTGTTGCTTTTGCTTTTGCTCATTCATTATGCTTGCATGTGTTGGTTTTTTGCACATCCTCAGTGCACCAGGATATGTTCGTGTTTTGCTCAATTAACCATCTTATTCGCTTGGTGTGTGCGGTCTCTGATGACTGATTGGCTTTGGTCACAGAGGAAACTCTTGCTGGCTGCTTTTGTTGTGATGAGGGGAGACTTGGTAGTATTTGTTTATTTACGTAGTCCCAAATTTAAAAAAATGGAAAATGTAGTCGGTAACTAGAAGTCATTCTGCGTATAAATCTTTATGCTCTCGATTTTTCGTGACTTCAATTGGCATTGAACTCTAAAACTTTTCTCTTCGAAACGGTCAATAGTTGTCTAAATACTTTTGCTATTTCATTTTGTACCGATGGGATGTTGAACTCATTATGACGAGTAGTTATTCTTATTCGGAATGTTTCACGGAACTCCAGTGAGTTCCCTAAGGAAAAATTGCTAGGCAGTACTCTCTCCCTGTAAATACCGTCCGTATCTAATAGGGTAGATGGTTAACTTGTGATGCAGTCCCTTATTGTACCCCGAATCCAAACTGATGCGAGGCTATAATGTTCCTCGCAAGTGCACCAATATTGTAGAGCGCGGTAGTTTCAAAGCGCTTTGAGTGTAAAAACTTAAGCTTATTGTCCTTGGGGTTTGCTCTTTCCTGGTAAAGGTGTCAATATTATAATCAACTTTTGCCAATGTGTTGGAGATTTGAGATGTGAGGAAAGGCAAAGCATATCCGTTTGATGAGATATTTGGCTGAAGTACGTACTTTAGATGAAGTGCCAAAATTAAAGCTTTTTCTTCATCACTACAGCCCCATTTCCCATTTTGTTCTCTTAAAGTTGTGTCGACTTTCTTTTTGTTGGCTGTCTACATGTTTTCGTTTTCCACCGAGAATTCTTTGTGCTAGTTTATGGCAAGCTTTCAATGTGTTTGGCAAGAGCGTGCTGTTCTTTTGACTTTAGGGCTCTGCTTAGCTCGCGTGTTGCGTGACTATCTATTGTTTTGCATTAGGTGATCTGTAATCCTCCCATTTTCTGCGTAGGCACCGCTTCTTGACAACAAGTAGTTCTATTAGACTATTGGTAATTTGATGGTTTGCCTTCGTCTTTTCACTTGTAGAAGAGATCGGATTCATCAGGGTCTGTTTCACTCCTAATACTTGCATTAAGTTCAATGTGGCTACTAATATACCTCTTATATTTGAGCCGTTTCTCTTGCGAGTTGTAAGTCTCCAGGGGTATGCTTTAGGCTCCGGGCACTCCAGCAAGAAAAAAACAATAGAATAGCGGTCTGAAAATAGGTCCGAAAGATCCTCTGCCTGTATCAAGTTATTCTGGATTCGTTTTTTTTTTTTTTTGTTTTAGAGCATTGTCTATAAGGTCGGGCATCTTTGTAAGATTTGTTACCTCCCTTTTGAATCAATCGAGCGGTAACCCAAGTGGGTGTGCTTATCATTATAGTCGCCCGTTGCGATTAAGCGATCCGCAGGAATGTTGTAGAAGTCCAGAGTATTTCGAAATCATTTGCGTCCAAAATGCTTGGCCTTGGTGAAAAAGATGATTGTCTGTTATGGTATAATCGAACCACAGCTCAACTTTTAGCACGTGATTTTTCAAAAGCCACGAATATGTACCAACGAGTCCTACAGCTGGATTAGTGGGCTATTTAGGAAGACAATCCGTCTTCACTTTTTTGACGGATGGATCGAAACTTGTCAATAGATTTGTCTGAATCGAACATTTAGGCTACCAAATCACTGCAGTGTGTTTTAGGCGGATTGGCTGCTTACTAGCGCGAACTCTGTCATGAAAGTTAACATCTACTTTTATAGCCAAGCGGTAATTAGAGCGGTTAGTTCAGCAACGATGCAATCGAAAGTGACTATGGATTGCATGATATATCTTTCGAGAGCTTCGGAATATTTCTGTGTCAAAAAAAAAAACGATGTACTGAGATACAGCGTTGACAGGGAATTGTGAAGCAGAGGAGTTAGATAGGCAAGATACACTTGGAAAAGACTTCCTAAGCCAGAAATGGGCCATTGGCGGTCTATGGTTGTCAAAGCCACATTTCTTATTTATTATCGGAGTGCAGATATGTCCAATGGAAATGTGTGCGGTGCGCCTTAATATCTGCACTGACCCTTTCTGCGGCAACTGTTTAGGAGATGAGCAGGTAGGTTCATCTCTGCAATTTTTGCTCGGTTGCCTGCCCTGCCATTATACCTTGAGTCAACTTTCTGGGATCGCACCTTATTCACTCTTCGATATTGAGTCTATCATCATGAAACAAAGCTACTACTATACAATTCGGGAAATACAATTGTTTGAAATAATTTCTCACATTTGTTGCTTCCATACTCCGCACACAGATGTCACTGCTCACAGCATGCGATTGGAAATTGTCAAGATGATCCGCCAGTTAAATCACACACACACCCAATGGCTCATCTAAGGCCGCTTTCACTGCTGAGATAGAAATTGTATGCATAACTCTTATTACATTTCTTTAGGAGTCCAACTTTTCACTATCTCAACAAACACGCATAGCATGTTGCATAATCTAAGGCGCACAATGGATAAATCACTGAATTCCTTTTTCTACCTGCATTTAGGTTATGTTTTAGTTCTGAATTGCATGACACTCCTTTGTATATTGAATTTTAGAACTTTCTTCAGCATTCCTCTTGTGTGTTTGCCCAAAATCCATTTCCACACATACATACAAATCATACGATTACGAGTATCATAAAGCCCATTTGACCTAAAACTTAAGACAATACAAATTGAATGCTTAGCGAGCATCAAAGTTTTGTCATTACCGTTTATCACAGTGCCCCAAATTAATTGGAAGATTGAATGTGAGAAATGTGTAAGGTACGTTGCTAAAGTTGAGTTTTAATTTAGTAGAGTGCATAGTTAGTCATATGAATAGGAAAGGAAAATAAATATACATAAATGCAAAAATTTGGCTCTGCACTCGATTTCTGTTTTCCTTTGAGACGCATTTGACCGACCTTACTGTTTTGCTATTAAAGGTCCTCTAAAGTTTTTTTCTTTTTCTTTCGATTAATTTCAGCCTGGGATTCACTAACAGATAAAAAGATAATAGTAACATAAAAAATCTTTTAATACGTAGTAAAACTTTTTCGGTTCGCAGGCGATTTATTGAAGAGCAATTACATTATGTAGATGAATCTGCACATCCGGCTAGATTTAAGTTATACATAAATGCAGTCCGTAGATATAGTATGACAAAATGGGTTATAATTTTTAAAAAAAGAATCTTAATTTAATCGTCATTTGTATTTTTTCGATCACATTTGATCGATATTTTGTGATTTTTATTTTTACGATCAAGAATAATCGCTATTTTTTCAATCTTTATTTTTCTATCGATATTTTCAAATATTTATTTTTTCGATTAAATTTGGTCGATATTTTGGGATTTTTATTTTTTCGATTAGAAATAATCGCTATTTTTGGATTTAAAATTTCATCGATTTGGATTTTTTCGGTATTTGGAAATTTTTCGATTATAGTAAACGGAAAAAAATTTGTCGACATTGACAATAATAGCAACAACAACAAAAATAAAACGTTCTATGATTTATGATCGAAAAATAAAAGTCTCAAACTATCGTAAAATTCAAGTTAAAGAATATCGATTATCTTTGATCAAAAAATTAAAATCACAAAGTACCGATCAAATTTTATCGAAAAGAGAGGAATAAAAAAATAGCGATCAATCTTGAATAAAAAATAATTAAAAATTAAGGTCAGATATGTATAGCATATTTTCAAGGATTAGATCGATATATTCGAGTTTTGCTTTGGACGAGCTCTACCCAATAATTTTTGTACCAAAAACTCAAAATATCGATTATTTTCGGACCTTGAAAAAAGCCCAGCGTACATCCTCTGATAAGAAATTTTAGAAGAAACAAACATTTAATTTTATGAGCAAATTTTTTGAAATTAGTTATCGATATCCTAATATCAAACATTATCGTTATCGTGCTGATTGTCGAAGTAGTGTGCTATTTTATTGAGGTTCTTATTTTTACCATTATGGCTATCGTTGTTATTATAACACGCAGCACTTGCTGCGATACCGCTTAAGTCATCGAAATATTTTTTATTATCGATGTTTTTATCGTTATCGAAATTTGTATCGTGGGAAAATTTCTTAAATAGCGGTCACAGAACGAACGAGTGCTCACATAAAATTAAAGTAAAAACTGCCCACATGACGAACGCCGACCCTTACCACAACAATAACAAAGTATAAGAAGAAATGCCGCCGAAAGAAACCAAAAAATTACAAAGGACCTAGAAAATACAGAAAAGCAATCTGCAGTAGCAGCAGAAGTTTTAGTTCAAAATTAAAAAGTTTAAAGGCTTCAAACCGAATTTGTGTGCAGCTCCAACTTCTAGCCGCTACTAGGCTGCTGAACCCAAGGTAGCAGAGGTGGCTGAGGTCGTGTCAGCAGCAGAAATGGCATAAGAAAATGCAGATTGTGTTTTGGGTAAATTTAATGCAATGAAAGGCAGACACCTTCAAACAGCCGAATAGGAAGGGAAGCATCCTATATAGTACATATGAATATACAAATACAAAATATATGGCAAAACTTCAGATTTACATAAGTGAATGTTTGTGTGTGTGCATGGAGAAAATATCATCTAGGCTTATAAAGTCATTGCAAAGGTGCGCTGTTGGCGAAGGATAATCACAAATGTGTGTTTTCTGTGCGGCAATTAATTTCATTTTTTTCTGCTGTATTCTGAGTTTGGAAAACTAAGTAAATGGGAAAAGTTTTTCAGTCAGCAGTGCCACATAGCAAAAAACAAAAAAAACAAAAAAGACAGAAACAGTAAGGAGCAGATGGTGTAGCAGCAGGCAGTAGCAGCTGATGTAGTAGATGAAAAGATATTCGATGGAAAAAAATCGAGAGTATTAAATAGAAAAGCAACGAATAACTTAGCTTAGAATAGTTTGCTTGCAGTCGAACAAATGTATGCAAATTTTTGGATTTGTGGATTTGTAGCACAAATACGAAAATATAGAATGGCAATAACCCAGCAAACACAGTGACATTTTGTCTGTGGTGAAAAGGATAAGCTCTTTTGAAGACTAAAGCATTTATCTCGCTGATAAAAAATTGTAGAATTTAAATCACAAAATATTAGTTACAAATGACATTAAATATTTCTCTCACTCATAATTATTATCAACAAACTTGTATAATCTTTACGAAAATTTGGATGACTGTTTTAAAACTCAACTATCAAGGAATTATTATTCTGGGTCTCTGCATAAAATATGGTAATATGCGCACAACCCAGTACACAATTTAGGGAGGTCTTCTAATACCCTTCTGCAGAAAGGCAGAAGGCCTTCACTTTTTATGCCACCACACACCAAAAACGAAAAGAAAGCAGAAGGAGTGTAGAAAAGAAAGCTTCTCGATTCTCTCAAACGCCTTTTTGGTATGGCTTTCAACGCCTGGAATTACTATCTCCTGAGCAGTTTTAACTTTGATTTGTTGAAGAAAATTTGGTCCAACTATGATACATATATTTATATATTTATTTTTTTGTCTAGCTTCGCGAAAAGGATTACACAGTGTACTATTACCCATTATAAGTTTTCAAAAGGTTTTAGCATTTTCAAGTCACAAAAAATATGCTTACATTTACGTGAGGGTTTTTTGCAAATAGGTCGAAGAAACAATTACGAGGAATATTTTTTGAAAAATACCTTACGTCGATAACCCTATGGTAGAAAGTGAAAGAAAAATTACTGCGAGTTTTGAGCCACTTGAAGTTTGCACTTTATTATACTAAAATTGAATGAGCTATAAAATTGCATATCTAGAATTTTTCTAAAAGTTCTGAAATAAAACTTTGTTGTTTTCAAAATTTGTATATTTCAAAATTTCAAAACTTTATTGAAAATTGATTCAACTTGAAAGTTTTTCTATTAAGTTGGAAATTTGTATTTGTATGTTGATTTATTAGTCTAAATCGATCAAATTTTTATAAAGCAATTTTCCAAATAAGGTCAGAGACAGCATTCAAAACTTTATTATTATAAATTTATATGCAGAACTTTTAAGCTTAATTTGTTTTATGATTTGAGGTGGTTTTTTTTTTTGGAAAAAAAATTAAAAACAAAGGCTTCTTTTATAAAAATAACCCCAAAAAAGGGGTAACTTCATATCGGCCAGCTCATCAAAATTTTAATATTTTTGCGAAATTAATTATTTAATTAATTTTATAATTCCGATGGAAAAACTGTACCTGTTACGTATTTTCAAAAATTCTCATTTCAAAATGAAACTGATTAAAATCGGTTTAGGGCTTTCAGTACCAAATCATTAAAAAACAAATTATAATTAATTATAATAATATAATAATAATATTGAGCTTTAAAAAAAACACGCGTGCACCTAAGTCCGCGCGCCAGAGCTTAAATTTCTGTGCCGACTCTACAAAGAGATATGGAATTAAATATAGGGAAAAGTTTTATAAGACGTCCTTTTTAGTTTTAGCATGAGTGAAAATAGTAAGAGTAACATTGGTAAAAATGGTGGTAGATATTATTAAAAAGAGTAGTAGAAATTAGTAAAAAATAATAGTAATTAGTAGAAGCATTGACGAAAATAGTAAAAAAAAACAGTGGGAGTAATTAGTAGTGGCATTAGTAAAAATGAGGGTAGGAATTAGTAAAAATAGTAGTAGTAATTAGTAGTGGCATTAGTAAAAATAGTAGTAGAATTAGTAAAAATAGTAGTAGTAGTTAGGAGTAGCATTAGTAAAAATATAGTAGTAGGAATTAGTAAAAATAGTAGTAGTATTTAGTACTAGCGCAAGCCAAAATAGTGTCAGAAATTGGTAAAAATAGTAGTAGAACCTATTCAAAATAGTAGTAGTATTAAGTAGTACCTTTAGTTTAAATAGTAATAGAAATCATCAAAATGGTAGTAGTAATTAGTAGTAGCATTAGTAAAAATAGTAATAGAAATTAGCAAAAATAGTAGTAGAAATAATTAGAAGGGGTAGTAGTAGCTAGTAGTAGTATAAGCTAAAATAGTAGTAGTAATAAGTAGTGGCAGTGTGTATGTTTGTTTGTTTTTTATTATACAAGCGTCATGTCGTGACTTCGTGATGCGATTCTAACGTAACTTGCGTGACGCAATGTAAAAAATTACTAACACTAAAGAAGTTTTACTTCAAAATACAAAAAAAAAGTAGTCAAAACTGGTCAAAATGGGTGGGTGCCACACACACAACTATTACTTAAATCTGCAGTGACTTCATTAAAAATTTATTTGCTTTTTTAGTACTTAGCAGCAAGTTAATTTCCGAAGCTATCTTATACCACAATTTGATATTCTTTCAATAGTCGTTCTGGCATAATACAATTATTAACTTTTCTGCATTCATTGCAATTAAAATGCAACACTGTACTAAGCAGAATTTTTACATAATTGTAAATTTAATTGTGAAGCGATTTATTAAGGCACAGCAAAGAGCCGAACAAACAGCAAGTACCTTCGAATTTATCATTGGATTCGGATTTAGGTCAATAATTAAATTTATAACTATAAAAACTGTGCTTAAATTTTTTTTCCAATTTCTTCCCGATTTCCGCTTGCCGTTACTTCCCGAAGATTGATCACCCGATCAGCTACACTACTGCTGGGATGGCATTGGGGCACCATGTCGTATAAGTGACAAGCAAGTGTTCGAATCTATTTATGAGTAAAAGTGTTCAAAACTTAGTCGATGCGAGCAATAATGAAGGGAGTAGAAGGAGGAGGATACTCCAAGAAATTGCATTTCACGAAAGACGTGTGTGCGAAAACGATGTGTTGTGTTGTGTTGTTGCATGTCATTATTGCGTGAGACGTGTTGTTTTTTGTTGTTGTTGTTGTTATGTTGTTTGTTGCAGCAAACGTGCTGCATGTAAGTAAATGCAAGCGATTTCATTTTTGCATTGCATGTTTTTGCGGCGCAAAGTTTTGAATGGTAATTGAATTTAAGGATTTTGTAGCGCTCACGCGTTCACAAAATATTCCAAACACACAAGCACATTGATACTGCTGCGCATACACACGTACTTACATATGTATGTATGTGTGTATGTGTATGTGTGTTTGTGTTGCATCCATATGCGCGCTTGTTGTAAATGCCAGCTCCACACACCCAACTGCATGCGAGTTGAAAGCTGTTGTTGTGAAAAGTTTTGATTTTTATGCTTGTATGCTGATTTGTTTTGCAAGCGTGTGCGCGCGTGTGTGTGTGTGGCATAAATTTATATGCATATCCTTTTACATCTTTCTTCTCTTGCCTTTATTCTACATATTTACATGCATTTGCACGCATTCTTGTTTATGTTTTGCGTGCAAGATGCAAATCCTGCAAATGTCAGCTGAAATGGAATTTAAATTGCACTCTAAACTCTATTGGCCAACATGTAAAATGGATACGATATTTTTCTTTTTTTTTTTGTTTTTTTTTTGCATAGCTTTCGTGCTATTTGTGTGCATTTTTGTTTTTGGTTTTCGCTTTTTTATTTGTTTTTTTTTTTTTTTTGTAACAAATACGAATGCATAACAATTTCAGCGGTTCAACTCTAGAAATGAAAATATTAAATGGCTAAAGTACTAAGTGGTTTTGTGTATAAAAATAAAGTACTTTTCAATTTCAAACACACATAAATTCATATTTGTTAGAGGTCACCGAATTTGTATGGATATTATTTTTGTCACTTTTTTTGATATATGAAATCGTAAAGAGCGTGTTTGGAGAATTGTACAAATTTTTGTAATATTTCAAAAAGTAACAGAACTAAACGCAGTCATAGACGTCGAGCGTTTGAATAAAAGTTGGAACAGTTTGAAATGCATTTTATCCATTTCTCATTTTTAACATCTCTCTAAAAGGAATCGCAAACAAACTAAACACTATTTTGAATGTATTTAAGGCTTGTTCTTTGCAGTGTTCTTTAGGTAAAAAACTGTTCTCGGAAAAATATCTAATATACACAGTTTGATTTTTATCGCTTCTCCAGGATGTCTCCTTTCCACAAAAGAAATTTAAAATACATTTATTTTACCAACCAATGTGTTACTAAGGTAACACACAATTTTTACTAGATGAGTATTTTAATGTTTTCGCGGGGCAAAAATCAAAGATTCTATTAGGATGAGTTTAACGCCATGAGGGTTATGCTGATGGAATAGTGAAATGCGACGCCATTAGAGTATTTCCCAACCCCTTTGTATAGGCTCACTAAAACTTTCCTAAAGGGGCTTACAACGAAATGTGAACTTAGTCTAGGCGGAGAGGGCATCAAAAATTCTCACCGGGTACCTCAGGAAGCATTATCACACCTACACGTCCCCAATAAAATTTTGTGGCAATAATTGAGATTCCAAGAACATCTATTTGGTATTGAAAAAGTAAAGTAATTATCAACAACTAACTTTATCTACCTTATATAATATAAAAAGGGTTACCTCCTGTTTACAAGTTAAATCAAATTAAACGAAAGAGGCTTAAGAATGCTACATTTTGAAATAGTTTTTAGAGAGTTGCCACTTATTTAAAAAAATAAATACAAATTTATTAATAATCTAAATATAAAACTACAACACTGACGTGAAACAAAAGAGGTGTATACGAACATATTTGCGAAGAGCGTTGCCACCGGTTTAAAAGGGCTATTTCAACTTAATTTATAAGCTTATTGAAATGCATATTCATATATACATATGTAAGTGATAAGCAGACGGAGTCCAGAAAAGCTTAATTTTGAAAAAAAGATTGTTGAGAGTTGCCACCTTTTTCAAAATTTAAGTCGAATTCAATTACTAATAATAATAAAAAATTACGCAAAGTGTTTATGGTTAATTTGTTTGAAAAAAACAAAATATTTTTTCACGGTTGCGACTTTTTTAAAAATGGAAATTAACAAAATAAAATATTAAATTACTATAGTAAATCGATAGGAATTTAGGAAAGTTTAGTTTCGAAAATATTTGTCTGTGGGTTGCCAGCTCTTTGAAAAATAAAATACAAATTAATTAAGGGGGTTTCAAACACCTTAGGGTCATCTTGGGAATCACATAAGCTAAAACTAAAAATTTTCGTTAAAACTTAAAGTGAAAATGGGCAAACTGTGGAAGTGAAAGTTACATGTCCATTTCCATTTAAAATATCTTTTTGGCATGCGTCCGTCAAGCAAAGAAAAATTATTCAAAATCCAATACACCTTCTGAGCAAAAATTTAAATTTTTATTTTTTATTTTTAATTTTTTCAAGTACATTAAACTTTTGTTAAGATTTTACATTAAAAGATTTCGATCTTTATGGTTTTTTTTATAATAAATTAAAGAAAAAAATTTAACATAAAAAATGTAAAAATTAGCAAAAATTATTGAAATTTTTTTAGAACTTGTAACTTGCACTTTATTATGCCAGAACTGAATTGGCTAATATAATAATCTGCGGATCCAAAAAACTTTTGAAAATTCGTACGTATGTAAATTGCTTTAAGTGTAATAAATTTTTATAAAATTTTGTAAAATTTAAATTTTTGATTTTTATAGTTTATTTTATAAAAAAATTAAGGAAAAACATTATCAAAAATTATTGCAACTTTTTAGGAACTTGAACATTACACTTTTTCATACCAGAATTTAATGGGCTACAAAACTGCAGATACAAACAATTTTAAAAAATGCTGAGAAAAAATTACTATTTACAATTTTCGCAAAATTTTTACAAAGTTAAATTTAAATGGTTTTTTTATAAAAAATTAAGGAACAATTATCACTGTCATATAGTTAGCTTTAAGGCTTACCTGCACTTTCTTTAAGCCAATACAACTCCAAATGGAGGCTCTCTTAAAATACTCCTCATACTTTGATCCTAAGTTCCGAGAAATAATTTCACAAGCTTTTTTTTAATTTTTCTATCACCCATTCAAATTCTATATCTTCCCTCTTCCAGACGTTCCCGACATTGTGTGTCAGGAGTACGCGGTGCCCCATATGCAAGACCTACTGCCCAGCGCACAGAAATCCAACTCGCTGTATGGCGCAAGTGCCGGTGGCAGCAGCAACTATAGCACCAGTGCACGTAACACCCTAAACAGCATGTTCCAATCGAAATTGTCAACTGCCAGTCAGAAACTGCAACAACTGCAACATCAACATCCATATCAATCGACACAGCTAACGCCACCACCACCGCCGGCACCAAACTCTGCAACAGCAGCCACCACACACTGCCCACCACCACCAATACCGCCACTACCACCACTATTGGGTGGCAATGCCAGTAACGAAAAATATTATGCAACAACAGCGATATGCAAAGCAAACGCCAACACCGCAAATGTACCGCTTCTTGGTCTTGGAAGTAGTGGGGCTGGTGGTGCCACGGCAAGCGCTTGCAATACGTTGCCCAATGGCAGCATTGGCGGTGGTAGCGGCAGTCTTGCCTCTACAACGGCCAGTCTTGCATCGAGCTCTACAACACCAACAGGCGGCTATGGTTATACCAGCTCAGCCGCTACTTTAGCTGGCATCAAATCGCATCATTACAATTTAGACAATGGTACAATTGGTGTTGGTTGTGGTGGTGCTGATGTCAATGAGGAGCAGTCGAATTTTCAAGTGCAGGAATTTCCGCGACAATCATTGGTGATAGTGGAAAAATTGGGTTGTGGCATTTTTGGTGAACTACACTTGTGCGAAACGAAAGGAATGAGGTAAGTGGGAGTGGCAGTTAGAGCTACAAATAAATGAGATATGTAGAAATGAAATAGATACATAGAGCTACAAAGCTACTTTGGGTCGCACTTCCTAATGCCTTCATTTGAAATATCTGTTCCTCGCTGTGGAGGAGATCACTCCTGATTTAGGCTGCATTTGTCGCACTTCCAATAGTTCAGAAATTTAGCGGTGTTCCTTTACATATGTAACTAAATATAATTTTCTAAACCTCTATGAGTAACTGGAATATGTGATAACTTGCTCGGGCGTACAAAAATTAAATTTAAAAATAAGTTACCAAAAATCGTGTTAAACTGGAAGATATTTCCTATATAATTATTTATGAAAAAAAGTCAATATTTTTTTACATGGAAAATTTGGAAGTTTATCCCTAAAGAGTTGAACGCGCAGTGTGTACAAACAAGGACAAAGGGTCTAGTGGCAAGAATTGTCATTAAGGAAAAGCTGGGTAGAGGTAGTCATACCCAAAGTGGAAAAAATGCTGATAACCTACCGAAGGCGGTAGGTAGGCAATTAGTCTAAACTCCATTCTGATCAAAACATTGGAAAAACTAATAGACTGTCATATTAGGAATAATTTTTGAAGTGGCAGGTACTTCTACTGCCTCACTCAGGACATTGAAAAACATTCCGAGGTTATTGACGGACTGGGTTATTTAAGTACATTGAAGTCGCGACCCATTACAGCAAACCTTGGAGCAATCAATAGCAGCCACATTTGGTTGTTGAAGATTGCAATTTACGCTAAATATAACCGAAAAGTGTTGTACCTAAAAGCGATTGTCCATAAACCCACAGAACTCCATCATCGTCCACTTCATTAAAAGACGGAAGTTTAATTTGGACACACCCACATTGGCGAAAACTGAAATTAAGTTCTCAAATGCTCGGCTGTCATGCTATCAAAAATCTATCCTTCAATAAACACCACAAGGTTTCCTGAAAGGGACTGCTGCGGACCGATAATTCAATATATCCACCAAGTGTGTTACACTGACGGATCCCAAGCTGTAGGATGATAGTACTGGGGCTGTAATATTCGGACCAAAGTTTCAGGAAAGTCTGCCACTTGCCCTACCGCCTTCCAAGCGGAGAGTTAGGCAATTGAGCTCTGTGTAGCATCTGTAGAACTAATCAGACGATGGATGAAGTTTTGCCACTCACTAGCATAATTCCAATAGATCCATATCTGCCTCTCGGATAATCTCTGAACGATTTCTGAACCTGAACCGGTAGAGTTGTGGAGCTCTTTTTGGTCACCTTACAAACCACTGCAAGTTAAGATACCATCTTTGTAAGATGGAACTAGTTAGCTGCAGAAGCGGACTGTAGGTTATGTGGGGTAGCTGACAAAATGCTAGAGCATGTCTAGTGTGATTGCTCACGTACTCTCCAAGGTGTTAATCTTCTTGGGTAGTCTAGGTATGCTACACGATTTTCTTTAAAAATCTTATATGTACATCTGGAGACCTAATGTTGTGAACGATCTTATTTTTAAGGGGCAGCACAAAACATCTCTTCGGGGCGTACAATATATTTTGAGTGCAAAAACGTTATGCATCTCAGCAGGACTAAGGCGATGAACTCATCCTTCTTGTACCGACAACTTTTTGCTAACGTTTTATACTTTTCCCAGTCTGTCTCACTGAGAGCGCAACATAAATTGTTCGGGCACTCTTTGTTGATTTGCTCTTCGTGAGAAAATTTGTGAGTGCAGAAAAGTAGTTGCTCGGACAAGAACGATGAATCCATCTTTTAAGATGATACTTCTCTGTTCTCATTTCCTACCAGTTCTCTGTTCTCATTTCTTACAAGTTCCCTGATAAGGTAATGTTAATTAAGGAGACCATAAATAAGTGTTATATATTTCAAAGGGATATATTCGAAGAATAATTCTTTTGAATATTTTAATGCTGTTTGACATTCCAAATAATTTTTTTAAGTGAAACTTCTTTGCGCATTGTTGGGCTGTAATTCCAATATTGAATGAAACGAAAAAGCGACAGGAAAAGGGCGATGGGATGGCGCGCGTGGTGGGGCAGTGGAACAGAAGGAGACATGGAAGAGAAACGAAAACGCGATAGATTCGGAGTAGGAAAAAACGAGAGAGGGGTAGCATGCGTGGAGGGGCGGAAAGAGTGTGACAATGATTATTCTCTTCATCACTCCGAACCAGAGAATTAACGATATAATAAAATTCATGCATAGAGCATTATTGGCATACACTCCCTCTGGTGCAGCAGAATTAGGAGAAGATTTACACACTATGCCAAGGATTTTAAGTCGTGATTTTAATGTCAATTTTGCCTTGGAAGCAGCTCAACCACTTGTACAATTTTTAGAAAGTAAATTTAATTTAAAAATGAATAATAATCCCAAAGACTCAACAACCAGATCAGGCACGACAATAGATGCAATTTTCTCAAGATATTTAAATAATTTACAATCACGAGTTTTCATTTCATATTTGTCATACCACAAACCAATTGTATATTTTCTTGAACATGAAAGTATGGTAGTGAATGAATAGATTTTTTATAAATGGAGGCGAAAATATCAGCTATCTTTTTTCATTAACCTAACACCCTTAAAAATTCCAGAATGCCCATCGAGATCCATGAAGTTGCACTTCTATCGCCTTGCTTTCTAGGTTGACAATTTTTTTTTTAAGGTGTCTCTTGAATTAACGTTCGAAACGACACTTCTAGATGGCAGCTAATGGGTTAAAATGTTTTACGAAAATATTTTCGTTTCTAATTTTAGGCAGAAATATAGTTCAACAATTTGTTCCATTTGAACATCACTTAGGTCGAGACATGAAAACTTAAATAGACCGTAAAAAGAATTGGAATTGTCATAGTATTCAGTAAAACCTTTAAAAAAAACATATCAAAATAAAACTCCTAATAACTTTTTTACGTGTGTAGTGTGAAATCTATCTCATCATGGGTTTATCAAGCAAATACCAACCGAAATTGAATTACTTCCATCTGAACGTTTTCCAAATATACTCTTCAAAGAAATTCACATTGAAAGCCAGTTTTTTGGTAATAAAATACTTCATACATAACAAAATGAACACTTATTCGCATTTCCTAATTTAACTACATAGATACTCGTACATATATATAGATATAAATGCAATATTTTAAATCCAACTGCGGTTTCGAGCAACAAATAAAACAAACAAAAAAAAATACATTTAAATGTGGCGCGCGTTATATTCGTGCAAATGATCGATAAAATTGCAAATTCCAACCACACTGACCACGAAGCAACAAATTAAATAGAACTGAAACGAAAAATATGTAATAGAAACACTAAAAATTGGGAAAATGTAGTTACAAAAAAGCCGAAAACTGATATGATTGCAATACGCAACAAAAAGAGCACAATTGTAATGCCGCTAAGCAGAAATGCTGTAAAAACCACAAAGTTTTCAAAATGCATTATGAGAATCCATTTACATATGTATGTATGTAAATATGTAGGTGCATATTTAAATATATACCCAAAAAAATGCAATAAAAAGGATATGCACATAGTATATTCCAATTAGTTTTATTAGATTTTTGTAATTACTGGTATTTGTTGAATTTTGTTATTTTTTTAGGTACTCACGCTTTTAGTTTTCATTTTAGAGAATCTTTAATGCTTGAATTTGGAGCATACCTATGTGCTTATTTCTCATTTACTTTCATTATAATTCCTCACTTGTCATTATCATTGCCTTCCATTCCATCCCAATTCCACTTAGTTTTGAAATGAAATTTACTCGTTTTTATTCGTTTTGTTTCAAATAATTCATTTATAATTTCCTTTCCATTTCATTTAGTTTCCGTCTCTAATAATTTCGCTTCATTCCATTTCATTTTGATAAGATGTTTCGTATTTCATGTAATTCTATTGCCTCTCATTTTATTCCATGTTTCAATTCATTTCATATACTTTCTGAAAATTAATTTCATCTCGTTTCATTCCATTTCATTTTGCCTAGCATGTGTTTTCCTCTGCTTCCATTTACGTCATGTAATTTTATTTCCTTCTTTTTCATTTCCTCTCTTTTCAGTTAATTTCATATAGTATATTTTTTTTCATTTTACTTACTTACTTAATTGGCGCTATAACCGCTTAGCGATTTTGGGCGAACTTCTCCTAAAATTTTTTTGGGTGTGCGTCTTGATGTTGTAACACAAATTGAGGGACCTACAGTTTTACGCCGAATCCGAACGGCGAATGTTTTTGTGAGAAGTTTTGTCATGGCAAAAGTTCACTCGGAGGTTTGCCGTGGCCTGCCGAGGGGCGACCGCTATTAGAAAAAACTTTTTCTATAATTTTTGGATGTTACTAGCCCCGAGCTGGATTCGAACCTGGGACCCGCCGAATGAAGCGCGCACACGCTAAACACTCGGCTACGGCGGCCGCTCAATTTCATTCCATGTAATTTTGTTCCCTCCCATTTCATTTCCTTTCCGTTTCATTTCCCTGAATTTCATTTTATTCTCTCATGTAATTTCAGCTCCTTCTATTTGATATCATTTCGTGTAAATTAATTTCATATAATTCCTGGTTTCGTTCCCACCAATTTCATTTCAATTCTTTTTCATTCCCCTCAATTTATGTTATTCGGCTTCATTTCGCTCCATTTCATAATTTCTGGTTTCATTTCCATCGATTCAATTTCATGTCATGTCATTTCATTTCCTTCATTTTGTTTTATTCGATTTCATTCCGCTATATTTCATTTTGTTCCATGTAATTTTGTTTCCTTCCGCTTCATTTATTTTCGTTTCATATAATTTCCTTTCGTTTCTATTCATTTTCTATAATTTCTGGTTTCATTTCCATCGATTCAATTTCATGTCATTTCATTTCATTTCCTTCATTTTGTTTTATTCGATTTCATTCCGCTATATTTAATTTTGTTCCATGTAATTTTTTTTCGTTCCGCTTCATTTATTTTCGTTTCATTTCAATTAATTTCATATAATTTATTGTTTCATTTCCCTCAATTTTATTTCAGTCCATTTCAATTGATTTCATGTAATTTTATTTCTCATCATTTCATTCCATTTCAATTTCATTTCCTTTCGTTTCATTTCATAATACTCCATTTTAATTTCATTACCCTTTAATATCTTCTTTTTTACATCTTTCGCAAACTTACATTCATAATTCCCTTTCGGTTCATAAGCTTTAACTCCCTCCTCTCTCTATCTTCGACACTCAAACACCATAAGCTCATCACAAATTCCATTATAGTGATGTTTCGCAAAGCCATTCTCAGTTTACCATCTCCACGAAAAGTTAATAAAACCAGTACACACAGCTCAGCTGTATTCTTCGACATCAACTTCCTTCGTCTGTAAATTCCTTCCTTTCGTCCGCTTTTATTGTTTTTATCGTCTGTCCAAACGACAGACCACAACGCCATTTGTCTACCTTTGATTTCGTGGAAGTTTTAATTGAAGCTTTTATTATGACAGTGTTGAGGATAGAAAGAACAACAAGCACTGTACGAGTGTGGGGAACGAGCTCTTGCAATGTACCCAATGTACCGCAATATGCAACTGACGGTTAGGATAAATTTTGCTTTATATATGCATATGCATTGTGTATGTGTGTGTGTAAATTTGCTTGCGCCATGTGCATATTGGTATTGTCCACTAAGTTTAGTTATTCTAGCGATTTTATCCTTCTTAAAAGTGTTTACGGTTTTAATTTCACCAAAATTTCGCCATTTAGCGAATTCGTTTTTCCTAAAAGTATTTCTCTTCGCGCCCCAGTATACGACGTCTCTTGTTTCAATGAAATCGGATCATAACTACAGACTTTTTGAATAACTCGAATCCAGCGCCTCCTAGCGGACCTATTTTTTCGCAAACATATGTTTCATACACACAAGTAGTAGAATGCATTTTGAATTTGAAATTCTTCCTATATCTGCCTGTTTTGAGATCACTTATATTGAAAGTTATGAATTGTATAATTGACCTCTTAATCGTTCACAAAACTCAGCATTTTAATTTCGTTGTTTCATTTCCATTGCTCTTGCTTTCAGTTCACTGCATTCCATTATACTTCATCATCAAATGTATTCCTTTCCTCCAAGGTTCCACAGCGCTAGTTTATTTATTTTATTTTACTTCATTCATTTAAATTATATTCATCTGCTTCAAACCATTCAATTCCATTAAGATAATTTTATTCATACATTTTTACAATTCCTTGTCTCATTTCATTCCTTTTCATTCTATTTCATTTCATTTTACTTTGGAAAGTTAATTTTATTTATTTACTCTGCTCTTTATCTATTACTTCTAGTTCTATTACTCCCCTTTACATTTTCTTCATTTATATTTGCAAAAGACTTAGATTACAAATAAATTGAATGGCATTTCGTTTCCAGTGACAAGAGATTTCATCCCATTTCATTACACCCGAAACCTATTGGATCAAATTAGGTTCTATGTCAATCAACAAAAGTCAATTTAGTTCTGGTTTGGTGAAATTGGACAAGATTTTCTATTAGAGGAATGGTGAGAGTGATGCAACTTCTTAGGTAGTCTACGTTCTGTGCTATTTGATGTCGTCGTTCTATTCCACCTTATACCACTTTAGTCACATAGTTTTATAAAATGTCACTCTGTGCCGCTTCATTTCACTCACTTTCGTTTAATTTTCGCATCTCTTTATAAAAAGGGTAAATATATTCATCGTTTACGTCATTCTCATTTAATAATTAAGTATTTATTTATTCCGTTTCGGTCCACTTCCAGTCGACAGCTTGGCCTTACATTTCATATTATTTTAATTCTTCTAAAATTTAATTTAGTTTCTAAACCATTGCATTTTCTTTCTAGTAAGATTTTCAGGTCGAGGTTAATTGTGTGCCCTTTTCTTTACATTTTCTCCGCGTTAATTGTTCTTTTCTCGAAATGTTTCAATATGGCCCGAGAATAGTTCGACATTTTCAACACGCGGGGGTTAATTTTAATTGTGTAGTTTGTTATTTCTCACAATAATTTTAGTCGAAAGTCTCAATATTGAGACTTAATGCAAGTTATTTGTCTAATTTTATTGCGTACGATGAATTTAAATTGGGGGTCAAGTGAAATTATGAGGGTGAAATTTTTCTTGTTCTTTTCTCATATAAAAAATGCATAATTTTCGCAGAGTGCATGTCAACATTTTCGTAATGTTATCTTAGAATGATGTGACATTTATTTCGAAAACAAAAAATGCTATAAGTTAAATTTTCTGTGGCCGAATTGTAAAATTTGTTGTGCTTAAATTCGTCAGTGCCAGTCAAGCCTTATGTCCAAAAAGTCAAAATCAAACTTAGGCTCAATGCACTAGTAATCGATGTGTCGCTTATAATATTTTTTAACGACAACTGGCACAGCGTTTTTTATTTGTTTTCAATTAAACACTCAACTTTTTCATCCAGACTTTTATTTACCTCTTGCCTTGGTGTCCTTCACTCCAATGCCTTCGAGCCATTGAAATTTTTCGCCTAGCCATTTGCCAAACCTCACAAACTCCAATTCACAATACAAAACACACGAAAAACACTTCAAAAATGCCAACACCTGTAACATTTCACTACAATCATGCTGTGCCACTACAATCTGCACTCTGGAGAATGACAGCACAGTTCACTTATGCCTGGCTATCAAATTTTACTACCCACCTATTACAACTACCGTCGTCTAAGCCAACTCCTAAGCTTCATCGCATATCCTACTCCTACGTACGTACCTGTCAAGTTTTATACTGTTCAAGCTCGTTATTACCTAACTTATCCTGTCGTGTCTTATCCTCTGCGTATATCCACACTGCTTGGCTATTTTAACTTTACTCTCGCACTCGGCACTCTAACTTGTCCATTCAAATTTACATGTCGCTGCAATGTGTCCATGTTAATTTTGCATTTTTATCATTCATCTGGCCAACAATAATAAAGTCACCATCTGTGCCTGCTGTTCGTCCCGTCCAACGATACTTACTTTTCACATTTGGTCAAGCATTTTATAGTGTTTTGTCCATTGTATGTCTGCTAACTGTCTATCCAAATGTCCATCAATATTTTATCAGTCTGCCGCACATCATAACTGGCTTTTTGCTCTTTTCCATTACATAGCAACAGCACTGGAGCTACAAAAATACCATATACTGACTCGCAAGGTATTATTGCATTTTTTTTTTTGTTTGTTGGCCGCATAACCACAAATGTCGGTATTTGCTCTTATTCAATTTTACCTGTACCGAACAGCAGGTGAATTGGATTATTTTAATTTTCTCTTTTGCAATGTGGTTGCAAATATTCTTTTTCGATATTAATTGATTTCAATTCATGAATGAAGAGCTTGTGAGTTTAATGGAAATCATAAATTAAAATGTTAAATTCAGACAAATCAAGATCGAAGTACATTAAGACGTACGTACCTGTTCTTATTGAGGAGAAGTAGAAGAACACAAACAATTTTTGATATACTAAGGATAAATGTGAATGCAGGCAAATGAAGTCGTACGAAAATGAAACACGACGACGTCATCCAAACCAATTTTTACAGAATTCTTAAATTAAACTCACTTTTGCTATGGGATAAAACGTTACTTGTATCGATAATTTTATACTTGGAAGTTGTGTCGAAAGAAAGTAGGCTTGGTAAAAAAAATATCGATGCAACGAAATATCTGGAAGTTGTACCGAAAGAAGTTAGGCTCGGGCAAAAACTATCGATATAACGAATTATCTGGACCATGTATCGAATGAAAGTGGGCTTGGGCAAAAAAAAATATCGCTATATCGAAATATCTGGAAGTTGTATGGGAAGAAAGTAGATTTGGAATTAATATCGAGAGGAAGTAAGTTTGGGTAAAAAATATTGATATAACGAAATATCTGGAACTTATATCGAAAAAAGTAGGCTTAGGCATAAAATACCGATATAACGAAATATCTGGAAGTAGTATCGAAAAACTGTAGGCTTGGGGAAAAATATCAATTTAACGAAATATCTGCCATTTTTATCGAAAGGAAATACGCTTGGGCAAAGAATATCGATATTTTTTTTAAAGAAAATAACGATTACATACGACGATATTTTTAATATCGGAATATCGATATCCGATATTTTCTTGCGTGTACAAAATTTATATCAAATTCGGTATATCTTAAACGTCTTTATAAGCCGAGCGCAGGTAGATCGTCATATTTTTCGAAACATTTTGACGGAAGTCTTAAAACATAATAAATTTAAAAATTCCGGTGGAAAAACTTAAACTTTGTAGGTATATTTTTCTGTGTTGGCCTCAAGTTTTTCCAAATACCTTTTTTCAGTACACAAATACATCATATTTAGGACGTCAAGTAATTGCGTGTTAAGGTAAAAAAATCGATATATCGATACTATATGCGGTATTACCCATATTGTTTAAAAATATCGATCGATAATCGTTATTTTGAGATTTTTATTTTTTCGATCAAAAGTACTCTATTCTTGGATTTAAAATTTTTCAATCATCATAAACGCAAACAAATTTGTCGGCGATGACAATAACACATATTGTTATGATTGGAAAAATATCGGAACATATCGATTGAATGTCATCGGAAAAGTTTAGATTCAACAATAACTATTATTTTTGATCAAAGAAAAAATAAAAATCATAAAATATCTGTCAAATGTGATTGAAAAAATTTAACTACAAAAATAACGATTATTTTTTATCGAAAAAATGAAATTCACAAAATAATGATTATGCAGCGAATTTAAATAAAAAATCTACTAAATAAAAATTAGGTCAGATTTGTGTAGCATATGGCGTAAAGAATTAGATCGATATATACTTCCCAAGCAATTTGTTATGCGAAAAAATCATAAAAACGACCATAAAACGATACCTAATATATACCGATATTTATGCTGTTACAACAACAAGAACAGGGTTTCCACTCCGGGGACCGGTAGTCCTTTTTTTGTTCATTTAACTCAATCATTGTCATTTTCTCGCGCTTCTTCTGCGCTCGTTCTTTTGATTTTTACTTTACTCTCTCATTCTCTACGTTTAGTATGTTATTTTCAATAGCTATGGCTATCGTTATCGGAATGATTCTCGGCAACCGTGTTTTAATATCTAACGGTATCGCTGCACCTACCATCAACATTCGTTATTTTAATTTTTTGCTATTTTTTCGCTATTACTATCAACATGACTAAAAAATATATGCAAGTGATGTACGAATTTGATGGCATCCAAATTTTCAAAATAAAACTCCTGCCATTGCTGATTAAATTTATGCAATTTGGAATTCTATATAAATATATAAACAGCAACTGTCGCGAACATAATTCAATAAATATTTATCTATGTAGCCGTCTGTGAAGCACTAGATTTATATATATTTATTTCAGTCTGCACTCGTAACAATTTTGCGGTGCTTTTGTGCGAGGCTCTACCTCAGTATGCAAGTTAATATGCAAAGGAATAAATGTGATGTGTCTGTGTGTGTGTGGAAATTTGTTTGAACCACACATTTGACTTCTGTCAAAAATTACAATTTCAATAAAGCCACTCAAGAGCCTCGACGACGAC
Source organism: Anomoia purmunda (assembly GCA_951828415.1). NCBI lineage: Eukaryota > Metazoa > Arthropoda > Insecta > Diptera > Tephritidae > Anomoia > Anomoia purmunda. The sequence goes on from OX639994.1 coordinate 14,723,649, forward strand.
GAAACAAATCGAACCGAATCGCACTTAGCCTTAGTATGTAATATGGCAGCTGGCTAACCGCAACTGACTCAACTCGATTTTGTATTTGAATCGTACAGGATGTGACCAAATGAAAAACAAAAAAAAATTGCAAATGTAACTTCGATATTGACATGAATACAAATACACGTTAGATATATGTCCTTTTATATAGTGAACGAATAATAACTTGATATATTTGTATGAGCATATGTAAATGTGTTTGTATGCACATATGTGTGTATGTGTGTGTGCTTGCATGTGTCGGACAGCCATTTTAGTGCAACTATGAGCATGTTAATTATTTCACATATCCTATTTTGTCGCAACAAGGATAACGTTCATAATGCACTTTGAGGTTTTATGACCGCAACACAATTTTATATGCTGCCGCAATGTGACACACAACGACCATCAAGCGATCGACGTCAGAGTCCAACCCAGAGTCAGGCTGAACACACACACATACACCCACATATATATGTACGATATACGAGTAGTCCTTAAGTTCTTACCATCCAACATATATGGCAGGCCATTTGGCAGCAACAAAATTGCTATCATTCCACAAATGCCCTTTCTGCCGCCACATTCTCCCCACTTGCTACCGGCCTCCATTCGGGTTTGCCTATATTGCATACGTGCATGTGTGTGTGTGTGTGTGTGTGTTGGTTGCATACTTTATTTCGTATTATGACAGGTTGGTTTGTGCACAGAGACAACATACGGTATTAAATCATCATCAAAAACTGCTGAGAAATGCATTTTCATTATGATTATGAAATTTGTGGAAAAATTAAAACAGAAAAATATTTGACAATTTAATCATTTTAATGCAACCGACAGCTAGCAAAGCGGATCGTATAAATAAAATGTGAGTTAAAAAAAAGAATGAATATTTTTATTTGGCAAGGTAAATCAAGTGCTTGGAATAAAATGAAATGAACTAAAATAAAACTAAATTAAGTAGATTTCAATGAAGTTAATTTAAATGAAATTAAAAGTGTAGCACAACAAAGTTGACAAAACAAATTAAATAATAGAACAAAAATAAAAATAAAAACATATTTAATAAAAAAAAAATATAAATGAAATCAAGTAAAACAATAAACTAAATAAATTAAATAAATTAATTAAATAAAAATACCGTGCAATTGAAGTAAATTCAAAATTAAATTTGATCATCTTAACTTAAATTAAAAAAGTATCCCAATCGAATAAAATTGGAATACACAATATAAAATAAAACCTACTAAAACAAAATGAAATAACATTATAAAAAATAAAAAATTAAAATTTTAAGAAATATAACGAGCCTAAATAAAATTTAAATTAAATTAAGTCAAAACGAAATAAAATTAATCCGGATAAAATAAAATAAACTAAAATGAAATGCAATTACATGAGATCAAAAAATAAAACGAGCTGAAATAAAACTAAAATAGACTTCAATAAAAATGAAATGAAATTAATCCAGCTAAAATAAAATAAAATAAAATAAATCAACACAAATTTAATAAAATAATATCAACAAAATATAAAACATGAAATAAAAAATAAAAATTAAAAAATTTGGGATTTACGAAACTTAAATAAAAATAAAATAAAATAAAATAAATTTATTCCAGATAAAGTACGTAAAATAAAATGAATCAAAAAAAAACTTTAAAAATCGTATAAATTAAAACGAAATAAATATTAAAAAAAAAATGATAAAATTAAACAAAATTATGAAAAAAATTAGAAATAAAAAATAAAATGAACATAAATAAAAATTAAATTAAATTAAATCAACATAAAATAAAATCAGTCCACATAAATCCAAACGAAATAAAATGAATCCAAATAAAATAAATAAAAACATGAAATAAACAAAAATTATATAAAATTAAATAACATGAAAAAAGTAAAATAAAAAATAAATAACATAGCAAACTTATAAAAAACATTTAAATTAAATCAAATTGAAATGCAACTAATCTAATTCAAATGAAATTAAAAAAAAAAACAAATTAAACAAATTTAAAAAAAAATGAAATAAAGTTATACAAAATTAAAAATATAATAACTTAAACGAATATTTTATTAAATTAAATCCGAATAAATTAAAACTAAACAAATTAGAATTAAATTAAAAAAAAAAAAACAAAATAAAATAAATTGAAACAATAGAGTTAAATACAAAAACAGAGTAAAATAGAACAAAATTAAATAAAATTATATCAAATAAAATATACAAATATAATGAACTTAAATAGAAAAAATTTAAAAATTAATCCAGGTAAAACTAAGCAAATTTGGTATTTGGTAAAGCAAAATAAAATAAAATTAATTAAAACGAAATTAATAAAACAAAATAAAAATAACAGAAATAAAATAAAACAGAATGAAATAATATTATATAAAATGGAAAATTAGATGAAAAATATAATGAACTTAAAATAAAAATAAATTTAAAAATAATAACAAAATTAATCAAATTAAAATAAAACTAAACAAAATAAAACAAACCAAATTAAAGGTAAAATAAAAAAACAAATTAAATTAAAACTAACTTAATAAAAAATTACGCGTCAAAATAGAAATAAAAATTACGAAAATAAAATGAGATGAAATGCAATATAACGAATTAAAGCATATAAAAATTAAAATAAATTAATGCAAACTACAAACAAAAAAATTAAAAAATTAAAAGTTATCAATATATAATATACTGAAATGAAAAAAATAGACGAAATTAAATGCAACACGTAATAAAAGCAGAATAAATCAACTGAATTAAACTTAACAAAAGAAAATAAAATGAGAAGAATAAATTAATAAAAATAAATTAAGTCGAATACAATAAAATGAAATTAAATCAGAATTAAAGAATGAAATCAATCAATTATAAAAAGTAGCCCTGAAAAATAATTTTCTTTTTCGAATCTCGCTTTTCATAAATCTAAATTATCCTGCAATTAAAAGAAACGCGTACGTGTGTTTTTCATCTTGGGTGACCCGGTTAACCGTCTAACTGACTGACTTTTCCGATGAACCTCCTTGGTTAACCCTGTATCTCTATATTCCATGCTATATTCATAATATGTTCCATGAATTATTTTCTATTTTGCTTAAAACTTTAAACTTCCGTAAAAACTCACACCGTCTAGACTATAATTGTCTCCGGCAGAGATTTTATTCAATTCTATATGTATTTCAATTATTTCAGTCCCCAATATTTTCTTATTAGAAAAAACTTTATTTTTTCTCTCTTATTTAATCAGCGCCAGTTTGGTAGCAGTCGCCACACTCCGGCCTGGCGCGCCCGATCACATGCGGAAAGAATTTCGCAGCAAGGCGAAACAATTGGCCCGCCTAAGCGATCCGAATGTGGCGCATCTACTTGGTGCCTGTCTGCGTGACGAACCCATCTGCATGGTGTTCGATTATTCGGAATGTTTGGGTGATTTAAATCAATTCCTGCAAGAGCATGTAGCAGAAACGGCGCAGGGTCTGCAGGCGGGTATTATGACGAATAAGAGTTTAAGGTGAGTAAACCGATAAAATAGCAAAATGTTTTTTGGCCTTGGTTTAAACATACAACAACAATCCGATTTTTTGTTTTCTTACGATTTTTGTTTTTTATATATTTTTTTTTAAGTAAAAGAAAATATAATTAGTATTTTTTTATACAATTTTCTTAATAAATGTAAATGTTATTTAAAATTAAACAAGTTTTTTTAACTAACATAATTTTTTAATTAGGATTTTTATTTCATACATTTCTCCTAATAGTTACAAATTAAACTACTTTTTAAATTTAAATGATTTTTTTAATCGAAGTTTATTTTAAATTTTGTATTTGAAATAAAATTAAATTTTATTTACTTATTTCATTATTACTAATCAACTGCTGAACACCTAGTAAAAAATGCTGAAATTTTGTTTTCTCAAATTTCTCAATTTCAAAAATTCGGTGTTCATTCTTTTATTTTTTTCAATTACAATTTACATTAAACTGCTTAATAATACCAAGAACAAATTTATTGTATCTTATCTTTAATATTTTAATTTAAAAACACTGTAGGGCAAGGGCAAAAATTTTGTTTTTTTTTTTTAATTAAATTTTTCGAGTTTTAAAAATTGTAGTAAATTACAGTTGAAAATTTTAAAATGCGCCTCTTTATTTTCCACCATTTTTATAATTCAAAAACTTATTTTTCTGAAAAATTAAAAAAAAAACACCTCCTTCTGCTCCTTATCGTAATTCCGGCTTCCGTTTAAACTTTAACAACTTTTTTAATATATATATATGTATATTTTTTACGAATTTTACTTAAAATTTTTATTTTGAAAGGAAATCTAATTTTACTTTGTATTTTACCTTTATTTATGCACTGCTGAACACATAGTAAAAAAAATCGGAAATTTAAAAAAAAACTATTGGTATTAAATTTGATTTTAATTATCACCTGCTAAATACCAAGTAAATCTTTTTTGATATTTTCTTTAAATTCTCAATTTAAAAAATCTAAATTCAAAACTTTTCGAAAAAAATTTAATTTTTCGAATTATGAAATTTATAGTAAATTAAAATTGAAAGTTTTAAAAGGCGCTACTTTATTTACTACAAGTTTTTTAATTCCAGTACTTTTATTTTTTAGAAAAATTTAGGAAAAAAACAAAACTTTTGGCGTGTTTCGTTTCTTGATTGTCCAAGAAAGAATAAAGATATAAAAATATAAAATTTAATTTGCTATACTTTAAAAAAAAATTGCAGTACAGTAAAAAAAACTATTCTTAATTTTCTTGCTTAGTGTTTCACACTTTTAGCAAAAAGAATGTGCGTTTGAAAATCCATTTAGTAATTTTACATGAATACAAAAGCGAAGAGTATTAAAACCAAAATTTAAAACTCCACACTTAAAATGTTCCTTAGACATAAGCACAGACAATGCGTTTTAAAATTTACCTAACCAAATATCTAACAAACTTTTCATTTCATTTCTTGCTTTACATCCGCTGCTCCTTATCTTATTTCCGACTTCCGTTTGGCTGCTGTTGTCGACGATGACGACGACGACGACAACGATGACTATACCACACCGTTTGCCGGCGGCAACTGAAAAAAAAACACAAACATCGACAACAACAACAACATTGATAACAAACCTAATGGATGAAAATGTTTTTTGCACGCCACCCTCAAATGAACTCTAAAATCGGTAACACTCTTTTAACTCCTCCACCAATGCAATGATGAGCAACATCTACATTATTATTAATTTTCCTGACTTTGGGCTTCCCCAAAATAATGTTTGTCCTGTCACACTTCCGGTCTCGTGTCGATAACATTCTTTCACCAACTTAACTAAATACCAAAATGACTACCACAAACGCAACGCAACGTGATCATCAACATCATCCCAATCAACATCATCCCAATCATCATCATCATCATCATCATCAACGTCAACATCATTACTCGTCATTATTATCATCAATGGCGGTGATGACGTTGTTCATTATTTTTTTTTCTACGTCTCTACGATGCCGCTCGATTTACGATGTGGATGTGTGGCTGTGGATGATTTGTTGTTGCTATTGCTACATACTATTTTCTAACTCTCATTTGTATGGGGTTGATGGCCCCAAAAAACTTTTTACATTCTCGACAATGTCTCCCGCAAACGCGACCATGAATTGAACGTGGACGGGGGACAAAAAACACAAACACACACACACAAAAACTGGAAAAAACGCTGATGTTGTAAAAATATATGAAACACAAAAAAATATAGCTACGGCTGTTTGGTCTATATAGCCACGCAAATTGCATCGGGTATGAAACATTTGGAGCAGATGAATTTCGTGCATCGCGATCTGGCAACAAGGTAAGTGGCAATACTAAAATAAATAAAGCTTTTCTTGTACGTACAGATGTAACGGTTTAACTGTTGAGTATCACCAACTTAATACTCCCTTAGTTAGATATTTTGCGAAATATCCTACTCTCCGTTCCCGCCTCCCCCCAACCTCCGCGCCAAATGAAGCTGAAAGCAAAGTGTGGAGTGTTGGAGTTTTGACGACTCCATTGCATTCACCAAAAGCCATTTTGTGGTTGAATGTTTTGAGTTTTCGACATTTCAAAATCGCACTTTACATTGTAAACTTTTCAAATTTGCAGTTTTACAAAAACACACACACACACACACACAAATAAACGCACGCATGTATTTGTGTGGCTATAAAACCAATACGATATAGCGGAGGCGGAGGGAGGAGAGCCAGTCATTGCCGGCGTCGACGACTACGACGACGACTTCCAAAAACTTTGTGTGAAAACTTAATTTTTGTGGTGTAAAATCGTTTGGAGCTAACTACAAGCAAAGTATTTGCACTTTGTGAATTTCAATCGCCATATATATTCAACTGCATTAATGTGTGTTTGTGTTTCTGAGTGTGTGTGTATGTGAGCGTGCACCGGTGTTTGTGCGGAAATTAAATTCGTACTGAAATTGCTGATAAGCGAGATGATGTGGCAAGTTTCTGTTTTTTTTCTTTTCGAAATTCAACTTTTTATGTTTTTGTTCCGTTTTTAGGTAATGAAGGTATTTCTCGATTAGGCAAGTTTTTTAAAATTATTTGGCAAGCTTTAAATGCGGCAGGATTCTTTGGTTTGTTGGAAATTTCCGAGTATTATCTCGTTGTGTGACTCCTACTGCTTTAATGTTGAAATTTTCAGTCATTGTTCAAGTTATTCATTAAATTGAGCATTTTTTGTGGTGTTCAAAATCGTTTTTCAAATTAATTTTGTTTTCCAATATTTATTTCAACAAGAGTAGAGATCAAATTAATTTTCAATTTCTCTTTGCGAATTCTGCTCATTAATATATTCTACAGCTATGACTCAAAAAATTTACCACATGTTGGTTTTTTTTTTATAATATTTTAAAAGATTTTGAAAATTTTTCTTCGTTAATTTTTTTATAAAATTTTAGCTACTAATATAACCAAAAGCAAATCAAACAGAATTTTAAACTTTGTTGAAAATTAAAAAAAGTCAACAAAAATGTATCAAAATTTTAGAAATTTTATTCAAATTTTTGCAAAATTTCTGAGTATACAGTATTGTTGTTTATTTAATATTTCTTTAAACTAAAGTGCAATCAAATCAATTATCAATTTCTCTTTACGAATACTGCACAATAAAATATTGCACAGCTATCGTTTGCTCGGTTTCACCTTAGCAATATTTTTTGTAATTTTTTTTTTAATTTTTTATCAAATTTTAATCCTGCAACTAACAAATAGCATATCAAACAGATTTTGAAACTTGGTACAAATTTAAGAAATGTCAAAACAAATTTTCAACAAAAATCCAAAATTTTTAATTCGAGTTTTTGAAAAATTTTCTTAGTATGCAGTTTTGTAGCTTATTAAATTTTATATTAGTGCGCAAGTCAGAAGCCGCTTAACATTTCGGTTGAATAAATTTTTTATTTTTATTTTTAAATTATAATCTTGGAAACTTTTTTCCGTTTAACACACGCAGTTTGCATAGCAGAAAATTTGCGTGACTGCTAACATACAAAAATATTAAAAATCATGCATTCAAACTATCCGTTTAATTGAAAAAAGCATTAAATCAAAATTTTAAAAAGATTTCAAAAATGCACCGGAATATTCAATTACTTTGGGCTTGCAAATTATTGCTGAAGTTAAATGAACTAAAAACTGTTTTTCAAAAAATTTTAAATAAAAAGTTTCAAATTTTTATAAAAATTTGTTGGAATTTGATTAATTTTGTACAAATTTGAACTTCAAATTTATATGGCTTTTGTTATATTGCAAGCCAAAGTTTCATTAAAAGTTCACAAAAAAAAATTTGAAAATCACTCAGAATAACACAAAATTAATTCAACATCTAGTCAAATGTTTGGGTCACTGTATTAAAATATTTTTTAATTTTAAATTTAAATATAACAAAATTCAGTATGTTGATCTTTACTTCCATATTTAAATTTGCTTTTTATAAATCTTCACAATTTTTAATGAGACTGAGACTCTACTCCCATTACAATATGAAAAGCAAAAATTTGTAATACATTTTCTGCTGAAATGCAAATAAACCTAATTTAAAGCACCACAACAGATTCGCTTCGCCAAAAAAACGAAAATCATTTCAACGAATCATTATTATTTCGCAAAATAAATAACTTATATTTTTCACACACCCAACGTTCAAAATACCTCATCATCCATCCAACAATATGCGTTTCTATTTCAACACAAATTACTTCCGCTTAAGAAAAGTTTGCCATTCACTGCTCAAAAAAAAAAAACAAAAAAGAAAAAAGAAATAAACTCAAAGAGCCTAAAAAAAACGCCAAACTTCACAAAAGCAGCTAACCAAAATAAGTTCAATTTCACTTCATTTGCATTTCGTGTGTTGCCTTTCTTCATTGCCACCTTTTGCGATGGAATAAAAAGTTTTGGAAATTTGCGCAAAAATCAATGAACTGTAAATTTTTTTTACGCAGCCGTCTTTTAGGCGCGCTCACCTACACATGCAAATAGCGAACGATTTTTGGTTTTTTTTTTTTTTTGTGAACTTCCTCAAGACGAGCGAGTGAGACGGCGAGTGAGTTTGACGGAAAAATAACAATCTGTATTAAACTGAGTGTAACAAAAGGCAAAGAAATGGTGAAAATTAAATCAAGTACAAAAAGGGGCGAATTCAGATATAAAGGAAAATACATTAAAAAAAATAAAAAAAAAGAATAGCATTAGAAGTCGCAACAAACTGTTGGCAGAAATAATTTTCTTAGATGTGCGTGCTTATTGGAAGTCTGTAGATATCAATGAAGTGTAGTAAAAAGGAAAAATTTTAAATTTTTAAACAAAATTGTGAGCAGCTCATAAATACAGAAAAGTTCAATATTAAAGTGAAGCACAAAAATATAAAATATGTACCTATACAATGATGTACTTTAAAACTAAATTTTACTTATTTCATATTATTAAATGCTTAATCAAATTCGATTGATTTTCACTTTTCAATTTCGATAAAATGTTTCATCCAAATTTTTATCTATAAGGAATATATCTAAATATTTTATTTTAATTAATCAAAATTACCTTCGGTCTATTAATGTTTCCACAGTCTATGTAAATATTCGAAAGTTAACTTAACGCTGATCTTTTAAGGAGAAGCACAAATCGGAAATTCATTTAATACAATACCCGACAAACCAGAAACTCGCATCCAATACAAAAGAAAACCAAAAGTATCCTCTTTAGTTTTTGCGCCAAACCTTAAGCGAACACTTCTATCTCACATTACTTTAGATATAATGACGCGGACACCTAAAGCAGTTGCATTTTTTCAAGAAGTCGTCATCATCACTTTCGCTTCAGTTCTTTCTGTGATTTGAAACTTAAAATTTGGTTCGAAATTAGTGACAATCGGGCACACATTTTCGAAAGTGTTTTCGGCATTAAAAAACGAATATATCGATATACATATATAGCACCGATATTTTTAAACAATATCGGTGTATGCAGGATAAAAGCTATCGATATTTTTTACCTCAAGCCGCAATTACCGAAATGATAGTGTGAAAATAATACATAGTATGTATTTAAAAAAAATTTAAAATTTTCGTGAGCTGCGCTCATAAAGCCCTTAAGAAATATCGAATTTGATACAAATTTGGCACACCGAAGTAAATATCGATATTTCGAGATTAAAAATATCTATGTATTTACGGATTATTTTCTAAACCATTATCGATTATTTTCTAAACCATTATCGATTATTTTCAAAACACAACATCGATATTTCGATATTAAAAGTATCGATAAAACATTCATATTTCAATATATCGCTACCTTTTGTCCAAGGTTACTACCAGCTATATGTTGGCACCCTATCAGCCCTCCTATTGCAAGTTTTTCATAATGCCTTCGGAAAAAATATGAAAAACAAATAGTGGAAGGAGAGATGGTAGCGGGTCAAAGTGTATAAATGAAATGTTTATATTTTCATATGGAACACAATTTTCTTTATATTATAGCTGCAACTCTTCAAATTTTTGCTCTTGTCGTCCGAAGACCCATTCTGGCTCTCATAAACTTTGAGAGCAAATAAAAAAACTCAGACATACTGGACTATAAATTTGTTCAGCAAAAGTGATGTCTGCTTTGAGAAAGATACCATGGTTACGCTGTTACAAAAAAAGTATCTCAGTTTTTTGTGCTGTGTGTGAACATTTCAGGAGCGAACCAAAATTCTGCTCTAATCAAATTCATAAAAATAATAATTTGGCGCTTATATTTATCATAGCTTGACGTTTGTCCGAACTTCTACTACAATTTGTGGTAGAATTTTTCTACAAAGCTATATGATGCTGAGGCATTCTAAATAAATTATACCGGGTGACCCAATAATTTTTTCGTGTTTTATAAGCGTCTACCTTTTTACACTGAAAATAATATTCTTTCCCGATTATAAGCCATTGTAAGATGCCAATAAATTATACCGGGTGACCCAATATTTTTTTCGACTTTTATAACCTTTTACTTTTTCACACGAAAAGTAGTATTTTTCCCGATTGCAAGCCTTTGTAAGATGCCAATAAATTATACCGGGTGACCCAATATTTTTTTCGACTTTTATAACCTTTTACTTTTTCACACGAAAAGTAGTATTTTACCCGATTGCAAGCCTTTGTAAAATGCCAATAAAGTATACTGGGTGTACCAATATTTTTTTCGTATTTTATAACCATTTACTTTTTCACACGAAAAGTAGTATTTTACCCGATTACAAGCCTTTGTAAAATGCCAATAACATATACAGGGTGTACCAATATTTTTAACGCATTTTACATCCATCTACTTTTTTACGCGGAAAATAGTATTTTTCCCGATTGCAAGCCTTTGTAAGATGCCAATAAATTATACCGGGTGACCCAATATTTTTTTCGTGTTTTATAAGCATCTACTTTTTCACACGAAAAATAATATTTTTCCCGATTGCAAGCCTTTGTAAAATGCCAATAAAGTATACAGGGTGTACCAATAATTTTAACGCATTTTACAATATTCAATATTTTTTCGTGTTTTGCAACCATCTACTCTTTTACGCGGAAAATAGTATTTTTCCAATTGTAAGCCATTGTAAGTTGTCAATAAATCAATAATTTTATCGTATTATTCGCCATCAACCTATTTCAGTTCATTCTCTTCATTCAAATAAAAAACAGGCCTCTTGCTACTAAAAACTTATTTAAAAATTTATCTATCTTTCGGAGTTCGAAATAACTAAGTCAAAATGCAATTGAAACTTCACTCAAATTCAGTTTTTTACTAGCGATTAAATTTTGCGTAGTTAAAATGTTAAAATTTTCTTTACTGCTTTGCAATATAACTAATATATGTATAAAAAAAATTGTAAAATATTTCATGACTGTTGTTTCATTGACCTTTTCTCATCGTCACTGCCGCAAGTGACTTCTAAAACTCACTTATCTTTATCAAAGTTTTTCATTTTACTATTTATTACTATTAGTTTTTGTTCGAAATGAAATAGACGTCGCGAAATGCGCTCTGCAGCAAATGCATTTTCAAAATGTATTTTACGTCATTTGTCTTGCGGCTACGACGATGCCAGCTGAGCGACGAGCACAACAGGCGTTAGCATTGCCATTACGTTAAGTTCTGTCTTTTGGCCATCTCACCCTCAGCTATCCATTGCACCCACATTTGGCTGCATTCTCGCGCGTTATTTTCTAACACGCTTTTTGCTCTCACTTGACATTGTTTTTGCAATCGTGACACTTCTGCCACTACATACGAACGCGCGTACTATTTATTTATTTCTATCCATTTATTTTTGTTGCACTTGCTATAGTTGTTGTTGTTGTTGTTGTTTTGTTGTTTTTGTTGTTTTTGTGTTGGTGTTGTTGTCGTCATCGCATTTTCGCCTTTACCGTTTTGTCACGCAATTTTGTAACAAAATAAAATTTATTTTTGCTACCAATTCACTATGTCTTCTTCCTGTCTGCGTATAGCGTTTTTCCTCAGCTGCCTGACAATTTTCTGATGACAGCGGCTACAAGAGAGCAAAACAAGAAAGGACAAAAAAAAAACAAAACAAAACAAAAACACAAACCCAATAAAATAAAACGCATACAAATAAAGTCGCTGACAACGCGAATAGACTTGGAAAATATATTTAGTTGTGTTTTGTTTATAGACTTCTAAATTGTCCTGCCGCAGGCGCTTCGTTGCTACTTCAATTCCATTACGCGCGCGCAACGTTCCACCTACAGCCAGCCAGCTGAATCAGCAAGACCAACCAACGTTGGAAGCGATGCTTTACTCTGCACAATTTGCTGTTTCTCAGCCCTCAGCATTCTTTTGGTTATTTTGTCATGCTTTTTTCTTACATCCAACTTCAGCACCGCAGCGCATAGTAAACCACTCCGCCACTCCGCCCGCGCGCCCACGCTAGCCAGACCACATGCTTTTGCAATTCACAATTCACTATCTCAGTGTCTACCCTCTTGGTCGTCATTTCAAACATTTCGTTGTTTGCGAAATTGTGTCCTTTGGGTTTATATATTTTAGTTTCTTCTCCATAGTTTTCAGCGGTAAGTAGTTTTAGTAGTGCTGGCTCATCCGCCTCGTGTGCGTTCGCCTTTAGTCCTTAGGGAAATTAAAATATTGCGATAGCATTTTTAGTTTAACTTCGTTTTAAAGTATTTCTCCTTGCGGCGGAATTGTCTGCCTGCTTTCGTTGGAGTAATGCGATGTTTATGAGATCAACCTTTAACTTGCTGTTCGCTCCGATTAGCTGATAATTTTATGTGAGTTCTTAAAGTCACGCACTGAAAAATTGGAAATGTTATGTGTCAGAGAATTTCATATTATATTTTATTTAAGGAATCTGTCAAATAGTGAGCATAGTCTCTCATAATTATGTCTCTTGAATGTTTTAAAATTTTTCATTGAAAAGTTTAGCTTTTACGCCAAAAGTTTCAGTTTTTACTTAGAACGATTAAAAAATAAATTACTTTAAAATGTATGAATTTTAGAGCTTATAGTTTTTGTTAATAGGTGAGCCAAAACCAAACCTCTTTTCAAAATTGGATGTCTCAACAATTTTTTTTGTTTTTTTTTTTTTGTAATGGGTGTTTCGAAAAACAGTTGTTTCTGATTTTCTTCACTTTAACATAAAAATTTTGAATCTTTCTTTTTTCCTTTACAGGCTGATTGGAAATGTCGTTTCAGAATTCTTTTAATTGTGAAAACTGCAAAATGTTTAAAAATTTACTTTTCATTAATTGCTGTTCCAAAACCATATTTTGAGTTGAGCTGAGTGGTTTTTGTTCTTTTTTTATAAATGTTGGTTCGAAAATATTTCATTTTTTACTTGTTATATATTCGAAAAGTTAAAAACTTTACCTATCAATAATCGGCGTCCCACAAAAGAGTTTCCTTAGTTGATTTTATAATTTAAGCTTTTGTTTGTTGCTGCATTTTTATAAATGGCGATTCAAAAGTAACTTTATTTTTCAATTCTTGTAACTCTAAAACTTAAGAGAATTCATCTATCATTACTGGGTGTTCCAAAACTAATTAACCTAATTAATTTAACCTTTTATTGTGGCTTGTTTCATTTCTATAGAAATTCGTTTCGAAAGAAATTCCCTAAAAAAAAATCTTAGAAAATTATGTACCTGAAAATTTTAGCTTTATTCTAAAAATTCAAATTAAAGATTTGATTTAGATGTCAATTATTTTTGTCTTTATTTTCAGAATTATTCGGAAATTTTTTTTTTAATTTCTTCATCAAAAATAAAAGTTTGCAAAAAATATCCTCCGTTCCGCGTGTTTTCGCGGTTAAAGCTCGATATAGTTAGAATTTTTATTTTGTTGGTTAATTATTCACATTTCCGTTTTTTTTTTAATCTATACTCGATTTTCTTCAAATGTTTCTAATAAAGTGCATGTGATGAAGTTCAAAAATTACCAATTTAGAAATTTTATAAAAATTTTTCAAAATTTTTTTTTTGATGCAAAAATGATCCTAGAGCATTTAGATGTATTTTTGCAGCAAAAAAATTTTAAAAAAATATCGCTTTCTTCGTTCTTTTCGTGGTGATGACTCGAAAAATTTGGAATTGTTATTATGTTAGTTAACTATTTACATTTTCATTTTGTTTTTATCTCTGCTTGGTTTTCTTAAATTTGTGCTAATAAAGTACGCGTGATGAAGTTGAAAATTTTCCAATTTAGAAATTTAATAAAATTCTTCTGGAATTCCTGCTGTTTAAAATCTTCTCTAACTCAATTAATTAAGCGATGAAATGAAGTGAATATAGAATTGCAGTGCAACAGATCAAATCAAGCGTTATGAGCATTACTTCAACGAGTTCATACACACATACATACATACATACATACGCAGATATTTACATGTGCACACGAATTTATGTCAGCAATACAAAAATTCAATAACAATTTGCCATCACTCAGTATGTATTTATTTGCATATGTATGCGATAAAGGCACATATACATACATACATACATACATACATAGTATGAATGAATATCGCCCAATGACAAGGAACTCAAAATCAAAATCTGTAACAAATCAAAATCAAGATCTGCAATAGTAGTATAAAACAAATCAGTGCGAAATGCAGTTACACTCTACAAGCAAGCAAGTGGAGCAATTCGTACACAAAGTAAATGTAGCTGTTATAGCAAACGCACACACACACACACACACACTTACAAATCTGCATAGCGTTAACAAGTTTATTGCAAGGGATTACATGAAATATTTACGTGCATACACAGTCATACATAAATATGTACAATGGATGTAGACAGACAATATGTACACTGGCGGGCAAAACTGGTCGAAAGGTGATTTTTTTTGCAATATTCGCAAAGATTTTCAATGTTAAATTTTTTTTCGTTAATTTTATATAAAAATATAGTTCATTCTATAACAAAAACCATGTAAGTTAATGTTTCAAACTTTATACAACATTCACAAAAACTCAAGAAATATTTTAAAAAAATTTTAAATATTTTAAAAAATATTTAGACTTTTTTTTTAGGTATAATATAATAAAGTGCAAGTTTGAATTCTAGCCAATTCAAACTACCGCTACTTTTTGGTAGTTTTTTTTTAAACTTTTATTTTGGAAACTTTGTTTTACACACATACATATGTATATATATCGCCTTGTGTGGGTAGAATATAAACAGTCGTTATATAAAATTATTAGAAATCAAGGAGAATTTTTATAAAATACTTGCGTTTTATGAAAAAAAAGTTAGCAAAAACAAAAATTCCAAACATTATAAAAAATCGTCCCTTTTTATATTAAAATTAAATAAGCTATAATATTGCATACCCAAAACATTTCGAAAGATTTAAAAAAAAAAAATTCAACATTTTAATACAAATTTTTAGAGTTTTTATAAATTTTTAAAAATTTAATTCGATTATTTTCCAAATTTCAACTCAAAAAATTATGCGGCAAGAGAAAGAGAACTACGTGTATAGTCGTTATTTCTTAAGTTTTATATATTGCTCCAAAAATAATCGTTATATCTAGAGTTTGTTTTTAGCTCAGAGAAGAAAACTCAAATTCCAAACCATAAATTTTTCTGCACAAAATATAAAACTCAAGAAATAACATTTATTTTAAGAGCAATAAGTGAGCCTACAGAAATAAAGATTAAAAAGTCTTTTTTTAATTCAAGTTTTCGTCAGAGACCGTAACGTTTATAATTTTTATTAAAAAAAAATCACGCTTTAATCGCTATTTTGTGTGTTTTAGTTTTTCAATCAAATTTAATTGATATGTACCGTTTTACATTTTTTCGATCAAGTTTGACCGTTATTCTTTAATTTTTATTTTTCGATAAAGTTTTCCCGATATCTTGTGATTTTTAGTTTTTCTTTCAAACATAAGCGCTATTTTTGCATTTTAATTTTCCGATAAAATATATTCGGTATTTTGTGATTTTTAGTTTTTCAATCAAAAATAATCATTATTCTTAATACTAATCGAGCCTAATAAATGCAACAAAATTTGTCGGCCATAACAATAACAGCAAGAAACCCAATAATATGAGTTAACTTTTCTGATCGAAAAAATTTAAATCCATGATTAAGAATTAGTTTTGATTGAAAAAATAAAAATAAGAAAATACGAGTATCGATCGATTTCATTGGAAAACTAAAAATTCAGTTCAAAAATTCGGAAAAATATTTCAAAAGTAAAAAAAATTAAATTTTAAAATATCGATCAAATGTGTTTGAAAAAAAAACATCACAAACCGATTATGCAATGATTTAAAACAAAAAATCTTTTATATAAAAATAAGATATATTCGAGTTTTGTTTTGCGCGAATTCTTCACAATCATTTTTTTTTTGCTCGCCACTGTACATATTCGACTTACATACATATGTATATGTACATATATGTTGGTATGTTTGTGTATGGCTGCATTGAAAGCAATTCGCTTGTCAATTCTTCACTCATCAATGCAGCTCTACAGCTCTTCAACTGAATACCGCTACGCTTCGATGAGCACAACTTTGATTACGGCAACTGTTTCAAATGTACGAGTATCGCCAAAAGCGAAAGAAAAATATGGGTACACCTTACCCTACCCGTAGCTTTATGTGCCGCGCTACTCCCTCGCCATTGCTCTATCTTTTGCTATATGTGTGTGTGTGTGTCTGTGTGCTCCAATGCAATGCAATAAATCGTAAATAAATACTTCAAAACAAATCATGCACATGTATGTCGCCACTCCTATAAATATGCAATAAAAATTTGCAAAACTTTTATAAGCGAAGCAAAGTAAATACTAAGTACAAAAAATAAAAAATAAAAACACTGCAAATATTTTCGCGAGCGTTTCGTTTGCGGTTGAATTGGAAACGGGGAGTGTACAAAAGCAGAAATGTAAAAGTTATTGAAGAAAATAAAGTTAGGAGTCGACATCAAAGTCAAAGGTATTTTCGAATAATAACCGGTTAACGACTACGTATACTGGGAAGTTTAAAAGGCGGATATTACCTACGGTTTTACATAAGGGTTTCCTTTTAGTAATATTTAAAAAAATGTAAAAATTTGCGTCAATATTTTAAACCTCTTGATTTGAATTCTTATAAAATGTTTGGGTATGCAGTTTTGTAATTCTGTAAATCATTTAATTTTAGTGAAATTCAACAAATTTTCACCAAATTTTCCAAAGTTTTTTTTTACCAAAATTTTTGGTACCCGTTGTCTTTTTTAATTTTTTTTTTAATTTTGGTATAGACTACTTTTTCCCATATACCGATCCTGTGCAGTTATAAACGGCAAGTGTTAAATGAAAAAAAGTTGCCAAGACCAAAATTATACGCATAAAACTATAATTTCTAGCTTTTCGGACTTGCGTATTATGAAAAAAACAAAATTGATACAAAACTGTATACCTTAAAAATTTTCTAAAAAGCTGAACGAAATTCGCGATCTGTTTCAACTTATTAGGTTGAGGTTCATGCGAAAAAATTTTATATTTTTAAACTAGAAAAGTCGCCAAGGATTCCAAATAATTATTACAGCAAGCATCTTACAAAGCGCTATATTTCAAAGTCTTGGCATGACTGTGGTTGACTGTAGCTACTGCGCCTAAAACTATGACGCAAAATAGGCATGACAACTACAATGACAGTTGTCATGATTATAGGAATTCAAACTATTTTTGCCACATAGATTTAGTTAAAGTAGTTAAGGAAGTTGTTATGCGATGATTTTTGAAATTGGTGTGGAAACAAGACGGGGAAATCTGTAGAAAGAAGTAAGCCTGAAACTGAAGCCTGATGGTACATATTTCTAGGTTTATTGTTTTTTAAATAAAATCCGCGCTCTGCGTATAGACAGCCCTATCATTACGCCATCACACTTCATATAATCCATTTTATGATAATTAATGCGGCTGCCTAAAACTCTGCTGGAAAAACTTCATATATTTGTAAAATATAGACAGAAAGATTTTATATTGTTACATTTCTCAAACATAAGAAATTAAGGCCTTCCGGCATACTTTTAGGCACAAAAATTAACATAATATAAATGAAATCACTTTTGTGATTTAGTAGAAAGATAGGGATTTAAATTACTCAAAAAATAATAAACACAAGATTTTCTCAAAATATGCATATAACATATAGTACAATGTAAGTGAACAAAGCTATCTAATATTATATATAAAAGCCAAGCGTCCATTATATTCAGCCTGAAAGTATGCATTATAAAAATAAACGAGTTTTGATATCTTTGAGAGCTATAAACGTGGGTAAAAAATGGTTGGATCCAGTCGTGCGATGGGCTTTTGCTACTTGTGTAATATTCTATTTGGATTCAATACAGATTTTTTTTTTTTTTACTAAAAATATCACCTTATTGAATATCTTAACCCGCTAATGATCTTACAAATTCAAGTTAATTGATAAAATTACAAAAACCTGTAAATAGCTTAAAATCCCAAATTATTAATTACTCGGTTTTGCAAACTAAAATATAAAGATTTTTCAATATTTTAACGCACTACCCAGTCACCAGTCTTTATATAAATTTGTTTGATTACTTACATACTTAGCTAACTTAGACCGGCATTAAAACATAGCTTGGGCGAAGCGGAAATGTCAATGCACCTTGGGAAAAGGAAATTTATAAGTACGCATTTATTTACAAACAGCAATGTGCACACACACAACAAAAAACACAAATAAAGTAAGACTTTAATTGTGGTAAAAAAAAAAAGCCATAAATGCCACTAACAACAAAAAAACACAAATAAATTTCAACGCATTACTTCGGTTTGTTTGTTTTTTTTTTTATATGGTGAAATTTTCAATGCATGCCATTCAGCTCTCTACGCTGATTGCAAAGACACGACTATCAAAACAAGTACAAATACATTTGCAAATATTGTTGTTTTTTATTATTATTTTTTTTTGCATACATTCTAACATACATACAAACATACATACTACTCCCGTAATGCGCCCATCTGCCGTCGTGCAAGTTTACATTTCACTATGGCAGAGGCCAAGTATTTTGCAATACATGCTTACATTTTTATTTTGCACATTTTTGCTTATCATTTGTGCAAATGTGCGCAGGTTGTTTTGTCAGTGCATATTTATTTCCACTATTTATATATATATTTTTTTTTTCTTCAATATTATTATTGCAATCACTACCATCTGTACGTATTGAGTTTGTCTACAAACTTCATTCTCCACAACTACACACATCTGCATCTGCACGACATGGCAAATCAAAGTTTTACAAAATAGATATTACTACTTACTTTATTTTAGCTTGCTCTTCCTTCATTTCAGTTTGCATGGCACAAACGATGATTTTTGATTTGAAAAGTTCAAACAACAAATATCTGGTTATAGTTACATATGTATATTATATAAATGTTGCAACGATATTAAACATCTAATAGTACAACAAAGTCATCATACATAGATAAACATAAATATACTGCATATTTTGAACTTATATTGATACAACTTCAAAACTGGTGTCAATTATGTTGACTCACTCTCATCACAAATCATTTGACTTTTAAAAATGTATGGCCGCTTTTCAGCTTTTAATGTACTTTTTAAATGTTGTAGCAGTTGCGTCAAATTTTTTTAATCATTTAGTACCTACAATGGTGCCCTAAAAATCCACCTGCTCAGAAAACTCTCCGGTGGTATTTATCACCTCGAACAGTGTGAAGAAACGGTCCATTATGTCTTTCTTTCAAATTTCTAGGACTAAGCGGCATCTTTTCAGCTCAATTACAGCCAGCAACGAAAGTCACTCGCAACTTGCTAAAAAACTTGCCCATATTCCACGAATATTAATAACTTCAAGGACTTTATTTAAATAAATTCGTTTTTCAATAATCTTAACTTCTTACCGATTGTACTTTCCCCATTTTAAAATCTGACAAGCATCACATCCCTGATCTCTATCTCTAAGGTTCTTAGAATTTGCTTCAGTTCTCAATTTTAATAACAATACGAGTATGGCTTTTAGTTTTCGTTTGGCTAATTTGCACTCGATGAATTCAAATTGATTTTGACTCGATGAATTCAGAGATCAGTTTTTCTGTATAAAATTATGGTTCAATGCTTGATGTTTTTTTTTACTAAATATATAAAACATTTTGAGGGCTGATCTTTCATTTCGTTCTGCTCGACTTCTCAGGTTAGCCTCGTAAACAAAATACTTGAAAAAGAAATAAAGAATTTGAGAAACAAATACTTTAAGAGTCCACAGTTAGGCTCGGTCAGTCAGTGTTTCGATGTTGGTTTAGATAGTAACTTTCAAATCGGATTATTGAAATTGAAGAACTAAGTCATACACTTTTATAACCTCCTTTGGAGTACCACAGCGTACTTGGCCCAATTCTATTTCTCCTTTGTATTAATGGCATCAGAACTTACTAAGAGCACGCAAAATTTTCTTGCTACTCAGAGAACTGAATTTTTTTTTTTTTTTGTTGTATTACCTCTTTTTCGTATATTCTCTTGTTACAAAATGATCTTAATAACTTGGCTAAATGGAGTAAAATAAATAAATTACATTTTAATATCAAGAAATTTTTTCACAATACTCCCTCTAAAAATGTAAAGATATTCTATTTTTGATGATACCTTTTCGACTGTTCATAAATTTGTCGATCTAGAAGTAATTGTTGGTACGGGGTTTACCTTTATGAATCATCTAATATTATTTATATTATTCCTAAAGCTTACTCTAATATAACTTTTGGAAAGCACTTTAAGGTTCCGTATATCAGGAGGGTTATATAAAGCTTTAATATGCTTCAATTACTCTAAATATTAATATTCCCATAAAATTGAAAGAGTGCAACTAAGTTTTTTTAATTTTGCTCTCAAACCGCTTATGCCCTTCCCTTTTCTCTTGTCCTTAGAGATAGTGCCCCTTGAATCCTTTCCATCACTGTTGTTCCTTTACGATATCATTGCAAGTGTCACTGACTGTCCGGAGCTACTACTAGAGCTCATTAGAGCTTCAATGTTCCGCAACGAACACTACGCTTTCGGTATCCGTTTCTTGCAAAGTTAAATAAAGCTACTTACCATAATTTGCATGTCATTGCAAGCACTCGCAATAAATACCATAGAATATTCAGTAAACTTGATTAAGAGATCTCGTTCAGTTCTACACGCTTTTAAAGAATTTATACTAGGTATATTTATGGTTATAGAAAGAGCCTTTTACAGCCTCTATCCAGAGGTCACTAGCAAATCCATATTACAGATGGCGATACTGCGGTCCTTTGAGAAATTCGTTAAACTATTTCTTGAGATTTCTCTCGAGTATTAAAGACTCTTCGGCAAGTAAATTTTTGGCAAGGCTCACCCCTCAAGTTGGCTTTATTTCTCTCCCATTCTCAGGAGACCTTTACAGAATGCTCTCAATCTCATAAGCGAATCGTGTAGGAAGAGTGCACTTAATCTCAACCACTCCAAGACTTGTACCTGTACTTTTAACTAGGAAACGTAAAGTACCATATTTTAATCCAACCACTCTAAATGCGGTTGAACTTATACTCTCAACCGAGATCTATTTCCTGGGAGTAATTTTAGATAGAAAGCTTGACTTTAACCAGGAAAGCAATATCTGCCCAATACGTTACTAAAATCACACATTATGCATTGGATGTACCATATCTAGGATCAGAATAAATTATGCAACCATTAACCACCATGCTTCTCCCGTGACTTTGCGCTTCACACCCTCAAAGTTCCTGGAACTTCTTTTCAAATCTCTTGGGATAATTCACCACTGGAGAGACTGTAGATTTGGTCTCGTATCAATTCTGGATGAGCACCCGAAGAAAATATCGGGTCTTGCAATAGGAACGCACAAAAGTTTTTTTTTAAATAAAATCAAAACGGTTTGGGATATGAATTAAATTCTTTATTCCTGTGAAAGTACATTCGGCGACATTATGTTTGGAATTCGACTTCTTTTGCATGGGCAACACGGGCACGCTTGCAGAAGTCCAGACGCTGAACCCAATTTTCGACGGGTTTCAAGCATAAATCGGCCGATACTGCTGCATTTTCACTTTCGACATTCGTATGAAGTTCATCAATCGTCGCTGGCTTGTTGGCATAGACCATAGACTTGACGTAGCCCCACAGGAAATAGTCTAACGGCGTCAAATCGCACGACCGAGGCGGCCAATTGACAGGACCATTTCGTGAAATAAGACGTTCACCAAACTTGGTTTTCAATAAATCGATTGTGACATTCGCAGTGTCGCTTGTGGCGCCGTCCCGTTGGAACCACATATTCTCCAAGTCCATATCATCCAATTCGGGCCAAAAATATTCGGTTATCATTGAGCGGTAGCGATTCCAATTCACAGTAACGTGCCGGTCTTGATCATCACGGAAGAAGTACGGCCCAATGACGCCGACGGCCCATAAACCGCACCAAACCGTAATTTTTTCGAGATGCAATGTTGACACATGGAGTACGTGTGGATTGCTGCCTGTCCAATAACGCATATTTTGCTTATTAACGAGGCCATTCAGCCAGAAATGACGACGACCATAAATTGGACGTAGCGCTCTTAAAGTTGAGGCCATTGACTCCGAATTTCGGTAGTAAATTTTAATAATTTCGACTCGCTGTTGGATCGTATATCTTTCCATGAAGAAATGGCAAACCTTACTGAAGAGAAATGTCAAAAGAGCAGGAAAAAATATGGCGTCGTTAGCTGCCGCTATCGGTCTACTTTTGTAGCGTACCTATTGCAAGACAAGACCCTTTACTACTGCGGCACCACACAACTCCACTACTTTGTTTTGCCAACAAGTTCTCCATTCATGTCCCAGAAATAGATGCATGAAAAGAGTCCAGGGCCCAGGATCCATTTTACGGATGACCCCAAGCTATTTGGAAAGGTTAGTAGTGGCGTCCACTTCAACGAGCTCTCATTGCACCTGAAATTACGTCTACCCGACCATTGTAGTGTCCTTTAGGTTGAACTTACAGCACTTGCTAATTCCGCTCCTTCTCTCAATAACTCCTTAATGACTTTGGGAAGCATCACGCTCTATTCTGACGGTCGAGCGGCGATTAAATCACCAAATTCTAATAGAACTACTTCCATATTGAAAGTAGGAAAAGGATCGGATTACCTCGGGTAAAATCGGACCAAAAGATAGGCTTCTCTCTGTCTTTATGTAAACACCGGCTAAGATCAGCGTTCATTGAAAATGCAAACATCAGATGAGCAGCAATATACTCCACACAGATTGCAAAGTAAATCTGGACAAGTATCGAGGTGAAAATTGCACTTTTACCAAAGCTTTGGAATAAGTGCGGAATATTTTAAAAACACATGTCTAAATTACTTCTTTTTTATCTACACAAATAGAAAATACTAAGTCAAATTTTTCCCACAAAAATTTAACTTACTATTTTACTCCAAATTTATCGATTAAATTGGTAAATATGCATGGGAGGGGATTATGCATTAAGTTAGAGTTAAAAAAAATACAAAGTAAATCATATCAAATCGGAGTTAATTTACATCACTAACTGTATGGGCAAGTTACTTATTATAATTCCGATAATTCCAAGATTAACTGTTTGGTCTGAACATGGTATAACTCTGACTCTTTATCTATCAATTTTGCTATGGATTTTATGCAAGCAGGCCTTAGAAATTCAATCAAGCTTTATTTGAAATAATAAAAACTGAAAAAGTTTTTTAAGAATAATGTAAATTCTAACAAATGTATTGAAAGTTTGTCACAAATTAACTAAGGCCAATGACGAAAAATGAAATTATTTGTGATAATACCTACAAAACATAGAAATAGATATTTGCTATGTATACGAGGAGAAGTCGTTCACCAAAGCAGCAATATAAACAATGTTCGCACTGTATAGTTTAAATTTCCCAAACGGAAGGCAATTCCTAAGTAGGATTTCAATAAATCTCAAACTCCTTAATTTGCTTTCCCTCATAGACTATTTTACTTACACTCGCAAACTTCTTTGTATTTTCCCTATTGTATGCATTTTTTATAATCTCTGTTCTATTACCTCGTTCCCAATGAACTAATCGCACAGTGATAGAAACGTGCAACCCTTGAGACAAATGCATATAAAAAGCTCCAAAACCAAATCCCACATTTGTATACTACGAACCTACATAAGTCAGACCAGAGCAGCAGTCAATGCATTATGAAATATGCAATGATTGCATATTTTGCATATTACTTGTGCACATTCGCCCAGCAACACAAAAACACTCAGCTCACTTCGATGTTCTACGAAGTCTCAAACCTCAATCAAACGACAACTTGTCTGCCGCTACAATCCTAAAATGAGTGAGGCTTGGGGACTGACTGTGTCTGTGTTGTTGTGTCTCGTCTACCTTTAGTTGGAGAGTGCTCACTACATCATTCACACTCCCACATTGGTGAGAGTAGGTGCTTGTGCTTGACGCCCCAAAGGAAATTAGCCTGACAGGAAATAACAAATGCAACAAAAGCAACAAATACCATAGCAGCAGGCAGCAGTTAACTGTTCGACTAACAATTTGCGAGTAGTATGACAGAAATAAGGAGCCAAGTCAAATTCAAGTGAGACGTGAGGGAAACGCAAAGGCGTTCATTGACATTTAACACTTTGCGAAGCGCAAACAATATTTAACGGCATTTTCGCAGAGTAGTGTAAGTACGGGGTTATTTGCTTATGCGCCTGCCGGTATGCAACATTGCAGTTTATGCCCGAAATAAAATAGTTTTACAGTTCGAGCGCAATGACAGCAAGTGTGCCAAAAATAACGTTAGTGTGTGTGTGTGTGTGTGAGTGCAAACAAACAGGCAGTTGGGAAAATAAATATATATGCACACACATACAAACGAGTATATAGTATTTTATTATGCAAAACAGCAGCACTAACGCCTGGAATTATGCAATGGCTTGAGTTGAAAGTCAACCTTCGTTGACTGCTGCCTGCTCCTCATGGTGGAGATCAAGAAACTGCATTTAACAATAACGTCTACATATGCGATTTGTTTGAATTTGTTGTTGTTGTTGTTGTTGTTGCTGTTGTTGCTGTTGTTGTTGATCATACAAAAATTAAGCTCAGCCATCAAATTTGTGCGACACTTTTGTAAATCCAACTCAAGTGCCGACAGCTGGCAGTGGTTAGTCCAAGTTGTGAGTAAATACTCCCTGGTTGCACACATGGTTGTTTCTGTGTATGTGTGCATGTGAGCGTGTGTCAAAAGATACAGAGCAATTGGCATCGATAAAAATGGCTTGCCAAACTCATTGCTTTAATTATTGTAGGGAATTTTTTATTATGTAAAACTAAAGAATCAAGGATTGTTCATTTTCAGATCCAAAAGCTGAAGTTAATTTCGATTAGCCACACAAAATGTACTTTCAATACCCGCAAGTATATTTTCCGTTGCAAATTATAAATGCACCATATATTACGAATTTTCTTGAATTTATTTTTTTTTTATTTAATTTCCGCTAATTTTCAATTAAAATACATTTCATTCTCAAACAAAAACTCAAGTTTCAAACTTTATGCAAAATTTATAATAAGTTAACATATTTTCTTCAAAATTACAAACTTTTGGAAAAAAGGTTTTAGAAAATTTTCGACGAAGCAGTTTTGTGTACTCGAAACTGTAGTTTCATCGAAAATTTGCGGGAATTAAATAAAATTTAAAAAAATTAGTTAATAATTTAGTTTTAAAGACCTGCAATCAATTCATTTGTATGTTTTTAATATAATTTTTTTATCGATATTCTTATTTGCATCGTTATCGATATTTCCATCGTTATTGAAATTATTACCGGTATCCATAATTCCATGTTCATCGGTAGTGCTATGTTGATCGATAATTTTATTTTTATCAGAATAGTTATGGTTATCGATTGGCTATCGTTATCGAATCAGTAATACTTTAAGCCTACAGCTGTAAAAGCTTATCGAAATTTTACTGCATAACGTCGCCAAAGCCCACAGTAGACTATTCGCTATTTTACCGAAGGAGCTTCTCATAAAACCTTTGACCTTCTAAGCATAGTAGTCTGTTCCCTGCCAAAATCAATACAAAATGGTTTGCCGTGAAATATGCGTGAAATTCCATTACACAAAGTTTTACTCTGTTCACTCTGTGAAAAGGTTTACAACATCTTATCAACATGATGCAGCAACATTTTATCACAGCTTTTAAAATGCATTTGGCATTTGAAATTTCGAGAAAAGTGGCAGTTCGCTACTTAATTTAGGGAATTGTTTTTGTATTATTTGTTTTTATTCGCTTTTAAGCGGCATTTTTTAGACAGTTCAATAGTTTTGATTGCTAGCGACATTTCACGCCAATCCAAATGCGTCTTGCTGGCGAAATTACGCGGCTGTGAAGTTAATGCTAGCCTTTAGATGAATGAAAATTAATAGCAGTGATTAGTATATCCAAAAGTGAATGTCCACATTGTCTTGCCGATTAAATTTTTTACAGAGCTGCGTTTCATGAGTTAAAAGAATGATTTTACTTTCCACTTCGGGGGTTGGAGAATTTTTTTCAACCCAGTGACAGATCGGAAACTCGTATCATCATCGTCGACACCAAAAGCGAAAGAAATAGTGACACATCAAAAATGATGGAATACAAGATTGCGCCTTCCCTACTTCTGGCAGCGTTAAATCTAATAACTATTGGACTTAGTGTCAGTCAGGAGTTTCCGCACCAAACAGTCTTTAGGTTTTCTCCTGTAGTTTTGAATTCCCTTTCTGCTATTCAATTTTGTCTTGAAAGTTGAAAAGTTGCTTACAGATTTTTATTATGCTTTCTAAGCTAGTTTGGTTTTGAGTGATCTCATGCGAGTCTGGCTGGATAGAAATTGGTTACAGTTGAAAAAAAATTGGCTGCAGTGGCAGTCGCTGAAAGTTCGTTAGTTTTCTTATTTTATCCTAGAACATTTTCATGTTCTAGGTTTCCTTTTGTTTTGTTTGTTTGATAAAGAATAACTTAATTGAATTATCATCTCAAATTCTGCATTACTCAGTCCTTGCTGCTCATCTCATCTATATTCCCTTTTCTTTCTTCAGTGACCAATTTCTATAGAAAATATACTGGGTAAATTGAGTTGATTCTAGAGTAGCGATTTATTAGCTCTTAAAGAGAATTTAGTGATGAATGTTATACACCGATAAGGCAAGGAGAGTGAAATTTTTAGGAACATGATTTATAGGTACTTAAAAAGTCAGCTTTCTTAAGCTTTATAAAAAAAAATTAGGCGCATTCGTTATATGGAGAAAATGAGTAAAATAGTTAGCTAAAAAATTACCAAAAATCAACAAAAATTTCCAGCCATTGGAAACATCCACTTTTCTATGGTCATGTTTAATAGCTTACAAAAGTGCATACTCGTAAATTTTCTAAAAAATCCAGGTAAATAATTGAAAAATTTTGGTGACTTTTTTTGGAATTCGCTGATTCCAAAAAGTTTGAAGCTTCGACTTACGTGACTTTTGTTAAGATTTAAATAAGGAAAAAAGACAACATTATCAAAACATGTCGATACATTTTCCAAATATTTTTATGAACCCAATTGTATATACAAATAGGCAAATGATTTGAGGGATAAAATAGTGTTGAAAAAAATTCAATCTTGTTATTCAAAATTATATGCAAAATTAATGAAAATCTATTCGCTGTTCAAAAATATTTAAATGATGAATGCAAAACTATTTGTAATTCAAAATTATTTGTACAATGAATGAATGAAAATTTATTCGTTATTTAAAATTTCTTGAATAAAGAATGAAAACATATTTGTTATTCAAAATATTTCTATGATATTTGAATATCTATTCGTTACTCTATTCGTATCTATATGATGAATGAAAATCTATTCGCTTTTTTAAATTATTTATCTGATGAATGGAAATCTATTCGCTCTTCAAAATGCTTTGAATGATGAATCAATTTCTATTCGTTATTCAAAATTGTTTGTATGATGAATGAAAATTTATTCAATATTCATAATTACTTGAATGCCCGCCAGTCTGTTTTCAGTACCTGTCGCCAAAAAACCAAAAACTACCATCATGGAAAAATTGTGATTTTGAAAACAGCTAAATTCTGCTAATCGCACTAATCGAAAGCGATATAAGTAATTTTACCTACTTGGCTGCATCGAGTAAAAAAGCTATGGCTGTTTGCTATTTTTTTTCTTTATCTTCCACACAGCTTCTTCCACTTCAGCCAGTTATCCACAAAGCCCCTCAAATTAAATACCAAGCTCATCTCATACTCGAACCACCTTGCAACAAGCATCCTAAGCTCCTCTTACCATCCCAAACTATTTACTTTCCACTCCTCGTTCTCCTCCTACTCCTCCTTTCACTCAAACACCTACCGACTGTCAAAATACTTAACTTTAATTTTGTATACTCCTCAAAGTACTTTGCGCAACACCACAGCAATGCGTGTGTGTGTGTGTGTGTATTTTGTGTGGCCAACCGAAAATGTTCACATATTTATGATTATTAATTTTCATTGTGAGTGACATGTTGACACTTGAGTCACTTTTGACACTAACTACTAGCACTTGTTACGTGCTTAGTGGAATTGTTGGCAGGAATAGCTAAGCGATAGCGTTACATTGTTAAAACCAAAAATTATAAATTGTGTGTTAGTGTTGGTGTTGTGAATGTGTGTATGTGGAATTTAGAATATATGTATACAGCAAGCATTTGCATTATTTCAAACATACATAGATCAACTTTTGCTGGCTTAGCTGAAATTTGGGGGGCAAAAAATCGCTCTATATTCTTTGTTGTTTTTTTTGGCCACACAACATAGTAGTGACAGCTGAATTTATAAACTCAAACAGCAACTCGGTTTACTTAACTCATTTTCATGTATTTGTATGTGTAACACATTTACAGCTACTCACCCTGAGTCAGCATACATTTTTAACTCATCAACAGAGTGGCCTAGACTAGACATGAGGAGGAGCAGCAGCAGCAGCAGCAGCAGCAGCAACATGAACAGTAAAAATAATAACACAAGCCTAAGACAACAACAGCAAAGTGCATATAATAACCGCAGTTAGGTTAGCAACAGCCAAAAATGCAAAACAAAAACAAAATGGCTGTAAAATCCTAAACTAACACCCTCCAAACATTTACAAACTTACCCTGCAGGGAAAATTTTTAAATACAAACTAGTCAAATTTGCTCACCTAGCAACAGCCTGTTGAGAAGTGAAGTGATAAGTGGGAATACAGCTTACAAATTATACATATATGCTTTTTCTACGTTAACGCAGTTTCTTAAATCCCAAACTTTAAAAGCACCCATCTCCGGATTGATGAAAAATTTTCTTTTTGTTTTTGAACCAGGGACCGTAACGATTATAATTTTTTGTATGAAAAAATTATGATAACAGTTTTTCAAATCAAATTTAATCGTTATTAGGATTTACATTGCTCCGATCATTTATCGATATTTTGTGATTTTTTTTTTCGATAAAAAATAATCGTTTTTCTTGTAAGTAAATTTTTTCGATCGTAATAAACGCAAAAAAATGTCGTCGGCAATGACAATAATCGCAACAGTTATAATAATACGACTTATGTTATATGATGGAATAAATAAAAATGACAAAATATCGATGAAATAAGATCGGACAAATTTAATTTTTTTTATCGAAAAAATTAAAATCACAAAATATCGATGAAATGTGATCAGTAAGTTTCAAATCCAGACCAACGATTTTTTTTCATCGTAAAACTTAAATTAAAAAATAACAATCAAGCTTTATGGAAAAAGTAAAAATTACAAAATATCGATCAAATATGATCGGATAAATTTAAATCCAAGCATAATGGTTATTATTAATCGGAAAGCATAGAATTAAGAAACAAACAATCAAACTTAATGGAAAAAATAAAAAGGCACAAAATATCGATAAAAAGAATAACACTTTTTTTAACGAAAAATAGAAAACTAAAACATAAGGATCAGACTTGATGGATAAAATAAAAACGCACACAATATCGATCAAATGTGATCGGAAGAATTAAAATCGGAGAAAAACGATTATTTCTTTAATCGAAAAAATAAAAATTGAAAAGTAACGATCAAACATGATGAAAAAAGTAAAAATCTCAAAATCACGAGTATGCAATGACTTAACACAAAAAATCGTCTAAAGATTTGCATAGCATATGTCATAATTATTTGATCGATATTTTCGAGCTCTTTTTTTTGTGCACTAGTTCTTCCCAGTAATTTTTTTTACCGAAAAAAAATCAAAATAACGATTATTTTCCCTCTGTTTCCCTGGTGTTAATTCATCTAATAGCTTTTGGTCGCATATCGAGGTTTAATTATAGTTTTAGCAATTTTCTGCAACTAGCTGAACACTTTTTTAAACTAAACTAATCGCTTATAAAATTATTCCAAAGTACGCTTAAATTTTTTCCGGATTATGGATCGATTTTTTTCGAATAAACCTAATTTTATTCTCTTTGCTATAAAAATTCCATTTAAGTTTGTTAAAAAAATTAACCCAAACTTATTTTCATATTCGAAACTTTGAAAACCCAAACTTCTTTCAGGCCACTAATAATGGCATCTAAATATATTATTTGGAATTTTTTTTGGTTTTATGATGCTATGACATTTCGACTATTTTCTATTGTATTTATGTTAAAGATAACTTTAAACCGCAGTCTTGCATCTAGCTTACTCATCAATGCAGAAAACTAAAAAATATTGAGCTATTTTCCATTTAAGCCCAACCCTGCAGGGAAGCTTCTCTTTAGTTCTCTTTAGACCAAACAAAACCTTCGTTCGAGTATGTACGAGTATCAACAAATTTTTGAAGCTCACAAAACCACCGCTTAGGCCCATTTGAGTATTTAAGCACTGAGCTCGTTTGCTGTTAATGCGCTTGCATTTTGACTTCATGTTACGAACGAGTACCTACTTTCGCTCCCTAACCTGCCTTTAACCGACGTTGTCAGCTATCTACCACACACACACACACACACACACACACAACAACACTGATGAACTGACAAACCTAACAAAGTGACGAGCTAAAGCTGTCACTGCATTTCCAAAACTTCAACATACAAACAAACATATTTCCTGTATGCATATAAATATGTAAATTTTGGTACATCCCAACTATCCGGAAACTGCTGTTGGTTGACATTTAATAGCTTTTGGCTTAGTATTTGTGTCTGAGCCGCTGAGTTGTCAGTCTGCACTTTGCTGATAAGCTGCCTGCCGTTGGTTGCTCATCAGCCAATGTTTGATTCTCTTTCTCTCGTTTGCATAGGATTTAAATATTTGTTTAGATTCTATTTTGTACATTTTTATGTTAGCAATTTTTTCCGGTAATTTCAAGAATTTTTTTTTTTTGGGGTAATTTTAAATTTTCTGCCAGCTGTCATTTGTTTTGTGGTACTTGGTAAGCTGTCTTATATCTACAAATTAATGAAAATTTGTGTTAGTTTTTCTTAACTTTTTGCCTTTGTTACATTTTGTATACAAAGTTTTTTGGTCACTCGTAGGTAATATGGAAAAATGGAAAAATTGTTTCATCTGCTTAACATTTATCAAGAAAATTAAAAAAATTAGCATTGCGAAACAAATTTTATTGAGAAATGAAAATAAATCTCCTACATAACTATTATCAGCTAGCGTAAAAAATAAATATTAGGAAAAAATTATATGGTCAATGGAAAAAACAGTTATCAGTTAACCCTGCTGTTAGGTTAAGACCATTTGGTCCAATTTTTTTTTTTGTTTTCTTTGTAACTTTGGAACGGTGATATATACTGTCTAAATTTTTCAGCTCAGGTGGTCTTTTTATAAAACAATATTATGTGCGAAAATTTAATTCTCTCACTTAAAACTGGACTAAGATAAATTGAAAATTACGAATCTTAGGTTAAGGGACCATTTGGTCCATAGTATATTTTCTTTGATTTTCTTTACATTAATTTTCCAAAAATAAGTATTTATTAGTTTGTTCGATATTTTTTGGCACTACATGATGAGCAAAAAAATGTTTTTCGGTTGGTTTTGCAAAGAAACGCACTGCAAATGGAGCATTTTACATCAGACTTAGACTTGCAGCAACTACAAATTCCTCGCTTTCGAGCTCCTGAACTAGAAGCATTTTTAGAGCAGGCCACTGGTGCTGGGTTTTACCAGAGTTGAGTAAATAATAAAATAATAATATTTAGCAAGTATTGAACCAAACTAAATATAAAGACTAAGATTAAATTGTTATTTTGTATGAAAACTGCAGTATGGACCAAATGGTCCTCTAACCTAAGATTCGTAAGTTTTTTTTAACCTAACAGCAGGGTTAACGGAATCCCCAAACGCTGAAAAATAACTTATTTGCTTAATGAAAAAAAAACTCTCATTAGCAACGAAAGAAATATTTATTAAGCATAACATTTATCAGGTCATTTGAAAAATAAACGTTGTCACATACATACCTCTTATTGACAACAGAAAAAAATGTCACCTGCTTAACAGTTATCAAAACAATTTAAAATTTACATTGGGAAATAAATTTTATTTGGAAATGAAAAATATATCTCCTAAATAACTGTTATTAGGCAGCCTAGAAAATTAACATTGGGAAATCAATTTGATGACCTATGGAAAAAATATATCCCCTGTGTAACATTTATCAGGTCACATAAAAACCAAACGCTGGAAAATAATTTAAGTATTTGCTACAGAAAAAATATCTCTCCTCCACAACACTTACCAGGCGACTTAAAAAAATAAACGTCGGAAAAATAATTTTATTAGCTAAGGAAAAAATGTTCTCCAGCATAATAGTTATCAGCCAACTTGATAAAAAATAACTTACATTGCCAACGGATAAAATATTTCTCCTGCATAACATTTATCAGGTCACATGAAAATTGAACACTGAAAAATAACTTATTACCAACAGAAAAATATCTATCCTACATAACAGTTATCAGGTGGCTACGTAAAAAATATACATTAGAAAATAAATTTTATTGGCAACGGAAAAAATATTTCTCCCTTATAACAGTTATCAAACAACGTTAAAAAAATAAAAGTTAAGATATAACTTTCTTTGGCGTCATAAAATAGTTAATAACTGTTATGGAGCAACTTTTTGCGGTAAAATTTATAACTGGTATGTCTCTGATTTAATTTGTACGACAAGTAAGATTTATACATACATATATATAAATTCTTTGATCTGGTTTGATTTACATACATATATCAACAATAATTTTTGAGCTCAAGATCAGTTTTTTGGTTTTTTTTTTTTTTGTAAAAAAACAACAACCGTTCACAACTCAGTTTGGCATATCGGTTGAGTTTGTAAAACAGCCGGTGGTCAAGTGCTATCAAAGTCTAAAAAATAGTCTAATAAGAAGATGCGGCAATCTCCGAAATAGCAGCAATAATTTCTACCACTTTGAGGAAGTAATAAATTTGAAAAGCTTTTCATCTATTCATGAGGCACTTTTTATTATAATTAAGGCTGTAAATTTTTAAAAATTATAATAAAGTGTTCAGTTTAAAATAACAAAAAAAAAATAATCGGGTTATATTTTGCCACACGAGGAGTTAACAAAAGTTCGTTTAATTGGTGACTTTCTTTAAAACATAAACAAAAACATTCCAAACTCTTTTCCATTCTTTTACGAAACCTCTTTCTACATTTTAAAATGATCAGCTAAAATGGAGCCGAGAAAACGCAAAGGATGGAGATGACATAAACTTCAAGCCCACAACGCAAACAGAAATTCTCTTTGTGATTCTCTTCGGTTTTCGGCGTAAACCATAAACACCACAAATATTCAATGAATGCAAAATTTCATAAGCAATGATTCCAGCGTCATTATAGACTATTACCAAGTAGTTCCAAAGATTCCAGACGGCCAATCTTTCTGTGTGGAACGAGCCCCGAGAAGGTCGACCAAAATCATCCGCTGATGACGTCACTGTGGCTCTGGTGAAGTCCAAAGTTGACGAAAATTCACGATTGATACAGGAGATGATCGCTGATGAATTCGGCTACTGTTGGACAAATCTTAGATCAATAAGAACGATTCGAAAACCAAACAGCAGTCCATAGCATGGAGCCCAATATAAGCAAACCCACTTGTAAAAGTTAAACAAAAAAAAGCGACAAAAGAAATGACGTCAGAAATGACGTTAAAAGCAAAATGGTTTAACAAAAATTTTCAAAAATTTGTTAGAAAACCGAAAGAAAGAGGATTTTTGGTGCTACTTTTTCCATCAAGACAACGCGCAAGCTCACACAGCTAAAGTTGCGCTCTTTGGTATCGAAGAAATGCGACCAGCAATCACAGTCTCCAAATCTAGCACCCCGTAATTTCTGGTTATTTCTAAAAATTAAACGAAATTTGAGGGGAACAGCAACGTGGAGAAAATTGATGCGGTTAGTACTGAATTTGATAAGCTTAAAAAATCAAGATTTTAAAGTAAAGACTGTTTTGAGTACTGGATCTGAAGGCTTAAGAAATGTGTTGAAATGGAAATATAATAGAAAAGATAAAAAAACACGAAATTTATGAATAAGCATGAAACGATTTTTTTTTTTGTCAACGATATTTCACATGAAAAATATTGCTTTTTCTCTTAACACATCGTCTATTCTAACACATACCCGTAGTGAACCATTTACGGTATCATCTAGTAACATGCCTTTCTTTTAGCCTCTAATAAATTTGTCCTTTCTATTGCTAACCCAACATACCTCAATCAATTCGCTTCAAAATGACTTACTTTCAAAGCGCAAGCATGCGATCATGTAATCTGATCGACTTATTGCCCGTCTGTAAAACGTCACTGACAACAAAGAAGAAATGTACTAACAAATTATTCACAATAAAAAAGTAACAAAATAAAAAACTATAAATGAATTATTTGCCATGCAGTTGGTTTTTAACCTTCTAATCCTCTAACCAACTAACTCGCTTAGCCTTTCTATGATCCATCAAAATGTTGAATTTGTCAGAATATTTCCCTTGACTACACGGCTGCTATGCAAAGAACATTTGCCATTTTTTGATGACACAATAAATATTACGAAGAATTTAGCAAAGCAAAGTAACTAAGCGAACGTAGCCCAGTTGACATCAGCTAAAAAGGACATTTCTACTGCACTGAACTGTAGTGAGTCTCTTGAGGGCAATTAAACCACACAAATTCCAAGTCAAAACCAGGTAAAAATACTCATGCAAGTATTCCTTCACACACATATACATACATACATACATTTACGTAACTATTTGCTTTTGCGGTTGCATGGAAAGCAATTTGCTTGTAAAAAAAATAATAACAAATCGTTAAGGGCAGTCAAAGCAAAGCGCAAGAGGGAGAGAGAGGAGGAGAAAAAAAAACAAAAATTAAAAAGTCAACTAAATATGTTATTTCTAAACGTAATGACTTTTTGTCATGACATAGTTCATGTCCATAATTTTCCTATTGCCATGAACGATGTTGACGATGTCGATGACGATAATAAATGATTGTAAATTGTAAATTGCAATTTTTTTAGTTTTTTTTTTTGTGTTTTTCTTTTTTTTTTTGAAAAATGTTAAATTATAGAGAATTTAGATTTAGAATGAAATGACTATTATTAATGTGAGTTCGTGAAGTAGATCAATGAACTTTTGCAAATGTTGCATGTGCCGGCATTTTGTTGTGAAATATTGCGTGCCAATAATTTAAATGTTGTAAAATATTTATTATGATAGTAAAAACTGGTATTTTTATCCTACTGTAATATAAAAAATTATAACACAAATTTATTTTATTAATATTTTACACAAGCAATCACTAACCCAACTACGTTTAAATTTGTTTGCCACTAGACTAAAAGATGGGTGTCTACATCCATGGCTACTCTTCGCATTCAATGCCTTTTAATTTTTCCTCCAACCCGCTTTGGATCATTGCCTTTTTCACGTAACGAGTTTACTAAGGTATTTTAAATTCAATATTGGGCTAAAACCTCCATATATCTTTGGAAAAATGTAAAAGGCTACTTCTGTGTAAAAAGAAAAACTGCACTAATTTTAGTTTATCTTATCTTTATCTTATAGAAATAAAAATATCGAAAATGTTTCTAAGTTAAAAATTCTAGAAATAATGTTTGACAAATCTCTCAGCTTTAAGGAACACTGAAAACATTTAAAAGAAAAACTACACAGAAGATTCAATATTATAAAATACTTTGCTTCCAAACATAGTAATTGTAATCAAGCTACGCTAATTAATCTCACTAAGTCCCTTATTCTATCTGTTATCGATTATGGTATATTCATATACGGAAACTGCGCCAAAAGCACTCTTAGAAGCAACTCGTCGATCTGCCACGCAGCAGTGCGAAAAAGTCTTCGGGCTTTCCCAAAAACGCCAACAAGAAATCTGCTTGCTGAAGCTGGACTCCCTGCTCTCAAAGAACGTACCACACACGGTACCTTACGGCTTATACCAAAGCTCCTCTTCATTTCAAAGAACCCTATATTGATCAACGAGGGCATTAAACATGAAAAGATTTCTGAAACGGCCGTCAACAATCTGTAGAGTTGCTGAATTCTCCAAAGACGTGCAAATACCTCTAAAACCGATCCTGAACAGAGTTCCGCAAGTTCCACCTCGCAGCCTTCCAATGGCGTCATTCATTACTTCGTTACTTGTACACCCTAAGCAATACACTTCCGCGATGGTATACCAAAAATCTTTTTTAAACATCAGGAGTAATCTGACAACACTTGGATGGCAATTTATTTTCACCGATGGCTCCAAATGCAACGACATCGTTTCATTTGCTGTAGTATCTGAAGATGGGAATACAATTAAGACAGGACTACTCCTTCCACACTGCTCGATTTTCACAGCTGAAGTTCTGGCTATAAACATCGCCACAGAATATGCAGCCTCATCCAAAGGCAAAAAATGTTGTTTGCTCGGATAGTAAGTCGGCCGTGCAAGCATTGCAGAATATAAGGAACGACGAACCTCTCATACAGAAGATTCGTACCAAGTTAATTAGGCAAAGGTCAAAAATAAAAATAATGTGGATTCCTGGCCACTGCGGAATGCCTGGCAACGAATATGCTGATGCAGCAGCCAAACATACGTCTAGCTCACCATGCGAAGGTATTGCCACCTATGTTAGATCAGACATTCAAAAAGCTGTGGAAAGTTATATTAAAAGAATGTCAGCTCAAAGCTGATCAACTTATCAACATCCTTACGTAACTATTAATAAAAACGGCATAGCGTCCTCTATCCCAGCGGGGTCCTCTACGAAACAAATTAAAATTTTCACCAGGCTATTACACATCAACATCTGCTGAGTGGCTCCGCAGCTCCATTTTGCCAAGCGTGCAACTTTTATCTGACAATAAGCCATATCCTCAATGAATACAGAAAATACACAAACGCAAGGAGCAACATATTCCAGAACAAGAAACCTTCAGATTTGCTTACAGAATTTACTTTAGATAACCAGAGATATTTATAAGTAGGTATATATGTCAAATTGGACTCTTATATCAAATATAGGCAAATTTTACCGTACATGAGTGTAGGTTAATAAATACTGAACTATTTTACTTACAGGCCGATAGCCTTAGTTGATAGTGTCTTTTATACAGTAATATAATTATTTATAATTATATTTCTATTAAATAAATAAATAAATAAATTTAATGTTGATCCAAGTTTTGGTCTACCATATGTAGGAAGTTCTTAGCCTTCCAGTTTTATTAATTTTGTTGTGTGGAATAGTGCAAGTTTTAACGGGTTAAAAATTACTGTTGGTTTTTGACAATTTTTCTTGCAGACGGTGATGCACATTGTTTTCCATATACCAAAAATTTCGAGGACGACAAATATACTAAACGTCGGCAAAAAAAATTCCCACGAACCAGCGCCAGACTTATATTTTGCTATACTAAAATTAAATGAGCTATGAAACTGTTTTTTTTTTGTTAACTCCGATTATTGATTTTGAAAAATTAGGTAAACTTCAGGAATCGTAAAGTTATAATTTAAAAAAAAAACACATATGATTGAAAAATTATAATTTTATCGTTACTTTTTATTTTTATTTTTTTTCGATTAAAAATAGTCGTTCTTCCTGGATTTCTATTCTTCTGATCAAATTTGGTCGTTGTTTTTGAATTTTAATTTTTTCGATCAAGTTTGATCGCTATTTCTTAATTTTTATCTTTTCGATAAAAAATAATCGTTATTCTAGGATTTTTATTTCTCCATTCATAATTGATCGATAGTTTTTGATTTTTATTTTTTCGACCAAAAAAAATCCTTATTTTTAGATTTGCAATAAAAAAACAATTTGTCGCCGATGACAGTAACAGCAATAAAAAGAAAATAATACGATTTGTGTTTTTTGCTCGAAAAAATAATAGTCGCAAATATCGATTAAATAGGATGGGGAAAATACAATACAAATCAAAGCATAACGATTATTTTTGATAAAAAAAAGAATAAAAATCACAAAGTAACGATCAAACTTGAACGAAGTAAAAAAATTAGTAATACAACTTAAAAAAATAGCAATCAAGCTTTTTGGAGAAAAATAAAATCGAAGAATAACGATTATTTTGATCGAAAAAATAAAAATCACAAAAAACGATAACGCAAAGATTTAAAACAAAAAATCTTGTAAATAAAAATACTGATAGATTCACATAGCATATATAGCATAGGGATTCTATCGATATATTTCAGTTTTTCTTAGACCGAATCCTTTCCAATAACTTTGTGTTTACTTGGCTTTTGTATCTCCGATTTTCTCAATAATTTTTTATGTAATATTTAGCACCAGTTGAGAGAGGACTCTCTGATTAGTTTAATTTTAATTGCTCAGTCGTTTACGAGATATCCAATTTTTGAAAGAAACCATTCAATTTTTAAATGCCCATAATTTTGTGAAAAATTTATCCGTTCGGACCATTTTTTCTTGCGATTCTTGTATTTCAAAACTCTTTTTTAGGTGCGTATTTCTATAAAAGTTAAAAAAAAAAAATAATGAACAGTATTGATTTCCAAAAACCAAATAGTGACCAGTTTACTTAAATTTTTTCTAAAAAAACAAACTGTCATTCATCGCTCAACTTTTAGGCCCAGTGCGAAAATGAGATGCAAATGAGACCTAGTATTTTTTCTAAATTTTTAAATTTCCTTTTTGACATTAGTCAATCATTTCATTGTAATACTTTCATCTTCAGTGCATTTTAATATTCTTAAAGAGACGTCTGTCCCAGCCGAATGCGTAGCGTGTGGTTTAATAAGACATCCTTTTGTCGGGGCGTATGAGTAACCTTTTGGCATGTGATGGAAATTTCCCTATTTTTCACTAAATCCACCAGTATATTTAGTATAGTTTATTAAAATATTGCAAGCCCAATACATTTTTAGTAAAATAAACTACATTAAAACCAAAAAATTTCTATAAAAATTGGACTAGTTAAAAAAAGTTGATTTAAAAAAATTCGCTTAAATTTCCAAGCCAATCACGAATCGACTTTAGATGCAAGAAACAATTAAAAATAATGAGGTAATCGAAGTTAATCAACAATCAAATTCTTTTCCTGATTAGTTTGGGTTTATTATTATTTTGATTTTTTCTAGCAACGGCAAACTTGATTCTATTAACAGATTACGAATAATTTCGCCATTTAAAAACTGATGGTTAATCCCACAAATTTTTATTAAAAAAAACTATCCATTGTCATTATTATTAATTAATTTTATAATGTGACTATTATTACTTGCATTTAATAAGATTTTATGAAAACGAAAGTCGAAAGTCAAATTTTTCTAAAGAGTTTATCATCATTTACTACTTTAAAAGGGCTCAATATCTGCGAACTTCAATACACGCAATCTCGTGGTATTTTTCCTATCATTCCTTGAATTTTTTATTGTCCATTGATTTGCAAATCCTTCGGCAACAATACTTTGAAGGACACCGACCGTATTTAGATGAACGCAACTTATCAACAATATTTTCTTACCGCTTCCTTAAAAAGCCACGCCAATACAATAGCTCTTTTCTATTCTACCAACAGTTTGGACTATTTTCCACTCAAGCTTCCTTATTTCTAGTACTTGTTGGGTACTTGTTGGGTGTTTTTTTTTTGTTTTTTTTTTGTATATTTTTTAGGCTTGCTATTTTTCTACACTAAAGTGGCTTGTTAAACACTCGAGAAACTCATGAAAAGTAAGAATACAAAATTTGACTGTAGATGCAATGCGGTTGTTGTAGGTAGGTGAATGGAATGCGTGTGCAGATGAACAATAAAAATTGTACACGAAGAAGAACAACAACAACAATAATAGCACTGTCAAGAATGCTACCAACAACACAAGAGCGAATATGCCGCAAAGTCATTCAAAAATTGTGTTGCTGCCGCTGCAGCCGCCTTCAGAATTTTGTTCAGCCTTTTTATTGCTAATATTTTGTTAGAATTGTTGTAGGTTTTTGTTTTTGGTTTTTTTTGATTCATTTGGTTGCACGCAATTGAAAGCGAAAAAAGTATGAATTGGATGAGAACTGCAGCAAGTGTGGAGCAGCAAACATAGCGAAGTACAACAACCATCAACCAAAGCAGCACCCGAACGCAATGCAAATGCAATTGCAGTTACACAAAAACAAACAACAGGAAAATAAACGAGAACAAAAAACGAAGCCAAGTACAAAAGCGACTGCAGTAGCAGCAACAGTAGCAGCAGCAGCAGCGAAGTGGCCCGAGGCAATTTCGTATGTCTGCTATTTTCTTTGTCTTAGCGTTATTTATTGTTGTTGTTGTTAAGCGCTAGTTGAGCTGTTCGTCGAGTGAATGCTACATACTATTATTATTATTTTTTTTGTGTTCTTTCTAACTATACTATGCACATTTTTTATTTTTTTTTGGTTTGTTTGCAAAGCCTTGTGAAGGATAAGTGAAATGCGACAACGCGTATGCAACAACAACAAATGCAGCATTAGTAGTGGGCAAATATAAAAACAAAAACGAGTTGAGCGTATAGGCAGAGTAGAATGAAAAAGAAACAAGTAAGTAAACAAGAAGGCTTCATACCTTTCATGAATGGAAGAATAGTAAAAAACGTGTTATTGTATTACAATTTCGTATTACCTATAGTTAAAAGCGAAAATTTCCTTCAAATCAATAAAAATAATTCTAGTAAAGGCATTGTTATAAATTATTTAATGCTTTTCCTTATGTAATTAAAAAGAACTATGTTTTAAGAAGG
The DNA here is from genome assembly GCA_951828415.1 of Anomoia purmunda. Classification (NCBI taxonomy): domain Eukaryota; kingdom Metazoa; phylum Arthropoda; class Insecta; order Diptera; family Tephritidae; genus Anomoia; species Anomoia purmunda. The sequence goes on from OX639994.1 coordinate 14,765,119, forward strand.
GAATGGTTTTTGAATATTTTTAATATCGTATCGACGCTTGATATTTAACATTTAAAAAATACAAATAATTAAGTATTAATATGTAAGACCTACATATGTCGGTCTTTGAAAACAGTTATCAGATCCGTAAATAGTTCCCAAACGTTTAACGCTATGATTCATGTGATATTGCGCTGAGCTTATTACTTTTCGCAATAAATATTTGTCCTGAATTTATCTTGCCGATTTACACTGTGAACTCCGATCTTGATGAATACTAATATATAGCTAATAATGGTTGATGTTTGTGCAAAATTGCAAGCCTTTAGCTGTTTAAATGGAGGAGTTATGGTGCAAAATGCAATATCTGAACAATCGGTTGTATGGGAGCTATATGTTATATTTCTCCGATCTTCATGATTTTCAATACTGATACGTAGCTAATAATGGCTGATATTTCTGCAAAATTTCAAGCCTTTAGCTGTTTAAATGGAGGAGTTATGGTGCAAAATGCAATATCTGAACAATCGGTTGTATGGGAGCTATATGTTATATTTCTCCGATCTTCATGATTTTCAATACTGATACGTAGCTAATAATGGCTGATATTTCTGCAAAATTTCAAGCCTTTAGCTGCTTAAATGGAGGAGTTATGGCGCAAAATTCAATATCTGAATAATCGGTTGTATTATATGTTATAGTCACCCGATCTGGCCGATTCCGACAAATGTTTAATCATTTGTACAACGACACCTGCTCACCAAATTTCATCAAAATAGCTCTAAAATTGAGGGACTAGTTTGCGTTCAAACAGACGGACAGACGGACAGACGGACAGACGGACAGACAGACGGACATGGCTAAATCGACTCAGCTCATCGTCCTGATCATTTAGGTATACTTTTTGATGGGTCTATCTCTTCTCCTTCTGGCACTTACAAACATCGGACCAAACTTAATATACCATTTCATTCTCATGAAAGGTATAAAAATACGCTGCATCGCCGCGTCCAACTTTAAGTCAAATAACAGTGAAAATGATGACAACTAGTAAAAATAACAACTGACTCAAGAAAAATATATGTATGTTTGTATTTTTAAAAAACTGCAACCAGTTACAATGACAGCAAAACAAATGTTGAGAGACAGGCACGCGAAGAATAGCACTCGCCGAAAAAGTGGGTGAAGGAAATTTCACTTGACATTTTGAGCGGCCATCTCTACCAACATACAACAAATAAAAACCTCAAGTTTGTTTTATTCTTGATTTAAGCAAAAAAAAAACCCCCCCGACGACACAAGTTTATTTTCCCTACGGCAAAATTTTTTTTTTATAAACAGTATGTAGTTCCATTCGATCGCCAATGGTAAATAAAATAGCAATTGACCCCAATACTTGGCAATTTTGAACACGGTTGTACTGAAAATTTGAACGCCTTACTGTGGTATATATTTATTTGAGTGCAAGTATTGGTTGGGAGTAAGTCAAGTGCATTATACAATGGGAGGAGCAAAACCGTGGCTTTGAAGTGTTGGACTACTTTCTTAAACCAACTAGCGAATGACGAGAATAATTTGTCTAACTTGCGGCCATATCGTTTTTTGCGCACAATTATTTTTCAGTGTTGTTTACTTTAAAACCAATGCACTATAGAAAATGGGACTGTTTTCTCAGCAGATAAGAGTGGCACAATATTTGAAACAATACTCGACTAACTCTCTCCGTATATTCAGTGCATTATTTCTTGTTTCATAATGAAATCTTTGGTAATCATCATAATTGGAAACAATCAGGCAGTAAGCATAATTACTCGTCGTTGAAAAAAAAATAAAAAAATAAAATATTTAGCTGATAATAATTAGAGAAATAAATTGCGTATTTTATATATTATTTTTTTATGTATGCTTTCCACTATCCCTAGTCAAATTTTTGTTTGAAAAAATTACATAGAAAAAGGTACAATGCAGAAACTGGTTGGTGTCCAAACTGAATATGACAACGTATGACGGTAAATTATTACCCAAAATCTCAATTTGGTACCCAGTCGATAAAGCAAAAGAACGAGCCTCATTATTTTTCTTATGTAACTATTTTCCTAATATTTTATGCAATTTCTGCACTTTTTTTTACCATACCTGTTCTATAGTGATCAGTATTTACAGTAAATTAATCAATAAATGGATATAAGGTATTATTTTTTTATATTTTCGACTCGAACAAACAACTTTCGATAAGCAACAAATAACACTACTCGACAAAAAAAATCTCCAAGAATAAAATAGGCCTTTCCTAAAGTAAAATTTTCTCCTGATTCCGAATATGACTTCCATTTTCTTGTGGCAGATCTAGTTTCCGAGATATCGGCGAAAATATGAAAATTCCCATTTTTGCAGAACACTACTTCATATAGGTACGGCAAAAATTTGTATTTTTCATTTTTTCGTTTTAAACTGTTGAATTATGCATTATACTAATTCCCATAAAAATTTCTTGCCTTCTTCGCCCTCAAGTATCTTCAGTAGTTTGGCCACTATGCCAAAAAACGTTCAAAAAATGTTGAAAAAAAAACGAAATTTTTTACACAATTTCAGATTTAACCACTTTAAAATCGGAAAAATTCTATTGACGAAAAAAAGTTAGCCCTCCTATGTTGTAGGTAATTTAACTACGAAAATTTTAAGCATACCAGTACAACAATCGGACGTGCCATTGAAACTATAGCCCCGTTAACTTGCAAGCGTCTATCCTACAATTTTTTTATAGAGAAAATTTTTATTCAAACTAGGTTTTTATTTTTTTATAACGTTTTATTATAGACATATGTTTGCACGTTAAACTGTATTCAATTGAGTAATATGAGTATAAATCAGCAATTCAGTAAAAAACAACAACGACAACAACATTAAATACATACATATCTACATCTAAAAAAGTCAAATTGAGCGATTTTACCGTGGTGGTCAATAGTGAGGGACGTGGGTACTTCTAACTACCCGTTTATAATTTTCTGGGTTTGTCTCCCGTATTATTGTCCAGCAATAATCTCCCATCATTTCTTCATTCCAAAAATCTTGGTAACGCTTTTCAAAAATCATGAGGTCTTGGTGAAACCTTTCACCCTGCTCATCACTTTCAGCACCTAGGTTTGCGGGAAAATTATCCAAATGTGAATGCAAAAAATGCATTTTGAGGGACATGTTGCATTTCATAGCACTGTAGTTTTTCAACAAGGCTTTGACCATCTCTCTATAGTTGGGATCTTTGTTGTTGCCAAGAAACCCACTAACGACTTGCTTAAAGCTGTCCCAAGCCGCTGCTTCTACTGATGATAAATGATTCGCAAAATTTTCGTCTTTCAGCAACTTTCTAATTTGCGGACCAACAAATATACCTTCTTTTAATTTGGCTTGAGTTATTTTAGGGAAAAATTTCGTTGGGTACTGGAAGGATGGCGCGTCCTTATTTAAAGCCTTTACAAAATTTTTCATTAATCCTAATTTGATGTGAAGTGCTGGCAAAATAACTCGTTCGGGATTTACTAAAGGCGGGTTTGCGATATTGAAGGCACCTGGTTCGTACTCAGCTCTTGGTGGCCAGTTTTCCTGAATATAATGGGTTTCTCTAGCACGGCTGTCCCAAAGACAGAGAAAACAGCAATATTTAGTGAAACCTCCTTGAAGTCCGAGAACTATAGCTACAACCTAGGATGTATTTCATATACTATTTATTTTAAACTGTACCACCGAAACTGCTTACCTTTAAGTCCGCACAAATTTTCCAATTAAATTGTTTATATTGAATGAGCTCAAGTAAATTTGATATGCTTAAATAAGTTTCTTTAGTATTCTCAGAATGTGCCACTGGTATTGACGGTAACGAATTTCCTTTATGGAGTAATGCTGCTTTTAAACTATGCTTTGAACTGTCTATAAACAAGCGCCAATCACCCACTTTATTTTCTAATTTTAGTGCTTCAAATAAACCTTGAACATCATTGCAGTAGCAAACATTTTCACTTTTAGTAAAAAAAGAAGAGAAAGTCTTGTGTCTATTTCGAAATTTGGAAGTACTTGTCGAAGGGCCCAGGCTGTCCCATTGCTGCAAACGAGATCCTAGAACTTCGCTATCAAATTTCGATAATTTCAAATCTCTGACCAAGTCATTAAGTTCGGCTTGTGAGACTCGATGTGGGATCTCTTCTTCTTGTCCACTTTCTGAATTATCTGCTTCGGAGTCACTTTCGCTTGAGGCTTCAAAACTTATAGGCGGTCTAGGTATGGGTAAGGTATGGTCATGTAGTTTTGGTTTTTTAGCTGATGCCACATTTGGATAACTTATTAATTTCCTCTTTTTTCTCGTTTTACCTTTAAGGTCTATCACGCAAAAATAGCACTGGTCGTGGTTAAAGGGTTCAGTCCACATCATTGGAACACCAAACTTCATGTTATGACCTTTACCCGATACCCATCTCATTAAAGTTAATCTACAGGAGGCGCAAATAAAATTAGGTGTCCAAGATTTATCGAGATTTTTTACACGGAAACCGAAATAATGAAAGTATGCATCTCTGACAGAATTAGTTATTTTCCGAGCTGAGTTTCCGAAAATATAATGTCCGCAAATAAAGCAAAAATCATCCGGATTATTTTTACATTTAAAATCTCTTTTGCAACAAGCCATTTCGTAAACACATCTACCGATATAGTATGTATAAATTTGCACTACAATTTGCAAAACAAAATTTACAACAAACAGTAGTGACAATTAAATACTTGATGTCTTTTTAAATTTATTAGACCCTAAGGTAGAGTGACCAAATGAAATGTCTCGCCAATTTTATCAGAGTAATACTAAAATTGTAGGATAGACGCTTGCAAGTTAACGGGGCTATAGTTTCAATGGCACGTCCGATTGTTGTACTGGTATGCTTAAAATTTTCGTAGTTAAATTACCTACAACATAGGAGGGCTAACTTTTTTTCGTCAATAGAATTTTTCCGATTTTAAAGTGGTTAAATCTGAAATTGTGTAAAAAATTTCGTTTTTTTTTCAACATTTTTTGAACGTTTTTTGGCATAGTGGCCAAACTACTGAAGATACTTGAGGGCGAAGAAGGCAAGAAATTTTTATGGGAATTAGTATAATGCATAATTCAACAGTTTAAAACGAAAAAATGAAAAATACAAATTTTTGCCGTACCTATATGAAGTAGTGTTCTGCAAAAATGGGAATTTTCATATTTTCGCCGATATCTCGGAAACTAGATCTGCCACAAGAAAATGGAAGAAATTCGGAATCAGGAGAAAATTTCACTTTAGGAAAGGACTATTTTATTCTTGGAGACTAAAGTTGATCAAAATTTGTCGAGTAGTGTAATTATTGATAATAAGTCAAAAACTCAAACAAAAAAAATTCAGAAAAATTAAAAGTTTCATAACTTGTTTTATTAAAATTTATGCATGAAGTTGTTTTAATTTTTTGAAATATTTTTTTCTACACCTTAATTTTTTAATTTTTTTCTAATTATAGTGACTACTAAAATCAATTAACTACGCAAACAAAATTCGTAATTATTAAATAGCTTTTTAAATAAATCAAAAAAATTGTAGGGTCTTTGCATATAGAAGAGTATTTTATACAAAAAATATTAGTTTTTTAGTTATACAATTTTAAAAATTTCCAAATTTATTTATCTTTTTATATTAACTTTTTTTTTTTTTAAACGCATTATTTTTTTTGATCTCAAGCATAATTTTTAAAACGTGCTTCAGACATTTTTCTAGCTATAATAGTTTTCAGATATAAAAAAAAAAAAATTCAAATAGTAAAAGCTTGGAATTTTGTTTTTTAAGTGGATTAATTAATTATTTTCAATAAATAAATAAGTACAATTTTTAATTGTTTCCATTGATAGAACTTTGTTATAAGTACAAAGAAAATCAAATTTAATTCAAATTGCAAGTGATCGATTTGAAATGGAATTGCCCAACTTAATAATTGCATCACAATTAGTAATAATATAGTGTAGTAAATTTAATTATAATTTAACAAATATACATACTAATATTATTTTTTTATAAGTAAAAATTATTTTTCATAAAGTTTATTTAAATAAAATTTTTTGTTAAAACTACTGCAGTAGAGCTTTTTTTACTTGAAAGTACGCTGCTTTTCTAGAACTTTTTGTAGATATTTGCTGATTTTTTAAAGAGACGGGTTTGCATCACAATTCATAAATTTATACCAGTTTTCATAAAAATAATACCAAAATGTGTTGACAAATTTTGATAATTTGGTCTCTTAGCTTATCTAGTTTAAATAACTTTTTATAAAAATGCAGAAAATTCTATTACAATAAGTCACGCAAGTCGAAGTATCAAACGTAGGTACCACACGTCGTATACGTAATATCTTTTACTAAGGCTACAAATTACAAAGAATATATTTGCTGCATACCAAACGTGGCAAGGATACATACATGCTTCTTTGCTCACAATGCTTTCTTGTTGATCATTGAAAACAAAAAAAAAAAAAAACTTCTGTGAATCAACCACACGTTAAGTTCTAACCTCCTTTGCTTGGCTAATTTGCAAATGAGTGTGACCTCCAATGGCTAACTTGCTGACAGTGAATGGAGTAACTATTCAAATTCTGAGTGATATCTGAGTGAGCATACCCTAATTGCTATCGCCTTAGAGCAAGCTCTACGGCTAAGTGCCTTAATCCGCAGCGAAAACACTGACATTGAAGAAACACCAGTTATAGACTGCACTTCCTCTGAGCTTCCACCGTGGTTGAAAACATCAGCCATAGGACTTGAAAGGCGCTTAGTTATAGCTTGAAATTGAGGAGAAATTTTAACTAAACCGCAAACTGCACAGCTTTAAATACTGCCTGCCTCTAAACTTTCGTCATTTATTTTTTATGATCAAAAAACATATCAACTTTTATGCCCATCATTAGCAATGAGTTTGAAATAATCACACTGCATACATATCTACATAATTTGACACTATATTAAAGAGTACTTGAACTGCATTTATTGCATGGGCATACAAGCAATTATTAGAGAGAGTGTACATACATATAATGTGTATTTTGAAGTGCCAAAAGTGCTGGGAGCGTTGCAGAATATTTAGAGCAAAAATTGCTAAACTATACATTTGGAATGGGGAAAAAAACTTGACACTCAACATTCTAATAACAGTTGAGCCAAACGCTAACACCAAACACCGAACACCAAATTGTCGCTGCCAGCGATTATTTGTAATGTTATGCGAAGCACCGAGGGCACTAAAAGCAAATGTGGTGTATGTAAAAACACCGAAATAAATCGTCGTTGTGTGCAAAACGCAAAATGCTTAGGAAGCTGTGAAAAAAGAGTGCGACTTTTTGCTAACCTATTTTATATACATAGTACACACTCACTCAGTGCTTGCTTTTGCCGCCCCCCCTTTTCTCGTCCTCTGTCCTTCGTTGTGCTAGGTAAGCAATTGAATGCCAATGTTGTTGTCACCCAACGGCATTGCCACGTTTGCAACACGCTGTTGCATTTACACCACGCTACTCACTCAAAATTGTGTTGCCACTAAAAGGCTGCAGGCAGGCAAAAAGGCAGGGCGGGGAGAGGGAATAGTTCACACATTAGGGTGCCCATTACATGAGCAACAAAGTTTTTTTTTTTTATATGAAACTTTTTACCGCTGTTTCGTTCGCATAGCATTCAAGTAAACGATTCGAATGTTACAGAAATAAATAGTTTCACCAAATATTTAATTAATTTTTAGTTTAGGTTTTTAACTTTTTTATTATCTAAAACAAAATCTGAAGGACCTACAGATTTTCGCCAACTCCGAACGACAAATTATTTCTATAAGAAGTTTCTTCATGGCATAAATATACTCGGCGGTTTGCCATTGCCTGTCGAGTGGCGACCGCCATTAGTAATAAGCTTTTTTTTATGATTTTTGATGTTACTTGTCCTGGGCAAAATTCAAACCAAAGATCCGCCGGATGAAGCGCATGCACGCTGCACACTCCGCTACGGCGGTCGCCATGGTGACATTTAAGAAGCCTCATTTTCATGATTAAGTTTGCTAAAGCCTACTTCCTTAAACCTAATAATTTAATTTTATTTACATTTTTAAGTAGGTGGCAACCCTCGCCAAAAGTATTTTCCAAATAAAGCGTGCTTAAAACTTATTTCACTTGAGTCGAATATTTCACTATTTGATTTAACTTATTATAATATCACTTAATTTTTTAAACAGATGGCAACGCTAACCAAAATTATTTTTGAAATCAAGTTTCCCTAAAACTTTTAGTTCGAAACTCATATTGTAAAATAACAGTTTTTTTTTGTTCAACTCAATTTGCTTTTAAACAGGTGGCAACCTTCTTTCCAAACATTTGGCAACGCAGCTTTATTAAGTTTCTTTCAGTTGATATTATATAATCAAATATTACAATTTTTGATTTCATTTACTGCTTTAATTGAATTTAACATTTTAAGCAGATGGCAACTCCCTTCAAAAAATCAATTCTATGGTAAGCCATATAACGGACTATAATTATAAACATATGTGCCAAATCTTATTCAGTTATATTTAGTTGTTATATAGCATGATGCCATTAAACTTATTTATTTGATTGGCTACAGCTTTTTGAACAGGTGGCAACTCTTCGTAAAATATTTTTCGGTACGACTTCTATGAATTTGTTTATATACAAATCGGTCGGCACGCTTTCTCTATGGAATGGGCTAAAATTTTGTTTGAGAACATAATATGACTTAATAAAAATAGTTAGAGTTTCGGAAAATAAGGGACACCCTACTATACATAGTTATATACGTACAGCTAAAGTGTAGTCAACTACAGTAAAAGTGAAATATGCACCTAAAAATAACATGTGCCACACATTTTTTCCATGACTTGCCTGAGTTGACAAAAATGTTAATGCTCCGAACGGCAAAGGCACGCATACAAAGACAAACACACACACACACACACACACACACACGCGAAGTTATTTGTGAATGTAAAAAGCGTTGTAATAAACGCTCGCTTGATACCACTGAATGTTCATGTTTCTAAAGTGACTAGCTTTGGCAACACTGGCAAGAGATGATAAAGCAAATAGCGCGCTACTGAGTTGCACAACGTGCCACAAAATAGCAAAAGTGTGTGGGTGTGTGTGTGTGTGTGCCATCGCTTGAACATTTTTGCGCACTTAGTCACGTTTCTAATCATTTTTATTTGAAAATTGTGGCTCGTTAAAAAAATATTTGCAAAGTGTAAAATTTTGTTTGCATCTCGTTTTGCCCATCCCAACGCTAACCAGTTAAGGCCTGCTTTCACATTTTCAGACATTTTTTGTTTTTTTTTTTGTTTTTTGGCTCACAAAACATGTGTGGGTATCGAAACAACACACAAAGGAGTTCCTTTCGCTTTGGGCTTTTGTTTTGTTCTTGTTATTTGCTGCATAGGAAAATTTGCCGTTTCAGCAGCAGCAGCAGCACTTCACCTATACACCCATTTACATATGTAGATACTACATGTAAATATCCTGAGAAGCGTTTACCTACCTAGCTACAGCTCGTTTGGCTTTGTTTACATTTAGTTATAACAATTTTATTTGTTACCAAATGTGTGAAGCGACAAGACAAAATGTGCAAACTAAAGCAAACCTTACTACTTTTAAGTTTTATTCACACACATCATTTATTTGGAGTAATTTGTTAAATAAATATTGAGTCTTGGCTTTTATTCTTAAATGAAACTGGTGGATTTTGTTAGTTTGAAGGAGTTGAATGTTTAGGAGTTTCAGAAATAATTTTACGTCAATTTAAATAAAGAGTTTTTATATAAATCTTTCTTTTCTGAACTTGCATGCAAATTAATGGTGGGTTATCATTTTTCGTTAGTCTGCCCATGTTGGGTATTCCAAAAACGCTGAAAGTTTGTTTCACATTCTTACTGGACTGCAGAAACCGCTAACATTAGCAGTGTAAGTAAAGTGTGAATAGGCAAAACGAGTACGAAATTTTTAAATGTTAAATGTGGTGAACTGAAAATCTCTGCATAAAAAAAAAATCACTCAAGCTACTAATACCCATTCTTCAGAGCTCCGCAGACATAGATATATATATAACACAAAGTTCATATTTCGTGGAATCCACGAATGCAGATAGCTTCGATGATCCCACCTCATCAGTCCCGCCCCAAACAGCTACTGCACAGCGGACTTGAATTATACTAGGTACTTAATTTTCACTTGCTTCGCGGAGCACAGTAGTTTATTGTTAGCAAAAAACTGCATTGTTAGACCACTGATTTTCTCAAACTCGAATGCTGCAATTTTAAAAACAAATTTTGACTAAATTAAGCTGAGTATCCTCCATCCCCACAAAAAATTTGGAAAAGTACTAAAAGATTGTACAGCGAACAGAGTTGAACATTTATTTTAATATAGTTTTAATTGGATTATTTTTTTAAATATAGCCTCTCCTTTGAAGAAAAAAATTAACGTAATTAGTTTGCAAGTTATGCTCGAATAAAACTAGCTTTAAAAAGGCGTTTGCAATTTTTCTCGGGAAGAAAAAGTTGGATCGGTGTTTCTTGAACATTTTACTACAAATAAATTAGAAGAGAGAGTGTGTTCTTGCAATTTACGTAAAAAATATACTTACCATATATCAAATATAAAATATATCATATTATTTTCGGCCTTACATTTTTTAGAAATTTTTGTAATTTCATTGAGTTCGAGGCCAGTTTTTATTAGAGAATATTGAGGCTACAATTTTTCACAGTAATAGCTGCTATTTCGGCGATCCATCACATCTCCCCATCAGACTTTTTTTATTTCTAGACTTGACCAGCGCTCGAGCCACGGTACACGGGATTCGCTAGGTCAGTGGCCGTACCACGTTAATCAAACGTCAATAAATTTTCATGTAAATATTTTTTTTTAATATGTTGCATGCTGTGAGGCTTTTTAATAATACTATTAATAAAGGCAACAAAAGTTATAGATTGAGGTTTTCAAGAAAATTCAGTAGAACTTTAGCTGGTATTTTGAATCACCAACTGGTAACAGCTGATCCATTCGACAACCTAGTGCCGGTTTCAGAATTGGAGGGTATTGTTAAAGAAATGATAGTTAATGAATAAAATTTTCCAATATTTGGGATCATTCTTATTTAATTCGTTGTTTTTTTTTAACCAGGTACCTCTTTCTCCAACCTGTGTATTAAATTTATATTATGGGAGCACTCCTTCTATGTATGAAGCCATACCACTGCGCGGCGCCTCAGTAAGAATTTTATATTGATGGAAAGCAGTGTTATAAGTCAGATAGTTGGTGTTGTTGTAACAGCATAACACATTCCCCATCAAATTTTGGGGGATGCTGCTGAAGTCACAGTCCTTGGCCGGATATAAATTCGGGTCGTTCCAGTATCGTAGAACCGAGTGTCGAGTGAAACGTAATGGTAAATTAGTTTACCGCTGAGAGTTATAATATAAATATTTAATATTTTATAATAAAAATATTTTTACTCGAAAATCATACCGCCTGTTACATTATAATTTGTCAATCCCAATTTAAAATTTGGCACCGCACTCAAAACGCAAAAGTATTCCATTAAACTATTGGCTTGTAAATGAAAGCTACCACTTCTTTAAGAAATGCAAACTTTTTCGCTTTAATACCAAATTAGGCTCCCATTTATTTGAAGTAGTTTCATATACATAGGTTTCACGCTCTAGTTAATAAAGTTTTAGATTACCTTATTAAACCTTTTCAGAAAATTAACCGTACCCTAATATGCAATACAGATGATGGCAGCCGTAATTTGCATTAGCAGCCTTAATTTTTTGCATTAACTGCACCGTGGTCGGAAAAGTAGAAGCAATTGTACTTTTTTCCGACTTCTTTGATTCATCTCTGTCCTGCACTTCAGAGCTTGGAGCTTAAATTTTTTAAGTAACTTAAAAAGCATATCAGTTGATGTCAAACTATGAGACAAGCAAATATGTTGTTGATTTTTCCGCTCTTTCAAGGGAATCAAGTTTTTTAAGCTTTGAGTTTGCCAACCACTGATTTGAGCAAGCCCTAACTAATTGCAGTTTTTTAATTAATTTTAATTTGAGAGCGATTAAACAATTTCCTCAAGTCCTTCTGCTAATAGATAAAGGTGTGTATTTTTTTTGCCAACCAAGAGTTTATTGAAATAGCCCCTCGATGTCAAGGACTTAATATGGTTTGCCGCTCACCAGCAAGTTTTCTGCTTAAACTTTAACCACAACCAAACAAAGCATATCCTCCTTGGTTATATAACTCAAAACCTTCCATACAATACATGCACTTTGTGTACAGTTATTTTTGAAATATGTATGTAAAACCATTTATGTCACGCATACTACATACAATCCCAGCAGCCCATCTCCAACCAACCACACATGCTAACTTACCAACTGTCAGTTAGTGGATACTTTGTGTAGAACTATTCCTTCTACAAATTGCATTGTTTTGTGTGCCTGCCTGCCAGCATTTTGTTATTTACATGTTAAGTTGAGCGCACACACACAAAATGTCCAAAACAAGGAATAAATATGAAAAATGTACGAAAAATGCAACTCAGCTGGTACATAAGTGTTGTCCTATTCCTGTTGTGTTCTCTATCTACTATCTAGTATCTACTATGTCCTATGAACTAGACGCACAATTGTGCTTTTGCTTTTACTTCGCTTGGTTAAACAACTTTGGTAGTTGGTTGGTTGTCTGCTTTGTGCCTGCACTTGTTATTTGCTAGCCCGCATTTGCTTAATGCTTAAGGCTGATTTACTAGTTGTAACTAGTAAATTCGTTTATACTACCATGTGCTGTTGCAAATTTAAGTTTCCATTTCGGTGGTGAGCTGGGCAATTGTGGTACGCGTGTGGCGTAGTAGATCCTAATCTATCGTAAAGATGAAGTATTTAATCAATTAAATATTTGAATACTTAAAACGAAATTGTGTTGGAATGGTAAAGCCATTTCATAGTTTAGTGTCGAATCGAGCTCGACCAATTTCAATTCCAATTTCAACTTTATAGAATCATCTCGTTCTTTATTATATTTGATATCAGAATCAACCTTTCCTCCAATAAATAGAATCACATGACGACTTAAAATATCAGTTGCAATATTCCACCTACTAGATATTAATAGCCGGCGCTATCTATAATCCGTCCGATTTTCTATGTACTAAGCTTAGATTACCGCCCTTCCTACAGCTGTACAAGTTGTCGGAAATCTACACGAACTTCCCTGCAGCAGTGTCCATTCTAACGATGGCAGAACACCTTTGACAGGCTAACCAAAAGGGCGACGAGCATTTAAAGCTCTACAACCCCACATTCTTCGGTAGTGGGCTTTGGGCACGTTAGGACTTTTAGTCGGGCCCGAAGCTGTTCGCGTTCTTTTTAGGCGGTTATTAGAAATATTTCTTCCATTGCCAATAAGAGTTGTTTGCGAGGTATATTTTTTACGCTTCTTGATAACTGATATCCAGACACATATTTTCCCCTGAAAACTGTTATACGAGAGTAAAATTTTTTCAATAATAAATATTTATCCAAAGTTTATTTTTTTCGTTGTCTGATAACTGCTATGCAGGAGAAATATTTGTTCCTGAGCCAATAAAATGTATATCCTAATGTTTATTTTCTACATTGCCTGATAACTGTTATACGAAAGAAATATTTTTTCAATAAGAGTTATTTTTCACATTTTTTTACCTTTCCTGATGATGACTATTATAACCGAGAAATATTTTCCTAATGCTGGTTAAATTTATTCCCAATATTTTTTCATTACGTTGTCTGATAACTGTTATACGAAAGAAATATTTTTTCAATAAGAGTTATTTTTCAAATTTTTTTACCTTTCCTGATGATAACTATTATAACCGAGAAATATTTTCCTAATGCTGGTTAAATTTATTCCCAATATTTATTCATTACGTTGTCTGATAACTGTTATACGAAAGAAATATTTTTTTCAATAAGTCGTATTTTCCAATTTTTTTTATGATTCCTGATAGCAGTTATGCATGAGAAATATTTTTTCAAGAACAGTTATTTTCCAACATTTATTTTTTACATTGCCTGGTGGTAACTGTTATAACAGAGACATTTTTCCCCAGGTGTTGGACAAAATGAAGAATACAAAACCCTTGAAGTTGGAGCAATTCAAATGATGCTAATAGAAGATTAGGGATAAAATACTGGGCAAAGTCTTGCGTGCCTGTGTCTGCTGCTTTTTCGAAACGTTTAGAACAAGAGGGAAGGATTTGATTCGATGATTGAGATGATGATAAAATAAGTGACAAATTAGGAATAATGTATTTTATTTCCAAAATACCAAGCTATATTTTCTTTTCTAATATAAAAATTGTATAACAGTTATTTTTCGCGCCGCTCTACGCTATAAATAACTTTTGAGTAAGACGAACGTTTTTCTAATCGTACGTATGTATATATTTCAAAAAATCGGTAAACATTTTCCTGCTGTAATATTTAGATATGTACATCTGCTTAGTAAAATAAATAGACTACTTGCCAAAGTAATTATGCAAAAAAAAAGTTCAGTACCCAGGTGTCTGCTAAAGAGTATTTTTTTTTCTTTAGTTGCAAAGAAGATTTTTTTCTCTTGAACTTCCTAACCACTTTCGCCCACAAAACACTCAACCAGTTTGTGGTTGTCACTAACGAAACGTGAAAAGCTTTTTGCATTTTGCTTTTCACTTGGGCCAAGAAGATTTTTCTGCGGCTAGCTGTGCTGGCTTGTCGCAAACATTCACTCACACAGAGTAGTTATATAAATGGGTGATATTTAAACTTTTGGCCCACATATAAGTAATTTACTTTTTACACACCGACAGGCTAGCGTAGCAAGAGTGAACTACACTCACACTATCACAACGCATTGCATAGCAATACATCTAAAAGGTAGACGAGTGCCAAATCAAATATTCGAAATGCAAGTGAGTGGGCTTTGCTGCTGGAATCACTAAAATTAATTTATATATGTATAGGTATATGGAGCATATATATGTAAACATATATAACACATTGAAAGCCTCAATCGGTATGTATGTGTATATGAATACATTTTTACTAGGCGGGCAGTTGATTGTGTTGCATGTAAACATCATGTTGTAACAAAATGCCACTTAAGTGAATTCGTGCTGAAAGTCTTCACTTAATTTTTTGAACAAATACTAATTCAGTGCAATTTTTTGCCATTTCTCCCACTGCACATTTCACACAGAAAGGTGAAAGGAGATGGGGAAAAAGTAAAAGGAAAAGTAAAAATAATATCATGTATTTAGTAAACTAATCCATTTAACATGCCCACAGTAGTCAGTGTTGGTACTTGAATTTGAAATTGATTTTGTTGTATCTTTTCTTCTTTTTTGGATACTTTCAAAATATTTATTTTCTATCAGCTAAAACCAACGTTCGCTGCTACGCTTAAATTTTCATTTCAATTGACAATTTTCAAACTGAAAAAAATTCAACAACAAAAAATACAGCCCTATTCTGCATTTCTATTACGTTCCCGCATTCCGCTCCGCATCGATTGGAATTAGGCATTCCGAGTTACGACGAATCGAAAGAAAAAGAGGAAGAGCGGCAACCTTTTCGAAATCAGCTGTTTGCCCTGGAATGTGTGAAATTGAAACAAAATAAAGCAAACAGATACAAATTCGTGGCCAAACTATTGCTTTTTAAATAAAATAAATAAAAATATAACCGCGTAATGGATTCAATAGCCGCGGCGATACTACTTGAGGAGGACGACAACGCATCCGAGAATACTGACACAAAAGTTGAAAGGAGAAGATTGCGAGATATGTGTGATCCATTTCAGATGAGTGACGAATTGGAAGAAATTGAGTTTGAAAATGATAAATCTCAATTCCCATTCGGTTGCCATTATATCAGCCAATTTTTCATACTGCTCCGGAGTTGTTATTTTTGACCTGCAAACATATCAAAACACATCAATAAAGACCAAAAAACTTAAAAAAAAAAATCATTTTGATGACTTTTAGAACTATCAACAACAAGTTTTATTCACATTTTTGGGAAAATTATATTTTAAAAGTGCTCGAAAATAAAAATCTAACCGTCCTCCGCCAACAAAATTTCAAATTACAAAAACGTAACTACGATCGCAATATAGAATACATAAAATTGTAAATTTCGAAGATTGATCGAAACTCATCGAAACGCAGAATACCAAAGTTGCCAAATTGAGAAAATTTCGATTCGAGTCGAAATGCAGAATAGGGCTGTTAATATAAAGAGCTAATTGTTTAAAATTTTCTTCAATGTGATTCCTCTTTAAGTTTTATTATATATAACCAAACTACATATTTCATTTAGATATAAAATTGAACCCCTTTCCCCACTGACGCTAAAAATACTAAGCTGAAAATTTTTAAACTGAATTTAGTAATCCAAAGAAAATTTACAAAAATGTTATGCCACTGTGTCATGAACAACTAAAATTCCCAAGGATTGATATTACTACAAAAAAATTAATATCAATTTTTGGTTTCGATTAAATTATTGTCTCATATATTTGGTGTCCGAAATGAGCTACTGGAGACTTTTAAAAGAATTTAACTACTATCAATTCTGAGTGTATGATCTTATTCCAATCTTATGTATGTACATATATAAAAAATAAATAATTAGTTGATTGATAGTGTCTGGCATTTATCTAATCTATTATATTTTCTTATTTATTTTCAGGTAAGTTCTACATCTTTTCGAATATGTATAAAATGTGATCCAATTAACCGCTGTAAGTTGAATTTATTTAGTTTAGTGAAAACTTAATTGAAAGACTCAGTTCTATGGAAGTATACAGACCCGTACCAAAATATTGTCAGAGTCTTTTTGTGTTTACAATATTCTCAATGTTTTTCATGCAGAAAATCGCCAACAAATTTATCAAAAAAAACTACCCTGTTGGGAAAAGAGTATAATAAAACGAAACATTAAATAAATATTAAAACTTATAATTCAAAGCTTAAAATTATTATTGAATTTAATTCAATGAATTAGCATCAAAATTTAAAATTTTTTATCAATGTATCGACTATCGCTGATTCTTGATGTTTGGGGAACATTGTCTTCCATTGAGCGCCATAAGATCAATTTTGGATCACTTCAAAATTGCACTCTATTGGCGGACGATGTAGCTCCATACCCGAAATATATCGAAAAATGTTAAACAAAATTTTAGATTTTAATAGATTTTGCAGTATTTTGTACAAGATTTGAAATTTTTGGTAAAAAGCGTTTTTTTTTATTTATCGTGAGGTATATTTTCATATAAAAAAATTAAGAAATACATTTTCGAAAAACTTTGTGATTATGACGAAAAATCACATGACTGTGTTCTTGTATTTAAATCTACAACTATCATCTTAAATATTTAAATGCGCCTTAACTTATCCGAGTCACTATTCCAAATTTTTTCCTTTATCCTCGTTTATAAGGCTTTGAAGATTGAGTTAATTTTAAACAAATATTCTGAAACAAATATTACTGATAAGCTTTGCAAATGTAAGCTTTTCCCTACCTTCATCGAAAGGCATATAGAGCATTAGAAAATCTATCGGCCTTTTAGTTTACCACTAAGTATTTCGTTTTTAATTTTTTTAACGAATTCGTTACAATACATTTCGAAACTATTCTGAAAGCGGCACTGATTTCCCTAAGGCTTTTATATGAAAGAGTTGTCATAATTTCGTTAGCAGTTACTTGTACCATCTCGGTGAAAATACGGCTACAATTCTTTTAGATTTTTTAGATGAATTCATTAAAAGTACACTCGCATCCCTGAAATCATCGTTGCGCTCGGGTTTCGATGAATTTATCAAAATGGTAGCGCAGAGTTAAAGTATATTTTTCGTAAATTTCACGAAAGTTCAAACTGCGATTGATTCAGTGATAGCCTCGAATATTGACTAAAAAAAATGTTCCGACTTCGGTCAGAGAAATAATGCAAATCAAATCGAAGTTTCGCACTTACTAGAAAATTTATAAAAATTCCAATCCATTCAATTTTGCAAAGTGTAAATTGCAATTTGCTAGAAATTCTTGTGGATTTTTGATATACAAAAGAAACGGCGTACTCGTAACACCATCAGTAAAAGAAATTATCAAAAATCACGAAGAATTTCTAGACATTTTGCACTTACTTTTTTCTATTACTTTTTTCATTACAGTCAAAACATTTTACTATTTTTTATGAATACAGTTATTATAATTTGTTCATCAATTGTCTTTTTTGTACAGTAATAGGTCGAAGGCCAAATATTTAATTAATACATCTTTGTATTACCAAACACCGACCTGCTTTTTTTGTAATTAGCGGAAATTAGGTGGAATGTGATAATCCGCCTGATTTTCATCAAATAGATTTTTCTCGCATGCAGAGCGACGAAATTTCGTGTATAATCTGATAGTTTATGGCCCTGCACTCATAACCGTTAAATATATCGACCTATTTATTTCTAAAATATTTACATTGTTTATATATTTTTTTCTATAATTTTCTGCGCCCAATTTACGATATCTCATTTTACTTTTTTGCTCAATTTTATCCCAAACATTCTGTTATCGTTGTGTGGTATATGTTAATGGAATCTGTTAATATTGTAAGATAAGTTAAGTTGCTCAGCTCTAATTTCCTATTCAAAAGTAGTAAGCTTTTGTGAGGGTGACACTTAATTTATAAAAAAAAAGAGTTTATGTTTAAGATAAAAATTTTCTAATTTGTTATTTTTCGATTAGCTTTCTTGCTTTTAATTTTTGTATCGCTATCGCTTTTGAATATATTTTTTAACCAATTAAGAGGTTCGAGAGTAGTGGAAAATAAATATACGTACATAACTACTTACCCCCACTCCTCATTTCGAGACTAACTTTTAGCGAAAAATGGATAAAAAATATTAATATTTACTTGAGACGGTGGATTGCATATTCAATTTTACTTCGCTCACAAACCTCTTACACTTTACACGCCAACGCCCGGTGCCAGCAACTCTGATGCAAACTCCCTCCAAACGCTTTACATTTTTGCCAATTTTGCCTACTTTCAGGCTAATGCGCTCATTTACCATAAAGACAAAGGGCAAAAGTAGAAGAATGAGTTGTAAATGGGAAAGCAAAAAAATGACAGCAAAATCTGTTGCAAGAAAATTTGCCATTAGTGTTGTTGTTGTTGTTGTTGTTGTGGCACTGCCAAGTTTTACCAACTCGCAGCAAGCTACGCATACAACAACATTTTTCATAGTCGCTGTTGTTGTGTTTTGTTGTTGTGCTGTGCTATGCTATTTCTTCCTTCTACTGTTACTTATTAAGCTCTTTGTCATTGTTGATATATTTTGCTCTGTTTTTTCACTTTTGCATTTGCACAACTGCAACAGCTTGTGTTTATAATGGAAATAATTGTAAAGCAGACATAATTATGTATATATATATATATATGTATATAAATTGTATATGTATGTATGTATGCGTGCTTGCTTATAATCCCACTGTGTGCGCCAAGACAGCCCATGACTAGTCAAGCAACAAAAATTCAACAACTTGACGTGGCTAGCTTTAACTACTTAACAGCATACGCCTTTTATAGCTTACGTTTACAACAACGACGCTGTTTCTTTTTGTTCGTAGCGCCAATGTAATTTAGTCATATCGTTGTTTATACTACTACAAGCATTCACTTTATATAGTCTACAATTAGGCGCTAACACGCGCTTTCAGCCTTTGCGTGCGCTACCCAATAATTTGGGCGTGGTAGTAGATCCTTGTACGAAGGCGCACAGCTTGATGAAGATGACCTGATGTGCGACTTTAAAGTGCAAGTAAAATTATAGGAATTATGATTGCAAGAGATTTACGTGTGGCAGATTTTTAGGCGCACAAAGTGGAAAATTAAATATTTTCTGAACTTTAGTTGTGAAACTTGGAGAAATTTATGGGCAAGTGAAAAGTTTGTGCATGATATGAAGGCATAAAATAAATGAAGGCGTAAAAGGTTGGTTTTAATATTTGTAACCTTAAGAGGGGTTAAATTTAATATAAGGTTTCACTAGTTGCATTTCAAATTATGAGATTCACACAAAAACAAGATTATTTTAGTTTTTATACAGTTGCCGGTATCGAATGCTAAAATTGAGCAAACCATGGCATAGATAAAATGGAAAGAGGAAAATAGTTTAGATCCAGGCCGTGGAGCTTAAGAACTTCGGCATATCATTTGAGCCCACGTTACCTAACTCTTTCAGATCTCACCCCACATCGCTTCACAAGGCTCGATGCCACCATTTTGGGGCCGAGAGCCCAGACTTCCTGACTATCTGCAAAAATTGTGATGCTTGGCCCAAGTCGGATGGATTATCGTGTTGTAGATCCAGGTTATAAGTACCACCGGGCCCCTTTTCTTACCCAGCATTTTTTTTTTTGTTTTTTTTTTTTTTGCAAGTGTTCCATATTCAGTAGCCAGTATCTCAGTATACGCTAGCAAAACAGTTGAAGAAAGATTCTGCGAGGTAACTCCTATACAATTTGTCTTGGAAAAAACGACAGAATAAATTTCCTCGATTTGAAATCTACTTTTGCCAGCACAAGACGAAGTTGTTACTAGTTTTTCAGTTCAGGAATTCCACCTGATCTATTGAAAACTCGAAACAGTCAACAAACGGTTTTAGGGCGAAATAAGCAGTGAAAAAAACGCAGTTTACTTTGCCATACGACTGACTCAACGTTTCGTTAGCGCTTTCTAATTTCTTCAGTTACGTTCTCTGATGCCACATTGTCTTAACTTAATATCACCGAAGGTAACTTCTGGGCTATGCCAAATTACGGTAGATTTTATTTCTTGGTCTATTATAATTAAGAACAACCTTTTCGAGCCGTTTAATAGTAAATGTGGTTTGACAAAACAATTTTTAAATAAAAAAACAAAATAAACTGTAAAGCAAAAATTTAATTTAACAAGTTTACAATTCAAAAGAAGGAATACTCAAGCTTTTCCTTAAAAAAATGCCTGATTACGTATCTCGCAATCGAGTCACTTTTGCAAGTGATGACTATACACCTACGCAAAGTTTGTAGCATATTTATAGGCTGATAAATACAAAGCGTACTATTAACACTTAAGAATGTATTACGCATTTCTGGTGGTGCCTAGAACAATTACAACATTTGTAACTTAACTGCATTCGAGTCACATTATAAATTGGGCAGCTAATATTTATTATTTGTTTATTACTAGATCTCTTAAAATAACACATTCCTAGCTAAAATGTATTATATGAAGATTTATTGTAAGGATTTGGCTCTCAAATTACCGTACCTAATTTAATAATTTTTTTTTTTTTTTGAATGAAAAATTTGCGAAAAAACATCGAAGGCATACTTTTTTTTTGAACTTTTGTGTGCACGCCCCCTAAAAAAATTGATAATGTTCTCTCATAAAAATTATAAAATTCATTATATTCTAAGGCATCAACCACAATATTTCGCCATATTATTAAGTTTTAGGCGAACTATGTCGATAAGAAATAACCTTCTTTTTTCTTAGATTATAAAATAGTTTATGCTTAAAAGGTATACATGAAATAATAAGGAAATTTTACATGCTGGTTTTGAACTTTTTTGAAAGATTTGTTTAGTAAAACTTTTCTATAATTTTTTTTATTGCAAATTCATGTTCCATTTTTTCACAAATCTCATTATTACGATTCCTTTGAACAAATCTTTAAATAGTTTTAAGCAGAACTTTTAAGCTGGCACTGATTTGTAATTTCAAGTGGTTTGTTTTTTTTTTCAATATTTAAAACATTTTATTTATATTTAAAAAAAAATCAATTTCTGTCGCAATTTTCAAAGCGATCCAGCTTATGTAAATCTTAATTTTTGTAATGTTCTAGCGGAAGTCTCAAATCATAATAAATATTGCTATCGCAGTGGAATAATAGTAACTTTGTTTAATATTTTTGTATTTTTTTTTTCAAATTGAGCCTAAGTTTTTATAAAGAATAAATTGTTTTAGTACACATATACAAAAAATTTAAAAGATTGTACTTTTCGAGGCGCAGTACACACTGACGGTAAAATCACCTCAACCAAAAAATAATGCGAGTTTTTTTTAAGCCTTATCTGTTTTGTAATTCTAGCATTTTGAATTGTGTAGATAATCGCATTTTCAAGTTAACTACTTTGCTCTAACTTTATTGAACAACAATGACCATTGAATTTCGGAAAGCCGCCGTCTAGTTAGAAAAAACTTAAACAGCCAAAAAACTTAAAACATAAAATGCTTTGCATTCAATAGCAAATTGTGCCAGCTGCTAACAAAAGCTAAACATTTTGAATTTGTCGTTTGTATTGTAGCCACAATGGGCACATATTTATAAGATTATGTTGTAGGCGAGACAACGACGACTACTAGGCTGCGTGTTGGCAGCTGCTACAATTCTATTATTATGGGCTTCGTTATTTTTCTGTGCTTTTTTTCTTCTTTTTTTTTTTTTGTTCGTTAAATGTCTACTGCATTACAACTTAGCCACATTCTGTATGCTACGCATAAACTATAACAATGCACAATGCTATAGAACGTTGGTACATTGTTGCTAAGGAATAAAGCTATGTAGTATTTTGGGCATAGAATAGACCTGAAATTAGGTAAACAAATTGCAAAGGAGTAACAAGAGTATTATGCATAGTTATTTTATATAGCACAGCTGAGCCTGGAGCCAGACGCCGTAGCTTTTCAATGCATAGCATTACTTATCTTACGTTGCATTAGGTAACCGTCGTGGCGGCTTCTGTGTGCGGGCATGGCACCTGGTAACTACCCACTACTCATCTACAGACCCTTTGATTTGCTCTTGTTGGGTAGGATATTTTGGTTCTAACTATGCCTTGGCAGCATTTACAAGCCGTCGTCCGCTTTTTTTCATTCTATGTACAATACTCGTATTCTCGCCCTTTTCCGCTACCTACCCGTCCTGTCCTTTCATTTTTCACTTGTATTGTCAGCTGCACTGACGTTTCGTATGCTTGTTAAACTAATTTTCAATTTTCATTCCTTCATTTTCATACTTTTCTTTCTTGCGTCTGTTTTTATTTTCTTAAAAATTTCTTTTCCTTTTTTTTTGGGGGGTATATTGTTGCAAATATGCCGATACTTTTCTGCTACTTTTTGTTGTTATTGTTATTACTTCTTTTGCTTCTCAAACAAGTTTAAGCTGCAAACTTTTGTAGCATGCTTTTCGGCGTATTTTTCTTAGATTTTCATGTAATTGTAAATTTAATTTTCAACAATAATAGTGTGTGAAAAGAAAGGATTTCTTCGCATTTCACTGTGGGCTACAAGACGACTATAGCGATTTGCGGGTAGAAGGTAGCGAATGAGTAGTGCGTTTCAGCTGCTTTTAAAGAAATGTTAACTAGTAGGAATATGCAGCCGTACAATTAGCTTGGTTTTTCTAAAATGCCAGTACTTATATAGCAATGCTTGGAACAGAAGTCATATACCTTTAAAAAAGTGAATTGTACAATCTATACCCGAGCTTATTCTTTCTTTGCCAAAATAAAATAAATTTATTTATTTGGCATTACAAAAATGTAATCTATCGCTTTGCAGGCTGAAACAGCCTTAAGGCTAGTAATAACTTCACAGCCGTAAAATTTCGCCAGCAACATGCATTCGGATTGCCGCGAAATGTTGCCAGCAAGCAAAATTACAGAAGCGCCTAAAAATATCCGCTTAAAAGCTAATGTAATAAATAACACAAAAACAATTATATAAATGAAGTGGCGAACTGTCACTTTTTCGGCAATTTTGATTGGCAAATGCATTTTAAAAGTTGTAAAAAAATGTTGCTGTCAACATGTTGCCAAAATATTGTGTGCCTTTTCACAGCGTGAACAGTGCAAACATTTTTTGTGGAAATGTGGAATTTCTCATTTCGTATTTCACCGCAAACCATTTCATAGAGCTTTTCATATATAATTTCACGTGAAACTGGTGCATGATGGTACTATGCTTTAGTCTGAATCACAAAGGTTACTACTCATAGCTCGATTGTATTCTCCTTTCTTATAATAATCTAAATAAAGCTATGCTTTCCTTAAAAATCAATTAGGTGCTGTGTATGATCTTTCATTAGAATGTCGATCTTCATAGTCTTAAAATTATCTGCATGCTCTCAAGTGCTTTTTCTTCCTTTTCTTCTCTCATATCTCGATAAGCTTCCTTCTAGCGGAATGCCTTATCTGGTTGCTGTCAATTCAGCAACATCTAGTATGAGCCGCTGCATTGTGTAGGCAGGCAATCTGTGTTAGCTTCTATATACGGCAAAAATTACCGCGTAAATTGTGAGTCTCACTTCCCAAATCGGCTTCATAATTTTGGCAATGTAAGTCTGCCTAGAAATATCTCTTTCCTGAGTTTCTGGAATAGCTCACGGTCGTGTCGTCGTTTTAACAATAGCACTCAATATTGCAGTGACACTGAATGTAGGGGTATTGTGGTTGCGAAATGTCTTAACCCTCTCGTCGGTACTATCGGAGGTATACTGTGACCACAGCGATCGACATCCCTCGACAGCAAAAAGATATACCCCAAAGTTCAAAAGAAAACTACGCCTCCTTCCACAAAGCTTCGATCCATCCATTCACACAGAGACGAACCGATCCGTCTCATCCTTCCTGGTGCTTATCCGGTTCCTAAATTTCTTACTGATTTTGCATAATTAAAAGTCTAAAACATGCAAGGCGGAATCTTTTTCACACTCCTCATCAACTTTAGATAGAGACGTTTTAAGATCGCATACTCTTCTTTTTACTTTCATCGGAAGATATCCAACATACAGCTTTAGGCAGAGGTTACGTCGGAAGGGCTCCTGTTGGCAATATCCTACTAGAAGGAGGAAAAGATCTTGGGCCCATAATTTTAAGCTAACTTTCATTTAGGGGCCTCGTTGCATTCTCTCATACACGATTCGAGAGCAACAGCGCGGACTGACAGAGAACCCCATCTGGCCACCACCATGGTCCTCTAATTGGCTTATCTAAGATTAGGTTACATTAGAGCGACTATCGCCATGGAAATTCATGAAAGCACACGAACGCTATCAAAGCCCATTGCGGTACCACTGGCGGGAAGCCATTTATTCTCCTTTCTTTCCTCACAAAGGTGCGCCTTATAAGACCCAGAAAGTCGACAATGGTCGGTGAGTTCGGTTCGGCTAATAAACAAGCTAAAAGGTATTTATTGAGCAATTGATTGTCGATCTTATCCAGATAGTTGTTCAATGCTCTCCACTTTCTCCTTCTCCCGGCAGCTGCTACAAAAATCGTGCCATTTAGTATTTACTTTCTCGATGGATCAGTTGAGTTTTTAAACTCTGTTTGCAGGAGCCTAGCGGTATGCCCACGTCTTGAGATGAATTGACCGCGCGTATATTCGAAGGAGCATGTTAGCTCGCCGGCCATGCGTTGGGCGCGGATGTCTATGTGCCCCGGTATCCATACAACTATCACGAAGCATTTAGACGCGAGCTGGTTGTGTGTGCTAGGGGGTTTGAGTCTTCAGCACTCTCGAGTGGTAAGCTCTCTGGCTGGTTTCTTGTGAGAACTTTGGAGATATTTTTGTACCAGTTGATAAGATTTTGGTTTAAAATGCTGCGTCTTTCTTTTTAAACCCAGATGTGCCTGTATCCTTCTCAAGCTGTTAAACAATATGTTGTACTAATTTCTCAAAACATGGTTTTGATGCTAATATAAATTAAAATCTCTTTTAGTAGACATTTTTTTCTTTTCATAAAAATTGTCTTCCTGTTTCGATTATTACCTTTTGCTACATCAAACTTTTTTTCTAACCAACCCCACCAAATATTTCCTAGCGGTTATACGCAGCCAGTTAACTAAATTCGGCAAACTCACTTTGGTTGCCTAACTCTTTTAAATTGTATAATGATATACATTTGCGTTTTGTAAATATCTAATTTAATTTCGTTTTATGGAATTAGATTGCTAATAGGGTTTGAAATAGGTTCGCCAACCGTAGTTGTAGTAGTATAACCCAAAATAGGCAAAAATTTGTTTGCGTACAACAATGATTTCCACTTGATTTCCACTTAGCCGGCTGTTTTTTTTTTCTTTTTTCTTCCGGCCATAGATGGCAGTAAAGTAATAAAAAGAGGTAAAGTGGAGAAAAAAAAAAACTTAAAATGAAGTGAAAAGCAAATTTCGCTAATGGCGTGAAAATGTACTTAGCCTACAGCTATAAACTTTACAATGTAGCTGAAAGTTAACCTGCAGTGGCTAGTGAATAGAAAATTTAGAAAAAAAAATTGCACATAAGTAGGATATAAAGGGGTGGTTGGTTGGGTGGCTGGCGTTTTTTCATTTTAATGTCACCTTTTTTTGTTAAAGACGGATATTATATTTACGCAGGATCCTTCAAAAAACAGGTCCACTTTTTTATTTTTTATTTTTTGCTTTTTTGTTTTACCATAAAAATTAAATTTCCCGCATTAAGAAACTTTCCTCTATTACTACAGAATCTTTCAAAAAAATTTATAGGCCCAATTTTTAGTTTTAAAAAACTTAACCTCAACGGAAACCTTTGCATTTGTAGTTGCTTAGAATAATAAAGCCATACTGCGAAATTTAGAGATAAATGAGAAAATTTAGCCATTTTGGGCTTTATATTCGAAGTACTTTTTAACAATAAATGCAAGTCTGATTTTTGAAATTTTTTTATACAAATTCCCGTAGTTTTTAATATTTCTTTTTTCTGGCGATTCTTCACATGTTCTGGCATTTGACCGTTATGATTTGTAGGATAAAAGTCATTATTAAATTTTTATTTTGTGACTAATATTCTTACGAAAATTTTTCAATGGTGATTACATAATTTATTTTTTTGGTCATCCCAGAACAACTACTACTACAACTTTTTGTTAAAGTTAAAATTAAAATTCATCCAAAAAAAAATAAAAATCAAAAAATAGACAATAAAAATGATCGTAAAAATATAAATAAAAAAATTACTTTAAATGAAAAAAAAAATTTCGATATCAAAATTTCAAAAAAATTTCAAAAAAACAACACAAATTTTTAAGCTCTTAAGACTTGGTTAGCATTATGAATGAGCTAAATTAACAGCATACCGAAAAATTTTCTTAAAAATTCATATCAAAAATTTTGAAATTTCTAGATAAATTTGTTGAATTTTTATAAATATTGTACGAGATTTGAAATTTTAGTTTCCCTACAGACATATATGCTTTTTATTACACAACGAACTACATTTATTATAGAAAAAGTTACCGAAAAAAATTTTATCATGTGAAATATTTTAAATATTTCAAAAATTAGTAAGTAGTCAGTTGTTTGATGAGTCACTGTATCAAAGTTTCAAGCTGCATATAAAATACAAAAAAATTCAAGAATTTAAAAAAATCTTCAAAAAATTATAAAAATTTTTAATTATGTACAATTTTTTGAGAAACTTTTCAAGTTGCATGTAGCAACAAATTTAATTTGAATTTGCCAAGTTAGTTTGCTGATGATGTTGCACATTTTCTGCCTTACAAACTGCATGCGTTTAATGAAAAAAAAGCGCCCTAGACGAAAATTAAAAAGAAAAAATCAAATCTCTTGAGACTTGCAAACAAAATTAAGAAATTTCTATGAAAATTTATGGATTTTTTTTAAATATTGTGCGATATTTTAAA
This sequence comes from Anomoia purmunda, assembly GCA_951828415.1. Classification (NCBI taxonomy): domain Eukaryota; kingdom Metazoa; phylum Arthropoda; class Insecta; order Diptera; family Tephritidae; genus Anomoia; species Anomoia purmunda. The sequence goes on from OX639994.1 coordinate 14,792,927, forward strand.
AATTGATTTATCTGCAAATTTTGGTTACATGAATGTTCAAAAAAAATCAGCTTCGATAAGTTTTTTTGATGAGTCATTGAATTAAATTTTCAAACTTCCTATAAAATGCATGAAAATGCAACAGATTACAAAAAAATTTGACCATCAAAATTTTTAATTACCATTTTTGAGAACTTCAATTTACAAGTAGCTAACAATTTTCGTTGAAAAAATTTATTTATACATGAACAAAATTTATTTTGATATAAACGAAAATGCGATGCAAAATCACCAAAATAAAAAATTAAAAAATTATTAAGAATCAGCGGTAATTTTAAAAAACATGGAGTTCTCAGTTGTTTTATATTGAAATTAAGGTGTTACAAAATTTGGCTAGCCGACAAGTTTCTAAAAATTAAAAATTAGAAATTTTAAAATAGGAAATTTTCGAGTATTTTGTGTAAAGTTTTATACTCTGATTTATCTAGCTTAAGTTATAGAAAGAGCTATATTTTTTATTAAAAAAATGTTATGAAAAATAGTGCGAATATTGCAAAAAAATATTCAGCGTATTTGTATTTGTTGGTATCTGTTTTGTCAATTTTGTCTTTCCTTATTTAATTTTTATTATTTTTTATAAAGCTATAGTTAATTCTATAACAAACACCATGTAAGTGAAAGGTCCAATCATTCTAGAAAATTTATAAAAAAAATCAACAAATTTATAAAAAAAAAATGGTAACAAAAATCCGAAATTTTAAAAAATTTTGGAGTATGCAATTTTATAGCCAACTCAATTTTAGTCTAATAAAGTGCAAGTTTCAAATGGTTTAGAATTATTGCTGATTTTAATTTTTTTTTTTTTTTTGATGACGGTCTTGCGCCTTTTCTTTCATATAATGTAAAAAGAAAATTTACTTCTGTGTTGGAGAAAATGCTGAACTTGCACGCTGTTTAAAAAAATTAGAAATTTTTAATGAAAATTTTTCAAAATTTTCGAATCTTTTATAAATTTTTTAAACAGTTTGTATCTTCGATTTACATTGTTTTTCTTATAGATTTTTTTTTACTAACGATTGTTCAAAATTAGATAACAAAAGGCAAAATTGTCAAAATTTGGCAAGACATTTTTCTACTATTTTCGTGATCACAGGTGTATGTAACTACTTTATATGATAGATGTATGATATGATGTATTATTTGAAGGATGGTGAGTTACAAGAGATTGGCTTGTTTTTCATTTAGTTAGTTTTCTTTTTTTTTAATTCACGACTTTTTTATTACACGGCTGTAAACAGTCAACTTCTTGACATAGTCCATTTCGCCGCTTTGTGCTTTTACTGTTGTACTTCGCTAGACCACTTGCCGACCGCCTACAACCTACATTTTGTAATAGTATATCTTTATATATATATTTATGCATAATTTTGATGAAGAAAAAAAATATTAAAAGCGTCTCAAGTGGCTTTTAGTCTTCAGCGCTTTAAAGCGACTTAACATTCGCCATGCCCACACTACACACTTTGCATACCTCGGATCGGATTAATGGCACTTAGAAAGTAGCTGAAGTGCGCTGTGCGCCCCAACGACAACAGCTTGTCTCTCCGTCGCGCTTGACGCACCGCATTAAGTAAATCAATACCTTTTAATTTTCGAGCATAACTTCTTTATTCCACTACTCTGATCTCCCTCATTCGCACCGCCCAGGCAGCAAAAGTCACTAGCAGGTGTTGCAACATTTTACCGTCTACAATTTTATTTCATACTTAACACACACACACACACCCATGTTCGCGCCTACATACATACATAGATGCATGTGTACGAATGTGTGTACGAATGTGTGTGTGTGTGTGTGTGTGCGTGTATCAAGAAATGAATTATGCTCGTTGCAAAAAATAACCGAGAAATATCGTGATTCCACAAATTTTCACCTGCCGCAACAGCAGTTGACTTCATTTCTCTTTTTCGTTACCTCTACTCATTTCACTTTCCCCTCCTCCCACCGCTCGCTGCCTTGCCACTTTTATAATGTTACTTAACTGTCAGCAAAAACGTGCGGCCGCAGCAGCATTGCCACCTGTCTTACGCGAATCCCCTCTTTATCGCGCTCACTCTCTATTTCTCTCTGATCCGCCCAATCGCTACACGTGGCCCAATTCATACTCGTTCTTGTTGACTGACCTCCGCGTAATAAATTTAATCTGTCGCATTTCCTTGCCATCGCAACCAAAAAATAATGTTTTCATTTTTTTTTTTTTTTCGTTTCATCCATCTTGCCATCGGCATGTAATATTTAATAAACCGCAATATATTCAATTTGCCACTGCGCTGATTCACCTTTCTAGCTACATACTTACATGCGCCACACTTGCCCGAAAAGTAGCTGCTGCTGTTTTGCTTCTTCTTTTTTTTTTGTGGAATTTTTCGTGAGTCTTCAGTTTTTTTCGAGGGTTGTAAAAATATCCGCAAGCGAATTTATTAAAAATTTCCATCAAATATGAAGGTCGTGTTACAGTTTTTTATAGGCTATGTGAGTGTGTGTGTGTGTGTCTGCATAGCATTTTTGATTTTGTTATACATATGTGAGTTGTTTTTTTTTTCGTTCACCTTCACCACAGGCCAGAACCCTGGTACGAGTATGCTATAAAAATTGAAATAACATGAAACAAAGATGAGTGAAAACCACGACTACATATTCATTGTTTTTCACTTTCACAATTCCAATCAAAAAAAAAATTGCGTAGAATCTGAAGATTTTGAATTCCATAATCTAAACTTTAGGAATCTGAAATGGGAATAACGCAAAAATGCTTGAATTAGATATCTGCATGTTTGTCTCGCTTTTGTGGTAAGAAAAATCAATCACGCCTTGCAGGAGGTCTTTACGTTTTAAAAAATATTTTCGAAGATTTTTAATCGCAAATGTCACAATTTTTAATATGATTTTATATATGACTTCCATTTCGGTGGCAAACCTTCGCCTGTTCGCTTCCATAAAAAATAAACTTGGAAAAATTGTATTGTGTAAAATACATGGAATACTTCAAAGATCTGGTATATATAAACAATATTTTTTTAAAACTTAAATTATCTTTTTTGATTAAATAAAATAAAATCAAAAAGAAATTAGAATGATTTCAAAACGCACCGCTCGCATTTGCCAAAGTTATGATTAAATTCTTCGTACCAAATTTGAAATTTCGAATATTTTTTTTTTTGTGTAAATTGCCGTTATAAAAGTAAGTTCCGTTAAACTGTACTTAAAATCTCGTTTTTGAAGTTAGTATTTTTTGTTATAGGCTTGAAGTTATGAAAAAAATTTAAATTTAAATAAATAAATCAATAAATTTTTAGACTTAAGGCGACGCGTACTTAATGTAATAAATGGGTCTGAAGCAAAAGGTATTAGAAAATGAGAATAATTCTCTCTTTAAACGTTTTCAGCAGAAAAAGTGAGGGAAGACAAATTGAGGAAATTACCCAGTATTCCCTTGACATTTTAAATTTAGATGTAGCAGAGCAAACCGAAAAAAATACTTTATGATTGCTCAGGAATAGCAAAAATTTATCGAAAAGTAATTTCATAGATAATTTCAAAGCCACTATATTTCTTTTAAAAAAGCATATATTATATACATGTATTTACTATCGTAATATATTTTGAAATTTGGTCGTTAATATCGTTGTATTGATGATTTCCAACAATAAAATCGACAAATATCGGTAGTCGGCATTTTTAGTTTTCACGTAGTTTCAAGCTAACTTTGCGAAAACTTGCAGCCTTTTCTAAAACAAAAACCACACTTGAAAAGAGACCTACTTCGATTACGCATTCAACTTTTGTAAATGCAGTAGGAGTACCATATCTTCCGCCTGGAGCCTCCTATTCTTAGCAGAACCTTAGCCGCCATCTGCCGTTGAATGCTCAAGTGAGTTTTATCGAAGTACTAAAAACTTATGAGATTTCATATAGTATGCGTCGCCTCTACTATACGCTTATTATTTCGCATATCTAGCTATGCTCAGTTGGAATTCGCAATAGAGTTATAAATGGAAAAGAGTCAATCTTCAAAGCTAAGAAAAAAATTTTTTGCAAACGGCGATTTTGATCTAAAAGATGCGGAAGTCATTTAAATTACAGACTTTTATTAAATTTGTCATAACTTTTACAGTTTCTGTTCGCGCTTTGAACGTAATTAGGCGTCTTATTTTCATAATCAATTTTTTTTTTACAAAAGTAGTCAAAAAAAAATAAAAGTAGTCAACTTTTTCAAAAAAGCTTGAAGATGTTCTAAATTTTTTTTTTTTTATCAGAACACCAATAATTCAAAAAGTATAATTTCAATTGACTCAAAAAATATATCAACCAAGAGGCTCAATTTGCGGTATCCCTAGAGTTTAGTTTTATTGTTTTTTACCCATAACACAAAACAGATTTCTGTGGTGAAATAAATTAAATAAATTTATGCATTCAGCGACCCAAAATTTTGTATAAAAAATACTTTATTAATTAGGTGCCACTTTCTAAGGAAATATTTCTATACTAGTGTGGTATAATGCGCAAAATTCATTGGCTACACTATTGGCACACCCAGTATTTTTGTGCATTATTTTTCACACATTTATGTCGGCACTAAAGTGCATGCTACTCAGAAATACTTACAATATTTATTTTCATTGCCGGCTCGCACTACACAAACACCACAGAGTTCATCAATCACGCGCACAGTGATATTTTTATTACTACGCAGCAATATTTCCGTTTACGCTTCATCGGTTGACAAAGTTGCATTTATTGTTCACCAATGGCAGCAATTGCAATTTAGTTATTGTTGTTTTCTAGAGTTGCATTTTATTGCTGTATTGACATTGGTACTTTCTGCAACTGATGATGCGCATTATAGCACACGCATTGTGCTAATGACTGCAGTGCTGGGGAAAATCTTTGATATTGTGCGGCATTAAAAAAAAACACAATAATATGTATATACATATATATATATATATATATATTATGGCACAGTGGTGGACCAACTAGCCTAAAAAACGAGTCATGTTGTAATTTTTTTTGCGGGAAAATATCAGTTTCTTTCAGTCGTAGAAACAGCAAGAAAAGCCATTGTTGTTGTTACTATTGTGATTCTGTTGTTTAGACTTAAAATTCTTAATATCTTCACATAAGCCTTCGTGCGTGAAAAAATACAGCAAGAGGAAAAGCGAATAATAAGAAGGCACTGACATTTTTTTTAGAGTCTTCTTATATTCCAGCTCCGCTAAAAGAGTCAGATATGGAAAATATAAATTAATTGTAAATATATGTACAATTTAAAGCTGTTAAAAAACTTTAATGCAAAATTATTTTCCAAAAGTATTGCCACCTATCCAATAAATTAAAATTAAGCATTTAAGTTGAAACATTACCATATTGATATTAAGCCAAAATGACTTTGCTGCGACAAATTTTGAACAGCGTTGCAATCTAAAAAAAATAATTAAAATTTAGTATTCATGTATTTTGTTATTTAAGAAAAATATATTGAAAAAAAACTTTTTCATTAAAAAAATGTTTTCGTTTTATAGAAATCTATTTTCAGGGACCTTAATGGTTATAACTTTTATTAAAAGAATTACTTTGTAATAGTTATTTCTTTAGTTTAATTTTTTGCTTAAGAAATAATCGTTATTTCACGAGTTTTATTTATTAAGAAAAAAATTCATTGAGCTTTATTTTTTCTTCAGAAAACTAAACTTGTTTTGCTTGAAGACCCCCTACAAATTAAGTTTTATTTTCTGAGCAAAAAATAAAACTGAAGAATTAAGGATTATTTCTTATACAAAAAATAAAACTGAAGAATTAACAATTATTTTATTCACTTTCCGCATGATTTTTCGAGTTGAAATTTGGACAATAATTGTTATTTGCGGTCGCTGAATATCTTCATTTTATAACAGTCCCTGGTCGGATATAAAACCGGGTCGCTTCGGTGTGGCAGACCTGACTGTCGGGGAAGCGAAAATTGCAGCATTGTTGTTGTTGTTGTTATAGCGTCTAGCTAGACGTCCTAGATAAATCAGTTTATCTATGGTCGTTGTCGTCAAAGTCATCTAGGAGGGAAGGCTCGGGCAAAGAGCTGTTTTGACAGAGTCGCGTCGGAGAGAGAGGGGTGTTAGATGATTAGTTTTGAGAGGACATGTTCCTTAGGTGATTTGTATCGTGCGGCGAATCTGCACATGCCGCACATGTGCTAAGAATTTCTGGGTTGATTCTGGGTAAGTAGCAGATGTGTTTACTACGGGATCCAAATCTTAGTTAAGCTAGAGTAGCGCGGGACTCAAGAGGTAGCTGGAGCTCTTCGCCTGCTATGAGTAGTGGTTGGACTCCAATGACAGCATTCACGGAGAGAGAGTCAATGAAAGTGGTAATTTTCTCACGGTGAATGCTGTTTAAGGCCTGTGGGAACGATTTCGGATCAACTAGGTTGCGTCGGATACGTTTCGTCCGTGAGTTCACTGAAATGGCTTCTGAGGTAGATGCCTATTAGGCTGCCCCGCACTGTAAGTTCTAGTAAGGAACTGCTTGCTGGGCATGCCATTTAACTTGGGGAAAAACATGCCCCTTGGGAAATGTGGTCCTCAGGGAATATCAGAAGGTACGGTATCCCGTCACAGTCCAGAGTCCGGCATTCTAGAAGGTCTGTAGTTTCGTCCACTCAGCCCAGCTGGTTCTCGGCAACCATATTAGTGTCTCTTAGTTTAAACCCGATCGGTCAATCGCCTTTTATGTTGCCTATAACGTTTCTTTGTATTTGACCTAAGTGCTGCCGTCTAGCGACTTGGTGACTTTGTTGCGGCTCTCACCACCACGGGTACCATCGGCATGAATGGCCTGGTCCAGCCTGAGCTCCTTCTTAGTTAAAAGTAGTTAAAAGAGTTGACATTGACTTACTAGGAGATAATGTCCAATTTCTGTCAGTGAAGAAGCGGCATTGCCTAAGAGATATCCGTTTACTTTCAATCACAGGTACCATTAAATTTCTTGTAGCCATTATCGAACAATAATCGGCATATGCGACAATTGTGGCTCACTCTGGCGATTGAGGGTCTCTGGAGATATAGAGGCTATACAAAAGTGGGAGAGGTCGCCGCCCTGTGGAACCCTTTGTTTAACCCCTCCTTACTTTAAATGCTGAGCCTCTAAAAGCACAACTTCTGCCACTCCCACTTTCACAGTTCTCCAAATTTTACTGAGCTATAAATTTTGTATTTCGAATTGATATTATAATAAAATTCATTCGAAATCTATCGTTCGCTTCGTAGAATTTTGCAAATTTTTTAGTTATTGCTGAGAAGCCACATACATACTTTTGATTGCTTTCCGATATTTTCGAAGCATATTTTTTCCAGGAAAAATATAAAATCCTATTCACAAATTGAAGCAAAATAAGCAAATCATATTGTATGCATACGAAAAGCTTTATTAAAAATCCTTATGGCGATTAAAATATTCAATGGAATTTTCCGAAGCTCGTGCGTACGTAGAATTTAATATACTAAGAATTATAGTATACTAAGAAATATTGCATACTAATGAATATTATAATATGTGCAAATATTAAAAATGAACACAATTTTTTGTTTTTCTTTGCAGGTACGTATTTGAAATTTCTCTGAACTGCAATTCAAATTATTTCCAACAAGTAAGTGCTTAAGTAAAATTTCACTCAGTTTAAGCCAAATGTAGGCTTTGGCCATTTTGAAAGGATCTGAGCCACACCAAACGGACTATAAATTTGCAAATACTTGGAAAGATACATATTTGTGTGTGAATGTAACCATGCCGCTATCCCAGCTAGCAAAATTGACTGGCATTCTCTGACATCAGATAAGTTGGTCAAATGTCGGTGTGAAAAGTTTACAATCTAGAAAAGTCTTACAGATTTCGTACAGGTTTTTGCCCGAAGTTGCCAGTGATCTTTTTACTTATTTGATCATCCGATAAAGCTGGTCGAATACTTTCCGATTGCGTACAAGCATATCTGATATGGTTTATTTTTATTTTCGTCTGCGGGTCGACAAGCAAAAGGTTTGTAGGAAATATTTTGCATTTTCACTTGGGAAATAGAAATTATTGTCAGCAAAACAAAATCCTTATTACAGAAAAGTTAATTTATAAAGTTTCCAACAGGTAAAAATTTACATATAAATATTAGATTGAATTTTAAATCAAAGTGAATTGAATTAAAAATGAAAAAATTAATGAGAATATAATCAGATTTTGATCAGCCATTTTCCCCAAAATCTAACAGATATATATACGCCATATATCCGATCGTTATCGGCCAGAATCTCAAAGATTTTCGACTTTTTTCCGTCGAGTCTGATACATCTCTGGCAATTTTGCTAGGTGGGATACACCTTGATATTCTTACACACATACATTGATATGTACATTAAGAACTACTTGCAACATATTAACATTGAAATAATCCCATACTACGAACCCAAATATACTGATATGCATACATACAGCCCATTTCATAATTATAACGCCACCACATGTTGACATGTTATATGGAAGAAAATGTACAACGCCTAACGCAAAAAAAATTATCAAAAATTAACGCAAATTTCTAGCTACACGAAACTTGAAAATTAATGAACCACAAAACAGCGTACCGGAAAATTGTTGAGAAATTTGGTTGAAAAGCTCAAAACTTTAATGGAGACTCCTAGGGTTTTCCCACCTTTTTACAAAATTTTCAACTTGTCACAAGACCTATTTAAGTCGAAGTTTTAAGTATTCTAGAAAATTTATAAAAATTCAATAAATTACTTAAGAAAAAAGCCGACAAAATGCGCTTTCAAAAGTTAGAAATATTGATGACAAGTTCTTATATTAGTTATTATAGAATTATTTTAAATTTTTTTTTTTTTTTTTGATAATTAGAGGGAAATATGAAAAACTTGTCAATATATTTTTCTATTATTTTTAGAAACTCCACTATAATAATAGAAAGTAATAGGCCCACATCGCGTGGACAACTCTGTGCAATTTTTTTTATTAATTTCATTCTAATTAGTTTCTTATAAACAGCTTATAAATCAAAGTTGAAACTCAAAATTTCCTTCATATTTTTAATAGAAAATTTCAAAAAAACAACTTTTTCATATTTTTAATAAAAAAAATTCACAAAATTTTCTTCATGTCCAATCAAAATTGGTAGTAAAATTTCTGATGAAAAAAAAAAATGTCTTTTCTTTTTTTAACTTTGAAATTTTTGTGTATAAGTGTATTTTTTATAAAACTAATTATTGATTTTTTACTTGAATATGATATTTTGATTCATACGGTTTTGGCCTGAGAACGAAATATATTTTTATATAAAAATATTTATTAATTTTTATTTTTTTTTAGTTTGATATTTTCATTTTTTAGTTTTTGCCTTAGAATGAACTATATTTTTGTATAAAACTAAGTATTAATTATTAATGCAATTTGCCTAAAATTGAACTATAATTTTATATAAAACTAATTACAAATTTTTAATTTAACTCTTTTTCTTTTGGAAATTTGGATCTTTAAATTTTTAGCTTTACAGTGAGCTACATATATTTTTATATAAAACTAATTATTCATATTTAAATAAATTTTTTTTTATTTGAAATTTTGGATTTATAAGTTTTCTACAACACCTTAGAATGTACAATATTTTTATATGATTTTTTTTTTAACTTGAAACTTTGATTTATAAGGTGTCTGCCATTGAGTGAACTATATTTTTTACATAAACCTAATTATTCAGTTTTCAATTTACTTTTCCTTATTTGCAATTTTCATTTTTACTGATTTTGCCTCGGAATGAATTGTATTTTTATATAAAGCTGATTACTAATTTCTTTGATTTGAAATTTCGATTTAAAATCTTTTTACCTTAGATATATGTATACTATATTTTTAAATGAAACCAATTAAGTTTTTAATTTAATTTGTTTTTTATTTGAAATTTTAATTTATTTGGTTTGGCCTTCGAATAAACTATATTTTTAAGTAATGATTGATTTTTTAAAAAAAAGTTTTTTTTTAGTTTGAAAATTTGAGTTTATGAATGAACCATATTTTTATAAAAAAAGTAATTATTATATTTTTTTGTTTAATTTTTTTTATTTGAAATTTTGAATTATTAGTTGTTTGCCATAAAATGAGTTATATTTTTAAATAAAGCTAATTATTAATTTCAATTTAATTTTCTTTTATTTGAAGTTGGATTTTTTAAAGTTTTTACCTCATAATGAACTATATTTTTTCCATAAAACTAATTATTAATTTTTTTAATTTATTTATTTTTTAATTTGAAATTTGAATTTGTATGGTTTTTGCCTTAGAATGAACTACATATATTTGTATACAAAACTAATTATTAATTTTTCATTTTATATTTTTTTTTATTTAAAAACTTGGATTTATAAGTTATTTTCTTTACAATGAACTACATACATACATATATTTTTTTTATTTTTTAAAAATTAATAGCTAAATGAAATAGAAAATTATCAATACATTGTGAGTGGGTCTATTATTTCTTCCAGCACTGTACTAGTATACACGTAGCATAGAGCCAACATAAAATTTCCGTTATAATCCACAACTTTGCTGCCGCTTAAGGTTCCATAAACCGCTTAAAGACTCTTCTACCCAAATCGAACACACATTACATATATTTGCAAATATTCTGATAAAGTGCATATTTGGTGTAGTAGAATTACTTGTCTGTGTGAATGTATGGGTTTGTGTATGTGTCTGTGTATGTATTTGTGTAACCACTTGCCAAAGTGCTGACAGCATCTTAACAAAAAGCCAACAACATCAGCAACAGCAACCACACAGACTGAAAGCAAACAGCAACAGTAAATGATGCAACAATTTACCCGTAACTGCATTTATACAGATGTTTGTTTGTGTGTGTGTGTGTATCTTGCTGTGTGTGTGTATGAGTTGAGTGTGCGTGTGGGTGTGCGTGGGCGGGCGGCGTTGTGGTAAAGTTGCTGGACAATGTAATAAGCTCATTACGATGCTTAACTACGCAACCGCATACAATGTGGCGACTGATAGGCACATAAAGCGCTTAGTAAAGATGGAACAGTACGGCACGCTAGGCTAGGAGTGAGAATACAAATTGAGAGAGTAGCAGCCAATGGCGAATAGCCTTCAGCCTACAGGCTACAGCTAACAACTAAATGTAGCTGCAAATCGGCCATCACCATTACCATCACCATCACCATCAGCAGCACCTTTATTGTCAGCTGGTATAACCTTTGCCATTACCATCAGTGTACTGTCACACTGCCACTGACACTGCCATTGCCAACGACACATCATTAATGTCACCAACATTATAATCCCGTCAGCTTCTGCATTCTCTTTATCATCCTTATTATTAACAACGTCGCTCTCGTTCATCTGTTCATCATTATCATCATCGTCATCATCAGCAGCAGCAGCAGCAGCAGCAACAGCAACAGCATCATCATTATTGCTATTGGCAACCACCTGCATCACTTGACAAATGAAACGAATCAACGAATAGCATCATCAATACGTTTATTTGTATTTCATGTGCAAATATTTGTGTGTACGTCTCTTATGGTGACCAAAATGATTGATTGAACTTTTAAGTAAATTAACAAAGCAAACAAAAAAAAAATGTTGCTCTGCAGTATTTTTTCGGTTTTTTAATGTGCAGTTAACACACAAAGATCATACATTTGCTTTGTCTGAATGTGGACACACTTACAGTATTTAATTCCAATTAAAAAAAAAAACAAAAAAAAGCAAAAGTATTGCCTATCATCAGGCGCGCAACCAATTACATTTTTCGTAGAGGGATATCATATATTTTTTTTTGCTTGATAACTTCATTACTGCTTAATTTCAAAAGTTTGGGGATAATTGATGTTATTGCCCACAGAGCTGGTTCACTGAAACTCTCCTGCAAATACTCATAAATTCAAATTAATGGCTTTTCTAAGTAATATTTAGTTTTTTAATAACGCAAATATATCGTCGAAGTCTTTTCATCAACATCCTACTTGTTGGACATTAAATCCTTCGGAGCAAAAACAAAATTTTCACGAATTTTATTCTTTAGATTTAGTGAAAGAAATAATAAACTCACAGTATGTTGAAAAGTTTTGGCAACTTTTTTAAAATTATATTTTAACTAAATGATACCCACGACTTCGTCTGGAAGGCAACCCTAATGTTATTAGCAGTTTTTTTGCATAATTTGTAATCGAATATCAGCCAAAAATAGCTGCAAAAGTAGTTTTCGTCGCATCCACATTATAAGTTGCTAATTTCATTAAAATTGAATCTTAGCGGATCTATTTTTTTCCTAAAACTAATTCTATTTGCACCAGCCCCATAATTTTCAATGTCATTAATGTCAGACTATAAATAAGAATTTTTTGAATAAATTGATGCTGGCGCCATTTAGCGGATACGCTTTTCATAAAAGTATTTCTCGTCGCACTCCCGCCAAATGTTTTTAATTTTATCAAAATCGGTTCTTAAATACAGATTTTCTGAATAATTCGCCTCTAGCGACACCTAGCGGCTTTATTTCTAGCAAAAATATTTTTTATTGCACTATGGCAGTCATTTCAACGGTAATCTGTCAGTGAGTTGTGATATTATAAATGACAGTGTATTAGTAATTCAATCAGCATTTTCTTTAAATTTAATCAAAGAAGCCACTTTTTCAAATATTATGCGGTACGAATATGCCTAGCACAATATTTTCAGCATCCACCGAAGCTCAGATCGTTTCTCATTTACTCTGACTTCCGTAAGGTAGGAGTCTTAGTTAGAGTAGCGTTGCAGTCTTAGCCGATAAAGGCTCTGGATCACTGCCATCGAACCACTTAACACAAGTGTATTGAATTTTTATAACTGCCTAGCTTTTCCAACAGCCCTACACTTTCCTATAATGTGACTGCTCAGTAGGCCCTTCGAACGGTTGAAATGGAAGCCTACCCTGACTCTACAAAATTTCAAACACAACTTAACACAGTTACTCATAATTTTCATTTTCAAAAATGTTTTCCTTGATTTGCGACAACCAAATGCAAAAAAAAAACAAAAAAAAACCTTTCAGTTTTATTGAAAAATCTCATTAACTTGAGTACCCAATAAACACGTTTGTCACTTATAGCCACACGGTGGCAGTTGATATCATTGAAAACTGTCATATCATGCTTATCTGTCGCTCAAACAACCAACATTTTGACAGTGATAATTTAAACAGTCACCGATGACCTGACCGCTTGAAAATGACAGCGCCGAATTCCTTCGCACCAACACTACGAATACGACTAGTACAAACAAACGGCACGGCGCGCAAATGGAGTGTGGGCTCAATTCCTATATACCATAATATAACTGTACATTAAAAATCATTTATTTTACAAAATAATGCGGCAGACAAAATATATTACAATTAAAATAACAAACAAACAAAGAGTTGATAACTAAATACAATTTGCGGCCGTTTGCCAGAGACATGACTGATAATATTATTAAAAAAAAAAACACAGCAAACCCACAACAAAGCAAGTAAATTGAAAAAGAAAAATTATCCAAACATAATGAAAATGAATGAAGATGCGGTTGCGAAAGCAAGTCGGTGGATAAGTAAGGAAAATTAATAAGAGGAAAAACTAACCAAAAGCGAACTCACTGAAGCGCTGCACATAATGCTGTCTCATCAGGCGCATCATTAAGAACCCTTTTTCGGCACAATGATATAATGACGGGGCGAATGGAAAATATGGCAGCTTATAGAATACAAAAGTGGCATAACTTGACAATTACCTACACTTTGACGTTGAAGTAAGTAGCAAAGGTGGGTGTATTTGAAAGTTATGCGCATTTATCTTAACAGGTGAATAACTAACTAAGTCTAAGTTGATGGTAAAGTAGGTGGAGGTATGGCGTGGTAGTAAATTATATTTTGTCAAGTGAATAGCCAAAAGTTGAAGTACGCTTTTGTTTTGCATGTCGTCATTTAACATTTACCTATAGATGGCTTCATCTTTTAACGAATTCCAACGGAGTAACACAAAAGTCTGGTATCCAGTTTTGCAGTGGTGGCTTTGGTATATTTGCTAGCTACTGCTTTTATTTCTTCAGTGTGTATTTTAAAAGATTCTACGGTGCTGAAGCTGTGGCAGTAAATAATGGAAGTGGCGCAGTGATGGGTATTTTTGTTGAACGTCGAATAGCTTAATTTACTTGGCCTCGAAGTGAAGCCAATTGAATTGAATTTGGTTATGCAGTTTAGTTTTGCTGCTAGGGCATTTCGAGTTCCGCGTCTAAAAGTCCGCGTAGGTGGGAAAAGTTTTTGATTGTCATTTAGTCGGGAGTAGCCAGAACGAGACCTTCCTGCTCTGATAACGATCACGCCAAACGTTTTATGGGCAATGATTTGAGTGCTTGCACCTAAAATCTTCGAACCTTTAATTGGATGATGTCTCTCTCTTCCCGGCTAATTGATGCTTTCGTTAAGTTAAGTCTTTCACCGCGTCCATCGAAGATATGCTAAGCACGATGCAAGGAATAAAGAGCTTCAGACGCCTACTGCAGTAGTCTTGCGAAGGAAAGCAAATTCGGTGTCGGATTTGTGGTGGGAGAGAGGCTATGCGCCAAGTACAATCGGAAGAGAAATGACCTTCGGTATCACTGTCGGTAATTTCGGCCCACACATTCTGCTCTCTGAGAGCAACGTTCAACAAAACGATATCTGCGGGCAATAGGCCCATATTTCTCGCTCTTCATGCTCTGCCGCTGAAGAAGTCATTGGTTGTCTCGCACGCCCGAATGAACGATGTATAACGCTGTGCCGCCATGGAAAGGAAAGATGCGGCCTACAGTGCCATGGTGCGTTCGGCAGCAACGGAAGCAACGGGAGCTGTGCGGCGCAATATCGGGAATTGAAGAAGAAGGTAAGGCTTATGTTCCCTAAGAAGAAGGGTGACCAAGATGTGGGAGTTTGAGGAGATTAAGATTCTAGCCCCGTAATCCAACGGAGAATCTCAACAAGTGCTTCTATGTGCTGAGTAGGAAAGTAAAGCCCATCAATGGCAAACCAAAATTCTATACTCTATAAGTCTCTCATTATGCCCGTGCTATTGTATGGCGCTAAATGGACGTTTGCAATTTTGGATCAGATCGCCCTTGGTGTATTGGAGAGAAATATTATCCAAAATATTTTTGGACCTTGCGACGGTGAATAGCGCAGACGATGGGGCGATGGGACGATGAGGTAAAGCTACCGCGACTTCTGGTATTTCGGCAGCACTTTTTCCCCATCGGTCTTCGAAGCGTTCAAATCAGAGGTCGTCCTCCTTGATATTTCTCAATAATATTAAGATTTTGGTGTGCTGGGTTGATTTGAAATTACCTCCATTTTTGGGGGTTTTATGAACAAAAATAGCTTTTTTGCAATATTTTTGCAAAAAAATCACCTCAGCTCATAATATAGTTTAAGCTTAAGAATTATACATAAAAATATTTAAAACTTTGATAGATTTGTTTAAGAAATACTTGAATAACTCAAACAAAACTAATAATATATTATCAGAAAGGTATTTGCTCTGCAAATTAACACTACAATTTTTTTTCACCAAACCTTCATGATTTATTTGAAAAAATGTATGAATATTTTAAAGCAAACTCATTACGAGCAAGCCCTCGCTATTTTATTAGCTCAGTTGTTTTTTATATTCAAAAATAAAAATATTTTATAAAAAACAAAATTTTTGTAGAAATTTTCAAAGAATCCAACTCACGTAAATCTTAATATTTTTGGAGTATTTTGGCGTATCCCTTAAAACATACAAAATTTTATAATTCCAGTCGGGAAAACAGCAACTTTTTTGGTGATCCACCCTAATCTGCATATGCAGACATTTTTTTTAAGTTCAACCCAATTTTTTTTTTTTCAATAAATTATTTCAGTACACATAAGTATGTATACATAAAATTGAATACGTTCAAATAATTTTCAACAAATTTTCATACTGGTATCTTAAATAATTAAAATTCCGCTAATTACAGTTTCATAATAATTAAAAATTAAAGATGTCTAAGACTCACTAATGGACTTCTGTGCACCCACGCCGCGTTTCTCACATTTTGGTTTTTTTTTTTTTGATTTTTTTTCTTCCAGCTCATCCATTACCTCACCGACACGACACCACTAAGTCTTCCTCGCTACGCTTCTACCCACCCACTCTTACCTGTTGTATTAAGCTTCCTTTTTGTCTTTTGTACTTACCACAATTTACACTTACCTTATTTTCGCTTATGATTTCTTCATCAGTTTGTCCCTCACGTTCTACCACCCTCCCACCCTCTCTCCCTCAGTAACCAACACTAGTAGTTCTTCAAAGTGAAATATTTAAGTACATAAACGAGCAGAAAAGTTTTGAGACATTTTCTGGATTAACAGCAAAGTAGGCGAAAACTTTAGGGATTTGCTGTCTTTGTCAATGCGTCGTACTAATAAATATATGAACATTACAAACACACACATAGTTACATACATACAAAGTGCTATGCTAGAAAGCAATAAATATTTTTTGTGTGGTCACAGTTAGTGGAAGTGGAAGTGTGTGTGTTGTTGTTGTTGTGTGCCTAAGTTTGAAAAATTTGCTAGATTATATTGCAACAACGAATGACAAAAGTACGAAGCTACAACACATAACTGTAAATACATACATATTACTAGTTTGTGTGGTGAGTAAGGAGTGCGGTATCGATCGACTGTCCGAATGAATGAATGGCTTGGCTATGCTCGGAGAGATTAAACATATTCTGTTGGGATTATAACAGTAAAGCAGTGAAGTTTAGTAAAAATTCTTTCGAAAGGAGCGGGAACATAAGAAATTAATAAAGATTATTTTGTATTGCTGGTTTTTTTTTTTTTTTGGTTTTTCTACTCAGTGCGAGTATTTGCTCAATGTATGAAAGTTTTTTTTAAAGTTTACTTGCTATTAGCGATTATTATTGATCTCTGTTGATTGGAAAGTTATGTTTGAGTGCTAAATGTCTGCGTGTGTGTGTGTGTGTATCTTTCTGTTATTACTGTCGCTTGAGGAACATATCATAAAATTTTTTCACGTTGAGGATGGATGAGCCGCGTTTTATTTGTAAAATATATTTATTTGACTAAGCAAACTTATTCGAAATATTTTTCTATATCTATATGTAGAGCATATAAATATATACATACATATGTATATAGTGAAATATTTCGTAAAAGCGTATTAATAAAATTTAGTCTACATGACGTATACGCAACATTTTGCTAACAACTGTGGAACGCCCGAACTGGTTTTGGTTTGGTTTCGGCAAAAAACCTCCGAACTTTTGCCGAACATTTATCGATTTTTATTTTAAATTGCTATTTTATAAATGTTGTACAATAGATTGACATAATAAAGGTCAAGTATATCAAAATTTTTATTGAATATTCACTTATTCCCTAAATAAAACTTCTGGCCTCGCTCAATAAACTGCACTGGATTACTCACAGTAACAAATTTTCAATAATTTTCATAACCTCGACGTTCACTACAGCGTTCTTAGTTAAAAGTTCCATACTTTTTTGAGTTGAAAAGAAAAAATAAAAGCGTTCAAGAATTAAAAAAAAAAAAATCACACTAAATTTTTAACACCTTCAACTTTAGTAAACCGGTTTTTAAGTTTATTTCCGTTCTAGCAAATCAAAAAACCTTTTCAGAAAAACATTAAAATTATTAAAATACACTTACAAATGTCCGAGTTATGGCCGATCAAAATTTGACGTTGATACATTTGTTTGTTATTTTTATATTATTATATTATTTTCGGCCTTATATTATATTTAGAAATTTGTAATGTTATTGAGCTCGAGACTAGCTTTTTTTTATTCGAGAAACGTAACATACATATGTATATAAAAATGTAACAATTTTTTAAAGAGGTAGAAGTGATAGCAGCTAAAATCTATAGTCAGACATTTTTTTTTTAAATCTCAATAAATTGAAATTTTAAAATACATATCGCGAAACTCATTATAAATTTAACGTACGTGATTATCATATTAAATTTAGCAGAAAATATTACATGCAATTGATGTGTCACATGACGTTGTTAGTTGTTTTTTTTTTTTTTTTGTAAAGTTGTGTTTATTGTTGTAGATCTTGAAAATGTTCGGTTCGGTTCGGTTCGATCCGAAAACTCGATGTTCGGTCATTCTCTACGAACAATTGACCCAATGGTGATTTCATATAACATTTGTATTGCCTTGCAGGCTGAATGTATTTTTTTTTTTTTTGAAGTTTTTTGTAAAAATTTTTTTTCTAAGGTTAATTAAAAAAGCATTGAAATCGACATTTTAAACTTTTTGCACAATTTAAAAAAAAAACATCATCAAAAATTTAAAAAAATTTAATATGAATTATGCGAAATTTTTTGGCTATAAATATTTATATGTAGCTCATTAAAGTTTAGCATAATGCAAATCTGAAGGGGCTAAAAAATTTCGATCAATTTTTGATAATATTTTCAAATTTTCACGGATAACTTTATATAAATTTCTATTAATTTTTAATACTTTTGTTTTGTGCAGACGTTCTTGCTGCACATATGCTGTCATATCGTTAAATGGAAAACTTTTCAATACCAAAATTTCAAAATAATATCATAGTTCTTGCCTATTATAATACTAAAATCGAATGGGCTACAAAACTGCACACTCAAAATATGTCTAGAAATTCTGTTTGAAAAGTTAGAATTTTAACGGATATTGATTTTTCATCTATGTATTTTGCGCAAAGATTGAAATTTTTATTTAAAAAATGTTTGTTATATAACAAACAATATTTTTATAAAAAATTACGAAAATAATTTAGTACGGAAAACAATGCGAATAATGTAGAAAAAAATCACCATGCAATCAATCGTTTGAGTCACTGTAAGGCCCTCTGCACATTTTTCGTATTGTCCGCGTCACATCATTTGAAAAATTGAATAGCTTCCAAAACCACAAAAATAAATCTATTTTTCGCAGAGAAATAATTCTTGAATTAACACACCCTACTATTAATATTTGGACTTATTTCATTGGCATAGAAAAATCACATATTTATTACAAATGACACATATTAATTACGGGAATATTACCATGCGCTAGATTTGTTCAGTTAGGGGGGGTCATTAAAAAAAATTGCCAAATTTGAAGAGAAGAGAATCTACGAGGGATTCAGGTAGCTCAAAAATTACCTGTTTGCTTTACGGGATGGTGGAATCGATTTCATGCCTGCAGATTATTTTCTTATTTTGAAAAAGCACCAACCACCCCTATCTTAACAAATTTTGCAGTAAAAGTATTAAAATAAATTTTAAACGGGGTAGTACCTTTTGACATTTCAAAAAATCGATTTTTTTATTGTTGTGATCGATAAGTATATCTTGTCAAAATGTCAACAGCTGACTCTCGAAATTGTGAAAGAGATGCTGCTCGGAAGTGGCTGGCGCAAAACGCGGAATTCCCACCACCGCCAACTTTAAACGGGGTTTTCTCGATACCATGTTTTTCAAAATTTTGCAAGTGATAATAAAAAAACTGTTATACCGATTTTCATCATATAACTTTTATTTTAAAGAGCATAAAAACTGTTCTCAATAGATTTAAAATTTTAAAAACAAATCGTTTTTAAACCCTTTTTTACTGCAAGTACAATGAATTTGTTTTTTTTTTCAAAATCGTGATTGTTTTCTGCAGCCTATTTTAAAGGCTTAATTTTCGCATATCGCCAATATTTTAGTCTTTCTACAATAAAAACCCTTCTTTTGAGTAAGAAAATGTTTGGTTTGTTGATTTCAGATGAAAATTGCGGCCAACATCGAATACGCAATTTACGACACCAGCGGCGACATGACACACAAAATCCTTGAAAAAACTGTAATTTTTTTATTTTAATTTTTGTAAAAAATGTTTTTTTTCAAACTCAAACATCGCTCTAAATAAATAATATACCTTTTTGAAGCGGACTGTTTCATTTCCCTTTAAATCAACTGTCAAAAACGATCTTTGTTTTGGCCTCTAAATGTACATCCGCCCTTTAATCGTTCCCTGGTTTGTAAATAAGTTTATATCAGTAGCGCACTACTTATACAAATATTTTGCTTTTAAATTAATGTTGATTATTTAGCAGATTTCATCTTCAAACATTTTGCGTCTACTTCAATTAAGAAGGAATATTTATTCTCCAACGATAACTCAATTGTCACTCGGGCAAACAGAGTAATTGTGTGAAAGCATTAATTCGCTTGAAATTAATCTAAGCAAAAGCTCTATACTATATATATAATGTACTATGTATATGATACATATGAGTGTACATACATTTGGTGAAATTATTTTATGTCAGTTAAGTAACAAAGTACTTAATTGAATTAGTTTGCAAAAGTAAGCCTCGACCGGAAAGATAATTATTTTAATGTCGCAAATGTAGTAAAATAGTGAAATTATTAAAGTGACAATTAAGATCAAAGGATAGAACTTGAAAAATCATTATGTCATTTTTTTTTTTTTTTGTAGTTACCAATAAAAAAAATTCATTTAACAAATGTAAATTATTATGCCCAAGCGCTCGATTTTGTGAGCTTTGCGTATTCACAACAGCATTATAATTAGCTAAATTTGCAAGACTATTTGTAACAATTTGCATTCCCTTAAGCATTAAGTGTCACATTTGATATTCCACGCATTTTACGCAAGCACGCAGCCAAGCCATTGAGACTTGTCAAACTCAACCGCGCAGCAGAGATATTTTACCCTCTGCCAACCGAAGTTGTGGTATAGTATTTTTGCAAATCATATAAAATGAAAATTGAAATTTTTGTCAAGGATATTCTGCTATTTAAACGTACGGCCGGCCCGCCCCAACTCCACTCAACGAAGTTGATTTATTATGTTGGCGTAAAATTCTTAGCAGCATATCGAATGCGCATTTTCACCTCTTTTTGTTTACTAAATTCAAATTCTAAAATTCACCGAACCGTAAAACGTAAATGCGCGCACGTCAAGTGTCTGCCAACTGTCGCTGGAATCGTTGGTGGGTTTTGGTGGTTAAAAAGTTGGTTTGTGGGCCAGTCACCTGCGCGCCCCCCAAAACTCTTGACAATTCACCTTTTACTTGATGAACGTGTTTTTGAAATAGCCATCTGTGTTGCTGTCAAAGTTTTTGCGGGCCTATTTGAGTGGAGCTAAATAAGTAGAAATGTTTGTAGTACTTTCCCCTGTTACCCGCGGTTTGCTAAAAGGTTTCTTGTAGAAGCCTAGTTGTAATATTTTATTACAATCCTTTGGGAATAGATAGCGATATTGTAAAGTGTCAAAATTACTTAACGAATTATTACTGAGCCTTTGAAATTATATAAAAATTTAGTAGTAATGGATATTTAACCAAATACAAACATTACATACTAAGCATAATTTAAAACAGAATAAATATCAATATAAAACTAATTTCAATGTAGTTAGTTCAACCTCATGATAAGCAAAACCCTTTGCCATTCTATTTTCATTTAAAAAAGGGTAGCTTTCAAGTTTTTTCAAAACTTTAAATTTATTGGGTTGCAAAAAAAAATACAAGAAATACCCTTTATCTTGCTGAGAAAAAATACACCCGATTCAAAATTACCGTAAACTTTCAACCGGTCAATATTTAGTCTTGACGACTCATCAGGAAAGTGAAAATTGGGCACAATTGGGCAAAAGAGCACTTGCGCTTATTCAACCATGACAACTGAGATAAATGCTGAATAATTCCATCCCATCAGTTTCAAGACAGCTACCGCAATAGGAACCAGATATTATATTCACTATTGCCGTAACTTTGTGAGCGTTAGAAGCCCCCACGGCTGAGAGCAACCAGCGCTAGCTGAACTGACTGTAAATATTTACTTGATTCGTAGGCATCCAATCAGCATTATTTAGTAGTTGCCACTATCATCGCTAGAAACAGTCATCTGGATTACGAAATTTAAGCTGCTAGAAAGCTCTCGGCTATCGCATAGAAGGTCGACATCTCTAAAACCTCGTTTGGTAGAAAAAGACCCCAATGAGTACTTCGTTCTAAATTTTGACAGAGCGGGGGGCGGTATTGCTTAGAATCATTTTACATAATCCTTTTACCGTTGAAAGAAACTTTAAAATCAATACCTCTCTTCAGTCATCTATATCATGTAGGCAGCTCCATTCTGAAAAAGTTAGAAAACGCAAACCCAAACCCCTCGAGTAAGCTCAAAATGGGCGGAAGGCTAAAAGGCTAAGGAAGAAGGCGCAAAGTCTCCACTGCTCCTCCGCTAAAATCTTCGGTGGCAGTAGAGGTAAATGAACTAGTTCAGCACCCCTACTGCCCCCAGCAAAGGTCGCTCTATCCGCTGATATCTCGGCTCCATTCCTGCGAGTGAGCTGTCTGTGGAGCAAAAATTGAAATAGGGATGGGCTAAAATGATTATATTGTCCCCAATAAGAATGCCAAATTATTGAATGGCAACGGAACGATCTAGTGAACGATCTTTGTATAACTCCTTGAGTGAAAGACACAGGACGTCAGCCAACACTCCCGCGCACCCCGCATTCCTATCCTGCCGGTCAAAGACCACCTCACGGTGGCAGTGCTTGATAGGGGGGGGTGTGGGCTGCTCGTTTTCTCCAGACAACTGGAAAACTGTTTTGATGGGTCTATGCAGGGTCTATAAGGGGATCCAGTAGAAGTACTCTAGCTCTGCACCAGTCATTCGCGTTGCGGAATGCATCCAAGAAGGATGAAGCCTAGGTCAACAAAGGAAGCCTGCTGTAGCCCGTCGCATGCATGGAAAGAGATCCCAAGCACACCGCGAGCGTGGGCCTAGGTTGCAGCCGAACCATCGCAACCCAATGAGGACCTCGAGCTCTTTCGGTTAGGTAACGTAGGATTACCCACAAGCGATTGGAGAATAATTCGAGTTGGAGTGAAGGAGAAGCAGCGCTATGCCGTCATAATCGGTGCAGTTGTTGGTATTATTATTGGGCACTGTTGAATGGGAGCGCACGGTATACGAATGGAATACAACAATGGGCCTAACTGACCGAATTATGCCTCCTTGCTGGACTAGGCAGAGTGGCACCACCATATATTTACTACTTTTTGGCGGAACAGATTACACTATATTTAGATTTTTCTTATTTTTAGAAAAAAGCCTTTACTTAATCGGCAGAAAATAACGCAATTTTACGAAGAGATTAAGACATTAGAGTAACGAAAATTCATCTTCGGTTTTTTATATCTAACACTTCCAGCTTTTCAAGTTATAAATGATTAATTTAGAAAATTTTAAAATTTCATCATTTTTCTCTATTAACACAAATAATCTGATCACTTATCTTTCTTCGCTTTGTTTTTATTTGCGCAAAATTTCTTGTTCAATGAACTTGAGTAACTCTTTCCTCTCACTTCTAAAGATTTACCTACAATATAGTGCAATCAGCTTTTCATTTTTTTAAAAACCTAACCACTTTACTGTATTTTCCTTGCGTTGATTGCATTCAAGAAGTAAGTCAAGTGAAAGTTCATGAATTTCAAAATCTCATCATTTTCCTATTTTTTTTTTTTTTTGTTTTACTTGTCTGACATCAAAGTGATGTGGGTTTCGTGCAACATTTTTTATTGACAGCGCTCTAAATGTACACACAGCCTAACCTGATATCAATGCACAGCAGCAAAAGCGATGATTTTCCTACTTTTTGAAGATAGCCGCATTAAGGTTGTTATCACATCACACAGATGACCCATCAGCCGACCAAACGGACGCAAGAAAAAAAAACGACGATGGGATTTTCACAAATCAAATAAATTAATAAATAAATACAAGAAATGATGAAGAAGTTGATAAGGAAAGAGTTAAGTGAAGCTCAAGGCTACGTTTAGATGTTCAACAGAACCAAAACAAAAAGAAATCTATAAAACAAAAAAAATCACTTAGACACAAAAGCCACCGCTGTCATTCACAGTTAACGTATAAATGACAATGCGCACAAAACTCACTCACTCGCTGGCGGCAGGGCAACAACCGAACAAAGTACAAAAATTATTTCCAAAAACTTTGCTGACGAAGAGCAAAGGTATGATTTGCGCTGGCCGGCAGCAGCAGCAGTCTCATCGTCATCGTCATCATCATCATCATCTGTCACAAACAAACAAATTAAATTGTTAGCCACTTTTTCATTAAAACTAATTACGCATTCAAAACCTTTCACTACATAAGCGACCAGCCAGTTAGATAGCTTGCCTTGCTCCAGCCGCGCGCCGCGCACCTAGCGCCGCAACGAGGCAGAATAACAAAAATTTTAAATTGTTGAAAATTTCTTATAATTAAATTCAAAACACAACAATAAGCAAGCAACAACAATGCTATGAAATAATTGGAATGAGGAAATGATGGCAGCGAAGAGGGCAACTACACTGAGCCGCCGCCCACAAATGTCCAGCATTCATTAAATCACTGTTGCTGACTCGCCCATTCACTGTTGCTTGCGCTCCCTCCCTCATCCTTTCACTCCACTCACTGACTAATTGTTGCTCAACATTTCATTCGCTCCAATCTCCTTTCTCTCACAGTTAGACCCCGCTTCCTTAGCCTCTTTGCGGGTGGATTTTTGCACCTTTTCGCCACCAATTCAGTGGCACAAAGGAATTTCATCTACTTTTCATCTCGCTTACCCTTTCAACTATGGCAACTATGGCAACTGCGGCAACAAAGGTTACAAAATCCTACAATTTTGCAATTTGAAGTAGCCGAAAATATTTTAAGTCACAATTTTGCCTGTCAACGCCACAAATCGGCCAGGTTGTAAAGAGCCGGCCACCGCTCATCAACGCAACGCTTAGCAGTTTGTGTGTGTCCTGATCGCCATTTTGATTTAAGTTGATTATATATGTAATTATAATTGATGACATATTTTGAAACTTTAAAGGCAAATACAAAAGCAGAAAAGGGAAAAACGCATTATACTAATTACAACAACTTAACCTGTTCGAAGTACCTGCTTATGGAGTTAATGAAGACACCTGTGGAAATAAAATTTTACGTCATCAAAGGATCAGCAACTAAAAAAAAAACACTATTCGAGGTGTGCGAAAAGGACATTCTGTGTACATTCCATGGCAAACTCAGCGGCGTAATATTTTAGTGGAGATCTTAAAGAATGCGTAAGTTTTGTTGTATCAAATAGTACCAATATTTTCTGAGAGAAATACTCAAAGCCTATAGAAAACAGTTATCACAGGATTAACGTGGCCCAGCCGTTGAATCCGTGGGACTTGGTTCAAACCTTGGTAATGTCTAAGAAGAAAGAAATCTGATGAGGAGATGTGGTGATCTCCGAAATAGCAGCTATTACTTGTACCACTTTGAAAAATTGTTGCTATTTCATAATATTCGCTAATAAAAACTGTGCACGAGCTCAATAAAATTGAAATTTTTAAATATAAGACCGAAAATAATTTAACAAAAATTATCAGATATATAATTTTCGCAGAACTTTGATAGCAGAAAGTTTATATTTCTCTAAAACGTCTCGTCTTGAAAATCAAACCTACATAGAAACTTTTAGAAATAAATGACGACAAAAAGATCAATGAATTTTAAAGTCTGTAACATGAGTAGAGATCTGTTCATAACTATAAGAAAAATGGTTATGGTTTTTTTTTGCATAAAAGAAGGTCCGACTACAAATGAATATCACCTCTGCTTTTTACTTTCATATTAAGCGGAATTTGAACGTAGATATTGTATATTTTTGGGCACACCTGTTAGATATGTAGGAAGTTTTGTAAACGAAAATTTTGTGTAGCAATTTCCGAAATTCCTTAGTATTTTTTATATACTCAGCTGCTTTTCTGAACTTAGAATCCTTTTCACAGCTCTATTATTACCGAATTACAAAATTCATATCACAAATACTGTGCCAAAAAGTATGCTGTAAAGTCTTGATTTTAAGCGGATCAGAAAAACACCAAAAATTAAAAATATTTTTGGATATATATTTAAATATAACTAATTTCAGTTTTACAGAATTCATTCGGTAGGTACCAGGTTCGACTACTGGCCGGGGCAAGTAACATCAAAAATTATAGAAAAATGTTTTCTAATAGCGGTTGCCCCTCGGCAGGCTATAGCAAACCTCCGAGTCTATATCTGCCGACGTAAGACTGACTGTAGGTTCCTCAATTTGTGTTACAACTTCAAGAAGCGCACCACAAATTGTAGGAGAAGTTTGGCCAAACATCAAGCTATGGTGTAAGCGCCAAATTATTACTATTATTAATTACAGTTAGTCCCTTAACCGATTTTTGTTGTTGTATTTTTTGGTTTTATCTCAAGAATGGCTATGGCTAGCTTGATATTAGCCTTAAGGGCCTGAATTGTTCACATAACTTAAACTGCTGTTCTTCACGACACAACACAAAAAACTAACGGCGTCAAATCGTAGCTCCGATGTGGCCAATTAGCAAGCCCAAGACGGCTATAAACATGATTCACACACTTGTCACGAGATAGAACGATTGTATCATTGTACAAAAAATCGTTTAGTATGCCTCTGCAACATTCGCCGTTAACTGAATTGGCGTTTCCAGCAGAATTTTCAAAGAAAAATGCACCAATGATCGAAACTGTCACTCTCTGAAAATGCCTTCGCTTGTCGACGATGACGCGCATGTTTTCCGATCCCCAGTTGGCTGTTCGCTTAGGCGCAGAGATAGAAATGCGCTTCGTCGGAAAAGATAAGTCATTGGAGCGAAATTGTTACTTATTTCGAGCTTCTCTAAGGCCCAAATTGAGAAGCGATAACGGAACTAATGATCGTATGCCTTAAATGCTTGAGTCAATAGGGCCTTGTAAGCGTATAATGCGAGGTCTTTGCGCAAAATCCACATCAGGCTGGTGCGTGAAATTTTGAGTTGCTGAGATCGATGTCGAATAGGAGTTTCAGATGGGTATTGCACACTCTCGGCTACCTACGATGGTTGCCTCTTTTCGGTTAAAACTTCTTTTCAATAAACGCAGTGTTTGGATAAAAAGCATTGGCTTTGGAAATAGGTTAGCATTAATTCCCAGCGTCGTTCAAGCTTAAAAGGATTAATTTCGTTCCGCGGAAAGATAAAACTGAGTTTCGGTCTTGAGTTTTAGAGAGGAAGAGCTGTCACTGCCCAAATACCATATGATAAAAACCCCACCATGTAGAGCACCCTGTATGCATAAGTAATTTATCACTTTCGTAATCATTTTCAAAAAATTTCACAGCTCCAACTGACTCAGTGGCTTTGACGAAACAAGACACTGACTGTACTCTCGAGCTCTATAAAAAAGTAGTCACCCAAAAATCTAAAGTATATTTATGTTTGATATTGCTATCTTAAAAAACTTGGAGCATGGTTAAAAAGTCTTATAATATTTTAAACAGCGCTATTTCCGTAAACTCCTCAACGAATTTCTTACTAAATGCTATTTCCTCTAAATAATCTTTCATGCACTTTATGTACAACATTTAACGCAGTGCCTCATTTCAGACCTTATCGTTTGGTGAGATTTGTTTTTGCTTTAACCATTTGCGATGCTACACCTTTTTCCGCACACATTTCTCGCAACTCCTCACTTTCTGTGTCATTCACCTTTTAAGCGTCATAAACTTTGCTGGCCACCTTGTTGCGCCATTGCTGTTTTGTGTTGCATAATTTTTCCTCAAGCGTTGCTGCGCTCGCTCACACAACTACTCGTAGTAAATAGTTAATACTCAAAACATTACCTTAAAGCGCACCCCGCGAGGTTCTCTTCTCGCGAATTCTTACTGCCTTCGTTCGTTCGCTTTTGGCAGCAGCTGTTTTTGTCATTATTAATAACTGTTAATTATTCACTATAATTTTGTATGCGCGTGGTGTGAAAACGATAGCCAGCGAAGGACGAGGCGAACGTGTAGGCAAAAAAGAGAAGTAAATATCCAAAAAAAAAAAAACCGAAAAAAAACTTTTCCTCTTTGCACTCTCAATCATCCACCCACATCCACTCAGCCTTTTTTCCTTTTTTAGCTGGCTGTATGGCAAAGAAACTATCGTTATGTTGTTTTGATGGTGTTGTTGTTTTCTGATTACAGTATTTTGCTACAGTTTCACGTTTTTCGGTTAACAGCCACAACTTTTCCGCCAGCCGATGAACGTTCCGTACTCCACGGCGCTTTGCCACCAACCTTGCCATATTTTTCATTTAGCTTTTTGTACTATTTTTCGCCAGTTTTTTTGTTTGTTTTTTGCTGTACTTTTTTACATGGAATTGCTGTGCGCTCAACAAGAATTACTGTTTCGTATTTATTTGCTTTTTCAGCGCTTGTGTGTTGCCTGTGAATTTGTTGTTTCTGTGAAAAAGGCAAAACGTTGGCAATTTAGCGGGTATTGAACGCAACAAAAAGTTGTCCTTCCGACTGCTGTGTAGCATCCCTTTCACCCTTTTTTTCATCCTTGTCCGCCCGCCTTGTCACGTCGCTCGCGTTTCGTCTATTAAATATGAAAAAGTTGAGTTTACGTGAAGGTTATTGAAATGCATAAATTATTGACTCACTCACCAAGCATACATACATATTTAGTGCGGGTTAAAGGCGTTGACATCGTTTTTGGTTATCGCTTAAAG
Source organism: Anomoia purmunda (assembly GCA_951828415.1). Taxonomy (NCBI): domain Eukaryota; kingdom Metazoa; phylum Arthropoda; class Insecta; order Diptera; family Tephritidae; genus Anomoia; species Anomoia purmunda. Next base: position 14,821,683 of record OX639994.1, read on the forward strand.
TACTAGGAGTAGGAAGGAGTTGATATTCATAAGAGTTCACATGCGCGCGTATTAACAATTTAACTGATAGTTGAGATGTCATAGAACGTCAGTAAAAAACGTACACATTTTTATATAATTAGTTTAAAAATTTCTAAGCATAAAAGGACTAGCAAAAAATAGTTAATAGAAACACCAATCAACTCTCAAAAATGCACATGGCTTTGAAGCAACCAACCGATAGCAACTTCTCCCCAAACTATTGCTTTTGAGTACTTGGCTCAATTTTACTTCTTTTATTTAGCTTCATTAAATCAAAATTGGGCCAATCCTTCTGCCAGTAACCAGTTTCACTAACTCAGAGGTGGCGCTGTAAGCACCTAAAGCGGTTATATTTGATATGAAACAAATACTTTTTGCCTTAGAAAAATTAAGGAACCGCAACGGTTATAATTCTTCATATTTAATTGTTATTTTTTTTTTCGATCATATTTGATCGCTGTAGCATATATGTATTAATTTTTCGATCAAGTTTGATCGTTATTTTTTATATTTTATTTTTTCGATGAAATTGTACCGATGTTTTTCAATAAAAAAAAATAATCGTTGTTATCGAAAGGAAATTCATGAAATATCGATCAAATATGCGCGCAAAAATTTAAATCCAAGAGTATTAATCAAGTTTAATCGAAAAAATAAGAATTAAAAAATATCGATAAAATGTGATCGAAAAATGCAATAACTACTATGCAATAATTTAAAGCAAAAAATGGCATAGCATAAGGGATATTCGCGTTTTGTTTTGACCGAAGTTTTCCCAACAATTTTTTATCCGATAAAAAAATCGAAGTAATAAAATAACGATTATTTTCGGTCCCTGCGAATTTTTGTTTTTGCAGAATTCGGAAAACGTTGCTTAAACTCTTGAAAGTTCTTTAAAATTTTTGGGTATATTTGATTAACGGAATTTTTAGCCATTTCAGAATATGAACTACAAAACTGCATACCCCAAATTTTTCCAAAAGTTCTATTTAAAAAGTTTGAAATTTTACAGAAAATTTGTGGAATTTGTATAAACTGCAAACTAAAGTTTTATAAAAAACTAGCTTTTAACATTATAGTAAAATATTAGTTGCCTCAACAATTAAATGGTACCAACTTTCTTAAAGGGTGGCAACCCTCATTGAAAATGTTTTCGTATAAACGCTTTCGTTTTGCACCAATAATGTTACATTTCGGAAAACATAAAAGTTCAATTAAATTAATATTTTCAAACAGGTGGCAACACTTTTTAAAAACAAGTTCATTATTAAGTTTTCTTAAGCTAAATGCGGTTCCATAATATTTATTCTAACTTAATAATTTAATTTATTTAACTTTTTAAGTAGGTGGCAACCCTCTCCAAGAATGTTTTTGAAATAAAAATTTTCTAAGCCGCCATCATTTGAGACTCATATGCCAATATTTCAGTTCACGTTTTTTTATTGTAATTAAATTTTAAATAGGTGGCAACCCTATCCATTTTTTTTTTAAATTAAGCTTTCTTAAGAAAGCTCCATCGTAATTCAATATCAATGTAAATAATTCATTTAACCTATTATAATTTTAATTAAGTTTTAAATAGGTGGCAACCCTCTCCAAAATATTTTGATAATTAAGCTTTCCTGAAACTTTTAGTTTGACACTAATATTGGAACATTTAATTTAATTTGTAATTTTTTATTTTTTTTTTGGCAATTGTTTGAGTAACTATGTATGTATGTATGCGTGTCCTTAAATACCTGACACACCCTCTTTAATATGCGACGTATGTAAGTAACCTATGACACCAAAAAAAAAAAACATGCCTGGAATTTGTGGTGAATTAACCGCAGTAACCACCCGTTGATTGCCAAAATAATAGATCATTTAACTTTAGCACGTGCGTTGGCAAAAGGTATTGTTATACAAAATATCACAAGCTAAACCAATTTATTTTGCCAACTTTTCAAAGTGGAAGGAAGGCACTCACCAAGCAAACATTTATTTTCAGCCTATTTTAGTAGGGGCTTTATAGAATATTAAGGAAATAGGCAAAAGAAAATGGCTGAAGGTGAAAAATTGATTGTATATGCATGTATGTGTTGTACAAAATGGTAGTAGAGTATATTTTATTTAACAACATAGTGATATATTGGATTCTTTGAAATAAATATATTATTCTCTAACTCGCATACCGTAAAATCCACATCCAACTTACCGCCAAATGACATAGCAACAGATAAGTTTTCAGAATTTATTTTATCGACAAAATACGAAACTGAAGTTAGGGTGGTGCCAGAAAAATAATGTCCGAATTTGTATGCTCTAACCCCCTACGATTTTTCTATATAGAAAAAAAAAACAATTACTTGTGTTTCTTAAATCAAAAAATATTTACGAGGGCGCTCAAAGCGCTCAAAGTTTCCCATGTTCCATATGGGGAAAACCAATTTTTTATAGCCTTGGTAAAGAATCCGCGAGTTTTTTGAGGTTTTTGGGGGGCCTGTAAAAATAGTTCCTATTAAATATTTATATTATTTAACGACCTAATTGCGTATTATTTTTCTTTTGCAAAAAAAATGGGGTAATTGGTTGAAGCGCTGTCTCTGTCTTGCTGATTAAAAAATATCGATATTCAAGGCTTCTATACCATTTCTACCTAAAATTGTTTTTCTCCATATAAAATATATGGGAGACCTTTCGTTTATTTAATAAATAGCGGTTTTATGTTTGCGATTTATTTAGTACAATCTTAGCGGGGTAACAGCATTAAAATTCCGACTTTACTTTCCCCCCCACATGCATTTTTGGATCACCCTAATGTACGCACATGTGTCGTCGACTCTTAACCTGTGGCCCAACCACCTATACTTAATAGTTATGTATGTGTGTAGCTTCGTCAACTCTTTTACGTTTACCTCACTTACCTCTCTAATTTATACAAACACTGACATTTGCCAACAGCTCAAAGCAACGCTGCTACCAACTGCCACATTGCCTGCTATGCACACTTACTTTCTTCCCCCCACAACCAGGGTTGATTTTGTACACTCGGTAAACGTTAGCAGCACACGCGTCTGAAATTAATTTGCTATAATTCATCAATTCGATTTGGTAAATGGCAATGAAACCCGGTGTGTATCCAAAAAAAAAAAAACAAAAAACAAGAGGACATAGCCAAAGAGAGAGAAAATATGCAGAATGATGTGGTGGAGTGTGTAAATGATTACAGAAAAAGGGGTTATTTTGCATAAAATGCTCATCTTTACGATGATATCGATCGATAATTTATTATAAGTACCACAGTTGAGTTGGTTTCAATGAAATTTAGTTACCGTCTAAGTGTGTACTCGATATCATCAGTGCTGTATTCAAAGCAGGCGCGTTGCATAATTTATTGACTCGTTGACTGACAAGCCAAACGACAGTTTGTAACTGTCATTTAAGTGTCGATAATATGCAAATCATGAAGCAGTTAGGCCACACTATGTATTTCACACTTGAGATGACTTGGGTTTAATAGTTTAACATTCAAATGTTGTGTTTCCACTTTTTACGAAAATTTCACAAAAGCTTCCAAATTTCGAGCAAATTTCATCCAAGTAGATTCCCAGTTTAGTCAGGTGATAATTCAGCCTGCAGTGTCCTGTAAGAATTCTCGTAATAATTCTTAAGTTAATTCATAAGTACATGCATTATACAAAACAGATGGCAACGCTTGAAACCTGCTTAAAAAGTTAAAATATTGCGTTACATAAAATAGAATGCTGGTATAAAATAAAATAAGTGTTTACAAAAATATATTTCTGGGCTGCCACCTATTTGAAAATTTTAGTTGGTCAAAATAATAATAATAATAAAATATTCAATATGTTTATCAAATGAATAAGGTTTAAGAGGGACACCTATATTTTGGAAGGGTTGTCAGCTGTTTAAAAAGTTAATACGAGTTAGATAATAAATTAAATGAAATATTTCATACCAGCGTTAAAGCGAAGGAGCTTTAGGAAAGCTTAGTTTCATAAATATTTTTGAAGGGTGTTGCCCGCTGTGTGAAAAATTGAATTTAAAAAAATAGTAAATTCTGGAATTTCATAGCGCCTTATTGCCCGCAGGCACCAAGTTGTGCCCCGCTACCATAATCACTGGAGGGGCCAAACTTACCGTTCTACAGTTCCCTTTCAAACCATGAGAGTTTCTGGTATACATCTGGGCACGAGTTGTTTTTCCTATGAACTTTCACTTCTTCCACGCACCTAGTATTTTAGCAACTATTTAACTTTCACATTCCTTACTTTAAAGGCTTTCCAAAGAAAGAGGCAAAGTTAGCCATTTACGAAGTCGCTAAAAGGGTTAAAATGTATTTTTGTTTTGTCCCCCAAATGACCAACTGATACCGAAAGTCAAGAGAACAATAGATAGATTTATGTACTCTCTTGGAAGACTCGGTGAAAATTTGCTACACTGACAGCTCCAATACAGAAAATGGAACCGAAGCTGGTTGGCACCAGGACGACGATTTCAAATGTTTTTCTTTCTTAAGGTAGCGGCTGTATAATTGGCGAAAGATGGCGTGGATGCCAAATACAGTGATAGCCAAACTACACTAAGCCCCTTAGAGATTGCTCGCTGCTCTTCAAAAAATTCTCCAAGAAACTAAGTTCCACCTCAACTCTGCTGGAAAATGGAATAAGCTTGAACACTGCGGTCTTCAAGGTAACGAACTGACTGGCGAATTAGCTAATTGCGAGTCATAGGAAGACCCCATTAAACAGCAGTCAATTTTGTGGCCACGCATAGCTGGGGCAGTCGGGTATATCACGATGTCATGAATAAGGCGCATGAGAAACTTTGGTGCACTATCGACAATTGCGAAACAATCAAGTGTTTCCTGAAAAGACCGGACAAGGTGATGGCGAAATTTCTTCTTAAAGAGAAGGAGTTTCGAGACTGGTGGGATTGATTTCAGGACAACACATGATCCCAATAGGCAGCATCGATGGCCCGATGTGCATATCATCCCTGGAGAATGAGGATAGCACAGGGCATTTCCTTTGTACCTATCCTACTTTTGCTCGGCAGAGCTGGAGCATATTTGGGTTAGATATATTGAGAATGTAAAAAAAGTCATTCTCTATAACTCGGAAAGCTTCTCAAATTCATAAAGGGGTATAGAAGAATTGTCGCTGATAAATGAAGTCTTATCACATCCATTCCAAGCAATGCATTCAAATATTTATAGCATTTAATTTGTGGTTGCAAATTTTACCCGTTTAATTCCAAGTTTTTGGTAAAAGAAATTAATTCAATCTGTCAAAAAAAAAAACAAAAATCCACAATTCCTATCACTTCCTACGCAAAATTATTGTAGCTCTATGTATTTATTTTATTAGTTTAGTTTTCGAAAATATGCAATTCAAAATTAACTCATGCTAAATATGGTCACTTAACTGATACTTTGAAACTTTCCAGTTCAGCGATAATAGAACTAATGCCATTTAAATGCAAATTTAGAAAGAGTTATCTACATAAATTTGAATGAATGCATTAGTGCAAGGTTTAATATATATTTTTATATGTATGTATGTATGTATATTTATACATATTAGTGTGTGTGTGTTTTATATATTAAAATCGCTTAACGCATCACACAGGGCGGGTGCTAGTTTGAGACGAAACTCCTTTAGGCAATGGGGAGTTCAATAAGAAAGACATAACGAACAAACAAACAAACAAACAGTGACAGGGTACGACGTTGTGTTTTGAGTCAGTTTAGCAACAGTGCAGAATGCAAAATCCGGGTTGACTTAGGGTAAATGCACTTTCAGAGCAATATGTGTAACGTTGCAACAACGCAATGACTATCGACTTACATTGATAGAATGCAATTGCAAGCGGTATGAGCTCACTTGTTGTTGTTATTGTTATTATTATTATTGCGAATACCTTTTGATAGTTGTTGTTGTTGTTTATGGTTTAACTCTCATTGTTCTATGCATTCTATTATACGATTGAAGGTATGTATGTTTTTCAATAACATTTTACAACGGGGTGGCAGTATCCCGCTGTCTGACTAGCTGACGGCTTTTAGACGGCGGTTTCTACGTTTTTAGTACTCCCTTGTGGGAATGCGCATATGTGTGGATATGTGTGCAGTTGATTTGCAATATCATACCTCTATCAAGCAGTGCTTTAGTAAAAGCAAAGCAATGTGAAAGGTATTGGCTTGTAATTGAAATGGTTTAGTAGGCAGTGGGTGTAAAGCGTTGATGTTGATGCTGTTGGCGGGAGAAAAAGTGTTGCTTTGTTCCACACTGACTGCCATATTAATTGATATTTAATATATGTTCAAACATATATATGTATCTTCATATAGCAGAATTGTATACACAAACTAAGCAGATACAAAATAGTTTTCCATTTTAATTATTTACTGTTATTTAGCAGATCCAGTTTAATTAAAGTATCAGAAAAGTTCATTGTTTTTTCAGCGTACAATAGTACTGTAGTTCATGCTCTATTAGCCTAAGAAGCTTCTCGCTCCACGCCGGTGCTTTACCGGTCAAAGCGAGCTTGTCACTGTCATTAGTCCGATTCCCGGCCTATATTATTTGTTATAACTCTATAGAATGTTATTATGCTCGTACCAAAGTTATACGAACTTAGGAAGAGAAAATAATGTTATCCTTATCGATATATTATCGATATATTGTCGAATATATCGGTAAGTTATCGTTATCTATTTGTTATCGATATCGATATGTTATCGGTATGGATATGATATCGCTGCTAGTATTGAAATTATTGTTATTGAACCAATTAATATTAATACTAACAATATCGTTATCAATATTATGGGGAATAACTCAGTATTTAAAAATTTTCATCGACAAATCAATAATTTTTATGATATTGTGATTTTCCAAATTAGAGATATTCGAATTTATTTCCTCTCAGTTTGCCAATTTATTGCGGTTCGAGTAAACGACATTTGTTTATCTTATCCCTTTTCTCGTTTCCTATCTTTGCTTACATTTCAACTTCTTATACATAGATTGTGCTTGATTTTCATTTAGACAAATTTGACTGCAAATATTGTCAGTTTCATGAAAGCAACTAAAATTATGACATATTTCGATTTGACGACAATGTCCTTTCGTGTCATAGTTTGTCGTAAAAATTGTTAACTAATAAAACCCAAGCATTACTCTGTATTTCGTTTTGTAGACCAACCATCCTAGGCTGATGACCTGACAAAATTCAACAACATGACAGTTGTCAGGTTTACTGCGCCTAAAACTATGTCGCAGAATATAACATCGATGTCACGTACTTAGTAGAATATATATAACAAATACAACGACTGCTGACATCATTAGAGGATTGAAACCCCTTTTTGTCGCATATTTTTGGGCGCTGTAAACCTGGAAACTGTCAGGTTGATAAATTTTGTCAGGGCAGCAGCATAGGGTAGATAGTTTGCAGAATGAAGCACCAAAACCAATGTACTTTTCATGCAAAATATTTATGTTTTTAAACCGAAAATACTTATATAGATATGTACTATAAACGATTTAAATTTTTCTGTAATCAAATTCCATTTAGCAAACATCTGTAATTTAAATGTCGCTACTGAATTTTCGATACTTAAACTTTACTTAAAATGGAGGTTGAATTGCAATCTTTTTTATGTTTTCATAAGTATCACTATTTTAAATAACATTTTTCGTCTTCATCACACACTCGTACACATTTAAGTATTTGTAGCACTTTCGACAATCATATAAAGTCCTCCAAACAAGTCTTATTTTTTTGTATAGTGCATTTAAGAAGCGACTAGCTGTCGACCCATTTCTTTTATCTTAAATACGAAACTGAAGTGGACGTTGCCGCTTAGAAATGTTGAAGGTATTGAAGCCTAAGTCGGTGTGGTATTAACGTTGCCTTACGCCGAATTCATTAAGATTTTACGCTTCATTGGAGTCCTTCAAAGCATTGCAATGATGGTGAGGCAACTGTAATTTCAGCCATCATCACCTTCAGCCAGCTACCTATCTATCTAGCGTCGCTCAAATCATCACCCCAACCAGCCGAGCAACCACATAACCACATAATGCCTGCAATAAATAGAATAGAGATGTATGTACATACATTTGTACTTAGTTTATATATCCCCCTCGTTTGTCAGAATTGTGTGTCGATGGCTCCCAAAGTTAGCGAGATCTTCATACAGTATCTATGTATAGGAAGAGTATTTTGCATGCATTTAGGCGCAGTTGACTGCATACCTACAAAATCCATATATGCACCTGCCTCACTATCTATCTGTGTGTTCTACACATTTATGCCTACGAATTCCATTGCTTGCTTTTCCAATGCAATCATTGCAAATTTTCACTTCACAGCGATGCCTCTAGGCGAGTAGTCAGTCTCTGCGTGGGCTTTTTTGTTGCATTGCTGCTGTTTATCTGCTACGCCATAGGACAGGGCCATTGAACCTTTTGCTTACTACTTACATATCTGCTCCCTCTAGCATAAGTCCTCATTCTCCTCAAAAACCTTGCAATGGAATTGAGTTGCAAATATATTTGTACCTGTACGAATGCACAGCCTAAACAATGTGCATAGCTCTGTTGATTTGTGTCAACTGTAGTGTCTCGTTATTGGGTTAATTCCTGGAGACGAAAATTAACAAGATACAGTAATTTAATTTTAGTTTTCGTTTGTGCTCATGATTTTTTGATTATACTACAATACAGTACAGTGCTAGCAATTGGTGCTAATTAGGAAACTAAATTCAGCTGTGGGCTGCCTCAATCAACTATGTACCTCTACATTTTATCCCCAAAAACTCAAAACTGTTATCGTACCCGTCCGCAAATACGTAAACTGAAGATCAAAAAAAAAAACAAAAACGCTGCTTGAAAATTTCCAATTATGGCAATGTGAAGAGCAAATGTTGCATATTTTTGTGCATACTTTTTATTCATTTACAAATGTTTGAAGGTATTTTTTATTTTTATTTATTTTTTTTTTATAAAAGTTTACATAACAATAAAATTATTACATAAACTAAAGATAACGCAGCGCTAGCATCGGACATTTTGAAGGTATTAAATTTGGCGCAGCTAAGCTCGGCATCCCTCCACAGGTTTATTCATTAAAAGAGTTCGGAACATTTTACTAAAAAATTTGCCTAAAAATATGTACCTTCATATATATAAGAAAAAATATAAATTGGTGTATACTTTGATAATAGTTATCATGGTACATATTTTTAGGCTTATTTGTTTAGCATAAAATGAGAACTCTATTTATTAGGCAAGCGCAAAAAAAAAAGAAAATTTAAAATTGTACTTAATTGACGTTTGGAATAATGGATATATTTGTCTTTTATTTTATTATTTACGAAGTTTTTAAATTACTTAGGCTGTCGTGATGAGATTTTAATAAACTTATTTACATGCATGAGTTATCTTCACCCTAAATATATGTCCCTTAAATCCAGAAAATCTTAGGTTTTTCAGAAAATCGAGAGAATGTTGCTCAAAATCCCTGAAACGCATTTTCGATTTTTAGGGCATTCGCATCGAAGGTCGTAAAGGAACTATTCCTTTAAAAAGCAGAAATCTATATATAAAGATCCTAACCTGATAGGCATAGGACAATAATCCCATTCTTCAGATTGAACCACCCATTTTGGTATCAATTTCATGTTGTTGTTGTTGTTGTTGTAGCGGCTACTCACGCCCCATAAAGAGCGGATTCCCCTATGTTTGCTGTCGTTCATTCCCATTACAGTCGGTTCTACGTACCGGAATGATCCGGGTTTTACCCGGCCAAGGCCTGTTGTTTCGGCGATCTAACTCTGTTTAGATCGGCCTACCCTGTATCAATTTCATCATTTCCCTCGGCTTACGAATATGGAAAACCAATTCGAATGCTTGGATGTTAACCGTCACCTTCTACGATACCGTTGAACTATTGTTCCCCTGAAGCCTGGGCTAATTTTTTGAAAAGCAGAAGATCCGTACAACAATTTATCCGAACCTAGCAGCCAAATTATCAATGTTCTCATTTCTAGCTAGAACTCACATACTTTCCTCTGTGGGAGCTTCAGCAAATTGCCGTGTTGTCCAGTTTGCTCAACTTGTGAATGAATGGAGTCCAAGAGGATTGGGATGTTTTCAATTTATTTATCGTCGCTCACTTGTATGATTTTTCATTTCCATACTAACCACTGTATCCTGGTATAGCTTGACTCCTGTTTAGATTAATTTTCGGCATTCTTGAACGAGTTTCCAGAAAACTATAAATATTACTGACCAAAAGGCGCCATAATCGCAATTTGAATGGGCACAGTAAAATCAATTTTTAAAATAGGAAGATCCATCATCTCGCTTTGGAAACTTCCACCTCTGGCAATATTTATTTTCGAACTGCCTTTGAGGATAAATTGTCTCCAAACCAAATTTGACTAGGGATGATGGAGTGCGTTCCCAAAGCCATCCGAACGATAACAATTAGTTACTTCTCTACCGCCGAATAGTTGAAATTCCTTTAAAAAATTAAATAGATTAAACATGTAATATATAAAACTGGCAATGTTTGTGTAAAAAAATAGCGCAGGCCTTAATTCAGAAACATCTCCAAATAGGGTTGTCGCTTAATCCAAAATAAAAAATCAATAGAATATAAATAAGCAAAATATAAAAATCAAGCAAATATAAAAAAAAACAATTAAAATATTGGGAAATACACTTTATAATTTGAAAATAGTGAAAATTTTATTATGAGCATTTTTTTTTAAATCTACCATAGTTCGATTTTCAGTGAGTTTACGAAAATGGCATCACCGAGTCCGAATAGCTACGAATGTAAGTTCGAAATTATAGTTGCATTCCTGAGTCCGCTAAAAAGTAAATAAAATTTTTTTAAATACAAGTAGCACAAAGCCTCAGAAACTCAAAAGAAGTAGGGCAAGAATTTTGGCAAAATATCACAGAAAAATAGTTAAAATGAAACAGGTAAAATATACCTCAAAATTAATTATTTGGCTTAATTTTAATTTAATTTAGATTGAAAGGCGCGTATTTAGTGGAAAGCTGTGAAGAGGAATAAAGAGCAATTAGAAAAAAAATTTATCTTTAAGAAAAACTTTACTTCAAATATGCAATTAGGAAAATATATGTAACTCCTAGCATCCCTCAAATTTTATCTTAGTCCGCTTTAAATTTGAACCCTTTGACGCGTGGTCAACAATATGTTCATCACACTAATACCTTAAGCCGATATAATATTCCACTTACAGCTTACATTTCTAAGGGTTTCACATCGACTATTGGACTCAGCAAATAAATAAACGCAATTATAAATTCAATAAAATGCGAAAAATTTAAATGAGCTCTATCTCGATTCGTACCGCTCAACAAAAAAGTTTAACCAATAAGTTTCTGTTGCAAAGGGTGACGGGGATTTTAATCACTTCATTAATTTTTCTACGCATAAATCATGCTGCTTTTTTTTTTAGCTACAAACCCCACCCATTTTGTTGGCAAATTTACAACACACACACACACATACAAACACATTTATATTGTATGTAAATTCTGATTAAAATGCATAACGCTAATTGCTGTGACAACAAATAAAATGCGACTCTTCGTAATTACAATATACATACATACAATTTCTTGCTAACTGTAGAAAATTCATAAATAAATACGAAAGCAACAACAAACAAAATTTTGTTAAAGGGCTATAATAAAATCGCAAGTATTTGTTGTCGCAAGTGGTGGGTCCTCACTAATCTGCATTTCTTGAATTTATATTGCATAAAATACGAAAATTTAACCCTCGCTACGCACGTACATATTACATACAAACATACATATCTCAAACGTCCGAAAATATGTTGGGTGAGCGGGTTCTTGCCAACCGTTTAGCTAAGCTGTTAGATAGCGGGAAAAAAAACTACGTTAACGTTGAAGTGTCGCTAATCAATTAAAGCGGGCAAACCCTGCAATTATAATTTCAACATATTTTATTTCTCACAGATATTGAGGCAAAATGTATAATGTATTTTTTTTTTTAACAGAAAAAGAGAATCGATTGAAGAAAAGGTAAAAAAATAAACAGTCTGATTCTAATTATTTGAGATATACAAAATATGAACTGTACTTAATTTATGAAAAATTATTTAAAATGCTCAGTGAGCTGACTTTTACTAAAATATGTAGATGAAAAATATTTTATATTCATCAAGTTTCATCAAACAATTTTTGAGCTCAAGGCCAGTTTTTATATGGAAAGTATTGGAGAAAATTCAACAACAGTCAGAGCGGTAGAAATTATTGTTGCTATTTCGGAGATCACCACATCTCCTTTCGTTCACTAGCTGTGACCTTACACTGTCAGAGTCTAGAAAGATAATGGCTTCGAATTCAAGTTGATTCATACGCCCTACAATACGGACCTGGCCCAAAGTGACTTAAAAAAAAAGGTAAGGGGTAGGAAATTTACTGACGAATTTTGAGGCGAAAGACGATAGAAAATGGGTGCGATGATTTAGAAAAATTAATTAACCCATCCAATAAACCTATGCAGATTAAGGGGCATTATATTAATTTCACTTACAACCTTTCGATTCCACGAACTTTTAGACCTACACTCTTTGGTATGACTGAGAAAAACGAGTTCTGGATATCTTAAAACTAAGTTTATCAGAATTTCTATTCAAAATATTTTGCTTTGAAAAAAAAAAAACAAAAAACCTATATCAGTGGAGTCCCTGCGAACATAGGAAGTGAAAATTTTTCGGACGAATTAAAGAAATTAGGAGATTAACTTGATGTCGTAACTTGTCGAAATGTCCTAAAATCATAAAATTTAAAAAAAATCAAAGTTTTGTTATTACATATACTTTTTTTAAAGAACGCAAAAATAGCAACAAAAAACAGCTTTAAGCTACTTTAAAGTATTATGGTTTTTCATTCGTTTCGACATCTTCTGAATCCCCTAAACATATTTGCAAATATAATTAATAATATTACATTAATTTAATTAATTTGTATTAATTCTTTTAAAAAGCTGGCAACCCTCCCTAGAAATATTTATCTTTTGCTTTTAGCACCCATAATGTAATATTATTAATTGATTTGAATTTCATTTCTCAAGCAGATAGCCAACTTCTTCAAAAATATTTTCAAAAATTTGGTACCAATATACATAGAAAACTTTTTAGTTAACTTATTAATTAAATGAAATTGCAGGTGGCAACCCGCAAACAAGTGATGTTTTGTATTTCCGGTAAACCTGGTTAATTAATTCATTAATTGAATCAGACTAACCTTATGAAATAGGTGGCAACTCTTTACAAAAATATCTTTTTAATTAAGCCTTCCTAAACCTCTTTAGTTTCACAACGATATTGCAGTATTTCAATTAACTTATGATCAAATTAACCTTAACAAACAGGTGCCAACTCTTTACCAAAATATTTTCATACTGAAGCCTTCTTAAACCTCTTACGTTTGTCAGCCATGCAGTAGTATTTCTTTTATATTGTTAAGGTGAATTGCCTTTTTAAACAGGTGGCAACGCTCTGAAAAAAATATAAAGCTTTTCGGTAACTTATAAGTTAATTTTTTAAACTGGTGGCAACATCCTACAAAAATATATCCGATAAACCTCTTATAGTTTCACAGCGATATTATAGGGTTTTAGTTGGTTTATAAATTGAATTAAATTCACTCTATAAACTGGTGGTAACTCTTTTCAAAAATATTTTCATACTGAAGCCTTTCACGTTTGGCACTCATGCAAATATTATGCCTTTAAGTTATTAATTTAATTTAACTTTTTTTAAATGTGGCAACCCTCTTTAAAAATATTTTCAAAACTTTCATCTGCCACTCACAAAAAGTTTAAATTATTGTTTCTTATGTTTTATTTATTAAAAAATTTATTTAATGATTTTTTGGCATGTATCCACTTTAGGGGCATACCTTTTGATTTATTCGTTTTTCGAAACTAACTACGAACTATCTCAGCGTATTTTTCCAATGAAATTTAAGCCGAAAACTTAATTCTAAAAGTGATTTTTTTCTACATTAAGTAAAATTTTCAATTAAAAAATTTAAACCCTCCCAAACTCACTAAAACTTGAAAATAAATTCTGAAACCAAACCCAAATATGAAATATTATTAAAGCTCAATTTCCAAATATTGCGAGAAAAAAATGTTATACCAACTGCGCACAGCTGGATTGCAACGCGTCAAAAGAATAAAGAATGGGCGAACATTTCAACATATGCGCCTGTGGCACGCGATGGGCGGGCCGGGCCCCCTGGCTCAGCTGGGTGCGCGTTTCAAATTGAGCGGATTAAGTGAAATTACAATTTCTGACAAAAGTCCACAAAAGTGCGCGAGCACGAAAGAGCTTCTGCTCGTAGCATACAGGCTACAGCTACATACACACACACACACACAAACACAGCCAGGCAAATTGCATATGTGAATGGGTGTCATTGTGTTGTGGAGATGTGCGGTGGTACCCTTTGCATTGAAATTCAAATGAAAATGAAAATGAAAATGCAGCTGTACGATGAAATCTATGCTGTCGAAACCTCTTTGACTGTTGTGAGCCCACTGCGCGAGGCCAGCAGACAATATTTATGCTGGCAAAGCAGACGGACAATATGTGAATGTACACAGAGAGAGAGCTAGAGCGTCAAAGGACAAAATGTCATTGCAGCAGGAAGCCGTCTATGGGTTATATTGTGTGGGTTAGTTAGTGCAATATGTGTGCGCCTATTTTGACGAGCACATCTTTACCTACATACATACAAATCTGTGGATGTACATATGTATGTATATAATACCTGTGTTCATAAAAATAATATCAAATTGTATTGGCAAGTTTTGGCAATGCTGTCTTTCCTTATTTACAATACTTTTAATTATTTTTTATAAAAACATAGATAAGTTAATAACAAAACCAATGTAACAGCCGAAGTTTCGAATTTTCTGGGACATTTATAAAACTTAAAAAAAAAATGTTCAAAAAAGTTTCTAACTTTTTAATCTAAATTTTTGAAGAAAAAATTATCAAAAATCAACAAGAATTTGTAGCCAATTGAAACTTGCACTTTATTATAGTTAAATTTAATGGCTTGTAGGATTGCATTCTCTAAAACTTTGGATTCAAAAATGAAAATTTTTTTAAATTTTTTTTTAAATTGTAGGATTTTTATAAAAGTGCTTGAAAATCTGAAACTTTGAAAAGCTAGAAATTTGTATGACATTGTTTTTAAATTTTTGGAGTTTGAAACTTCAACTCTATTATGTATGTACCTATATTTGTATAAAAAAATAGTTAAAATTTAACACAACGATACTTTTACGATACTCGCAATTTCTTCATGATACATTTTTTTGTAATTTTTTTTTCATTTTATAATAAAAGATATATGGGCAAGTTTCAAGCTTTTGTACAAAAATTTTTAAAAATTCATAGACTTTTTATCAAATTTCTAATTTTTTTTTTTAGAATTTTTAAGAAACTTTCGGCAATGCAGATTTGTTACCCATATAATTTTAGTAATGTCTCAAAAGGCTAAAAATTCCCTTAGAATACACCTTTACAAAAAAAAATTCGGAATACCCTCAGCACAAAACATATTTAAAATCAACGTAAATTTGTTGAAAATGCATCGAAACTAGAATTTCAAAAAATCATCAAAATATTATTACAATCTAATTAGATAAGTAACCCAATTGCAAGCCCAATAAATTTTTTTTTTTAAATCTGACAAAAAATTTAAATAATTTTTATTTTTGAAATTTGAATATATTTTGTACAAATTTTAAAATTTGTTTCTTTATTGAATGCCTTTTAATAGGGAGTAAACCATATTTTTATTTAAAAAAAAATAACAATCTAAAACTCATTATGAAAAATATTGCGAATTTTGTATGAAAATCACTGTATACTCATTTGTGCTCCCCACTGTATATGGCACTGTATCTTCACGAAAGTCTCTTCTATTTTTTTTTACCTCCGCTTCTATTAGCAATTTGAAAATTCCACCTATCTACATGTCTAGGACTTGTTTGCAATACTCTCTATCTGATAAAAGTTTACATCCTTGCTTTGACTGTCATCCGTGATATTCATACCCGCCTTAATACATACAAACTATCCTATATATACATATATATATCGGTAGTAATTGTAGCTAATCTTAAATATAACATTATTTCATATCATTGCTGGCTGTTAATTCAGGCTGGATACTTTTTTCAAAAACGAATTTCCGTGAAAATGACAGATAAAGACTAAAAGGCAAGACAGCTGGCAGCCTAATGTGCATTAACAGCCTTAATTTGCATTAACTAATGAATCATCCCCATTTTAATGTGCAGTAGCTCGCCGTAATTCATTTAGACAAAGCACATAAGCTACCGAGGCCGACCACATTTGTATTTTTCACACTTACAAGGTCGGCAATTCCCAAACACGTACTTGGACATATGACTTCTGTGGTTTGAGCTTTGAACTACATTAACTGTAAGCTACGGATTTCCACATGAAACTATGAATCATAAACTCCTTTGAAACGCAACCCTAAACTAGAAATTTAAATAGCTAATTATTTATGAGCTTCGAACTTTCAATTTATTTGCACTGACTAGCAGACCCGGTCTAATTGAGATTTTTCTACAATATTAGCAAGAGTTTTCATGATACTTTTTTTGCCTATTTAATTTTAGTATGATAAAGTGCAAGCTCGTAGCAGCTAGAAGCTAACATTAGATATTTTATAATTTTTTTGAAATTTTGCCTTGGAAACTTTTTTTCAATACATACTTGCACCTAGTATTCTTTTAGAGCTCATTGTTAAAATATTTAAAGTTGAATTTCTCAAAAAGAACTACTTGTAGGGTTAAGGTCTTTCATTTTTTTGTAGTCTATGTTTTCAGAACATTCATGGACCACAGCAAGAATTTAACTGGCTGACAGTGGAAATATACTTTCTGCGAGACATATGTAGCTAAAGTTGTAGGTCTTATCAAGTAGAAAAAATCTGTCTACTCAGAATTTTAAATATACCCTCAAAATCCAAAGACCCAACTTTGATAATTTGAAGAGTATACTTTATTTATGTTTACCCGTTTAAAAAGTTGTATATGAAACTCTTCTTATCGGCCCCTCGATTCCCAGTCCTAGTCTGGAAGGACTTGACAGCTTCCATTTGGAAATTGCTGTATGCTTTTGTAAATCGGTTACTTCGTGACTAGCATCTATCTTCGTCAAAGCCAGGGCAACTAAGCAGTTGAGGCTCTCCGCATAAATATTTTAGGAATAGTATTCATTTAAAATCTGTATCCGTGCCGAAAGGGAGTGCGACGTGTGGAGTTAGCTATTGAAAGTTCCTCTGTCACCGATACTATCAAAAATATATCGATAAATTTAAATAGTGAAAAGAAAAATACGAAAATGGTGACGGAAATCCGATAACGAAAGCGATATCGGCTGTTATAGCAACAACGAGAATTATATCGATATGGATTGCTGACTATTGATAGATAACCAAACAAAGTTGATAACGATATTTATGATAAAAATCGCAGGATAGCGTTATGGGCAGCGATAATGATAAGGATCAAGGTATCGATAACCAAACCAATGACTCTGACAATGCTGAAAAAATAGGTACCACGATAGCGACTACGATCAACATAGCGATAGCAATAACGAAGATGATATCGATAATAAAATCGATAAGTAGCTTTGCAGATATTAAATACGATGTTATTAGAGAAATTGCAAATCAATAATATTTCAACTTTTCGTGTTCCTCCGAAAATTTTTCACGTATTTACCTAAATTTTCGATTACACATTTGATCGAGTTTCGCTTGCAAGCTGAACCAAACCTAAAATTTCCTATTACATTGCATTGTTGCATCAAAACAAATAAAATTGTGCTATTTCCCAACAAACCGAAAAATATTTGATTGCTTTGACTTCAGATGGTTTGTAATTTCATTTTATTCTTACTGCAATAGTGGTCGCACTTTTGCTACGCAACAATACGAAAAACAAATAAAAATGTCGTAAAGCAAAAGGAATTACACAAAAACAAATGCAATTCGACATGGACACGTGTGAATTGTGAAGCAGGCCAAACGGATAACAAGGGTTTTTTTTGTTTGCAAATTTGAAGATATGTACATACAGTGGCTCACAGCTTAAATCGTACAGTGTTATTTTTGCGAATATTTTTCGTGCAAAATTGGTTTCCGTACATTTTTTATAAAAATATGTTTCATTTCCATAAAATAAAGGATACAAATCTAATTTTTTTTTTTTGTACGAATTTTAAGCTAATTTACAGAACTTTAAAAAATTACTTTAAAATGCACGAAATGATATCTTATGTGAAACAAAGTGCGCAAGACCGTCTGCAAAAAAACAAAAATTATCAGAATTTAATGAAAATCTTTAAGAACTTTAAACTTGCAGTTTGTTTCTAAAAATTCGGAGAGGAGAATTTGGAATTTGAATGTAATTTTATTCAAGTTTTTAAATTATCGTCAAGTTTTTACAAACAAAAAAAATTTTGAATTTTAGGCTTTATGATATTGAAATGAACTATCTTATACTAAGTATATATAAGAATCTCGTGTCACGAAGTTTGTGATGGAACACCTCCGAAACGCCTCTACCGACTTTTATCAAATTTTGTATGTATATTTGGTATTTAAGTATATTTTAGGAGAGAGGTTGGTCACTTGTTTGAAAAGTTAATTTTAATTAAAATACAAGTTATATGAATTATAAAAATATGGGTGTCAAACGGAGAAATGATTCATTGCTAACTTTTATGAGGGTTGCAAACGGTTCGTTTCGGCGAGGAGAAGATTCATACGTAGGTATATTTTGACGAGGTTGCCAGCTGTTTGAATATTCGAATATAATTAAATTATATACAGGTTATATGAAATATTCAAATATTGATGTCAAACGATTCATCTCGGTAGGGAAAAGGCTCATACGTATATTTTGACGAGGTTGCCAGCTGTTTGAATATTCGAATATAATTAAATTATACTCAATTTACATGAAATATAAGAATATTGATTTCAAATGATTCATTTCGGCAAGAAACTTCACATCTTATTTTATTAGGGTTGCCACCTGTTTGAAAAGTCAAATTAAATTATTTTCACGTTACATGAAATATTAAAATATGGGTGTCAAACCACTCGATACGCTGAGGAGAAGGCTGATAGCATAAAGTTGGTTGCCACCTGCTTGAAAAGTCGAATTTAAATAAATTACACTGCAGAACAAAATTTTGCGGTCGGAGATTTTTAAGTCGATTTAGGGTAATTTGGGGGCGCTGATTACGAAAATAATATCTGTTTTGTCGAATTGGATCTAGTTTTTCAGATAAAGACTTTTAAATATTTCACGAAAAACCCTAATTAAAAATACTAGTATGGATTTAAATTATATTTTTATTGCGCGCCTGTATAAAAATAATACAAAAATAAAAAAAAATATATTCTTTTCATTAATTGATTTAAAAAAAATTACAAAAAACTTTTTCTGTAGGACCTCCTATGATGTCGTTGCTCAGGACAATCCCGTATTAAGTTCCAGCAGCAGTCTACCATCAAGTGGTCGTCCCATCGACCTTGGTATCTTTCTCCCATTATTTGTATGTCCTGGTGGAACCGTTCACCTTGTTCCTCACTGTAATCGCCTAGGTTGTCCGGGAATTTGTCCAAATGACTATGTAAATAATGTAATTTAATGCTCAGTTTAGCTCCTAGTTTGCGAAAATTGAGAAGCATATCAGCAACTAGTTTTGTATAGTCTGGTGATTTATGATTTCCTAAAAAAATTTTGACTACATTACCAAAGCTTAGCCAGGCTTCAGACTCAATTTGTGACATATGGTTTAAGAATTCAGTGTCTTTTAGAAGGGTACGAATTTGAGGACCATCGAAGACTCCTGCTTTTAATTTTTCCATACTAAGGACTGGAAATTTTTTGCACACATATTCGAAACAGTCACCTGTCTTATCAAGGGTTTTGATGAACTGTTTCATTAGCCCAAGCTTGCTGTGAAGTGGTGGAAGAATGATTTTTTCTCGGCTTATCAGTTGGTCATGTACCACATTTGCTGTTCCTACCTCCATATTTGCTCTCACCGGCCAGTCCTTTCCAATCCAATCCAATGTTCATTTCTTGCACGACTGTCCCATAAGCATATAAAACAGGGGTATTTAGTATACCCACTTTGTTGGCCCAATAAAAAATTCACCATCTTCAAGTCCACGCATACTGACCACTTATATTGTGCATACAAAATCTTTGGAACCGAATTGCATTTACAAGTCACGCGTTCGATAACGTGCAGCGGTTGGCAGGTACTGTTAGAGTTTTCAGGTATTTAGGCGAAGTCGTCGAATTAATGTTTAGTTGTATTAACTCACCCGACTTAACCGGCTGCTCTTGCTCTCTTGCAAGGGAAATAAAATATTTAAACCAACGAACTACTTGTTTTAATAATTTATCTAACAAAACTTATTGAGGAATAATTAAATTAATACAACTGGAACTGGGTCATATAATTTTTGTTCATTAATTTCTTAAGTTTCGTTTATCTCAAGAACTAGAGCCAATCCAAAAAAAAGTAAAAACACAGTTCGTAAGCTTGCTACTAATGCTAATAAAAACTATTAACAAAATCATGACCGCAGGTTTTTTTTTAATTTTTGTTACGCAGTGTTATACACAAGTTATATGAAAAAGTATAATATGGATGTCCAAATGTGCATTTTGCGGGGGCGAAAGTTAGTAGCTAGCTATATTTTAAAGAAGTTTGCCACCATGAAAAAAATATTCACGAAAAATATTGGCACTGTTACAAACATATAACCCCGTACGATTTATGCTGTGAGCCACTGTATATTGACGACAGCGACTGTGATGGTGTTGATAGAAAACAATTGTTAGTGGTCATATTGAAGGTGTTATTGAAACAGCATGGCGTTGTTGTTGGTGGTTGGTTGGGCACTAAACATATACAACTCCCTTCAACACATGATCGTACATACGCGCGCACACATTGATAAACGTTTGACAATTGGATTACCAAAACTAATGTCAACTACCCTGTGCAAAGTTTTAAGCATACCTCTAAGTACATTTATGCACAAAGAAATTAAAGTGCACATATATCTACATATTTAGTATATGTGACTGACTACCCACTCACTTCAAATCCATATGCTGATTGTCCAGGAAATTTTGTCATTTTGCAAAATAAATAAACACAACGCCCAACATCATGTGGCTTGGCGGAAACTCACCCTCGCAACATTCTTTGTAATGCTAGTCAGTCAGTCGTCCCATCGTTCAATCATCAACAACCGCATATCACATTACACGCTCGTCTTACAGTCTTTCAACACACACACACACACATACACACACACACAGACGCAGCCAGGGGTGAAGGGTGTTTTTCACTCCTCACACTACTTCTTTTTTTCCAAACAGCTGCCGAAACGAATTTATATGCCTTGATCTCTCATTTTGATTGTTGTTCTTTCTTATTGGCAATTATAAGCTATATCCTGTTCATAGTTACTTCCGTGTGCATGTGTGTGTGTGTGTGCGTGCGTTTGTGTGTCTGTCACATAATCTGTGTATCATTGCATGGCACTTTATGTGTATTGCATGTACTATCTAGGCGCAATATCCTGCTGCACTCAAGTAACCTACTCAAATATCAAGCATAACTAAAATTTTATTGCTTTTGACGGTGGGCAATGTAATGTCTTCAAGGGGAAGGAAGGGGGTATGTACTTTGTATGTTCAGACTTCCATATTCCTTCTACGCTTTGGGGTGTGAAGTCGACAAGTTTCTACAATTGATGTGTTGATTTTTTTTTTTTTTCATTTGATTTAATTCAATACATTAATAAGTGCGTGCTGTTGATATATGTACGTCGAATGTTGTTTTTTTTTTGTACACTTTGTTATTGTTATTGCTATTTTTACTCCACAGGCGGGGGGTGGCACGTGCTCCGGTTATGCCCAGCATTTGATTCGTGAATTTAATTAAATTGCGGTGATAATGTCTTTGTTAAAAATAATGAATTCTGAAAGATTTACTGCTTTCTTTTCACTCCATATTTTATTAAATTTTGTAAAAGCAATATTCAAAATTTTTGGATGGCACAAAACTCATATTTCAACAATGATTATTTTCATAGAATTTTCCCTTCAATTATGTCAACTAATTACAGCAATTAATTAGGAAAACGGTGACAAAACTTTACCTTCTATGTGTCACATAGCAAAATATATAGCAAAAAAAATGTCGGAAATAAATTCAGAATGGGTTTCCCCTTTGCGGCTCAGCTCGACAGCTCGTTTTGTGTAAAAAAAATTTCTAAAATGTGATGTGTGTCGTGATATCAAACATCTTTTTTAAAGCGAACAAAAAACAAAAACAGTATTTATTTTAATTTTAATTTAAAATGTTTTTGACGAAGATGTGTACGCACATATACTCGTACTATCTGAATGAAAAATTTTAAAAGAACTTCAAAAATAATATTTCAATAATGCATTGCAAACTTTAGCACAGTAATTTAATAAAGTATATTATGTTAATTGTAATTACATAAGTGGAAGCACTACACTGTGCTACTTGTTTCAACCTTTAGAAATTTTTTTTGGGAAAATATTTTTTTTTTCACACAATTAACTTCATTCTATTTGAAAAATTTTATAAATTTCATACAAAATTTATTTTTATTCTGCGCTAATACGGACGCTGAATTTATTTCCAAATTTTGTTATCGCGAAAGCCGTGCATATAAGACAAATATGTACATCAAACTTTTAATAATAATTTTTCAAACAGTTGGCAACCCTTTTCAAACATATTTTTCTTAAACCGCTTTCCTTCCACATCGGCATTTTATTCCACTTATAGCTTAAATAATTACTAATTAATTTGTATCTAAATTTTTAAACAGGTGGCAACGTTAACAAAAAAAATTTCAAACAAAGATTCCCTTTCGTTTGACACCAATATAGTGGCATTTCAAGTAACTCATTAATTAAATTCAAGTAACTCTTTCAAAGAGGTGGCAACCTTCTTCTAAAATATTTTTGAAACTAACTTTGCTTAACTAATATTTCAGTATTTCATTAATATTTTTATTTTTGAAAAAAAAAAAATGTGTACCCAATATTTCTTAATGCGCTTACGTTTGATGCCAATAACGTAACTTATAAACTTAATTTAATTTACCACTTTAAACGGGCAGCAACCTTATGCAAATATATTTTCGAATTAAGGCTCTCTCGTTTAACACCTGTATTATAATATTTCCGTTAACTTATACAAGAACTAAATTTGATTCTAATTTTTCAGCAGGTGGCAACGCTATTTGAAAATATTTGGGTAACGGTGTTTTACGAAATCACTTTCGCTTGACACCCATATTGCTATATTTGACTTAACTTATTTTTTTAAATTGAATTTAAGATTTTAAAAAGCTGGCAACTCTCTTTAGAAATTTTACCTTATGTTAACTTCAGTTATAAGTTATTTACGTTTCAAATTTTATTCAAGTCTGCCCATTTTGTCGTTGAAAGCTAACAAGTCATTAAATTTTAAACCAACCATCTCTCAAGTCCCGTAAGAAGTTTCACTTCAAAAACGCTTTGAAAATTAGATATTGAATTGCAGCTACAGAATTTTATTGGCGAAGAAGTCACAATGGAGAACAGCTGAAATTTTCGGGATGCCTCTGTTCAATTAGTTGTTGATAGCTCCGAAAATATAAGGGCTGGTATTAGGCCTAGGTAAAAATATCGATATATCAAAATGTTTTTAAAGAAAATACCGGATAAATATGTCGATATTTTTTAGCTTGGAATATTTACTACCGCGAATCAAATTTTTGTTGCAAATTCGATATATTTTAAATTCTTATTAGCTCAGCTCACATACATATGTAAATCTTCATATTTTTCCAAATATTTTGACGGAAGTCTTAAAACATAAAAAATGTTACTGTTCCGTTGGAAAAGCCGGAAAAAGTTTTTTGGTGAGGCACCCTAATGTAGATATTTGTAATATTTTTTTAATTTTTAATTTTTAATTATTCGTTTTAGTACACAAATACATCAAATTTAATATGTTGTACTTTTGACGGCATAACAAAGAACAGCGGGTAATAAATCAAAATAATAAAACTGCCAAATATGTAATATTTTTTCACTGTCGAACATTTTTACAATACTTTAACTAATTGCGCCCTGAGGTAAAACGGGAATTAACATTTCTTCCAAATTTTTTATTTAGTATCCAAATATTTGATTTTTTAAATTGCGGATATTTTTTTATTATATATTAAACATATTAAAGATTAATGGAATTTCGTAAACTGAATTCATTTGTAGAATGAGAAAAATTTATAAAATATTCCTTTATTGATTGCTCAATATGAATTTTTAATCAGTAGTAAAATTACAAAATTGCAAATTAAAACAGCTAATTAGCTACGAGTATTGTGCGCTAAATGCAGCGCGCAACACAACGCAAATTTATCAATTAACAAAATTAATCGCTAATATGTCAGAATTTATATTATATATAGTATACGAGAATTTTCACTTCAATTATAAAACTTGACTAATAAGCCGCCAGCCACATAGGCAAACTGCAAAAATAAAGCACAAGCTAACACACACACACATACACACATCTACTATGTAAATAGCTAAGCTTAATACCCAGAGAAAAATGCATTGAGCTTTGCGTAATTTACGCTGAAAATTGAAAGCAAATTACTAACTCTCGCCATTCAAATTTGCTCATCTATCGAATTTCAAATAGTTCATCGAAAATACACGAGGCGTCAAACAACACCTGTGTCGCAGCAGTTCGGGCGAAATTTCTGTGGAAAACTGAAACAACGCCAATGCCTCTACCATTCCACAAACTTTCTGACAGTTGCATAGTAAATTAATAATTCTCCATGCCATGTTCGAACAAAGGTAGCTACTATGGATGGTTAGTGGGTGAGTGGGTGAGTGGATGGTGGGTGGTGTGTGGAGGTTGAGTGGGTAGATGGTGGCAGACGGTGGCAGACGGTGGCAGTTGACGCGGTACCGGCAAACCAAATTAATCTTTGTCATCTATTATGAATTCAATCAATTAAAAATTTTCCAAATGATTGTCAACGGCGGCGCGCATTTTCACAGACACACGCACGGAAATTTCTCTATGCTAGAAATAATTTAAAGGCCATACTTGAATGCCAATAAATCTACATTCATACATTCAATAAATGTTTAGAGAAAGTAGAATTACCCAAACTTGATTCGCCGACTTTATGCTCCGATACATCAGTTACACACATGCTAGATTCATCCCCGACTAGTCCATTTTGGAATTATTTATTTATTGAAAGTACCAGCTATTTTTCCTTTCTTAATGAAAACGCCAATTTTGGGTTTCTAGTTTTGCTCAGCTTAGTCAGATTTTACTAAGATAATATACTATATCAGAATTTAATTTGTAAGTACTTGAAGTCCATATTTCATTTATCGAGCTGGGATCAAACTCTGTTAGTAGTCGTTTATGGTTGCCAGCTATTATAAATTATTAAGGAATTAAATACAGTTTAATATTTGTAGCAAACCAAATGGAATTGAACGACACATTAAGCCATACGTAATTTTCAATTGTTGTTGTATAAAAATTATATTTCACCAAAAAATTCTTTATCAAATAACAAAGCAAATGACAGATTTGCAAAAAAAAAAAACTTTACGTAAATAAATGTTACTTCTGGCTATCACTTATTTTAAATTATATAAAAAAAGCATAGAATATCGATGGGATTGGCAAACATGTTTTTTTTATACACATATACTCGTACCTATAGATTATAAAATACCGCCTTCTTATAACTTCATTTATTTTTACATTCTCATAATTTAATTTTATACTTTAAAGTGAACGGAAATGCGATAATGTGGATGAGGTGTTTTAAAATATAAACAATAAATAACATAATAAATTTAAAAAAAATGTAAATTTTGGTTCTTCTTCGCATAGCGATACTAAGTATGATGGATTCAAACTAAAAAATTAGAGAGTCGGCGGGTGTGTCTACGCTGAACTATTAGATCATTATGCCCTCCAGATCACTGTAGTGTCTCTTAAGCCGAGCTGCTGCAATATAGGAACCGGCCAAAAGAAACCAAGGGGTGTAAGAGTTTAATAATTTTTCGTTTATTAATTTTTTTTTTTTTTTTTTCTTTCAGATTATATAATATACAAAAGGGAAATTTTTTTACACTAAGTATGAAAAATGATGTCTCTTAAATTACCACCGTTTTCAGCTTCGCACTGATGGGCTCTTTTTAGAGCATTTTCCATAACATCTTTCAAAACTTGTGGCTGTAGCGTTCGAATTTCTGCAACAATGTTTGCCTTGAGTTCAAGGATTGTCTCTGGCTTGTTCACATACACTTGCTCCTTCAAATAACCCCAAAGAAAATAGTCGGGTGCTGTCAAATCTGGTGATCGCGCTGGCCAAATAATTTCCGAATTTCTGGAAATAATTCGCCCTACAAAAATTTGACTTAAAAGTGCCATTGTGTCTCGGGCAGTATGGGCAGTGGCTCCGTCCTGCTGAAACCACATACCAGGTCTGTTTTCAAGAGCAGGACGTAAAAAATGTTCTATCATAAACCGATGCCGCTCTCCATTTACGGTTACAGCACTTCCATCTTCATTCTCGAAGAAGTAAGGCCCAATGACATTTTCAGATCTGATCCCACACCATACTGTACACCTGATGGGGTGCAATTGGCGTTGATGAATGGCTCTTGGATTTTGAGAACCCCAGAACCTACAGTTCTGCTTATTAACAAAGCCATTCAAATGAAAATGAGCTTCATCACTCTTGATCAAATTTTTAATAAAGTTGATTTCATTTCTGGCCAACTCTTGAAATTTAACTGCAAAATTTAGATTAGAAAATTATAAATTCTCCAAGTGTTGTCTATATAATCTGAAAGAAAAAATAAAAAAAAATTAATAAACGAAAAAGTTATTAAGCTTTTACACCCCTTGGTTTCTTTTGGCCCATGATGGCAAAGCAGTTCGATTTCCATCTGGCGTTCGTACCTGGCCACTCTAATAAAGCTGGAAGGGTAATTTTGTATACGACCTTTCACCAGTCTGGAATAGGTTAGATGTAACTCTCTCTTACTGCAAGCTCTCGGGAATAGGAAGCTCTTCCCCAAAGAGTAAGCTATGGAAAAACAGTGGTACTCAAACTCATGTGGCCTAAGGAGGAGAGAATTATTCCAAGTAGGAGAGAGTTATTCCTTCTTATAGAGTCACAAGTAACGACTAGGGGTCCCTCACAACGTCTTCTGTAGAAGCTCCTATGACGAGGAAGAACTAGAAACTGTTAGTCATCTTAGATGTTACTGCCCCAGGCTATGCAGGAGAAGACAAAAATTCCTGAGTACAAGGTATTTAAATAACCTTGAGCGCAAGCTCGTCGATTCGACGGAGTGCTTCAAAGGGATATAGGGGTTTTCTCCGCATCCAAGCGGTAGCACAAACAGCCCGATTGCGGTTAGCCGTTTCAACCTAACCTTAGCTAACGATATTTTTATTTAAAACAATAGAAAACTATGAAAAAATCACGTAATGTAACTTAAAAAAATGTCACATGAATTGCAAAAACAGACAGATATCTAAACAGTGAAACTATTCTTTTATTTTAAAATACTTTGCTTCCTATTGGCTACAAATTTTTAGAACGGTAAAAAACGAGACATACGCTTTTTCTCTTGGGATCAAATATCACTTGTATTAGTCGGCATAGTATTTTGTTTGGTTTCAGTTGATAAAAACCATACAAAAAAGTCATAACCTAAAATGCTGCTTTGCTTCTACAGAAAATGTGATCTGGATTGTAGGAGTTGCAGTAAGTTCAAAATATATTTTTTTTTTATTCTATTTAGTCGCATACGCGTTACTCAAATAATTGACCACATTTAAAAAAAAACAAGTTTGTTCTATAAAAAAAGCATGAAAATGAAAATTTCAAACTTCGTACAAAACAATAAAAGCAAATATTCATCAAATTTTCAAACTTTTTAACCGATTTTTTTTTTTTTAATTTTTCGATATGCAGATTTGTTGCCAATTAAATTTTTTCGAATTTTGTTTTTGAAGAATTTTTTTTTCATTTAACGCATGTAGCTTATATGGCAGAAGATGTGCCAGACCGCCAGCGCAAAGGAATTTTACAAAATAACGGGAATTTTTATAAAATGGGAAAAAAGTGCGTAAGACCCAAATTTCACAAAATTTGTCCAAAATCAGCCGAAATAATAAGTCACTTCTATAAAATAAAATTGAATGAGATACAAAACGGCATTCAAATTTTAAGTGATATCCTTTTTTCTTTTATTACAAACCAAAGTTTCGCCACTCATCGAGCTATGTGGTAAAGCGCCAAATTATTTATTATTATATATAAAATTAACTAAGATAGCGTAAAAAACATAGCAAATATTGGGGGAAAAATGTGGTCAGTAGTTTGAGTTCCCCTAAGTCAACAAACTTCAACCAAATCGCATACATATTTTTTGCTTTTCATGGTTCGAATACACCACTGGCCATCAGCGCCAGCAACGATCACTACTGCGATTTAGATGCCCAAGAAAATGCCTTTTGCGTTTGTGCTGTGGAGCTGTGGAAAACGTTACCTATGAACATATACAATATTTTTATTGTTACAATAGTTAGTTGCTGTTGTTATTGTAGCTCATTGATTTGCAATTATAATGACTAAAAGCTTCAAATAATCAGGCTAATCACGGCAAAACAGCAGTGCCTCAGACGAGGCAACAAAACAGGCAATAATCGTAGCAATAGCTAGTTATTCACTAAATACATGAGCATTAAATATTGATGCATGTGTGTATGTACATTGGTTAATACAAAAATATATGCTAAAATATGCATGAGCAATACGCATACATTTACATATAATTTTACATACACATATTTTGATTAAAGCGTATAATTTTGTACCCAGACGGCGCCCAGCTGTGTTGTGTGCTTTGCTGAAAAAGGACTAATGCAGATGCGAGAGTATACAACAAATACATGTACAAAAATGTGCTCATTTATACACGGCTGTGTATGTAAAATATGTGTATGTGTGTGTGTGTGTGTTTTAACAGAATTTCGCCACAATTTTGTATTTAATATGAAATGAAGCGTGTGCCACATTAAACGATTAATGCAGCCGCAAAGCGCACTGCACTCAAAAAGCTCACTAATATTTGTGTAAATATATCTATAGATGTGTGTATGTATGTATGTATGTATGTATGTACTTATAGTGTATATATGTATATAAACAAACCAGTACATGAACAGTGATTATCCCACTGAGATGCAGCATTTTGAGTTTTGTTTTAAAATGCAGGCATGTAAAGGGTGTTTTTTTTAGACTGATAGAACTTGAAATGGAAATAAAACACATAAAAAATGAAGTATGATGCCAATTTTTTTTTATTTGAAAGATATTTTCAATACATTTAATGATTAAAAACGATTGCTGGCATATGTCCGTCACGACTAGCTTTGGTGAATCGGATGTGATTAGTCCAATTTTAAATTTCCATGTTGTGGATGGACAAAATCCAACATCCCCAACACTATCACTTACAACACCAATATTTTCTTCTATACGTACAGTTCTTTGTCTTGTTGGTTGGTTTTTCAACGTGTAGAGTAAATGTTGTTCGAAATTTATGTTCGACGAATAAGCTGCTCTGATGCTCGATTATGTGGACCATAAAATTCACGAAGTGTGCTCTATAAGTTTGGCGAACAGAACACTGATTGATTTAAAGTAAATTTGTAAACTTTGTTGTGGCGTTATTCTTTCCATGATGATTTGTCAATGCTTACTGAACTGAAAGGTCAAAACGAAATGTCATTTACCAGCTGTCAAGTGACAGCCAGCTATTCCTATCGAAAGTTCTATCAGTTTAAAAAAAAAAACCGATACTATATAGTTATTGAAAAAGTTGTATATTTTTATGAGTTGGCGTGGCAAATAATTCCATACTTTTCCGGTATACTTCCTGGTAGTTTTAAATCTGACTCTGTATTGGGAAATGAGCTCTATATTGAAGCTACATATATTGAATACGCTCAATATTCTCTTTGCTCCACAGATTGAACTTTGAACAAAATATGAACGTAATACCTAAAGTTTCGAACCTGAACTATAAAATGCAGGTTAAATCTCAAATCATTATCATTCTTTTTCAATACAATCTTCCTATATTTCAACGCACTTTTCACAAGGTTTTACCAACACTTCAACAACACCTTTAAAAAATAGTCAGAAGATTTAATAATCGGAATGATTTTTCCAAAAGCTGTAGAGATGAAGAAGAATCAGAATTAACTCCGCACTTTCTGTGCTCATGCCCCGAATTTCAAAGGATGCGCTTAAGATTACAGTGACTCAAGTAATTGATTGCATAGTGATTTTTTTATAATAGCCACAGTAATTTTTTTGCATGCTTTTTTCCTTTAATTTTGTATAAAACTTTAGCTCGTAATATAACAAAAAGCATATAAAACAGAATTTTAAAGTTTGCACTAAATTTACAAAAATGCAACAAAATTTTAAATTTTTTAATTAGAAAAAAAAAACAATCGGGTAGGCAGTTCTGTAGTTCATTAAATTTTTGGCGGGATTTAACATTAACTATGAACCAGTTAAAATTGTCCGTTGACTTTTGGAATTTTTTGGAAATTTTGATTTTTCATTTAACACATGGCAAAAAATGTGCAAGCCCATCAGCATTAAAAATTATTAAAAACCAACGGGTATTTATATAAAATCCATCTGTTAGTTGTAAAATGGAGTGCAGTTCGAAATGTTATTGTCCAAAATCAACCGGAATTTTTAGCTCGTTCAGACTTTCAAATTATTACGCTAAAAATTTAAAGAGCTGCAAAACTGCATAACCAAAAAGTTATCAAAAAGTTAAATAAAAAACTTTCAAATTTTGGTAAAAATCTGTTGACTTTTGTAAATTGTGTAAAATTGTGCTTTTTGTTATACATAATACGAACTAAAGCTTTATACAAAAATAAACAAAAAAAAAACCTATCGCGAAAAAGATTGCGAAATATTATAAAAAAATTAGCATGTGATCAATTATTTGGGTCACTGTAAAAATAGCAAAAAAAGGAGAGGCTTCACAACGAGAAATAACCGAGAAAAAATTGTCCGATTTCATAGAAGGGCTTATTTGTTATTGAATTTTGAAAAAACTTAATTCGTTTTGTACGACTCTGATGTTGTCTTTTGATATCCCTTAGACTTCAGCTCAATCTTATTGGAACAATTTGTTCGATAAGCGAATTTCATTTCTTATGTGGTTGGTAGGATACAGAACTTATTAACGGAATTTTATTAAAAAAAGGCAGACTGGTCTAGACCAGAAGAGAGTTACCAAAAGTACTAAGTAGTTGATTTGTATTTGAATATTTTGAATATTTTGAGAGTCATAATGTCTGCCGATAACTTGAAATTGTAGCTCAATGGGCTATTCTCTTCTACCAGATAACAACGTCTGGGCGAAATACCATTCGGAATCCCTAGTAGCTCGATTTTCGGAAATGGCATCGCTAAGTCCGAATAGCTACAAACGAATGCATTCACAGTTATGCTACATTCCTACCACGCTGGACTCGTTGACCGTTTTTTTCGCTGATTTCATGAAAATTCGGACTACGACGGGTTCAGTGCCAACCCCGACTACTATCGCTCCAGTCAGAGTAGCATACAAATTGTGAGAACCAACGTAGCAAAAGCAGTGATTGTTTTGAAACAGTGAAGTGAGTCTTTCTTTCCCTCTATTTCTATCTCCTCGACTGTAATTCTTGTTCAAGGCAAAATTTTCATTCATCATCTAAATAATTTTGATTATCGAATAAATTTTCATTCATTATTCAATTAATTTTGAAAAACGAATCATTCATCATTCAAATAATTGTGATTAAAATAATTTTGATTAACGAATAGATTTTAAAAATGCGATTTCTCTGATTTGCAGAAAAATACAAGAGCAATTTTTTCTTCCAATTGTAACTTCTCTTACAAAAACGTGCTTTATTCTGCAATAAAATGTCAGCACACCTCCTTCATCGGTTGCCTCTTCGTTTCGCAGAAAATACCGAGAAAGCATCGTGCCTTAACCCTCTCCCAATATATTTACGCCAAAAGTTCCAACTAAATATATACCGCTTACTGCTGGAAATTCAATAACTTACTTTTCTCCCCTACTGTGTTTTTTCCACTACTGTATATGCCTCATTGCCCCCCATGCGAGTGGGTGATGGTGCGCCTGTGGTAAATGCCGTCAACGCCATCAAATTGTGTGATTGATCACAATTTTGAAAGTAATTATCCTGCGCTTTCGCCCCCCTCTCTATCTTCAACGATTGCTACCCTCATCCATGCAACGCGTTTACTTTGAAAAGCTGGCGTTTGTTGTTGCACACATAGCAGCTGATTGCATCGATTTGAATGCTTGTTTGCGTGTTGCTTTGCTTTTGTTTTTGTCTACACATCGGAAGGTCGTCGAAAATGTGTGTTTGTAATTGTGTGTGTGTGTGTGTGTGATTTGCAGGGATAACAGCAACTAGCCATAAGCACTCAAACGCTACGCTTGGCCAACTTAGCCATTTGTGCCATTAATGGTAATTACTTTGTAAATAATTTCATGTCACACTCACTGATACATACAAACATACATACACACACACACATATGTATAGTTATATGTAGACGCGACATATGGACTGGACTTACATAAATGTAGGATTTATATGGAAATGCACTGTATGTTGTATGCGTGGAAATGATTTTCTCTCTCCACACGTTTTTCGTCCTTGGACACTTAAGCTTACAGGATTTTTTCATTATTACAATGCATACGACTTTGTTGCAGCTAAAGTCGCTTGTTTGTGATGGAACACTTTAAATCAGTTTAAGAAATTTTGCTAGGAAAAAATTACTTTTGAATAAGCTGCAAATTCCAGTTAATTTTTTTTAATTTTTTTTTTGCAGAAGGTTTCGCGCATATTCTTGTTGACATTTTGGAAAATTAAAAAAAAACCCATTATTTAATAATTTTTTGAGAATTTATTCAGCATTGTAAAATGGTTTTTATTATAAGAAGGACAGTAATTTTTATAAAAAATTAGTCAAAATTTAATCAAATCGAAAAACTCATCATTCAAATATTTTTTTAAAAGCAAATAAATTTTCATTCATCGGTCAAATAATTTTAAATAACGAATAGTTTTTCATTCATCAGTCAAATAGTTTTGAAAGCCGAATAGATTTTCATTCGTTATCATAAGAAAACCCCTTATTTAAAAAATTTTTGAGAATTTATTCAGCGTTGGAAAATGGTTTTATTATAAAAAAAAACGTAATTTTTATAAAAAATTTGACAGGTTATATCAAAATTTAATCAAATCGAAACCCCCATCTTGATTCCATATTTATATTCCACCACAGCCCATTGAATGTGAAAATGGGTATTACTTTGTCTAAACACAATATTCTTCTATGAAACTGATATTTTTTTTTAAATCAATTTAACAAAATTGATTTAGTTTTTCTTCGATCGTTTATAGCAAAATTCATAATCAACGATAACGAAAGAAAACATATCAAAACCAAATATCGTATGAAAATATTAATTTCTTGAACTAAATTTTTCCAAAAATTAGCTCTTCACCTCCGAAATTCTATGCTATTTTCTAACAAAAATGTATTCCAATTTGCTTATAAATGGTAGAAATTAAGGGTTTTAAATTTCTCTTTTGTAAATTCGAAGTGTGGTCTTGCAACATGCGGCCATCTCAATATTCAAACTCTACACCTTTCCAAGACATATAGTTTTCCCATATTTTATATTAAAATAATTTAAAAATATTGTATAACAAAAATCTTTTTTAAAAGTTTTGAAACTCTACACTTTTCCAAAAATTATAATTTCCCCAAACTTTGTGTTAACATAATTTAAAAAAGTAGTTTAACAAAAATTTTTTTTTTTTGAAATTTCGAAATTACTTTACAATAAAGACAGTGAGTGTAGAGGTTCGAATATCCTAAAACTTTTGAATAAGGAAGTTTGTTACATTCAGTTTTATTACTTCATTTTAAATCTAAGAGATTCTGCTATCTCGTTTACCTAACTTTTGAGTAGACAATCTATCAATAAATTAAAATGCCTTATTTTTCGGGATATTGAAATTGTATGCCATTGCATCGACGTAAAATGGAAATGCAATATTAATTATGCAAGTCATTATTTTTTTCCCCCTATTTTTTGAAATTACTTTAACAAATCGGATATGATGCATCAAAAGGCCGGAAATGCATTTTCAACATCTACAAGTATATTTTCGAGAAAATAAAATCTCCAAAAAAAGTTGATCTTAATTTCCACTATAAATTATATAAAGCTTAACTTTGTTTGCCAAAATTCATTAAGATGCATTCCAATCAATCTACCACCTCAACAGTATTTACTTTGTTTTCAATTTGCCTGCTCATCAATTCGACTTTCAAAAATATAAATAATAGAAGAACAAGATTAGCATTTGTTCGGTCAAACGTCGAGCTTATCATATAGGCGCTAAATTCTTATTTTTATTAATATCCACTTTTCAGAGCTTTCATTTTTTGTAAAATTTGAGTATTCGATGTATTAAAAGCTTGGATAAAAGCTTCTAGTCAGGAAGGTTATTGCTAACAGATAACATCTATCGATCCTCATTTAAATTAGGGAAGTTCCAAAAAGATGCGCGAACCACGGGCAAATATTTATACTCTCCGAACTACTAGACCCCTCTATCTTTCTCCCACTCGGCCCCTATCGGCCTCTGTCCGCCTTGCTCTGCTTCGATTCGATAAAGCTTGGCAAAATTACCCGGCGCTCAACAGCGCAGCAAATCAAATTAATGCATTGGTCAGCGCTCCGTGATGTACAGGTATTTTCGATACAAATTAGAGTGTGAAATGGACGACACAATTGACACGTTGGCAGGGTTCAAGGCCTATCTAAAAAGTCTGCAGTACTTTGAGTCCGGCAAGCGGTTGCAATGCAAATCCACATCGACCTAACCCAAAGACAAATCTACCTGCATTTATTGGCTCGACAATGCTCCGTTAGGAGCCGCACCCAACTTTACTTCTCCGCTCACTTATTGCCCATTTTTCCGAAGCTAAATAAGCCAATTCAGAGGTTAAATGAGGCCGTGAGAGCAGAAGTGTTCAAATCCACTTGTTTTTTGTGTTTGATGAACGAATTTCTGTCATCCCTTATCAAATTTTGTTTAGAGACCACACGAAACATGACACTGAAAATGGCACAATGCCAAATCTGTCTTTAAACCAAATTTGGCATGGGATGACGAAAAATCGTTCCCGAAGACATTATCGTATACCCTGTCGGAAGAAACAACTAAAACAAAAAGACAAGAAACCGGATAGATGACGAGTAGTATCCCAGTCTCTGAAGTCGTCTAGCACTTAGAAACAAAGAGAGGCAATAATAGAGGGATTGAAGTTTATTAGCTTTCCAAAACTACAAACACTTAAAATTCTCTTATTTCTCTTTTATGCCGCATTTTTTCCAATCAAACTGAACCGGCACTTCAAGTACAATGCTTAATTTAAATTAAATACTTCCCACAATATTCACTTGCTTTTATTATATCATATTTTATATACTAGTATGTATAAAAGCCAGCCGAACGACGGGATCCAACCAGCTTTTAACCACGTAAATAACACATTACAAAGATATCAAAACTGTTATCATTTTTGTACGCATACTTTCAGGCTTAAGGCAATGGAATTAACAGTTTGAGCGATATGTGTTGAAGAGCAGGATGCTTGACTTTTATATAAATATAAATAAATTTATTAGAAATGTATGTATGTAGTAATAAAATCACAGCATCATTTCTTAGCCATAAAATTTGTCTCTGATTCACTTCGAAGCCAATAACACAAAACAAATGTAGTGTTAACTCAACAACCAAAACATTAATACAAACTCAATACTTGTTTTTCTTGTAATGTTATTTTATAAGAAAGATACAAACGTACCCTTTCACGTCGACCCTAACACTTAGAGGCCTTTTACGGCTTTTATACGCTTAAAGCTTGCTGACTTTAAAATTGAATTTAAACAATGGAAAATAAGTAATTTTAACGTTGTTTACTTACCCATACCCATACACCAACGCACACACGTACAACCACTACACAAAAAGCCATTGCCAAGGCGGTGAAAGTAAGATCAGACAAAAGCACATTTTCACTCACCACACGCAAGGACACAAAGGAATGTCAACGAAAAAAAAAACCAACCAAAACCACTGAAAGAGTCTATGAAAAGTGAGTGAGTTTATGAAGGTGTGAGTAACTGGATATTTGCGCTCCATATATGTAGTTATAGCACATCGAACAATACCGTAAATTACTTTCACCATATCATTTGGAAAAGATCAACACGACCTCACACGCGTGTGAGGTAAACCCAGAAAACTATGTACAATCAGAGTATGCATTTTGAATGTCTCTACCGTAGAATGAAAGAATGTAAACTGCTGGCTGGCACGGTCAGCCATCATCATCGCCATCGTCGCTAGCAAATGACCCAAACATTAATGCAGCAACATGCTGCTGGTCGTCTCCGACTTACATAACATAACATAAGTTGAATGCGATGTCGCACAGTGGTGCCAGAGCGGAAAAAAAGGATTTTTTTTATCATTCCAAATTTGTACCATCTTTTCAATTTAAGCTAAGAACTAATCAAATAACATTATCCGAATACTTGGGCTTGATATATTCAATGGTTTTTTGTTGGGAGAGCTTCAAAGTCCAACAAAGTATCAACGCAAAGTTACTCAGAAAAATGTGATGAATATTGCAAAGGTTAAAACTCAAAAGTTAACCATAAAATATCAATTGTATAGTTTTTATTTATTAAAACCAATGTTATAGATGTGATTTACATCATCAAATGTAAACTTTCTTTTTCAAGATTTTTTTTAATATGATGTTTTTTCATGGTCCAAAAAAATCATATATTTCACAACTTCAACAGAATATAACTAATGTGCGCAGGAGCGCGCAGGTTAGCCACTTACACAAAATAAACTTTAGAATCTCCTTAATCGATAGAAAAAAAATCAGCTGCAATTAGCTGCCAATTCATGAGTAATTAGCAATTTAATCTAAAAACTCACATCAAAAGTTATGAAAATGTGCAACTGCGTTGTTTGTTTGCTTGATTCGTTGCTTTGTTTTTTTGCCTGCTTCGCTGCTTTGTTTTTTTGCCTGCTTCGTTGTTTAGATGATGATTTAGATGGTATATTGAGGAGAACAGTAAACGAAGGTTCCCTAAGATTTGGAATTTCTCCCTTGCATGCAAGAATTACGTTTATGGAGTGTATTCTGCATATTGCTTACAACAAACCTTTTCGCAAATGGAGAACTGACGATCGTACCAAAAAACTGAAGGCAGAATAAAAAACCACGTATTCAAGCAGATTTGAAGTCGTCCTTGGGAATAAATGTTGATGTAGTGAAGCAGGGACTGGGTACGACAAATGATGGCAATACCTCACGAAGATTTTTTGAGGATCCTGCTAAAACTGCCGATATTGTTGGCGTTGACGAAAACCTGATACATAGATTTAAAATAATATTAAATACAATCAATAGTCAAGCAGCGATAGATCCTCAAAAATTTGAAATTTATTGCATGAAAACTGCGAGGTTATATGTCAGCCTTTATGAATTTTACTATATGCCAATGACAGTACATAAAGTTTTAATGCATGGAAGTAAAATTGTTTCATCCTCTATTTTGCCATTGGGCATGCTATCAGAGGAGGCTCAAGAAGCTCGCAATAAAGATTACAAGAAATATAGGCTTAATCATTCTAGAAAATGCGACAGAATTTCTACAAATCAAGATGTAATGCACTTGCTTTTAGCTTCATCGGATCCTTTTATTAATGGTTTCAGAACAAATCCCAAAAATAAAACTTTAGAATTGCACGATGATGTTAAAAAATTACTTGTTGAATAAATAATTAATAATATATGATCATTTTTGAATATTTATTGGTTATGTTATATGGGAGGTCGGCGTAGTTGTGGGCGGACTTGTTTCATTTTTAGAGAAATAATAATTTTTATTGATTCAAATCCGTTTGACAATTTTTAACAGTCTAGCTGTGATAACAGCGAAAATATTGCAACTTTTGTGATTATATTATATGGGAGATGGGCGTAATTGTGAGCGGATTTGCTTTATTTTTTCTGTACAAGCTTATATTTACAAAATATTACACTGTAGAAAATTTTGTTACTGTAGGATGATTTTTGATTTTTGTGTTATATGGGAGGTGGGCGTGGCTGTGGGCGGATTTTAACAAAATTTTTTTTTTCATCTAATTTGGCAATATGAGAGATGTGTGCCAAATTTCAAAGCCCTACCTCGATTCCTTCTATTTTTTGCCGCGGCTTGTATGAAGCGGCACCACTGTGTGTCGTCGGTCCATCAGTGGAAATGCCTGTTGTAAGTAGTACCAGCATATTGTCAAAGGACATCATTGAAGCTGCGTCAACATGGCATAATAAACTTGATGATAGCCAACAACCAACACCCAACACCCAACACCCGGCTGGCCGGACGGGTCAACCAAAAGTATGTATTGTAAATAACAAAAAAAAAACAGAAAAGTATTTCTGAAGATGTTGAAATTGGAAAATTAAGCCGAACAGGCGCATGGCAGTGAACACATTTATAATACACAAAAGGACGGGCAACAAAAAATTATAATACTAGAGATATGCGCAAAAAAAAAAAACAAAACAAAAGTGCACGTTTGCCTTTAGCATTGCGTGTATAAGGAGGTGTGTGTGTGCGTATGAGTGTAAGTGTGAACACACAAAGAATGTTGAAAGAAATGAAGCAACTTTCCGCTCGATTGAAACGCATGAAAGGCACACGAGTACCATATCTAGAGAGTAGGCTGTAGTAATAACAACACAACGGCCGCAATTATCCTCAGACCATTTTTTGGTCAAGAAAGGAAACTATTTAACTTTCATACACATTGCGTTAGGGTAGAGCGCTGGACGGATTGTTATTTTTATTTTTTTTTTCAAAAAAATTTGGATAGCATCAACGGGCATCTTTTTTTGGAAAATACTTGCGCAGTCTCAGATAAATTCAGCGCCAAGATAAAAATTTGAAAATTGCCGACAGAATTTTGTAATTTATCTGATGCTTTGGAGCCTAAAGATATTTTTGGCCATATTTAAATTTCATAGAAACAAAAAAAAAAAAACAAAACGTAGACGAAGCATCGACGTAGTAAGATCTAAAAGTTTCTGACTCCAACTTTAAAACACCGGCCGTACTAGTTATAATTGTTATAAAAAAAATCGATCGTTATTTTTTGATTCTAATTTTTTCAATCACATTTTAATTTGATCGATAATTGGTGATATTTATTTTTTCGATCAAGTTTTAATTTTTTTCGATAACATTTTATCGATATTTTTATATTTTCGATTTCGTGTTTTTTATTTACCGATAGCATTGGATCGATAGTTTGTGCTTTCTAAATTTTCGATCTAGTTCGCTCGATGTCTTATGATTTTTATATTTTAATTTTTTCGATAACATTTGGTCGGTATTTTACGATTTATATTTTTTCGATTTTGTTAATTTAATTTATTCGATAACATTTGCTCGTATTTTCTGGTTTTTATTTTTTCGATCAAGCTTGAATTTTAATTTTTTCGATAACATTTAGTCGATATTTTATGACTTATTTTTTCGATTTCGTGATTTCAAATTTTCGATAACATTTAATCGATAATTTGTGCTCTTTAAGTTTTCAATCTAATTTTATTGATATTTTATGATTTTTATTTTTTAATTTTTTCGATAACATTTGATTGATATTTTTTGACTTATTTAGTTATTTCTAATTTTTTCGATAAAAAATAATCGTTATTCTTGAATTTTAATTTTCGATCAAATTTGATCGTTATTTTTTCAATATCTATTTTTTCGTTCGTATTCGTATTTTGAGAATATTATTTTTTCGATCTAAAATAATCGTTATTCTCAGATTTAAAAATTTAAAGATTTGATCGAGAAAAATAAAAGTCCCAAAATATCGAACAAATATAATAATAAAATTTATATCCAAGGATAACGATTTTTGTTATCGAAAAAAATTACAAAATATAGACTGAATAAAATTGGAAAAATTTAAGTCCAAAGCTTCTTTCATTAAAAAAAACACACACACACAAAATAACGATTATTTAATGATTTAAAACAAAGAAATCGTTTAAACAAAATTAAGATCAGATTTGTCTAGCATATGACAGAAGGATTATATCAATATATTCGAGTTTTGATCGAATTTTTCGCAATGATTTGTTTATCCGAAAAAATCAAAAAAATGATTATTTTCTTCGGTCCCTGCTATAAAATGAAGAGTGAGTCTTAAACTGACATCAATATTTATCATTTCGGTACACTTTTCACTTTCTTTTAGAGAAATTTCTATACCCTTAAAACATAGTCTGAATTTTTGCCGTCAAAATGGCTCAAAACAGCTAAATTCACTTCATCAACAGTGTTGATTTTTTGTCCTGCCATCACCCTCGGGATTTATCTCACACCTTTGAAGAACTTTTAGTTTTCAATTAAAGTTTATATTTAACTGCATGCCTATTCATTCTTTGAGGTTGATTCATGTCAAGGCTTATTTATTCGCCAATTTATTTAAAATTTTTGTGAAAGTGTGGATAAAACGTCTGCAATAGTCCCGATTTTTTACCCTAAAAATTTAAGAAACACATCCCGGCTCAATTGAACCGGAATTTAATCTCAAGCTAAACTCAAGCATACAGTAATGTTAACTGGTTTTGCACACTCGCTTCAGTTTTGTGCATAAAGCAAGTAGTTCACGCCATTTGGTTGATTGCAGTCAATTTTATTTTTACGGTTTTTATTTTTATATAAGGTTCACTAAAAGTGCCTGAAATAGCTGCATACAAATTTATTTAATGGCATAATATGCTCACATTGAATATAGTAGATAACTATCTGTGAGTACCCGTTCTTGTCCTAGCATTGAGTTGAGTTGATTTGTGTTATGGGCAAAGACATGTGCACTTGAGTGGGCAAAGATTGTGTGACCTTTCATATAAGCAGGCGGGTCGATTGGTCGGGCAGTCAAAGTTATAAAAATAAATATAATTTTTATGCATCCTAGCTACTTTCCGTCACATAAATGTAAGAATGCAATGAAATAAAAAAAATTTTTAAAATTGTATGTGGTATTCTCACATCAAGCGGTAACAACTTAATGGAGCTATTTGGCCTGATTTAACAGATGGCAAAGTTCAAGCTGGCAAAATGATGGCCAAGTCAGGGACATGCCGCGCTGTAGACTCGGAAATAATGTTTTTAAATAATTAAGTTATTCTTCTTAATTGGCGATATAGCGATTTTGATTAAACTTAAAAAAAAAATTTTCTATTATTTTCATAGTCAAAAACCAACCCCGTTATGGAGCGATGGAAAAATAATAGCGAATAAAGTGTTTGATTGGAAAAGTCCAGCTACTTTCTGCTATCAAACTTGTTTGGAGTAGTGCCAAAATTTTGCTTCTACTCCGAATAACTTGCCCTGTAATAAGTAAACTTCTTTCCATTAAGGCATTCGAAGATATCAATTCGAAAAGAGAACGTGATTCCTAAATACCCACTTTACACTCCATATTTCACTCCTCCTTCTAAACGCTCCGCATTTGGCTTGACTGAGCCTTATTTTCATACCTGCCTGCTGTTTCGGCAACAAACATCTATAGTCGTATAAATTGAAAAAAAGTAAATACTTAGTTCAATAGATTTCTTCAAGCCAAAACTGAAAACCAAATTTAGCTAGCAAAGTCCGAGAGGAAGATTTGTTGATTTTTCTTTGCTCATTCCTAAAATACCCCGGATTTTAGTTTTATCATACGATACCCAGAGTAAAGAGTAAGCCAAGCTTTCTTATGGTAAATTTCGGCAATTATGCTCTTGATCTACCTTAGCGGGGCGCACATGCCCAAGGCGTGGGATACACTAATTGCAGAGGCGCACCTCGTCAGTTAATCCGCTGTCTCAGTTCCGCAAATGTCCCTACGCCCCAAAAAATCAAGACCTATTCTCTTGTACACTCAACCTCTAGTTGAGATCTAACCGCTGTAGAAGAAAGTGCCTGAATATCCGCTTGGCCATCTTAGAAGATATTCTCCTGCGTTTTCGCGGAAGAATTTCGTTTTATATACCTTACGGCCCCTTAAACGCCAACATGTCGGCCTGAAAAAGGCTCTCATGGAAATCACTGGGTCAACCTCGCATTCCATCATTGATCCATCTGCATAGATCGTTAAGCCGTCCTATGATTTGTCGCTACCCTTGATCGAAGTCTTTGACAGTATATAGTCAATAACCAGCGCTTTAATCCCAGGGGGTAGTGCGTTGAGGAAGAAGTTGTGCCCACAGAAATGGTAGTACTAGAGAGATGTCACAAAAAAATCGTGTGCTAGTTGAGCAATGAAACTTTTGCAGCTCGCCTGATAGAAGATTTTAGCTGCAGGTGACCTTATCTCATTCAAAATCTCTCACCGGCCATAATCTCTTAAGAGGTTATAGCGCCAATTAAGTAAGTAAATAAGACCTTATGACGCCACGTGGTTGGCTTCAATGTTGCCAGAACTTTTTCTGAGTCGAGACCAAAAAAAAAACAATATTGAGAATATTAGGCAGAACAGGGCAAAACAGTCAGCTAAAATGTAGTTATCGACATTAGATAACTCCGTTTTCGTTGGATAAGTGTCTTTTTAACCAATACTTATAAAATTTTATTTAATACATTTTTCCAATCGCAAAAAGTTCATAAGAAGCCTAGAAAGGCTACAAAAAGCTTAGAGAAGGGCTAGAAAATGTCAGAAAAAGGCTGGAAGTGCCACCGCGCCTTTAATTAAAATTACTGCATTCACCGGATGGGAATTGCAAGCGTATGTAAGCAAATAGCTGAATAAAATGATAAGCAAATAGCAAAATTGGCTTTACCATCAGAGACTGCATACTTTAAGGCGCACTATTTTTTTAAAGTGGCATTTGTGGAACAAAATCAAGAAGCACCAGGAAAAATAACTTAGTTATAAGTTACAAAAAGGCGTATAACACAAGCATTAAATACCATTACTCGAATGGCAAAATAATGCACAAATTATCTGTATACACACATACTACCAGCCACTTTTGCAATCTGCACTCTGACGTTTATGCGGCCTGACCACGTCTGCACAGAATATCAAAGCGTCCTGCGCAGCATGCAACTAAAAATTAAGAGGCCAACCGCGAATGCCCAAAACGCAACAAAGCAAATCGGAAAGCACAGCATGGCGGTTAACAGTTGGAGTTCGTGTCGACACGATGCACAACAATGTCACTGTGGCATTTCGCACTAAATCGATT
The DNA here is from genome assembly GCA_951828415.1 of Anomoia purmunda. Classification (NCBI taxonomy): domain Eukaryota; kingdom Metazoa; phylum Arthropoda; class Insecta; order Diptera; family Tephritidae; genus Anomoia; species Anomoia purmunda. The sequence continues at coordinate 14,865,455 of OX639994.1, forward strand.
AAGTGCCAAGCAGACCGCTTGTTTTTGTAGGAGCACAAAGCTCAGTAAAGAAAAGTGGATGGGCAGTGGCTGAGGCCGCATGGACGGCAAACGAACGCGGACAGTAAGCGAAGACGACTAGCTGGTGACAAAACTCCAGTTGGATGCAGTTTGTCTTGCTGTGTCACATTGCATTCACATATGAGACTGAACTCCAACTCCGTAGCGCGCAAGGAGTCATTAGACGTAGACATACGAGTTACTTTGTATATGCGATCCACAAAGCAATCGAATTTGCTACTGACATTCGATTATATCGAACTAATGGCAAAGCGGTCAAAATGACCCTCAGCTGCAGCGAGGTGGAAATGGCAAGAGTCGCTTCCAATCAGGCAGCGGACTGTAGCAGCGGCGGGTACTCCACAACAGTGAGTTGTGATTGCATACAAATTTAATTTTCAAGTTTACTTAGTGTACCCATATAATTTTCCATTTAAGTGCACTCAAGTTTTTCGTTGATAATTGCAGTTAAATATTTGACTTATTTGCCTAGCGAAAATGTTACTATTTTTTCCACTCGCTTTTGCTTTGCTGAAGATAAAATTGAAAATTATGCAACTTACTTGCACTCTTCTTTCACTTTCGTCTGTGCGTCTGTATATTCTGACCTTTCGCCTGACATAGCACTTGCGCCGTATGCAACCGTCACTTGCCATTTTCGCGCAATTAATGCAACCCCCCAACCGCTAACGCCCATTAATTCATTTTGTAAACTGTATTTTTTTTTTTGGCATTCCGATACTTTTTTTTTTGGTTCCAATTTTGCCTATTTTGCATTTAATTTCAACGCACGTTGCTATTGCATTGACTACGCGGAGCTTTCATTCAAGCAGAGAGGCTATACAAAGCTTAAGACTTGCAGTGGTATATTTACATAATTGCATATTCAAATCTGACAGCGTAGACTAGGGAAGCAAATTTTATAGGTCAGACACTTCAGCAGCATTTCTAAAATATTTAAAAATGGTAGTAAGAGCTTGCTGACCTCTCAAGGCAATAAAGTTTTAAGCAATAAAAAAGTGGTAAACTCTGCGGATGTGGCCGACTTTCTCCAAATAAAAAAATTATCTAGCAAGCGTTATATGAAAGAAATTCAGCAAACTAAGCCGAGCGTTAGCAAACAAATTTTCAAAAATCTCTGGTGCTCATATCGTTGGAAATAATCCAAAGCAACACAAAAAGAAGTAGGCCCAAGTCAGAATTAATCTATTTATAAAAAGAAGTTCATCTGAGCCATAAGACGGTAGTGAGCTCTATAAGTTGATAATTTCTTTAGTGGGGCTAATCGTTACGGAAATAAAGAGACCTATAGTGCAACGTACAAATTAAATCGTCACAGGGATTTTGACGCTTTTAGTGCAACGGATATTCTCTTCTCCTTTTCTCCCTTATTGTTGTCACGTTTTGGTGGTGAATTGCAAGAGTATACCGCCAAAAAGTGTCTCCGAAGCCTTCTCTTCCACTCCATATATCTGTCGTCGTAGGTTGGAGAGTTTTCGGAGAGTGCCACACAAGGGCGACGCTAAAGCATTCACTCCCATTTTTCTCTCGGTCACCGTTAGTTCAAGAGTTTTCGGAGCACGTCATGCAATGGTGACGCTGGCACAGAAACTCAACTGAAAGGTCGTGTTAAACAAATTCCTTCTCCGCAGTAAACGTACATCATTGAATGTGGCAAATACAGACGACCCTGTTTCCTCTCCTCTATATAGAAAAATTCATGTCGACGGTCAGTGGACCAAATGGACGGAGACTTACGGTCTTGGGGTTAATTCTGATAAAAAGGTAAACAAAATGTTATAAAATTGATAGTTTAAGAACTCCATCAATTTGTCGCAAAAATCTTAAACTGTCGAAGGAGGCTAAATTTCTGGTGAAGCCTACAGACCTCCCGATTACTGTAACGAGTTCAAATTTGTGATCTTTCCAATTGACGTATCGGTAAAATTGGTAGGCATGATGGACCTTGCTCCTTCGAACCAGCCCTTTCCAGTAGACAGTGAGGCGGTGATGAAAACACTAAAGCCGACTAAGTCGATCTGCAGCACACTCTCAATCTATACTGTGGCACAGTGGAGTCCCTGGAAACGAGGAAACGGGCGAGTATGTGAAAGTACGAGCCGAGGCAAGACTAGGGGAACATAGTTCGAGCATACAAGCCCTGTTGTGATTCCTGCTCCTGCAACATGAGGATTAGCTAAGAACAGTAGATGGCGCAATCTAGACACATGCCGGATAGCACGTTTATTTTGGTCATCACTCAATGAACCATGAACACGGAGCCTGCTAAGGTTTTCCAAATCGAATATCAAGCTTCTTATAGGATTACTAATGGGATACCTACAAATCGGCCACATGACCGCTAAGTTTAGAGCCCCTCTTCCAGGATATGCGCTTCAGATTTCTGGAGCTCCATTTTTTCGGAGACCTAGATGACTTAAGTGCGGTCGCATTGAAGGGGCTGTTGGGATTTTCCAGAAGATGGGGATGGTTTAAGAAAGAACGAACTCTCTATGAGACTAACCCATTTAATCTAACCTAACCTACTATCTAAATATAGAGAAGATTCGCTTCCCTAGTGTGACCTAGGCTCACCTTTATATGTAGACAAGCTTTTTGGGACTCCGAAAGAGTTATTTATTTTGATTTGTCTATTTTACATAACAATTGGTTTATAGAGTAAATCTTACAAGCTAAGGGGTTAAAATATTAATTTAATTTAATAATCAAAGAGCAGTAAAGACACATCCTACTAGCTGTACTCTAAATTATAACCAAAATGTCTCTGGTAACTCTTTTATGTTACTTAGGTTTATTTTGTGTTGCTCGGGACTCACTTAATTCATTTGAGCACCAGACAAGCAAAGTTGTACTAGTAGGTCCCATGGCTCCCACGCAAATTCACCCATATAACGAATACTTGAATTTTTTTATGGAATAAATTGCGTAAAAGAATTAACGAAAATCTAGAAGAATTTTTGGTCACTTAAAACTTACGCTTTATTATACTTGAATTGAATGGACAACAAAACAGCCTACTTAAAAGATTTCTTAAAATTCGGATTACTTTTTAAATTGAAATTAAAATGGAATTTTGTTGAATTTTTATAAATATTGTGCAAAATGTGAAACATTGATCTGTAAGGTTTTCGCGTTATAAAATTGACTTTACTTTATAAAAAACTAAAGAAAAAATTCGCCATCAAATGCAAATATTCTTTATTAGAAGTGTTAAATTTAAATTGAAAACTTTGTGCTAAATTTAAACAAATTTCAATAGTTTTACTCAATTTCCAAAATTTTTTAAGATTAGAAAAAAAAGTTTCGGCATAAAATTCTGTAAGCCATTCTATTTTCATATATTAAAGTGCATATAGTAAAGTGAAGTAACTAGAAATGACCATTGTTTTTGGAAAAATTTGTTTGATGCCAAATCAAAATTTTAAAATTCGTCAAATTTTTTTTTTGGGAATTTCTCAGGAAATTGTAACTTAATTTAAACGCTTTTTGTTGCAAAATTAAGCAAATTTTTTTTTTTTTAATTTATTAAATTAAAAAACAAATAAATAGTAAAAAATTGTCAAAATGTGGTCGCGTTCTAAATATAAAATGGGCTACATAATAAAACCAGTTTCATTAATTCCAACATTCTATGCACTTGCAATGAATTTATACTCTACCTACTCACTCACCATATTCTTTTATTTGCTCCTTTCTGACACAACCTCTGCACTATTTACAACCAAAACAAAAAATACATATAAAGCAGTAAATTTTATTCGCATTTATTTGCAATGAAAATGTAATCATGACAATCTTGGCAATTCGCTGTGTAGGTACGAATCTCCTCTGCACCCACAAAACGCGCGCACAAATCCAAATCTCATGCGCTGTGTCGGTCACTTACAATATGTATGTATGTATGTGGCCGGCCATTGCCATTTCGAGTAGCCCAACAACAGGTCGAGTAGTTTAATTTTTAGAGCGCTGCGATTACGCTCTGCAACATAACCCACTCTTTCTAGTAGTATTTTGCTTTTATTGCTACAAAAAATACAGCTCTGGCAAGTGTTTAGTTTGGGCGCCTCTACCTTTTTTTTTTTGGGCACTGCCACCCTTTCCCTTCGCAGCCTTGCATTTTAGCGTAGTTTTCCGTGCGCATCTCCCTTCAGCTGGGTAGTTCAGCTACCAATCTAGTTTTCTGCTCCCAATTGCCTCGCCGTTAATTTATGCGCAATTTTCCTTACATTCTTTTTTTTTGCAGCAGCAGCAGCACTTCACTTTCTCCATTTACTTTTGCTGCTCCTTCTTCGCTACTTTTTTACCGCTTGTTGGCAATATAAGTTAGCAATTTATTCACTACCTTTGCCCACAGACATGCACATAAATTTTGACATTTTATATAGTTTTTTATATACATATGTATGTATATATATGTATTTTTAAAGCTACAACTACACTTGTACCAGCTCCACATCCTTGTGTCCAATAGTTACTGCTGTTTATTCAGTGAAAGCGAGCGATTTCGCGTTTAATTTTACAATTTAATGACTTTCGCTTTTTTCATATCCGCCAGCTACACACTCATGCATAAATATTTATCTACAATACATATTCACGAGTATAACTAACTCACTTGGTTTGTTCACTGTCCAACGCTCGAGGATGTATGTAGATACATTAGAGTGTACTATGAACTAATTGAAGTAATGAAAAGTCTGAGCCCAAGATGACGCGAATTTCCGTGTTTCGGAACTCTGTGACATTTTTTGTGTTTACCATCTACTTTTTAATATAAAATAATTTCAACAAAACTTCTTTTCGAGCACCCTAATTACCGTGCATAATTTCAAAGTCAGTACTACAGATGTTCACTTATATACATCCATGCATATGAATATCTTTTGTAGCATTCCGCGCATAGCATACTTAATGTGAACTTTATATGCTACCGCCGTCTACATGTAACGGATATGAATTTGCAATTAAAAGCAACTGAAAATTTATACCTTTTAGTTTTACATTATTTGCTGGATTTACACGTAAAAGTAGTAGTCTCTTTTCTGTATACAGTGCTTAGGAATATTTATTCATGCAAGTAGGTCGGGGGAACCAAACTCACTTTCATTACTTTAGTAATTTGAATACACACATACTTTAAATTTATAAATGCAGTTGCAGTGAAATTTAATTTCACTTACACTAACTACAAGTTTTTTTTAAATCTAGTACTAACTTCACAGTACTAAGCTTTAGGCATGCTCGAAAACTCGGACCAATCACTTTTTTAAGATCTACTTTTACTTTTAAACAATTACTTGTATGTATAAAAGACCTTTGCTCGACGGGAACCAACCATTTTTGAACCACGTAAATAACACATTACAAAGCTATCAAAACTGTTATCATTTTTTTGTGCATACTTTCAGGCTGAAGGCAATGGAATAAACAGTTTGTGCGATTGTGCTGAGGAGCGCGACGTTTGACTTCTATAAAATAGATTGTCTTTATAATTGTCTACATATTAAGATTATTTAACGGTCGTCGGGTTGGAGCGAAGAAAGTCAAATTAAGCAAATATTTGTATTTTTTCCTTAGAAAAAAATTATAAGTGAGAATATGAAAAAGAGTATAAAAACATAAAGTCTAAGTGCGTTTGCCCAGAAATCTCATTCTAGTTCTGCAAATACCTGAATAGTTGCAGAGGAGTTATTTCACCGTTTCTTCCACACCGGATGAGTTTTCCAGCTACAGCAATAGGCCGGCCGATTCATTTTAATGATAGTAGAAAACCATTTGGCTTTGAAAGAGGCCACAGGCTCTTGCATATTTTCCACGATCCTTAGTTCTTCCACATACAGTTTAGCTTTGTTCATCTAGCATTAAGAGATCCATCTTATGATAGGACTCCAAGCCCCAAGAACTCTACTGCCTCTGAGATATCTAGGGCGGAAGCGTTTTGAGCCAGCAAATGCTAGTGAATGTTACAGTGCCCCGGCATCCATGTCAGGGTGAAGCTGTGGCGACGAGCTAATATACTCCCTGCACCACTTCACCAGACTTGACGTCACCAATCCGAAGCTGAATCGTCCATTAAAATGGGCACTGCGAAGCGCTCTCTAAATAAGATATCCGTCCACTTCTTTCTAGAAGGGAACTACTAGGTGCTGGATAGAATTTCTGGACATGTATAGTCCGATTTTTTTGTAAATTTCTGGATCACTGACGGACTGCATCATGCGCCCATGACCAAAAGTCCCGCCTCCTTAGCATTAGGGCACTCGTGAGAAACAGGCTCATTGATGTAAAAATCTATCGAAGGCATGTGGCAAATTACGTTCAAGAACATTATTGGGCATAAGCTGATTAGCCCAGTGTTTGCAGTGCTGACCGACCGCTGTACCCTGTTTAGTTTCGTTGTTATATAGTTCATTTAAACGGCTTTCCGCAAAACTAGTGACTGATTATCGCCTTGTAGATCCAGGTCGTAAGTGCGTAGCATTTTTTGTTTTGCAAAAAAAGAGTGCACCGTATGCCTTTTTACCCCGGTGTACCATATCACCAAGTATTTCTACGAACCATCATTCAAAATGGTATTGTTCTCCTATTCTAAATATGTTAACAAAGCGATTTTTGCCACAAACAAATTCGATTTTTTCCCCCCCCCACCACATACGGTAAATTTAATATAAAATTTGATTGTGTAGTTTTCATACGATTAGCTTTTAAATCGTTCGAATTCAAGTTTATTGATCAGCTTTTATTTACTCATTAATAGTACCTTGTATGTTCACTCGCAAAATAAGCCTCTGACTCAACATGCACTGCCAGAAATTTTTAGAGTTGATGATAAGTCCCTTTTAATTAATTTAGATTAATAACCAAAAATTTGCAGCTTAAATTCTAGTAAGCGACATATTTCACAATAAATTAGTATTAATTTTATTTTACTTACAAATTTTGCTGTTTTCTCTAAACTAAATAAGACGATGTAACACTTTTTGAGCTTAGGATAGGAATGAGGTGTTGGGAAATTTTTCAAAACAATTTATGACTTTAAAACTAATTCTTTGCTATTTTTTGAAAGTGAGCTAATATTTAGCTACATATTTTGAAATTTGTATTGCATTTTATAGCAGGTTTGTTCCGAATGAGTATAGAATTAAAAATATCTGACAAATGGCGTACACGGTTCTTAACAATCATGCGGCTTTTGGCTTTTGTTGCTCATACGCCCTGTAGGTCTGCGAAGAAACAAAGAAAACATTGAAAATATACAACTGATGTCTCTCTATGTAATTAATGCTCTGTGATTTTAATAAAAATCGCATATTTCACAATTTCACTTAAAGCTAACATTCCTTAGTTAAAGAGTTCAAAAACTATGTCTGTATATATTCTCACTTCTATCTCAGCAAATATTCTATTATAATCCATTTCTTATCGCCAATTAAAACAGCACTGGTACTGAATTTTATTTAAGCTCCCATTATTAGATTTTGCGAACATAAATATAAATTCTACTTTTACTTGCGCATGTAATGAATGTAATTTTTGTGAATGTGTAAGTTAGTAAGTAATCGTTCCATATTCTTGCATAGTAAAATGGTAAAATGGCAAAATTTGTTTGAATTTACTATTTGCACGCGAGCATGGTGGAAAATGGTTGGTTAAAAGAATAACGAGCCAACGCTAGTAAGAAATACAATGAGAAATGTAAAAATACGAAACAAGATAGAGTGCAAGGACTTTCGCTTTTGTCGCAACGAACAACGACGAAGGATATAGCATTATATAATTTGTGTAGCTATGTTATGTGCTGATGCAAAATTGTGTTAGTTGATGTAAATGTATTTGTATTTAAATATCTCTACGAGTAACGCTAATACACTCATAATTACGTGCAGTAAAAATAATATGCGAATATATAGCGGAAAAATTATAACAAAATGTGGAAGACCGACCACAAGGACAGTGATTTTCTATGTGTGACTGTGTAGAAGAGAAAGTGTAAGAAAATTATCACCGGTATTGTTGTTATGGTAAAACAAAAAGTATTTTTAAAGATATTATTACTTCAATATTTCACTAAAGCGATCGAAAATTTCAAAATACTCTAAAACTTGATTAACAAAAGTATCGAATGGGTAATTTCTAAATTGAAGCGTTAAAAGTGAAACTCTCAAATAAGAATCTCACTAAATAAACTAAATTTCCTATAGCTGGTCGAGAAGGCGCTCGATAGTGTCCAAAAATTAGTAAGAAGTATCGAACTTTCTTTGGGATATTTTTACCTTAGTGAATTTTTCCAATAAAAATTATATGAAAAAAATTAGATTTTTAAATCCTTTGAATACTTTTTCCTTTCATTTCAATCGTTTTGATGACATTTCCTCCATTAATATCTTGGCCTCAGATTGCACCTAAATATTTTTTTTTTTTTTAATTTCATTCCAGTAGTATAAACGCGATTTTTCCACATATTATGACCTCAGCACCACCTAGTGGGTTAACAGGTTCCCTGTCCAAAGTATCACATGTGATACAAAATTATTTTCTTGTACCATGTTTACAGCGTCCATGTATCATATATGAACAAATTTTTGGTTGATTTGAAATAAGTTTATTAAAAGACGCAGACGAAGAAATTGAAATTTTATTGCGTGGACGTACTGAGTATAATGTGTTGTTTGTAAAAAAAGAAAAAAACACGGTGATTTTTTTTTTAGATTTTTATTTATTTTTATTTTTTTTATGAATTCATGTTTATGCTTATTATGATAGTGCACGTGTACCGTTAAAAATTAATTTTTGTATGGGGACAGGGAACCTGTTAATGTTGAGTATTTAGTTCTCTTCTCAAGTATTATGAACCTCTTGCCAGCAAGCAGAGTAATTCGTGCTACATACTGCATTGTCATCGAGATCTGAGCTATACTGAATGTTTTATTTTTCAATCTAAACGATGAGGTAGTGAAAAATCGATTTTTACAATATCGTGAAAGTGAAGAAGATATTAATGTTCACAAGATCATTTTTCACTTATGTAGTTTCTGGTGTGTGTGTGCCTATGTGATATATAAAAACCAAGCAAACTGCTCCTCCCCACATATCGCTCAAACTGTTCAATTGATTGTATTCAGCCTGAAAGTATACATACAAAATTATAACAGTTTTGATATCTTCGTACTGCGTTATTTGCGTAGATAAAAATAGTGTGACCGACATTTCGACCAATCTTGGCTATTTGGTTTTTTTTTTTTGTTTTATGTTCGTTACTTTTTTTTAGAATATTCTAGCTCATTATGTATCAAACACAGTATAAATCAACATTTTAAACGTTGTAGAAAAAATAGGAAAATTCCACAAAGCTCTATAAGACTTCTAAGTATGCAGTTTTATTGCCCATTAAATTTTAGCTGAAAATTTCAGCTGATATTTTGATAAATTTTTTTTTTTTGTTTTAGTCCATACAAAAACAAAATTATCGAACATAGCGATATCTCAAAATTGTTTATGCGATGACTAACAAGATATTCTCACTGCGTAGTGTTTTTCGAGTGCAACTCTTTCCAAACAAATGTAGATTTTTATATTGTTAGTTGCAAAACAAAAAGGAACGCTCAGTGACTGTGACAGAAATCGCCGATTCCCACAAACTGATAATAAAATTTAATTAAGAAAGTACAGTATAGCGTAGGATAAAATATGTAAATTGATTCACTAAGTCCAGACATGGCGGGTATGAAAGTATTTTTCTCCACTCCCAATCTCAGCAATCCTAGCCATTGTGCTTAGTTCAGTACCCTTATTAAATTTCAGCAACAGTTAAAGTCATACTCCACAACCAGTCTCGCATATCCTAAACATCGACTTAAAGCTACTAGCAAATAAAAATCAATAAATATTGCACTCATCATAATGTCATGACATGAGATGTCTGTCATCCGTACTCGTATTACTTGAGTGTTATTAATCCATTTTGAGTGAAGCCCACCAATACTTTTTCGTTTTTTTCCTTTTCGCTACAAGGGAATGTCAAATGGAATTCGGGGGGTGTTAATACTCAAATGGTTGAGATGGATTTTGTAAAAGGATTTGTGAAGTGTATAAATTGCGTTGCCAAAAAGCATAAAGCGAAAAACTCCACTGAATCACTTTAGTGAAAGTGGAAATGCGTGCACATGCTATGCCAATATTTGTACGTATGGACATCGGCGGGATACATATGATAAGTATCTACACATATGAAAGCATATGAATGGAATAATAAAAATGACACGTGTCGGAGTCGATGTCAATGCTTGTCAGAACAAAAACCAAATGCAAAAAAAAAATACCAAATGTGTGGAAATTTTACACTTATCTAGCTAGTTGTATTTGTGAAAAGATATTTTTGCTGCTTGAAGCTCAAATCAATTTTGCCATTTATACTACTTATACGATACAGAGGGAAATTTATTGAAAGTTTTTCAATGCACGCTTTTAGTGTGTCGAAAAGGTAGCTGAAGGTTGGTAAGAGTACAGCTTTATTTCGTATGCTTAAAGCAGAGTTGGAAAAAGGAGTTTCGAAATTGATATAAAGCCGGTTAACTATCATGTTTTTTTTTTTAAATTAAATTCTCTTATTTTTTGTTCAGAATAAGTTTATCTTGATATTGGTGTTATTTTAACACAAATATTTTATGCCCAAAGTGAGATGCCGCACAAAAAAGTTGAAAAAGAGTTTTCGACTATAATTTCAGTATCTTTGCATCCTCAAAAAAAACAGTACACTACTTTGGGCCACCAAGTATGAAACTAAAATCAAAATATGTTAATAAACTATTTTTGTAAACTTCTTGATAGAGATAACTCCAGCACGAAACTTCCAGCCGACAAAGGTTTCATAGATCAAAAAATCTAATTCCGCTTAATTCGCGTTTAAACAAATTAAAAAAAAAATACCTTCGTTAAAATTTTTATTGAATTAAAATTACTTACACTAGTTTTTAAAATATAGGGTCAAAAATCGCGTTCAGTGTAAAAAAATAGAAGGGATATTTTGAGTTTCAAAATTGTATACAACGCGCACATATACCTGAGCCAATAAGGAATAACAACTAAAGGCGTGTTAAGAAAAAATGTAAACAAAAAAAAAGAGGAAGCTAAAATTTTAATTAATGTACATACTTCTAAATTGTCCAAGTAGTTTATAAAACTATTAAAATTATCTTTGATAAATCTTTTACAGTGAAACAGACAATAGAACATATGAAGGGTCGTCTCAAATAACGTTATAAGCGACAATTTTTGTATAGGTACCTCTTTTTGGGCAAATTTCCGTTTGAGAGAGTATTTGAAACTGGAATATACCAAAAAAAAAAAGAAGTGTCAAAAAATTGTCGGTTGCAACGTTTAATATGTTTAATTTTGTACCATATTCGCAATGTCGCTCACTATTTATTTTCTTTAATTTTTTAAAAACTGTAGTTTGTACTTTAACGAAAATCATATAATTTAGAATTGTAAACTTGTAACAAAACTTTCATGAAAAATATCAATGCACTTTTTTTTTGATTTTTTAAAATTTTGTACAAAATTAAATAACATACAAAACTTCTTACAAAAAATTATTTTAAAAAAAAAAGTTGTACAAAATTTTTATGAAAATTTTAAAAATCTTAATTCGAGTTTTTAGAAAACTTTCGCGTATGCACCCTCGTAGCTTATTTAATTTTAGCATAATAATGTACAAGTCAAAAGTCTCTAAAAATTGTGGCAATTTTTTTTTTTTAATTTCATTAATTTCGGTCTTTCGCACTTTTTTCAATATTTCATATTCAAAATTTTCTTACAAATCAACCGGAACTTTTAACTACTACAAATTTGCGCATTATTATGCTAAAATTAAGCTACTGTGCACTCGAAAATTTCCCGAAAATTCTCAAATTAATTTTTTGAAATTTTGTTAAGAATTTTTTTTTTAAGTTTGTACAAACTGAAGTAAGTTAAAATAAAAAACTTCTTATTCGTAAGACTAAAAAAAATTGCACAAAATTTTCATGAAAATTTCAAACATTTTAATACGAGTTTTTTTTTTAAATTTTCGGGTATGCATGCTAGTAGCCTTTTTTTATTTTAGCACAATAATGAACAGGTCGGCTAAAAATTCCAAATAATTCTTTAAAAAATTAAATTAAATTAATTTCGGTCTTTCGCACTTTTTTCTATATAACGGTTTTTAAATATATGTAAGTACATGCATTCCCGTTGATTTTTAATATGTTTTTTTTTTGCTGACGTTTTGCACATTTCACCGAATGCAATAAATGAAAAAAATTACCAAGACCATAATTTCAATATTTTTTGAAAAATCAACCAAAATTTTTAGCTATTTTAGATGTGCACATTATTTTGCTAAAACTAAGCTACTGTACTAGCCGAATGTTTTCCAGAAATTCTGAATAAAATTTTTTTATTTATTGAACATTTTTGGATTTTTTTTTAATCTTGTGCAAAATTAAATAAGCTACAAAAATTGCATCCCCAAACAAATTTTTAAAAGTTCTAATTAAAAATTTTGAAATTTTGTTGAAGATTTCTTGCATTTATAAAATTCCAATTTATATGCTTTTTACAAACCAGTGTTTTCAGTGTGGTCAATTATTCGAGTCACTGTAAGTGTACGAATTTGCTTTTGAAAGCGGAATTTCAAAATTACTCAAAAACGAGTTTAGCTGTTATTTCTTGTTTCCAGATAAATATATTGTATTTTCATTTGTATGATTTCATGTACAGCGCTTAAGATTTCGAAATAAAACCTAGCGACAAACACCACACTTCTATTCCTCAAACCTCTCATTTACCCACACTCGCAACACTTTTTCGACACACGTCAACCTCAACCCACAGCAACTCAGCACTCCCCAACGCTTCCATTTGTTTACTCTTCACTGGTTTGATTTGCCAGTTGTTGATTGCATGGAGGATTTAATGCTTTCATTTTTGGTTTGCTACTGTCTGCCAGAGGGTTAATAAGTAGATAAGTATATAGCAAGAATGTTTGCTTTTTTCGCTCGCATATGGCAATCGTAGAATGGGGCAGGTTGTTTCCGTATTATGTGCGTTCATATTCCCCAAGCGGAAATGGCCGCGTTGACCACTTGGCTTTTGAACAACATCGAGTTCAATGTAAGTAAATATTCGACTTGTTTGTTGAAATGTTTGCATTGATTACTCGAAGTTGTTGTTGTTGTTTTTTTTTGTCTTCTTATTTCATCACTACACCTCCAATTTGGTCGTCATCTCAACGGACGCTGACGGATGCTGCTGCGTCTGAACTGTCACGAAGGCCTGGCTACAACCATCACAAGCTTTGATGTGCTAATAATACCAACATCACCGCCGGGATAACTGCCACAATGCCCTAAGCCATTTGAAGATAAGTGTGGGGCGGGAGGTTTATAGGTGGGGGAGAGGCCAAATGAGGGTTAAAAACGTTTATTGCCTCGCGGCATGGAAATGCCAGTGAGTGCAGGAACAACCAGCAGTGCTGCTGCTGTTTGATATTTGTTGTTTAACTGTTTATTTAATTTTTTGATTTCGATAATTTTTTTGTTTCGCTTGTTTTTCTCTTCCTTTGTTTTTTGATTATTTTGTGTGTGTGTGTGTTTTTTTTTTGTTTTTGAAATGCTCTTCGTCAATTTTAATTGAATTTTCAATTTCGAGTGCGGTTTTGAGTGCATTGCATATTCATTTACAATTTATTTTTCCCCTCTTTTGTTTCTTTATTTACAGAAGTTGCATTATTGGCCCGGAATTGACGATAAAAGTCTGCTCCATTGGCACTGTGATAAATCGTATCGCTTACGCGGCCGACTACTGTCAGTTGGAGGGTACTTCCGGACGTCAAACGCAACCGATGCCCATACGCTGGATGGCCTGGGAAAGTGTACTACTGGTGAGTTGAATAAAATATAGAAATTAGATGTACATACTGTTATTGTTTTTTAATGGAATTTAAGCTTTTACTGCAAACAAGTTAAAATTGTTTACTATAACTTCTTTTAATGAGTAATACTCGAAAAGCCACTGATTTGGTACAATTTAAATCTAAAAATTTTCGAACCAGTAAGCCCTTTATCTTTAAATTCAATATGGAGGCAGTCTGTTCTATTTAGGTGAACGACGATCAGTCTTGGGCCCCTTAATTCTGTAAAGTCTCCTACCTTCAACCTCTGTGTCTTTCGAAACTGACTGATGAGAATCTGTTGCAGGTAGGGACAAGAAATCGAGCGGAAAATATCGATATGGCACTCATACAAATTATTGCTCTGAAAGAATCGAGTATTCATAAATATCGTATTGAAAAGACTCGATAACTAAAGTATCGATACTAAAGTGAAAATGCAGTTCAATCACAATTTCTCGTAAAACCTTGTCTTCAAAAAGTCCGTAGGTCGTTATATTACATAACATTCTTGAAAAATTTGTACCCCTTCCGGTACATCGTATTGTTTTTTATTTTACTCATTTTTGTCAGTTTTGTGTCCCCAATTTAGTACTTCAAACCTGAACAAAGTTGACAGCACATGACACGGCCTAAGATTGGTAAATAGCTAGCTTACATGGGGACCTTGGGTTTCTTACTCGATTCCAAAAAATATCGTGTGAAAAGTATCGAGTAACTAGTATCGTTATCGAATCGCATCGTATTATATCAAAGTTCGTGTCCTTACTTGCAAGGTTCAGTGTTAGTTTATTGCGAAAGTTAATATCTAAAAAATGATTTCAGCATGTGATGGCTCCTACCTTACACTAACACACGTAATCCAATTCCTCCAGTTGTTTTCCTTGTGACTTCAAAGGAGAGGAGTTGATTTAAACTGACCTCTGAGGGAATAATGAAGCCAATTTTAGTTTCTGGCTTCTTCCTTCAAATCAAAACAATAGCACATCAGGCACATAACAGAGCTGGGAGACGAGGTAGCAGCCAAATGTCTGCCATAACTACCGAAAATAGTTTTGGACTAGCTTGAATGATGGCAACAATGTGGCCGCAGGATGCATTTGTGTATTTATTTATTTATTTATTTATTATAACCTCAAAAGTTTTTGCATCGAGTTCATTAATCTGCCGTGTACCAACTGTTTCGGTTATTCCGCAAAAAAAACAGGACTGCTACTTTTCTGCTCATAAGTAATATATTCATTAGGGTTTCCTTGTCATTTTTGATGACCTTTAAATCGAATGGTTATTTGGTTTATTTAAAAAAAAATTAAACCCGAAATTTTCGTTCAAGAGAGAACAACCACTGTCTAGCCAAATATACAGGGTTTGGCAATTGAAGTGTTACCAACCTTACAGCGGGCACATTTGCTAAGCTAGTCATGACAATTACATCCCATTTTTTTGTAATGACAGTTAAAGAGTAAGGTGAGGTGAGCAAATATGTCAGTATGTACGCCCTGAACAAATAGATTCCAACGCAAATGCGTTCGGACAAAATGCAACTCGTTTCTGACTTCTAAAAACTATAGACTGTCAAAATTTCTCAAGGCCATATAATGTGTATGGCGTATCTCACAATATAAGTAAAGGTTCAGTTATATGTAGGTGCCATACCATAACGCCATACCCATAACCAAAATTCAATTGATAGGTATGGTTATGGTTATGACCATGGCGTTATGGTAAGGCACCACTAATTGGAAACAGCGTTGCCCATAAAGTTGGTTCGATCAGCTGTTTTATATAGTTATGGTTATGGCACCTATAATTGAACCTTAATGCGGCGCTAGCGCCCAACAAATAGAATTTTCAATTTTGACAGCGCGTTACGTCCGGAAGTTGGTTGCGGAAGAAAGAGGTAAAGGCAAATAAAATTAAACATCAAGCAACGAGCTTCGTTCGAATGAGAAAAGTTCGAAAACTTGACGTGATAGTTTAGGGAATAGCTCCCGTTGCCACACATGATTTATTTTATTTTTGCTTTCGATCACAACAACTACAACTTTCGCCAACAATATTTTTTCATAAGATCTTCTCGCTGGCATTTTCTTCATGTAAAGCATTGTAGTATATACGTAAATATCTGTTATCCCGGTATATGTTACTATATTGCACACTTGTTTGTTATCCTAGTAAAATTGCGGTTTCCAATGGGCTTTTACTAAATTTAACCTTGCGCCGAAATAACCACCGTCAAGGAGAAGCAGCTTATCATAACTATACGACAAGGATTTTTTGCAATGTTCGGCCCTTCATTTGTTATTTACAAATTTTTTATACAAAATAGTTCATTCAAAAAATATATACATAAATTCAATCTTCATATTATGTGCAAATTTCACTAAAATTCAATATTTTTTTTCCAAAACTCTCAACTTTTTTATCAGAATTTTCAGAATATTTCGGGGTGGTACGCAGTTTTATAGCCCAATCAACTTCCGTACGATAAAGTGATATGATAATTTTTCATCCATATGAAAAAAACACATCTATTTGTTATATGGAGGAAAGGAACAACATCGCCAGAAATCGCGATTTTTTACTCTCTTCAAACTGCATATTTGTTATATTAAAATTTATTTACCTATACAACTGCGTACCCAAAAATATTCTAAAGGTTCTGATTAAAAAACTCGTAATTTTGATGAAAATTTATTAATTTTGTTTTTTTTTAATTTATGCAAAGATCAAAGCTTCGATTTATACGATTTTTATTGCACAACTAGTTGACAACCGCGACTTCATCTGGGAAAAATGCCGCATCGTGGAATTTAAAAACGATTTCCCGTAAATCTGCCAAAAATAGCTGCAGTTACTTTTAGGGTCAAATTTATCTAATGACTAAAAGGGTATTATTTGTAAATGTATAAAGGTTATTAGATTTGAACTAAGTTGAGTCATAAATTTGGATTTTCTGAAAATCTCAACTACAGAGCCATCTATTGGGCTTTTGTAGATAATTTTCAAAATTTTTTTTGCAAATATAGTATACCATTTCTACTCGCATCTACTCGGATTTTCTGAATAACTCGATTCTAGCGCTATCTAGCAAACATATTTTTCGTAAAAGTATTTACCGTCGAATCTATATTATATCGTTCTAATTTCATCGAATTCGGGTCATAAATAGAGATTTTCTGAAAAACTCGCCGCTAGCGCCACCTAGCGTATTAATTTTGTAAACAAGTAGATTTTATTGCACCAACACCACCATGCCTTTCTAATATCCTCAATGTCGGCCCATAAATACGGATTTTCTGAATATCTCTACTCATGCGCCACCTAACGGATAAATATATAGCACATGTCAAAAGAATAGACTGTCAAAATTTGGTTAAAATCTATTTATCGGTTTTGTAAGCCAAGTTGTGACAAAGGAAGCGGCTACATTTTTATAGTTGTATATATCGATGAACTGAATTTTTATAAAAAGTTAACGAAAAATTAATTAGAAATGAATTAAAAGCCCAAACAAGACAATAAGTCTCTACCATATAATTATTTTAAGCACTATACATCTCAAAAATTATACAGTGACAAAATTTAACGCCAATCTGTTCTTCAAACTCAGCATACGTTAAATTTTTGCCAATCACACAGGGTTAGCTAGGATCCCTACCAACCACAAGGCCATTCTTAGATCTTTAACGCAAAAGAGAAAGCAAGGAAAAGTGCAGAATTTTTATTGGGGGTATGAGGGCGGAAAATATGATTCAGATCGCTTTTAGTCAAAAAATAGTAATAAAATTATATAATTGCATAACAATATCCGATGGAAAGAGTATTGTTTTGGAATAAAAAAAAATATTGCGACGTAGTTGCAGAGATGGGGAAGACAAGGAAAGCTAGTGGAAGTTTGGCGAGGAGCAAGGGCAAGACATTTACTTATCTTTATTGGTGCCGCTATAAATTTAGAGCACGCTCAATTGAACCTAAATTGATTAGTAGCAAATTAGTAGTAATGATCTCAAAGTATTTTAAACTTGGCGCTTTGTCACTGTGTTGGTGCCATCATTAGTGAAAATTAAAAATGTGCACATCTTGAGTCAACAAACATTTTTCACACACACACACATAACTCACTCGAAAATAAATGCTTCAAAAAAAGTTAAAATTTTCAAACTTTAGATGTCTTCCAAACATTTATATTCCTCCTTTCGGAGCACTATATAAATATGAATACAACACTATGCTCCACACAACGCAGCTAAATCTTCGCACCCCCTCGCCACCCTTCCCCCCTTCCCCCGCTTTAGTAACGTCATCGTGGTAGCGTGAAAAAGTTTCATACTTTCATTTCGTTCATAATTAAAAATTAATGAAGAAATTTATAATTTTCGAAACTGGGACAAAAATAATTGGCTGCAATGTTATATGCTGCAAGGAAGGAAATTGTCAATATGCGATGGTGTCGCACCACCACCACCACCACCTCCACCAAACTCCTCGGCTGCGTTCTAGCCTGCCTGCCATAATGCTGCTACTATACAGCTACTTGCCTGCCACTCCATGGCTCTGTAGGGCAATGACAGCAGTTCGCTAAAGTTCTTTAAATACAAACAGACATACATACATACATACATAGGTACATACGTGAGTGAGTGCGTGTGTATGTACATATGTAGGTGCAAAGGATGTTGGCAATGGCTATGCTACAACAACAATAACTAATGATTTTTAATTACTTTCCATTATGAAAGCTTCGTATCGATAAATTTCATGGGATTAAACAAAAAAAAAAAACATCGCATAACTTTTACATTATAAATTTTTAAATGAATAATGAAAATGTGGCATGCTAGTTTTAGCGAAAGTTTTAATGCTTAAATTGAAATGTATGAGACTGCTAATGGATTGAAAATGTAGTGTAATAGTCGTCGTCGTTGTCGTTGTCGTTGTAGTTGTCGTAATGATTGAGGTCAGTGTAGTGGAAGCAAATTGTTCACGCATTTAAATGCAGGCAGCTTATGAAAAAAAAAAACTACTCTTTTTTTAAATCGAAAAAAAAACTTAAATAAAAAGCAGCTTGCTTTCATAATTACCATTTTATTTAAAATGCTTCTTTAATGATTGCGCGCGCGCAAACACGCATAAAATTAATTAGGCACATTACATATAAATAAAGTCGCTCAAAGCGAAACACGTACAGTGTTTTTGTTTTCTTTTAAATAGTTTACAGTATTTTTTTTCATGAAAATTTGTTTTCATTCATTTTTTTATAGCAACTTAGTTAATTTACAACATAAACGATATAAATTAAAGTTTCAAACTTTACACGAAGTTCACAAAAATTCAGCAAATTTAGTAAAAAAAAAAATATCATAGAATTTTCAAGTGTTTCCATCAGAGTTTCTATACAAAATTCACAAAACTTCAACAAACTTACAAAAAGTCATAAAATTTTCGGCAGTTTCAACCAGACTTTTTAAAGCTTTTTGAGTAAGAACTTCTTTAGTTAAGATTATAAGTTATAGTTAAATTTTAGCATAGTAAAATATAAGTTTCAGGTGGCCGAAAACCACCATTGATTTTTAGCAATTTTATTTCTGACCGTGTTTCACATTTTCTTCCATATAAAAATTTAATTTGGTTCATGCGTTATATGGAAAAACTACCAAAAATCAACCGTAGTTTTTACAAAACTGCTTGCTGAAAAGTTTTAAAAATCTCTGATTGAAACTTTTGAAAATTCTATGACTTATTTCTTATTTCTTATTTTTTTTTGTGTATTTTGTGTAAAATATGAAACTTTGATTTTTATCGTTTATGTTATATAATGAACTATATTTCTATAAATACAAATTAATGGAAACAATTTTCGAGAAAAACATTGTGAATATTTAAAAAAAAATCACTTTACTACTTTGGCTTTAAGCGACTGTCTATCGTTTCCTTAATATGAAAAGGTTCTAGCTAAGGTTTTTTTTATTTTGTCGAAACCTAGTTTTTTGTTTGTAAATATTTGAATACAGTGCCTCGTTATACGCCTGCTATTAAAATATTATAAAAATCGGATAGCAAATATTGAAGAAATAATAGAAACGCAAAAGGTCCTAAGTCTGGTTTCACTTGGAAAGTCATTTGAAAGTTGGCCTATGTATGTATATCTAGTTTTACAAAATCAAAATTTTTTTATTTATTTATTTATTTACAACAATTTACACAGTAATAAATTACAGCATAAACTTAAAAATGACGTATCAAAATCAAAATTTATAATGTCATACAATAAAAAAAAAGGTTGGATAATTATAAGAGTTTGCGTTTTCCAACTGCCTTGTAAGGCTGCATTTGAGAAGGCAATAGAAAAAGGCAAAATCTGCTAAGTCTTCAAAAGATATCCTCCTTTTTTTATTATACTTTCATTATAGATTATTCTAAGTTCTTTGCTTTTGACATTCGATACCGAAACTATTAATGATGTCGCGTCGGAATCTTGAAAAACAATATCTTTCTTATATTGTCACAATCTTTTCATGACTGGAAAGTTTTCTTGGAAATGAAATGTCATAATATTAATTTGTCGCTTGCATCATACAGCTCGATTTTTAGCCGAGCTTCCCCTACAATGTCTGCCGAGCGTTATATTGTTGTATCACAAATTGGGGGCCTGCACTTTTATGCCGACTCCGATCGGCAGACGAAGTTTGACATAAGCTTTACACGCGGAGGTTTGTCATTACCTAGAAGATGCATTAGGAAAAAACTTTTTCTATAATTGTTTCATGTTACGTGCTTCCACCGATATTCGAAACCGGGGTACATGCGGAGGTCGGTAAAGTGTCTTGTTGAGAGCAAAACAATGTCAAATAAAAGAATAAGAGTAACGGCAACGCTGCCAATTTTCACCACTATAGGATGATGTGGTCGTATCCTTCGGGGGTAGCTGAATTACGGTATATAAGGAGTCCATCGTGATACTACTTATTTTTCAAATGATGTTCCTCAAGCAAACGTTTCCTCAAGCTTCTGATTTCCATACCTGAGATCTCTTCTGGGGTGTTAGGGAAGTGAAGTCTAGGTACTTAAACCTAAGCCTCGCATATGTACGGCAGATGAGTAGAAAATGAAGTTGATTCCATACCGCATGAATGCCTATCGGACAATACCCGATCAGAACTCCTACGAAGAGCGGGAGTTGTCGATTTGATAGCGACCGGAGCTCTTTCGAATGCCCACGGTCCACCAATGGCCAGAGGGTCTTTGTGATTCTGCATGTCGTGGTACCACCCAGTGCTCGCTGAGCCGACATAGAGCTCATCTGTCTATTATAAGTCTATAGGCAGCCAGTGGAGCTACCACCCTCTCCCTACCCGGAGTCATAACTTCAAGAGTGTTTTGTCGAGCGAGCTAATTGGTAATGCGGAGAACTCAGGCAGACCCCGACCACTTTCGACCTGATCACTAAAGACCATAAGGCCTTGATTGCCGTCTGGCTATCGGAATAGACGTTCGCCGTCTAAAGGGCATTACATTAGTGAGTAGCCAATCGGTTGCCTTTTTGATTGCGGCTACCTCCGCCTGAAACCACTACAGAAGTACGGAAGCCTAAATTTTTGGCGCCCCAAAAACCACCCTCTTTTATTCCTCCGTTAGTGAGGTGTGGGTGAAAAAGGATACATTTGGAACCATAGACGGCAGGCAGCGACCTGTTTCTTGAGGAACAAGGACGAAGCTGGTACGTTAATTTTAGAGGGCCCGTAGGCCGAGTTGTAGCTCTATAATTGGGTTGCAGCACGAGCGGCAGCAACCTTGCTACCAATGTCCACAAGCAATTTATACTTTAGACCGGTTTTTCTTTTAATGAATGAGCGCCATATTGATGTTTTCGATTCGATATAATGTCCCTAGTGAGCAAGTAGTAATTTTAGCGGGGAAAAATTCAAAATCATTTATTTATTTCCCGAGGACGTATACCTACTGCAATAAGGTCGAAATTTCTTTCACCACATTTTGCAAGCCACAAAAGCAAGCTCTACTTTTAACAGCCCACTCACATTTTAAATAACGCAAATAATACTGGCACGAAACAACAGCCCCAAGCAAAACACCACTTAAAGCCTTAACCCTTCTCGCCAATTTTAATTTCAAGTAGACTATCATGAATATTACGAGCGTAGAACTTACGCTAAGCACCCAAAACGAAGGATGAAATAAAAAATAAAATATGTATACTCTACAAACATCCATATATAAAATAACTAAAGCAAATGAAATGACAGATAAACGTATTTTTCGTTAAGCTGCACTTACACATACAAACTACAATACATATATTTTGCCCAAAGGCAGATGAGTGCAAATAAAAAGTGCAAATAACTAGCAGTCCGGAGAATAGCAGAGTTGTGCTAAGCTGAAATGAAATGAACTAAGGAGGGCTTTTTAAGTCACCCACCCAAAGTGAGAATTACTTTAGCGTGAATTTACGGTGGTCATAAATGTGGGAAACGAGGGGGGGGAGTGGGAGCGGTGTGGCGTATGGATAGAGCTGAAAGTGAGTACAATCTGCGAGGTGCACTTTTTACCAGTACTCACTCGCTCGCTCGTATTTTCACATTTTCGCGTAATCCGCGCGCCAGGCGTATAAATTTTCATTTAGCGCGTATTTTCCACACGAAATCGTACGGATGGGATTTAGAAAATTTTCAACGTTGCACTCGGACAATTTTTTTATTTTTTATTTGCAACTATTTTTTATTTTTTATGCATGTAGAGTGAGTAAAATTTTTGGCGATTTCTTATTTTAGTTGTTAATTTTTTTTTGCTTTTGTTTGTTGTCTACTAGCATTTTAATTTTTTTTTTTTTTTTTTTGTACACTTTTGTGCACAAATTTTTAGTAGTTAGTTCAGCGCACGCTTTTAAGTACTTTTTCCAGTCAATTCTGTTGGCATTTAATTTGGGTACTCTAACTATTTGTTTGTGTGTGTTTGTGTGACTGTCTGTCTGTTTGCGCGTCGCACTTTTTTTGATAGTAATTTTCTGTGAAAAGTACAAATTGGCCGTAAAAATGCGGTTTAGGGGCTAGGGGCACTTTTTGCTCGCTCACTTCACTTTTATTTTGTTTTTTTTTTTTTTGTTTTTAGTACGAGTATTATCTTCATTTTCTGTTGTCGTCTTTTTTGCCACTATGATTTTTTTGTGTGTTGAACGGTGGGGGCTATAGTGATGCCATCTCTTTGTTGTTGTGTAATGGAAGGGGTAAAATAGTGTCTGCTGCGGCTGACAGCAAACACTCATAGCTCTTTTTGAATAGAAAACTGATTGTGTGGCACAAACTGAGCTAAACAAAAACAAAAAAAAAAAAAAACACACACAAAAAACAAAAAGCAAGCAAAAAGCCAAATAAGTAACTAAGGGAGCAATGACTGAAATGAATGGAAAGCAATGACTGGACTGCGTGAATGAGTGACTGAGTGAATGAATGACTATCTAAATGGCTTGAATGCCAAAAGCGTCGGTTGGATTAAGTTGCTAGCATAAAAACGGCAATGAAATGACTGCAGATTTTGTATAATTGAAATGAGAAATTAAAATAAAAAGGAAAAGGAAAGAGGCGCTGAAAAGAAATCTTAATGGCATGGAAACTAACTGCGTACTTGCTATTTTGGTTACCCTCCAAAAAAAAAACAAACAAACAAAAAGCCAGGTCGCTAAGAGTATGCGATTTAAACTATAAATATGTGAATACTTTTTTGATTTAAAATAATGTTGTAATTAATTATGAATTACAAAAGGAAAAACTATGCATGTATTCAGAGCATTCTTCCCCCAACAGCCTTGAATTTGAATGTCCTACCCTAATTTATATAACTTAAACATGCCAATAAAGGCTAAGCCAAACGTAATGGTAATGGGAGTTCACCCCAGCTTTGCCTCTATAATTAAATAATAATGAGCTAGAGACAACAGACACGCCATCAATGGGTAGTTTTTTTAAGTATAAACTTCTAATTTTCCAGCATTCAGGGTGTAACCACATACGAGTATATGGCTTTTTTCAAGTTTAGGATATGATTGAAATTCTATTTATTACTATCTTGTACCCGCGAGTTTCACCCTCACGTTTTTATATAAATATTCAAAAGAAATTTTAGTTTGTTTGGCTGTCGCCTTAGGTTCCCACTTCTATCTTTTACTACTACGATATTGTTAACATAAATCTTCACACAAAATTCCTATCCTGTCTCGAATACTTACAGAGATATGCTGTGTGAAACTTCACCTTGTATGGGAACACCCACGCCCCCTTTAATTTGTAATAATGTTAATGCCGACTTTTCTCCATGAGTATGCCATTGATTTCATTTATCTCTATATCAAATTCCAGTACTCTGCCAGAAATAGTTCCAGAGATGCCAAATAAAAAATTCAATTTTTATGGACGGTACCATGGCTCCTTTTTCAATAAACCAGATTTTTCTTCAGGAATATGAAATCCATTTCATATAACTCCATACCTAGTTTCCATACTCTACTCCAAACATACTTTCAGAGCTATGTATACAGCATGAAAAATCCAGATTCCATGAAAGGTACCACGTGCCCTTCATTTATCGAAATTATTTTTAGCCTATACCCATCCTTCTGAAATCTGGAGTAGGTGTGCCAAATATATAGTTGTGATCGGTCAAGCGACTTAGCACGTAACTGCGGATATAATTTTTATTTTATATGCATATTTGAAGCAGATATTCAAACTGTATTCCGTGTTTTTTTTTCGGAAATTCCCAAGCTATATTCGGTTGTTCATAGAAAACCTTCACATTACTCAGCTCCTAAAATTTCAGCACCTGAAATTTACGAACACAGTGATTTTTTCTTCTGAAAATATTGCTAGTTAATTAAAAAAAAATAAAACTGGAAGGTTCTACAGGCGTTTGAAAATATTAAAACTTGATTTTTTTAAATAATCTATACTATAAAAAAAACTGTAGAAAAGTCGTGAATGTACTTAAAAAATTTCTTGAAAGGAAGGACATATGTACAATATATTTTGACTATTTTTAGAATTTGTGTCTCTCTGTTTTAACTCGCTAATCTCCGAAACTACTGAATGAAATTTCACGTTGCTCTAACTGACGACGAGACAGACACCTAGAAATGGCTTAGAATCATTTTATTTGAATATGTTGTTTATTTTTGGGTCTTGTTTTTTTTTTTTAAATTTTGAAATGAAATTAATATTAAAACGTACCAAATAATCCTAAATTTTGATTTTGACTATTTCCAACGAATAATGAGAATCAATAAAAGAATATCCTATATCCCGTCTTTTTGTTTCTGAAAACGAAAATACAGGGTTTTTCAAAAGGAACGCTACAAAAGTTTTTTTTTTTTAATAAAACAAAAACAGTTTGGGATATGAATTAAATTCTTTATTCCTGTGTAAGTACATTCGATGCCATTATGTATGGAACTCTACTTCTTTTGCATCGGCACCACGGGCACGCTTGCAGAAGTCCAGACGCTGACGGTTCGACGGTTTTCAAACATAAACTGCTGCAATTTCACGTTCGATATTCGTACAAAGTTCATCAATCGTCGCTGGCTTATTGGCATAGACCATAGATTTGACGTAGCCCCACATGAAATAGTCTAACGGCGTCAAATCGCACGACCGAGGCGGCCGATTGACTGGGCCCCATTTCGTGAGATAGCACGTTCTTCAAACTTGGTTTTCAATAAATCGATTGTGACATTCGCTGTGTGTCTTATGGCGCCGTACTGTTGGATCCACATATTGTCCAAGTCCATATCATCCAATTCGGACCAAAAAATATTCGGTTATCATTGAGCGGTAGCGATTCCCATTCACAGTAACGTGCCGGTCTTGATCAGCACGGAAGAAGTACGGCCCAATGACGCCGCCGGCCCATAAACCGCACCAAACCGTAATTTTTTCGGGATGCAATGTTGACTCATGGAGTACGTGTGGATTGTTGCCTATCCAATGGCGCATATTTTGCTTATTGACGAAGCCATTCAGCCAGAAATGACGTCGACCATAAATTGGACGTAGCGCTCTTAAAGTTGAGGCCATTCACTCCGAATTTCGGTAACCTTACCTAAGAGAAATGTCAAAAGAGCGGATTAAAATGTGGCGTCGTTTGCTGTCACTATCGGTCTACTTTTGTAGCGTACCTATTGAAAACCCATTACAAGACATTTATATTTCAATTAACTGGTTTCAAGATAACTAATATAAAGCAAATGTGGTTTGAAAATAGTACTTCAAGCAAAATGGAATTTACTAATTTGCAACAATTCGAAAATTTAAAACTATCCCATACTAAAAACCAAAGTCGTGTTCTGCATTTATTTTTTTTTTATACCTCGAAATTTTCGACTGAAAGTTTCAAGTTGTAAAAATTTCAAGGTAACTAACTGCCTTTTCATTCTAACTTCTACATTCATTACGTTTCTGATTCATACGAACTTATGCCGAGCTTTCATTAAGACAAAACTTTCGTTACCGACAACAAAACAACTCTGGCAACTGTTGCGCCCTTTTCGTACTCTGTGCCCAATTATTAACGATAAATTTTGTTACCATCGCATTAAAAGGTAGCAACGTGGTAATAGCGATTTATTTATTTTTTGGAAACAACATAAAATTGGGAACGTATCTTTCAAGCAAATTTAACCTTAATAAAAAAAATTTTTAATAATCCAAATTCCTTCGCGTTTACGGTTGGTTTTGCGCCAGAATTTCAGTTACTTGGCTTGGTTACAATTTTCGGTAGTAAAATTTATTGGTAAAAAATTGGCGGTAACAGGCAGAATAAACATAAAAATTGTGTTTAAAATTTTATTTTTCTTCCTTTCGTTTTTTTTCGCATATATATATTTTCTAATTATTTTTCAAGGTGGAAGGTGGAAGCACCTAGACTTATATATATGTATATAGATATTTTCTCAAATCCATCTTTTCACCTTTAAAACTATTTACGAACTTAAACTAACCTGAAATTTTTAAAAAGGTTTTTTTGTGATCTGAAAAGCCAACGTCAACGAGTCATAGCTTAACTTGGTAAGACTCTATAACAACAACAACAACAACAATCAAATCAATATTCTGTCGAATTATAAGCATTCATTTGCACAAACACCCGCCACTCACTTGTCAATTATTTGAAATGCTTTCGCAAAATTCGATTCAAAACAAAAACCCTTAATACATATAACTTCGGGGTGCAACTAATGTCAGAAGCATCTGTGCGAATATTTGTGCAATCGTGCTTGCAATTATTTTCTATGATAATTTACTTAAGGCACAGTTTTACGCATAACAAAATCAGATCTGAAATATGTATGATATCTACAAATTAATATTTAAACGTTGAGGTGGTGGTAGATTTTACACTCTCTTTACTTATTTTATTTTTTCTTTACTCTTTTCGGTAACAATCTACACGTAGCAGTTTTATTTTCTTACTATACTGTAATATAAATTTTAAAATTTGTATTTATTTGTTTTAATGGAAAATAAATTAATTGTTCATTAAATAGCAAACTATAAAACAAAAAACAATTAAAAAATGTATTAATTGTCACAGATCATATCCAAAAAATTCACTACCCCATAGTTAATTCTCAAGCGCATTCACAAACTACCTGCTATAATTGAACGAATCAAAACCAGTTCGCGAAAATTCACTACTCCATAGTGAGTGGACAAGGGTATCCACAGTTACCTACTAAAATTGGCACGTTGCGAAATTGGAAAGATACCAAAATCAGTTTGTTCTGTACCAGTATATAGGAAATTAGCGCGAATTATGAATACCCAAGTTGTTAAACAATTTGACATTCTGCATGCATATAATATAAATTTATTACATTTAGTCATTATATAAAAAAACAAAAACCAAAAAACGTACAGTGGGTCAAAAAAAAAAAAAATTCGTACAAAACTTTTTTTACAACATTCATACTATTTTTTATACCAAATTTTTGTTAGTTTTCCATAATTCTTTATTTCATTCTACAATAAAACCCGCATTAAAAGAAGTTTTATATTTTGTACAAAATTCAGAAAAAATTAGCAAATTTTCTTCAAAATTGCGAATGTTTTATAGAGAAACTTTATACATTTTTCGGTCATGAAATTTTAAATATATGATTTTGAAAAAAAAAATATACACGATCTCACCCATTTTCTTCGAAATGAAAAGAATCGCACATTATATATACTAAAATTCAAAGGACTTAGTATAAAATTGCGAAATTTAATTTAATTTCTGAAAGTTCTGATTAAAAAGTTGGAAATTTTTTATATAAAGTTGGTAGATTTTTTTTAATCTTGAGACATTGTGAATAATAGATTACTTACACGGTTCACATTTTAGAATTAACTGATGATTTATTTCATACAAAAAACATTAAGGGAATTCACAAAATACCGTAAAGGATAAAATTTCAAAAATTCAAAGTTGTGTTGTTTTAATTCCCGTTTCTCTGACATTCAACAATAACAAGCAAAATTTAGCTACTTTGATGACATACAATTATGGTTTTATTATTTTCAACGCGTTACGACGAGTTGTTAATCGCCTAATTGTGAATATTATAAACAAAAATATTTGATATTGCAACTTATATTTATAACATTTATTATTATATTTATAACATTAGTTATAATTGTTTAATTTCCTCTTTGTTTAGGGCAAATTCACATCCAAATCAGATGTTTGGTCCTTTGCCGTTACACTCTGGGAGATCTTAACCTTCGCACGCGAGCAACCCTACGAACATTTGACGGATGATAAGGTGATCGAGAATATCGGACATATCTATGCGGATGATAAGTTGCATGTGAGTTAAGAGATATATTGAAAATATATACAGTAAATGTACATATGTACATAAATATGTATTTAGGAAAAACAGATTTGGTTTATGTGCATAAAGGTGGTGCTTAAATGTAAGAAGAAAATTTTTATGTCAGTTTCCCTCCACCTCAATCCCTAAAGCGATGCTGCATAGTCGAAAATTTTACATATAAATTTTGGTTCCGGTTGGCGACGGTTAAGGCGTGTCTCGCACAGCGGTCAAAGTTCAGATACCATTATGGGGATACAAAAAATTATAGTTACTTATTTTCGTTTATCACATTGAAATTTATTTTTAATTCTATTCTAGTAATGTAGTACCAATTTTTGATATTAGCTGAAAAAATATAGAATTTAATTTTTTGTGTCTCCATAGTGTAATCCGAACTTTGACCACAATTGCGACGCGCCTTAACCGTCGCCAATAGGTACCGGATATCTTTGACTGTGGTTGGTATTGCCGATTAAGGGTATAAGACTTACCATTTTATTTTCAAGGACCACCCTAATATACATACTTAATACAATATATTGAACTTCCATTGACATTTTTTTTTATTATTTCCATCTACGTTAGGAACTGCTGCCGATGCCTCTGAATTGTCCGCGTGAAATTTACGATTTAATGTGCGAATGCTGGCAACGCAACGAATCGAGTCGACCCAATTTCCGTGAGATTCATCTATTTCTGCAACGCAAAAATTTGGGCTTTAAGCCCACCAACACAATGCATTACTAAATTTGAAAAGAAAGAGAAGAAAACAAAGCAAGTTAGAGAAAAAAAAACCAACGATTTTCAAAACATCTACTAAAAAAGGCGAACTTTCAACAAGCATGTACAGAAATTATTAAAAACATGGGCCGCTTGAAGGCGCAGTGAACGCAAAAAAAAAACAAAATACTCTTAATTGTATTATAAATGAAATTTATAAGCAAAGCATAACCTGGCGAATTTACTACTTAAAGAAACTTATCTAATTAAGTGACAAAAATAACATATGACTACAGATTAGTGACTAGTGACTAGTGACCGATCGACAAGCTGCAAAATGTTTAACGAATATTATCATCTATTTAGTAATTTAAATAAGTAAATATAATAAATTGCATTACAGTAAGTAATTGTGGTGTATGTAATTAGCTGATAAGTGCGGTTAAAATGCGTACATATATTTTTTAGTGTTAAAGCTTCAAGCAAAATGAAATCGCAACGAATACATGAGATACATCATATGCGAATATCTAAGTCTAATCAAATATTTGGGTAAGCAGGTATTTAAAAATTTAATTTTAAGCTGCAAAAAATAAATATTGTAAATTTCTCTCAATGGCCATTTGGTGGCCACACAGCGGATACACATCATTAGCATTTTTTTTTAGCAGTAAAATAATGAATTAAGAAGTAACTTCTAATAAATTTGAATTAGACGTAATCGTCGTTATATTATAATATAAGCTGAAATTTCCACATGATTAGGTAGATATTAACAGCTAGCATTTTTAATTGATAAATAATTCAAAATATAATTATTGGTTGTAGTTGATTTGATAAATCTTAATAAGTAAAAATTGTGTGATGGTAAATATTTCGTAAATTATACAAGTTTTAGAAATTGCGGGTATGAAAGTAATACTTTAAAAAATTGTATATCATTTTTTATTGATTGATTTTAGACACTGTATACTTTTATTTACTAACGAAAGGTAGTTTTTAGTAATTATGTTTTTTCTATAGATTTCTTAAATTTGCTAAAATTTAAATTTTCAAAAAATTGTATGATAATTTTGATTCTAAAACTTTTAATTACTGCTTAAATTACTCTATTCCAAGCAAAGCAAGTAGAAAAAAAGAAACAAGCTCTTCTAAAACAAATATTTTGTTTAACATTTTAAATGCCAACTTACTTATTGATGAGCCCTAACCGCGAAATAAAAAGTAGGTATGCAAAGTTTTTTTTCTAAATTTGTTTGTATGCAAAAATGCATCTAAATATTTTGAAATTTTTGCATAAAAAAAATGTTTAATGGCGCTTACGTTTTTTCACAGTTAGGACTCCATATATGTATGTACATATATTTACAAACTCAAACTTTTCTATGTATGAAAAATAAATCTACTGAATTAAAGTGGAAAATATCAATCATGCCAAGAAATTTTAATCTCGCATGAAGTTACTGTATATGTACATATTTTATATTTTCTACCAGAAAAAAGTTATTTATAAATATTTTACTTATTCGGCATAAATTTGCTAAATATCCAAAAAATTTTATTTGCAAAAAATTTTGATTTCAAAACTTTTCATTGTTGCCAAAATTTCGAAAGTCAAAAATTTTATTTAAAGAAACAGAAATTGTTCCTTGCAAAACAATTATTATTATTTATTATACAGATTTTATTGAAAAGAATAACAATTTTTTACTAAAGTTTAGAAAAAAATAATGTAATCAAAAATTTTTTATAAATTTTATTATTTTAGTATTTTTCAATTTGGATTTTTGTTTTTTATAAAGTATTTATAATTTTTTTAGGTTCATAAATTTCTAATTTTTGGAATATTCTAAATTTCATAATTTTGAAACTTAAATACGAATTGATAATTTTTACAAATTATAGCATATCGTATTTTTTTAAATGTATATATTTTTAATTTTTGTAATTTCACTAAAATTTCATAATTTCTGTAATTTTCTACATAACTTTCATATCAATTGACATTTTTTACAAAATATAACTACGTTTTTTTAATAATTTTCTTAAATAATGAATTTTTAATTTTTTAATGGCAAAGATTTTTGTTTTAAATTCGTAATGTCATAATTTCTTGTTTTTTTTTTTTAATTTTCTCCTAATTACTAAACAAAAAATATTGAAAAAAAATTACGCTAACCCCAATTTCTTACATACATTTTTTTTAATGTTTCAATTTATTCGAAATAAAGCGGCTGCCAAAAAATAATTGTCTAGGCTAAAAATATACATATGTAAATATTAACTTTATCTCGAATCCATCATTTTAGTCAGGTAATTTGTGTTTCAAAAATACTCGAAAATTAGCTTTGTTACCACAAAATTTGTATAAAAAAATTATATTGGCAAGCCTTTTTTAATTTGTGGTTTTTTGCAAAGCAGGAAATATTTTTTGCATTCAAAATATTAGAAAGTAGATATGTTAAGAATATATGTTTAGAAAATATATGTATATTAAATGCAATATTGTAAACTTTTGACAAAAATAATATCTAAATATTGGTATTATTTTTATATTTCTAATTGTGTTCAAAACAAAATTTCTGTTTAAATACAAATGTTTATAATAGTATTAACTATTTATAGTATATACAATCTTAACTTATCAACATTTTTATTTACAACAAAATATTTTTGTAAACACGTTTATAAAATTTACTTTTGCATTTTTTCTGTATTTTGTTTTATATATTTTTTTTGTTACAAATTTTTACAAATAAAATTTTTATTTCCTTAAAAATAATATTTACTTTTTAATTATCGTTACAATAAAATTTCTGGCCGTGGGTGGTTCATTCTGTTCAACAATTTCTGGGTAAACATTTCATGAAATGTGCTATTTTTTTTATCTCATCCACTCTTCTCGCCAGAGGCTCCTCATTTATTTACTGCTGGGTTGGGTGTGCCTGCGGAATTTTACCAAAAAAAAAATTCAAAAGTGCAAAAATGCACCAGGCGACCATAAACGTGCAGCAAGCTACCGTCGCTGCAAAGTTCATTTTGTCACAGGGTTGCTTACTGGCCCTTGCTGCTCGCCTGCTGAATTTTTGCTGCTTTTAAAGCGTCCAAAAATCGACTCACACCACGGTTTTCAGTCAATGTACCAGGCGAATAGGAAAAATAGCAAGCAAGCTGAAATGAAAAGAATTTTTGTATTGATGTGAGTTACTAATGCAAATAAAGAAGAGGCAATCTCAGACAGCCAAATTCGACTAATCAACGAGCGCTGCTAACAGGCGAATATAAAAAATAGCAAGGCTAGTAAATAATTAAAAAACAGAAGAAAAACAACAACAAAGTAACTGATTTTTGGAAAAAAATAATTAGGCGCGCAGAAGAAAAATAGGTCAATTATTTTCTACCCCTTTTTTCTATTCATTTACTTCGTATATATTTTTTGCAACTAACGTAATGCACAGCTCCACCACAACGCTGTCTCTCCCACGCACAAAGAGAGCAAAGAAACCGCTAGCTTCTTGCTCAGCATGCAGGATCTACATAAAATATGTATGTAGAGATTTGTGATTGCAAGAGCAAACCGTTCAAGTGGCTAGGTATGTGCGGTGATGCAAAAGCGCCAAAGGTAGTGTTGCCATTATAAAAAAAAAATGTTACACAGAAACTTTTTTTAAACTAAAAAAAAATCATAAAAAATCGTTGTGTTCTCATATTATTCCCTAATAAAAGAAAACCTGGCCTCGTGCTCAATAAATTGCGGTCCTTTTTTTTAGATTTTAATTTTGCGATTATTTCTTATCTTGTCGTAAAAATTAATTAAATCAAATTGAACTTCTGTAACGGCGGAATATATTTTCATTTATTTCGGTAATTTTATTAAATTAAATTTAGTTAATTTTTTAGGTATTTTTTATAACTTGGGGGGATAAAATAAAATTGTCCTGCAATGTAGAGTTAAAAAAAAAAAACTATCGATAGTACTACCGAATTCTAACAATAAACGTGCATATTCGTAATTTAATTTTTCAAACCATTTTATCAGTGAAATAGAATAAATTGATGGGATAGGACAATAGCTTTTTGTACTTAAATCTTGAGACATTAAAGTGCAAGTGTACTTCTAAAATAATAAATAATAATGTAAATGTAAATTTTTAGTAATTTTGTTTTTCTATTTGATTGTGCTAAGCATTTCGTTATATGGAAAAAAAAGTTCATACTTACGCGAAACGATGAATATTTTGATGAAACTACTAATTTTTGCAAGAATTGATATTTGATATTGATATTTTAATTAAACAAGTACGCGCTTATTTTTATAAAAAAATAATTAAAAATTTTTTCGAAAAAAAAAATTAAATTAAAAATATCCTAAAATGGCTGACCGCATGATTTTGTCTCGGATTGTTTTTACTTAATGTTAAAGTTTAATCTCTAGTCAATAATACTAAGTATATTTTGGTAATAAATGGTAATTTTACTTGCATACAAACATTTACCGCAGTTCCACCGATTCGTTCAGTGTCAATACCAATTAAACAGTGAGGAAATATTTTAAGACTATCGATAGTGCATAAAAACAATCGATAGTTTTTGAAAATTAAAAGGAAAACTATCGATTGTTTTTCCATCTTTACTTATATGGACAACGCTACTTATAAAGGCAAGTTGTAATTTATTACTTATTTATTTATTTATTTATTTTTTTTGTAGACTTTAAGAATTCGAGGGAACAAAAAATGCCCTACATATCATAACTTATACCAGGCGATCATAAACGACGATGGCAATTGATAGAAACCCCCTCTCTCTCTCTCTCTCTCTCCCGAACACATTTTGTAAGCACAAAGGCGATTAGAATGCGAGATCTAGTATGTACATTGTACATACATATAACGGCTCGCGAAAACTGGTTCTCCTCAGGTATACAGGATAGGTAGAAACAGGGTTGCCATAACAAAATTATATGCTTTCCACAGAATCTCAATTTTCTTAAAAATAAAATAAATCGCAAATGTTAATAAGTCAATGAATGGTTCCCAAACTATTGCGAAGTTTTTCCTAAATGGTCCCGAACAACAAATAATTAATTCAACTTTTCAAATAATCTGAATTCAATGTAAAAATTTTATTTTTTTTTATAGATTTCTCACCCTTTTTCGCATTTCATAATTTCTACGACAAGTCGTTCTCACTCTCCCACTGTTTCGCAAACATAAACGCAATGAGCAGGGCAGCCGCTATGTAACGAATCAGCCGTTCTATATGATCGCAAAAACAAAATTCTAGTTACAAATAGTGTTGCCATCAGACAAGAAATAACGATTATTTTACAAGCAAAAAATAATATTTTTAAACTTTTTTTTTTAAATGAAACTCAAAAAAATAAAATTAAAATCAAAAAATTGCTGAAGGTAGGTAGGTCCTTGTTACAACGAGTTTGTTGCTTTAATCCTTATTCTCTTTCCGCGTAATTTCTTAAGTTGAAATTTGTTATTTGAATCTTCAAACATTGAAGGCAAAAAATTAGCAATAGATACACAAAATACCAGGCTATCATAAAAAGTAGCAAAGTGTCTCATAAGACTACTCAGAGGTTATGATTATAATAAAGGCCACGCTGCAGAGAAAAGAAGTTGACGACGATAGCACTGCCGTTACTTCGTAATTGCCTTGTTTGAAGGATTGACGTCATTAAAGTCTATTAAAAAGTTGAGTTTTCTAAGTTTTGCATGACTTTTACATTAAATTCAAAACAGAATAATAAATGTGAAGTGCCGAGCTTTGTATTGTGGCTTTGTATATCAAATTCCCAAATATCGAACACTAAATAACGTCAAACATCAAAAATCTCAGTTTTTCACTAAATGTGATCTGATTTCCAATACGAAAAACAGTACTAAATTTAGTGCTGTTATGCCAGGAATAATAATTTATTCTTGTTATTCACGGTGTATTGAATACAGAAGGTGACACGTTCAGAGGTACCGCTACTTTGGATTTGCGGATGTAGACAATTCTCAACTGCAACTAAACAAATCTTTGTTCAAAAATTAGGAAAAAGAGCTACTTTTTTTTAGTATCTGCATATACATACATATATTTATTAAATCTCTACCTAGAAATCCATATTTTTACACTTTAGAGCAATTAAAACACGGTCTTCACTGAAATATTGGAAATTCTTAAGGAGAGAGAGAGAGAGAAAACCCGTATTATTGTTTACTAAACGCGAGATCTGTCAATTCGCCGCGGAAAGGCGCAATCTTGTATTCTATCATTCTTGGGTGGTTGGTGTTTTTTTAGCAAAATATTTCGTCATTTGCTTTTGCTGAAATTCTCATATACCAGGCTACTCAAAAACAAGAAATCAGCTGATCTACGCGAGCTTATATTAATTCGCCTTGGCATAACCTTGTATGAATTCGCCTTGAAAAAAAAATTTAGCTGATGGACAATCGAGAAAGAAGAAGAGAAGAATGAGCACTTTTATCATGAAATCAACAAACAAAAATAATAAACCTTAAAAAAATATTGGAGTACACAGAATTTTTTTCATGTCCCACATTTTTTTTTTTTATATTTTTTTGGAATATGGCTTTCATTCCAGCAGCAAAAATTATTTCTAAACGAATTCGAAAACATGCTAAGTTTCAATTTGCAAGCAAGTATCCTTTTCCAATAGATTTTCTCACAAATATTTTTATTCTTTTCACATTCTTTAGAAATTATTTTTCAGTTTTTACATATCATTTAATTTGTGCTACAATTTATAAAATTGTGGTAAAAGAAAATTTGTACTATTATATTTTCTTACGGACATTCCATGTAATTTTTCATTTCAATTTCTAACCAACATAAAAACAATGTTCAATGTAAATAAATTTATGTGCATACAAAAGTAAGCACAAAAACTGCAAATGATAATTGTAAGCCGAAGCGCGTTCAGTAGAGTTTAAGAAAATACTTAAATAATTAATTAAAAAAACGATAATTCAAATCGCATTAAAATGAAAATAACGATAAAAGAATAAACGAAAGTAAAAATAAAATAAAAATTAAATTAGAAGTATGTGTACCTATCTCCGCCGCCTGACCTGTCTACAAAGAATACAATTCTCAGCAAAATAAAGAAATATGTACTTAAAATGCTTCAAAAACAATACAACTATTTAAATGAGCTAAAAAAGAAATTATAAAAAAAAAATTACAAATACACTATCACTATATCTTATACGCATGTACACTGGTTATCAATGCTATATACACACAAAATAAACAATTTAATTAAAAACGCCTACTTGAGAGCATAATAAAATAAAAATAAATTGTTTTTAAAATTTTTATATTTGCTTTAAAAATACCCGCATATTAGAATGCACTTTAATAACTGAAAACTAAACAAATGATATGTTGTCAAACTAGAACCTGCATAAAAAATATGTAAATATTCTTGACAATAAGAAAAATTAAAAAAAAAACAAAATTATAAATTAGAATTTTGTTTTTAGCGGCAGTAAGGCAAAAGATTAGTGTATGTACGTAATAAAATTTAGCGGTAATATAGAGCGCTAAAATTAATTTTAACAAATTTTTTCTTGTTTAATTTGATAAGTAAATTGAAAGTATGGAAAAGTAAATTTTATTTACTTTACTGCATTCTTAGAAATTTAACTTATTTATTCTTTTTCATCCGCTTCCAATTAAAAAAAAGAAGATTCGTATACTTTTTTTTAGCGTTTTAATGTCAATTATGTGCATAAATTATGTAATCGTTTTAATAACTTATTTTCTATATTAAATCAAATTTTTAGTCATATTTTATAATTTTTTTTTATGTACTTCTGTGCTCCATCACGTATGCACAATTCTTGTTAATACATATTGTATACAAATTTCTAAAACAACATAATGATTATAGCATAGCAAACAGGAAGACAAAATTATAAAAAAAAAATAGTATCACAGCTCCCTTGTGCCTTCTTCAGCTATAACTTTCTTTTCCTGTATTTACTTATTTCACAACCGGCATTAGTTTGTATCAAAAACGTTTCTTTCTATGTGGCCAATATACGTACGGATATTTTGACTCCAGCGCAACCTACAGGCTATATTTTTTTATCGAAAGGGTTCTCTCTACGTGGCCGATAGATGTTCTGAATATAATCCAAATCGTTTCATAAATACGTTTTTTTATGAATATCCCGACTCATGCGCCCCCTATCGATCATATTTAAAATAATTTTTTTCTACTTAGCCAACATATGTCGACACAAATCGGTTCATAAATACGGGTTTTTACTCATGAGACATCTAGCGAGATAAAATATAGCCCCTATTCCAAGCTATGCCTTATTTTCGTAAAAAAAAATTAATACAAATTCATACAGCACTTTTTGCATTATTTTCTTTCAAACACTTTCACATTTATAATACAAGGTGGCGCAAAATTAATCATCTAATTTTGTTTTTGAATAACTTTCCGCACGACTACCGGCGATAACTGTTCGTTTTCCGAATATTATCCTTTAGAGCTGCGTTTGTCTGAGGCTTGTTGGCATAAGCCCGCGACTTCAAGTACTCCCAGAGAAAGAAGTCTGAGATGGTTAAATTAAGCGATTCACCAAGCCCTGGTGGTGATGGCCAATTATGTGGCTTATCGTCTATTTGATGTTTCTTCGTTCTCTGTGACATCAACACTCACAGCCGCGACATTCTCGGCCGAACGACCTATCCAGTGGCGGGCACGCCCTGCAAGGTCTCGTGAGGTTCTAGTCTGTTCAAGTCAAGCGGCTAAACGCCGGAATGTGTGCCCAGTTGGCGCTACACGATTTAGAAATCGACTTCGATATTCACGCTGCGCCCACACTCCCAACCGATTATTAGTAAACAAAAAAAAAACAAAAAAATCAACACAATTATTACTTTCCTTATGAAGTATAGTGCGCCATTGCTTGTCTGTTTGTATACTGCAGCTGTCTAGTACACAAATGTCAAATATGATACTAATTTTGTGTCACCTTGTATTAGTAAGATTAATTGGTTTTTCAGATCTACTACAAATGTGGTCGAACTGGGAATTTATTTTAAAATTTAGGTTTAACGATTTACGCTACAAAATTTAGCAGCTATGGCCAATATATAGTATAAAAGTTCAATCGCCCCTTTTAGAAGAAGTGGCCCAAGTTTATTTGTAACGCTGATACCTATCATGAGCGCAAATGAACCTTGCAATATTCTAAGATCTTGTAAAAAAAAACATGCATTCTGCTTTAGGTTATGTTGATCTGGCTGTCTTCATCCGCGTCCCTTTCTGTTCCTCCAAAAATGAAACCAGTAAATTAATTTGAGGTGCGTAATAAGTTAAAAGATGCCCGCGGAACTCAGGTGGCGCAGGAAAATAGCATAGGTAGCGCTGGACAATTTAGATTTCGTCTTAATCGCGGCAACCGCGGCAGAAGTCATTCGCCTGCAATCTCATTCCACAGAAATGCCAGTGGTCAGGGATTATCTCAGCCACCAGAATGAAGAGATGATGATTCAGTTGAATGAGAAGGCGAGATCTTGTCTTATTACATTTAAGCTAAATCTGCTGCGATGCCCCACAAGAAGGCTGAGTGGTCCGGTCCAACTTTTATTTGCCTCTTTGATTTGACACAGAATTTGCAAAGACGATATCGGAACTCTTTCGTTTTCAAGAGATGTTGAAGTGAGTTGCCGACCCGACTAATGCACTGTTAATTGGCATATTATTGTGATCTGGTATCCATACTATAAATTTAGTGTATACGGTGTCCAAATGCATTAAGAAAGTCAAACCAAGGTACATTAAATAGATAGCAGCAACAGGGTTGATTTCTTGTTTTTTTTTTTCATTCGAAAGGTGTACATGAACTGTCAAGCGACAAAAGCAGATAAATGCTTCTTCTTTCGATTTCATTAACTTTTCACAGAGCGTTTTTGACGTTTTATGAACCACCAGCAACAACAACATACACGCAGAGTTGTATTTTCTCTTCTGTTTTTGATGTGCCTTGGATCAAACGAATGACGTTGGCAAAAGAACCAGGTCTCCGCCACAATTTTTCAATGACTTTAATTATTTATTGAAGCACTTATAAATATGAAATAATTTCATAAATTTTGATAACATTTATGTCTTTTTCTTATTTTTTCATTACATAAATGCTATATTTATGATTAGATTTCCACTATATTCACCCTAACATCGTACCACATTTTCATTTCACGCCTATTT
The DNA here is from genome assembly GCA_951828415.1 of Anomoia purmunda. Lineage (NCBI taxonomy): Eukaryota > Metazoa > Arthropoda > Insecta > Diptera > Tephritidae > Anomoia > Anomoia purmunda. The sequence continues at coordinate 14,905,286 of OX639994.1, forward strand.
TACCCTGCTCTGTTACTCCCAAAAAGCTTTAATAAAAATACATAAAAAAAAAATAAAGGTTTCGCTACAAGTATTAGAAAAAACTTATTTGTGCAATTTTTTAGCATAGATATCTATTTAGTATATATAAATATGTATGTGTATATCAAAAAAAAAAATATTAATGTAATTTTAATTAAGTGAAATATGAATAATATCGGGAGGAAAAAATTAAAAACGGCAACTAAATTACGTAAATGTGTAGCTAGTAAAAAAAAAAGCTTCAATGAAGTAGAAAACTAACTTTATATGTAATTTAAAATATATACATTAAATAAATAGTGTACATATGTACGAGTACTCGTAATATTTTTTAAAAAACGCTTAAATGAAAATTGATTAATGAACAAATTCTATAAATTGTACTAAATATATGTTGAAAACGAAATGGGCGAAAAAAAAATTATGAACTTAATTAGCAAAGAAGCATTGTTTATGTATTAAAGGAATTTGGCAAGCAAATATGTATTGTAATTTAATTACAGAGAAATTGAAAACAATTTATTAATTAAACATTTTACTTAATTTGTATTTAAATTATGCACACAGAAATGCTATAGCTATGCAGCGAAAATAATGAGCTAATAAAATTTGAGTTTGTAATTAACCCTTCGTCGGGCGCAACTGATCTTTGAGGGCCAGCCCAGCCCGCACATTTTTTATCTCGCCTTGCCGTTTTATACCCTTTTGTCGACGCTCAATTGCTGTCTCTTCTGACGTGCCATACAGCTTTTGTTTGACTCACATTGCGCTCGTTACATTTATTAAAGTATTTTTTTTAATTATATTATTCATTTAAATGTAGCTATTTTGTGCTAGAGCTGCTTTTTATGAAATGATTATACTTTTACATTGTATGTTTTACCTTTTGATTTTCAATTTTATTTTATTTTATTTTAAGACTTTAAGACTTATAAAATTATTCGAATTTTAATCGGTATTCATCGTAAAAATTTTCAACATACATATATTTTTTCTGTAAACTAAAATATGAATAGTAACTAGTACCAAAATGAGAACTGTACTTGTTACAAAACAATTAAGGAAGGTAGTTCTTCTTGTGATATCAACAAAAATTTATGTACTATTTCAACGGTGATTAGAATTGTACTAGTTGTCAAAAAACTAGTCGAAATTTTAGTGAAATCGTAATTAGTGGCTAGTTCAGTGGTGACTAAAATCATACTAGATGTAAAACTCCTAGTACAAATTTAATTCATAGCAAATCTTATGAAATCTTTCTATACAGTGGCGTATTAACGGGGCATGGGGCCTCTGGCGGAAACACTCTTGAGACCCCTAAATTAGGAAATTTGTGATAAGTTGAACCAATAATAGTGAATATAAACTCGTTTATTATCAGAAAAATAAACAACTCTATTACCTTACTCTAAGTAATGAACGTTGGTAATATAATAAAATTAAAAGAAAACTAAGTAATATGTTTGATCGATTTTCCCCTGGCGAGATTCTCAATAATCTTTGCAATATTAATGGCCATTTCACAGATCCTGTTCAATATGCATGCAATAACGCCAGACGGTTTGGTCTGTCATCTCACAGAGATTTCTCAAATAATTCTTTACTCGCTTCAATACAAAATATGGCCTTTCCCCGTATAAATTATCAGTCAAAAAAAATTCTTAAAATGCTTTACACATTTGGACATGTTGATGGCATATCTTTAACAGCCTGATATACTTGCATAGCATTTATCTGTTTTTCTATCTTCTTTTATCTTCAATTTATCACTAAAATGTGTATAACATCTATGTCATCTTTATACCATGTCCATACCTGTTATCGCTATTATCGTAATCCCATATCTCGCCAATTCACTTGATTTCGCCACACAAAAATGTGACTTGGAAATCGCGTCACCGTGAAGATCAGGATTTAATGTACATTTAACTCTCTGTGCAACCCTGATTTGCGCAGTTTGTTTGTGAAAATAACTGTCAAACTGTAGTGAAACCAAGCCCACCAATAGGTATCCACTTAATGTTTGCTTGTTCTATCTTCGCCTTGCGCGATGAAAATATCAAAATTGTTTTTTTTTTTTTTTTGTTTATATTATCACTTTCTATTTACGTTTGAATTGGGAAATTCACGCTTTCTATTGTTTTTTTCACTTTCAATTCGTTTGTTTATGGTTATCTTTCTTAGTTTATGTAAATTGTGTGAATTGTAAACCTCAAACCGCGGTGTGGACAGCAACTAATTTCGCTTTGCGTTGAACATTATATTATACCAAGAATGATAGAATACAAGATTGCGCCTTCCCGCGGTGAAATGACAGATCTCGCCTTTAGTAAACAAGAATACGGGAGAGAGAAAATTGAACAACTTCCAATATTTCATTGAAAAACGTGTTCTAATTGTTCTAAAGTGTAAAAGTATGAATTTATAGGCAGACATTTAATAAATAAATTCGCAAAATACTAAAAAAAGTGTCTCTTTTTCTTAATTTGTGAAAAAAGCTTTGTCTAGTTGAAGTTGAGAATTGTCAAACCCGGCAAAACCAAAGTAGCGGTACTTCTAAAGGCGTCACCTTCAGTATTCAGTACACCGTGGTATTATACATTTATTTGGCCTTTCCTACACAATCTCTTCTCTCTGCACGCAATAGATCTAAATCGAATTTTTTGGTAATTAATTTTTATCGTGATATAAATGTGTGGATTTTATTTTGATGTTCATTCTGAATCTCATTAGGAAAATCTTTCCTCTTTCGCAATCTGCATGTCTTTAACACATAATGATGTCATCTCACTAGCTTCCCCTTCAATCATTGAAAATTCAACGCGAAATTGTCCAATCAAGTTTTCGAGAGACATAAGCTCGTTGTTAAAGAGTATCATAAATGAGAGCGTTGACTGGAATATCATACTCGTCTATATTATTTAACAAACAAAATATTTATTTCTGAGAACAGATGACGAGAAAGATAAAAACAAAGACCTTCCCTTTTAAATTTTCGTTCAAGCACCAAATTCCGAGCCTCCTCTAATTCAGGGCACCCGACGGCCGGCACTCGCTTAATCCGCCCCTGTTTCTATATGCAGCATTATACATCTTAATATATAAAAATCACGTGTCACGTTGTTTGATTTCGATGGACTCCTAAACTACTGAACCGATTTTAATGAAATTTTTAACACTGTGTGCAGTTTGGTCCAACTTGAAAGATAGGATAGTTTATAACTCTCCTTATAGTCGCATTATTTATTTATTGCAAATTATTTGTTTATTATTAGCAAAGAGCTATCCACCAGTTGGTGGCGCTAACAGCGGTATGAGTAAGTGCGCTACAGTAAATGGCGCTACATTTATTATGATTCTAGCAGCTGGTGGTGTTTGTCAATTTCAACAGTAAATGTTCATGGATTTCGGCTGTCATAACAAAAGCTGCCACTTGCTAAAAACATTAAATGAAAATGCGTTGTTTGAAGTTTATATTATTTGTGGTAAAGTTATACGAGTCTATGACTTCCAATATTCCAAATTTAAGAAAAAATCACATACAATCCGTGAAATAAATAAAGTTATGTATGTATGGTCAGACAAATAAGCAATGCTGCCACTCTTTTCCAGTAAATCTTCCTCGAATTTGGGAGATTTCAGAGGAATTTAGGAATTTGCAGAGCTGATTTCTGCATGTATTTCCTAAATTCAAAAAAAAATTTCATTTAGTTGCATTTAGGTATAGAATTTTGTATGGCTAAATGCACATTTGGAGTTAAATTTAGAGCTATACTAGCTGACCTGGCGAACTTCGTCCCGACCAATTTTTATTTGAAATAGTTAAAACGCTTTTTGAACTTAAATATTTTTGGCGAAGTTCGTTCTTTGTTTTGTTGTGTAGCGTGTAAACAAATAAAGAAGATGGCTCTCCAACACGCTAACATGCCGCTACGCTATTCACTACAGTGAAATTATTTTTTATGAATAAAGACGGAAACCTTATATATCTGGTATAAAAATCCACGGGATTGAGATTTGAACTTGAGGTCAAAATTTTTAAAATTATAGATGAAAATTTTCGTAGAGTTGATAATAAACACAAATTTTCATAAAATAGTTCATTTTTGATTTTATATTCAAGTTTTTAACAAATAAGTTAATTACAAAATTGTTAGTTGATAACATGTAACATTTAATTTTATAATCTTAGGATAGATAATTCTTAATTTTTAATAGTAGTATTTATTTTTTTGAATTATAAACATTTTAATTTAACTTAGCACTAATCGGTGCACAATATTTTTGGTTAACCTGTCTCGAGCTAAGACAAATAGATTTGATGGTTTTCCCACACGTGAGCATGCAACATATAATTGCCCATGGGAAAAACATGGATTATCCAAATCTAACCCACAAATGGACATTGTTTGGCCTTGAGACTTATTTATGGACATGGCAAAAGCTAAACGAATAGGAAACTGTAGTCTTCTGAATGGTATCGTAGATTCTGACGGTATCATTGGAATACGGGGCAACAGGACCACTTCTCCTTTAAGCTTTCCAGTCAAAATGGTTGCTTCAAGAATATTCCCTGTTAACTTTTTGATGACCAAACGTGTACCGTTGCATAACCGAGGTGGATTCAAATTACGCAGAAGAATAATACTACTGCTACTATGCTAGATGGTGGGCGAACGGCACATTCAGCATTCAAGTTGCCATTACAAATTCATAGCAACCCAAACGCAATATGTAACATAAAAAAAATAGCGCAATAGCTGTAGTGTTGCAAAGAAGTTCAATCATTATTTTGGATGAGTGCACAATGGCTCACAAATATTCACTCGAGGCATTGCACCGAACTATGCAAGATTTGAACGGCAATGATAAACTTTTTGGAGGTGCTGTCATATTGCTATCTGGTGATTTCCGACAGACGTTGCCGGTCATACCTCGCTCTACTTTCGCCGATGAGATTAACGCATGTTTAAAACAATCATTTTTATGGAGAAATGTTAAAACACTTCGATTGACTATAAACATGCGCGTACATTTACTAAATGATCCATTAGCACATATATTTTCGGAACAATTGATAGATATTGGGAACGGTACAATAGAACGGCAACCAAACACGCAATGCATTAAACTGCCAGACAATTTCTGCACTGTTGTTCACACAAAAATTGAATTAATTGAAAGTATTTTCCCGGATATACAAAATAATTATTTAGATCATAACTGGCTCAGTGTGCGGGCTATTATGGCAGCCAAAAATGTTGATGTTGACGAAATTAACTTCCAGATACAACAGTTGTTGCCAGGCGATCTGATGTCTTTTAAATCAATCGATACTGTTGTTGATGAAAATGAAAGTGTAAATTTTCCAACTGAATTTTTAAACTCTCTAGATATACCCGGAATGCCACCACATATTCTTCGGTTGAAGATTGGTTCAATTATTATTCTTCTGCTTAATTTGAATCCACCTCGGTTATGCAACGGTACACGTTTGGTCATCAAAAAGTTAACAGGGAATATTCTTGAAGCAACCATTTTGACTGGAAAGCTTAAAGGAGAAGTGGTCCTGTTGCCCCGTATTCCAATGATACCGTCAGAATCTACGATACCATTCAGAAGACTACAGTTTCCTATTCGTTTAGCTTTTGCCATGTCCATAAATAAGTCTCAAGGCCAAACAATGTCCATTTGTGGGTTAGATTTGGATAATCCATGTTTTTCCCATGGGCAATTATATGTTGCATGCTCACGTGTGGGAAAACCATCAAATCTATTTGTCTTAGCTCGAGACAGGTTAACCAAAAATATTGTGCACCGATTAGTGCTAAGTTAAATTAAAATGTTTATAATTCAAAAAAATAAATACTACTATTAAAAATTAAGAATTATCTATCCTAAGATTATAAAATTAAATGTTACATGTTATCAACTAACAATTTTGTAATTAACTTATTTGTTAAAAACTTGAATATAAAATCAAAAATGAACTATTTTATGAAAATTTGTGTTTATTATCAACTCTACGAAAATTTTCATCTATAATTTTAAAAATTTTGACCTCAAGTTCAAATCTCAATCCCGTGGATTTTTATACCAGATATATAAGGTTTCCGTCTTTATTCATAAAAAATAATTTCACTGTAGTGAATAGTTTACTACAACACAGCAAATCTAAAAGTGAGGAAATGTTCATTCTGAGAATTCGAATGATTCAAACCGATTTATCGTTTAAGTTCAAAATTTTACAGTTTCATATGTACATACATATGTAGGTATGTATGCGGCATGTTAGCGTGTTGGAGAGCCATCTTCTTTATTTGTTTACACGCTACACAACAAAACAAAGAACGAACTTCGCCAAAAATATTTAAGTTCAAAAAGCGTTTTAACTATTTCAAATAAAAATTGGGCGGCACGAAGTTCGCCGGGTCAGCTAGTACATATATATAGTATAGTCTTTTGTGCAAGTTGTAGAATAATTTTAGTAAAAACATACATACATATATTACAAAAAATAAAAAAATATACTTTTTTCTGAACTTTCATTTAATTTGGTGACTGCAATTGTATTAGCTGAAAATTTACGATCTAGCATTTAAGAAGTGTATTTTACGGCTTTTGAAGGAAAAAATTAGTTTGACTTAGCAAATTTTTGCATTTCTAGCAATAACTAAACTTTGATTTTTTAAAGCGAAAATTAACTCAATTAAATTTTTAATAAAATAGAATGATTAAAAATTTAACTATTGTATTAAAGTCTAGCAGCACAAAGCTTAGCAGGTAAAAAGCGCTAAATCGATTTAAGTTTATTCATCAAAAATCGAAGAATTTTTTTTTGTTTTTCAAAATAAAATATCTATAAGTAAGTAAAAAAAAATAAATGTTATTGTTTCGCTAACAACGAATAACGCTGGATGGTAATTAGCTCTAAGGATTTACTGAAGAAGAACTCAATTATATGAAAAGTAATAATTTTAAGTGCAATCAGTGTGAAAATTTATTAAAAATTCACATTTTAAATTACAAGTTTAAAATTGTTTCATAATTTTAAAAATTATAAATGTGCGCAGTGTATTTTAAATGTGGAAATAAATTTTTAATACATTACATTAAGAAATTGTTGTTAAAAAGTTTTTTAATTAAGCAAAATTTTATTAAAATTTATGTGTATCAAATATGTTTTTTCATATTTAAAAAATCGCATTTCATAAAACACAACAAATTTTTTTTGCAAAAAAAAAAACACAACACAAAATGCACAATGCAGAGCGAAAAAAAACTGCAGCAAGTGATGAAGAGAAGTTATAAATAATCTTATCTCTAAAAAGAAGAAGCAGAAAACACATTCAAAACTAACATGCGAAGAGGCAACTTGAATACAAAAATGTTGAGCACAATCATGTATCAATCGATAAAAAGTACAGTAAAAAAAAAAACAAAAACAACGCTAAATAAATAATGCAAAGCAAATAAATTTCCACAATAAGTTCTAATAACTATTTAAATGAGAAACATTTGGTGAATTTAAGTAAAAAGCAAAAAGTAGCTATTAAGTAAATAATACACACTGGAGATGCAGGCAAATTACGAAAATATTATGTATTGTCATTAAGAAGTAAATTATATAAAAATGTGAACATAAAGAAAAATACACAACTGATCTAATATTAAAATGCACTGGTGTTTTATTTACATATAGCGGTGTGCATGTTGGAATTATTTCGCTAAATAAAAAAAAAAAATACTTTCGAGCTACTGATTTTTCACGTTCACAGTGGGTGGGTGGGCATTGCTTTCGGAGCCAAACGAGCAAAGTTTTATAGTATCGGGCAAGCCCATTTAGATATCATAACCGCTCGGCATACAGTGATAAAACCCCTTCTTTTCGAGTACTCGTACCAAGAAGAGAATGACTTAATTTCACAAATGCTTCAAATTTATATCAACGGGATCAAAAAAATAATAAGCGAACCAGAAAGCAAATTGGGGAAAATTAAATTACAAAATTCTGATATACATACAAATATTATAAAACAGTCTAGTGATCTACGAAAACTGTCAGTTAGAATTCTCCACGCACATTTCGTCTTAGCAAATATGTATCACAGGGCCCTGTCTGAACGATGGCTACACCCAACTATGGCGGCACTTACACGGCCAACCACGGCACTATAGTGCCGCCTTTTGACTTTTTTCGTTGCAAACTTAACTCATAACTTTTGAACTAATAAAGATATTTTTGGAATTTAAATTTCATCTGAAAGTAAAACATCTTAGCTTTAAAATAAATAGTGCTACAATAACAGGGTGCTTTAAAAATCATCGTAAAAGTTGAGTTATTACTGAAAATTGGTTAGTAAAGCATAGGACAAAATAAGCTAATAATTTTGATGAAGGGGCATGGCACTGTCCCTTTATGGTAAAAAGTTTTATCTCAGAAACCGCTTTCTCAAACTCGATAGGCGGCGCATTGCTTTTGGTAAAGAATTAAAATCATTCTCAAAGAAAAATATCTGAGTTTCAAAAAATAAAAGTAACAGCATTGCCAAATTAGATATTTGATGTTACTGAAAAAAAATTTGTACTGAAAAGAAATGAGTTTTTTTTTTTTTGAAATACCCATGGCGATGGTTTTAGTACCATTTGCCAGCTTCCTTTTCCTTTTCCTTGTAAAGGTCGAGCACTCGTCTATGGGTATTGTTGGTCTCCCTCTACACCTTTTTCAGTTTGCAATTCATATCCAGAATTTCCATTTCAAATTCATAATTTTCTCTTCAAATTCAGAAATTTCCATTTTAAATTCAGAAGTTTTCATTTCAAATTCAGAAATTTCTAATTTAATTTAATGGAAATTAGGAATTTGAATAGCAACTCTGTGGATTTGAAAAGGAAATTCTGAACTGAATTTTCTTACGTACTTGGTTTTTCTTTGTCAAATAAACATATACCCGCTAGCCAGTTTTCATGCTTCTTTACAAACTTAATAATACCACAATTGGCGGCTTGCTATTTGCTTTTTATTTTTATGTAAATTAGGTTATTTTTTCCCCCCATTACTGCGCTTTCTTCTATGTTGTGCATTTTGATTCTTAATGATTTCATAACAGCCACCACGAACCCCCTTTGAGTCTCTGAAGTTTTAAACACCTCATAGATTTTGGAGTTTTCTAGAGGCATTCAGCTCGGTCACTGAATCTTTTGTAGCTTGATTTTCGGAGATTGTACGAAAAGGGCATTGCTGAGTTCGAACGAATACGAATGAAGTACATTCAAAATATATGCTGGGTTCGTGCCACTATGAATACGGTGATAGTTTTTTCGTAGATTTCACGAAACTTCTACCTACGATGGATTCAGTGAATTATATGGAAAAATACTATTCCTCCCCGCCCTAGTAATAAAAACCAACACAGAATATTTTATTCTTAAAAGTCCAAAATTCCTTATGGTTATATTATTTATGCAGTTCGTAACCCAAAAATATTCCAACAACAAAAATATACGTGCTTCTACCTGCTCAGACGCGTGGTTTCACTTTATGTGATATAGAATGTAAAAAAGTAGCCAGGGGCATACAACATTTTTTTACAGAGGTAATTTTGCAACTATTTTTTTATCATCTATCATAGTTGCAAAAGGTCAGTCATTGAAAATTTTACCTCTCAGTTTCGCGACACAGTGACATGCCGCGTTGTTCACATGAAGAACGTTATATTCCATATACAACTGAACTGATGATTAACGGTAGTCAAAAGTATTTACACAATGCGAAGTAGCATTTATTCTTTAATTTTGTTTGAGTGACAGCAGTGGTTAATATCGTAATAATATTGTATTCTTAATAAACTAAACAAGCTTCAAATTTTTAAAATTAGAAATAAAATGCCGAAACAATGGAATTGCCGATTGAAACTCGATCGGAGTTTGTTATCAAGTTTAAAAGTGGCGTTTCAGCTTCGGAGTTAGTAAATTGCTATAAAATTTCAAGAAAAACAGTTTACAATTTAGTTAAAAAGAAGGAGAATAATAATTGCTTGGACAATTTAAAGAGGACTGGGCGCAAACCGGAGATGACTCAAATGTCGAAAATAGGGGCAGTCGTACAAAATCCCACAATAAGTCCCGTTAGGATTGCAGCAGCATCGAATCCACTTATTGGGAAAAAAATCAGTGATGCTACACTTCGACGGAGATTAAAAGAAATTAATATAAACACTTACGTTGTACGTAAAGCGGTCGACATTTCGGAAATAAACACAGTAATACGCCTCTCATTTGCTTTAGAGCACATCCAAAAGCCTATACAGTTTTGGTACAGCATGTTGGGGGCAGGTGAGGTTGCATTTCAGTTCCAGGGTTCATTTATTAAACGCTTTTTGCATTTACCACGTGAGAAGAAGAAAGATGCAGTTCAGCCACTAAACAGATTCGGAGGTGGCACGGTGATGTTTTGGGGATGTTTGTCTTACTACAGCTTTGAAGGTTGGGTACCAATTGAGGGCACTTTAAATCAGTCCGGGTATACGACAATTTTAAACGAACATGACTTTGTATCGGGCAATCGGCTTTTTTCAACTATCGACTGGATTTTACAACACGCCAACGCTCCATGTCATAAAGGATGGTTACCTACGAAACTTTTAAATGTAACAACAAGTTGTACATCCATGGCCTCCGCAGAGCCTCGACCTAAATATTATTGAAAATGTTTGGGCTTTCATTAAACGTCAGAGGACAATTGATAAGGACCGAAAACGTAATGACACAATTGCTGCTATACTGACATATGTAGAGGACTTTCAAATAAAAAAAACACCATTTTTTTATTAAATTATATCAATTTTCATAGAAAGCAATTGTGGCACACAGCGGATTTTATTTCTAATATATAAAAACCACACGTCCTGCTTCTCAACACATATTGCTCAAACTGTTAATTGCATTGCATCCAGCCTGAAAGTAGGCTTAACAGTTTTGATATCTTTGTAATGCATTATTTACGTGGATAAAAAATTGTTGGATGCCATCGTGCGACGGGCTTTTACTAATAGTATTGTAATACTTTCCAATTCATCCTATACTTAATTTTTTTATTAATGCAATGTAGTTAGAAAATTTAGTACCATAATTTAAGTCCACAGTTTACAGTGGAGTAATAACTTAAGCCTCTAGCTTAGTTGAGACCTTCGGTTGAACTTCTTTTGTTTGCCAAATACTCAGAACAACACGGTGCACAGCTTTGACAAATGTAAATAATTCAAAAGCAATTTCACTTTAATTTTCTTTTCTGTTTTCCCCACACTTTCTTTTGTTTGTGACCATAATTATATTATGCAGTTCATAAAAGAAAATCCTTGTCCAAATGAAATATGCATTTTACATATATCCAATTCATTACATAATTCATTATGGAAAGCTCTCTGGCTGGCATCATAAAATGTTCCAATTACAACAAATGAAAATTTTGAATTTTACCTGAGAGTAAACGAGAAAAAAGTGGGGAATTTAAGAGCTGGATTTTAAAGTGGGTAATTGGAAGATGCGAAGATGAGAATGCGCAGGAGTGGCAAAATACCGTATTTGTTTTTGTGTTTAGAAAACTGTAATTTCGTTACATTGCAAGTGTATGGTTCTACGTACATACAAATGTTAGTAATAAAGGCAACTAAGACCAAACAATGGCATGAGGAAAATGTAAAATGCGTTTCGTTCATTTGCTAGGCGGCAGAAGTGCGTAAGGTAGAGCGGAAAAAGGAAGAAGCGCAGATAGCGCGTGAAAATGGCAAAATGAATGAGAATGCAGAGAGCCATGGTAACAAATGTAAACACAAGCCAAAGCAAAAATATTACATACATACACTCAAAAATATCTTGCCGGCGGGCATATCATGCCGCGTTGCCTCGACTGCAATTTCCAACACCACCACAACTATGCGCGCAGCTGGGCACCTTTTGATTAATTTTCAAATCCCACGCATTCACAAAACGTGCCTTGCGACAACAACAACAAATACAATCAACCATTCGTAGTTTCAGTAGCTAAATATGAGGGCTTTACTTCTCACAACGCCCAACTTCCACTATATACTAAAATTTTACTATAGGGGCAAACGTCGAGCTGCAAGAATCAGGTGCGACTCCTACTGAATTGGGTGGACTCTGACTGAGGAATACAGTGGTGCGCTTTCAACTCAATGATTGATGGTTACGTAATTGTGTGTGTTAGAAAATTTGGCGCAGTTATAGTTTTTTTTTCAGATGGTCAGCCGGACAAAAGGGTACTATCGAAACGGAGGGTTACATCGCAGTACCATCAAAAGGTGATATCATATTGTGCATCCACTAGCAGCGAGTATCACAATTTTCTTGCGCTGAGTAGCCAGCCACTATGGAATCAAATACAACGAAGCTACCCACGAATTGACAGGAATTCTCTCACCTACGAGGTCCTCTGCGACCCTACCGCTAATCCAACAGTTAATCACCCGAGGATTTTCGCAAACATCTACAGAATACAGAGCAGCTCGGCGGCATCATCTAGGTCATCAAAGTTAGCGAAGCATTGTTGACGACTTACAAGCTAATAGTTTGGCCAGTTTCAAACTATGCTGCAACAATTTGGGCGCCAGGCACCAGTAATGCACAGTGTATGAAGCTAAATGCCTACCAAAATCCCGCACTTCGAACTGCGACAGGATACCTTCTGATATCGCCAGAGTTCCACCAACACCAAACGACTTGTACGATTTCTGTTAAGGAGCACAACACCTTAAACAACATTCGTCGAAAGACAATCACCACCTTCACCAAGTCTCACTCTGTGAATGCTATAATTGGAGTCAAATCGCCACCTATTGCAGATGAAGGACTCGAGGTGTCGCGCATAACTGTGGCTCAACTACGAACTGGACATTGTAATAGACTTAACCAGAACATATCTAGGTAGAAAATTCATGTACGACACCAATCAACTATTCGCATGACCTATTAAACCCGCTTATCTCAACAACTCGTTTCCTGGTCCTCGGCTTAGCTGAGTTTGAAGATAATAACTATGGGTAAGCTCTTTAAGCAGGGTGTAACTAGCCCTCCTTACCACAAAGCGCTCCAACTGTTAATTCAATTGCATTTAGCCTGAAAGTATACATAACAAAAAGATAACAGTTTGGATATCTTTGTAATGCGTTATTTGCGTGGATGGTTGAACATTTCTTTGAAAAAAATCACCAAATGTCGCCCAGTTTGCCTGTCTGAACACACCAATCTCCGAAACCACAGAATAAATTTTCATGAGGCTTTAACTGGTAACTAAACAGTAAAAATAAATTTATATGCTAAAATTTAAAAACTTTATTCTTTAATTGAAAAATGTGGATTTAACTAAACAAAATTTTAACTAAATACAATTTTAACTATCATAATTTGTAAACTAACCCTAGAATATTAAAAACTCAGAAAAGCTAGCAATATATTTATTTCTTAAACTTCCCTTAATTTTTAAAACAAATCATTTTGGATTGGAAATTAGCTTCTCCCACAAATATCCGATGCCAAAGCTTTATTCTTTGTTTTCAAGAATTTATCTTTATTTTTATAAAAAAAGAGGCACCTATGTAAATGCAGGACCCAAAAGTAAAACTTCTGTGCCGATTCTACAAAGAGAGTTAAGTATGGGAGGGAGTTTTATAAGACATCCTTTTTAGTTTTTTATATTTTTAGCATGGATGAAAATAGTAGTATAAATTAGTAAAAAATAGTAGTACAAAATATAGTAGTAGTAATCAGTAGTAGCTTTAGTAAAAATAGTAATAGTAATTAGTAGTACTAACTGTAGTAAGCGACATGGTGTGACTTCGTAACGCAATCCCGTGACGCGATTCTGACGCGACTTGCATGACACGATTCTGACTCAACTTCGGTGACGCGATATAAAAAATCACTGCCGCTAAAGAATTTTTACGTCAAAACTAATGAAAATTAAATAAGGAAAGTCAAACTGTCAAAACTTGTCAATAAATTTTCCTATTATCTTCGGCAGGTGATTCGGTCATCCCTTTCCACTTCAAAATTGGGATATTATAATAATTGCCTTCCAGGAGGTCTCAATCGGATTCGAAATAAGGACTTACTACCGATACGAGTATATCACATAAAAAAGACCCATTCATCTACAACGGCTAAAGAACTAATATTAAACAAATTTTGCATATGGAAGGGATGTAAGTATTTTCATTTTGACTATAAATGTAAATAAATATGAAAATAAATATTAGAGAAATTATTACTTACTTATTTGTTTGATAGGATCGTGGTATTAGTGATGTGAAATGATTTTGAGCAAATGTATACCGTGTCTGAAGGCTTATTTGAGAAAATTTTAATTAGATGATGCTTTTCTGAAGAAGCCGAGTGAGTATTGCCTCTAATATTTCACGTGTAGAGGATTTTCCGCATTCCTACAACATTTTGACTCACTTTTCCTTTACATCATTTCACTGTCCGTACGTCGACAGACTTTTCGAAAAATGTTTGCTACTGCAAATATATAACTGTATTTGTGTAGTCATTAGTATATGCTTGAAAGTACATAGGTGCTGGTGCAATAAAACCAACGCCAAATGAACGAAATGAAATGTAAGTAATTTAGAAATAATAATGAGACTCATTCGCACAAACCAACAAATGCACGCTCAGAAAGGTGAATGCAAAGAGGCGCAGGCACGTAAAGTGAAATGGTTGAGGGGGATATGGCTACGCGCAACCACATACACATAGACACATACACATACACACATATTCATGTACATACATAAATACAATGGGTAGATGCAACAGTGGCAGGCGCTGAGTTTCGTTTCCGCAGCAGACACTTGGATCAAAAACAAGGGCACACACACACACACAACACAGAAACGCACGCAAATACTAGAAACAGCTACAACAACACAACATTTACAACAATACAGCATCACTGCCAGTATGAGACTATTATACTTATACATTACGCTGCGCTTACGTAGCATACATTAAGGCGCTACGCAAGCAGGCCGTCTGTCTGCCGGCAGTATAAAAGTGAACCTCATCTGTTTTGACAAACATTGCGGATATAAAAAGGATCAAATACTCATTTTGGTGTGTTAGCGCAAGCTCCAATTGCTTGGCATTTACCATTTGCACAGCACCCCACCGCACCCCACCCCACAATAGCTCTATAGCTCTCTCGCTCTGCGCCCCCAGCTGCTTGTTAGCAGCATTCGTCGTAGGCTACAACAATACCTCGGCATATGTCTATACCTCTGGGTTGTTGTTGGCAAAAAAACAAAAAAAAAAGTTCGAGATAACTGTTGCATATTTGAATGGCTGCCAAGCGTTACGACTTTGTGATTATTTTCTTGTGCTGTGTTTAAAAATTCCAAAGAATTGAATTTAATTTACCTAGTTTTTTTCACCCCTACGGCATGAAAACAATTTGCTTCATGCTATTTTAAAGAGATTGAAATTGTGGAATTTTTTCGCAGTTGTTTGACTGTCATTTAATTTTTTCGAATGTGTTTGAATGATAAAGTTGGTAATTTTATAACATTTTTATTAGTACGCTTTCGTTTTTCTTTTTTTGGGGTACAATTTTGTAACTCATTTTAAACTAACTTTTCGATGAGCTAGCAAATTTAAATTTTTAGCATTTTGATGATGATATACACCCCTATGCTGAAATCCGTCGTAACTACGAATTTGCTACGAATCGTAACATCGGTATGCTCAAATCCAAATTGCGGAATCGTAATTTCGAAATTCGTAATGTTGGTATGCCTGAATCCGACGTAGCTGTCATTTCATTGCATTTTTCGGAGATTTTGTACGAATAGCAACTGGTGTCGGAACTTAGCAAATTCAAAACAATAATAATAATAAAATAAATAGTGTACACGGAAAACAACGAACAAATATGTAAGTTAAATTGTGCATAGAAAAAAGTGGTGTATTAATAAATATTTTGCAAAATATTCATGACATGAAGAGGGAGTCTCTGCGCGAGAAGAAACGGCACAATAATGAAATGGAGGCCATGAAAAGAAAGGAGCTTGCGTTGCAGCAGAGGCTACTGCTATTGCAAGAAAAAAACCTTCAGCAGTGAGGCCAGTGCGAATATATTTATTAAAGTACTGAATTCAACTGTTTATTTAGTTTTAAGAAATTGATTTATGATACATTGTTTTTTTTAATAAATTTGCATCGTCTCGTAATAATCTCCTCTGCATATTCATGCAACTGTTGCTTATAGCATATTCTTCCTCCTGGGACAAAAGTGCAGCGGCTACAGAATCCATTCTATTTTAATTTAATTAAAAAACTTGCTTACAAATAACTAATAATCGCTGGTCTCAAAATTCACTCTTCACTTTGTTTATTTCACTTTATTTTAAGAACTTCGATTTTAATAATTTTAGTTGGCAACGCGGCCGTGAGTTACGAACGGATTTCAGCATAGCATTTTCGAATTGTTCGGAACGGAGCTACGAATTCGTAGGCTACGAAAATTCGGATTTCAGCATAGGGGTGATAGTATTAGATAATTTTTAATATCTAAAAAAAAAATGTTTATTAAACAATCACAGGACACAAGCCGCAAGAATACATCAACTGAGCAGGCTCACATAGGTCAAATGGTAGACTAAACACGGCATCCACAGATATAGAAGGAAGTGAAAGTTAGTTTCGATAGAAGTTATACCAAAAAGCCACGGGATGTAAAACGAAATGTAGCTAAATCTCTGAAACTAATTATCAAGGCGATACTAAGGAAACACACTAAACAACCAACCAAAATAGAACTAGTGCCAGGTTTTAAGTTTTTGTGCAATATATGTACATCAATATACTTCGAGTTAAGGAAGTTCCTATAGCCACAAATTACAGAAATTAATATAGAATTTATGTGGATACCAGAACGATGGGCTGTACAGAGAAACGAGTTGAACCAACGAATAGGCAAAATGTGGAGCTCATTCCACCCAATGGGACACTATGCAAATTTTCGAGGTTACCATCACGGCCGGATTTATCACAGCGCAACTGCCCTGGGCCACAACAGAGTTCCCCAAATACAAAAAACATTGAATCTTAAATAAAAAACAAAAAGGAGCAGATTAAATGAAAACGACAATAGGAGGGAATTTTCCCACCAACCGTTGAAAAACAAAAAATGAATTGTCGAAGTTTATGCCCTGCCCCGATCGTAAAGGCACTTGGTTTATATGAAACTCGATCTCTCGGTCCAAACGTCATAGTAGCAAACAAAGATTATTCATTCCGCGCTGAGAGCAACTGAAAGTGACGTAATAATAACTAAAGAATAAGAGAGCAAAGGCAAAAATCTACAAAAAAGGAAGAAACGCAGAAGGAGTGGGCAAACGCCAGAAAGCTTTGTTAGCATTCATTGTTGATGTAAAATAAAATTAAAAAAACTTGCATTTCTTCAGCGAATGGGTGGATGCTGTCAAATCGGCCAAAAGAGAACTAGCGGTCTGCGGAAGGCACACTCTTGTATTCTATAAACCTTAGATTGGCGTATGGTAACTAATCGACTTGCCACCCATTTGAATAGAAACGATATTTTAAGGGCGTTTGAATAAATGTTCAATAGTTAGTTGGTTTTGTGTAATTTATAGAGCTTGAGGCCAGGTTTGTATTAGCGAATATTATGAAATAACAACAATTTTTCAAAGTGGTAGAAGTGATAGCTGCTATTTCGGAGATCACCACCACATCTCCTCATCAGACTTCTTTCTTTCTAGACTTTACCTGGCTTTGAACCATGATACACGGAGTTACTAGGCGAGCACGCAACCACTCAGCCACGCTAACCGTGTGAAAAGTTGTTAGTTAGTTAGTTGGTTTTGTCGTCTTATATTCTGAGATGAGTTACATTAATCATTCCATATTAGGGATGACAAATTCAGTGGAAATATTTATCAAGGAATGTAATCCTTCAACACGTCATATGTGGTTTTTCTGATAACTTTCGGAGGAATATCATGGATATTTCGACTCATCGGCGTAAAACTCCACGAATTTTGTCAGTGGAAAGAAAAGAATCCAAATATCTTTAGAATATTTCTAAAATAGATGAATTTTCCCAATTCCAGTAACAACTGTTATCGAAAAGAATGCTGAATAATTAAAATCTGAAGAGTCCGAGTAATGAAACTTATGATAATCATTGAGCCGACACTATTGCCTGAAAGATATTGGTATGTGGCCTCAGGTATCCGCTGGAGAAATGATCTGCTTTTGGGTCAAACAAATTTCCAGTAGTCTTCAAAATTTTAATGGAAACTTGTTTGAAAAATCATGACGAATGGAAGATAAGTTCAATAATGATTCTAGTTGTTCCCGGAAATATTGAGAGATTTTTTCAACCGTAAGAATAAGAACGATGAGACAGTGGCTACATTTTGGCTTTATTTATCAGCAACGAATACGAGAAACTTGCGAAGGAACTCGATTCTTCACAGTCTACAAACTCTCAGCTGCTATATACATATGTAGAGAAAAATTCTGAGTCGAGAGTTTCTACTACTTATATTTAATGTATTCTATATATCACAGTCCTGACTCATCGCCATCAGGCGTACGAAACAGTTTGTAGCAGATTTTATTTATTTTTTTTATTATCTAGAGGAGTTGAACGTATCAGAATTACAACCACTTGTAGATAATTGAGTAAAGTTGTATAAAGATAATTTGGAATCTTCATTGGCAAACGAGTTAATTCAGTTTGTCTTGTTCATTGATACAAAAGTAAATTTTATTCCTGCGTTATGTGGAAGAAAAAGCGCAACACCATCAGCAAAAAAAAAGTAAGAAATTTCTAAAATTAACAAAAATTTCTAGCCACCTGAAACATACACATTATTATGCTAAAATGGAATGCGCTACAAAACTGGATATCTAAAAACTCGGATAAAAAAGATGAAGAAAATTTTGATGACATTTTTTTTTTAATTTTTTGAATTTTTATAATTTTTTTAGAAACTTCGACTTACATGATTTTAGTTATAGAACTATGCACATTTTTATAAAAAGTAATTAATATTTAATAAAGAAAGAATGAACACATACATACATAGTTATGGGAAAAAATATACGGACACGACATTTTGACCAGTTTTGGCTATTCTTCTTTTTTTTTGTTTCTATTTTTGATCTTATATTTTCGAATTGCTCCGAAACGGATCAACCGGTTTTTTGAAATTTTGTTTTACATATATTTGGTAGGTATGACAATAGATCGTAAAGTATAGTTTATGCTTGGGAGCGGTCTGCCACCTGTTTGAAAAGCCAATTTTAATTAAACCTTACACAAGTAATATGAAATATTAAAATATTGGTGACAAACGGTTTTTCTCGGGAAGAAGCTGCATAACTAACTTTATGAGGATTGCCACCTGTTTGAAAAGTGGAATTTAATCAAATTATAAACAAGTTATATGAAATACCAAAGTATGGGTGTCAAATCATTTGTGGCGAAAAATTTAAAGTTATATTTTGAAAAAGGTTGCCACCTTTTTTAAGAGTCAAATTTAATTAACACAAAAACAAGGATACTAAATAATAATTATGTTCTTCGCGGCGAGGACAAAGTGCATACCTTTATTTTTGAGAGGGTTGCCACCTTTTTTAAGAGTCAAATTTAATTAACACAAAAACAAGGATATTAAATATTAATTATGTTCTTTGCGGCGAGGACAAAGTGCATACCTATATTTTTGAGAGGGTTGCCACCTGTTTTATGTGATAGAAACCGAAATTCAATTAAAATGTCAGGGCAATGTCTGGCGGGGTTTTCAAGTTTTATTTTATAAAATTCTTTGTTGAACGCATTTTGTATGAAAGAAAATGCGTGACACCGTTGGTAAAAAACAAAAAAAAATTATCAAACATTAACGAAAATCTTTGGCTATTTGGAACTTGCACTGTATTATATTAAAATTTAATGCTACTTAGAATTTTTGTTAATATTCGAATTCAAAAATTTGGTAGATTTTTCCTATTGTTTCTACAAAGTCGACAATATTATTTTTTGAACTCAAGGACAGTATAAGGAAAGCATTTGGAAAAAAGACAACAACAGTCAGGGATGATAAAAATTGTAGCTATTTCGGAGAACACCACATCTCCTGTATTAGAAGAATTTATCTTCGCATTCCCATTATACGTTTCTAATTTTATCAAAATCGGTTCATAAATAACGATTTTTTGAATAACTTTCCCCTAGCGTCACCTAGCGCATTTACTTTTTTTTTTATAAAAGTATCTTTTATTGCACCAGCACGATACGGATGTTCAGAAAATCTCCGCTAATGCGCCACCTAACAGATAAATATAGCCTATGTGCGTGCCACAGGATTAACGAATATACTGCCCAAATTTTGTTGAAATCCGTTCACCGGTTTTTAGCCAAGTTGCAACGAAGAAATCGGCTACATTTCTATATATATAGATAACAAACAAAATAAGGACACCCAATTCTCCTACTGCATATTTTTATTAATGCAAAAAAAGTACTAGCAAATCACTGATAGCAACGAGTTACTCTTATGTACAATATAAGTATGTACATGGAATTCTGAGTAGCAATGTTGCTCCTCTATTAACCATCGCCATGGTAACAAAGCAAGCACAGACATCTAGTGGCGCACAAAATAAAAATCATATCAAATTGCATGAGTTACAAAATTCGAGGCATTTAAACAGATCCAGCTAACACGAATTGCGAACGATGTTACAGTAGCTTTAACGCAAATCCCAACGAACAATACTAGAGAATTATCCTGGATACTCATAAACTGCCGCGATTCGGATTATTGTAGAGCAGTTCTCTAGTTACATCTTTTCACTCCACTTCGCTATATTCGCCGTACATTCTACTGCCTGCTTCTTTGCTATGCTCGTTTCGCCTATTTATTGTTGCTGTTTTTTTTTTTTCAATTAGCATCAATTCACAATTCTAATGCTCCGAACGCATTTAGCAAGTGAATGACACTAACCGCACCATAATTACGCATCTTCGTAAGAAATGTGAGCTCCAACACAGTTGGGCGCCAACACAATCCTGCCGACAATGACAACGCCCAAGCGATCAGCGTAACTATACTCTGTATCTTTGTATGTAGTACGAGTAACATGCCAGCAGGATAGTTGTAGTTGAGCTATCAGAGGAGCAGGCTGCTGGTGGAGTTGGCTGTTGGCAGTTGGCAGTTGGGTAGCGCCATTTGGCAGCCAACTCGCTCAGTCTATGGGGCTGTGACAACAAATGTAGAATTTCCGTTGGGATTAAGCGTAAAGCGCACGGCGTCTGAGAGTGTGAGATGCTTTGTGGCGTGAGCGGCAGTGAGGTGGAGTATGGGAGCCGGCAAATTGACACAAAGCGCATCAACGGCAAATGACAGTAGTGGGTGGTGGTGGTGGTGGTGACGTTGTTTAAGTAGTCGTTGCTGGTCGGCGGCTGGTGCGAGTTGTGTTGGGCGTTAAATACCCCTAAGTACTAGCTCGGACAACGGCTCACCGCTCATTGCGCTTTGTGCACAGCTGTTTAAGGATTTAACGATGTTTCGAAGCTGCTCCTTGGGGATATGTCTTGCGTGTGGCACGCGTGGTACGATTATATGCTATCACCGCTTTTGTCTAACAGTAGTGGAATGAAACAAACAAATTTTTGAATTAATAAAATGCGCTGTTCATTGTTTGTATTGCTGTTATCTGTAGTATTGTTGATGGTTTTATAGTTCGTGTAATTTTATGCATTCTTTAATGTTCTCAATACACTTTTGTTTTTTTTTTGTATTGACATGCAACTTGTTTGACCAATCCATTTTATTATCTGTGCGTTTCACTTTTTAATTTCCTTTAGGTCTGTTGTCTCTTTTGATTTGCTTTGTGTCTTATTTATTGGATTTTATTTATACAAGGAGATAATGTGAATTCCAGAGCTATTACAATATGAATTAGGTAATTTAACCTACCGCTTCAAAGTTCATCTCTCCTCTATTCCTAGAACGTTCCATGCGAATCTTTTCGCAACAGTGCTGGAAGTCTTGCTTTGCTTCCTGAGAACGCGTGAGCTTCTTCAGAACGCGTGCCGCTTGAAGTCTTGTTCCTTTTAATGCAGATTTCACCTTAGGAAACAGCTTAAAGTCGTATGGCGCAAGATCTGCCGCATAAGACGGATGGATGGTCTAACAGTGGGATGTTTTACTAGTCATTGTCATTGGGCTCCGGCTATACGGATTTGGTTACAGAACCAAGACGCATTTTAAATTTTTATTTTTTCCCTCAACTTTGTTCGATATTTTGTGAATTTAATTTGTTCGATCAAAAATAATCGATATTTCTGTATTTCAGTTTTTCTGATCACATTTTATCGATATATTGTGATTTTTATTTTTTCGATTATAAAAATAAATCGTTGTTGTTGTAACAGCATAAAATATTTCCCATTCAATTTTGGGTAATGCTGCTGAAGTGACAGTCCTTGGGCGGATATATGTAAATCCGGATCGTTCCCGTATCGTAGAACCGACTGTTGTGGGAACGAAACAAAAAAATAGATCGTATTTTGGCATTGCTTGCAATTTTTTTTGTGCTTATTATGATTAAAAAAATTTAAGGAAGCACCTATTACCATTGTGTTGTGACCCTAAAAATCCTTCAGTAACATTTTTTTGGAGTCCCAAAATATTGTAGCCATAATACTTTTTTGAGAGCCACCTTCGCTTTCTTTGTGGCTGCGATGAGCTCGAAGGACGCCACAACAGCAATTTTCCTTTTACAAAGGATCATAATAAAGAACCATGGTTTCAAACTTTATTCTGTCAACCTTCACAAAGGGATAAGAACTGCGAACAACAGCTTACTCATTTTTGTTTTTGAACAGCGGAATAAGTTTTGTCTCCTCGGATGGTCTTTCAAGGTGCGATTCATCAGTAGGTAATTGATTTTCTTCACAAACGAAATTGTTTCGCCTATTTTACTAGGATGGAATTTTGAATAGTCCCTTCTCTTTCATTTAATCACAGTTACAGGAGAAGTATCGTGCCTATTTTCTTGCTCCGATAAAAAATAATTATAATTTATGAGAAGAACCCATGGAACTTCTACTCTTGCGGGCCGTTTTGGCGTTTATCGCGTTTTAGCGGTAATCACTGGCGGCAAGATCGCACAATATTCTACTGTCCGAAAGATCTTTCTGTTGGGTTTTTTTGAAGTCAGGAGTTTATGTGAATAAGATACAGGCCCTAGAAAACCTTAAGTAGAACATCCGTCAAGAAACTCCGAACTTTTTGCAAAAGCATTTCCACAGAATGCAACTCTGCTTAGTTTTTTTTAGACATTCGTTGTGGTAATGTAACGTGTGCGCTACGGCAATTGCAAACTAACCTAATAATTAATACTTTTACCTTTTAAATTAAACAAGTCATTGAATAAAGTTATAGTTGAATAACTAAATATAGTCTGTGGCTTGTTTCGACTATTAGAGATCAGATCACAAGTGCATTTTAAACATGTCCAAATTCTGACTAAATAGCGGCGGTTACTTAACTGATATCGTTTTCGCAACTTTATAGAAAAAAATTAAGACATTAAATAAACTCAATCCAAAAGCATAACCAAAGTTTTCCGTTCACAAAAAAAAAATTACAGCCACGAAACAGCGGATGACAACTTTTGCGTCACCTTGTACATCCCAAAATATAAAAAATATGCAGTACTGCTTAAGAGTTGGAGTGCCGAATTCAAGCCGAAACTCACTACATAGAAAAAGTGAGGAAACCCCATTAAGCAAACGGGATATGGCACCTTATTTGAGCTATTCATTTCAGTAACTAAAAAAGAGCTTAATTGAACTGTCGAAAAAATTACAACTCTGGGCAGTATGTATTATAAATAGAATTACACACAACAACCCTAACGCCTGACAAGATTTGACTGACAGCGAGCTTGCAAAAGTATCAAATTTGCAATCCGGTTATCCAGTTCAATAAAATATGCACAAAAGCGTATGGCATATCTTTAAACTGCATTTCCCTAGACATCTAATTTTTGTTTGTTTTTTTTTTCTTGGAACTTCTCTAAGCCACCACACATCCCACATCAATCGAAAGCGTGTCAGTGTCAGCGCGCTGTAACGATTTATAGAAAATTTAATTGACATTTCATGAAAGGGAAAACCCACCACCTAGCCACGCCACAAAAATGCACATATGTAAATTTTGCGTAACTTATAGTAGCTTTTTAAGTTCCTTAATCCTATTTTGTGGTTTCACAAACAAACCACCCGTCGTCAAGTAATTTCGGCGCATAGCCGCAAATTTAGCTTTAAGCTAAAGTAGGCCGACGTAGTCACTTTAAGAAAATTGAATTTCTCCGGTGGCGTGTTGACTTACACGCCGTAAGCAAAAAAAACGCAAGTTAGCTTTAAGGGGGAAAGAAATTAACTGGCACTCCCACCAAATGCACTTTCACCCTCGTTTTGCATTTTTTCGTTTTGTCGTCTTTTTTTCTCTCTATGTATCCACTTTGTTTGTGTGCGCATCTGCCTTTTCTCTTTCGCTCCACCCACCGCCACCGCCACCGCCACTGCCACTTTTACTTCGATTCAACTTTCGATGACTTTATTAACTCACCGCCATGCAACCATTCACCAATATATAGCCTAGTTATCAATTTCGACCATTAACCCCGTTTCGTGTGTTAGTGTGCACTGTCGACTTAAAAGCAATCAAAATCATTGATATTGGACTTTGATAAGACATCAGTGTCCACACAAGCGCACAGCAAAGGCATTGATCTCGGCATACAGTGAACTCACAGCGACCGAGCTAAACAGCTTCACTTCATGCCGAGCTATGAGGATTTCACTTTAAGTAATGCCGGTTAAAACCACAAGTTGTTTGGAAAGCAGCGGAGTGTGATTTAGGTAGCTTGATGCTACAGGCCGTGGGTAGGGGCTGGGGGCTGGGGGCTGTGGGCTAGGTTGAGCAACACTAAATCCCAGCACAATCTTTGATTTAGAAAAACTGCCAGACAGGAAAGAAAACAATTTCAATCCCACAGGATGAGACCGCTGTGCGCTCACAGGCAATATAGCAATCTCAATAAATAGAATCAAATAGGAAAATAAAATAAAAACAAAACTTGAAAAGACGAATGCAAAAACAACAGATGTGAAATTAACCCAAAACAAAAACAAAGCAAGAAAGCGATTGGCTTGCAAAAAACGTCAAGCGGCAAGTTAAAGAAATGCAATGAATGAATCCCATACACACACATACACACACACACACATCCATACTAAGCAGGAAAAAGTGCTTACTTCAAGAAAATGTGAAGCAAAGAAAAACTCAATCCCCAAACGGCCTAGAAACGAACAAATGTGTGCGCACGGAATGTGCGAATCCGAATATTCTTGGACAGATATGCTGCCATCTGTCATCTGCCGTCGTATGAGTAAACGGTTTGGATGACTGAGACTTGGTTGATGGTCGGGTTAAACACGTATGTATGTATGTATGTAGGTGCACGAGTATGCAATGCGGCAATGCAAGTGTGTAACGTTAAATAGAAAAGAAAATAAAGTATACGAAAGCTGTGGAAGAAGTAATCCTGCTTGTGAAAGGCGCAAAAAACAATGCCATTACACATAAGGCTTTAAGCGATTTAGTGAGGCCAAAAGAGTGTCATAAAAATTGATGATTATGCTCAAATAAAATGAAGGAACATATTTGCAGTTAAAAAGGCGAAACTGGGGAATATGCGAGGTTCAAAGGGTTAAATGTTAGCTTTTATAGAGCGACCCCTCAACCATTAATAAAAACAAAATGACATGGTGTTCACGTTACTAGAGTTAGCAAAACTTTCAAAATTTTATGAAAAATTAACGCCTTTTTATTCTTACCACTTTTTGACTGTCATTAACCTTTTGAAAAATAACCAAACTTTGGTGAACAGCAGAAGGGCAAAAATAATCAGTATTTTAGCGCTAATGATGTCTTTTTGCATTATTTTTTAAGTAAAACTTTTTTAACGGTGGTGTCACGAGGTCGCGTCAAGAAGTCGCGACACGACGCTTTTGTGAGATATTTGTCAGATAAAATAAGCATTAATATCATATTTGAATATTAATATGAATCTTGGGTACATTTCGCGACTAGTTCTGGACCACTTCAGCACAACTTTGGGACTAGTTATTCCGGCAACATTTCAAGACTATTTCGGCATCAATTCGGTGTTATTTCGAGACTACTGCAGGACCACTTCGGGAAAATTTTGAGACTGGTTCCGGTTCGATTCAGGATAATTTTGGGACGGTTTCAAGACTATGCCGGGACTATTTCAGGGCTAGTTCAGAGTATTTTCGGAACCAGCTAGGAATTAGTTTGGGATGACTTCGGGCACAGTTAAGGATTCGCTCAGAATTGCTTTGAATCCAGTTCGGGACTGGTTTGAGACTTCAGAACCGGTTCGAAACTAGATCGAGGCTGGTTTCGTTATAGTATAGGACTAGCTTGAGATCGGTTTGGACCTAAGTAGTTCAAAACTGATTTGTTAATCCTTCAAGAGTAGTTTGGAACTGGTTTGAGTCCAGTGTGGACTTAAACTAGTTGCCAGTTCCAAGTCTAAAAATAGGTATAGAATTTTTTTATGGTAACATTGAGTTAGGCATTTTTTGCCGGAATATCTACTACGTACGAGTAAAATTTCGCGAGGAATATTTTTTTAAAACATTTCAACCCATGTTCGAAAGTTTCGTTTTGACCACTTTTTTTTTAAAGTCTCTTCCTTCTTCACCTCCCGATGTCTCACCCCGCACAGCTCGCGATGCACACGATCGCTGTATGGTCCCATAGGCAGCGTGTTTCTCCTACTTGGCGGCACGGTATTCCTCATCATACCAGTAATTCTTTAAGGATCGCTTGAAACCATTTTCAGCGGCGGTACGAAAGGAGGGAGAAAAATGGAGTGCAGGTCGAGTGGTGAAGCACTCGGCTATCTGTTGTGATTGCAGCTTTTGAACTTCGAGATTTCCTTGTAACATTGAGCGTGCGATTTATGCTACACAGAGGCGTACGCGAGTCTTGACTGCGACAAGATGATGATCCGAGTCAATGTTAGCTTCTCGAATAGCGCGCACGCCTAAGGCACTGGCAGTATGCCTTCCGTCTACCATTCACACAAATGTTCAAGGCGCCCATAGAAACGATCTTTGGTCACATCGAAAAACTGCACCTGGCGGCATAATCTCTCGCCCAGCACAAATCCGACCCCAAATTGCCTTTGCCTGTACGAGGACATCCACCAGCCGGACAGAAGCACCTTCCCAACTAAAGGGCCGGGCAGTCCAGGTGCACTCCCTCAAATCATAGTCCTTAAAACGTCTGCCACGGGCGTCGTCCGAATAGGGGGTGTTATCCTAGACTTGTTGAAATTTTTCTTTGGGAGCTGTGGCGGATACCAAGCCCAGCACACACGATATTCTGAGGCATTTTTAGTTTAGGGCACATAGCATATAGCAAGATGAACAGACGCTGCAAACACCTAGTAAGCCCTTAAACCGAAAACGTCGAAGTGACCCCACCAGGTTCGCCTTCTCATTTTAGCTCACTCCCAAACAACAGCTACACAGAGGACAATTGGGTGAAATCACCCGGAAGTTGTGAGTTGCTTGCACCGCATGCAGAAGAATCGTTCTGCCCACTCCCCGGTGAATGGCAAACAGAGATTTATTCCCCTTGCGTGGACTTCTACACACGGTTCCTCCCTCCAATTCTTGTGGCGGGCAATAAAGGTAAAGGCAGTGGCGGAAGCCAGCGGATCTGCATAAATAGTAAAAGTACCCAACGATGTTTTTTGACTTCGTCTCAAAAAAAGCCACGGTTTATTTAATTCATTAGTTAACTGTAGAATGTGAATGTTTAATTATATTTTAAAGGGGGTGGTGTCAAGCGCAGGTAGTCACAGAAATTGTATTGTCTCATTGTTTATAATACATCAAATACTAAGATTTCAAAAATTTTGATTAATGATTGCCTAGAAGAGATAATAAAACTTTCAATGGAGATTAAAAAAAAAATCCACCCAAGCAAAGTAAAAAAATTGTTTGAAATTTATAAATAAACAAGGCACTTTTTAATTCATAAAACGCGTTTAAGCCATCGCCGCTCTTCAAAAGGAATGATAAATGAAAAATGTAAAGATTAATTACCTACATTTACACAAAATGAGTTATTATAGTAGGCAACAGTGCAAACGTTGATTTTTCTACCACTATTACAAAAGCGCTATATCCCCTTTCCCAAGAAAATATTAACTAATCCTTTACGTCACACCTGTAATCCTCACACGTCATACGTTTCGCTTAACACCCACCAGCGCCGGGTGTACCTTCTGTTTTTTTGGGATTTTCCTTGCCACCACAAACACACACACACACGGCTCGTACAATATTCTCATCACTCGCCTGATCCTTACTTTATGCTCGTTCGCAACCCTCAAAGCAACTTGTCGCATTACGAAAGCCCGACGGTCATATTTCTT
Organism: Anomoia purmunda; assembly: GCA_951828415.1. Classification (NCBI taxonomy): domain Eukaryota; kingdom Metazoa; phylum Arthropoda; class Insecta; order Diptera; family Tephritidae; genus Anomoia; species Anomoia purmunda. The sequence goes on from OX639994.1 coordinate 14,933,906, forward strand.
TTAACAACTACCAAATGCATTTCAATTTAATTCAATGTGCACATCACACACACACACACACACTGTTCGACCCCACTTTTTTTTAACAACTATTCGTGCATGCATGCATATTAAATGTACGTAGCAATCAACCCACATTTGCACTCTTAAAACGACATCAGACAAACCATGACTTTTTATGCCTTGTAAAAGAAACATTAACAAACCGAAGAACACAAAACAAAATCAAAAAAAAAAACAAAAAAAAACAGCACACAGCACCAAAATATTCGTAATGGCAGGAAAGTTAAGGAGGAAATGTAATGTTAGTGAAATAAAGTAAGATGAAGACGGTAGCTAGCGCAAGGCGTTAAACCTGATATGCATGCGGTAAGTAAAGCCTCTCTTAAGGCAGTGACTACATTCATAGATACATAATGAAAACGTAAAGTCGCAAAATAGTGCACAGTGATTAAGAAATGTGAAAAGCAGTTTTAAAATTTGTAACAAACACACATACATATATTATTTTTTGGCCTAATTTATTTAAATCAACAATACTAATGTCTGAGCTCAAGTTCAGTACAAAGAAAGTATTTGGACAACAACATTCAGGAGCGCTAGAAATTATAGCTATTTCGGAGATCACCACATCTGCTGATCAGATTTCTTTCATGAATCCACCGGCCTGTGAACCCACAACCTACGACTTGCTAGGCAAATACGTAGCCAATGGACCACAATCGGCTTGTGAACTGGAGTTGCTTTTTACCACTTTCTTTATATCGATACGATATGCCGCCGCTATTACAGTGAATATGTGGTTGTTGTTGTTGGTTAACACAAAATCAATTTAATTATTGTTAGAATTTTATTATACTTGGTGTGTTCATCCATTACATATATACATTTTATTATTTTTTGACCTAATTTATAATACTTTCCATGGTCTAGAGCTCAAAAATTAATATTGTTAATTTGGTGCCAAGTAAAAAAAAAAATGTTCTCCATTTTCCAACCTAAAACAACCCGAAATAGCTATCTAGATTTCCGTCACCGCAATCGGCTTGATAACTGCTGCATCAAAATCAAAGAAAATGGTCCTAATAAGATGTGAAACCTAGTTAGGCAAAAGCCAACCTTCGAGCGCATTTCTAGCACGAAGAAATTTATTATAAAAGCCATCTACCTCTTGGGATGCAAAAATCGTTTTGAAAACGAAAAAAATATTTAAAAAATACATTGATACCAAAAATATCGATGTACCGAAATATCGGTTTTTTTTTAATTTTTCAATGACAACTAGGATAGTTCCGGGCACATAGGGTCGGATAGTTAACGTTCCGAGCAATCTTTAAATAACATAAATACAAGGATTTCGAAATAAAAAATTGTATTTATTTACCAAAGAATTTACGAAGAACAATTTGGAAAGCCTGTTTTAGAAAAAATTCGTACACTCGGAACTGAAGTCGCTAGGATGGCTAACGCATTTTTCATATTATCCCAAATTTCGATTTGAATTCGGTTAATAGGAGCAACAGCTAATCTAAGACACATTTGCACTTCAGTCTCCATTTTTGTGAGATTCGAGGAAAATAACTGTTGAGATTTTATATTCAGGTGAGCTAAATTTTTATGATATGTCGAAATATTTAAAAAAAACTTATAAAACCGTTAAAATTTATTGTTGTTTTACTTTTAGCTTTAGTAGATTTTTGATAAGCCCCGCCCCCAAAAACGGATACCACGGATTACAAAAATTCACGGTCTCGTATTGGCAGCCCGCCGATTGAAGGTGTGCGAGATATGTATGTAGGTGATACAGTATGCATCTCAAAAGATTGTATGGGTGCCGCGTTTGCTTACGCCGGACCACAAGTGCAACTGTGAGACCAATTCAGAACTGTTTTTAATGCTGCCAAATTTGGCTACGAACTGCTGTTAAATTCACCATATTCTTCAGATTTGGTCCCGTGCGACTGTTTTCTTGAAAGCCACTCGTCGGACAGACATTTGAGTCGAATGAGCAAGTCAGCGCCACCTCGGTGGCTTACTTTGCAAACCTCGAAAAAACGGTGACAACTATGAGTTGAATAAAAATTTCCGAGATCGCAGGGCTAGTGGAAAATTTCACAACTTTTTGGGCACAGGTCCTAAAATAAACAATTTAACGAAATTCCACACACTGTACTATTTTTTTGCCACTACCTCCACTACCATTAAACCACTGCTGATGGGCCTTCTTGTGGTGGTTGCTTTCACATTTTAACCTCACTCAGGCTGATTGGAGCTCAGTAGTGGTAGTGGCCGAGTGAACTCACCAGCCGTCATAAGCCAATGCAATGGCGTCGTAATGCTATTTTAACACCTATGGGAATTTTACTACCCCCAAATGGAAATGGAAATGGAAATGAAAATGAAAGAAGAGATGCTGACTTGTGCCTCGCCTGTGGCTCCGATGAACACGAAAATGTTTGCGTACATTTGCACTTGGTTAACGTTGGCGTGTCGTTTCGTGCTTCTGGTTTGCGTTTTCGACAAGGTTAAAGGTTAAATTTCATGCAAGCAGGCAAACCTCAATCCATGCACACACAAAAGTACTTACATTACATACATATGAATGTGGATATATCTTCATACGCTTGCACCCATATGTTAGTGGCATTATGAGTGCATATAAAATGGAATTGGACATGGTGCTTTTACACATTTGACATACAAAGGAAGGCGTAGAGCGTAAGCATATCCTTTAGCTAAACGAGTGCCGCATGCAACAACAACCCCTACCATAAGCTCTTCCACACTTTCTTCTCACGCCACATGCTCGCCTGTTTGCTCTTCTTCTGCTCCTTCCTATTCGTGTTATCCCATAGCCTCATCAATACTACCCAAATATGCGCGCGGCTTAAAGTTGGCCAGCGACATGGAGAAATGCACTTTTCGACCATAGGTCTCTCCTTCCCCCCCCCCCCCCCCCCCCCCCCCCCCGACAAACGGTGTTTTTTTTTTTGGTTTTGGAATTGGAACATATTTTTATCCTTTTGTTCTCTGGGGACTCACTATTTTCAACCAAAAATTTGTTTTCTTCCCCCATTGCCCAATTTTTCTTCTCCCTATGCCATGTCTTGTTGTTATCTTATTTTTATTGTAATGCTTGTTTGTTTTCATAATATAAATTCGAATAGACAACTGGCTTTACAAGAACATAGTAAGGTATCTGAAGCAGCATTTTAGGCTTTGTGGCTGATTGGCAGCAAGTACCCTTGTTTGCATTTTCGTTGTTTATTTTTCTGTTGTTTCGATGTAAATAAGGATTTATTTCTATACTTAATGCGACCGAGTTGCCATTTTTTTGCTAACAATATTGGCAACCAAAACTTCGAATTTGACGTTCTTTTATTTGATTAACGGTACAATAAATTAGCGGAGAAAGATGCTCAACTGGGGGCTGCGAAAACTGAAATAAAAGTTACCTTATATACGCTGCTATATTAACCGTTATTTTCATTTGCGGATGGCCGGAAAAGGCACTTGTAGAAAGGCTGAGGTTTTGGGTTAAGAATATTTTCAATAACATAGTTCATACCGCTGAATATGGTGTTCCCTGAGGCTGAGAAATGGCTTAGTCTCAGTACCAATCTCTTGCTTATATATTGTACATTTTTGAATGATGGCTTAAACACTGACTCTAGGATACTGATAGGTGACTGATGTCCAAAGCAGATTTAAATTGAGGAGAGAACATTTTTTCACTTCGCTAAATGGTGTCAGCCCATCACCCGACCCCGATGAAGTTCGGATAGTAATACTGCGGTAAATGAACAATGAAGCCGCGGCCGCTGATGAATTAGGAGCTGAGCTATTCCAGAATGGTGATAGAGAGCCGGTGTGGTCTGCCCAATTCATAAGATGGGTGATCCTGCAATATGCGCCAACTACCTCAGGATCAGCCTCCTTAGCATTTCATACAAGGTTCTGAAGCCAACCATCAACGAACTGATTGGACTTTATCAGTGCAGCTTTAGATCTAGCAGGTCTGCCGTCGACCAGTTATTCACGATACGCAAAAGCTTGTAAAGAACCCGTGAGAAGAGGATCAACACACACCATCTCTTTGTCGACGTTAATTCAGCTTTCGATAGCATGAAAAATTACGTTAAGCAACACCACCAGCTCCGTCAGAATTGGGAAGGACATCTCCGAGCCGTTTAATACCAAACAAGGTTACTGCAGGGTCACTCGTTATCGTTCGACTGCTTTGACATTATGTTGGAAAAGATAATTCGAACTGCGGAATTTAACCGGTCAGGCAAATGCGTCGTTAGTTGTGTATTTTTTCGCCAGATAAAGAACCTCATGTCATCAAATAAACAGTGAGCATATCGTGTCTTGGCTCCAGCATCATCACTTGCCGCTGAGCAGGTGGCCATCAGGTTAAGTTAGTTGACAGCTCCGTTGTATTGTGCAGCAGGCGTATATTGCTTCAGAGCTCTGCAACAGGAAGCAAGGTAGTCAGTTGTCCACTCAAGTACGTCGCGCAGAGCAGAACACACCTGAAGGTAATATCAGCTTTGGCATGAATTACACCTGCATGATGTCGCATTCCCGTATATTCTGGTCTGACACTCGGAAGTGGAGGCTTCTTCTGGACCAGGACTCAATGTCAGCCCTATGCAAAAGGATGTGAAGCAACTTTACTGCAAGGAGTTGTTCCAGAGACTTACGGGATTTACTTACCTAAGATCATCAAAGAAACAACCCTTCGGCTGGTAAATCCCGGATCTACCGGTACGTAAAACCGGCTGGTTGGAACTGCAAAAAACATTCCCCATAGAATGGGGGGAAATTCTGCTGAATTGAGAGTCCTTGATCGGTTATAAATCGCCTACTCTTTCGGTCAAATGCGTAAATGATTGAATGAAAAGACAAGAGGCTACCCTGTTGATCAACAAGAAACGCAAAAGTAACGTGTTGTCCCTTCTTATAGTTCTATATTTTTTGGCGCCACCTTCTATTATATTCTATTCCATTCTAAGTATTGTAATGATATAAATACTACGCTTCCCACGAAAGCACGCTCATAATTTTGTTATAACATTTATTTAAAACATAAATTAGTCGTAATTTTTTTATTTAGCTTCGGCAATATACATGCAAACTTTTATTTTTTAATTTTCCTTTGACCTAATGCTGGCAATGCTCTACACCGTTCCATTTCAACATTCGATGGAGGTCGCTGCTGGCAGTTTTCTTCGAACGCATAAAAAGCGCTGCCACACGTTCGAAAAAACTGAACACTTGTACAAACTCAATAGTTATTTTAAATGCTCTGCCACTTACTCATTTTAAGATTAAGTAGATAGAAATTAATTTGACCAACAAATTTCTATATACGATTCATATTTTCTTAATAATTTTGGAATTTTTACAATAATTATGGATAGCCAACGCGTTCTACAAATACCAATCGTTTCACGCCCACAGCAGCGTTGTGGCAACACTAATTTTTCAGACAGCAGCAGTGAAAAGAAAACGAAAACGTCGACGCGTACGGAAAGAATTTAGCTGCTCTTTTCGTTTTTTATTTATTTATTTGCTTTAAGTGCATTTTAAAATAAACAAATTGAATATGAATTTGAAACGTTTCGCTGTAGTACGGTGCAATAAATTGGTTTGAAATTGTGCAAATTTAGCACTATATTAGAGCAAAATTTTTACTTGTGTGTTTTCTTGCGCATTGTTTCGTCGCTTAGTCCGTCTCGTTCGGTTGACTGCAGTGGCAGCGAAGCAGAAGCGTAGCAGAGATAGCGACAACTGGTGCCCGAAAAATACAATTTTTGTGTGTAACTCCGCGAAGCTATCAAATAAAAAAATATGCAATTGAACAACGGTACGAATATATATCTATATATATATATAAAGAAATTTTACAAATATTTATGTACTAGCTGCTTTGGCTATGTGAAAAAAATGGAAAATTTGCGTTGGCAGAGTTTTCATTGCCTATTGGAGTGCGGCTGCAATAGCCACAGCAACGCAACAACAACGCGGAGTGCATAAGTACATCTACCTGCGTATAGTGAAGTTTTCCGATTTTATTCGCTGCCTGCCTTCGTCGTCATTTATTAACCCATTGTGCGTGAACGAAATTTTCAAAGACACATTACTTAAAAAATATTTAGGTGCAATATAAAACAGCAAGCCAGTAGCGCACAAATAGCGAAAATATTATAGAAAAGTTTTAATTAACGCTTGTTTCTATACGCGTCAAGTTGAGCAGCAAAATCTTTTGTCTGAAATTAACAAAACAAATCAGCTACCTACATACATACATATGTATGTATGTAGCTCAGTAAATGTGAGCTGTTGAAATTTACATTTGAATAGTAATTAATTTATGCACGGCGAACTTAATTACTTCCGTTTTCACATTCAAAATAAATATAACAAAACCCATCTAAACAAAAAAATGGTATCGTTTCGTGAGTAAACAAAAGTTGCTCCATGTGCCTTAAATTTTGAGATTTAACAATAGCATTTTGGAAAAGACGAAAAAACAACTTTCGAACAAGTGTTGTGAGGGGGTAACCTACACGCCATGGTAGCTACGCTAACTGGGTATATTGCAAAAAAATGAAAACTCCAATCTACCAAGAATTGCGACAGAAACTTAAAAATAATATACCATACACCCTCAATGAAAATAAAAGTAGCTGCCGAACATTATCATAAAATTTATTGAAACATGTGGCATCATAAACTACCATAATCTTAAATCTACATACATCGTCTACAAATTTATATTTAGATCCTTCATCTGTAATATTTTACTAACTTGTTTCAATTTGTACTGCATTGAACTTTCAATCACTAATAAATGGTATATGTATAATATGAACATATCATAAACAAAAAATTATAGTATAAAATTTAACATAAATGTCAATTCGCCCACTTGTTTTCCCGTCAAACAACGAGATACAGACACTAATACCTAGTAGAACGTACAAACAACGCCCTCGTGCTGCTCCCCCTCCGAACAATACATACATAGATTCATACATATGTATGTATTTTTGTATACATGTCTAGTAGAAGTGTTCGAGTTTGGTCGCACACGCTATCCCCCGCGTACATGTTGCGCAGTGCGCAAGCCAGTCATCCAACCAACCATCCATCCTTCCATCGTCTCATTCCATTCATTCATGCATTCAACGGCTGTCGCACCAAAAACAGTACCACAGTTGTATATATGTATGTACCATATGTATGTATCTATAGGTACTTGCAACTCCCACTTCATCTCATCAGACGCCGCTGCTGCACAGCAGCTGAAACGAATTGAGTGTTGAAATTACTACTGCTTTGTATTTTCTTTATTTTTCTCACTCACTGTTAGCACTCAGCATTAGCAAATAAAAGACAAAATAGTAGCACAAATAACTTTGTGAGTGCATTAAAATGAAACCGAAAAATTAATTACATCAAAAGAAAAACTATATTGCGCGCATAGTGTGTGACGTATTCAGTGAGTTGTTGTTGTTGTGAGACAACAACAAAATTGTTGGCGTAGTAAAATATGTACGTATGTATTGTATACAAAGCGGTTGTTTAATAGAGTTGCCACTTTAATGTGGGTGTAATGATAGAGGTCAGGAGGTATTGCTTTTTGCTTGACGTATTTTATGGTAAATCTTATTAATATACTTATTATGTAACAAAAAAAAAAAAAAAGTTTGCAAGTTTGCGTACAATCAGTTTAGAAACGAAGTGTTAGTAAAGCTGTGTGGGTATTTACCATTTTTTTTTTTTGCTTGACACGAAATGGCAATACATTGAAAATTTATATCTAATTTTCCAGCAAAATTTTGTTATATTTCGACTTGCTGCCAATATAACAAAATTTTGCTTTATTTAGCATATCTATCGAATTCATATAAGGTGGGGTTGAATGAACAGCTGAGTAATTTCGTCTCACGGCTAGAAATGTCACATTACATGTATTTCTCGTTTTCACAATTTATTTGGGGTAAAGTTTTGCCTTTTCTTCGTAACACTATATTTTTTTATCACTATCAACTAAATTTCCTTCGGTTCGTCAGACATTAAAATATTTCTTCACTGTTTTGCGGTGGATAGTGCAATTCTAATGCATCTGCGCTTGTGTCAAGTTTGTTCGCGCATTGCTGTATTTTTGCGTTTGTATTGGAACTTTTCAAGGTGTCTATCGTCTATACAAATGAGTTTTTTGTTCTCTTAACCCTGCTGTTAGGTTAAAAAAAAACTTACGAATCTTAGGTTAGAGGACCATTTGGTCCATACTGCAGTTTTCATACAAAATAACAATTTAATATTAGTCTTTATATTTAGTTTGGGTCAATACTTGCTAAATATTATTATTTTATTATTTACTCAACTCTGGTAAAACCCAGCACCAGTGGCCTGCTCTAAAAATGCTTCTAGTTCAGGAGCTCGAAAGCGAGGAATTTGTAGTTGCTGCAAGTCTAAGTCTGATGTAAAATGCTCCATTTGCAGTGCGTTTATTTGCAAAACCAACCGAAAAACATTTTTTTGCTCATCATGTAGTGCCAAAAAATATCGAACAAACTAATAAATACTTATTTTTGGAAAATTAATGTAAAGAAAATCAAAGAAAATATACTATAGACCAAATGGTCCCTTAACCTAAGATTCGTAATTTTCAATTTATCTTAGTCCAGTTTTAAGTCAGAGAATTAAATTTTCGCACATAATATTGTTTTATAAAAAGAACACCTGAGCTGAAAAATTTAGACAGTATATATCACCGTTCCAAAGTTACAAAGAAAACAAAAAAAAATTGGACCAAATGGTCTTAACCTAACAGCAGGGTTAAACGCCGACAAACACTTCGAACGATAATTGAGAGCGCTAATTCCTCTTGAATCTTTTTGGCAAACTTAAATAGATATTTTTCGCTAAAAGTGTGGTTTGCTCATCGTCTAGTTCTAGTTTTTCGTGGTATACCTCGTGCGTGGGTCCGTAAAGCGATATAAACAAATTTGTGTAACCTTCCAACTAGCCCAGCTATTTCACGTTGTGTTTTTTCACTTTTCTTAGGTTAAGTATCACTCTCTTCTTTTCCTGGTTGCAGCGCTTCGCTCGTCCCATTTTAAACCTATTGTTTTTAATCCGATATTTTTTCTATTTGAGCCCATTTTATTGAACGCAATCGCAGACGTACTCTTTTTTTTTTTTTTGAGTTGTTTTGAAAAGTGTGGCATGATCTTGTTCACTTATTATTTTATTTTATTACTCTTTATCTATGATATCATAAATTGCGCTACATTTTTACTAATAATCGTCCACCTGTAGATCATTTCCAACCTCAGCATCGTTTATTTTCTCTCGTTACACGACTATAGGTATCTACTTCAAAATTATACATTTAACCGACTTTGAGTCGGGCTGAAGTAACAGACCTTGGCCGCATATAAATCAGAGTTGTTCCGGTGTCGTAGATCCGACTGTCTTAACCAAGTGCCAATACAGAACCAGTCGTTAACATGACAGTCGGGTCGATTATACCGGAACGACTTGGATTTAGATCCGGCTCATCACTATCTCCCTAGCAATATTTCCAAAAAACGTATGATAGTTGACTTAATGATGGTACAACAAAAACAATACATTTTGATGATTCAGCAAATATTATATCAAAGATTTTTTGGAATACCAATAAAAAATAATATTTCTTAAAAGTATGTACATACATATGTACATACATACCTTACAAAACCGGAAATATTTTTATCGTACATTTATTAAACTTTTATTAAAGCTTGTTCGAACACTTCCTACTGTTTGGCAATACGTATTGTACATATAAATATTATTAACATTTTACACCGGCCAACATTAAAAAACGAAAAACTTATTGACATATGTGACAATTAGCGAAAAAACTGAATGAGGAAGGAAAGTGTAAATGCATCGAAGAGGGTAAAACACGACATTGGTGGGGGAAAAGTGACAGTAGCTGGCGATGCGATTACAACTACAGACACACATACAAACAAACATTGCATTCGCGACAGCAAAACAATGGAATAATGATAAAGCGAAGCGCAATGATTAATAAAAATAGAAGAGTAGCCACAAGGCTGAATTTGTTGTTCTTATTATGGACAGCTACATTGGTGGGTGAATGTTTTGTTCACGCCACACATAAACTTATTTGATAGCAACAACAAAACTCACCGATTTCTGCCACGCGGTAGAAAAACTGATAATTTTTTGTGTGTTCGCAATGGAAAAATTTATTGTTTTGCAAAAATAAAACGTTTATAATAATAATAATAATAATACCTATTGATAATAATGAAAGAAAACAACCTGTGCGTTCAATGACAAAATAAAAACGAACATGATGCAGATATAAAGTTATAAATTTGCAAAAAGCAAACAAATAGCAAAAAATAAAAACAAACAACTGAAACAGCAAAGCAACGAAAATATGTACCTACATACATATGTACCTACAGAAAATACAACTTTCGCACGTATAACAAAAATAGCAAAAAATAGAAAGTACCGTTGTTAATGATTGTCAACTAGTACGAGTATTGGTGCTAGTGTTGGTGTTTGTTGTGCTTACGTACATACATAGCACTTGTAGATTGGCCAGCCTACAGTCGCTGGCTCCACCATCACCCCCCTCTCCTTGCGCCCTGATAGTGCCACAACCGCACCACTCTGCACTTGACGCGCTATGGCCCTCCTACTGTTAAATTGTAATTGCCACTGCTGGTGCCACTTGACTGTGCTGCTTGCTTGCTTGCTCGCTTGCTTGTTTGGTGTGCTGCAACCAGGTATGTACACCGCTCGCAAAGCGCGTTCAACTGGTGCAACTTGGTGAAGGGTACCATCAATGGAACAGGCCAAACTTGAAAAAATATACTACAAGCTGTATTCGTTGTTTGTTTGCGGCGCTTTGGAGTTGCGCAGCTGAGGCTATTTGGGCGGCAAGTTGAGTGGAATGCCTAGGAATGTGAAGAATCCATGATATATGCATATACAAAAAAAATTAGATACATATGTACATATGTATGTTGTACATACATACATGCAGTTATTAAGTAGCTGGTGGAAGCTAATTGCATTTATAAATGCACTTCTGCTTTTAATACTTAAAATTTACTGTATTACCCAAACCACTTTGGTAATCAGATATTGGCGGAATTCGAGACGATTTGTGGAGAAGGGGTGGAGCGATGGATTTGTATACTAAATGAATCGAGTTTTAGTGATCTAAGGTAACCACTAAATAATTGTCTTTAAACCTAAATCAAACGCAAGAGAACAGTTAAAGAAGTTCATCGTATTGTCTCCCATATAAAAGGCTTTCGAAAAAAAATGTCACCTTCCGCAAATCTACAAAATCATATAAATACCCTGGATCTGTGGCTTTGAACAAGGAAAATATAAGTTAATGAAACCAATTGTGTATCCATAACCTTCACTTATTCAAAACATGCCCCCCTATCAAAATAAATAATCGTGTTATGTCACAACAATCAATCAAGTGGATAAGAAGATTACATAGAGTAAACGCAATGTGACAAAAGTCGAAATCATCAAGTGTCCCTAGAGGCTCCTGGAGTTATCAGCCAAGAGCGCTCTAAGGCTAAGGCTAAGATTAGAATCTTGCTTCTCTCCTAAAATAAGTGGGAGTGGAACAAAAAAGATGTGACTTTCAGATCGCGGAGCTTAATTTAAGCCACCACTTCAAGGTTCACTTTCCCGACAGAATTGACCGGGAATCTGACTCGGTACTAAACTTCGATGAGATTCCGATCTTCACGGATGTCACGAAAATTGATATCGGAACAGGGATCTGAAGTTCTCTCCCGGCAACCAGCATTGAGGCATTGTGAATAAATACAAGTGAAAAATTTTAGCCCATAGACGTCAAAATTCGGCACAGCTGAGATCACCTGATGAAGTAATCCTCAGCATTCTTGTGTCATTCACTGAGCGAATTTCTATGTTTGACCCTTAATATTGGCTATTTGTGACATTTAATATCATCCGCCATACCGCCATCTTGAATTTAGAAGACTTCTCACTTGCATTCATTCACAATGCATTGAGGGAAGAACGCAGACTTCTAGATTACTGTAGCGTAATCCAAGCTGAGGTATTTTCAATTGACAAAGCGGTAAAATTGGTAGGCATGATGGACCTTACTATTTCAAAAATTCCTTTTGTTGTAGACAGTCAAGCTGTGATTACGGCACAAAAGACAACAAAGAACTGATGATGATATCTACAACTTCTTCCGCAACATCACTCTTAACCTATACCGCGTCCCTGACCACAGTGGCGTCTCTGGAAACGAGGAAGCGGACGAGGCAAAACAGGAGATTTCTACTCTCCCAAGTTGAGTAAAGAACCAGAACAGCAGGTGAATCAATCTAGACACATGCAGGATAGCACGTTCTCTTTGATCATCGCTCTATGAGTGAAGAACACGGAGTCTGCTGAGATTTTGCAAACCGAATGTCCAGCTTCTTACAGGAATACTAAGGAAAGTTAACTTTAGTGTCTAAAAAGGTGCTGGATTTGACTAAGCTTTAGAAGGAGTTGATGGTCGATATACACGATATATTAAATAATACGTAGCATCGATTTTGTTGCCAGAGACTAATAAGAAGTCCCGCCAAAACAAGGTCAACTTTTCTAAGGATGTTTTCTTGGTAGAAAAATTGCTAATAAATTTAAAAAATATTCAGTGTCGGAAGACTGAATAACAACTCTGTCTTTGCTTTCACATTGATATGCTGTTTGTTTTTTAATAATGAAACAATTTCTTGGAATAATTTATGTGTAATAATGAATCGAATTACCTTATTAAACAAGTATTTATTATGTACATACAAGCACATGTATAAAGAAGAGGATTGGGCGCCAGATAGCACCGTGTCGACTTTTTAAACTCGTCGCGTTTAAAAATAAAACAGAAACAAACTCAATCAGTATTGCACGTTATCAGTCCAGAAGACTGAGGAAAGCAAGATTTTTTTTATTGTAAATCATTTGTATGTAGTATGTTCTCACTATGTTGAACAGCATGCATATGTATGTACATGCGTTTATATTTACGATTGCCACACATGAACAAAGTGCATGAATGTAAGGGAATAATTCTAAGCAGATTTTTATGTTCTATTTTTTTTTTAATGTTTTTTTTTTAATATTTTATCTCCCCTTTTTTTGTGCATTTCCAACACTCCCGCCAATCAAATAGCCCAGCTTGTCGGGTTGTCAGTGTGGTGTAAAACTCAGTTGTTGAAAGAATCTGTTTCAATACAAGCGCGCGTTATTAATATTCGCGTGCTGATATACCGCAAATGTGATCCGATATAAATTTGTACTAGTCAAGTACTAGCGTAATATTCTAAAGTGATTAAGAGTACACAAATTAAACCAATTCATATGTACTTAGTATGTGCTGTATGTAGATAACTCTGTATGTTTGTATAAATCATATGAAAAAAAAAAAAACAAAAACTATTTCACAAGTTATCTAATAAACAACAGAGCAAGCACTTAAAGTTGAATTGAAGCTGGTGTCAGTCAATGTACAATGACCGTTTTTAACATCTATGAAATAAATACATTCACTTAAAACACAAAACATGTGTTCACATACATACATACATAGTACATATGTACATATGTGTTGAATCTGCTGTACATTCGTATGTGTATGAAATAATTTATTAATCACATTTTAGTTGCGCTAAAAGTTAGCGATCAAAAGAAAGCTGTATAAAAGTATCTGTTTTTCGCGTATACATTTGGTGTTGCTTATCCAAATATACAATATAAGTACAAACTCAAGCTTAGTTTTTTATTAGCACCCACTCATACAAATACAACAGTGAGAAGGTGGCATAGGTTGCCTGCTAGCCGGCATGCGATTGCTAAAGTTTAAGCAAATTCGGGTATCTCAATGAATAAATTTTATTTCCGAACAAATAATGAAATTGAGCCGTTTTCCTGCCTTCCAGCAAAATATTTGACTCCATGCACAGTTATTCAGCTGCTGGAACGTTTCGAAAAGACAATTAAACTTGAATCAAAAGTCGATAGTAAAAAATTCCAACTTAGGGCCGACCTACCGCATGAAACTTGTTTTTTTTTTACATATAACACTACACTTTGCACTCGTTCATAGTTAAATAAAATATAAAAAAAAATTGAGAAAAATAAGATTTTGACCAATTTTTGGGGCGTGGCTAGATGGAAATTTTTAAGGCCCTAACATGCGCTCGAAATTAGCTTTCAAACATGGAGTTTAATTACAGCAAAAAAGCAGATAAATTTATAGGCTGACAAGTTTGGGCAATTTTTTCTGGCCCTATTTGATATCAATTATTTTTTATAAAAATACAGTTAATTAAAGATTCAAACTTTCTAAAAAAAAAAAACTAAAAAACAATTTCGACAAATTAAAAAAAAAATTCATCAAAATTACTAATTTTTTATTCCGAATCCAGTTTTGTAGCCCATTCAATTTTAGTTTAATAAAGTGCAATTTGAACTAGCTAAAATTTCTCTTTGAATTTTGATAATTTAGTTTTTGCTGAACAAAATTAACTTTTTGTTTGAAATTTATGCAAATATTGAGTTGCACAGTCGGAAATTTTCTAAAAATTCGGATCAAAAAGTTTGAAATTTTTAATGATATTTTTTTTTTATTTGTTGAATTTTTTTAAAAATTATTTTTAGAAAAGTTGAAACTCCGACTTGCATGGCCTTTGTCATAAATTAATTATAAATAAAATTAAATAAGGAAAAAATAAAATTATCAAAACTTGTCAACACAACTCATGTGGACGCATGGTCAAAAGAATAGGTGTGCGAAATTTTTACCACTTTTGACTACTTTTTTTATTTAGTGCATATTTTATGTGGAAAAACTACCACACTTGCAGCTATTACTTTATTATTACAATTTTTTAGAAACTCTGTGTAAAACGTTCAAACTTTGTTTAATTTAAAATAACAACGAGTACAGTGGAGAGTAAAAAAAAAACATCGAGCTCAAATTCAAACTCTGTTTCTACTGAGTCTTTACACCATTGAACGATATGCTAAGTCAAATGACTTGAATCTGAATATAACCTGTGTTTCTTCCATCATTCAATAACTATAAAAATGTTTGCTCTAACGACGATTGCATTTTAATTTAATTGCACATCAATCACGTATCATAATAATTGAACCAATTAAATATAACTATTGCAATATTACTCAACACTTTACTCAATTTTCCAACACATTGTGCAATTTCAATTTAAACAAATCAATGTGCGGACGATTGGTATAACTATAATGTATTGATTCGATAATGCGATGCCGTGGAATCCAGTCAACAGTCAAAAGAAATGTTCGCAAAATTGTTATTGCATTTACAATATTTTCAAATAGAATTTTGTTAGCGAAGCGGATGTTGTTGTAGAATTTAAAAGTGTAAACAAATATTTCGAGTCTGCCTTCTGTTTTGATAAACTGGATTGTTTAATTAGCCAATAACGCCATTTATAGGTCAGACTTTATCAGGTCAGCGAGTATAATTTGATAAGCTAAGCCATGATTCCTTTAAGTGTTGCATTTAGCTCGATTCGCCACTTATCTTTTAAGCAAGGCGTCGAAGGCAAGAGGCCAGATTCAATTTAAATAAATTGTTGAAAAAAATTGTCTTCCCTTATCTGCTTTCTCCAACTTAAATCTCAAAAAGTGCTACGTCTCACTTGATTGGTTTCTCTCTGCCGTGAGATGGGTGGGGCATTTCGGGTTTATGAAAAGGTGAGCGGCCTTCACGATGATTCTTAGTTGGCTTAAGAGATTCCTTATGTGACACGGTTATTGTCGAGTCTCTTAATAGTAGCGTCAGATGTTTATCGTATAGATACCCGGCGGTCCGTTGTTGAGGAGATTAAGTTATGTCATCAATCAGTCTATCAAAGGCACTCGGCTGGATCGAAAGGTGCAAGATGAATTTGAGCCCGGAGTGCTTCTGTTGGAGCTGATGGCATTTTAGGAAATTATGCTGATGAGAATAGTAGCACTAATGTGTGGTTAGTGAAGACGAGCAGCACTTCAAGTTTCTTAGTTTAGTCGCAGGAGAGAAGCGGATAATCGACTTCCTTCAGCGTTATTTCCCGCTTTTTGTATGGACTTCACTATCACCATCTTTACATACCATGTGCGTGGGTGTGGAAGAGTATGTATTATGTTGTTGAGATGCCTGGCGTCGGCGAGTCTGTAGACTTCCAAATAGGGGTGATGGTGTTCTTCTTTTTGAAACCTTTATTTAATTTTTTTCAGCCCTTGTTTTTTTTTTAACTCAAAATTTTCGAGTATCGAAGTTCGAGTTTTTCAAACTTTTAAATCCCGCGAAATTTTAATTTTGCTAGAATGTTTTAAAAAGTAATTAACGGAACAGCAAGTTCATTAGACATATTACACTAAAAAGTTTCATATGGATATTCCCCTTTTAAATCGGAGTAACAAAGTAAAATATTTGTGGTTGAATAAGAATTAGTGGAAACCCTTTTTTCACACTTTGTAAAATTATTAAAGTGGGTTATTCAAATTTTCATTTTTAGCCTAACACAAAAACGGGTTTTTAAAAAATGCATCTAATCATGGGCCTTACTGTCTAGTCGTGTTGGCTCTTTAAAAACCAGCAAATATTCAACTGAACTAATCTGGCTTTTGAAAGACAAATTTAATTTTTAATTTCTAAAACTTCGCGGATTAATTCTAATCTTAACTAATTAATTACCCGACAAATGGTCGTCAACAAAAATCGAACAAATTCCCGATATAAGTAAATCTCAAAAATTTGTACTTTGCTACAATTTTTTTTTTTTTTTTGTTTTACTATTTGCTAATTTAATTTGTATGCCAATCCACATACATATGTAGATACTTTCCACCATATTAGCTGTTATTAATTATTCAATTCAAATGTCTCCGATTCGTCTTTTTAAAGCTTCGGGCAGGCTTCCAAAGTTGTTATGGGCCACTATTTCGCTATGCCCTGATTGTCAGTGACCGACAACAATACACACTTGGCGCGCTGCGCTTCCTGTGATCTTATGCTCCACTCAACTGCGTCTCACACAATGCGCTATAAATGAATGCTATGTGTGTGTGTGTGTGTGTGTGTGTGTGTGTGTAGATGTGAGAGTATTTTTTTGTTGTGCTATTGGCATTACAAGAATGTTGCTTTTGTGATAAAATAGAGAAAAATGGAAATCAATGTAGACAACGGCAGCAGAGCAGATGGGGGGGTAGGAGAGGTGTGCGGAGAACGGGTGATGCTTGGAAGCTTTGTGAAGCGAGCAGTCAAGTGGCACCCATCAGACAAATAAGCATTGTAGGGCCTGATGAATACAAATCTATATATGTACATACCTACACTCCGTTGCAAATTATAAGGTCACAACATATTGACAAATTTTCTTTAATATACATATATTTTTTTAAATTTAATTTACGTTACTTTTCATTATTTACCAAAACATATGTATATAATCCTAAGTTTCAGGCTTTTTTTAAACTAAAAACTATATATTTTTTTAAATTTAATCAAAATTTCAAATTTTAAAAATAATTTTTTTCATATTTTTTGATCATGCATTTTTGCCAATCATTAAATTTCAATATGATACATTTTTGAGAATTTTTCTCGTTGTGTGGAAACAAATGCGAGGGCGGAGTCCCAACCCTCACACACCCAACGAGGAGGTGATCACCCTCAAGTATGTATTAGGGATAGCTGACGCCACCCGCCTCCATTCGTCACTGGTAATGGCGCCGTCGTCCTCCTTGCTACGGTCAATGACACCCAGGACTATAGAGCCCGCTTGTTTAGCGACTTCGCCAAACTTTTTTTTAGACGTGGACCCGTTCCGGGGTTTCTTGGACTCTAGAATCTATGACGCATCCTGACTGCCGTAGCGTTCTACGATCTTGGTAGCCATACGGCGGAGTAAGCTCACCGTCCAGTACTCACTTGCCGTTCAGGTCAACCTGAGAGCGATTTTCGGGATGCCATCGAAGGCCCTGGGACACTGCCCTTACTGGTATCAGCTGCCACCGCCACTAATATATCCGCGAGCGATGCCGCCTATGCGCTAATCTGGAGGTTGAATCCGACTCTCCTCCTTCGATAAAGTGGATGGCAGCGACTGCTTCTCCTGAGTAAGCCAGCTCCGGCCATCCTCCACCGCCTGAAATCTTGGCCAAAATGGCCGTCCGATAGAGCTAGCGGAAGGAGACGGTTTTACCTTCCCCCTCGCCAGCGGATGCTACCACTTGCCGAGATGAGACAGCTTTGGGGTTCGTCTACGCCGCCCCCACCACTCGAAAGTTTCAAGTTTTTATTGATTTTACAATTCAGCGCTTGTGGGTCCCACTGTCCAAAACCCGAAAGTATAGTCGCCCTTAAATGATGCCAATCTATGCCTATGCCAAATCAGGGAGCTGAGCGTTAAAAGAGCCAGACCAGAATCAAAAGCGGGTTAACCTCACAAACGCACCTACACTACCAACTTAATGACTTGCCGGGTGTCTTGTCATTTCTACTGAGCTTCATCTCAGCATGTGGTGATAGTTAAAATACCACAGCCGACAAGTCAAAATCGTCAGATATCGAAAAAAAAGTAAATTGTAGAAAGCAGGTGTCATCGCCGTTCGTGTTTAATGGCCGTCGAGGTCGCAAGGTAATTTGGCACTACCCACCATGCACCACGAAGAGATGACCAGCATTAGAGAATGAGCCGTATGTTAAATTAAAAGCAATCGAAATTATATAAAAGCAAATAGTTTGGAGAAAAGTTGTCAATATGTGGTGACCTTATAATTTGCAACGGAGTGTATGTATAATATAAGCACACGCATACGTGTGTGAAAATATGCAGGCAGTCATAAAAGCGCTCCACACTCGCACACACTGTGGTATGTACGTGCACTCTAGATGCCGGTGGGTGGGTGGATGGTGCTGGTGGAAATGCGCTGCTGTGGCAAGTGGGCAACCAATGTGAAATGATGCTGCTTATTGTACCATCATTGGATTTTATAATGGCGCGAGACCCATCATGAGCAGTGCAATTTGTCAGTGCTGTCTATATGATGCGCCTAAATTAGTTTATTATAGTACAATAATTATATTATTTATTTATTTACCATGCTAATATGAATATTTTGTATGCGTGGAGTAGGTATACACTAATTGAAAGCAATTTAATTCGTGTTTTTTTTTTTTGCAGCGCTTCAAGTCAACGCTGGACGTTCAGGTTGATTGCTGAATGCCGTCAAGCCATCAAAAACAAAAAAAAAAAACAAAATACCCAACATGAACTAACAACAACAACAGCAAAGAAAAACTTTAAAGTGGAAAATAAACAAAAAGCGAGAATGATGGCCGCAACAACAGCAGCAACAGTAGCAGCATAAAAACCTAACTGCAAGAACGGCAAAAGAAAGTCGTAGCCGTAGTGGCAGTCGAAGTTAGCTGCAAGTTCACTACGCACATAAAGTGAAATAAATATATAATATGCACATACGTACGCACGTATGTATGTAAAATTAAGTTTGTAAAGTTTGTGACCCAAGTATTGTGAAGAAATTTTCAACAAAATCCAACTTCCAGCTAAGCTAACCATAAGGTGTAAAACGTAAGAGGTACATATCAGAAACATTTTTAATGTATACGCGTTATCAACGCTGTCGAATTCATCAGCATCAGCGGACGCCATCAATATCATTTCTGTTAAATTTAAGTGCTATAGAAAAAAAAATCTACGACATTTACACTTGCACCGAAAGTGCAGTAGTGTAGATAGAGCGCAACAACATTATCGTTTTGTAGTGATATTTGTTGGCAACTAATGGATCCATATCATCATATCAGACATCATGTAAGTAGTGGCGGATCCAAGACATTATGATCCTACAATTTGGATGTGAAATATCTATGGTTGCGGTGGTTATTGCTAAGCGCGTTGTTTTTTATGCTAATATGAAAAACGATATTAGGAAGGCGATAGCAGTAGCAGTAAAATATCGTTTAATATAATAGCAATATATCGGTATCGATAACTGTATAAATAACGATAACATCAATAACCACCATTTCTATGCAGTGTATTGCAATTGCAAATTATTGGTGACTCCCCTGTTGTATAAAAAAGGTATATCGAAAACTATAAGGGTGGCAGAAAACGATAGCGGCATTGGGAACCCAAATATCGTTTACTATAATAGCAGTATCGATAACAATATCGGTATCGATAAGTGAAAATATAACAATAACGATAACATCGATAGCCACAAATTCTATATATGTATGTGTGTATATAGTGATTACAATGACGATACAAAACAATAAACAATAACCCTGATAACAAACGATAATAAAATATATATCGGTAAAAAGTATCGATAATTATATCACTTGGTACCCAAAATATATGTAATTACATTTCCAATAATAGTGATAACGATAACAATATCGGTGTCGATAAATATATCGATCAGCAAAAGGTATCGATAACTACATCAATGCAAAAATGATACCGGTATGACTACCAAAATATCTGTAATTACAATGTTTGCTATAAAAGTGCTATCGATAAAAAAATATTGGTTTCGATAAGGGTATAAATAGCAATAACTATAAAATCGATAGCGACAATTTCCATATAGTACATATACATATGTACATGCACATACATATATGTATACTGTATTACGATTGCTAAATCGTTAGGGATATCGATAACATCTATATAGCTTTTTATACCAATAGCGTTAGCAATATTAGCAAAGAGAACAGCGTCAATCATAGACAACGTGTTTCACATCAAAATCTCGCGGGTGTACTTATCACATAAACACGTTTTTTTTTTTAAATCCACCATTTTCTTGTTTTAATTTTCCAGTACCCACCCACGCGTCCGGAATTGCAACAGAAATGCAACCGCGGCTCACACTCGAGTGACACCAGCTCGGCGTACAGTGGCAGCGATACAATGGCATCTGTGTACGGCTCTTCAATGGACGCTGAGGAGATTGACCTTTCCGGCTTGGTGGAGTCGGTGGTCGACTCCGATGAGGAGGACTTGGCCGAGAGTATGGATGTGAGTCGCATGGCTTATTCCAACTTTTTTTTTTTTTTAATTTTGCTTTAATCCCTCATTTCCCCCATATTGCAGAGTTTAAATGTGCGCGATGCTGTGCGCGACTGCCTGGAGAAGGACCCCTCCGAACGCACTGAGGAAGATGTCGAAATTCTACTCGAATTTACGCAGGGTTTGAAGGCATTCACCAATATAACGCTAGCAGTGCGGCGTGCGCTTTGCGCTGTTATGGTATTTGCTGTAGTAGACAAAGCCGGCACGGTGGTGATGTCCGATGGCGAAGAGCTAGATTCGTGGTCGGTGCTCATCAATGGCGCTGTTGAGATCGAGCATGCAAATGGCACGCGTGAGGAGTTACAAATGGGCGATTCATTTGGCATTCTGCCCACTATGGATAAGCTGTATCATCGCGGTGTAATGCGCACCAAATGTGATGATTGTCAGTTTGTTTGCATAACACAAACCGATTACTATCGCATTCAGCATCAGGGTGAGGAGAATACGCGGCGGCACGAAGACGAGGATGGACGGATTGTGATGGTTACTGAGTTGCGTCAAATTGGCAGCAATGATCATGCTAGCCATGCCAGCAGTAATGCGAGCGCGGCAAGCGCAGCGGGCATGAAACGTGGACATGTTGTGATACGCGGCACCCCCGAACGTTTACTGCAACAGTTGGTGGAGGAGAATTCAATGACTGATCCGACATATGTGGAAGATTTTTTGCTAACGCAACGCATTTTCATCAAGAATCCACAAGAGGTAACACAGAAGCTACTCGCTTGGTTTGAATGCGATGCCGAGCCACCGAAGGGTAGCAGCGCTTCACCGCAAGAGATCAGAGATCGTGTGACACGCGTTGTACTGCTGTGGGTAAACAATCATTTTACCGATTTTGAGGCTGATCATGAAATGATGGAGTTCCTGGAGGTGTTCGAGGCTGGTTTGGAGCATACGCGGCTGTTGAGCCAATTACGTCTCCTGCATATAGCATGCGCGGCCAAAGCGCGATTGCGTAGCTGTACATTGACGCGCTCATCACGCGACGAATCGTTAAACTTCAATATAATTGGCGGTTATGAGATGCGCGGCATTACGGCGGCGACGGGTGTTGGGGGTTGTGGCATATACATAGCACATGTGGTGCCCGGTTCGAAGACGCAAGATGTTGGCCTTAAGCGTGGCGATCAAATACACGAGGTGAATGGTCAATCGTTCGAGCATGTGACGAGCAAACGCGCTATGGAAATACTGATGGGCAGCACGCATCTGAGTATAACGGTGAAAAGCAATCTGTTGGGCTTTAAAGAGATGATGTTGGCCATCGAGCAGGGTGGCAATGGTAGTGGTGGTAGCAATGGCGGCGGCGCCGGTACGCCAATCGGTAGTGGCAGCGGCAGCAGCGGCGGTTCAATAGGTAGCAAATCACTGCGTAGTCCGCGTCGTATTTGCGCTAATGACATAGCAAAATTACATGGTCGTTGTATGTTGGATGATATGACGAGTACAAATCGTACGCATATGTTACGTCTCAGCTCGGTGGATATGCTATTGCCCGCAGATCAAACGGACTGTTGTCCACCAGCGACGCCGCCACCGGTAATGTCGCAACAGCAGTCGAGTGGCGGTGGTGGCAATATGGCTAGCAATTTTATGTCAAATCTCTTGCAGAGCGTCAGCAATGCTTCGGGGCGCAAGGATTCGCAGGCAAATTGCAATGATGGCAACGGTGGTGGTGGTGGTGGTACAAAGGGTGGTGGCTTTATGACGCTTGCGCCAAAGCGACGTTTGCAAAAAGCGCTAGCGAAAATGAATTTACTACAGCACAAAAGCATCGGTGGTGCGGGTTTAAATGACTCTGTTGATATAGCCACGCCTATGGAAACAATGTCACAAAAAGGCGGCAAACTCACCACATCCTCCTCTAGTTCCTCCTCAACATGCGGTGGCGCCGGCGGCAATCGTCTCTACCAATCGCAATCCAATCCAGATTTGAGCTCATCACTGCTCTACGAGGACACCAATTCGCTGGCGACCAGCACCGCTACAGCGCCCACTCCCACACCCAATTACCTAACTGCCTCCATGCATCGACCGTCAGCTGTTTCCACCACAAGTTCCGCTATGCTGCCCGATTATCCCGAGCATGTGCTGAAAGTCTTCAAAGCAGATCAATCGTGCAAATATTTACTCATCAACAAAGAGACAACAGCACACGAAGTAGTTATGTTAGCGCTGCAGGAGTTTGGAATACACGATCCGAGCTCCAATTACTCGCTGTGCGAAGTTAGTGTGGGCGAAGGTGGCATGGTGAAACAGCGTCGGCTGCCCGATCAACTGCAGAATCTCGCTGAGCGTATAGGTTTCGCAGCGCGCTACTACCTCAAAACAAATGGTAGTACCGAAACGCTGGTGCCGGACGAATTGGCGCTAGAGCTGGTGCGTGAGTCGAGTGTACACTTTCTACAGTTGAATGCCTATGAATTGGCTATACAATTAACGTTGCAGGACTTTGCTATCTTTCGACAAATAGAGTCGACGGAATATATCGATGATCTGTTCAATCTACAAACGAAATATGGCGTGCCGATGTTGTCGAAATTTGCCGAGCTCGTCAATCGTGAAATGTTTTGGGTTGTAACCGAAATCTGCGGTGAGCATAACATCGTGAGACGCATGAAAATCGTCAAGCAGTTTATAAAAATCGCACGCCACTGCAAGGAGTGTCGTAATTTCAATTCCATGTTCGCCATCATATCGGGGCTGGGGCATGTGGCTGTATCGCGACTGCGTCTTACTTGGGAAAAATTGCCTTCCAAATATCAACGGCTCTTCTCCGACTTGCAAGATCTAATGGACCCCTCACGCAATATGTCCAAATATCGTCAACTTGTCTCATCAGAGCTGCTCGCACAACATCCCATCATACCATTCTATCCGATCGTGAAAAAGGATCTCACTTTCATTCATCTTGGCAATGATACACGCGTCGATGGTCTCATCAATTTTGAAAAGTTACGAATGCTCGCCAAGGAAGTGCGTCTACTCACCCACATGTGCTCCTCGCCCTACGACCTGCTCGCCATACTTGAACTCAAGGGTCAATCGCCCTCGAATGCACTCTTTTCGCTCAATCAACTATCTACATCACAAAGCGCCGGCGGTGCACACAATACCGTTATCGCCGCCAATGCCGGCCAGTCGACAATCAAACGACGCAAAAAGTCAACAGCTGCACCTAATCCCAAGAAAATGTTCGAAGAGGCACAGATGGTGAGACGTGTCAAGGCATATCTGAACAATTTGAAGATCATTAGCGATGAGGATGCATTGCACAAATTTTCGCTCGAATGTGAACCAGCCACTAATTCGCAAACGTATGGCGGTAGCAGTAGCAGTACGCGCGGTGAAAGTGGTTTGGGTCGTGATGGCACTGGCAACTCTTCGACGCGCAGTGGTGATCAATTGAGTATCTATTCGCATACCTCCTCATCTTCGGCGCCGAATTCATCGTTGTCGTTGCGTAAACGTCATCCCTCCTCGCCGACGTTATCCACCACCAGTTCGACATCGTCGACTAGCGATCATCATAATCGTCGCAATTTGGCGCACAATAACAACTCAAAATTTGGCATCGCCTCACCGCAAGCCGTCAAAAAGATACTCGCACTTTCCGATCCAACTAAAGTGCGTCCACATCAGCCTTTTACAACACGTCACTCGGGCATGCCACCACCTCCGCCACCATTGTTAGCTAATACGCCGCATCATATACTCGCGCATGCGTACAACTCAACACCGGCTGGCATGCCGTTGGCCGCAGCGGTAGGGGCGTCGACTACGCCAAGCCCGTGTTCGCATCGTCGCTTAGCATCCGGCAGCAATTCGATGCCAGCGGGTGTGTGACAATTGAAAATTAGCTATTTTAAATTTTTATATACTAACTAATTACCATTTACACCTAGGCAATATGGTACCCGCTCGGGCCATACATGAACGTTCACATTCGGATACACCAACGCCACCGTTACCATCTGTCGATCTATCAGTTGAGAGCAGCAGTGTAACTACATTTCGAGACTTGCCATTGCGCAAATCGATAACTTCTGGTAAGCACTGCACTTGCTGTTTCGATTTAATTTTTGGTTTATAGGAAAATTTAATGACTATTATTGCTATTAACCTCCTTTCTTGCTTACTAACAAAATCAGACAAATGGCAATAGTGGTTTGAAATTTGAGTTATCAGCGGCAGTTTATCAGATGTAGATTTTTAACTAAATTGTTTGTGTTTTTGTAGTGCTTAGCGGCAGAGGTTGATTTTTTTTTAAATTGATTAGAATTGTCGCTTTTGGTGCGGGTAGGATTAGTAGAAAACATTGGCAGAAAAAGTAGTATTAGAAATATTACTTTAAAAAAAATTTGAATTGAAAAATGTGTAATATTGAACGAAATATTATTCAATGATTTATTTTGAGCATGGTGATTATTTATAATATTCTCAATGTTTCTCATAATAAATTTTGCTCGTTAATTTTGTATAAATATATAGTTCGTTCTAAAACAAAAAGCATATAAATCAAAATTTCAAAGTTTCTAAAAATTCAACAAAATTTATAATTTAGTAATCAGAATTTTTAAAATTGTGGTCTTGGAAACTTTTTTTTCATTTAACGCATGCGGAAGAAGATATGAAAGACCCCAGCACAGAAAAATATAGCAAATCAACGGGAATTTATTATAAAGAAAAAAAAAAGTGATTAATCTCAAAATTTCAAAAAACTTGAGCCACTTCACATTAATTTTCTAAAAATTTTGATTAAATAGTTTGAAATTTTGATGAATTTTTGTAAATTGTGTGCAAATTTTGAAATTTTAATTTATATGCGTTTCGTTATATTACTAGATTTGGATTTTCTTCTCCGCACCAACATAGACAAGGTTTAGTAAAGATACTACTACAATAACTTATCTGATCCTTCAATTAAAAATATTCAAAAGGTTACCAAATTCCTAAAAATGGCAAATATATAATTTTCAATTTAATCTATGTATATTGTGAAATATCTTCAATATCTTAGAATTTAGCTTAAGGCCTTGGCAGCCATAGCTCTTAAGTCTCTTAGTTTGTAATTTAAATTACAATCTACAGATTATAAATAAATAAATAAATAATACTACAATAACAAAGTAACAACTTCGAAAACTACTACGTATGTATACGTTTCGAAAATGGTAAATTGTATATTTAACTACATAACCAAAAATTATAGACAACTTAGTAAAATTGCATGCTGGTGTTGGGTTCGATCTAAACTTCAACAAGTATGGTTCCCATTCGAAACTAAGATGGAGAAAATATATGTGTTTTTAAAATAATAACTTTCCCGAAACGTTTTTTTTTTTTTTTTTTTTTTTTTTTTTATATTTTAAATTATATGACGCTTTAAGTTAGAAGAGACTTTAAAAGTTGTAGGGCAAATAGACATCAATTCACTGTGGTGAATTATCTTTTTAGGTTTTTGTCACCTACACCTGAGATCACGAAAATAGTAGCAAAATGCATGATTAGTTCTAGAAATTTGGTATTTTCTGATTTAATTTCAATAATTAAAAAAAAAATATATATATATAGTTCATTCTATAACAAAAACCATGTAACTCAGAATTTCACACTTTATAAAAATTTAAGAAATCAATAAACAAAATTCATAAAAAATTGAAACATTTTACTCTGGTTTTTTAGATTAAGTTTTACTATAACAAAGTGCAATTTTCATGACGAAATTCGGAGTTCAAAATTTTTATAACAACTTTTACATATGTATATCGAATTTTAAGGCGTTTTCTAGAAAGTTTGAAACTTTGCCTTCGTGGCCTTTGTTACAGAATTAACAATATTTTTGTGAAAAATAATTAAAATTAAATAAGAAATAATAAAATTCATAATATATTTTGCTACTATTTTCGTGAACACAACTGTATAGCAGCAAAAAAAAAATTATCAAAACTCAAGAAGTATTTTACTACAAATTATCTTAAAAATCCGCATTAAAATGCTACAAATTTTTCTGACCATTTTTTTTTTAATTTGCCAGATTTTTTAAAAATTTCTAGACAGTTTGAAATTTTTATTTACATGATCTTTGTCATAAAATTAACGGTATTTTTTATAAAAATTAAATAAAACTAAATTAAATACAAAATTTTATAAAAAATAATTAAAATTAATCAAAGAAAGTCAATATTTTGCTACTATTTTCATGAACACAACTGTATATCAGCAAAAAAAATATTGAAAATCAAAACTAATGTTTACTGCTAATTTATCAACAATCCGGACTAAAATCCTAAACAAAATTTTGATGTACCATTTTTTTTTTATCTTTATTGACTTCAGAGTCGAGGTAAAACCTGCTGTTAGAGAATGAGGGTGAATATTTTGAGCTTCGCTATTGAACATAAAAATTGCAATTCGTTTATAAAAAAAAAAAAATTCAAGTTTATTTATTCAATATCGAATTCGCAACACATAAATATTACTAATTAATTGTAAATATTAGTCAAGCTTTTGCATTACTAATGTCGCCAATTCATAAATATATACGAATTTTCATATATACATATGTATATAGCATATACATATGTAGGTGTGTGATTATTTTTAGCTATTTATTTTGATTTATTATTCTTTTGTTTATTTTGGCTTTCCCCCCCACCTACCTGCAACGTAAATATGTAGATGCTGCTCACTTAATTTAATATGTATAACAGCGTGTCGGCTTACCACACATCCACCACGTACATACATACATAAATAAATTCATTCATACACTATAAGTAGTTTTTGCAACAATTGAGACGCAAATGTAGTTGGGTATTTGAACATTTTTTAACTTTTTTTAGTTTACAATACATAATTTTCTGTTGTCTCATCATTATTTCACATCGTCAAAACAAAACAAAACAAAACAAAACAAAAAAAATATTTATGTATGTTAAACAAAAATATACAAAACTACACGTAAATATCGCTGATGTGCCATCAACATACATACATAAATTCAACCAACAATAACAATATACACCCACAACACCGCACAAATCACCAAATCAACGAACAGGCTCGGTTTCATCCAGCGATAGCGGACACGGCTCATATGCCCAACCACATGACACGAGTAGCTCGGTTTACACCGCTGCCGATTGCCGACTTCTACAGCAAATTTCCAATACAGCTACGCGCAATTTAAGTTGCAGTGCTAGTAGCAGCGGTGTTGGTGGCGGTGGCATCAACAGCAGCAGTAGCAGTAGTAGCAGTGGCGGTAGCCAATGTAGCAGCAATAGTACAACAACTACGCCAGCACCGGCACCCATTCCCCCGCCACCACCATATCACATGTTGCGCAGCGCTACGCACAATGCCGTCAATAATCTGTATCACGCGACTGCAACGGGCGCAGCACCATTACCACCACCGCCGTATGTCCGCTTACATTGTACGGATAATATGGCTGCACCATTAATGCATCCAGCGCATGCACGACATACCAATATGCATGGTAAGTTGAGCGCGAGAGGGGGGGGCGGGGAGGGGGAAAGGCAAAATGCAAAATATGCTCCAAAGTGAAAGGAGCAAAATGTGTTATTTGAAAGGGAAATAGCGGGCTAACGGGGGCGGGGGCGGGGGCGTTAGTTTTATGAATTTGTTCTGATGAGCGGTGGTTAGTAAGCAAGTGGGAGTCACTTCAAATAAATCAGTTAAACCTTAATTTTATTTTATTAGTTAAGTGCATGCGCTGATATTAATTTCTTATGATTTCTTGTTTTGTATTGCAGGTGGTACTCCAAATTTCGTTGATGGCAACAATAAATGCCCGATGTGCCCAACTATGTCGCCACCATCAACTATGAATCAATGAAATGTTTGAAAAACATGTTTGAGGTTATGTGTAATTTTAGAGTAAGTATGCCAATAATTTATTATGAAATTATTTTATTTTAATGCTAAATGAAGCAGGGATCTAAAAATAACTGTTATATCGAATTTACTATATAAAAACCTTGCCCGCATTTCCGTTTCCCAATTAAAAATAAAAGAGTTAAGGAAAAGCAAATTTTCCGGCGAAAATAAGCATGACCTAATTTTGAGGCGAAAGACAAAAAATGTTTTTTTCGACGGATTAGAAAAATAAATTAACCGATCGAAAAATTTTTTCGGATATATTGAAAAAAAAAAAAAAAATTATTTTATTTCACCTCCAACCTGTTCATTACTCGAATTTGGGACCTAACCTCATATTAAAAAAAAATCCTTTTAAATAATTATTTTTCTACTTTTATTTATAGCTTAGAAAATAAGATGTTTTTTTAGCGATAAACAAAATCTTTAATTACAAACCGGAGCCTACTGGCATAAGTGCCGCTATATTAAAATATTGAAAGGAGAAAAACTATATGAATCCGAATTAATATAGCTTGCTAAAAGTTTTGCAACCCAAGTTGAAAAGTAACTTTTATTATCTAAGCAAAGAACTCAAACAAAAAGATATTTTCCCAAAAAAAAAAAAATACTTATTTTCCTAGCAAAAAAAGAAAAATTTATTTTCTAAGCAAAAAATAAGACTCAAAATATTGCTTTTATATTCCAATCAAAACAATAAAACTCATTAAAGGACTTATTTTCCAACCAAAAAAAAAAAAAAACTCAAAAATTAGTATTGTTATAACTCAAAAACTATCTTTTATTTTCTGGGAATAAATAAAACTCAAAAATTAACCTTTATTTTCTAAGAAAAAAAAATAAAACTCAAAAATTAGTATTATTTTCCAATAATAAAAATTAAATTCAAGAAGTAACTTTTATTTTCTGAGCAAAAAAAAAGTAAATATTTTCTAAGCAAAAATTAAAACTCAAAAAATAATTTATTTTCGGAGAAAAAAGGAAAACAAATTAACTAAAAAAATAACTTATTTCTGAGCAAAAAATAAATCTCAAGAAATTAAATAAATCTCAGCAAAAATTTAAACTCAAAAAATAACTTTTATTTTCTGAGCAAAAAAAAAGTAAATATTTTCTAAGCAAAAATTAAAACTCAAAAAATAATTTATTTTCGGAGAAAAAAGGAAAACAAATTAACTAAAAAAATAACTTATTTCTGAGCAAAAAATAAATCTCAAGAAATTAAATAAATCTCAGCAAAAATTTAAACTCAAAAAATAACTTTTATTTTCTGAGCAAAAAAAAATAAATATTTTTTAAGCAAAAATTAAAACTCAAAAAATAATTTATTTTCGGAGAAAAAAGGAAAACAAATTACCTAAAAAAAAGTAGCGTATTTCTGAGCAAAAAAATAAATCTCAAGAAATTAAATAAATCCCAGCAAAATTGAAACTCAAAAAATAACTTTTATTTTCTGAGCAAAAAAAAAAATAAATATTTTCTAAGCAAAAATTAAAACTCAAAAAATAATTTATATTCGGAGAAAAAAGGAAAACAAATTAACTAAAAAAAAGTAACGTATTTCTGAGCAAAAAATAAATCTCAAGAAATTAAATAAATCTCAGCAAAAATTGAAACTCAAAAAATAACTTTTATTTTCTAAGCAAAAAAAAATAAATATTTTCTAAGCAAAAATTAAAACTCAAAAAATAATTTATTTTCGGAGAAAAAAGGAAAACAAATTAACTAAAAAAAAAAGCGTATTTCTGAGCAAAAAATAAATCTCAAGAAATTAAATAAATCCCAGCAAAAATTGAAACTCAAAAAATAACTTTTATTTTCTAAGCAAAAAATAAAACTAAGAAAATAGCTGTTATTTTTCAATCAAAAAACTAATTGAGTTTCAAAATATATCATACAAATCAAAATTTAGGATTATGTTCGTGTAATTTCCATGCCCGCAGTATTTCACTTACAATATGATTTTGAATAATTTTTTGTAAAAACTAATCTACAATTTTCTAAACCTTCTATTTCGTTGCAGTTTAAGCGAAAACAAAAAAAAAAACCAAATGCCAAACATATTTTTTGGTTGTGCTGAAAATGCAAATAAGTGACAACCGCACTATTATAAAACCAACAAACAACACAAAAAAAAAAACAAACAACAACCAACATACTAAAAAACCAAATTGACTGCAAATTATTTATGTATATCCTCAACACTACTAACCAAAACCAACCGTTCTTCCTATTCGGTAATGAGATGCTAAATGAAACTTCGTCGTCCATTGAAAGTGAAACGTAAAACAAAAGCCTACTCCGCAAGATGCCACCACCGTTTTGAGCGTAATATACATATTTATTTTCGTATATAACATTTACTGAGACAAAAAAGAGCAAAGTAGGCAAATGAGAGAAATTTTAAAGAAAGAAAGAAATAAGCTAATAAGACGAAAGTGCAAAAAATAATAATGTTAATATTTAAAAAAAAAAAAAAACAATAGGAATTCCAAACTAAATGTTTAAAGAAGCATTGCTTGTTAAATTGTGTGAGACAAACGTACATATGCTATATATCAAAAGTATGGATATTTAAAGACAAAAAAAAAACAAACAAAAAATTATGTGCTAAACGAAATTAAAAATTTACACACACACACCTACTACATATAGTTATTTATACACACCCACATAATCAATGGCATTTGTGCGATTTTTTATAATGTATACATAATATATATTTACAATACCTTTTTATGTTTTATTTATACGATGAAAAGTAATATACTATTTATACTTTCTACTATAACTTTTTAACTTTTTGAAAGTAAACCCATATAAAAAATTTAAATACAAAACGAACAGAAAAAGTTAAATATATACTTATAATATATATACATATGAATGAAAAAAAAAAATCCAAACACTTATAAGAAATTCGCGTTATTTATAAGCTAAACAAAAAAAAATATTATAAAAAATTTACAATTTTTGGCTAATATGTTGCATAGTTAAGTTGAAGAACACGCTGCGCTTTTAGCACGCTACTTTTATTATAATTAAATATTATTGTCATTATTGTCGCGTTGTATGTATGTTAAACAAAACAAACAAACAAAAAAAGCAAACAAAAAATGTTCAGCTGCTAACAAAAAGTTGCATAATATGCAAAAATATATTACATAATACAACAAACGATAACTTTTAAATAAATGTAAACAATGTAAGCACGTATTTTCCACACATACAAGCACACAAAAAGTAATGAACACACAGAAATTGACCAATGCAGAGAAAGACTATTATCATGTAAGAAAACTGAATTTGTTCGTTCGTAAATTTAAAAAAAAAAAAAAAAAAAAAATGCCTTCATGCTTAATCGCTTAAAATTTGATGACACGAAAATTATTGCAATTGCACGCGTCAGTTTTATTGTAGCGAATATGTAATCGATAAGGCCAACGAGGGGACTAACAAAAATTCGCTTAGTTGACAAGAAACAAAAAAAAAAACAAAAAAAAGAATTATTTTTTATCCACTTCTCAAAACAGTTTTCAAAATCTTGTTTTTAAGCCCATCAAGTTCAGCATTAACCGCATCAATTATCTCAGCGTTGCTGTAAAATCACTTTCCCCTCAATTTTCTTATAATTTTGGGAAATAACCAGAAATCATATAGGATCTCACTTTAATGCTATTTTAGCAGTGTGAGTTGGCAACTTCTTGTGATGCAAAAAATAGCGCCGAAAATCCACTTTCCAAACATTTGAAAAAAAAAATTTTGGTTAGCTGTCTTCAGTATGCCATTTTGCTGTTACCGTTTTATGTGTTTCCTAGGAAGAATAGCAGCTATAATTTTTGATTGGGTCAAGTAAATTTACATCACTACTTTTGTTGCTGATTTTTATTGCCTAACTCTTACGAGTGGTTGGCTCCTGTTGGGCTAATTTCCAGATCGTATTAATAGAACCAAGACTCGATACCAATAACGACTTTGCTCAAGTTGCTAGACCGCCTATTTAAAAATTTGTTTAGAAAAAAATTAACAAAATGCACTCGAGCCTCTTTTTTGGTCTTTTGGTATAAAATTCGCGCAACCCATCGAACAGATTTCTTCTTGTATCCCATATGAATACTTAATATTCACGATACAACCAAGGCATTCAAGCCCAATTCGTTAGCAATCATTTCTTGTGTCAATTGTGGAGCTTCGTTAACTTTGTACTACACCAGAGCAACAGTGAAGTCATGAGTGGAAGGTTTTGGTCCATTTTCTTGGCGCTCGTGTTCTACAGAAAACTGCCCCCTGTTAGGAATCTTCGTAACCACTTGGAAATAGTCTATAGAGATGCAGCAATCAGTCCACAAGCAATTTGGTATGCATTGAATATTTCTTTTAGCTTTAGTTTACGCCGAGAATTGAGGTGAAACACAGCGAATTTCTGTCTGATTTATTCTCAGCTATTTTGCTTTTTCTCGTCTCCATTTTAACCGACAACTTTTAAATTAAAAAAGAGGTCTCGTAAAGGATTTGGTATTTTTTTTTTAGGTTTTTGGGTTCACCAACTAAGCGCACTTTTGTTAGGCCCCTCGTACTATACATAAACCCAGACACTCGGTATATGTGACACAAGCATATCCCTAAATGAGAGCTATTCTCTCAATGCGCTTAATGGCGTTAAGTAGTCTTGTGATGAATTTTGAGAAGAACGTTTTTACTTTCTATTACTCCCACAGCTAGAATGTTGCTTTTGAAACTTTTATTTGATTTAAACAAAAAATATAACCTTTACTTTGCTTCTGCATAAAGTGACTGAATGTATTTTTTAAACTCTAAACAACTACAGTAACAAATCTCGTGCACGCACATTATCATGAAAAACAAAAACAACAACAAAATAGCTAAGTAATAGCATTTAAATTTCATTATTGTAGATTTTTTTCCATGTATATACTAGAATTATATGTAATTCCTAAATCAATTCAAAGCCAACTGAGTAGCAAACATAATCAATCATGCATTGAAAAGTGAGAGCACACACACACACACATACGCATTCATATATGTAGTACATAAATATATTTTTTTTTTAGTATTTTAGGCATGCCAACATTATAATGTTTAATGTGAGAGTGGGTTAACAAAAATGTCTGCTCGCCTACATATTGGGCAAAAGTACAAGTGTATAGCTTAATATTTAAGTCAAGTCAATCAAAACAAAAAACAAAAGTTATAAATAGTTATAGTTAGAAGGTCAGACCAACGGTTACATGAATTGACAGGCGCATGAGACAGTTAATTTTAAGAAGCGTAAAATTGACTTAACTTTTTTGGAAATTCGTTTACAGACATTCCATTTAATGCTGGTCAAAGAAAAACAAAAATTAAAAAACGTTTTAATTGATTTGGAAAATTATGGCATGTGCGAAACAGATATCGTAAAAAGCTAGCGTAGAAGCTCTGGATAAAACTATTTAATTTGAGTATGTGTAATTGGATGTAAAGGCATGAGGAAAAGTAAAAAAAAAATTAACGGTAATGAATTAAAATTGTTTTTACAAATTTTTACTTTGCATTAATGAATGATACGTTTACTTAATTTTTAATTCTGATTTTAATTTAAATTTAGAGTACGTATTTTGATTTCCCTTTTTTGTTTCAAATATATTGACGTGAATTAAAAATAAAAATTTCCAATCGATTTCTTCTACCAAAAACAAAATTAAACACAATTAATTAGGAGATCATGAAATTTCTAAAACTCAAAGTTATGTTATTTTCATTTATTTCACTTTGTAATCTAATAATAGGAAAAATAATTTGGGCTACTTTAATTAAAAAAGTGAAATTTTGTTCAATAATTTGAAGGGATTGATGTCGTTTAGTTCCTATATTTATATTTTATAACAAAAAAAAATCGTTTTTTTTTTTTACTTTAATTCAATTCTTTCGAAAAAACGGAAATCTAAGTATTGCGTTCAAATGTTATCGTTTCAATTCAGAATCAATATGAAAATAACATTTGAAATTCGAAAATGAGTTTAACTGTTTTTTTTTTTTTTTTTTTTTTTTTTTTTTTTTTTTTGTTCTACAGCGATATTATTTTTTAAACTAAGAAATTTTTGAGGTGTGTTTTCGAGTAAGCTACATATTGAAAAAAAAACAAACGATTTAATAAAAAATAATTGTGTTAATGCCTTTCTAATATTCATTGGCAAGTTATCCATTAAATTTTTTTTAAAATCTAATCAATTCAGTTTATTTTACAAAAGAAAAAGAAATTCGAAACGGAAAAGAGTGCGCATTTTCTATTGAATATCTACTTTTTTTTTACATATCAACAGTCGCGATACGCCCAACTAGGTCAGTGAATAATTGAATTAAACAAATAACTGGCGTTAAATAATGAAATTGTAGTATTGAAATAGCAAAAAAAAATAATTAGTCTAATGAATACTTTTTAAAAAATTCCTTTCACGCTTTTCCTCCTGACTTCACATCCAAAAGTATATGTACATAAAATATTATTTCTAAAACCAAATTAAATTTGTAAGCCCTAATAGAAAACAAAAACAATTTAAAAATAATCAAAAAATTTATTGTTGTGTCGTTCAAATTGAAAAAGTGCTTAAAAGCACAATAGCGCTTATTTTGAAAAAATTTCAATCGAACAAATTCATATACTATGTGTAAATATTTAAATGTAATATGAATTTATTGTTCAGTTAGTTAATTGTCGCACAGCAAACAAAACAAAAAAAACAAATCGATCGTAAAAACAAAAATCAAACACAAATATACAATATACATATAGTACATATATAAAAATGTTGCAAAACGTTAAATCATGACTCAAATATTAGCAAGAATCTATATATTTTACACATTTATGAAACTCTAAAAAAAAAAAAACAAAGAAAATACGATAAAATGTTAAAAACTCATTATGAGCAAATTGAAATTGAATTTAACATATTGAATATTATGTTGTATATATACATATACATATTTATGAACGTACATATGTATGTATGTTTGTAATTTATTAGCATTAGCAGCATTCGCTTCAAACATTTTTTGCCTTTAGCTGCTACTTTACTACTTTGACTTTAAATTATGTATTAAATAATATATGTACATTTTTCCCCCCCAACCGCTCGAATTCTCCGAAATGCGGCAACAGGCATTATTAGTTTAATCAATCATAATGCATATAGAATATATAACATATATTAATAATAAGTATGTATTATGTTTTTATTAAAATTAGTTGTATGCATTAGTCATTTTCTTTTCATGCAAAATTTATTTTAGAATAATTCAATTCATTTAATTTTACTTTCAATTCCTAATTTCTTTAGAGCTTATTTTATTTGGGTAGTTTAAGAATTTAAAAGAAAAAGAAAAAAAGACATGATGTATCTATGCAATATTTTGCTTCATACGCTCTCTCTCTATCTCTAATATTTCGTTTGTGGTAGCCTTAAGTAAGTTAATAATCTTATCATTGCTCTCGCTATTTAATTATACTATTGAATAAAACAATAAAAACAATCAATATACATACAATATGATAAATGTATGTGAAGTGTGTTTTTTTTTTTACTTGCTTTTAGATATTCAGGCGATCTTTGAAGGAGATTTGGGTAAGCTTGTTAATTTAATTTTATTCCACATTTAGCGATCCAAATTAGACGACCATAACAAATGTCATTTTCATTACATAATAATAATGAGAAAGCAGTTTTTTTTTTGGCTTTTCTAATTTTCTTAGTCACGCGCATTTTCCAAAAATTTTCAATTTTGGATACGATTTTTCGTAATAACTTTGCGCAAGTTTACTTCATTAGTTTTTAAAATATTTGTGGTTTTTGTAAGACATACATTAAATGGGATGTGCGTTGTTTTTGATTGTTTCAAAGTAACGTGTTTTGTGTATAAAGTCCAGACTCAGAAAGCCCTTTACAATAATAATATCCACAAATAAATCCAGAAGTTATCGCCAAATGTGTTGGGTGAGTGTCATAAAACGGGTGTAAATGAAAGCTGATGGGTCCAGATCGCCGAGTTCACCGAGAGTGCATTTGGCGCCTTCTTACGCCAATAGACATTCGTGTTGGCGAACGACAGTTCCGCGAGGTGGGTACGACTGGAGAAATTCGCCCAAATTTTCCAGCGGATCTCCAAAGCCCTCGTATTTGGTATTTGAGCTTAGAGATTCGGACGTTGGTAGGCCAACATAAGCATGACAAGTGGGTGGAACACTTAAGGTCCCTACAACCTCACCGCATGGGTGGCTGTGGTCCACCGTAAGGTCCTTATCCAATCCGGTAAAGATCGGGTGGAAATCTCATTCGGGAACGCGTTTCATCGGAGCCAAAGAGGTGTGCGAGCTATTTTAGCCGACAATTCATATTGCATCCTTCGGTGGATAGGACCAAACGGCGGTTGACCAGAAAGCAGCGCAAAATCCCAAAATCAAGCGGGCACTTCCATTCATCTGCGGAGGTCATCGACTAGGCGAAAGTCTACAGGGCGATTGGCACTGATGGGCTGAACATATTGATGCAGAAATATTTGGGCTCCACAGAAGTGACATACTTGAAGATAGCCACCCTTATCATTCCAGAGATGTGGAAGGCTAGGAGTGTGATACCGCTGTTGAGACCAAGAAAACCAGCCGATAAGGGTGAATCCTATCGACCGATTTCGCTCCTTTCACCATCGATAAAGACACTTGAAGCTTTGCTACTCATCTACTTCACACACCATCTGGGCCCGGCTAAGTATACAGGATTCAGAATATTATCCAATCCTATCCCGATATGTCATTAAAGTAACACGAAGTTTTGACGAAGCCAGCCACCACCTACAGCAGGATCTGTCCTAGACTGTCGAGGTATTTAAAGAAGTAGGGTGTGTTCGAGCTGCGATTATTGCGGCAGTGTTACTTTTGATGATAGAGCATCACGTTCTTCGGCAAAATTTCGGCAACACTGGAAACGTCACGCGTTCGTTGAATTAAATGTTGACAATCTGTTGCTCATCACTCGCAAATCAAACGCAATATAAAAATTTTTACTGCGCAATTGAGATGGAGGAAGAAAAGTAAGTAAAGTTTTTAATAAGTGTTATTTTAATATGTAATATTGTTTATTATTTGTTTTTAGCTTAAAATTAAGCGTGACTGAAACCAAATTATTGGTCTGGTGTCGATTGGACCTTGAAGATGAGTTTACTTGCGGGAGGAGAAAGAAATATGTCCTTTGGGGCAAAGTACTGGACAAGATGAAAAGTGATGCTCCAAACCTCAGCCCTACAAGAGATCAGTTGCAAAGAAAATTTTTAAACCATCCTTTCCATCATCTCATCAGCTATCAAATAAGTTAAAATCTCCATATTTCCCAATTACGCGTTCTGTGCAAAATAAATGCTGCAATATTGCTGCACATTATCAGTTGAGTATCAGCAACAGAGTATCAAGTAAGTAACAGGGTTGCAATATTGCGGCTCGAACACACCCGTAGTACCCCAGAAACCTGCAGGGCGATCATCGTAGCCGAGTGTGTGCTTCATTCAGAGTTTCTCGGGTCCGAGTCTGGGTCGGAACAAGCAACAGCAAAAAATATAGAAACGCTTTTTTTTAATAGCGGTCGCCGCTCGGCAGGCAATGCCAAACCTCCGAGTGTGTTTGTGCCATGAAAAAACGTATCACAAAAATCGTTTGCCGTTCGGAGTCGACGTAAAACTGTGGGTCCCTCAATTTGTGTTACAATATCAAAATGCACACAACAAATTGTAGGAGAAGTTGTTATTTTGTGGAAAAATTTCTTTAATATTTCTTTAAATAATTGTAATTTAAGATTCGACTGAATAAACCGAATCCAAAGAAGCTGTATTGTCAAGAATGCACAGATTTATGAAAAATAGCTGGCTTCACCAGATTTTCGAATATCGATATTGCGAGTGTCGCTTTCTCGTTCAATGAGTGACTGTAATAAATATTTAGTCGATCATCACTTTACAACTCTTTGTTAGACGTCAATTTTTTGTCGATAAAGTTTCGCAATACAAATATACAATCGTTTCAATCGATCGAGGTCTATTCTACTGCCAGTCGACATTCGCAAAAGGAGCACGTTTTTTCAATATTTTCTCATTGATCTTTTGATTAATATGCTTTTCGAAACAAATCTATAACTTAGCAGAATTATAATTTTAGGGTAGAGAGAAAAACTTGTACTCGTATAGTTTGGTCTTTTTTGATATAACAAGATTAATGAACAATAAGTGAATTAAAAACAGACTTACCTCTATGATTGCCATTGATTACTGTACTGTGTTGAAAGTTTGTGTCACTCTAGTTAAGTTTCGGATTTAAATGTGAGATGGTTTTTGTTGCAAAGTTTATCAAAACGTTGTATGTAAATTCTAACTTAACAGCAAATGTTATGTTAACACTGCTAACCGCATTAAAAATGTAAAATATTTTCACAGCACATTTTCAGATGCCGCCATTGCTGTAGCTATACAAACAAAAGAGTAGATATTGATTACCCAACGTGCGGTAGAATTTTTGGGCAGAAAATTATCTTTCGTTTATATTTTTTTTAAACAAATGTACACATTGTCAATAAAATTTGGATAGTACAGTGATTTTTTTTTTAAATACTCACAATTTTTGGCATGATACACTTTTCTCGTAAATTTTTTTGAAAAATTTAGTTAATTCCATAACAAGAGCCATATAATTCAACAAATCAGAAATTTTGAAAAAAATTTCATTCAAATTTCAAATTTTTGAATCAAAATTTTTACAAAAATTTTTAGTATGCAATTTTATCGTCCATTTAATTTTAGTACAATAAAGTGCAAGTTTGGAGCGTGCTTTATATGGAGGAAAATGATCAACGCAGTCAGCAAAAAAAAAATCAGCAAAAATAAACGGTAATTTTTAGCCGCTTCAAACTTACCCCAAATTGTT
Organism: Anomoia purmunda; assembly: GCA_951828415.1. Classification (NCBI taxonomy): domain Eukaryota; kingdom Metazoa; phylum Arthropoda; class Insecta; order Diptera; family Tephritidae; genus Anomoia; species Anomoia purmunda. The sequence goes on from OX639994.1 coordinate 14,974,016, forward strand.
GTAAACAATTAACAAAAAAAAATTATTATGCGAAACATTGCGATTAAAAAAAAAATCACTGTATGTAAATTTGCTTGATGCAGTGTAAATTATTTTTAATCAACGAAGTAAATACCACTACCTTTTTGCAAATAATAAATGCTTATGTAACTTCGCGGACGACGGCCTCTTTATAAAAAGTTACTCAACGGGTGTTCGGCAATAATGACCAATTAAAATAAGGATCAGCTGTTTGAATTAACTCCGCAACGATGCTAATCTTATTGCAATTTTAAATTTTATGCAGGTCCGTTTTTCTAGCGCAAGATTGACGCATTTTCATCACGTTAACTAACGACACCCAATATAAAAAGCACTATTAAAACAATTATTGATTCCACTTCTGTCTTAAGATCTAGAATGAAGAAAAAAAATACTTTTCAAATCTAATGGAAAAAATATTTTTTATAGTCGTAAATAGCACAACTGGTAAATTAGGGTGCACTCCCATCTTTTTGTGATAATTTATGTGCCTGGAACAATTGAAAAAAAAAACAAAACAAATGCATAATATAAAAGAACTTAAATAAATAAAAGAATTTTGTTTATTTTTCTTTTCAGGCAGATTTTATACAAGAAAATTTTTAATCATTTCTTTTTTTTTTTTTTAATTTTCAAGCTTTTAAAATCAACTATTGCCGCTTAGTTTTAGGCACAGTAATTATCACAATAGAGATTAGGTAATTTTTCTAATTTGGTAAGAATAGGGTGTAAAAATATATTTTCTAAGCAATTTCTGTCACTCCTAGTCAAATTTGCTTTGCCATGCTATTTGTCGAAACCAAATTGTTTCCAAACCAAATTTTACAATGTTCAACAGAGATTTCTGCCATTTCGAATGAAGCATGTTGCGAACTGATTGATATAAGGTAGTGTTTGTTTATTTTTTAATGCATTTTGAGTTTTCAAAGCACAATCGATTTGAGTGTCGTTCGCACGCGACAGCGACTACACATTACGAGGAGTTACACGCAACCTAATTTACGGTAAGAATTTGAACTTCCAACTAAAGAGAGATTCATCATTTTTAAAGGTCGTTTATTATTAAATTTTATTATATTTTATATATATCTAAGTATTAGCTACAATAAAGCAACAAAATATTGCTTTAGTGCACTGACTACACGATAATCAACTGTTCGTTTTAATAAGTCAATAATTTGTTTTCGGGAGACATAACAAAATAAAATGCTCCGCGCTGCCGAAAATTCGGAAATAAAAATCTATTCGTAATAATAGGATATATTTTATAATAAATTTGTTGCCTACTTATATGAGCTGCTACTGTAGCTGCAGGCACTTAAATTTTCACTTACATTGAACGCTACCTACTGTACATACATACATAAAATACATCATACATTGTAAATTTAATAATTTTAACGACTACAAAAAACATACATACAATTGAGAGAATTTATTGTTGCTCGTTAGCAGTGGAATTCTGAAACTATTCTTGCTAAATTGTCAAAGTTATTAATGCATAATAAACGCGCCTAAAAGTATGCAACGCGAAATCCAACGAGTGCAATATGAAATTTGATAATTATGTAGGCATGAAATGCATTTAGTATAGGTTGCATATTTTTAGGTACTTTTAAAAAATTTTGTATAGGCGAACTGATTTCAAAATCCCAATGCACTTTTTGAAAACCCAATATACATATGGGTAAGTTTTAGTTAATTTTAATTTTTTTTTTTTTTGAATGACATGATTTTTTAACGTATAGTTGTACTGTGTGTATGTATGTTTTCAATTATATTTAGATGCATGATGTTATGGAAATCGCATGAATTAATTAACACTTGACTTATTTAGGCTTAATCTTCCAAAATATAATCTAACAATCTTGATTAATACAACCGATTATGAAATTTTCAACAAGGCACTACGAGAATACTACTTAAAAAAAAAATGTGTTGAATTTTTTAAGTAAATTTAACCTAGCAAAATTTGCCCGAATATGTAATTCTGAAACAAGCTATGAATTGACATAATCAGACTTTATGCTGCATATATTTAGTGTGTGGAGAATTTTATTAGTCAGTCAATTGTTTAAATTGGATGGAAGCACCATATATGTATAATATGTATGTTGTAAGTATGTAATAATAATGTATTGTAACACAGCTACTTACTTGCTAATTTATCGCATATTGTTAGTTATTCGTTCACTGCATTGCGTTCGACGTTTCTATGCTTCTCTTTTGTTTTTGTTTTGTTTTTTTTGTTGCTTACTTTTTTGTTTTGTAGAAATATAAATATCGTTTCTTAAACTTAACGTGCTTAGATTAGATGTAAATTTTAAAAATTGCGACTCGCTTAATATTTTCGATTTTTTTTTGTTTTTGCTCTTGATTTAAAACTATTGCAATTTAGAATTGCATAAATTTCGTAATAATGGCCACACGAGTGAAGGGCGGGGAGTTCGGGAAGGGAGTGATTTGAGTTCGCAGTAAGCCACCGTTTGCGGTGCTCAAATCAAACGCGTACGCTTTAAATATGTTATAAGTAAACTATAAATGAATTTATACTGCGCCAGGGACGGTATGATGCTGTCACGCTGATGACGTAATTGACCGATAACGCGTGGTATATCCAAATCCTGTAAAAGAGTAGATTAAAAATTAAAATAATCCGATAGGATTAAAACTAGAAATTACAAATTATAAGGTAACCACATATGTATGTATTGACAAAATTTCAATTTAGATACATTTCAATCTCTATTGAAAACCATATACCCCAAGTTTCAAATTTTTTTCTAAACCTAAAAAAGGTAATAAAACCTCAACGATATTTCAAACTTAAAAAAAAAAAACTTCATACAAAATGTATAATTTAACGAATTTTTCGTCAAAATTTCAAACATTTAAAATAAATTTCGAAAATTTTCAAAGCTCCAAAAATAAAATTGTATCGAAATTTTAAACTTAAAAAAACACTTTGTACAAAATTTATAATGTAACGAATTTTTATCAAAATTTCAAACATTCAAAAAAAATCGAAAATTTTCAAAAATCCAAAAAAAAATGTCATCGAAATTTCAAACTTGAAAAAAATAATGTGTACAAAATTTATAATTTAACGAATTTTCATCAAAACTTCAAACATTTAAAAAAAAAAATCGAAAATTTTCAAAAATCAAAAAAAAAATGTCATCGAAATTTCAAACTTGAAAAAAAAATTTGTACAAAATTTATAATTTAACGAATTTTCATCAAAACTTCAAACATTTACAAAAAATTTTGAAAATTTTCGAATATTCCAATAAACGACAATTAAATTATTGATGGAAATCGCGTGCACTTAAATTGCACCACCAATCACAAACTTACCTCATTATGATCCAGCGTATAGAGTAGCAAATCAGCGGTCAACGTGACACCCGAACGTCCACCACCCTCCAGACAATGTATAAGCACTGGCGGATTGGTATTGTGTCCCGGTGGTACTTCGTTAATTGACGCCATGCGCACTGAATTCAACTCTTCGAGAAAGTCCAAAAAGTGATTAACCTCACGCGGACAATTCTGTTCGCCCCAATTAGTGTAGTTCAAATGCCAAACGGAACGATAACGACGCGATTGTATGTGAAAGAGGCGCAACTTGCTGGTTATGCAACGATCTGTTGTTTGTGAGAATTCCTGATACAATTGGAACTGCCAAGGAATGAGAGAGTAAGAGTATGGAAAATAATTAGCATGAAAATCAAAATAAAATGTAATAACGCATGACTCACTTGTCCAAACTCGAGCCGTTGATTGCTATTTGGTGGCATGTAATTTAAGCCTTCCGATAGTTGTACAATCAAATAAACATCCGCTTCCCAGACACACTGCCAGAAAATGCGTGTAGTTAGCTCTTCCTGTGGTGATTGGGCGATTATGTAGAAGCGTTGTTTGGTGCCAACTGTAGCCTGCGGAGAAGCATGTGAAAAATTTATTGAACGAAATTTATTTATAAAATTTTTCCAAAATATTTAGATTCCTATAGTTTTTTAAATTATAAATCTTGTTTTTTTTTCTTACCGATATGCGTGACGCGTTCACATAACCCGTGCGATTCTCCATCGTCGGCGTTATACAAACACGATTGTCATCGTATGGCAGAAAGTTTGGATCGGAATTTTTCATTGTATTTTCTTCCATCAAAGCGCAGTCGTAACGTGCTAACTCGCGACGCTTCGGTATACTTTCAAATTCAATGAATAGCTGCGGATCGTTCAGTTTTTCAGTGAGTATGGGACACTGTAGGTTAAATTAAAGAATTTTTGATTTCATTTACGTAAAATATTTGGCGGCTATATAGTAAGCTAAATAATGTTACTGTTATGATGATGATAACTATATCACTAATAGTATAAATATTATTATTAATGTTATTATTAAATATCGATAACGATACCGGAAAAACTCCATAACAACCAATCGATAATGTTATCGATATCGATACAAACTTATATATAAATCGTTTAAAACGTGGTTTAGACGTTGAACTAAATTTTTAAGGTAGCGATACCGGTAGGAAATCGATAGCAACAAAGCGATAATGTTATCGATATCGATAAAAACCTATATATAAAGCGTTTTAAACGTGGTTTAGACGTTACAACAAAGTGATAATGTTATCGATATCGATAAAAATCTATATAAAAAATGTGTTATACGTGGTTTAGGCGTAAACCTAAATTTCTTTAGGTAGCCCAGCTCTAATCTTGCCACTCTTATTTTAGGTGTAAAGAGAAATAAAACTTATAGATCTAAGAAAACGAAACAATAAAAATTACAATACTGATATCGTTAGTAATAGTGATATCGATAACAATTGTGATATATATATGTATATAGCAATAGTGATATCGATAATGATAACGATATCAATAATATTTATAACGCGAAATAACGATAACGATACCAATATCTGTAATCAGAGTGCCGATAACTATAGCAATATGCATCGATAACGACAGTATCGGCGACAATGGAAATAAACAGCGATATCGATAACATAATCGATCATATCATAACCCATCATATCCATAACCACAAACACAAAAATATCGATAACAATAACAATATATGTATGTATGTTACTACGAAACCAATAACTATAACAATATACATACATACATCGATAACTACAATACCGGCCACAGCGAAATAAATAATGATAACTGTTACGATAACAATAATATCTATAACCACAAACCGCGATAATTGTAAAAATATCGATAACAACAGTAATATATAATACGAAAATTAAAAGAAATCATTTTAGGTGTGTATATTTTGTTATATAAACCAATCTTTGTTTTTCTTTTATTTCCGTAGTTGTTATATTTCCCCTTCGAAGCCTCGCGGGTGCTTACTGCAGGCCTTTTTTTAAATTTTTTAAACATTTCCTACACTAGACAATAAAACTACACAACTCACCAATTTATCCTTCGAATATTGCCCGGAAATCGGTTGCAAACGCGGCACACCCGTCGACCACCGATGCATCAAATTCAAATCGTCCTGAGCGAGTTTAATCTTCGCTGCCGTCTTTGCCGCATTCGATGACGATGCCTTCTCACGTCCAAGCGTAGCCGATTTTTGTTTATCTGGCGTTTTACTGCGTCCCAAAATATTCCATATTTTCTTGCGTTTACCCTCCTTACCGGTAGTATTGGAAGAATTCGTTGTGTTGGAGCTGTTCGTAGTGCTGCTGGAATTGACAGTGGTGTCCAGCACCGATGAATTGTGTGAACGATGATGATGATGATGCGACGATGATGAATGCTGCATTGTTGCCGTTTTCGATACTGATGCCGAGGCATTGGATGATATTGACGATATATTCATGGCACTAAATTGACGCTGCGCTGCATGCAGCATCGAGTCTGTTGAGTCATCCGAATTTGGTGGCGTTGTGTGTGCGCGCACTACACTACTATTGGCTGGCGTTGCTGTCACTACATCCACAGACGATACGGATGATGCGCTCTGCATTAGCTGTGCCTTGTGAGGAGCGTGGTGATGTTGCCTTGGTGGTGGCGTTTGCATCATTGACTGTTGACTATTCCCAGCGGTATGGCCAACTGCTGGTGCCGCAGAGGCAGCGCGTATAGCTCGCTGAGGTGGTGTGGGCTCTAAGAATTGCAACTCTGTGCTGGCAGCACGCTCAGCATATTTATGCATATTGAGCGCGGCGTTAACCGCAGCTTCGGCCTCAGCCTGTTTCTGTTGCGCTTGCGCTTGCGCCTGCGCGTGGGCCTGCTGTTGCTGCAAGAGGGTTTGCTGTTGCTGTTGGAGCGCTTGTTGTTGTTGTTGTTGCTGTTGCTGTTGTTGATGCTGGTGATGCTGGTGATGATGATGATGGCGCACAGCGGGCACCGGCGGCATTTGCTGCTGCGGCTGCGCGTGCCTGCCACCTGGCGCCGATTGTATCGAGGCTGTGCGATTACGCATCGCCTCACTGGTTGCCGAAGAACCCGACGAGCGCTGCTCCATATTCCTTTGAACTACGGGCTCCGCAGCAACATAACGCGCATGTGGCACATTCTCATAAATCGGTTCGACCGAGCCGTTTAATGTGTTCCGCTGTAGGGAAGCGGTAGCAGCATTCGTTTGCAACTGTTGCTGCTGCTGCGTTTGCGGTGGTGGCGCCTGTGGCAATGGCGGTTGCTGTTGAGTTTGACCCTGTGGTGGTGTTGGACGGTAGACACCATTGTTTCCATTACTATTCAAAGGTGGTGAATTTTGCTCATTGTAATTCTGTGTGCTGTGCGGCAAAAAGAGATAATCCTGCCTTAGCTGCGACAATATAGATGGTTGTTCTTCGATCATATTTAAATTTTCGAAAGTACCATGCGGCAAGTAGGGCTGCGAATGACCCATATGACCGCCGCCCATGTAAGAGGGATGCGTATGTATCAAAGCATGATTGGTGGCCGCAGCACTGCCTGGCGTTTGGGCAACACCAACACTGCTGCCAACAGTGCTACCGTATGGATAGTGCGAATTGAGTAAATTACGATTCGATACCAAATCCGGTGAGGAGCCGGAGACATAAGCGCGATAGCCCATCAATGGTCGATGTGAGGCAACCGCCAAGTCAGGTGTGGACGAAGAGTTTAAGCGATTAACCGGATAAGGTGGTGGTGGTTTACTGCGCACCATTTGCAGCCGATGTCCCATATCAATATAAGCGCCGCCACCGCTAGCGCTATTGCTGTGACCGCCTGGCGACATTGTCACACCACTTGCCGTTAGGTGATGATGCTGTGCATGCATTGCGGCCGCTGGTTGCGCAACATCGGGATAACGATGCTGTGCTAATTGACTGAGCAACATGCCATCACCGTAAATAGCTGCCGCATTGTGTACATCAGGTTGCGAGCCGGCATAATAAATAGCGCCACTGGCGGTAGGTGTCGCACCTATAGCTGCAGCCGAGGCGCCTGATGCCAATTGTGGTTGATAGTTGGCATAATTGTTCATTTGCGAATGATGCAGCTCGCTGGACGGAGTGCGATATTTCAATTGCACGGCGGTTTCATAGTCGGGTGCCGGTCGGTAAGTGGGCAACATGGCTTTCAGTCGTTCACGTTCGTGCGCATCAACATTATGCAAAGCGATATTGCTGCCGTTGTTCGTAACGCTGCCGCCTAGATGGCCGTGTACAATGTTATTGCTGCTGCTATGAAAATTACTGCCAGCGCTAACGTTATTGCCATTATTATTGCTTAGATCCAGACATGAACTGCTCTGTTGCAAGCGCGTGTCCAACATGCTATTCGACAAGTGCTGCGTCGAGGCGTAATCATGGCCATATTCCTGCAAATAAACAGATATTTATTTTTATTTTCATAATTTTTAATTTTTAACTGCCCCAAAAAAAAATATGGCCATATTCCTGCAAGCAAAAAGTCACCGCGTAGTAAATTTTTTTATACTCATAATTTTTAACTGCCACAAAAAATATATTTCTGACTCACCTTCGCCAACCAACTGGGTGCTATTGCGCCCACGCTATGCGAATGCATAGCGCCATTTGGTCCGCCGCCGCCGCCGCCGACACCACCACCTCCGCCACCCGATTGATGACTGGCCGCTAGCGAAATATTCGACGACATTAAAGCATTAGAGCTATGTGTGGAGGCGAGTAAACCATGGTGCAAAGCTGGCGCAGACATGAATTCTGGATTAACTGCTGTAAGTACCCCGCCACCACCAACAACACCACCACCACCGCCTCCACCACTCGTAATCGCATTGGGATTATAAATGGCACGTTGTTGCTGCTCAAGTAGCAAATCTTCGCGTGAATCATTGAAGTCCCCATAAGCATAACCATCCATGCCGCCAGCCAATACAGTACTATTCACGCCAGTCACACCACCATTACCGCCAACGCTCAACGAATTACCATTTGCACTCTCCGCATCGCCCATAGATGACGCAGACTCCTCATCTATGTAACGTTTGAAAAATTTATGCTGCGTTATGCACAACTTCCAAAAATAGCGTGCAGTATCGGCGTCGGGAAAAATAAATGAACCGACAATTGAACCATCCGTTTTATTTTGCTCGATCTTGATGGTACGTTTGTCGATGGAAACCGTCTGTGACTCCTTCCACGGAAAGTATTGGCGGCCATTATCGGCCATTACGACCATGCCATTGATAGCAAGACCAAGTAGCAGATCGTTACCTAGGGTGTCTTTTGCTTGAAAGCGCTCTTCGCCATAACCATCCAATTGCTGGCAACACTGAATGTACATCTCCTCGGCCTGCGATTGTTGGAGATGCTGAATGCCTGCGTTCTGCTGGAGAACCTCCATAATGAGGCTGTCGAGGAGGTTGTCATCGTTGGCGAGACCTGGAGGGAAGTGGGGAAAAGTGAGTATTTCGATAAGAGATAAATAAAAATTTATATTATGTAACATTACATAACAAAGCTTAGCATAACATGAAAAAAGATAAATAAAAAAATATTAAATACACAAAAATTAAAAAAAAAAATAAAACCCTAAAATAAGCTAGCTAAATCAAATAAAAACAAATTTAAAAAATAAAAAATGAAATAAATACAAAAATAAAATATCAACAGAAATAAAATGACTAAAAAAATTTAAAAAATAAATTAATAAAATATATAACAAAATAAATAAAAACCTAAAACAAGATCAATAAAATAGAAATAAATTTAAAAAAAATTAATAAATGAAAAAAAAAAACAAAATAAAGAAAATAACTAAAAAATTTAATAAATAAAATAACAAAATGAAATTAATAATATAACATAGCATGACACAACATAAAACAATGTTTTCGGGAATACTTTCTGATTTAACTGAAATTAAATACTTTTTTAGATTTCTTTAACAACAGCCTCCTTATTCTCAACTTGATTTTTTTTTCAAAATTTTCAGATCGTTTTATTTTTTTTTTTCGAATTTAATCCTGAAAAGCCCTCTCTAGAATAAAGCTACGAAATTCACCATAGCATGGTGAAAAAAATTTTGTTGTAGAAAAAAACTGCATATGCTTCGTCTTCGCGAATAAACAGCAAAGAATAAATTAAGAAAGCGTGGTTGCAAAAACCCTTATTATTTTCACACGGTCAGCGTGAAATAGCAGCTATCACTACCTTGAAAAATTTTTGTTTTCTCATATTATTCCTAATACAAACCTGGCCACAAGCTCTATAAATTATACAGACGATTCATAAAATATAAGGTCAAAAATAAAAATAAAACCCCTTATCGTTCCTCTCGTTTAGCTAGAAAACACTTAACACTTTTTATTGCAATTAAAAGTAACGAAACCCGCTCATTACTGTTGATTATTTTTCAGCAGCTGTTTTTACTTATTATCTACCTGTTTGTATGGTGATCATAGTTTTCCAAATTAATTCTAAATTAAAACAGTTTGAGCTTTTAAGAATGCCACGTAATACGAGTTGTGATAAAAAATCACAATTGAGACAGTGGTGAATTTTGTGATTTTAAGAGAATAAGGCTGTAAATTTCATATTTCTCTATCCAAAACTTTGGCATTCTAACAATATACATTTTATCAATTTTCCCCTCGATATGTACCTTGTAAATTTTTCGGCAACACTAATGACTTTTTCAGATAATCCTTCGTTTGTTTGTCATTCTGATGGCTATCGTACTCAGCCTGCCGGCAATAGAGCGCTAACAGTATGGCGGTGCGTATGTCACAAATAATTTTCCCCTCATAAATGTCACTTTTCAATTGCAGAAAATAATAGTAACGCGTCAAATCATCACGTCGCGATGGATCGACATAATGTCGCACGCGTAGGTAAATTTTTGTACTTGCAGCATATTTTTCAAGCTGTCTGCTCAGCGAACGTTCCAAATCAATCCATTTCAATTCATCCTCTTTACCCTTAACGACATAACGTAGACCGAAAAATTCCGGTTCTTGTAGATTTAGCCGCTGACAGACATTGTCCAAACACTCTTGCCCCTTACTTTCCGAACTGATCGTGCAGTCGACTGTGGTGGAGGTATCTGTGAGATAAAAATAAAATCAATTGCAAATTAGGTAATGTAAAATATAATATGAAAGTACAGTGGTTCAAGCGATAATTCTTCTAATCAGTCAATTGCAAACGTTTAAATCTTGTAATCCTGCGAAATTAAGATAAGTTAAGATCTGTTTGCAAAAATCTTACTAATCTGCAGAAAATAAAATAACCTAAAATACGCAACTTTTATTTATCCTAACCTTCATTGGCAATAATTATTGCGGACTAACACAGGATTATTTATTATTTTATTTGCTGTGAAATTCTAGATTCATTGTATAAATTTGTATACAGTAGTGTTCAAGAAAATAGCATTGCATTTTTTTTGCCATTTACTTTTGAATAAAACAAAAATGAATAGCGTCAGAAAAAGAAAATACTCAAAAATCAACCAGAATTTTTGGCAACTTGAAATTCCCATTTTGTTATAGTAAAATTAAACGAGCTACAAAGTTGCATACCCAAAAATTTTCTTCGGACGTTAGGAATTTGTATGACAATTGTTTTATATTTGTGAAATTTTTATAAATTTTGTACAAAGTCTAAAGCTTACATTTTTTATCTGATTTCTAATATTTGGCATGTTCCAAAAAAATCTAAAAATTCAAAAAAAAATCGCCAGAAATATTTTAAAATTTTAGAAAATTAGTAGTGTCATCTCTTTTCTTCAATGCGGATCACCATTCGCAAAAAAATTATCAAAAAATCAACGGTAGTTTGACCTTTTCGGAACTTCCACGTTATTGTATTGAAATAAACCAAACTTAATAACAAAAATTTGTCTAAAAATTCTGATTAAAAATTTTGAAATTTTAATGACAATTTTTTTCAAATCGCAGGATTTTTGTGAATTTTGTAAAAAGTTTTAAATTTGGACTTACACTGTTTTTATCATACAATAAAATATAGTTTTATACAAAATTAGTTTTAGAAAAATTTGAAGAAAAACATTGTATTTACTTAAAAAATCTCGTACGAGTTTCACCTTGACCTACCGTATTTCTTAATACTGTGTTTTAAATTGTTTATTCAGCATAAAACGTTTCGAATTTAAAAATTTACTAGCTCAACATCTCACGTTCTTCGTACAGAACTGAATTTTTGACGGTTTTAACTTGTTCATGAACTCGCGTAATCGTGCGAGGGAAAAATAAATATTTTTGGCAAAACAGAAACCTTCTTCTGGACGTAGTTCAGTTCGTCAGAAGTTGCCGGAATTTGTGCAGAAAGCGATCCCGTTCAGGGCTCTCTGGATAAACGAGAGAGTAAGGGAGATAGACTCTTTGTCAGAACTTGCAAGATTTTGCGCGAAAAATTTGGGCAGACAAAATCTGGGAAAGTGTCAAACCAGCGGCTGGTTTCCAAGACAAATTAATTACTTTATTTCTCCGAAAGCCAGAAAACTTTACAGAATTCGACATTAGTAATGTTCTCGTATGCGACATTTCGTACCAGTTGTTACCAACTATCTTGTTTCGGCGTTCTTGTACCCCAAATGCTTGCAAAGTAGGGGAGAATTGCGAGCGCAAAGTGGGGAAGCTGCAAATTTCTGTTTGAAAATTTTTTACATGCAGCGATTTACCAGCAAAAAATCAACAGGCGACGCTCATTTTTCGTCGTCATATTTCGATTTGATGCCAATCCCAAATTATAAAAAATCAACATTTTGGTATTCGTGTTATAATTTGTCGGCAAAAATTTGATCTAATGAAAACCAGGCGAAACTCTCTGCGATCGGATTTTGAACGGCATTTGTCACTTTCAGTTGTAGACAAGGAGGCTATCGGCTGTTCGTGAAATTTTTCTCTTTGAAAAAGCAAATGCTGTTCGTCTGCTGTTTTGAGTATTTTTGAAAGAGAAAAGATAAAAAAAATACGTAGTACACTTACTTTCCATACCAACTTAATATATGTATGTATGTATGTAAGTATTTTCTTTTTTGTGTTCTATATCAAGGTGGATCCATAGAAGGTGATAGCAAGATAAACAAGGCGAATCCGTTGTGTATTTTGTTAGTGTAATTTTGCGTGTGAAATGTCAAAATCTGAAATCGCCTAGTTTGTTCAGGTATTTTGTTTGTGTAAACAAAACAACCCAGCGAATTTGGAAAGAAGAACAAGCACTCAGCTCATGTGATGCTATCACCTTGTATGAATTCGCCTTGGTTCTTATATATTGACAAAAATTGTAGACGCTGCATTTGAAGCTTAAGTCGACTTCGAACCAATTTTCACAAGCAATCGCAATTTCCCATTAGCCAACAGATGTATTTACAAAGGTGATTTCAATTGATTCGAGAGACATAAAATTCAATTTCTAATAATCAACCGACATCTGGAGCGTGAAATGAAGTTGAGAATTTTTCAACAAACCAGTAAATTAACAGCGAGCTACTAGAAAACTTGAAAATGTTTAAGGCAATTTTTTATATATAATAATTAAATTCAATTAAACTTGAGCAGCAGCGACTTTTTAAAAATGGTTTTCTTTTTACCGAGGAAAAGTTTTCAAACCACCACATATGGTCGTTCATTCAACCAAATACGGTGACTCAAGCAACTGATCACATGGTGATTGTTTTACAATGTTTCTAATGTTTTTAACGTAAAATAGTTTTCGTAAATTTTTTTAATAAATTTAATTCAAACTTTGTGGGAGATTTATAAAAATTAAAAAAAATTTTCAAACTTTTGAATCTGAATTTTTAGTAAACTTTTTGGTATGCAGTTTTGAAGCCCATGTAATTTTAGCAGTCAAAGTCTGCAGTGGTTGGTTGAAAATTCTTGTTGATTTTTGGCAATTTTTTCAACTTTTGATCTTACGAACATTTTTCCATATAACGGCTGGATTTTATATAAATTCCCGTTAATTTTTGTTATTTTTTTTTATACCAGCGTCTTGCTTATTTTCTGCCATATAAACTAGATGCGTGAAATGGAAAAGGTTTCCAAAACTAAAATTTCGAAAAAATTCAAAAAAATCAACCGGAATTTTAAGCGACATTAGACTTGCATATTATTATACTAAAATCAAATGAGCTATATCCATAAATTTTCTAAAAATTCTTATTAAAAAATTTTAATTTTTTTTTTGTATTTTTATAAATTTTTTACAGAATTTGAAATTTTAATTTATATGCTTTTTGCTGTTATAGAACGAACAAAAAATTCATTGAAAATGCACAAAAACGACCAGCGTTAAAAACATTGTAAATATTGTAAAAAAAAAAAACTCAGCATGTGATCAGTTGTTTGACTCACCGTATATGTAATACTTATATAATATATAATAAATATGTAAGTCGCCCATTGTACCAATGACAGTTGTTGCGTGGCATTTTTTTATTTCTATCTCCCACTGCCACTGTCTCTGCGATTGCCTAGTTTTGGCGACATCATAGTAGTAATAACAAGAACATTGAAAAGAAAAAAGTTACAAATATTCTACAAATTCTAAAGGCAACTAACTTGTGGCGGATATTAAAATCATAACAACAAAAGCAACTACCATTGAAATGCAAATAACAACATATTAAATGCCGAACAAAAAAAAACAACAACAGATAATCACATAGTCATATAAAGTAAGAATGATAAAAACAATAAAACGAATACGTCAACGCTGTCTTTGCATACAAATGAGCAAAATGTCGGGGAGCAAAATTGCGAATCAAAGAAGAAAAACTGTCACAAATATGGAAATAAAAAGAATTATTAAAATTAAAATTCCAGCGAATACTGTATACCTACTTATTGTATAGCGTATGGAATTTAAAAATTAGATTTTTCCTTGCGATTTCCTTAAGAAGCTAGTGAATGTGAATGGTACCACGCGAATCAGCAGAATGAATTTAATTTATTGAAAAAATAGTTTCTCCTACTCTTCAATTCAAACTCGTACTATAAAAATATAAATAATTTGGCGCTTACATCAATAGCTAGATGTTTAGCCGAACTTCCCCTACAATTTGTGGTGTGTATCTTCATGTTGTACAACAAATTGAGGAACTTACATTTTTACGCACACACCGAACGGCAAATGATTTTTGTGACTACAAAAATTTTAAGTTAATCTATTCTCCTCCCTTCAATGCAAAGGAAATCACAAAGAACGCCCCTTATTGATTGGCTACATTGGCAATAAATAAGTGAGTGGTAAATGTATGTTTCGGCTTTGCATTAAATTTTAGTGTATAAAAAGTGTTATTAAAAAAATTTTTTTACAACTGCTGTAGGCAATCAGCTACTGAAAAAAAAAAAAAACATTATTTTGTATCGAGCAAAATATCACTGAGCTGGATAAACTCATGGGAAAAATTTAACCCGATTTGATTTGGTTAATCAGCCTTGTCCTGAGTTTCACTCTCAACCGAAATATTTCACTCTTCACTTTTTTCTCAGTATAAATTTCGCCCGGTAACACAAATTTCGGGCGAAAAAATAGCAATTTTTACGCAATTTTTCCACTTAAATTCGAGAGGCGGACTTATACATAGATCCAATATGTAAGTTATTGTTTTATTTATAAAATTACAATAAAAAGTTCACTTCATTTACTTTTATTCTAGAAGTAAAACGATAAATAAGAATCAGAGTGATACTATTTTAATTCGGACATTTCCTGGGGATTTGTGAGAAAGCATAGGGAAAATGTGGCGTTGGGAGTTTTGGAAGCAGCTGACATTGGAGCTAAATTGCGCGAGACCAACTACAAAGTCTTTACCAATACCATTTCTAAAGCCATCGTCCGCAAAAAAAAACGTCTAATAAATATGTAAACACTTCTTTGTTTACACTTGCACTTACAAAGCTTCAGGTATTGCCAAGGGGTCGAAACTGTCTCTAAAGTGTCTCCTTGCTTCACGATGACCTACATGAACTGAACTTTTTTTTTTTGTGGGATTTCATTTAAACAACAGCGACCTTTAAATTTAATTTTCTTTAAATTTTACACTTTGTAAACAAAACACAGTGTTTTAATTTCCATGTTCGAATTTTATCAGCTGTTTCGAAGTGGAATTGATTTCAGGTGAAACTCATAATAAGCGTATTCACTTCAGGCGTATGAAAAAATTACGAGCGGAACTCAGAATAAGCCTGAATATATAGAGAAATCTAGTTTTTAATCGAAGGAATTAGTTCAAAATTACGGCAACAAAAACTTTCGATTTAAATGGTTGATTAGGACCTAATCAATAGTTTCTAATAACTACGGTCATGAGTAACAGTGGGGAGTAACATTTTGACCAATTTTAGTTATTTTTCTTTTGTTTGTTTTATGTTTATTATTATTTTTTCTTTTTTAATAAAACTCGAGCTCAGTATATAACAAATGCTATATAAAAAAACATTTCGAACTTCGTAAAAAAATAGCAAAATTCAAAAAAAATATTTCCAAGAAATTTTTTTTTCAGAATTAAAACAAAAATCTTAATTTTATAGCTTATTAAATTTTAGTACAATAAAGTGCAAGTTTGAAATTGCTGAAAAATTCCGTTGACTTTAGTTAACTTTTTTTCTGACGGTGACACGCATTTTCTTCCATACAAAAACAAAATTTTCGAACAGAAAAAAATTGGTCAAATTTTTCATTTTTTCTACAAAGTTTAAAATGTGAATTTATATGGTGCCTGTGCTAGACTTTTATATATAAAAAAAACTGATAATAAACATAAAACAAACAAAAAACGAACCAAATTTTAAAATGTCAAGAAACCTATTTTTGACTGCGTATCTTGGCTAATTGAAAAACATTGTGCTAAGAAACAAACGCATTTAAAGCTTCAGAAATAATTTACGGAGGTGTATTAAAACGGGGAACCTGTGTGAAAAACACAAATTCAATTAAGAATTTGTGGCTCTTAGTTAGTGTCGGGAAATAAACAGCAAAATAAGACAATTACGAACATGTCCCATAAGACCTCGTAATAATACCATAAACAACTGGAATTAATTTACAGCTTTCAAATTTTTAACTTTGAAATGAAGCAACGCATTTATTTAATTACAAAATGTATTTGAAACCCAAAAAAATGCATATGTTTCCAACTATTTAAGCTGGAAGAAATTTAAAACCATAAAGCATTAATGAGAAAATGAAATACCAAATTTTCAAAATGTAGCGCAGACATACGAAGCTATTAACGAATATTAAACGACTGCGCTTAGGCGTGACGGCTTGGAGCGCTTAGAAACGACACCGCCACCTTAGAGCTATGAAGAATAAGAAAAATAAAAAGACAAATAATTTATGCAAACACAAACTAACAACACTGTGCGACACTAAAGTAGCGATAGGTAAAAGAACTAACTCGTGGGATAAAGGAAATGGATAAGATAAGATCACTTTGTTGAAATTTATATACTGTACAAAAATCCGTATGTACTGAAGAAACCTGTGTTCGTATTTTACATAATATGGCATCCTATGGTTTTTCAAGAGCCCATGTAAAGATCGGTAAAGCCACAGGGGCGCCAGTAAATTGATGGCGAGAATTATAAACTATGTCGTAGATCATCCCCCTCTTAGTGTATCGGACAAGACTATTTAATTTAAGAGGAGAAAAATACTGAAAACTGTTATGGAGGCAACCTAAATGAATTGTGAATATATACAGCATTCTTTGTTATTTTTTCCATTAGCACGACCTTCGACTCTACCTACGTTACCGAAACTATTAGGAACTGATTTTTGTACCAAAATTTTTGTAATCGATAAAAATATTTTTTACGATAACATAAAACGAAGAAACCAAAGTCATGTGCACTTGTGTACGCGAAAATGGTATCGCAACGAATTGAAAAATTTTGAAAATTTATTTTTTTAAATTTACATTTTTTGGTTTTATAAAAATACTAGCGCACACTTATTTTCATCATGCAAGTGCATATATTTTGATTTTGAAAACATCGGTTTGTAAAGACGACTTTTATAAATAACTTGACTACAGCGATACCTAGCGAGTTTTTAAAACCCAGAAATATCCACCGAATTTTCGATTGGAATCTATTCTGTAATTTTGGAGTTAAGTCCAAACAAAGAAAACAGCTATCAAAACCGACATTTCCACGACAGTCGGTTCTACGATACCGGAACGCCCCGGACCTATATCTGGCCAAGGACTGTCACTTCAGCAGCATTCCCCAAAATTTTATGGGGAATGTTTTATGCGGTTACAACAACAACAGCAACAACAACAGCTATCATTTAATATGTACACTGGCGAGCCAAATCGGTCGAATGGTAATTTTTTTCAATATTACCCAGGTTTTTCATAACACATTTTTTTCTTTAACTGTATGAAAAACTATAGTTCATACTTTGATAAAAAAACTATGTAAATTAATGTTTGAAACTAAAAAAAATGTATCAAGACTCACCAAATTTTTAAATTTTTTAGAAGAATCTTTAAGCAAAATTCCACATAACACATGAACCCACATGCTAACCATTTCGACAGATCTTGTCGCACAGTGTAATTATTTCAACATTCAAATTAAAAAACACAAAAATATTCATGAACAACAAACAAAAAGAAACCGCAAAACATGAATAAATAATAACTAAAACCCAAGCAAAATATTAGCATATTAAATAAAACACCATAGCAACAAATTACTTCTTGAATATTTTCGTATAATTTCGATTGCCATTTAAAAATTCACATTAGAAGAAAGGGAATCGGTAAGAATAGCGCGCCAAATTATATCTTCCCATAATAATAAATTAAAAGATAAGGCAATAACACTTGTTTTCTTAACAGAGCAAACGTGATAAAAAATTACTTAACCCTTAACGGACGGAAATTTTTATCTGGGTTAAAATAAAGATGAATATATGTGTGTATGGCTATTTAAACAAAGAATAAATAATATAAAGAAACAAAGAAACAAAGAAAAGAAAGAAATCTACAATAAGCTAATCATTTAAGAAACAGTTGAGGGAAAAGTGTGTATGTGTTTTATTTAAGGGTTAATCACGTGCGGGAAATAGGAATGTGAATGTTTTATGCGCAATATTTGATACGACTATAAATATGAAATTCAAGTGTTTTCTGCGAAACTCAGTAATAAAATAAACAAGAAATAATTAAATATTGCGAAAGTGATTAGTACCTTCAACTGATAATACAATTGGGTGATTTACAACGTGTTCTAATGTGTCACAAGTCATAAAATCTCAAAAATACAAAATGCTTCATTTTAATTAGTTTTTCCAATCGAATCAAGCAACATAATTTTTTATGATTTATGAGACATTTGACACCTTATGAATCATCTAAATAGTTCAAAACGGCCATACAAATTTTTGAGTAGGTTTATCCTTCGGTATAATTTTTGATAGACACCATCCGCTTTACTAGTGGTTGGAGTGTTTCCCTGGCGTCACCAGTAAATCCATCTTGACGCTTTCCACACATCAGCAACAATGAATCTTTTTCCGCAGTAGCCAACGGTTTTAGTATAAAAAATACTTTGAAATCACCTTGCCGATGACCTCCGAAATGTCATCGCTGAATAAATTAAATGTGATTTCTACCCTGTCATTACGCTTCATCGGGTGAAAGCCGACGGTAAACGAAGGCTTACTCGCTTCAGAGGTAAAGTTGTAGTTCTCCGAAATGCTCTTTGTTATTATTAACGTAAATTTTACACATGGTCTTTTAAACAAACTCATTCAAGGGGGACACAGGAAACGAGCTGTTTCAACGGGGTCGAAACAGAGGAGAAAGAGGTTTGGGATGGGTAGGCTGAATAGGCTGAATAGGTGATATGATAAGAATATCTTGGTTGATTCTGAATAGATGGGAGTTTAGCCCAATACAATATCCAGATCCTAAGTGGGTCATTTCCACAACAGCCGTTCTACATACCCGAATGTCCTGGCCTGTCCATCTTACCCGGTTTAGGTCAACCAATTTCGCCATGTGGTGTGACACTGAGATCTCAACAGTTGATGGTTCTATAACTGCTAAGTAGCCTTCCCATCGCGGTTAGAGCGAGGACATGAATGGGAGAGAGATGATGCGATACTGGGAGTTACTTTCAGGTTGACAAAGGATAGGTATTGGAACGGTCTGAGTAGTGGTGACTATATGACGAAGTGTGTGTTCCACTCGCTGTGCATCGTAAGGCCTGAATAAGCTATAAGAGGGCTAAATTCGTTACAAGATTTCTCTCACAGTTATTTCCAGGGTTGCATTTTAGGGTTTAAAATACAGACTAGTGATGTTTATGCATCTCCGCGTATATTATAATATGAAAATCTGTCTTGGAGTATTGACATTTGTTCAGTGTTAAAGAATATAGGAAGTTATACCCTTCGGCATATTGGAAACATCCGAAATTACTCCTCATATTTGCTCAAAAATTGTAAATTCCTTAATATTATGTATGTATCTGTTCCACCTTCTTCAGCTTTCGGCTACTGCGAATGTATCAAACCATCAGTAATAGCAGATGAGAAACTCCAGCTCTCTTGTGAGACCTGCGTTATTCTGGATCAGTTATGGCCTGGTTATTGTAGTAGACTTAGTTAAGTCTTTGTTGGCTAGAAAAAACCCAGAAGAACTCAACCCGTTTGGAAACTCTCCGCACGACGCCACATACCCTCCTAAGGCAAGTTATCAACAACCCACTGCCTTTGGACCGACCACGTCGAAATACCATGTTTCTCGGACCTCTCCCAAGATTAGGTTGATGATAATCGGGTCTTGCCGCTACAACAGCAACTCAAAAACACAAGCTCCTATTGCGAATATCAACTGACAGTAGGCAAACGACTGTCGATGAGAATTCTCAACTGTTTGTTAGATGCAAAATTTGTTCAATAAAGTTTTACAATACAAAAATATAGAGTCAATCGACTAAGGTTATTCGACTGTTAGTCGACATTAGCAATAGGGGTGGCATATTCCTTCAATGTTTACGATATCGGAACCAGCCGGATTTAGATCCGACCAAGGATTGTCACTTCGGCAACTTTCGTATTCATTCATTTATATTACTGTAACTATCGAATTATATAACCGGGCAAAGACATTCGCAAATGATACAATACAAGGTTGTGCATTCAAACAGCTGATTGTGTCAAATTAATCAAATACGAAGCAAGGGATGCGCTTACCGCGCCACCTTTGTATATTCCTCTTCATTGCATTCTCTAAAGAAAAGGGGTGTGTTTTTTCTTGGCGGTCACAGGAACAACAGTTCAAAACAACTACAATAAACTTCCCAGTCGACCAAAATACTACAAAACAAAAAACCTAATGGTACTACGCATTATCGCCGTCAAGTGCACAAAAAATAATTAAGGAATTTTCGTAATCTTATCAACAACAATAAAATATAAATCCAAGGTAAGTCATCGGAATCTACGCGCACTGCACACCTCGTTACCTGAATTACTAACCGTTGATTATTTAGGTGCATATATGGAAACAGTTAACAATTAAACACAATTTGCGTGCAGCAGACCTAAACGATGGATGTTCGCGTCAAAGCTGACATGAACGTCCGCTGTTGGCGTTGCTTAAGTCGCATTAATGAGGATTCAACGCCTGGTGCGAATAATAACAATAAACTTGAAAAGCAAAAAACAAATAAAAAAAAAACATTTTATCTTAAATTGATTAACAAATAAATGAATACGCATAACGTAAAATAAACGCGCAAATTTAACAACGCCAACAGACCCAACATTGATTACTGAATGGAAGTTAAAAACCAAGTAATTTTTCAGGTGCTCAATACATAAATCCGATTTAATAAGCTATTAAACTTAACTTACTTGAATGGCAATTGTGGTATTTTTAGGTGCAAATCATTGCAAATAAAATGACATGCTGAAAACTGATTTTCATTAGTATTTATAATAAAAACCGATTAAGCTGTTTAAGCCCTGCTTGAGAAAAAATATTTCATCCAAAAATAATCAAAAAATCCTGTACTAGTAGACGAATTTTTAGTACGGCTTTTATTATCTATACTTGTTATATAAAATTGATTATATGAAGAATTTTTGTAACGATTTGGCTCCCAAAGTACTTTATATACATATATATATTTTTTTTTATATTTTTTTAAGAATATGTGCATTGGGATCGGTACTATTCCATCCTAATTACTGAACTCATTATATTTTAAGATATCAACCAAAAGCTTGCAGGACCGGTGCGAAATAACTTCAATTTTTGGGATTTAAAAAAATACAAATAAAAGTATGTATTTTTAAATAATTTTTTGCAAACAAATCAACTGAGATCAAAAACAGTGAATTGAGCGAAGATTTTCTAAAAAATCACCTTGACAAATTAAGATATTGCTAAACAAATACCAGAAGAATTAAAAAAAAGTGGATTGTATGTAAATAAAAATTTTAATCGTTCCCACGATAGTCGGTTCTACGATAAAGGAACGACACGGATCTACATACATATATCTGGCAAAGGACTGTCACTTCAGCATCATTCCTCAAAACAACAACCACAAACATTTTTAATAAAAATTAAAACATTGACAAACAAGTATCAGATTTTGTTTTTAAATTTTGATAACTTTTTTTTTACTCAATTCGAATTTTTTAAATTTTCTAGACAGCTTGAACTGCGTCTTGCATGATTTTGTTATTGTTATTTGTTATTGAAAATAAGTAAGGAGAGGCAAAATTATCAAAACAATACCTTTTGCTACAATTTTTGTAATAAAATGAATAAACAAAATACTGTACAGTCATGTGAAAAAAATAGGGACACGACATTTTGACCAGTTTTGCCTTATGTTTATGATTTTTTTTATTGAAGTCGAGTTCACTATTTACGAACCCCCTTACCTTATTAAACCACGTTTTAAAATTTGTAGAAAAAATTGTAATAATCAATTAAAGTTTACCACAAACTTTCACTCTGAATTTTTAGCAAAAATTCTAAGAACATGCGTAGTACAGCTCATTAAATTTTAACATATCAAAGTGGAAGTTCTAATTAACTGAAAATTGCCCTTGATTTTTCATAAATTTTTTTGCTGACAGTGTCACACATTTGCTTAGCTTCTCTGCAAAAAAATTGTCGAAAGTATGCTTGTATGTTTGGCTGAAACTTGTATTTTATTATCCGAGAATAATTTGTTAAATACTCCATAGTTTTCTACAAAGTTTAAAATGTACGTATAATAAGCTAGACTTATACAAAAACAAAAACAAAATTTGAAAAAAAGTAAAACGAATAGAAGAGGAATATCCACAACTGGTCAAAATGGCATGCCCGTTTTGTACCCCCTATGACTGTAAATTAAAATCTTAAAATTACCAAGAATTTTATTTAAAAACCTAGTAAATAGCATTAGGTATTATAGCAATTTTATATACATTTTTCAGTGCAATAATTAAAAAATTCTACATGCACTTGTTTATTTTAAACCTTCTGCATCATCGCCAGCAGTCATAATATAAAATAATATACATATGAATGTATGTATGTACATGTGTATGTATATTATTTTTCACAATGCAGTAAAAAAAAATTTGCCTGCAGTTGTTTTTTAACAGTCGTAATTAAGTTCGTCAACAACGCTGCTTCGATTAGCTAGAAAGGGGCGTTTGCGCGCCAATTTTGTAGTCCACTTGATACTGCCAAATAAAGGCAAAGAATTTTTATACGAATTTTACAACTTACGTGTATTTTGTCAGCAAACAAGTTTTTCATTCCGAACATTTTCGTTTTTCCCCACTTTTTCTTTTTTTGCTTTCACACCCCCACTGCGACAGACAGATTATAAAAATAAAAACTCACCCAATAAATGATGCACTGAGATGACAAACAGGCTCTTTGATGTCACGTTGTATTGACGACACTTTTTCAGAAACTTCAGCGGCATTGCTAACTAATTGGACTTGCTTCACAAAGGCACTAGCTTTTCGTTGCTTCGCAGCGTTGTCGCAGCCGCTGCTGGAGTTCTTTGTTGTTGTCTTTGCTGTCGTCGTCGTTGACGTAGTCGTTTCGTATCAACCGCCTTTCACGTTAACTACTAGGCACATTCAACCCACAATTGGACTTGTTGCGCTATCGCATTAGGTCTCCAACTACGATATGGCGTCGACGTTGACGTCGGCGTCTCTGCTTATTGTTGGAGTAGCTGCAGTCACACGCACTTTTTTGTTGTATCGTTAGCCATTTGCATATAAATTACACAATCTATTATATCTTTACTTTGCTTTAGGCCCTTTTAAATGTACATATTATATTTCTGAATGTACCAACGCTGAGGGGGTTTAATATAAAAAAAAACAGTGTACACGTATTAGCCGCACCTGCATGCAAGAACTCTAACCCCTTTTTGGTAACTGGTATTAATAATTGCTATCAAAAATTCACAAATTCTTTCACTTTGTACTTATTTTTAAGGCACAAACAAAATCAACCAACAATTTTCCACAGATATAACTCAATTTCACATGCACTAATTAGCCAAATCTTAACGCACTAATAAAGCGGCTAACAAATATTCGTAACTAAATTGTAGGTAAGAAACTTTCGCAAATTTTCCACGCTCTCGCAGTCGATCGTCGTTCCCGTTTCGTTTTCCACTGAGTTTCACAAATTTTTCACAACGAAAGTTGCTCGCATTCGTTATCCGTTAAATTGTAAATGGAAATTTAAGAGACACTTATAAAAATTGTTAACAAGAGACTTAAAATTAATTTAAGAAAGGAAGAAAGAATTTCGTTGCGTGCTGCGTCGACGACTGAAACTTTGACATTTTTGACAGTTCACAATGTTTAATAGCATGTCTTTTACACCTTCTTTATTGCTCTGTTGCTTTGTTTATTTCTAAAAGATATAGTTGGCAACTTGTGACGGAATAAAACTGTTCCCAAATAATTTGAAGAGAAGCATAGAGATGGAACTGATCGTCGATAACACTAGATATATTTCATTAATTAGTAGCACGGTGGCGACGACATAAGTCATGGATTTGCCGACTTTGACAGTTCTCAAGTCCGAATATACCAAGCCTTTGTTCACAAATGAATGACAAAGGGTCGCTTTGTTTAGTATTTTATAGATGTATTTATTAAATCTCTGCCTATAAATCATATTTTTATAATTTAGTAAAATTAAAACACATTTGCAACTGAAAAATTTGAAGTTATTCTTTCCTCTTTTTCCTATACTATTTCTTTACTGGGTTCGGGATGTCACTTTGCAGGAGGGCGTGATTTTTGTATTTTATCGTTCTTGAATGATTGATAACTCAATAATTAGACTAATTTTGAATCGCTGACACTGAAAACGGGCTCAAGTTATTTCTCCAACCCGTTTTCGCTATCATTTTGTAGTTTTTGGGAAAATAAATAGTGGTAAATAGTTTTTAGAATTGTCATTTATGAAAGAGTGTTGGAAAAGTTTTCTTTTGCCAGCATTCTCATGTAATAAGTAGTTCAAGAAGGAGAAAATCAGCTGCTCCACTAACATCACCTTTTATAAATTATCTTGGCTTGGTATTTTAAAGAATATTTTATTAATTTGAAACATATCGTCAAGAAGGAAAGCACATGACACGTGGTATTTTTATATTAAAGGAGCTTAATTGAAACTTTGAAAGTCCAATGGCATTCATCGATAATTTTGAACAAGGAAGTCCGCCCGTCATCGTGAACTTACATCACTAATGACTTCCATTGCTTTGCATCGCGATTCCTCTATAAAGTGTTGCCACCTTAACTTTTATTTGCATTCCACGAATTTCTGCCACAAAATGAAAATACAAATAAAAAAGTAACAAATGAGTCGAAAAGCAAAATCGAGAAAATAGAATTAGCAATAATTGAACGAAAAACAACAATTAGTAATCAGAAACAAAAGCGTTTGGCATTAAAGTGGTAGCTATTTTCTGAGGCGAAAAAATAAACGGTTGTTTAAAACGCAGTAGCGAATAATAAAAAACAACAATATAAAATATATTACATTCCAAATAGCAATAGCAAACTGCGACGAAATAGAAATACAACCGAAGTGAATGAAGAAGCAGTGAATGCAAAACTTTCAAATACAGAAAATTTTGGAGCAGTAAAAGGAAGAATAATCTTAACAGGATTTCACAAAAAATAAAACATAAACAAGTGCGTGGTTAAAAGTGAAAGTGCGGAAAATTGATCAATTTTGTAAAAAAAAAAATACCAAAAGCAGTTCGCCTACAACAGTAGCTCAAAGTGTTAGGATATTTATTATTATAGCTAAAAAAAAGCGAAGAAGGCAAACAGCAGGGAAGAAAATTATGGCTACCCCAGGATATCAAGTGAATTTCAATCAGGATTTTACGTAAGTGAAGCAAAAGGAAAAAAATAAGCATAACAAAAATGTGAAAATGCTTTGGATTTTCAGCTTTTAAATATTTTACAAATCCTATAGAAATTGTGTGTATTTTAGAACGCAAAACTACGTACGTACATACGTACATATGTATGTATGTATGTATGTATGAAAAAATTGCGAATAGCAAAGTATCAAGCTGGACAAAGAAATTAGATAAAAAAAATGCCAAGCAAATTTTTATAAACAGTTGCTGCTTCATGGATTTGTGGTCGAAATGTTGTTGGATGGGCTAAAGTATGGTGATGGGGCGGAGTATGTAAACCACAATCTCGATGTAGTGATTTATTATTTGCTTAATTTTGCTTGGTGTTGTTTTTGTTTTCACCAGCTTCTGAGGCTTCATTCTCTTCTTTTTTTTTTGCAAACATTTAATTCTTTTTTTACCTGTGCAGAAAAGACAATAGCAAATACATGTACATACATACTTATCTAATTTTGCGTTTTATTTTGTCGTTATGACGTCAGACGATTGCACACAACACTCTCTTCTTTGTGGTAGTCATTTGTTGTTATTATACAGCAAATTGATCGCCTAGTTCCAGTAAAAGAGGATGATGAAATTTACGCATGTTGAAAGTTTTCGGGGTAACGTATTCTTACAGAGTTTTTTTCCATCAACAATTTATTTGAATCATTTTAGTAATAAAATTGTAATAAAGTGAAAAAACACGAGTTTTCTGTAGCTCCGAAGGCTCCAAATCATAAGTTGCCCTCCTCGACCATTAGCCTGCACGTTTTCCGAGTATAAAACTAAAAACTGTTGAATATCTTTGCGTCTGGACATGTTCAAAAATCCCCGCTGAATTAAGGCTTCAGAGTTTGGAACTACTTCTGCTGTGAAAATTTAGTGATAAGCATGCATGCTATCGGACATCCAAGTCCCACTGGGTTAATTTTTATTCAGCTGTAGCAGAAAGGAAGGTCGTCTTCGATTAAACAAACGATCGAAAGAATAATAAAAACAAGTTTATGACTATGCTCTTCTGTCAGCTAATCAATGATTTTATTTTCTTTGACTTTGCAGCTTTTCTTTTTGTTTACTTTTGGTGGTTCCTCAACATTTTGACACTAAGCTGCTTCCTCAAAATGATGTCATTTTTTTGCTTACAAGAATCGTAAAGACATCTGCCTAGTCATTTTGTGGTTTTTATTTACATTTAGGTTTTTTGTTTTGTTCTTAATTCAACCACAACTTGTTTTATGTTCAAGACAATTGCGAGGGTAAGTGGGCATGAAGAAAATTAGCATTCAGTTGGCTTCATGAGCTAAGAACGAATTGATAGCTAAATTAAACGCACAAAATGAACTAAAGAGGGTTAGTTTGACGTTTAATGAAAATTAATTTTATGAATATTAGAGCACTGCTAAACCAGTAAAAATGGGAGCGAATCTGAAGACCAGAGCTGGGTCGTTCCCACGACAGTGGGTCCTGTGATACCGGAACAACCAGGATTTACTTAAATCCGGTCAAGGACTGTCACATCAGAAACATTACCCTATAATACCAGATGTCGTCTGAGCATCATTCATTCATTCCATACTTGCAGACTTTTGTAAAGCTGCAATGCAAGAACAACAACAATACCGCAATGGAGATCTGTAAGAGAACAGTAGACTAATGTCTGTCGGACACCTAGTTGGCATCTTCAGTATGGTTTTTCTTTATGCAGGCGCTTAGAAAAATTGTTTATTTGCCTAAGGTTGTGGCAAATTAAAACCAACAACAAAACATCAAAAACCAAAACATCAAAAACAGTTATTGCTGGACATGCAAGTTGAAATTTAATACAGTGATAGGTAAAGAAAAAAACTCTCCCTCAGTTGTCAACCGCTATGGGTTTTTATACGATCAGCTTTCTAAAGTGAATGCACTATTATAAATTTCACTGACAAGTTCAAGGTTTGCTTTATCTCAACCGAGCGGTACAAACCTGATTAGGCACTTTATTTATTGTCGGTGAATGTTCACCGGTTTTTTATTTCAATGGATACATATGTACATATGTACTATATGTATGTACATGCATATATTTTCTGCTTGTACATTTATCAAACGTGGCTTTCAAACAAATCTAAAGCTTTTTAGGCATATTAAAAAATTATATAATATATTTATGTACATACATTGGTATTGTGAACGATTTTAGTATGTGTGAAAATTATAAGAAAACCTAAAATCAACTCTGGTGCTAAAAATGTTTAGCATTTATAAAGTTTTTCATTAGCTTTTAAAAAATAATTTTCACTATCGCTGTAGTCGTAATATGTCAATGTTCATTAATTCATTCAACGAGTGCTATGCCACTAATCTCCTTTTATTAGGCATTAGAAAATAATTTCCATAACGATCAGCGAAATTTTCTTTGTTTGTACTACATATGTACATACATATGTATAAAAATAGGTAGGTAAATATGTACATAAGTAACTTTGCAATTAATATCACGTGATTATTGCACCTTAATATATGTATAATTTGCTGGCTAATCATAATCACTCCAGCAGTAGTGACTAATCAACTGTAAATTATCGCTGCTAAAAAATCTTTCATTTTAATTTCTGCTTTGCTCTACAATATACATATGTATGTATTTACGTATATAGCCCAAATGCTAAGTGCAATGTCCTTTCGATTATTTATTCATTTCGTACAAACATACAGTTATACAGTAAATCATATTTTTCGAATACATAGCAGATACTATTCAGTTATGTATTTATATTTAAAAAAAAAACAAAAACAAAGTAAATTTATTGAACTCTCGTCATTGTCAAGTAGGTATGATTTTGCTCAATTGATAAATCTTCAAGAAAAAATAAATACCCTGCTGGACTTCAAAACATGCATTCAAGCTGAATTTTCTTATAAATTTTCAGCTAAAAAGTTTTTAGTAGGTCGAAAACTCAATTTTTGGAAAAACTCCGTCATAATTTTTTCATTCCTCTATAGTCTGACTTTCCCGGGTTGTTGTTGCACTTTCATTAGCGGAAATTATTGAGACCGCCCAAAATAGCGTGGGCCTACCATTAGATGATCTCAATGATCAAACGTCTTAGCAATGCTTCTCAATAACAACAAGGTCATAGCAAAGAGAAAGGTGGTATTGGAGTTAGGTAGTTTTGAGTTTGAGCTTAAAGGGCTTCCTATTATAACCTAAAAAAAAACCTAAATCTAAAAAAGACGAAATAATTTGAAAAACTGTTAATTTGAAGCACACAAATCGCACAGTTGGAAGAAAGCCCACAAATGTTATTGCAAAAAAAAAAAGAATAAATACTGTAATAAATATACTACACACAAAGTATCTACTCTTAATACAAGTAAGATCAAGCATTGTATGCATTTAACTACATATGTACAATAATAGCTAACCTACTTTTTTTTTTAAATGCCCATAAAAAATTGTATGATCGGATATTAAATTGTCGCCTTCATGTCTCATTGCGTTCTATGTGCATAAAGCTACTCATAAAACAAAAAAAAAACAAAAAATAAAATTAAAATATGTACATACATATGTAGATACATGCGAGCAAAAGCGTCGGCTAAAATGAAAAGTAAATATGTAAATATTTATTTGCCTTCTATGTGCATATTTGTGTATTGCATTTATTCTTGAAAATTACGCTCGATTGCATTCTAGCTTTCAGTGACTACACGCATACGTACATATGTACCTGGCTGTCAAGCACGCGTCTCGTCATCGTTCCTAATTTTCCCCCGCTTCTTGTTAAATTAATTGAGTATCAGATTGTCGTACATACATACATACATATGTATATGACCAGCAGTAACTAAGTAAATTTGTATGCATGTGCATCGATCTGTGCGAGAATGTGCAAATTTAGCTAAAGTTGCGAAATTAACTAGCTGGCAGTCTTTTGTCTATTTCATTAACAGCAGCAATCAGCTGATGTGTAAAAAGCAAACACAGGAAAGCTTTTATTGTAAAAGACAAAGTACACTTGCATTTACTAAATGCTACCCTTAGTTAAATTTATTAGTTGTAAACTATATTTCAAGTAATATGAAACGCAAGACCAACTAGTCAGTCAACTATCTTTTTTCCAAACAAGCAACTGGCTTAACATGGCGATAGGGATGGGGAAATAAAAAAATATCGATATTGTACATATGTATGTATATCAAGTCGATACTTTTAAACAATATCGATATATTCGTATAGCGTCCAACCAGAATGTTGTGGATGGAGTATCGCCAAGCGACATAAATATGTATATATATTTATTAAATTTTATTATTATTATTATTTTTTTAATAGTGCAATTACTTATTGTAGATTTATTTAGTTAGTCAAACAGTATTTAAAATTTTTATTATTATTTTTTTCAACTTGCGAACGTAAAAAAAAAAGTTATTTAAAAAAGTTAAATTATTGTGAATTCAAATCGATATAAAAAAATCTTTAGGTTATGATATATTATACATATTTATAAAGACGACGGTGACATATTTAAACTTGAATTCCTAGTGTAAGAACTCTAATTTTTTCGGGACAACATTGAGATTTTTAATATATAAACTTTTCATAGACACACTTTTCATACTACATATTTTCATATTTCATTAAAATTCGCTATTTTTGGTAAATTATCGATCCGAAAAATCCGATCATCGTATCGTAAAATATCGATATTTGGAAAAATCAACATCATATCGAATATGCCTAACTTGAACGCTTATTTGCGTTTTCTCTTCGGCTTTGCAACTTCTACATTTCGAAGTCATTTTCGAACTGGTTAAATAAACACCTTTGGAATGTTTACTTGTTTAGATTTTCACTGGAAGGCTGTTGTTAATCAGTAAGTATCTTGTGAGTGTGTTTTTTTTTTGAAGCGACTAAAAAAAGTAATTTTTAATAAATAAAAAAAGTATTTTAATATATAATACCAGAACGACCCGGATTTATAAATATCCGGCCAGGGACTGTCATTTCAGCAGCATTCCCCAATATTTTATGGGGAATGTTTTATGCTGTTACAACAACAACAACAACAACTACAAGTAATTTTTAAGTACAACTCGTCTATTTGTTTTACAAAGTTTTGTCCTTTACTCATGGGGTAGGCCGATCTAAACAGGGTTAGATCGCCGAAACAACAGTCCTTGGCCGGGTGAAACCCGGGTCATTCCGGTACGTAGAACCGACTGTCGTGGGAATGTATTATTATTAATTTGTTTTGCTTTAAAATTTCTATTTTGCTTCACAACTTTTCTCAATTACAGCCTATTGTTGTTTATTAGCACTATTTTTGTTTTTATATTTTTTTTTTGTTATCTTGCTTTGTTTTTTCCTCAATTGTATACTATTTCCTGACGTACTTTCTGTTTACTTTTTCATTTAGTTTTTACCCACTCTAGACTTTGTTTTTATTATTATTATTTTTTTCTGAGGGCACAAGCTCAATGAATTGCGAAAGTAATCAAAACAAGAAAATATTTACCTTTTATTTCCTCTTCTTGGTACATTTCGATGATAGTTTGATTGTTTTTGCTAATCGAAAATC
Source organism: Anomoia purmunda (assembly GCA_951828415.1). Classification (NCBI taxonomy): domain Eukaryota; kingdom Metazoa; phylum Arthropoda; class Insecta; order Diptera; family Tephritidae; genus Anomoia; species Anomoia purmunda. Next base: position 15,005,500 of record OX639994.1, read on the forward strand.
TTCTACGATTCACCTAGTGAGTAGCAGGTTGGGTTAGCAAAATGATTTATTTGCAGCTCTGCAAATAAATTTAATATTTTTTTCAATTAGTCTGAAGATGGCTTTCCACGCTGCAACTTTGTGTAATTCATTCTCTTGAAATTCTGAAGCTTCATAAAATTCACACCCCACTTAAGGTTTGATTGAAAAGAAGACCTAGTATGTTAAGTTAAGTTTTTTGTCAAATATTCGAAGATAACTACATCGAGACCTTCCTTAGCCAAATTCCTTTAATAAAAGTCATAGAATGCAACAATTTTACAATTCGCATAGAAAAATAGTAACGTATTTTGACATAAAGACACCTAGTGAACGATTTCGCAAAAACGGAAGTCTCACCTTTGAGGTAGGTGCCGAAAAAATTCGGCTTTGAAATATTTGCATACATTATGAGGTCATGCCAAAAATCCACCTCTCCAACATAAAACGTGTGCATTTCAATATTTTTGTTTCTAATTTTTTTTCTTCAGCGCAACTGATTATACTAAAAACTCCGTTTTTTTTGCGAATAGCAACTACATAGTACGAAATAAACACTAAACATAAACAAATTGCGAAATACATTCGTAATGTAAACAAATGTATCTATGTATGTATGTACATTTGAAATGCCCCAATGACATCCCCAACGAATATTTCGAACGAGAAACCTGTTGAGTCATTCACAAAAGAGTCGATAACAATGCAAAAAAAACCACAAAAACAAAATAGTGCACGACAAAAAAATTTTGTTGTTCATGGGATATCGTAGTTAGCACTCAGTCGTGGCGAAGTGTTGTGAGGAGGTGAGGTTGGGGCCACGCGTAAACTTTTGCTTGTGCCATTAGCCGAGCGGGGGAGATAGACGTGGTGCATTGGTAGTCCACTTTTTTTATTAAACTAATTTCCATTGCGTAGTGAGAACCGCTTTTATTGTTAAACTATAGTCAAATATGCAAATATAAAATTTGTTGATGTGTACGTTGTTGAAAAAATATATTTGCTAGGGTGGTTCTTATACTTTTCAGAATTCGTAAGTGTATAATTTAATTGTATTCACCGAATCAAAGCAAATTAAGCAAGCTATGTATGTATGTCGTTTAAGGATGGGCCTTAAAAATGATAATCCAATCCTCACATTTTCACCAATTCAATAGTCCGATAATTTTTAATCGAAAAAGTGTCTACTACACTTTCAGATAATAATCGATTCTTTGAAATTTCTAAGGTACTTCTTGGATTATTCTGTTTACTAATTGGCAACCTCTTTTTTTCAATTATTTCCCTTACTTCCCTTACTAAACAAATCTACCAAATTGTTTTTTGAAGTTTTTTTCGTAACAATTTTGACTTTCCTAATTTGTTAATTTTAATAACTTTTTACAAAAAACTTGAAGTTCCAAATTTTATAGAAAATTTATAAAAATTCAAAAATATAAATAATCATTCCAATTTTCCACTTTTTATTTCGAATTTTTAGAAAATTTAAAATGTAGTATAAGTGCATGTTTAAAGTATCTAAAAATTATTGTTGATTATTGCCACATTTTTTTTAATGGCTTTTGATCCGAATTTTTAGAAAACGATAATTTTGATGAGCTCAAGGCCATTTTTTAATAGAAAAAAATATACAAAACACCGCAATGGTAGATGTTACAGCTATTTCGGAGATCACCATATCTCCTCATCAGACTGCTTGCTTATAAAAATTATCGTTTGATATAAATAAATAGGCCGAAAAATTAATATATGAATTTTTAGAAAATTTAAAATTTAGTACAATGAAGTGCTTCTTTAAAATATCTAAAAATTATTGTTGATTTTGATAATTTTTTTTTTTGCTGATAAAATTAGAAATTTTAATAAAATTTTTTTTTTCATTTTTCGAATTTTTATAAATATTTTAGACAGCTTGTAATTTCAGTTTATATGTTTTTTTTTATAGAATTAAGCATATTTTTATAAAAAAATTGTGTAATTTTATTGAGCTTGAGGCCAGTTTTTATAAGAAAATATTATGAAAAAGCAACAAACTGGCCTCCAGCTCAATAAAAATTTAAAATATATAAGCCCCAAGATAGTATAATAATTTATAAAAAATCAATAAAACTAAATAAATAAAGGCAAAATTTTCAAAACAATACATTTTGCTATATTTTTATAAGTACACTTTTGTTTTTCACAATCTGCATTACATGTCTACTCAATCCATGAGCAAATTTAATGACTTGTCGAATCTCTGAAGAGCTGGAATTTATAACTTTTGCCCAGTAAAAATTAAAAATACTAATTAAAAGACTTGATGTCCAAAGCGCACTTAGATTGTGGAGGGAACACTTCTCCACTCTGCTAAATGGTGACAGCGAAAGCGTCGCCGGAGGAGATGAAGATCCCGAACCCCAAATCGCTGATGACGGCATTAACATCCCGTCACCCGACCTCGATGAAGTTCGAATAGCAATTATGCGGCTACGGAACAACAAAGCCGCTGGAGCTGATGGGTTACCAGCTGAGCTATTCAAGCATGGTGGCGAGGAGCTGGTAAGGTGCATGCACCAGCTTATTTGCAGAATATGGTCGGACGAATGCATGCCCGCCGATTGGAATTTAAGTGTACTCTGCCCAATCCACAAGAAGGGTGATCCTGCAATATGCGCCAACTACCGCGGGATCAGCCTTCTTAACATTTCGTATAAGGTTCTATCGAGTGTATTGTGCGAAAGACTAAAGCCAACCGTCAACGAACTGATTGGACCTTATCAGTGTGGCTTTAGACCTGGTAAATCTACCATCGACCAGATATTCACGATACGCCAAATATTGGAAAAGACCCGTGAGAAGAGGATCGACACACACCATCTATTTGTCGACTTTAAATCAGCTTTCGACAGCACGAGAAGAAGTTGCCTATATGCCGCGATGTCTGACTTTGGTATCCCTGCAAAACTAATACGGCTATGTAAAATGACACTGAGCAACACCACCAGCTCAGTCAGAGTTGGGAAGGACCTCTCCGAGCCGTTTGATACCAAACGAGGTTTCAGACAGGGTGTGACTTCTTTAACATTATGCTAGAAAAGATAATTCGAGCTGCAGAATTAAACCGGTGAGGTACCATCTTTTATAAGAGTGTGCAACTGCTGGCGTATGCCGATGACATCGATATCATTGGCCTCAACAACCGCGCCGTTAGTTCTGCCTTTTCAAAGCTGGACAAGGAAGCGAAGCGAATGGGTCTGGAGGTGAACGAGGACAAAACGAAGTACCTCCTGTCATCAAATAAACAGTCAGCGCATTCGCGCCTTGGCTCCCGCATCACTGTTGACAGTTACAATTTTGACAAAGTAGAGGACTTTGTTTATCTTGGAACCAGCATCAACACCAACAATAATGTCAGCCTTGAAATCCAACGAAGAATCTCTCTTGCCAACAAGTGCTACTTTGGGCTGAGTAGGCAAATGAACAGTAAAGCCCTCTCTCGACGAACGAAAACCACGCTCTATAAGTCCCTCATCATGCCCGTGCTAATGTATGGCGCAGAAGCATGGACCCTATCAACATCGGATGAGATGGCGCTTGGAGTGTTCGAGAGAAAGATTCTCCGAAAGATTTTTGGTCCTTTACGTCTTTGCGATGGCGAATACCGCAGACGATGGAACGATGAGTTGTATGAGCTGTACCGCGACATAGACATAGTTCAGCGAATTAAGATTCAGCGGCTACGCTGGCTAGGTCATGTGGTACGTATGGAAGAAAATGCTCCAGCCCTGAAAGTATTCGACGCGGTACCCGCTGGTGGTAGCAGAGGAAGAGGAAGGCCTCCTCTACGTTGGAAAGACCAGGTGGAGAAGGACTTGACTACACTTGGGATATCTAACTGGCGCCAGGCAGCAAAGCAGAGGAGCGGCTGGCGTGCAATATTGAAATCGGCCAAAATCGCCTAGGCGGTTATAGCGCCAATTAAGAAGAAGAAGAATTAAAAGACTGTACAAATAATTTGTAGATTTTATATTCATGTTAACCAAAAACGTTACTATTTTCAAATTTTTGCGGCAAGGAATGCATGTAGTCAGAAAATTTTAGAAGTAGAAAATAAAAGGCCACCCTATTGCGTACATTTTTAATATTTACTCGTCTAATGTACATATCTACATACATACATATGTATATTTTATTTCGCCATACCAGCCAATCGGGCATCTAAATAATTGTCTGTATGTATGTTCAATACATAGCCAATGAACAGCTGATATAATTTGTTTTCAAACAGGGTCACGTGTGATTAACGTGCTGGCGCATTTTTGATGCCTTATGTTTAGATCGTTAAGCTTTGTTGTTTCACAGGGTCAATGTTTTTGTGTTTTAGTTTTAGTTTTTGTGTTTAGTATTTAATTTAGTTGCTTGCCGTGTCTATGCTATATATGTGGATATGTATTAATAAATATGGGTTGATGACTTTGTCTATATTTACCGATTTGGAAAACAAAATTTAAGTGATAGAATAACCCCATTTATATTAATCAAATATTTAAATTATTTTGCTGACCCATTCGAAGTACATACGTAGTAGGAAGTCAAACAATTTTTAATCTTTTGCAACAAAGAAAAAATGGAGCACGTCCCACTGTTGATGTTCAAATTTAAACGTGTGCACAATAATGCTTGGAAAAATAGCAGCTAATTATGTAAAAATCATATTTTGATACTAAAATAAGAATTTTGAGAAATTCGTATACATATGAGAAACGGGATTTTTGTTATTATTATATTTATTTATTTTTTTAAACAATAGTAAATTTTGATTTCCATTTTTTTGTAAATTAATTAATTTTATGCATTTATCATTTTTCATTTTTTGTTAGTATATTTGAAAGATATTTTCCCTAGATATGAAGTTGCCTCCTGTAGATAAACTCTTTCGAGCTGATTCTGAATATGATAGAAAGTTCTGAATATGATAGAAAGAAGTTTGTCAAGATATCGAGACGATATCGGGCTGAAATAATCGAGATGGTTATCATTCAAAGCATCGCTCTAAAGAAATCTAGTAATCATAAATATCGAATTAAAAATACTCGACACCCAAAATATCGATACTAAAAAAGGTTTAATTTTGAAAAAAAATTTCCCTTTACTAGTCCATCATTTTATTTTTTATTTCATTAATTTAATACTGGCACTTCTGTTTCCCCAATATGTCTTTCAAACCTGAGCAAAGTTCACAGTACAGAACACAACGCATCTAAAATTGGAAAGGGGTGTTCTGACCAGCACAAGAACGTTCCAACTCGGATAAAATTTCCTTTTCGTTGCAAAAGCGATCCTGTTAACATCTTTCATGAAGCATGCGTTTTCTTTAGTGCAATTTAAGAAAGGAAGGTAGTACTACAAATTATTGTTAGAATTAGTTATATATTTTTATAAATATATTATATCAATAATAACGAATTCGATATTAAACTGGCGTTTCCCAATTATTTTCTCAAGATAACCAACCATGTATTTTTATAGTGCTCATTCTCAACAGCGGAGTTTTACCTTTTATTTCACAACAATGCAGCTCCGGTCGGATATCATTTTACCGAGTTGGCTCAATTCGTATATATTTTCGATTTTGTGCCTTTAGACAAGCATAAGCTAAATTGGATGAGTTAGTCATTACCGAAATGACAAAAAATTAGTTCACAAATTGATAATAAAAAAATAAAGAATTGGATTAATAAAATAACAGAATCTCCGAATCTGAATAAAAACTTCCAGGAAATTTTCTTAATTTTCCCATTTTTCATATCATGATTACAAATTTGTAGATACCTTTTCTCTGTCCATCTTTCACCATCGACCTGCCAAGTTGAATAAATTAGGTATAGTAACTAATATCAGCAAAAGGGAGAATTGGTTGATGTATTTGAAGAATTTCTCTGCAAATATTTATTTAGAACCTACAAAAACTAAGAAACAAATTTCTGTTCGAGTTCTTTATTTGCATGTTAAATTTAGATATTTTTATTGAAAATTAAAAAAAAAATTGGTAGGTATGTTATTATTTAATTTGGTAATTATTTTTGGAGATTTGGTGCAATTTCGAAAGGCTAATTTATTAACCCTGGCGTTACTTTGCTAGTCGGTTAGAAAAGAACAGACCTATAAAAAATTATTTCTAATATAACATATGCCGATTTATCTAAAAAATTATGTATTATGTATAAGCTAACAAAAATTATTTAAAGCTGCTAATATACAGCTCCCAACTGTTTGTGGTATGTAAATGATTATCTAGGTATGTATGTATGCCTCGTCGGCCTTATGTTGTGGTCTTGTGCATTGAAGTACAAATATAAATAAAAATTTTTTTACAAATTCGCACACGTTTCGCTCATAGTACATTCAGATATACACACATACATACTTACATATATTGATATAAGAAATCGCGCATTCAATGTTATTACTCCAGTGTTTTTACACCCAAATTCATAAAAAAAAGACTAAAAAATTTTAACAGCTTTATAAATTGATAATTTGTATGAAAAATGTCATTTTATATAGTAATTCTTGAAACTATTTCATTTTTTTATCAATATGATCAATAGGTTGGGTTGGGTTGCGCTGGCCGACCCCGGAAGGCCTCACCTAGACCGTGAATAATACCCAACATTCTATTTCATAATTATAAAGATACCACCACATATTGGCAAGTTTTGTCTGTTTCCTTTTTCCGTTTTTTTTTATTTTTATTTTTATACAAATATAGACAATTTATTTTATAACCAAATCTGTTTAAATCCAAGTTTCCAACTTTGTGTAAAAATTTAAAAAAAAATCCACACGTTTTACTTGTAGTTTCAAAATTTTTAAACACAATGTTTTTTAAAATAAACTACTTATAGGAATCACCCCTGTACACCCTCTATTCATATTCGTAAACAGATCACAAGTAACGTCTAATGTTATTTGTTTTGGCTAGTTAGGCCAACGGTACATACATACATATATTTCTCATTCAACAAACGTATTTTGCAAATTTAATTTTTATTTATAATCCAATGGCAATTTTTGAAGGTGAGGATTTTTATCTCAGTAGCCTCCAAAAAGCTAGTTGAATTGAAATCGAATTTACGCTAGTACGAGTATTGGTAGTATATTTGTTTAAAAGAAGAAAAACACTTTGTTGTGGTAAATTTTCAAAGAAAATTTGAGAATCGTCTACACCACATTGTTTTATAAAAATTTACTTTTTGTGGCAACTTTGAGATTCAACTGTCACAATAGAGTACCGTTATTTGTGTAAAAAATTTAAAAACGCTATCTGTTTATCAAAAAAGAAAAGAAAACAATACTTGAGGAGCAGGGAATTATCTTAAACGCTTAAAAAAAAATAAAAGCAATAAAAAAATCAAAGTCCCCGCACTACCATTTCTGTTATAATAAACCGCTTTAGAAATAATACAGGGTAGTAAAGATAATACAAAAAAAAGAGCCGAAACCCCCCTCTTCGCAAATCGCTGTAATGCCAAAAAAAAAAAAATACAGTGGTGTAGTAGTTAACCCCCGCACTGTCCGAAGCGTTTCAAATAACGTTGGATATAATTCCCGTGGAAAATAGGCTTTTGGGAGAAAGTTATCTTCTCTGATGAAAGTAAGTTTTGTGTCTACAAATTGTTCGCTTATGGGTACTGTACAAAACATCTCACACCCTCAGTCACGAAGTTTTTACAAAATCTTACCGAAAGTTACAAAAAAATGTTCCCGAACTTCAAAATACTCTAAACGAGAGCGATTTTTGGAGATTTATGTATGTAGTTAATGAAGTTGTAAGATTTAATGCGAACTTTTACTTCTCGTAAAATTATTAAAAGTGTCAAACGCATAGCTGTTGTACGAAAGTTAACCAAAATTCTATGTTATCAAACTGTTAGCTAAAAAGATTAGCTTTTGACCGAAATAAAAATGGAAATCGTATGCGATTTAAGGTTTCTGACGTGCAACTTTTAATTGATTGCCTTCCATTTTTTCGCGGTTTTTAATTTGAAAGAACACTGTTTGACTTTTTTACAAGAAAAATGGTTTTTTTTTTTGTTCCCGCACTTTTTGGCTATTACTCTCATTCCAGAAAATATTTTGCTATTTGCATGGCATATTAACCAGGTAACAGCATTAGAAAAAATACAACCCTGTCATGTATTTTGTTGTTGCAAGTGGCCCATCAAACGTCAACATAGAAATGCCAAATTTGGCGTGTTTGACAATTCAATAAGTAAACAAAACGCACACCAGCAAGGCACATTGAAGATAAGTAAGTAGTTATATTGTTCGAAAAAAGTGAAAAATAAATATAAAAAGAATAAATTTGCAGCTTGTGCATCAACAACTTATTACAGTATGGTATATAAAGCGAAGGAACAGAGTTGGGCATTAGGTTTGTTCTTTGCGCTCCTGCAATGAGGTCGGATTCCAAAAAGTGATCCCGCTTACAGGAAGTTCCACGCCACATGCTCTGTTCCGATTGGATCTTCTCCACTGATCCTGCGGAACCTTAAAAAAGTTACAGCCTTTCCCCTTCCTCTTATTGCAAAGAAAACATTTTCCCATTTCTGAATATGTAAATATAATTTGGATATGTAATATGTGAACAATTTATTTTCATCTATAATCAAAACAAATAACAGTTTGTTATGATAAAATGTAAACAAACTTTGACAGCTGATGAACCACTTCGAATGAAAAAAATCAAAAAATCAACCCTGTTGCTGTTACCTGGTTAATGTGCCTTGGCTATTTGACATTTTTACATAAGAAATATGTAAGTAAATTTTTTGTTTTTGCACAAATGCCGTATTATACAATAATATTTTTTTTTTACTAAAGAAAAGATGAAATGAGTTTCAGTTTTAGTTGAAAATACAAATTATTGTGTTTTTAATATTCTGTATGTGCAGATGTTTAAATAAAAAAAAATCTCTTAGCAAAGCGAAGTCGTGACATAGCATTCTTCATATGCTCTAACTATGTACATACATACATGCATACATATGTACACAATATGTACATATGCACATACATACATACATATGTACATACATATATAAATATCTACTTTGCAATTCTACCTTACGTATTGTTTAAACTTTTAAGACACAAAGCAAAAATGTATACATATGTACCTTTTACTAATTCTATGTAAAAAAGTATTCAGATTTTTTTTTTTTTTTTGTTAAGAGCATTTCAAAGATTACGTACATACACAGGTACAGGTTTCCATAATAATCAGCTGTAGCTACAAAATGCAATCAAAAATTCTTTTCTCTACATTCGCTTTTGCGACTGGTTTGCGTTGTGCCATGTCGTGTTGACGCTACTGGGCTATTGCATTGTAAATAAAGCGAACACACACAAAGTCACCCCATTGCCGTTGTTTTGCTTTTTTGCTTTTTGCTTATCTGCGCATTTCCTATGGTAGGTCACGCACGCTGCGTTCGCTGGAATTCTCATACGGTTTGTGAATGCATGGAGTGAAGTAGTTTTTTCTTTTTATGTTAAGTTAGCTTTGCGCAGAGGCGATATCGTAACCAATGAGGTTCTACCGAGGTGCGATTATTGCTAGTTGAAAACTTTAACCAATACCCCGCCGTGGAGGACGTGAAATACCGTCCGCCAAGGCAATTTTTGGAAGCCCGAGAGGGCTTGTTAATAAATAAATACAAATATGTGTAATTTTTAAGTAGATGTTAATTTTTAAATCCGGTCGGTCCGAGTTTCTTTTCAAAAGCCGATATGCAATGATCGTGTTATGGTTTTGGTCAGTTTGGTGAGCCTGCAGATGATGCGCGCAGATACATCTTGAAAACGAAGATCAGTCACAATTTCTTATAAAATGGCTGTTTGCGTTTAGAAAGCTTTTGCCACTATCAATAGTTAGTCTACCATGGAAATAGAGAGGTTCAATTAAAAAAAAATGTTACCCTTTTCTTACATTCAATTTTTTTAATTTGAGATCTTGTCTCAAATATTTTGCTGTAAATAATTTACTTCTCGCAAATTCGATAAGATACTTTTAAAACGTTTTTTTTACAATCGAGTACTTAAGATTTAAAAAAAAAATCATAAAATAATGATTAACAATTTTCCAAAACAAAAAAAATTAAATAGCCATTAAAATTATAGATCATAATTAACAATAGAAAAAAATTTAAATTATGATTTTAAAATAAAAATCCTTCATAACAACGATTATTTGTTTTAATCGTTAACCGAAAGAAAATAACCGACCGGCCTTTCGATTAATTGTGGTTTTTTTCGTTTGGCAAATTTCTTAAATATTTTAGCAAAACGATCGCTGTTCATCTCTATAAAGGTCTAAAAAATTCATCACTTACTTTAAAAAAAAAAATTAAAAATTTGGAAAACTTTAAAGCGTATTAATTAATGCCCATATTTGACACAAACAAGTTTGAGTTAAATTTACCTGGCAAATATTTGGCAACTAAATTTAATTTAGGTGCCCAAATAATCGTCCAGTTAAATTGAAAGTTGCTATCATCGCATTACATTTACTATTTTGATTAATTGAAAGTGTTCGATTATTAATTGCAATTATTTTTTCTTTGTTAAATTGCGGAAATTTATCTACGTTATAAATTCACAGTTACTTTTTTAAAAAATCAATTTCCACTAAAATTTTTAAAATATATATATATTTATATTTCTATTATTTCACTTTTTTCACGAAATTTATTGATATCAAAAAAAAATTACACTTATGCTTCGATAAAGACTAAAAATATCAAATCACTCCGAATATATGCGAGTCCATTCGAACTTAGTACACGCGAACGGAAACGGATCTTGTATCTGAGTTTTAATTTCGTTTTTTTTTTCTTTAACACATTCTAATTGTTTTATCTATCGTTTTTTTTCTTTTCCTACTTCCAGTTCGATTTCTGTGTTGGACGGTAGCGATGGCTTTCGTATCTTCTCCATCAACAGCACCGACAAGGTGGAAGAGATCTACGCCAGGGATTCGGAGCATATTATCTTAATTGAGCGGCTATTCAATAGTTCGTTGGTGGTGATGGTCACTGCCGAGAAGCCGAATTGCTTGCAAATGTTGCACTTTAAGAAAAATCAAAAAATCTGCAATTGCGTCTATCCCACAAATATACTCAGCATACGAATGAATCGCACGCGTTTGATCGCCTGCCTAGCGGAGAGCATACACATCCATGATATACGCGATATGAAAATGTTATTTGCCATTGAGAATATTGCACCCAACGAGCTGGGCTTGTGTTCACTGTCACTCAATTCGCACTTGGCCTTTCCCATCTGCAGCACCAGCGGCGAACTGCGTTTGTACAATGCATCTAAGCTGAAACCGGGCATCACAATTCGCGCGCATGAGAGCAGATTATCGGCATTGAATTTCTCGGCCAGTGGCCAACTGTTGGCGACCGCCTCGGAGCGTGGCACTGTGATACGTGTGTTCTGTGTGAAGAATGGCCAGCGTGTGCAGGAATTTCGGCGTGGCGTGAAACGTTGCGTTCGCATTGCATCGCTGGTATTCTCGGTCAATGGGCAATTTCTCTGTTGCACCTCCAATACGGAAACGGTGCACATATTCAAAATCGATGAGAAGGCTGTGTTGGTGACATTAGAGGGTGAGTGAGCGTAGATCACAGAGTAAAGTAAAAAAAAAATCTAAATTGTTTTTAATTTTGTTTTCACATTTCCAGCTGAAGCTTTGAAAGTGGCAAATGCTGCTGTTGCTGCCAAGCAGCTGGAAAAGCCTGACAAACAGTCAGCGCAGAGCAAGAATGAAGTGAAGTCAGAAAATGCTGTAGCAAATGCTGATGCATTGGATGTCTCTACATTACCGTGCGCCTCGGGTAGCGGCTGGTCCGATTACTTTTCGAAGGCGGTATCCTCATATCTCTTGCCAACGCAAGTGAGCGATGTGCTCGCGCAGGATCGCGCCTTCGCTACGGCGGTATTAGCACAACCTGGCATGCGTCATATTTGTGGACTGACGTACGTACAAAAGAATTTAAAATTGCTGATTGCCAGCGAGGAGGGCTTCCTCTACATTCATGAATTCAATGCGGAGCGCGGCGGTGCGTGTAAACTGGAGGCGGTGCATGATTTGCGCGGCGCGCTGGATGGAGTTGTAGGTAGGTAGGAGGGCAGATGTTGCCGCTGGTAGCGGAGATTTTTGGAATGGTTTTTTGTTTACTGTAATTAAATTTCACACACAAATTTCAATAAAAAGTTGGATTTTAATTTAATTTTTAGCTTTTTTTTCTCAAAAGCCGATTAGATTCAAAAGAAAAAAATTTAAATTAAAATGAGTGTACAACTAAGATGAATAAAATTTAATGCTAATTTTGTTTGTTAATTTGCTTTTTGTTTTATCGAATTTTTTCGAACAAACTGAAATTAAATTTTATTCATATTGGTTAATTTAAATTAATATTTTTTAAATTTAATTTTTTGCTTTTTTGTTTTCTTTACATTCATTTTCATTACAATTAATATGAGTTAAATTTCAATTTAAATTAATACGAATAAATTTTAATTTTAATTTTGTTCTTTACATTCGTTTTCATTTATTTTTCTATTGAATTTAGTTTAGAATTTTTTCGAACAAATTCAAATTAAATTTTATTATTAATCTTAAAATTAGTATGAATAAAATTAAATTTTAATTTTGTTCTTTACATTCCTTTTAATTAATTTATTTTATTTTTTAATACTTTTTCAATTGCCTTTTTGTCGGGTTTTACTACTTTTTAATAAAATTGAGTGAATTTTTTGTAATATTTTTTTTTTTTTTTTTTAAATTGAATTTATTTTGCTGTGGTTTTTTTGCTGTATTTTTGCCTCCTTATTTATTTTTTACTTAAAAAAATGAGGTAGTATTAATATTTTTTATTTGTTTTCTACTATGGGTTCAATTTGCTGTTTCCGTTTACCGATCTTTTGCTATTTTATTTTATTTTTTTTAATTATGTACATATGTATGTATGGATATATGTTTACAATATTTTGAATATTATGTGTTTTGGTTTTTATATTTATTACCTTACTGTAAAACATTTTAGGTTACTATATTTCTTTATTTTCTTGTTTTTTGCTTTAATTATTACGTATTACAATTTTTTTTTTGTTTATATTTTTTATTTAATTACAAACAATTTTGTTGAAAAATATTTATTCACTTTAATATTTTTATTTTATAAAATTTCTTTAATTTAAACATTTTTACTGTGTTTTTTGTAGTATTTGTAAAGTTTTATTTATACTATATTTTAATTTATGTATGTATGTATATATTTTGCGTATGTTTGGTTTTCATTGTATTGAATTTAATTTATTAATTTTTCTTTAATTTTTAATATTAGATTAGTAATTTATTTGTTTATTTACAAATTTCGTTTACAAATTGTTTGATTTTAATTAATCTTCGAAAAATTTAACATTTATAAACATTTGTTTCATTTCGCTTCATTTAAAATTAATTAATTTAACTTTGGTGTTTTTTTTTTAATTTTTCTGTATATTTTTTTCTTAATTTATTTGAATTTAGTTTGGTCTTTGCTATACGCAATAAATAACATTTGAATCAATTTTTCTTTTATATATTTTCCTTTTATCCATTTTTAAAATTCTTCCTAATTACTATTATTTTTACAACTTTGCTTTCATTCTCATTCATTTTTCCTTTAATATTCCAGAGCTTAGTCTCAACGACAACATGGACAAAATGTCACCCGGTTCGCCCAACAAGGAGGCCGGTCGCAGTAGCGTAGCCGCGCGGAACGCCAACGCTGGCGGTAGTGGCGCAACTAATCACAGTGATAGTACAACAAAAACCACAGCAACAACAACTTCAAGTACAAATGCCAGCAGTGAGGCGAAAAGTAAAAAGAGCGGCGTCGTCGCTACGCGTTGTATTATACAAAATCCAGATCCGGTGCCGGATAATTCATATGCCGGTATACTAAAGGGCCATCAGGCGATCAATCCCCTAACAGGTAATAATTTTGGTATTTGTATTTGAAGCTTGCCTTCTTTCTTTGGTGCTTACCAAGGCGAATTTATATATGTAAATAAGGTGGTGTTATTAGAACAGCCGATTTGATTTTTCTTGAATTCGCCTTTGCCGCTTACTTTTCGTACACTTTTTTCGAAGAAATTTACTAAATTATTTTCTCTTCCATGAAATTCAATTGCAATGAACGCAATGAATTTAAAACCGTCGATTTCTTTTATCTTCCATTTCAGCAGATTCTGCCAAGTATCGTAAGCTCTGTGATGCCATTGATACGCCCAATAAGCTCTTCGATGAACGTCAATTTCCGCCGGTGGCCATTGCAGCGCGCGATTGACCAAATAGGCGTAGGAATGAGGAGAAGGAACGTTTTACCGCCGCTGCGAAAGCTTAGATTCGAATGAAAGTGTGGAGTTTTTGGAGGCTTTTGAACGGCAATAGCAATAATAGCAGCGTTTGAAGATAAATTTTAATTAACAAATAAATTATGTAATTATTTAGCAAATTGTAAGGCATATCAATTAGCTGATAGTTATTGTTTAAATGATGGCTTAAATGATGTGAAAACATTATACATAAATTTAAATGCTAGAAAATATAAGCGAGTATTAATATTAGTTTTAACATTCACATATGTATGTACATATATATTGTATATTTACGCAAAGAAAAATTCAAAATATTTGCATGCATATATTTATTAGCCAATTAAGCTTAGCAAGCATTTAATTATTATCTTTGGCCGTTAGCGGCATTAGAGTTGCATATGTGTATGTAACTTCCGACGTCTTCAATTAGACTTTTTACGACTTCAAACATTTCGAGCCCTAACCTCAAAAACAAAAATGTAAGCACAATTTAAAAACAAAATTGTTTTTTTTTTAAGCAAAAAGGCTTCTAGAGCATCTAGTTGAATTTTTGCATTAAACAGAAATTTTTGGAAAAATGCCGCTTATGTTTTTTTTTTTTTTGAGGTTAGGGGGTCGGTTTTGTTTTAAAGGTAGTTCTACGCTCTTTTATAAACTTACACTTATTTACTATTTTAAAAATACTCTATCGATTTATGCGTTTTTTTTCACATTAAGAAAATATTACTTTAGCTTTGTATTAAATTTAAAAACAAAAAAAAAAACTTTAGTATTTTTATTATTGTACTAAAAAGTAGTAGTGCGCTTATTTTTGCTGTTGTTTTTGTAGAAATGACAACACAATAGCATCATTGAGGTGTCCAAAAAAATAGAATAAAATTTGAAAATCGAAAATTTAAACAAGTTTAAAAAATATGGATATCCTTAGTGCAGATATGTGGCATGCGTCAAATGAAGAAGAAACGTCCACAATTTTCGACAATCTCATAGTGTTGCAAGACTTTTAAATGTAGTATGTATTTTGATTGATTCATTAAGTAGACAAAAAACGCTACACGCTCACACACACATTCACAAATGTCAATAAATACATCTGCATATTCAGCATTGAAAATGAAAAAAAGTACCTAAATATATTTAAAACAACATAAAGAGCTTATGAAAAAAAAATAAATAAAAAATAAAATAAAATTAAAGTTGCAATTTTAAGAAAGCACATAAACTAATTATTTAGATTAAAAAATAGCTTAGTATGTATGTACATAGATGGAAAATTATATTTAAAAACAAAAAATGGCAATTTAAAAAAAAAACTAAAAATATTAAAAAAATAAGCATGTCGAGCCCTAAAAAAACGTAAGCGACATTTTCAAAATTTTCTCTTTGATGCAGAAAGTATCTAGATGCTCTAGGGCTCGATATAGAAAACTAACAAAAAAAAAATTAACATACAAATATATATGTAGGTCTGTTCTGCATTTCGGAATCGATATATATATAATACTCGTACATTCCCATTCTAACCAACTTCTTGCGTTTCTAAAGCCGTGTCTCCAATTGCTTTGCATGAAAATAATCAGTTGAACTTACTCTGATTTAAAAATAAATAAAGAAATAAATAAATAAATAGAACATAACGGACAGGAGGAAAAATGGACTGATTTGGATTTTCAAAGTGAATTGAAATGCAGAACAGCCAAAACCATTTCAGAAATATCAATAAATATATGAAAAACAATAAAAACATGCAAAAGAAATAATACATATTAAAAATAAAACTAACAAAAATAGATTGAAAAATATAAAAGAAATTAATTAAAATACAAAAATTAAATGTTTCAACTCAGTGCAATTCTACTCAACAAATAAAAATTTGCCAAAAAAAGTTAAGTAATAAAAACTGAGATAAACAGCGTAATTCTTCTAATAAATTTCCTAAAAAAAAATTGTAAAATAAAAATTAATTAAAAATAAGTACGCTCTTAATTGTTATTACATATTTTAATTAAGATTTGATTTTCTTGCAGTTTTTTGCCGCTTATTTTATTTACACAAAGACAGCTGTTATCTGTATCTACTTTTTATAAAAAAAAATTGATTTTATTGAGAATGTTTGTAATAATTTGGCCCTTAAAGTACTGCACCGATCTTAATATATTTTTTTAACGAAGCATTTGGCAAAAACAATAGAAAGGCATAGTTATTTTTTCTTTTCAAGAACATCCTAAAAAAATTGGTACTGTTTTTTTATCGGAATTATAATACTCATTATATTTTAAGACATCAACCAAAATATTTTCGCTATAATATTAAGATTTAGGTGAGCTCGATCGATTTGAAATAACCTCCAATTTTGGAGTTTTTATAAATAAAAATATTTTTTCAAAAAAATACCTTTAAACTTTTTGGAAGATTGTTTTAAGAAAAACTTGAATAATTTAGCCAAAACAAGACCGATTTAAACTAGTAATAATATCGTCGGGAAGATATTTTCAGACCTTTTAAATTTACACTGTTTTTTATTTTAATTAATAGAAAAATACTGTTTTTTGAGAAATTTTCAAATCGAAAAAGCTCACGAAAATTTTCACATTTTTCAAAATTTTTGACAGAAGTCTTAAGACTTAATAAATTATGTAATTCCGGTGGAAAAATCGAAACTTTTTTCAATTTATTTACAAAAACAAGTTGCAAATTATTACAATGCTCCCCCGATATAATTTCTTAGTTTTATTTAAAGATAAAATTTCCACATCTGTCAAATGTGGGCAAAAAATAAAAAATAAACTATTTTAAAACTTTAATGTTATTCACAGCTGTAGCTTGGAGGTCTAATTTAAAAACAGTTGAGAAAATTTAAACATTTATATACCCGTATTTATTGATTTAAGATTAAAAAGTCTTACACAAGCCGAATAAGTCGTTCTACCGCTTTTAATTATTCATAAAAAATGTAAGTAAACTCAGAGATATTTTCTAAGCACAGGTCTCTCATTTGTAACTATTTTTCATAAAGCTTATGTAGATGTTGTGAGCACATTGATGCAACTAATCAAGTTGTATTTAAAACATGTTCGTATGTATAACGATAAAAATATGTGCAACAAAGAAAAATGCAATAAATACATATGTATGTATCAAAAAATTCAAATAATTTGAAAAACAAAAAATAAAAAACTCAATAATATAAATTTAAAGAAAAACAAACTATAAAAAAAAATTAAGTAAAAACTGAAAAAAGTTCAAAAATAAAACAACCTTAAAACCACGAAGCATTAGTTTCATTAGGCTAAATGTACACAGTAACCAGAAAACCGACGAAGCCTATGTCAAACGATATGGACTTAGCCGCAGGACAATCTGAGCTCTCATTCAACTCCACCTCACATGAATTCGCCTTGTTTTCTTTTCATAAATATTTATGTTTTATGCATGGCGAATTTATAGAAGGTGATGGCATAAGAGCAGCTGATTTGATTTTTTTTTATTCACCTACATGTATTTTGTTTTTGCTTTTGCGTATGAGCTTTCAAAAGCCGTAAAAGCAAAAACAAAATGTATTTAAATTTTGACAACTCTTACGCAGAAACAAAAACAAAATACATAGGAATTTTGTAGTTGTATGGGAGAGGTACTAAATTCTGCTTTTCAAAATTCTTTTGGATGAAAATTCTGTAAAAATCAAAAAAAAAATTCTGTTCAGCCTAAATTCTTTTGGTTCAAAATTCTGTATTTAAAATTCTGTATGATCAAAATGATGGAGAACTGAAATTCTGTATATTAAAATTCTGGAATCAAAACTATTTTCGATCAAAATGCTGTAAAAATATAACCAAATAAGCAGATAACCTGATAAGCACGCTTACCTGAATAGCACATTTATTTTATGAATAATGGAATTCCGATTTTATAGAATCAATGGTATATATACATACGTCAATTAAAGAAAAATTCAAAAATTCATTCAAAACAAAAGTTATTACATTATAATGGCGAAACAATTATTATATTATTAAATTTTTAGCAATCCGCTTTAGAAAAGAAACATGCCTTAATATAAGCCTTTTTTTGTTATTCTTTTAATTCTGTTGTTTGCTTTTACAGCCTTCTTCGTTTGACTAATTTTGTGACCATTTTGAAATTTCTGAAGCTATAAATACATACAAACATATGTACATTTGCTTTATGTAAATTTGTTTTGATAATATAGGAAACCATATGGGTCAAGACAAGTCATGTATTGGCAGTATTTTGTTTTGCAAAACTCTGTATTGAAAAACCGGAAGAGAATATGGATAAATAAAAAAAGTGCGCACTTTTTTTATTTATCCATATGCTCTTCCGGTTTTTCAATACAGAGTTTTGCAATACAAAATACTGCCAATACATAATTTTGATTTACAGAATTTAAAATTACAGTGTTCCGCAATACAGAATTTTAACAGTACAGAATTTTGAATTACAGATTTTTGAATACAGAATATTGAATACAGAATTTTAAATACAGAATTTTGAACCAAAATCATATTGTACCCAACCCAGTTGTATTTATAACACCGCCTTGTATGGATTCGCCTTGGTTTTATGTATTTGAATACTTTTGCTTATTATTGACAAAACTCATTTCCCCACTATAATGAAGTTTTTAAAGAATTTACGGTGAGTAACTGTACCTTTTCGATTACTTTCGGTTTGTCGATTTTCTTCATAGTACTCGATGGTGAGCGATTAGTCGAAAGTGAACATGAAAAAGTTTATAATCGAATAGTCGATGTAATAAAATATTTAAATAGTGTCGAACAAAATTAAGCCTAATTAATAAAGCACCCTATTACTTAGTAGCTACATTGTACATATACATACATATGTATGCCGGTATTCTGTAACTCAGTCTCATCTCAAGTCACTAAATTTGAGACTTTCAATTAGAGATTTTGTGGTGAAAAGCAGAAGAGACAATCAGCTGATGGTATGTTCAGCTAGAGATGCACAATCAAACTCAATGAAAATGTGTTCATCGATAGCACACAACATACTTTTTCAATTCTTCACAATAAGATCATCGTAAAATTATTTGAGCAAAACTTAGCGGTCGACGAAAGAACCAGACCGAGTACTACTTCATTTTCGCGTTTGTTCAATACTTTCCTCAATTTCTTTGTTCAGTGATCTGCTCAGAATCAATTGACGAATTAGGGACTTTATTTTGATACGACTTACTGAGTACCGAATACTCTCATAATCAATCTCGCCACGGAAAAGTCTAAATTATGGGCCGTTTACATAGAACTTTCCTCGCTTTGCTTGACAGTTCGAATTTTAACAACAAAGCGTGAGGCGTAGAAGGTCAGCTACATAGAACGCTTTGACAGTTTCTGCTGTTTTGTTTAAAGATAGAATAAAAAAATGAATTTTACTGATATGATGGAAGTAGTAGTAGTTATGCTACTAATGTGTGAAATTCGCGAGTGTCTGTAGTGTGTATACGCACGCCAAAATAAAAATAAAATGGAAATGATAACAGCTGATTGCCAAAGCGTACAAAAGTTGAGAGTTGCCCATCATTTTGCTTCGCTTTGCTTTGCTTTACTTTTCTCGCCTTGTATTTAGCAAGACTCATATAACATCATGTATTGAACTTATCTGTCAAAGCGAAACTCTGAAGCAAAGCAAAGCAAAAGTCCTATGTGAACGGGCCATTAATGACTAGTAGAGACTGCTTACGGATTACCGAAAAATTCAGCTTTAAACAGTCCGTAAAATGCACTATATATTGACAAATTTTCTTTTTTATTTAATTTCGCTAACTTTCAATATAATGTAAATTACAAATAACCATCACAAAATTATAAACTATGTATAAAAAAAGGTTTCGAAAAATGTCCTCAGCGTACTCCATTAAATTTTAACTAAGAATGTAAAGTTTATAAGTAGTAGATAATCAAGACACGCATTTCGATACGATACGGCCCTTAAAACCACTATAGGCGGTATTTGAAAATTGGTGTGTCCAAACAATTTCTAACTGAGAAACAGATTACATTTGATAAAAAAGTTGAAACAGAACTCCATTTTTGTTTATACTAGCAATCCCGTCCTCTTCTCACACTCAAATTTATTCATTATCGGTTCACAGCCAAATAAGCCGCAAACCCTTCAAAAATTCATTTTAGACTCATTAGAGTGCTCCTCTCCACGGAAATCTTTAGTAAAAGGCGAAAGATTTATTCGACAACTGAAGAGAAGCCAGAGTAATTTAACAACCTCAAACATTTATTATTAGTGCAAATATTTTCATAAACCGTATGCGAAGTACAGAGAAAAAAAGGTAATAAAACAACAGCGAAAGAAACAAACTGTTTGCTTGCTTGCTGTGTTAATAAAACCAACTCCAACAGAAACGCTACTTGGCGCGCATTCTTGCGTTAGCACTGTTGGTGTAGTATGCACAGATGTAGGCATGTGTGTGTGTGTGTTTGTATGTTCTTCACACAGCGCATTGTGCAAGTGACCACGTGGTGATTTTTTGTTTGTTAATAAATTGTTTTTTATAATAAATTTGTTTCGCAATTTCGTGTTGAATCAAATAAATTAATAAAAAATCAGTTAGATACAAAGTTATAAAAAGTTCATCAAATTTTCAAACTTTTTTATTACAAAACTTCTGGGCATTGTGAATATTCATTCATAATGCTTCTGGGTATGCAGTTTTGTCGCTCAATTATTTTTACCACAATATAATGCAAATCTAAGGTGGCTCAAAATTCCGGTTCATTTTTGATACTTCTTTGAAATTTTAGTCTTGGTAACTGTTTTGCATTTACCCCATCCGCGGACAATAGTTTTTGGCAGGATGTCTCCGTGAATCATTTATGTATTATAACTATCTTCAGAGCTAATGAAGATTTTCGCATCGGGATTGCAGCAAAATGATTGAAATCAATAATTGAATTAATTTTTGAACATAGTGAACATACATACATACATACATATGTACATATGTATGTATGTATGCCCTATGCCATTTTTAAAATCCAAACTTGATAATATACATAGAGAAACCGGAAAATCCCGCCTCTGTTGCTTTTATCGTTTTGTCTCATAATTGTGCCAAATATCTTCTTAGGATGCAGAGCGAATTGTGCTTATTTTTACTGTTTAATTAAACGTAAGCAAAATAGTTAAATGTTCATTAAATTCACTCCATTTTATGGAAATAAAGGGAAATTAATATAAAGCAATAATATTAAGATAAAGCTTTAAGGTCTGCGCAAACAGACGCGGTACGGTACAGAGCGGTATAATCCGGTACGATATGCGGTATCAAATAATATAGCGGTATATGTGAGCACTCAAACAGACACGGTATCGGAAGGGCGGTACAACCGCGGTAAAAAAAATATCGCAGCGTGCACAATTGACCGCGCGGCACAAGCTCATTTATCGTAGGCAGAGTTGTAATTTTGGGCTGGAGTTATGCCAAAGAACATAAAACTATAAGAAGAGACAACACGTTACTTTTGCTTTACTCGTTAATCAACAGGGTAGCCCCATCTCTTTTCATTCAATCATTTACGCATGTGGTCGAAAGTGTAGGCGCTACCCTGTTGATCTACGAGTAAAGCAAAAGTAACGTGTTGTCTCTTCTTGTAATTTTATGTTCTTTGGTTATGCCCAAGTATATTTTATAAATATTACCCTTTTCTTTATAGAAACATAGTTTAGAAAATGCTTATAAGTATATACATACATACGTTAGCTTTCAAAAATTAACATTTTTTATTAAAACCACAATTTTTGCCGAAAATGGAATGAATGCGCCTATCGTTAAAATCGGCTGAAATATATGAAGAAAACAAGATAATTGCGCTTGGAACTGTTAATGATGCCGATTTATTCAAACACGCACTGCTTGACATTTCTAAAAATGAGTTCTATGGCAACAATGTTTTGTGTCGTACCGCACCGCGCCTGTTTGAGTGCCTTTGCGTATATCGTTACCGCATATTGTGCGGGATTATACCGCTCTATACCGTATCACGTCTGTTTGCGCAGGCCTTTAATATGGTAAATTCCATACATTCGACAATATTGCAAAAAGCATAACATATTTATAATAATAATGATGTTTGGCCGAACTTCTTCTACAATTGAGGGGCCGGGACCCACCGAATGAAGCGCGCACACGCTACACACAAAAATATTCTTTGAGATCCAATTTTCTTCGACGCAAATTTACACAACACAAAATTTATAGCATCAAGTCTACAAACTACTCACCTTGAGACTCCACCTCACAACGCTTGGGGGCTCATCTTCTGCGATATCATCGGAACTTTCATTAGACCTTACACCTGAGACGTCAAGAATATCTAAATTAATAGCATAGGGCGGCTATTTCATTTTCACAATGTTCGCGCTATTTGCAACTCGGGAAGTGCTGCAATGAGTAGCATTTTCCTTCTCGGAATCCTCGACGAATGTCATTAGCTAAATCGTTTAATCTGCGTTCAATTGTGTCATCAGACAGAGGAATGGCTTTCAATTTGTTGGCATCTTTTTCGCCTATCATTATCTCAACCATGTCTATTGCTGCCGGTAAAATTAGATTTTCAGCGATTGTGTGAGGTTTTCTATTTTTACCCACGCGATATGCCACTTTGAAACTAGCTAAAAACGCTTGTTCATTAATTTTAGTTGTCTTTTTTTTTTAAAGAAAACAAAACACGTTTCAAAACTAAATAATTTCATAATATAATATTAATCGTACCTGAGTTAAACTGTTTTTTTGACGTCCAAGCATGTTAAGTTTTCTTTGGAAATAATCCAGTGGCTTATCTTTGTCGTTTCCATGTTTTGTTGTAAGATGTGGTAGTAGTTTTGAAGGATTCATGCTTTCACGTGCTCATACTTCGCCAACAATGATAGAATACAAGATTGCGCCTTCCCGCGGTGAAATGACAGATCTCGCCTTTAGTAAACAAGAATACGGGAGAGAGAAAATTGAACAACTTCCAATATTTCATTGAAAAACGTGTTCTAATTGTTCTAAAGTGTAAAAGTATGAATTTATAGGCAGACATTTAATAAATAAATTCGCAAAATACTAAAAAAAGTGTCTCTTTTTCTTAATTTGTGAAAAAAGCTTTGTCTAGTTGAAGTTGAGAATTGTCAAACCCGGCAAAACCAAAGTAGCGGTACTTCTAAAGGCGTCACCTTCAGTATTCAGTACACCGTGTTAGGAAGATATCAACCAACATGAAATGTATGTCAAACGAAAGCTAACATCTTCATTTGACTACAAAAAAAAAAAAAATTAATCGAGCCGTTTCCTTATAATTAAAGAAATAGAGATTACAACAATAAAAACCTGACATTGGTGCCCATACCGTAAGGTAAGACGTATTCTACGCCAAAATACCTTTTTCATCGCGGTCTTGATAAAGTTTCCTAACCCATATACGACGCTTCGATTTTATTTGCCTCAGACACTCGCGAATTTCAAACATTAGTAGCATAACTACTACTACCTTCCATCATATCAGTAAAATTCATTTTTTTATTCTATCTTTAAACAAAACGCTCATAACAAACTACTAACGCAGAAAATGTAAAAGCGTTCTATGTATGTATGTATGCAGCTGACCTTCTACGCCTCACGCTTTGTTGTTAAAGTTCGAACTGTCAACAAAGCGAGGAAAGTTCTATGTAAACGGCCCTTTATGGGTTCGTTTTAACCAAGAATGATAGAATACAAGATTGCGCCTTCCCGCAGTGAAATGATAGATTTCGCCTTTAGTAAACAAGAATACGGGAGAGAGAAAATTGAACAACTTCCAATATTTCATTGAAAAACGTGTTCTAATTGTTCTAAAGTGTAAAAGTATGAATTTATAGGCAGACATTTAATAAATAAATTCGCAAAATACTAAAAAAAGTGTCTCTTTTTCTTAATTTGTGAAAAAAGCTTTGTCTAGTTGAAGTTGAGAATTGTCAAACCCGGCAAAACCAAAGTAGCGGTACTTCTAAAGGCGTCACCTTCAGTATTCAGTACACCGTGCGTTTTAACCGAAAAATAAACAAATTTTGCATGCAAATAAAGTTCGATATAACCGAAAGTACGCTTTAAACGGGTTCGTATAAGCGACAAAAATTTCATGGTTTATTAGAAATAAAGCGCGTACTTTCGAAATTGGTTCGTTTTATGCGAAAGATCGTTTTAAGCGGGATACCACTTCCATACCTATAATCTATAATAATATTTCCAAAAATTTGGGTCGACAGATTTTTTTTAATACTATTTCGGGACGCGAGTTAAAAAAGTTTGAAAACCGAATCAGCTGCTCATGCCACCATCCATAAATTCGCCTTGTCAATCTTATTTCCATTTTAAATCCCATGTACTTTTTTCTTCAAATTAATTCATAAATGTCGGGACGGCGCGAACGCCATTCCCGGCTACCAAAAATTACACGCACGAGTTATTCGCATTAGGAATAATCGCGAAGGTCAACTCAGCCGAAGTGCAATGGCCAAGCCTCGCTCCGGAGGAACCGCCTTCATGATCACGGTAACCTCTACGCCAGGTAAGTATGCTTTATGCCGCACATCACCAATCTTTTCAACAATACTACACATAAAACGTCTGAGAATAACAGCTAAATCAAAACAAAAAGATGGAAGGGAATGAAAAATTTCCGTGTTAACGCAGGCACAGTGCTATTTTTTTTTATTAATGGTTGTGTTTGCGTCTATACAATTTCACACTTTCTATTTGTCATCATGGTTGCCATACCAAGCGATATGTTGTTACCAAAATTTTAACAAAAATGTATTATTTTTGATTACATAGGGTAACTTATATACATATGTATATTATATATGTATATATATTTATTTATTTATAAACATTAGCTTTTGAGTTTAAGCTTGATACAAATTTGATAACAGCGCTGCACAGTTTTTAATATATTGCTACAACTACAGCTTTATGATAGGCTATATCACAAACGATAAATAAGTACCAGTTCTGGTATCAAAGTAAAACTATGTGGCAACCGTGCCTGCCGGGTACCTGCTATTGTTCGTGTAGTTCACAATAAAAAGTTAGCGTAAGTGTAAATTGTTTACCTAAGCACATGCGACAGAATGTGAATGGTCTGCGGTGGTGATTAGCGATAGCAAAGTGGTGGTTGATATTTTCAAATCATATGTATCAGTATAAATATGTGTGGCTTTCCGTACTTATGTATAGGTACATACTTATTTATGTATACGTATGTAAATATGGTGACTAAAACCAATTGATCACATTATGATATTTTTTACAATATTTACTTACAGTATTTTAACATTAATCCGTCTTTGTTTATTTCATACAAAATTTTAGTTCGCGCTATAATAAAAAGCATGTAAATTAAGATTTCAAACTTTGGGTTTTCTCTTTCAACTCTAATTCGAATTTAATCATACTCGTATTGTGAATATTTTGGCAGCAACTTTATTTTGATTCAAAGAGCAAAGAAAAATCATATTTCAACATTTTAAATATATAAATTGCAGTTAAAGCCAAATTGTGTTGAGATGTGAAAAAAATATATTGTGGAGTTTTGCTGAAAAGCGACATCGATATTTTCACAATGTATCGATTGTGGCAACAGTTTTCTACACTATCGATTTTAACCCAGCTCTAGTAGTAATGTATAGAAGAATAGTTATTTGTACGAGTTGTTAAATTTTACGATAACTTTTGCTTTTTCAGAACAATTCTTTTATCATCAGTTTTAATTTCATTAGTTCTAGAAGCGGAGTAGAATTCTATTAAACAAATTGCTGTGCTGGTTTACTTTTAAACAGCATGAGCGTACAAAAAATATTACCAGTAAAATCGAGACAATAACAGTATCGAAAAATAATCAAAAATGATGTTAGTATCGATGACGATAACAATATCGATAACTATGTCGATTAAGCAATGGTTTATACGACGAAACCAAAAAGTGTCTAAGCGACAGACAACACTAACGATATATCGATAACAATGCTATAATTATAAATAGTATATGTTGGAGTATGTAATTCCACTATAATAACACATTGAATGCTAATAACACTATGGAAAAATAGGGCGATACCGATATCGATATCGATACCATATCGGCAACATATCGATACAATTATCAATAAAGACAAAGTTTGTTGTATGGAACATAATGGAAAGTCGATAACAATAACACTGACGATGCATATACATATATCGATAACAAGAACGATAAAATCAAAGTAAAAACACAAATGCATGTAATGAAGGAATAGAGTACCAACGATACCGATAAAAAATAAAAATTATCGCAATGAAACCGATATAATATCGATAACAATAATATTAACGATATTGATGAAGATCACGACAAAATCATAACAACGATTTGAATATAATCTGCCATCCATACTAGAGGAAAAAACGCAAAAATTAAAACAAAAGTTTTTTTTTGTTTTTTTAAATTTTTTTTGATATAAATATTAATTAAAATTCAAATAATGTACATAAGGGTATAGGTAGATAAAAAGCGGGTTTGTTATAAGTGGGAGGTAGATATATGTATTTTATTAAAACAAATTCGGCATTTCTAAAATGTTTACATCATCGATCTTCCTCAAATCTCTTCACTTCCAAATCTAGTTTCCCCATTACGTACAGCTTTGCCATTCTGCATCCGCTCGACCAGCAACATATCCGGCTGATGATTCTCCTCAGCAGGCTGTTGATGGCGATGATTGTGATTGTGATGCCTATGATGGTGATGATGATGGTGATGGTGCTGATGCGGTTGTGGCACTGGCTGTTCAATTGGTTGCTCCTCCACCTCCTGCTGTGGCTGCTTCAGCCGCTGTTCCTCCTCTTCGTCATCAGTATGCTCATCTGAGATCGGTGTAGTCTGCTGGGCCACCTCACGTACCATTTGCGTGCTCTTGCGTGCCGAATGATGATCGTGGTTGCTATGGTGATGAGAGTTGTTTTTTATGGCTGGTGGTGCTTCTAGGTGAACATTGTTCACCGATTGTTCGGAGCGTGCAGATTTCAGCGAAAACATAGAGCTGATCTTATGTAGTTTATCATGAACGGTCAGTTCATTCTTCTCTGGATCATGTGGGGCATTTGTGATGCTTTTCGAGCTGTGTGATATGGAGTGAGCGTAAGATTTCTTCGACGAGTGCTTCGAACGTTTCGATATGGTCGATGAGGACGAAGACGACTTCAAGGATTTGGCTGAGTTGGATGATGATGAAGAGGATTTGGAACTGCCAGCGCTGGTCGAAGCGTTGTGTACTGGTTTAGTTTGTACCCAAAAGCGTAGAGCGAATAAACTTTCAGATTTGAAGGCCTCTGATAAGGAGATCTTGAAGAAAATGTGAAATGTTTTAGAAAACAAGGAAGAAATAATTTAGGAAATAATGAATTGTTTCAATACTCGAATAAATTATATCTTATAACATCACATAACGTAGCATAACATAATTTATTTGATTTCGTACATATTGGAAATAATTCAGTTTTTAAGAAATATATTAAAAACAAAACATGACTTAACACAACATAGCTTAAAATAGTAGAAAAATATAACATAATAAAATTTACGAGGATTTAGACTTGTTAGACAATATTTTATTTTTTAAGAACTACATATATGTATTTAAAACATAACATAACGTAGCACAACATAACATAGCAGAACAACGTAACATAACATAATTGATTTGATTTTGTACATATTGGAAATAATTCAGTTTTTAAGAAATATATTAAAAACAAAACATGACTTAGCACAACATAGCTTAAAATAGCAGAAAAATATAACATAATAAAATTTACGAGGATTTAGACTTGTTGGACAATATTTTATTTTTTAAGAACTACATACATATGTATGTATATTTAAAACATAACATAACGTAGCACAACATAACATAGCAGAACAACGTAACATAACATAATTTACATGCATTTTGACTTATGACTTATTCGAAAATATTTTATTATTTAAGAACTATATTAAAAACAAAATACAACTTAGCACAACGTAACATAACATAGCAGAACAACGTAACACAACATAATTTACACGAAAGTATTTGATTATTTAAGAACTATATTAAAAACAAAATATAACGTAGCACAACTTAACATAACATAGCAGAACAACGTAACATAACATAATTTACATGAATTTTGACTTATGACTTATTCAAAAATATTTTATTATTTAAGAACTATATTAAAAACCAAATACAACTTAGCACAACACAACATAACATAGCAGAACAGCGTAACACAACATAATTTACATGAATTTTGACTTATTCGAATATATTTTATTATTTAAGAACTATATTAAAAACAAAACAAGGTAGCACAGCATATCGTTACATAGCAGAATAACATAACACTACATAACATAACTAGCAAATCATACAGATTGCATTAGGAAATATTATTAAAAAACGTAACACAGCATAATCGATTTGAGTTGATACATATTTATATTAAACACAAAAAAAAAAAAGCAGCACAACATTACATAAAATAGTAGCATAACATAACATTACAAAACTTACATAAATTTCGACTTATTATGCAATATTTTATTATTTAAGGATAATATTAAAAATATAACATAAATTGCCATAGCAGAAAAACATAAAGAAGTATTATTAAAAAACGTAGCATAGCATAATTGGTTTGAATTTATATTGAAAAATAATTTATTATTCCAGAATCGTAGGAGAAACATAACATAACGTAGCATAACATATCGTAGCATAGCATAAAAACATAACATAACATAATTTACATGAATTTAGACTAATTGGAAAATAATTTATTATTTAAAAATCATATAAGAACCAAAACACAACGTAGCATAGCAGAACAACATAACATAACAAACAGAGCTTGCATACCTTTTCTTCAATCGCTACCGCCTTAACGTTCCACAAAAATTCAATAATCCCAATAATCATAGCAGTGAGCAGTCCAATGCCTAACACAAGAAACACACCACCTACATTCTCCAAATCCAATTCGGGTGTATCGCCACTGCTACTTTCCGCTTGGGAACATGAACCACCGCCATGCATCTCCTTCCACCATTTACGTTTCAACTCGGAAAGCGTACCGGATTCACCAAGCTTCAACACAGCGCCGCTGATCTGCTTGCGGTAAGGAGAGTCTGCGCACAAACAAAATGGATTTTTTGTTGTTGCAAAATTCGCCTAATTTAAGAAAATAGTAACTTACTAAACGGCATTGCTACGCCGTAGGTTTTGTAATCCAACCAACCACCCACTTGCATAAGATCACAATTACGTTCGATAATATATTCTAAAGTAGTTGATTCCATTAAAAATGCATAAAGCCCCTTGCCCTTGAGTACACGCTCCACGCCTTCATCATTATTTTTGGTGAATACCGATGGACGCGCGGTGTCCATGGCTGTCCACATACGTTGATAGGTAGTGAAATTAGAGTCCTTGACAAAAAAAAAAAAGTTTGTGAAAGCTTTGTTTTAAAAGCTCTTGCTAAATGTGAAAGTGCTAGTGGAAGCTCTTGCGCGCGGTCGCCGTATAGCAATGCACTTACCCGAAAGAAGCCCATGGTGCTGCCGCCTTGTAAAGCGCCATATTTGATTTTGGTTTGTGCAGCCAAGTCTTCGGCGCTTTTAATCGAACTTTCCATCTATAAAAGCAAAATGTGTAAGCTTTTAGTGTTTAACATTTGTATTAAAGAAAAAACTCAATTCACCCTAGACATTGTCAAGAAGGCAGCCAAGTTAGCTGTGTAAGAGTTCAACATCATCAAGGCAAAGAACCACCACATGCTGGTAACGAGACGGGTCGAAGCACCTCTGAGGAAGGTAAATGAAAGAAGAAAAAAAAAATTTGAGTACAGCTCTTCTCGCCACATCACTTTCACTCACTTGGGCAATATATCACATCCCTGCCCCATAATAGAACCAACAGCCAACCAAGTAGTATTCGACATATACCAAGGATTCTCGACCTCCTCCGCTTCCTTGCAGGGATGCGGATTCTCCCAGTCAGACGGCGACATGCGTGAGAGTACGAAAATCAATAGCGAAACACCCAAATATGCGGTGGCCATGTATATCCAAACATCCAATGAAAATGGTGAAAGGAATGAGAAAAGATCCGGCGGTGGCTGCTCAGGCTTAGCATAGAGAATACTGATGCCCAGTGTCATAAAGGGTGGTGTAAAATCGACTGCTTGACGACGCGCTGAAGTCATGGTAAGATCGCAAATGCCGAGATCGGCATTCTGTTAGGGATATCCAGAAATTAAAAAAAAAAAAATATTTATGCAACTTAAGTTTAGTTCCGAACTTACACCATCCAAAAGTTGTTTCACCAGCCCATCCCAGCTTTGTGTTTTCTGATTAAAACTACCGTATTTTCCATCTGGCGCTAATACAAATTCATATTTGAAATTCAACAGTCTGGCTATAGCATCGATCAAATCCATAGAGTAGCCTTCGTAGCGTGCATTTCCCTGTAGAATTTCACCATCCTTCGGTTCCCTAAAAGTGAGTTGAGCTTTAAGCGAAATTATTTGCCCAAGTAAGCTTTCACCTCTACCTATTCAACAAGAATGGCGCACCAATGCGCGATGTGATAATAAAAGTTTTGTTCGATAGTTTCTCACCCACGCGCTTCTCGCTGGCATCTTCCTTTTCTAGGGAATCTACACCATTTACCGGATCCCAGGTGGCCAAGTCCAGAAAGCCCGAGGGTGTAAATTCCATAAAGCGTAATGTAAAGAAATTGCGCTCACCGTGTTCATTGAAATCGATGCGACCTGTGGCGCCTTCCATGGAGCGCTGTGTAGTAAATGGCGAAAATGGAACTCTAGTTAAAAATATAATGCGGACAGTATTGTGTGGGCAGATGAGGCGAAAGTTAGCAAAAATGATTTTAGTCGATATCAATATTTCACTTAGCGCTGATGTTTGGATCAATAGAGTAGTGAGCAGTCCTCCCCTGTACGATTAACACAACAGCATCGGCATATGCAACAAATTTATAACCGCCTCAATGGTTCACTGACTACTCATAGGAACGGAGAAGGAATACCCTCCTGCCTATAATCTTCCTAAAAGACCTGAGAACTGTCGCTCCACCAGCTCCGAGCTCATCACCCAACCAATGGTAACCAATGGCGCCGTTTCCGTAGAGTTTTGAGTAGAGGCTTATTGCTCCAAAATCTCTAAGTTTAGAGTAGAGGCTTGACAACTGTCCAGATCAAGGAAATGTTGCAAGTTTCAGGAAGCCTGAGAATATAGCGTTCATCTTTGGTTTCGTAAGTAACTTGGTCTCTCTCATAACGCTAATTACTTCTAATTATGCAGATAGATACTTCCAAGCGGCTGCTTTCGCTGCTCATTCTCAGGCGCTTAGCAAAATTTTTTTTCCAGACCATTGAGTTTTACAATTTCGAAGCCATTTCACCTTTTTCGGTATAAAACGTCCACCTAGAATGGCTCGTTTTTTTTTATAGAAGTTCATTTAACTAACGGACGGACATGTTGGGAAGCTCGTTGAGTAGACTTTTGGTTCGATACACGAGAAGCTCGCATGAAAGCGGTGTTCGTGAGGAATTCCTTCTCGAGAAATGGAAGACTCTACTTAAGACCGAGTAGAGTACATTTAACCGTTCAAGACATTCCAACTTCTGGAAAATTTAAATTCAGATTTAATTCCGTTCATCGTAATACAATCGTTTTGGGTTTAACTATAGACGACTGCCGAAACTTTACTCGTTTTATGAGCTTAAAATATTTTCTATACAAGCATAATGAGTCTTGATCTTGATCTCTCTTTGAAAGAATTAAAGTAATGATAACAACCAAAGCTGCTGTTTGGAGATTCGAAAGAAGATTATTGTTTAAATTTAATAATGCGAGGAGCTTACCGCTTTCAAAAATTCTATTATCCTTTTACCCTGCGGCCAAGCACGATTTTTACGACACTCCAATTTCGGCGGATTGAGCTCCTCAGCGATACCCAGCTCAGCAAGCCCTTTTGCAAACATAAAGACTGCATCATTAGCCAATATCATGTTTGTCTATTCAATAAAACAGAAAGAGATCACAACAAACATTACAACAACTTCAAACGAAATCTTACTTTCACTTGCGATGGATCGACGCGGTAGTAACGTCCTTCACGCTTCTCACGCTCCTCCCAATCATGTGCCACATTCTTCACCTGATAATCGGTGGGATCCATTAAACGTATAGTAGTAATGTTGGCTGTAACTGAGAGTAGCTCTTGAAAGTCCAACGTGTGTGTATCGAGTACGGAGATGAATACGCTCTAAGAGAAAGGTGCAGATAGCTAGTAAAAAAAGCACCGCTTTTTGTACACCTTATTCATCTGCATACTCACCTGATATTCACCCAACATTTTCAGCTCATTCGCTTGCCTTAAAATATTTAAAACATTCGCTGGCGAGCAGTGTAGCACAATGCAGTTGTCGGAAGATAATTTTATATTTTTCAAAAATGGACGATAATCAGGTCCTTCATCCAATTGACGTACTGTCGTTGGATTTGCACTGGGTTCACCAACTTGCAGTACGTCTTGTAATTGTTGTAGCTCTGCAAGTGATTTATAAGGCAAGTAAGGATTTTGGAAATTTTCAAGTCATTGATGTTTTTCTTTTGCTTACCCTTTTCCGTTTCATAGACAATGGTGTAGCTGCGCCAACCGAAACTTTGCAATATCTCAGCTATGCCGCGCGATAGTAAGACATTATTCGGATGCACATTGAGTGTCATGGATTTGTGTTCACGATCGGCAAGCGCTTCGCTGGATGTCCAATCGAAAATTATATGCGGTATATCGAGTGTGTTGCAGATGGAGGTAACTATGTCTGGAAGTTGAGAGTTTGAGTTTAGATGAATTAAATTTTGAGAATTGAGAGAGATGCGATACTTTGGTAGAACGATAAAAAGCGTGGCAGTCCAAGGCGTTGTCAGGCTGCGGGAATTTAACTCAGATTGTGGTCAATCGAGGATTTTACAAAGTTTCGATTTCATACCGGCAACAACGGAGCATTTCGTACCCACTGTGGCTACGAAGGGTTACGTTGGTATCGTACCTATATTTGGGTACAGATGTGTATATCGTGGGGAATTGTGAAGCAGTCATCTGCTAGACAAGGTACATTTGAAAGACGCTTCTTAAGCAAGGAGCTTTTCGGGGTATCTCTGACCACCTGTCGGCTGCTTCCGAACGAATCGGCTTGTGATCAGCTTGGTATGCGCTGGGCAGCTACTAAACATGTAGAGTCACGAAGTAATTTTGGGCAAAACCGAGAAGGTCACAGCAGCTTCTACGGTTATCCATGCCGCAGCTCTCTTTCCGGCGGGCATAGAGATAGCCGGTTTCGTAGCTTCATTGCCCGCAGCGCTTCACAGATTATGACTAAAAAGTTGCCGGTCTATTTTCGAATGTCCAGTGATATCACAATGGCTCCTAGATGGTGTAAAGGCACATCAATTTGGCTTCTTCATTTTTTCTTCATAAAAGTTCATTCAATTTTTATACTACGGTTCACGGACCACCAGCAACAATACGCCAGGGTTGTATTTTCTCTAATACAGTTACCTATTTAATGTGTCTTGATTCATACCAATATATTCATGTAGGATTTTAGTACTGTACTAATGGAGTCAGTTGGACGACCTGGCAGAAATAGCTTCTAACGAAAGGGAAGAATGCTCATACCCATCGGGATTTCGTCTCTTTTGTCAAAACTTTAATCACAGCTTAATAATCAAATTTCGAATTTTTAAGACAGTCTGAATTTATGACACATAGCGACACCCTTTCGTAGTGAAGATATCGATTAGGTACTAATTCCAAGTATTGCTATAAAATTTCGGCTACCCCAAATATCGAAACTAAATTCAAAATAAAAAGTTCAGACACAATGTCTTATTAAGTGTTTTCTGTTTGCCTTTGAGAAAGTGTTTGCACTACTAAATAAGTACTTTAGATCCTTGGCTCACATCCACACCGCATTTATATCTTCCAATTTTAAAAATTTGTGGTATTTTGTTACCCCAAAGCTCAACAAAGGTCATACCTGCCATACCTGCCCTAAGATTGAAAAGAGCCTAGCTTACCGCGGAAATGCGATACGATACTGAGGTGCAAGAATTGTATTCCAAAAGAATATTCCTTTAAAATTATCGAATGTAAAATATGGGTATCGAACGCCAAAAGTATTGATATCTTATATGTAGAAAAAGACGAAGAATGGACAACGAGAAAAATGTGTCCTATTATTTTCGCCATCACTGTGAAGCACGTGTAGAGAATGCCGGTAAATTGTAGGTAAGTAGGTTAGCAAATTCAAGGGAAACTACACACACACACACTCATATTCTTATATGTATGTACATATATCTGCGCTTTCACTTACAATGAGACGGTTATTTACAAAACAATCAATTGCAGAAACGAAGAACTGAGTTTACTCGAGGTATACGTCCATATACATATGTACATATTTACACGTAAGTAGATAAAGTATGTGGCGGAAGAAACAATAGATTCGCGACATATTAAAAAATTTTCAATATTATTCTTTTTGATTTTCTTATTTTATTGCATAACAAAATCTTTTTAAATCGAAGCTTCAAACCTCATATAAATATTAGAAAAATTCAATATTAGAAGAAACCAATCAAGATAGTTGAGAAAGCTTTTTATATTGTTTTTTTTTTATTATTGCGTTATATGGTAGGAAAAATGCGAAAGATTATCAGCACAAAAAAAACACATATGAAAGAAGCAAACTTACATTTAATTATTTTTACAAAATTTAGATTTCTAAAAATTTTGATTAGATATTTTGAAATTTTGATGAAATTTTGAATGCGATATAAAATCAGGCTTGCACTTAATTATTTTTGAAAATTTAAAATTTCTAAAAATTTTGGATTAGAAAATGTGGAATTATGTTTGAAAATTTCTAAAAATTCTGATTAGAAAATTTGAATTTCGATGAAATCTTTAATGGACTCCAAAACCAAACTTACACTGAATTGTTTTTGAAAATTGTGTAGTTTTAAAAATTCTGTTTAGAAGTTTGGGAATTTTGATACAATTTTGTTTGGGCTCTAAAATCAGACTTCCACTTAATTATTCTTGAAAATCTAAAATTTTAAATTAGAAAGTTTGGAAATTTTAATGAGCTATAAAAGCAGACTTACTTATGTATTTTTGAAAATTGAAAATTTCTGGAAATTCTGATTAGAAAATTTGGAATTTGATGAAATTTTTAATATGCTTTAACTAGTGAATAAAATGAAATTTTTAAACTACACTAAATTATTTTTGAAAATTTAAAATTTCTACAAATTCTGATTAGAAAGTCTGGAATTTTGATGAAATTTTGAATGGGCTACAAAATTAGACAAACGCCTTGATTATTTCTAAAAATTTAATATTGAAAGAGGCATTAAATACTACAAAAACTTAATTATACCATTTTTGAAAATTTTTAAATTCTACAAATCTTGAAATTTTGATTTGAAAATGCGGAATTTTGATGAAATTTTGAATGCGCTATAAAATTCAGAACAAAAACTTAATTAAAATATTTTTGAAAATCTGGACAGGGTATTTAAAACTGCATACCAGAAATATTAAAAAAAATTCAGATAAAAGAAATGCGATTGTGATGAATTTTTTTTTTTGGAGATTTTTAAGTTTTTGGTCAAAATTTGAAATTATGGTTTATAAGGCTTTTAGTTTAAAAATAAAAAAAATATTAAAATAATAAATGTTGTTATTACTTCGTGACTCTATTATTTCGTCCACCGTTGTATGTCTTCTATTTAAATACATTATCCACATGCTGGTCCACTATATGTATGTATGTATCGCTTTTGTATATCAATATGTATGTACATACCTGTACCGCCTGCTGTGTTTGGACCGAAAATAGCAATAACGCCTTGCGCAATCAATTTGCAGACTATTTGTAGAAAAAAAGTGCAATTTTTACGCAGTACATTTCATATAAATCAATAAAACGCATAAATATTGCGTAAATCATATTTTTAACTTACCTGTTTTCTCTACATTGAAGCTATCGTCGGTATCGGAATACTCCACAATGGGCACCAACTCGAAGCTGCGCTCTAAGACATTGGCGCGTTCTATGGCGGTGCGAAAGGCGATTTCGGTTTCATCATTTTCGCTGGCAAAAATTACACCTGTCCCCGGGCAATGGCGAAGGGGTCAAGGTAATTGGGTAGAAAAATTAAATCGCAATTAGCTTATAATTTTGGGGAATTTTTTTTTTTATCTACTACTCACCAACATTAAATTGCGGACGATCGGCGGCATGGACGGCAGCAAAGCAGAGCAGTGTGAAAACTAAATGCACCAATCGAGTTTTCATTGAAGTAAACTTTTAGAACACAGTTTTTAGCACAACAACGTTAAGTCTTCGAATTTTTCGCCCCTTAAAAATTCATTTAATTTATATACTACTTATAGTCAAACATTTGCCCTACGCGCTTTCTACAAAATTTTTACGAACCGTTGCATTAAAAGATTCAAATCGCAATGCAGCACTCAGCCACTACTTCGCCCATTAATGCTAAAATTAAATTCGAATATATCCGACAATAACACAAATCGACGGTTAATGTGAAATTTCGCATACATGCAGACGGACGGACAGTAGAATTAGAAGGCGACAATAGCATAAATATGAAGAGAAGCGTCATTGTCCTCAATTTGCTCAGAGATTAAAAAAAAAACCAAAATTTTCGCATTTTTACCTAATACACTTCATTTGATTTTTATTTATTTAGCCATTTCATTTCATTTGACCGCACTGCCATAACACGAAACGAAAAAGCACAACAATAACACATAAACACCCTTACAACAAATGTTTCTTCTGTTTTGCTCAATGCATTCTAAACAAATCGTAAAATATGCGCATACATATATACACACATACATACATATGTACGTACTTAGAAAACTGAAAATTAAAAAAAAAAAAAATTGGCGAATAGCCAAAAATCAAGCGTCGCTAGAATCTAGTATTGCTATGGCGTATGTCTACTCCCATATATGTATATATGTATGTATATATATAGAACTTTTGCGAGCATACGAATTTTAAAATTAAAAAAAAAAATTACAAGGTTGGCAACTCTACCCAATAATTTCACTAGCTTAAAATGCTCTGAGCCACGTTTCGTTTGATACCCATATTGCAATATTTTACCTACTATTAATTGTAATTTCTGTGATATGTGACAATTCTACCCTAAAGCTGCGTTTACACTAAGCACTTTAATGGCCAAAATGCAGTAGCATCCAAAAAATATCAAATGGAAACAAACTTAGTGACTATTATTCGTCATACGTTGATAGGGTATTATACGCTGGCAAATTCTGTGTTTACATTTTTTTTTCATTTCAATGATCAGTAGTGTAAATCTGGCATAAGAGAATTTAAACTTAAAATCATCCAATACATTATTCGTTTAATAAAATATAATAATAATATATCAATTTAACTAAGATGCACATGTCTAACGGTATGTCTATGCCTTTTTGAGACATAAATTTTATTTTAAATCAGAAACCGCTTCCCCCTTTGTTTTTAATCTAAATATTATTATAATTATTCCCGATATTCCCATAAGCCGACATCTCTCATAAGCGGACAAAAAGTAGGTAGTTAACCATCGCTGTCCGCTTATGGGAGCTTTCACTGTATTTACCTTCAGAGCTTATACCCACAGGTGTTCTGGCCACCAAAAACCACCAAGTAAGACGACAGAATGAGCACAACTATTTTGTTTAAGCTATTAAATTAAATTTCCATTCCACTAATCTGCCAGAAATTCAACAGTTTAGCTGCTAGAAAAAAAGTATTCGGTCAAACATTCTGACGAAAGACAACTTCTTAGTTCGTTCAATTACGAAAGAGGCGAGTTTCAAATTATATGTAAACAGTCAGGTGATCTTAACTCCGCAGCTTCTAGGTACCTTTCACCCCGTCAAAGCATATTGAAGAACTCTAATATTTTTAGACAGCTCTGGCGCCGGAAAATAGTGAAATGATAAAACCCATCTGATTTGCTGTACTCATAAGTTGAATTACTTAATGTAGATTGATTTAGAGTAACATCTCACTTAGTACTGAATGGGAGGCTATCAGGAGATGAAGATGGACTGAAAACATTGTGAAATTAGTCCTTTCAGACGGCTACCCAAACAAGAAATCTAGCAATCGTACCGCTCGGAACCTTTATCCTTTCCTACCGTTAATTGGCAAGTGTCCCTCCAATAATACGGGAAGAGAAGAAGAGTCTTTCAATTGAATCCATTCCCGCAGCGAAGGCGGCACGCACCTCTAAAGCTATTCCTTTCAGATCAGTAAATAAATAAACTGTTATTATTAACAAACTTTTGATTAATTATATCTGCACGGTGGGGAGCCAAGGCGCAAATGCGATGAGTGTTTATTTGATCACAGAAGGTGATTGCTTTTGCACTCGTTCATTTCCAGACCCATTAGTTTTACTTCTTTATACTGTTTGCAAAAGGTAGAATTAAGGGCGCGGTTATTGTGGTCGGCGCCAGGTTTCCTATGTTCGAGAAGAGAATCCGAGCTGCGAAACTAAATCGATTAGACACAATCTCTTTTAATGTAATATTAAAGAAATTGCACGACAAGGAAACACCTTGTTTGAGGCCTCAGCTGATATTAAACTGCTCGGGGAGCTGGCAGTGTTGCTTAACGTCATTTTAGATAGCCTTGTTATTTTTGCGGCGATACCAAATTCAAATCGTGGCAAAAAGGAGACTACTTTTTCTGCTGGCGAAGGTGGCTTGGAAATCGTCAAAGAGTTTTTTCACGGCTCTTTTCCAAGATTTGAGGTATCATGAATAACTGGTCTAAAATCTTACTGATATGATTCATTAAGCGTCGTCATAGTGGGTTTCACTCGTTCACACAATAGGCTCGAAATAACCTTACCTGTGAAGAAGGAAAATTCGGCGGTAGTTGACGCAGATTGAAAGATCACTTTTTTTGTGTGACTTGGGCAGAGTTATATACTTAAATTCCAATCAGCAGGCACACGTTAGTTCAGCTGTGAGTCCGTCAGTAACAAAGTTCTTGTTTTTCACATATAGCATTTTCATTTTAAATTAAACCTTTTTCAAACTAAACGAAACTATTTTCAAAATAAATAAAACTATTTTCAAATTAAACGAAACTATTTTCAAAATAAATGAAACTTTATTCAACTTAAATGCAAATTTATTCAAAATAAATGCAACTTTATTCTAATAAAATTAAACCATTTCCAAATTAAATGAAACCATTGTTATATATTTAATGAACCATTTGGTTATGACGTATTTTGGAACGAATTTTCGCCATCCCTTGTCAAATTTGGTTTTAAGACAAACCGGTTTCGGCGTTGTGCCATCTGTCGGAAGCAACAACAGCAAAAGATCAGAATATCATTTGGTTATGCTTTTTCTTTGAACCATTTGTAACCCCTTACTGTGCATTCGCTGTCATTGGTATTGTGTTTTTGCTTTGAATTATTGTTTAATCAGTACCAAGGCATATGAACAGGTAGTAGCTGTGCAGTTTCGTTTCTTGGATCGCAGCTATTGACAGATTATGCCGACTCATAAAGTCGGTTATCTCCCCAATCTTGCCCTGCAGCCCATTGCAGTTCAGCTGAAGGAGTCTCGTTTGCCTCGGTAGAGTCGTCGCGGAGAAGAAACGAAACTGCACAGCAACTCAACTCTGT
Organism: Anomoia purmunda; assembly: GCA_951828415.1. Taxonomy (NCBI): domain Eukaryota; kingdom Metazoa; phylum Arthropoda; class Insecta; order Diptera; family Tephritidae; genus Anomoia; species Anomoia purmunda. The sequence goes on from OX639994.1 coordinate 15,045,825, forward strand.
TGAGTTGCAACGGCTACAATGTGCATCGTAAGGATCGCGAGCGAGGTAATGGTGGTGGCTTAGCATTCATCACCCATCACACAGTGCAGTATCGTCTTATTGAAGAAGACATCGACCGCAGGGACACTACCTTAGAATGTCAAGGAATAGCTGTCCGGTCAGGCGATGTCGAGCTCGAAATATTTAATATTTATATACCCCCTGTCACCTGCTGCCCGGCAGGATATCACCCTGACATAGGTGCGCTCCTCAGAGGTGAAAACCGATTGGTAGTAGGTGACTTTAATGCGCACCACGATCTCTGGCATTCAAGCCTACCAGCTGATCGGAGGGGAAACGATTTGGCAGAGCAGATAGACGATTCGACATTCTGCACGATGAATGATGATGCCCCCACCAGGATTATGGGTAGTTGCAGCAGCTCGCCTGACCTAACGATAGCTAGCGCAGGTCTGATAAATAGCATAACGTGGCGACCTATGCTATCGCTTGCATCAGACCACCTACCTATAATCATCTCGATTGACAGACCTGCTGACTTTGTCTCCGCGGACCATCGGACCTATATCAACTTTAAAAAGGCTGACTGGGTCAGGTTCGCGGAGTTCACCGAAAATGCCTTCAGGTCTCTTCCCGCTCCCACCGACGTTCGAAAAGGCGAACATAAGTTCCGCAAGGTGGTTGCGTCAGCTGCGGCCCGCTTCATTCCGGCAGGGAGGATCCCTGAGATCCGTCCCAACTTCCCGGCTGAAGCGGCCGCTCTAGCGAACGAACGCGACCACCTTCGCCGCTCCGATCCCCGTAATCCTAACATTCAGGATTTAAACGTGGCGATTCGGAGGCTGGTTGACCAACACAAGCGGAACAAGTGGGAGGAGCATCTGAAGTCCTGTAATCTGGTCACGGGTGTTGGTAAGCTTTGGTCTACCGTGAAGTCCTTATCCAACCCGACGAAGCACGACGACCGAGTGGAAATTTCATTCGGGGATCGTGCCTCGTCGGACCCGAAGAGATGCGCGAGCTATTTTAGCCGACAGTTTATACTGCATCCTTCGGGGGATAGGACCAAGCGGAAGGTGACCAGGAGGCTGCGCAAATTACTGAACAACAGCGCGCCTCTTACCTTCACTTGTGGCGAGGTAAAGGAGGTCATCGGGAAGGCGAAAGCCTCCAAGGCCATTGGCCCTGACGGGCTAAGCGTGTTGATGCTGAAGAATTTAGGCCCCGCGGGAGTTGAGTTCCTCACCGGGATCCTCAATTTGTCTATGGCCACCCTCATCATTCCAGACATCTGGAAGGTTGGGAAGGTGGTCCCACTACTGAAACCAGGGAAACCGGCCGACAAGGGTGATTCCTATCGGCCGATTTCCCTGCTTTCACCTGTGGTAAAGACACTTGAGGCCCTACTCCTCCCGTACTATACATACCACCTTGGGTCAGCTAAGCATCAACATGGCTTCCGGAAAGTGCACAGCACAACAACAGCACTTAATGCCATAAACACGCAGGTGAACCGTGGTCTTAACCAAAACCGCCCCTGCGAGAGAACCGTCCTAGTAGCGTTGGATCTGTCGAAAGCTTTCGACACAGTTAGCCACTCCACGCTACTAGCTGACGTGGAATCATCAACTCTCCCGCAGGGACTGAAACGGTGGACCACGAATTACCTGTGTGGTCGTCAATCATCGGTATGGTTTAGAGATACAACATCGAAACCAAGGAGGATTAAACAAGGGGTACCGCAGGGTGGCGTCCTGTCCCCATTACTGTTTAATCACTACATCTCCAAGCTCCCTCAACCGCCAGAGGGAGTCACGATTGTCTCCTATGCTGATGATTGCTCGATAATGGCAACCGGCAATGCAATTGATGATCTGTGTTTGAAAGTGAACGGATATCTCTCGGATCTTGCCCAATTTTTCACTAGCAGAAACCTGGCGCTGTCCCCTGCCAAGTCCTCGGCGACCCCTTTTTACCACCTGGACGAAGGAGGTCAGGCTGGATCTTAACATCCACATCGATGGCACCCCCATTCCGACGGTTAACCATCCGAAGATTCTGGGGGTGACTTTCGACAGCCTGCTCTCCTTCTCCGCGCACACTACCGCAATCGCCAATAGAGTACAGAGCCGTAACAATGTCCTCAAGTCGCTCGCCGGCAGCTCTTGGGGCAAAGACAAAGAAACGTTGTTGGCAACATACAAGGCGATTGGCCGGCCGGTAATAAACTATGCTGCGCCAGTTTGGTCGCCGGGAACCAGTAGGACACAATGGACGAAGCTGCAGACCTGCCAGAACGCCGCACTCCGCACGGTGACGGGATGTCTTCTGATGTCGCCTGAGGAGCATCTCCACCAAGAGGTCAATGTGCTCCGAGTTAAGGAGCACAACCTCATGCTCAGCAAGCAGTTCCTTGCTGGATGTCACCGCTCGGGGCATCCAAACGGGCACCTGCTTGCCGTGGAACTGCCCCCCAGGCACATTAGAAGACATCTACTAGAACTAAAGGACGAGATCCAGCCACTCATCACACAACCGCTGGATCCGGAGGCGTACCGGCGGGTCCTAAGCAACATCCACAGAGACACAGTCACGAACATCATTGACTCCCGCCAGGTAAATGCAGTCATCGGAGCCCAACCACCACCTGTAGCAGATGAGGAGTCCCTGCTGCCCCGCGAGTCCCGCGTCACTCTGGCACAACTACGATCTGGATACTGTAGCAGGCTCAACTCCTACTTATCCAGAATCAACCCCGACATACCCAACACATGTCCGGCATGTGGAGATTCTCCGCACGACACCAACCACCTATTCACATGCCCTCTCAAACCCACTCATCTAACCCCCCTCTCCCTCTGGTCCAACCCTGTCGAAACTGCACGTTTCCTGGGCCTCCCCCTAGATGAGTTTGACGACAACGACCATGGGTGAATCCGCTCTTTACGGGGCGCGACTAGCCGCTACAACAACAACAACAACAACAGGTAGTAGCTACCTGAAATTTCCTTGCTTGTTGTTGCTGCTTTGCGGTTATTACCACTTCAATGTTTCAATGTGCCTTGGTCCGTACAGTGAACTCGCTGTTGCCTATTGTTGTTGGTTGCTTCTGTAGGGAATTTTTTTTCTCTGAATTCTTTGTAAGTCATTATTGAATAAAGTTTCATTTCTTTGGAATAAAGTTTCATTTATTTTGAAAAGAGTTTTACTTATTTTGCAAATAGTTTCATTTAATTTGAAAACAGTTTCGTTTAATTTGAAAAAGGATTCGTTTAGTTTGACAATAGTTTCATTTCGTTTTAAAAAGGTTTAATTTAAAATGAAAATGCTATAACTTATTTTCGGCCTTATATTTTAGAAATGTTGATTAATTTTATTGAGCGCAAGACCTGTTTTTCGTTAAACGCGCTATTGCTATTCGAGTTTTGTTCAAGTCGAGTAACAGGATGTCGACTCTCCTCACCATTAAGCAGAATAGAGAATTGCTTCCTACATAGATTAAGTTTGCTTTTGATGTCGGTAATCAGGTCGTCAGTTTCTTTGCCACGTGATTTAGGTCAGGTCTTGAAACCTTTTATAAAATGCCGCCATAGCATCTGATAGATTGTGCGGCCGCTTTTTAGCATCTCAAGCTCGCGCATCTCTACTTTTCTCATTTTCTCACGGAAGCTACGCATCGCTGCCTTCTTCAACTCCCAAAACCACTCTGACACAGCTGGCGTTGCATCGCCCGATCGTAGCGTGGCCCCTTCGGCAGCATCTTTTCTTCCCAAGCGGCGCGGCACTCCTAATCGTACAAGACAAACAGAGATCGGGAAAGCCAGCTGATTTGAGAAATAGTTAGCTATCTGTATGACTACAACTTTTTGACGTCGAGCTTTCCTCGTGCCAATGGACCCGCGCTCTTTACTGCATATAGGCGATGGCGAATCTGAGTTGTGACAAGATTTTGGCCCAAGTTGATGGTGGCTCTATTGAGGAGATTTCGTTCGTATTAAAATGCCACACTGATTTGGTTCATGCATTCGATGTTTCTTCTACGCCAAAAAGGAACAAAAACTAATGAGAATGACCTAGAAAGATCTTCGTTAACAAATGAAAACAACAAATAAAGATATATTTTTTTAATATTATTTAGCACAAACAAAACAAATAAACGCGTACAAATGTACTAAAAAAAGTATCACATGGAAAAATACATACTTCTTTCTATATCTTCTTTCGAATCACATGATCATAAAATATTACATGCCCATATTTTTGCGAGAAATGCATTTCGCGCTTACAATTATTCGTATACATTTCACGTGTTATATCGACACATATTTTCTTATGATCACCGCGATGCATAAATATCAGACCGTTTTCGACATCATGTAGAACCACATAATTTTCAGAGTGATTATATTGCACGGTGCCCTTGTGCCAATCGTAAAAACTGAGATCGGTTGGTTTGGGTCGTAGTAAAACGCGTTCTTGAAAAACGCCCAACCAATCGGTGCAACCCTCCACCTGTAAGTTAGCCTGTTTCAAACTGTGTTCGAAATCAATGTAACCAGAAACTTCGAAACCGGATTTAAAGCGGTGCTTCACAAAGATAATGGTCTGCAAATGAGAGAGTCGACACTTTTTTAAATAAAACACCACACTGTTCAAGACTCTACTTTCCTCTACCCACCGATATGATTTTCTGCGCATTCGGCTCTTCACGTCGCGCCAATTCGAGTAGTACTGGATCATTTGATTTCATATTCTCACTGAATAGCATTGCCGATTTTTTCGTTGGCCATAGTGATTCTTGTACGGCGGCTTTACGTTTCTCATATTGTTCGGGTGTGTAGATTTCGGATGCCGACCGATAGCCAAGTTCGACTAGCATGCGACAGAAACGTATGTTGCGGAGAAAATGAACATCCTTGCGGGTGATGAAGGTGTCCAAGTAGTCCTCATAGGTGGGACAATACAGCAGAAACATATCCTGTTGCACGGAACTCATTTTGCTGACGACGATTGTGTGTACTTTTTCTGCTGCTTATGAATTTTCGAATGTTTTCGTTGTTTGTGTTTGTTTTGTTTTCAAATATTTTTTTTTTTGATATTTATTTATTTCACAATTTTTATGAGATTATTTCAATTGGCGCATAATTTGATTAAATCAGAGGCTTATACTTAAAAAAATATACATAGTTATTGACTTTTGTGGTTTATATTTTTTTCAAAATTATTTAATTTTTTTATATATTTGAAATTTAAATTTTTTTTTTATTTTACACCAAATGCCGGTGCCTTTTGTACTAATGACACTTTTATACAAAAAGTTTTTTTCTTTTTATTGTTTGGAAGTTTGAAAAAATTTTAAAAAAGGAAAATTTTTCATTTAAAATTTCGCAGACTCGGAATTCATTTTCGATCCTTTCTCTTCGAACGATATGTAGCGCTAGAATAGAAAATAACACATGATTAAGACAAAAAAAACAATATTTGAGCCACCCTAATGCTCGTATAAAATACTCTCAATGAATTCGAAAACTCCACTACAAATTAAGATATTTCGGCTAAACAATGGGAATCGATAATACTATGGCAACATTCATAAATTTATAAATATTTCGAAATGGTTTTAAAGGGATTCAAATCTACATCCATCCATTTATTATTCTTAAAAAAACCGACCTGCATATATGTGAAGCTCCAGGTAGGTGTCAATGCATACACTCAAAAAAAAAAAAATTATCTGGATTAAAGAAAAACAACTATGATAAGAAAGACAAAATGGGAATGAATTGGCGTTAAATAAATATTTATTTTTTTATTTTTATCGAGTAAAGGAATCGGGAGAAAATATCGCAATTTGAAGAAAAAATAATTTAATTAAAATAAAAAAAAAATGGTCGTCGGTCGAAGATTCAATCCAGTTTGCCCCTGAAGAGACCGTAGAATTGGTAACTCTATTAATCTGGATGCAGTCCCTGAGAAACTGCAAGTGCTCGACCACACCACTTCTCTACTCTGTTTTGGCAACAAGTTCTCCAAATGTATCCCAGAGTGGGATGAATGAAGGGAGATGGCGAACATCAGGGTTCATATCTATTTTTACAGACAGTCTATATGGGAAGGTAGTTAGTGGGATTCACTCAAGTGAACACTCACGATACAACCTCCAAGAACGCTATCGATTTGAGGTGGTTTAGAAATACACCAAGTGCGTAGTCATTCCCGCGCAGTGGAACTGACTAGAAAGGGGATCGAATAACCTTCGGTAAGCGCGGCATCACCCCATCTTCAAGCAAGCAACGGCTAAGATTGGCTATACATTGAGAATGCTAACACTAGTGGCGCCCCTGTCGGATAGCAAATCAAATCAATCTGGTATAAATATCGACCGCTACTTCAGTGGTTGGTATTTTAACCAGGTATTGTGTGCCGGGGTCACACGGTACTAGGATGGGGGTTTCTATGCAATAATTTTTTGCCGCAGTTGCAGGAATGAGGAAGAAGTGAGAAGTGCCACTCTCTAGACCCAACCTCCTTACCAACCTAACCGATGTGCTAGAAAATTGAAATAGCTTGGCTGAAATCGCGACCAGAATGCAATACCAACTATAAATTTCTTCGTTAGGTGGCGCTGAAGTTGAGATGTGTAGAAAACCCTCAATTATGTAAGAATTTGACGAATTGATATTGAGCTGCCATTTTCAACACATAGCGAGAAGTAACTGCAGAAAAAATTTACTCGCAAGGTGGCGCTTGGGTCGCAATATTTGAGAAAACCCGCATTTATGGTCGGATATGGCTGATATTCAGTACATAAAGAAAAAAATGATCTAGTAAGTGACAACGAGGTTTGAAAATTTTGATTTTTAGTATTACACAAAAATTTTGAAAATAATCGAAAAATTTCACACACATAACTACTCATTTTTAAGAATAGAAATCAGAACTATTTTTGATACTAAAGTACTGACTACCCATACTTAACGCAATAACTCCATTACAACAAAACTTTCGCGCCTGTTTGATTGACCGAATCCAACCAATTTGATTTCAATTTGTAAGCACATGCTCAGCACACGATCGATCATACGGTACGAACTTGAATTAAAACAGCATACAATTTTGAGTGGGGAACATTTATACTCGTAAATCATTGCCAGGAAGTAAACAAAGATTTTTTGTGGTTATGACCTGATTTTACTGGCTAAGCAAAAATATAAAAATATACTCGCTGACATCGCTACAAGGGAATTTCGCATTTGTTGTTGTTTATATTTTTAAAGGCATAAAGTGCGTGACACATTCGAATGACAACAAACGACAGCGGACGGAATATGGGCGTGAGGCTGGGACAAATTTGTATTCACTTTGTTATGTGCAAGGGTGTGTGTGTGTGTGCGTGTGTGGAGGCCAAAAACACGCATGGATCAGTGCTAGAGCGCGGTCGGTATTTCCAAAACAAAAAACATATGTGCTTTATGAATTTTCAGTGTGCTATTTGCTTTTGTGAAATTTTAGAAAATTTGTATGCCTGCGACTACAAAAAAAAAAAACAAATTCATAGATGAAAATAAACAAAAACTATACACAGCGACAGCTCGGGCAGAAGGCCGACGACGACAGTTAATGCAACATTGTGCTGTACAACAAAGTTGACAGAAACAATAACAACAACAACAACAACATTGCTAGCAACAAAAAGAACAGCAAGAGCGCTAATGGCAGGAAGCAAAATTTTTTGGTGAATAGCAAGAAATGCTTCTTAAAAAAAATACTTATTTTTCATAATAATTATTATTTTTTTTATTTTTGTTTTATATTTCTCTCACTCAGCTCTAAGAGGCGGGCGCCGCGTATGCGTAGAGCGACAGGCAGTAGCAGCCGCAAAGTGGGAGAGCTGAAGTTAAGCAATTCATAATTATTTCCGTGCCGTCGCTATGCTTAGCGTGCGCTAAATTTTTCCACGACTGGACGGTTGCTGGTACAAATTCAAAAATATTTCGAGTGTGTTTTCGAATGGAGGCGGTGACGGTCGCAACCGCGTTGACAGTAATAAAGTGAAGTGAATCGAAAAAGTCACCGAAATAAATAGAACAAAAATTAACTTAGCATACTAAATATATGTACATGTATATATATAGATATATGTACATATATTTATAATGGGCATGCAATTAATTTTTACGTAATATTTGTGAAAGCATTTGTTTTTTTTTTTTAAATAAAATTGTTAAAAATGTGAACGTTAGTGCACGCGAATTTCGAAAAGTACTTAAAGAAATTAATGCAATTTTCTTAAAGTAAAAGTTCATCTATAGTTAGCACCAAAACGTAATTTCCAAACAGTTTACACTGTAAAAAAACAAAAAAAAACAAAAAAACAATGCGTTCCAATGGCATCCTCGGCACGCTGCTACTGCTGATTATCGTTGAGCGCACACACGAGTACACCGATGATGGCAAAGTGGAGGTGAAAGTTGGTAATGAATTTGAGAGAAATGCATAGTTAAAACTCCTAAAGAGCATAGTGTCAAATTACTTATACATATGTACATATCTCAATTATATATTCCGCAAATTGTATTTTGAAATTTGGCAAAATTCGTAACTGAATTTGTGAAAAATTACTTTCCAGGCGCTCTCTTCTTTCGCGATGAGTATGAGATTGAACTGAGTTTTGACGAAGCATTCCGTGAGATTAATAGCAATAAATTGTTTGGTGTGAGTTTCAAAGCGATAAAACGTTTTGTGCCCAGTGATGATAGTTTCATTTTGCAGCAGTTGAGTAAGTACAAAATAATTTACTTAATAATGAAATAATTAATAAAAAATGTAGCTGTTACGATATAAGAGAAAGAAAAAAAAATAACACAGCTTTCTAAAATATGTGATTTCAAAATAAGTAACTGGTGAATTGAAAACAAAACACTCTCATAGAAAGTGCCATGTGAATATAGCTGGCACCCAAGGTACATTAAACCGGAAGCAGCATTAAAGGCAATACAACCATGGTGTGTATTCTGTTGTGGTCCATGAAATGTCAAAAACGTTGTGGGAAAAGTGGATGAGAAAAAGTAAAATTGTATGTGCCTTTGTCGTTTAACAGGTCAAGCATCTATTTTGGCTGAAAAAAAAGTAAAAAACTCATCCTGTGCTGCTACCTTTTTAAAACGATTTGACTGCTAACCGAGTTTTTGTGTTTACCTAGTTATTTGTAAAGTAAAAAATCTGCAAAAAAGTTGCTGCATATTTCAAAGGGATATATCTATTAATTTCAATTTTATGTGGACTTTTACGTTATTTGTAAAAATATTCTGTCTGAGGATACCACTCGCTAAAGTGGTATTCTCTAGAACTAGAGCGTTATAGCGACCTCTCAAATTAATTTTATTTAAATTTAAAAGAAGGTTGAAGAGACCATTTCGTGAGAGAACTAAAGGTTTAAAATGCTGTACAAAATGATTCCTCGTGCAATTTTGCCATATCCACCCAAACTAGATATTTTGCTCAGATAGAAATTTTAACACTTTTTCTATACTTATTCTAAAAACACTTAGAAAAAAAATTTCATTTTAATGTGGTCATGCAAACAAAAATTTACCTGGTTAGCTTAGAGCGGCTACCACCGTGCTAACAAATGCATGCTAGTGAAAGTCATGCTTTCCACTTCCTCTTCAGCCCAGCTGGTTAATGAGAGCTTTTGGGTTGGCTTTACGTCAACCTCTGACCACACTTGTCTGGTTGTTTGACAGGTGCGTTCGATGGCCCAATTGGTTGTTACCATCTCGACGAGTTTAGTCTTTAAACTGTGTTTGCCTACGTCTTGAACAGAATTTTCCACAGCTATTTCCGGCACTTACCTTGCCAACTCATCGGCCATGCAGTTGCTGGGAATGTTTCTGTGCTTAGATACCCAAACGCGAGAAGGTCAGAGTCAATCTTCGTTCCATGACCACCAGCGACTTTGTCGGGCTGGACTAAAGAGATTTAAAGGTCGTTCTGAAGGGACGCTAAGAGGACGCTGTGAGTCTCTATTATGACATTTAGCTCTGCTCGGCTGACTGGAGTGAATCCAGCTGTCTACTCTTCCGCTTAACTTGGAACCATTTGTATGCCTAGGCCTGTGACATCTTCGCATGCATTTCTCTCTGTGATACAAATGGAAAATTTGTTGGTGATGTAGAGCATTGGAGTGGTATAATCTGGTAGGCAGAGTTTCCAATACCTTTGCGTATCCGAATCTGAGTTCTTATAACGGCAGGCTCGCATCCAGAAATCTGCCACAGAGACAAGCATGGCAGCCGTCCGGCTTTGACCAAAGTCTTGCGTAGCGTCAGCCACCTGACGGTGGTCCCATAGAAGAGAATGGATCATATGACAGCTGTGTACATTCAGTCTACTTACTATTTTTGTATTCATGGCTTTTCTGGAGCGGTTTACGATTCGCTTCCAAAAAAGTTTCCTGTTTAGAATAACTCGAAAGTACTTGACCTCCTCTCAACAGAGTGAGTTCCACCCTATTTATTGAGGGTGGTTTGAAAGAAGAGATTTTATATTTCCTCGCGAAGATCGTCATATCGGTCTTTGTATGATATATTTGAGTCTGTCTTCCTTAGACTAGATGTTAATATGACTGAGGGTATAGATTACTTAGGATCTGCAGATGTTTACGCCTAGTCACGATTGCTAAGCCATCAGCCGTGATTTAGCAACTAAAGAACCTTAGATTCAGAAGAAGTATTGCAACCATCCCCCCGTTCTAAAGGAATAATTCTCTTTTTAAAAAGAAGACTAGCAAAATCTAACACTTTACGCTGCGCCCTGGCCTTAAAAAACTCGACCTGAATGCCAAAAGAATATCCTTTCCGAATTTGTTTTGCAAAAATTATGGTCACTTTGATCTATAAAATTTTCTTATGCCGATAAAACTTTAATTTTCGATAAATTTTTTTTTTTCACAAATTTTTTTTTCCAAAGTATTGTTTTATAAATAAATGGTGCATTCTATAATATACACTATTTAAAACTATCAAACTTTATACAAAATTCAGGAAAATTCAACAAATTAAAAAAATTGTTTTCAAATTTTACAAATTTTTGAAAATCACCGTTGATTTTTGTTAAGTTTTTTCGAAGACGATGTAAAATTTGAAATTTGCTTTTTATTATACAAAAATTTTATAAACTACAGAACTAAATTAATAAGAAGTTTATTTTTAAATTTATATTAAAAATTTTGAAAATTTGATAAACATTTTTTTACGTCGTTGTATGCTGGTGAAGTTTTTAGAGTGTGAAACTTTGATTTATGCGGTATATGTTATAGAATGAACAATATTTTTATTAAAATGGAATGAAAAAAAAATTTCATGAAAAACCTTGGAAATATTAGAAAAAAACCACAGCATATTTAATAATGTGAGTAACTAAAAATATATTTAAATTAATGTTAAAAGAAATCGGTAAAAAAAATTAAAAAAATGAAGGAAGGAGGATTTAAAAAATATAGAGGAAAAGCGAGCTTTAAGAATAAAATGAGCTAGATAATATTATGAGCGGTTTGTTTAAATTTAGGAAAACCAATTTCTGAATTGCTATTTTATTTTTGACAGAGTTTGAAAAGAACACATTTTCACTAAACTTACCCACACTAATATAATTTATGTAAGTTTGAAAAAATTTGTTTTTTAATTTTCACTTTTAATTAAACTCGAGAATTTCTCAACTGTCTCTTTGAAACATTTCAGCTTGCGAATTGATTTCAGATGGCGTTGCTGCTATTTTTGGACCAAGTTCAAAGGCGTCTAGTGGTGAGTGGCATAAAACGCGACTAAAAATTTGCTAACACTACTATAGCTGCCTCTAATTTTATTTTGAATTATTTTTTATTTTTTTTTAAAAACAATTTATGTATATACATATGTACTTTACATATGTACTGGCATGTAAGATACGCCAACACTGTGTGAGATTGAAAATATTTGTGCTTACTTTTCCAAATAACTTGCTAGAGTGCATTTTGGAATAATAAATAAATTAGCTGCTTTCAATAACAAAAAAAAAAAAAACAACACAAAGCAAAAAAAAAAAAAAAATTTAGGATGCAAAAGCGCAAGCTATGGCAAACAATAGAAAATATTATACACACAGATACAATTTTGCATTTGGTTTCTAACCGAAATTTTTGAAATCCACACAGACATTGTCGCTGTCATAGCCAATACCACTGGCATACCGCACATGGAATTCGACTGGAGATATCAAACTACCTTACAAGAGCAACTCAATAATCGAATGACTGTGAACGTGGCGCCTTCAGTCGCCCAGATCTCAAAAGCTTACTACAGTATAATCAAATCCAGTTACGAATGGGAAGAATTTACGATTGTCTATGAAACGGAGCGAGGTAAGTGAAAATTCCCTACATTTTGCAAGTACTTTCTATTCTCTTTCTCAATTTTTATTTCTTTTTTTTTTTCTTTTTTTTTTAATTGTTTAGGCCTCGCTCGCTTATTGAATCTTATGGATATTCAGTCGTTGGACAATGAACTGATCAAGTTACGCTATATCGGTGATTATAGCGCCGATCTGCGCGTACTTTGGAAGGAGATAAGCCACGCGTTACATGAACATAGAATAATTCTTGATTGTAGTGAGGATTCGTTGAAAAACTTATTTGAAACTGCATTACAGTTTAAGTTATTTGGTTCGTTTCAGGTACGGTATACATATTGCTTCCCATATATGTATATAGTGTATTATATTTTCTGCTTTATTTTCAGCACTGGTTCTTATCTCACTTGAATACCCATAATTCCCCCTTGCAAAGCATGTACAATGCCGATTACAAAGCGAATATAACCTCGGTGCGACTAAAATTAGTCGATGAAAATCCCTATGCCCGAAAAAAGACGCGCATACGGCCAATTGATGTGAGTATTGATGTGGCAGGATAGCTTGCCAAGAGACAAAAAAACAAAATAAAAACAGTTCAGTTGATAATGAAACGCGAAGAAAATATATTTAAAATATCTGAGGTCCCGATCTGCTTGTATGATATTTTCAACGTAGCAAAACAAGCAATTTTTTAAGACTTAGTTTTATTACGTTTTGATAGCTGCCTAGCAGTAATGCACCTATACAGTATTGGTTCATCCATCGTGATGGTACTAAAAGATTTCGAATGGACAACTGAGGAGAAGATGGTGAGCTGATTCCACCTCGAAATATCCCGGGCAGGTAGTAAAGGTTTCAAGTGATTCACTCTCGAATCGGTCCAGATTCCTATTAGCTGCTTCGCTCTTTTGTCTAGACTTCACTAATTTACATGTCGAGGGTTTCGAAAAGCGTTCTACTTTCTCGTGAGGCTGGCCGCAGATAGTCGAAGGAATCTCAATTCTTTCTACGTCCAAGCCGATCTGTCTGGTGAGCTCATTAGCCCATTAGCCCCATTGGATTCTGTACCCAAAGAGGTGATCCTCTTTCGGATATATAAGGGAAGGGAAGCCAAGCGTTTCCCGGCCTTTTTCGGCCGTTAGAAATTTATATTTTTATAGTTAAGTTCGTCGTTGGTCTCAGATAGTTAGCGGATGATTTTCAAAAGATATTCTCAAATGATGGCGAAATAGGTTGTTGAGAAAAGTAGAAGGCGATCCAGCGAAATGAAGCTCTGTGTGTTCAGTTGAAATGGTCTATTTGTGAATACTTGAACACTTAGGGTGTTATTGGGAAAATAATTTAACAACTCAGTTTTGGGTTAACGACCAAAAGTTTCTGATGCCTCATATCTCAACAGTTAAAGTGATAGCTTCGAGGATCTCTCTTCTCACGATGTCGTTAAATGCGCAAATGTACGCCCGATGGAATCACCCTGGTTGGAAACACTATGATTGAAGTGTTTGATGAACCGTGACCTAAAGGTCTTCACGAGTTTAGGTCACTTGAAGCTCGCTTTAGTCAAGCCGTGATCACAACTAACGAATAGAATTTTTGTCACGGCCTACATAGTGCGAGGTAATCACATATTAGACGCCTAACAGTTTCTGTTTTGTTTTTTTGTTGTCATAAAAGCTTCTGCGAAAGAAGTTCTTGGGATTTCCTTACGTCCCAGTTAGGTCACATAAGTTGGGATGTATTGTAAGCTCCGTTGCGTTTCCACAGCATACTCGGCACTTTGAGGAAGGCCGGTGAAAGAGGTACTGAAGTACGTCTTCTCGTTATTTGGTATGTTGCAGTGTCCCAATACCCTCACCAGATGAAACTCGAACTACTCTAACATCGCCATCACGGGCACTTGTCGTAATCACAGCAGATTTTAGGATCTGTACTGCTTCTTGTATTACCGGTTGGCTTGAAAGATACCACAGTGGTTCGGAAGGCGGAATAACATACTCGCCTCTAGTTGTTCAGTCTAGACGCCCATGCCAGATCTGTCCAGCTTAGATCCACCAGTGTAGAAACGTGTGGAGTCGTTAGACCCCGGAACTTCATCGGCTCATGACGCCCTACTTGCTATTGCTACTCAATATTCTTCGGCAAAAGGTAGCCTTGGAGCCCAGTAGTCCGTTAGGTTCGGAAGTTTGTGATTTTTAAAACTGTCATATGACAACTAATATATTAAAATAATTTTTGTATTACATAAATATATCTTATATGTGTTCACTACTGTCTTATGATATACAGGAGATTTTTGGCAACAAGATGTTCTTGCCGATTTTGATGTACGATGCTGTCGTCTTGTTTACAAACTCCGCAAGAAATATAATCACTTCCTTGAGAACGTTTATAGAACCTCGAAAACGTTGTGAATTTGGTTACCCTAGCGATGGTGGTGGTAGAAACTCTTGGCATATAGGACGTCAAATCGTGCGTGAAATGAAATTGGTATGTGAGCACACATGGAGTAGTTACTTGGTTTAAAAGGTTCCCAATTTTTCCCAAAGATATCCGAAGACGATGTAGAGCCATCGTTCAAAACTGAAAATCTTAAAATTGACGAAAACGGTGAACGCAGCCATTTCAATTTGGAGATCTACAAGCCAACAACTAATGAAATTTTAGCCATTTGGAAACCTGATGGTACAATTTCGCCACCAACTTCCATTCAAATAGATGCGAGTAGTGCATCGACACCACCTGATTTTTCCTTGTCACGTAAGCATTTTATGGTGGCAACACGCTACGAGGAACCCTATTTCATGTTGAAGTGAGTACTGGCCAAGTTGGCTGTGTTGCTGTTCAAATTAAGATAACCGATCGATTGTTGTCAGTTGCTTCACAGAGAGGATCATGAAAATTTACGTGGCATAGATAAGTACGAAGGTTTTGCAGTGGATTTGATACGGAAGCTTTCGGAAATAATGGATTTCGATTATGAATTTCTAATTGAGGGTGGTACTGGCAAATTGAATCCGGATACGGGCGAGTGGTCTGGCATTATCAGGCGGTTAATTGATCATGTAAGTGGTAGAGTGGTTTCTAGCTTGTGTGTTGCATTTATTAAAAATAAAAATAAAAAAACTTCGTTTTGCAGCAAGCACAGATTGGTATCTGCGATATTACCATAACGCAGGCACGTCGTCAAGTAGTCGATTTTACAGTGCCTTTCATGCAGCTTGGTATCAGTATATTGTATTATAAGCGACCACCGGCGGCGAAGGATCCTTTTGCCTTTTTGAATACATTTGCCGAAGAGGTGTGGTACAATGTGATGTTAACGAAATTGGTGATAACGTTGCTGTTTGTATTGTTGGCGCGGTGAGTTTGATATTTATAGGGTATTTATCATTTGTCGAGCTTTAATTGTGCTGTGGTAAGAGAAACGGTGGTATGAAAAGAATTCAACTAAGCCAGTTACACAAACAATATGGTTTAGTTCCTTAATACTAGCCTACGGTCATCTCTCTCACTGCAGCTCCTCTGCGTTGCATTAGAAAGAGAGAAATTAATGAAATCAGATATGTATCTATGAAGTTTCCAAGTGCCCACTACTCGTAGTAGGACGATCAACTCTGTTGCCAAATTTCTTGTTTGCGTCAAGTGCCGAATGAGTGTGTGAAAAATCTGTAAAGTTTTTGAGTGGTTAATAGATGATAGAAAAAGGTGGTAAGACGTGAAATACGTAACTATTTCGGGCCTAGTTTGGGATCATCTTGCGAAAAGTCCGCGATAAATTTGCCAGTTATTCGGCATCATCTTGGAACTAGTCTTGAAATGTCCCTGACCTAGTCCAGACATTTCCCCGAAATGCTCCCAAAATGCTCCCGGGCTATGAAAAGAAAAGTTGAGAATGATGATGGAATTGTCATCATATTTTACATTAAAAAATCCAGAATAGATTTCAAAAATAAAACTACTAGAAAATTTTGGTGGTATATAAAAAAAATATAAAAAAAATTTCATTCGCTCGGCGCTAGTGCCACATAAATCGCTTTTCGTAACTTCTTCATCCAAGAATGGTAGAAAAAAAGATTGCGTCTTTCGAGCTGACAGCAACTGATAGTGATGTAATAATAGCTAGAGAATGAGAGAACAAAGAAAAAATCTTAAAACCAAAGAAGAAGAAGCGTAGAAGAAGCGGGTAAGCGACAGAATGATGGATAGTTTTGTTAGCATTATTTGTGTAAAATAAAAAGCAAAATAGGGGTCCGCGGAAAGCGCAATCTTGTATTCTCTCATTCTCCTTCTTCGGCTCAATCTTTTTTTTTTTGTATTTTCTTGTCTCCTTATTGTTTCCTCCATCCTAAGAGCAACTTTTACTACGCACATTTTTTGGCCTTGCGTTCATACTTATCACATATTTACAGATTCTCACATCACGAATGGACAAACCCCAATCCTGCTGATCCTGATCCGGAAGAACTTGAAAATATATGGAATATCTCTAACTCATTTTGGCTTATGATGGGCTCAATTATGCAGCAGGGTTGCGATATACTACCGAGGTAAAACGAAATTTTTTTAATATACTACACTTTATGTACCATATAATTTCCACTTATCTTCAACAGAGGTCCCCCAATGCGCATCCTCAGCAGCATGTGGTGGTTCTTCGCTTTGATGATGGTCAATGCTTATATTGCCAATTTGGCTGCATCGCTGACAAACAATAAGCTTCAGAGTGAATTCGATAGTTTAGAGGGTTTGGTCAATCAGGCCAAAGTTAAGTATGGTACGCTGTCCGGTGGCAGCACTTCGGTCTTTTTTTCCGAATCGAATGAGACCACCTATAAGAAAGCGTGGAATCAAATGATCTCATTTATTCCATCTGCCTTCACATCGAGCAACAAAGAGGGTGTGAATCGTGTACGTAAAGGCCAGGGTAACTATGCATTTTTTATGGAAACGACCTCGATGTCATATAATATTGAACGTAGTTGTGATCTGAAGCAAGTTGGTAGTCAAATAGGTGAAAAGCATTATGCATTGGCATTACCATTGGGCTCTGAGTATCGTTCGAATTTGAGCGTTTCACTACTACAAATGAGTGAAAAAGGTGAATTATTAAATCTCAAGCGTCGTTGGTGGACACCGAAATATAGCAACAATTGCACCAAATATACTGAGACCGATGGTGATGAGCTATCGATTATTGAATTAGGTGGCGTATTTTATGTACTTGTCGCTGGTGTTCTATTCTCTATTGTTATTGGACTTTGGGAATTTTTATGGAATGTACAAACTGTTGCGGTGGAGGAGAAGGTGTGTGTGTGTGTGTTGAGTTTAAATTTAGAAATCAATACAAGCAAAAAATAAAAATAACTTAACTTTCTTTTAGACCACACCATGGCAGGCTTTCAAAGCTGAGCTTTGTTTCGTTTTAATGTTTTGGAAAACCAAGAAGCCAGCGAAAATTTCGGAGAGCACTAAAACATCAATTTCTTCAAAATCTTCCTCTAAACGTTCAATAGATCGTTCGCGTTCACAGAGTCGTGTCAGTGGTCGATCTCACAGAACAACCAAATCGAAGGTATCGCAGCGAGATCGTGAACGGAGTGTACATAGTCGCAGATATTATGATTGAAGTAATTTTGGAAATCAAAAAAATGATATTACCTTAGAGTTCCGTTAAATTAAGTTGAATAAAAGAATAAAGTCAACATTTTCGTTAATACGCTGTTAAGATTAAAAAAAAGATAATAATTAATACTGGTGCACTCTCTGCATCGGTGTATTTTACAAAATACTCTCAAACAACGCAAGACGTTAGAAAATATATAGTTCATCAAAGGAGACCGGTGTAAGCTTGGGTGGAGATTAGGGATTCTCTGCCAAAGCAACCAACAATTCTAGAGCATGAACTTTACTTCAAATAAAAAACCGGCTTATTAAAAAAATAATGACTTGATGGTTATTTTATGACTTTGATTTAAAAAAATAAAAATAAAAAATAAGCGTTATTCTTTGATTTTTATTTTTTCGAACAAAAGTTTTAGTACAACGATTATTTTTGATCGACAAAGAAAATCACAAAATATCGATCGAATATGTGCGAAAAAAAAAAAAATACCGATTATGCAATGCTTTAAACAAAAAATCTTCTGTATAAAAATAAAGACAGTTTTGCATAGCATATAACATATAAGGATTAGATCAATATAGCTATTCGAGTTTTGTTTTGAATGAATTTTGCACAATGATTTTTTGTTCCGAAAAAAATCAAAATAACGATTATTTCTTAACCTTGGAAAATGCTCCAAATAAATTTTGGTCTCGAAATATATTGTAGGGAAATTATATATCTTACCGGACGTGTCTAAGTATGCGATTCGATGTCGATGAGATTCAACAATTTTTTATACACGTTAATATCGTCTTACAAAGATATCTAAACTGTTATCCTTCTTGCATGCATACTTTCAGGCTCAAGTTAAGGGAATTAACAGTTTGAGTGATTGGTGGTGAGGAGCAGGATGATTTCTTATATTGAAATTTCAATATTTTTAAAATAAAATAATAGACAAATATATCGATGTTTTAAATCGTGATATGTCGATATTTACTTCTGGCTATCAATTTTGTATAAAATTCGATATATTTGTAAGTTCCTGTTCCAGTTCACGTAAATCTTCATCTTTTTCGATATATTTTTACGGTAGTTTTAAAATATAATAAGTTGTATAATTCCGATGCGGATTTTTTTCTTTGCAGAGGCAATCTAATGTAGATATGCATGTGTGTATATTTTTTATTTTTCAAATTCAATACGTTCTATTTTTGGTCGCGTAACAAAACTAATAAAAGTTATTAGTCTTTATTTATTTAAAATTTAAATTTGCGCTTTAAAGTAAAAATATCGATACATATATCGGAATATACGATATATATCGATAATTTTTTTTTTCTGCACATCTCTACGTACGATTGCTGACACGTTCACACTTCAAACTTCAACTAGACCCAGAAGCTGAAAAGACCTTTTTTCCTATGATTTTATTTCAAAGTACTTAATATTTTGATTAAGCAATTAAAGTGAGCTAATTGAGGCCAGCCAATAAAATAATTTCATATTAGAGCTAATATTTTTTTGTGATGGAACGTAAATGCACACACCTACATACAGTATATGTAAATATGTGTGGGAATATTTTTATTGAGTGAAAAATTTATGATTCGAGAAACGAGTGATTCTGACTAGACGAAAACTGCATTCCCCTTTGGACCTCTTTGTATTCCAAAATTGCTAACACAATGGCAATATGTTCATAAATATATTGAAAAAAAAAAAAACAAAAAAAACAATAAAATTTAGATACACATTGAAACGAACTGAATATTTGCTGCGCTATAAAAAAACACAAGACGCACATCTTAGCCAGAGAGAGAAGAATGGCAGTGACGTGGTAAAATATTGCTAGCTATTGACACGCCGCGAACGCTGACGGTCGCGAAGAGTTTTCCAAAAAATATTTTTTTCATATTTTTTTATTTTAATTTTCATATTTTTTTTAGGGTTCTTGCCGCTTGTGTTTTTATTGCTGTTTCGGTTGAGGAACAATGTGGCGTAAGCAAAACAGCAGACGCTGACGACAAACCAACTCATGTCAGCTTCTGGATTTTACAATATTTATATACAATATGTATGTGTGTGTAGATTGTCTCGTGGTTTGGTCGGTATACAAAAATATTGGGCTGTTTAAAATTTGTTTGAATAAAGGAAATTTCCAATTTCATTTTCATTTAACTTGTGAAAGGCAAACGCGACGGTTGTGATGGAATTTCTTTTGAAATAAGAAATCGGTAGACGGCAGAAAAAAAGGCGGCGCAAAGACCTCATAAATAAACGGCATATAAATAAATAGTATAAGTGAAAAAGTAAAAAAAAAAAATTTGGCAAAAAAACAAAAACTCACCGGGAATATGAAAACTGTATATATTAATAAAAAAATTTAGATCCAAAAACTAGCAACAAATATATCAAAATATATATAGTGTTTTTTTTTTAATTTTTGAAAAACGTAAGATGCGTAGAAAGTACGCAATTTTCTAGCGAATTTGAAAATTTTAAATTTTTCCTGCTGTTTCTGTGAAATCGTAATTTAAGCGCATTAGAAAAGCTTAAATCAAAAATTAAAACCATAAATGTATCTATATGTATCGACTTAATATTATAACAAATATCTACTATTGCGTGCATTCGTCGTCGTTTTTTCAATTTTAAATTTTTCATATTTGAGGTTATGTACAGTTCATTGTGAAAATGAAAGTTCTATTTCAAACTTTATTTTTATTCGTAACATTTCAATTATCTGCACAGTTTACTAAAAATTTGGAAGTTGTAAAAATCGGTATGTTTTAAAAAAAAAATCATCCAATTTTGTGTTTTACGAAATGCTAATGTGTGCGTGTGTGTGTGTGCGCGTGTGTGTGTAGGTGCTTTATTCTTCAATGACGAATGGGAATTGGTCAATGCGTTTGATACGGCAGTGAGGGATATCAATGTACTCGGGCTGGATGTACACTTGGAGCCAACTAAGCATTTTCTTAGCGAAGATGATAGTTTTGCATTACAGGAATCGGGTAAGTTGATGGTAAGAAATTATTAGCTAGGTTAAATAACCGATGAACAAAGTGCGCTTATTATTTGAAAATTAATAAAAAAAGGCGGTCTAAATGCAGGAAAATTTAAACCAGAAAAATAGCGACATGGTAATCAACTATTCGACGATTTTCTACAATATGTTCTGGTCTTCTGGTTATTCGAAAAATCGCAAAATTCTTTATGTTTTTTTTTGTTTTTACAAAAAATGCGATACAATATATGTATGTTTTGAAAGTATACAAAATACCGAAAATAAATACAAGAGGGTATTCACAGTACTTCTCACAAATTTTCTCCTTCGAAAATTTGTCTTTGACCACCCGTTACAGCGTGTCATTCTAAAATGGCATACAAAATGCAGAAAAATTGCAATGAGGGTATTCATAGTACTTTATTTATTAAAAGCATGTAAAATACAGAAAAATTGCAATGAGGGTATTCACAACACTCTATTTGTTGGAAGCACACATAATACAGGAAAACACACTGAGGGTATTCACAGTGTACTTTAACTTCTTATCAATTTTCATCCTCCAAAATTAGTCTGTCAGCTATATTGAAATCTTATAAAATACAAAAGAAATACCATAAGAGGATTCAGAGTGCTATTTGCACTAAAAGGGTATTCACAGTACCTTTCAACTATCCATAAATCGCCACCCCCCTCCCAAAATTTGCCTGAGAACTGCATGGAAAGCATACAAAATACCGAAGAAATACAATGAGGGTATTCACAGTACTATATGTGCTGAAAGCATACAAAATACCGAAGAAATAGAATGAGGCTAATCACAGTACCATTTAACTTGGCTGCATTGCATGTTATAATGGCAACTTCTCACCTCGCTGGCATAGAAAGAGAAAATTCATCAAATATCACAAATTGGCGGGGATCAAATTTAACATATTAATTGGTATCAACTGTGAACGCCCATAATGAAAATATTGTTATAAAGCTTTAATTTAAAAAGCAGTACAACTGAACAAAATTCAACGTCCTTCGATTTAAGCTAACAAAACAATGAAAATGAGTTTAAATAAAACAATTTTATAGTTGTTTCTAAGAACAGAAGTTACTCTATATTTTTCAAAAAGATACAACTCAAAATTTTTCATTAATACTTTTTTTAACATAAAAAATACCGTTCTTGACAGTTCGGGACAAATTTTGCACTTGTTTTTGAATTAGCTGGCCAAAAATAAAAACTCAACTTAGATCAGACCATGACGCTAACGCAATATAAAATATGAATTAAGCCGCTAGGTGGCGCAATGGTCGATAAATTAGAAAACCCGCAAATAATGAAGCGAGATAAATGATTGAGACAGGTTTTCTAAACCAATGCATCGTTTATTTAGTCGGTTTTTGAAATCTTGATTTTTCGAACATCGACTGCCACTTGTTTATTCATATAATACATATATTACAATTTTTAATAAATATTTTTAGTTAATTTTTTCTGAAAGCAAAGTTCGTAATATAATGAAAAGCATATAAATCGGAATTTTAAAGTTTTTTAGAATTTTTTTTAAAATCCAAAAATTTTCCCGAAATTTCAAACTTTTAAATTTTAATTTTTGAACAACTTTTGGGTATGTAGCTTTCTATCTTATACAATTTGAGCATATCTTGAATTTTCATAAATTTTGTACAAATTTTGAAATTTCTATTTATAATTATTATAGTTATATTTATAACTATTTTTTTAGAAATTTATCATGAGCAACACTGCGAATATTATAAAATTTGAAATTTCTTCTTTTATGTTTTAAAACGACGAACTATATTTTTTATAAAACCTTAACGAAAAAAACCACTGCGAATATTATAAAAAAAATAACATGTGGCCAATAGTTAGAGTTTCTGTTTTTCTTCTTCTAAAAGTGAGTATTTTCATGTATTTATGAGTTCTAACTATAAAAAAGAAGTTTGCGGAATAACCGGGGGGTTCATTCTTAGTAACAATTTTTTAAATGATATCTTTTCGAATAATCGGTGAGCCGCCAGTTTTGCCGGAAAACGCCGAGTAGTTGAACGCTCTACAAATAACTCTACAGACAATTCATACGCTAGATGGCACCATAGTCAATATACTTTCAAATATGGTGGAAATAGCTATAGAAA
The DNA here is from genome assembly GCA_951828415.1 of Anomoia purmunda. Taxonomy (NCBI): domain Eukaryota; kingdom Metazoa; phylum Arthropoda; class Insecta; order Diptera; family Tephritidae; genus Anomoia; species Anomoia purmunda. The sequence continues at coordinate 15,068,984 of OX639994.1, forward strand.
AAATTGTATACGATAGGTGGCGCTTGAATCTAGAAAGACTTGAAAGACCGTTTTTCGATGCAACTTACATAAAATTCCGCACATGCGAATACAATAGTTGTAATATGTAAAAGAAAAAAATTTTACAAAAATGTATGCGCTAGGTGGTGCCAGAGTCGTGATATTTAGGAAAACCGCTTTCATCGCCTAGTTTTAACTGATATTCGGAGAATAAGAAATTGAATTGAATTGTAGTATAATTAATTGAGAATCGATGAGAACACTTTCATGCACGAATTTTTCTGGTTAGTGGGGTTGCTAATTAAAAAATATAATACAAATTGTACTAACTACTTTATATCCAGTATATGGTGCTAATGTTTTCGAGACGATTTCTAATCAGATCGAATTAACTTTATTTTTCATTAGTCAAATCAAATCATTTCAAATGTTTAACGATTTAGTTTGAAATTATGTTTAGTTATACACACACCATTTTTTTTTACTGTGTACAATTTTTCAGCTTATATTGTTATAATTTTTTTTTGTAGCATGCGATTTGATTGGCAATGGCGCTGCCGCTATATTTGGACCAAGTTCAAAGGCGAGTAGTGGTAAGTGACAAGATTTTTTAGAGAGACTGAAAGTATATATATATATATAAATATTGTATGGGTAGCGTACACATTCACATAAACACATACATATTTTTTTTTTTTGCTTTTTATGCCCGTACTTTGATGCTATATTTTTTGTTTTTTTTTGTAGCTTGTTCGCAAGTAGTTTGGTTGATAAAAAACGATTCCTAAAAGTATGTCGAATTGCTGTCTAAATTTTACAAAGCTTTTTATTATGTACGGCTTTCGTTTTCAAATGTTACAGTGTTTAAGTTAATCATTCGTATTTGTCAAAAGTTTAAATTTAAAATTTGAAAATGTCTGAATTAAATATATATTTATGTAGTTCACGCTGTTATTTCACAACTATTTAATGAAAAAAAAAAACTTGTACGACCTGAATTGAAACAATACGTATTTATAGATCTTTGTTAAAACATTTCCCTGACTAACTAGTAATTCAATTGAATTCGATTTAAATAGGTATCCCAAACAAATGAGTTGAGTTTTTGGAATTTTTCATTGCAACATTCATACAAATTTTGAGGTTAAATATAACTAACAAGCGCACATTGAAATTCGAGATTTATTTTACGACAGCTAAACTCTTACCCAGCGTTTAATCCATAAAAAAAGAAAATGTTTCTAACATCGCTTCGAAAATTGTTTTTTTTTTCAATAAATATTTTACTAAAATATACTCTATAATATTTCTGAAAGCTCAATGAAAATCCATCAAGTAGTTTCGGAGATTAGTGCGTATAAAGAGACAAACAGACAGACAAGAATTCTAAAAATGATCCAAATGTTACATTTCCTGCATCATCTTCATTAATTATTTTAAGGGGATTTTCAAAGTACAGACAGTACTTTTCTATAGTATAGATGTATTGAAGTAATAGGTAAAGTATGAAAAATATACTTGTTTACAAAAAAAAAAAGAAGATATTAAAAAATTTAAGTGCTCTAATAGGGGATTCACAAGATGTTGTAATAAAATTAATAAATGTAAATATTTCCATAATTAAAAGTTGTGTTGTTTAAACCCCTCTTTTCGCTGTGAAATCCCACAAAAAAAAAACAAATACAAATTTTAAGCTAAATAAAAATTTCATAATTCTTTTTACTTTACGGTAACTTGTGAATTCCCTAATTGAACTTCATTTGTATAATACCAAATATAAATATAGGAGAATATTAACACGGACTTATTTTAAAATTGTGTAACCATTTCTAAACTAAAATTGCATAAAAATATTCTTATAAAAAAAAAATTTTGTATAAAGAAATATTTTCAAAAATTTTGCCATCCATATAATCAATTAAAATAGGTTAGCGTGCAATTGAAAATTCTTTAATGTTCAGAAATATTATTTAATTTAATTTTATACTGATGGGAAAAAAACAATTTTTCGTATTTTTCGTATTTTTTCTTGCATTTTTCCGGGTTTTTGGGGAACCCATAAAAACATTAATATTATTATTCTTGGAGGCCTCCTTAAGAAAAACATAGTTTGATGATTTTCAGCGATTCCATTAAATTTCTACAAAAAAATGGTTTTTTCGCCTTAGCAAATAAATGTCAATCTTGGCACTACATCTAAATATCTTTGGTTTCAAAAATAAAAAAAAATATTGGTTTTCCTTTTTTTTCGATAGAGAAAAATCTTAGGGGATGCAAGCATTCAAATTCTGACATTACCATTTTTGGACCACCCTAGTTTAAATTTTTATTCATCAGTATGTATTTTTTACAAAAAAAACCATAACATAATTATTATTATTATTATGTGATTTTTATTTTTTCGCTCAAAAATAGCCGTTATTCTTGGATCTAAAATTTTCCGATCACATTTGGTGGATATGTTTTGATTTTTTTTTTTAAATTTTTTTATACAGCAAATTTTTGAGTAGTAAATGAAATAAAATAATATACAGTATTAAAAGCAAAGCGTTTGAAAAGTGTTGCTAACGAATTTTTTATTTTTTATTTAATTACTTAAGTAGCGATTGGTTCGCCAGGTATCCACTAAAAAGTACACTGCTATTTTTACTACCCATCACAACTCATCATCACACTCCTCTCAATACATTAAGTACGCACTTAATGCCTTTCAAATAAACAAATTGCTTTTTTTTCTTATATTTTTTATTTTTGAAATGTATTGTAGCTATTTTTTTTTTGTTTATTTTCTAAATGTTTACTTTCGCATGGCACAAGTAGTCTACATTTGTACTCGTACAGATTATTGGCTACACGGTTTATAAACATAAGCTAAATTATTTGATGGCTCGTCGTAAGTCCGATTGCCTCGTTTGTTGTATTTATTCATGGTGAATATATGAAAACATGAATATTTAATATGCTCATTAGTGATTTTTTTTATGATCGATGTTCGAATTTATTGCAGCGTTTAGCGAACATGAAAAATAGCAACAAAATTCGTAATAAATTTGTTTGGAAGCAAGGCATTAATATGCATACATGTAGGGGTATATTATAGATGTACATTAGGGTGTGCCTTATTTAATCCATTTCCTTCAAAGGTATTAAAAAAGCACACATACCCTCTAAGTATTTTTATGATGCCAATATTATGCGCTCATTCCAAGTTTTAGTAAAAATAGTTGTAGGTAATTAGTAGTAGAATTGGTAAAAATAGTAGTAGAAAATAGTAAAAATAGTAGTAGTAACTAGTTAAAATAGTAGCAGTTATTAATGGTAACATTTGGAAAAATAGTAGTAGAAATTAGTAAAAATAGCAGTAGTTAGTAAAAATAGTAGTAGAAAATAGTAAAAATAGTAGTAGTTAGTAAAAATAGTAGTAGAATTACTAAAAATAGTAGTAGAAACTAGTAAAATGGTAGCAGTTATTTGTAGTAGAATTAGTAAAAATAGTAGTAGAAACTAGTAAAAAAGTAGCAGTTATTTGTAGTAGAATTGATAAAAATAGTAGTAGAAACTAGTAAAAATATTAGCAGCTATCACTAGTAGGAATTGTAAAAATTGTAGTAGTAATTAATAGTTGTAGTAGTTAGTAGTAATAGTAAGTAGTAGAAGTTGTAAAAAAAATCTCTCTTATGCCGCTAAAGAAGTTTTACTTCAAAAACTTTGGACCTTTAGCAAGCTTGGCGAAATATACAAAAGAAATGGAAGAAAACGCAAAATCTTTTCAAAAACATTTTTTAAGCTAGGATTCCTCAGGTTACTAAGAGCCGAGCGAGATATTCCTCATTTCTAAAAATTTTGAAAAAATTGGAAAAAAAATGCAAATGAAGTTAAAAAGCTCATGATATTTTAAAAGGAAAAACTAAAAGAATTTTTTATGAAAGACTATCGTCAAATTAGATCCCCTTTATGGGGTATGCGTTTTAAATAAAATTGATATTTTTTTTTGCGCATATAAGGGACACCCTAATACACATACGTACATCTAGGTATATATGCATAGAAGTTTATGGAAGACGGTTTTTTGTTTATGAAATTCCAATTTTTGAATATTTAGGTTATTAACAAATCAGCTTTTTTTTATATTACATACTCGTACATACCTCTAGGAGCAGTAATTGAGCTCCTGATCTCCTTGACGCCATTTCGCCGAACAAATTCCCTCTCTTCTCTCAAGGCTATTCTAACATAGCCTTTTTTTTTCTATGTACAGTGGAAACCATATACTCCAGCAAGACAAAATTTATCATATATTATACTATAAGTTTTTTGTTCAAAGGCAAGACCAATAACTGTGGTAAGAGTATGATGTGGCGTATGAGTTATTTTTGAGTGAACCTTTCATTTGCTGCTAATTTTCATTTTCTGCCCAAATGGTTTTTAAATCCAGTTGATTTTCAGTTGTTTAGTTTTTCGCAAAGACATATACTAGATATTATTTGAATAAATATCAAAATCACTATTTGATTCAAAACCGATACTATTTTGATAACCTTGCGCCAAGGCAAGCTGTGTATTTACTTGAAATTGATGAAAATAAAATCCAAATCAAATATTAAATGGAGATCAATCAATCAATGACTACTGAAAGCAACTAAGGCAATATGTATTATACGTCAGAGTATACAGTGGAATGGTGATAATAAACCTAAAAGTAGAAAGAGGCGGTATCGAGCTTTTAAATTCAGCTACGCTAGTTGTTCAGAGGCTAACTGTACTGCTAAGTAAATAGAAGCACTGTAACTAAGTAGCTTATTTAATATCTGATTGTTACAGTAGGAATATCTGAATAAAACTCTGAACTTAATTTTTTCTTTATTAAAGTTGGGGGGAAAATAAATATAATGAGAATAAGACGATCGCTGTGTTAAGCAAAGTGGATTATTCATTCACTTCAAGCGATGTTAGGATCTGAAGGTCTTTAGATATAATAAATCAAAACCAAATCAAATCTGCAATTTTTCTCAACAGAATGAAAATAAAAAATAGATAGCATGTTGTGTTTTATAAGCCAATAAGAGTTAAAATGATAAGTGATAACTGTTATTAAGAACACACAATTTTTCTGTTGTCAATGAGAGTAATATGTCTCTTACATTGCCTGATAACTGTTAGAAATAAGAAATATTTTTTCTGTTGCCAATAAGAATTATTTCCTAAAATTTATTTTTTAGGTTACCTGATAACTGTTATGCAGAATAAATATGTATGTTTTCCGTTGCCACTAAGAGTTATTTCGCGTAATATAATTTTTACATTGCCTGATAACTGTTATATAGGATAGATATTTATTCCATGACCAATAAACGTTATAACGAAAAATTTATTTTTTTACATTACCTGATAACTGTTATGCAGAATAAATATGTTTTCAGTTGTCACTAAGAGTTATTTCGCGTAATATAATTTTTACATTGCCTGATAACTGTTATATAGGATAGGTATTTATTCCATGGCCAATAAATGTTATAACGTAAAATTTATTTTTTTACATTGCCTGATAAATGTTATGCAGAATAAATATGTTCTCCGCTGCCACTAAGAGTTATTTCGCGTAATATAATTTTTACATTGCCTGATAACTGTTATATAGGATAGGTATTTATTCCATGGCCAATAAATGTTATAACGTAAAATTTATTTTTTTACATTGCCTGATAAATGTTATGCAGAATAAATATGTTCTCCGTTGCCACTAAGAGTTATTTCGCGTAATATAATTTTTACATTGCCTGATAACTGTTATATAGGATAGGTATTTATTCCATGGCCAATAAATGTTATAACGTAAAATTTATTTTTTTACATTGCCTGATAAATGTTATGCAGAATAAATATGTTCTCCGTTGCCACTAAGAGTTATTTCGCGTAATATAATTTTTACATTGCCTGATAACTGTTATATAGGATAGATATTTATTCCATGACCAATAAATGTTATAACGAAAAATTTATTTTTTTACATTACCTGATAACTGTTATGCAGAATAAATATGTTTTCAGTTGTCACTAAGAGTTATTTCGCGTAATATAATTTTTACATTGCCTGATAACTGTTATATAGGATAGGTATTTATTCCATGGCCAATAAATGTTATAACGTAAAATTTATTTTTTTACATTGCCTGATAACTGTTATGCAGGTCAAACTCCTCCGAAATTGTTCGACCGATTTGTATGAAATTTTGTATGTATGTATGTATATTTGACAGGTATGAGAATAGGTCGTAAAGCATATGTTGTGCTTGGCAGAGGATAGCCACCTGTATCATTTAATTAAAATATACACAAGTTATATGAAATAATAAAACGGTTCATTGGATAGGGATGCCACCTGCTCGAAATGGCAAACTTTATAAAATTATACATATGTATATAAAATGCCAAAATATGAGTATCGAACAGCTTGTTTCGCTAAGAAGATTTATAAATAGTTATATTTTGAAGAGGGTTGCCACCTGCTTAAAAATTCTAATTTAAATAAATTATACACGAGTTATAGGGAATATTGAAATTTGGTGTCATTGGCTCATCTCGGTGAGAAGAAGGTGCATACCCATGTTGTGGAGAGGGTTGCCACCTGTTTGAAAAGTCAAAATTTATTAAATTATACACAAGCCACATGAAATATGATATAGGTGCCAAACTTATAGTTTCGCTAGGGAGAATATTTATTGCTAGTTATATTTTGAAGAAGGTTGCCACCTTTTTGAAAACTCGAATATAGTAAAATTTTACACAAGTGTCATGAAATAGTAAAATATTGTTGTCAATCCATTTGTTTTTCGCTTGGAGAAATGTATATAGATATATTAGGGGGATGCCACCTTGCTTAAAAATCAAATTTAATTAAATTATTTACGGGTATATCAAATATTAAAATATGAGTGCCAAACTTTTCGCCTTAGCGATGACAACCTGCATATATTTTCGAGAGGGTTGCCACCTGTTGCATGTGATAGCAACTGAAATACGTTCTCTGGTTGCATATGCAAAGAACAAGTCATAAATAAATATAGGCAGGACAATGTATGCTGGGTTCTTTCTAGTATTAATATAAATTTTTGATTTTCGTTTTCTTTTCAATTTTGAATTTTTTAAATTTTTATCGCTACTTATTTAGTATCTATGTATGTACTATTTTCTATTTCGCATTCATCTTGTATTCTTTCCCTGCCGTTTTGCTTCTAAATAACAATTTGATTTGCTAGCATATTCGAAAGCACTTCGTTTCGCATTGTTTCGGCAACAACGAATTTTCGCCGAATCATGCGCTCATTTATATCAACAATTTGTTGTAATATTTTCGAATATTCGCCACTTTTATTTTGCTCTGAAAATTCATAATAAAATGAAACAGAAGTCATTGACTTCTAGCGGCTGTAAATACAATCAATCTATGTATATACATATACATTATAAATATATACATATATATACTGCTTATTTAATTTATTTGAATTGCGAAAATTCTCTCGATACGAGTGAGCGCACACTCACCTTGCTGCTGCTCTGATCTCTACAGCTGATCGCTGCTACTTTGCGCTCAATGGATTTTCATTTAATTTTCCCACTCATCTCTCCACAGATATTGTTGAGACAATTTGCAATACCACCGGCATACCGCATTTACAATTCGATTGGCATACACAGGGCATCGATGGACATAGACGTAGCCACCTGTTGACGGTGAATTTAGCACCTACGGAACGAATACTCTCATCCGCCTATTTCGATATTATAAACAAGGATCCGTTTCATTTCAAATCGTTTACGATCGTTTACGAGAATCTACAAAGTCAGTTGTGAAAATTGCTAAAAAGTTATGAGTATATTAAAAATTAAAAATAATAAAAAAATCACTCAATTATACAGGATTGACACGTATGCAGCTCTTGTTCGACAAAGGTCTCGTTCATAAAACTGGCATAAAATTGTGGCATTTCAGTCGTGGTGATAATTATCGTGCACTTTGGAAAAATATTAGTAATGAACGTGAGAAATATGTGGTATTAGATTGCCCCGCCGATATAGTTACCGAAGTTGTGAATGCGTCCATTTACTATAATATGACTGGACATTTTAATGTAAGACATTTACTTATTTCTTTAACAAAAAATTCTTAAAAAAAATTAAAAAAATTATAACACCAACAACTTTTTAGCATTGGTTCTTCGCCAATTTGGATACCCACACCAGCAATATACGCGACTTGTACTCACAAAAATTTCTAGCTAATATTTCTGCGGTACGCGTGCGCCCCTTTTTGCCACCACAGTTGCACGAGTCAGATATTTTCGAGGATGACGATAATGAGAAGGTAAAAAATTAATTACAATTTTTGTTTAGAATGAAGCAATGTAGGAAAACCCGCCAATCCGGAGATAAGCTGGTAGATTTCGACCAGATTTATTATATTTTTTTGACATTTCTCCTTGTAAATTTTATTAGAGAAATTCTAGAATCCCAACAGTATTTCAGCAGGCAGGTTCCAGGTGCTAGGCTCCAGAACAAGGAGTATTGAATTGTGATTTTGAAGAATGGAGTCCATATATTTCAAAGTCTGTAGGTGGGAAATGTTCGCAGCTAGAGGAAAAAGTTATACATAGAATGCGTATGTAATGTAAAGTCGTTATCGGCTAATGAAAAACATAGAATCTGAAAAATGAGCAACTCTACGATTACGGGAAAGTGAAATCATTAGCGGCCATAAGGCTGCTATAGCAAGAACGAAGCAAAGAACGTAGACGAATGCCCAGTAAGTCGTAGTAAAGAACGTAGCTTACAATTTCACCACAGCAGATACCAATTGAATCAAATCAGATTATAAATAATATCAAACAGCAAAAGTCAAATTAGTTCTAACTAGTATGGCGGAATTGGAAAAGATTTTCTGTTATAGTAGAAACGATGGCAGTGTTGCAAATTCTTTGTAATCAACGTTCTTTGGTCAGAGGCTACGGCCCTTAAGAACTGGAAATTTCAAGCGCATTCTCGTCGGACTGGCGCACTGGATGCGACAAAAGTTAGCAATAGATATTTAGTTTCAATGAAACTGGAGTATAAAATCCAAATAGAGCAGCTTTTATTTTAAATTTCAACTGAGACTAATTAAAAATTTTTTTTTTTCAAATATCTATTCACCTACAGATAATTTCCATTCGCAGTAAATTGCTATACGATGCTGTCGTATTATATTTTAATGCTGTTCGTAATCAAGTTCGCAATTCAACCTATCAAGAGCCCAGGGTAGGTTGTCATCGAGGTTATTGGCATACAGGATTGAAGCTACTAAATCAAATGAAATTGGTGAGTATGATTTTATCGAATAGCTTACTGAAAGGGATTCCATAAGAAATGAGAACATATTCCTGATATTAGAAGCAAAAATACGACCCGCAAGCTTTAACACAAGCTTTGGACAATTCGACAAAAATGTAAAAATCTTGCTTTGAAAAGCATGGAAAGATTCAAATGCTTTTGGTGGAAGCTTCATAGCCTTCTCCAAAGCTTTTGGTAAACACTTTGGTGAACACAATAATGCCCTAAGAGCTTTGCTTAATGGTGAAAGCTATTGTGCCTTCCAAGAAAACTATAAAAAAAAGCTTTAGCTGAGAAAAATATTTGCTTCTGATCAGCTTATTACATAGCTTAGTGCTTTAAGTTTTTTATTTTTACTAAAAACAAAAGTTGCACTCGAGCTGTGGAAGCTTCAAAAGCATTATGATGATTATGTAAGAGCTTTCGCTTTTAGTGAAAGCTTTGAGTGCTTTTAAAAGTTTGAAGTGAAAATGCTGAATTATCTCTTGAAAGCGTTATTCTTTTCTAATAGCTTGAAGTTTTGGTAAAAGCTTATGAGTCGTCTCAGAAAGCTCTGGAAATTTTTTCCCAACTTTTCTGCTTTCTGTTACTGTTTTGAAGCATAAATTTTCTTATTATCTAACACTTCATTCTATCATTTTGGTTTCTTTATATTCTCACAGTTCACCTCACGCAACGTAACGCCACCATACAAAACAGAAAAAGTGGAATTGAACGCATATGGTGAACGTGATGAATTCAATTTGGAAGTTTATAATCCAATGTTGGACCGTATAACACACATTTGGAATAAAAATAAAAAATTGGTTGCTTACAAAGGTTTGATTAAAGCCAAAGAACGAAAGAATGGAATATACAATGAGGTAGAAGATTTCACGCCTAAACGGGTTAAGTACACAGTGGCGACACGTATTGGCGAACCTTATTTTATGTGGCGGTGAGTGGAGTATAGAAAAGAGCAAGGTGTATCCATAGAAGGTGATAGCTACATAGATAAACAAGGCGAATCCGCTGTGTATTTTGTTTGTGTAATTTTGCGTGTGAAATGTCAAAAACTGAATTCGCCCAGTTTGCTTGTGTATTTTGTTTGTGTAAACAAAACAACCTAGCGAATTCAGAGAGAAGAACAAGCATTCAGCTCATGGGATGCTATCGCCTTGTATGGATTCGCCTTGGTATTTTGTTTGTGTAATTTTGCGTGTGAAATGTCAAAAACTGAACTCGCCCAGTATGCTTATGTATTTTGTTTGTGTGAACAAAACAACCTAGCGAATTCAGAGAGAAGAACAAGCATTCAGCTCATAGGATGCTATCACCTTGTATGGATTCGCCTTCGTTTATCTAACAATTGAAAAGAGAAAAAGTTAAAGGCGAAAACTTGAAGGCGAAAACTTGAAGGCGTAACTCAGCAACACACAACACATAAAAAAATATTTATATATTTTTATTGTTTATCATTTCTCCCTTCTCTACCTGCAGCAATGAACTGGATGGCGTTCACCGTGAGGGCAATGAACGATTCATTGGCTATGTTGTGGATCTCATCTATGGTTTGGCACGTGAGTGCGAGTTTGATTTTGTCTTTCAGCCTGTGGCCGATAATAATTACGGTAGTTACGATCCAAACACGCATGAGTGGAATGGCATTATACGACAGCTGATGGATAATGTGAGTGGAAAGGCTTAGCGAAAATTTAATTATTATTTTTTCTTTCAAATAATTTGTTCTCCTTTGTTTTCATTTAGACCGCACAGATAGGAGTTTGTGACTTGACCATCACGCAGGCGCGTCGAACTGTGGTGGATTTCACGGTACCATTTATGCAACTGGGTGTTAGTATATTGTTCCATAAAGAGCCACCACCGCAAAAATTTCTTTTCGGTTTTTTTTTGCCATATTCCTTGGAGATGTGGTTTCTACTGCTGGTAGCTATAATATTGACAGCGTTGGTATTGGTAGTGGTGGGACGGTAAGACAATGGTGAATTTGCATTGAAGCTGAATATTTTTTCACAATCTTTTCATAGCATATCTCAATCAGATTGGGTAAGCGACATTACGCACGATCCCGTTGACGTTGAAGTGGAGAATATTTGGAATTTAACCAATTCGATTTGGTTGAATATTGGTTCGATTTTGAATCAGGGTTGTGATTTGCTACCGCGGTGAGTTACAACAAAGAAAGGGCAAGCCAAAAAAGAAAAAAAAAATCAAATAAAGAATGTATTCAATTAGTATTTCAGAATTTGTTATATAAACCATAAAAGTTGTCTTTACTCTAAAGCACCCTCTACATTTTTTCTCTCACTTTCTGTCATCCCTTAGAGGTCCCGCCATGCGTTTACTCACCACATTTTGGTGGATTTTCTCACTTATAGTCACTCAGACCTATATCGCTAAATTAACAGCGGGTATTACTGCCTCTAAAATGACCAGCACCATAACGAATTTTAAAGGCCTTATCGATCAAAATAAGGTACAGTTTGGTATGCTGAAAGGTGGTAGTACATCTCTTTTATTCTCCGAATCGAATGAGTCGGAATACCGATTGGCTTGGAGCAAGATGACCGCCATGAAACCGGATGCATTTACAGCGAATAACAAGGAGGGTGTGGATCGTGTGAAGCGTAGTAGTGGCCGTTATGCCTATCTCTTGGAGACCACAACACTACAATACTATCTGAATCGGGATTGTGATTTGAAGCAGATTGGCGAACCGTTCAACGAGAAACATTACGGTATTGCCGTCCCATTGAGTAAGCGGAGAGGAATATGCTTTTACTATTTTCTAACTAACTACGTATCTCTCTCTCTCTCTCTCTCTCTCAAGATGCACCATATCGCTCTAATCTCAGCATCGGTATCTTAAAGCTCAGCGAGAAAGGCGAATTGCAAAAATATAAACTCACCTGGTTTACCACAAATGACTCAGATTGCCATGCTAACGATGAAGAAGATGTGAATCAAGATCAGTTTACAATGGAGTCGCTGGGCGGCTTATTTATAGTATTGGGCGGTGGTATTTTGACATCCATTATCATTGGCATATTCGAGTTTCTATGGAATGTTGAACGAATTGCAGTGAAAGAGATGGTAATGCCCTTTTGCCGCTAAGTATTATGTAATAAAACTAAAAAAAAATTTAATTTTAATAGCTACCACCAATGTTCGTTTTCAAGGCTGAGCTGATATTTTTTCTTCGCTTTTGGCGTACACGCAAACCTTTACGCACTTATGCAGAGAATCATAGCTTAACATCGACGGGCTATTCGTCTATTGATCAAACTGCAATTGCTTCATCGACAAAGAAGAAGAAAATGAAGAAGAAGAAATCAAAGAGAAACGAAGAGCAACAATAATCAACAATGGTGGGTGTGTGAGATGGAGGTTTGTAAATATTTAGTTGGATATTTAGTGTTTAAATAAATAAAAAGATATTTTTCTCAAATTAATATTGAGTGGTATTTTGAAATTTAGGTTGTTATTTTGGGAAAGTTGAAAAAGGAAAGAAGATAATATGAAGTGCTGAGTTCTGAGTTCATACGATTTTCTGAAAGATTTTCTCAGTACGACTTGTGGATGTCGCGATGGAAGTGGCGAAAAAGAAACGACATCGGGTGTTGTATAGCTGCTATGTAAAAAAAAAAACAACCGAACTCCGTGTCGGTTTTGGAAGTGGGAGAGGGAGTTCCTCCTTTCCTTGGTCGATTCACTGAAGATTTCGAAGCTGTTGCGAACTCCAGTAAGGAGAAGACCGTAAAATTTAGGCTGAACTTAGAATTTCGTAAAATGTTTTGGTAAAGACTAAAATACCTGAACTGGAATGTATTTCAAATTTACTAAACAATTTTCTCAATATTTCGGCTAATTTAATAGCACATCTATTGCCAATTATCGGAAGTATGTCGAAAAAAAATAATAAAAAAAATAATTATTTTCTGAATCATGAAAAAAATGATTTCCGATTTTGATACGTTTTCCATCAGGAAGAATACCAAAAAAAAAAAAAAAAATGGAAGAATTTGTAAAATTCTAAGTTTTTCCGAACTAACCAAAAAAATAAAACTGCAATTGGCAAATATCATTTAAAATGATTGTTTTCACTATTTAATAAAGCTTTCAAACATTTAAAGAAATGTTAAAAAGTAAAAATGTTGAAACCGCATTTCAAAGTTGTCAAACTGTAGCCCAATCGCTCGCCCACCCCCTGTTCTAACTTTGCATATTTGTGACCTAGTAATTTGGGACAATTTTGCCACTAGTTATTTCAACACTCTTTTCAACACCTTTTCCGGACTAGTTCTGGACGATTTTGGGCTAACATAGTTTCTTCGGGTCGATTTCAGGGTCATTTCGGTATCATTTCAAGACTATTTCAGGTCGATTTCGTAATCAGGTTGGGACTATTTCGGGTGCATTCCAAGACTATTTTAAGCTCAGTTCGGGTCTATTTTGGGATTAGTACAGGACCATTTCGAGTTAAGTTCGGAATCAGTTCCCGAAAATTTTCGGACTAGTTCAGGATTATTTTGGGGCCATTTCGTGTTTAGGTAGGGACCATTTCGTGACTGTTTCGGGTCCATTTCGGAACTAGTTCGGAACCACTCTTAGATCAGTTCGGAATATTTTGGGACAAGTTATTACCGAATCATTTCGAGACTATTGCGGGATAAGTTCAGTTCCGGACTACTTTTGGGCAATTTTGGGGGTAGTTATTTCGAGGCTATTGCAGGAACTTCTCGGGGCTATTTAATAATAATTTCGGAACTATTTCGGAATAAGTTCGGGACCAGCTCGGAATTGGTTTGCGTTGACTTCGGGCACAGTTGAGGGCTTGTACAAGACTGCCTCGGATGTAATAGTTCGGCCCATGATCGGGAATAGGGGAATAGTACGAGACTGGTTTGGAAAAATTTCGCAACTGGTTTGAAACTACTTCGGGACTGGTTTCCTTATAAAATGGGACTAGGTTGAGATTAGTTCGCATTTGGTTACATGGTACATGATAAATTTTTTTGAATATATGCGGTAGGTGCTGATGAAGTCGATATATTTAAAAAAAATAGTATTTTAGATTCAGCGGTCATATTTCGAAAAAATTTTTGATATATGGGAAGCAATATTTTTATATCTAGACTTCGCCGGAATTAAGATAGTTACATTTATATTATAAGCTCTTTTGTAAGGCTATTGAAAAATTGCAAAGTAATCTATATACGATGGAAATAGCTGTGGGTTTTTGTTTAAATTTGAACGCCTAGATGGCCAAACAAAAATTTCAACTCAAATTTAAGGTAAAGAAGTTTAGCTGAAAAAATAAAAAAAAGATTAAATTGACCCATTGCTTAAAGCAACAGACCACACCAACACAAAACATCAGGTATTAGAAATCGTAAAATGTGGAGAGAGAACATTTAAAACACGTATCAGCAGTGGCACAGCCAACTACCCAATTCACTCACCAACCCAGTGCCACGTCAATGGTTAGAAGCTTAACATGGATTTTGTTTTTTTTTTTTTTTTTTGCAAACCATTGCACCCAATAGCAACGTATTACGAACGGCTACGCAAACTCGAATAGCAGCTAATAAAAACTTCAAAAATCATAGCTAACCAAAAAAATGAGAGAAAAAAATGGGAAAAAGTAAGCCATTAAAGGAGAAATAAAATGAGGATGGCAAAAAGCGAATGTAAAAAGCATAGGACAAAATAACGACAAGCAAAAAGCATTTAGTCCAAAGTCATAAACACATTTTTGCTGCTAAACCAGCATAAGTATGTAGGTAGGTATGTCGACCGGAAAGTGTGGACAAAGCAAATTACAAAAACAATTACGCACAACAACAAACAACACACTGGCAGTGACTTATACGCCATGGCATGCCATGCATTGTACAGTTGTGCAATGACCACCATCACCAGCCAACCAACCAACTGACAAAATCAAACCAAGTTGGGCGAGAGATTGGAGAGAGCTCCGGGAAGCTAGGAAGCTGTAGAGCTGTAGCACTGTAGAGCAGTCGATTTCGAAAGAAGAACGAAAAAAAAAACCAAAAAAATGTCGAAGGAAAAAAGGTCAAGTGTCTGCGGCTAAATTGGCCATTGCGGTGTGGATTGACTGATATGTGGATTATGCAAGTTAAGCTGCTTGCGGGATTTCACAGTTGGAGTTGGTACTCATAAAATTTGTTTTCGCTATTTGCTCATTTTTACAATTTTTCCATTCTATGCACAAAATCCTTTTTTTGTTGGTTCATTTTGGTACTGCTTCCATAGTACTTAGAATTTTCAATTCATTGGCTTGTTTTATTTTTTTTTTTTTGTTTGCAGCTTGAAAATAGCATAGATTTGTTTTTGTGGAAATACCAAATGGAGTGTCAATTGAATTGTATTTGGCATTTGGCGTTGATTGGGTTAACCGACCAAAATGCTAAAAAGTCCGTCAAATCCGGTTGGGTGGGACTTTTTAGTTAGCAGTGGTTAGTAGGAAATGTGGGCGACAAGCAAAATGAATAAGTGTAGTAACAATAAATAAAAGTGGGAGCTATGCGGAAGGAGAGAACGAAAGTAGGTGCATGGGTTAATAAAAATCAGTCGATATTTTTAGAAAAGAAATCAATTACGAATGTGTACTCTTGGGGCAGGAGGAATTAAAGTAGCAGCTGAGAAGCACCCAACACTAACCATCATTAAAAAAGTAGGTGAGTATAATTTCTTCTTTGCAAAACTACAGGCTACAATATTGGCGTTTTTCTAGCTTTCTCGTTTCAGAAGCTATAGCCAAAAATAACACAAAAACGCGTGTAATTTTTACGATTTTTTTAAATAATTTTTTTTGGCATTAATTTGGTTCCAACAGTGAAGAAATCTATACGAAGGTAAACAAAGTCATATAAGTAGAAGTTTCAAACTTTCTAGAAAATTTATAAAAATTCAACAATTAAAAAAAAAAGAATGTCAAAAAAATTTCTAACAGCAATTTTCTTCAATACGAAAGGAGGAGCAGAGTAAGCAAAAAAAAAAAAAGTTATAAAAAATCACCGAAAATTTTTAGCTATTTAAAAATTACAGTTTATTGCAGCAAAATTTGATAGACTACAAAAAGGTATAGTCGAAAATTTTCAAAAATTTCGCATCAAAAATTTAGAAATTCTGATGAAATTTTTCAATTTTTCTAGAAAGTTTGAAACTTCGACATATCTATAAAATTTTTGTTTTAGTACTATCTATAATTTTATAAAAAACAACTAAATTTAAATAAGGAAAGACAAGAGTGACAAAACTGGTTAATTAATTTGGCTTTTATTTTTTTATTTTTATGCACCCAGGTGTATGGTTAAGAAAAATGAGAGGTAAAGATATATATCGAACAAATTGCTATTAATTACCACTACTATTTTACGTTTTTGATACTACTAATTCCTACTACTATTTTTACAAATTTCTACTACTATTTTTAGTAATGATACTACTAAATACTACTACTATTTATTTTTATCAATGCTACTGCTAGTCACTTCTACTAAAATTATTAACAGTTTCTACTACTATTTTCACTAATGCCACTACTATAACTACTACTATTTTCTTTAACGCTATTACTAATGGCGACTAATACTTTTACTTATTTCTACTACTTGTTGTAATAATGCTACTAATAATAACTGCTACTATTTCTTTTTTCAATTTTTACTACTATTTTTTACCAATGCTACTACTAATTAAGAATACTTTTTTTTACTACATTCTACTACTATTTTTAGTAAAATCTACCATTATGTTTACCATTTTTGCTACCAATTAATACTACTATTTTTACTAATTTCTACTACTATTTTTACTAATACCACTTCTAAGAGCAACCAACTACTATTACTACTAAGTACCACTACTACTACTTTCTCTATATCTTTATGAAGTCGGCAAAGCTCTCGATTTTGTGTGCTTGAGTGTTTTGTTTCGCTGCAGGCCTTCACGTGCTTTGTTCAAGGACTTTCTCTGAGAAAACCCATATTAAAAGTTTTCGAAGAATAATTGTCTAGAATATTTTAATCTTTTCGAAATTTGTTTTTTGAATTATGAGAGGAGTGGCTTTATATTACAGCGGTATTGAACTTAAGCAATATGCTATTTCTAAGAAGTTCAGCCAGGGTCGGGTACCTTACAACAAAGTAAGTTCGTTAATTGTGAAAATAACTTACCAGCTCTATGCGCTCTCCCCTCAATTTTTAAACACCTATATTGCTTCTTTGGAGTCTTTTGACTTTCTTTTTAATAGCCCACATTTCGTATTATGCTAATCAGCCACAAGGAAAACTAAAATAATACATTTAATTATTGCATTCGTATTTTCGGTGGTAATTTAAAAGTGTATTTTAGTTCGAAAATAATTAACCCTTATTTGTCCATTTTATTGTTGCTGGCGCCATAAAACTGTCATCAAATTATGTACGTCCAGCGCGAAATGCTCGTAAAGACGACTAACAACAGGAAGAACGCGGCGAAAAGGACACGGCTCACTGCAAAATCAAAATGCTGCTTTGAAGTGGAAGCTACGACGCACACACATATACACATACACATTCGCATGTATTTTTGCATTCGTAGCTATTCGTAGCTTACTTAGTTGCGCCTTGGCAATGCCGACCAGCATATTTGAGTTGGTTTAAAAGTAGCAAACGTTTACTGCAGTCTTTCGCCAAATGCCAAGTGGAGCAAAATCAGTTGGTATGCAAATATCTGCACAACCAAATAACCGACACACTGTGCCGGAAGTCGCCGAAAAAACGGCCGTATAAATTACCAGCACTAGGCTACTTTCAGCCACATCTATTTGTGTATCAATGTTTGTAGTAGGCAAAGTTGTTGCATTCCAACCAACTCACTTTTTGAAATGTATTAGCAACGTCGTCCGTCGCCCTGCTTTGCTTCAAGTCTCGAAACGTACGTATTGTTGTGGCTTGTTAAGCGGTAAGTGTTCGCTTTGGTTTGGTCAGCTCCTTTCAATTGTGATTTGCCTCTAAATACCAAAACGCCTGGCAGTTTGCTAGTTGCCTCGTTTAAATGTCTCACCGGTTTACGGGTGCAACAAGGTCATAAACATTTTCAAGACATTAAGTACAATTGTTTAGACATTTTATTGCTTTTTTCTATACTGCTTTCTATACAAATTTGTATGTGTGTGTGTGTTTGGCTAAGGCTAAGGCGTTTAGCTTTTACCTTTGGCTCAAGGCTTTGTTTAAAGAGTTTGTGCTCTGGAACTGTTGTGACTGTTGCAAACAATCGGAAATTGCCACAATATTGTGAGAGGCTTTCGAGTTCAGAATTCTAAGAAAATTAAAGAAAACTGCGGTGTTTAAATAAGCATTGAATTATTACTTACTTATTACTGAAGTATTGCGCTAACTAAACCCCCAATAACTAATGATATATTATATACTAAAACTATTTTCAATAGGTTTGCCATTTATTTAAACAAAAAAATTAAATGAATTAACAATGTAAATGAATGTCAAATGAAAAGTTGTTGAGTGCTACCAAATTAAAACTTACTTTATTAAGGGTTGCCAACCGCAAACAAAAATTAATTATTTAAATGCATACATATGCTAAACAAAAAATCCCATTGTTAATATTATATGAAGAATATTTTAAAAAATTTCAAAATGCACACATTTTTTGAATAGAGTTGCCATTTAGCTAAAAAAATTTAAATTATTGAACAATGTAAGCAAAGTAAAATACAAAATCATTTGCAAACGAAAAGTGTTTGTTCATATTTACTCAAAACATATTTCGGAAAGGGTTGCCACCCAGTAAAAAAATATTTTTTTTTAAATTATTTAAATACATACATATGCTAAACAAAAAATCCCATTATCAATATTATATGAAGAGTATTTGAAAAAATTTCAAAATGCACACATTTTTTGAATAGAGTTGCCATTTAGCAAAAAAAATTTCAATTATTGAACAAGGTAAGCAAAGTAAAATACAAAATCATTAGCAAACGAAAAGTGTTTGTTCATATTTACTCAAAACATATTTCGGAAAGGGTTGCCACCCAGTAAAAAAATATTTTTTTTTTTAATATGTACATGAGTTAAACAAAAAATTCTAAATACTGTTATTACATGAAGAATATTTGATACCACTTTAATAAGAGCATGTTTCGGAATAGGGTTGCCAGCTATGTAAAAATTAAAAAAAAAAATGAAATATGATAGTTACATGTGCAAGTTAAATACCGCATTTCAAATAAAGAATAAAAGGGAATAAAGAAAATCTTAATTTAAGAAAGATGTATATAGAGCGTTGCCACTTTTCTAAACTATGAAAATTAAATAGATGTTTAATATATCGCAATATTGCCCTGTTTAAAATTTTTTCTAAACAAACCTCCAATACTTAAGGCAAAATACTTATCGAGGGTTAAATGTCAGGGCTAGGAAAATTTTTAAATTTATTTAGCGGATTAACATATTTTTTAAACATCTGGTCATTTTTTGTAAACATTTTTTGATAAAAGCAATCCAATAGCTCTACATAATGTTTGCCATGATCGATGTGCCCCTTTGATATGAATTTCAGTCAATTATTAAAAAAAAAGTGTTAAAAAGGTATATTTTCATATAAAGATGTTTTAGAATAGAAATGCAAAATGTTCTTACAAAAAATATTTCAAAAACGTATTTTACATTTGTATATAATTACATGAATTTAAAATACATAATTAATATCTTCCTCAATGACAATTTTAGTAAAAATTCTATGAAGATTACGAATATTTCTAAAATGCTAAATATGTACGATAATCTCCTTTTACTTTGCCAATATTAAAATGCTTGCTAAGATTCTTGTTTATAATTTTTAAGTAAACATAATTACTCTACCAGCATTTGCTGTACAACCATCATTACTTGCCGCCATAATTTGTTTACTCACTGACGGCCATTCGCGCCAAAGTATTTCAGCAAAACAATTTTATACGCCTAGAAGCGCGCTAAAGTCTTTGGTAAACAATAAATAACGGATGTTGGTGTTTGCATTTATTTAGATACAGCAAAGAAAAAACATATTTTACTCGGAATAAGATTTTGTGCGCAAATAGTCAAAGTTGCATAGACAAATTAGTTAAATTGCTGATTGGCAGAGGGCAACAACTCTTTGAGGGGTGGAATGCTTGGAAGACGGAATGAAAGTACTAGTACCGAAATATGTAGAAAAATCTGTAATCTTAATTTCAGAACAAAGTGTTCGTTTGTGATCGAATTTACCTGAGAGATTTTAAATGAAAATACAAATTTGTATACTTACCTCGCTATTCTGACGTCAGTGACAAGACAAATCTCATGACTATTGTCATATCTACTGCGCTTTAAGTCATGACACAGAATATAAACATAGCTTACGTCGCTTATCACGTTCTCAGTCGAACATAACAACTACATTGACAGCTGTCATCATTAGAAGGCTTATCTCCATTTTTGCTGCATAGTTTCAGGCGTATTAGTTAAGACAATTCTCATGCGATGAACTTTGTCATTGGCATGTGAATATGGTGGTTAGTTAGACAAGTTCCAAAAATTTTACTAGCCGTCTTAGCAAACAAAATCTGCCCACGATAATCGAAAAAGTTCTAGAGATAATAAAATATCAAGAAATTACCTAAAAATAGGCAATATTTATTTAACATTGACTTAACGAGTTAAACGGGCTGTTATGCTATATACTTTTTAAAGAAACGGATTTTGTGTGAGAATACCATGGTGACATTTTCTGAGAAATTATTTCCTAAATTATTTTAACCCACTAGCGCCCTCCGAATTGAATGTTTTGTATACTGCTAAAAATAAAGTGCAAAATACTCTTTTATCATGGAGTTGATGTGCTAAAATGCTGTGCAAAAATATTTCTCGTGAAAATTTTCTACGTAACTCTAAACTAGATACTGGTACGTTTTCCGAAAAGTCTCAGGTAAAAAGCTTAAACATTTTTTTGCGGCAATGAAAAACGTTGAGCTGGAACTCAACTTACAATATTGCCTTAGTATTTTAATACGGATTTGGTAGTGTAATAGAAATTCTAATTTTAATTGTCGTTGTAATTATAATTATAATTGTAATGGACACTGTAATTATAGTTATAACTACTATTTTAAATTTAATTATATTTCCCACTGTAATAATCTTTTTTGTAACTGCAATTTTAATTACAATTTTATTTGCAGTGTAATTATAACTACAATTACAATTATAATTATAATCAAATATTATATTTTATTTATAATAATTATAAATAAAATAGTTTAATTATCATTACTACTGTAATTATGTTGTAGTTATTGTTGTAATTGTATTTACAGCGAAATTGTAATCGCAAAAGTATTTGAATTAGTTATAATTTCATTTGTTAACATTTTATTTATATTTTAATTAAATTTGAATTAGTAATTATTAAGGAATGGTAGTTGTAATTTCAAAAGTAATCATAATTTTAAGCTTTATAATAACTATAATTATAATTGTAATTAAAAATGTTATTATTTTTAAGACTCAAATTGGGTTTGTAATTGTAGTCATAATTGTAATTATAATTATAGTAATTATAAATAAAACTAATAATAATAAGAATTGAAAACTGAATTGCAATTCCAAATGTATTTACGGTTGTGTTCATAATCGCGATTTTAATAACAATTTGATGTGCATTTGTAATTGAAATAACTGTAATTATAATAACTAGTACTTAAAATTCCAACTATATATGATTATAATAACAATTGTTAATTGAACTGTAATTAGAACTGTAATTATGTAGTTTGTTATTTTTGTAATTGTAATTATATTCGCTGTGAAGTTGTAATTGCAATGGTATTTGCAGTAGGTGTAATTTTAATTATTACACTTATATTCGTATTAGTAATTATTAAGTAATGGTAATTGTAATTTCAGAAGAAATCTTAATTTTAAGCTTTATAGTAATGGTAATTGTAATTGTGTTGGTAATTATAATTGTAATGGAAATTAATATTGTATTTGTAATGGTAATGGTAATTACAAGTGTAATGGAAATGAATATTTTAATTACAATTTAATTTTTATTTGTAATTTCAATTAACATAGCCACTTAATATATATTCATACCCACATTTTGATTATAAAATAATTCTGAAGCTGTTTTCTATATTTACACGCTTCATTTCCCTAAATACATAATTCATTTTATTTCTATCAGCAAGTGGCCTATCAATTGTTATGCATCACCTGCTCGCAAAAAATGAAAAGCGTGATAAAAAAAAAAACTCGACAGTAGCGAGAAAAATAGCGCAATCAGCATGTAAATACTAAGCGAATTATTTGTTGAACAAAAAAATACTCAAAATTTAATAAGCGCGCTTGCCGACAACATCATTATCCTTTGTCAATACAAGCGCTCACAAAATTTTTTTAAATCATACACCTATACACACTCCTTTGTGTGTGTGTGTGTGTGTAATACACACGCACTATTTGTAACAATCACAACTGCCCACACAATCCTTTTCACGCCCACCAACATAACCCACTTGCCACGGTTTATTCGCCTCAGCCCCAACAATTTGTTTACTTATTTCGCACTCATTCCACACATTTATTGTTCCACTCAAATAATGCCACACTCTACATATATTCGTTACGACCCTGCGGCTCATAAAAATGACGCACTTCATTGCCGATGCGCTGAAGCGGAAACAATTGACTATATTACAAGAACAACAATACAAAGTGTATGTAGTACAATAAAAGTATCAACGGAATAACGTCAAATACATAGTAAAATGAAATGAAAGCAACAAGAAAAAAGAGCAACAATGCTGAAAGGACTGGAAGGCGAAGGACTTCAGTGTCAGCAGCAGCAGCAGCAGCATGAGCAGCTATTGATAGGGAGTGGGGCGTAAACTAAATGTATTATTTTACCGGCTATTGAAGGCACGTGTTTGGCATTATTGGGCAGATTTGTTAGACTTTGCAGGTCCTTTTTCAAATTTGTTATGGTTTGGTTTTTTAGCCGAATAGTTATTGTTGAATTTAATGCTATTTTTATTTTCTGTAAAATTGTTTCCTTCTTTTTTTCCATTTCATTCTTGTTTAGTGCGCCATTTATCCTTTTTCACGCATTGGCGTGCATAAAAATTCATACTCACTTAGAGCTACAGCACTAGGCATATTAACACTCAAATTTAAATGCATTGTTTTTGAACATATTTTTCATATTAACTTCGAAAAAAATTGTGTTTGTTCCCAGCAGGGGGAACTTTAACTGATAAAAATATTTTACGCGGTGATTTTTGTTGTAAATAGGAATCAGTTAAGTTAATCAAACTAATTGATTATCAAATATCCCGTTCAGAAGTCCAGAAAATGTGCTGGTGTTGTAGTTTTGCGTATATTGGGTTAGAGCGACTTCTTCGTATTTACTCTCATGGTTAATTGGTTCTTTCTCAGTGAAAGCTCTGGAATTTGCTACCATAAATTTGTAGGTCGCTGAAGTGGTCAGCAATTTATTAATGTCCCTATTTAGATGCAAATGACAAATTATGACTATTGTCAAAAATATTGCCCTTGAAACTATGACGCAGCATACAAAACATTGTTACATCGTTGTCATAAGAATAACAACAGTTGGCATCATTGTAACGCTAAAGCCAAGTTTCTGCAGCATAGTTTTAGGTGCGATAGTTGAATGAATAGGCATATGAAGATCATTGTTATTGGCGTGGAGAATGGGTAGTAAGTGATCATTTTAGGAACCTGAAGTGGAGAAACCCAGATCAGCGGACCTACTTCAATGCCAATGACAAAACTCTTCGCATGACTATTGTCATAACTACTGCCGCTAAAACTGTGACGTAGAATATAAACATTGCTTCGTCGTTGTTACGTACACAACAACTATGACAACCACAATGACAGTTGTCATCGTTGGACGGCTTAAAACTAAGTCTTTGTCGCATAATTTTAGGCGCATTTAAGCCAATGACATGTTAGGAGTTTTGTCATTGGCATGGCAATAGGAAGTAAGTAGCCAAATGGATCTTGTCTCGGCTAGAGTTTGCGGTAATGAAGTAGTCACACATAGGTGGCGCAGATGGCATATAATTCGAAAAGAATGTATTCATTACTGATTTGTGTTTTATTATTATTTTTTTTTTTAAATACAATGTCAAGGGGCTTTTGAAGCCCGCTGTACTAACAGGCGTTTTCTTCTTTATTTCGTGAATTTTAGAGCCACTATTGATGGGACAAGTCTTCTCAACGGGACGCCGCCACTTGCTGTACAGTGTGCGAAAGAATCGCAATGAGTTTTGAAATATTTAATGAACGCGTTATTTCTCGTATTAGGCTAGTCAATTGGCCACCGAGATTGTGCAATATAAAAGCTCTTCTATATGTATTATTTTCTTTGCTGCAAATAAATGAGAAATTTGGGACACCTTAATGATAACATATTGAGAAGTATTATCGAGATATTGTCCTAATTGCTTGAAACAGTGATGGAAAATTGGACATGACGCAAATTAAATTGAAACATATTGGGATTTAACTTTGTTAAGCAAACTTTCTCTCTTCTCACCACTTTTCGTCTACACGCCCCGTAGAATTGAAAGATATACTTAGCGCCTCTGAAAGCAGACTACCAATTCTGTAGATAACCGCTCTGTTCACTTGCTATGTTAATGTTAATGTAGGAGTCCACAAATAAATCTTGCATATTTCACAGGAGTATATTTGTTTTCCTTTTCAACTTGCTGTGGCATTTTACGTTATAAAGATTTTTTGTGAGCAGACCCACAGTGAAATTTTCCGACGAATAATACTCTAGAACATTTTAGTACACGATTGACTTTCCAAATTGGGTTATTAGGTGTTTTTGGAAGTAAGGGTCAGCACGGGACTATTAAGTGGAAGCTAATGGGTTAAAATGTATTACAAAATATTTGCCGTGAAATCTTACTATATATACATACATATATTTCGCTCAAACATATACGGTTCAAAATTTGTTCATTTTTGAAAACAACTTTCGCCGGCACATGAAAACTTTAGTGGGTCATAAAAAAACTACTGTTTCCAAATTCACTATAAGCACACCACTTCATAACCAGTTTATTATCATTTAGGTGAAGTTTTCCTCTACATACACATCAATTTTTTTTTAAATTTATTTTTTGTTAGCCTCCCGATTGCAAACAACATAAATAAATATTTACAAGCGATATATTTCAATAAACTCGCACACACACATAAAGTTCTATTGAAATATAAATAGAGTAAGTATATATATTTGCATTAGTACTTTTGTTTTTTAGCGGCATCATTTTTCTTTCACAATATTGCTTTTAATAGTAGAATATTTGTAACGGATTGTGGGTAACGTTGCGTATGAGTAACTTTCAATTTATTTCCGGCCGTTTGAGTGGATAAACAAATGAATTGATGATGATACACCCATACATGGAAGTGGGTACATATTTTCAGAGATTTATGCATATATGTAAGCAGGCAAGAGTGGGGGATTGGCAAAAGATTTATGTGCCCCACTGTTGATTTGCACTTTTGCATATTTTAAATTAATAAGCGCTGATTGCCTTCGTTGTGTACGCTTGGATACTTAGGATATATGGATTTATGCAAATATGTAGTAGTCGAATTCATTTCGTACACAGCATTAAAATAATAAATTGATTTGGCAGTTATTTTTCAATCAACTTAAGTGGTTGGCATGTTTACGCTATTCAAAAATCCTTTGTCCTTTCTCAGTAAAGCAATAATTCTTTTGTATATATTTTGGCAACTCTTTTTCCGACGAATATTGAGGCCATTTTGCAGTTAAATTGCGGTATAATTTAGAGAAATACTGAATTTATTGTGTGGAGGCTCTGCCCGCCATCCAGTAAGGAAATGCCTTCACATTTCCAGCTTACGCCGAATACATACGACAATTTTTGTAAGATTATTTTTTTTTTTTTTTTGACAGAAATGATTTGCTATTGCACGCAGTTTTAGAGATATCGGCTAGAAATTTGGTGGGCACATGTATTTTTATAAGTTACTGGAAAAACCCGGAACTTATTTCGGCTTATCTTACATGTATAATTAAATAAAATATTAATTTTCAAATAGGTGAACACACACTACAAAATATAATTGTGAGCCTTCATTATACCGAGACGAACCGTTTGGCATTCATATTTTAAGTTTTCGTATATTTTTTTATATAATTTAATTGAATTCGACTCTTCGAACAGGTGGCAACACTCTTCAAAATATAGCTGTGAACGTTCTTTTTGTCGACACGATTCGGGTGAGAGCCATATTTTAATAATTCTTATAACTTCTGTGTAACTTAATTAAACTTGACTTTCCAAACAGGTGGCAACATTCTTTAGAATATAGCTTTCAACCTTATTCCCCCGAGTCGAACCTTTTGACATCTACATTTTAATATTTCATGTGGCTTGTGCATTATTTAACTGAATTTGAATTTTCAAACAGATGGCAACTCTCTTCAAAGTGAAGCGATAATCCTTGTCCTCGCCAAGTCGGACATTTTTACAGCACTGTTAACTTAATAAATTCGAACTTTCATTTAACATCTGTATAATTTAATTTAATTCGAACTTTCAAGCAGGTGGCAACGCTCTTAAAAATGTAGCTATGGACATTATCCTCAATGAGATGAATGACATCCATATTTGAATATTTCATATAACTGGTATATGATTTAATTCAATTCAACTTTTCACATAGGTGGCAACCCTCTTCAAAATATAGCTATAAACCTTATCCTCGCCAAGGCGAACCTATTGACACCCCGATTTTAACATTTCATAAAACATTTGTATAATTTTATTACATTAGGCTTTTCAAACAGGTGGCAACCCTCTTCAAAATATAAGTATAAGCTATAACATCGCCGAGCCGAAGCTTTTGACATCATGTGAATTCAGTATAATTTAATTGAATTCAAATTTCAAACAGGTGGCAGCCCTCTTTTTAAAAAAATAGCTGTGAACCTTCTCCTCATCGAGCTGAACCCATATTTGCTCAATCGGTGCCAAACTTTTTGAGGTTTTGAGCGCCGAACAAAAGAAGTTAACAATTTTAAGTCCTACACTAAGAAAAATTGAAATTGAAATTTTTCATTCCTTTGAAATTTGTTTTCTCCTAAAGTAGTATATATTCCTTTCAGTCCCACTTTTCTTTCTATTGTAGCTGCTTTTCTTCAACCTAGATAAGTTCGTTTTGAATATATTAAAGACATTTCACATCAAAAAAATATACATTCCTAATTGTATTTATTTCATTATTGAATCATACACTGGATATTAGCGGAGCCACTTAATTTTTTTTTTTAATTTCTATGTGGAAAAAACTTGATAAAACTTTCAATCCCTTTAATGTTATTATTAGCTTTATTAAAAAATATGGCAATCTGCAATGGATAAACGGTGAAAAAATGTGAGCATTATTATATTCAGCATTTATTAAACATAAATAGCTTAATAGACTGAAAATATTATATAATTTATTAAAACATAATTTAATTAAGCCACTTTAAACGAAAAAGACAAAAAAAAAACAAAACCGAATACCTATGCACACATGAAATGGCCTCGGCGTCGGCGCAAAAGAAATATCTGCATATATTTGAAAGCATAAAATTCTAACAATAAATATCACTTTACATGCAGAAAAAGTCTAATCTTATGTCACTCATACGCTATGGCCGACCGCAAAGTTTCATTAAAATTCAATGATAAAAACTCATTCAATATTTTAAGCGCATTGCGTCAATATATATGCATATATATTTATTTGCAGTTTGGTTGTAGAAAAAACAATTAAAAAAAAGCAAACAATTTTATATATGTATGTATGTATGTGTTTATTAACGGCTAAATATAATTAACACATACGACCAATTTTGCTAAACTAATTAAAAATGCAAAATCACTTAATTACACAAACGGATAGATGCTTTTTAAATTTTAATTAACTATTGAGGTAGCATATATGTAGTGAGCTTTAAGTAAATATGCAAACACCTACATTTACATATACATAGTATGTATATATTTACAGATGTATATATGCAAGTAATTCTCCTGTGCACTCCTCCTAAACGGCCAAGCCAGTTTCATTGAAGGTTTTTCTATGTATTTGTGGCAGTCCTTGATTGGTTTAAAGTAGACCCGCCAGATGGCGCTGCAATCGAGTTTCGAGTAAAAACTTTTATTTGCGATTTGATTTGGCCGATATTCGAAATTTGTATTGGCAACGAAAATGTCGAGTTATTACCAAAAAATCGTATTTGTCTCATACTAAAAATATGAATTGATAATAGGAATAGAAATACTATAGTAAAAACCAAGCGCCGCCAGGTGGTGTTGGTGTCGAGTTATTTCTAAAAAATCATATTTGTGATCCGATTTGCATTAAATTTGATATTTGTATTGCTAACGGTAAGCAAATTACTATTGCAAAAAAATAGACGCCAGGTAGCGCTGGTGTCGAGTTATTACGAAAAATCGTATTTACGGTCCGGTGGACTTCATGTGCAAGTTATGTATTGCTAACGGTAAACGAAATACAATTGCAAAAAAGTGCCGTCAGGTGGCGCTAGTATCGATTTATTATTAAATATCGAATTTATGGTCCGCTTTGATTCACATGCAAGATATAAATTGACAACAGGAAGATAACTACCACCGCTAGAAAATTAGACGCCAGATTGCGCTGGTGTCGATTTATAACGAAACATCGTACATATGGTCCGATCGGCTTTATATTCAAGACAGTAAATACGAGAAATACTACAGCAAAAAAGAGCCGTCAGGCAGCGCTCGAGTAAAGTTATTGGTGAGAATCGTATTTGTGGTCGGTACAACGCCAGGTACGAACAGCTGCTCTATATTTGACCCTGATCTCTACCCAAGCGGCTGAATGCAAGTATTTGAGTGGATTCTTTGATGCTTAAGGTTCACCGCTGGATTCGATAGGTGGTATAACGGGTTAGCTTCTAGAGTTATTTTCATTTTTTTCGCATATCGCATACTCGTAAAAGTACATAGAATCGCAAACAATTAAATTAACTAGAGTTCCGTTTGGATTTTTTTGAATATTCGTGTAATCAAATATGGAAATATTTCAATAAAAAATCCGAATATCCCGATATGCGAATGAGGTGTTGATATTCGAACATTCTAATATAGTATAGATGTGTAACTGTAAATTTGAATCTAAGAATTGAAAAAAATAATATACGAATTGTTTGTGTATTAATAAAGTGTGCTACTATCTTTTTTTTGCAACTCGAGAGGTTTAGTAGTTTTGAGAACAATATTACGATTTTCAAGATATTTAAAAATCTGAATCAAAATTTCAAACTTTTTTAAATTTCCCGTCCAACATAGATTTAACATGCAAAAGTGCATATCATCGCCCAATTTGACGCATGCCTTCAATTTAACGAACGCAAACGGGTAAATGAACTGTTGATTTGCCAAAACAAAAAGTCATGGCATGCAAATTCACTATGTAAATGCAAAATCGTGTGTGGCAAACATGCACCTCCAAGCACATAACGGTACATCTGTTTGTTTGGAGGAGTATTTTAAATATTCACGAATCGCTACAGCGCCTAAAAGTAGACTGGCAGTAGTCAAAAATATTTGACGTGTGCCAATCAATATAATTTTTGCGCTAAAGCTGTGCCTAATAGCGACAGATGTATTGGATGGATGCAACAGTAACAGGTAGTGTTCATCATTGAATTTTCAATCACATTGATTTTAGTTTTTGCTTTAGTATTTTTGTTAAATTTTAGCAAAAGTAAATTCATGATTTTTCTACCAGAGTGGAGTTTTTAAGCTCTTACTTCCAGATTTCCTTCCTTTCAAGGCATTCTTTGCATGTTTTATTGTTGTTTTATTGGATACATATAATTATTTCTTTTTTAGCTTAATTTTATTTATATCAGCAATCATTTTTAAACTGAAGAGGAGTCTTTTGTTTGGAAAGTATTGGAAGAAAATAAAAATACGTTGCCAAAAACTTAACAGATGTATAAAAAAGTAAAAAAGGGCTAAACAAAACTTTTAGAGTCCGCCGCACAACCGTAAAAGCAAAAACAAATTAATAATATATGTAAATAAATAATTTAGAATTAAAGTAATTGAAAAGAAATCAAATACTAAAATCAAAGAAAAAACTGAAATAAAATGAAATAAAATAAAAGTAATTAATATAAAATCAGAAAAAAAACAAACTAAAACAAATCAATTAAACTAAATAAACTAAAATAAAAAACAGTATAAACTGTACACTCAAATAAAAAAATAAATAAATATAAAATAAAATAAACCAATCAAATAAAATAAAAACCAAAATACAAAATAAAAATAAATGAAACATGATAAAGTGAAATGAAATATAATCGGTATAAAAAGTAAACTAAAATAAATTGGCGCAAATTTAGATAATAAAATAAAAAACGGAATATAAAAAATAAAAAAAATAAAATAATTAAAAAAAATATAAATCCAAATAAAACAGAATAAAAATAACCAATTTAAATAAAATCAAATACGACCAAATAAAGTAAGGTAAGAAAAGGCGTGCAAAATTAAATGAAAAAAATAGAATGAAATAATATAAGGTGGTATAAAATAAAATAGAACCAAAGTATGAAATTAAAAATAAACAAAAATAAATTTAATAAAGTGAAATAAAATTAAAAAAAAAACGAAAAAAGTAAAATAAAATAAAAATACCAAATAAAATAAATCGAAAAAAATAAAATAAAATAAACAAAAATGAAAAAAAATCTCAAATATAAAAAACAACAATCAAATAAAATAAAAACCAAATATAGAAAATAAAATTAATTAAAGTTAAACAAAATAAATAAAAAGTAATACAACGAAAAAAAATTAAAAAATTAAATTTAAGTAAAATAATACAAAATAAAATGGAATAAAACAAAATAAATAGAAAGAAAAAAAAAACAATGTTAAAGTTAAACAAAATAAATAAAAAGTTATACAACGAAAAAAAATTAAAAAATTAAAATTTAAGTAAAATAATACAAAACAAAATGGAATAAAATAAAATAAATAGAAAGAAAAAAACAATGTTGTATTAAAAAATAAAAATAAAATGAATTAAAGTTAAACAAAATAAATAAAAAGTAATACAACGAAAAAAAAATTAAAAAATTAAAATTTAGGTAAAATATCACAAAATAAAACGGAATAAAATAAAATAAATGGAAAGAAAAAACAATGTTGTATTAAAAAATAAAAATAAAATGAATTAAAGTTGAACAAAATAAATAAAATGTAATACAAAGAAAAAAAAATTAAAAAATTAAAATTTAAGTAAAATAATACAAAATAAAATGGAATAAAATAAAATAAATAGAAAGAAAAAAACAATGTTGTATTAAAAAATAAAAATAAAATGAATTAAAGTTGAACAAAATAAATAAAAAAGTAATACAACGAAAACAAATTAAAAAATTAAAATTTAAGTAAAATAATACAAAATAAAATGGAATAAAATAAAATAAAGAGAAAGAAAAAAACAATGTTGTATTAAAAAATAGAAATAAAAAGAATTAAAGTTGAACAAAATAAATAAAAAAGTAATACAACGAAAAAAAATTAAAAAATTAAAATTTAAGTAAAATAATAAAAAATAAAATGGAATAAAATAAAATAAATAGAAAGAAAAAAACAATGCTGTATTAAAAGATAAAAATAAAATGAATTAAAGTTAAACAAAATAAATAAAAAGTAATACAACAACAAAAAAAAAATTAAAAAATTAAAATTTAAGTAAAATAATAAAAAATAAAATGGAATAAAATAAAATAAATAGAAAGAAAAAAACGATGTTGTATTAAAAAATAAAAATAAAATGCATTAAAGTTAAACAAAATAAATAAAAAGTAATACAACGAAAAAAAATTAAAAAATTAAAATTAAAGTAAAATAATACAAAATAAAATGGAATAAAATAAAATAAATAGAAAGAAAAAAAACAATGTTGTATTAAAAGATAAAAATAAAATGAATTAAAGTTAAACAAAATAAATAAAAAGTAATACAACGAAAAAAAAATTAAAAAAATAAAATTTAAGTAAAATAATACAAAATAAAATGGAATAAAATAAAATAAATAGAAAGAAAAAAACAATGTTGTATTAAAAAATAAAAATAAAATGAATTAAAGTTAAACAAAATAAATAAAAAGTAATACAACGAAAAAAAAATTAAAATTTAAGTAAAATAATACAAAATAAAGTGGAATAAAATAAAATAAATAGAAAGAAAAAAACAATGCTGTATTAAAAGATAAAAATAAAATGAATTAAAGTTGAACAAAATAAATAAAATGTAATACAAAGAAAAAAAAATAAAAAATTAAAATTTAAGTAAAATAATACAAAATAAAATGGAATGAAATAAAATAAATAGAAAGAAAAAAACAATGTTGTATTAAAAAATAAAAATAAAATGAATTTAAGTTAAACAAAATAAATAAAAAGTAATACAACGAAAAAAAAAATTAAAAAATTAAAGTTTAAGTAAAATAATACAAAATAAAGTGGAATAAAATAAAATAAATAGAAAGAAAAAAACAATGTTGTATTAAAAGATAAAAATAAAATGAATTAAAGTTAAACAAAATAAATAAAAAGTAATACAACGAAAAAAAAATTAAAAAATTAAAATTTAAGTAAAATAATACAAAATAAAATGGAATAAATAGAAAGAAAAAGACAGTGTTGTATTAAAAAATAAAAATAAAATGAATTAAAGTTGAACAAAATAAATAAAAAAGTAATACAACGAAAAAAAATTAAAATTTAAGTAAAATAATACAAAATAAAATGGAATAAAGTAAGATAAAGAGAAAGAAAAAAACAATTTTGTATTAAAAAATAAAAATAAAATGAATTAAAGTTAAACAAAATAAATATAAAGTAATACAACGAAAAAAAATTAAAAAATTAAAATTTAAGTAAAATCATACAAAATAAAATGGAATGAAATAAAATAAATAGAAAGAAAAAAACAATGTTGTATTAAAAAATAAAAATAAAATGAATTAAAGTTAAACAAAATAAATAAAAAGTAATACAACGAAAAAAAATTAAAAAATTAAAATTTAAGTAAAATAATACAAAATAAAATGGAATAAAATGAAATAAATGGGAAGAAAAAAATAATGTTGTATTAAAAATAAAAACAAAAACAAAAACAACAAGTAAAAACAGCGCTGTCTTCGGCTATGCCGAAGGCTTCATACCTTTCATGAATGGAAGAATAGTAAAAAACGTGTTATTGTATTACAATTTCGTATTACCTATAGTTAAAAGCGAAAATTTCCTTCAAATCAATAAAAATAATTCTAGTAAAGGCATTGTTATAAATTATTTAATGCTTTTCCTTATGTAATTAAAAAGAACTATGTTTTAAGAAGGGAATGGTTTTTGAATATTTTTAATATCGTATCGACGCTTGATATTCAACATTTAAAAAATACAAATAATTAAGTATTAATATGTAAGACCTACATATGTCGGTCTTTGAAAACAGTTATCAGATCCGTAAATAGTTCCCAAACGTTTAACGCTATGATTCATGTGATATTCCGCTGAGCTTATTACTTTTCGCAATAAATATTTGTCCTGAATTTATCTTGCCGATTTACACTGTGAACTCCGATCTTGATGAATACTAATATATAGTGGTATATAATATAATGGTTGATGTTTGTGCAAAATTGCAAGCCTTTAGCTGTTTAAATGGAGGAGTTATGGTGCAAAATGCAATATCTGAACAATCGGTTGTATGGGAGCTATATGTTATATTTCTCCGATCTTCATGATTTTCAATACTGATACGTAGCTAATAATGGCTGATATTTCTGCAAAATTGCAAGCCTTTAGCTGTTTAAATGGAGGAGTTGTGGTGCAAAATGCAATATCTGAACAATCGGTTGTATGGGAGCTATATGTTATATTTCTCCGATCTTCATGATTTTCAATACTGATACGTAGCTAATAATGGCTGATATTTCTGCAAAATTTCAAGCCTTTAGCTGTTTAAATGGAGGAGTTGTGGTGCAAAATGCAATATCTGAACAATCGGTTGTATGGGAGCTATATGTTATATTTCTCCGATCTTCATGATTTTCAATACTGATACGTAGCTAATAATGGCTGATATTTCTGCAAAATTTCAAGCCTTTAGCTGCTTAAATGGAGGAGTTATGGCGCAAAATTCAATATCTGAATAATCGGTGGTATTATATGTTATAGTCACCCGATCTGGCCGATTCCGACAAATGTTTAATCATTTGTACAACGACACCTGCTCACCAAATTTCATCAAAATAGCTCTAAAATTGAGGGACTAGTTTGCGTTCAAACAGACGGACAGACGGACAGACGGACAGACAGACGGACATGGCTAAATCGACTCAGCTCATCGTCCTGATCATTTAGGTATACTTTTTGATGGGTCTATCTCTTCTCCTTCTGGCACTTACAAACATCGGACCAAACTTAATATACCATTTCATTCTCATGAAAGGTATAAAAATAAAAATAAAAATACCTAACAAATGAGTCGAAATAAAAAATCTAAACAGTATGAAACTAAAACTAAAATAAAATGAAGTAAAGGAAAACAAATAACTAATTATAAAATAAAAATAAAAATCAATAAAATAAAGTAAAATGAAATAAAATTAAAGATAAACAAATAATAAAAAAAGTGAAACGCAATGAAAAAAAAATATATATTGCATTTAAAAATATTCATCTTTATGCTATTAACTAAATTATACACATTTCACGCCATTCTTAACAGAACAATTTACTTTACCATACTTGAATTTTTTTTGTTGTCTTGTTTCCTTCGTTTAATTAGCTCAAATGCAATGTTTTATATTATACTTATTTTAACCTCCTATGCACTCCTAGTTTCGCAAAGCCTATGAGTGTGTGTGTGTGTGTGTGTGGGTGAGGACCATTAACTACATAAGCTAATTACTATATATTTTGTGACAAAATGAGGGTCATTAGGTCAAAGGTTTATCTCAAGTATCTATGTATATGTAAATGCTATGCACTGTTATGCAGTCGTGCAACTAAGCACATACATATGTACAATACACATACATACATAGTAGTTCCACAATTACCATTACTAGCAGCGCACAGTTATGATGTTTCCCAAAATTCTGAATGGCTTAAATATGGCAATCGGGGTACACTAAGGGAACGTTGTTACCTATGTACATGCAATATTGACCCTTCGTGCTGCATTTTAAGCTGCCTAGTAAGTTTGCATTGTTTTTGTATGGCTGTAGATGTATCCGTACGGTTAATGTGGCTACTTTGGTGCCACGACCTCGTTGGGCTGGTAAATTTTGTATGCCAAATGTGGCGGCGGCGGCGATTATGCGTTGCACTCATAATACAAATGAATACGTAAACACCTGCGTAAGGTCGAGAATGTGTATTGCAATGCAACAACAACAACAACACACCTCACACTAATGCAAACGTGAGTATGTTTGTATGTATGTGTGTGTATATAAATATAAATATTTATTTAGTATGGCGTCCGTGGTGTACATATGGCGTCGATGTGTGTGGGATTATGAAGTAGAGGTTTAGAAATTATTTTCAAAAGCAATTAATCGAGCATTGCCAACGAATTTATAATAACGCAATAATGTTAGAGAGTTACACAGTGGCTGCGTATTTATTATAATATATTTGCTACTCGTAAATATTTACATATCTACGCCACCTAGTAAAATACTAATCTTAAGTGGAATAGTAATCGGTAAACTATCGTAATTGTAAAGCTTACTATTGTTCGAGTTAATATATAGTGCATACTGGGCGCGATATTGCAAAATCAGTATGTGAAATTTATGGAAAATGGCTATCAATGAAAAATAGAAAACCATTAAGCCAGCGCAGAAAAAAATGTTCACTCAGTTACTGTAGTAAATGCTGAAAATAAATTTTAAATTTTATATATGTATGTATATTCATTAGACCGTAACACGATAGATAGAGTTTCAAAAAGTTAAAAGTGTGCCCCTCAAATTTGAACATTTACTTTGTGAGTATTTCAAAAATGGAAACATTTTTTTCGGCACCCTGTAGAACAACTAATTTTATTCTCTCCCTCCTCCTATCCTTCATGCTAACATAAAAATTGAAGATCAAATAGTGAAAAATTAATTTTTTCTCCATTTTTGAAATCCTTACAAGGTTAGTGTTCAAACTCGAGGTGCACATTTTTAACTGTTTTTCAGTCTAATGTACAGATCTTATTTACAGTTGCTCAAGCAATTGACCACATGGTGATTTCTTTTGAATATTCACCACTTTTTTTATGGAAAGTTTGTTTCGTTAATGTTTTTTAGTAAAAAAGCATATAAAATTTAAAACTTTGTAAAATTTGTAAAAATTTCATAAATATTTATAAATTTTTCAAACTTTTTAAACAGAAATTTTGTTGACATATTTGGTTTGGTTGTAGCACAATTAGTTTTAGCATAAAAATGTGCAAGTTTGAAAAGGTTGGAATTTGCCTTTTTGAAACTTTGGTTTTGATTTGTTTTTTTTTTCATTTAACACAGCTAATTTATATGGCAACGAGTGTGCTGAACGAAAAATTGCAAATCAAAAAAATTATTATTTTTGATTGAAAAAATAAAAATCACAAAATATCTCTATAATTTTATCAAAAAAATATAAATAAAAGAGTAATTAAATTTTTATAAAAAGTATAACCTGAAAAAACTTCTACCAAATTTTTTAGAATTATTAAATTTTGAATATGTAATTAAATTAATTTGAGCAAAATATACAAAAATGTCTATAAATTGTAATCAAAAAATTTGAAAATTTGATGAAAAAATTTTGAATTTTTATAAGTTTTGTATTTAGTGTGAAATTTATATCCATAAACTTTTTTTTGCTATAGAACAAAATATAGTTTTATAAAAAATTACCAAAAAAAAAACCTTAGCGAGGATAAAGGGATCGTAAAGGGTATAATGTTTATAGGATAAATTCGTGATTTAATCTTTATTTTGTGGTTTTATTTTTTCGATTAAAAATAAACCTTATTCGTTGATTTAAAGTTTTCCGATCATAGTTGATCGATATTTTGCTTTTCTTGAACTTAAATTTTTCCGAATATATTCGATCGATATTTATTTTTTGGCAAAAAAATAATCGTTATTTTTGGGTTTAAAATTTTCCGATCATATTTGTACGATATTTAAAAAAATTTTTTTTCGATTAAAAAATAATTGTCATTCTTAGATTAACAATTTTCCGATTATAATAAAACCAAAAATCTTTGGGTTTTCGATGACAATGATAGCAGCAACAACAATAGTACAATTTAAGTTTTATGATCGAAAAAATAAAAATCACAAAATAAAGATTACGCAATTATTACAATTTAAGTTTTATGATCGAAAAAATAAAAATCACAAAATAATAAAAATCAAAAAAAAATTACGCAATGATTAAAATAAAAAAAACTTCTAAATAACAAAATGCCAGATTTGCATATCGTAAGATAAGGCATGAGGATTAGATTTCAATTTTATTTAATTTCTTAGATCATTTTGTAATATCTATAGAGTAAATAAATAAAATAATCACGGACAGGAATTAATCGTTATTCCGGATTTCAGAACCCTTGGGGAGAGTTCATTTAAAAAAAAAAACTTGAATACATCGATTCAATCCTTTTGCCATATGCTAAGCAAATCTAAACTTTTTTTATTTAGCACATTTTTGTTTTAACTCATTGCATATAAGATCGATCGTTTTTTTTTCATTTAAAATTTGTTGGATCAAATTTGATCGATATTTTGTGATCATAAAACATAAATCATTTGATTGTCATCGCTTCCTAATTTTTTTGGGTTTATTATGAATGAAAAATTTTAAATCTAAGGAAAACAGTTTGTTTTGATTAAAAAAATAAAAATCACAAAAAATATCGATCTAATCAAGATTAAAAAAAAATTATAACCGTCAGGGCCCCCTAAAATTTTCCACTAAATTTTCAAGAATATAACCTATAAATATTCTTTTTAAAATACTACATGTGTGCTACCCTGTGAATATATCCATATGATCATTGCATTCACACTATTTCAGGTTATATTTGCTACAAATATTAACATGAGTACATTTGCATTTATTTGTTCATAATAGTTATCGCACACACTCACAGTTGCATAGAAATATGTCTGGGTATGAAATTTGTTTAGTGGGCCGCCACTTACATACATACGTTCGAAATAACTGAGATATGATTTTCAATTCTATAATCTGCTGCAAATGTTTCTGGTCTTGTTTCCATTGTACCCAGTGCTTGCAGTATTCCTGTCAATGCATTTCAATTATTTGGCTGATAATATTGTAAATTCCAGTGACTCTGTTATCGATGTTATTTGCCATTTCATTGTTGTGCTCATAGAAGGCATACGCCTTCGTTACAAATTTGGCAGTAGTTTAACAATAATTAATAAAGAAGGCTCGTGGCTTCGCTCGCACGGCATTCGGGTTAAGGCTTCGAATTCCAATACAACATAGAATTAAATAAATAATTTTATTATAAGTAAAATCATTTAATTCAGGTCACAGCACAGGGATATCCGAATATCTAGTGTTTCTGAGACCATCGAAATATTAGTTACAAAACATGCCCGAAGACTGAAAGAACTTGCTGACCTGGAAGTTTCTAGCCTAGAAATGGTAACGCTGGAAGTGTAGCAACTTAAAAGTGCCAAGCCACAGGACAATGTTGAAAAGTGTGGAGACCAGATATTTCGAGACCATTTCGGGACCATTTCAGAACCTTTTAGTAGTTCGGGACTAGTTCACCACTACAACTACTACTACTACTACTACTACTACTACTACTACTCCTTGAACTTCTCCTACTAGTATCAGTAACCACTACTACTTCTTATTACTACTACTACTACTACTAAATATAGCTACTATCACTACGACTACTAATAATAATTACTACTGTTATTTTTACTAACATTTCCGCAAAGCTAGCTACAAGTTATATTTGACCGATTCCACAACTGTTTATAAATTTCCCTTTTTGGGAAATTTTTTTATACTTCCAATTCAGTCAAAACCATCCAAATTTAGTGAAGTACTTTCAAAAAAGTTGATTTGTGGTATTTTTTAAGTGTTCTGAGAAATTTCTCATTTGGGAAATTTTTCAATACTCTCAATTTATATGAAACTAGCTTAGTTTAGCGTCGTGTATGCGAAAAAGTTTGAATTTGTATAATTTTCATGCGTTTTGAAAATGTTGCTCTGTTAGAAATTTGCTTTCCATTTGCCACTTGCGTAAAATTAACTAATTTCGACTTCGTTTAATCAATGAAGGTATTGGTTTTCTAATTGCGGTAGTGCTTGATATAAAAAAAAAGTAAAAATGAACGCATATCCTCTAAGAGAAAACAAAGATAGCTAATAAAGTTTTAGCAAAATAGTATTTAAAAAAAACTGTACTTACTTTCACTTATTTTGATACTACAATATTGACTTTCATTCTAATTAATTTCTTAATTACTACTGTTATTTTTATTAATGCTGCTACTAATTACTACTAATATTTTAACTTTAGCTACTTTAATTTTTACCAAGTAATTGGTAGTAAAATTACTACTACTATGTTTAGTAAATTCTACTACTATTTTCTACTAACCATACTAATTACTAGTACTATTTTTGTTACATTCTACTTCTATTTACTACTATTTTGGCTTTTGGTACTACTATTATTTTTACTAATGCTACTAATAGTTACTACTACTATATACCAATTTTTAATACTATTTTTTACAATTTACACTAATTATTACTACTACTATTTTTACTGATTTCTATTATTAATATTGCTAATCATTCTACTAATTACTACTACTATTTTTTACTAATTTTTATTACTATTTCTACCAATCCTACTACTATTTTTACTATTAATGACTTCTACTACTACTGTTCCCATATTCATCTCTCTATCTTTTTATGAAGTCGGCAAAGAAGGTTTACTTTTGGCTGGTGGTCTTAGGTGCACGAGTGTTTTTTTTAAATTGGGATTTATTAAAATGAGATGAATAAAACACTTGGGATATAAGAAAATTAAAATCTCTCTAATATTCTAATAGAAACTATTTAGTTCTATTAATAAACTTAACTATATGGTATTTGATACACTGTTCTTTTGGGAGACCAGAGCGTATGAGTAACCTCTCAATGCCTGCTAACATTTAGACGGCAAGACATTTGCTTTCCAATTCTTCTAATTAATTTTTCCGAATAACTGTAAAAGTGAGTGCTAGAAGTTTTAGCGCTCCAATATGCGCCGACTTTACTATATGAGTTTATATTATATTTGGCAATTTACAGTTACACTTTAAATAGTGGTTGAACTGTTGAAATTGTGGCAGAGTGTACTGTTGCTATTTTTTTTTTTTTTCAGAGTGACAACCAGCAACCGACGCAAACATATTATGGGAGTGTGCATTTGTAGAAAACAAATATGTGTGTGGATGTGTATCTCTACAAATATTTTGCATTCGTTTGTTTTTGTACTCACAAC
Source organism: Anomoia purmunda (assembly GCA_951828415.1). NCBI lineage: Eukaryota > Metazoa > Arthropoda > Insecta > Diptera > Tephritidae > Anomoia > Anomoia purmunda. The sequence goes on from OX639994.1 coordinate 15,110,085, forward strand.
TTTCATACCTATGAATTATGCAAATATAATTGAAAAATTGAAAATACACAAATCGCACAATAACCGCAATGAAATTTTCATTTTACATTTTATTGAAATTTTACACAATTTTGCTTCTTGCATTTGCTATTTTTTGTTGTTGTGCTGATGTGTAAATGTGTGTGTGTGTGTGTGTGGATATTTTTTGAAGTCTCAGTGTCACTTTCTACTACCTGTAACTACTTCATTACGACTTTTCCGGTTTGTTTGCCTATCTAACTTTTTGCATCGTTGTATTCGTCATTCCATTGCTGCAGCGGTGCTGGAGTCTTCGGCAACAAGACATTTCCATTGCATTAATTGAATTCAATTTGCCTACACCACACCTGACACAACTCAGTTAGGTAGCTGTTAGCTGTAGGTTATTGTTGTTGTTTTTGTTGTTTTGTTTTTGCACTACGTAGCTTCAAATCGTGGCTTTCGAAGGCATCTAAGAGTGTCACCTAACGTAAACGGCAATATCCTGCAACGTTTCGGGTTGTGTGTTTCCAGCAATACTTGACGGTTGCTATAGTAGCGAGTCTGCAGTCTGCTACCGATGGCTTGCTATTTGATTGCTATCTTCTGTTATAGTAGTTGGCAAAAATCAGTAGTTTTCTTCGAATTGCCAACTAAAAAACTCTTGGAAGGTAATAATTTTGAGAGTTCAATGCCAAGTGCATCGCTAACGTTTGTGTATTTGTTTTTGATATACTATATGTATCAGTTACCAGATTCAATCGTTAAATGAAGTAGAGCAAGAAGCTAATGACTTTATAGAACTGAAAATGAAGGATCTTTAAAATTTCTCTTCTTTACCAAGTTGGTAAGAAGCTGCAATCCATATTAAATTGAAAAAGAGTTTTTTGCATATTCAAAAATATACAGAGAAATATAATATTAAATAGCGCTCGTGCAATTGCTGATTCGGCAAAATTGTCGCTTAGGGCAAGCCATATCTTAGTTTCAGAATTTTGCTTTCAGTCTATATACGGGAAATTTAAGAAAATTTTCGCACTTCAGTGCTATCATTGTATTGAATCTAATAATTTTTCAACATTAATTTGTACACGAAAGTATATACATAATTATTTGTTGTTTTCAAAATTTTCTGAAATGTAATAAATAAAGTAATTATTTTTTTTTAATCGTCAAACTATTTAGCAGTAGTACTTAAATTTTTTTTCTACGGAAATTTTTTTTAATAACAATGTTTGAAAAATTATCTAGTTGTATTTTTATAGAAGCTCTTTTTTTTGGAAATTTTTTTCTTACCAACATTTCCGCAAAGCTAGCTAAAAGTTATATTTGACCGATTCAACAAATTTTTATAAATTTCCCTTTTTGGGAAATTTTTTTTATACTTCCAATTCAATCAAACCCAATCAAATTTAGCGTAGTTCGTTCAAAAAGGTGAATTTGTGGTAATTGGCAAGTGTTCTAAGAAATTTCCCATTCGGGAAATTTTTTTAATACTCACAAAGTATATGAAACTAACTTAGTTTAGCGTCGTGTACGCGAAAAAGTTATAATTTTGATAATTTTCATGCGGTTTGAAATAATTGCTCTGTTAGAAATTTGCTTTCCATTTACCACTTGCGTAAAATTAACTAATTTTGAGCTCCCTTTGAGCTCAAGCGCTCACTACTTTTCGAGCTCGTTTGAATAATGAATTAACGAATATCCTCCAAGAGCAAACGCTAAAAAATATAGCTAATGAAGCTTTAGCAAAATAGTATTACAAAAATAAAAAACTGTACTTATTTTCACATATTTTGATACCACAATATTGATTTTCAATCTAATGGTTCTTTTATTAGCGGAAAATGAAAATTATGCATAATTTTTATTCATTAGTGCAAATCGTTTAATTTGGTTTATCAAACGCCAATATTTTGATGAGTTTAAGGTAATTAAAAGGCTTGGTTTTAGCTGTAAATATTAACGCTAAAATTCGTACGCAGAATTTTAATACAATATTTATTTATTTAAGTACACACATAAAAACATACATATACATATGTATGTATGTATGTAGAAATTCATGCGGGAGATGGCCTATTTATTAAGAATGAAATAGCCATAGCTGGCAGATTAAAATTTAATATAACTATAATTGCAATCAATATTACTCAGAGGAATGACTATGCAATATGGTATTTTGTTAACATAGTTTATAGTTTGGTGCTTTGTGAAATTTAGTATTTTATTATGTTTTTTTTTTTTTGCTTGTAAAATTACCACAAAAATTCTGATATTTTTTGCAAGCCTCACTCGACCCTTCTACCTAGAGAGTGAGGTCTTTTCTAGAAATAAAGCACATGGCTGACGGCTGCCTTAGAGGGAAGTTCGATTATATTTTATTAACATAATGCAATGCCCATTTTTGTTTTTAATTTAAGTAAATACATATGCAGCGGTTTTTCGTTAGTCATTAAACCAGTCTCATATAAATTAAATTTAAAATGAGTTACAACGTACAAAAACTCACATTCACATGCTAGTGACCTTTGACTTGTGCTATTAATAAAATTTGTAAGGGTGATATAATTTTGAAACGTTCATCCGTACAGTGGCGAGCAAAAGTGGCCGACTGTTGATTGTTTTACAATGTAAGCAAGATTTTTCATTACAATTTTCTTTGTTAGTTGCATATAAAAATATAGTTAAATATATAACATCATGTAAACTAATATTTCAAACTCTACAAACAAATTAAAAAAAACTCAACAAATTTTTGTAAAAATTTGTAAATTTTTTAGAAGAATTTTTAAAAGTTTTTCAAATATGAAATTTTATAGCTTATTAAATTTTAGTTTTATAAAGTGACAGTTTGGATTGGCTAACATCTACCGCTGATTTTTGATAATTTTTTTTTTATTCTCGCAAATTTTTCTTAATACAAATTTCCGTGCATTTTCAATAATTTTTTATATGGAAGCATTTTGTATTTTCGTCCACATAAATGATAGGCGATATATGAAAAAAAATTCTAGACCAAAAAAAAAAAAAAAAATCAATTGTGGTTTCAAACTTGCACTTTATTAACCTAAAATTAAATAGGCTATACAACTGAATATCCAAAAAATGTCTAAACATTCTCATTAAAAATTTAAAAATTTAGTGAAAATTTTTTGAGCTTTTGTAAATTTTATATAAAGTTTGAAGCATTAGTTTACATGGTTTGTGTTATAGAAATAACGATATTTTTATTTAAATTTAACGAGCAATTTTTCTGAATGAAAAATCTTGCCAATATGGTAGGAAAATCACCATGTAATCGGTTTTGCTCGCCGGTATACATATATCTACATTTTATAGTTCAAATGCATACCAATGTTAATTATATCAAATTAATTTAAAAATTACAACGATTGAAATATTTTATTGAGCACAAAAAAACATTATTACGCTATTCAGCGAAACATTTTAATTAAGTAAATGAAATTATTTTGCAATTAATTACGTCAATTAATATTTATATACATATACATACCAATACATATTGATATTATTGAGTTGCAATGGTACAATAAAATACGTACTACGGTAATTGCAATGCGCGTGCAAGTAAAATTTCAAAGGTATTTCAATTTAAACTACTAACAAAAATATTTATTTTTTCTTTTAGTTAGCTATAGAAGCTATTGTTGGCAATAATCTAATCGACCTTGAAGTCTAGCGGCACTAAACTAATGCATACCTCCGATTTATGATGAGCACTGTAGACTGTATGGAAACTTTTATGAAGTAATTAACGAATTAAGTAAATAAAAAAAATAGTTGCAAGGCTATATTTACATAACTAGCAGTAGCTACAAAACAAATATGCGTACTGACAAAATGTTACAGAGATAAACAAGCTAACAAATGATGTAAATAAGCGGAAGTATAAATTACGAAATTAACCTGCCTGTTACTTGAATTATTATATACAGAGTTGTGTGAGTGTGTAATTTACAAGCACATAAATTATGTCTGCGCTCACACACAAAACTTCGTTAGCCTTTGCACTTGCATTTTGTAGTGTCGCTTTATGCAAATAAATTTTATTAAGCCTACAGTTCTATCTACTTATTTTATGCTAACTAAATTTAATTAGCTTTCTTAACAAGAAGAGCCAATGTAAGCGTTTAATTTTTTATGTTAATTGGAAATCTTGAGTTTTTTAAATAATAATTTCAGCTCATAAACCTAAATTGTCGACAGCCACGTGTGCACTGCTGTTACTGCGTCATCAACATCAGCATTTATTAAATTCAAACTTTAACAGACGCGATTGCTCAATGTTGAAATGTTATGCTAAATTCAACACGACTGTTTGCTGAAGACAAACATTGGGTACAGTTAATTACAGTCACAATGTTAGATTAACATTTCGCCATGTAAAGCAGATGTTAAATATAACCAAACCCTCACATATTCTCGCTCCTACAGTGTTATTGACTGCTGTTGCTGTATTCTGTTTGCTATTGTCAATGGGTACACTTTAATTTTCACCAAATATTAAGGGGGAAGTGTGTCCAATTTGTATGGAAATAATTCACCACAGTAGCGTAGTTTATTTATGGCGGTGTAGCTGTAAGGCACTGCTAGGCGTATGAGTAACAAATGGAATGTAAATGAGTTTGTGTAGTTAATAAAACGGTAATTTTATTTCAATTGGAAGATATGTAGTGTAGGGCATATTTTAAAAAAAGAAAGAAAATTAATAATAGGAAACCCAAGACTCTTAGTAATAGATTATCATAAGTTGATTTAGAAAAAGCAAAATTGAAGTCTAAGACACGGGCATACATCCCATAAACAGTTTTAGTAACAGATTCTAGTCTATTAAAAGAAATTGCATGAAAAGAGCACCATATAAATCGTCACGTATTCCAACCTAGCCCATTCCAAAGGCGAGTACAAGACTTAAAGTGCGCATGGAGCGGAGAAAGAAGAACAATTACGACGTATAAAAGCCAATAATTCGAATGATTTAGCAAAATTTAAATAAAATGAAATATAAAGAGGAGTACAGAAAGTTCTGAAAATTAAAAAAAAAACGCTCATGATGATAGGAAAAGAAATTATTTCAATTTCTTCTTTGCTGTCCCTATGCGCGAATTTTGCTTGAGAGACCCGTCACATTTTTTTATTTCTGTAATTGTTTTGCTTTGTTCCAAAAGTCTAGATTTCGCCATAGTCCAATTTCGCTCAATTGGTCGCAACTCTGGCACATTAAGAGGATTCAAGTCTTTCCTTACATAATGTACATTGTTATCTTCGAACCCCTATTGGGTGACATCCGGCCAAAATATACATATCTACTTGAACCGCTATGATGTATGACGTAGAAAGGGCAGAAGACGTTTTCGGAGGCACTACCGAAACTCCTTCACGCTACTTTCAGTGTGGATGGTTCCCATAGTGAAGAATGGCGCGGATTTACGCCCACATTCACAAATGGAACTTTTCTGCCAAAATTGCCTATCTGAATGGGGTTTTCCGCTTTAGAAATATCTTCTCCAGCCTGCAAGCAGTAAAATTGGTTAACCGGTTTTGTCTTCAAAAATTTTTATTTGTCAGTTGTGTCACTTTTTAGTTTGTTTTTCGATTCGTTTTGAAACATTTTTCTTTTTATAAGTTTCTATACCATTTCTTTTCGTAATTAGCACATCTCTTGTCGACGTGAAGCGGTTCTTTCTAATTATGGCTTCAGCTGAATAATTTGGTCTGTCACTCCTTGGGTTATGCTTTACTGAATCATTTTCCTTAATACGAAAAAGCGGCCCTACATGCAGTGTCATAAGATGATCCACCGAGTTTCGCCAACTTTTACTAATATTAATTGTATGATAAATGTTACGATCATCTGCAAATAGAAGGAAACTACATTTAGTAAAGGCGGAGGAAATGTCAATTAGGAAAAACACAAATGACAAGGGCCACCAGAAGAAGCAACAAAAGAATAAGACGAACTCGAACGATATAGCCTCCCTCTTATCCAAATAGAATGTAAACCACTTAAAAAGCTCAGAATAAAGGCTTAAACCTGCAAGTTTAGATATAAATATTCGATGCAATTTAATTAAATGCTACTTTTAAAATTGGCGGTGACCTTCTCCAGAATATAGTTAGAAATCTTCTCCTCGCCAAGACGAACCGTTGGACATCGACATCTTAATATTTTATATAACTTTTGTATATTTTACCTTTTAAAAAATATAAATATGAACCTTCTCTTTGCCTACCCGAACCGCGTGACATTCACATTTTCACATTTCATATAATTTGTGTATAATTTAAATAAATTCGACTTTACAAACAGGTGGCAATCCTCTTCAACATATAGGTACGAACCTTTTCCTCATAAAAAATGATTATTTTTTAAGCAGAAAGTAATAATTCACACAATAATCAATATTTCAGAGCGAAAAAATAACACTCAACAATTTAGATTTATTTTTGTGCAAAAAAGTATAACTCGTAAAAAAAAAAAAATGCAAATGTACATATTATTATTGTTGTTTGAAAAGTTTAAAATCTTAAAACATTGAGAGTTGAGAACATGACACGAAACTTTATGGATTTAAAAGCTTTCTATGTTTTCATTGCTATGGCAACCGTCCAAAATGACCGATCGTACCAGCACCGGGTGAACCGGTTTGGCAGTTTCTTTTCTCTTTTTAATCGGCCCACAACCGCCGCCGCGAAAGCAACGCCCGTTTTTTTTTGTTTGCCTCCCTTTCCGTTCAAATACTGCGCAGCCTCTCGGCGCTTTGAAATCCCTGTATTTTTAATAAATATTTGTAAAATAAATATATATTTTTTAAATAAATATTTGACAATGTTTTCCTCTTTCTTTTTATTTTATCATTTCCTTCGGTCCCTGCTCAAAATAAAAATCAGCAATGATTTAAAAAGAAAAAAAAGATTTTGTTAATTGCTGAAATCATAAAAATTTTTGCGCAGTTTTCGGGAAATACTCAAACAAAGAAAAAAAACTAAACTAAAAAAACGTGAAGAATACTGAACGTCTCTAAAGCGGCCGTGATAGGCCGAGCTGGCCCACATGAATTGTCAAATTACAAATAAATAAATAAAGCTTGATAAACTCTTGAAAAATAAAAAATATGCTTAAAAAAAATATTATATTCAAAGCATTATGTAAAAGGTTTCGGCAAAGTACTAGCTCGTTCGAAATGGCTCAATTTATTAATAGATTCTTTTTATTTCGTTTATTTTTTTGTATTTTTCCAAAGCGATTGCAATATTTATTCTCTACATAGAATATGTAACACCCAATTGCAGCGTATCGAGAATTTGAAAAGAAAAAATAAAAGCAAAAAAAAAAACACCGACCGACCTTCCACATTATATACTCGAATGTGAACGACTTCGAAACTTTCTTAATGGCCAACGACTTGATATTTGTTGTTGTGATTATTATTGCTTTTTTTGCATGCAGTGTTGTTGTTGTGCACTGTATGTGAGACCACGTGTTGTTATGCCCCTACACTAACGCGCTTTCGAGAACCACCCCAAAATCTCCGGCTCCAACACAAAAACGGTGACCAGAATATGGCTGCTGCGCATGAATATTTTCGTTTTTTTTTTATTTTTATTTTGCTTATTTTTTTTCTTATTTCAATATAAGTGGGAAATTGGGTTTTATTTTTATTTTAGCAAGCATATTTTTGCTTAATGTGGTTGTGTTCGTGTGTCTGTGTGTGCATACCCTACAGCCGCCATACAATGATAAACGGAAGGATGTGGTTGTAAAGTTCTGCTCCTGTTTTTTCTTCTTTTTTCCTCATCTCTACCAATATTACCCAGCCCTTGTGTGTCTGCAGTAGTGTAGGTTAGATTTGTTTTTGTGGTTCAAGTACATATGTATGTACATACTTTACGCAAGTATTTGTGGTTACTTATTGTGGTGGTGATTTTGTAGGTGCCTTGGACAGCGTAGGTGCGCTGTGTTGCACAGTTGGCTGTGTATGGGCGTTCTGTGCTTGTAAAAATGTGAGAAGTAACATAGGTGAGAGTGTGGGAAGTTGTTGGTGTGGTGAATTGTTAGTTCTGAACACGAGCTGAGTGTAGTGGTAGGGGCTTGAGAAAAAGGGGAAAACTGCTATAGATGTGTGCACATTTTTTCACCATCTTCTCTAGCGTAATTGAATATAACAGGAATTATGATTTCTATTAATAAAACTAAAAATGTAATCAATGTTTTAAAATTTTAAACTTTCCAATAAAAAAGTCTGAGTTTTAAATTTTTAGTTCACAATTAAAAATTATGTATCGAGTTATACTTTTTGGAATAAAAATAAAATTTCTTTTTTCGAGTGTTATTCTTTCTACATATCTAAAATAATGATTATTTTGTGAATTGCGTGTTTTTGATTAAAAATAATAATTTGTGATAAAAAAAATTTTTTTAGTTAAATTTTATTCATGAAAATTAATCGTTATTTTTTAAATTATATTTGTTTGATCGAAAGCAAAACTCAGTTCTTGAGCGTCACTTCAAAATATAAAGATTAATATTTGAGTGTGATTTTTTTCGACACATCGGAAAACTCAAAATTTGCTAATCACGTAGGCGCTTATTCGAGATTATTTGAGTCCCAGACAGTTTCGAATTTCCAGGCTTAAACATTTTTTTTTCACTCATAAATATTAATTATTGATTTACTTATAATAAAAGTCTCAAGATAAAGGTTTTGTAAAAACTTAGACAACTTATCTCACACCCATTATTATTGTGAAAACACTCTTATTAAAAAAGTCTCGAAATAATGATTACAGTTAAATTTATAAAAGTTGTATGGTTTTTTTTTTAAATCTCAACTATCAAATAAAACTTATTCTAGCCCAGTGTTTACAATGCTTTTAAGAATTGCTTTTGGCTCTATTTGTAGATGTCAATGCTGGTGATGTCATAGGGTAATCTGAATTTTTATCCCTATGTGACGCGCCGTCTCCAATAGGGATCAAAATGTTTGTGTGGTATCTTTGAGGCGGTGGGACTTAAAATAAATAATTCATTTAATTTTAATGCACACCCTAGTATATATATTGTGCGTTAGGTGTTTACATTTCATACCTTTACGCGACCCAACTTTTTCGATTACCGAACGGAACTCTCTCTCCCAATCGAAACACTAAGGAATGCAGTCAGTATTAAATAAACTCCTCCAAAGATATGCCCGGAGGTGCCGCCAATAAACTCCGCTATTGATGTCAATCTGCCCGTGAGCTTAGCTGCGCTATACTCTCCGTTTGCGGAAGGGCCTGAGGTATCTGGAATGTCGGAAGTAGGTGTGGTCGGCTCTACTTTTACTTAATAGTTCATGTAGTCTACCAACATATCTATATGAGATTCGTGTCTTTATTCAACTTTCCAAAATCTGAGTCCACATCATCTTCACATTCAGAATAATCTTGGAGTGTGCAAGCTAACTTGTTGTAAGTTGCATATTTTGGTCTTTGTATATTTTGCTTAAGTCTCGCAGAATGTACATAGTTGTTGCTTGCAGGTTGAGTGAGGAATTTACTATCAAGCACAGCGTGTCTTATTTTATTATTGTCAGCTCAGCGGGGAATACGCTGCAGTTTGTTAGACAGCCGAAAGCTGAGTTGAAGCGAGAGATCTTGAGAGTAAATATATTGCACTTCCTACTCTATCATCTAACCTACATAGGACCATCAGAGTAAAGTACTATGGAGTTGGAATAACATCCGCTTGCTTGACCGCTAACTGAAGTAGATTGGCCAGTTCGCTTGAAATTAGCTGTCTATCTGTCCAGACACTTAAAGAGTGACCAAATCTTGTTGTAATCCAACTTGTTGATGCATTCAAATGAACTGTTTTTATAGCTGCTCTGGAGTTTCCCAAAAATATCTGCAGAGAGACGTAAGGTTTCGAGAGCTCTAGATAACGTTGAGGGTATTGCCGTGACAAGCACACACGCTGCCCTTTGTAGCTGAGCTAAGCTAACAGAGTGGTTTTCTTAAGGTACACTTTTACTAAAAAGAAGCAGACCTGATTATTACTTTCCTTGCAAATTCCTTTCTGTTTTGAAGACGGTAAGAGGTAGGGATACTTTTTATGTGCCTCCTCCATCTTTGTTATTTTTTTTGGCAAGAACAGTGTTAGATGATAAACTCTTTTTCTATATTCTCTGAAATTTTAAATATTTGTATGTAATTTGATAAATTACCCAATATATTTTTAAAAATCTTACCTATTTTACAGTTAACTTTGATTATACGTAAAAATAAAATCACATTTGAGTGGCATTTTGCGCTATCGCTTGCAAAAAAAAAATTTCCACATACACGCCATTGCAACAACACATAATTTTCTAAGAATCTACAATGGTCGCCCTTATTTTGCATCTCAACTACCTACATACATATATTTTACGTAAAAAATTAAGTCACTCACTATGTCAATACGCTACGCTGTAATTTTATGATATCTATGTACGTGTACAAATAAATTTCCTATTCCTCTAGCTCAACGTACCCGTTACATTGCATGCAGTTAAGTGCAGCAGCTGGTTGCGCTGAGAAAGCTATGATTTTGTTGTACGAAAAAAAAAAAATTTCTGTTTTTTTTTTACAATGCCAATGCTGGCTGCGAAGGTATTAATTTGAGAATTTATTGCAACGCTTTTGTGTACAAACAAATGCTGGGGTAGTTGCACGTTTGAGTGTTGGAAATGGTTGCATACTCGAATTTGTATGTGGTATGTGTGGCCCATATTGATGCCGTACGAGTATAAATCGACAGCCCATGCAATTAGTTGAAAGGGATTTGAAAAAAAAAATACATTTAAAGTAATTCGTCAGTTTGGTAGATGAGTCACTGTATTAGTTCCGGTTTTGTGTAAATAGAACGCGAATTGGGCGTAAAATTAGTACTCAGTATTTTTCGCTAATATTGAGTCATATGTCTGCTAATAATAAAAAAAAATGTACTATTTTATTTTTTATTTTTACGTGGCTGTGTTTAACTGTGGCATGATTTCTTCGCTAATAGCAATAGGGCTAGAATTTAGCGCCGTCTACCGATATTAGAGTGCATGCTAATAGCAAATTCAAAGAGTCATACGTGTCTGAATATCTACAACTTTTCATGCCGATATTGGTAACTCAAAATACATAAATATAGGCATACCATTAGGCTGGCTCACAAAAAAAAAATAGTTGAATTACAAAATTTACTATGTTTTATAACTTCCACGGGTTAAGTTAGTTTTTTATGCCGTAGGCGGTACCAACAATCATTAGGACTTCTGGCCAATCAATCTTTCGAAGTTTATTTTTAAGCCGCGTGAGAGTCTAATTGACTTGCACTATCCATCACCGTGCAGTACATAGAAGCATCTCTCGCGCCTAAGCACTCTGCGCTGGGTGCCTTCTTAAACATCGAGCAAAACTTTAAGAACGTGCCACCCGGGGCTATAGCGAATTTTCTAAGCAAGCTGAGAGTTGAAATTGACGCCATAGGGCTCATCTACTGCCTGCTTATCAGCTGAATTGTCTTTGCGAATTGTGCAGAGAAGGATAAATAGCGGCACTCCCCAAGGAGCGTACTCTCACCGCTACTTTGAGTTGAGACTGAAGCGGAGCGGTGGCCAGGTTATTGCGCATATACGCAGATGTCAGAGAGTGGTTTTTGGTTACCTTGTATGAGCTCATGCAAGAATATCTAGGTGCGGTAAATATGGGGCACCGGAACTGCGGACCATTGTAAGCTTTGGAAAATCCGAGCTCTATGGTAGTCGGCAAGCTGGAAAGGGCACAAAAATCGGCTCTTATTGAAATCAATGGGTCCCTTCGGATAATGCCAATGTTAGCGCTGACGGTCATATTGAATATAACTCCAATAAATACTGCGGAAAAGTCCCGCCAGCCCAAGCCGCTGTCAGGTTGCAGATATTGGACATACATTTAACGCGGATTGTGGTTATTCGAGGATCTCACAAGATCATTCACTTCGGCTTCATTCCGGCCATTGCGTGCCCATCATGACTCCCAAGGGGTACTTTGGTATCCTTCTCTTTCGAGAGCTTATGTTTTTGTCAAATCTATTGGAGTTAGCCAGGTAAAGTAAACTTGAAAAGGACTTCTTAAGAAAGGAGCTTTTCGGGGTAACTTTGGCCACTTGTCGGCTACAACTGAATGAGCTTGAGGATTGAGATCGGCTTGATATGCGCTGGGCACCTACAAGAGCATGTGGGGTTGCGAGGTATTTCGAGAAAAAGGAATCCATGTCGAGCATTAACTCCTACAAGTGACAAAAGACCTTTTAAGCTTAAATTAATTTATCATCAGAGATATTTGTTTTTTTTTTAGCTCAGGGAAATCTCAATAATATTAATAATCTTAATTCTTCGAAATATTTTGTTTTAAATCAATACCCATTTTTTTTATACAGCGAGTGATGCAACCTAATACAATGCTCTTGTATATCCTTTGGTTTCAAAGCAAAACTCCTCTATCGGCATTGTTCGGTCTATGCTAGTACGGCGCGCGTATTTTCGCCGCCGGTAATTGCAGTGCATTGCAGCAGACCACTTCACTTCAGTATTGGGTGATGGCAAAAAAAAAAATAAAAAATAAACGAAATGAAAAATAAAAATCAAACAAATATTAAATGCAATCTGAGTTGAGTCAAGTGAAAATCGAGCGCTTTCGTGTTTCATTTTATTATTCGCTGGCATTATTGGCATGCAAAAAATGTGTTGCCACAAAATAAAAACAAACAAGGAAGTACGTGACAAACTTTTGCCAGCAACCAACTAAACAATTTGCTTCGATTTGTTAGTGAATTTGTTATGATACCTTCAAAAAATGTTCCGAAATGGCAACCTTTTTCTTTACGAATTCACCAAGACTTTCGTATCAAAGAGTTGCGAATACTTTTCAAAATAATTACCATTACCATTTCGTTAGCAATTTACCTAACAACCTGTCTGACTTAGAGGGCTCTGGAGGTTCCTCTCATGTGCAGCTCAAGAACCTACTGCATGTTTGTAGAGGTTTGATGGCTCGTGCGCTGAAACGGAGGAAGAAACTCTAGGTCTGCCCCTTGGTGGGGACTTTCCCGAAGTCATTGATGATATGTGAAACAGATCGTATGACCCTTTCCCACTAAAGACCCTGTCTTCACAAATACCTAGATCGCGATGGTTTCACACCATATAATTATTAAAGTGGCTTTTACACTCAACTATGTGCCGAAGGGCTGGAGGGAATCAAAAGTGGTAGCAATTAATGGCAAGCTTGATAAAACACCACATCAAACCAAAATATCTACAGTAAATATGAGACCTAATGCAAGAAAAACTGTAAAATTTCGAGAGATGGGCCAAAGAAAATAAATTAGGCTCGCCCTACGACTACAGAACTTTTACTGTTCATAAGAGGATACAAAATTCCACCGCTAAAACAGCGATATGATATTCAAACTTAGTGAATCGGCGACGTATCGTAGAACAATTCCTAGACAACGGAATGAACTTTAGACAAAATACCCAGGGAAGAATTCCGAATGGTTACCGTCGCCTACCTTAACGTTTTCACTAGTCTGGCATCCCGCAAGCTCTGTATTAGGTCATTCGCCCTCAAATAAGTGTGTACGCGATGGAAACACGCGAGCTCATGTAGCTTAAATGAAATATAAGAGCATCTTAAGAACTTCTCGCGCTAGGTAGGACAGAATTATGCCTAGCTATTGGACTGTCTACCGGAGACATTTGCTATAGGGAGACAAACACAAAAACTAAGATTACACCCATTGACTGTTGTAGATGATGCTATGACGTGGTGATTGCTCCGCACCATGCAGTTGATGATAAAAATTCCTCGGTGCAGAGTTTTTGAGAGTGCAGAGTTGTAAATATTGTAGCTGCTCAAGTTCAACGGGATGTAGGGGTTTTCTACGGATCCAAGTGGATCACAACGGGCCCACTTGCGCGCGTATATAAGCTGGAATACTGCTAGCAGCTACTTCAACTTAACCTAACATATCTAATAACCTGATTTGATTTGTTAGCGAACTAATCCTGACACTGAAAGTTATCGCGCTCATTCAGAAAAGTCCAAGGTCTGATGAATTCGAACACTCACGAATTCTTTAGATTAGATCACTTTTAATATTCCGCAGCAAGTTCTGATATTCGCCAAATTCGAAAGCTTTGGTTTGTTGGGTATATCTGTTATTTTAATCATTCATATAATAGTATGTGTCTATGTGAGTATGGAATTATGTATTACATAATAAACACATGTTTTTCTCCTCCACCCAGACATCAAGGCTGTCATTAGACGCTCAATATAGTGTGGCTTGGCATTGTTAATGTTTGATTGCATGTTTAAATAGTGATTCTTTGTAATCCACTTTTCTACAACTTTTGACGAATACAAGGCTGAGGTCATCGTATTAGTTACAAGAGGTGAGATGGAAGTGTGGAATGACTTTAAGAAATAAGCAGCTGCAACTTTTATTATAGTTACAATGAGACGGCGGCAATTTGGCGAGGAAGTCTGGCTTTAGGTGACGCTGGGAAATTTTTGCCCCAAGATGACTACTGTCAGGGATTTTAAAAAACGAAATATTTGATTTAACAGTTTCTTCATAATGAAGAGAAACTGAGCGACTGCAGCTACAAGACACCACTCAAGTGAACTCTGTTCAAAGGGTGGGAAAATTTGCGACGAGTCAATATAGAGTGAATCACTAGCTCGTCGCAGCTGAGAATGTTTGATAATCTGCTGTCAGAGTACACTTAATATAAGGAGTGATCGCTTTTTAGTGATCTTAAATGGCGACTAAACGAGTAATGACAGGTTTGAGGTTCACGAAGTCGCAACAATAAACGTGGTGGCCATGCATGTTCCTCAACTTGAACGCGTCGGGGGCAGATGTGTTATAAAGTGGCTTGAAAAAAACAGGGCGCCAGCATTTGATAGCGTGATTTGATTTGATGTTTGCCTAGTCTATTTCTTCCATCTATTTAGGCTAATTATCACGAAATAAATAAGCCTTCTAAACTACTCATTGTTAGTATTGAGCGAAATACGGAACGAAATCACCAACTAACTGATTGAACTGATCACCAACTAACCAGTTGGATTCAAAGCTGAAAAATCTACCACTGATCAGTTTTCCACAGGACGTCGATTCCTAAAAGAGTCCGTGGAAAAGTAAATCACTACTTTACAGTTTACAGGATGAAATGAAGCCACTTATACGATGCCATCATCCCCAGTTCAATGAAAATTTGGGAAACCTTTTCGAGTCTGTCGATGGTACTATTGGCTTATGCGGATCTGGGTTATCTAACTCGGAAGTCAGTATGGACTTCCCCAGCTTACAGAAGAATGGAAAAGAGTTTGTTTAGCGGAGACCTGGGACAAAATACTCTGAAGGTCCGAAAAGTTGTGTGGACACCCAAAGCAAAGCCGCCTTCGAACTAAATGGAAGTCAAAGTGCAGAAGGATCAGTATGGGACTGACAAAAATGCTAAAAGATGTCAGGTAACTATAGAGGTTCGTTGGTCTCTGACTAAATGTTGTGCATGTGAAGTGACCCACACTGGCTATTTGTTTTAAAGGGCCTCCAAAGAGCTTACTTGAATATATACTCATTTGATGGGCGAGGAGATGGAGGAGGAGCTCTTATTAGTGACTTGCAATCAGAAAAAGAAAGAGGTTTTGACAATCCATCTCATTAGCTGATATTTTGGAGGAAGTTTTGGTGTCACATTCCTTTCCGCACAAAAAAAATCTCTGAGAGTTGGGACGGATTCCTATCCGACGCCATCATTATGTTTAGGGGCGAACCTTTATCGAATGAACTCCAGCTCCGGTCATTAGGCTTATGTAGGTGTCAAGGCATATTGCGCAGGGCTACAGCTCAGCCACCCTCTTGATTGTAATAAGGGTTAGTTTGCAACAAAAATGCTTTGACAACTGGCACAGTTTCAAAATCTAACAATACTTAGACTAAAATATTTTTGAGGCTCCACACAGCGGCAGGATTAAGCTCCAGCTGAATGAAGGAAAATGCGATTTGCGGACTATTATTAAGCTAAGTCCTCCAACAAATATCTCAGCAGTACCTTTGTAAAAGACTACTCTCTATGTGAAATGTGCCTAGAAAAAAACCAGTATGGACACCAATCTCATGAACCTCAACCTAGTGGACCTACTCTTTTCGTTTTTTTTTACAAAAATGCTGCTTCGCTTGGATGAGTTTTAGAGACTTTAGAAACCTTGAGGAAGTGGCAAAGAGTCGCCAGGTAATCTGGACAGCTGGGGTGCAAGCGGGCGGCTCTACACCGGGGTATATCGAACAATCCTCAAAACAAAACGAATCATATAGTTTTTGTAAACCTACAAAACATAACCACGTAATGAAGCAAGAGAGTTTCTGACACTGTTTGGAACCAAATGGTTGAGGTTAACACGCAGAACTTTAATCTGAGATCTCTCATTCGTAAATTTTGAATGTATTTTGAGTAATTATGAGTAACATTTGATTGATTATTATAAAAGGCGAAGGTAAAAATAATTTTATTTTATTGACAAAGGGAAACAGAAGTGTTTGTGTTGTGTGTTGCTTTCCTTTTATGAATCTCTGCTCAAGTGTCGGAGAATAATTAATTATCTCCAACCAAACAAGCTAATGGCCAAATAATGAAGACGCCACGACAGAATGAAATCTAAATAAAACAGAAACTTACAGACAAAAGTTTACACAATAAGCGAGTAAATAAAATATTAAAAACAAAAAAATATATGAACAAAAATAAACCAAAAAACGGAAATCTTTTTTCGGTACTACACGTAGGAAAAGACAGAAAGCAGCGCGATAGACTGACAAAGTTAAACAAAAGTTGCAGCCAGGAAGTAGCAACAACAAACAATAACTACTCTTGAAATTGTAATAATAACCATTAGTCGAAAGAAGTAGTAAAAACAAACAACAATAACAACAAATAAAAGCAATCGTCATTAAAAAAGAAAAAAGTAAAAAAAAAAAAAAAATGGAGAGAGAAATGAAATCCAAAATAATAATAAATAGTAATAATAAGAAAACAAAAAATCGGTAGTTCAAACACACTTTTCGTTGTTTTTGTTTTTTCTTTGTATTTTTTTCTTTGACAGATAACCAGCATTTATGAAAGTTTGGCCACATTACGGGAAACTCACTCAGATAAAGAGTAAAGCAAACGAATGCCAAGTCAATGCAGCGCGCTTTCGCTTATGACGCAATGTAGTGCATGTAATTTCATATTTTTATGCTTAAGCGGCTATTTTGAGAGGATATGAAAGGCACGAAGCATATAGATACAGAGATAACTAAATCCACTGTGGGCGGATGGAAAGTGAAGCACAGCAACAAACAAGTAGAACAAATCGAACCAACAGCAAGCGGATAGTAGCAGATTGGGCCAACTGCCAAAAAAACAAAAAAATAATAGGACATAGGAAACGGATATCGCAGACACAAAGTCAACCACACAAATCCAACAACACACAAAATATGAGCAGATACTAGCGACTAGCGACTACATACATACATACTTAGTGTAATAGACATAAGCAGCTGAAATATATTTTACATAGTAGCTTGGCTACTGCGCTGAGCTACTTGGCGTACGGATGTACTTCACTTCACTTAATGACACTTTATGCGGTTACACTGTGGATCACAGCGGCGGGTGTAGGGTGTTAGGAATGTAGGGATGCAGTGTAGAGCGTGAGTTCCAGTTGACTGTGCGGGATGGCGGGGTGAAGTATCGTGGCGCTGAAGGATGCTCTACATGAAGTGGCTTAGATTATGATTATATTGAGTGCTATAAAAAAAAAGAAAATAGAGACATTTTGAAAGTAAATACTTATCAAATGTTGAGGGTTTTTAAAGGGGCTTTTAAAAGACAACATCGGCTTACACCGGCTGTCGTGGCCAGTAAATTTATATAGTTTCTGTTCGTTTTTTGTAAATCCCGTGGAAAGGCTAACTGAGCTGCATGAAAGAAATATGATTGCTCGCGGTCTTCTATCAACATATGTTCACTGAGGGTGGATCTGGCGAAAAAAGACTTGCAGGGGATAATCCTTGGATTCTTGGAAAGACTTACGGTCGAAATCGATCTCTGCGATAGAGCAGTATTGGCAGAGCTCAAGAGTGCCGCTACCCATGGGTGGAGCGAGAGGGGCGAAGAAGCTTGCGAGAGCTGGCCTACGGGTGAGGCTGGTGAGGACGTGATAAATATGTCAGGCCCTAATACAAGATTTACAAGTGTTCTCGACCAAGCTGACAGCGAACTCACCTTTACCCCTAGGAAGACCGCACTAATTTATTTTTTTATTAGATAAGAGTCAAATATTTAGGGTTCGCTTTAGATAAAAAAGTTATTGATGAAGTTCATTATGAAGTAAGTATTATTCTGGCAAGTGATATATATATAAATCGATTTTTTTTTTCAACGAGATCGAAATTTGACAATAGGGGTTTATACAAAATTAAAAAAAAATAACTTTAGTTTTTTATTTATTTTTTATAAATATAAAATATCAAATATTTTTGATTTTTACGTAAATAATCTATAGATAAGAGTTACTTTTGATTCTTATATGCCTTACAATAACAGTTATTGTAGACTTTTATTTGTAACTTAGTAGCTCTATCTCCACAATGATTTAAAATGCTCTACAAAAAAAAAAAAAATCTCCTCGCTAAATTTAAGTACAAACTACATACAAATAAGTGCTAGGCTAGATTTTAAACTCATTTGAGGCTATTCCGCTATTACAATCTTGCAATGATTGACCAACTCCTCAAAATGAAACTCGAGAATTTCACTGGAAAGATATACGGATCGATTTCGGAGCACCATTTTTTATAGTCTACGGAAAACTTATACAATTAATTTCTACTCCTTCAGAGTATCAACTCGATAAATGGAAAATGGAATGGAATTCGACATCGAGTTTGACAGTGAAAATCGCCACGATATTCTCCGAAGGGTTGTGTCTCACGAACGATGCGGCCAGAGAATGTAGCGAAAACTTCTAACACTAGAGCTTCTTTATTGCTCAAGGCTGATGGCCAGAAGTTTAGTCTCACTCACTCCGTCTCCTAATTATTCACACACGAAGTTATGAATATCCAACTATACCAACGAACGCGCAATATGTTTTGCCGAAAAAAACCCGCAGAAATACTTCGATATATTGCGACATTTTGGCGAGTGTTCACTGCTTTAGTTTTAACTATCTGCCAGTTCAACTATTGACCACATACTCGATATTGCTAATGTCTGAGAGCAATAGGCAGTCTATCTCCCTACCCTCTCGCTGGGCTCCACAACTTCAATTCCCTATCTCGACTCAGTGCTTTTTATGCAGGAAAGGTTAAGAGGCTGAACAGAAGAACGCCTAGACAAACGGATAACTCAAACTTGTGATTCTGTTCCGCAAACGAGACACCTAAGTAGTTGGCTTCTGTGAGTGCCAAGCGCAGATCCTGCCCGTGAAGAAGAGGCTGAGCAGACAGTATCGGCTTGTAGGCGGTTAAAAATCTATGTGGATCTACAGTCATACAGCTATTAAGGCTCTTCCTTCCAATACCATTTGCTCGGAGACCGTAGCTGATTGCACAGGGACTTTTAGAGCTTTAGATGTGGCTTAAACCGTGGGTCTTTATTTGTTTTCAGGATACAAGGTGTAGAAGGGAACGAAATAATTTTTTTGCAAGTAATTAAATAACCGCCAAAACGATCTTTTTATTATACAGGACTCCAGATTCGGTCTATTGGTGGACGGAATATGATTTTAAATTGAATCTTGTTTCAAAAAAAAGGAGAAAAAAGTAAAACACATGGGTTGCGAGTGTCCTGAAAGTGACGATTTATGGATCTGCAGTCGGCCATAGACAAAACCAGTCAAAAAGTCCACTTCAGTTCGCCTCAAGGATGCCAACATTCTTCGACATCGCCGCCGGCAATCGCTACACAAGGTACATGCTCGGCCCTATGGGACCAATAAACCAATACAATAAAATCAATATCATATTTGCAATCTAATGCATAACGACTTTTTAGAAAATAAATAAGTAGTGATAGTTTCTTACCTCAAAATTGATTTAGGGCTTAGTGTCTTTCTTTCCTTTCTTACTCAATGAAGTGAAAGTTTAACTGCGTGAAAAAGCTTCGGACTCAAGTTCACCCCTCATTAATTTTTAGAGCCGATTGCATTTTTAATATTAAATAATTAAGAGAATAATTAGTTTATTTAAATAAAAGATGTTATACAATGCTTCCCAAAACTACCCTCATGCAATTAAAGAAACTATTTCGGGTTGATGTGCGAAAAAAAGTCTTTGACTTCGATTTAACAGCTCGGTTAAACTCCGCTACAGAAAATTATGCACTGACTTCATGAAATACATTGAGTTCGTTTCCAGCTTTTTCCATTACTCAATTTTTTCTTTTCCATCTGTTACACCATCAATTTCTACTTATTGTTTTTGTTCTTTACTTTAAGTTGCATCACTTCCTCCTTGTTGTCCTGTCTCACTTTTCATATCAGCTTTACTGAATTTGTACTCGTAATCATAAAAATCTATGTTACATTCGGGCAGCCACAGCAAATAGTCATTGGGGAGTAGTTTAAAGGCCGCTTGGTAAATTTTGTGTTTATGTGTTGTGCTATGTTGATTTCGGTTTGTTTTGTCATCATTTTGGCAACTTACTTACTTAAATTCGTGCATGTGTACAGGATTATTTGCTGAAAGCTGGCTAGCTAGTTGTCACTATTTTCTTATTTGAGGAAGAAGATTTTTTGTTGTTGTGAGACCTTGAAAAAGGAAGAGAAATAAGAAAAATATGTTTAGAGGGGAAATTCCGATGCAAAGAAATGTAGTTGCCTTAAAGTTTTTGGGTAAAATATATATATAATATAGTTTTTTTCGTGCTTCGATTTAGCTAATAAGAATTCAATAGTTAAAAGTTGATTATGACCTTGAAAGTTAGACATATTACTTGTGTAACTGGTATTCAGAAAATCAAAAATTTATTGAAGTTCAAACCAAATAGTAAAAGGTCAGTCGATAGTTTTAATGAGAACAAATATATTTCAAGAAGTCTTTCTTTTTCTGCTTATGAGAAAGTTTTAGAGGCAGGTAAATTTTCCACGCAGTGTTCGATTAGCTGCCTTGAAATTCACTTTCACATTCTTTTTATTCGAATTTGTTCACATTGCTAGCGATTTCTGATATTTTTGTTACTCTGGACCAGAGCACAGTGGGACGTTTTCGAAAAATCGTTGCTCAAAAATGGCTAGAATGGTCAATTCTTTAGCGATTTGAATATTTTTTTTTTAATAATCAGAGCAGTTTTTAAAATATCACTTACAGTTTGATGGGGGTTTTTTTTATTTTCCGACTTTTAGTCATATCTGCATAAGAAAATTCCAATTATTAAAAAAAAATGTAATGTAATTTCCTTTCCATATTTTTTATTGATTTAGTATCGACTAAACTTGGATAGCAAAGTATGCAGATTCATCTATACAAGCGCACAGTGGATCGTTTTCGAAAAAATTTTTGTTAAAAAATGGCTGGAATTTTCAATTCTTTATCGAATTGAATATGTTTTTTTTAAATAATAGAGCTCTTGGACTTAAATTTTTTTTAATTTTAATTTTATTTAAATATATGCAAGTACTTTATGATCGAAAAAAAAAATCTCAAATTATAGATCAAACACAATCGGAAAAATTAAAATTCAAAAACAACGATTATTTTTTACATCGATTAATTTTGAAAAAAAAAATTAAAATGTTGATCAAACTTGATCGAAAAAATATCGATAAAAGGCATAAAGATTAGATCGATATATTCGAATTTTTTTTTTACGAATTCTTCCCAATGATTTTTAATCCGATAAAAAAATCAACACAACGATTATTTTCGGTCTCTGGAAAAAATGGGTTAAATTTATATCGTAGCAATATATCTAATTCGATCACGTATAGTGAAATTTCCTATCAGCTCTTTCACGAAGTGGGTGTTGTAACCCCTTAAGTCTTTAATATCTGAATAAAATGAGTTTTTGAGAAATCAATAGAGATCGAATTATTCGTCGGAAAATTTCATTAGAGGTCTTCTCAGATAAAAGTTTTATATAAAGGACATAAAACTCTGTAGAAAAAAGACAAGCCTTTTTCCCTTGATTTATTTCAGAAGTTCTTCATTAAAATTAACCAAGCTGTTTATTTTTTCAATGTAATTTATGTAGAATTTTGCTCTAATCACATCTTAAATATTTTGAGTTGATATCGCAAGAAAAACGCACATGCAATTTCAATTTTCGTGTTTATGCCATTAGCAAATTGAACGAAATAATCAGGTGAACTAGAAAAAAACCATACTTGTTTAATCAATCAGTCAAGAAAATAAATTACTAAGTAGAAGTATTGCTTACAAATCATTAATAACATTAATCTATACATTGAGCTTTGCTTGAGAAAGATGCTAGAAGTAACAAAACAAACAAAAAATACCAATGCACGCAAACACATGAAAAGTGAGCAAGTACACAGACACACACACACACACACACACACAGAGGTGCACTGCATATGCATAACATAGAAAGTTTTTACTTCAGTTCGGTGAAAAAAAAAATCGAAAAAAAATGAGAGCAGAAATAGTTCACTCAAGTTGTAGACGTTACGAATATCCATTCAAAAGTTGGCCAACAGTCAGTTTGTATAGCGTGGCAGCGGATAAGCGAAAGAAAGTTGCCGGATCAACAAGCACTCATAACATATTAGTATCTATTGAAATATTCGACACAAAGAGTGATGTAGTAATGTAGGAAAGAATATCTTCACCTACGCCTAATATATAAAATAGCCATGAATAGCTGCCCGGTAGGTTGGATACATATTTTGAGCGGCATTAAAGTTATTGAATGAAGTTTAGGTGGCCGAAACATGTGAGAGATTTCACAGCCTATATATGTATGTACCTACAGCTTACCAAAATAAGAAAAAAAAATTAAAAACAAGCAGAAAAAAATTACACAAAACTTTATTTCATTTTTATTTATAGCATTGCATGTATGCATAAACGCCCTAAAGTATGTTAAAGTTTACGAACATTCATAATATATGCACTTAATATGTGCAGTTAGTAATGCCTTGAATTCTTCGTTTCTATTTTGAGCAATAGCAAGAAAATATTTTTACGACATCGTGAAATTTTTAAACTTTGCATACGGTTGACGGAAATTTGCTGGCCTAACTTAGTGGCCATGTCTTAAAATTATTAGCTATACGTATTTTATAACAAAAATGTAGCTTTTTGAATGCTTTACATGAATATTTTATTTTGCTTTAGTTGATTGGCTGTAAGGTAATTTAAAAAAAAAAAATTATAAATTGAAGAAATTCTGTTTTAATGCCATAACATGTAGAGTAGGATAGGCTGTAAGTGGGCTTATTAAAAGTCGAAGTGCTTGCGCTGAACTGAACTGACAGCTTTGTTTAGAAATAAAGTATCATATTAGGGATATAAAATGACAAAAGCGTCAAACAAATAAAAGTACGGTGATAATTTCTAGAGAAAAATTAATATCAATAAATTTTTTTCAATTTTTTATAAAAATAAAAGTAATAAATTTAAAAATAATTGGTTAAGCCTTTATAAAAGGTACACAAATTTTCATCACATTTTCAAATTTTTCAATTACAGTTTTTATAAAAATTATAACAAAATTTTATCGAATTTTCAAACATTAACATATTTTCAAACTTTTTCATTAAAGCTTTTATGAAAGGTGCACAAATTTTCATCACATTTTCAAACTTTTCAATTACAGTTTTTATAAAAATCATAACAAAATTTTATTGAATTTTCAAACATTAACATATTTTCAAACTTTTTCATTAAAGCTTTTATGAAAGGTGCACAAATTTTCATCACATTTTCAAATTTTTCAGTTACAGTTTTTATAAAAATTATAACAAAATTTTATCGAATTTTCAAACATTAAATTTGAATTTTTATACAAACTCCTACAAAATTTCATTAGTTTTTCATAAATTTGTATTAGAAATTTTGGAATTTCTTTAAAAATTCTAAATAAAAAGTTTGAAAATTTGTTGTAATTGTTTTTGAATTTTTATAAAAATTCTAAATAAAAAGTTTGAAAATTTGCTGTAATTGTTTTTGAATTTTTATACAAATTCTAATTAAAAAGTTTGTTAATTGTTTTTTTTTAGTTAAATCAATTACATATTTTGTAAAAACTCCAAAAATATATTATATTTTTTTTGACTTTTTATTAAAAGTTCGAATAAAAAAGTTTGAAAATCTGATGAAATTTTGTTAGAAGTTATATAAAAATTTTAACTAAATATTTCATATAATTTATGTATAATTAAATTAAACTCCACATCTCAAACAGATGGAAATGCTTTTCAAAATATAAATAGTAATGAACGTTCCTCTTGTGAGATATTATTATATTTCATTAAAATTGTGTGTAATTAACTGAAATTCAATTTTATAAACAGGTGGCAACTTTCTGTAAGACGTACATAGGCATGAGCTTTTTCCTCGTGAGAAAACCTACTTGATACCCATATATAGTAATATTTCATACAATTATTGTATACTTAAATTAAGTCCAACTACTCAAACAGGTGGTAACCCTGTTTAAAATATAACTGTTAATCCTCTCTACGCCGAGTAAAATTGAAATTGTGATGGATTTAAAACAAAGCCCCGTGGTCAATTTTTAATGGAATAGCTATCTGTCAAAAATAGCTGTAAATCAATTATCGTTTATCTCGACTTCAGCTCCATCTAACGGATGCATTTTTCGTAAGTATATTTTTTATTACACCTGCATTATAAGTTTTTAAATTCACTAAAATCGGACGGTAAATAGAGATTTAATGAATATAGCAACTCTAGCGCCACCTAGCGGAATAATTTCTGTTTAGGTATTTATTTCCAACAGACTTCCAGTATACTTTTCTAATTTCTAAACAGGGCTCATACGCCATAGCCTAGGTCCGTGCCAGGAGGCTAAGGAATAAACTGTCTACATTAGGTGGAGATCCGTTCAGTTGTTTTTAAGTCATGACTTTTCATACGCAATTTGGGATTTTATTTTAGAGATATATATAGATTATTTTAAAAACTTTTATTAAGTCCTAGAGGCCATTCATATCATTTGAGTAACTTTTTTAACGCACAATACAATAATTAAAAAAAAAGTTAGTAATCAAGGAGCTTCCGATTTTTTCATCAAAGTGTTAGCGATTGGTTGGTTGTCCTTCTTTTCGATATCGATAACAGTTTCGATGACTGTCCTTGTTAATCGGAAACCTGTCTATTAAAATAACTGTTTCAGAAAATTTGTATCGTTATCGTTTTCTCTATAGTTATCGATATCCCTAGCGGAATCTAAAGAAGCGACTCACCGTTCTCTTTATTAAATTAAATTCTCCTACGAATTTAACCTTCGCTGCTATAGCTCAGCGGAACTAGTTTATTTAATTTGTGAAGTTATTTGACAAGACAGCAAAATATGTACGCAAAAAACACGAACTTGCACTTCTGAACAAAACCAACACAAAAAAAAAAGCAAATCAACTTCCCTACTCGCCTTCGCAGCAGTAGAGCGTACACGTAAAAAACACATTCAAACGTAAAATCGAAATTACAGCTTGCAACATTGCAACACTCAAATTCAATCAAAGCCAACAGCAACAACGGCTACCAAAACAAAAATCTAGAAAAAAACAAAAAAACCAAAATCAGTAAAACACATGGTGTATAATCAGAGGTACCAAACAGCACTCTACTCAACTGTCCTGCAACTGTGTGTGCCCGGTGGTTTCAAATACTAACTCCCCCACATACATTTCGCGCACTCATCAATGGCGCCGTGTATGCTCTTCATTTTCCAACAACACCACCAGCACCACCGCCACCGCCATTGCATTGTTACTGCTGTGTTGACAAATCGAAACTTTAACCTCAGAAAATCATTTCCGTATCCTGTTGCTGTTGCTCACTACAACTACGATTGTCATTGTCATCCAGCGCTCAGTGCTTCCAACTAACAACACACACTCCTCAGTCTTCACTTCTTCTCCCACTCCCCTCCCACTATTTTTTCTGTTTTTTGCATGCGTTGGGTATTCTATGTAGCTGCCCACTAGCTGTTTTCCTGTGGTGTCATTGTGTCGCAATGGGTTTTTTGCCAATGTCGGTTCGGTTGGTTCTGCTTTTATTGATATTGTAGCTAGCTGCCTTTGTTTTTGCGGCCTTTAAAGCGTTCAATCGCGCATACCATTTAGTATTTACATTGGTCACGTTTTATTATCGTGTCACATTACCGAAAAAAAAGTCACATGAGCTGCTTGCTTTTTGTTTTTTCTTTGTTCTTGCCACTCGATTGTTGCTCTTCTGTGTTGTGGATTCAAATTTATTGATATCAGCTTGGTCATCATTCGTTCGGCGTCACTATTGTATAATCATCTCTAGCCATAGCCGCTACATCGGTGTTGGCTATCAGCGTCCAATGTCCTTTTTTGATTCAATTCAAATTTTTCTCACTTACTTTGTTTTTGTTTTTTGGTTTTGTTTTATGTGTAAGTCGATCGCGCTCTTTTTCATATTTTTTGTCGCCTTTGACTAAACTCCATTAAAGTTGACTCTTGTAATTTTTCTTGTTGTAGGTTTTTTATCAAATCTGTATGCGATTTTTTCAAAATTTCGCTGTGAGCTAATTTTCCTCTACAAGAAATGTGTGCTTTACAAATTTTCACAGCTGTTTCCGTTTACCAGCTGCACCAGTATTTGCAAACCGTATTTGCTTGATTCTTTGAATATCTTGCAATGATTGTTGGTTTCATTTTATTCACGAATTACATCCAAACATCTACACTAATCTGACTCTTTGTGCTTTTCACGTATCAGTTGTCTAGTTTTTTACTCTTGTTTTTTCCTCAGTTCAATTTCCTTTTGAATTTCTTTCCATTAGTTGATTTGTAGTTTCTAATCTCTTTCAGTTGAGTTATCTGCTATGAGTTAAATTAAAGACCAGCATCACCTGAGCAATACGCACGAAAAAAATTGGAGGGCATAGTGAGTGTCAGGCTCTGTGCCACAAATATGTATTCTGTGCTTGATTTAGTATTTTTTTTTTTTTCATAATTATTATTACAATTTATCGTAAATAAAAACAATCATCATCTGAGTATTGATTTCTGTGCATAACTAGCGCGAAAAGCGTCTTTTCTGTGACTTTCGATTTGAAAGCTCAAAGCTGCAAAAAAGCTAGGTGTATGCCCAAAATGCTGTCACTGTCGCATTTGCCACCTTTATGACAGAATTCTGCTTATGACTTGCCTCAAATAACGCAAAAAAAAAAACAAATAAGTTGCATCACTCCCACCGTTCCTCTAGCAAAAAATGTTCTCTTGTTTCACCATATCAGCAAAAACTTAACTTTTGCTGTTGCATATTAGAATCCGATTTGATCCAATTGGTTTCTAGTGTGGTGAAATAAGACAAAATTTCTTGTCACACGAAGCGAAACGCCGTGCAACTTCTTTACAATCTATGTTATTTGCTATCTCTACTCCTACACTCTAATTTTGGTAATTGCCAATTAGTGACTTAGTTAGTGATTAGTGATGATTTTCCCATTCGACTTGAGACAGTCACAAAAAATTCCCCTAATGTTGTGGTGAACTAGCGGAGACATAAACTGGTTTATTAATTATGTACAGGAAAATCGTGGTGACCGAACGAAAGAGATTAGTTTTATTGAGCATTTTTGATAATTCTTGGTAAATATGGGGCACCAATTTTTTATACAGTATTCTTCGCTTAATTAATCGCCGGTTATTTCTTTTATCGAAAAATTTATACTTTTAATTTTCGCTGGGTTATTGATTTTCTGGTTAATTGAACCTAAAATTGTGGATCTTTAGGCGCAATTAAGCGGGTAATACTGTAAATCGAAAGTGGATACAGTAATAGAGCAGCTATTACTTGTTTTCAAAATAGGAATCGTTGATAAGAAGGAAACTTCTAATCCTGCGGAATAAAAAAAGATCCGATTTCCATACAGGATTGCATATTTATTTCAACATATCGGTAAAAAAAATCCTGTTCCATACTCTGATACTAAAAATGGAAACGAATGACATTTAGGATTCCGATTGCATGGCTCTTACCAAAAATTCGAGGAGCCCGTGATCGGTTGCCCCTACTCTGGGCACAAATTTTGCAACATCTGAGGATTTCTTTGGCTGGCACTTCCCTCTTTGCAAAGTTAAAGACGAACTTTTACCGTTACATTTAAATATCTTTGTTACTGGAAAAATGAAATACGATGCCCAGCATTCGCGAAATAATTAAGGCATCCAGAAAGGGAGTAAAAAAATAAACTTCTTAGGGTAAGCAACTGAACTGAAACCTTATTTTAATGGTTTTCTTTATATATGTATTTTGTTTTTACGGGAAGGAGTGATGGGGAAAATGCTGAAAGTGCGAGATAAATTTACTTGAACTTTTAGGTATATTTTTGAAGAATTTTCACGTATTTTTCTTCAACAATTTAGTGTTATAAGCCCACTTTCTATGTGTATTTTACAGATCGCAATTTCTTCTAGTATTTCTTATATATTTTTGAAAGCTACTAAAAGTTTGAAAAGTTGAGAAGCATTTGGGAATATTATTTTTTATTTTTTATTTCATATTTCCAGGAAATTCAAAGATTCAACTAAGCTTACAGTATTCCCAAATAAAAGTTGATTGGATTTTTGAATTCCAAAGCAATCAGCAAAAGCGGTTTAAGAAGTTAACCTAGGTGCACCGCTTTGTTAATGTTAATACATTTATTGTCCTGTAAACCGATTTCCAATAGATCAATATCCATAAAATCTGCCATATTTAGCAATAAAATCACCCGGCATTTTACCTGAGAAGGTAACTTGAGTTGCGTTAATTTTATTTTCATGCTCTATTTAGCTTTTACAAAATAAAAATACTTCATATTTGTGTAAGCTTTTTGTGTGAGCTCTATTAGGTAAATAACCACAGATGAGTATTTTGCCATTTCACACTACACACCAATCTTGTTTGTGCGGTAAAAATATCATATGAATATTTTAATACTCATTCATTCGAAGTGGATGAATTCAAAAAAATAACATGCCCTATGAATATTTGTGGCAGATATGTATCTTGTATTAATTACATATATATATTCCTTTTTTTGCACTTTTTGCTGCCTCAATGATTCAACAAGTCTCACATCAATGAGTTCCTTACCTGCCCTAACAGAAATACGGTTCATAAATGTATGTATGTATGTATATTAGGGTGTATTACTCTACATACCAAATGAGAATTCAGTAATATTTTTTTATCGGAATTGTAAAATTCAATATACTTTTAAAAATTTCCAAAGAAATATTTCGAAAAAATATGAAAACTTCAGTGAGCTGTACCGGCTTTACCTCTAAAATGGATTTTTTACAGGAACCGAAAATAATCGTAATATTGATCTTTACAGTTAAAAAATCATTGGAAAGAATTCGTTCAATTCAAAACTCGCATATATCTATCCAATCCTTTTGTTATATGCTATGCAAAACTGCCCCCCTTTTTACTTTTATTTAATCGTTATTTTTGGATTCTTATTTTGGCGATGACATTTGATCGATATTTTGGCATTTTTATATATTCGACCAAAAATTATCGATATTTTTTCGATGAAAAAAAATCGTTATCCTTGAACTTCAATTTTTCCGATTATACCTGACCGATATTTTGTGATCTTTAATTTTTCGATCAAAGTTTATCGATAAAAAGTAGTCGCTATTCTTGGAGTTAAATTTTTCAGGTCAAACTTGAGTGATATTTTGTGATTTTCAATTTTTCGATAAAATTTTATCGATATTTTTTCAATAAAAAATTATCGCTATTCTTGGATTTAAATTTTCCCGACCATACGGCGAAATATTTTTTGTGTTCATATTTTTAAGAAAATCTTTTTAGCGTAAACTGCTTTATCGTTTGTGCTAATTTTTCTTTTAAAAAAATGTTGAAAAAAATAATTTTCATTGTATTGGTGGCGCACCCTAATGTATATATCTGTTAGCAAGGCATTTTTCATGTGCATTCATATATCTCTAGGCGCAAGAAATGAATACCCATTGGAATAGTTCATTTGGCAAAAATTGGCACAACTCTGACAAGTAGCAACGTATACGACTCCAATCAATGCAAAGGTGTGGTGAGAAAAGTGGCGAATTTCGGCGATAGATGGTTTGTAGGAAAATTCAAAGCGAAGTCAATTCGCAATATGTTAAACGACAGAATATATAAAATATATCAAATATCATTAGCGAACTTAAATCATTGCAACGGTTTCATTTATACCAAGATACAATAAGAAGGTAACAGCAACAGGGTTGCTTTTTTGATTGGTTTTTTTATTCAAAGGTGTCATTGATCTGTCAGATTATGAAGGCTCCTAAAAATGTCTGCTTCTTCACTCAGTTTCATTCACTTTTCATACGGCGGTTTTTTACGACGTTTCATCGCCTACCAGCAATAACAAAATACGCGCCAGGGTTGTATTTTATCAAACAAATTAACTTATCGATAGCAACTCATTTTGCGGGACTTTACATAAGGCATGCATTATTTTAGAATTTTCAAATATACGAGTATATCAAACATAGCGCAAATATAGTCAAAATGCTAACTAGATAAATAGTAACTCGGTTTTTGAACACTCAATTTGGAAATAATTTAAATAGTTTAGATGAAATAATGACAGTATATGAGCTCTTAATTGAAATTAGTATTGCCACGATTAATCGAAAAATCGGTTGTAATCGAATAGTTTTCTTCGGTTAACGATTAAAATAAACCAACCGATTATTTTTCGATTAATCGAACGCGATCTAAAAAAAAAGCTCTACTAGTATAAGGTGAAAATTTTTCTAAATGCAGAAGACGGTGTGACCCTTTTTCTCTGCTTTATTATGAAGGTATTAATGCTCTTATTAAAGTAAAAAATTTGTATGAATTATATGAATACATTGTTGCTAAAAATTTCCTGCTGGGTGGAAATTATTCGCCCTTTGTTTGTTCGCAATAAAGTGTCAGCCAATCAACTCAATTTCTATGTACATACAACGTCTCTGTGAAATGCCATGTTGAGTGTGTTAAAAAGCGCGTATTGCTTTTAATTTGATGAAAATCAATTTAAAATATAAAAATTGTGCCACAACAATTTGAATGAAGCCTTTGGCATATCTTTTTCTATAGCATATTTCTATGCGTATTTGCATCTGAATATTTATGGAGCGATGCATGTAAATATAAAAATATAAAAAAGATACACATATTTATAGACTTACACTTATCTTTTTCAATACAAATGATTTTCGAGCACTTTTGTGACAAAAATTTGAATTGCTGTGGTGAGGCTTTGCGTCATATTTATTAATTGGTGCATGAGAGTTGAAAAGGATTGTAAAGAAATTGAATATTAGAATAAATGTACAAGGAGTATTGCTAAAATTCCCTGACACTAAATTCAAATGTTATTGAATAAAAAAAGAAACGAAAAAAAAACTAATATAACATCAATTGTGACCGTAATTAGGACAAGCAATAAAAATAATAAGAAAGTTTGAGGATGCAATGCAAAATTATAAATCAGAAGATCTTATTAACGGTCATAGTACACAAAAGGTATTTGGACAAGAACAAGAACTTTTGTGATTTGATATAAGTAAGATATAAGTAAAGTCACTTGAGTTGTAAATGCTAATCAAATTTACGAAGTTTTATAGTAATAAAAATTGTCAATACATTTTATTAATTTTCATTTCATTCACAAATACGAGTATAAAAATATAGAATTACTTACCTACATATGTTGAACGAAATACACACGCAAGGTAATTAATTTTAAAAATTTAATTGCACTGATATTTGCATTAAAACAACACTTTTTAACAATAATAAATTGCACAAAACGTTTTTTAATGTTAAACTGTTAAATTTATATATAATCGCACAAACATTTCATTTTGATTTATTGACAGCAATGTTGAATTATTTATTTGTTAGCGCATTTGTGGCTGAAAAGTGTTTCGCATAAAATTACAAATTTACATATAAAAAAACAACAATAAAAGCGTATATGGGAATGCAATATAAAAGTGAACAATAAAATCGTTGGTGCAATTTTGATTTACAGAAGAAATTATAAAATTTATTCTAATAAAGGCAATACTATAGAAGTCCTAAACAATTTTATTTTTTTTGATTGAATAAAAACAGCTATAAAAAGCAAGAAAAATTGAAAAGAAATGTCTTTTAAAAAATATTTACTACTTTTGAAAGAAATAAATTTAATTTTATGTCGGTTTTTATTAAATTTTTTTTAAACTTTACTCAATCGGCAAAAAAAAACACAGTTTAAAAAACAAAAAAAAAACATCAAAATAAGGGAAATTTTTTTTAGGTTATGTTGCATAAGAGCAGCTGATTTGATATTTTTTTTATTCACCTACATGTATTTTGTTTTTGCTTTTGCGTATGAGCTTTCAAAAGCCGTAAAATCAAAAACAAAATGTATTTAAATTTTGACAACTCTTACGCAGAAACAAAAACAAAATACATAGAAATTTTGTAGTTGTATTTATAACACCACCATAGATTCGCCTTGGTTATTTTGGTTTTTTTCTCCAGTATATAGTATATGGCGATTATCATACCTATACGACAGGAACATTTTGAAAACTTTCTACCCCTTATTTGCTACTTACAAATTTTTTATAATAAAAATGCAGTTAACTTTACAAAAAAATTTGTATGACATAGTATAAAAAATTCAACAAATTTTCAACAAAATTTCATACTTTCTTATCGAAATTTGTCGACCATTTTTTAATCTATTAAATTTTTGTAATGTACCATATTTTAAAATACTCAAAAATCTGATTTATTTTTTTTAGTTTTTTTTTTGGCTCACGGCGTTGCTCAATTTTTCCTTTCCTATTTATTACAAAACCGATATAAAATTAATACTCTAACTTTATGCAAATTTTAATAAAATTCAAAAAAATTTCATCAAAATTTCAAATTTTTGTGCCAGAATTTGAAATTTTTAGGATCGAACTTTATGCAAATTTTAATAAAGTTTCAAAAAATTTTCACACAATTTCAAATTGTTGCATCAGAATTTGGTATGCGATTTGAATGTCTACCAAATTTTGGTATAATGCATCTTGCACATTTGAAGAGTTTCAAAAATCGCGTTAATTTTGATAA
Source organism: Anomoia purmunda (assembly GCA_951828415.1). Lineage (NCBI taxonomy): Eukaryota > Metazoa > Arthropoda > Insecta > Diptera > Tephritidae > Anomoia > Anomoia purmunda. Next base: position 15,143,503 of record OX639994.1, read on the forward strand.
TTTTTTTTGGGTATGTAGCTTATTGCCTACTCTATTTTAGTGCAAATATTTGTTTTTTTTTAGTTTGCAAATTTCGCTTTAATTTTAATAACTTTTTTCTCACGGCGGTGCTTATTTTCTCCTTTCTCTTTATTAAAAAACCTATATAAAATAAATGTTCTAACTTTATGAAAATTTTAATAAAATTCAAAAAAATTTCATCAAAATTTCAAATTTTTATGTGAGAATTTGAAATTTTTTTTGGTTAAGTAGCTTTATAACCTATTCAATTTTAGTATAAAATTTTTTTGTAGTTTAAAAACTCGCGTTAATTTTTGATAATTTTTGTTTCCCTATGTTGTTGCTCATTTTCTCCATATAACAAATGCACGCTTTTATTTAATATGTACATACAAAAATGTATACCTATTTAGTATTTACCTCCAAGCATGCAATATCTCCCAATACTTCAAAATTTTACTCCTTCATCAATTTACTTATTTTCCCTGCTTCACCGCAAAGCATTTTAAATTTCAAAATCGATAATAAAAAAACAACCACCACCAAATGAATTTGCTATTGCCCTCTTTTATTGTATTTCCCTTTTTGTCGGTCAATTGACTGCTTGTTCACTGGTCATGAGCCGATTTGCCGCATAATCCTAATAACGTGGCCAATGTGGTCACCCCCCAATGACAATTTGTCGCAGCGCCATGTGCATAGATGGAAAGGAATATATATATATATATATATATGCATAAAACAATTGAACAGAGCAAAGAATTTAGCTAGGTTTAAATACACTACAAGTTTACTATTTTTCAACTACTCGTAACTGTTACTTTTTTCACCTTCTTTTTTAGACATCTATAAGTTTTTCATATTTCAATCTTATTTCCAATATAGAAACGCGTCGATATCTAATAAAAATGTAGTTTCTATTTCACGCAAGTCCTTTAGTTTATTGTGAAAAAGTTTTGAGGTCTGCATGATTTCCCAAACACCTTTGAAACCAATTTCAATAAAAGTTAACTTAAGACAGGGAGTTGTCGGCTAAAAAATTCTCTTCGCTTCTATGATCATCACTTCAAATCAATGAAAAAGAAATGGCAGGCAAATAAAACGTGCACGTCTTTGTGGTGAGAAACCTTTTTGTATTTTTTTGGTGCTACTTTTTTTTGCTACACCAATTACACGATGTCTGGCTTATTTTCACTTTTCTGGCAATTGACTTTTTATTGTTTGAGCTGTATTAAACATTTTCGCTTTACAGTTAGTTTTCATAGGTTGCATGGGCAGGTGACCGAAGCTGATGAGGTCAGATGAGTAAGAAGTGGCAGCGAGTAAAAGTCATGCGGGGAATATCAATTCATTTTCGAGTTAATATGACAAACAAGATAAAACCACATTGCATTCATTCGGTCGATGTGTTGGCAATTTGACATTATTTGGAGACTCGTTTACTCCGTCATTTAGAACACTCTAGCATTAAAGAAGTTCTTCACAATAGTAGCGGGGTCTAGGCTAGCAAATCCTAAGTGTATTGCTGTTATGAAAAAGTAACTATTCTGTCGCACACAGGACGTGATGGAGTCGTCTTCTAGACAAGCTCAGCGGAAGTACTATCCGTTGAATGTGTAAGCCTAGCACTTAATGACCGAAGAGCCAAGCTAGGAGTAGCCTTAAACTAGCCGTACTCAAGGGTACTGTTAGGACGATGCACTCGCGAGACTCGACACTAAACTTTCTATTGATGAATTAGTTATACTCGTACTACAATTGAATGCCTATCGATTTGGCGTACGATTGCATGTCTTCTCTAAAAGTTATCAGTACCACAAAGGGGAGAACCCGATTTCGCATCTTTTGTGATAGTGCCCGCTCCATTCAGAGGTAGGTTCTCGACTCTAGTTAGACATTTCTAAGATAACTTGGAGAAACTTAGACGTGCAGTGAAGCCCGGAATTTTCAAAAATTCTAGCAAAGTTCAAAGTGGATTTAGATGGGATTGGGAGATACTTACTCGCTTTGCGGCATCTGAACAGGCCTTGATGCTAAATTTGCGTTCATATATTGTTTTTTTTTTAATTACAAGATTAATATAATACTTTCAAAAATGTAGAATTCTGAAAAAATTAAATTAATATCAGGATTTTGTATTTTTTTTTAAATTATAACGTTAAAAATAAATTAATATTTGAAAACAAATTTTGATTATTTTTAGTTTAATTTAAATTAAAATAAATAAAAATTAAAAAACCAAGTTCAAACTTGATGGAAAAAATAAGAGACCAAAAATACCGATTCAATTTGAACGAAGAAATTGTAATCAAATTCATTATGATTTCTTGCTTTTTTTTTATAAAAATTATAACAGTTACTGTCACCGTTTAAAAGTAATCAAAAATCTTTTAATATTTGAAAAAAAAAGAATTTGATTATTTTTACTAATTTGAATATTTCTAATTTAAATCAAAAAATAGCGATTGAATAACGATCAAATTTGAACGAAAAAGTAAAAACAAAAAATATCGTTTAAATATGATCGAATAAATTTTAATTAAACTCATTATGATTTCAAGATTTTTTTTTAATATATAACTCATGCGGTCTCTGATTAAAAGTAATTTAAAATAATGTAATATTTGATTATTTTTTATTATGCATTTGTTTTATGGTGAATAATAATGATTGGTTTTGGTTAGTTTTAATAAAAATTAATTATTCCCTGTTATATTAGGTAAGAAAACTAAAAAGGTTAATTAGCATTAAAAAAAGGCAAACAAATTATTGATAACGAATCGTAATGGAAATTTAACAGCTCTATGCTAATCTGCGTTAATTACAAACAGCTGAATTTTTTTCAATTGATTTATATAGCGATGGCTTTAATTCATATCAATGCTATCTTTGTTTTAAAAAGAACTAATTTTAAAATATTTTTTTCCTATGATGAGATGCTTTTTTTTTGTGTGAGTGTGGAAATTTTTTCGGTAATTTGTTTCGGAAAACTTATCATTAGTTAAGTGCACTACCATATCTACAAAGTTTTCATTTTACTATTCATTGTCATCACCTTCATTTCATTTTCAACAAAAAACACAACACACTCACTTTATTTTTAAGTTACACTGAAATTTATCTTCCGCTGATTTACACATTTTGGCCACACTTAATCAGCTGTTAAATTGCAGCAATTCAATTTCCCACTCACACACCCGACGCGCACCCACACAACAACTACATTTATGCACAAAATTACAGCACATCAACAGCTATGGCTCATCGCAAGCTATATTTACCTTTCCGGAGTAATTGACGCTGCAGATCAATTACAATGCATTACTTATACACACACACACACACACACATAAATAGACATACTATATACTATACATATATGAGCTTGTTTATATGTATATACAACATACTCTTATATTCAATTTCCACTAACAACCATCAATTCACCATAGTTGAACAATTTGACTAAAATTAATGAAGCGTTTTAAATTCCACACTAGCCAATAATGTTGAACAATGCACGCCATGGCATGGCAAAGCAATCGCGTAGTTGTATGAGAGTGTGTGTAGGCATATATGAATGTATGTATGTAGGTTTATAAAACCAAGTACTATATAGTAAAGGTACCCCAGGGCGTATGAGTAACCAATTGACTGTCCAACCAGCCGCCTGAGTGATGAATGCAAGCTGCTCTTGCCGTCGCTGCTGCTGATCAAATGAACGCACACACAGCACTGGCCACAAAAACCCAAAAACCTGCACACAAAACTGTGATTATACAGAGTAAATTTGTTTGCATTACAGATGTGGTTGCGGCGCTGGGACATTTCACTTGTTTTTACAAATGAAAGACTTTTGTGTGTTAGCTGTTCTAGCTGATGATTTGTTATTTCATGGCAATCGTTATGCGTAAATTATGCGGCGGCCGATAAATTTGATTTAACTATTTAGCATAATTAAATGCATAGATTGATATAAGTGAATATACAATACATATTTCGAACAATACAGGTGTCCAGGGGTTGATGTTATCAGGCAAACTGACTGATTTCACACCTGGTGAGGATAATGAGATATACGCTGACACTCGCCTACATTCCAACTGTGTGTTGTGAAGGAGGGAGTTTCAGGGTAATATTTATACCTAAAGTACAAAAAAGGGAGACTAGTTAGCCTAACTTTCTTTGTACGGAGCCGGATGGTCCACTGACACTGCCCTGCACCAGTTGACGACGGTAGTACAGAGCACGTTCGACACATGTTGAGCTGGCCAGAGATGAAATCTTTAAGGTTACTGTATTGGAAGAAATATTTAAGGTCCAGCTAGGAAACAAAGCTTCATGTAGTTTCATGGATTACAAACTTGCTGGCAGGACATCTCCGAGCTAGTAACCTGTACGGGTACACGGACGAATCAAAGACAATCAATTAATTCGTTTTCGTATTCAATGGCCCGAAAGTAGTCTGAAAAACACTTTTTTAATGAAAGCCCCTTTTGTTTTTGCAAACTAGTGATATTTTTATGACTCTTTTTGCCATCGACAACAATTATTTTCGAACAGAAATTATAAAAGCCTTTAGATAATAATTATGATTATCATTAAATTATAGGCAACTATTAATTTGAGTCTTATATTTTTTTAAAGCCTTTCCTTAATAATTATGAGTGAGAAAAATTTATTAAAATCTTCATAAGACTTTTATCCGTATTTCAAGACTTAAAAAACTTTTCTCACTCATAACTATTATGAGTAGACTTCTTTAACACAGATCTCAAAATAAAAGACTTTGAAGACTTAAAAAAATATATATCGCAGATAATTATTATGAAAAGACTTTTATAATACAAGTTTAAAAATAAAAGTTTTTGAAAATTTTATAAAATAAATATGATTTTTCAAAAATATAAGTTTTTGAAGGCTTCATAAAATTTATCCCGCGGATAATTATTATGAAAATACTTTTATAATACAAGTTTAAAAATAAAAGTTTTTGAAAATTTTATAAAATTAGTATGATTTTTAAAATTTCATAAAATTTATCCCGCGGATAATTATTATGAAAAGACTTTTATAATACAAGTTTAAAAATAAAAGTTTTTGGAGGATTTAAACATTTATCTCGCTGATAATTATTATGAAAAGACTTTTATAATACAAGTTTAAAAATAAAAGTTTTTGAAAACTTTATAAAATTAATATGATTTTTCAAAAAATATAAGTTTTTGAAGGCTTCATAAAATTTATCCCCCGGATAATTATCATGAAAATACTTTTATAATATAAGTCTTAAAATAAAAGTCTTTGAAGGATTTAAACATTTATCTCGCTGATAATTATTATGAAAAGACTTTTATAATACAAGTTTAAAAATAAATGTTTTTGAAAACTTTATAAAATTAATATGATTTTGCAAAAAATTTAAGTTTTTGAAGGCTTCATAAAATTTATTCCACGGATAATTATTATGAAAATACTTTTATAATATAAGTCTTAAAATAAAAGTTTTTGAAGGATAGAACGCATTTATCTCGCTGATAATTATTATGAAAAGATTTTTATAGTATAAGTCTTTGTATAATAGATATATAATAATTGACAATTTTTTATCTGACTCTAATAATTATTGAATAACTTTTAGTCTTTTCTATTATAATAGTTATGTCTCTGTTACTGATGACTTAACAAAATTTATCTCAGTAATAAGTATTATCAAAAGACTTTTATAATTTCAGTCTCAAAATAATTGGTACTTATTGATGATTTTTCGAAAATTTTGTGTTATGCTATAATTTTTATTGGTTGACTTTTATTTTTTTTTCTTCTTCTTTCTTTTTAAAAGTTATGTCTGTGATTGAAATTATAGTTATCGATGACTTAAAAATTTGTTTCACACCTAATTGTTGTCAAAAGACTGTAGTCATTCTTACACAAATTTTTATAACTTGTTTGGAACATAACCCTCAAATAATTTTGTTCTGGGACACTGAAAGAAAAAAACTCGTTTTGAATATGTGTCTATTGTTGATAATAAATCATGGAATTATGGTGGCCAACATTTCGTTACTTATTTTTCTATTGAAAAGTCATAAGTAATTAGATACTTTTAAATGAGGCATTGAAAACTAAATAGAGTAGGCCAACTGGCTTTAAAAAAAACTAGAGATTCTTACTACGAGTAAAATACATTACTAGAATGGGGTTGGCAACCTTATTTTAAGGGTTTCAAATATGTTTCAAATTAAAAGTGATTTCTATATATAAATAGCTAACAAGTTCACTTCGTTTTTGTATGAGTTGCACAGAATGCCGATACCTGTTTGGCTTTGTGTCCTCTCAAGTGAATGTTTACGTCAGCTTTAAGCTATCAAATACACTCGGTACTAAGAATACATATATCTACAACTACACATGTGTGCGTGCAAGTGCACGTGTCTATTACAATTCAATTCGCATGCGGCAAACTCACAACCCCAAGCCTTTATTGGAAGCCACAGCAGACAATTGCACCGAGCTCTTTGTGGCAGTTAGCATACAAAGCCTAAAAGTAGTAAAAGTAGACAATTTATATTTTATTTGCGAATAAGTAAATAAAAGAAATCTACTAGATGCACAACGTTTTGTTAAGAAAAGCAAGAAAGAAAGAAAAAAAGGAAAAAGGAAATACCATTGCAAATTGATAGTAGATAGTAGCGAGCAAATGCCTGCTGCTTTAAATTTGTTTTTCTTTTTTTTTGCTTATGACAGCGAACTGTTGCAAATGACAAGCAGACAAACACACTTACATACATTTAGTATGTGTGTCGAGTTGATTTTTGTGTGTATGAGTGTGCAGTTGGTTACGTGGCTGATTTTGCTTGAAAACTGCAGCATTTATGGCACTGTCGTTCGCTGCTGTCAATTCTCATGGGTACAATTTTTACGCAACTGATGCCGGAAGTCCTGTTACACACACACACACAGCCACACACACACACACACACACAAGTAATATATGTATGTAGTATATGTTTGCAAATATGCTGAGATTTGTTTATGCTAAATAAAAGTTACACAAACCCACACTCACATACACACATACACTGGCACCCAAATGCAAAACGTCTGGAATTGCATGAATGTAAGAAAAACGTGAGAATGACGACTGCGAGTCTCAGGTGTTTATTGTTGGCATATGGATGAGGGGAAAAATGTGCCGATGAAGAAAAAAATTATGCACTGGATATACACACATACATACACACCTACACAGGAGTAAGTATATGTCGATTTTTATTTGAATAAATGTAAATGAGTAGGCCCATGATAAAAGCATTAAATAAAATGAAAATAAAAAAGTTGCAATTGTGTTCATTTTTATTTAATTTTGCACTCATGCGTTATATTTCTTTTTTAATTTTCTTAGAATATTCATATGTTTTGGGTTTGTTTTTATGCTTGTCCTTGTAAATATTCATTCACCAAGTTATTTAAAGCATCATTTGATTATGCAAGTACATTGCATTTATATTTATCTGTATATCCTGAGATTTTGTGCATACTTTGCGCAACAAGATTTTAACTAAAATTTTATATGACTCCGCTTTTGTTGAATGCGAAGTTTTGTTGAAAAAACCACTTTAAAATATTTTTAATGCAATGGTTTTCACAAAAGGTTTGAAGGCTATAGCTGAAATCTCAAAAACTGCACTACATTTACATCACTCATTATTTTGATATGTAAACAGCAGCTTGACAGAAACCTAAATTAAGATGCTTCACTTTCTTTTGCTAATAAATGTCCTGTTGTGATAGATTGGATCAAAACCTTAGGCCACATCAAGTACCATAGAAGATTAGGTTAACGTGGCGGCTCCCAGGAGCTCTCTGGCATCCATTGTGACATTGTGAACGGTAGCTTACAATGAAGCAACAGAACTGGCTATTCGCTACTCACGATATATCCGCCGGAGAGTGAATACGGTGATACCTAACTCTCAGTCACGCAAAGGCAGGATAACTGAGTAAAAAGTGCAGAGATGATTCCAGCTTCTCATCCGCCAAACAACTGCAGCAATAGGGGTCAGTGATATAAGGCACTCCACATGGATTCCCATTAGACAGTGCCCTGTCAGCAGCCCCATAATAAATGAGTGCTGCGGCTTGGTAAAAACTTTCGTGACGTCCTTCGGTCTACTTGACCTCGCGACCTGGCATATTCTACTAGCTACTTAGCGCTTATCAAACTGATCGTAAACCCATTCGTCGAGAAGTAGCCGACCGGTGGTCAGAGGAACTCCGAAAAGTTCCTCGCTCGTTCCTCGTGATTTTAAAGTGCGCATTGCCTGGCTAACTCAACGGCTGCACAATTCCTCGTTATATCTCTATGCCCTGGTACCCAGATTAATTTAAAGGAGATATATTTCGAAGCACTCGAAAGAGAAGCCCGCCAATCCCGCCAGCGTTAGCGTTGGTGTTGTCCGAACGGTCCAAATAATTCCAATGGGAGCCGATATTTGAAGTCTTATTTAGGAAACTCCACCGGACAAGAACCCCATGCAGGAGCATTGGTTTTACTACTTGCACATTTAACCATTTAATGACTTTATGCGAACTTTCCAAAACCCAGAATCTTAACCATTGCAGAAAGCACGAGCTGATCGCCACCCAGCGAAGACAGATGGACGCACGCTAAGGAGCTTGTAGTTCCTGGTGAAAAGAACGAGCTCGTATTTTCCAAGGCTTGCAATGAGTCCGCAGTTCCGAGCCCAATTGTTTACGGCACCATGATAGTCTTGCATGAGCTCATACAAGGTACCCAAATACCTCCCTCTAACAATGACCGTCAAAACGTCCGCGTACACAATAGCCTGGCAGTCCTTCCACTTCAGTCCTAACAGCAGATCATTGATCACAACAACTTAAAATAACGGTCAGATACCACGGGTTAGGGAGTGCCCCTACCTACCCTTCTCTGACTTAAGGCCCTTCACCACTGCGCAATGACAGTTCTGCCGCTGAGCAGTTAGTAGATGTGGCTCATGAGGTCGATATCGATTTTCCAGTCTGCTTAGAGGCTCTACCATAGTCCGGAGTCTAGGCAGACACCCAGTGCGAAGTCCGAGAGGATGAAAGATAGATTCCAATGATTTTCACATACAATGGGCATGCTGTGAAAGCGATAATCTCTAACGCGGTATCTAATTTTTTATGTGTAAGTCAATCAGCCTTTCAAGCGTTGGATTTAAGACAAAATAGCGATTGGTTTGAAGTCCTTAGGAATATTGTGAGAGGTTTTACCAGCCTTCGCTTTAAACACTACCCAATTCAAGCCCTTAGCAATGCAACCATTGCGTAGGCAGCCTGCAAATAATCGGACCAAGCGGACGGCAAATTCAAGATTTAAAAAACAGAAAGTGCCAAAAAACTTGGTGTCCGGTAGTTATTTTGTTTTGTTTTTTTATATGTCAGGCGTTATTTGGGGTTCCATGGAAGTCGAATATTCTTACTGCAAAAGGGGAGCTCCGAAGCCTTGAATGGATTTTCATACGTACTTCCTTCTATGGGACGACTTTCAAGGTTTCCAGCACAGCGCATAAGGGTTCCCAAGGACTTGTGGTTAAAGACGATTGTTTCAATATAACACTAAACCTCTAATAACATTACTCGCCATAACACTTTTTTGAAAACATTTTTAAAAATAATTTTTCATTTTAACATTATACTATAAAATCATGGCGCGACTTAACGAGGTGTTAGAGAAAAAAATGATAATGAAAGTGAAATTAAAATTTATGCTATGTTAAATGAATGCAACAATCGAATTTGTTTGGTTGGCACAATTTCATTAACACTTTGCATATATTTATTTGAATACTGACGTTCGCATAAAAATACTGTTATTTTAATGATCACGCACACAAATGTTGGTCAACCGCATGAAAGTTAAAATGTCATAAATGTGACACTTTTGCCACAACTCAAAAATGTTGCACGGCAGTGAACAAAAACAAAAAACAAAAAACAAAAAAAATAAAAAAATGAAATAAAATGAAAGAAATGCAAACTAAAAATAAAATGTCAACAAAATGGCGACAATAAAAAATCACATGAATGACACACCGGGGGAAAAATCACTGTGCATATTTTCTCATAATTAATTTCAGTTTATTTACGCTGAATTATGCGCCGACGCGAGTTAATTGAAATTTGTATATGTATATGGTATGGATATGGAATGATAATGCGGCTGCCAATAAAAATCTATAGCAGTAAAAATAGTAGAGGGCAATGTTCATGTGTTTTTATATGAATGTATGTATGTATGTATGTATGTAGAATTGTGTGAATGTGGCAGAGTTAATAATAAAATCAAGGAAGTTGCCAATAATCGCACGCAAATAGCCGTAAATAATATCTGTCACACTTGAAATACAGTGGCTCAAATATGAAATCGAACATTGATTTTTTTACATCTTTTTTGCAGCTTCTTTTTTTGATATTTGCAACCGCAATAAAAATCAGTGCCTATTTTTTTACTATTTTTTTAAATTCACCAAAAATCTGTTTTTTGAAATTTTTTTAAAAATTTCATTGGTTTAAATTTTTCTTTTTTGTTCTTTTGGTATGCAGTTTCATAACACATTCAATTTTAGTAAGTAAAGTGTTCAAAAAATTTAACAAACGTTTATCAAAATTTAATGATTTTAAAAAGGAGTTGTGTTTTAGAATTTTTTTTTGTATACGATTTTATAGTCCAAAATAGCATGCAAATGTTCTTCGGTGACACTTAAATTGCAGTAGCTCAAGAAAGCAATCGGGCATTAATTTTGTACAAAATTTTTCATACAATTTTTTTTAAATATTTTTTTATAAAAATATATTTTTAACTAGAATAAAAATCAGTTCCATACTTATGAAACATGTTTTAAAAATTTCATAATTAAAAAAAAAATTGAAATTTTTTTGTATGTAGTCTTATATCTCATAAAACGAAGTCGGACATTTAATTTTTTACTACATTTCATATTTTGTTTGTGATATTTTGTGTTTAATTAGACACACGTACATATGTGCATATTTGCTACAATAATGTAAATGTTCTTAAATAAAATTAAAAAAAAACTTCAAAATTTCATACTATTTTATATATATACAATTCCATCCCAATTTTCTATCCTTTTTGTTAATTGTGCTTAAAATTGTGATTTTTAAATTTATTTTAATAAAACAATTTAATTTTTAGAAATTTGATTAGTATGCAGTTAAAGCCCGAATCGTGCGCCCGTGATGCGTGAATTACAGTGGCTCACAAACGCAGTCGGGGAGAAGGAATAATCTTATAATTTTCAATAAAAATATATTTCCTATGACACTAAAAATCAGTTTCATCCTTATAAAAAAAATATAAAAAAATTATGCAATTTTCATAATTAAAAAAAAAAATTGAAATCAAAATTTCTTGTTACTGTTTAATTTTAAAATTTTCCTGCATGTCGTAAAATCAACACTGATTTTTGACAATATTTTTCATATAATTTTTTTGAAAATTTTTATTAAAGTATACTTATTTGCGGCAAAATGTTTAAAAAGTAACAACATTATTTTGAAAATTTCATCAAAAATTGTATATTTAAAAATATATAATTTTTATTTTTAGATATTTTTTTTTGTATAAAACTTCTCATAAAATGAAGTTAGATTTTGGTCTCTTAAAATATTTGTCATACAAATGTTAATACATTTTTTATTTCAAATACAAATTTTCTACTACAACAAAAATATAAAAAAAAATTTAAAAAAATAATAATTCTTAAAAATTTCTTACTTTCTACATATATATGTACATATATACTTTTTTTGGTATAGGCTATTAAATTTTAGCGAGCTGTGAAACAATTACAGTGGCTCAAAAATGTAGTCGGACAGTGATTTTTTTTTACAATATTTTGCATCTTTTTCCTGCGTTTGTTATAAAAATATATTTTCAACTAGAATAATAATTGTTTCCAAATTTATAAATAAAAATTCAGAAAATTTCGTAATTAAAAAATTAATTGGATTTTTTTGATACATTTTTATAGCTCCCGAAATGAATTCGGAGATAGACTTCATATATTTTTTGCGTGCAGATTTTATAAAAATATACTTCCGAGTTAAATAAAATTCTTTTAAAAAAAATTTAACAAAAAATTCATACAAATTTCATAATTTGTTTGGAATTATTTTTTTAAATTCACGAATGTGGGGAAATTTCTTTTTAATATACGACATGTTTTTTTTTGAAGGTGTAATACATTTTCTTCAATCAATACTAATTTTCGCCAATTCATACCTCAATTTTAATACTAGACGGAAACAAAATTCTAAAGATTTTGGTTTAAAAATTTTTGTAAAAGTTTGGCAATTTTAGTTTTATAGCTTTTGTTGTAAAAATATTTTTTTTTTAAATTCACGAAAAGTCATGAAAAATATTACGAATATTGTAATCACTTTAAATCACTGTTGAACTACAACAACTACGCTCTCTCACTACCCTACATTCCACGCTGTCTGTCTGTCTGTATACATCAAATTCAATATTTATTTCAACGTTAACGCCATCATTAGTTAGATTTGTGTAGATACATATGTGTGTATGTGTGTAAGATTGCACAGATAGCCAGCGCATAATTAATTATAATTATAGTCATGTGGCAATTGCGCTCTTGCTCAGGTATTTATAAAATTCTCATATACAAATTCATAGAGCACATAGATTTTTTTTAATTTTAACTTTCCCAACAAATCGCGAAGATAAAATCTCAGTCATACATATGTATATATGTTTGTATGTTTGTGTGTGGCCGTACGCTCGAAAAATTATGCAAGCTAGGATGATATAGAGATTTGCAGCATTCCTGTCAACGAATACCCAGAGTGGCATTTAATTATGCCAACTATTTTTGTTTTGAAATTATTATTAATTCATAATTTACGGCTGAATTGGCGCGCACCATTTTTTTTGCGCTTGTGTTGAGCGTTTATGATGTTTTGAAATATTTAAAAAGGTTTTTTCTTTTCGATTATTTACCATGTAGGAAAAGTCTTGGTATAATTACTAAAAAAAAAGAAAACAAAATAGTAGTAGCGCTGTCTGCATATAGCGATTTTTTTTAACAACTGTAGCCGTCATTATTGCAAACTTTTCTATTTGCTTAGGAATTGACTTTTATCAATGGTGAAAAGAATACAGAAGTTGGCGCAGATTGAGGCATCGCGAACTTTAAAGTTTCGACAGAATCAGCTGTTTTTCTACGTCACTATAGATTTTGTTTATAAAAATCGTTTATTCTTTTCTTCCACGTTTCCGCTCAATTCGCTCCACTGTTCAAACAAGTCAAATTACTCTCCAGAATTTCACCTCAATCAGCGCTCTCTTTTTGATTATAATTCTTTACGTTTCGTCGGTGCCATGGGTAAGCCTGAGCCAATCCAGAAATGCGCCGAGCTCTCACTTGCCCCACGATATTGCACAATTTGGTTGGAGTACCGAGCAACTGCCTGAAGTTTCAAGGAAAGAGAGACCATATAATAGCAAGGCGATTTCACATAAGGTGGAGTGGAATGAACAGCTGAGAGATTTCATTTCCCGGCTAGAAATGTCAAACTATGTGGAATTTTATGGCTTCGCCTCTCAAAAAAGTTTTGTTGTTGGGCACCTGATTCAAATTCGCCTCGTACAGAGGGGAGCGTACTGAGTATGAGAGCATAATTGAGAGAGCACAAAAGGTAGCGCCTTCTGCGAACAGCTAAGCGGTTCGCTTGATTCGCCAATAATTCACGATACTCATCTTTAATTCAACCTAAAATTCCTAAATTTTCATGTTCATTTGTTGTGAAGTCTACTTGATACTCTCTCAATGACTATCTCTCTCTCTCCCCCTTCTCTCTCTTGGTGACTGATGAATGCGTTAGGTGGTCGGTGATCATCACCGAAGCTCGTGGGAGATCGTCAGTTGCTGGGTAGTTAGTGGAACGATACCGGAGACTAAACGCGACTGGTGAACTGCAGTCTGTGACTGGTGGAAACTGGAAATGCTATCCTCTTCAAACTTAACTGTATTCAGAGTAATCGACTTTAATACTTCGTGGACCGACGGTAGTTACATTCAATTAAATGGCTCATAAAATTTGTAAAAAAAAAGTATTCGGAAATTTTGAATGATCAGTATTTTAGAGCGCACAATATCTATCGAGTAAAATTAATTTCTGAAAATTGACGACTCTAAACGCTCAGAACTGTTTGTTTCACAAAATCTTTATTTGTACTAATGAAATCTGAAGAATGTGAGGTTTTAAGTTTATTAGTGAAATTCGGCTTAGCTGGACGATAGTTTCTATTAATTAAAAAAAAAAGTTCTTCGCTCCTTTGAGAAATCGATGAGTTCTGCCGGTGATTTTCATCCAGTCAAAAAAATTGTTCATTCGTTTACGATATTGAAAGGTATCATCTAGACCAACCGATAACCGCCGCTGTGCTAAAAAACCTTCGCGGCCTTTTTCCTCATCCTCAATTAGAAAGATTACCTCTACTCTAAAGCCAAAAGAAAAAACTTTATTAGGTTTTTTTTTCGGCAGGGTCTGTATGCAGTTGGGCACAACAATTTGCATAGATTTTTTTTAAATACATATTTGCATAAATTTCCGCCAAATTGTATGTATGTGTGTGTGTGTGTGTACTAATAAAACCAATTAAAAGCGTTAAAGTCAAAATGTCATTTCACCATTTTTGATTTTTTGCTTTTCCAGTTCAACGGTTAAATAACTGTTTTCTGTTTGTGTGTTTTGCTTTCGCCTGAGCTAATTAATGGAATGCATAAAGTAAGTAAAGCGATTGTGTAGTGGAATTTTCTGTAGTGAGCAAAATTTTCGAGAAAGTACTATCATTATCATTGAAATATCAAACACGAGAGAAAATGAGAAGCTGGAGTGAGAATAGTTGTGAATTTTAAATTAGATTGATTTCATTTATACTGCGACTGCTACTTTCGCCGACCTTTGATTTTCCTGGCACTAAAGGACAGGAATAAATGTAGTGCGAAAAAAGGTAGTGCAGTTGGAAGACGTTTGATTTTATTTTATAAAATGGAAGAAGTTGGTGTGAATAAAATGTAATTAGTTCATAAATAGGGTTATAAGTTAAGTTTAGATGTTTTTATTCCAAATTCGGCTTCAACAAAGTTTTATTTCGTCGAAAAAATACGACTAATAGAAAATTGCAGAATATTTTTCAAATTATTGCTTGCAGGCTTTTTCATCTAGAGTGGGAATTTTCGATGAAAAAAGTCATAGGAAATTCGAAATAATGCACCGATAAGTACGATACGCAACGATAACGTGAGAAAGTGGCGTGAAGCAGAAATAGTTATTTGAACTTGAACACTTAGAGTGTTTGAAGTGGAAAGTATTTTCGCTGAGTTTCAAATACCAGCGTACTTTCTATTCAATATTTATCGCATGATACACAAACTATGGTCGCAATTTGATTCACGCTTGGCAGTCATCTTCATATCCGAACTTTTCGAAAAATACTTGCCGTTCCCTCATTGTCACCGTTATGAATAGCCCCAAAAGTTTAAGAAATTCCACAGTGCTTTTTAATTAAAGGTTGGTCTTCATTCTCATTTCATTTTTTTTTGCATTTATTTACTTCCTTCCCTTTCCATTCTTTTCATTTCCTCACATTTATTTTTTTTTTTGCCTACTTCTTTATCTAGCCATTTTTTTTTAATTGTTTTAATATTTGTTCTTTCCATTTTATTATTTATTACTCTAATTTTCTTCTGTCTGCTACCTTTCCTTTATTTTTATTTAATTTTTGTTATTTCTTTTACTTTTTGAAATTTCTTTTTCCTTTCTTTCCTTTTATTTTATTTTCCCTTCTTCTCACTTCTTCTCTCTAATTTTCTTTTATTTTGTCTTTTTCTTGTTAGGTTTATTTTTTCTTTATATCTCACTTTTTAAATTTTTTTCTGCTTTTTTCATTTTTAATATTCTCCCCTTTCATTTAGTTTTTTTCTCTTTCATCATTTATTCCTTAATTTTCTTTGGTTGTCTTTTTTATTGTTTTGTATTCTTTCCTTTTAACACTTTCCTCTTTTGGTTTCTTTCTTCCCTTTCCCTTTTCATGTTTGCTTGTATTTTCTTTTGTTTCCTTCTATTTTTTCTTTTGTGTTCTTTTATTTTAAGTTCTTTTTTTTTTGTCTTTTATTTTATTTTCCTTTCTTTTGTTGTTCATTTTGTCTCATTTTCGCTTCTTCTCTTGCATTTTCTTTTATTTTCTATAGTTCTTTATTATTTTCTGTTCCCTTCCATAATTTTTTCCTTTGATTTTCTTTTATTTCAGTTTTCTTTTTTTTTTTGCTTTCTTGTATTTTCTTGTACTGCGTTTTCATTTCTTTTCTTTTCTTTTCTTTTCTTTTTTATATATTCTTTTATTTTCTTTTATGTTCATTAATCATATAATTTTTTTCTGCTTTTCTGCTTTCTTATTTGTTGCTTTCTAGTTCTAAGCTTTCCTTTCACTTCCCTTCCCTCCTTTAATTTTAATTTGTTTTAATTTTATTTTACATTTCTTTATTTCATTGTTCTTTAATTCCTTTTCTTTTGTTTTCTTCGGTATTTTTTATGTATTTTCTGTTGTTTTTCATTCTTTTCGCTTGCTTTCTTTTGTTTTATTTTCTTATCTTCATTAATTTTCTTATTGTGCGCTTCTTTTCCTATTTGGCCTTTCTTTTTTTACATATTGTTTTTTGACTTAATTCTCTCTTCTTTTCTCTTCTCTTCTCTTCATTTGTATTTTATCTTCACTTATTTTATTTCGTTGCTTTCACTTCCCTTTCTTTCTTTTCGACTTCCCCGACCCTTCTCTATTTCCCTCCAATCCCTGTTCTACATTTGAATTTTTCCCGTTTTCCTTTCGATCCCCTCCCTTTTCTCTTTACTCTATTCATACCCTACTCAGCCCATCGCATTGCATTAGGAATTTCACGTCAATGTCCATTGCTTTTCGTTGCGTGCACCACCTTTGGTATTTCGCTGCTGTCCAATGCTAAGTTCCGGCGCTGAGTTTACATTCCTTTGGTTGACACAAACGCAAGCACATTTCTTGCCACTTTGCGGCCTTATGGCCCACTCGATAGCTCCGAAGAAACTCCATTGAATTGTTTCATTGGTTTGCGCCTCTTTTACGCTGAAATTTATGTTGATATAATTTAAACGTTTCGGTATTTTTATGGTTTCCTCAATGACATTAATTTGCCATAAAGAATTTTAAAGTGTTGCATAGCGCAAGGCGTATGAGACAGTATTTGCTTGCATAGGTGAATGGAAGCATAACAAAAGGGGCGTGCACACTTTAAAAATTTTCGCGTAAAATATATCAGAATAGTTTTTGAGGCGAAACTTTTAAAGAAAACATTTTTAAAGTTTTCTACTCCAGGTAACTTATTAATTTCACTTCATCTTTAGCTTACGTAGATTTCGAAAAGCGGTTGTGGTACCTCACACTTTTTGTCTACTTTTGCAACCAGCAGACAAGCAATAAACCCTAAACGATTGGCAATAATTCATCAATGCAGCCCTAATACCCCTCCTCCAGGACACCTTGAACTTCTTAGCAAAATATTAGAATAATTCACGAAAGCACCAGCCAATATAGGAGTACAAAAAAATTTTATTGATAACTTTCACTGCACGCACTACCATCGCACACGTTGTGGCGTTCATCCTCCTATACTTGTTGTTGTTTTTGTTGTTGTTGTTATTGTGTTTATAAATTTACGCTCAATAGATTGCTATATGTAGCAACAGAGCGCTACCGCCCACACCGTAGCCGTCATAGTCACGGTCATTTTTTTTTTTTTTTGTTTTGTTATTGCGACTTTTGCTACTCGTCCTCTTTTAACGATTTTTATGATTGTGTGAACTCTTTCACCTGTCGATTAGAATGCTGCTGAAACGAAAGACAATAAAAATCACACAAAAAACAATAACGCCTTGGAGGTTATGGAATATGTAAGAATTAAATCGCGTGCAAACAGTGTGCTTTAAAAGAGTGTGTATATGTTTTGTTTAACAGTTGAATTCGAGGTGCTGCTTTGATTGCGAAAATGGAAGAATATTCCGGAGTTATGGACATGCCTCAAAATTCTTTTGTTTTGCTGTTAAGTCATAATTCTGTTTCACACAAGCTCGGCGAGCCTCTCCGATATTTTCTATATTGACCTCTATTGTCGTCTTATTCGGCGAACATGTCAAATAATATTGAACAATGGGATCTCCTAAGCATTACAGAGTGGTCTAATTTACACAGCTGTAATTAAATTAATTTTTTTTTTCAATTCAATTCTTATTAAATACGCTAGACTACTGTCAACTTAAAAGTAAATACAACCCTGTGTGAAAAAGTTGGCTTAATAGTTTGTTGAAACAACTTTCTTTTGATTTAATTTTTTTGTTTTTTAAATTTTTTTTGTTGAAGTTTTAATCTTTTTGGTGAGTATCAAATTACAAGGTTGAAGTAAAACGAAATCCTTTTTTTTTTTTGTATTAAATTGGATGTTTTATTTTGTAGAGTTTGAATGATCCGATTTAGGTGAAATATGTTCGATTACTTGTTGCCATTTTGAGGTTAATTTCATAATGCTACTCTCATAGAAACCCTCGACCTTACGGAGAAAAAATTTAGCAATCGATTTTCACAAGCTTCTAGACAGGAACAGGTAGTACAGAAAGTGGTGGAAAAAATTTTAAAAAGAAAGTAAAAAAATTAAAACCACTGTGCGTTTGTTTTTTGAAAGTGGCGATGTTTCCTCTCTGTCCATTTTAGAATTGGATGGTGAGCTATGATGAATAAATATACATATATAATATTTATTAATGCGATTAGTAACACTTTCTTTTCACGCTCACTGTATTGATACAAATGTATGCATATTCGTTAAACAAAAAACATAATAACCACCAATGGGGTTGGCGAAAATCATAAATAATACGTAGCCGTTTCTTGTCGCCGCCAAAGAGCGTAACAAAATCCATAGGAGGCAGTCAAAAAAAAAAAAAAGAAAAGAAAAATACATATACAATATTTATAACGCCAATAAAAATCAAAGTAATTTAATATGAGAATTGCGTGTCAGGCGTACAGTAATTTCGATTTAGTTATATACGACGAAATAAACTAAAAAAAAAAATTGAAGTAAAAAAAGGCGCACAACTTTTAAGCAACTTCCAGCGCTAGCGTAGTAACTCTAAGTTAAACTGTAGACTGGTATATTTAAGCAGGAGAATTGTATAATTTGCTAACATTTATTTTTATTTCTAAACTAACCTTCTATGTACATATTAACAGTTTTTCTGTGTTTTTGCTTTTATTTGTGTTTGTTGTTGGTTGTGAAGGGCGATTGCTATTTGGAAAAAGTTGTTCTATCATTTTGGGTGCTATTAAAATATTGAAAAGTTGATCAGAAATACCAAGATAGAGAATCGGTTAAACATTGAGTGACTTTCAGGTTGCTCATTATCATTTTCATTATCATTATCATTATCATTATTATTATCATTATCATTATCATTATCATTATCAATATCATTATCATTATCATTATCATTATCATTATCATTATCATTATCATTATCATTATCATTATCATTATCATTATCATTATCATTATCATTATCATTATCATTATCATTATCATTATCATTATCATTATCATTATCATTATCATTATCATTATCATTATCATTATTATTATCATTATCATTATCATTATCATTATCATTATCATTATCATTATCATTATAATTATCATTAGCATTATCATTATCACTATCATTATCATTATCATTATCATTATCATTATCATTATCATTATCATTATCATTATCATTATCATTATCATTATCATTATCATTATCATTATCATTATCATTATCATTATCATTAAATAGACCGAAGAACTTCATACACGTGTAATTTCTTTAATAGAAAATGGAACGTCCTCAAACCCATTCGAGGTTTTATCGAAGCCTCCAACAAGAACGTGCCCTCATTTTGTGCATTTGGTCTCTACATTCCATTGCAAAAAAATACAATTACAAAATATATAAGAATATATATATGTATATATACAATTCTGGTTATCGATTTCTTAAAGATACGACTAACAGAAGTCTAAATCGGTTTCGTTTAATGTTAAAAAATTAATGGAGTTCTTTGCAGGGTAATAGAAAAGGCGAATCAAAATTGCAAAACTAAGAATGTATGTAACATAATAATAACTAACAACTGTTATATTAATAATAATGACTAGCTCTTGATGGAGTTGAAAACAAACACGATGTAATAAAAAATAAAAGCAAGCTTAAGTGGAAATCAAACGTAGCCACGCGAGTACGAGTCAACCAAATGCGGCCATCAACCATATTGCAGGCAGACAGAGAGACAGCCCGGATGTCAGACTATCAGCCATTGCATTTGACTTCGACTAGTTATTATATGCATGTAGTTGCTTACATAACTCTGTACGAGTATATAGGATATTCATACAAATCAAGTAAATATTTAAAAATATAGTTAGAGACAGGCGAATAGGCAGCCATCGTCTGTCTGCCTAACTGGCGTAGCTGTCTAAAATGAAATCATGTTATTTCACATATTTGTAATTTGTAAAAAAGAAAAATACCTAATGTAGGCTGTAGTCATTACATTTACTGCAGAATTTTTGAATTTAGTGGGTGGAGAAAGGTCACAATGATGCAATAAAAGCAACTGGGGAAAACTATAGAATCTACACAAGAGAAAGGGAGGAAAAGGCAAATCTAAAGGCCGTTAAATTCGTCGTTGGGCTAGAGGCACTTTAAAATTCTTGCTGAATTCGCCTTTGTCTCCCAAGATACG